>OX638404.1:14900000-19800000 GCA_951813805.1 Limnephilus auricula
AAAAAGACATTAAAAAAATCAGGTAGCATTGAACATACGACCGTTACCTTTGTTTTTTCTGTGTCATGTTTCGTTTAGATTCATTATTATTATCTTCATCTTCAATGATTAAAGCTTCAATTGCTGACTTGGGCGTTCAGCGCCTGCAGCCCACCCCTTTCCCAGAACCCTACCGTTAGAAATACATACCAACCGGCTTCCCACATTTGTGTTTTAAGTTTTAAAATATTATTTCGTTCTGAAAGCAACTAGCGAAAAGTTGATTTAATTATTTGAAAAGAGGTCTCGTTTGAATGTATTTTTGTCCACTGGAGCGACAGAGCAATTAAAATATTTTTTCTCGGATTGCTAAAGGAAATTTTTTCGCCCACATTAAAAAAATCATCCCTCCGAATTTGAAGATGGAGACATACAAACTGATTAAAGTTCTATATAGCCAATGAATTCCCCTATCTTCTGTATATTATCACATTTTTGTAGGATTTATAAAAACAAATGTAATTAAATCTTTAACCTTAAAACATTTTAAAGAATGTAGATAATATTTATTTTGTTATATTTTGAATGTACAATATATTATGTAGTCGTTCTAATAAATAAATAAATTGATAATTTGCCACATTTTGGCAACAAAGCAATCCGAGGTTTTGGAAATAGTGCCATAATGTGGCAAAAAGCGCTCGAGTGGTTATGCACAGCTATATGGAATTTTCGGAACATCCCTCGCAGTCCAATCTTACCATGCAAATGACCAAACATGACGGGTGCTTAACGACATTTATCAATTCGATAATGTTATTTTTAGGTCTTTTTCTTTCATTCTTCTCCGTCCAAACAAAACAAAATTCTATCAATCCAGTATCCACCACTGTACAAGCAAGTATATCTTAAAAATATTTTATCTGTACAAATTACTCCTTTCCGGCTAATTTAATTATTCTTCATTGATCCTTCTTGAATTCATGAGCTATACCAATCTTCCAGTTGATTAATTCAAAATAAAATACTATGAAAATTACTAAAATACAAAATTCAAAATACTATGTTTTCAGGAAGCAATATTCGAATTCTCACCATAAATCAAAGATTATTTACACGTGTCTTACACGCTATGAAATAACACCGGGAAAGATAACGGTCTGGTACATTAGTAGGACATTTTCAAATATCATTCAAGTTACCTAGAAAACATCAACATTCTGTTTATTTCTGCATTATAATTGATTTGGTGGTGTTTACGGGTTATCTGTGTATTGTACCAAATAAATACTCAAATTTAGATTTTTCGTAGATGTCTGATTAATCAACTAGATGATCGACATGCGTAACTACCTACCACATTTTTTTTATCAATGTAATTAAAACTTGTTGTGATTTTGCTTTAAAAACGAAAAAGAAAGTGAATTGCTTATTTGGACTTGTTTGTGCATCTAAATTCAAAATAGTCTACAGAAATAACAAAACCACATTTATCCATATATTTATGAAATGATGACATTTTAAAATCTCCGAAACCTTTATTTAAATCCCTCGAAATAATAGCAGGAACTCAAAAACTCATCTAACAAAGCGCTTAGATTGCCACCCCTCCTTGCAACCGAGTATTAACAGGTATAATATGATTGTGTTCATATAATAAGTGTGGCAACAGGTTAAGGTTAAAAACTGTCCTTGGGTTGTTTATTTCCCAAGTGGAAAATATTTACTGCCATCTACCGGATAAACGGCGAATTTAAGGCACTTATCCTGGAAACGTACATATAAAAATACACGAGACTTGTTAGGCTGTAAACTCGTCAATACCATTAAAATGGTAGCTTACAAGATGTTAGTCCCGTTCTTTATCAAAAAAGCGCGGAGAAAAATGTTATTCGAAAAAACGATCATTTTAATAGTAAAAACGGTTAAAAACGGGACTGAAGTTCTTACGAACAAATTAATAGGGTTGACAGTCTCATAATAGATCGCAAAAGCCCAATTGGTAGAGGTTTATGTCCCGGTAAGACGCAAGGTTCTGGGTTCGAGTCACAGTTGCGACCGCTATCTTATATTATTTCTCTGTGTCTTGTTCATTTTCATATTGAAAAAAATTAGATTATTATTGTTATCTTCTTCTTCAATAAAATTTACGACTTATATTTATTTATTTTTTATTATAGGACTTTCAATTTACGAAATACGTACGATGAAGTTAGAAGAACAGTGTAAAAATTGGTTAGTAAAATTGACGGCCGGCGTAGTCTTTATGACTTTAGCCGTGTTTAGTGACTAGATCTGAACAGCCAGGTACTTCCTCACCTTCCTCTTCCTCGTCTCCTTCCCTTCCCCACTTACCTTCAGCCTCATAACATACCCCAATTGGGGATGCCATAGTTTCACTGGCTGCAGACGGGAGCAGTTGGGACTCTTGTGAGGTATTCACTATAAAAAAAGGAAGGTATATGAATTAAGCAGAGACAATTTTTTTATTGTTTTAAACCGTTAATTCGTACGATTTTTTTTATTAAATTAAAACTATTTCACAAAATTAAGCGTTTATTGTTATTTTTTTTGTCTTTTTCCAAATGTTCACTCCTCTATCCACCACAAGCACGTGATTTTAACGGAAGCTAACATAAATCGTAACAATATCAAAAATGAATAATAAACAAACAAAAACAATAACATAATCATAACAAAAGAACCCCTTGTAAAACCCGAATTGTTATACGTACGAAACTTTTATTTAGACTTCCGCTAAATGTTGATTTTATTAAAATTAACATTGTTTGCCAAACTGTGAGGTAATAAACATTATGGGCTTTACTAATAAATGTACTTTTAATTTGACACAACTGATTAGCAATCAATAATTTAGTGTAAATGGTTATTTATATACGCGTTTATTATAAAGAGAATATACATACTATTCTGATTTTAAATACAGTTGACTTCCACAAATTACAAGGAAATAAAATAAAATAAAAACTTTAGTTTGGTACTTGATTCGATTGATTTCTTTGAAAGATGTTTTTCTATGGCTGTTTACCTTTGTAATGTCATTTACGCTCTATTTCCCATGTATCACTTTTTAAACTTTATTCTTTAGTCTATTTATGAAATTTTTTCAATTTATATAAATATAATAGAAATTCTCGAACATACATTTTACAAATGATTACAATACTTTACATATATTATAAGTTCCAATAATACAAAAAAAATTTAATAATCAGTAACTGTACGTAAATAGGTAGTGTTTTGTGAACACCTCACTAGAAGAACTTGTGCTGAGCTTACCCATGCTATAAAGTTTATTTTCGATTTACGTTTTACGGTTTATTTATTCATTAAGTCGGAGCTTATTATTCGGTGCTCGTATGGAATGAAAAGTGGCTATATATTGGATAAGTTGGCCGAGTTTTCTAACTATTGCAAGAATTTTATTTTGATTCTTAATAATATGCGTTATAGTATGGATAAGCTATTAGGAGGATGGTAAGAAACCCCCTAAGTGTTATTCTGTCGTATAAAGCAGAGTATCCTTCTTGATATTGTCAAGAACGGTACTATGGTTCGACCCATGGCAGCAGTTTCATACACAAAAAATTAAGATTTGTAGCTGTTAAAGTTAGATATATAATTAACTTGTAAAGCAAGTACCTAGGTATATTTTTCTATGGACCACACGCCACTGGCATAAATAATATTGTGGTAATATTTTCTGTCCAGAAACAAAGTTTTTTTTTTGTTTTAAATATCGTTTTTTTATTGGTAGGCTTTTTGTTAGGCATTATAATGTTTTAAGCGAATGGAATACCTTGTTTTTAGATCTATACTTTGGTATGTTCAATTTTCTTTTGTATTATTTATCCAGCAGACTGCCGTTCAGTTTTCGTGCGGTAATTAAGAAGGGGTCCATGAATGGGTGGATTCGGGATTTGAACGGCTTAGATCCTGAATATTGCCAGGATAACGGACTGAAAGACGGGTCGAGGCACATTACGGCTCCGTGGACAGAATCCTTGGGATCGGACAAACTATTAACTAAACTAACCCCACACCGCACGGAAATAAAGACTAAAGGAGTTCACGACTACCAGCGCCATTTTTGAGTGGAGATAAGGGCGTGTGGGTGAGGCTCGTTCACACTCGGCGACTCGTTAACTCGTAGATATACCTACCTACTGATGAAAACAAATAGTTGATCCGTATGAAGATTCAGGATGGCGAAAAAGTCATCACCCTATCGAAAGACGCCACATTTTTTGCAAATAGCAGCAAATGTCATTTCTGCTTTGACATTTGTGAATTAAACAAATACAAAATACATGTCAATAAGACATATAATCCTCAAGAACGCGGAAAATTAAAAAAAAAAATGCATTTCCGGGTCGCCTTATCTCTCGTTTTCTGGCCTGCAAGATCGCCTGATTCAACCGTTCCAGATTTATTTTTGTGGTATTTCTTGAAGTCACAAGTCTCTTTGAACAAGTCTCAAGATCTTGAAGCCCTCAAAGAGAATATCCGCCATGAATGCGAGAACGTATTCTCGAAAGTTCTGGAAACAGTGATGGAAAATGCCATAAATTGAACCCTTGTGTTTATCAATTCTGGCGGCGGCCACTTGGCCGTTATCATTTTTTAGACTGAATGGAAAAAAATAAAGGCATCAAATAAACACAATCCAAAAGGAGAACCAACATTTTTTTTTCATGAAAAAAATTACGGCCAAAGAACATCGGGTGACAACTTTTGCGCCATCCTATAGATATGAACCACACACTCCTATGATTTGGATGCTTTAACACAATGAACAAGTGGGGATTCAACTTAATTTATTTTGTGTTATACCTGTTATGCACCTATTATAAAATTACAATCATTTCTGAATTTACTCGGTCTTTTTTTACACGATTTTGGTATAATACGGTCAACAAAACATGATGGAAATATTGGTTCTTTTTAGAATTCTCCCCTTTAAATACAAAATGAAGTGATTTCTCAGAAGAATAGCCCAGTCAATGAAGGTTTTATGTCGGAACTAATTCCCCGGAAGCTGAATTTTTCACAGATGAAGGAATACCTTTAAACATGCTTATTTATAAAAATCCCCGGATATCCCCCTTGTGCTTTCCTCCCCACCCCCTCTTGAATATACTTTTCAAAGCCTTTCGGAATATGCTAATATCTCCTTAACCACGGTATGAAACCAGACCATTTATTTTTCTTTTAGTAGTTAATTAGTTGTTCTAAAAAATAGTTTCTCAACAATTTTTCGAAAAAAGCCATACATTCATTGCAATTTATTAATAAATTAAAAAATATAGTTTTTTTAATAGTATTTCAAATTTTTTTTGCATATAACTTTTTTTTGAGCTTGTTAGGGCAAAAGGTGCTCCTACAAAACTTGTAGGCAAAATTTCTAGCTTTAAAGTAATTTTTAAATTTAAAGTAAAATATATATAGATAGGTTTTAGTTAATAATAGGGCACGTAGACCGTTAAAAAGGAGCGCGAAACGCGGTGGATCGGACGCGGCGCGGCGGTGGGGTTACGAAAAACCTAAGGTAGGTACTGATAAATTGATTTATTTTCTTTTACTAATTAGCAACCAAAAGAAAAAAATAATAGTCTGATTTTATTCAGCGGTTAAGGAGATATTAGCGTATTCCGAAAGGCTTTGAAAAATATATTCAAGAGGGGCTGGGGAGGAAAGCACAAGAGGGATATCCGGAGATTTTTGTAAATAAGCTTGTTAAACAGTATTCTATCATTTGTGAAAAATTCAGCTTCCGGGGAATAAGTTCCGACATAAAACCTTCATTGACTGGGCTAGAAGGGGAATATGCCCCCTGCCCCCCCCCCCCCCTCCCCGAAACAAAACTGGCAAATAAGAATACAAACTCTTAAATGTTTTATGAATTTATTATAAAAAGAAAATAAATCAATTTATAAGTACCTACCTTAGGTTTTTCGTAACCCCACCGCCGCGCCGCGAGCCGCCGCGCGTCCGATCCACCGCGTTCCGCGCTCCTTTTTAACAGCCTACGTGCCCTATTATTAACTAAAACCTATCTACATTATTTTAAAGCTATAAATTTTGCCTACAAGTTTTGTAGGAGCACCTTTTGCCCTAACAAGCTCAAAAAAAGTTACCTGCAAATATTTTTTGAAATACTATTAAAAAAACGATATTTTTTTATTTAATAATAAATTGCAATGAATGTATGGCGTTTTTCGAAAAATTGTTGAGAAACTATTTTTTAGAACAACGAATTAGCTACTAAAAAAAAAAATGGTCTGATTTCATACCGCGGTTAAGGAGATATTAGCGTATTCTGAAAGGCTTTGAAAAGTATATTCAAGAGGGGGTGGGGAGGAAAGCACAAGGGGGATATCCGGGGATTTTTATAAATAAGCATGTTTAAAGGTATTCCTTCATCTGTGAAAAATTCAGCTTCCGGGGAATTAGTTCCGACATTGGGTGTTTTTTTCCCTTCATTGACTGGGCTAGAACATCGATGTCAATTTTACCAAAAGTTTTTTTAAGGTAAAACGGTATTTTTTTTCAAGTAACATTAATTTGGCCACCTTCGTCTACAGTTTGTGTAGGATATCTGAGATGCATGGAATATGTCAAGAGGTAGCCGTGGTTAAATACGCATTTGTATTTGTGTAAATTTTTCTTGAATATTTTCGTTGTTTGGTTTTGGGGTGTTATGCCGTGTTGTGCTACCTCCTTCTTTAGCCGACGTTTCGGACAGCGTTGCAGTGTCCATCATCAGGGCAGATCCGGCAGATCCGTCGATGTGGATCTGCCGGATCTGCCGGATCTGCCCTGATGATGGACACTGCAACGCTGTCCGAAACGTCGGCTAAAGAAGGAGGTAGCACAACACGGCATAACACCCCAAAAACAAACAACGAAAATGCTTTTGGCCGTGAAAATCTAAAAACGTATCTTTTCTTGAATATTATAATATTTTCTTGAATCTATAGAACAGATAATGGATTGGTAATTGGGAATCTTATGCGATAATTAATTAAAAATGTAGTGAACTTATGCGATAATTAAGCAAAAACGATTTTTATATAAAATAATCTCACATGAAGCACTCACTATGTTACACGACGAATTCAAATTTAAAAAAACCCTAGAATTATATTATTTTAAATAATTATAATTCACAATAAAGTCTGCATAATTTACTTTTGAACAAATAAATTTAAACAAAAATTATGAACAAATAATGCGTCAGTGTGAACCTAAAAAGGACAGAGAATTAGTGCGATTTGTACAAATGACTTTGAAGTCAAATCTAGGGTGTAAGTTAATTTAAATTAAACAAATCACTTTTGTGTAAACCACTATAATAACATGCAAGCAATATAATATTTCTACTTTAAAAGTTTTCTGATGATAAACATAATTAATGGCTTTGTTAAATCTTATAAAAAAGAATATCGGTTTCAGTGTTTTTTAGCCAAGTTTTGATATATTTTTTATAAGATTTAAGATTTTGACACGTGGGCGCTTTAAATGTTGCACGTAATGAATTATGCATTTTTGGAGCAATAAAACTAATACGCCTTTGGGCCAACCTAGTTTTACAGTGGGGTACAGCATACTCACAGGCGCCAAGTCTTAGACTGGAGCGATTTGAATTGTTTAAGAAGTATTTAGGATGCGTGTACATAAATTTAAGACACTGGAAACTAAAAGTCTGTCTAAGGTCCAAAATATCGGTTTCCTTAAATAATTCAAATAAAAATGCATTTTTATACAAACATCTTCTCCGTCACCCCGCCACTTCCATTTTTTCTCGAATATCTCTTAAATATATCAGGACCCTTAAAGTTTATTGCAGAAATACGATATATGTTAAATGTCTTCGCCGTTCGTTTAGTGTGGACAATCCAAGCAAGGGGAGCGATTGCCGTAACGTAAACACTCGCCTACGTACACGTACCTAGGTAGGGTAGGTTCAAGGTACGGGGTACTAGGGGTAGCGGGTAGGTCTTGGGTACCGGGTACCAGTAGTCGCTATTCACAAACACTATCGCGCGGCTAAGTCGCATAACTGCGCGCACAATTTCCTTCGCTCTAATTTGATTGGACATTCCTACATAAAGATCAGTAATAGCGTCCGCCAGGGCCGCCTTTGTTATGTCTGAGTCAGATGACATCTAATGTCGCGGAAATTGATGGCAAATGGAGACAGAGCTTTCCGGGAAGCGGGGAAATAGTGAAAAAGCTCTCGTTTTATTGGCTTTCCAAGTTTATTACCTACGTCTCGTTAATTGTATTTTATAAAGTTTATTATTTTTAGTCAACCATCACAAAATACTAGCTTATTGGCATTCACGTTTTTTAAAAGCCAAATCAAGCATATAAATAAATTGAACAGTATCTATACCTCGTGTCCAAAAAGTATGTTTCTAATTTTATCTTATTTTAAATATAAATCAAAATTTCCTTTGATAGATTTGTGAGTAGGTGCTTAAACCACTGGAGCGACAGAGCAATTCAAATATTTTTTCTCGGATTGCTAAAGGAAATTTTTCCGCCCACATTAAAAAAATCATACCTCCGAATTTGAATATGGAGACATACAAACTGATTATAGTTCTTTATGTAGCCAATGAATTCCCCTATCTTTTGTCTATTATCACATATTTCTAGGATTTATAAAAAAATATATAATAAAATCTTTAACCTAAAAACATTTTAAAGAATCTAGAGAATATTTATTTTGTTATGTTATATAGTAGTTTTAATATTTTTTTTTTTTTTGAAAATTTGCCACATTTTGGCAACAAAGCAATCCGAGGTTTTGGAAATAGTGCCATAATGTGGCAAAAAGCGCTCGAGTGGTTAAATGCTTACCTAATTAATAAACACGACTATTTCACATTTGACAAAAGGATTTTTACCAATTAATCAGTCATATTCCAACGCAAAATTTTCGCCGTGCGTTAGCTAATTCCATTTTCGTAACAACTTATTTTCGTAATTCTAATTTTTTAATTATTTATAAACCGTACCTTCTTTTATATTTTTTTATGTACCTATTCCATTATATATATATTTGTAATTTTCTTACGAATGCTACAACGTTATTTGTCACAAGGTGACGCAAAAGTTATCACCCTATGTTCTTCAGCTGTAATTTTTTTTTATGAATGAAAAAAAGACGAGAGAATGATATCGGCCAAGCGGCCGTTGCCAGAATTGATAACCGTAGGGGCGATTTATGGCATTTTCTACCACTCCTTCCAAAACTTCCGGCGATTGGTTCTCGCATTCTTGACGGATATTCTCTTTGAGGACTTCAAGAGTCTGAGGCTTGTTGACATAGACTCATGACTTTAAGAAACCCCACAAAAAGAAGTCTGGAACGGTTACATCCGGCGATCTTGTCGGCCAGTGCATATCACCAAAACCGTTTTTCCTGCGTTCATGAGGAGTAGAGCGTATCATGTCTGGTTGACGTGTATTTTGTATCTGTTTTCTTCACAAATGTCAAATCATGGCATCTGGCTTCTTCCGACAGGGTGATGAGTGATGTCACTCTGTACTTAAATACTGTATAAAATTGTAAAATTTTCATATTAAAGCTCACCAGGGCGTTATTAATAAAAAAAAATTAAAAAAAACTATTAGCATTTACCCCCAAAGAGATTCTTTTATTCGAAGATTTTTTTATCGTGCCTATCCGCTATTGCGGCCTGACGACCTGATGACCTGACGACCGGCGTAGTCCAGAGACAAGGCTTTGGACTTCCATTCCGAAGGTCGCGGGTTCGAACCCGGCGTGCGCAAATAAATTTTATTTGATTAATTTGTATTATTTCACAATTAATTAATAAAAATAATATACACTATATTTGAAAGAAGATACTCTCAGTATCGCCCTAGTGTAAGACCACCATTCAGAATTGAAACGTTGCTTGAAATGGCTTTTAGCCGTGCTTATTGACTAGATCTGAATAGCCAGGCACTTCCCGACCTTCCTATTCCCATCTCCTTCCCCTCCCACTTACCTTCAGCCTCACAACATGTCCCAACTGGGGATGCCATAGTCTCACTGGCTCCAGACGGGAGCAGTTGGGACTCTGGGTGTTCTCTATAAATAAAAAAAAATTGCGACGCACGATAAATTAAAACGGCCATCACCTCGAAACCGGAATCATACCGTAACAAAGAAATTTACAGACAGATGAGAAATACAAAATGGTCTAGTTAAAACAGGACTTCGCGCTACGCTCAGTCAATTAAGGTACCAAACACACAATTCTCTTGGCTGGGGTGAAACCTATACTCATATCAAATCGTATGTTGTGAAATTATGTAAATTTTTTGTTCATATGTACATTTCTCATCCGTCGGTTCCTTTAATATTTTTATCAAATACCATGTAATAATTCGGGAACGGTGAATTTGAAACAACAAGAACACGAAACATTTACATAAATCTGATTTTCAGGCACCTCCAAAACCAGAGCGAACATAAATCTATACATCAACCTGGTGTTTTAATCATTTTAGTTATTGTCAGCAAGAGTGTTACAAGGTTAATTCTTCGGTGAACCTTGTAAGTACAAAGAACTGTCGTATGCGTTAATGATATCATATCTGAAAAAAACACGAATACTCGGATCTCTAAACAATTTTTTTTATCCGTTACCTTTAAAATCGCATACCTAGATCATTAACGTTTAAGACAGTTCTTTATACTTACAAGGTTCACCGAAGAATTAACCTTGTAACACTCTTGCTGACAATAACTATAATGTTTATCCCATTTAATGTTCCCAAGAGCATATCAGAATCGAAAACTACGACCATTACAATGGACACAGATAAAGTAATTTCAGCGATTAGTGATGTTAATAGCGAAATAACACTAAATGTGGTAAAGATTTTCAAACTTGGAGTACAAAAACCAAATAAAATTAGACCGATGAATGTTGAATTCAAGGACTCGGCGCGTGAAGTCTTGACTAGGAATGCAAAATTAAAAAAACGGTATCAAAGCCAGTAATGACCGGACACCACTGCAAAGGACTCAACTTCTAGATCTACGACAACAATTTGAAACGAGGAAGAACAATGGTGAAACCAACATCACTATCAAATTTGTGAACTCTGTGCCTAAAATTATTGATTGTGCCTCAAAAAACTAAAATGCTACTACCAAAATATGAGAGGGGTCCGCACTAAACTTCCCATTTTGCTGACTTCGGCGGCAACTATCAACAGTGACATTTTCATTTTAACTGAAACATGGCTTGACGCAGGAATCAATTCTGTGGACCAAGGCTTCCTCAATTTCAACATTTTCCGTATGGCAGGAATTCTAAAACAAGTGCGAAAACAAGAGGGGGTGGTGTAGCCATTGCCATCTCAAAAAGTCTCAGTTCCTCCAAAATGTCTACGAAGTACCCATCCATCGAGAAACTTTTAGTCAATTTTTTTATAAATTAAAATCATATTTAATAATTTTATTATTTATTTCTGCAAATATTTTAGTTTTAATAATTGTGACAGCTATTTCGGCATTCCAGAGTGGGTATCCCTTACGACTTTTTAAAATATTTTGTTTACCCATACTCTATTTACAAGATGTGTAAATTATTTATTAATATTTTCGGTAAAATCCCATTTACTTGGAAAGTTAATTACATTGTTTGAGGCACTTACATTTAATGATTGTCTAATTGTAGGAAGGTTTTTTCATTGTTTTTTTTTTTTAATGGGTGAACACAATTAAAATCAATTGCCATTCTCATTTTATTACCCGGATATGAAAAATTATTAAAAAGTTATTTGGTATAATTTCTGAATTATTTTAGGGAATGACAATAGTTAGGTTTCTTGGAAAAACTTTAAACCAAATAATTAATTATAAAATAACAGGCAAATTTATAGGTACAAATTAATGGTGTTCTAAAGGGGCAAGACGGGAGGGGCAAGGCTTCGACTAGCGATCCGGAGGACGCGGGTTCAAATACCGGTGATAAATAAAATTTGTAATTAAATAAATAAAGTGATAAATTTTACAATAAAAATATATAAAATTGTTTTAGACCACTATAAATTTTAAATTAAACTATACCGGTTTCGGAAGAACCCTTCCTTCGTCAGGAGAATATCAAAACTAACCTATGATACAAAATATTGACTGATACGAAAAATTATGGCGAGCCACAAAGTTAATGCTTATTACTAGACATCGGTTTTATGCATTTGCATATTTGCATATGCAAATGCATATAACTCTCTAATTACGGCGTTAATGCATATTTTGGCCTTTTTTCCCAATCGTGCATATTTCGTTGGTTAATTTGACAGTTCTGAGGCCATTCAGTCAAGCAAGCTATTATTTGAAGACGCATCCATCAAATAGAAGGTCGCACTCATCTCAATACATTTCCACAAGTTATCAGATACCATAGAAAAATTGTAAACAAAAAAACCTTCCTCTATTTAATAGAAATTACTGGAAACAATGATCGAACTCGCCAACTTCCTTCCTAATTTAATATCAGAAAAGATTCGTAAAAAGTTAGACGCTGTTTTTCTTAATAACCCGAGTCTTGAAGACATTAAGGACATGCCTACTTGAACGGCATAGGTCGTACATATCCTGCCTAAACAGGTATCTCCAGAAATGGCGCCAAATTTTAAATTTTGTCCTATGACGTCATTAGACGTAGAGAGTTCGTTTTCGGTGTACAAAAGGTAGATTCACACTGGACGACGTACGTACGCATCGCTACGCTAAACAATGCTTAGCAACCCATACATTTTCTATGAAAATGGCCACAGACATCGCACGTCGCGATGCGTGTGGCCAATGTGATTCTAGAACATAAATTTTCATTGAAAATCTATGGTTGCTAAGTAGCCCAGATATTGTTAGGCGTAGCGATGAATACGTACGTCGACCCAGTCTGAACCTACCATTAATACTGGGTGACAAACGCCACAAATTTGCGTTCGAAAATTTGGAAAAATACTTAATTTTGTACTGTCACAAAAACTATGCATAGTTTTAAGAATATTTCGCTGTTTTAGTACCGTATGTAATTAAAATACATAAAAATAAAAATGGTTTTTTGATTTTGCATTGTGCATATTTTGGGCATATCAAGAGTTTTTAGTGCATATTTCGGCTTTTTTTAGTGCATATTTGCATGCATATTTTGACACTTTGTTAGTGCATATAATCCGATGTCTACTTATTACGAATATGATAAATATTATTTGATTGATTTGTGTTTTCACAATTGAATCATTTAAATTAATATAATATTTATTTGCGATAGGTACCAGAGAGGAAGATACTCTCATTATCGCCCTGATGTAAGACCACCATTCAGAATTGAAACGTTGCTTGAAATGGCTTAAGCCATGTTTGGTGAATAGAGCTAAATAGCCAGGTACTTCCCCACCTTCCTCTTACCCATTTTCCTTCCCACCAACTTACCTTCAGCCTCACAACATACCCCAATATTGGGGATGCCATAGTTTCACTGGCATCAGACGCGAGCATTTGGGACTCTTGTGAGGCATTCACATATCAAAGTTTAGATGAGAATTTAGGAAAAAAATATAGATTTAAAAAAAGGCGGTTAGGATTGAGTTTTCATAAAAATACTCACACGGAGAAAAATGTTATTCGAAAAACGATCATTTTAATAGTAAAAACGGTTAAAAACGGGACTGAAGTTCTTACGAACAAATTAACAGTGTTTCAATGTTTATTGGCGGGAAAATGTAAGAATTATTTGTTAGTATACGTACGAAATTACGTAAACCAACAAATTATTCTTACATGTTCCCTCCAATAAACATAAAAACCCTGTTAATTTGTTCGTAAGAACTTTAGTCCCATTTTTAACCGTTTTTACTATTAAAATGACCGTTTTTTTCGAATAACATTTTTCTCCATGCAGTAATGGGTTTATAGGTACGGTGTTGGTACCTAAACCTACATTAAGATAAAATATTTTTCATAAATTTTTATTATTATGATATCTGAATTTAATTTAATGCGGAGGTAATACAAAATTAATGAAGTTTAAACTGTAGCTAGCATCACCTTGAACACGGTATAATTTTCTTGCGTCATCGTAGGTAGGTACTTAAAGTTTACAGTCGGGGGCCATTTGAATGTTCAATGGCTCAGATTAACATGGCGATTTTACTGTTATATCTTTTGTTATGATATCAATTCAGATATGATGTCATTATTATTGTGTGCTTAATATCTGTACATAACAAAGGAAAAATAAACGATGTAATCATTTCATCGTACCTATATATTATTATTTATGCTTGATTTCATATTCCTTCTGTAGGTACCAACCTATAAATTAATTACACATTTTATTATCTTAACTTGTATTTATAAAGTATTTTCTTGTTATTTAACATCGTCAGATAATTCGGTAAAATATTTTCATAACTCCGTATTCTCAATAAGTTTTGATTTTATTCTGAAAAAAGTACCTACGCAGCTAGTAAATTGCTATCACACATTTAGTACGTAAATAACACAATTTTTGATATAGTCAATTCACCCTAAAAGAAGTGAATATACGTAATATTACCGCGATTTACCAAACTCACAAATCTAATGAAAATGCATTTGTGGATGAATTAAGAAACATTATTTTATCAAAAAACATGAACAAAACATCACAAAATTGGCGATTTTAAAATTGATTTACAATAATAATAAAATAAAAAAATTTAATTTATAATTTTACATCCGTAATTAATTTTATCTTGTGTACAAAAAATTACACCAAAGAAATGGCGATCTAACATCAATCTTATATTGATATATAGGTATGGAGTAACACAAAAAGGAAACCCCCACAATACATAAAAAATATGTTTATTACATATGCATAACGTTAAAGGACGTAGTTAACTTTCTTCATCGTTTGGAGTAAAAAATGTCAATCTTATTTTGGTCTCCGATAACATTTTTGATGTTTTTTTTTTCAACTTAAAACTTTAAAATATTGGACAGTTAGGGTCGGGGTGAAGGTTTGGACACTCAATTGGCTTAGTGACCAGTAGTGACATTGTAGAAAAACCTTTTTTGTTCAGTTTTGAAGAAAAAAATAATTAAAAAGTCACCGGAGACGTACACATTTTTTTCTCCAAAAAATGTCAGGTATTGCTGGTTGAAGTAAGCCAAGTTCATCCCCTAAAACCCAGTACAACTAAAATAGATTTAAGAAGATTTTAAAATCAGATTTAAGGAATTTTGATCATATCTCTGCCTGTGGGGCTAAAAGGAAATGAGATTATTTAGTTATTTAAAATTCGACTAACAAGGTAAGCTCCGCTCAAACAAACAACTCCGCCCGCAGTAAAATCACCGTACCAAAAACGCCATCATCATTAAAAGATGTTCTATAATCCGCTGTAGGGCAGCAAGCAGCAAGGATCCAGTAAATGATTGTTGATAATTCCCAATCCGAGTCCCCTCCGAGCTGCAATCGAATTAACCCCTAATACCTGTCTCCGGCTGAGTTCTGCCGTCTGCCTGCTGCCTCCTGCCTCCTGCAGTCTGCAGACAGCTCAATATTATTTAACACCGCTGAAAAGATAAACATACAGATGTATATTATGTGTCCGTTTGTGATCCCAAAGTAAATTGTAAAAAAAATGTTTTGTAGATTTGACAAATGAATGAGCTACCACTCAGTCGTTGTTCGTTTAATTCCTCTGTTAGCTAAGTTTTCCATCTTTGCAAAAAAAAGAGCTTCCGCTTATAATTATTGTAAAAGGAGTTTAACAAATATCGCTAGGTTATTCGTAATTCTGAAGGGTGATTCTGTATCTTTTGTGTTACTTTTTATATTTTAAATAAACTTTCTTAAATATATTCACAGTTTACTATTAATTAAAAAAAAATTACTATCAGTGCGCTCCCTCTAACATTCATATATACATATCTCCCTTTCAAATCATCTACAGTTATCTTCTTCTAGTTTTTTAATGCTTACAATGGAGCGACTATTCAACTCTCTTTAGTCACCAATACAATTAAAAAAGATTTTGGAGTAAAGTTATTCAATATATTACCAGAAGGTATCACAAATATAAATGACAACTTGAAAAAATTCTAATCACACACTGGAAACATAATAATTCATCCCCCATACATACAAGCCTAGCTTCATTAAGTAGGTACACCTTGTATATAACGATATTTCAAAGTATTACCGATTTAACTGCATTTTTTTGAATAAAAATATTTTTAAAAATAATTCTGAAAAAATGCTATCTACCCATGCAAAATAAAATCCAATCAAAGCAAGGAATTTAGCTATCGAGAAGACTGAAGTAGGTAGGTTAGATAATTGCTCGCATTTGCTTTATCTCCCCTCCCCCTCCCTATGGGAGCCAGGTCCTGGAATCCAGGAGTGAACATTGAACATTGTTATTCCACTCCAATCAAAACATCCGCCCGATCCGAACCTTATCCCGGGACGAAGTCTTAATTATTGATACGTGTGGGAGCGTCTCGGTGGGAGGTTCACGGTTCACCAATGGGTAACTCTAACTCTACAATCTAGACGCCATATTTATGCTTGATTACAGGACCGCACTCGCAATTTAAAAAAATACATTTTATTTGCGAATTTCTTCATTACACAATAAGTTTAAAAGTTTTCATTTTTATTAGAATAACTCTTGTTATAATAACTTTTGAAGGTTATACCCATCAGTGTAATACAACATCGAAGAAGAATAAAACATAACCAAAATATGAAAACAACAATACACAGAAAAATAAAAAAAAGATAACTTTTTCGTTGTTTGTTTTTGGGGTGTTATGCCGTGTTGCGCTACCTCCTTCTTTAGCCGACGTTTCGGACAGCGTTGCAGTGTCCATCATCAGGGCAGATCCGGCAGATCCAACGAACACATCGTCGGATCTGCCGGATCTGCCCTGATGATGGACACTGCAAAGCTGTCCGAAACGTCGGCTAAAGAAGGAGGTAGAGCAACACGGCATAGCACCCCAAAAACAAACAACGAAAAAGTTATCTTAGCCGTGAAAATCTAAAAACGTATCCAAAAAAGATAACGGTCGTAAATGAGACTCGAACTCAGGACCTCTTGCAATGTTCATTTAGACTTTTAGAAAAGGTCTAGGTGTCCCATACAAATAAAATCGGATACGTTTATCCGAGACACTATCCAGGTTACAAACCAATTCTTAGGAACTTTGTGATCATTTAAAAATGTAGCAGCCGAAAACATGAGAAAAATTTATCGAGTATAATATTCTTAATTTGAATTAAAAATAAGATTTCCCAATGGCCGAGTTGTTTAAGGCGTTTGTCCCTGTAAAACAAGAGATTCTGGGTGTGAGTCCCAGTTGCAACCGTTATCTTATTATTATTTCTTTGTCTTGTTCTTTTTCTTATTTTTGTTCAGTTTTATTAGTTTTATCTTTTTATTAGAAGATATATAAAACGTACAAGCAGTCGATGTCGGCAACTTCAATCATAATTTTCCTATTAATTTATCTCTTCAGCTCAAGTCACGAAATAATTATGCATTTATTAATTAATTCATAAAACCACTGGTTTCGGAGAGTTGAGAATCTTTTGCATTATTAACATAAGACTCCAAAAATTATGGTCAAAGATTAAGAAGATTTTTTTTACCCCACGCACAAAAACGGGACGAGAGATTCAAAAATGATTTACCCACAAGAAAAAAACATAATCACTTGGTGTTACCACGACATGCAACTTTTTAACGATATTCCAGGAGGAAACAGTAAACAAAGTCCATTAAATAAATAAACTGGCACCTACACTTGAATTAATATGTGGTTTCATTGAACTAGGTCCAATGGACTTACTTTAGCGGCCCGTTCATATACCTACCAACACATTGTTTGATTGGCCGTTTTTTTCATTAGTGCGCACACACGGTTGAATTTGGCAGCCACCTCTGGTCTGGAGCCTCAAAATGCCGGCAAAAAACCTCTACTCTGTGCAGAAATGGGCGGTCCGTTTGATAAAATAATTTTTTATTAGTATCTAATATTTAAAATTCAGGCATCGGGTGGGAATGTTGTCCTCGTTCTTCCGGAATTTCAATCGAAGATGCTCCGAGGAACTAGCGTTAAGGAACTAGCTTGATTGCTACGACCGCGAAGAACAGTCGGAAAACACGCCAAATGAGCGCCCAAC
This sequence comes from Limnephilus auricula, assembly GCA_951813805.1. Lineage (NCBI taxonomy): Eukaryota > Metazoa > Arthropoda > Insecta > Trichoptera > Limnephilidae > Limnephilus > Limnephilus auricula. Next base: position 14,918,222 of record OX638404.1, read on the forward strand.
ATTTGTATACAGTTGACAATGTTCAACAGCTCAGCTGTGGAAAGATTTGCCGGCCACTATGTTTCTCCCTTCTACAACATGGGCCTTTATAAGACTTAGGTTCACTTCTTCCTTTGCTCAAAATGACCCTCCACACAGCATCCCCAAAGATGATTTTTATTTTTATATCATTTTTTTATTATTTTTATATTATGTTACATCTCTTTAGGCTATATTTCTTATGGTATGAGTGTATACAATATTTTTTTTTTATGAATGTAAACAATTATATCTTAATAATTAATTTAATTTTTGTTATAATCCATTAAGTTAAAAGAACACATTGACAAACTACTTAAAAGTAGTTTATTGGGACTTTTTCTCTGTTTTTGTATTATGTTTTTATTTGATATGTATGTATTATTCTTTGTTTTAAATGTTTCTTTAAATAAAAAATAAAAAAATAATTAAAAAAATGAAATAGGCTCTGAGGGATATTATTTTCCTCAGGGCCTCATATTTACGGGTTTAATATTTTGTTGGATTAGTAACGTGTCTTGTATTTTTATAAAATCATTGGTACATTCCTACGATTTGGTCAATGCCTACTGCACCTGTGTACGCCTGGTACCGCCACATATTATATTTTAATCACTCGCGCGCTTTTTGCCACAATATGGCACTATTTCCACAACCACGGATTGCTTTGTTGCCAAAATATGGCAATTTTTAATTGTTTTTTATTAAAGTGACTATATAATATATTGTACATTCAAAATATAACAAAATAAATATTCTCTAGATTCTTTAAAATGTTTTAAAGTTAACGATTTAATAATATTTTTTTTATAAATCCTACGAATATGTGATAATAAAAAAAGATAGGTGAATTCATTGGCTATATATAACTATAATCAGTTTGTATGTTTCCATATCCAAATTCAGAGAAATGATTTTTTTAATGTGGTCGGAAAATTTTCCTTTAGCAATCCGAGAAAAACGTTGTTATGTCGCTCCAATGGTTATTTTGAAATGGTTAGGGGTTTTTAAGATATTTTATTAAAATTATTTAATTATTATTTTATCAATATTTTATTGATATATTAAAATGACCACGAGTATTTTTTTAACCACTTCGCCCCTGCCCGAACAAGTCGGTATTAGGGAATAGACATTAATTTATTCGCTTATCTATGCGAGTCGGGCGAGCAATTTGGAGTTTCTGCCGGTCGCCGGTTTAGAATTACCGGACACCTCAAAGTTTACCGGACAGACAGGGCGACCACTAATTCTGGACATTTCTTGCCACTTTTGTGACCGGCTTTTGTTATTTCTGGACACCACTATTTTCATCAATACTTTGTAGGTAAACTGTAGGCTGATTTTTACAAAACACGTTTACTTATATAACCTAGAGCTGATTTTATGAGATTGATTGGAATTTATTATGATTTACTGTGATTTATCGCGATTTAATGAGATTTAATTTGATTTAATGTCATTTACTATGATTCAAATAGCGGCGAATGACCTGATACGGTGTGATTTAACGTGATTTGATGTAATTTAATGTGATTAAATGTGATTTAGTGTGGTTTTGCGTGATTTAATGTGTATTTTGAATTTGGGAGGCGGATATGGGTACCACTTCACCGAGAAGCATTTATTATAAAACCAAGCAGGTCACCCTATGTGGTTTGCTACAGTTGATGAATTTGCAGGGGTGCCCGGGTTTAACGAGTGAGGTGTGTTCAGGTCCCGAATTCCTGATTCTTGAGGTTCTGATTCACCTTCCCACCAGCTGCATGGCGGGCCAGATCGGGAGAGGCCGGTTTGGGAAGTCTCTTTGACCGTTTCCAGCTGGTCCTGACCCATGATATTTCAACGCAGCGGGAGTGATGGATTCACACGTCCTCATTCCTGTACACTCTGACCCTTGGATTCCTACCCACCCTCATACCTTCTTCCATCCCAGAACTCTCTCTCCTTGCTTTTCTTTAAAAAATCCCTCCACACAGCATCCCCAAAGTGACACAGACTGTGAGGGAAATTGTTTTCTTTATTGCCTCCTGTGAGGGGCTAAAGAAAAAAAGCTTTAGTTAGATTTTGCAATTTAATGTGATTTAGGGTAATTTATTGTGCAAACAAAACATGTCTAATATTCATATACCTAACAGAAGTCCAGAATAAAAGGCTTATTATGATTATTATTATTGTGATTTAATAATAAAAATATACTTTTGAAACGAGTTTTTCAATAATTAAAAAAATAGCTAGAGTACAATTTACATGGATCATTGTCTGAGTCAAATACCTTCTTTACTAAGCTGTTTCAAATCCCATCAAGTGATCAGAGGTAAATACTAATCTTCATGTTGTCATGCTTGTCAGTAGATCACATTTTAAATGTTAAAATGACATTACATAGAGTCATCAAATGTGTTAGAATTTGTAACACCTCAGCCTAAATGCGCCCTGTAGGACAAGTTAACCAATAATTCTTTTTATTAATACAAAAGTAGATACATAATGTATCTACTTTCATAAGTTTTAAGAATAGCGTTATTGTCGGCTTAATTGAACGACAAAGTTATGGGCAGATTCTGCCGAAGCCAGGGCCATGGCCGGGGGGCTATCAGAATTGTGGGAGGCTCCATTTGCGTGAGGGGCGGCCGATAAGAGCTCCGATTACGGTTAGCCATCGACTGGAGATAGCGACACTCTCACGGCGGCGGACCAATCGAGCGACCCTCTCCCTCTTACTCCCTCTACCCCACCTCACTGGCAAATAACACGGTTAAGACTTAATCGAAAACAGGTATTGCGGATAAATCTATTCGAATGCGAGAAACGACATGTACTTTTACCAAAAATTACATTGTACATAGATTGATACGAGTATGCAGAATATCGGAAGATCTAAAATACTCATTAAACATCTAAAATACTCATAAACATCAACTCTAGAAGATTTTTTTTTTGTTATATTTACTCCACACAGGAGGCCTTGAGAAAAATAATTTCCCTCAGGGCCTATGTCATCTTTGGAGATGCTGCGTTGAGGGTCTTTTTGAGGAGAGGAAGGAGTGAAATGGGTTTTAAAGAGGCCCATGTTGTAGGAAGGAGGAAACACAGAGGCCAGCAAATCGTTCCATAACCGAGCTGTTGAACTCAAGATCGAGTCGTAAAAACGACCCGTCCTCATGTGACAAATGTCAACCGTGTACATATGTTGGGCGCGCGTTTGGCGTGTTTCCCGACTATGCTCCGGTGCCGAGGGGATCAATGACGCTAGTTCCTCGGATCATCTTCCATTGAAATACCGGTAGAACAAGGATAGCATTCCCATCCGACGCCTGTGCTCTAAAGATTGCAATCCGTTTGTTAAGACGGGAGAATCGATCAAACGGACCGCTAAAGGACAGATAGAAGAAATACATCCGATTAGAAATTTTTATCCAAAATCATCAACAACGTTGTTGACAATAACTGTCTCTTGGAATAGTACCAAAGCGTGTTGCAACCAGTTGCAATCCTCCTGCGCTCAAATATCTACTATTAAAATATTATGATATCTAATAAATTGCAATCTTGAAAATACACCCACCCTAAATATGTTTTTTTCTGTTGATTTTCAATTCTAAAAATATCTTATAATATCTGGCCACACTGACAATCATACATTTTTTCAGATTACCTTGATGAGTCTACTGAATATAGGCAGAATTTAAGCTATCAGCGAATACACCCATTTTTCAAACAACTCGAGTGTGACTCATTTAAATTTTTTATGCAAATTTCATAATGTCAGAGCTCATCATTATATAAACCTTCACGGGCATATTCATAACAACTCATCAAATTTTCATCGCAATCGGATGAAAAGTATAGGAAATAATTTCATAACGCCAAAGCTCACTATCTTACAACCATCCTGGGTATGCGCACATCATATCCCCAAAGTTTCATCGCAACCGGATGAATAGTATGGCCACGCATAACATACGAACAAACAAAGATTATCTTACTAATATTATAAACGCGAAAGTTTGTATGGATGTATGTATGTTTGTTACTCTTTAAATCGAAATTTAATTAATGGATTTTGATAAAACTTTACAATAATATAGCTTATACATCAGAATAACATATAGGCTATAATTTATAAAGCTAGCTATTTATTTTCAATATATTTAAAATAATAATTATAGTTTAATAGAAACGTCAAAATTTGAGAATGACATTTTGCAAAACAATGATTGTTAAATCAAAATTCTATTTTTGGAAAATATTTAAATTAATGAATTTATTTGAAGTACTCGCCATATACTTTGAATCGAATCAAGAATTATACATATTTTAAATAAATAGGTTAAGAATTTTAGTATAAACGTAGATGGGACCGAGGAAAAGAAAATAGATTACTCGAAGTACTAATCCTACGCAGACAAAGTCGCGGGAAGAAGCTTGTTTTTTATATGTTAGATAATAAAAAAAATATTATAATATTTTAATTAATGAAGATAATATTAGTGAAAGTCAATCGAAAATCCGAAACAGAAAAATCAGAAAAAGATACGGATACATCTGGGACACGAACCCAGGACCTCTCGCAATCTGGGTCCCATTTGCATCCGTATCTTTTTCCGATTTTTCTGTTTCAGATTTTCGATTGACTTTCGCTAATATTATCTTCTTTAATCAAAATATTATAATTTAAGGTTTAATCATTAAGTTAAAAAGTTTAAAAAAAATATATATATCTGAGAACCACAAGGTACTCAACATTATTGTCATTTTCTATAAATTTAATTAATTTTGCAAAAACAAATTTTAAAATAAAAAACGAAAATCGGTAGAAAAACTGATTTTTGTTTCGATAAAATTTATACTTTATTTGGTTGATTGAACCTTTCTTAACACTTTCACAAATATTGGTTCGCTAATTTGGAGGGAAGTTAATAACCCGAAATAACTGGTAATCACTAGTTATTAATACCTATACCTGAGGCCTAAATATGAATAATATTGAAATGAGCATTAAAGGAGCCTCTAGCGGCCAGTGGGTATTGGGTAGGTAGGGGCAGTGAGCACCCTCGTGTGATGTGTACCAGTACATGTGTACTAGAACATGGCGGTTCACTGAAACTATTGATTTTAGTTTGTGCTTCTTTGGTCATGTGTAACTTTCAGACATCCTCTTCTCTTAGAGCCGCTGCCTGGCTGGAATGGGGAGGGGGGAGCGGGGCAGTTGGCTCCGAGGAGAATAGGGAGGTTGTGCACGGGAATGAAAGGGTTGAAGATGAATTATTGTTATTATTATTTTATCCCAGTCTTATTTTGCACTGCCTGGAGCCAGCGGGACTATGTAATTCTGTTCTATGACAACTCAGAAACGTGCAATTTCATCACCCCTTTAAAAGGTAATAAAAATAAAAAATTGAAAAAAACATTTTTTTATGTATTTTTCATCACTTTTAATGATGTGTTGAAGTTGCATCATTCTGAGTTGTCCGGTCACCATGTCATACATATAGCGGAAATTTATCTGGCTTAATGCAACTCTGTAGAAACTGCAACACTGATCGTGACTTTTATTTGCAAAACTAATTTTTTTTCGAATATTTACAGAGAATAAAGTGAGTCAGAAGGGGAAGGAAAAGGTTGGGGGTGGAGTGAAAAGGTATTGAAATATGTTTATTTGCACTCATCTGATGATTTAAATGAGAAAAAGAGAAGAAATATAAAAGTTTTTTTTGTTTTAGTAAATAGTTATCTTTATCGAAGTTTCTAACTCACATAGTGTTGTCATTTTTGTCTCGTCTTGAAAATTTTTATTGTCATTACATGTTCTTTAAAGGCACCTTATTATTTGAATACTGCACAAGTGATATTATGGCATCCCCTATTGGGGTATGTTGTGAGGCTGAAGGTAGTGGGGAGGGAAAGGAGATGGGAAGAGGAAAATGGGAAAAGGCTATTCGAATCTGGTAACCAAACACGGCTAAAGCGATTTCAATCAACTTTTCAATTCTGAATGGTGTTCTTACACCAGGGCGATACTGTGAATATATTCCGCTCTGTAACGTGCAATATTGCATATTGATTTTAATTATTTCATTATGAAATAACACAAACTAATCAAATAAAATTTGTTTGAGCACCCCTGGATTAGAACCCGCGACCTTCGAATTGCCTTACCCCTCGACCAAGAAGGCCATTACCTAGTCCTTTATCTAAGAAAATTTTATAAATTTAGTGATCTAACGAATTTCATGATACTTGATATGGTATAGAAAGCAGTAGAAGCTTTTAAATCATTGAATATCTATCTATTAGACGGAAATAATTTATTCTTAACCTTAATAGACGGAATTTTTCTTTATTTTCTCTTTACAATGAGTAGGTACCTATGGATATACATATAATAGTATATACTTAAAATGCTTTTGATAATATACCTAATAGGCACGTAATATTTTGCTTTTTGGAAGGAAGAAAAAAAAGATATCACAAACAAGTGAAGATTTAAAAAAAACTTTTTAAATAGACATTTTTACGAATTGCCTTTACGCTCAAAATAATTTGGCACCGAAAATACAGCGCCTTAAGATCGGTCGATAACAAAACAATAAAAACCACTGCCAGCATGTGGAACCTAGGAAAAAAGCATCCATAAAAACGTATCAAATCCTATTTTTGCTACGACCCCTTTTGTGTCGTGCGTGAAAATATTTGTTGGCAGTGTTGGAATTAGGGATAGCGCGGACTTGAGCATGTTAGGTCTCCCAACCCGTTCCATTCTGTTATTCTTCAGTTCTTCTCCCCAGTAGATGCTGGGCTCCTTCTTGTTCTCTGGTCTCTTTCTGTTCTCTCCCTCCCGCCTTTCATCTCCACGGCCATCTTGCCCCTCCCCCTCCTTGCCCGGGAAAGGGGAGGGTGGGGAGGGGGGACATGGGGCGCGCCCCGCATGCTCCGGTGGAGACGGCCTTTAGGTTTCCTTATCCCGTCTTGTGTTCTCCGTAGCATTTCCAATCTGAGATGATGTTGGAAACTCATAACGGTGGCATCATATAATATTTTAAATTTTTAACAACCTGCTTGTATTTATTTTGATTTTCAGTAAGAATTTAATTGTTATGTTTTTTGTTATGCAATTTTGAATGAAAATATAGGCCCAAACTGGGCATATATTTTCATACCAGATTTGTTTTCCTCAGAGCCTCCTGTGCGGAGCTAATTTAAAACATAATCCTATATAAATCAATATCCTTCAATTTATGATTTCATTGTTTTTAGATTTTCACGGCCAAAAGCATTTTCGTTGTTTGTTTTTGGGGTGTTATGCCGTGTTGTGCTACCTCCTTCTTTAGCCGACGTTTCGGACAGCGTTGCAGTGTCCATCATCAGGGCAGATCCGACAGATCCGTCGATCTGCCGGATCTGCCGGAGATTTTTAAAGATGGACTTATTTTCCTAGAAAAATTTCGGCGCCGCAGATCAAAAGAGAAAAAAAAACGGAAAAATTACATATTTAACTCATTTTTGAATTTTTTGACCTTTACAGCATTTCAAATTTCCGTTGTTGATACGTTGTCCGATGGATAAGCTATCAAGAGGTTGGTGAAATACCCCTCAGAGGGTTTCTCACCACCCTCCCAATAGCTTATTTACACTAATAACGAATATTATTAAAATTAAAATACTTTAAGTGGTTAGAAAACCCGGCCAACTTGTCCAATATATAGCCACTATTCATGGGTTCGAGTACCGAATTATAAACTCCAACTTAATAAATAAATAAACCGTAAATCGTAAATCGAAAATATTTGTTATTAGTGTAGATAAGCTATTGGGAGGATGGTGAGAAACCCCCTCAGTATAATAGAAATACTCTCAGTAACCCACTGACACATAATTATGTGCGCCCTTGGTTTTAATTCAGATCATTTTTTTGTGTTGTGAAATTGTCTTTATACACAAAATGCACCTTACCCGGTAAGGCTTTCCACGGGCAGGACAATAGGCAATAATTAGGTAATTTATCTTGCTCATTTACCACCATCTTATAAGCCTTGAGTAAGTAAGTAGATAGGAAAGTATGTAGGCACCTACCTGAATTCTAATAAGTTTTTATAATGGAAATCACAAATATCAATAACTGAAAATATTTCTAATTTAAACTGTTGGTTTATTCCTTATGAATTTGTATTTCTCTTATTTTATCTTGATGGTGTTTCGGGTGGGCTATCATAATATAAATACGCAAGTAAGGGTTGCCCCGGAGGCTGAACGGGGAGAGGGGTAGGGGGTAGTTAAGGAGGAGGTTAGGGGTTAGATTCCCCCCCCCATCCTTCCTTCAACCCTCTTGCCCCAGAATTAGAGATTGTATCTTGTTCTCTTGCTGTGGATGTAGCCTATATTATACTCGTACAGACCTCAACCCCTTCGCCGGTACCTTTCTCCAGAAAGGTACCTACGCCATAAACCCTACTATAAACAACAAGTTATGCTTATATGTTTCATTCTGAAATAAGGTTAGAATAATATCATGTTATGAGTACATTAAATATAATAATATGTTATTGGGTCCTTTATTGTGTGCAAGAAAAACAAAGTCGAGATATAAACATATCGGTAAAATAAGAACATATAAACCTATATACTTGTTTATTATCGCATTATATTACTTAAATATTTAAATTACCATTGAATAAGTCCGTAAAATATCTTAAATTTAGTTTGTTACACTCAAATTTGTTTTCTAACCGGCGCGGTAGGTTTTTAAAATTGTATGTAGTTTGTTCGTTAGTTATTGGTTTTGTTCACATGAAATCCGAACAACGCGCTAAGGCTTTCTAAGCCTTTCCAATCACTCATTTTTTAACTTACTTGCTAGGTCTTGCGGCTTTGTGCGTTGTGCGAGCGTCATTTAGACGGAACCGTTGACTTATTTTGCAAATAAAAGCGTGTTAAGCTATAATTAGATATTTCAAATTGAATCAGAAATTCAGGCAATAAAGATTTAAAAAAAAATTAAATGACACAATATAAAGTGAAAATATAAAATGAATTATATTTTTGCAACGTCACTGTAATCGTATTCTTCCAATTTCTTACGCTCTTGCTAATCCGAAGGGTGTCAGGATTAGAATTGTCGGCCATATTGGTCCCGACTCCTGAAGGGAGGGTGTTAATAGGTTTGGGCCTAATGAGCCAAGGACCTATGTCCCTGTCCCCTATGCCCGAGTAATCCTACTAGGACGGAGTTCTAACTGCAATAAGGGAGTTTTTTCTGTGATACATCGATGAAGGGCATTTTTGGTAAATTTGTTGATTTATGAACTATATCCACTATTTGATCTTAATAATTTTTGGAAATCCTCATTAATAACTAACTAACTAACCATCACGCCGTTTCCACGCAGGGGTAGGCACAGAGGACGGACCCCCAAACAACTCGATCTTGGCATACATTGGCTTCATTCAGATTCATACATCTTCTCATACATGCTCTTCTATTATTAAGACTCTTGACATGGCCCGACTCAAGTATCTGGTTCACTTGATCGTGCCATATCTTCCTCGGGCGTCCACAACATCTTCTCCTAGGCATTCCTAACGCGGAGTACACTTATTTAAGTTACTACATCTGTCGGGGTTCATGTTTTCGTCACGACTCATTTCCATAACGACTGTTGGGAGAGAAATTCAAGTCGATTATACACGGAGAAAAATGTTATTCTAAAATACGATAGTTTTATTCGTAAAAACGGTTGAAAATGGGGCTGAAGTTCTTACGAACAAATTAAGATTGTTTCAATGTTTATTGGCGGGAAAATGTAAGAATAATTTGTTGGTATACGTACGAAATTACGTTTACCAACAAATTATTCTTACATGTTCCCATCAATACACATTGAAACACTGTTAATTTGTTCGTAAGTAGTTTAGTCCCGTTTTTAACCGTTTTTACGAATAAAATGATCGTATTTTAGAATAAAAATTTTCTCCGTGTAGGTTCGTATTCGTTATTTTTTTTCAAATCACTCTTTTTCCTATGTTTTATTATGATTGTCTTCAGAACGTCATTCAGAGTAGTAAATGTCTCCGCTGACGAGGCAACGAAAAAAAAAACATTTTGCAACTAAACTCGCCATCCTGTGCAGTGTGCATTTCAATGTGATGGCCCGCACACTACACCATTTCTCAAAAATCCGTTGTCAATGGCAACGCAAGCAGTGACTCGTGACTCGCCCTGCTAGTTGCCGTAGCAGGCCGTTGTTTGCTCGGTTGCCATGGTTGCGCCAGCTTTGTTTTATTTTATCAGTTTTCTAGTTTTTTTTGTTTTTCCATTTTTACAGCGACAAATTATTGCGATGACAGCTGATTGTTCTTCGTCTATGGTTAAACAAGCTGAGTTAATTACAGCAATCGTAAAATTGAGTAGCGCCGTGATCAAAGTTTGGTTGGAAACTATAGCAACCAGCCAGTTTTAGTTTGGTTTCAGTTGCCTCGTCAGCGAAGGCACTAACGTCCTTCGTTCACGCAGCTACTTACAAGCAACTCAATCACCGCTACCCGCTACCTGTCATACTATTTTGCTAGTGCAGCTCGTAGAGGCGTTTACAAATACTAATAATAGTATGGAAGGTACAGACGACCGGCGATCGCGTCGCTTGAAAGTAGCTCCATGGAAGAACGGCGTAAGTATCCAATGTTTCAGAAATTCAGTTCCATAGAGCTAGAAATAAGTGAACGTAAACTAAGCCAATCATAACCTCTCATTTCATTCGAATCCACGGGTATACAAGTATGAAAGATGTGGGATTTTGTTTTCATAAAAAAAATGTTTTATATAATATGTCCATCACTGTGGAGTAGGTAAGTATGATAATAATATGGTTCACATATGGCTTATCAGCAGTTGGAACACCTTTAAAACAAGGTTGCGCAAAGCGGGCGGACGGTAAGAGCCGCCCGTGACGTCACTTGTACATGTGATATGAAGGGTTGAAAGATGAAAATATAAATATTCCAAGAAGGATTCATAGGAACTTTCATCAACTTAATAATAATAATTATATATTTTGAGGATTTTGAAAAACAATTTGCAGTTTGAATGATGCTAAAATATTGAATACTTGCCAAAAATCCAGAAATCTATCTTGACAATAATAATACATTATTATTTTTTTAACCCGCTGTGATAAAATACGCTTTGAAATTTTATTATTAGAATTAAACATGTCATTTTGAAAATATTAAATTTTTGTATGCATATGAAAAGTTTCGAAAGTGGTTCAACTTACGTGTTTTTTCTACAGTGGGTTAGTAAAGTAGGTACAGTTTGACATGCTTCTCTTCGAGAGAAATATCTCAAACTAGCTGACCCGGCAAACTTCGTACCGCCTCAGAATCAATAAATGTTGTGTTTAATTTATTAGCTGAAATAAATTAAGTTTTTATTAAGTTAAAATAAATAGGTACCTACTCTAAGTTCAAAAAATGAAATTGAGCTGTTGATTAAGCACGAAATGTTCGGCACACTACACCATTGACAGTTCGAATTGATTCAAATTCTGTCGAACAACGCACATTCTTTGAAAAGCCATTCTATACAAAACATATGAAAAAATTAATTTTCTTCATAATTATTTTTCCTGTGATTTTTTCCGATGATTTAATAGTTATTCTGTTAATCGGGACGGAGACAAATCCAACAAATCAAAGATCATAAAAATCGGTTCAGCCGTTCTTGAGTTATAAATGGTGTAACAAACCCGACTTTGTTTTATATATTAAGATAAGATAAGATAAGATAAGATTGTACACGGAGAAAAATGTTATTCTAAAATACGATCATTTTATTCGTAAAAACGGTTAAGAACGGGCCTGAAGTTCTTACGAACAAATTTACAGGGTTACAATATTTATTGGCGGGAACATGTAAGAATAATTTGTTGGTATACGTAATTTCGTACGTATACTTACCAACAAATTATTCTTACATTTTCCCGCCAATAAACATTGAAACCCTGTTAATTTGTTCGTAAGAACTTCAGTCCCATTTTTAACCGTTTTTACGAATAAAATGATTGTATTTTAGAATAACATTTCTCCGCGTACCTACGAACTGAAGTAACTCACCCAAGCTGGTTGTGTTCTGATTTCTGAAAATAGTTTTTTTAAATGGGAATACCGTACAAGAATCTCAACTGCTGTCGTCTGGAGCCAGTGAGCCTATGGCATCTCGATTGGGGTATGTTGCGAGGCTGAAGGTAGTGAGAAGGGGAAGGAAATGGGAAAGAGGAAGGTGGAAAGTACCTAGCTATTCATCACATACACCAAACACGGCTAAAGCCACTTTAAGCAACGTTACATTTCTGAATAATGGTCTTACACCAGGGCGATACTGAGAGTAACTTTTACTATGGGACGTGCTGCAAATATACTTTACATTATTTTTAATTAATTAATTGTAAAATAACACAAATTAATCAATAAAATTTGTGCACGCCGGGATATGAACCCACGACCTACGGATTGCTGGTCTAGAGTCTTACCTCTGGACTACGGTTGCTCGTAGTTACATGTTAAATATAACTTATCTAATATTCCAGCAATATTCCAGTAATAAGCTGGCAATATGACCACAACATGAACCCCCTTCTCCCTCCCCAACAAAACTTCTTACAGCCACCTTCATTATCGGTTGAACATTAAAAACTCCGAGTAACTAGAAATTACATACAACGCTTAAATAATATCAGTTGAATTTTAAGGCTGGAAATAGTACGAAGCGTACGCTGCCAAGTAAAAACACAGTGTCATCCTTGAGACTTTTAAGAGAATAGATTATAAGGTAAACAAAAGAGAAAGAGAAAGCATATAATAGAGAATATTATAATCAGACAGATTAATAGAGGGATAGGTAGACGGGCAGGGGAAAGAAGGGGGTTACACAGAGAGAAGGGGTACAACTTTAAAATCGGACTGTCGGTTATTCAAGTAACCATGTTTGTATACAATGTATGTACCTCTACGTCTGTCTCGACATTGAAAACACATGTAATTATACTACATTGAAAATATATATGCAAAAAAATATATGCAAAAATCAGTCATTTTAAATACATGTAGAATTACGAAAGATTTTTTAAATATTTATATTGAGGGATCAGTAGGATTTATCGGTCAAATTAGGAATTCCACAGAGCCGAACCCTCTGATATGAAAATATCTGGAGACGGTGAATTATATTCCCATTTAATAGTTTGGTAGATTAACGTGTTGTTCTTGTATTGTTTTGTATTAATTATACTTATATAATACACTTGCATAACGTGGATTTACTAGATGATCATTTATATGGAAAAGTGTATGAAAGGGTTTAGTTTTTCCTATGGGAAAAACTAAACCCGTTCCTGTAAATCTGGTGAATTAAAAAAATTAAAAATAAAAAAAATAGAAAAATCTAATTGTTTGTTTAAAATTTTACAATTATTTTTATTGACAGCCGGTGTAGTCGAGCGGTAGGGCGTTAGACTCCCATTCCGAAGGCCGCGGGTTCGAACCCGCGTGCGCAAAATTTTTTTGTATTTAATTTATTTGTGTTATTTTACAATTAATTATTTAAAATAATATATAGTATATTTGCGGCACGTTCCAGAGTGGAAGATATTCTTAGTATCGCCTTGGTGTAAGACCACCATTCGGAATTGAAACGTTGCTTGAAATGGCTTTAGCCGTGTTTAGTGACTAGATCTGATTAGCCAGGTACTTCCCCACCTTCCTCTTCCTCGTCTCCTTCCCTTCCCCACTTACCTTCAGCTTTATAACATACAAATGGGAATGCCGTAGTGTCACAGGCTCCAGACGGGAGCAGTTGGGACTCTTAAAAAAAAATTGATTTTGATATTTCTAATATTTTTAAATTATTAAGGCGTATTCCTATTTTAAGTTTTACTTGGAATCCTGTATTATATTAAACCTATGGTTAGGATCAAGGAAATATTCGGCAAATTCAATTTGCAATACGGAAAAAAAGAAGTAAGAAATATTAAAACAAAAATGTTTGCAAGCAGTCGTTAATGGAAGATAATTATTGATCGTCTCCCATCTCCATTGGGCCATCAAGGGGGACTCCATCCAGGCAACCATGGCAATGATGATTGTATTCTTTGATTGGCGTTGTCTACGCCATAAGCTTCCATTCAGTGGCGGAGAAGTGTTTTGAAAGAGTGCACTCTTCTCTTCAGGAACATTTTGGTAGAGCTGCAGTATCTCGGTAGGCGGAACCGTTGGCGATAAGCATTATTGTAAGTGACTTTTAGCTTATACCATTGGGATGCAGTGTGATCAACCCAGATTTCTGACGACATACAACGATATGCAGAATGGGTTGAGTAGTATTCTTTTGACGTTTGTACTGCAAAAGTAAAAACGCCTTGATAGCATACATGCTCTAACGTAGTGTTTCCCAAAGTGGTCCAGGTGGACCCCCAGGGGTCCACAGGAGACTCGATGGGGGTCTAAGTTGGCGTGATACAAAAATGGGGGTCCACAAGTTGTATGTGGGGGTCCACGAAAAACTATCTGGTTTCGATAGTAAAGAACCAAAATGTTGTCTTGGTTTTACCTATCAATTTAGGCCAGTGGTTCCCAAAGTAAAGTGGTCCGTATGGACCCCTATGGGTCACGGGGATCATTCAGGGAGCCCCTGAACAATGTCAGGGGGTAGATACATTTTTATTAATATGGAAGTTATTATAAATATTAATGCACAAATTATTTGCAATTTTTACGTCCTAGGTAAAATATAGAATTAATAACCGACAAGTCCGTGGGCCAAAAGAGTTTGGGAATAGGCATTCCTAAAGGATATCACTCTTTTTTGTCTTTCCAATTGTCTCATTTCCATTTAGGGTACATAAACATTCTGCGGAGATGTTCGTTTGGTGTTGAGTCATCTATAAAGTCGACTGTTCCCACCACCTACAGACATCTGGTCTCGTCTCTCCAAGATGAAATTACTTTAATACCCCAAGGGGTTGGATGATTGATATCGGCAAACACGGGTAGGTACCTACCTACGTAGGATCTAGTCCTGGCTCAGTAATCCTGTAGACTAAGACTTCTTCCCACCCATCACCTACCCACCCACTCTACTACTACACCCCTGTCTCTCGCCCCTCCCTCGCTGAGATATGATGAAGGGTTTTAATGACCGCTTCTACTGGTGGGTGACAGTGGTGTAGTAAGATTTGAAATACGTCGTACATTAAATTGTTAAGGATGATAAAGTGAAGATTATTTACCTGTAACCATTCCAACAGATTAGTGTGGTAATGGTATTTTTCAACAGTGAATTCATGTTTTAACTCGACCGTTGAGCACCACACGGAGAAAAATGTTATTCGAAAACACGATCATTTTAATAGTAAAAATGGTTAAAAACGGGACTGAAGTTCTTACCATCAAATTAACAGTGTTTAAATGTTTATTGGCGGGAAAATGTAAGAATAATTTGTTGGTATACGTACGAAATTACGTATACCAACAAATTATTCTCACATGTTCCCGCCAATAAACATTGAAACCCTGTTAATTTGTTCGTAAGAACTTCAGTCCCGTTTTTAATTTTTTAGGTATTTTTGGATTAATTATTAATTTTGACGATTTTATTTAGGTATTATCAGCCTGAGGTGCAGTTGTATGATTAATGCAATACTGTGTAATAAAAATTTACTTTAAAAACTAATTAAAATGTTAAATTTTGTAATGTTTTCAAAAGAATAAATTAAATTGAATTGAATTGTTCCTTTCGCTCAGTATTCGGGGGGAAGGGGGAGGGTAACAGCGACAGCAACAGTTTGGTTAAATACCTTTTATTCAATTTTCTTGACGGTCTGAGTTTCATCCATCTATTATTTAAGTTCCTCCTACGTCCGTCTCGTCAAAGGGTTTTTCCTATTGCGATAGGCATTGAAAAATTAGATATTATTAAGATAAATAAATAAATTAAAATATAAGTTTTTTTTATTTTTATTTCATATAAATTTCACATTACAATATTCATTTGCATTATCACGACCACCACTTAGGCCCATGCCCTTATCATGACAGTCGTTTAAAGGTATAATTACAATGGAATTTTTTTAATTCATCTAATTTTTGCAGATACAAAAATTTGTATGAATTCAAATATTGTATTTAAAACCAGCTGATACCGGCATGCGTTGCAATGCTACTTAAATAAATAAATTGTTTCTCCCTTCGTGCCATTTCCCATTCGTCCCCGTTCCCCTTCCGCCTCCTCTTCCTCTTCCCTCCCTCGCCCCCTTCCCCTCCCACATTCCCTTTTTACCTTCCCCGCGTCTCCCCTCCCCTCTCTCGCTCTCCCCTTCCTCGAGAACCCCCCCCCCATCACGCACTCCGCCTCCAACGTCTCCGTCTTCCCCTCTCCCTCGTCCCCCCTTCTCGAAGCCTCCATCCTTAATTCCCCACCTGACCCTCCTGCATTCCCCTCCCCACCAGCCTTTTTTCCCTGCCCCTTAACTCCATAAAATACACCCATTTTTCCAACAACTCCCGTGACCTAATTCATTTTTAATGCAAATTTCAGAGCTCGCCAGTATATAAAAATGTAATAGAAATATTCACGGGCATGTACACAACAATTAGAGCAATCGGATGAAATTTTATTCGCAATCGTATGAATAGTATGAGAAATAAATTCATAACGCCAGAGCTCACTATCCTATAACCATCCCGGGTATGCGCACATTATATTCTCAAAGTTTCATCGCAATCTGATAAACGGTAGATATGGTCGCGCATAACATAAGAACACACAAACAAACATTAGATTTTATAGACTAGATTTTGTATATTTAAAATTCAAGTATTGATTATTGGTAACTAAGAAATGACTAAGAAATTGGTAAATATGAAGATAAAGTATCTACAATTTAAACACTTATGTATGTCATGAACTATTTTTAAGTAAGTTTTCAGAATCCTCACCAATCGTATAATCCTATTATATTCCATCGGTCCAACAGGCCCACAGAAAGACCAATTACATTTATTGAATGTCTGTCATTATTGTAGGAGATGATAATACACCCCCACAGCCTTAAAATGGCGGAGGAACCTGCCGCCATTGTTCCCTTATTCTGGAGACAAAAGATACCCGGAAACAAAGGAAATACGTATCGTGCTGAATTAAACGGATAGGCACATCATGTTCACAGATGTAATATCAAATTTAAGGTCACTATAAAGATTATGAGATTGAAAATGACATCGTTAGTAAGTTTAACGATAAAGTTAACAGTTTTTATTATATTTTTATAATTTGAGTATATTATAGTTCCAACTGCTTCCAAGCGTCTGCAGCCAGTGATACTGTGGCACCCCCAATTGGAGTATGTCGTGAGACTTAAGGTAGTTGGGAGGGGAAGGAGGTGGAGAAGAGGAAGGTGGGAAAGTTTCTGGATATTCACTATGATCACTAAACACGGCTAAAGCCATTTCAAACAATGTATCAATTCTGAATAGTTGTCATTCACCTGGGCGATCTTCAGAGTAGCTATCTATCACTCTGAAACGTGCAGCAAATATATTATTTATTTATTATATTTTTTTTACAATTTTTTTATAAAAGAATGTGTCCTTACTGAGGTACCCCGTTTTAAGGTCACATTGAACATGTATATATATATTTTTTTTTTAAATTGTGAAATAACACGAATAACACATGGTTACCCTCTTTTATTTATAATGTATTTTTAGCTCTCTTCAGCTTAGTAGGCACCCATTTTCTGTAAGAAATGTTAATGTAACAATACTGTTCTTTCAATACCAATATTATTGTTTATCATTTGTATTACTTTGTCCACTCGAATGCTTTTTGTCACATTATGGCACTATTTCGATAGCCTCGGATTGCTTTGTTGCCACAATGTGGCAAATATTCTCTAGATTCTTTAAAATGTTTTAAAATTAAAGATTTTTTTTATTAATCTTATGAATATGTGATAATAGACAAAAGACAGGTGAATTCATTGGCTATATAGAACTATAATCAGTTTGTATGTCTCCGTATTCGAATTCGGATGTACGATTTCTTAATGAGGGCGGATCAAATTTCCTTAGCAGTCCTATAAACAAGTTTTAATTTGCCGTGTAGTTCCAGTGGTCATAACATTATATCCAGTGGCGGTTTTCTCTAAAGTGCGGTTGTGCGGTGAACCCCCATTAAAAAGATGATAAAATAAAACAATCTTGTTGTATAGTAATATAAGCGCATCACAGATAGCTCGACATTAAAATTCCATCTTTAAAACTCGCGCCACCGAAAAATACGGTATCTATTCCCATTTTGTGCGCGTTGCGATCCGCACACATTTGTCCATACGAAAAAATCATAGCCGATACGAATCACTGTGCCGGTAGAATGGACAAAACTACGCAGCTTGGTGCGCCGATCACGAGTCAAGATCTCACGTGACCTCCGAACTTTGACGAGTCCCGCCGAAACGAAGCCCGACATTGTCGCAGGATGACCGGCTGACGGTCGACTTTTGCACCGACGGATGCAAGTTAAATGTTATATATCATGGTATTTAACTTTGTAGTCATTTTTGTACATTTTTATTTTCTTGTTTCTGCATTTCTCCAACCGTTAACTAATGGCATTTATAAATCTACTATTGAAGTGGACCGATTTTGACTTTTGTTTTTTTTATTTTTTTTATAGATAAGTCGTTATATCCCTTACTTACGAGTACATTTACTAAAGTTTCGGCAAACAACGTCGCTAGTTATGCAATTTTGTGTTGAGCTTTCCCAGTATTGTTTCGGCTTTCAAATTGAAAGTGGTTGCATTTATCGGTTGTCGCGAATATTCTGTCCTAATTTTTCACACAATGACGGAATACAGTGTTATATACAAAAAATAACGCTAATGCTTATGAAAAAAGTTTGGGAATTAAATATAATTATTTTTTGTATACGTGTATAATGGATTTTTTGTGTAAATGAAAAAAGCTCATTTTATTTCGGGCCACCTTTATTTGTGTTTCTTGTTTTTATGTTTTAAAATATTAATTATATTATATTCTACATTCTATGCAATTTTTCTTATTGAAAAAAACAATCATAATTAGCAACGTACATTGAGTGTTGTAAAAACCATTAAACAATTTAAATCCTCTAAAACTTTTTTTTGTCGTTTAATAATTGTGTCGAGGAGTATCAAGTTATTTAAAAACAATAGTACCTATTTAGGTACCCCTCCACTAACTTTATTTAATTTGTATGACAAGAGTAAATTTTGATTAGACAATATATCTTCTCTTGAATTTCTGAACCCCCCGTTAAAAAGACCACGAACCGCCACTGATTATATCCATAATGTTATAAAGAAATACATGATTTTACCTAAATAAATACATAGCTACATGCAATGTATTAGCCGAAATAATGGCAGGCATCTAGGTACCTACTGTTCATATCCCTAAAATAAAAGAAATATTTTATTTTAGGTAATATGTGATGGTACCTCGGTACAAATTACACATAGTACATACACATATGAAACACAGACAGAGGTACAGTTAAATACATAATAAATAACGTATGTAATACCTCTTTATTCTTCACTTGTCACTGTTGAGTCCTTTAGCTGGTAATCCCATTATAACCGAATTAAAATGGTCGTATAAATTCAAGAAAATGCGGAAAACGGACACGCCATCTTTGGGACGACCGATTATTAAATTTCCATACAAAGTGAAAGTGTCCGTCCACCGCACACTTTCATATTAAATATCTGTGAACAATGGCCCACGAATACCTACGTCAAAAGCCCGACACTGGACAGTGTCGTCGCTAACTTCATTCCATGTACTACGCGAGAACTGAATACCGCTGCCTTGAAATAAAATATTCACTTATTTTTAATTGATAAACTAATGTTTAAGACAAGGTTTTATGCGTAGCCCAAAGGGTAACATATATTATAATAAGTAGACGTCGGATTATATGCATTTGCATTTGTGCATATGCAAATGCATATAACTCTGTAATTACGGCGCTAATGCATATTTTAGCATTTTTTCCCAATCGTGCATATTTCGGTCAATTTGACAGTTATGAGGCCAATGCAATCCAGTCAAGAAATCTAGCATTTGAAGACGCATCCATTTAAACAGAATATCGCCCTCGTCTTAACACTTTTCAAAAGTTAACAGATGCCATAAACAAATTGGAAACAAAAAACCTTCCTCTATTTAAATCAATGGAAATACTGGAAACAATGATCGAACTGGACAACGCCCTTCCTAATTCAATATCAGGAAAGATTGGTAAAAAGTTAGACGCTATTTTGCTTAAAAACCTGAGTCCTAAAGACATGAAGAACATAATGCCTACATCAACAGCACAGGTCCGCTGCCTAAACAGGTATCTCCAGAAATGGCGCCAAATTTTAAATTTTGTCCAATGATGACAGTTGATGTAGAGACGTCGTTTTCGGTGTACAATATTAATACTGGGTGACAAACGTCACAAATTTGCGATCGAAAATTTGGAAAAATACTTAGTTGTATATAGTCATAGAAACTATGGACAATTTTCGAATATATTGCTGTTTTTGAACAGTCTTTAATTAAAATATAAAAAAATAATAATGGTTTTTTTGATTTTGCATTGCGCATATTTCGGCCATATCAATAGTTTTTAGTGCATATTTCGGCCTTTTTTAGTGCATATTTCACCTAGTGGGAAAGTTAGCACTTATAATGCCTTTCTCATATAAAAATAAAGTTGGTTGTTTGCAGGTGAAAAAATGTAATAAGCGGTAGTTGTTGAATGAAACACTATAGTATATATTGAATCAATTGGCGGGTATGAGGTAACCCACAGTAGCTCAGTGGATTAAGAGCACCTGACCGGACATCAGAAAGCCTCGAGTTCGAGACCCGCATGTATCTTTTCTCGGAAGATTGTTTCAATGTGGATGAGTGTTTCAGGCTGATAATTATTACTTATAATAATTATTCACCTCTTTGTTTATTTACTTACACGGGAATGGCGGTATTCATCAAATAATGTAAGATTGCATCAAAAATACACAATTGTAATGGGATACTTAAATAAATGCACAATTTTAACGGTGAACACAATAGTCTTTATTTTGGGTACAATAAATTTGCAAATATGGTACAACTTAAAACAATAGTAAGACAGTATAATATACTTTAACAATAACTTTATGGGTTCACTGATAAACAGGTTACAGATATGTTTGTCCTCCCAAAGAAATCTTAATTGTTTCCTTAACCGTTCGTTTTACAAAAAGGGTTTCAACGAATATATTCACACTGGGTTAGCTAAACTCTAAACGCACACGGTTTACAAAGCGTCTCATGGTTCAGTTCTGCGAGAGTTTCACCTGAAGGAGCACGGTAAGCTACTTGCTCTCTAGAGCTAAAAACTTGGCCCTTTTTCGGTCATCAACACTGTGATATTCCTTTCAGGGATCACATCTGTAAGCCATCTGGGTGAAAAACTAACCAATAGCATGCCTCTCCTTAATTAGTATGGGACGAAGCGCTAATGAGAAAGTATCCGAGATCGAAGAACTAATCGATAGAAGCTCGAAAACCTGCTTAACAATTAGATGGTCTGTTGAAGAGTTTTATTTTATTACCTACTCACAGGTTTGAAATCAATCGATTATATCAATATTTAAAATAAATGCGTTTTAAATTTTACATAACTGTTATACAACCAATCATATATGGAAAATGATTGTTTAACAGTTGTGTAAAATTAAGAAAACGTTCTTCAGTAAGGGGATGAATTTAGTAATTCTTGCGAGCGTGCGAAATTTTTAACACATTTTTGTGAACCAAAATTATACAAGAGTTGGAAATCTTAATTGAAGCGTGCGAAAAATTTTAATACATTTTTGTTAACCAAAATTATAAAAGAGTGAAAATCTTAAATGAAGCGTGCAAAAAATTTTAACACATTTTTATGAACCAAAATTATACCAAAAGTGGAAATCTTGATTCAAGCGTGCGAAAAATTTTAACACATTTTTGTGAAATAAAATTATACCAAAAGTGTGCGAAAAATTTTAACAGATTTTTGTGAACCCAAATTATACCGAAAGTGGAAATCTACTCGTAATTGCGATTTGAAAATTTATAAAATATCCATAAACTTAGATATATATATGTTTTATTACATTTCATGATAACTTTTCTATTGTTTTAAATTTTTAAAAACTGAAATGACACAAGACACAAATTAATCATATCTTTTATTTTTATTTTTAACTTTTAAATTAATGAATTAACCTTACATTATAATATTTTAATTAATGAAGATAATATTAGCGAAACTCAATCGAAAATCTGAAACAGAAAAAGATAGGGATGTATCTGGGACTCGAACCCATGACCTTCGGCTTTCCGAGCAGATGCTCTCACCACTGAGCTAATGTATGCCTTTCCCATTCGGTCATATTTAACTGTATCACACTTCGACTGAGAACTACCAGCATTATCTTCATCTTCTTAATGCATATTTTTATTGGCTGCTACCTTTATTTATGATTGCAACATTCAACTCAAACTAAACACATGTCCACTCCTATTATTACACACTGGACCACCAACAAGCTGATGGCATTATTATGAAATTATGAAAATAACTTTAATCGTCTTAAATGACGTTGAAATCGTACGAGATTTGTCAGTCCTAATTTTCCAATCTAATAGGACCGCCTTTTCGAATGCGGCATCTAGCGGCAAAAATTGTGCAAAAACAACCCATTGATTGTGAATATAAAAAAATAATTTTTATAAACGCGCCGTTTTATCATGAAATATTGAAAGAACTGTATAATTATAATCACATGAATTTTGTTATTTCGGCTACTGGCATTATACCTAGCTCTCTTATTAAAAGTTTAGGCATATTAGATTTGTCAAAGAATTTGTACATAAAAATGCAAAAATCAGTCATTTTAAATACATGTAGAATTACGAAAGATTTTTTAAATATTTGTATTGAGGGATGAGTAGGATTTATCGGTCAAATTAGGAATTCCACAGAGCCGAACCCTCTGATATGAAAATATCTGGGGACGGTGAATTATATTCCCATTTAATAGTTTGGTAGATTAACGTGTTGTTCTTGTATTGTTTTGTATTAATGATACTTATATAGTACACTTGCATAACGTGGATTTACTAGATGATCATTTATATGGAAAAGTGTATGAAAGTTCCTGTAAATCTGGTGAATAATATATATATACAACTAAATTGTGAGAAAATACCTGTATAAGATTATGAATTAAAATTAACATTAAAAATTGCCTTATATAATAAACTTGTTATTCCTGTCACGTTTATCATAAACTTAAGAAAAAAGCCGTTAAAGAAGCGGCAATGAGATATGTTAATCTGAACTGTGTTTGAATGGGGAGAAGGTAAAGTACCCAACGTTTCTTGACCGCCGCTGACCTCTCTCACGGGAGTCTGGGTGGACCAGTTTTCACCCTAAAAAAACCCCAAAGAAATACAACTACTCAGTTACACAGCAGTTAAAATAATGAAACCAGAATTTCTAACTGTTTGTATAATTTTACTAGCACAGACTCGTGAAAAATAACGAGATTATATTACAAATTTAAATAATGTTTTATTATAAATATTGTATTATAAGTCGGTCCCAATAAATATCAGTAGTTACAATAAATTACAGAATTACACGGAGAAAAATGTTATTTGAAAAAAACGATCATTTTAATAGAAAAAACGAACATTTTAATAGAAAAAACGAACATTTTAATTACATTTTTTTTACATTAGGTCCACACAGGAGGCCCTGAGGAAAATAATTTCCCTCTAGGCCTATGTCATTCTTTGGGGATGCTGTGTGGAGGGTATTTTTAAGGAGAGGAAGTTTTGGGAAGGAAAAAGGTATGGGGGTTGGGTAGGAATCTGGGGTTCAGTGTGTCTAGATCATTCGCCGCCAAGACCTAGACAATGAACCCCATTAGCCCGGGCACCCCTGCTAAGTCACCAAATAGAAAAAACTATCATTTTAATAGTAAAAATGGGACTGAAGTTCTTACGAACAAATTAACAGGGTTTCAATGTTTATTGGCGGGAACATTAAGAATAATTTGTTGGTATACGTAATTTCCTACGTATTTTACCGCCAATAAACATTGAATCACTGTTAATTTGTTCGTAAGAACTTCAATCCCGTTTTTAACAGTTCATTTTTCTCCGTGTATCAGCTCTTCTATTCAACTGTTAGAATCAACTCCATGTACCTATCACCTACCTATTAATTAAAATGTTATAATATCATTTTATTTCTTTACAGGGGTTTCTCACCATCTTCCCAATAGTTTACCCATACTATAACGAATAAAAATAAATATAAAATACACACAATGGTTAGAAAACTCGGCCAACTTATCCAATATATTAGCCACTATTCATTAGGTTTGAGTACCGAATAATAAACTCTGACTTAATAAATAAATAAACCGTAAATCGTAAATAAACTTTATAGTATGGATAAGCTATTAGAAGGATGGTGAGAAACCCCCTACATCTATATTCTTACTTTTACTTATCTATACTGTACATATATCTAATTTAGTAACTGCTATTATCAATAGGTGCAATAAATACTTAGTTAATAAGTTACATTATTGTAGAAATTTGATAACGGACTTAAAAAATTGTTTCATTTTATTAATTTATCTTTTTACTCCTGTTAAATAGACTTTTACATAGACATATGTACATACTTTATCCAATATATAAAGGAGAAAGAGAGACAGATTTAAAAAAAATATTTTATCAGATATCAACCAACGTTCTTTTGAACAACCAGAGTTAAAAAATTTCACCAAATAAATCAGCTCTATTCGATGGAAAAAACTTTCCCAATTTTTGGATTCGTCTCATAGGTGTCTATTGCGACCTTGAAGAAGAATTCTTACACAAATAATGCAGTACTTTTTATAAATTACATTTCGTATATTGGTTTATAGTGTAATATTAACTATACGATTGGGAAAGCCATAGTATCACTGGCTGAGGGTAGTTGAGACTCTTGTGCAGTATTTTCATTAAATAAAATTTTAATAATAATAGCGTGGAATATAGTTAAAAAAGCATTTAAAAGTTGTACATTAGAACTACCCTGTTCTATGATACATTGTTCCTTTATAGGTTTAGAGCCGATTATTTACTCGTTCATTAGGTCAATGCCCCCGTTCCAACACGCCGTAACCCGAACACAAAGTGACTTTTATTTTTCACCTGTGACGTTACTCGTGGCAGTCAACAAGGAGAAAAAACAAAACGCGCCAATAATCAATTGACAAAAATAATAAAAAAGCTCCGCCGAGAGTGAATGCGGCATCGATCCCTCCGCCAGTGGTGGCCGGTGGTGGCCGGTGGTGGATGGTGGTTGCCAGTGGTGGCTCGTGGCTGGTGAATGGAATATCAATGCAGCCGTGCGGGTGTATTAACTGTATTTTTTTGGTTCATGAAGTTCACGTTTGTGGCGGAAAAAATGTGGAAAAAATACATTTCAGCAATGAGAGTGCCTTCCGATGTTCAAAACCGAATTTTCTCAAATATTTTTTTTTGTTGGTCAGTAGCTAACAATATAAAGATTATATCGTAGAAACAAATCAATTTTTTTAAATTTAGTATTTTAATAAGTGGTTCGCCACATTTGTTGATTGAGCAAGTTCATGGGGTGAGCTTTGTCCGGGTCTTGGCGGTGGATGCACATGCCCACCAGTTGTGTGACAGGCCGGATCGGGAGAGATTGGTTGAGTGAGACCTTTGACCTCTCCAGCAGGACTCTCTCGGAACATCGCCTAGCACCGCAGTGGGAGGGATGGGTTCATGCGTCCGTCTCTCCTGGAGACAGTGACACCCGGATTCTTACCCACCCCTCAGAGAACTTAATTTCCCTTCATTTTTTTCCAAACAGCATTCTAAAAGATGACCTATTTAATTAATTATTTTTCTCAGGGCCTCCTATGTGGAGCTAATGTAAAAAAATATTATTATTAGATATGAGTTGGTTCAAATATAAACTTTATTATTTGTCAAACTTCGCTCGAGTTTCAACACTTGACGAAAATATTATTTTGATTGAGAATTTGAAGAAACGCTAATATGGTGTCTTGTATTAGATTTTGACAGAGAGAGTACCCTCCGTGGTTATTGTAAATATCTGTGTTCAGTGATATAGCCAATGAAAATGACGTTTCGAGATAAAAATCTAGACACGGGTGCTACAGAGAAAACTCATTTACTGGCGGTATATTTTATACTTCCTAGTACATCGGCACGCCTTTTACCTATTACTATTTCAATCAATTATTTCTAAGGTGTAATGTAAAACAAATCCATAACATTATATAACATACCTTATAGGTTATATTATCTCCTGAAACACCTACAGACGACGGAACAAAAGAACAGGCCAACAAGAAAAATAAACAGCATTCACAAAAAAGAAGAACTTCTAGCCTGTCTGAAGGAATTGTGTAACCATACATGCTTAACTTCTTCGTAAATAAAAATCAAAACAACATGCCCAGAGCCGACAACTTGTAGCAACTACCGCCCATCTTCGACACAGGTAACAAGCAAAAAACAACAGTAAACAACAACAAAAACAAGAATAAAAACAATAAATAAAAAATTAAATTGAAAAATTAAAAACAACAACAATAAAAAACATCAATGAAAATGATAATAAAAATAAATAAAAATAAAAAAATAAAAAAAAATTTAAAAAATAAAAAAAATAAAAAATAAAATAAATAAAAACAACTATTAAAACCAAAACTCATCTTCCAACCCGGCTGGTCACCGTGGAAGATCAAGACCAAAACCCTCTGAAGAAGAAATTCTAAACTTGCTCAAAAATACAAGAAGTGACACAAACACAAAAAAAAATACTTAACCCTACGAAAAAAACAAGAGATAAATGAAATTTTTTGGAGGAGGCCTTCACCTTCGGCTGAGAGAAGGGTTCTTGCTTATGAAAAACTTTATATATATATGTTACATTTTTCGCAAATAGCATTAACTATACTTTTTACAACTCTGTAACATACTTAATTGCAAGAAATAAAAGGCTTTTTTATTTTTATTTTTATTTATTTATTTATAGGTTATATGCATTGGAAAAAGATTTGAGAGCGAATGAGAATCGAACTAGAATCTTTCGCTTGCTGGAAAAACCCATGCTCATGAAGGTGTCTTCTATAACAAAAAATCATGTAATTTACAAATGTGAGCATGCTGTGGACAGGACTAATTTCTTAAACTTTATTGGAAAATTCCAATTATTAGATTGAAGTTTAAGCCATCAAAAGGTTAATATTTGAAATCGACCGAAAAGCGTGTGACGTTTCACGGTACATGCGTTAGTACTGCGTAATATTGAATAATTGTACTGCGTGTGACGTCATGAGACACAATTAAATACATTTTCCCAACATTCACTTTGAAACCTCATATAACATCGTCATTTTTGGGGATATCGCAAAACTAATTTATATGTCAGATATGATTTAAGATTTTCACGGCCAAAAGTACTTTTGTTATTTGGGGTGTTATGCCGTGTTACGCTACCTCCTTCTTTAGCCAACGTTTCGGATAACATTACAGTGTACACATCTGCTCTGATGATGGCCACTGTAACGTTGGCTAAATAAGGAGGTAGCGTAACACGGCATTACACCCCAAAAAAGTAATATGAACCAACTCATATTACCCAAAACAGCGTGTTTTATAAAGGTCAAAAACTGTATAATAACCTACTGAATGCCATTAAGGAAGCCTCAAACCTTAGCACTTTTCGTAGGACATGTGCTATATATGTTAAAAACCATCTTTGATCTGATTGCAAATATTATACTATATTTCTTAAATTAATCTCTTAAATTGTATTTTTTAATTTGTATTTCTTAAACTGTATTTATTAAATTGTATTATCATATTTTCTTACTGGATGTATGAAAAAAATTTGCATACATCTAAATAAACATAA
Organism: Limnephilus auricula; assembly: GCA_951813805.1. NCBI lineage: Eukaryota > Metazoa > Arthropoda > Insecta > Trichoptera > Limnephilidae > Limnephilus > Limnephilus auricula. The sequence continues at coordinate 14,946,332 of OX638404.1, forward strand.
CAAAAACAAAAACCAAACAAACCCCAAAAATAAATAACAAAAATTATTTATATGTCGTTTTAAGTCCTAAAAAGAAAAATATATTCTTGTTTAAAAAAATTGCAGACAACCTCATTGCGTCTTTCAATTTCACGCCGGATAAATCTTTGACTTCAGGATTCGTCGGTGATTTCTGGAAGTCTCAGCAAATACGTTTCAACAAAAACTTTAAAACGATAAAAATAAACGTATTCAATTATTAACGTAAACATTGGCGGGTCATGGCCGGGAGGGGGGAGGTGTGGACCCGGAAGTGGGAGGGGGGGGGGGTGTGACACGCATTGTGTACTTTTTTCAGCATTATTTTCAGGTATTTCTCCCCCCCACCCTGTGACCGTAATATTACCAAGATTTTTTATTATTTTTATATACGTCACACCGCGCGGTGTCCTTGAGCGGGGGATCGATGTCCTGTCAAACATTCACTAATTTTCAATTGCTCGCCGCTGATTGATTGTAATAATTAATGGGTTATTTTTTGTTTCGTTTTTACAACAACAAATCGAGTATCAAATTGGTTTTTCATTAACTTGTTGAATAAACCACGCAATTGATTTGTGGAATGTGGTACCGCTTTATTTACGTTTGATTGATTGATTCTTTTAATCAGCACATTAATTTTAATAATACTTTGTTTTGAATATATTTTTTTTTCGTATTACTTACATTTTAATTTTTATAGTGAAACAAACAACATGGCATCTCTTCTAATAATTTACAAAGAAAGCAAGTAGGTACTTTGTTTGTGACTTTATAAATTATGTTTATTGTATATTTTGCTTTATTAATTGACGCTTTGAAGCATCTTGAAGGCTTTCGCATTACACACGGACAAAAATGTTATTCGAAAAAACGATCATTTTAATAGTAAAAACGGTTAAAAACGGGACTAAAGTTCTTACGGACAAATTAACAGTGTTTCAATGTTTATTGGCGGAAAAATGTAATAATAATTTGTTGGTATATGTACGAAATTACGTATACCAACAAATTATTCTTACATGTTCCCGCCAATAAACATTGAAACCTTGTTAATTTGTTCGTAAGAACTCCAGTCCCGTTTTTACGAATAAAATGATCGTATTTTAGAATAACATTTTTCTCCGTGCATGTAAAACAAATTGATCTCTCCATTGTTTTTTGTTATGTGGTTTGCAAGGCTGATGCTCTGGAATTTTTGTGAAATATAATTGGAGTACACTGTTAACCGTTCACAAAAAAATAAATAAAGGTAAGTTGTACAAATATGGGGGTTTTTCACCATCCTCCCAATAGCTTATCTACACTAATAACGAATATTTTTGATTTAAGATTTACGGTTTATTTATTTATTAAGTTGGAGTTTATAATTCGGTACTCGAATCTATGAATAGTGGCTATATATTGGATAAGTTGGCCGAGTTTTCTAATCACTGCGAGTATTTTATTTTTAATAATATTCGTTATTATGGTAGATAAGCTATTTGGAGGATGGTGAGAAACCCCCTGAGTCTAATAAATGGAAAGTACTCACATTACAGTCGAGCGATGTGTGTTTGGTTTTCGATTTGGCCTTTGGATTTAAATAATATCATTCCTCAATACATTAATATGGAAACATGAACTGGTTACTGCAGTTTAAAGCCAATTAATCCACTTGGATTTCACCGTTTATCCTATATTTTTAGGTTCTATAAATGTTGGCACATTTTGGCAAGCGATCGCTCAAGACGTTTTGCAAACCTGCCATAATTTGCCAAAAATCGTTCGAATGGATAATAACAAGAGTAAAAAAGAAGAAAATACAATATAAGCGTGTATTTACAGCGTAATATCTACGTATTACATACATATAATTTCAATATAATAAAAAGTTGAATAAATGAGACTTTATTATAATACGTGAGCACCTACGAATCTACGCAGAGTATAATCAAGAATATAAAATAAGTGAGTACAATGTAAGTAGTTCCAGCGGATTTTATTAATTTATGCAACTACGGTATGGTAAGTCACCCGTACGAGGAACTTACGAAATATAACCATATTTGACAATCCGCACCAGCGACGAAACTGACATATTTTCATATCGAATTCTGCACCTACCATCGACTGGAAAGTTAAGATTGTCGATTTTTAGCTCCACTGTCCGGTTTTACCTAAATTTTACAAGCTTTCGAAAACACTTTTTAAAGAATATAATATTTTGTTCATTCATTTTCATCAACGTCTAGAATAGCTCAGTTTGGGTGAGACGAAATCTGATTTCTCAGGAAAATGCACGAGCTTTCGTGATTGTAGATAATTATATAGTAAATGGCACTTAGCGTTCGTGGCTAATAATGTGAAGGAAATAAAAGCGGAAGATCGTGACCGGCCCAAGGAAAATAAGTCTGAAGTAGAATGACTCTTTTAAAAATTTTCTGTCAATCTGTAATTCAGAAAGTACATTTTCTGACCGAGGTGGGTAATGTATGGAAGGGGTCGATAAACCCAAATAATAATATAATATCTATATAATGATCATTTGTGGAAAAGTGTGTGGAAGGGTTAAGTTTTTCCTACAGGGAAGATTTAACCCGGATCTCTGATGAATTGAAAATCTGGTGAATTATAATAACTAACTAACTAACTAACTAACTGAAACCCGAAAATACAAATAGCCCAACCAGGTAACAAAAAATACTTCTGAGATAATCCACTTGAAGGTTTTTGTCACTGTCATTAATTTATTTTTAATTCTATATTTTTCAATAAATATTAGAATATTTTTTTAAATAAATTAGAAATGTGTTTGCATATTTGGAGTGGATTGATTATCCCAGATTTTTTTTGTGACCTGGTCTATTTGTATTTTCTTTCTTCCACATATAAGTTTCGTACCATCATTATTAGGTGTACATAATATATTATTTTCAGTAATTTGAAACGAGACTACTGACATCTGTGTGGAAAAAAAGAAAGCTTTTTATACTGGCAATACTTGATAGATGGCAGTAGTATAAACTAAATAAGCTCACTGAAAAATGACCGAAAAGGATGGATTTAATTATTTTCTTTAATATTTTAAAAAATAAATGAAAAATACTTTTTGGAAAAATATGTGCGTTGCAAAGAAAGCTTTGCTGATTTTTTCCTATGTATTTATGTTTTTTTTTTAAACTGAAAGTGTGGATAGTGTCATCTATCGGCGAGTAGAATTAACACAAATGAAAGTCGCCCCTCGGCATCGAGCTCTCTACTACAGACATTGTAGTAGTAAGAAGAGTACACCAACAAGTCAAATGAATTAGGAATCTTTCTTTAGTTCGCTATAAAAATTTGAAATCTAAGAATCAATATACTGAATATTTTCTTAAGAGGGCATTACCAGAGAATACCGGAAATAAGTTCCTTTTAAATCAAATTCTATTCATCTTTTTTACAAAAAAACATAAATTGATTTTGAAAGATTGTTATTTTATCTGGTAAACGCATTTTTTTAATTTTGAAAAACTAAGTTTATTAGCATTGGTCGTTGGCAGATTTGTTCAATTTTCAAAAGACATATTGTATTATACAATACAAATTTCAAATCATACAACAAAATAAATCAATACAAAATCTAGTAAACAAATTTTTATTAAAAAATCAATCCGAGAACATGTTTTGTGACGAACATTCCTCGGTTTTTCTATTTATTTAAGGTCTTAGAAACTAAAATATTTCTGATTTTTTTACACAATTATTTTGTTTAGACATTATTGAAAAATCATAAATACTATGATCAAAAAATACATACACGAACTAAACTATGGGGGTTTCTCACCATCCTCCCAAAAGCTTATCTACCCTAATAACGAATATTTTTAAAAATAAAAATAAAATACTCGCCGTGGTTAGAAAACTCGGCCAACTTATCCAATATATAGCCACTATTCATAGCTTCGAGTACCGAATTATAAACTCCGACTTAATAAATAAATAAACCTTAAATCGTAAATCGAAAATATTTGTTATTAGGGTAGATAAGCTATTGGGAGGATGGTGAGAAACCCCCTATATTTAATAATTTATCATCGTGCGTTTTGAGCTTTTTTTTGCTTACTTGAATGTTGGTATATATTAAAGCAAGTTCTGAATGAAATAAATCGATATTAAATTTTCAATTTAAAAAATTTAATACCGGGAATAATCGATATTTTTAACGAAACCTCCCTGTACAGTTGCAAGCATTTTTAAACTTATATTCTCAGCCGCTGGTCAATGGTTCTTAAATTCCGAATTTTCGATTGTAAAAAAAAATTGATTTAAAAAATAGAAACAGGAATGAAATAAATACAAAATCACACATAATTAAATTTTTTATTATTTATCTTAGAGAAGAAATATCGATGTAATTTTATAATAAGTACCTACGGATGCTATTATCTTCGACTCGATCTTTTTGTTTTTTTTTTTTTTTAATTCTCGTTCTTTATGTTACTTTTTCCTGTTGATAATATTGCGAATAAAAAGGTTTCCTCCGTCTTTTTCTAGCTACAACTACTACTAATTGCCGTGACGATAATGGTGACCACAGATGACGTTTTTCTGAGTTTGCAGTTTTCCAGAAAAAAGGTAATGGCTGCCTTTTCTCATAATGAACTAGACATTTTATTGCCTTTTTAGGTTTCTCAGTACGTAATTTTCGTACTGAATCATAAAACATTTTGTTGTTGTTTTTTAATCTGTAACAGCAAAGTTTTAACTGAGTGTTGACGGTTGTAATAAATATAGATCTGTTGGCATTTTAAACATTATATCGCTCATTACGTAGAAAAAAAAGTTTAATTTACAGGAGAGCGTAAACAAATATATAAATAATGAACAACCAGTCCCGTCGAAAAGAGATGCTAGCAACATCTTACGGAGATGAAGTGATATAACTTAAATATTGTATTTGTAGGGCCATAGATCTTAATCTATTATTATTATTATTATCTTATCTGAAAATTTTTACTTACGATACTTTTCTGTGGGTGTGCGATATCTAATTTATAAAATTGAAAAAAAAAACACTTTTACAAAGTTTAGCAAACAAAGAAACACAGGATATAAACCGAAAAAAATCATAACTTATTATTGACAAAATCTCTTTATTCAGGAAAAAAATAAACAAAATCAAATACATACAAAAAAAAATATTGGAACATTGTACATAGTGTTTAAGGTGATCCCATAGTCCTTGAAAAGTTCGACATCGGGATCCCCGCCCCTTTCTAGTAGGTATTTTAAAATACTTTACAATACTCTTTTGGAAAGGTTAGAGAAGGTATTTGATAGTGCGCTGCACTAGTGCTTGTATGTTCAATAGACCATTTGCAAATTTTACAGGGGACGTTTGTTTTTGTTTTTTTACAGGCAAATTCTAAATAATTCTCGACTTTAGTCATTTCGTTTTATACCGTATTCAATAGACATGTATAAAACGAAATGACTTAAGTCGAAAATTATTTAGAATTTGCCTGTAAAAAACAAAAACGAACGTCCCCTGTAAAATTTGCAAATGGTCTATTGAACATACAAGCACTAGGTCAGCGAGTGGCTTTTTACAAGTTGATTTCGTAAAGGCCTGTAAAAAACATTAACTTCTTTCTTTCGCATTGTTTATTATATAATAACAAGAAAATTTAAAATGGATTTCACGGAACCAAGCGACGTGGAGCGTAGACACGTCCGGCTGGCCTAGAAAAGGGGCGGTAAAAAAAATGACAATACTCGTTATGCGGACGGCATAAGGTTTAAATCTCAACTCTAAATTCATTGGACGCAGCCACTTTGATTCTTGCCGTAATTATTTATTTTGTAAAATTCTCGCACAAATATTAAAATGCTTTTCGACCACTTTCTAAAGAAATTTATTTGCCACATTATACAATAAAATATTATCCGAAAAGGGGTTCATTGGTAGGAGATTTTGCACTTGAAAGTATTTTTTACAGGTCTTCTATTTTATTTTTTTCCAGGTATACAAAGAGACTTATTAAAAAAAAACTCGACTACATCCAAGGCCAAGGTGAGGTCTACTCGCAATATTTAATTCAAGCATCTATAATATTTCCAAGCGTTTAAATTTTCAAACCAAAAATACATGATTTTGTATGATTTTGTATTATTTCGCAAGGTTTTGCATTATTTCATGTAAAACCAAAAAAAATTACATTAAAAATGGCAAAAAAATCATAAAACGTAAGCTTAAAGCTTCAAACCATGCGCTTAAAAAACACTACTCATTTAATATTTAACAACCCGTAGAATCATTAAACTTGTTTCAATTTAAAATTATTAAACAACTAAAAAGGGACAAACATTGGATTTATTCGTTTTTGAAGCTGTAATAATTTTGAATACGTGCCATGGGTTGTGAATTTGTTTTTTAAAAAAAATTATATATGTAGAACCTCCAAAAATAAATTTGTGATAAAATTGTATGATTAGGAATAAAAATATGAGAGAATGATTTTTGTGGTTTATTTCTTAGAAAATAATGATTTATATATCTATACCTTATGTAAACTAAGTTAGGTATCAACAGATTGTTAATTTCACAAATAAACATAATTAAGTCTACAACTAAAAGATATTTATGTTGGCTAAAGTATACACTAAGATTTCTACATAGGTACTACATAACTACAATTATTTAAATATTCGTTTGTATTAAAAGTTACAGTTAAGTATGTAGTAAGCGCAAATCATTATAATAATAATTTTCAAATTTATTCAAAATCTCGGGATTACAAATTACCTGCAATAGCAGAATAAAAAAATTCACTGTTAAAACAAGTTGTGGATATCTTACAAGTAACTATAAAAAAATATGGTTATGGAAAATCCAGACCAAAGAGCTATTGGGAAACTTGTTACTATAATACGAATTTTACTGAATCCCCAGAGAAAAGCCAATAATACAATACCAAAATTTTATTCTAATAATACTATTATTATTTTATAATATTGTTTTTATTCTTGTTCCTGTAAGTCAGGGAACTAAAAAAGATATAGATACCTGCTTAAAATTATGGTTAAAAAAATATGGTGTCTAAATTTGGGAAGAGGGTATGGGTACCGCGGCCTACCCAGATTCCTACCCACCCCTAATACCCATTTCCTTCCCAAAACTTCCTCTCCTTCCTTTCAATAAAAATACCCTATATACAGCATCCCCAAAGATGACGAAGGCCTTAATGGATTATTTTTTCTCATGTAGAAAAAAAGATACCGAACAATTGACCTTATAAATATGTAAAAAAATTAAAGCGACCAATATCGATAATAATATTAATATAATGGTTCGAATATTGCCTGCATCAGAGATGTGCCCGTCTTTATTCCGTATCAAATGCATTTTATTAGAGAAGCATTTTTCAATTTTTTCTAAATTCATGTAGAAAACACGTTGCCTTCCTGGAAGAATTATTTTTACTCAATCACTATCTACAGAGATCAGTGGCGGCTCGTGACTTTTGGTGAGCTAGAGTGCTAATATTAACAAAATGGCAATATTGATGTCGTTGTAGCCGAAAAGCATTTTTTTTTCGTAATTTTTTTATTTTTATGAAGATTTTCAGGAAATCTGTGCTGCGCAAGAATTTTGACATTACAAAATTCAGTTCGTTAGAAAACGGTTGTTTTGGATTGCAGGTAGGCAGGTAGTAATCTGCGTAACAAAAAACATTTTAAATTTAGAAGGCAGGTACATCAAAAACAGGTTATGTCCATACTGAATAAGCATCTCAACTGCTTCCAATAGTCTGGAGCCAGTGAGACCATGACATCCCCAATTGAAGTATGTTGTGAGAAAGTGCGCAGGGAAAGGAGATGGGTTAGATTTAGATGAAGGCGGAGAAGTACCTGGCTAATGATCTGTCACTAAACACGGATAAAGCCATTTTTTTCATAAAGCAGATAACTAATGTTTTTTTTTACCTTCACAATATTTAAAAGAAATGGGTTACGACAATATGAAATTATTGTGGCTTTTATATAAATGTGTATATTTTGAATAAGGGCCACTTTATGAGTCTCACTGTTAGGATGCTAATGTGCAATGGAAAAGAAGTAGTTATTGTATATATTGATTATAGATAAATAAAAAAATCACCACGATTCATTCAATTAAACGTACGTGTCACATTTTATCTTCATTTTTACATAATTAAATTGTCTTTGTATCATTTTGTCTATTCTTTCACAAGAAGAAAAAATGTCAAGCCATGAAACCTATTGTGATCAATTCCTAGCAAAAATCAATCATTAAATTTCCAAAAGCCTTACCGCCAGCATCTAAAATCGTCTCACCCTTATTGCAAGTTTATCTGACCTATTTATACGCAAATAACCAATATTACGAGTAATTTAACGCAATAAGGAAGTTGAGCGAAAGATATTTTGAAAAAAAAGTGTTCATGTAGATGACACGCAAACTTAAATACTGGTATTTTTTTTTGAAGTTCGTTTTCATAATTAAATGAATTCTACAAGTATGAATTTTATTAAGCCCGGTAAAATCAATTCAGTTGCCGGAATTTAGAAAAATTTTGAATTTAAAACACGAAATGTTTTTTTTCACCGAGTTTCGGTAAAAAATGATTTTTCGTGTATTTAAATTTAAAAAATAGCCTTTAAAATGCAGTTTTTACGAAATTCTGGCAACTGAATTGATTAGTACCTACTAGTTAATATCTAACTACTAAAAATTTTTAAATTTATTTTTTAAGTCCATATTATGCGTGTCCCGGTTTTGTAAATATTTACCGTTATTTTTCATACAAACAAGCATACAGATGACGTCACGCACATTTTGGCGGGCTAAATAAAATTCAAACTTGTAGAATTAATTGAATTATGAAAACGAACTTTAAAAAAAAAATAACAGTATATATGATTGCATGTGAACATTAATAATTTTTTTTAAATGACTTTTCTTATTGCTATTATCCGAGTATGACCTCCAACATTACTGTGCGTCAACCCCTTGTTTTGGAAGACGAAAGAAGTTAACATCTATTTACGACCGACTCCAGATCTCCAGAGACCACCAAGGGACCATACGACAATGGTAAACCATTAAAATAAAAAAAAAAATTTTGAGGAAATACGTAGGACGTTTACCGAAGCTTTTTCATAATGGTACGCCAGTGGAAAGGAGGTGTAGGTGCAAGTTTAAGGCAGCTACTTACTGCCGACACAGCCTGAACGACTGTATGCGCACATTGCATACTGCATATAATTTAGCGCCGTCGCGTCAGGAATAAAACTTATTAATTTGGCTAGCGAGGCGAGCTCTCTCGGCGGCCGAGAAAAGCTTAGTTGCCAGAGTGCCGGAGTTGCAACTAGCGATGTGTCGGTTCAGCTGGAATGGGCTCATGAACTCGGCTCCTTTGCGTGAAGCGGATCCTACTCCTACTCCCTTTTCAATTCGACTACTCCAAGGGTACTGCTCCCGGACTCAAACCCGGACTCAGAACTCGGACTCTGTCCCAAACCCGGAACTCGGAGCCGAACCGGGAACCCGTATGGCTCCACCGGCATCCCCGTGTTCGCGTCGTTCGCGGTCCTTGCCGGTCGCGAGTTCTTCTCATTCTCCTGGTACTAGTATGAGTTGAGAGTGAGTGGTGATACGTCACAGTTTTTTGCATATCTAACGGTCGTTTCTGTTTACGAACTTTACAGTGAGTGAAAGTTTTGTTTATTGTTTAAGTGTCAGTTAATATTTGATTGAATTACGTGCTTAATAATAATTAGAGGTGGTAGGGTTTTTAAAAATCAAATCTTACCCCATTATTGTCGATAGTTTTATGGATGCGAGGAAATTTTTGGTATTTTTTAACCAATTACTTTATTGTTCGAACATTAAAGTAATTTTGGAATTTATGTAGGAATGTCAAGTTTATATATTATTTTTTTAAAGAAAGACAAACATTTCCGGGTTACGAATAACCCAACAACATTTGAAAATATCCTACTAGGTTGTGTTGTGATGGAGGACTTTGCCAGCCGAGGAATCGAACACGGAACGCCTAGGTGGGACCCAAACGCGATGCCCACTCAACCACTGAGCGGTCATATTATTGGCAGTTTATTTCAAGTGACATTTTATTGACAGTTTATTTCAAACAAAATGTATGACGTCATTTTTTCTGCCAAACCGATCGTGACGCCACGAAAGCATGAGATACACAATAGACGAACCAATACATAAAACGATAGCTAAGACAGTGGTTTTCAAACTTTTAAAAGCGCGATCATCTTTTAGCAATAAAAAAATGACATATTGGCGACCCCGACCTCCAGCGGTTTTTTAGTGTATGTACCTTTAGTACGTAGTAGTAACTCTTTACTTGGAGGATCAATGTATCCATTGTCAGTTTTTACGCGAAAATTGGTGGTAGGATACGTACAACATAAAGTGGTTAACTTTGCAGTCGGTGGAGTCGCAAACCTATTTTATATATTGTAGAACAATAACTTCTATATTAGTAGGCCAAAACAATAAATGCTATCGATTTTTTTCATTCCGAAATATTAAAGAACATATAAAAAGTACTTGCAATTTTGGCCCCTGATTCAGGTTAAAAGGTTAAGGTTTAAACCAATGAATGCTGTTAGTTTATTATCGTTCAGATACACAATATTAATAAGTATAATGTTTCGTCAAGAAAATCTTTTGTATTTTTTAAAACATCTTCAAAATTTACCAAATAATGATCTCAACAAAAAACCGCTGCATTATTCTGCAATTAAGATCGAAACTAACCTAAGTAACCACGAAATTCTATCATTTATTATAATACGCAAAATATCACTTATTGTTTTGAACGGCTGATTCAAAACTTTGAAGAAAGACTAATTTTTCGGTTAAGACTTTTTGCAAAACAGAACAGAAGCCGTTGAATATTTTTTAAATATTTTATGTAGTCAAAGCCCAGCAGTAAATGGGCTTGCGGGCCGAGGGTTGCTCATCACTATGTTAAATGGTGTGCACTTCACATAAATATCAGCCTATGCGTACAAGTTCAATTTTCTTCCTTTGTTACGAGAAAATCGAAATATAGAAATAAACTAAAATTGGAGGATGACCTCATACCATAGAGCCAATGTTCGATTAGTTGACAAGCGTGTCCGTTGCATTAATTTGTATTACTAAGGGACATATTTTAATTTCTGTGACAGAAGTACTGTAAAATTATAACCATCGTTTGAATGTTGAAAAAAAGCATCTAATTAAATTTATTGATGTCTCGCGACCCCCACTTTGAAAACCTCTGCAACACGATGCGTTTCTCGATCACGCGTAAACACAAAATCGGTTGTATGGGATCACGCGAGGGTCACGCGTCATGCGAATGATAATTATTGGTGTGATGGTTTGTATTTCGTAGTGTGCGTTATTGGAAACCTTTCACTTAGTCGAAGTCGTCGGGTCATTTTAAATAGTCTGAATAATAGAACGGTATTTTTTTTACATTAGGAAAAAAACCCTCAGGGCCTATGACATTCCTGGGGATGCTGTGTTGGGGTTTTTTTTTAAGGAAGTTCAGGGAAGGAAAAAGGCATGCGTACCGGTGCCATATTAAATTTATAGTATTTGTACGGGCCCCACTAACTTGTCCCACACACCACCACTTATAGAAATTTAACATAAACATAATATTATTATGAATCATTTTTAGTAATAAATAGGGGAGATTGGGTAAGAAAAACACTGTTCGCAATATATAATATTATTTAAAAAAAAAAAAATCTTCGATATGGGTCCAAAAGTAACGTTGAGTCTGAGGTATGTAAATAAAATCTATGTTCCTTGCAAAACCCTACTTAACGATGAAAGGTTATATAGCTTGCAATGAAGCGACTTTGTGTTCTAGCCACTTCCGTTCCCTGTGAACGTTTATTTTCGAAAGCTGGACAAATGCTCACCGAGAAGAGGAATAGACTATCAACCAAAAAAATTGAGAAAATTTAGTTCTTAAACTCCAATCTCGGACTTGAATAATGAATGTATGTTCATCGAGTACCAGAATCTTTTACATTTGAATATGTAAAATGTATTGTATTATTTAATAATAATTCAAAATGCAATGTTTTTCTTGTTTTACAAAAAGATATCGCCGATTATCTTAGCTGTTTATAATTTATTTACTTGAATAACGTTATTTTACGATTCGGAAATAACAAAAAAATCGCACTGATTTGATGTTTAAAATCTTGTTTAAAAAAAAATCAATGCGAAGGCATTTTTAGATATTGTTGATTCTTGTAACTGTTTGTACCTACTTGCACAATCTTATTTTCCGATTCGGAATTGCAAAAAAATCTTACTGATTTAATATTTTTATGTTCAATTCTTTTGATGTTTTATAACCTTGTATAAAAAATCAATACCGAGACATTTTGATTACTCTATTGACTGTTAAACCTACTTGTACATTTTTTCCGATATGGAAAATTAAAAAAAAACTTGCAGATATATATTATTTTTGTGTTTAATTGTAATGTTTATAATCGTCTTTTAAAAAATCAATAAATTATCATTTTGAGAAAATGCTGATTCTTTTAACTATTTGTAAAAGTTCCGATTCAGAATTAACAAAAAAATCTTTGTGATTTATTCTTTTGATGTTTTATAATCCTGTTAAAAAAAAAACGATGCGAAGGCATTTTGAGTTATTTTTGATTCTTTTAACTGTTTGTACCTACTTGCATAATTTTATTTTCCAATTCGGAATTACTAAAAAATATTACTGATGGTTTATTTTTATAAATGTTTATTTTTATATTTGAATCTTTTGTGTTTTATAATCTTGTTTTAAAAATATCAATGCGAAGAGATTTTATTAGTATTGTTTGGGGATAATTGTACCACATGGACAATTGTACCACAATGTTTTCATACAAGATTTAAAAAAAAACTTCTATATTTCTTGAGTTTAAAATATGCTATGGTATTAATATATATGTGTATCATCATTTTATTATATTACAATAGTTAAAGTTCTTGGTAACACTTCAACTGACGAATTCTATAAGAGTTTTCTTGTTGTCAGATAAATTGTGTATTACGTTCTATGTAATTGAAATTTTAAATAGTAGTTTTATAAACCAACAAAAAAACTGTTTTGCCTCACCGAAATTATTAGAATTAAAAAACTTTATCCATAAATTCTGTGTTTTAATTTAAATTCCACTCCTGGTACAACTAACCCCGCGGTAGGGGTCAGTTGTAGCATTTCCCTGGATCAATTAATGCTCTTATAGCTCAATTTATATAAGATTTAGAAAAATCATATAATAAGAATTTGGTTCACAACTAAATAATCTGCCGTTGAGTATGAGTTTTTTTTTTTCATAAACTTTATACCTAAGATGTAGAAAATGTTAAAAGTCAAATTGGTACAGCAGTCCCCGGTCTCCCCTACTACAAGAATGATATATTTTATTTTAGTTCACCATTTTTATATTGTTGTATTATTTAAAAAAATACTACTTTTGTTGGTATCTGTTACTCTGGTACAATAAATTCTAGAACTGGGATTTGCTTTGATTTTCAAAATTGGAACTGATTGTCAACTGGTATTGGAACGATTCAGACAAGTGTTAAGTTAGGTACCAAAATTATTTTATTAATTGGTAATTCTTTATTTAAATATGCATTTCCTTTGTTAAAAATGTTGACGTATGACGTAATTTTTCGAGCTTAATAGTGTTCATTCGAAAGGTAAATTTAAAAAAAAATTCTGATCGTCTATAAAATTGACAACGTGTGTTTTTGAAGGACAATGATCCTGAGGCAAATATGTTTTTTAGATACTTCTCGGCTTCACAAATCCTACAATAATATCACTATAATATATTGAACAAAGTGTATATGTACTGAATTGTTTTTAGTGTAAGGCCAAAAATGGACTTGAAAAAATAGATATTAAAACCTTTTGACTTTTAATTATTGTTAAAATTTTTATATTTCAATGTGTAAGTACCTAACCACTCCCCGACTTTATTTTTAAAACAACACGCATTTATTGATTTCTTTCGATAGAGGTTATAAAAACTACAAATCCTCAACGACAATCCAAATATTCATTATTATATTTGGTTTGTTACTGCTTACGCGTGTGCTAAAATTATCACCTTTTTGAATCACCGGAACTTGAAACCCAATACGCAATCCCAGACAGCCGGACATGTCTCGACACGAATGGATTTCGTTGAACTTCGCCAAAATGTACATGCCGAGTCCGCGTGCAGGTACTTGTCTGGCTCCGGCTACGAGTTATTGTGTGGGTTCTATCTGGCTACGGCTCCGAGTACTTGTGCAGGTTCCATCTGGGTCCGGCTCCGAGTTCTTGGCCGAACCCGTGCGTCCCGGCTCGTTGCGCCGCAACAGCCGGTACTCAGTCCGTTCCGTACCAAAGAACTCGGACCCGGGACCTGCTCCTAGAACTCGAGTTCTTTTAAAACGAAGCACTCCTCGGAGGCCTCCGGCAAAATGCTGAACTTACCCACCTCTAGTTGCAACAGCGTTCTGTACCGTTCCGGGACCCACCGAACAAATAAACATATAGAAAGGTGTTGGGGTCAGAAGTAAGCTCAATTTTTCCTTATAATAATAATAAAATCTTTTTTTTTTTTTTTTTTTTTTTTTTTTTTTTTTTTTTTTTTTTCGTAAGAAGCAATCACTTTGTGGTTAGGCATTATATTTTAAATAAAACAAACACTTAGTATTTAACCACGTATATTTATTATTTGATATATCGACCGGTTTCGCTCCGACCGAGCTTCATCAGGATATAATAATAAATAAATACTAAGACAGAGTTGTTGGTTATATATAGGTTGAGTGGGAGAGGGAGAAAGAATATTACAAAAGAAACATAATTAGAAAGAGACAAATTTTTAGAAAGAGATAAAAAGGATTATCAATAAGTGGAAGGGAGACAACAATATATGTGTATCACATTTACATTTATAAACAACAGTTACTGGTAATCATAGACATATTGGAAGTTGGATCTATTATACAAGATAAAATTATACAATAATTAAATACAATAATATTACATATTACTAGTCAAACATCTCAGAACAACAATGTAACATATATAATATCATGGGTTGGAAAAAATGGCAGGAAACAAGTTGAAGATAGGGCTATAAGGTGTATTTTTTTGATTTGATAAATTGGTTTGGTTATTAAGTAAGTATTCGGACTTATTTGAATTTAACGATTTTCTTATTTCTAACGCTTCTAAGTTATCTAATCTAATGCCTATACTGTTTTTATGTAACATGCACGTGTCTGAAATTTTATTAAAAGAATGATCTTTTGAGATTAAATGGTTGGCAAATTCCGAGAAACCCTTACCATTTAAACATCGTAAGTGTTCTTTTACCCTAATGTTGACGTTACGTGCTGTTTTTCCTATATAGAAGGCAGGACAATCATTGCAGTTTAGTTTATAAATGCCCGAGTGGCTTAAATTTTTTCTTGCAAATCCCCTCTCCTAAAAAACGTGCTGGTATGGAAAAGGTACGTCGATGACATAATTTGTATTTGGTCAGGTACGGATCGTCAATTAAATGCCTTCCTCCAACTTATAAATTCATTCCACACCCAAATACAATTCACCTTAGAAATAGGTATTAATGCTTCCTTAAATTTTCTTGACTTGACACTCTCTTTAGTAAATAATAGAATTAATTTCAATATATACCGCAAACCAACTTACACAGACATAACTATCCACAATACATCTAATCATCCTAACTCTCATAAACACTCGGCTTTTCATTCAATGATACACAGATTAATTTCCGTACCATTGTCTAACATTAACTTCACAATTGAATTATCTCTTATTAAACAGATTGCGGCAAATAATGGTTATGATCCGGACTTAATTGATAAAATCCTCAATAAAAAACTAAAACATATATCCACAAATAAATTCCTATATAAATTAACCCCGCCAAATAATAATGATATTCAAAATTACCATTGGCGTAGGATCCTATTTATAAATAATTTTTCCAATCTAAGTGTAAGGAACCTTCCTTTAGATATTAAACCGGCTTTTTACACAAACAATAACCTAGGAAAATTTTTAATTAATACCAAAGATAAAGATGACAATTTAAGCCACTCGGGCATTTATAAACTAAACTGCAATGATTGTCCTGCCTTCTATATAGGAAAAACAGCACGTAACGTCAACATTAGGGTAAAAGAACACTTACGATGTTTAAATGGTAAGGGTTTCTCGGAATTTGCCAACCATTTAATCTCAAAAGATCATTCTTTTAATAAAATTTCAGACACGTGCATGTTACATAAAAACAGTATAGGCATTAGATTAGATAACTTAGAAGCGTTAGAAATAAGAAAATCGTTAAATTCAAATAAGTCCGAATACTTACTTAATAACCAAACCAATTTATCAAATCAAAAAAATACACCTTATAGCCCTATCTTCAACTTGTTTCCTGCCATTTTTTCCAACCCATGATATTATATATGTTACATTGTTGTTCTGAGATGTTTGACTAGTAATATGTAATATTATTGTATTTAATTATTGTATAATTTTATCTTGTATAATAGATCCAACTTCCAATATGTCTATGATTACCAGTAACTGTTGTTTATAAATGTAAATGTGATACACATATATTGTTGTCTCCCTTCCACTTATTGATAATCCTTTTTATCTCTTTCTAAAAATTTGTCTCTTTCTAATTATGTTTCTTTTGTAATATTCTTTCTCCCTCTCCCACTCAACCTATATATAACCAACAACTCTGTCTTAGTATTTAGTTATTATTATATCCTGATGAAGCTCGGTCGGAGCGAAACCGGTCGATATATCAAATAATAAATATACGTGGTTAAATACTAAGTGTTTGTTTTATTTAAAAAATAAAAAATAATAAAATCGTTTATTCATCATTTTTTAAAATGTTTATATTGAGGGATCAGTAGGATTGATCGGTCAAATTAGGAATTCCACCGAGCCTAACCCTCTGATATGAAAATATCTGGAGTCGGTGAATTATTTTCCCATTTAATAGTCTGGTAGGTTAACATGTTGTACTTGTATTGATTTGTATTAATTATACTAATATAGTACACTTGCATAGCGTGGATTTACTAGATGATCATTTTTATGGAAAAGCGTGTGAAAGGGTTTAGTTTTTCCTATGGGGAAAACTAAACCCGGACCTAAAAGTCTGGTGCGTAAAAAATATTCATCAATAGATTATTTTTTTTAGAATATTACACATTTTTGATTACTCATTGGTTCTATTGACGAAAGGGTCACTGCTCAGTTGCAATTCAGGATTTCTCCTGGAATGCAGCTGGTTTTCAGCAGTGCCTCCAATATAAGAAAGAAAATACAAAAATTAAAAAAAATTATGTTTAAATATAATAATTGAATTAAATTACATAAAAAATAATCAAACCAAATCTTTAAATTAACACACATTATTGTGAAATTGATTAGAAGCCATGCGAAAAAATGCAAAATCATACAAAATCTTGTGTTTTTGTTTTTGAAAATTTGATCGCTTAGAAATATTATGGATGCTTTAATTAAATACTGTGAGTAGAACACATCTTGGCCTTTAAACTAATTGAGTTTTTTTTTAATAAGCCTTTTAATAAGCTTAGAAAAAAATAATGCATCTGGGCGTTTTTCAAAAAAAGTGTACATAGATAAAAGTCAGTGTCCCATCACTTTCAGGATCAGTAACTTTTGCTGTGTCGGTTTTAATGACCAACCATATATTTTACCAATATAATAACAAATAAATACCTTTATGGACTAAAAATAATGAATAAATCTATTAAATTTCGATATTATTTTAAAATAAGTAAGACTACAGGTCACTGTTTCAAGAAAAACTGCTAATGCAACCGGTGATATTTATTGTTTTCAGCAATGAAAGATTATTCTGTTCGTGTTTTATTTACTCCGAAGAAATGTCAGTTAATTTAATGAAATCATTATTTATTTTCAAAATATTCCTACATATATATATATATATATATATATATATCCTATTATATTATGAAAAAATAAAAGCTTTTTTAAACATCATGCGAGATATAGAATTTTTAAATATGTAAGTGCAGATTCATTCTTCTTCTTTCGATTGATATCAGTGTTGACACAATGAAATTTTACGTAAGATGATCCACTAGTCCTTGACTCATTCGGAATCGGGCGGAGCGGACGATTTTTGGGCGTTTACCAATAAAAACCCTAATCTCTAGCAAACAACAGTGTTTTGTTATTCCGCAAGTATATTTTTAAAGATCGAAGCGCCGCGTAGACTAAGGCATGTCCGTTGGCCCCGGGTTCTGGGCGTAGACTGAGCAACGGGCTAAAATCCTTCTGTACATGGAATAAGGATGAAATTCGCACTTACAAATTCGTTGGGTACCGCCTACTTTTATTCACTGAAAAGAAACGACGCCAAAATGCACGTTTTATTTTATTTTGTGAAGTTCAGATACAAATATTAAAATGTTTTCCGATCACTACATAAGAAACTTAATTAGCTACATTATTCAATAAAACAACACCAGAAAAAGGATTTGTAAGTAGGAGATTTTTCACTTTTAACCATTTTTTATAGGTTAGACGCATAATTTTTTTCTAAGCTTATTAAAAAGCTTATCAAAAAAATACTCGATCACTTCAAAGGCCAAGATATGTTCTACTCACAGTATTTAATTGAAGAATCTATATTATTTCTAAGCGATCAAATTTTCAAAACTAATACACAAGGTTTTGTACGATTTTGCATTTTTCCGCATGTCTTCCGCTGAAGAAATAATTCAGTAACCGTACATCTCAAGAAGTTTAATTTTAATACAAATGTAAATAAAAATACTAAAAAAAATAAATGAGTAACTCAATATGGTTTTTACGCGGATTTCCAGTCCACTTTCATGGACTTAGCTGCTTTCTAGATTTTCGCGAAGGTCCACTTTTGTGTACCGAGACAATTGAGTAGTTAATATTATATAAACTAGATACCCAAATACAATTTTGTTCTATGAAATTAATCAACGCTAGTTTGGGATAAGCTCGAGTTTCGCGACATAATATGGAATACGAAATCGTTATTTTTCGTGGTAATTCTGAATCACATATATTATCGCAAATCTCGTAGAAAAGTGTCGTAAGTAAAAAAATTATACGTTTTATGAAAAATGAAGTGATTGTGATTATCTATGCCAACAAAAATCGTATTTAAGGTAGACCACAGATGTCGCTAGAATCTTTTTTCAACGGGACCGCTGGTTCATCTTCCATTCATTTGTTTTCACTCTAGTGTAAAATTAACTTTTTGACTTAGGATATACTCATGACAGACAGGTTAAAAAAACAGAAACACTTCAAAGTAAAAATATTGGTAACTGTACATTTTATTAATGTTTTTAGTCGTTCACAAATAACGGTTGTAAGAAATTTTTAAGGATAATTACTGTAGCGGTCTGTTATTTACTACAGACACTAACAGATTCTCCAATACGTTGGATGGAGATTACATCTTGGAATAATAGATACTTTGTTATTATCTGCGTTTATTATACACTTCGCGATTTACAATGTAGATCTCGTTGATCGACCCAACTCGAAGCTGGCTAAATGGAATCTGAACCGTGGGTACCAGTGAACGCTCTCTCAGAGCTCTTTGACCCTCTCTTGGTTCCCACAGGTACTAACCTACCTGCCATCTGGCGGAATCTAAGGACAGCTCTTAGCACTGCCATCTATGTCTACAAGAAGGAAGCTTTTAGGTACACTACAATTACTAATACTAAACTACGGTAATAAAATTGTAAGGTTTATGAAGATGAAAGTATTTTCAATATATATTTTCCGCAGTATCATCATTGCCTTTCTAAAAGAAAAATGTAATTATAATTTTTGTTGACAAAATTTGACCTTGTAGTGTTTATCCTCAAAACCGGTTATGAAAAAAAATCACTTTCATTTAATATTTCTAAAAATTAATATTTCAAAAAAACTAAAATATTTTAAAAACTTTGAGAGCTTCCACTTGCGCTTGGGCGTTCAGATGTAATCGTCTGGAGGCAAGTAGAGCCTCGGGTCTTTTGTTAGAAATTTGCAAATGTGTAAGTTAAAGTTGAAGCAGCCAGTAAGCCGTAGGTTGGGGCAGCCTTTACTTGCCACAGTTCCACGTCTGCACGTTCGTGCGATTATATTCAAAGCAGTTTTTTAATTTTCAGACTGTGGAATAATTTTCAACTATCAAGTAAAAAAAATTGCTCGAATTTCAGTTGGATGAAACGATGAAGTAGTAAACAGTAGTAGTAAGGCATGCTGTAATAAGGAATTCCATTGAAAAATATTACGTCTTTAAAAATATATATGTTAACGGAAATGTATGAAATCCGTCATTGTATTTAATTCTTAGAAATTTATGTAGTTCCTAAAATCACCCGGAAATGTGTGAAATAAATTATATTAGACACATTTCCTAAATAAGCAATCTACACATTTCCTAAGCAATCGGGAATGTAAAACATTTCACAATAATATAACTATAAAGGGGCACTTTCTTTTGTATCACAAATCATGTTAAACAAACCCAGCGTAGCCGCTAAACTACTTGAAGACTGGGATGTTTTTCTTGCCTCGACGCGAGCAGGCGCTATAAATGGGGCACTTTTTTTGTATCACAAACCAAGATAATTACTTAAATAACAGACTGACTACTTACCAAATGAAAGTTTAACTTTATAAGAATATAAAAAATAAAACAATCCGTCATTGTATTCAATTCGTAGGAAATGTATGTAATTCACCCGAAAATGTGTGAAATAAATTATATTAGACACATTTCCTAGGAAATCTATACATTTCCTAAATAAGCAATCTAAACATTTCCTAAGCAATCGGAAATGTTAAACATTTAACAATAATATAACTATAAAGGAGCACTTTCTTTTGTTCCGTGGCCGCTAAACTACTTGAAAACTGGGATGTTTTTCAGGCCTGACGCGAGCAGGCGCTATAAATGGGGCACTTTTTTTGTATCACAAACCAAGTTAATTACTTAAATAACAGACTGACTACTTACCAAATGAAAGATTAACTTTATAAGAATATATCAAATAAAACAACGTGTTTTATTACAGAAAGCATTCTTTGTATACATTTCCTAATACGATATTGGAAATATATACAATGCCTTGATGCGAGCAGGCGCTATAAATGGGGCACTTTTTTTGTATCACAAACCAAGTTAATTACTTAAATAACAGACTGACTACTTACCAAATGAAAGATTAACTTTATAAGAATATATCAAATAAAACAACGTGTTTCATTACAGAAAGCATTCTTTGTATACATTTCCTAATACGATATTGGAAATATATACAATTCCTAGGAAATGTTTTATTAGAAAATTGCGAAAAGTGCCTTTTTGTGAAAAATCACCTCAAAGGCTCTGGTACATTAGGATTATTCTGACAACATTATTATACTGAGCGTGCTTTTTTTACCTCGACCGTTTTACATTAATTTAGTCTGTCGCGAAACCTACTGTTCACAGAACTTTTTTTAATGTGAATACCGCACAAAAGTCCTAACTACTACCAACAGTCTGGTAAGTACCTGGCTTTTCATCTAGTTACCAAACACGGCTAAAGACATTTCAAGCAATGTTTCAATACAAAATGGGGGACGCTGAGAGCATCATCCGCTCTGGAACGTGTCGCATATTAAAACACAAAACAATAAAAAAAAATTACTTGCGCACGTCGGGATTTGAACCTCGGTGGTCAGATACACGGATATACACGGATAATAAGATAACTACTAGATAAATAAGTTTTGTTACGTCAATAAGATAACTTCTAGTTAAATAGCTTTTGCAAACTGATTTAACCCGTTCAACCACAGGAGACCATATTTGTCCCGGCTCAAATAGGTCTCATAGAAATCGTTGTGTCTCCCTTACAATCGTAGTGGGAAGTATGATCTTAACGGTTTTGGAAAGAAAATACAACACGCTATATTTTTAAATCTAAAAGTTAACCACAAAATAATTAAAATGTACACCTGCTTGAAACCAAAGTTTCTGACCGCAATTTGAATAAAATAATGAAACTTTGAGAATTTTTTAAGAATTATTTTTTACATGAAACGACATAATGTTTAAGATAACTACTAGTTAAATAGGTTTTGCAAACTGATTTAACCCGTTCAACCACAGGAGACCATAATTGGCCCAGCTCACACAGGTTTCATAGAAATCGTTGTGTCTCCCTTACAATCGTAGTGAGAAGTATGATCTGAACGGTTTTGGAAAGAAAATATAACACGCTATATTTTTAAATCTAAAAGTTAACCACAAAATTATTAAAATGTACACTTGCATGAAATCAAAGTTTCTGACCGCAATTTGAAAAAAAGTTATGAAGCTTTGAGAATTTTTTAGAATTATTTTTTACATGAAACGACATAACGTTTATGATTCATTTGTCTGATAAAATATGTACGTTTTTTTATTTTGTTTCATCATCAGTAATTTTAGTTAGCAAAAACATAAGGCGAGCAATTTTTAAAGCTTTTTAAAGTTTGCATTAGAAAAAAATATATTTAAAAATGTACATGGTTATTTCTATTAATAAAATATTAAGACGCATTTTATCACCTTTTAAAGACAGTTTTTAATTTTTGGATATGTTTTCAAATATTCTATTTATTTAGCAACAGATGTAAATTGTTACTGGAGTTATCTGAATCCGATCGAGACGCCAATTTTAACTACGCAAGTTTCTGGGGGAAAATGTATGCCGGGGAAACAGGTGTTTAGTGAGAACATTTAAAAAATCAGACGATAATTGGTCATTGATCATTGATTACATTTTTTTTAACGTAACATTTGATCTAATGCTTTCAAGATATTTTTGAAAATATTTTTTTGAATTTCAAGATTGTTTTTCTAAATGAATGAAAGGGAATCTTGAAAGTGGAAATTAACCCACCTTCCGATATTCGATCGCAGATAGACCCGTTGTCGATGAAAATGCATTCTTTGGTGGCACTCATATACACAAACGCGTGCACACATACATTTTTCTGAAATTATATATTTACTTATATTAATAATTTATAGTCGTGAATATATGAAAAATGTGTGTATTATCCAATTAGGATTTTACCTTCGTGTTAGCGGTGTTGACTCCATTCCCCAGGAGGAAGGATCAATCTTTACTCGAAGCAAAAAAAAAACTTTTAAAATACATTTTAAAAGTTCACAGTAAATTATGAGCCAGTCCCTGGGGAAGAAGTTTCAATCCTCAGTTAAAAATAAATCTTCGAAATTGGCTATTAGCCGGTCCATGAGATGGCGCAACTAGGTCGAAAGTTGAAAATAGATGTTTTATCGATACAAACATTTTTTTTTTATGAGTTGATTTTTTCGTTAATTGTTAATCAAGTCACTCTTGTTATTGTATTTATACACGGAGAAAAATGTTATTCTAAAATAAGAACATTTTATTCGTAAAAACGGTTAAAAACGGGTCTAAAGTTCTTACGAACAAATTAACAGTGTTTCAATGTTTATTGGCGGGAACATGTAAGAATAATTTGTTGGTATACGTACGAAATTACGTATACCAACAAATTATTCTTACATTTTTGTGTTTCAATGTTTATTGGCGGGAACATGTAAGAATAATTTGTTGGTATACGTACGAAATTACGTATACCAACAAATTATTCTTACATTTTCCCGCCAATAAACATTGAAACCCTGTTGATTTGTTCGTAAAAACTTCAGTCCCGTTTTTTACTTTTAAAATTATTGTTTTTTCGAATAACATTTTTCTCCGTATACTATGCTAGTCCCAGTGAGAGATCGTATATGATGTCATCGTTCTAGTATCGTCTGTCTTTTTCGTTTTTAAACGAGACGCGTGAGAAGGAAGAGGACGAACGTCAGTGACGTTCGTACCAGCTCTCGCTTGGACTAATTTATCTAGAAATACAGAGAAAATAATATCCGTGACTTTCCATTTAGTAATTACCTACTAAATAGACAAAGGTTTTAGTAAGTATATTCTTATAGTTATCTTGCATTATTTATAAAAAACAAAGCAAACGGAGTAAATTTACAGTTCGCCGGGAAGAAGTCCAATTTAGCTCTGGCACGAACTTATTCGCTATTTACCTTCCCTTGTCCCCCGTTAAGGCGGTAATTTATTACTTTGTGTAACTGGGAACTCGGCGTTTGCTGCTCACGGCTCACGGCTCACGTACCAACCGGTACCTCCTTCCACTACCTACTGTACCTACCCTTACTACTTGTACTTCTCAACAAACCCACAGAAGAAAGGGACGGTGCAGAAACCACTTTAATTTGTAATTATGGTGCAAATTTATTTATGCACATATTTAATATTCGAGCTGCAGATAAAACTGACCGAAGTACGAGACAGATTCAAAATGTATTTATCATACAGTTGTCGCTAGTAAAAGGTTTTCATAGGAAGCAAGACATGTTTTTTTTAGTATTTTTAAAAGTGGTTTTTAGTATTTTACAGAATAGGCCACTTGCACCACATTTAAAAATTTACATGGTTATTTATAGTAATAACATTTGGAAGCGCTATTTTATCACATTTCGAAAACAGTTTTTAGTTTTCGGATGCGTTCACAATTATTCCATTTATTTTGATTTTATTGGAAGCGGGAATATTTTTACTCTCTGACAAAATACGCCAAATATTTGAAGAGTTGTGTCAAATTCAAAAATTCGCCGGAAATCAAAGTGTTGCTATATAAAAAAAAACATGTGAAATTTTACCAAATTAATTGAATACGATCGGAGACGGGACATTTTCATGTAGTTCGCGAGCCAAAAAAACGGATTTATTTATTAAAATAAAATAAAAACTATAAATTTCTAAATAATTTTAGTAACATTTTCGTAATCTTAGTAGGAATATTCCCTATCCAGACGATTTTTTCCAAGTCATTATGAAATCCATGCAAGTGCCTATTGTTCAAGTAATATAATTTATCATCTCTGTGTACTCCATCGATAAAGGAAGCTTTGGAGTAAATCGTAAAATTTAAAACTTTAAACTCCTTTAAGATTTCCTGCATTGAAAAAAAAAGACTTCGTCAAAGACCCCTTACATACGGCAAACGACCATTCTCAACCGCCAGACCTCTTCCACACGACGCATTTTTTTTATATCACCATTTCCACATCTGTTGAAAACTCTAGAAAGCTTTTCCTGGTATATTTTCAAGATCATGTTTCAGTTAATTCTTTCAGGATTATTTTACACATCCACCTTTCCTTGCCCCGTAGCAGTATTTTACAGAAGAAAACTATTTCATCACATCATAACATTATTTTAAACCATTGTTTTCTAGAATGATGATATTAAATATGCGTGAAAGGTCAGGGGCGCTCAATGGATTACAACCATTAATAATATATTCTCTATTCCAGGAAATCAAGATGGCTTCAGTCCCGCCTCCGCGAATGGAGCCCGTAGAAAGTGTACCCCCCGT
This sequence comes from Limnephilus auricula, assembly GCA_951813805.1. Classification (NCBI taxonomy): domain Eukaryota; kingdom Metazoa; phylum Arthropoda; class Insecta; order Trichoptera; family Limnephilidae; genus Limnephilus; species Limnephilus auricula. The sequence goes on from OX638404.1 coordinate 14,971,951, forward strand.
GCTATCTCAACCCTCATCCCAACATCCCGCCACTCCCCCCCGTTACAGCCCCATCGCTTGCATCCCCAGGAGCCACGGGGGAGAGGGGGTGCAGTTCAACAGAAAGTGTCGGAGGAAGTTGTGGGAGGAAGGCAGGGGATAGGAATATGATAATAATGTGTCTACTAATTGATAAAGGATACGAAAATATTTAGGAAATGCTGAAATATAAGCACTCGTATTTAATATTTTCCGTAGGTCTATATGAAAAATGTTATTCTAAAATACGATCATTTTATTTGTAAAAACGGTTAAAAACGGGACTGAAGTTCTTACAAACAAATTAACAGGGTTTCAATGTTTATTGGCGGGAAAATGTAAGAATAATTTGTTGGTATACGTGATTTCGTATACAAATAAATTATTCTTACAAGTTCCCACCAATAAACATTGAAACCCTGTTAATTTGTTCGTAAGAACTTCCGCCCCGTTTTTCACGAATAAAATGATAGTTTTTTAGAATAACATTTTTCTCCGTGCACCGTTCTGTCCTAGTCATCATACTTGCCTTATAAGCTTTTTTAAGAAATGTATAAAAAAAAATTTTACATTAAAAAAAAGCATTTAAAAAAATGATAACTAATGTTTTTACACGAGTCTGTGCTAGTACCTACCAAAATTTTCTAAGCATATTATAATTAATATTTTACGATATTTTTGGCTTAAATCTGAAAAACAGAGCCCGTTCTGCATGTATATTATATGTACATGACCAACATATCTGAAAGTCGGATGAATTCAAGTATTTCAGTTTTTTCGTAACCCGATGTGTGTTTTCCTTAAAAAAAAATATTTTTATTACATATTTGCAGGCATATGTATTATAAATATTAAACAAATAAATGTATTAGTGAAAAAAATGTGTTTATATTTATTTATCGGAGCCAACTTTCGCGTAATTTGTGCTTACATTATTTTGGACGTATTAAAACCTGAAAAAATGTATTTTCTTACAGCTCCATCCTCAACCTGCCTGCAGCATTGTGCAACTCAGGACTTGACAGAGTTCTTGCATTGTGTCATATAAAAATGGAAAAATACCTATGGATAATATTTTTTTAGATTGCTGACAAGTTTTTTGGGCACATCGCTCAAAAATATTAATTCGTAATGGCTTTGATGGACTATAGTCAGTTCCCATGTAGGATGGCAAGTCCATATGCAAACTATCATCGAACGGACTGTATTATATTGGAAAACTAGATATTTTACATAAGTTATGCACATTATGTCACAGATTTTCGATCATAAATGAGGGGAAAACTATACCCGATTTATCAAAAAAAAAAAACTTTGACTATGTAGTAAAAAGGGTCGCGGAGTGCGAGAATCTTAACACTTATAACGAAATACTCTCGTCTCGTATTGTTTGACGTCGACCTGTTAGGATTAAAGGATATCAACCATGAGTGAGTAAAAATGACATACAATACTATGTTTTATCAAAAAAGTCCACCTCTTTTCACACATGCCGAGATAACATTAAATCCCGTGCAACTAAGTACCACGAGCGTTTTCGCAAAGGGGGGCAACATTTGCACGAAAGCTCAGACAAAACGTTCTCATTCGGGGGGTGAGATTTTGCAGCCGGGGTAAAGGAGGGTGACTGCTAGAGAGGGGAGGTGAAATTGTGCAATAGGGGATGAAACTTCTGCAGGAATATTACCCTATTGGGAACCGTTTTGCAGTCATGTCTGGCGAATAACACGGGACTTGGATTGCAAACTCTGCCATTGTTACGTGTTGCAGGTATAAGAAGGCCAGACTAGTCTATAGTCATGAGTACCAAGTAACTGCTATAGAATTTAATATCAGACCCGTTACTATTTTTCATATTATAATAATTAAAGTGAACCATTAAACAGACTTATATTTTAAAACTAATCGTTTTTTTAATATCCTTGCAAGGGTAAGCAATTCGGTTGATTGAGTCTGATTTAGATATATTTCAATGGTGCCTGCTCAGAAAGAATAGCAGCGTTGATTGACAAGAACAGAAAACCCAATTGGTTAATGACGACATAATGAGAACGTTATGGTTTTCGAACTCCTTCGTATGTAATAATAGGCAAGCATGTGGAATTGTGGGAAGAGCTACCCCGATTTTATTTCTTACTTAACGATATTATCTACATTATCCTTATTTTTCCTTACCCTCATTTTCCCTTCCTTAACCTGCTTCAACGTCACCCAACCGTGTTGCACTATAATTACCACAATAAATATAGTTTACACAGTAAAAATTGCGAAGTGCTTGTGCGGTGTAACATAAGAAAATAATTGTTTTAAGTATCAGCATCTTACAAATTAATTCAACTTCTATATTTTTGTGCCTTTTACATCTTTTATTTTAAATTAAACGTCAACCGGGAATATTTCTCAATACATCTTGAATCTGACAAGTGACTCGATGATAAAAACTCAAAATACCGAAGGTTTAAAGAGTATTTAATTTAATTATAATTTGCAAGGAGTACCTACTAAGAAATAAAAAAAATAATAAAAAAAAAACAGTCATACAAATTTAAAAAAATAATAATAAAAAACTGATTAAGCAGAAAATAAGTTAATTGTAAAATATTCTTGAAAATACACGAAAAAAGTTTATTTCTCGCCCTACTGAGTAGACAGGGGTGATATCCCCAGCAATGGGGTGGGTAGGTGTGCCGTTATGGACGTGTCATAAAAAGCTGAATAGCGAATAAAATTCAACGGGTGTCGTCTATAAATGCAGGCGACATACGAGATTCTGAAACCCAACGCCATTTACTTGTAGTAGTTCCTACCTACTACGAACTGTAATCAACACAGAGACGTCCCATATACGAGGTATGTGCTTGCTAGGATGTTAGAGATCAACAATGCATTTTTAATAATTGTAGAAGAATAAAATATGTTTAAAAAATGAAACAATAGAACAACAGAAACGGTCGCAACTGGGAATTGAACCCAGGACCTCTGTCTTACCGGGTAATTTTTTCGACTCAAGTTTCAATTTTAAAATTAACAATATTATCCTCAACGACTTTTTCCCATATTTATTGACTTTTGTAACTTTGCATCGTTATAAAGTTTTTCACGAAATTATTTTTATTTTAATTAATGAAGTCAATATTAGCGAAACTCAATCTAAAATCTGAAACAGAAAAAATCAGAAAAATATACAGTCACATCGGGGACCCGACCATATCTCTTTCTGATTTTTCTGATATTTCTGTTTCAGGTTTTTATATAGAGTTTCACTAAATATATTATCTTCATTAATTACAATATTACAATCTGAGGTTAAAAATAAAGATAAATATTCATCCTAGACTTGCAGAAAAGTCAATTATTTTTAACCTAGATGTTGTCTCAAGAATGTCTCATTTAAATTAAAATCAGACAGAAATAATTATTGTCTGTCAGAAAACAGTGTAATTTTAAGAAATGTTATTTTTACATTTAAGTTAAAATTGTCCACAGAAATTATACTTTTCCAATCGTCCTGTGCTTTCAAATATTTATAAAAGTGCTATTATCTCCAGGCGAGTATAGTTGGGTAAAAGCTTACGATATTAAAGCTCGTACGAGCGGAAGATTTTAGCCTTATTAAGCAGTAAAGGTCCCTGCAGTCATTAAGGGGACCTGTTGTATTCGCTGTTCGCATTCGTGCTGCTTAGCTAATAAAATGTTATCTCCGGGCGAGCTGAAGGGGAGGTTCATATTAATGTCACTGTATGGAGGAGGGTAGCACGTTATGCTCGGAAGCAACATTGCGATATGAATTGAATATTGAAAATTTAACGACATCTCTGAGATCCACCTATTATCATATCATATACAGGATGTTAAGGGACGCATTTGACTTGCTTTGACCTGAGATTCCTGACATTATTAGAAGTAAGAAATATATAAATAAATTTTGTCTCCGGTGACAATATTGATTTTTTAAATAATTTTTCATAGAAAAACATAAAAAAATCAGTAGATAATCGACAGTTAGCTGCGGAGTGAGGGGTTGGTTGCTTACACGGCTGAGTGATCAGTGACTACATATGGAATAACTTTTTGTTGTTTTTGATTTTGGAGAAAAAATATTGAATAAAGGACACATTAAAAATCATCAGAGACCAAAATTTCTTTTTATTTTTTTACTCTAAGTAATGTCAGGAATCACTGGATAAAATAAGTCAGGTACGTTCCTCAACACCCTGTATTTTTTTTTTATTAAAACATTTTTATATAAGGTAGAATGATGAACATAATGATGTTTAGGAGTATCTGAGATAAATGAGAAACAGATTTAATTCAGCGTTCTCTGTGTGGTCCTCAAGTGGATATAAAATTGGACAAAGTTTAAGTGGCCCAGAGGTGCTAGCATGGTCGATCGATATGAAGTTACCGACCGATTGTCGGTAACTTCTCATCGTTCCCTAGGACAACTGCAGAGCGCAAACGAATAGGTGAGAGTTCACAATGACTAAGTGTCCTTAATATATTCGATATCAACTGTCGTTTGTACGTTAGCGATCTGCAGTTGTCCAAGGGAACGATGAGAAGTTACCGACAATCGGTCGGTAACTTCATATCGATCGACCATGCTAGCACACCAGGTGTGCTCGATATGAAGTTACCGACTGATTGTCGGTAACTTCTCATCGTTCCCTAGGACAACTGCAGATCTCAAACGTACAAACGACAGTTGATATCGAATATATTAAGGACACTTAGTCATTGTAAACTGTCACCTATTCGTTTGCGATCTGCAGTTGTGGTAGGGAACGATGAGAAGTTACCGATAGTTATCCTATCGATCGTTATAGAGCAAGCGTGCTAGGGCCTCAGGTGGGTAAGATTTAAATTGACAAAATTAATTAATTACATTTAACCAATTTTCACATCTTTCCAATAATTACCGTCATTGACTGTAATAGTAAAATAAACATTACTTATTACGTTTTATAATAAAATGGTTTACCATTTGTCGTAATTTTCCATATTTAATATTTTTATCATTTTTCCCACCAAATACGTAAGATAAATCAGGTACTAAATAAATATTATTTTATGTGACCGGACGTACACAGTCAATTAATTATAATCTTAATATGAAACCGTTGGATTTTCAACAAACCGATAATTTAAATTACTAACCTTAATATAACCTTAAATTAACTTAATCTACATAATAAAGTCCTCTATGTTTCTATTGCGCAGCTATTCTTGTCGAAGTAAGTAGTTATTTATTAGTGGGTTCGTTACAATAATCGTTTTAGTCAATGAGAGAAAAATAATTGAGTATTAGATAGTAGGCACATTTGAGTAATTACAAACATTATTTTAATACACGGAGAAAAATGTTATTCTAAAATACGATCATTTTATTCGTAAACTGAACTGAAGATCTTACGAACAAATTAACAGAGTTTCAATGTTTGTTGGCGGGAACATGTAAGAATAATTTGTGGGTATACGAAATTATTCTTACATTTTCCTGCCAATAAACATTGAATCACTGTTAATTTGTTGGTAAGAACTTCAGTCCCGTTTTGTAACCGTTTTTACGAATAAAATTATAATATTTTAGAATAACATTTTTCTCCGTGTAATGATAATTAAAGAGTTAATTCCAGACTAACCTAAGTAGTTCATTTGTGCGTTCGTTTTTCAGGAAAGCAAATAGGTAACTGGAAGGAAACACATAAATATTTAAGAGTTGGATAAATTAAGTAAATTCGAACATTATTCCACTCATTTGAATGCTCGGACAAACCAAAGCAACTTTCCGGGACTAAACTCTAAACTGGGCAGTGTTATAGCTCCAGCATGGCGGAGAGGTGGTGGTTCTTTGTCTCCCGTGGCAACTACCCCCACCCTTCTTGCAGGAGCCGTTGTGGTAAAGGGGGGCAAGGCGGGGGCGGAGGGCACAGTGATGGATGAGGCTGCGCCCCCATACATCAGCTGGGCGGAGGGCTGGGGCCCCCGATCCTGAGGATGTATTCTGGAAATACCTGAAAACAAATATTATTTTATTTAATTTAATTATTTCAAAAAATATTTGGACATAATATAAAAATAATTATTGGTATGGGCCTCTCCGGGGCCTCTACTCGCGCTTAATATATAAGCTACTATTTATTTATTTTTTGCTTTTTTGGATAGGTTTGGTTAGTTTTTGTAGATTATTACAATTGCTCAGCTCTGTATTATGATTAAATCTTTTCAAAACAGTTTTAAGTTCTTTAATAAAATAATTATTATGAGTCTTGAAGGTGTTGTAGAACACATTTGTTTTCCATACATTTAATTCACCTATTCCTGAAACCGATCTTAACCGCCCTAGGCCTACGAACGTACGTGATACGTTCATATTGATTGTACCATCCTGCGCTATCACGTATCACGTACGCAATCACGTACGCGATTTTTTTAAATATTTTAAATTTTTTATTTTAATAAACCTATTGTAAATGCATATATTTTGACAACATCTTATCAGGTATGAGGATTTTGCGGAAATAACCCGAAGATAGGGCGGTTAAGGTGGAGGATTTTTTTTTATTCATTGCCGATCATTTAAAGTCACTTAAGATCACTCGAAATAAGGGTATTTAGGCAAATAAACACTGCAAAAAAACCCACTTACATAGAGAAGTTGTAGTTAGGTAGGTTTACGTTCATTTTAATTATAATACTAAATACCGCATTAAAATAATATGGGACTGGTTTGACAACCAATATTTTAACATCAAAATATTTTCTAAAAATCATCCAATATTTTCTTAACAAAATATTTTATAAATGGACTATGAATATCGACATTTCTTTAAAGCAAATTCTTTATAATATTCGCTGAAAAGGTAAAAAAAACAACTTTATTTATAACACCAAACACCATGTACGTGGGTGGGTCAGACTATACCTAACTACCGCTAGCGTTTATAAGTACTCGAATGTTTTGCAGAATTGTATAAGGTTGGCGAGAAGATATATTGAGGTGAAATTCATTAAGCCAGCTTGGTTTTGTATACATAGGGCATTCCGCCATTCTAGAGAAACAAGACATATAACCGTCCATTTTTAAATGCCAGCTCCCGGCGTGTGGGTTGCCTTAATGTTATTAATGATGCTAAACCCGCAAATAAGAAGGGTACAACTATCAATTTGAGGCTTAGGTAAATCACCTGGAAGGGTTGGAAAAGGGTATCCACTCACCCAGTGGAATTTCCACACTGGACGCCATTTTCTGTCGGAGGAGGGAAAGGCAAGTGTGAGGGTGAACCACCCTTTCCCGAATCACTAAAAGGTTCCCAGTTAATGCGGAAACTTGTTCATTACTGGACATTAAACAGGAATATAGATCAGCCATATTTTAAATCCTACCAATAGATACTTTAGAAAATTTGTACCATTTAAAGTTAAAAAAATGAAATAATGTTTTTCTTCAAATTATAATATATGCCTATTAAAAAATCAAAGGAGACAGTATGAACGCCACGAAAGGGAAAAATGATTTGATATAGTATACAGGGTGTTAAGGTACGTACTTGACTTACTTTAACCGGTGATTTCTGACATTATTTGGAGTAAAAATGTAAAAGAAATTTCGGTTTCCGGTGACTTTTTTAATGACATTTTTTTTTTTACAAATTTTTATTTCTTCAAAATTAAACAAAAAAAAAAATCTTCCACATAACACTGGTCACTCAGCCGAGTACCCGCCCCACCACTTACCCCACTTCCAACTATCCCACAACTATTTTTTTTAATGTTTTTGTATAAAAAAAAAAACACCAAAAATTTCCCCGGAGACCAACATTTTTTTTACATTTTTTACTTCAAATAATGTCAGGAATCACTGGTTAAAGTAAGTCAAGTACGTACCTTAACACTCTGTATATAGTTAATGTTACAGTGGTTTGTTTAACTCCCACTAAATTTCTATTTATCTTTGAAGAAGAAGGCAATAATAAAAATCTAAAATCCATATAGAGAGAGGCAAAATTATAGATGGAGATGAGGGTATATTTAGAAATTTCAAAATTTAAAGTATGAAAGGGGATGAGGTTTATAAATACTTACCCGCAATCGAATAGATTAGATCATACTAGTATTAAAATGATATTAGGATTAAATTTTAAACTAGGATAAGAAAAATTTTAAAATGCAATCTATCTGCTAAAAATTTAGTAAAGGCAATAAATAGTTGGGCAATACCTCTATTAACGTACTCATTTGGTATAATTAAATGGTCTAATACAGATTTAGATAGCTTAGAACGATTAATTAGAACTACGTTAACAAAGTTTAATTGTCATCATCCAAATTCAGCTATAGAACGAATTAATTTACCTAGAAATTTAGGAGGTAGAGGTATAGTCAAAATAACTTCTTTAAAACAAAATCAGGTAGAAATGTTAAGAATTTTTTTCCATCGAAAAGCTAATAGCTCAGAGCTACATAAAATAATTTGCAAGGCAGACAGAAATATTTCACCTTTAAATTTATACGACGAGAATGCCAACATTTTTATAAATACCAATCAGGAATTATTAGATTCCTGGTCAAATAAAATTATTCACGCAAAACACTTCAATTATCTCAACCAAACGTATGTTGACAAACTTTCGTCAAACAAATGGTTGAGTATTGGAGAGTTGAGCGCAGAAATAGAAGGATTTATGCTTGCTATTCAAGATAGAGTAATTAATACCAAAAATTATAGGAAGCATATAATCAAAGATCCAAATCAAATTGATGATTTATGTAGAAAATGTATGGCTTTTCCGGAAACTATAGAACACATTATATCAGGATGTTCTATATTAGCGCCGTCTGAGTATACATTTAGGCACAATCAGGTTTTAAAAATAATTCACCAAAGTTTGGTAATTAAACATAACTTGATTGACTGTCATAATATAGTACCATATTATGAATACGAACCAAATTCATTTTTAGAAAATAATTTCTTTAAAATTTACTATGATAAAACTATACTAACAGATATAAAAAAATAGACGTGATATAGTTTTACATGACAAAATTAAAAAAATAACTTATATTATTGATGTAGCTATTCCAAATTCCTGTAATATTCAAAAATCTGTTTCTGAAAAAATAAGAAAGTATACAGATTTAGGAAATGAAATTAAAAGAATTTGGCATTCTCAGACTATAAAAATATTACCTTTTGTTATTTCGGCTACTGGCATTATACCTAGCTCTCTTATTAAAAATTTAGGCATATTAGATTTGTCAAAGAATTTGTATATAAAAATGCAAACATCAATCATTTTAAATACATGTAGAATTACGAAAGATTTTTTAAATATTTATATTGAGGGATCAGTAGGATTTTTCGGTCAAATTAGGAATTCCTCAGAGCCGAACCCTCTGATATGAAAATATCTGGAGACGGTGAATTATATTCCCATTTAATAGTTTGGTAGATTAACGTGTTGTTCTTGTATTTTTTTGTATTAATTATACTTATATAATACACTTGCATAACGTGGATTTACTAGATGATCATTTATATGGAAAAGTGTATGAAAGGGTTTAGTTTTTCCTATGGGAAAAACTAAACCCGTTCCTGAAAATCTGGTGAAAAATAAAATATGAAAATGAACACCACACAAAAATATAACTTTGTTTATCTAATTAAAACCCATTCTAAGTTACAGTAAAAATATATTTAAGATTTCATCAGTAATTTAAATAAGATCCATCAGCAGGGCAGATATGTGATGGTGGACACTGTAACGCTATTCGAAACCTTAGCAAAAGAAGGAGGTAGCGCAACACGGCATAACACTCCAAAAATAAGCAACAAAAATACTTTTGGCCGTGAAAATCTTAAATCATATCTCATATATTTTAATCTAATCAAAAACGCACCTTCGGTGACTCTTTCCAATTCTAAATGAAAAATGACAATATTGCAAACTAAAGCCTAAAAATATTAAAATTTTACAAATCGAAAAAACTGATTAATCCGGAAAACCTCAACAATGTCAAATTAATAATCTACAACACGCCTCTTTTAGTACTTTAATAATTTCTGAATGTTCATGGTGAATGTACGTGCGAGTAGCGATTCAACTTTTTTAGAGTTTTGAATATTTTAGAGTACCCCATCATGCCCCAGGTCAAACACTGTTTTTTCCAGAGTATGGGGCAAAACGGGGTAATTTCCATTTTTGTAACTAAAGTAGGCATAATGATATCTTTGAGATAATATAATATATGTTTTTTAACTACATTGTTTTTCCACAGAGTTCAGTGTATAAATGAAAAAGATTTTTACTTCTTGTGTTATTATCAATGAAACCTTAACATCCCGTGCTGCCTCTCCCTGTTTATGGAGTTAAGAAAAGATGCATGGAGATTTATCGGTGTTCTAATGCTGCCTTTGTTCGGACGCCGCCTTTTTCCGCGGTGTTGAAAAATGAGGTAAATTTTTCACAAACACCAACCGGCAGATAGGATGAGGGGGACAGGGGAGGGGCTTTGTGGTTTCGGGAAAAGCTTGAGTATATATTTCATTGTTTAATAGATTTTCAAGGGCTATTAACAACTTATATTATATATTGAAACTACACTTACTTAAAATAAAAAATAACATTTAAAAAAAGCACCGTGTCTTATATTTGTAATTCAATTTTATATACATTGGACATACTTATTAACAACTTATATTAAGTATGTCCAATGTAAATAAAATTGAATTACAAATATAAGACACGGTGCTTTTTTTAAATGTTATTTTTTATTTTAAGTAAGTGTAGTTTCAAAAATTAGAAAAAAATTAAATAAAACTCCGACATTGAATAAAATGTAGAGGCTAGATCATATTGAATCACCAGGCTTAACACCACTACTGAGAAAACAGCTATTTTTATGGAATGTATTTTTTTAGGGCTATTTCCAACGTTTTTTTGTTTCTCTTGCGGAGTGTTTTTCGTTGTTGTTTGTTTGATTGATTAAAAAGTTGGCCTGTTAATAAAGTCTGGTAATTATAAAATGCTGAATGTACAATTGTACAATGCTGGCCGAAAACATTTTTTTGCTTTTAATCGCATAATACAATAATAATAAGTGTTATTGATATTCTTCTCGAGATAATAGATAATAAACTTAGGAATATTTTTTTGACATAAGATTGCCAAGAAATGACTATAAAGATTTGGTATCAGGAAATTTGGACAGCTTTTCTATTTGGATCTTTCTCGCAAAGTCATTTTCATCATGAAGTATGCAAATTTGGATAACCCATTTAACTTGAAGAAAACAAGACACGACACCATGAATTTTTCTAGATTATTATAGATCCAGATCAATATATGTATTGCTATTGTTAAAGAAGATTCATATTGAAATTGAAAGTTGAGGGAAACAGGTTGTTCATTAAATTTGCCTTTAACTTGTGTGATATAGTTTATTGTAGTGAGATGATTCTTTTGGCAGTGCGTTTGAAGGGCGTCCGGCTATCTTTTATAAAAGTAGTCATTTAAGAATCTATTAATTACATAAATAACTAAAAAACTGCAAACATACCTACAAATAAAAATTTAGAAAACAAATATGTAAATATAGTGTACATAAAATAAGGTATAGACCTTTAAATAATGATGCTGAAAATATTTTTCATTGTAAATCTGGTTACTTTTCAAGTGATTGAACTATCTCTTTAACGAAAGGGGAATGGTGTAATCACTGTATCAGGTAATAGGCATATGGCAAAATGTAAAAACAGTAAAAATCACGTGATCCTTAAAACGATAAATATATCCGATATTCCCAGTCGATACCTACCAAGTGCTGACACACGGGCAAATGGTAGATGTCAAATGGTGCACTGGGCAAATCGGATATCTCGCCAGCGAACAAAGAGTATATTATCAACAGCTTTAATTGGTTTCCGTTGGCACTCCTCTCCACTTTTGCCGCCTCCGGTCCACTTTTTTCTTTCTGGACTTTTTTTGCCACTTTCCCATTGTGGAAATTTACCCCCGCCTTCCCCAGGATTATCTGTCCCTGTTGCTCTGGTTGAATAAGGCGGCGGCTGTTGCTGCCTTTTTTTATCGCACGCCGAAGTTGATATGAATTTATGAAGCTAGTCAGATACGAACGTGAGAATATAATATGGGACTGATAGAGAAATTGAATTAAGAATGTACCGCCCTGTGGTAGTGGGGGGTTGTTTGGAGTCGGGAAAATAAAGTAATTACTGGTAACGCGTCAATAACAACTTATCGCGTACGTAATAATGGTTTTATTACGTTATCCTTCATTCTAAAAAAAAGTTTCAGAACGTTTGAAGATCGAAATAAACCTACATAATGAAATTTGAAGTTCATTAGTCGTTATTTATTACAGTTTGAGACCAAGTATTCACTTAACCCGTTTAAAAACAGGAGACCACATTTGTCCCAGCACACATAGATCTCATGGAAATCGTTGTGTCTCCCTTACTATCATAGTAAGAAATATGATCTAAACGGTATTGGAAAGAAATTATAACAAGCTATATCCGATCGCAATATGAAAAAAATTTATGAAACTTTTTGAATTTTTCAAGATTTTTTTTACATGAAATAACAAAAAGTGAGGTGACAGTAACGTTTATAATTCATTTGTCTAATGAAATATGTATGTATTTTTTTTTCATTGTCAGTAATTTTAGTTAGAAAAAACGTAAAGTGAGCCATTTTTAAATCTTTTTTAAGTTTTCATAAAAAATATTATATTTAAAAAAATTACATGGTTATGTCTAATAATAAAAATTGAAATCCTATATCATCACCTTTCAAAAAAAGGTTTTTTAGTTTTTGGATACGTTAGCAAATATTCCATTTACTTAGATTTTATTGCAAAGCGGGAATATGTTTAGCCTCTGACAAAATACACGAAATTTTTGAAGGGTTCTTCAGATGATCTGGGAATGTATGTAAATTTTATATTAGAACTCATCGAAATCAGATAGACATGTTAAAAAAGAAATACTTTGAAATGTTTTAATCTTTTCCAGAATTATGCTCTACACAATAATATGAAATAAATATTTAATTAATGAAATAAACATTCAATTAATGAAATAAACATTCAATTAATGAAATAAACATTCAATTAATGAAAAACGCAAATTAACAGGGTTTCAATGTTTATTGGCGGGAACATGTAAGAATAAATTGTTGGTATAAGTAATTTCGTACGTATTACAAACAAACAACAAATTATTCTTACTTTTTCCCGCCAATAAACATTGAAACACCGTTAATTTGTTCGTAAGATCTTCAGTCCCGTTTTTACTATTAAAATTATCATTTTTTCGAATAACATTTTTCTGCGTGTACCAGGGAGGCGGCGTATAACAATAAATTTCACCGAAGAACCCCTTTAAATCTGTGCTATTGTAAGTAGGTATCTACACATTTATAAAAAAATATTGGTGTTTGTTTTTTCCATGAAATACATTCATCCTTATTTAATAAGCAAAAGCCCAAACCCAAACTAATTCATTTACATATAGATAGTGCGGAAAATAATCTCATTGCCGAAAATATTACTTTTTTACCGGAAATCTTGATTTTAATCATCTAAGCAGTTTTTACTGAAATAAGTACCTACACACAGAGTACGATACCCTCAAAAATGAGATACAATGCAAAGATAAAGAATAGAGGCAAATTCAACCTCATCACAACCAGAACAAGGAATGCATCGCCTTTTTGACTTATCTAAATATTCCGTTTATTTCACATTTAAACTGTCGACGAACGGTTTCTTCCGATACTGATCAACAAATCTAATAAATTTTGTTGCTAAAACAAATCATCTGTTCACACAGTGAAAAAAGTTTCATATTTAGCCTATGAAGGTTTGTCTTTTGTATGAAGAAATTATATTTTCGCCACCCTGTATAAACAGTAAAGCCACGTTGTATCTGTGGCCTGGAATTAAATTTATTTCTAAAATAAAAGGAACAGGGCAGATATCAAGAAGTGATATATTATTTTATTCCATTTGGAGTCTACTAGGAACAGGAAATGGGAAACACTATCGATGTAGTCGGCCTAACGACAGATCTAATCTGAATACCGTTTCAAATCTGTTACGAATAGTGACATTCCACTAATTGGAAGCAAAGGTTTTTTCCACCAATTATTTCGCTTAAGGCCAAGAGTTAAAATTATAAGAGCCTAATTTCATTAAAATATTATATGAAACTAGTTAGTCTTTTTATAAAAATTGGTTTTATTTTTTTTTTGAGCGAGAGCCACCAGAGTATTACACAATTTAATGAATCCCTTGTTTTAACTTGACCCAAACGATATTTCCTTTTGGATACGTTTTTATATTTTCACGCATTTGCGTTGTTTGTTTTTGGGGTGTTATGCCGTGTCGCGCTACCTCCTTCTTTAGCCGACGTTTCGGAGAGCGTTGCAGTGTCTACCATCAGGGCAGATCAGGCAGATCCGACGATGTAGACGACAAGTAAATAAGCACACATCTGCCGGATCTGCCCTGATGATGGACACTGCAACGCTGTCCGAAACGTCGGCTAAAGAAGGATGTAGCGCAACACGGCATAACACCCCAAGAATAAGCAACGAAAAAAAATATATATATATATTTCTTTTTGTTTGTTTACATAATAAGCTTATTAATTTATGTTTACTTTTTTTACATTAGCTCCAAACAGGAGACCGTGAGGAAAATAATTCCTCCAGGGTCTATGTAATATTTGGGGACATTGTGTGGAGGGTCTTTCTAGGAAAGAAATTAGAGGAAGTTCTGGGAATGAAAAGCGTATGATGGATGTGTAGGAATTTGGGGGTTAAAGTGTCCAGGAGTGACGAACGAATGAATCCACCCTTCCCACACGCAGAAAAATATTATTTTAAAATACGATCATTTTATTTGTAAAAGCAGTTAAAAACGGGACTGAACTTCTTACGAACATGTTCCCGCCAATAAACACTGAAACCCTGTTAATTTGTTCGTAAAAACTTTAGTCCCGTTTTTAACCGTTTTTACGAATAAAATGATCGTATTTTAGAATGACATTTTTCTCCGTGCACTGCGGTGCAAGGTCGGTGAGAGAGCCTCTTGGAGAGGCCAAAAGTCTCGCAGTCCAATCCGCAGACAAATATCCGCCGCCAAGACCGGGACAACCCCCCCCCCCCCCCCCCCTTGAACTCTGTCACCCCGGCTAATTCACCAAATGTAGCGAACCAACTTGGGGTGACCTAAGGCAGAGGTGTTGTTTATCCAATAAATGGTTCTAAATACACGGAGAAAAATGTTATTCTAAAATAGATCATTTTATGCGTAAAAACGGGACTGAAGCTCTTACGAACAAATTAACAGGGTTTCAATGTTTATTGGCGGGATGTCCCGTTTTTAACCGCTTTTACGAATAATATGATCTTATTTTAGAATAACATTTTTCTCCGTGTACTTATTGTTTTACACCGTTATCGAAGGGTTGTTATATATTATTTCTTTATAATGTTTACTTCCCTCTATCTGTAGTGCACATTGATAAAGTATTTCTAGAGGTATAATACTGGGCACGATTGATAATAATAATAACCAATGGAATTCCAATGTAACCGTAGATAAAATAAAATAAAAAAAAACAGAGGTCGTCCACAGAATATCAGAAACATTATATGACATATAATATTTCTGATATTCTGTAACTAAAGCAGCACGCAAGAAGTCTTTCAAAGAATGATAAATGCCAACTATTATTAGTATTATGTGAGAGTCATACCACTGCTATGGTTGGGAGAGTCATCCACGTGTACACTATCTACCTACGGGGAGTACAGGGCGGGTGGTGGTGAATGCAATCCACCAATACTCTTTAAACCACTAGATGGCCGGACACAGATTGAATTCCAGCAATATCGTAAAGTCATTATATTTGACGTTTACTATGCTGAAAATGGATACCCGAGTCGAAATGAGTAGCCGTAATCGATTGAACATTTTCACATCGAGAGTTTGCTGGAAACATTAATGGATTCAGAATATAATGCAGAAAGATGCTCTGAAACATCAATTTCCAATTCATTTTTGTATGCACCTTTAATGCACATTTTATTAGAGATTGGAGTTAACTATTTCAAGTCGCCCCCGCAAAACAATTGAACTGAAAATAAAAACGAGTTAATGGAATGTTTTTCTCGTTATAAATTTGTACTAAGGAAAATGGGTTAACGAAAAATGGAATTAATCACGTGGGTCAGGAATAACCCAGTCTTTGCAAAAATAATTAGTACGCCATTGATTATTTGTTGAAGCTAATTTCCTTTAGGTATTCCAAGCATTTATCAAACACAATTCCATAATTTAAGGAAAAATAAAGATAATCGGATAATAGTTCAAGTGAGTTATTCAATCTATACATGGACAATTGTATGCAAGAATTAAAAGAGGCGGGATTGGGCGCGAAATTGAATAATCTGATAGTATGTTGCCTGTTGTTTGCTGATGATGCGGTGCTGATTGCTAACAGTATAAAAAATCTGCAGTCTCTCGTGTCTAGGATGAACGAAGTATGTATGAAGAATGAATTAATGATGAATGTAAGTAAGTCTAAAGTCATGGTGTTTGAAAGAGAGAGTCAGAAAACGGTGTGCAATATAGTTGTGAATGATGAATACTTGGAGCAGGTGGATGAGTTTGTATATTTGGGAAGTATGTTTACGAGAGATGGGAAGGCTGATAGGGATATCGAAAGAAGGGTGAATGCAGGTAACGCCATTAATGGAGGATTGAACGCCGTTGGAGCCAACAAAAAGTTATCCAGTCAGCGAAGCTAGCAGTCCACAATGGAGTACTGGTACCTACCCTGATGTATGGCAGTGAAGCGTGGAAATGGCAGAGAAAGGATGAAAGTAGACTGAATGCTGTAGAAATGAGATCCCTGAGGCGTATGTGTGGTAAAACCATGTATGATCGTGTGAGGAATGTGGAGATCCGAAAAGAATGCAAGGCTGATGTGAGCGTAGTAAGTAAGATTAAGAAAGGGACGCTTAGATGGTTTGGGCATGTTGAGCGAATGAATGAAGAAAGGAGTGCAAAGAGAATTTATGACGCGGTATGTGAACGGTAGAAGAAACCGAGGACGCCCAAGGAAGACGTGGCACGATCAAGTAAATCAGATACTTGAGTCGGGCCATGTCAAGAGTCAGAATAATAGAAGAGTATGTATGAGAAGATGTATGAATGTGAATGAGGCAAGGAGCGTGTGCCAAGACCGAGTTGTTTGGCGGTCCGTCCTCTCTGCCTACCCCTGCCGAGAAACGGCGTGATGGTTAGTTAGTTACTTAGTTAGTTAGTTCAAGTGAGTTATTAGCATGTTTGTGAGTAAAAAAGCGCCAAACCATCGCCAGGTGAATTTGGATAGATCGGCCATTTTTTTTTTTTTTTTTTTAATATAATATTTATTTATTATTTATTTATTTTAATTATTTATTTATTGTTTCTTCATACGGTAGGTATTATAGTTCACATTTCATCACTAGGACAAGCTTGTTTTGAGGATAATAAATTTATAAAGTAGTAAAAATAGAACAAAAAATATTTAGGTACTTATTGATAAAACATATAGGACAGATAAGGACAAAGATGAACCAATTGATGGCAATTTTAACACCGATACTTTAATATTTTTCAAAAAATGCACAAGATTTTTTTATTCATTTTTTTAATAATTTTTTTTATTTAAAACATTATAATTACTTAGAGGAATCATATAGGATACATACGGAATTTCACAAGATAATTTAAAGAATTAAAGATATTGATAAATATTGCATGGATCATTCTTATCTATTTTGCTTTCTATTTTATTCTGTATGGAATGTAAACTTGAGCCCTAAACTAGGAAGAGAATTAAAAAAAAAAAAACAAACTGGAAAACAAAGAATATACACGAACCGTAAACATGGCATATCTAACAGATATATAACAGACTAATAGCGAATTTTCGTTTATTATTATGTTAGAGGTTCAAATCACAATAGAATAATGTACAATAATAATATTATTATTTACCTCAGAACAGGTGTAATACCTAGTGAGGTCTAAATAACAAAAACAATTAATTTGTAACTCTTTTTCAAATTAATAAAAAAAGAAAAATACATAAACCATATAGATACATGTTCACCAGAACATCAAATTTGAATTTGAAGTCAGAAAACTAAAAGCACTATATTTACTGAGATCATATTCTAAATAAAACGGCACTATTTAAAACTTAAACGAAGACTTAGACCAATATAAATTATCCTCTCAATTCCAAAATGAAGAAAGAAATAATAAAGAAATTTAAATATCTTGGAGTAATAAATTTCTTACAGTAAAATATTGAAATTCGTTACCAAAAGAATCAAAAATATAATAGCAGTATAAAAGATTTTCAATTTCACCTAAAACATATTACAACATACAAATAAACAAATAACTCATCACATCAATCCCTATTCACACTAACTGAGATTAATTAAGGGGTACATCATTATATATGTATAATTATAAAATTACTGAAATATTGTGATTATTGAAAAATTATAATATAAATGAAACAAATTAATTTTGTGTATGTTTCAAAATCGGTGGTTTCTTCGTCAGGATAATAACATGAATAATAATAATAAACAATAATAATAATAAAAAATTAAATAAATTCCTAACAAAGAGACCACCGGTTTTGCAACAAGTAGATATTATAACCTTGATTATAGTGGTTTACACAAAATCATGCCACAAAGTGAATTTGCAAAGATTGAAGAAATAATAATAATCTAGTTTAATTTAATTTCACTGGTTACGGAAAGGCTAATTCAGTTATTGGAACGTCAAGAGTGTGCTGAGGGGGTGTCGGAAATAAAAATGAAAAAAATATATATTTACACACCAATCCCCGAGGGTTTGTGATCTTTTAGATGCCTGCCTGAAGGGATGCTGGTAGTTAGCAAGATGAACTATATAGAGATAAGTGGGTAGGGATGTTGCTGTATACCCTTTTTCCTTCCTGTTTTTCTCTTTTCTCTGCTTATTTCTTCTCTTTCCTTCCCTTGTCGAGCGACATTGATCGCCCCTATCCCCTTAGCAGTAAGGTAACTCGGCGCATGCGTTAGAGATTAAATACAATCATCAATCTGATGATCTTGTTCCCGGTTTGAAATTTTGTTTACGGTTCGTCCAAGTATAACAAAACACATAATAATGTATATTATCTTGTTTGAGACTTGGTAGGAAATGTCGTAACCCTCTTCTTGAAGTGGAAGAGTTTTTTTCTTCATACTTAACATTACACGAATTCACCCGGTAATTGCTCAATGTACCTACAAACAAGAAATTACAAAGAAACATTTTAGGGGACATACATTAATTCCGTGAGCTGTTTTTCCAAATATTTAGACCCCCCCCCCCCCCCCTTGGTGAGATTAAGTGTGATTTAGTGGGACATCCCCCTCCCCCACGTGAGATTTTTTTCTTACTCTCGAAATAAATGTTTTTCATAATAGCCATTTTTTCAGCGGGTAAAATCGGTATGATGAGATTTGGTGAGATTTTACTGGACCCCCCCCCCTTTATGTTTTGCTCACGTAATTAATGTATGCCCCCTTATTGGTACCCATTTAATAAGTATAATATTGTTTCACTTCCATTGCAATCTTTTTATTGTTTATTTCCATAAAAAATGATAAAAAGAGGGATTTAATTAAAAAATATAATTATGTGGATTTTGTGAGAGCCAGTGGGACCATGGCATTCACAATTTAGATATATTGTGAAGAAGAAAGTTGGGACGTATCTTTGCTATTCAGATCTGTGCACTAAACATTGTTAAAGCCGTTAGCAACGTTTGTTTTCACGATGTTGATCTTTTACCAGATTGATTGTCCACAATATTGGTATCTTAAATACAAAATTAAATCCATGTTATTAAATTAATTGTACTTTTGTGTTTCTTTTTCTCATTTTATAGAACAACGCAACGGATTTTCCAACATTGCTTTGACAAATTCAAAAAACTTTAAAAAAACAAATTCTTCCCCCTTTTAGCACGAGACTTTTCATTTCTACTATTCTTTGAAGGTATAACTATTGCTGAAACTCCTGCTGAAAAATAAGGATTCACAGATTTTACAGTTTTGAAACATCTATTTTAGAAATCATGTTTTGATTAATTGCACACAATCTGTATCCTAAAATTTTTCCTTAAAAAAAAAAATCCGTTGAAAGCGGCTAGCATTAAATAAAATAATTATATAAAACAGTTATTTACTTAACCTGGGATCAAGCATCCTCCATGCATGGATTATATTATATTATGTAAATCTACTCCTTGTTGCACATAACACCACACTTGACCTACATAACACATAACACGTGTTTGATTTCCGGCGTTAGTTTCCCTTTCATCTCTCATTAGCCTGTCAGTAGGTCGTGACCTTCGACCTCTAAACACTAATCACTAACCTGCACTATTCCATGTGGCCTATATGCAACATACAATGTGCCCGGCTGGAAGTAGATAGGCGCTAGATACACCATATGAGTTAGGAACACACTGTGTTGTCTATGTGATGTTTAGGCAGTACCCACTCCACATACTGGGAAGTGAGAAATGTACTGTATCGGTGGCTGTACAGGGTACAGTACTATACGGTAGGGTAGATCGTTAAGCCTAAGTTATCAATATGATATGTTGTTACTACGATAGATAGCTCACGTGATCGTTGTATCAAATTAGGCGGAAGTTGAAATTGTTCCCAGAGCCATTCTGACGCCGAAATAAGAATTGATCGTTTCGGATAAAAAAAAATCCGATTGCCGACTGAATTGAGATGTTAATATTTTAGAAGTTGAAATTTGGAAATCGGTTAAAAAGCGTAATTATGTTAGGGTAGTAGAGCTACCCTTCAAATGATATAACTAATAAACGTGGTGAATATTTTATACTATTGGTAAACAACCGTGTATGTAAAAACCTTACTTATAGAAACGTAAAACATAAAATAATTCATGGAAAGATATAAGAGGTATGGCTATTAAAAAACGAGACTGACGTTGCTACGGAAGAAGTACCCATGCGCCAATATGTAGCCTTTGTTTGCTTTAGAGTCATTATTTCGTTTCGAGTATTGTTGTGAAATTTTATTTGAAATTATGAAAAATCGCTGTTGAAGCTTGTAATTTATTGAAAGAAGTGTATGGCAATGAATGTTTATTATCAATGTTTTATTTTTATTTTTTATTTCTATATAATATTACAGTGATCACATAAAGTTATTAATATTTATACATAAAAGCTAATAACATAATTTATGAACTTTTTGTTGTGTTGTGTGTAAGGTAGGTTAGTGGATGTGAAACTGTGGTTGGGTAATGTTGTATGTTTCGTGAACACCTCACTAGGAGAACCTGTGCTGAGGTGTTTACGTGGTTATGTTTAAGTGTGACAAGTATTTATGTGTTGTGGTAGAAATTTTCTTCTTTATTTTTTTTATAAATTAGTGATTATTTTAAAAAATTGTGATTGTTTATAAAACAAAATAATAAAAAAATATGTACACATGTATATATTTTAAGTGTTGTATAGTTGGTATATTCTCGAAAATGTTTTTAGTTATTTTACATTTTTTTATAGTTTGTTTACGTTTGGTTTGGAATTATTATGTTTTGAATGAAGTTAAAATCTTGATTTTTGATCCAGGCTGAGATAAGTTTTTTGTGAATGTTTGTAGACGTATTTGCTGTTATTAGTTGCTTCAGTGTAATGGGCATACAATTAAAAAAATTTGGTTGCGTAATATTGAAAGTGTCTTTGTCCATGTGCGGTGTGCGTTATCGGTATGTTCAGTGTTTTATTTGTTGAGGACCTGGTTTTTATTGAGGTTTTTGGTTGAATTGGAATATGGAGTTTGTGTTGGAGGAGGTGTAGTAGTGCATATTTGGCATAGAGTTGTTGTTAAAGCGTTTTAAAGATGACCGAGAAGTAATTGAAGATCACGGGTGAAAATTGGATGGCATTAAAATGAAAAAGATTTGAGTCCGTTAAAGTTGTAAAAGAGAAAGCGGCACGCGTCCTGAAGGAGCTGACAGAAGATGACTTCTTCCAGCACTATTTCGAACAATGGAAGATTCGCATGGTGCATTGTAGGGATAAAGGAGGGATGTATTTTGAAGGTTATAAGTAAATATGTATGAAATCAAAATTAAATTATTTTGCATCGTCAGTTTTGTTATTTAATAACCGCACCTCGTATACCTACATTTTTTATACAGCCAAAAAGGATTGATTGTTTATCTGTTGTATACATTTGAAAATTTTCTTCGAATTTCAGAACAATTCCGAGGTATTTTAAGGACCACTTGTTTCAAAAAATGAAAAAAAAAATCTTTTTTTTCATTTCAAATTTGACTTGTCATCACGTCTTCCATCATTTCAAATACGAAATGGGTTGTTTCAACTCCAAAATAACGTTCGTTAAATTTGAAAATTTCACTCAGTGTTCCCCGCCGAATCACAGTTTTGACGTCTGCGCATGCGCCTCCCATCACATCAACGCTAACCGATTGAACGCGGCTGATTAAATTTCACAATACATTTCCTTCGAATCTTCGTTTAAATTTCTTCTGACGGAGGTTGAAACAACCCAATTTTTCGGTGAATGACGATTTGAAAGAAATTCATAAGTGAAATTTTCCGAAATAACTGGCCCTAAATGTGCTATATTTTTCTTCTTTTTGAAGATGTCGTAAAAACCAATACCATTTTGAATTTTAGATTTTGTATTTGGGGTCGCTTGGGGTGAACTATAGCAAGGGTGGTTAGCCAATAAATGGTTCCCGAGGCAGCGGTACCCATATCCTCCTCCCAAATTAATTTACAGAGCGATAAAGATATTTTGGTTAATCTTAAGATGATGAATTATAACACGGAGAAAAATGTTATTCTAAAATATGATCATTTTATTCGTAAAAACGGGACTGAAGTTCTTACGAACAAATTAACAGGGTTTCAATGTTTATTGGCGGGAAAATGTAAGAATAATTTGTTGGTATACTTACGAAATTACGTATACCAACAGAGTATTCTTACATTTTCCCGCCAATAAACATTGAAACACTGTTAATTTGTTCGTAAGAACTTCAGCCCCGTTTTTACGAATAAAATGATCGTATTTTAGAATAACACTTTTCTCCGCATAGAAGAAAATAAAAAGGAAGAAATGAGCAAAAGGACTACTTAGAAAGTAAATAATTATCAAACTTTTGAGAAGGTAATTTCTTCACCATGAAGGATTTGACTGTATCACATATGCCTGACGGTTCAGTCCATCGCAGCTTCCTTGAGCCTGTCAATGGGCACTGTGCCCGGAGCAATAGTGACTAGTGGCCAGTGAGAGTGAGGGAGTAGCTGCCTAGACGGGTCATAGCAGATCACGTGAAGCGACACAATGCCTCCTGCCCCTTCCCCAACCTCCCGTACTGTACTGTACCTACTATGTGCAGTGTGTACTCACAGGTAGACAAGGTACCACTTAGCAGGTGATCAGATCATTGGCTGTTGTGTCGGCAGATTGTAGGTGTCAAGGTTATATCAGATTGAATGTCACGCCATTTACACGTGATATTCATACAAGAAAATTTGTTGGTTTACCATGGAATACATCAATAAGTCGTCTTGTGCAGCCTTGTTGTAATGTTTTTGATAGAGTTAATTTTTCTTTTTCGTTACTTCTGCGCAGTCTGAGTCAAACCAAGGCGTATCTTTGGACCGATTCTAGAAAATGGATTTTGGCATAGACACAAAGATGAGCTCTACACTCTGTTTAAGGAACCAAACGTGACACAATTTATAAAGTTGGGAAGACTTCGGTGGCTGGGTCATGTGGAAAGAATGACAGAACATCGAGCACCAAAGTCCCTGCTAAAATCTAGACCTGTAGGGCGAAGGAGCCTGGGAAGACCAAAATTAAGATGGAACGACAACGTCCTCAAAGACCTACGTACCTTGGAGTTTCCAAACTGGAGAGAACTTGTACAAAACAGAGATGAGTGGAGGAAGACTCTTGAGGAGGCCAAGACACACCACGGGTTGTAGAGACAATTGTGATGATGATGACATACTTTCAATGTGTAGGTACATTTTTGATATTGTTTGAATTCGAACTGGTGACATCGACATGTGATTACAGCGATAGCTACACACATGGGATATAATATTATGTAATATAAAAAATGTATGTAATAATATATATTTAACATAACTGTACATATATATTAATTATAATATTTTTGGATGATTTTTATAGCGCCGTTTTTGTGAAAAATCTACTCAAGGGCGCTGTACAAATGTATAATATATCTTCGCTAAAATTGGTGGGGTGAGGTGTTGGGCGGTTACTCGGGTGAGTGATCAGTGATGACACTTGAAAGATTTTTTTTTATCTGGTTTTGAAGAAAAAAAAAAACAACAAAAAGTCACCGGAGACCAAAATTTCATTAGCATTTTTACTCTAAATAATGTCAGCAATCACTGGTAAGTAGGTTATAACGAATTGGTATATGCTAGGAAATGATTTGAGATAATGATATAAATGTATGTGTTTATGTGAATACGTAAGCGTGTATGCGTACCTAAGTGACTGAATTGTATTATGTGGTGAAAAGTTGTGACTGCATTGATTAAGTTACGAGTAATGTTTTTTTTTAAATTACCGTAGAATATTATCTGAAATTCTTATTTAAAGTTGTAGATCTGAATTCTAAATGAAATGAAGGGGTGCCCCAGTCAAATTTGTAATGTAATATATTGTAAAGATACAACCTATCACAGGTAGGTTAAATTATTTTTTGGTATTTAACACGATACGTCAAATGACTTGCTTTACAAGATGATTGAATATCTCACCGACAGAGTGCGCTAGGCGTTTCCGTCAATAGCCGTGGGTTCGCGGGGGAAAGCGGGGAAAGGGCGGGCGCGGGGCTGGTCTGACTTTACATAAAACGGGAGGAATGAAAACATTTAATTACGGACATGGTGAAAGCGGGCCTATTGACTGAGGGATACGGCCATCGCATGAGTACGCAAAACCAACCTTCGCCATCGGCAAAAAAATAACATCAAGACATTCACGCCAGAACTGCCTATGGATATAATTCTCCCATTTTCCCAACCAGTAAACTTGGGTGTTAGTAAAAATGTATACGGCTCTTAAATTTTTGTGAATTTTAGTTGATTGAGCATTGCGAAATCCTGTTTTAACTCGACTGTTTTGCATTTCGTCTGTTTGTAAATTTATTTGTACGTTCCGTTTGCGCTTCACGATGGTGGCCGTTTTAATGGCTCACTAAAGATTATTTTTTAAAATGTGAAATGTTTATTTAAATGGTCTTAATCTCATTTTTTTTCAATATTATTGTTCCTACGTGCCAGAAGAAAGTTTAAAAAAAATAATAATTGTAATTGAAATAGTGATTTTTCTTAGAAAAAAAAAAAAATTCCTCGCTTTAAATAAAGAAATTTTGTATAAATTATTTACGAACCGACTTACAAATCTTAATATTTCTGAGGAAATTATGGTTTTGACAAATAAAATAAGAGAAAATTGTAAATTAACTTTTTTGAAGCGAGGTCCACTGTTCACAGAACTTATAGTTTTGGTTTTGACTAGTAAAATAAGAAAAAAATGTTGATTAACTTTTTGTTCACAGAACTAATAGTTTATGCGTGCATCTGCATCGATGTCATCTACACATCTATTCAATTATTTTTAATACATTATAGAATATTTGCACCCAAAATCTCAGAATTGTTCTGGTGAAAGACTATCGTTCGGAATCGAAACGTGGCCGTGGTTATTGACCAGATATGAATAGGCAAGTATTTACCAATCTTTACCTTCCTCATCTCCTTCAGTCCATCACCTCCCTACCCCGTTCACCTTCACAATGTACTCCTTATTGGTATGCAATAAATGTGAGATTTTTATGAGTGGAAGATGACTTAGTTGGGTCTTTTTGAGGAGGTGAATAATTTTGTAGGTTGTGCATGTGAATGCTCTGCGTTCGGGATATGTGATGTGTGTGTAGTAAATGGCGGAAGAGTAATTACTGGTCTGTAAAAAGTCGGCGGGTACTCGCGGAATAATCAGGAACATTTCTCGTTAATTTCAGGAGAAAATCTGCCCAGTCACGTACGGGTTAGGTGCGCGCCATTTAACCTGCGAACCTTTAGGGGCAGGTCCGGACGGGGACCGAGAAGAAATACCAAAAAGTAATAAATTTATTAATTGATATTAATTTCAATTTTTAGAACTCTATTTATATATATATTTTATCTTATATGTTCAATAATTAATTAATTAATTTATAAAAACTGTTTATTTATAAACAAGCTCTGCTCAGCCTTTGACCCGAATAATGTTGTGTCCGAAAATATACAAGTTTTTTAAAAGATTGAAAAACGAAACCAGTTATATTTTATTATATTTTATATTTAAAATACAATAAACGTACAATTATTAAGATTTATACATGAGAATGGTAAAGAAAAGCATTTAAATTAGTATTCCATCAACAACAACATTCGGGGCAAGGGCTGAATTATTATTACGCGTGACAGCTGTTTTGCCTTCTGAGAGCATTATAAAACCGTTAGGTTAGGTTGGTTAGGCCACTCACAGACGATGTATTTATATTGTTTCTATATGGGTACCTTTTATTTTTATTACCTATGTCCTTATTGATTTTTAAATTTGACTTTGAGTTTGATAATGAATTCAGCAGAAAATGTTTATAAATAAACTGATTTTATAGATTGATTAATAATATTATTTAATATATGTATAAGTTCATTAGGATTTATATTGAGTGACTTGGAGAATACAATAGGTAGTCCAAGGAATTTTCGTAAAACGACAGCAGAATAATTGGTGCAGACGATAATCTATTATATTTGTAGAAAGTTAATTTAGCTCCTGTCATAATAATAAAAGGTATTAGCTATATTTCCTTAGAAGGGTAAAATTTCTAATATGTAAAAATATAATGTAATATCAATAGAAATGTAGGTACCTACCAACCTAAATAAAGAAAAATTTACCCACATGAAATCGCGTCTTTACAATAAATTTAAAATGTGTTGATACGTTCGTTATTTTCTAAAAAATGTGTTGTGTTGAAGCGTGAAATTGATAATTTGGACATACAACATTGACCAACTTTTTTAATTGTTTTTTTTTTTCCGAAGTTAATATACAATCATGGTAGTAACATAAAATTTTATGTTCCAACATCTGCTATCCAATAGTGATTAGACTGCAGTAAACAATCTCAACCTTTTTTGATTTGATTTAAAAAGTACTGCAAATATATTTAATTAAAAAATTAAAGTTCTTTTAAAATATGGCCCGCAAGTTGGTGGTCCGCAGCTGGCGACAAGGCGAGTATCCATCATTAGTTCACTTTTTTCGCCGACACTCCGCGATAACTCCGATCCTTTGGCATTTTCCTCACATGCTCCCTCCCCCCGATCTCCCCCATCCCCAACAAAATGGCCGCCCACGCTATCTGAACAAAATTATCAACCCCTCCTCCTCCCTCCTCCCCGGCCGCTGTCAGGCCTGCTTACAAGCACATATTAATTTCGCGCGTAAGGGAAATTTTAAATATTCAAATTTGGAACGATTAGCGAACGTCAGAATTGCCGGCTGTGTTGTCAGTGTCAAATTAAGCGTGAAGATTTTCCGTACGTGTGTGGGTGCCGATAAGCGATGCCGCTAGTGGCTTCATATTAGATTCTCATGAACTGGAATTTGAACGAATCCAAATCTGAAAAGACGTGATTTTAAAATTTAAAAGAATGCTAACTCAAGTAATACCACAAATGATTGAATTGTAAATTCTAAAATTATAAAAAAATATATAACGTTCCCACTGAAAATAATCTTATCTTAAATCTGTTATCTTATTATGAAATGCAATGTACTGAAATAAACGTACGAAAAGTAGGTACTGCTTTTTATTTTAACTCTACACAGGTGGGGCTTAAAGGATTCCCTCAAGATATGTGTATTATTTGGGGATGCTATTTGGATGGGTCATTCAAATAGGGCCGGCCCTGAGCCGAACTTCACCTGGCGCTAGTAAAAACCGGCGCTGAAAAAAAGGCACTGTATTAGGGTTATTATCAGCTCCTTGGCTCCTTGACGCCTTGACAAGTCGGTGCCCGGAGCGAACCGCTCCAATTGTACCTACACAGGACCGGCTCTGCATTTAAACAAAAGAAAGGAGTTAACCAGAGGCTCAAAAAAGGATCGGACTTGATTTGATGTTAAGAGGAAAATAAACGCCAGAAATATTTGTCTTCTTCTTTTGGTTATCTGCACGAGGAAAGTAGCGCCGTTGTTTTTTTTTTTTTTTTTAAGTTTACAAGAATGAAAAAAAAGTTAGTAAATGGATCGAGTCAAAAATAATTTTAGCCATAAAGGGATATTTTTTAAAAGTTGTTTCATAACTTCATCTTAAGTAATGAAAAACAAATTATGTAGTACTTTACGCTTATATTTTTTGTGACGTAATTAATAATTTTTATTTTTATTCTAATAAAAAGAGAAGGTAGGAAAAGCTTCAATGTGTCCATAGCATATTTTTGCGTATTTATAATGTAAACCAATTCGTAGTAAAGATAAATCTAAATAGTAATTTGGACTATAAACTTCGTATTAAAGGAAAATCGATATTTTAGGTAAGTTTTCAGATTTTCAAACAAACATATTTGATTATATTAATTAAACATACATATTATACAAACTAGTGTAGGTAGTAGCTGTAGCTACTCATATAAAATGAGTATGTGAAACGTGTGTACATAAGTTTATGTAGACGATAAAGGCGATTTCGGGAACACAAGGACGATTTCCCAACTTGCTTACGTAGGAAGGGCTAATGGAAAAGTTAAGGATGAGAGCTTTTCGGACAGACCGCCCTGATTACCACAATTTACAGCCGCGGGCTTTAACAGAGTTACAACTTTTAAATTAAAGGGGTGGCGAGTGTTTGGAAATGTTTCTGCGTTCCTGGGTATTGAAACTACGTACCTATTTATGGAATTATTACTTAAGGCGAAGCGCTAGGAAGTATTCATAATCATGTGCTTTTGGTTCGAAAATTTGATCGCTTTGAAAAAATTAAGATGTTTTAAGTAAACACTTCGGGTAGAACACCTCTTGATGTCTTTAAATTGATGATTGTTTTTTTGATAAGTCTTTTTATAAACCCAGAAAAATATAAAGAATTAGGGCTATAAAAAATGCTTTGAAGTTAAAAATCTCTTATGGTTATGGAAAATGATCGAAAAAATTTATTTATTTATGCCTGAACTTCGCAAAATACAATAAAACAATAAAAAGGTGAAATTAAAGAAAAAGTTATTTTATTGTCATTATTGTAATTATGAAGGTATAACCAACAAGTTTTCGCTACATGTACAAATTTAAAATAAAACACAAACGGGAATTTAAACCTTAACGCCATCTACACAAGGAGTGTTATTGTTAGGGGCTTGATCTCGAATTTTACATGACATGGTGCATCACCTTAATAACAATGACTTTACTGTACTTTGTGAAAACTTTTTTTTTCAAACATCTACAAATATTCTCGTTTTCAAAAATTTGTAATTTTCGACTTCTTTTTAAATGATTGCCTTTCACAAATGAATTGAGTTTTCTTATTATTCAACAGTTTATTGAATGTACATTTAAAGATTATCATATAATATTAAACCCGAGTGGTTACTAAACATTTAAAAGGTTCTTCAATTAACAATATGATGGCCTCCGTGAGATCTGGCCCCCTAGCACACTCGATCGATAACGAATGATAGGACAACTTTCGGTAACTTATCATCGTTCCCTAGCATGACTACAAATCGCTAACGAATAAGTGACAGTTAAAAATTAAATAAATTTTATTTGATTGATTTGTGTTTTTACAATTTAATAATTTAAAATAATATAATGTATATCTGTGGCACGTTCCAGAGTGGTTAGACACTATAAGTATCGCCATGGTACAAGATCACACGGAGAAAAATGTTATTCTAAAATACTATAATTTTATTCGTAAAAAACGGTTAAAAACGGGACCTAAGATCTTAGGAACAAATTAACAGGGTTTC
This sequence comes from Limnephilus auricula, assembly GCA_951813805.1. Classification (NCBI taxonomy): domain Eukaryota; kingdom Metazoa; phylum Arthropoda; class Insecta; order Trichoptera; family Limnephilidae; genus Limnephilus; species Limnephilus auricula. Next base: position 15,002,195 of record OX638404.1, read on the forward strand.
AAGGCTTATTGGCGGGAACATGTAAGAATAATTTTTTGGTATAAGTAATTTCGTACGTATGCCAACAAATTATTCTTACATTTTCCCGCCAATAAACATTGAAACACTGTTAATTTGTTCGTAAGAACTTCAGTCCCATTTTTAACCGTTTTTACGAATAAAATGATCGTATTTTAGAGTAACATTTGTCTCCGTGCACCATTCAGAATTGAAACGTTGCTTGAAATGACTTTATACTAGGTCTGAATAGACAGGAAAATTGCCATCCTCCCCTACCCCATCTCCTTCTTATCCCCACTTAACTTCAGCCTCACAGCATACCCCAATTAAGTCCTAACTGCTCACTGGTTTCAGGGTGCATCAGTTGGGACTCATATACGCTATTCACAAGAAAATAACAATAATACATATAATAACACTGCTGGAAGAAAACAAATTGTCGACAGCAAAAAGTAACTCAACACTAATTTATGCATATTTTTGGCATGTAGCCAACCATTTAAATCAAGAAATATTGCTAAAGTTAAAAAGTTTAGTCTGAATTATTATGTTTTGAATTCTGTTGCAGCCATTTTACTGTAGGAAACAGTATAATATATAATCCCCTGCTCGCTGGCTGTAATACAATCTCCCCCAAGATTGCCATAAATCATACTTAACCAGGAACGTAAAATAAATAAGTAAAGGAAGACACTCAGACAGCGCGGAAGGCTTTTCCAGGGGAGCTCAATGTACAGAACACAGTGGGCAGTGCGCACCCTTCTCAGTTTCTGCCAGGGGCGTAATTTAGGGGAGGCTAGGACTAAAAAAGGCAATTAATATCTGTTAGGCTTTCGGCTCAGTTTCAGGACGATTAGTAAACAGAATTTATCACGAAGCAGGGCGTCACGGCGCGGGCAAACCTTCACATAAACATATAGGTGCGATATATTGGAGGTATGCATGGGTAGGTAAGAATCTTCACCGCATCTTTTTTTTTTACATTAGCTACACACAGAAGGCCCTGAGGAAAATAATTTCCCTAAGGGCCTATGTCATCTTTGAGGATGCTGTGTGGAGGGTATTTTTAACCGCTTGGACACATAAGCTTTTTTTCACGATAATTTAACGTAGGTAGACATAGGAATGACGTATGCTGCGTACCTGAGTTATTAAGGAGAGAAAGTTCTGGGGGGGAAGGAAAAAGGTATGAAGGTTGGGTAAGAATCTGGGGTTCGGTGTATCCAGATCATCTGCTGCCAAGACCTAGATAAATCTCACCCCACGAACCCGGGCACCCCTGCCAAGTCATCAAACGTAGCAAACCACTTGGGGTGACCTATGGCAGAGGTGTTGGTTGGTCATCTGCATTGTTATTTTTTATTAGTTCTGTGATCCCACCTAATCTATTCCATGATCTATTTCATACAATCGTTTGAAAATGGAAAGGATGATCATTCACCATTCTACATAAATATAATATGAAATCGATCATAGAATCTAACGCTATCTTCAACAAACATGCAAAGAATTTTAGGGTTAGAGTTTAACAACGTTTTATATAAAAAAAACAATAATACCTACATATTTTAAAGTCCAACAACGTTAACAAATATATGCTGATAACATTTGTTTTTTTTTTCCCCTAGAATTGTTTCTAATATGTTTTTCATGCACAACGTTTTTTTGTCATTAAATCTTAATTAATTAATTGTTTTTGTGTTTAATTCGTAGGACTCCACTTATTTTTTTAAAATTGAATGTAAATCAGATTTAATAATGTTATGTTGTAGTTGATTCACGATTGAGTTTCCATTTCTATGGGGCGTTCTATAGAATATTAAGCCTGTTCTTACTGATCTATTACATAGATTCTATGAACTCGATCATGAGATAGATGAGGTGTGGGAACGCGGAATTCCCTATGAGGGGTAATATAAATATTCTCTAGGTATATTATATTATAACTTGCTCATTCCCCGATACAGCGGTTTCGTACTTGATTGGATCACCGATTCAATATTGAAATTGTTAGCCTTTCTTGAAAGATTTCAGTGTTTTAATTGACAAAACTATTTATTCATATTAATATTGCTTGTGTACGGAAGCAAAAAATTATATTTCTGAAAATTTCAAAGCACGACTTGTAAAAAGCGTTTATCCAAAAAATTTTATCTATGAAATAACAGATTATGAATTCTTTTGACTAACACCTTTATTGCAAAAATAGCTTTTCTTAAAATAATTAAACTAGCGCCATCTATAAAAGAGCATTTGGTGAATTTTTTTTATTTCTACTAGTTGAAAATCAGCAGGAAATCTACTAGTGACAGCGAGTACCTACTTTCACAGAAAACCAGGACGTTCGGTGTCCCATTTCAATCCAATTTATTGTGGAGTTTCGTGGTATTCGTGTGTTTGTAGCGGGTCCTATCAGGCCGGGATTAAGGGCCCAGGCAGGGAGAAGGGGGGGGGGACATAAGAGAATAATTAAAGTTCCCCGCACCGCGCAAACTTCTGCGAATTAAAACCGCGCACAACCCTTCTGGCACGCTTCACATTCTACACAATGTTCCCTCGATTTCTAGCCTTTTCTATGGCCGTACCCAACCCAGATGTTGCGATTTCTAGTTCCTAATATTTTCAGAATAAATGTTATAGACAGAAGTGTAAGGTTGGATTTCATGATTTGATCCCTTCACAGTTTAGCCCCCAGGCATATTTATATACAATATGCAATCGGTTTAGAGAAAATACAGTATTCTTACTTACTCAAATTACAACTAAGTGTCTGCATTTTTATCTGAAATCAAAGTATCACAAATTATGAAATGGTCTTTTAAAATGTATCCTAAATCCTTATAATGAAATTAGTAAGCTTGTTTATACTGCTGATATTTTGATATGTATTATATTTAAGACATAACCGGAGAATGTTTTCTGAGACAGATTTTCTATAACTTTTTTTTTCTCTCTTTCTTTTTCCTATAATATATTATTTTCACTTAAATTTACCTTTATACCTACTATTTATGTAATGTTGATCTTTTTTAATCCAAACATTGTGTCTCTGTATAGTACGGGTGTTAAGGTACGTACTTGAGTTACTTTAACCAGTGATTCCTGACATTATTTGAAGTAAAAAATGTTAATGAAATTTTGGTCTCCGGTGACATTTTTGTTGTTTTGTTTTTTTTTTTCTACAAAAACATGAAAAATAGTAGGTGTTGAGTAGTTGGGGGCTGGGTAAGTAATGGGGCAAGAACTCGGGTGAGTGAACAATAAGGTCATGTGAAAGAATTTATTTTTTGTTTAATTTTGAAAGGAAAAATTTTTGAAAAAAAAAAATTCTCATAAAAATAGTTACCGGAGACCAAAATTTCATTTACATTTTTTACTCCAAATAATGTCAGGAATCACTGGTTAAAGTAACTCAAGTACGTACCTTAACACCCGTATATCATATCATACACTTACTATGTAAAAACTCGTAAGGGCGTTGAAAATGAATAAATAAATAAAATAAATAAATAACTCACATTCTTGCGGTTCCATAACAAAATAATTAATTAAAAATTTATGAAGTTTTATAATCTTTTGTTTGAGAAAAACTATGTTGATTGATATTATTTCAAGTGCGGACAGTTTAAAAATATAACGTAGAAATAAAAATGTAATTTCATCACAAGCGAAATCTCTTGTTGTTTTGCGAAAGGACGGGTTATTATTATTGGGGAAAGGAAACTGGAGCCGACGTTAAATTTCGGCCTCTGTTAAAAAGTTTGCGATTATGCTTCCCTTTGCGGTTGATGTTTTTTAATATTAAAATGTTTACGAAAAACTGCTCATTTTTGGAAATCTGAATTTTTCATGATAATTTTATTACATACGTAATTTCTCATTTGCTTGGATACGGAGATAATATGTACCTACTTACTAGACACAATTTATTTCTTTATGGAAACCCATGTATTTCGTCAAAATTCTAAGTAAATCTGACAACTAAAACAAAGTAGTATTTATATTTATATATATAGGTATATTTGCATTGTGTATATACCGGTTTATCGATAGAGTCGGTTATTGGTATCATTCCGTTTAATTGAGACAAATTTTGAACTTAAGTCGATGAAAAAGTACGTCAGTGAAAGAATTGAAAGAACAAGAGGGAGGTGATGCCATATTTTCGGGACTAGTTAAAGTAATTAATAATGTGAAAAATATACATTTTAGAAGCAGGAAAATTAAGGTGAACATCAAAATAATGTTTATTTGTGAACGGAGAAAATTTTTATTCTAAAATACGATCATTTTATTCGTAAAAACGGGACTGAAGTTCTTATAAGAAGTATAAGAAAATAAAAGATTTTTTTTGGTAAAAAATGAAATATATAAAGCGCTTGTAATACATAATTATCAGATAGCATTTTTAATAATGTTTCTGCCTCTGTCCTGTCTAAAATTATAATCTATTTTGTTATTTTATGGATATTAGAAAAACAGTATACAAGAAACGTACCTAGTAAAAACAAGAAAATAAAAATTTTCAAACAAAAGAAAAACATAAGGCTCTCGTAGTAGGTACGTAATTATAATTTTAATAATATTTCTTAATTAATTGGATATTTTCTAGATTTTGTGCAATTCCTTTTTTATTAATAGAATGAAGGTACAAAATATTATTCACTTAAAAATGCTCGCTAGTTTGTAAAATAGTGCAAATCTACAGGACAAAAGGGTTATAATCTGTCGGGTGGCCGTATGGAGAGTGGAGGGAGACGAAACACTCTTGGCGATGTAATTGCGGGCGGGTGCGAGCGACGCAGCTGTACTTTTTACTGCAACCCTTTCCCACATTGGCCGGGCGGCAAAATTCCAGCCAAAAACTCCGCCCCTTTTCAAACACAGCCCGTATAGTAGAATCGCGCTCACAAGTTTCGCCCGTTCCGGTGTGGGGATCGCTAGGCGACAGGGGTGGAGTTTAGTGTCCGGCGCGCGATTGATCCGACAAAGTTTCCGGAATTTGGAAACTTTTCAGCGGAGCGGCAGCGGGCAGATTTTGTAAACTTTTGCTCGCGTTCGCTGGTGTGCGTACGCACGTACGCGGGGGCTTTAGACAACGCCATGCTTTTATTTTATCGACTTTCAAAATTTGCATACGCCAGCAGCGGGCTGTGATAGGCCGTGTTGAAACAAAAACAGAAAACGAATAAATAGGTAGGTACGTACCTAAATTAAATATTGATTATAAAGCATTAATATTACAACATGTTGCAGGTGATTTGATGATAGTTATTTAAAATCATACATAAAAACGATTTATTACCTACCTACTTTTAACGATAAACTTGATTCAGAAAAATTACACTATTTTTAAAAGCGGAGTAAACAACGAGAATTTATCCGGCCTTTACAAGGAAATGATGAGAAAGAAATAATAAAGGTATATAAAAAAATATTGCAGTAAGTAGATAATTAGATAAACACTCGAGCGCTTTTTGCCACATTATGGCACTATTTCCAAAACCTCGGATTACTTTGTTGCCAAAATGTGGCAAATTTTCAATTTTATTTATTTATTTAAACGACTATATAATATATTGTACATTCAAAATATAACAAAATAAATATTCTGTAAATATTTTAAGGTTAAAGATTTAATTACATTTTTTTTATATAGCATATAAATATGTGATAATAGACAAAAGATAGGGGAATTCATTGGCTACACAGAAATATAATCAGTTTGTATGTCTCGATATTAAAATTCGGAGGTATGATTTTTTTAATGTGGGCGGAAAAATTTCCTTTAGTAATCCGAGAAAAAATATTTTAATTGCTCTGTCGCTCCAGTGGTTGTTACGAATTTAAAAAAAGTTTGTACTTTTTTTGAACAAGCGCCAAAAGAATTGCTGAAAAGCCATAAAAAGTTATTCCCTATTAAAAATATGGATATCTTGCCATAACATCAATATGCTGGAGTTTTATTTAGATAAAATAATGGATAGTATACTAGTATTTTCGAAACGTTATTATGTGTTACCTACTAAAGAGGGAATAAGATATATACATCTAAGAGGGAAGAGATGAAGCTACTACCGATGTTATTCCATCACATCAGGGATAGAGGAATTGTAATTACTGCTACGCGTTTTTACTGCGATTTTAAAAGAATTGAGAAGAAGTTTAACTGTTTTAAAATTATAAATTCAAGAGGGTAGAGGTCAACGCAAATAACTTGCAACCTGTTTTCGTTGCATGCATAACAATAGCATTTGACCCTTGTTGATTACTGACGGAGGAATTCTAACGAAGAAACAAGTTTTTCTTAACTTTATCCAAGGGGAGCAAGGTCAGAAAGATCATCAACCTGTTTAGTAACAGGTAACCGTCGTTAAGCAAAAGTTCTCACAGTTTGACCCCAGGATCAGGTAGGTCAAGTATTTTCACCCCTTTCTGCATAAATCTCTCATTTAAATTTGTAATTGTGTAAATATTTCTAACAGGTCCCTACAGCTTCTCGTAAGATTAGTGCATAAATTAAATTGTTTGTTCCACATTTAAATTAGTTTGTTTAAAAGAGTAGAGAATGTTAACGGACTTTCCAGAGATCTTGCTGTAGTCATGAGAAATATTATGTAGGTACCATTCTGTAAAAAACAGCTGTTAATTTTTCTCTTATAATTAGATACATATTATTTCTTAGGGGAAATGAACTACTGCCTGCAACGGTAATGTAAATGTGTTACAAGAAAACATTGCAACGGCACTACTAATTCTATCTCTAATCTACTAATTTGCGTAAATTAACGCAATGGGCTGATCTTTCTGGAGAATTTATTTCAGTTCTTTACATTTTATTTGTTTTTTTTTTTTAATACTGAATACCTCACAAGAGTCCCAACTGCTCCCGTCTGGAGCCAGTGAAACTATGGCATCCCCAATTGGGGTATGTTATGAGGCTGAATGTAAGTAAGGAAGGGAAGGAGACGAGGAAGAGGAAGGTGGGGAAGTACCTGGCTATTCAGATCTAGTCACTAAACATGGCTAAAGCCATTTCAAGGAACGTTTCAATTCTGAATGGTGGTCTTCAGTGGGTATCTTCCACTCTGGAACGTGCCGCAAATATACTATAAATAAAATTTATTTGCGCACGCTGGGTTCGGACCCGCGGCCTTCGAAATGGGAGTCTAACGCCCTACCGCTGGAAAACGCCGGCCGTCCGTCTCTGTTTAGACACAATATAAAGCAATGTGACTAATAATAAATTTGTATGATATAGCTGCAAGAAACATTAACATTATCTAATTTATTTATACTATTATAAAAATCCGAAGAACCTCGATTGCCTTCCGCCAGAGCCTATAACACACGCATCGAGGTTTTACCAACACAATGTCGAATACTTTTTCAGCTACTTTACACAGTTTAGGTATGGCGGCAGAGAGGGATGGCGCTACCGGACTGATGGGGGTGGGATGGGGAGGGGGTCTGAGTTAGGGGTTGAATTTTTAAAGCCAAACTATTATGTATGCAAGTTTCGGCTATTTTTTCAACGACCGAAAAATCTCTATTTTTTTTAAACTATTACAAAATAATACTCCTGCAGAAAATTGATTCTAATACACCTACGAAATAACTTTTTCTAGGTAATTGGGTATACCCTACATAACCTTTGAAAATAATCTAGCTGGCCGAAATTAACTAATTGGTATAGAAAATATTATAAATTATACGCTCCTTAGTTTATAACATTTTTAGTAAGTTGTTCCCTGAATTTATCTAGTAATTTCATGATAAGTAAAATGAGGTATATTTTATAATAAAAAAATCAATGAAAGACAAATTTTTCCGGGTTACGAATAGCCTAACATTATTTGATATCTCCTACTGTCACCACAATCAGCGGAAAATGTTGCTTGTGTCATGATGGAGGAGTTAGCCAGCCGAGGAATTAAACACATGACGCCTGGGTGGTAACCGACGAGTTCATCGAAAATCAATTGATCGAAAGTAAATTTATCGACTACGAGAGGTTAGGTTAGGTTAGGTTAGGTTAGGTTGAACTCGTTTTCGATGGACTAGTTTTCTATGAACTCGTCGTGAACCCGCCTGGGTGGGACCCAAACGCGATGCCAACTCAGCCACTGACCGGTCATACGATTATGTAATCTTAAAAAATGCACATTTCACTAACGGTTATTGTTTCAAAATAATAGATAGTTACGAATGCTAAAATGCATGTAAGAATATGAAGACATATTTAAAAACAATAAAAGATGTGGCGCACCACGGTGTTTTGGCTTAGTAGAATTTGTCATCGTCAAAATGATTGAAAAACAATGAAGTTGGTAACTTAGATACAATAAAGGTTCTTTATTTATTACTAAAATTATGCTTTACGATTCTAAGAGTAGTGGAAGAGCATCAGCAAGAGAAGAGATAAATTAAAATGTTTCTTGAAAAGTCAGGTACTTATAGACAACCAGCTTCATAAGATTTTTAGTTAAAATTCGAGAACTGCACAAAAAATTCATTTACATAAAATCGTATAATCTCCAGCCTGTCAAATAAAGGCAGAAAAATATAAGGACGTTGGAATCGTTTAAGTTACTACTTGGCAACATCGCGTGATTCAAAGAAAATAATAAAAAAAAAACTTATTAATAGTTTTATTACCATAGTTCAGGTACATATTTATCATAAAATGTACAGTTTTTTTTTAAATATAACGTGGTCGAGAGATAAGGGCTCTCGATTAGCAATCTGAAGGTCGCGGGTTTAAATTCCAAGCATGTGTATAAATGTGCGCAAATAAATTTTATGTAATAATTTTGTGTTATTTCACAATTCATTAATAAAAAATATATATTTAGTATATTTGAGGCACTATTTGAGGCAAGAAACTCCCAGTATCACTGGTGTAAGACCACCATTCAGAGATGAAGCTTGAAATGGCTTTAGCCGTATTTGGTAACCATATCTGAATAGCCAGGTACTTCCCCACCTTCCTCTCCCCCATCTATTTTCCGTCCCCACTACCTTCAGCTTCACAACCTCAGTGATTCGGGAGCGGTTGGGAGTCTTGTGGGGTATTCATATAAAAATAAAAATAAAATGCATACGCGATGTTCAGAAATCATTGATAATTTTGAAGGGGTTTCTACCTAATTATTTACGATATAAATCAATATTCGAAAATGTTATTTTAATTTCAATTTGGAAGGCAGGTATTGATACCGCCGCCCCGGGAACCATTTTTTGGATAACCAAAACCTCTACCATAGGCCATGTGGTATTCTACGTTCGGTGATTTAGGGGTCGGGTTTTCAGGTCTTGGCGGCGGAAGCGATCGGGGAGACCCTTTGACTTATCAAGCCTCTCTTGACCTATTATCTTGCACCGCTGCGGTGAAGACAGATCCGTACGTCCACCACCCCTGGACACACCGACCCCTAGATTCTTAACCACTCTTCAAACATTTTTCCTTCCCAGAACTACCTCTCCCTACTATCCTTAAAAAGATCTTCTACACAGCATACACAAATATGATATAGGCCCTGAGGGGAATTATTTTACTCACCGGCCTCGTATGTGGGGTTGATGTAAAAATAAAACGCTTTGAAAGCGAGAAAATGAAGCTTAACTTGACGAGTTAAAAATAAAATGCGCAGTGGTTAGCGCAGTGCCCGAAAAGCCGAAGGTTCTGGGTTCGAGTCCCAGATGTAACCGTATCTTTTTCTAATTTTTCTATTTCAGATCTTCGATTGAGTTTCACTAATATAATCTTCATTAATTAAAATACAAGAATTTTGCATTCTCAGACTATAAAAATATTACCATTTGTTATTTCGGCTACTGGCTTCTAGCTCTCTGACAAAAAAATTAGGCATATTAGATTTGTCAAAGATTTTGTATATAAAAATGCAAAAATCAGTCATTTTAAATACATGTAGGATTACGAAAGATTTTTTAAATATTTATATTGAGGGATCAGTAGGATTTATCGGTCAAATTAGGAATTCCACCGAGCCGAACCCTCTGATATGAAAATATCTGGAGTAGGTAAATTATTTTCCCATTTAATAGTCTGGTAGGTTAACATGTTGTTCTTGTATTAATTATGCTTATATAGTTTTTTCTACGGGGAACCCGAACCTAAAAGATACTAATCATATGACAAAAAAGACAATATTAAATAGATTTTAAATCAAATAATACCGGTGAGAATGAAACGCGCATTTAGCAATAAAAAAACGTTTAAAATGAATTATGACATTTTCCGTAAAAAAACTTAATCCCTCAACTGTGAATTATTGTTTCAAAATTGGCGTAAAGTGGTTTCGCCGTAGTAATGAGAAGAAAAAAAAAATCTACTTTTTATATTGTCCAATGAACAGTGTAGAGGCATAAGGCTGTATTTAATAATTATCACAACTCTATTTAACTCTACAACCTGACGTTAAAGTGAAAACCTCAGAGAGGAATGACCTCCGAATCGATAGCTTCAGAAGGGTCAGGGTAACTAATTGAATTTGATTCATATCAAACCCACCCATATTTGTAATTCATAAAGGCATGGATAATCGATCGATCGATATTCTACAATCGGTAACAAAATTAAATTGTCCCACTCAGTGTGGCCTCAAAACAATGCGGGGAAATCCCGGCTGCGACCGTGAATTTTTTTTACAAAAAAATGTGAAGCGAAAGTAAAGCAAACAATTGGCGGCGTGTGCAACGTGGGAACTTGTGTTATTTGTCAGTCAATCGAAAAAATGGGAGACAGGGATGAGTACACCCGCCCCAACAGAAAAACAAATATTTTTTCTTGGGCAACTCGCAAATTCAAATGATTTTTAATTAAAAAATTTTATTAAGTTAGTTTAAATTACATTCGTAGATATATAAGCTAATATGCACAAGGTATCATTTTATTTTTAAAAATAATTTTTGTACAGTAAGCATAGGAATTCAGGCATTTCATAATAAATTTTTAGTCCTTTATGGATATGGATTTCATACAAAACTTAATGCTGGATTTGAGGTCGAAATACCGAACCAAACTAAATAATATTTTATTTTTATTTTGTTAACTTAATGAGTTAAACATCAAATTGTAATATTTTAATCAATGAACACAATATTACGAATCGGGACACAATAGCTCAGTTGGTAGAGCCGCGGCCCGGAAAGCCGAAGGTCCTGGGTTCGAGTCCCAGATGGGATCGTATCTTTTTTCGATTTTTCTGTTTCAGATTTTCGATTGGGTTTCACTAATATGGTCTTCATTAATTAAAATATTATTTTATTTAAATGTTATATAACATATCTAGTATGGATATGTGCTACTTTATTTATTTTAGTTTTAAATAAATGACGATAGGTATATAGGTAGTTCAAGAAATCAATTTTGCTTCATTTCGGAGGCAACTTTTTTTGTGAGTTAATTATTATTAGTATTAAAAAAATATCTTGTCTCATCCGCATATCTAAATCAAATAAATTAGTTTAAACATACATAAAAATAGGGCCCGAACTACGGGTTAATCAAATAATAATATTTCAAATTTTAAGTTTTATTATCTTATTCGAAAATTACCTTTAAAATATTTTAAAACAAACAGCTTCAGTCAGAAATTAGACATATTGCCTTCGCACATGATATCAAAGTGTAGCAATAGCATTTTCAAATCATCAAGACTTATTACGTAAATTAAATAGAATTATTCGCTCTTACGGGACCTATTAAAATTTCTATATTTTTGTTTGTGACGATTTTATTTTAATTTGCATGACAACCAAACTCAAAAATGAATTCAACTTTCAAAAAATTGTAAACAATGATTTCATATCGAGGTTATTGCAAGCAATATTTTATTGTGGAAAATATTTCCAGCTTCCGCGCGTTTCCTTTGTGCCCGGCGTACCTTCGGTCAGTAATTCAGATTTTTTCGATGTTCAATTTTTAACCCATATTTTTTATCCCATTATTTCAGCGGGTGGAATATGCGCTGATAGAATTTATATTGCGAAATATATTGAAAATCTTTAACTTTAGTTGGGTAGTTTAGATTAAAAAAATTACCGGTTATAATATAATCAAACATTAAAGATGATTTCAAAAATGTTTTGTTAACAAATTTTGAACATGAGTACCGGAATCTTATAGTGGTATTTTTGTTAAAATGTTTTCTTTAAAAATATTTCATTTGTAAGTAGTATGTATCATGTACCTACTCGTATGTTGGGTATAATATTATATTATTAAATATAATATATGTAGCATCAGTTGCAATAAAAAAATGTATTTCTGAGCTGGAATAAAAAATTATCATATATTATATATTATATATTATATCAATAATAAATACATATATAGTATCATTTTGGTTACCTAGTCGTAGGTACCATTACAGACAAAATTTTTCGATTTAAAATATCTTTGCTTAAATTTGAAGGGGTATTGTCTTATAGGTTATGGTTGGACCAAATGGTTCCAAGAAAATTCAACAAAGTGGCATTTTAACTTACCTACCTTTATAAAGTCATTAAAAGTGAATAAAAAAGCCCACAACCTAACCTTACGTAACCTATTAAACCTAGTTTTTTCATCACTTTTAACGACTTTTCAAATGAGTGATGAAGTGATGCTTTGTTGTGTTATCCAGTCGCCTAATCCTGTTTCATGGTTATTGGACAGTAGGTGAAAGAAATATCCATTTTCAAATATCTTGTTCATAAAAATATTAATTGAAAAGTTTCTCGGCGCAGTGTTCCAACGGTGTGTATTTAGTTTGCATGAATATCGTTGTTTTTATACAAACATTTTATTGCGTTTGGTGTTTCCCACTAAAAGGTTGATACACTGTCGATTATGAAGCTGAAATAAAATTTGTAAACATTTAATTTACCACCGGAAAAATAAACAGAATAATGAGCTTGATGATGTTAATAGAGCATTTGTGAAATTCCTATGGTAGTATTTCAACCATTGAAAATAATGTTTTTTTACTTTTGTTGGGAGACTTATAGGTATTTAGACTTGTAGAATAATTAAATCGTGTTCTTTAATGTTTAAAATATATTTACTTACATGACTATTTGAAGAGTTTATCTTAATGATTTGAATTGAATCATGTAAATTTATTTTAAAATTAGTTCGCTAGTCCCACCTGCTCTAAATCCTCTGGAGTCATTGAGATTTATATTGTGAGGCTGAATGTAGTGGGTTGGGGAAAAAGATGGGATAGATCAAGGTGGCGAAGTGCCTGTCTATCAGAATAAGTCACTAAACACGGCTAAAGCATTTCAGGCCACGTTGCGATTCTGAAACGCGGTCTTTCATCAGGGCGACACTGAATGTATTTAGCAACATGAATATACATTTAAAAAAATCGGTTAGTGGTCGAATAAAATCTATTTTCAGTATTTTTAAAAAGAAAAAAATCGCAATTCGTAAATTTGGATATTCGTGCTAATTGGTACCAATGAGTTTACTTAGGTTGGGCGTTTTATTTATTTTTCTACCGAATTGTTTTTATTTTTTTATTATTTGATAAATAAATTTACACATTTATAACATTATTTGATAATTTGGCCTTCACTGGGTGCTCTACCCGTGCTGAGGCCCTCATTTTACAATTAAATAAAAATCGATAAATAGATAAAATGCGAAAATACATTGAAATAAATTAAAATAAAACTGAGATGAAGTAGTGTTTATTTTCAGATTAAGTGTATTTAGAGTCTATGATTGTAGAGTGATGGATTATAAATTGATATGGTGTTTTTGTTTTTAACGTCAATATGTGTGTGTGTGTGTGTGTGTGTGTGTGTATTATTAATTTTTTTAATTACTTATTGTTTCGTCACATGTTAGGTATTACTGTTAATAACACAATTTTTAACCTCACTAGGACAAGTCTGTGTTGAGGTTAACAATTATTCAAAGTAACAAAAATAACACAAAATAATATAGGTAATACATGTACAATAATAACATGAAAGAACAATACTGTTACATTACCATTTCTTATGGTGGGTACCCACTAATGCACTAAGCTGGGGCGACCATATTTGATTTGAAAAAAAAATGCTATTAATTTAATATATATTACATTTGGAAAAAAAAATGCTATAATTTTTGGCTATAGTTAACTCTCGAAGTTTCCTTTATGGTGCTGATGATTCCATGAAACAACGTTATTGGATTCTTATATTGATAAAATTGGTGTATTTATATCTCCTATTTTGCAGATGTTTTTAGTATTTTTTTTATTTGACAAGTTAACTGTTTAGAGATCGCAGAATGGGAAATATGTTTTTTATAGAAGGTAACCGGTATATGGCTATACCAATATCTATTATTTAAAAAAAAAATAGATGTTTTTAGTAGTAATTTATGGTTTTTTTTAGTGAGTAACCCCTTATATTCAGGTGCAGGCATGTAGGATCTATGCAGCCAACAGAATGTAAGAAATATAGTGTTAAATGCTATGTCTCTTTTGTGCACTGTGATTGCTTTTACAAGGCAATTATTACGCAAAACCATTGTTTTTTTTACTTTACAAAATTCTTAGTTACATCATATCAGAACAACCAAATTTTTTTTATAAATAATATAATTTTATAAAAAACACTATCATTGACAACTTTTAGAAGTACGAGAAAACATCTAACCACTTCTCCGCAGATTTTAATTGAAATTACATATAAATGTTTTAAAAAATAATCATATTTAATAAAGATTTTGGCTCGGTTTCGCGGCCTTTAGTTGAATCAAAAATGATGTTCAATAACTATCGCTTATAGGGTTGTAATATTTCGTTAGGAGATCAGAGGTCAGCACGAGCAACCTTCAACTTTGACCCTAAAAAGGGTTGTGGTTCGAATCGAATCAACGAAAACGAGTTATGTTTTTCGAAAGGGTGACATAAAGCTCGACCTTACCAGTGTTGGTAGTTTAAAATTTTACTACGTAACAAAAAAATATATTGTTTGTATGGTGTCCATAAAATTGCATGTTACCCTGCAAAAACGAAATAAATATATCACAGTTCTTTGCGGTTCAAGTTCTTGCGAGAAATATTGTCGAGCAAAATATAATATCTAAGTTTTTATAGTTTTACTAATATTTTTCGATCAATAGATATTTTCCCTTCCAAAGGCACTGTAAAATTGTGGCGATTCAAATCTGTCAGTGACGGATCATCAAATCGTAGAAATTTAATAATATCTAGTATACCACGACAAAAAATACTAATGCCAAAATAAAATTATGTGTGTAAAAACCAACAATTGAATACCTATCATTAAAGCAGAAAATTTGGAAGGAGGGTCTGGGTATCGCCGCCCCGGTAATCATTTATTGGATAACAAACACACCTGCTATAGGTAAACCCAAGTGGTTCGTTACGTTTATTGACATAGCAGGGGTTCATGGGGTTGAGGTCTTGATTGGGAGAGACTGGTTGAGGGAGACCTAACCTAACCATTCCAGCTGGGTCCTTTCAAACTATCGAATTGCACCGCAGCGGGAGGGATGGATACACACGTCCGTCACTCCTGGCATACTCCTGACATAATGATTCCCAGATTCCTACCCAATTTTTTTTCTTTCCCACAACGTCCTCTCATTCCTTTCCCTAAAAGACCCACCACACATGTCATCTTCATCGTCCATATCATCTTCCCAAAGATGACATGGACCGTAAGGGAATATTTTTTAATGTACAAAAAAAATCCCAAGCAAAAGTTCTTCAAGTTTTATTTTTATATTTGTTGAAATTGTTCTAAAACATGAACAAAATAAATATTTATACCTACGGTTAAAATTTTCAGTAGTGTTCGATAAAATCACGCTCTCGATCTTGTCTTTTGGATTCCGTATTTTATTCCAATACACCTATTAAAAACAGATTCAGACGGTGCACGTATAATATTATTACAAACAATTTACATAACTATAACAACTATGTATAACCAACGTTTATAGGTACATAAAAGCTTTTAACGTATCGCAGCGTCTATTTCAAAAAATTAATAATACCTACTTAAAATTTTCCAATTCATCCGGTAAAAACTTTATTATTTTAACGAGAGGTTTGTCAGCTGAGCCCGATAGAAATAGTAATCCTTTGAAAGGGTTCCAGTCTCATTAACGCCTATACACGCGGCGGGATTTTTTATCCTTAAATCCTAAATGTAAAATATTATCATCACATTAAAAATGTTATGATAGGCTTCAGAATAAAAAAAAACTGTTTTTCGTTTTACATCATTTATGTCGTGGTGAGTTTAGGTCTACCGTGTAAGTACCTACCTGAAATTGTTAACTATTAGGTATAACTATTTTCTCGGAAGGTCAAAATATTTCCACTTTGTAATAAAATCCAAATAAATTTTCTGAACGCATCCGCGAACTAAAAACGTTTATGAAAGGTGATAAACGATTTCAAATTTTATAATTCAAAATAAACATTTATTTTTTTAATATAATTTTTTTTAATTCATTCACACACAGTTTTAAAAATCTAAAATTACTGATAACGAAAAAACAACACAGAGATAATTAATTAGGCAGATGTATTATAAATGTTATCGTCAACTCAGTTTTAGGGGTCTTTTCATGTAATAAAATAATAAAAAAATTTGAAAGTTAATTTTTTTTTTTACATTATGTGTGGAAATGTTGGATTCATAAAGGTGTACATTTTTATTACTTTGCGGTTGACTTTTCATTTTGAATATGAAGCGTGGTATTTTATCTTTCTAACACTGTTTAGATCGTATTTCTAACCATGGTAGTAGGGGAGATACAATAATTTCTTTGAGACCCATATTAGTTGTTCCGAAAAACTAGTCAATTATTTTTAATTAATTTTATTATTAATTCGCAGAGGCATTATTAGTTATCCCAGCTGATTCAAACTGTCTGAAGCTGGTGATACTATGGCATCCTTCCATTGAGGTGTGTGGGAAGGATGGAGTGGGGAAGGGAATGAGAAAGGGTAGAGGAAGGTATGTGCAGGCTCTGAGTATCAAAAATGTTACGTCCAACCATTACCTATTTCACCGTTCTATTTCAGTTTGGGAGGAGGGTATAGGTCACTCCAAGTGGTTCGCTACGTTTCGTGACGTAGCAGGGATGCTCGGGCTGGTTTGTGGTCTGTGAATGGCGGCGAATGCGTTTGCCCACTTACTGCATGAGAGACCGGTTGAGTGAGATCTAAGGGGTTATCTCGATCAATGGCCTTGCACCGCAGTGGATTCCCAGATTCCGACACACCATACCTTTTATTCCTTCCCAGAACTTCGTTTCCCTAAAAAGACCCTCCATACAGCATCCCTAAAGATGTAATACGTCGTGAAGGAATTTTATTCTTCAGGGCCCTATGTGTGAAGCTAACGTAAAAAAATAGCTGAAAGTCCTACCTACAGTAAAATCGACCATCTAAATTTAAGATTTTCACAGCCAAAAGTATTTTTATTGATTATTTTTGGGGTGTTATATTATGTTGCATAATGTTGTCCGGAACGTTAGCTAAAGAAGGAGGTAGCGCAATACGGCATAACACCTTAAAATGAACAACAAAAAAGGCTTTCTGCTGATAAATAAGAAAACGGATGACACTCGTGTCATACAAAATGTAGAGATAGGAGGTAGGCATATGAAGTGACGTGTAGGTAACTATTTATGTCGATTAGTGATGCATGTATTATATCCGATATCCATCTGCACATATGTGTGAATACAACTTCAAATTCCCACATTCATTGCTATGCGAAATGTTATCTAAACAACGTCTGTGGTCGCCGACGCAGGATTCAGTAATTAAATTTCCTGCCACGAAATTTAAATATCAAATACTCTATTCTCTGGGGTCCCATATACATTCGGAAACCACGCCGGCCGAATGTTTAAAATGACTAAAACTGCCATTTTTAATTAAGTCAGTTATTAGGCGTATTTAACAATACACTACATACTCATCAGCTAAAGCGAAAGTAATCAACAAAATAGATATAATTTTTAACATATATTTTGCTCTTACCATCCCTACTTGCTACACACTATAAAATACTGATCTTCAACATATTTTCTCTGTAAAGTTCTATGTGGATTGTAGGTACTTATACACAACGTTATCATTATGCATTATTACAAAAAATAAATTATTTATACAAAATTAAACAAGTTCTTTGTTTAAAACCACTTTGTTTTATTTATACGCGTTGACCGATTTCGGTTGATACCAATCTTCTTCAGGACCAGGACAATAAACATATCTTACTAATATTATAAACGCGAAAGTTTTTATGGATGTATGTATGTTTGTTACTCTTTAAATCGAAATTTAATGAATGGATTTTAATAAAACTTAACAATAATACAGCTCATACATCAGAATAACATAAAAGCTATAATTTAAAAAGCTAGCTATTTATTTTCAATATATTGAAAATAATGATTATTGTTTAATAGAAAACGTCTAAATTTGAGAATGACATTTTGCAAAACAATGATTGTTAAATCAAAATTCTATTTTGGAAAATATTTAAAATAGTGAATTTATTTGAAGTACTAGCCTAATACTTTGAATCGAATCAAGAATTATACTTTGGTATAATAAACGATGATGGGACCTAGGAAAAGAAAATAGATTACTCGAAGTACTAATCCTACGCAGACGAAGTCGCGGGCAGAAGCTTGTAAACTATATTTTTAGATGTTTATCGTCCCGAAGAAGGTTGAGATCAACCGAAACCGGTCAACGCGTATAAATAAAATAAAGTGGTTTTAAACAAAAAACGCAAAGTCAAGCCACGAAGTGTTTGCTTTCTTCGATAATTGAAATTAATTTGGATCAATTTTCGTAACGCAAAAGTTGTGAAGCTATTCCCACCAAAGGAATGAAATAGTAATAAAATAATTCGCAGTGACCAAGGCCACCAGAGATTCGTTTTCCCAATTTTAATCACATCGGAATACGCTAATTGTTTGTTCTGTAAAATCTATCTATAATTGAATCCATCCATCACGAAGTTATTGAAAAAATAAACAGAGTGAAATAGGAAATGTTACGCAAGCGAAGTACCTATATAAACCTGCCATGAAGCATTATGCCGTTTTGTTCGAGTCCGGTGCAATTAATTAACGAATATGCAACTGTGGCTCGCACCCCCTCGAAAGCAAACCCCCGTAAAACAAATACGTAGGTACCCTCAAACTTCCGGCCGATCTGATTATTTGCTTACCGGGGGGTGGTATTTTTCAAATCCCCTCTCTTCCCCTCCCACTTTCCGCCCAGTACCGGATACCGGATACCCCGTCCTTTGCACAAAAAGCCCGGAAAACGGCCGATTTATTTGTTCGATCGCCAGTTCGATTCATTGCCCGTGCGTGGCGTTGGCAACGCAGATATCTGCCGTATTAAGAATTTCCAATGAGTTATGTGGGTTTTGCGTTATCATTTAATCAAATAGATCAGATTCTTTATTCGATTTTTTTCTTCTGATATTTTTGTTTATTATAATTATTATATACAACCCACAATTTTCGTGATCTCTGCATTATTTAAACATCAACAAATTTTGCTTTCCAACATTCATTATAAAATGAACAATGTTTCCCTCGCTTCTATCGAATGAATTTAATAATTATTTTCGATATAAAATTTTAAGCTCCTTTTCACATCAATGCAATAACAAATAATTTTTGAAAATCCTTTGCCTTCATTCTCCGAAATGTTAGCATTATAATCTTCTTTAGTTCGAAGCCAAGTTGAATATAATTCTTCCATTTGGTCCTCTCACTTTAATATACACTCCGATTCCATTGAAAAAGTTCAACATAAATTTCTAAGATATGTTTCTAACCATGAACTCGGTCTACCAATCAAAATCATAAATTACAATTATTTGTTTACAAGCTTCTGCCCGCGACTTCGTCTGCGTAGGATTAGTACATCGAGTAATCTATTTTCTTTTCCTAGGTCCCCTCTACGTTTATACCAAAATTCTTAACCGATTTATTTAAAATATGTATAAGTCTTGATTCGGTTCAAAGTATTAGGCGAATACTTCAAATACATTCACTAATTTAAATGTTTTCTAAAATAGAATTTTGATTTAACAATCATTGTTTTGCAAAATGTCATTCTCAAATATTGACGTTTTCTATTAAACTATAATTATTATTTTCAATATATTAAAAATAAAAAGCTAGCTTTATAAATTATAGCCTATGTTATTCTGATGTATGAGCTATATTATTTTAAAGTTTCATTAAAATCCATTCAGTAAATTTTGCGTGAAAGAGTAACAATTACACATACATCCATACAAACTTTCGCATTTATAATATTAGTAAGATAAGATAGTAAGATTGTTTATCAAGTTTATTTTGTGGAACTCCATTCTATTATTTAATATTTAAAAAAAGTTTATTTATAAACAAGGTCTGCCATATAATAATACTGTTTTTATAAATTGAATAATAGTATTATTAAATATATTAAAGAAGAAATACATTTACTCGATAAAACAAATAAAATTATTAAAACTCTCATCAGATAGACTTGTTTCCCACTTGACTTTTATATTTAAAATTGTTAATTATTGGTATTATAGACAGCTCTGTGTTACCTATCCTAATTGTCTTCCATATACCAATTAGAACTACTCGACCCTAAATTACTGTTTCTTGTAATAATAATACCAGGATTGAGGCATTTAGACACTAGCTTGCACCTAGATAATATGTAAATGGCAATACGTTCACAGAATTAGTAAATGTGCTCAACTGCACGGAATGTTTTTACAAGAAGCACACCTCTTATTATACCTCTATATTATTGGGGCTAAAATTAATTGCATTTATTTAACGATTAGTTCTGAGTACAAAAATAATAATATCGTAAGTACCAATGTAAAAGCCCATAAAACTAGCAATTAATTAATGATTTCATTGTTTGGGTGTGTACTAGAAGGACTTTTATAATACATACCTCTCTAATAACAATGTGTTTATTCGACTAGTATGCCCTGAGGTAAATCATTTTCCTCGGGGCTTCCTGTGTGGAGCTAACGCAAAGAAAACTTTAACTTTTTATAAAAGTAATCACCACAGAGTATAGAAGACCTCACGGAGATGGGTTTTTCAATATATCCCGAATGTAATTCACGGTATCAAAATGTAGGTTCACCTAATTGTCGATATAACGTAATAAAACATACATTTAATTACGACGATTAATCGTCAACATTCCCGAAAAGAGAACCCTTATCAAATTAATGTTACCATTAATCGAAAATGGCTGAAAAAACCGGAATCCCCGTTCCCTTAACATTTTTCTTCGGTCTTTCGACCGCACCGTTTTTCTCATTTCCCTTGTCCTTTTTGTGCTTAGTATCTACCTACTCGACCTTTTTACATCCCATAAACTTTTTTATTTCCTGCGCCTGTGATTGGCCGAACAGGATGCGAAGTACTTGCGCGTGCAATTAACTTGACCCACTGAACATATGCAAAATCCCTAGAAATGCGATCTTTGCCGATTTGAAAAAAATATGATCAGAAAACCTCAGACAGGCCAAAGCAATTGAATATCTCTTATACAAGATATTATTTTTTTGAGTGAAAATGTTTGATCAATTTATTCAATAAAAAAAATGTATTTATTTCGGACACGCTGACAAGCCCACTTGAAATCAATATTGCTTTGAAAGAAAATGGTTATTGTCAGCAATAAGAGTTTTCAACTCCTAAGCTCCGGAGGGTCCAAAAATGTATTAATTTATTACACGCCCTAATGGACTTTTACATTCTATTTTATAAGTTGCTTGTGTCACTGCCATTGTAAATACTTAAAAATTATAACAATAAATGAAATATAATATTATAAAAATGTAACAATAAAAGCATAAAATAAAATAAATTGGTAACACTGTGAACAAAGACTTGGAATCCTCACAATACTAAATAGCTATTCAATATGACAAAAGCAGTAGAAAGTATATACTTAAATCTATTTATGTCTAGATTATAGATAAATAAAAGAATTGGAATAAACAACATTTATTTATATATTGATTATTTTTAAATGAAATGTATCTCCCCAAATCAGAACTTTTATTTTCGAAACGGCTCGGATGAAGTCTCGGAATCGGGGAATTTTGATAAGCCAGTTGCATGGTGTTCTTAAGGGGCCGCTCTCCCAGTTTCTACCGATTTCTGACATTTCCTTAAACGTTTGAAGTATTTAAGCTCTTAAAAATTATATGTTATTCTTTAAGATAGTATCTATACATTCCCCACGCCGAAATGGTAATTATTTGAAATTCCCTCGATAGAAATAAATCACGAAGTATGTTCCAAAAATTATTAATAACATGTTTGTTTCTGTTATCTTACAAGTTATATGTATGAAAAAATTCATAATTTTTCATTAAATGCTACTTGACATTCGATATCCCCTACGATATTTTTGCTCTTTTTCAAACGAGTCATCTTTTATTAAACATTTTCACAATTTTCGCATGAATTTTATGGTTTTTAATGTTAGCGCGCTCGCTCCCACATTGGTATTGTCGTATCTCTTCATCTCCTTCTTTTTGAGCGGGTTAGCGCGGCCTTAAAGTAAAAAAGTTATAAATGTCGGCAAGATCTTTTGGGTATATGCGATGTTGATTAATTGAAGCAATTCAGGACAGTCAACTAGGAATGCAGTATTTTGTGAATAGTATTAATTCAATTTTTTTTTGGTTCGGCTTCTGTTTTGGCTTTTTTTTGTTTTTTTTTTTTTAATTTAACATTCTTTTTTACATAATTCAACATTAAGTCCCGTTAAACTGATTTATATCAGTATGTCAACGGGTTCTTTTAGTTTAAACAGGTACATAAAATATACACATTATTACGTTATATATACATACATCCACATATTTTTACATATATAAAATAAAGAGCAGAAGAAAAACGAAAGAAAGAAAACAAATTACTTATTCTTCTTTCTGGAAGTTTGAAAATTGACACATGTTCAAGAAAGAATTTCTATATATGACAATGTTTGATCAATTTCAGCAGAAGCAAGAAAACGCCCCCGTCACTACTCTATTGTTTCATCTCTACAGTCAGTGGACCGAACGGAATCGTCTAAAGTCGTGACGCAATCTTGAATCAAATGTGGTGAAACCTCCCTTTAAAAAAAAGAGAAGGAAATTGAGAATTTTGCTGAATTGCTTGCCGGAGCAGAACCAATTTGTACGGCTAATGAGTTCTTCTGGGTGTAGAGGTAGGCGTGTCAAAAATAATGATTATTTTCTAACTGATAAAGAAGTATGTGTCTCTCAATGGCGTGTTATTCCTTTTAATGTTATTTTGTGTTCAGTAATTTTACATCATTATTTTTTTTTTAAAGAAAGAAACAAAAACTCCCGGGTTACGAATTACCTGACAATATTTGAAAATCTCGTACTAATGACAGTAAAATATATTTTTTTATTTAATTGTAGATTTATTTAATATATCTGTAGTTAATTGTATGTACTTGTAGATTTTTGTTATTGTACATTAACTGAGTTTTATAACTGGATTGTTCTCACGCAAGTGAGAACATCTGTAAAACCCAGTATAAATAAATAAATAAATACAAGTGTAAGCACGTAAACAGATTCCATGGTCAAAATCTCTCGACTAGCAATCCGAAGATAGCGGGTTCAAATCCTGGCGTGCGCAAGTAAATTGTATTCACAAAAAAAAGAACATTTAAAAAAATGCAAATTAGTAGGAAAGTTCAAATAAGTATGACGATTTCACATTTGAAAGAATAATCTTTAACTGAACCATTAAAACGGCCACCATCTTAAAACGGAAACAGAACGTACACAGAATTTTACAAACAGACAAAAGGAAAAATGGTCTGATATGTTTAAAAAATATCTATATATTATTGTTATTGTGCATGTTTGCAAATTTCCATTTTTAATTCATCTGTAAAATTGTAACAAAGCCGAAATAGAATAATGCTTTAACCGTAGCGGTCGTTAAAACAGTGTTTAAATATCACTAATGATGTATTTTGGGTCACGTGAAACTACAAAAACTCTGAATAATATCTGCATTCAAATCGTGCGACTGCCCAAAAACTGGTAGGCTTCCCATCCCTTGTTGCAGGTGCATTATGGTCGGAGGAAAAACTGCACTATAAGCCTGCACAAAAACTCAAATAACCATCAAGTCATTTTCTCCCATGAACAAAAAGGTACAAACCTAACAAATCGGTTTGTGAAAATTTTGTAGGTTTTGAGTAACTTTTTTGTCGCGTGGTTTTGCTGGCGTTTTTTTCGGTAGCTTTGATTCGCATGCAAATTTCGCCGTTCGAAGCCCCTTGCCGCGCGTGCCTCAAAATGCATTATTTTTGTGCATTTCGTATGGTCATCTGTCTACGCACTCGCTAATGGCAATGCTGCACATTACGGCTAGGTAGATTGGGTAGGTTGAGTAGGTTGGATCATGCGGCACGCGTTGCTCCTCTCTCCTCACGTATTGTCCCTTTATCATAGTTAATGCATTGACGTAATAACGCCCGAAAACATGGCCCACACGGTAATTGTGAAAGTAATTATTGAAAAAATGCTATTCTTCACATTTTCATCATAAATCGGTAATTGCATTGGTTGGCTTACAGTTCAAAGCTGATGCTAATGGTAATTCTTTGAAAAAGTCTTAATGTACGTAATGTAATAAAATGTAATAAATGTAATAAATCTTAATGCACATATATTCATATATAATTATGTGAGTATATTTGTGTGTGTATGTATATATATATGTATATGTATATTTATAAATATGTATGCTTTTTTTCTTCCTAATAACTGATTTCGATCCTCCTTATTTTTATATACATATTTGAAATTAAATTTATCACTCTTGTAACTAACCAATCATTATTACATAAAGAATATTGAGATGAATGTTGTGCTCACCTATAATTAGAAACATCATTACAACCATGTATAAATGTAAATTACTGTAAAAATTATGTGATGTATTCTGTTGGCGAGCCAATAAAAAAAAAAAAAAATAAATAAAAAATAAAAAATGGAATTAGGGAAACATCTTTATATATAAAAATCTCGTGTCACAATGTTCGTCCGAGGTAAACTCCGAAACTACTAAACCGATTTTGATGAAATTTAGCTTACTGTGTGTAATTGGTCCAACTTAAAAGATAGGATAGTTTTTATCTCGATTATTGACCTCAATATTTATTATTGCGAATTAAATGTTTTTTTATGGGACAATTAGTCCCAGTAACCGTCCAGTAGACGGCGTTGTGTTTCGTTAGCCACAGCAACGTGTGGGCGGGTCAGCTAGTAGTATATGAATTCTAATAAACCGTGTGCAGTTTTGGTGAAAATAATAATATTGTCAATAATTGAAAAAGTATATTATTCTCTATTGATGATTCAATTCATCGTGCCATGTGTTCCTCGGACATCCCCAATTTTTTCTATATTCACTTGTACGTCATATACTACCATAATACTCCTTTACTCGTTCATCCTCACTCTCAGTCCAACAATTTACTTAAGAATTCCTTCCTTAATCTTTTCCCTTTCGCTTACATCATAATACACATATACAAACACATCACTATCATGTATTTGTTTCGGGCGATATCGATTTCTTCCACCATTCTCTTTAATGTCATGCATTCTGCTTACACACGGAGAAAAATGTTATTCTAAAATACGATTATTTTATTCGTAAAAACGGTTAAAAACGGGACTGAAGTTCTTACGAAGAAATTAACAGTGTTTCAATGTTTATTGGTGGGAAAATGTAAGAATAATTTGTTGGTATACGTACGAAATTACGTATACCAACAAATTATCCTTACATGTTCCCGCCAATAAACATTGAAACCCTGTTAATTTGTTCGTTAGAACTTCTGTCCCGTTTTTAACCGTTTTTACGAATAAAATTATCGTATTTTAAAATAACATTTTTCTCAGTGCATCCTTTCTTCTTTTTGGGCGTCCCCAACTTTTTCTACCTTATACTTCATAATTCAATATCCTTATCAGCTAAACGAACGGTGCAACCCCACACTGCCACATTACATGAAAAAAATACATGTACAGTAACATTTCAGTAAAACTAATAAAATAAGTTATAATTAAAATTTAAAAATGGTAGGTAACGATTATATAAAATATTAAAGTAAATTAAATAAAAAATGAAAAATGGATCGGGGTGGTTGCAGTATCATATGCATTATATATTGTTCATCGAGTGGAGAGCTGAACCACGACAATGATGTCACGATTTCGCTTCAGCTTCAGATTCAGATGTCGTTTGAGGTTTAGGCGTTGAGCTTTGAGCTTTTAGTTTCTCGGAATAAACTGTTGATTTGAATGAAAAACAAAACCACACCGGGACACTACTTTATGTATATACTCGTATATATAGATATATTGCTGGAGTTCCCGGCTTTATGCAGAATTTTTTGAAATCATTTGTAGACAGTAATTGTCCTCTTATTTTGAACGTGTGCAAAGTTTCATCAAAGATAATCAAAATTCAGCTTTAAAGGGGGGAGAAAGAGGGGTGGGGATGGTTTTTAAAAATCTCACGTAGACAGTGATCTTCCTCTTATTTTGAAAGACATATATGCAAATTTTAGTTAACGTAGTAAAACTATAGATTTGTACACAAATTAAATTATGAACCCACAAAAAGACACTCTGCCTTTTAGATTTATTGACGAGTTATTTAAAGTATATTTTTTGTACATTTATTATGTACTTATTTATACCAATAATAAATATACATTACATATTGATTGAATATCTATATCTTACTTCACAAATGGTAAAAGGATGCTAAAAGCCCTACTCACCCCGATTTCCAGAACTTATTTCAGGACACCATGCTAATCGATTCTGCAAATTTAACTGTCGAGGAGGGTAACCGGGGATTTTTATTTTTAAACATATCTAAAGCTGTTTTATTATCTGTGAGAATTTCAGCTTCCGGGGAATGAGTTCCGATATTGGGTGTTTTTTCCCTCCATTGACGGGGCTATTAGCAAGGAGAAGGATCTCCCAAAAAATACGAAGAAAAGAAAAACGATAATAAAGAAGTTATATTCTTAAAGCTAGCGGTCCACAATGGAGTACTGGTACCTACCATGATGTATGGCAGTGAAACATGGAACTGGCAGAGAAAGGATGAAAGTGGACTGAATGCTGTAGAAATGAGATCCCTGAGGCATATGTGTGGTGAAACCATCTATGATCGTGTGAGGAATGTGGAGATCTGAAAAGAATGCAAGGTTAATGTGAGCGTAATAAGTAAGATTAAGAAAGGGACGCTTAGATGGTTTGGGCATGTCGAGCGAATGAATGAAGAAAGTAGTGTATAGAGAATTTATGACGCGAATGTGAATGGTAGAAGAAGCTGGGGACACCCAAGTAAGACGTGTGAATCAGATACTTGAGTGGGGCCATGTCAAGAGTCAGAATAATAGAAGAGTATGTATGATAAGATGTATCAATGTGAATGAGGCCAATGTGAAGGAGTGTGTCTCAAGACCGAGTTGACGGTCCGTCCTCTCTGCCTACCCCTCCGGGGAAACGGCTTGATGGTTAGTTAGTTCGTTAGTTATATTCTTAAAATTTGTCACAAATGCAGTGGAAAAACTAGTGGTTGGAGGACATAGGAGTTGGACTATGAACTTTGAGTGGTTCGAAACATGTTGACAAAGTGATTTATTTTAATTTAATTGTTAACGTTTCTTTATAAATGTAACAAATAATTAGGGGTAAGGAGTAAATAATACAAAGGTAGATAAAACTTCATTTTCAACCGTGGTTTCATTGTAGTTTCATAGATCAAAGTGAACCCATTTCGCATTCGAAATATTAAAGTAAACAGTTAAATTTAATATTTAACAGTCTGTTCGAGTAGGTACACTAGAAAATGTGAAATTCAGGCTTCGTTTCATCCTTGTATTAAAATAACGTATCCGTAAAGCGAGTATTATTAGAAAACCGCTTCGGGAAACATAAATTATACCGTAATAACGAAACTTCGCCCTTGTAAGGGTGTAAAACTTAACGTTTCGAGTAATAATTATGTTCGAATGGAACGGTCCAATATTAGGTACGTAACGTATTTTAATTAACACACCAAAAGATGTGAGTCAGTGGGCGTGCGTGTAGGATCACAATTAACATATATTCACATTCACATTGGAATACGCTTTTTGTGAACCCGAAATAAATGTACTCCCACACAAAATAAGCCCAAAAAACCTATACGTTTGGCAAGTTTTTATACTTACTCACGTATTATTGTGTCACTGATTTAGTGAACAAATGTTAAAATTTATTCACAATTAGTGAAAACAGAGTTCATTTACTGTAGAATAAACTTAACCATCTGTTCAATGTATTGCTATGCAATATTCATTCATTGTTGATGTGTGTACTACACTAATTAAATACTACGAGTACACGGGGAAAAATGTTATTCTAAAATGCGATCATTTTATTCGTAAAATCGGTTAAAAACGGTGAAGTTCTTACGAACAAATTAACAGGGTTTCAATGTTTATTGGCGGGAACATGTAAGAACTTCAGTCCCGTTTTTAACCTTTTTTACGAATAAAATGATCGTATTTTACAATAACATTTTTCTCCGTGTAGAAAACATATTTTCCATTGAAAAAATCTAGTATTTTTTATTAGTCTTTTCATAAACCCGGAAAATAATAAAGGACCAGGCCTATAAAAAGTAATTTAAAGTATTATTTTCTCCTACCCATGAACCCCCTTTCGGTTATTGTTTTATTGAATAATGTGCAAAATTAAATTATTTCGAAAATAATCATAAAAAATTCATATATAGGGTCCGCCATCTAAAGTTTTTTTTGAAAAAATTGGACCGATCGTGTAGGCTACTGCATGGCCAGCCGAGGCAGCCATTTGAATGAAATTATTTTCCATTATTAACCGGAAGGATTGTACTTATAAATAAAAAAAGAAATTTGAGAAAATATTCAGTAGTTTTTTTTTTATAGCATTTTCAAAAAAAAAAGTTATTTGGCGGACCCTATATTTGTGCCTGAGCTTCACAAAATGAAATAAAACAGGTTTGTTGGCGATGTTATTTTCTTGAATAAATGAAAACAGGCGACTGGTGTTAAACGGGAATTCAAACCTTATCGCCATCTGCATAAGGAATGTTATTGTTAGTGGAATTTTACACGACGTGTTGCATCGCGTTAATCATTTATTGTTATTATATTACTCCAACATTACTTTTGTAAATGCGAGAGTCTGCTTTTAATGCAAGTTTACCATTACTTCTACTATTAAAAATAAATGTTATTAATTTTTTACGTTTATCTTGACTAAAAAACCATTGGTCTTAAATAAAAATGATGCCACAAAGTGATTTTACAATTATTGAAGAAAAAAAGTTTAGTTTAAAAAAAAAACAGTTATCCCTCTCAGAAAAGACATTTTATTACTTCTTTTTTGTGAATACTACAAGAATCCCAACTAGTTCCAACAGTTCAGAGCCAGTGGATGGTTGGGATCCCCAATTGCATTCCCAATTGTAAAGCTGAAGGTGTTGAGGAGGGAAAGGGGATGGGGAAGAGAAAGGTGGGAAAGTACATGGTTATTCATATCCGGTCACCAAACACGGCTAAACCCATTTCAAGCAACGCTTCGATTCTGAATGGTGATCTTACACCAAGGAGACACTGAGAGTATCTTCCACTCTGGAACATACTGCAAATATACTTAATAGATAATTTTTAAATGTCTATATTGTGAAATAACACAAATTAATCTAATAAAATTTACTTTCGCACGAAGGGATTTGAACAATTGCTTTTAAAAAGATAATCGTCTTATCGTGAGAATTTTTTTGCTCTCGGGAATATTATGTTCGTTTTAGTTATTTATTTCAGTAATATTAATTTTATCTTGTCTTAAACGCATTTTTGACTCCATTTACTATGTATATGTAGGTACAAAGAAATTGGTTTCAATTTTATAAATTTGTCATCAAAAAGTTAAAATTTTCATAATATTTTTCGTGTTTGTATTATCTCAAAGATGCTGATTGCAATCATCATTGTGTGGAGAACAGCTTGCCCACCCTTCCATCCTCCACCTTTCCTCCCTAAATAGTCCAAACCGTCCAGTTTGTTTCCATGTATGCGCGAACACCCAACACAGAACAGCACACAATAACCCGGCGTGTCGTGCTCCAATGTTCGAGTAGCGCCAATACTGGCGAAACTTCCTCTGCACACGCATAAATACAACGCTCGCATTATGCAAAGTGTTTCGCCAGCCAAGGGGAAGTCGTTAGAAGCTAAGGGTAGCGGAACAGGGTGAGATACCGGGGTAGCAGGGTACAGGGTGGTGGGGAGGATAGGGAGAAGAGTGGCGAATGCCAAGCGCACATTTGTGTCATTTGCAACGCCGTCAAATGTGAAATTTCTGCCATGCATTCCTGTGACTATGAACGCAGTGCAGCGGCTCGAGTGTGATGTACGGGCTTGCAGCTTACAGCACGAATGCCTCAAGATGGACTGGAATATCATAACCGTACATACACTATTCACCCCAAACCATACACATATAGAACAATTTAATCAGTGTATAAATTATATAATTAGAACTACTTTAAAATAGACTATTTTTGTATAATTATTTGGTAATGTTTTAAAAATAATGCCACTAATTATCATCCACATTTTGGTTTTATTATCTTTTTGTCTTTACTGATGGAAACTTAATGTTCTCATTGAGAGTTTCAAGAAATATAGTTTCATTTTACTTATGACGGCAGCATAACACTTTAATCTAAATTTTAATTATATTATTAACCTATTTACATACAGTAACTGATCATTAGCATTTTCTGTATTACTGGAACTTATTATCTTATGTAAACTGTAATAATCTGTAAAATGTATGCACGAATAATCAAATATTATGAATATTTAGCACAACTTTGAATATTTTCAAAACCCACCGAAGGGTTCTACTTTGAATCAAGCTTCACAAAGAGTTGATTCTTGTCTGAAGCGATTCGGATCAGGATCAAAAATATTGTGTTGAACAAAGTTAGTGGTTTTATGCAATGTATAATGTCTTTGTTTTCTACGAAAAAAAATCATAAATATGTTTTTGCAGCACTGAATAATTCTCGATAAGATAGCATTTATTATTGTCTTGACTTTTTCCATCTTCAGTTGCTTGTAAGATGTTGGGTATAGGTTATAAACTCATAAGCCATGTCTTTTACATCACAGCATATTTTTATATGTAAATTTTTATTACTTTCTATTATAGCAAAGTTTGTGCTATAGTAAGTTGTATTTGTGAAGATTAAGAAATATGCAAGTACAAAGCATAAGCATGAGCAGTAAGCATGATATATATCCTATATATATATTTTCAGTTTGATAGTGCCTTCAGAAGGCGAAATAGCTGTTATGTATAATAATAATTACACAGCAAAACTAGTTTATAAGAAAACTGTTTTTTTACAAATTGAATAGTAACACTAGTGAATTTATACAAGAAAAAAATTGAAATGGAGTCATACAAATTAAACTTCATGACAACAATTCATTAAAATAGTGTGACAACGTTCACAATCCTCCTTACTAGAGTTTCCTGTTCTGAGGCGATCTGTAGTTTTTTTTTTATGTTTGCATCGAGTATTTAGTTTCACTGTATTGTTTCCACTGCTGTACTTTGTCCAATATAATCCTCTTGTTTTCAGCCCCCAGGGATTGTAGGGACCTAATTTAATTTCTCTTTGAAACAAAATGCATTCAAAGCAGCTAATCAGTGTAAGAATTTGTTGGTAAGGTTCACCTCGACGCTAAACCAATTGAAAATTCTCTCAATCTGACAGAGGTCCTGCGGTCAAAGAGCAAGGAAGGTTTTAGTGCCCCCTCAGCGGGTCCGGCAGGCGGACAGCGAGTGGGTGGGGAGATTGGGGGAAGCTGCGGTCTCAGGGGGGTGGGGGTGGAAGGGAGGAAGAGGGTTGAAGGGGGAAAGTAAAGGGTAGAAAAGGGCGCAGCTCCAGGGCGTGCCACCCCACGACAGTTAAGTATGGATTTGAGTTTCCAACATGGCGGCGGATGTTTGTCGTGAAAGGGTGGGTGGGCACAAGACCCAGTGGATGTGAAAAGGGTTGAGGAGAAATTTTGGCGAATTTCAAAATAATTATACGATTTAATTTGGAATTAAATTAATAATTTTAATTTATAAAAAGCAGCTTAAAAATATAGGAAGGTACCTACCTACTACTTACTAACATCAAAGTAAAAGTTTGACCTAAAAATATATGTCTATCTCCGTTTTTCTAAAACAATACGTAATTTATTAAGGTACCTTTATAAAAAGTTTAGTGCCTACAGATGAAATGCAAACACGAATCAAGTTTTTGATATGCATATTACAATTTGGAAGTACGAATAATAAATTTTCTAAGTAACTGTTTTTCTACGACAGTTTTTTGACGAACATTTCAAACATTGAATACTTGCGACTAAATATACTTTAACTCTCAGTTTGACATTTTGACCAACGTACTCGTAATTGCGAGAACGCGTTATATATTTTGGATCTTAAAAACATAAGTTCGTGAAATAAACATAAATTACGTTATATATTATATTTTAATCAAATGTCAACTGCCCGCACGTATGCAAGATAAAGAGTAGGCAGAGATGTAGGGTGGGAGAATACCCTTCAAGGGAGTGCCGGCACACAAATAATAATAATATAGGCACTTGAATACAGCGCCACAGCTCTGCTGAAAATGTGAATGGGTCCTTGGAGAAACACTGGCCGGGCGCCGTGTTCAATTCATACACTATACAGTCTATACACTGTACAGTAAAGTTGTACAGTGTACACTTACTGCTAACAGTGGATCCCAAATGTTTCTATTGGTGCTAGTTTTGATAAACATAAATAAATTTTATGCAATTTTTCGGCGTATGATTCGGTGTATGATTCGGTATGATAGCCATAGACATGCACGGAGAAAAATTTTATTCGAAAAAACGATAATTTTAATAGTAAAAACGGTTAAAAACGGGACTGAAGTTCTTACGAACAAATTAACAGGGTTTCAGTGTTTATTGGCGGGAACCTGTAAGAATAATTTGTTGGTATACGTAATTTTGTACGTATACCAACGAATTGTTCTTACATTTTCCCGCCAATAAACATTGAAGCACTACACAGTTTGTTCGTAAGAACTTCAGTCCCGTTTTTAACCGTTTTTACTATTAAAATGATTGTTTTTTCGAATAAATTTTTTCTCCGTGTGTTGACTGTGAATCAATGGACTTGAATAATTTTTTTTTCAAAGTGACACATTTATGGGTAGAGCTTGGAGAATAATTGACTTTGGGAAGAAATATAAATCTGACTTATCTTAATTTTTACACAGCACGTTTTTGTGAGTTTCCATATTATGGCTCCGATGGATTACTGGTTTGATTACTATACAAGTTTCCGTATTATATTAGAATTAATCACCTTAAGGCATGAACTCATTGGTCACTCTACCAGTTTCTCCTTTTAACTCAATTATGATAGATAACTATGGAGGTGATCATTGTTTTTGAAAAATATGTTTATCACATATAGAACACAGAATAACACTAGAAAAGCTTTCCGTACAAACTTGAATGGAAACCAAATTTCTATTTAGCACTCACATACACTCGCCTTTCTCGCCGATTTCCATAATATTGGAATTTCGTAAACGCAGTTTTGTATTGGAAATTTAAGCCTCGATCAGGCGAATATTTGTATCGCGAAACACGCCCATAAAACACTATTTGTGTTATTCTTTTTTCTATGGCTCACCACAGTTTATTGCCAGTCAGGAGCTCTATCCACTAAGCTCTAGCGGCTCAAAGCCGCCGTAGCTTAGTGGATAGAGCACCTGACCGGCAATCAGAGGGGCGTGGGTTCGAGTCCCGTCGGCGGCATGTATCTTTTCTAGGGAGGTTTTTTTCAATATGGATGAGTGTTTCAGGCTAATAATTATTGCTTAAAATACTGCCACTTGTATTGCAATTAATTCTAATCTTCCAGTGGAACATGGACATCAAGGAACGTCACGAATTTTTAGCCAATCACGACTCTACCCCCTCAATGAGCTGACCAAGGCTTTGGCTAACCTTGTTAAATATATTTTCTACAAACCTTGATATAGATTATAGATGCAGGTACCCACTGAAAAATTTACTTTAAAATTTAAGCATTCTAAAATGTTGAGCATCGCAGGGAAAATGTTGAATGTAATCTGAGAACGTTCCATATACCTTATGTTTGGTATGAAAGATACGTTTAAATTTTCTCTTATATTAATTAACTCGTCTGGAATATTCAAATTCAAAACAAATATATGCGCATTTAATTTGGTGAAAAGGGGTTCAACCCAAAAATACCTACGTATGGGTATGTACATATGTAGCACCTCATTTTGTACCTACGTTGGCAAAATGGTAAGTAGGTACCTACTATTTATTACCTTTCGTTTTTGAAACAAATTACAGTTGCTAAAAATTAAATAGGACAATAGAATCAATTAAACGTCATTCTAAAATAGATCATTTTATTCGTAGAAACGGTTAAAAACGGGACTGAGGTTCTTACGAACAAATTAACAGTGTTTCAATGTTTATTGGCGGGAAAATGTAAGAATAATTTGTTGGTGTACGGAAATTACGTATACCAACTAATTATTCTTACATGTTCCCGCCAATAAACATTGAAACCTTGTTAATTTGTTCGTAAGAACTTCAGTCCCGTTTTTAACCGTTGTTACGAATAAAATGATCGTATTTCAGAATAACAATTTTTCTCCGTGTAACAAGGTGACGTAAAAGTCCTCAATCGATTTCACAAGTCAGTAATTTTGTGTGTAAATAAAAACAATTATTAAAATACATACTTTAATCCACGTATCCGTGGCTAGCCTCATTGTATTATTTTTCTATTTACTTTAAAAAATGTAAAAATCATGATGATATCAGACACCATTTTCAAAAGTTAGAGCATCTTCCCATAGAGTTATGAATTTTGCACAACCTTTTCTTGTACCTACCTACCATACAGATAATAATTTAACATCATCCCCATTTTTTGTTTATATTTTAAACATGATGTACATAATAATTTATTGTTATCATGTTTAATTTGTAGAACTCCATTTTAATTTAACTTTTTTATTTTTTCTTATAATATTATTATTTCATTTAAAAACAGTTTATTTACAAACAATTTCTCTTTTGTAATTATCATTACGTGTGACAGCAGTTTCGACTTCCGAAGGCATTAGCAAACAGTAATCTATTGTAAAAATCTAACTACATAAAAATAATTATGTAATAAATTTGATGTTAGTTTAGTGACACGCTTCACTTTGTAGTCGGCGTGTAGCTACTGTAATTCTTTTGGATATTAAAAAAAATCGTTCATTAGTTTTTCTTATGGCCTGGTGCAACTTGTAACTAAGTATGACAAGTATTTGCTTTTATTTTCCCCCTAAATTTCCATGGACCAACATGACTCGTTGGTGAGTTTGGAAGTAAAAAGTCAAAACAGAATATTCAAAACTAGAAGAAATTTTTTCTAAGGTGACTGAGTTGGCATCACTTCTAGGACTCACCCAGGCGTCGTGAGTTTAATCCCTCGGATGGCTAAGTCCTCTATAACGACACAAGCAACACTTTGGTGGTAGTAGGAGATTTAAAAAATATCGACAGGTTATTCGTAACCCAGGAATTTTTATCATTGGTTTTTTTATTATTTGTTCTTAAAAAAAATATTATTTTAATAACCGCGGTATCTTTAAAAAATAGAATGGATTAAGTCGAAACCATCCTTAGTTACGTACCTACTTACTACTCAATTTCCTAGTGATTTTTGTTAAGATGAAGCTATACGCCAAATTACTATTTAGATTTATCTTTACTACGAATCGGTTTACATTATAAATGAGAAAAAAATACTCTATGGATACATTGAAGCTTTTCCTACCTTCTCTATTTATTGGAATTAAAATAAAAGTATAAATTACGTTACAAAAAATATAATCGTAAAATTACTAAATAATTGTTTTTTTCATTACATAAATATGAATGTTTATAATAAACATTCTTTAAAAAATACCCCTTTATGGCTAAGATTATTTTTGACTCGATCCATTGACTAACATTTTTCATAAAAAAAATAAAAACAACTTTGGCGCTACTTTCCTTGTGCAGATAATACCTAAAACACGCGAAGTTTTAAAGGGGTAAGAAGTCAAATATTTCTGGCGTTTGTATTTCTCTTAAACGAGAAAAACGTGTATTAATATAATATTAAATATTTTAAATATATAAAGAAAAATACAAAAAAACATAGTCGAATCGA
Organism: Limnephilus auricula; assembly: GCA_951813805.1. Taxonomy (NCBI): domain Eukaryota; kingdom Metazoa; phylum Arthropoda; class Insecta; order Trichoptera; family Limnephilidae; genus Limnephilus; species Limnephilus auricula. Next base: position 15,038,669 of record OX638404.1, read on the forward strand.
AAACGCTGAAAATAAGTCATTGATGTTCGCTCTGGATTTACGAATTCGGAGACGTCGCGTCGTTACTACCTATCCCATCCCAAATCAGGCAATCAATAAATTAAATTCCATTAGTGTCGTTACCCGTCCATTCGTTAGACCGTTAGATGCCGTCGTTACACGACAAGAATACAAAATCATACCTATATAAAGGGACCTATCTACGAGGGGCCTAAATCCTGGAGAAAATGGTATACTACTATAGAAGGATACCGCGAAAGAGATGAAAACTTTAATACTACAAAAACTGGGTAAAATTGTGGAACATAAATAATTTTTTTTAATAGCCAGAAGGAAGTAGGTAATTATTGCAATTTTTTTTAAAGTGAGCACGTACACGAGCCTCAACCACCCCGGTTCGGTGGGATTATGGCATGTTTGGCTTTATTATGAGGTTGACGGGATTTGGAAGTGGAAGGGGATTTTTTTTACATTTCGACGGTCCCCTAAAAAAATGTTGGATGTGCAATTTTGTAAGCTTGCAGTAGAGCTGATTAAAATTTCGGTTCTGTTTTTTTACTTTTTTTTTTTTTTATAGAGAAATCTCACAAGAGTCCCAACTGCTCCCTTCTGGAGCCAGTGAGACTGTGGCATTCCCAATTGGAGTATGTTGTGAGGTTAAGGTAAGTGGGGAAGGGAAGGAGATGGGGAAGAGGAAGGTGGGAAAGTACCTGGCTATTCAGATCTAGTCACTAAACACGGCTAGATCCGTAATTAAGCAACGTTTCAATTCTGAATAGTGGTCTTACACCAGGGCGATACTGAGAGTATCTTCCACTCTGGAACGTGCCGCAAATATAGTATATATTATTTTTATTAATTAATTGTGAAATAACACAAATTAATCAAATAAAATTTATTTGCGCACGCCGGGTTCGAACCCGCAACCTTCCGATTGGGAGTCAAGGGTCTTACCACTCGACCACGGACGGTCGTCTGTTTTTGAGATCAAGAAATATAGTGTTGTTTTGATAATTTGAATTAAATTTAATTTCATTTCAATCAAAATTCCGATAATACAGACTTTTATATCGCCAAAAGGAAATAAGCCAACACAACAATTTTTAGCAGATCCTACATTGTTCTTCGGGACTGTCGATTTGATCCATACAGGAGGTTTTGAAGCTAGTAATTTCCCTCAGGGCCTATGTCTTTTTAAGGAATGCTGTGTGGAGGGTCTTTTTAAGGAAAGGAAGGAGAAGAACCTCTGCGAAGAAAAAACGTATGAGAAGTGGGTAGGAACTTGAGTAAGTCCAGAAGTGATAGACGTATAAATCCATCCCTCCAATTGTGGTGCAGGGCGGTAGATCGAAGTCAAAAGGCCTTTCTCAACCAGTAGGTGGGCAGACGCATTCTCCGCTAAGACCCAGACAAACCTCACCCCAATGTGAACCTCACCAAAATGTCATTCTCAAATTTTGACATTTTCTATTAAACAATAATTATTATTTTCAATATATTGAAAATAAATAGCTAGCTTTATAAATTATAGCCTATATTTTATTCTGATGTATGAGCTATATTATTGTAAAGTTTCATTAAAATCCATTCAGTAAATTTTGCTTGAAAGAGTAACAAACATACATACATCCATACAAACTTTCGCGTTTATAATATTAGTAAGAATATTAATAAGATGAGAAAGGCATTGTACGTGCTAAATTTCTCACTAAATGGCGTCGAGACATGTGATGTCTACATTTTTTGGTGAAATACTTTTAACTCGTCACATATATAATAAGCTGTTTGAATCTTAGTTAAGTTTTGTAAATCCAACCCTATTGCTTTTGAACTTCATGATGATCTTAATTCAAGACACCCCTTCTAAGTATCCAAACTTAGTAAAAACGTAGTGAACCGGGAATAAACTGTAAAAAAGTAACCGTAGTAAAAACGTAGTGAACGTAGTGAACCGGGGAATGGGGAGACCTGTGGCGGAGGTGTTGGTTATCTAATAAATGGTTCCTGGTGCGGCTGGACCCATACCTGCCTCCTTTTTAAGACGTTCAACTTTTAATCTTAAGATGAAACCCGGTGGTGGAGATATTTGAAAAATAGATTTTGCTAAATTGTTGCTGTCACTGTTGCTCTTACTCCACCAGATATTGAGTGAAAGGGACAATGCACCTTGGGCCACTAATACCTAACTAAAATCGAGGTTTTGTATTCCCCATTTTTCTCCTCCAAAAAAGGACTGATTTTCAATTTTTTTTAACAACTATATAAGAAAAAACTATTTTATGTCTGTACAATAGTTTAAAAAAAAAACATTGTCTAGTTTGTATACTGAACGTCTTTTGACGGCGTTTAAACCAGTCAATTTTATTGATTTTTGGAAGGTCATAACTTCTATAAAAAGTAACTTATCAAAAAAAAACAAAAAGTACCGACACGCTAGTAGTTGATATCTATTTTATGTAAAAACAATATTTTCTCTAGGGTTAAAATCCAGAGAGATAAATAGGGAATACGTTTGTATGGAAAAATCACCGCCGGGTATCCCCTTAAGGGACCGCCCACCACTGGCACTTATCCCTGGAACCTAGTATATAATGAACCATTCCTATACTGAGTTTCCCTAAGCAACGTTTTCCAAGGCGGATAACGTATCCGTGTTATTCGTTACGTAGTGTTAATTTAGAATGTGGTTTCAGCAAGATCACTCAATTATTCAATTACAGTAGAGATAGGCTGTATTGTAGATTGAGGCTTCTCGCAGCCCTTGTTTGTGGAGCAAGTATCCTTCGTGTCGTGTCCCGGATCTTAATTAAAACCGCTAACTTGGTTACATAGCGGAAAACGAGAATCCAATGACTCTTGAATTAGTCCTATGCTAGAATCCCAGAGCTCCAATATAAGAGACCCGTAATAAACATTAGGTATTATATAATTATAGTTTGTGTGATTCAGAAAGTATTTCTTTTTAACCACTCGAGCGCTTTTTGCCACATTATGGCACTATTTCCAACCTCGGATTGCTTTGTTGCCAAAATGTGGCAAATTTTCAAAAAAAAATTTTTTTTATTGAAACGACTATATAATATATTGTACATTCAAAATATAACAAAATAAATATTCTCTAGATTCTTTCAAATGTTTTAACGTTAAAGATTTAATTATATTTTTTTTATAAATCCTACAAATATGTGATAATAAACAAAACATAGGGCAATTCATTGGCTACATAGAACTATAATCAGTTTGTATATCTCGATATTCAAATTCGGAGGTATAATTTTTTTTTATGTGGGCGGAAATTTCCTTTAGCAATCCGAGAAACAATATTTTAATTGCTCTGTCGAAAGACAATGATAAATTTATATTCCGAGTGAACACCGTTAGTGAACTAGAAAAATTAGGTATTTTGTCAAAAATTTCAACAAAATAAGTACACATTTCAAATATATAAATATGAGTTATTAGAATAATTTTGGTTCATACTAGGTACCTAGATCGCTTGTTGGAATCGTTCCCACAATATGTTTCAAATTTAAAAATCAAAGCAAAATCCAGTTCTACTTGTCATTGAACTGGAGTTACACAGGGACACTTTTTAAAATGCTGATCGCGTAGGGTGTAGGCGGTGTAGTTGTAACTCAATGGTAAATCGTATTTAGGAATAAAAATGAAAATCAAAGAAAACCGATAGAAGTGTATTGTGGGCGTGTCAGTGTGCCTGTATTAAGCATGGGATTGACGCAAAGTTCACATTAAAAGATACCTTATAACACAATTGCGCTCGCCATACAATCCCATATATATAAAATATGATGCGTTCTATGCATGGTTCGGGTCTTCGCTATTCGTCGTTATTCTCCATAACCGCTGCCGACGCTATATTTGAAAAGTTGTGCGACGCCCTCTCCGCCGTAAACAGAAGAGGGGGTCATTTTTAAATATGCAGCTGCCGTGCTCAAGCCGCTGTCAGCCGTGAAGTTGATAGATTCAGTAGAAAGAAATGATATTCCGTGGCCGCTTCCGAATTCAACTGACCCCCCTCTCCTGCCGTAGGAAGGAATCTTTTATAACGTAGTGCATCGGTAGAAAAGATATTGGGTTATAAAGTATATTTTGATGTGATCTTCGCGTCTGTCCTGTGCATTAAGCTCAATTTTCCATAATTTCTGGTAAAATTAATAAAATATTTTCAAATGCCGTAATTCTACTTTTCAAGTAATCTTACTTGTAGGTTCTATCTGAACTGTTCTAAAGTACTGAATATATTGGATCTATGATGTTTGATCCCCCGACAGTTGCCTTCCGTCACACTTATATATAAGTTTTATTTATATATCTTATCTTATTCTTACTAATATTATAAACGTGAAAGTTTGTATGGATGTATGTGTGTTTGTTACTCTTTCACGCAAAAACTACTGAATGGATTTTAATAAAACTTCACAATAATATAGCTCATACATTACAATAACATATAGGCTATAATCTATAACTTATAAAGCTGGCTATTTTCCATATACGAGTATGAAAATGTTAAAATTTGAGAACGACATTTTGCAAAACAATTCTATTTTAGAAAATATTTAAGTTAGTGAATTTATTTGGAGTACTCGCCTAATACTTTGAATCGAATCAAGAATTATAAATCTTTTAAATAAATAGGTTAAGAATATTGATAAAAACATAGATGGGACATAGGAAAAGAAAATAGGCTACGTTAGTATATATATATTGACAACGTTTATATATATAAACATTGTAATAAGTTGTATATATATAGAATATACAGAATATACAGTCGGTTTAGGAAAAATACGCTATGTCTATGTCTACTAACACAAAATACACCCGTCCCCAATATACGTCTTTAAAGTGTCCTCAAAAGATGTGCAGAGAAAATGTATCGCCAAAAAACAAAAGTGTAGAACATATTTTCATTCGAATGCAACGATAAAACTACTTGTCTATGAACTGTATAGCGTATAAGTACAAAAAATCGACAATGTAAAGAAATTCGTTTGATATCCATCCCAACTTATTAATAAAGGTACTATTATTTTTAACTTAATGAGTTACAACTTAAATTATAAAATTTTAATGAATGGAGGCAACATGTGTTAAGAAAATGAAGATACCTAATTTTGGGAGTTTTCAGTCGAAGTATAATATATGACCGAATCGGATAGGGACACATTAGCTCAGTGGTCAGAGCAGCAGCCCGGAAAGCCGAAGTCCCAGATGTGACCGATATTTATCTGTTTCAGATTTTCGATTGAGTTTCGTTAATATTGTCTTCATTAATTAAGGTATTTTTAAGGAGCTTTTAGATTTGAAATTAAATTATTATAATTTTATAATAGTTACAATTTTGGTAGCCTAACTATCGGGGAACAGCTGTCGGGTCACCGAATATATTATATTTAGTTATTGTGAAAGTTTTCACAAATTACAATTTAACATACATACATTTAATTACATAGGTAAGTATATCGATAATATCAGATGAGATGGTGCTTGGAGAGCATATTTATTGCGATCTTAAAGTCACTTTTGATTAAATTTGAAAATGTCTATCTTAGAAGAAATGCGGGTTAACAGAGTGGTCATTCTCCCCAAACAAAGGCATGATCATTGGTAGGTTGGTCCGGCCTCTTGGAAAAATAAACAGTCTGTGCTGTCTAGCTCTGATGAAGTTTTCGGGGACGTAAAGCGAAATTCGTTACAGAATATCAGGATTGCAAATGTGCCCATTTAGAAACTTACGTGCCATATATGTATATGAGTTATAAAATACCTTGATGCGCTTTTGGGTAACATTGTAATATAGGCACTAACAGTGTTCTAAAAGAAGATATGTTTCAATATGTTTTTCAAGTATCAAATCTTTAAAGTTGGGTGGCTTTTTTTTGAAATTTTTTGAATTTTTTTTTTATTCAATAAAATGTTAGTTACATTTTTTGGATTTTACGACCACCATGCCCGTATTTTGGTGGTAGATTTTGTATAGGGTGCATTCACATATGAAATTTGAAAGAATGTGAAAGAATATTAAATAACATAAATTGACTAAAACATAAATTGAATAAAAGAATATTAAATAACATAATATTAAAGAATACAAAGTAATACAAATAATATTAATAAAGAATATTAAAGAATACATAATAATGTAAAGTAATGTTTTAAAGTAATGTTTATTTTTAAACATTCATCCTATCACATCTCTTTTAATGAGTCTAGTTTTTTAACTGTTAATTCGTGGTGGAATTCCATTGTATTAGATTTGAAATTAAACAACTTTTTCACATTGTTCCACTTATTTATTTTCAAAATTGTTTAATTTCATATCTATCACATCTCCCCTTCTTGCCATTTTTGGCAAACTTCAGCCTGTATGTGGAGGTTCTGTTTTCCTACTTAATCTCAAACGAAAACTCCAGTTGTTCAGAAATAAGGCAGGCATTTTTAGTTTGATATTACCTGTTACTACTTGTGGAATACCATTAATCTTAACATTTCCTTCAATTTCAGATTTCAAATGATCGAAGGAATTGTTCAAGGCTTGCCCTTAAAGCTTTGAATTTTCAAATACATCGCTTCTGAAAATTACAGAAATGGTTATGGTCCGGCGTTATTTTAAAGTAAAAACACGTTGGTCAAGAGTAGGTACCACATTCCCATCCTTGACAAGCCGGGTCTTCATCAAAAAGACATTTGCAAACCCGAGAGAGCAAAAACGGTTTTCGGAGCATATGTAAGCGACGTCAAGTCCTGAATTCTCGCAGAGTAAATCTCTTTCACACACACACACACACACCGCCCCTTCCCTCAGTCCTACCCCCTACAGACCGCACCTCTGATTTATTGCCCAAGCCCCATTTTCCTCCCCCCATATCCCCCGTCCTCCTCTTGCTCTCCTCCACTCCCCACCCCCAGGGAGGGTGGAATAAAGCGGTGCTTGTGGTATATGGCCGGAATCATGAAAACTCACCATTACGTGACGCGGGTAGTTTTAGAGGTACTGGCAAAAATCATTGTGCAGCCGGCAGTGATTGGCCTGGCGTGTGTGGTCTGGACGATTTAAAAAAAAATAATGATTTTACACGCCGCCAAAAAAAACTTTGGGTACCTACATAAGACTATTTACAATATTTACAACAAATTTCATCGATGACATAGTAAAATGTGCGTTATATAATAATTAAAAACAAATAAAAAGACCCCCGTTACTCATTTATTTGGCAATGTTAATTATGACAGCGATAGTTAAAAAACACTATTTTCAAAATCTTTTAGTCTTGATGGGCTATTACGGGTGAAATGAAAAATTCAACACCTATATTTTGTTAAACTCAATCAGAAAAACATCGCACAAATCCTGATCCATAGCTAAAGTGTAAATTTGTTGTTAACCTCTCTTTTGGTCGCACATCATCATCTCACCACACAGCACCCCCAAAGATGACACAGGCACAAATTTTTTTCCTTAGAACTTCCTGTGTGGAGTTAATGTAAAAAAATATAACAAAAAATCATAATTAAATGAAACAAATAACTTTGTAAATATATAAATACAATTTTCGATATGTTTTGAAACCGATGGTTTCTTTGTCAGGATAAGAATTGTTTATTAATGTAATAGTTATTATTAAACATAATTATTCAAGGTTTTTTTTTTATTTTATGCCCGGGTTAAATCTTCTTCACAGGAAAAACTAAACCCTTCCACACACTTTTCCACTAATAATCATCCAGTCAATCAACGCTATGTAAGTGTACTACATAAATATAATAAATACAAAACAATACAAGAACAACATGTCAACCCACTAGAGACCAAGTGGAAAAATAATTCACCGACTCCAGATATTTTCATATCAGAGGGTTCGGCTCGGGTAGAACTCCTAACTGGACCGATAAATCCTGACGAAGAATCCATCGGTTTCGAAACATGCCGATAATTGTGTATAGTGTACACCACTATATAATCTTATATAGTGGTGTACACAGAGTTATTTTTGTTTCATTTAATTAAAAATGAAGCTACGAAGTGATTTTCATTATATTTTATTAATCATCAACCCCTAAACCCTAATGAGCTTTTACAATTTACACAATGTTTATGATTAAGTGTAAAACAGATCAAAAAAAGATTTAGGTAACAGAAAATAATACAAAAATTTGTATAACCAGATGTAGGTATATAAATAAAAGAAAAAGAATTTGAACATTTTAACATATAATTTGTTTTTTAATAATTTTGCGAATATTGTAGATGTCTTAATAATCAATTTGTTTTTGGGCAGCAGCCTGCAAGGTAAAGATTGCCTTGATGATAACCAATTTCTGATAGGTATGTATTTACGACAAAATGCGAAATAACATGTGGATTTATTTACGCTTTTAGTAATAAGAAAAAAGCTCTTTTCAATAAGTATCTAACTAAATACAAATTTACTAAAATTATCAATTGAAGGTAATAAATTCCTGTGCTGATCACCGATTCCAACATACAGATATTAAATTAATCGCTGGAGGTTATACGAGAATATAAAATGTACTTCTCAGGCGCGCACAAACAATCGTCAAGTCATCGATCTCCTCTTTTTGCCCGCTTTTCTGTCATTAATTCGCGGAGAACAATGCGAGCCCTCCCTCACCCCCTCAATTCATCGCCCCACACCCTCTCCTCCACTCCAAAAGTACCCCTGGCCCTCGGGGGATGGCGGCCAGCCGATATTCGATTTTGCTTAATTAAGCACAATGAAATAAACCCAATTTATTTAAATATTTCAGTAATATCAATTACAAGAGAATCAAACGAGAAATCAATCATATACTTATTTTTCACTTTTTTTTTGTATGAGTATTGCTAATATTCATATTGATTATATTTGCTCTTATCTCATGTATTTTATATTCTATTGTTTATTAAATTGAATAAAATATCCCATTCACGTAAATGGGAATAAAACTATGATTATTTTTTTAATTTCATATAAATTTTATGTATGGCCATTATTAAAACATTTGATAACCGCATTGAGTTCTGAAACAGCTATCACAATTATAAAACCTAAAATATTTCCAAAACTTATTATCCACTTGAGCACTTTTTGCCACATTATGGCACTATTTCTAAAACCTCGGATTGCTTTCTTGCCACAATGTGGCGAATTTTCAAAATTTTTTTTTTAATTAAAACGACTATATAATATATTGTACAGTACATTCAAAATATAACAAAATAAACATTCTCTAGATTCTTTAAAATGTTTTAAGGTTAAAGATTTAATTATATTTTTTTTATAAATCTAACAAATATGTGATAATAGACAAAAGATAGGGGAATTCATTGGCTACATAGAACTATAATCAGTTTGTATGTCTCCATATTCATATATTGATTTATTCCAAAGTTAAATGAATGGATTTCAATTAATTAAATACAATAAAAATAAATAAATAATGTTTTTATTGGATAAATAGTGTTGTTTCTTATTCTATCATAAACGTTGCAGCTCAAGAGAACGGGTTGTTTTTACGATTTATCATGGGTGTTCGAATTCCGCATGGGTCTCTTCAAGACTCTTATTCACATCTTCCTCTCCTCAAAAAGACCCCTCACACAACGTCCTCAAAGATGACACAGGCCCTTATGGAAATCACCTCAAGGCCTCCTTAATATAAAAACTTGCCACTCTTTTGCGAAATTCGCACAACGAAAAATAAAGTATCATCAATAATTTGTTCAGAGGAAAAAAAAAATGGGAGCAGAAGCGCGAGCTAAACCGGTTTGTAACTGCTAGGCATCATACACGGAGAAAAATGTTATTCGAAAAAACGATCATTTTAATAGTAAAAACGGTTAAAAACGGGACTGAAGTTCTTACGAACAAATTAACAGTATTTCAATGTGTATTGACGGGAAAATGTAAGAATACTTTGTTGGTATACGTACGAAATTACGTATACCAACAAATTATTTTTACATGTTCCCGCTAATAAACATTGAAATCCTGTTAATTTGTTCGTGAGAACTTCAGTCCCGTTTGTAACCGTTTTCACTGTTAAAATGATCGCTCTTTCGAATAACATTTTTCTCCGTGTATGTTATTTTATCTGAAACCATGAAGAAAACATGGATTCTGTCGTTTTTAGCGATGCAAATTCCCTATCTATTTATCTATTCCCATAACAGAAGTAATTCCGACCGGTCTTCCAGCCTCGCTGCTAGTAATGTAACTCTCGCGCCGGACGGTGATCATTAGTTCCGAACATATTTCAGCATTTTGCGCTCAGGCTGTAATTTTGTGAAAGCGGGCGGGGTGGTCTACCCCCACCCACCCCTTCCAACCAGGGCAAGGGTGGTGGGATATATCGCTGAAGGATAGGCAGGAAACAGACAATGAGATATTTGAATACTATTTAAAACAATGCAAAATCTAGAATAAATTAAATCAAGTCAAAACTATCTTACTGATTGAAAAAATAAAAAATTTTGTACTTTTTTTAAAACAATAAATTTTTTTTGTTCAAAACCGTATCTATGTTTCTAATTTTATTATATTTAATAATTGTAAACCTTTTGGTGTGTAAAAACCAACGCCCTTTTTTATATACTTTTTTATTTCAAATTAGTGCCTCCGCTGACGAGGCAACTGAAAAAAAAACCTATTTGCAACTAAACTCGCTTTCCTGTGTATGTCAATGTGATGGTCGGCACACTACACAATTTCTCAAAACCTGTTGTCAATGGCAACGCAAGCGACTCGCGACTCGCCCGCTAGTTGCCGTGGCCGACCGTTGCCAGTTTTTTTTTACAAACATAGGCCCTGAGGGAAAAAATTGATATTTTAATGATATTTTTAATATTTATGAAGTCGTTTGACTTTTACGAATGTGAATGCGGACGTGCTCGGGAAAATTATAAAAATCATTGGTATTTACGTATATCGATCCGATATTGTTCAGTTATCGATTTCACTATGCTAGGCTCCCTGACCCGTATGGTTTATTCCTAGCGTACCCGAGAAAAATTCAGCAGGATAGAGCCACAGTCTTTTGTGTATGTATATACTATATCTATTAACTTAGGGGCGCAGTAAATTTCTTTACTTATTTCAGGTTGGCTTAAAAAAAAGATTAAAAAAATTGATGAACATAAGACATAAAGCAAGCACATTTTTCATTCTCTGACGTGTGTAGTTTGTAGGAGAAGTGAAAGATTGCACAAAAATAAATTTAACAAACACAAAGTGCAGAAAATTGCTCGTAAAAAAATGTTGTCGTTTTAAATTAATGTTGTATTTATTTATTTTACTGTAATTATGTTATTGAAATATCACTGTGAAATAATGAATTAGGTACGTACTAACTACCTACTTATTTTCGATTTTAAATTGGAAGAATCTAAATACAAATCGTTAAAAACATTATACATTGGCAAATCAAGAAAATAAACCGCCAATGTATGAAGGTGAGTGAGAGAGAAAAGTGCCATAATCAAAAATAATAATTTTGGTTATGTGCCGTTCTGCGTAACATTAGTTTAATTAAATCAAATTTGATTTGAACATAGGTATCATTTTTAAAATTGGAACTGATTATGTGATAAAAGCAGAAAAGCGATAATGTAGGTTATTATATTATAGTACCTACTTGCTAAATAATATTTACAGAATAATTTTAATTGTCATTTTATAAATTGGAATTTTGTTGGTCTGCGCTAGTAAATACCAAAGACATAATGAATAATATTCGATTAAATTTATCTACTAAAGTATTGCACATATGTTTTACCTACATGGAGAAAAATGTTATTAAAAATACGATGATTTTATTCGTAAAACGGTTAAAAACGTGACTGAAGTTCTTACAAACAAATTAACAGGGTTTCAATATTTATTAACGGGAAAATGTAAGAATAATTTGTTGGTATACGTAAATTTCGTACGTATACCAACAAATTATTCTTACTTTTTCCCGCCAATAAACATTGAAACCCTATTAATTTTTTCGTTAGAACTTCAGTCCCGTTTTTAACCGTTTTACGAATAAAATGATCGTATTTTTTAATAACATTTTTCTCCGCGTGTGAAAAAAGCAGACAAACGATAATGAAGGTTATTACATTATAGTACTTGCTAAATAATATTTACAGAATAATTTTAATTGTCATTTTCTAAAGTGGAATTTTATTGGTCTGCGCTAATAAATACCAAAGACATAATGAATAATATTCGATTAAATTTACCTACTAAAGTATTGCACATATGTTTTACCTAATAAAATACGAAAAATCTATAATAAATATATCGTACAATTTTGCCTATTTTAATACATTATGTATTTGATGGGTTGAGTTAGGGGTAGTTTTCAACAGGGCGAGGGGTGGATAAGAGGAGGGGGTGGCGGTGGGAGAGGGGGTGGGATCGTGCTCAGGGCATGGTTGGCAGGTTTTCACTAATCAATCACTCTTCATGCTCCCGATTTCTCCGTAAAACGCACGCAAAACACGTTGAAACGTTTGCAATGATAGCCGCTGTAATTATTTGAAGGCATCATTTTCATGAATATTTAGCCCGTTTGTAAGTAGCTGCGGGTTAATTTTTCGTGCAACGAAGAGGATATTTTTAAATTTAAATATTTTAACCTGGAACCGTAAAAAGTTTTAAAAATAATATATACATTTGTTAAATGTATTTAGTAAGTTCAAAATATTATTATTAAATTTACATGTTATTAAAAGTTTTTATTCCATCACTAATTAAGTTTTATCGTAAGTTTTGATGATGGTGGACTAATGTATACAAAACTTCTTAATAAACTTTTCTAGTAAATCTATTAGTTGGAATGGAAAATTTCCAACCAACTCTATAAAAAAAATTACTTAAACAAAATGCTAAACCCTTAGCTGGAATGTATTCGAAAGTTTTTTTTAATGACTACATATTTGAATTTAGATTTTGTTTTCTTGAATGAATGAATGCAAATCTTGGAAGTGGAAATTTATCCACTTTCTTACATCCGATCGAGCTGAAATTTAGAAGATAGACTTATTGCCAATAACAATGTATAGTATTACCGTATGGTGGCACTCACGCACACACGCATGCAGACACAGGCATTTATCTGAAATCGGTTTTGAAAATGATCAGTAAAACGCAAGTGTACACAAACATTGTTTATACTGATCATTATAAAATTATATTACTACTAGCTTCTGCCCGCTACTTTGACTGCGCAAGATTAGTACTACGAGTAGCCTATTTTCTTTTCCTATGTCCCATCTATGTTTATTCCAAAATTCCCTATTTATTTAAAATATCTATTATTTTTTAGTCGATTTAAATTATTAGGCGAGTACTTCAAATAAATTCACTAATTTAAATATTTTATAAAATAGAATTTTGATCTCACAATTATTGTTTTGCAAGATGTCATTTTCAATTTTGACATTTTCTATTAAACAATAATTATTAATTGATATACATGGAAGATAGCTAGCTTTATAAAATATAGCCCTTATCTTATTCTGATGTATGAGATATATTATTGAAAAGTTTCATTGAAATCCATTCAGTAGTTTTTGCGTGAAAGAGTAACAAACACACATACATCCATATAAACTTTCACGTTTATAATATAAGTAAGATAAGATTTACCTCTTATTAAAACTTTTTATTCCATCACTAATTAAGTTTTATCGTAAGTTTTGATGATGGCGGAATAATGTATACAAAACTTCTTAATAAATTTTTCTAGTAAATCTATTGGTTGGAATGAAAAATTTTTAACCAAAATTATAAAAACATTTACATTTCACTTAAAGAAAATGTCCGAATTTTTTTTTTTAGGAATCTACATATTTGAATTTAGATTTTGTTTTTTTGAATGAATGAATGCTAGCTACTCTTAGAAGTGGAAATTTACCCACTTTCTTACATAGATTTCCGATCGTACTTAAATTTAAAAGATAGACTCGTTGTCAATAACAATGCATTGTATCAACTTATGCACGGAGAAAAATGTTATTCTAAAATACGATAATTTTATTCGTAAAAACGGTTAAAAACGGGAGTGAAGTTCTTACGAACAAATTAACAGGGTTTCAATGTTTATTGGCGGAACATGTAAGAATAATTTGTTGGTATACGTAATTTCGTACGATTACCAAAAAATTATTCTTACATTTTCCCGCCAATAAACATCGAAATACTGTTAATTTGTTCGTAAAAACTTCAGTCCCGTTTTTACCCGTTTTTACGAATAAAATGATCGTATTTTAGAATAACATTTTTCTCCGTGTAGGTTAAACACACCCCTCTCCCGATCCCCGCAGAATTGTAAATAAAAAGAAAAGTATTTAAAAGTGTTAGTATCCCAATAGTCTTTGAATAACGCACTTTTATTTCTTAGACTGAATTTACAATCGTCAGTCCCGTTTTTAATCGTTTTTATGAACAAAATGATCGTATTTTAGAATAACATTTTTCTCCGTGTGGTGACACCCGTGCACAAACAGGCATTTCTCTGAAATTGGTTTTGAAAACGCAAGTGTTCACAAACATTGTCTTATACCGATCATTATAAAATTATATTACTATGGTTTGATAGATGGCTATATAATTTTATTATGTAAGTGAGTAAAACAAGATAAATTTTCAATTTATATAATACTTTAGCTTTCTGGATTAAAGCCCCACTTGAGTATAATTAGTACATTGTGTACTATACCTGCTCCCCTCGCGAATTCGCCAAACAAAGCAACGAGATAACTGAGGACTGGATTACAGCCACCAGATGGGGTCTTGTCGTCCCACCTCCACTCCGCCCGTCTCACCACCACCCCTCCCCCCTTCCTCTTCAGTAACTCTGATTAACGAGCGCGTCTTCCACCGTCCCTTGCCTGAAACAACGGGATACAAAATACATTATTCATAATTGCTTTCTGGAAATATCCCGCGCCCGCCCTGGTCCTATATGCACGAGCCCCGGGCAAACAGAAAAGGGTCGGGCCTACCCGGAAAGGAGCAGATGAAAGAAAACCATTCCGTGCGTTAATTTATAAGAGGGAACTTTACAAAAGGAGGCATTTTCCCTTTCAGTTCCCCTCCTAGAGTGATTATTTGCGGGAAGAGGGAGCATGCGCGATGCCTGATTCCCGCAAAGAGGATCGAAAGGCAAATAAACCCACGGTACATACATGCTTGCAGCTAGCAATTGTTCCTGTAAAACACATTAACAAACATTAAGGAAATTTAAAAGCTTCTCATCTAAAGTTCATGGGATCACCAATAGCAAAATTTGCTACGATTTGTAACATAAATTTTGAAACTATAATAAAAAATTTCATACAAACAAAGAATGCATGTAATTCATTTAATCCCCTGCCAAGAGGAACAGACGTCATATAAATCAACGAACATACTTGCAATCAGCATAAGTTTCAATAAAGCACATTAGCAAACAATAAGGAAATCTCAAAACCCGCTGAATATTCAAAGGATCACCAATAGGAAAATTTGCTACGATTTGTAACTTAAATTTTGAAACTATAATTAAAAATTTCATGCAAACAAAGAATGCATGTAATTCATTTAATCCCCGCAAAGAGGAACAAAAGTCAAATAAACCAACGTACATATTTGCAATCAGCATAAGCTTTAATAAAGCACATTAACAAACATTAAGGAAATCTCAAAATCGCCGAATATTCAAGGGATCACCAATAGTAACATTTGCTACAAAATTAATCAACATACCTAGGGGATACCTAGCATACACTATTAAATTTTGCCGCATTATTTCATTATTCAAATTAAAAAATATTATGAAAGAACCGCCATAAAACGAACTAACGAAAAAATTAAAGATTTTTTATTAATGTTGTAGAAAGCAATCACTTTGTGGTTTGACATATTTAATAAAAAATAAAATACTTTTTTGTTTTAAAACCACGATATTAATAATTTACTTTACCGACCGGTTTCGCTTAACTCAATCATCTTCAGGGTACAAATTAATACTTAATTTACTTTACCGACCGGTTTCGCTTTACTTTAGCATCTTTAGGATACAAATTAATACTTGTATTAAAATTGGAACTGATTGTGTAATAATTTATATATAATAATGCTACTAATATTTAATAATAATATAATTTGTACCCTGAAGATGCTTGAGTAAAGCGAAACAGGTCGGTAAAGTAAATTAATAAATATCGTGGTTTTAAAACAACAAAAGTGTGTTTTTTTTTTATGAAATATTTTTTTCCTGTTGGGTAGCTTATACAGGTAGCTTATAGCCACCACAGAACGACGCCCTTACCTCAAAGATGCGTCCCTACATGGATACGTATATGTTTGCCGCCAGCCATCGTTTCGGCAAAGCAGATAAACAAACAATAGGTTCAGGAAATCTGAAACCTACCCTTCCAAGTTGGAGGCTTCACCTGATGTTATTGCTACGAATCCCCACCCATTTGTGTGCTCTTAGGGTGGAAGTAAGGGATGAATTCTTGCTTTCATTCGAGATAATGATCCGGGGTCATACGCATGATTTATTTGGGAGGATACAGCGCGATATTAAATTTCACCCTTTCGGACCCTTATCGCGGCAAGCTTGAAGACCTACCTAGTGCTTTGCATCTTTCGTTTAATTTTAGATAAATTATACACAGTTAAATTTATTCATGAAAGCATGTTTCTTTATTATCTTTGGAAGAGTTATAGCTTATTCTACGTGATAGCACAGATATATTTAAATTACATAATTACGTACACACGAAAGTAAGATATTGAACAGTATATGTGTAGGTGCAAGTACTTTTTTTAAATGGTCTTATAAGCAACATCTTCCACTTAGTGTGGTGGTAGTAGGAGAATTTCAAATATTGTTGGGTTATTCGTAACCCGGGAATGTTTGTCTTTCTTTTTAAGAAAAAAAAATTAAGGCTCCGTTTTAAGCTTTTAAAAAGATTAAATAGATTTCTGAAGACGTTTTCAAAGGGAAATGTGATGTAAATACGAATGATAGAGGGAGCGATTATGTATCATTAATAGGCGTAAGCAAAAATATTTAAAAAAAATATAGTTAATTTAAAAAACACTGTGAATTTTTTCATACCTATTACCTTAATAATTTGCTAAATAGGAGAACCAGGGGTTGTAGCATGGTCGATCGATAAGGATCGGTAGGATAATTGTCAGCAACTTCTCATCGATCCCTAGGACAACTGTTAATCGCTATTGTACAAACAAGCGTTGATATCGAATATATTAAGGGCACTTAGTCATTGTGAACTGTCTCTTATTCATTTGCGACCTGCAGTTGTCCTAGGGAACGATGAGAAGTTACCGACAATTATCCTACCGATCCTTATCGATCGACCATGCTAGCACCCCAGGTGTGTTTTTATAATTTTGGGAGCACGATTTCGATTTTCAGTTTTCAACTCAGCATCTGAATAGAGATTATCTTAAAAAATCAAGAGCTTAAAAACTTAAAGTGTTCAACGGAAGTATGTTATCATCGGTCCAATGCCAAAGTCGCGAATATTTATTTTTTAGAGTGCCATTATTTAATTCGAGATTATTATGTATCTATATTAAGAGATCTTTCTCCCTGTGAGATCCCTGTGTGGTAAAACCATGTATGATCGTGTGAGGAATGTGGAGATTCGAAAAGAATGCAAGGCTGATGTGAGCGTAATAAGTAAGATTAAGAAAGGGACGCTTAGATGGTTTGGGCATGTTGAGCGAATGAATGAAGAAAGGAGTATAAAAAGAATTTATGACGCGAATGTGAATGGTAGAAGAAGCCGAGGACGCCCAAGGAAGACGTGGCACGATCAAGTAAATCAGATACTTGAGTCGGGCCATGTCAAGAGTCAGAATAATAGAAGAGTATGTATGAGAAGATGTATGAATGTGAATGAGGCAAGGAGTGTGTGCCAAGACCGAGTTGTTTGGCGGTCCGTCCTCTCTGCCTACCCCTGCGGGGAAACGCCGCGATGGTTAGTTAATTAGTTACATTGAGCCCTTATGAAACAAAGGTAATGAAATATACTTCAGAATTACCATATATTTTTTATCTGTTTATCCGAGTTCAGCAGTTAAGACGAAAAGTCTAAGTGCAAGACGTGCACGTATTTACCCATCAAAAGTTTGCAACACAATAGCTGTCATACAATCAAGTAAATCAGATACTTGAGTCGGGCCATGTCAAGAGTCAGAATAATAGAAGAGTATGTGTGAGAAGATGTATGAATGTGAATGAGGCAAGGAATGTGTGCCAAGACCGAGTTGTTTGGCGGTCCGTCCTCTCTGCCTACCCCTACGGGGAAACGGCGTGATGGTTAGTTAGTTAGTTAGTTAGTTAAGAGATTTATTAAAGCTAGTTTAATAATAATATATATATTTTTATATTTTTTATTTAGTGAAAATTGTAATTATAACATATATTTTATTTAACATCTCATATTAAATTATTATGTATCTATATAAAGAGATTTATTAAAGCCAGTTTAATAATAATATATACATTTTTTTTTTTTTTTTTTTTTAATATTTATTTGTGAAAATTGTAATTATAACATTATAAATATATTTTATTTAACATCTTATATTAAATTACTATTTTTCCATTTAAAGCATTTGCTTGTGTATGGAAGAGGAGAGTACATAGGTGTAACGATTTATGGTATCAATTCTAAACTTCAAACCTCAATATCTCCGATTGTTTTTTTTTTTGGATTTGTTACTTCGGAAGTTACTTGATGTTAGATTAGTATGTGCATATGTCGACTAAAATTTCCACATTTTTTCGGTAGCCTTTAGACCCACAGATGTCTGACATGTCTAATATTTATCAGGTATGGAAAAAACCATAAAATATATAACTGCCTATCCCTACACTCATTCCTTATTCCCTTTCATTAAGCAAGTTACGGGCAGAACGTCCCCACACGTCCCGAGAAAAAGCACTTAAACCCCCGCTTTGCCTCTGCCGAGTTAAGTTTAACTCGAGCGTCAGACTCGCAAATGGAAGATTTCTGCGGCGGACCTCGGCCGGCCCCGCCTACCTCCGCTTCCGCTAACTAAGCCGTTTCCGACTAATTCTGCGCTTAGAATAGTTGAAGAGCGGTTACGGTGTACCTGTGGGCTGTGGGCTGTGGGATAACTTTAACTTTTCCACGTCTATTGTGGAGAGTGAGGATTATAGAAAATAGAGTATTTTATTTTATTTTATTTGGAAAACCAACAGTTATAACATTTTATAAAGTATAATAAAACATGGGTAAATCATTTAACCAATAAAAGGTTTCCACTGAAGTATCTTAATTTTTTAATGTAAACAAAGAAAAATAGTTACATTAGCATATGGGGATGGGATGGTGGGAGGGAAGGGAAAGGGATGGATCTATTCTGTATACTTATTAGGATGTACGTAAGTTATGTAAGTAGATATAATAAAGTATCGAGAGATTGCCTGTGTGACTTTAAGGAGTGTGGTGCAGAGTTAAAAATGTCTAATTGTGTGTAGTACGTATTGAAAGTGTGTGATGCACGATAAATGAAGGAGTTTTGCTTAGAATTGGTGTTGCATCGAGGGAGGCTAAAATTTTTGTCTGATCTGGTTCATTTGTTGGTATAAATTACTAAAGTGGGAGATTAAGTTATATTATTATTTGTGTGGGATATTAATAATTTAGTCGAAACAGTGCCCCATACATACACATACATAGTAAAAACGGTTAAAAACGGGACTGAAGTTCTTACGAACAAATTAACAGGGTTTCAATGTTCTCGCCAATAAACATTGAAACCCTGTTAATTTGTTCGTAAGAACTTCAGTCCCGTTTTTAACCGTTTTTACTATTAAAATGATCGTTTTTTCGAATAACATTTTTCTCCGTGTATTAGCGCAGCTTTACGGGGCACAACGTAAAATAAAATAAAATATAGGTTGACTAATAGTTCTGAGAATAAGACCTCGCGTCCAACAATCAATGTTTCTATTTTTCTTTTATTTAAAAGGGTATTATAGTTCTTCTCAAATCAAATTCTAGACGCAATGACTCTTTTTTACAAAAAAACATAAATTGATTTTGAAAGATTGTTATTTTATCTGGTAAACGCATTTTTTCAAATTTTGAAAAACTAAGTTAATTTTTAATATACTAAGGTTATAATACCGTTGGTCGTTGGCAGATTTGTTCAATTTTCAAAAGAAACATTGTATTATACAACACAAATTTAAAATCATATAATCACACAGCTAAAAAAATCAATTCATAATCTAGTAAAGACATTTTTCAGAATTTTAATTTTAATTAAATTAAAATCATAAAAAAATAAATACGAGAACGTGTTTTGCGACGAAAATATCTCAGTTTTTCTATTTATTTAAGGTTTTACAAAATAAAATATTTCAGATTTTTTTTACACATTTATTTTGTTTGGACATTATTAAAAAATCATAAATACTTGTGGTCAAAAAATACTTACAAGAAGTACACGATATTTAATAATTCATCATCGTGCGTTTTTAGCATTTTTATTGCTTACTCGAATGTAGGTATATATTAAAGCAAGTTTTGAATTAAATAAATCTTTATTAAATTTTTATTTAAAAAAATTGACACGGGGAATAATCCATCTTTCTCATCGGAACCTCCTTGTACAGTTGCAAGCATTATTAAACTTTTATTCTCAGCCGCTGGTCAATGGCTCTTAATAAATCAAAACCAAAATTGCCCTTAAAATCGCAAGATTTTAAGCAGGTGCTTAAAGACGATTCGACGATCGAACAAATTTGAAAAATTATTTTTTTACTTAAGTCGTTAATTTAGGTCAGCTGTAATTGTACGGTATATTTTATATAAAAGAAGTAAATAATCTTTCATATGAACGACCTTTGCTAGTTTCTGGTATGTTTTTCGAAGTTGTTAAGTTAATCTCTACATCTTACTATTGGCCGATAATTTTTGTTCAAATTACATCATGGGATTTAAGCCATAATTTGTGATCTGTTTCGCATCACATGGAACTTGAATTTACATCTAGGCTTTCGAAGCAAGGCATGGAAATTCGATGGGGAGTTGTATTATGAAATTACTCTCAAGTGGTGTTATTCTTAGAGTTAAATTAGGTATGAGAGGACTTATCCATTAATTGTTAATATATCGATGCTTGTAGAAGCTTTGCTGGGACCTCCAACAATCCAGAATGTTTCTTCCATCGCAGGTTAACTTCGACTTCTCCCCGTCTACTGCGGCAAGAGGGAATTATGCACGTACCGGCCCATACATCTCCTGCTATACTCTCTTCCATCGTATCTTCTACCTTCTATCTTCTACACCTGAGCCCCTGGCAGGTGCGGTAAGGAGCTTTTACATTTTTAAATATTCATTAAGCTCGCACGAAGCCAGTTGAACTGAGCTATGCAAATTAAAGGCAAATAATGAGTATGCACTGCTTAACTTAAGCAGATAGGGTATATTTACATTTAAGTAACAATGGAAAATTTAAAAAAATAATACACTTCTAGTTTTCATTGTTACCATGGTTATATGCAAAGTTTTCTTTTCATTATTTTTGTAAATTATTGTTCAAAATGTTGTAACATTATAATTTTGTTAATGTTATTAGGTAGGTAGGTATACATCATGAGAATTTAATGAAAATCTTATTATAATGTTACCTTACAATAATTTGGTTTTTTACAAACTGCCTGCACGTAATGTAAATTTTATTGTTAAACACGAATGTAATTTGTTTAATGTAAAAGTCCTACATGATATGAAAAAAAAAATGCAAAAATACCTACTAATTTTGGTTGTGAAAAAATCTTCAAAATCTTCTCTTTATCAAAACTGAATCTGAACAAAAAAAATTATTAAAATGTTCGAACATTCGAAGGTACCTATAGTTTAATAATGAAAGAAATATTTAAAAAAAACTATTTTTTAAATTCAGGCACTACGCACGATGTCTTTTTTTTATAAAAAGAAAGACAAACATTCCCAGGTTACGAATAACCCAACAACATTTGAAAATCTCCTACTACCACCACACAAAGCGGAAGATGCTGCTTGTGTTGTGATGGAGGAATTAGCCAGCCGAGGAATCGAACACGGAACGCCTGAGTGGGACCCAAATGCGATGCCCACTGAACCACTGACCGGTCTAATAATATCTATTCATTGAAAATAAAGTATTAAGTACCGCTTAAACCTAACATAAATATTATGAACTAAGGACTTGAAATCTCTTAGTAATGTAACGTTACATAAATAAATTATTCTGCACACCTATCTTATATTTTTCTTATTTATTTCAACCACCAATAAACAAATTGCGTATAATTAGTTCATGGCATCATTCGGCCATCCAGAACCGCCGATAAAATAAAATGAATACGAACCACCTGCCGGCGAAAACGGAAAGCTTTGTCAGATTAATTGAATCCTGGCGCCATCTATCAGCCGGTGAAGCAAATTGGAAAACAATCCCGAAGTATAATTCCCTTTACCAAGGACGTTGCAGCAGACCCAACAAGAGAAGCAGACACGCCGGGAGAACAGGAACGGAGAAGAGGGTAACAGGAGAAATAGAAGAGAACATGTCTGCGGTCTTTCCATTAGACAAGATGAGAATAAATTTCCTCTAATTTGTCTCCAGTGGGGTTGCCTTTGTTGGTTCGGGATAGCTGGCTGTTGGCTTGGGGTTCCTAGTTCCTAACTCGTGGCTTACACTCGCAAAGCAGAGGATTGAGTGAACGAATCCAATTATGTTGAAGCGGTGTAATGACATCTATGTATTGGCTTGTTTAGGAAACATATCAAGGATAACTAAATAATTAAATTTTATATAATACGGAAACTTTAAATAATTTTATGGCTTTTTTTCACAAGAAGGAAATAATAATTAGCATTTAATGTGTAATATTTACTTGATAGCGATTGACCAGCGGCTGAGAATAAAAGTTTAAAAATGCTTGCAACTGTACAAGGAGGTTTCAATGACAAAGATCGATTATTCCCCGTATCAATTTTTTTAAAGTAAAATTTTGCACAAAACGCACGATGATAAATTATTAAATATCGTGAACATCTTGTAAGTATTTTTTGATCATATTTATGATTTTTTAAATAATGTCTAAACAAAATAAGTGTGTAAAAATGTTTTTAAATATTTTAGTTTGTATGACCTTAAATAAATAGAAAAACTGAGGTATTTTTGTCACAAAACACGTTCTCCGATTTATTTTTTTATGATTTTAATTTAACTAAAATTAAAATTATGAAAACTGTGTTTACTAGATTATGTATTGATTTATTTTTTTGAATGATTATATGATTTGAAATTTGTGTTGTTTAATAGAATCTATCGTTTGAAAATTGAACAAATCTGCCAACGACCAACGGTATAACCTTAATATATTAAAAATTAATTTAGTTTTTCAAAAATTTTAAACTGGGTATACCAGATAAAATAATAATCTTTCAAAATCAATTTATGTTTTTTTGTAAAAAAGAGTCAATACATCTAGAATTTGATTTAAAAAAGACTAATTTCCGGTATTCTCTGGTAATACCCTCATAAATTCAATTCACTACATATTATTAATTTCAAACCTCCAAAGCAGTGCTTGCAAATCTTATGTTAAGATGAAAAAAATGTTGTAAAAATAATAAATAAATACAAATAATATAACTTTTTCATTATTATTAGAAAAACGTATCTAATACCAGGCGGACAGATAAAACAAATCAACCCAAAAACACAGCAACAATGTTTTATTTTAATTATTTAAGGTATGTTTTAATGGTCGGTTTGGAACACAAAGAGCTATGCACGAAGATAATTATTTTTTATCCTCCGAGTAGAGGGCCAGACCTCTAATCCCAGGATATCCAGCGTCAACGTAAAACCACGGTAAAATGGCTACAATAAAAGAAATAATCGCACCGTTCCTTATTTTACAGTCCTTTGTTCTCCGTGTCGGCTAAATCCGTCCGGGGATTCGGTACGAGAAATAGAGGTGGCCGTCTTTATTATCCTTCCACCCTACGTGGAGGCTCTACGACTCCACGACGTAAGTACCTGAGTTGTTTTTAATCGGTTCAACCTGCTGGATATTTAGATCGTGATAAATAAAATTTAAGATATTCAAAATTTTCTTGTGGCAGAGAAAACTCTGATTGTGAACTGGCAGTTCGTCAGTTGTAAAAGGGGTGAAATTGTGTCTTAGGAACTGAAGTCTTTTGATTGGTGATGATATTTCAGATTTAAAAAAAAAAATTATTACATGTATACCGCCCAATAACACCAACTGCTCCCGTCTGGAGCTAGTGGGACTATAGCATACCCCATTGGGGATATGTTGTTAGGCTGAAGGTAGTAGGGAGGGGAAGGAGATGGGGAAGTACCCGGCTATTCAGATCTGGTCACCAAAAATGGCTAAAGCCATTTAAAATAAAGTTTCAATTTTTTATGGTGGTCTTACACCAGGGCAATACTGAGAGTATCATCCTCTGTGGAACTTGCCGCAAATATATTGCATATTATTTTTAAACAATTAATTGCGACATTTAAATAATTAGTTAAACAACATTTATTTGCGCACGCCGTTATTTGAACTCGCGACCTACGGATTGTTAGTCAAAAGCCTCACCCCTCGACCATGGAGGCAATTAAAACATTTAAGTTAAACTCGATTGTATTCCGAATAATTTAATTTCTATTTTATGTAGTTCGAGTACAACAATGTTGTCTACTATTATTGAAATATAATAAATAATATATACGAGAAAAAAAGAGAGAGAAATTAAATCGGATTACAACATTACAACATTGAAAGATGACAGATAAATATGATAGATAAAATAGAGAAAGAACACATGACTTGCATTAATGCTTTTTGGATGTTGGTTGATTTTACGATAGAGTTAAATCTGCTGTAAAATGATATCACTTATTACATAAAATAGAAAAATGGATAACATTAAATGGAATAAAATAATAATAAATAATAAAAATTAAATAGATATGAAGATCAACATTAATATTTCTGTGTTTAGTGAAGTTTATGGCCCTAGGGCCATCTGAATGTCATAATTTTCATTTTAGAATTTAGCTCCGGATTAGACCATATTTTTATTTTGTGTTCAACATAAGAAACACATGTGTAATATTTAAGAGCGATTGACTTGCGGCTGAGAATAAAAGTTTAAAAATGCTTGCAACTGTACAGGGAGGTTCCAATGAGAAAGATCGATTATTCCCCGTATCAAATTTTTAAAATTAAAAATTTAATATCGATTTATTTCATTCAAAACTTGCTTCAAAATATACCTACATTCAAGTAAGCAATAAAAATGCTCAAAACGCACGATGATAAATTATTAAATATCGTGTACTTCTTGTAAGTATTTTTTGACCTTAAGTATTTATGATTTTTCAATAATGTCTAAACAAAATGAAGTGTAATTTTTTTTTTAAATATTTTAGTTTGTAAGACCCTAAATAAATAGAAAAACTGCGGTATTTTTGTCATAAAACACATTCTCGGATTTATTTTTTAATGATTTTAATTTAACTAAAATTAAAATTCTGAAAACTGTGATGACTAGATTATGTATTGATTTATTTTTTTGTATGATTATATGATTTGAAATTTCTGTTGTTTAATAGAATCTATCGTTTGAAAATTGAACAAATCTGCCAACGACCAACGGAATAACCTTAGTATATTAAAAATACACTTACCTTTTCAAAAATTTAAAACTGCGTATACCAGATAAAATAACAATCTTTCAAAATCAATTTATATTTTTTTGTAAAAAAGAGCCATTACGTCTAGAATTTGATTGAAAAGGGACTACTTTCTCTATTAATATTCTCTGGTAATACCCTCGTAAGCGGCTCTCACGGAATATGATATTTGTGGCTAGTTTTGTGCTTCCGAGGCTTGAAGTGTTAAATCAACAGTTGGTGAAGTTCTGAAACTCTTAAGTTATTGTAAATAATAATTATAAAATTTTCTCATGTGTGCCGGACTCGTGGGGTGAAATCTCCTGTGACCACTGCATCCTTTTGTTTTCCTCATCCCTCTTTTGTTTCCAGTCCGGCGTCAGAAAGCTGCCCGCCTGTGCAAACTCCGACCAAGGGTTATAAATCTTGCTCGCTAAGTTTTATGACCGCCGCGATGGCGACTGCCCAGCACCAGTTCCCAGTCCCGCGTCCCGTGGCCATAATCGGGGAATCACCCACCGTGCACAAGATAAGAGGAATTTATAAAGGAAAACGACGAATCGAGAATTTGTTTATATGAGAAAAGGTGCAATCGAAGATTACAGTAATAAAAAATTATGACAATAAAATCACACAAGACGCCGGATGATGAGTTTACGAAGGATTAGAAATACGGCAGATATATCAAAATTTAGGATGTTGACTAGGTAGGTACTTCCATTTCTGAGAGTCATAAATTAGTACGAATTTGAAAAGGATAGAAAATAAAGCAATAAAAAAATACCTCTTTAAAGTAGTCAAAATAAAGTTTCTTGTAATAAAAAACTTTTTAGTCGAATTTTTTTAAATGAAAATAAGACGAAAACGCAACCGAATTTATAAAAAAAATTCTTACATAAAAATTGTTGAATATTCTTACTATCGTTTTTCTTGAAGCGACCGATTTTCAAATAATGTATTTTTTAAGTTTTTTACTTTTTTAAATTTTATATTTACAGAGTGATTGGTATTTAATGCAACATATTGATAGACGTAATAACTGAAAATGTAGTCATAATATCGGAACTGGTAAGTTATGGAGCAAATAAATCGATCTCTTAGATAAATGATCTTTTAGTTTTTATTTTTATTATTAGTTTCTGTTAAAATTTTTAGCTACGTATTTTATTTTATGTTTTCGTTGTTTGCTTTTTTTCATTATCTTTATATGTTCTTAAATTTATTAATTTGTTAGTGATTGCAAGAGTCCAGTGATACATTAACGTATAAAATATAATTCAAAAGCCCACTAGGTGTAATAAAAAATAAATATTATGAACATCCTGACCCTTCTCAACATTTATTGAAATATTAAACATGTCTGTTAACTTACATACTCTGAACGCGAAGACTAACGAAATACGAATGATATTTATGTGGTTAGATAATGTATTCAAAATCAGTTTTGGAAGATTTGTAGAATTTATTTAATAAGGAAGACAATAACATCTCCTGTGAATGACGTGATGAATTATTCTGTTATTTAGCTGATATCGGATATGATTTTTTTTTCTCAGGGTAAAGAATGAGAAACTAAAATTTGTACAAATGTATTTTAGCTTGAGTATGTCTCCTGTATAGCGTTCAAATATTTTGCATCGAGTACAAGTCATCCTGAACAAACAGAAATATATTAAAACGAAATAAAGATGAAATATATAGAAATATATATCACAATATATGATGGCAGTGAATTGACCGAATACTATGTAAGAGATTCAGTTTGGCGTTTGATACTACACTCACCCAGGTACCTATATATTTTAGAAAGTAATTTTTGGAATATATCTTTATATACTGTTTAATGGGAGGTTTATTAATTTTTAAAAAATCCTCTGGTATATAGTAATTAAGTTGACATAATGAAGGTTCTGCCAGAATTAAATACTCTTAATGAGAACATTTTTAAAAAAGTTAACAAGGAAAAAAAGAGCCTTTGTCATAAAAATTTGAATATTCATTATTAAGAGTGTGTTTCTGCGTTTAATGTGCGTACTTAATACGGCCTAATTTAAATATTAAAAATGTATATCATCTTCTTATGCGAAAATTTTTACGTGAAATGAGTTATAATTATGCGAGGTGGCATCTGTCCTTTTTTCATGAAAGTAAAGTACCCTGATTGTTTAATTATTCAACGAATTTTTTTATACGTAGATAATTTTCCAAGAAGTAAAACTGGAAAGCGTAATTTGAATATTACAGCCTGGGAACGAGAACTTAAAAGAGCCACGGCGGGTGGTGTAGTCGGTTACTTTTAAATTTCTCTCATTATAAATGCGAAAAATAAAACGATAAAATGCAAAGCGTCTCTCCTCCCCCAGCTTGACGGGTACAGCCCTGGATAATTTTTCTCAGTTATTTTCAGCGGGCGGAGCTGGGTTCTAGATTACGGTCATATATTTCCGGCGGCCCTCCTTGTCAGGGCACTGTCTAGCTTCGCTGAAACGCCACTGGAATGGCAGAGAGAAGGAAACTTCTGTGCCTTTACAACTTAATAAAAATATGTATTCGACAATACATTTAATTAACATTTTGGTAATAATTAACGAGTAGGTGTATATATCTAGAAATAGTGTATTAAATTTTGTATTAATACAATAAATGGACAATTAAGACAATTGTGGCAAGGCTCTTGACTCCCAATCGGAAGGTCGCGGGTTCGAACCCGGCGTGCGCAAATAAATTTTATTTGATTAATTTGTTGTATTTCACAATTAATTAATAAAAATAATATATATTATATTTGCGGCACGTTCCAGAGTGGAAGATACTCTCAGTATCGCTCTGGTGTAAGACCACCATTCAGAATTGAAACGTTGCTTAATAATGGCTTTAGCAGTATTTAGTCACTAGATCTGAATAGCCAGGTACTTTCAAATCTCCTTCCCGCTTCCATTCCTCGCTCCAATTTAAGCGTGCTAAATCTACCGCTTAAGTTTCGGTAAGCCACAGAATAGTTCCTTTCTTAGACGCCGAGGCGCTAACAGTCATATGCCAAATCTGACATTTGCATAAATAATATTTGAATACTTCTCACCGAAATTTACGTAATCTGCCCAATTTTACAAGAATGGACTATATCATCGAGCGATGATGAAAAACGATGTTATTCATTGATGATCAATCCAAAATAGTATGATAAAGGATTTTAAAAGTTTCAACGTCAAGACAGTTTGTTTTCAGCGGTTAATTGAATTAATATTGCACTGACTAACAAATACTAATTAAAATTAGTGTACTCACATATTGCACCATGCTGATTGAAGTGGGGAACTTTATCAAAAATTAACACGTAAATTAAATCCTCCTAAAAATAAACTTGTCGTTTAATATTATGTGATAATATTATGTGATATTGAGATTTCCCGCTGCGCAGAGATAACAGTACAGAGCATAGACAGTAGATTTGTTTATCAAGGAAAAAAAGATACACATTCCTCTATTAAATTCATAGATAATTCACGTAATATTGATTAGATCTTGGATTTCGACCTACATACGGATTATGTTCCAAGCTGTGCTAAGCTCGACATTCCAACCAATCCTATCAACTGATTAAAATCAACTGATATACCGGGCCATAGAAACAACGAAAAAATGAAATATCTTCTGAGGCCTGCAAAAATCAAGTTTCCTCTTAAGACAAACGTAGTTTATAAACTCAGTTGTTCGGGAAATGACAAGGTAGGCCAGATAGAACGCACCATCTCCAAAAAGATTTTAGAACACTTTCGATCGTGCAAACTCGGCCATCCTGACAAATCGTCAATTGATGAGTAATTAATTGAATCCGGCCTTTAGTTTGGTTTTATTCCTGAGGTCTAAGGAAGACCCAAAACGCATCGAGCACGCTTAATTACGGAGGCAGTTGAAATCCATAAAATACCCATGAAATCCACAAAATACCCATTAATATTAATACAGAAGACTTGGATTAAAAATCAATTTTTTAATACTAACAATAATAATAATAAAATAAATAAAATTTAGGCATATTAGATTTGTCAAAGAATTTGTATATAAAAATGCAAAAATCAGTCATTTTAAATATATGTAGGATTACAAAACATTTTTTAAATATTTATATTGAGGGATCTGTAGGATTTATCGGTCAAATTAGGAATTCCACCGAGCCAAACCCTCTGATATGAAAATATCTGGAGTCGTTGAATTATTTTCCCATTTAATAGTTTGGTAGATTAACATGTTGTTCTTGTATTGTTTTGTATTAATTATATTTATATAATACACTTGCATAACGTGGATTTACTAGATGATCATTTATATGGAAAAGTGTATGAAAGGGTTTAGTTTTTCCTATGGGATTTCCTGTAAATCTGGTGCGTAAAAAAACGTAATAAATAAAATAAATAGATAAATAATAAATAAACGAAATAGCTATGTAGGGCGAATACACGCGAAGGATATACAATAAATTGTAGGTCGGCTAAAATTTTCTTCTTCTCCCCACCATTTCTAGGGGTTTATCGTCGTTTTCTCACAACCATTTCACATTTTCGTAATTAAAACGAGTAGCTTGGGGAGTGGGAGTGAAAACGGCGGTGGACACTTTTTTCTTCCCTTTATTACGCAATTAAGAATAAGTTTGGATTTATTAAAGCATTAACGCAAAGTTGTTTTTCTCTAGCGGCTGCCATATCCTTTTAACGGCGCTTTTAGCTGAAAATTTTAAACAGATTTAGTTTTAGTGGTAAATTTTCATTTTCATTTTAATGTGATATTATTATTTTGGGAAGCGCCGCGTAAAGCTTAAGCAGCGAATGAGGCTTATGTGATTTTATCCAAAACTTTATTTAGGTATGTATCATGGTGTAAGTGAAAATATAAAAAGTAGGTTTATTAAATTTAATCAAAATAATCCAGGTTTTTTTGTTTCCGTTATTTCGATTTCGAACATTATCAGGCTGTTGCGTTATGAAATATGTAACATTTTTTTATAAATCTATCTGAATTTCTTAGGTTAACGAAACAGCTCGTGCCGTAATATTAGAAAGTTTTCTATCCAATTTTCTTTTTTTCTTTTACATTGGCGCCAGATAGAAGGGCCTGAGGAAAACAATTTCTCTCGGGGCCTATGTCATCTTTGGGGATGCAGCGTGGAGGGTCTCTTCAGGGAAAGGAAGGAGAGAAAGTTCTGGGAAGGAAAAGGTATGAGGGGTAGCGATCATTGTGTCCAGGAGTGACAGACGTATGAATCTGTTCCCCCACCGCGGTGCAAGGCGATGCATCGAGATAGTCCTGCTGGAGAGGTCATTTTTAACCAGTCCCAGTTGGGCAAATTCATCCGCCGCCAAGGTCTATACAAAACTCAGCTCATGAACCCGGGGATACTTGCTAATAATAATAATAATAATAATTGGATAATTTGTAGAGCGCCGTTTTTGTGAGAAATCACCTCAAGGGCGCTGTATAATTTGCCACCAAACGTAGCGAACAACTTGTGGTGACCTATGGCAGGGTTGTTGGTTATCCAATAAATGGTTCACAGGGCGGCGGTACCCATACCCGCTTCCCAAATTGTAATTTATTTATTTAAAATAAAACATAACAAATTTTGTTTAAACTCAAAAGCATTCAAATCCCTAGCAAAGCCGGATAGCAGAGCTATTACGAAATAAGGGAGAAAGTCCGCAACCGACCATTAAAACATAACAAGTTAGTTTTCCAAATAAAGAATAATTGCGAGGCTCTTATAGGCGTGTTATTGTTGAAGTATCGCTGAATTATACAGTTTAACGAGAACATTCATTTGAATGTTGGCAGTAGGTACCGTAGATAAAAACACAACATGGAAAGTAGGTACGTGATGCGAATTGGACCCATAAAACCTGCGACCTACATTAGCATATAAATAAATACCAATATAGCTTGTCTAAAAGAAATTAAAAATCTACCAATTTATTTTGAAGGATTCTATCTTTTGTATATTATACTAGCTGGTAACCGGCATGCGTTGCTATGCCATTTAATAAAAAATTATTCCTCCCATTCGTTCTGTTCACCTTCCTCCTCCCCTTCCTCTCCCGCGTCCCCTTCGCCTCTCGCGTTCCCAGTCCTTCTCCTCCACCTTCACCCTACTCCCCTCCCCTTCCCCCGTTTCGCGCACCCCTTTCCCGAGTTCCCTTCCCCCTCCCGTATTCCCCTCCCCCTCCTGCATTCCATACATTATTATTATTATATTATATATTACATTATTCCCATTACATTAAGTTTTTAAAATTTTATATGGGAAAATGAACTTGTTGTTTTTACTATCTTTCTCGCAATTTTTTAACATTTTTTTACCGTTTAAACCTTTCCTGGAATACGACAAACATTTCACAACTAAAATCAGCTAAACCGGTCCAGCCGTTTTCGAGTTTTAGCGAGACAAACGAACAGTAATTGATTTATATATATAGATAAATAAAACAAGTATGTAATTACAGTTTACATGCCTAAGGTTGCAGTCTAATAAAATTTAGATCAAATGAAATCAATACTTCTTTAAAAATTTCATATTTACTTTATGGCGTCATTATGCCACTTTTTAATTAATAAGAAATTAAAAAAAAGGGTTAATAGCTAATAATTTAATACTATTGGTAACTTTTTTTTTAAATGGTCGTCTCTAAATTTATTTTCATAATACAACCTATATTATAATAATTTATTTTTGTTATTTATTCAAGTTTGTTAACTCTTTCATTATTGTTTATTCATTTATGAGTTTTATATTGTCATTGTTTATTCTCAGCCAACGGGGTGGCATCGCGTTTGAGTCCCACCCAGACGTTCCGTGTTCGATTCCTAGGCTGGCTCCTCCATCGTCCATCACGACACAAATAACATTTTCCGCCTAGTGTGGTAGGAGATTTTCAAATGTTGTCAGGCTAATAAGTCACCACTCTTTGTAACGTTTTACATCTATATGTAATTATTTGGCTTTACTTGTTTGTCTTTTGTTATTTTCAATTTTATCGTGACGAAAGAAACCATTGCTTTCGCGTCATGTCGATAATTTCGATAAAATAAGTGTCATTTACAAAATTATTTAATTTCATTGAATAATAAGATAACACAACAAGATCCCGGGAAGACGAGAGGTTCTGGGTTCGTGTCCCAGTTGCGACCGTTATCTTTTATTTTTCGGTGTTTTGTTCATTTTCATATTTTCATTTAGGTTATTAGTGTTGTCTTATTCTTCAATGATATGTTACATTGATGGGAATAATCTTCAAAAGTTATAAAAAGAGAGTTATAATTTATAGAGAGTTATATCTTATAATTTTATTTTTTTTCATTTAAAATTAATACTTATAATGGAAATAATTATAACATTATTTCCATTATAAGCTTTTGAGATTTGAAATATCCATTTAATCTGTAGTAAGATGATTTTGAAAAGGTGTGCTGAAATCTATTATCTTGTAAGCTAGTAAAATAAAAAATGATATTTTCAAACTGAAAAAATATTATCTCCATTGCGTCTAATCTACCGTTCACAATTGTAACCCCCTGTAATCCCGCATCACGCCTTGGGAGTTTGTATCAGGATGAATCCTTGTTTTCTTTCCACCCCTTCCCTAATCCCAAATACCACCCCCCCCCCCCCCCCACTCTCCACCCTCCTCAGCACCACCACTTTCTCCTACAGCTGCGGGCCCTACCCTTCCGTATGGTCGGTAGGTACTCCTCAGTGTCGTTTTTATTTTCTGTTCTTTGGTCGGATGAAACTATACAAAGGTGTTGCATCGCGATTGAAATCAGCAAATAATTTGATCAAATTAATTGTGTGTTTTTGGAGAAGATTATCTTAGTTTTATTTTTAAGCCAATAGAGTATGTACATTTCATTTAAAAAAATAGTAGGCCATGTTTAATTTCGCACACGAGTCCCAAGTCCTGACCAATTAAGTGTTCTGCGTGCAGTTCTGCTAATGATTTCAAAAAGCTTATTTTTGTATCTAGGGCGTGTAATTTAAGAACTAACTTTCCAAAGGCAATTATGGCATCGATTTGCTGAAGGTTGTGAAGAAGGTTGGTTAATGTACGTAGCTATACTAATATCTGTTTAAGCCAAGCTAAAAATATTTCAAGCAACCGACAATTCGATTTTTAAATTTCATTCATACATGAAGAAATAATATCCACTCTGAGAATAGGTGCAAATACACAAAATTTGGTTTTTGGCATATATATTATCAACGTGGTAGTGCAATGGGCCCTTACTGATTACACAGGTAATTGTTTCAATACTAAGATCGACATTCGCAACGCGTCAGCGGAGATTCATCCGAGACTCGAGAAAAGAGATTTGATACCAAGCGATCATCACTTTGGAGGCATTTATCGCGCTATATTTTGGTACAAGGTTCAACTATATATATTTTAGTGTGTAATTATAATTCTTCTTTCGAGTTTAAGCGTAATATGTGAATTCAACATTTAAATTAATGTGTATTTACTACCTACAATCTTACTATAATAGTATAAACGCGAAAGTTTGTATGGATGTATGTATGTTTGTTACTCTTTCAAGCAAAATTTACTGAATGGATTTTAATGAAACTTTACAATAATATAACTCATACATCCGAATAACATATAGGCTATAATTTATAAAGCTAGCTATTTATTTTCAATATATTGAATATAATAATTATTGTTTAATAGAAAATGTCAAAATTTGAGAATGACATTTTGCAAAACAATGACTGTTAAATCAAAATTCTATTTTAGAAAATATTTCAATTAGTGAATTTATTTGAAGTACTCGCCTAATACTTTGAATCGAATCAAGAATTTTATACGTATTTTAAATAAATAGGTTAAGAATTTTGGTATAAACGTAGATGGGACCTAGGAAAAGAAAATATATTAATCGAAGTACTAACCTTACGCAGACGAAGTCGCGGGCAGAAGCTAGTATACCTATAAATTCTCAAATTATTAAGTCTTAGATAGGAACATTAATTAACAACGAAAGCCTCGGGACACCCTTAGTACGCGGAAAGGGTCTATCTGTGGTGGGGGTATTATTTTATCTTCACGCCCGCACAACTTTTTATGTTAATTTAATGAAAAATTATGCCTATGGAGATTCAGCTCCAGAAATAAAAGCACGGGCTGTTGGCTGGCCGGGGACTTTAACGACATTACAAGGGGCACTCGTGTGGGAGAACCCCCTGAAACTTTATAGCAAACCCTCCCCCGGTGCGCCCGCCCTACCCCGGCCCTACCTCGGCCCTTCCGACCAACCCCCAACCCTTATATCCCGGATTACGTTTAATCTCACCACTCCTACCTACGGAGGATATCATCATATTAGTGAGCCGAAGGATATTATTCTCTGCGCGTACCTATGTATTATCCAGGTACCTTATATTATATATATATTAGTAATTTTGCTTGTCGTTTTGATGAACAATTATGATCGAATTATCTTGCATGTTGATCTTATAATTTGGGGAAAAAGAGATTGAAAAATATAATTGATTTTATCAACTACGAGGCCTATAATATCACCTAAAGAGTTATTAGAGAGAACTTAAAAAGTTATTAGAAATTTATTATACTATTTCACAAAACTTATATCATAATACCTATTTAGACAAAACTAAAAAGAGTATCTACGAATCATACAATCAGAAAATAACAAAGCGTTCAGGTTATTTTCTTTGTGAATAGGTACCCACCTAATATACAAGATCCAATTTATAAACTTTGTTTTATTTACTACATTTATTAAAAATTACGAAAATAATATACAATTCATTAGTGTAGAGTGATAGCAGTGTAGTATAATATATTTTAATTTACCACAGCAGTAGGTATACTATACCTTTTTTTAAAAAAAAAAGAAAGACAAACATTCTCGGGTTACGAATAACCCAACAACATTTCAAAATCTCCTACTACCACCACACTAAGCAGAATATGTTGCTCGTGTTGTGATGTTATTATATTTTTAATGCTATCAAAAAATATATTATTGTACAACATATAAAATTATTTTTTATCCCCATCCAAAGAACTCAAGAGCTTGATTTCTTTATTGGCGTAGGTAGATACATGTGTAAATTTCACTATTTCTTCTTGTGTCATTGTGTGCTGTATTATTGTAACGATATTATAATTTAAATAAGGAAATAAAAAATATTATTTCTGCACCTTATTTAATAATAATGTATTTATATTTTATAAATTTTAATGTTAATTTATAAGTAATGTATTTTATAATTTTTCTATTATGTATGTACCTAAGTAATTCAATCCCACATCAAAGAAGGATCAAGCACTCTGTTACCTGGCACCTAATCCTTATCATCTTTTTGTGAAAAAAAAATGTAACCCCACGAAACGAAAATAATACAACACGTGTCAGTTCTCAAACCCCTTTCTTAACAAAGCTTAGTGTGTAGGTACCTACAATAATTAATTAGGTAGTCGTACATCAAGGGCGTGCGTAATATTTTCAGGTCTTCGTGATTTTTCGAACGAACCCTTTTTGGCTAGTATTTTCGGGCACAGAATTTTTAATTTTTAATCAAACTTTTGTACGGAAAATTCTGAAACAGGTTTCGAACAAACCCGGACAGCGTTTTCGATGCAAAAAGTAGCAAAAAAAGTATTATTTTAGTTTTGGGTAATTATTTTAACGAGTGACAGATATTTCGCCTTCCGTGGTTTTTTTAAACTGTGATGAAGTCACATTGGACCATATAGTTGAAATTCATCTTTTGAAGAAAGGTTTTTATGAAATGATTTATATTTTCACGGCTACACCTTTGTCATATATAAGTATAAATCCTTTGAAAGGAGCAAAAAGTATTATGAGCACAAATTTAATTAAGTTCATTTCCAGTTGTAATACACACACGAGAGAATATTTAATGAAAATCGCTCTATTAAAAGCATACAATCTAAACGAAATTATGAATAAAAAAGGTAGGTTACAGTCGCAACTGGGAGTCTAACCAAGGATCTCACGTCTTACAGGGGAAAGAATAAAAATAAAATAAGAGGTCCCAATGGCCAAGTTGGTTGAGGCACTTGTTTCTGTAAAATGAGAGAACCTGGGTTCAAATCCCAGTTGCGACAGTTATCTTTTAATTTTTCTGTTTCTAGTTCTTTTCCATAATTTTGTTCAGATTTATTAGTATATTATTCTTCTAATATTAGTCAATATTTATTTTTATTATGTTTTTACAAAATATTTCACGAGGTGTATTAAATTAATGTATATTAACATGAGAGAGAATATTTTGAAAGTAATTAATCTGAAAAATTATTAAATTAATATCGTTATACGAGTTCGAGGCTGCGAGGGTCCTGGGTATTGTAAGGCTGGTCCCTTTGTTATAAAACTCAAGTCGGAATGAAGGTTACATTTACGCTTTGACATAAGCGGATTATCTGACGGAAAATTTCGGGTTAAAAAATTGTTTTAGGCCAAACAGGGATCAAAGCCTCGTTCATTATAAAAATTTAACAGCCTCACAAGAGGGCATAAACATTATCTTGTGTATTTTAGTAAGGGGAAACTTCATCTACGTGATTTTTCATCAATTAAAAATATCATCGTGAATTTATTACATATTTTCATTTTATTTATATTACGTGAGCTTTGACTTTTTTTAGGTTTCTCAAAAATAATTGAACGCAACATAAATTCATCCTAGTGATTCTCACATTTCGTTTATGATGTTTATTAGTAATCATGTGCCCTTTAACGATGACGAAGCGCTGATCACGATCCCATCGGGCCTGCCTCGTGTACTCGACTTTAAAACTAATTTCTTAAATAAATATCAGGATTAGAAGGTTACTGGCGAGTGACGGAGCAAATTAATGTGAAATAAAAGATGTTGTAATTTTTTAATTTCCTACATTTTTTATGAAAATTTTATCTTATATTTCTTCAAGCTTCGCATAACTACTGTGTGGCATCTTAATGAAATTAAATTTTGAAATGAAACAAATTACTGTGTAAACCATTATAATATAATCACATGTTATAATATCTACATGTTTCAAAACCGATGGTTTCTTCGTCAGGATAATAACACGAATAAAAATAAAATTAATTAAATTAAATTTATATTTTATACTTGGCGACGGGATTCGGGAGCCAATGAGACTATTGCATCCCCAATCGGGGTATGTTGTGAGGCTGAAGGAGGTAGAGAGGGGAAGGAGATGCGGGAGAGGATGTTGGGAAAGTATCTGGCTATTCAGATCAGGATCCCAAATATAAATTATTTAAAGCAACGTTTTAATTCTGAATGGTGGTCTTACACCAGGGCTATACAGATAGTATTTTCCAATCGGGAACGTGCTTCAAATATACAATGCATTATTTTAGATTAATTAATTATGAAATAACACAAATTAATCACTGCAGTGAAATCGATCAAATTTGGAGCACTTTTATTTTTCTGGGATTGATATCCAAAATGGACCACATTTTCCTACCATTCGTAAACATTTTTTAAATTTTTTTTCAAAAGTTCCCGCGTCCTGCAAATAACGTTGTTTGAGAATTGAAAGTCTACTTATATTAATGATCAAAAGATGTCACTGTTTTTTCTTTTACTTTTAATGTACTATTCACTTCAATTCAGTTTATAGCAAAGTTTTTTTCAAACTGTTAACTGTCAAAATCTTGTTCTTTTAAAATGTCGAATTAATGTGTTTTTGGTCGCTTTTTCTAATATATTTGTAAACCAGTGTAATAATGTTTAAATTATCAATGTGTTTAACTTGTTTTCATGTAGAAATAATTAAAAATGAAGCGAGTTATCTTTAAAACAGGATGGCTCGGGATGGCGATGTTTGTAAAGGGATATTTTTTTAAATAAATAAAGCATTAATCGAGTTAATTCTTATTGTAGGAATAAAGATAATGAATGTATCTATGTGGTGTAATGCAGTTTTATTTTTGGTAGGTGCATTAAAAATATATATTATTACAATCAAATGTGCGCTTTCACGAACAAAATTTGTTACGAATATTTTAATTAGACTATTTACAAGAAACTCCATAGAAAATATTTAATGTGGACGCAAAATTAAAGTTTGCACGGCAGATTTTAACTAGAAAACCCATAAAATATATCCTTTTGAAATGTTTATGATTTAAAAAAAAAAATTATATATCCTGCAAATTTATGATGATTATGTAAAGATAGATGAATTTATTGGCTGTATAGCACTATAATTTGTTTATATGTTTACATACACAAATGTGGAGTAATGATTTTTTTCAATGTTAGCGGAAAATTTTCAAAATTAATTTTCAAACGTGGCGAGCGCTCAAGGCGATGTTTTATAATTGTCTGTGTCGCTCCAGTGGTTAATCAAATAAAATTTATTTGCGCACGCCAGGATTTGACTTTGAGAGCCTTGCCCCTTGACCACGAGGGCCGTCGTACTGATGGAATGATGAAAATAGCAATACCTCCAATAGGTCTATCCATTTAGTTAAACATAAATCTCTTATAACATCCCTAAAACATCCTCGCATTTTACACGAAGATGAAAGATTGACGTAAAATTTAAAACGATAGGGGTGTATTATGTATTCCGTGCGTGCCCTCGTAAAATAAAGATCGTAAATTTTTATCTAACATCGGCTTTAATTATCAGATCCGGGTTTTTCCACCTACGGATAACGACACACTTTCATTAACGCAAAGCCGGAATTTAATTTTGGACAACTTTCCGATGCTCAGGATGAGATAAAAAAAACTCCAAAGGGTTCTTGAGTGGTATCCTCCCGTCTTTCTCGACACCCAAATACATCGACGTTTATCGTGAAACTCAAAGAAATGAAATAACACATCATTTATGCGTTCTTGGCTGACATAATCTATCTATCTATATACATACCAACACTTTAGTTAACGGTACACAATAGTACACGGAGAAAAATATTATTCTAAAATACGATCATTTTATTCGTAAAGACGGTTAAAAACAGGACTGAAGTTCTTACGAACAAATTAACAGGGTTTCAATGTTTTTTGGCGGGAACATGTAAGAATAATTTGTTGGTATACGTAATTTCATACATATACCAACAAATTATTGTTACATTTTCCCGCCAACAAATATTGAAACACTGTTAATTTGTTCGTAAGAACTTCAGTCCCATTTTTAACCGTTTTTGCGAATAAAATGATCGTATTTTAAAATAAAAAATTTCTCCGTGTAGACTTAGCGTATTTCTTCGACTTAACTGGAATAATAAAAATGCTAAATGTCAAAAACATACCGAGTCGACGAACGTTCGCATCGCTACGCCAAACAATACTTAGCAACCATACATTTTCTATGAAAATGGCCACACGCATTGCACGTTGCCATGCGTGTGGCCTATGTGATTCTAAAACATAAATTTTCAAAGAAAATGTATGGTTGCTAAGTAGCCCAGATATTGTTAGGCGAAGCGATGCGTACGTACGTCGACCCAATATGTATCTACCTTAATCAAACACGGCTACCATCTTGATGGGATGGGACTGGATACGGAACACAAACAAATTTACAGTCAAAACAGGACTTCGATACACTCAATCAAAACATAAGAGTATATCTGGCTCTGTATTTTATACAAATCTATAGGTTTTTTTTGAGAACAACGAAATATTCTACCTAAATTAATCCCTTACCACATCAAGTCCCTACCAAACTGAAAGACATACGCATCACCACGGGTAATTTTGAATCAAAACTCCACGGAAATAAATAGGATTTGTAGCAATATTTGTAAAACTGACCGAGAAAATTCGTTGTTTCTCAGAATCTGACGTAGCAAAAATCCAGACCCGGCTCTGACGCGACTAAATATAATAAAAGTTAATTTTATTTAAAATTTCTTGGTTTTAAGCCTTTTTCGTATATATTTTTTATGTATATATTAAAATATAATTTTTTTTAATTTGTAATTTTCGGCTCACATAAGATATTTACATCATAAGGTATGTATGGAGCTTGAAATGATCAATTTGACTATTAATAATCAAAACGCGTTGTTTTTTTCACATTTCTTAATAGTTGAATAGTAAAATTTATTTCGGGAGAAGTCAGATTCTAAAATAATTAACTTGAAATGACCTTCACAAAATTTACATTTAAACATTGAAGTAATTATTTCTTCAAACTTCGCAAAATCTCTTTGTGGCCTAATTTTGAATTGAATTAAAACAAATAACTTTGTATTTAACCAATATTATATAAATCACAATTACCTACATGTTTCAAAGCCGATGGTTTCTTCGTCAGGGTAGTAATGACATTAAATAACAAAATTAGGTAATTGTGATTACATAATAGTGGTTTTATACAAAGTTATTTGTTTTAATTTAATTGAAGTAATTGTTTTTTTTTTAAATTTAGCATTAATTTCGCATTCCATCAAATGTTTTCTTTGCAGTCACAGAATGTAATTTTTTAAACCTCCCAAAACCCTCGACCTTATTACACAAGTGAGCAGGATCCTTTGAAAGGCAAGGCGGCGGGGGGCGGAAGCAAAGGTCGGTGGGCGGGCCGCCCTTCAGGAATTGCCTATTAAAAAATTTAAAAAAATCTAGATGGCCGCCCAATGTTTGCCGCTGACAGTCACCCCATTCTACCCTCCGTAATTGACCTGAGATCTGCGCCTCGTTCTGATAGCAAATATCGTTTTATTTACTGGATCGGCGCAACGTAGTAGGGGGTGTTATTTGGTCAAAATGTTTACTTGGAATTAAATTAATTTAGTTCAGATCAATCAGAAAATGTTGGTTTAGGGTGTACCTACGTGATGCTGATTCACTTATTTTTTATAAATAATATACGAATATAAGAGTTTTGAGAATATCATTAGGATCAAAGTCAAACTTCATGTTAGAATCGTTGAAAATACATTTGCCGTTTTATAGGAATCTTCTTAGTCGTAGGTATCGTGGAGGTCAGAATGAAATACTGAGGGTCATTTGATTCAACACATCTGGAAAAAGGGTGACCCGACAGTTGATCTCCTACAGTTGCCCCTCCATCGAAAATATAATTATTATAAAATTATAATTTCTTAGACACTAATTTCCAATTTCGTGTCGACTTTGTGTAGATACTCATACGCTGGTATATACAATATATAGACACTAGTTATATCCTTGATGCATTTGAGTGAATATATGTTTTATATTTGTATTTCCCTAAACCGACTGCATATTGTATATAAGTACGGTGATGAGTATGGAAAATCGTAAAGGTGATATACTCCATCCATTCTGTAGTTTTTATTTGTCCGTAGAAGATTCGGTGTCTTTTTACAAGGATAGAAACCACGCAAGAGTAGGCTATGGACTCTATTACAGCCCCAATTAGGGAATATTGCGATCTCGAATGAAATGTAAAAAAAAAAAGAGATTGGTAAGGACTTGGCTCTGTAGTGTAATTAGGTGGTTCTGAATCCGAATGGTGCCAAGGTTGCGCTATTATCAAACTGTAATCACGTTGATGCAACTTAATAGTTAAATTCACATAGATACTTCTTTAATTAAATGCAAATTCACTTTGTGGCGACATGTTTAACATATGAAAACAAATCACTGTGCATGCATCTCTGATTTACCCAAACTTATATGAACATGTTTCGAAACCGATGGTGTCTTCGTCAAGATGAAATAAAGATTAATAAAAATAACCAAAGACTTAAAGTAAAGACAAATAAATGTAATTTTTTTTTCCGTAGGTGCTTTGTCTATACTTGACTTTATTTAACTTCTGTTAATTT
The DNA here is from genome assembly GCA_951813805.1 of Limnephilus auricula. Taxonomy (NCBI): domain Eukaryota; kingdom Metazoa; phylum Arthropoda; class Insecta; order Trichoptera; family Limnephilidae; genus Limnephilus; species Limnephilus auricula. The sequence continues at coordinate 15,081,253 of OX638404.1, forward strand.
TAACTTTATCCTGACAAAGAAATTATCTCTTTAAAAACATGTTCTAAATGGATTAAATAGGTGGTGTGTACAAAGTGATTTGGTTTCATTTAGTTTACATGAAGATACTTTTAGAAATTAGTATTAATGTTTTGTTGAAATTATACAATACATTTTGGTAAGATGTTGATTATTTTTAGAAGCGTGTATTCAACAAGGACGAATTTGTGACCCTGTGTTTTTCTGTTTCAGTCTTTTGTAAGCCCTCTGAGATGAGGGTCCTTCATTTTCGTAGTTATAATCGTTAAATTTTAATGCCTGATTTACCTTTTAATTGCAATTTTCGGGCAAGGCCAGATACGTAGGAAAATTTGACAAGGGTTAAAATATGAATTATGTGGGTAGGTATTTAAAAAGGTAAATTAAAGGTCCTTTTAGTTTTAATCACAGATTGGAACCCGAGGAGCTAAATAATGAAAATTTTAAGCAGATTTATAAATTATCTTTTATTCACAGTAAAACTTCATGTGTCCTCTCCCTTATACCTACCTAATCCAAACCTAATCTATACCTTTGAACGTAGATGTATTATATTATATAATAGATGTTTTGATTTAAAATTTACAAATTGGGGATTAATGACGAAAAATTTCTTTTACATTTTAAAATAAATTTTCAATATTTCAATTTGACTACAACTTACCTGAAAACAGCATTGTATTATTGTTGTTCATTAAATTATTTCTTACCCAAAGTCTCTTACTAAATCTTATAATTGATTTAAAAAATTAAAATGCATTTGCACGGATATGAGCAGGAGCGAATTAGATGGATATTTATATTATTTATTTCCGGTTATAAAATGTCTTCATGAAGTGGAAAAGAAAATAAATATTTTTTTATAGTGAATCCCAACTGCTCCCGTTTGGAGCCAGTGAGACTATGGCATCCCCAATTGGGGTGTGTTGTGAATTGTGAGGCAGAAGGTAAGTGGTCACCAAACAGGCTAAAGCCATGTCAAGCAACGTTTCAATTCTGAATGGTGGTCTTATACCAGGGCGATACTGAGAGTATCTTCCACTCTGGAGCGTGCCGCAAAGATAGTATATATTATTTTCAATTAATTAATTCTGAAATAACACAAATTAATCAAATAAAATTTATTTGCGCACGCCGGGTTCGAACCCGCGACATGTGGAATGGGAGTCCAAAGCCTTACCGCTGGACCACTGGAGTTGACTATAAACCAAAATCACAAGGATAATCGCTCAATGACAAAATATATTCATAAACTATTCAATTTATTGTATGTTGTAATGTTACAAACAGATTGCTAAATAAAGCACCCATTGGCAGACAAAATATTTAAATCTAATTGATTTTGGCAAAACGAACTTTATAACTGGGAATAAAACTAGGGCGAAAGTTGGTACATAATAATACGGCATAGTTGTTTCACAGAAATTCAAATGTAATATTGTCATGAAATGTCCAATTAGCAAAAAAAAATCTTTTTTGACTATTCAGATGTCGTCAACAAATACGGCTTAAGCCATTTTCAATTCTGAATGGTGTTCTTACACCAGAGCGATACTGATAGTATCTTCCACTCTGGAAGGTGCCACAAATATACCGTACGTTATTTTTAATTAATTAATTGTGTCTCACAAATTAATCACATAAAATTTATTCGCGCACGCCGGGATTCGGGAGCCTTACCCCTTGACCACGAAGGGCCTGTTTTATAGTTTTATAGAGAAACCTCACAAGAGTCCCAACTGTTCCCTTCTGGAGCCAGTGAGACTATGGCCATCCCCAATTGGAGTATGTTGTGAGGCTGAAGGTAAGTGGGGAAGAGAAGGAGATGGGGAACTGGAAGGTGGGAAAGTACCTGGCTATTCAGATCTAGGCACTAAACACGGCTAAAGCCATTATTAAGCAACGTTTCAATTCTGAATGGTGGTCTTCCACCAGGACGATACTGAGATCCACTCTGGAACGTGCCGCAAATATAACATATATTATTTTTATTAATTAATTGTGAAATAACAAAAATTAATCAAATAAAATTTATTTGCGCACGCCGGGTTCGAACCCGCGACCTTCCAAATGGAGTCAAGTGTCTTACCGCTCGACCACGGACGGTTGTCGGGCCTAACACAAGTAAGTGATAGCTACGCATCCATCAAATTAAATGAAATATTTCTATAATGTAGGTACACATAAACATTATTCTTCATATTATGGGAACCATTTATTGGATAACCAACACCTCTGCCATAGGTCACCCCAATTGGTTCGCTACGTTTGGTGACTTAGCAGGGGTGCCCGGGTTCATGGGGATCATTGTCTAGGTCTTGGCGGCGGATGATCTAGACACATTGAACCCCCGATTCCTACCCAACCCTCATACCTTTTTCCTTCCCAGAACTTCCTCTCCTTCCTTTCCTTAAAAATACCCTCCACACAGCATCCCCAAAGGTGACATAGGCCCTGAGGGAAATTATTTTCCTCAGGGCCTCCTGTGTGGACCTAATGTAAAAAAAAAAAAAAAAAATGAAAAGGAAGAAAAGTGCTGATTTGCATAAAAAACCGTCAAACGGACTTTTTCGCTCTCAAAAAAAAATTAACATCGGGCTTATCACGTTCAAAATGATATCTTCCATTTTTACGACGGTACCTAACTGGTATTTGCTCGCCGAGAGAAGGGCAGTAAAAAGCGTGTATTTGAATATTAGACACGTTTCGAACGTTAAGTGGCAATGGTCAGATAAGCAAACATGAGTCCTCCTCCTTTTTCCCGCCCGACGCACTTGGAGATAAAAAAATCTATCCCAGAATCCCGGAGATTTGGCACGAAAATTATGTTCGTGATATGCCACGATACAGCGAGTTACCGCTACAACCTAGCAGACTTGTGCGAGAAAATTTTGCACGGAAAAGTGAATTGTACGAATTTGTTTTTATTGAATCAAATATCAATCAGGTTCAAAGGAATGTCAAAAGAATTCATATTCTACCCTTTCGTAGATGGCGCGCGTATAGTATTTTTGCTTATAAACGCTTTTTACAAGTTATGCTTTGAAGTATTAAGAAAAAATTATTGTTCGCGAATGTAAACAAGCAATATGAATATTAATAAATAGTTTTGTCAATTAAAAAACTCGAATCGTTCAAGAAAGGCAAACAAATTCAATATTGGATTGAATCACCGATGAAATGTTGTATTTGCTAGCCTTTCTTGAAAGATTTGAGTTTTTTAATTGGTAAAACTATTTATTAATATTCATATTGCTTGTGTACATTCGCAAACAATATTTTTTTCTTAATACTTCAAAGCATAACTTGTAAAAAGCGTTTATAAGTAAAAATACTATACGCGCGCCATCTTGAAAGAGTAGAATATGAATTCTTTTGACAATCACCTTAAGTGGGAATGACAGAGAAAAATTGGTGAAAAAAACCAACAGTTAGATGAAATGTCTTTTAATGTTTCGTTTTCATCTTCATTTAGGGACATGATTAACTTTCCTACCCACGAAATATCAATTTTTCTCGAAAAAATCTATTTTTAAATGTAATTAAAAACTGAGGATTGAACCTTCCTACCCCGGAACTGGAGTCAACCACGCTACCGACTAAGTCAAATCTCGGTTGGATAAGACCGACATTTATTTGTGCTGTAATGTCATCGAATTTAAGAAAAATGCGAATATATCCGCGTGTGTGTAGGTGATTGCCACCAAAAGTTGATATTGTCATAGAAAACGAGTCTATCTGCCGAGTTTCAGCTCGATCGAATATCGGAAAGTGGGTTAATTTCCACTTTCAATCCATAAAACTAAAGTGAATCAAAAAATTCGTATGTATTTAAAAATAACACACGACTCCTTTTTCGTGTTTTTTTTTAATTTTTTAAAATTTATTTATTAGGCTTACGGGCATGTGTTTGGTAGACGTAAAGCATGTAAACAAACTGTAGGTATTACCTATACAAAAATATGTTATGAATAAAAAAAAACTCCATACAATATATAATATTGGCTGTACCAATTTTTTTTTTATGTTCAAAAAGAAAAACGTTTCCTTTAAATTAGTATTGCACCAATGACGACGGAATGTGTAATGTACAGTTGTAAGATATGTGTGGAGTCGGTAGTAGTACGCAATGAAGAGCGAGTAAGTATTATGTACAGGTATTTATTCAGGAGCTGCTTGTAACAAAAGAGACATACTTCTAGCACGCATCGCCTTTTATAGAGTCTCGCAAGCATACTGTCTCGCTTGCTCTCATACATATTCACACACATATCACAGCATGCAATTAAATATTCACATTATTAGCAAAAAACTATACACCGGAGTAGTATTTATTTTATTTTAAATTACTGTACAACAGATAAAACATCCATTTACAGCACTTACAAGATTTCTTATATAAAAAATTTTAACATTGTGTGATTTTAACAAAATCATCCAAATATTATTTAAAATAAATTAATGAAATATAATATCTACTGTTTTAGAAATTTCATTCAATAGCACCACTCCTCCCATCATTGTTATGCTGTGCTAGAATAGTTTTCGGTGATGTGGTATCTTGAACTAGTCGGGTTGATGAGTATGGTTGAAGTTTTCAGGCAGAGCCATAGCCTTCAAAGAGTTCCTTTAAAACTAAGTATTGCGCGATATCTTGGCTAAATCTATTCGATGCCTCAAGTAAGCCCATAAAATATTGCATAAACCTGAGGATTTTTTCTTATCTTTAGTTATAAACTGAACATTAACTCTCTTATATAGGTACGTTTTCTCTCGAGTTATATAAAATTTGGTATCAATTTGGTATCACGCCTTAGATAACACATAATTTTACAATACATGTTGGCTATGTCAGAGACTAATGTCAAGGACTCTATTCAGTTTCCGGTATCCTTCCTATATACATCACAAAAGCACCATCATAAAAAGTACCCAACAATCAACTCACACTAACATCAAGCCACTTTACAATGAAGACATCCACAACTACAAACACAAACGTTCCTCAAACACACACTACAAAATATGGGATAAAATCTCTGAACAATATTGCCTACACACTATATAATTCGCTTCCAGCATAATAAAACACTTCAATGCAATGCTTTAAAATAATATTTTTTACTACATTTAAAAAATGAAAATATATAATTTTCTTGTCATATCGTCGCCTGCGTGTTTAACTGTCCAAACGACCACTTGCAAGTTTTACAGGAGGAGGAGGTTTTATTTCATTATTTCAATGAAACATTATGATAGGTATATAATATGAAGCTATTCCCGTAAAGGTAAAGGTCTCGTTAGTTTAAATAATTCTTAATTATGTGATAAATTATCGTTTTTGGTACTTTATTTTTAATTGTAAAATGAAGATTGAACAAAAACTAAAAGGGAGATTCGACAATTATGCATTCAGGCGACGATGTTTTGTTTGGTCTTGTCTCCTTTGTAATCATCCTTATATCTACATCCTTGATTTTCTCTCTTTTTTCTCTTGTTTTATTATTTTTAGCAAGAAATAAAAACAAATAAAAATATATTTTGTACCTACTATTATAACGGTATGTCATTTTATTTATTCATAGACAGTTCTTCTGCTTGATGCCAAATTCATGAATATCCTTTAATCCCGTCTCGCATCAATATTGCACAAGTCCACTGGGATCGGAGACTTTCCCGTTTCTGGGTCTGGGTCCCAATTTACATAACAGAGAATGTGTACATAATAAAATTTAACGCCAAGGCCCCGAGATAAGAGGGAAATGTCACATTAGGACAACGTAATAAAAGGCCGCGGGTACAAAGGGCTACCCTGCTCAATCTCTTTCACGGGATTGTCTGCCCCAGAGATAGGCCGGGATCGTAAAACAACAAAAAGGGTACACTTTTCACGAAAAAGGCTTTTTTCGATGGTCGAAGAAGAATAGAGGATATGTTGTGCCAAGGAAACAATGATCACGGAAATTTTAATTGTTGTAAAGGATAAAATGTTAATTGTTTGAAAGGTTTTTTTTTTTCAAATCACATCCCCTGTTTTTGCAGACCTGTGATTAGGAATTTTAATTGTGAAGTAAAATTGAATAGATCTTTCAGAGTACTTTTATAAATTTATTTAATAATAGTATTGAATTTACTTTTCATTTTTCAGAAAAAAATCCCTTTAAAATGCACGTCTTAAAAGACGCACTAATTTTCCTAGAAATATACAGATCGAAAGAGAAAAAAACTGAGAAAATTTTAACATTTAACTCTTTGGATCTATTGTCCTTTGCAGCGTGTCAAATCTCCGCTACCGATATATTTGATTCGGATGGGTCAGAGTCGCCAAAAATTTGTGTAATTACTGGCGAACGTCAGAAGCCTTATGCATTAAAAAATGTATTATAGTGGATAGGGGTAAACTAAAATAAACAGAAGAAGAGAGAAATATTTTTATAATCGTTTGATCTTGCATTTGTGCAATATTGCAATATTCCATTGTGGTAATCAAATCCTTGGAAAGCAAAGATCTAAAAGTGTTTATTCAAAAACAATAAAAATAAATTTATCTACGATTAACATCTTTCTAATATATCATATTAATTTTTAATATACCTACGTACGTGGTCTATCTGTATAATCGCCCGATATACCAACATTCTTATACTCGTAACTACTAGTTCTATGAACAGTAGAGCTCGCGTTAAAAAAATATGTTTGTAATTTCTTCATGTTTAATAAATCACTATCACAATTTCCTATGGAATCATAAGATTTGTTTAAAGGTATTTAAATAAAAAATTGAATATTTATCTACTTGCTATAGTAGAGGGCCATTAACGTAATTATAGGTTCACACACAGCGCCATCTTAGTGTCATTAAATTTGCTTCCATTCATCTACCAATGTGTCCATAATCTCGGTACTGGTATCCTTTACACTTATCTACTCTATGGCTTTATCAGGCACACATCACGAACTCAGGAGTGTACACGCGGACTGATTACACCAAATATATAGCGCCATTGTTTGAAACAAGCTTTGGGTCTAGTTTTCAACAGAGAAACATTCGCAAAGCTACGCCAACGAATTTTATAATACCACCCTTACTCCTACCAATTTTGAATTGTCTTTTTTTAAAATCCTATATTTTAAAATTATAAATGAATCATGTTTGTAGATATTTGAGTATTGATATTGTCTTATATTATATTGACAAAAGATTTAGATTAGAAAAATACAGTTTTCAACGCTCTTTCCTGCATTGTTCCGTGATAGTTGATTCCCCGAGAGACTTAGGTACATTCAATATGCAATCGGTTTAGGGAAAATACGGTTTAACTATTTTCTTACACAAAATATAACTAAGTGTCCCCGAAGGGGTGTGCAGAGAGGATCTAGCGCTAAATAACAACAGTATAAAACATATTTCTTCAATCTTTGGAAATTTTTTGATAATTATGATTATATATTGGTGCACCTACACAAAGTTATTTGATTAATTTAATTAAATACAAAACATTTTTGCAAATGCAAACCGTAAATACATGTATGATATCCATACCAACTTTATATTAAATGTGTTTTTGAAGTTGATTTTAGGTTTGAAGTTGGTAAGTAATGAATATTAACAAATAGTTTTGTCAATTAAAAAAATTGAAATCTTTAAAGAAAGGCTAACAAATACGATATTGGATTGAATCACCGATGAAATATTGTATTTTCCTTTCCTTTATTTGCCTTTCTTGAAAGATTTGAGTTTTTTAATTGACAAAACTATTTGTTAATATTCATATATGTTTTATTTTTTATTTTTCTTTATTCATTAAACTGCTAGTTAGATGTTTTGAGAATTTTACGACCACCACGCTAGGCACATGCCCGTGTTGTGGTGGTCAAATATATTGCTTGTGTATTTGCGCGAACAATATTTTTTCTATTTCAAAGCATAATTTGTAAAAAGCGTTTATAAGTTCAAAAAAATACTATACGCACGCCATCTACGAAAGAGTAGAATATGAATTATTTTGATTAGAACATTAATGTGTTTTTGAAGTTGATTTTAGGTTTGAAGTTGGTAAGTAATGCAGAAAAACATATTACTTTGTAAAAATCATAATTTCGGAGTGCCGACTGTAGGGTATCAACAGTCGGGTCACCATCCTGCATGTGACGTACGTATAACGAAAATGCTATTAACAACCTAATTGATATGTTATTCTTCCACTAACTTCCTTGGTTTTGCACTTGTTACTATTATTTTTTTTTCTCTCTTCTTTATTGTGTAATATAATTATTTTTTTTTGTATTCAATACTCAAAGCACTACGAAAATTTTGTAAAATACGTTAAACTTAATATTTTAATACCCACAAGCGAGTTATACGTGAGAAACGACATATTAATTCCTAGAACAGAGAACAGGCAATTGTCTAGCTAAAAATTAATATCGGCCAGGCAATCACAATGGCAACTTCAACAGACATGTACCTTAATTTACAATAAACCGTTACTGTTATATTGAGTGTCGCCTGTCACCGTCCGTCTAAAACTCTTAAAACTTATAAAAACTAAGATTACTGTATTCACAAACAAATAAATTTAAATAAACTTCGAGATTGGTGCAAACTAAATAAACTTTATCTAAACATTAGTAAATGCCGCTAACTAAATAAACTTTATCTAAACATTAGTAAATTCCGCTAACTAAATAAACTTTATCTAAACATTAGTAAATGCCGCTAACTAAATAAACTTTATCTAAACATTAGTAAATGCCGCTAACTAAATAAACTTTATCTAAAAATTAAGATTTTAAAGAATAAATCAACCTTTCAACTATCAATACAAAATTTACAATGTTTCCTTTACAACTGTCACTGAAATTAATCATCTTGACATTATTTTCGATTCAAAAATTTTAAATTAATCCTCTAGGATTAAAATAATAAAATAAAATAAAATACAATATTTTTTCATCAATCTTTGCAAAATTACTTTGTGGCATCATTTAAATTAAATATAACAAATTACTTTGTGTAAACCACTAATCACAAGTTATAATATCTACATGTATCAAAACCGATGGTTTCTTCGTCAGGATAATAAAATGAAATAATAATTTATTCATGTTATTTTCCTGACGAAGAAATCATCGGTTTTGAAACATGTAGATATTGTAACATGTGATTAGTGGTTTACATAAAGTAATTTGTTTCATTTAATTAAAAAAGAGTAACTAATTCATAAAATATTTTTTGTACCTACCTACTTTATCACTTATCCGATATGATAGGTAGGCCAAAATTTGAAAATCAAAAGATCAGTAAACTTGAATAATGTTACGCAGGAATATTATATATTAATTTCTAACTTAAGATGATCCACTAGTCCTTGACTCATTCGGAATCGGGCGGAGCGAACGATTTTGGGGCGTTAACCAATAAAAACCCTAATCTCTAGCAAACAACAGTGTTTGGTTGTTCCGCAAGTATATTTTTAAAGATCGAAGCGCCGCGTAGACTAAGGCATGTCCGTTTGCCCCGGGCTGAGGGCGTAGAATGAGCGGCGGGCTAAAATCCTTCTGTACATGGCATAAGGATGAAATTTGCACTTAGAAATTCGTTGGGTACCGCCTATTTTTATTCACCGAAAAGAAACGTCTGAAAGTTCAGATACAAATATTAAAATGTTTTCCGATCACTTTATAAGAAACTTAATTAGCTACATTATTCAATAAAACAACACCAGAAAAAGGATTTGTAAGTAGGAGATTTTTCACTTTTAACCATTTTTTATAGGTCAGACGCATAATTTTTTTCTAAGCTTATTAAAAAGCTTATCAAAAAATACTCGATCACTTCAAAGGCCAAGATGTGTTCTACTCACAGTATTTAATTGAAGCATCTATATTATTTCTAAGCGATCAAATTTTCAAAACTAATACACAAGATTTTATACGATTTTGCAATTTTCCGCATGTCTTCACCTTAACCATGCACAGGCAAACGACATTAATATTTTTAATTTTAATGAGAAATACATTAATGAATTTTATGCCCATAATTGTCAAATTAAGTTCAGGGATATAACAGATCTATGCATAAAATAAGTTTAGTTCTGTAGAAGTATCTATGTACCTAATGCATTATCACTGCTATATGAAGGCCGGCGTAGTCCAGAGACAAGGCTTTGGACTCCCATTCCGATGGTCGTGGGTTCGAACCCGGCGTGCGCAAATAAATTTTATTCGATTAATTTGTGTTATTTCACAATTAATTAATTAAAAATTATATATACTATATTTGCGGCATGTTCCAGAGTGGAACCATTGAGATCCAGTTACGCATCTATTCGTGTGTGGGAACTTCTCAGAGGTTAATAAATGCAATTTGGCATTATTAGATACTTGCTTTAATTTATGTACCTAATAACAAACAAAATAACATAGCTTTTGTCAGTAAGTATAGGGTCTGAAAGATCCAAGTCTACGGCTAGGGAGATAGGTAGGGAGGTAAAAGAAAGGCGGGCAGACCTATGCTGAGATGGAAGGATGCTGTCAGGAAGGATGGCAGAGGACTACTCCACGTTGCAGATTGGAAAACGACGGCCGAGGACAGAGGACGGTGGAGGCTCGTGTTGAAGGAGGCCAAGGCTCGAAATGGGCTGTAGCGCCATTGAAGAAAAAGGTATTATATGAGCTGTAGGTAAGTATTATTGTTTCATGACCATTGATATCGCAAAATTAATTGAGTTTTCAGGTAATATTATGGTAAAATGCATTATTGAGATGATTGTGGAAAACGTAAGATCACCTTATTTAGGTGTAAAATCAAATCAGATTTTATGTTCAGAATTGTTATGTTTCTGATGCTTTAATGTTTATGTATGTTTTTAGTAGAAATATTAATTATTTATCAAAAATACCTATTAAAGTTACCGACGGCAACTTTAAAAAAAATGGTACCTACCAGTACAGAGGCTTATTTTTAAAATTGGATGACTCAGATTGTCTTGAAGGGTTTATTTTTTTCTATTTCCCAGTTAAGTTATGTATATACCTTTATGTAATTTTTGTAAGTTATGCACCTATTTAAGTAAGATATACGATGTGTAAATATCAGAAGAACATTAATCTCCTAATTACCAGTTTACTTTCGAAAAAATACCCTTTAAAAGCATATTATCTATGTGTAACTAATGATTTAAGCCGAATTGTAGGTGCTACAAAAGTAAGAAATGACGATTTTCTGAACATACAAAAACAACACAACTTCAAGAAACCAACGATTTTTAACGGATGGTTTTTTTTTAATGTCTATAAGTATGCATGTAAATCAAATAATCTTAGGGGCAACATTATATAAAGAAAAATCACTTATATAAAGGATTTCTACCTGACAAAATTTTAATCAGTTAGTGATCACAGTTTGACAGTAAGTAAGTAAGCGATTAAGTTTTTTCCGTTTAGACATAATCACATTTAGAACCAGAGTGAGCAACTTCTACCATCTTATCATAAGATCCTACAACACTCGTACGTGAGATACTCTACTTTCCTGGAAAGCAAAGAATTGATTACTTTTACAAAAAATATAGTAAAGGTAATAAAAAAGAATTCATAGATGTTAACAAAATAATAATAATATAGAAGGCACAAATTTAACGAAATATAGCAATAATAAAAAAAATTGGATAGTCGTAGGTACCTACCTCGGTGTCAATGTTGCCGACGGCAAATCGTTATTTTTTTATGCAAATGTGATTTTATCGAGATTGAATTACGTCAACAGCAAAATCAGATGCCCGTAATATAATAAATACTAAAAGGTACCTAACTAATTATAAGTTTGAACAAAATTCCAAGTCAGTTAAAACCTTAAAAAATGCCTGTAATTAATTTTAAAAAAGTATTATACGATTTATAACACATACCTAAACGAACGACTAGGCAAACATAATATATACTTTTTACATAAAATAAAGATATAGGTAACTATATCATTCCAACTTGAATGATTGTCATTCCCCAATGCACAGGTTTGTTGCACAGTCTTGGTACATGAAAAATGCTTATAAAATGTAGGTTCATATTGACAATTAATTTAATATGGCAAACTTATTTTAATTTTTTTTTAAATTTACAAAGTGCTTTATTTCTACTTATCTCTAATTACACATTACAAAAGCATTTTTTTCTGATTCGATACACCGCCTCTCACACCTTATTTAAACATTAGTTGCACACGGTAGGCATGCACTGAGCAAAATAATTCCCCTCAGGACCCATGACTTCTTTAAGGATTCTGTGTGGAGGAAATATAGGACGTTCAGGGAAGGAATAATGTATGACGGATGTGTATGAATCTGGGGGCCAGTATGTCCAAGGGTGATGGACATATGAATCCTTCCCTCCCATGATGTTACGAGAGAGTCTTGATAGAGAGGTCAAAAGTTCTCCCTCAGCCAGATTCGGCCCGCTACACAGTAGGTGGGCAGGCGCACCTACCGCCAAGACCCGGACAAACCTCACCCCGTGAACCGGGTCACCCCTGCTCACAAGTCACAAGTCACCAAACGTTGCTAACCACTTGGGACGACTTCGTAGAAGTGTCGGTCATCCAATAAATGGTTCACTGGGCGGTGGTGCCCTCTCCAAATTGATTACTTGATTACCAAATTGATTACTTTAACTTATATTTCATTAATAAAATTGTTTGGTTTGTAATAATTATATTGTAGGTACTTGTACCTACTGATTTTTTTAGTAGTTTGTCTAACGGGTTCGTTACATTAAAGATCTTATTATAGTGATGTAATAGTTACATTTTTACAATTATACATATAAAATAAAATTAAACTTTTTACAGAAATATAATATTTTATAAAATGATAAAAGAAAAATTATGAAAAACATAAGTAACAATTTTAAAGTATTTAGAATAATATTTCATTGTAAGCTAACACAAATAAATTCTTTCCGTAAGCTAAGTCTTCAGTATATTCACTAATTGTGTGTTTTGGGCACAGTTTTTAATTTCACCAGGTAACATATTTAAACAACTGGGAATCATGTAATTTAACGTTCTTTGTCCGTATTTATTTGTATGCTTAGGTACAATTAGTCCTTCATTAAAGTTAATTCATTGTAGTATATTGGTAACTTCATTGATAGGTATTAATGTTCTCTTCATTTTTTCAATCTTAATTTACTAGTAGGTACATATTTATTTCAAATACTTGAACTTGCTTAACAAGCGTCACTACAGAAGATATCTGCAGTCAATTTTACTATAATAACATTGTACAGAAAATCTACTCTCCATACAAGACACAATATTATGGATAACCAATATATAGGTATTGATTGATTCAGTGGGAAATTGTGGATCATCTGAAATGACTATGCCAACTCTATTCTTGAACCTAGTAGGTATGACTATATATCTATATATCTTTCAATACATCTATTTTAAAAGGTTTTTTTTTCTGTTTCCTGTATTTTTTTGACTATTATTTATTTTTATTTTTATTTCTCAATCTAAAAATTGTTGTTTCTCAAAAAAGATGTAACTACCTACATTATGTTAAAGCCCTCTGTGCATGTAAGTTAAATAAAATAATAAAAAATATCACTAAGTACATATTTAAATATACCTATCTACAATGATTAAAGACGTCAATTTATTATAAGTATTCTTGAAGAACTTAATAACATTATTAAATACGATTGCGATTGGATTTAAAAAAAAAAACAAATTAAAAGTTCTACGAATTGAACACAAAAACCATAAAAAAATAGGTATTCGGTTTTTCGTGGCACAAGGTAAAATGTACAACAATGTAGTAGATATGTTCCTAATGTTAGGTACCTTAATAATTTGATTTTATCCACAAAATTAGTTTACAAAAAAATTCTAGTACCGTTTGATACGTTTTTAGATTTTCACGGCCAAAAGCATTTTCGTTGTTTGTTTTTGGGGTGTTATGCCGTGTTGTGCTACCTCCTTCTTTAGCCGACGTTTCGGACAGCGTTGCAGTGTCCATCATCAGGGCAGATCCGGCAGCCGGATCGACGGATCTGCCGGATCTGCCCTGATGATGGACACTGCAACGCTGTCCGAAACGTCGGCTAAAGAAGGAGGTAGCACAACACGGCATAACACCCCAAAAACAAACAACGAAAATTCTAGTACCGTTCTAATATTATGTTTCTCACATATTCTGGTATTTCTTTAAAAAATGTGTAGGTAACGCAGCGAAAGTTGGAAGCAATAAAAAAGTTTAGCATTGAATGTATTTGTGCATCGGTATCCGTTTCCACAGGCGAAGAGCAGCTTTTTGTCTTGTTTACGCCTACTTATTGTGAATAGCGGAAGAGGGACAACAAGTATATACGATGCATGTAAAATAATATTGATAAGACGCTTACATCGTGTCCTATTCGTTTCGGTTCCAGTTCGATCGGCGCATGATATCGCGAATGAAATAATCTCAATTTTAATTATTTTAAGTTATCATCGTTATGAATGGATTTATTTGTGTCTGTATTCCTGCTATAATCAGTTTTTTTTTTACCTATCATCTCATTTATTCATTGGGCTAAGTCTACGACTAATAAATATGTTGATGCTGATAATACATGAACATATCTTTCAGTAGATACGTATAATTAAGTACCAAAGATTGTCATATTCAGATTAACTATTTTAATAACAATGAACTGAAACAATATTGGACATGCAAAAAAACGTTCATTTGTGAAAGAATCATTGCATAATTGTTTTTTATTAAAATCTAAATGAAACACCCTGTACGCATGTATGTTATTAATATTGCGGTGGAGTCAACTAAGGATAATATACCTATTACATAGTATCTGTTATCATAATTTTAAATCTAATAAATAGGTACCTCAAAAGGTGTAGGTAATTTAATATTTTTTTATAATCTTCTCCATTATATATTGGTGTATAACCGTTTTATGGAGAACATGAGAAAATAAATAATAAATAGTAATATAAATATTTGTGCAATAGTTTGAAGGTTGGAAATTTTTAACGGTCTACTAAAATATTTTAAGAACTTAAACCATAAGTAAGTGACGAACCTTCAGTTAAAAAAAAACTGATCATTATTTTGATTTTTCGGCGCACTTTGGCATGTCTAATTCCCTAGGGTTGTTATCTTTTGTGAAATAATCTGAAAGGTTATAGATCAAGAAATAACAAAGAATCTTCCTAATACCCTAACAATACAATACTTGTATTTGTAATGTACTTAACACAAATAATTTAACCCCTGACGTATGATAGCATACAATAAGTCTCAGTTTTTATACAACTATGCCTACCTATTATGTTTAAATTTTAAGACGGGTTTTTATTTTTTCAACATGATACGAGGATTCAAGTTTAAGAAAATTGAAATTTAAGGAATAAGGAAAAAAAATTGTGAAAATGCCGAATGACGAATGATCTTTTTGGAATGATTTTTTTTTGAAGTTTTATACGCTAATGAATAGGATTGATAAATTGAATCCTATTGACGATAAACTCAGTAGGAAACTGCCTAAGTACCTACTTGCTTAAGATGCATCTGACATCTACACCGACGATTGGTTAGCAAATTCCTATGTCAATCAAAAGCATTTCCAAGTCAATCTAACATCACGAGATAAATACAAGTCTCCATTTTTAGGAAAATATACCTATCAATCTACCGATTTTTTCTCACGATTTATTGTTTTAATATTTAATATATATTCGCTAATAAACACCTCTGGTCGGCTCGTATAGAAGTAGACGTAGACTGAAAATGTTACGTCCGTTATAAGGTATTTAGTTAGAGAGTATAAGTGAGAAAATTATTACATGGAAATCGATAAAAAAATGTGTTTAGGTTAGGGAAGGAGAATTTCGTTGTAGATTCGGTAATTACAGAAACCATTCATTCTATAACCAACGCCTCTGTCAAAAGTCTCCATGACAGTGTTCGCTATGTTTGGTGACTTAGCAGGGGTGGCCGTTTGAAATAGCTATCATGCGTAACTGTAGGTACATACCTATACTACCCAAGTCTGAAAAATGTGTGTTAAGCAAAATAAAAATATATGATTTAAGATTTTCACGGCCAAAAGTATTTTTGTTGTTTATTTTTGGTATATTATGTATAGCAGATGTTACAACATCTGCCCTAATGATGGACACTGTAATGTTGTCCGAAACGTCGGCTAAAGAAGGAGATAGCGTAACACGGCATAATATCCCGAAAACAAACTAAAAAAAAAAAACAAAAACAAAAACAAAAAAACAAAAAAATATGTATATATATATAAATATGTTTAAACAATTAAGAGAAAATTCATTGCTTTTCACGTTAACGGTCCAACCTACAGATTATTTATATAGACATTTTTTTAGTAGGTTATGATACATTTTTTGTTTTGTATTTACTTGATTTTTTTTTCTGATTCAAATACTTAAGATGATAGACTTCGCTTTTCGGCCCATACAAAAAGGACGCCCGCGAAAAAACACTTTTCTACATCGAAAATTGCACAAAATGAATATATTTTTTTTATACTGCCTTCTAGAGGGTGAAAACTATGTCGGTATGTTTTCGAATTTTCGATGTGTTTCGTATTAACGTAAACATTCACTGTCAAACATGTACGATTTATCAAAAAATATTATTTAAGGTAAAAGTGCTGCTAACTCAACTCTCATAAAGAATTATAAATTATAAAAAGCATTCGCACATTTCGCCTTTGCATGTATTGTAAGTGTGCGTGAGCTTATTGTGAGTGGGACAGAATGACAGACGCGGGTGTTCCGCGTGTGGTTCAAAGTCTAGCCTCTTAAAAGGTTTCCTTTGAAAGGTAACATTAAACGATATATATAATACAAAAAAATAATGTAAACGCAAATATCCAGTTATTTTACTGCGTAGGTACCGTCGGCAACTTTTATCCATTGTTCAAAAAGAATCATTTTTTAAAACCTATGAAATATTATTGTTATTTATTTTTGGGGTGTTATGCCGTGTAACGCTATATCCTTCTTTAGCCAACGTTTCGGACAACGATACAGTGTCCATCATCAGGGCAGATGTGTAATTGTTAGCGGTACAGTGTATGCAAGTACGTCTAAGCGATACGGGTAGGTATAGTACATTTATGGCACGTTCCAGAGTGGAAGATATTCTTAGTATCGCCCTGTTGTAAGACCACAATTCAGAATTGAAACGCTGCTTGAAATGGATGTAGACATGTTTGGTAAAAATATAAAAGTGTTTAGGTAGGTACCTACCTACTGATAATGATTTAATCTGAATCTCTAAAATTAACAGGTTATCAGGTTATTTCAATGTTCTATCTGAAATTGATACAGGAACAAAAACTATAAACTTTTACATGAAACTTGTGCGTTTTTTTATTTAAATTTAAAAAAAACTGAATTTATCAGTAGTTAGATATTATTATGATCGTGAATATTTATATACTTATATAATATTTTTAATGTGTATTATTATTAAAAGTGTTTGTTTACGAGTATACATATCCACCCATGAAGATTATTTATCTAACGATCACCTACATAGCTGTAAATATATTTTGTTGGAGGTATTATTTTAAAATGTATATTTCATAATGTTTACAAATTATTGGTGCTAAAATAAATATTTGCAATTCGTAACCTATTTATTTATATTATGAACTCGCAAAACTATGCAACGTATTTGTTTAATTTTATTTACATTCAATTTATGTTCATTAAAATTTACCGAATTTCGCTAGGTTATGTATCTACCTGCCAACTGAAGATATTATAAGGGAATAGGTTACTTATTTTTACGAGTAGTAAGTAATTCAATAAAATATATAGTACCTACCTTTATGTAAATATAGGAAACTAGGTATTCATGTATACTTATCCATTTTAACCGAAATTATAATAATTTTAAGTCTTCAAAGAAGAACGAAGTAAAAGTTGTTGGTAGGTAGGTATCTACTTACATAAGATGATAGGATATTTCTTTAGGAAACATTATTTTGGAAGACACTATCAAAATCGTGGGGCGGTGTGTCCCCTCGAGTGACCCGATAATTGAACCCTTGACAGTTGGCCCCCCGAATTTATAATAAAAAAAATTTCGTGCATTATTTAACAATTTCTAATCTAAAATCGACTTCAAAAATACCTTTAATTGGCCGTTGGCCCACCGGTGGCTAATTAAGAGAAAATTAAAATTATTATTATTTTTTAAATCATTATTTCTTTACGAGTTTCTATTACAAAATTATATTTTAGTATTAACAGTTGTATAAACTATCAAAATCTAAAAGAATCGTTACTGTAAACTTATAAAATGCAACGAAAAAAAAATTCTGAAGTGACGTTTGATTTTTTTTGAAAAAAAACCTGGCCTACCAAAGGTTAATAATAAGTTGGTATGGAAATCAAACAAATTCATTTATATTGTCTGTTTTTTGTGCTTACACGATGGTAGGTATATAGGTACAGTAGACAAATAGATTTTCCTTGATAAATATGTGTTATACTTTTTTATATTTTGTGTAAGTATATTTTATATTTTGTGTTGTATACCTATATTGTATTTTCCCTAAACCGACTGCATATTCAGATACGTTTTTAGATTTTCACGGCCAAAAGCATTTTCGTTGTTTGTTTTTGGGGTGTTATGCCGTGTTGTGCTACCTCCTTCTTTAGCCGACGTTTCGGACAGCGTTGCAGTGTCCATCATCAGGGCAGATCCGGCAGATCACATCGACGGATCTGCCGGATCTGCCCTGATGATGGACACTGCAACGCTGTCCGAAACGTCGGCTAAAGAAGGAGGTAGCACAACACGGCATAACACCCCAAAAACAAACAAGGACTGCATATTGTATATAAGTAAGCCAAGGGGCCAATTGAAGGGGGTTCAACTGTCATGGAACCGCCCCCCCCCCCGTTCTACGAAATAACGTTCAGTATTAAATCTTTTGAGCTTTATCTACCAGAATTTTTAATGATAATTATGAGATATTTTGTCGAATTAGTAACAGAAAAAAGTCGGAGATTAACGGAAAGAAAAGTTAAACCAAAGCTATTCCGTTTCTGCACGTGTTTTTATAAAAAAAAATAGTGTAAGTATCTAGATAGATAATACATGTGTCGATCATCCGGTTGAGTAGTAAGACATCTCCAAATACTAAGTTTACTAAGTTTAGCTCGCATAAAACAAATATTATTTTCACGTGACTATGTTTTACACATGCTATAAAATAATACCGGGAAGCATAACGATACGGTACATAAATAAGTATGACACTTTGAAATATCCTATATACTAGTGAGTAGTGAGCCAGAAAACACCAATTTTGCCTAAATCATGCAAGTTTTTCTGCATTATGATTGATTTGGTCGTGTTTATGAGTAATCTGAGTACTGTACCAGATAGAGGGCACACTTTTACATATAACTGTAAACTCAATTCAAATTTAGATATTTCGGAGATGTCTGACTAATCAACTGGACGATAGATATCAAATATAAATCTTTTTCTTTTTCTTTTCTTCTATTAGATATTCTAGTCTAGTCTAATCTAGTTGATGACAATTGATTTGAATGTAGTAATTTCGAAAAATGAAATGTTATGTCCTTCCTGCGAGAGTGAACTTAATAATTTATCTGTGGAGAGTTTATTCTCTAGAAATTAAAAAAAAAATAAAATTTGAAAAAATTATAGTATCTATACTAAATCAAACGTTTCTGATAAACACTTCATTTCTTCAAGCTAGGGTAGGTACCTAGTATCTAACTACCTACCCAAATTAAAAATACATATTAACGAATTTTCGGTAATTTATTACGGTTTTTTTTTTAAATATAATTGATAATATATTACAAGAAAGTTAAACTAAATAACAACTACATATAATGGTTTCTTACTGATATGTATGTATCTATAGAATATGTTTTGTTCACAGTAAAATAGATGATATCTATACCTACAGGATATTAAGGAACGTACCTGATTTAAGGTGAAGACATGCGGAAAAATACAAAATCGTATAAAATCTTGTATATTAGTTTTGAAAATTTGATCGCTTAGAAATAATATAGATGCTACAATTAAATACTGTGAGTAGAAAACATATTTTCTTTTGAAGTGATCGAGTATTTTTTTGATAAGCTTTTTAATAAGCTTAGAAAAAAAGTAGGCGTCTGACCTATAAAAAATGGTTAAAAGTGAAAAATATCCTACCTACAAATCCTTTTTCTGGTGTTGTTTTATTGAATAATGTAGCTAATTAAGTTTCTTATAGAGTGATCGGAAAACATTTTAATATTTGTATCTGAACTTCACAAAATAATATAAAACGTGCATTTTGGCGACGTTTCTTTTCAGTGAATAAAAATAGGCGGTACCCAACGAATTTGTAAGTGCGAATTTCATCCTTATGCCATGTACAGAAGGATTTCAGCCCGTCGCTCATTCTACGTCCAGAGCCCGGGGCAAACGGACATGCCTTAGTCCATGCGGCGCTTCGATCTTTAAAAATATACTTGCGGAATAACAAAACACTGTTGTTTGCTAGAGATTTGGGTTTTTATTGGTAAACGCCCAAAAATCGTTCGCTCCGCCCGATTCCGAATGAGTCAAGGACTAGTGGATCATCTTAATAGTGATTCTTGAGGTTATTCGGAGGAATGAAAAAATATTGTTATGTAGATATATGAAAAAAAAATTATTATTTAAAATAATGTAAAATTATTTTGAGTTATTAAAAAATGTAAATGTTTTTGATTTTGGTCTCCGGTTAGGTACTTTATTATAGAACTTTTGAACTAAACACTTTTTAAAAAGAATCGTAAGTAGGCAGGTATTGGACATTTAAAGTCTCGGGAGGGTGGGGGGGGGGGGGGGGGGGGGCGGTTACTGAGCAAAGTGACTAATATGTTTACTACAAAAAGTAAAAAAGCGACCGAATTAAAATGAAACTGTTTCGTTCTGATGTAAAAATAATATTCCTGGGGCCTTTGTGTGTTAAAACCAAATATGATGGTGTAAAAAATGTTGAGATTCTGATAGAATGCAAGGCTTATGTAAGCGTAATGTGTAAGATTAAGAAAGGAATGCTTATAGTTTCGGCATATAGAGCGGATGGACGAAGAAAGATTGTAATGATAATGTATGACGTGAATGGTAGAAGAAGTCTCGGATGCCAGAGGATTGACGATGAAGTGAATTAAATATGTACCCACTTAAATCGGGAAAGAATAACAAAAGGGTGCCTAGGTATGAGACAATGTATGAATGTGACTGAAGCAAGGAGCATGTGCCAGCACCGGTTGTTTGCCAGTTCATCTGCTCTCCTCCACCTGTGGGAAACGTCTTAATGGCTAGTAAGTAAACAGATCTGAATGACAAGATAGTTACTTTATGACCAACCTTCACCTTTCACACATCATTCAGTTCCGCAATGCTTCACAAATAATGCCATACATGCAGTTACGATTCCTTACTCTATCACGGTTTAAAAAAATGTGTTGATATAACAATAAAATATTTAAAAAAAAGATTTATCAAAAAATTACATGAATGTAGAATTTTATTTTTAAAACATAATATTTCACTCCACCCACCACAAATGATTCCTAAAGATTAGTCAATTAATAATTAATCATTGGCTTAGTCCATTATCCTGCAACATCATTAAAAAATAGGGAGCATTTTCCCAGACGCCCCGCGCCCGAACCCTTTGGAGGTTGGCAGCGAAGTAAAGTTTAGTCTCAATGCGCACTCTTTACTCTGGCGGTGACGTCACAGACCTCCTTAGCAGGCGAGCCAATGAGCACAAGGGGGGGCGTGGCTCGCCCCCCCTTCCCCACACTCCCTTAGGAGGTTTTTTGTAGGTAATGTGAAATTGTGTGTGCTCGGAGCAAAGCATGTTTGAAAATGGTAAGGAATAAATTTTATTAGATAAAAAAATTAAAAAGTTTTTTTTTTCTATAGAATAATCGAAAAACAGATTTTGTTCATTTGGTGTGTGAAAACCGCACAAGGTTCCTAACTGCCGGAATTATGCAAAATTGGTAACCCTAATTTTTGGAGTATGTTGTAAGGTAGAAAGGAGTTAAAAGGTGGAACAGTTGAACAGTTTGATCATTCCTTAAGAAGGCGAACAGCTATAATAATACTCACACAATAGTACTTGTTTATCACTAAACTGTTTTTATAAATTGAATAATAATATTATTTTCGTTGTTTGTTTTTGGGGTGTTATGCCGTGTTGTGCTACCTCCTTCTTTAGCCGACGTTTCGGACAGCGTTGCAGTGTCCATCATCAGGGCAGATCCGGCAGATCCGTCGATGCGAATTTGTTGTGTGTGATTATTTACTTGGAAGCGATACCGTGTCGTCAGCTTCAATCCACTACGAGCTGGTAGGTATTTCAGAAGAAAGTGAACTACTTTGAAAGGGAAATTTCGTGAAAGCGCAGTATTTACGTTAGCCTGGGGCCCGTCCACGGAGAATGATGGACACTGCAACGCTGTCCGAAACGTCGGCTAAAGAAGGAGGTAGCACAACACGGCATAACACCCTAAAAACAAACAACGAAAATGCTTTTGGCCGTGAAAATCTAAAAACGTATAAAAAAATAATATTATTGTTTATACAAAATAAAAAAGGAGTTCTACAAATTTATCTTGATAATAATCAAAAAAAGATTGGCATGCGAAGGAGATAGGCAATATGTAGTATGGAAAATAGGTACCTGCCTAATCAGATCTAAAAGTAATGTTTTGATTATGAGTAAAAGTTTCCCAAAAGGGGTGATACTGAATACTGTTCGTATCACTAATATTAATTATTCTCTGGTAATCACAATGAAAATCATGCTGTTGGGAGTAGAAAAAATTGCTTTGTCCTTGAAAATTCAGATGAAAAAGCTTTTTACATTTCGTGACACCAAAATAACGACTTTCTAGTTTTCACTGCGTAGCTCATTATGTTTACGGTTTATAGTTAAAATGTTCATTCTTTATTTACATTTATTAGCAATTTTTTTTATCTTTAAATAAAGCACGGTGTTTCATTTCATACTATCTAGACCAGTGATTCCCAAAGTAGTCCAGGTTGATCCCCATGGGTCCACGGGAGACTCTATGGGGGTCTAGGTTGGCGTGATAAAAAATGGGTTTCACACGTTGTATGTGGGGGTCCACGAAATTTTTTTTGGTTTCGATAGTAAAGAACAAAAATGTTCTCTTGGCTTAAATATCAATGCATAAATTATTGGTGATAGACCCCCCCCCTTACCAGGTTGGTGTGCACCGGGTGTCTGACGGAATTCTGAGCAACTGCACGGAGAAAGATGTTATTTGAAAAAAACGATCATTTTAATAGAAAAAACGAACATTTGAATAGAAAAAAACGATCATTTTAATAGTAAAAACGGTTAAAAACGGGACTGAAGTTTTTACGAACAAATTAACAGGGTTTCAATGTTTATTGGAACATTAATAGTAATGTGTTGGTATACGTAATTTCGTACGTATTTTACCGCCAATAAACATTGAATCAGTATTAATTTGTTCGTAAGAACTTCAGTCCCGTTTTTAACAGTTCATTTTTCTCCGTGTGTAATGATAAGTCAGAAATTTTGACAGGATCACTCATTCCCTACCCCGGGGTCCGTGGTAGGGAATGCATGGCAAATTTTGACTGTGAAAAGTGGTCCGTGAGCCAAAAGAGTTTGGGAACCACTGCTCTAGACGTAAAAAAATCTAACACATCAATCAATTACCTACTTGTAATCTATCTGTGCGGTATATCTAATCTAACAATAATATAAAAAATAATTGTGAAAAAACAGTTTATTTCAATTATGTATTGTTTTTTTTTAACACGCTTAAATATGAATTTAGTATCATTTTTATAGTATTTCGTTCCTAATGAAAACACATCCAAACTAAAAAAAATACATGTGTTCAATAGGTACACAGTAGGTCACGTTTGAATTTAGGGAGTTAAAAAGTGTTAATATTACTGACAAATTAAAACTCTTGTGTTTAATTTATTAGCAACTCAGGTACAATTTGGTTGGCTTATAATCATATATCATATTGGTCTTAAGATAATAAATTAATAGGCGGTGAAGTATGCATCGACAAAAAAGTAAAAGGGAGTGGGATAACTGTCAAATATTGAAGCTAAGATTAAATTATCTTTATTATCTTTATTACGGCAAATAAAAAATAAAATAGTTTTCTATTTAATATCTAATAATTTATCCCTTATGATTTTCCTATATCGCTTTTCCAGTTTTCAAAGTACGGAGCAAGCGGTCGGTATGCGAGGAAAGGGGTTATTTTTCGCAGGAAGAGCGAGCGAGATGGGGTGACTACTCTGCGGGAGTGAGCGGGACAGACATATTACAATTTCTGCGTACCAGGGTTGCAGTTCTCTGAATCGTTTTTAGTTACACCTGGAGGAAAATGTTTTTTTTTAATGGAAATCGTTTCAGGATTACTGTAAGTAATAAGGCGATGTAAATAAAAACCGATATTTTTTGTAAAAAACTCGCTATTCCGCAAGAACGCCGACATAAGTAAAAACAAGCCCCAGGTTGGATATTGAAGATGCATAAGTAGTAGATAAGTTGAAACGAACAACGCGATACTACAATAAACATCTTCAGTAAGATTATCTTCGTTTCTTAGAAATCTTGCTAAACTGTCATGTATATTCACAGCAATAATGTATACTATAATATGTATAATCTTTAAAAAAAATTTTTTTTTTTTTTAAATGTTTCCAGGGTGACGGACGTATGAATCCACCCCCCTGCGGTGCTAGGCGATTGGTAGAGAGAGTCCGGCTAGAGAAGTCTTGGTTTGGTCGCCCAGTCTCTTCCAATCCGGCCCGCCGTGCAAGAGGTGGGCAAACGAATTCGCCGCCAAGACCTACAAAAACCTCACCAAATGAACCCTGGCACCCCTGCTAAGTCACCAAACGTAGCGAACCACTTGGGGTGACAATGGCAGGGGTGTTGGCTATTCAATCCGACGATGTTTTTCCATCTTATTTTAAATTTATTTATTATTTATTTGTTAATAATTTTTTGGTAACATACATGGTTTTATGTTATAATTGAAGTTTATTTATTTTATTTTTTTAAATAAATCTTAAAAAGAGAAAGAGCAATCTAAATATATAGACTAAATATTTAAAACGAAATAATGGAATGTACAAACAGAAAAATATGTGTACATATATATGCATCTCCGATGATGTATGTCCAGGACTCGGCGGCGAATGCATCTGCCCACCAACTAGGATCCGGAACTTTTGATCTCTTCAACGGGACTCTCTATATCGCCATGCACTGCAGCAGGAGGGTTAGATTCATAATTCCGTTTCTTCTGGAAATACTAGATCCTAGATTCCCACACACCCACCCTACCCACCCCTCATAGCTTTTTCCTTTCCAGAACCGCTTTTCCTTCATTTTCTAAAAAGACCTTCCATACAGCATCCACAAAGATGATGTAGGCTCTGAGGGAATTTATTTTCCTCAGGGTCTCGAATTAAGAGCCAAAATCTTTTGTTACAGCGCCCTTGAGGTGATTTCTCACAAAAACGGCGCTATACAAATTATCCAATTATTATTATTATTATAAAAAATTATACAGAAAACCTATTTAGAGTCTTCGATATGAAATTTTCAAATGTATCAAACAATTTGATATTACATAAAAATAACAATTAAATATTTAAACACTCAAAACCAATATAAATATTTAACACTTTAATTTCATAAAAAAAACTAAAATATTTATAATACAATATTTACATTTTAACAAATTATCAATTGATATTTATTGTCTATTCATTTGTTATAATATGAACTGATAAAGGTACAAAACGGTCGAAATTTGTAAAAAATCAAATAAAATTGTGCACACAAAGTAACTTATACTAAATTGTCTAGATGCCATACCACTTTTTTTAGGCAATGTTTCGGGCGCGGCGTTACAGTATCCAATATCATGACAGGTGTGTGATACTGTAATGGGCATCTGATGATGGACGCCATCCGAAATATTGGCTAAAGAATTAGGTAGCATAACACGACGTAGTATACCAAAAATAAATCATGATTATAATTCTGCCCGCGAAAATTTTAAATCATAATATCGAACTTAAAGTGGTTTAAAAATATGGTCCGATTGTACGTATGTAAGTGTCGATTTGCTTACAAACATTATCAGATCTTATAATAATTATTATCATCTTATAATAATTATTATCATCATTTTAATCACACATAACATGGAGGTGTGTGTGTATACTTGTATGTATAAATAATAATGCAGTGCCAAAGAATTTCCCGGCTGCACCCCTGCCTACGTCAGGCTACGTACATCTTTACATAGGTACAAAAAAGCCCCCCCCCACACCCTCTCTCACTTAACTACAGTCAGTGGCTGGTATGCTCGTTTTTCAAACCGCGTCCTCCCCTTTCCTCTCCACACCCCCACCCCCCTCCAGCCCCGCGCTTACCCTTTCCCATCCTAACCAACACTCGGTCGCCCAGTAATACGCGTTTTATCCTAGACACCGTATACTTTTATACGTAAAATGTTAGAAGAGTGCGCCCGACGCAAGAACGTCCTAACAACCGGAATTTTTTTCATCCCATTTTAGACCTTAATTATGAAATTGATAAGGGTTGTTTTTGGGTATTGTTCAGAATTTTTTGTCTTTGTCTGAGTTTTCCGATAAAGTCCGAAGCATCTAGTTTCATCGTAGCAACGGGTAAACTAAGGCTGTGTGAAGCGCGTCTGCGTGTGTTTGGTGGTGTGGGTAATAGAGAGGGGTGGGGAGGGAAGAGGTGGGGGTGGAGGTAGAATGAATAGCTATAAATTGTTTGGAGGGACTGCTCCGCATGGAATGTATGGTCAGTTTAATTGAGATGTTTTTTAAAGAAAAAATAATTATGCTTATTATCAATAATAATGTAACCGAATAGGTCACATTATTAAATTGTGAATTTCTTTGCGAACTATGGATCACCGTTTTATCAACATTTTGAGACGTATCTTATGTAGGTACCTGCTAATAATCATCTTGACAGACAGGGTTAGAACGCCATACAATCCTTCTTGGTATACAGCATTGGTACTCTTTTGTTTACATGACTTTTGGAGTAACACGAAGCAATAAGCATTTGATTAATTTAATCCTGCTGATTTTTTAATGTTGATCATCCCAACGTACCTATCTAAAAGTTCATCTAATCAAATGTATTTACAACAATAATACATCCAACTTATCACAAAAGGGTTGCTTGGATTGCAATATAAATTATTGTTAATAGTCAGAAGGCGGGATCAGATTTTGATTTCGAACACTTTTGAATTCGGATATAATTTACCTAAATGTTCAGTGTTTGTCACTTACATACACCTACCTTAATTTTCAAAATGAGATGTTGTGCTGTCCATTAATGTGTAGCAATTCTCTAGATCTCTGGTGGACAATAATCCACAGGGTTGAAGAGGCTGCAGGAATGCAGTAGAAAGTGTGATGGTGATATTCTTCTCTGCAAGTCCAACGATGCCTGAAAGCGTTTTGGAAAAGAGATTCAATGCAAAGAAGGATAATAATTTAATTCTACAAAAAATGATAGCAAATAATGGATATTATGTTCAAAACTACAATCTTTGAAATGAAAAAGTATTTCATTTTATAAAGAAAACATTATTAACCACTCGAGCGCTTTTTGCCACACTATGGCACTATTTCCAAAACGTCGGATTGCTTTCTTGCCAAAATGTGGCAAATTAAAAAAAAAAATTTATTGGAATGACTACATAATATATTGTACATTCAAAATATAACAAAATAAATATTCTCTAGAGTCTTTAAAATGTTTTAAGGTTAAAATATAATTATATATTTTTTTATAAATCCTACAAATATGTGATAATAAACAAAAGATAGGGGAATTCATTGGCTACATAGAACCATAATCAGTTTGTATGTCTCCATATTGAAATTCGGAGGTATGATTTTTTTAATGTGGGCGGAAAAAATTCCTTTAGCAATCCGATAAAAATGTTTTTATTGCTCTGTCGCTCCAGTGGTTAAAGTATAGAAATATAAATCTAACAACGCACAACTTATGTGGTTACATTATCATGTTATATAACTAATAGTTGAGAGTATAAAATGATATTAGGTACCAACATTGAAATCGTTCAGCGAAAGAATTAATATTTGTCCTAATGATCTGATCGCTGAAAATGGTTTTAATGAAACGATTGAAAAGCTTCACGTTAAAACATAAACTGCATCGTCAATAAATCATTTCATGACAAACTATTTTCATTCGAAATTTAGTCCCAAAAGTTCGCTTTTCGTCCGGAGCTTTCATCCACACACACACCCGCGCCTCGCATAAAACACGCACCACACACTGGCGCTTGGAATAATGGCGGCTCTTTTGTAAAGGGCGAACACCCCCTTCGACGAACCACCCCAAACCTCCCCTCCCCGTAGCCCCATCCTCCTGCAGCCTTGGGGAGTTCTGGGGTAGAGTTAAGGCCCGGGGGTAGCAGCAGTAACAGGAGCGCAGAAGTGGGAGGGGATGCGCCCACTCCGGGGTTCGGTCGCACTTTGTCTGCGAACACATCGGCCATTTTCTCTTCAGGAAGGCGCGAGACTTGAATGCCATTATGTCCGGCGATTGGGCAATCGGCAGATGCATTGGATGTTTGGTGAATGAAATATGCTGCACGTGTGATTTTAATAGTTTATCTATTGAAATGGCGGCTGTTCAGGGAGCTTTAAAAGGAATATGGACTGCCAAAGTTGGTTATAAACGTAAACTATTGTTTACTTTGTTACTTTTAATCGATAAACCTGAAAAGAAGTTTAATGATTACAAATGGTTTATGTCGAAAACAGAAATACATATACAAATTGAAGAAGAGTATGTATACATATACAAATGGTTGATGTATAAACAAAGAGAGCAATAAAACAATTATTCGGTACCTATTTCCCTAGGTACCTATTTCTACACCCGAAAAGTTTGATTTTGACACCTTTAATTGCGATGACGACAATTTTATTTACGTTGGGTTTTTTTGTATATTGAATTTATTAGGTCATACGCCAATCTTCCAGTTCTAACAATTAATTGAAGGTAAGAACCACATACTTACCTACCTGTGAGTTCTTCGCTACTTCTTTATAATGACACTTACTGCCGCCCCGGGAACCATTTATTGGATAACCAACACCTCTGCCATAGGTCACCCCAAGTGGTTCGCTACGTTTGGTGACTTAGCAGGGGTGCCCGGGTTCATAGGGTTCATTGTCTAGGTCTCGGCGGCGGATGATCTAGACACATTGAACCCCAGATTCCTACCCAACCCTCATACCTTTTTTCCTTCCCAGAACTTCCTCTCCTTCCTTTCCTTAAAAATACCCTCCACACAGCATCCCCAAAGGTGACATAGGCCCTGAGGGAAATTATTTTCCTCAGGGCCTCCTGTGTGGACCTAATGTAAAAAAAAAAAAAAATGACAATTAAATATGTCGTATTAAGGCCCCGTTAATAATATGATTTTTAGATCGACAGAACTATTACGTACCGTCGAAAATGTTTTTTAGATTTACTACTTGTCTCGTTTATTAGATTTACTACTTGTCTCGTTTGAATATTTTTTCCATGTAAAACGTCGGATTTAAAAAAAGCCTTTTATACCAAAATATGCATTTTTTAATTCTAAGAAAATTGGAAAGTTAGGAAAAAGTAAATACCTGTTCATTTTGACATAAACGTAATATACGTAGGCGTGATAGGTGACGGCATAGTCGCATAGGACTGATAAATTTACGTAAGTATGTAATCTACCTGGAATCAAGCACAGAGAAATAGATAATTTTACAATATCGGATCGATAGAAATAACTTCCGATGATTTTATATCGATATCCCGAGCACGGTTTCACTTTTGAGAGCCGAACCGATTGGCAGGGAATAAATAAGATATCGATGTACGCTGGCAACACTGGAGGAGATTTCTGTGAATTTATTTTCTAAAACGTCAAACGCCAATACTAACTTATTTATAGATATGTATTGGCAGTCCACGTTTATTAATGAGGTCTTTAGTCATATTTTAACTACGTTTAGATGAATTATCTAAGTCTATAGATCGCGTATACGATTTCTATCAATTCTAAGAGCTTCGTTAAGTCACCTCCGTTCATTAATAACCCAGTAATTTTGAATACCTAACGACATTATTTAAAAAAAATATATGTGTTAATTAAAATCGAAATTTATCTGGCACTGTTGAAGACTGCGTTAAAATTTATAAATAGTTGGTCGGAATATCTCTTATAGATTGTTGACCGTGCTCGCAAATATTGCTTACTGACCATAGATGACGGATTTAGTCAGTATCCTATTAATATACGGTTTTATCGATCGTCTGTGATAGACCGCCTGTTCTAGGAAAGTATAGTAGCTGATGGAGGCTGATAAAATTATGGTAAAAATATGAGCGATTTAAAAAAAACGCTAAAAAATACGAGTAAGTAGGTACCCGATACCTATTGGTAAATTATTATGGGGTTATTGGTAAGTTACGCTCAATTTTACGGCCTCTGAGGACTTTTTTATGTGAATATAAATTATTATTATCAAAATATTTAGAAACCTCGATGTATATTATTTGTAATTTAATTTAATTTAATTTGTATAATTTAGTAAATTATAATTCAATTTATCAACCATCATACTATGTAACTTATAAAAAAAATCTTAAAAATTATCTGTAACCCACATTTCCATAAATTCATTGTCATATTATCCGTAAACTACACTATCATCAATTATTTTATTATCTGTAACTTCGTTAACATAAATTCAATGTTATATAATCTGTAAATTTCATCTATCAATTATTATTTTATCTGTAAATTTCATTGTCATAAATTCCTTGTTATATTTATTACCTGTAAACATCATTATCATCAATTACTATATTATATGTAAATTTCATTATCATAAATTCATTGCTGCATTAACTGTAAACCTCATTATCATAATTATTATATTATCAGTAAACGTACTTCATTACCCATATAATCTGCATACTTCACCCGCCTTAACACAGGGATATCCCTAGCATGGCGGGCGAAATAACACAATATGTACACTATGTATAAAATTCTTTAATAAATAAATACCGCCCAATCACAAGAATCCAAACTTCTCCGAACCGCATGGAGTCAGTGAATGCCAGTGAGACTATGGCATCCCAATTGGGGTATGTTCTGAGGCTAAGGTAAGTATGGAGGGGAAGGATATGGGAAAGAGGAAGGTGGGAAAGTACCTGGCTCTTCAGATCTAGTCACCACACACAGAAATGTTAAGCAACGTTTCAATTCTGAATGGAGCCCCGGTCTTATACTAAGGCGATACTGAGAATATCTTTCACTGTCTTATTTGTTATTCTGCCTATTTCTAATATCGTTTTCGATGGCACAACTCATATTTAAATTATCCATTTTCATACGATCAGGAAGGGAGGTACACGGAGAAAAATGTTGTTCGAAAAAACGATCATTTTAATAGTAAAAACGGTTAAAAACGGGACCGAAGTTCTTACGATCAAATTAACAGGGTATCAATGTTTATTGGCGGGAAGATGAAAGAATAATTTGTTCGTATACGTAATTTCGTACGTATACCAACAAATTATTCTTACATTTTCCAGCCAATAAACATTGAAACACTGTTAATTTGTTCGTAAGAACTTCAGTCCCGCCCGTTTTTACTATAAAAATTATCGTTTTTTCGAATAACATTTTTCTCCGCGCACTAGGTACCAACACTACATGTCCTTGTAATAAATATATATAATTATTTTTTTCACAGGTTTCTTTCGTTTTCAAGGTAGGTTGGTATCTACATTTTAGTTAAGGTTAAAACAGAAAAAATATAACTAGATTGCTCCCCAAAAAATGTTTAATTAATTCGCGCCTCTCAAATCCATCACCAGTTTGACAAATTTTTCACTAAAAAGATACCCAATCGGAGTTCAAATACTTAGTAATTGTTGCATATCCTTAATATCCTTTCTTCCTTATATCTCATTGAGCAATGAAACAAAGGAACAATGTAGTAAAATATTAATTAACTGAACATATTATTTAAAAAAATAAGGCAATCTAAACTCTCTTTACAAGAAACGTGTACACAGTATATTCAACATTATAATGAGTCTAAAGAGCATTTTCACGTCGAGCGACATTTTCTGAACGTATAATATTTACGTGTGGTCTTGTGGTCTGTGGATTATGCTTCGAATAGATAGTCTTCACACAAAGTCATCATACCTGTAGGTATTTAGATTCATGCATTTACTTTTGCAGATACTTTCAGAAAGCCTGAGTGGACGAACGTGTCCAACACAGTTTAAATTTAAATGCTTTTTGTTTTGCCTTCAATCACACTTATCTCAATGCGAATTAAACAGCCGTAAAATCTTGCTAAGCCTTTCGTTTACCCTCGTCAAGGAGAGAAGCTTGGTTGTCAAAATGATTGTGACACCAATCATGCAGATATACGTGAACAAGTACAGCTTAAAACTTTGTGAATAATTTAAGATCAAATTAGTTTAGTGGATATGAAAGGAACAGTTAATTTTGGAGGGAAATATCATCTAGTATCTTTTAGAAATCTTAATATGTTTGGACGCTGCAATAGAAAATGAACATAAACCAAATTCAAGAGATTTTTTATTTATTTATTTATTGTAAGAAACTAACAGCAATTTTTATACAGGATGGGTTATAATAGAGGTTAAACATGAGGTCAGTTTCTTATGCTAATGTTGGTTATGTAATTGGTAATAATCATTAAATGAAAATGAAATTAACAAAAAAAAAGAAAATAAATGTATATAAGTATATTAGAAGGACGAAGGAATGATGGGATGGGGACCGGAGATGCTCATGTTGTACCTTTTCTATAGTTGTGGTCGTACGCTTGACTTCGTTTCATTTCAACACAATATCATAAAAACTGCAGTTTTAAAATCTAATTATTATTCGAATTATTTAGATTAACGAAGAAAGTAATCAATTTGTGGATTGGCATTAAACAAAAATGAAAATATGACAATTATTCCCTTAACGAGCGACTCTTAAACGAAAATTAAAAATAAAATACTTATTTCGTTTTAAAACCACGAGTTTTTATTAATTTATTTTACCGACCGGTTTCGCTTTGCTATCCTGGACCCATATTTCCAAAGCCTATACCGGTTCAGACACGGCGGCGATTCAGACAAGGCATTCGCTGCTCTGTCTACGCTTGGTGTTTCTGTGACGGTGACGAACGTAGTAAGTATGGTGTAGCGTCTATCGGTGCATTTAATGTGTATATATATTATATTAAAGTGATGTACAATACATAGCTTGCATTATATTCCCAAAAGTTAATACAGGATCAGCACATTTTGATTCGTAATTAAATCGCTTACGCTAGTTTATATTATATAATATAGTCTATATTATATAATTATGATTTCAGTTATAGCATCAATGAGTAATACCATCAGGCCGTTTCTCCGTAGAGGTAGTTAGAGAGGATAGACTGCCAAACAACCTGTCACAGTGGTATCGAGATCTAATACCATCAGGCCGGCCTGATGGTATTAGATCTCGATGCCACGATTGAAATCATAATTATATAATATAGACTAGTGTACCCGAAGACAGAGCAGCGAATGCCTTGTCTGAATCACCGCCGTGTCTGAACTGGTATAGCTTTTGGAAACTCGCATCCTGGACATACATTCGAATAAGTGGAAGACATCTACTCTTAGTATCGCCCCGGTGTAAGACAACCATTCAGAATTGAAACGTTGCTTGAAACGGCCTTAACTATGTTTAATGTATAGATATGAATAGCCAGGTACTTCCCCACCATCTCCTTCCCTTCTCCGCTTACCTTCAGTCCCACAACATATATACCCCAATTGGGGATGCCATAGTCTCACTAGTTCCAGACGGGAGTATGGCATCCCCGATTGGGGTATGTTATGAGGCTGAAGGTAAGTGGGAAAGGGAAGGAGACGAGGAAGAGGAAGGTGGGGAAGTACCTGGCTATTCAGATCTAGTCACTAAACGCGGCTAAGACCATTTAAAGCAACGTTTAAATTCTGAATGGTGGTCTTATACCAGGGCGATACTAAGAGTGTCTTTCACTCTGAAACGTGCCGCAAATATACTATATATTATTTTAAATAATTAATTGTGAAATAACACAAATCAATTAAATAATATTTTTATTTTTAACTTTTTAACTTAAAGAGTTAAACCTCAAATTATAATATTTTAATTAATGAAGATAATATTAGCGAAAGTCCATCGAAAATTCGAAACAGAAAAATCAGAAAAAGATACGGATACATCTGGGACTCGAACCCAGGACCTCTGGCAATCCGTGCCAACGCAGCTATCCACTGCGCCAACGTATCCCTATCCGATTCGGTCATTATTAAATGTATCATACTTCGACTTGTCCCAGATGTTTCCGTATCTTTTTCTGATTTTTCTGTTTCGAATTTTCGATTGACTTTCGCTAATATTATCTTTATTAATTAAAATATTATAATTTGAATTTTAACTCTTTAAGTTAAACAGTTCAAAATAAAAATATTTCATCCTAGAATTGCAGATAAGGTCAATAGATGTCGCATATTAATAAAAAGTGATAAAATTTATCCTGACACTATCTAGAGGGCATTTAGTTTGAGTTAAATCTTGCAATCATGCATAAAGATAGCAGCCAATAAAAATATGCGTTAAGAAAAATGAAAAATAATGTTGGTGGTTCTCAGTCGAAGTATGATACAGTTAATACTATCTACACACCATGCTGCGAACAGCAGCTTTTGGCAGCTGGCTAAAAATCGAAGGTTGGAGGATGTCTCCCGTCTCTTTTTTTCCCATGCGAACCCGTAACACTCTGTTTCACGTTGACTGCAAATTGAAAGAAACCGTCTGCCGTTAGTACCAACCGATGAAATGAGATGGTGATATTGAATTTGTTGTGTTAATAAAAGAGACAGAAGACAACGTGAAACATAATGTTACGGGTTCGCATGAGGAAAAGGGAGACAGGAGACAATAGCCAGCTGCTAACAGCCGGCTGTTCGCAGCACCGTGTGTAGAGCCCATTAGAATGACCGAATCGGATAGGGATACGTTGGCGCAGTGGATAGCGCGTTGGCCCGGATTGCCAGAGGTCCTGGGTTCGTGTCCCAGATGTATCCGTATCTTTTTCTGATTTTTCTGTTTCGAATTTTCGATTGACTTTATTATCTTAATATTATCTTCATTAATTAAAATATTAAATAATATTTATTTGCGCACGCCGGGTTCGAACCCGCGGCCTTCGGAATAGGAGTCTAACGCCCTACCGCTGGACTACTACTACGTGGTATTAAAACTAAGTAATACTATCTATTATCTGTTGTTAATTCTTGATATTTCAGGATAGGTACCAATTTATTCCCTAAAAGTAGGTAAAAAAACCACAAGGTAGCCGCAAGGTTGAGTTCGCGTAAAATAATTCACTTATGAATCCCCAGCTCACATCGTCACCATTGTCGAATTATTCCCCAAAGACGTTTCTAATTAACAAACTCAGCGAGAATACTTGTTTTATTAACTAGATTGAACCTAATGTGCGGACTGTATTCTCGTACACCATTAAAACGACGTTTGAAAAAATATTTTAATTAAAAAAAGCCTCAGCGTTTTTCCTCCGATTCGTGGATTCAGCCTCCCTTCCGCACGATGGCGATAGTAACCTTTCCGTATCCGTTTTCAAAATGGCGTCGTAAAAACTGAGTAGGAACATAATAGTATGTTCGTATTCCTCATTCGGGAACGTCCTCAGCGCCTCTAGAGAAATGGTAACGAGCGCTGTGTTTGTCATAAAGATATGGCATTACATTATGTACCCCCGTTATTTGCGTATTTACCCCTTTCCGGGATGGGATGGGGGAGAGGTGTGCTGAGCACATACACGAGTAGATACCTTCTTTATCCCACCCCACGTAAACGGCACGCATAATAAAACCCCCTCACGATACGTAAATAAGCTATTCTATTTTATTAAGTTGAATTAATTAATTAAAATTGTATTTTGTTTGTTCAGAAATTTGATAATATTTTATTCAGATATTAAGGGTAGGTTATCTGGAGATATCATTTTTATGTTCGTGAAAGTGAGTCTGCTGCTCGTGAATATTTTCAATCATGGTTTTGCAGGTATGAGTATCTAGTGTAAAAAGTAGGTAGGAGACAACATCCCACTTCAGAAGAATACTTATTTTGCTACATATATACTATATTTACTTTTTAATTTACGGATTCAATATTTTATTTTAGTTTATTAGGGAAAGAAACAGTTGTACATATTAATGAAGTAATAACATTATTACATGGTTGCATCAACCAGTGAAGTTTCCAGATAAAATTCATATCATAAACAGAAAAACATAGACTATTATAATACGTAAAGTAGTCGAAATGAAAAATTTATATAAATATACTTGATGAAGGCACGTTTTACGTACCATCATCAAGTATGTAGAATATTTTTTCTCAGTTTACCTGCGTAACGTAGAAACATACAAGACTCAAGACATAAGGCCTCTGAAGATGGACAGTGAGATCTGTCCGAAACGTCAGAAGTTAAAATGTCCTTAAAATAAGGAATATGTTAAGCGGGTAAACCGAGAAAATTATTCAACATCTTACATCCGTCAAAACCTTAATCATAACATATACAGGGTGTTAAGGTACGTACTTGACTTACCAGTGATTCCTGACATTATTTGGGTTAAAAAATGTAAATGAAATTTTTGTCTCCGGTGACTTTTTTGATAAAATTATTTTTTTGAAACTTTTTTTTCTTCAAAATCAAACAAAAAAAAATCTTTCACATGACATTACTGGTCACTAAGACGAGTTACCGCCCCACCACTTACCCCGCCCCCAACTGTCCAACACCAATTGTTTTTTTATGTTTTTGTAGAAAAAAAAATCAAAAATGTCAGCGGAGACCAAAATTTTAATTACATTTTTTACTCCAAATAATGTCAGGAATCACTGGTTAAAGCAAGTCAAGTACGTTCCTTAACACTGTGTATACACTATTTTTTTAAGTGAATACTTTTTTATGTAAATACGGCACAAGAGTCTTAACTGCTCCCGTCTGGAGCCAGTGAGATTATGGTATACCCAATTGACGTATGTTGTGAGACTAAAGGTAGTGGGGGAGGAGATGGGGTAAAAGAAGGTAGGGAAGTACCTGGCTATTCAGATCTAGTCACCAAACATGGCTACAGTCATTTCAAGCAACGTTTCAATTGAATGCATTCGGAGTGAATGGCGGTCTTACACCAGGGCGATACTGATAGTAGCTTCCATTTCCAATCGTGCCGCAAATATGCCTTATATTACTGAAAATGATTAAATTGTGAAATAAAAATAAACATAAAATAATAAATTGGATCCCGCGACCTCCGGATCGCTATTCGAGAGCATTTCCCCTCGGCAAAGGATTTTTATACACTTGGATAAATATTTTTCGAGCTTATGGTACAAAACGATTACGAAATGAAATAATGGTACCTATCTATATAGTTAGAAGACATCGATTATCCAGTAGACAACCAGGCGATTAAAAAATCTACAAAGAACTATAATTATTAAAGTTAAAAGATAAAAAAAATTACATAGTAAATTTATAAAACAAGAAGTATGGTACAATGTTCGTGTACCACTCGTCTTTACAAAATCATAATCATGGAATAATAAAAAAATACCTCTTTAAAAATTATAATAAAAATCGACAATAAACTTATTTTTAAGGACTGGTTTTGTTACGACGGTATACACTTACATGTGTGACAGAATAAACCATTATGTTTATTGCTACATATATACTATATACATATAGATTTCTTTGAAAGCAATCAAAACCCAAGTATTGAACTTAATACCTACGGGTGATAGATAGGTGGTATGACTAAGTTTTATTTCAGTGTTGAATTGTTGAATTCGATTCCAGTAAGAACAAATGATTACAGATCATTTTAAATAGGACACGCGTTAATACTTTCCATTGAAGAAGAAGACAATACTAATAAATCTAAACGAAAATATGTAAAAGAACAAGACACAGAAAAAAAATAAAGCTTACGGTTTAAACTGCGAACCCAGGATCTCTCGTCTTACCGCGACAAGTGCCTTAAACAGGTCGGCCGCTGAGACCTTATATTTTTAATATTTCTCATATTTCAAATTCAGAATTAAGCAATCGACCAATTTTTTCCCATATTTAGTAAGGCAGCTACATTTTTAGATTATAACAAATTTTCGAAGAACTGGTTTGTAGCCTAGATAGTGTCTCGGATAAATACATCGGATTTGTATTTATAAGGGACACCTATTGACCCTTTCTAAAAGTTTAAGTGTATATTCAACTTTGTATTAGAATAACTCTCTTTTAAAATAACTTTCGTGAATCATTATTCCCATCAATGTACGAGAAATACACCATTGAAGATTAATTTAATGTTTTTTTGTTTCACTCTTCAGTTTCTTAACCACTGGAGCGACAGAGCAATTTCAAACCTTTTTCTCGGATTGCTAAAGGAAATTTTTCCGCCCACATTAAAAAAATCATACCTCCGAATTTGAATATGGAGACATACAAAATGATTATTGTTTTATATAGCCAATGAATTTATCTATTTTTTTTATTATCACATATTCGTAGGATTTATAAAAAAAATATTATTAAATTGTTAACTTTAAGACATTTTAGAGAATCTAGAGAATATTTATTTCGTCATATTTTGAATGTAAAATATATAATATAGTCGTTTTAAGAACAAACACAAAAATTGACACATTTTGGCAACGAAGCAATCCGTGGTTTTGGAAATAGTGCCATATTGTGGCAAAAAGCGCTTGAGTGGATAATAAATACAAAATTATCTTAAAATTAAATTATTTTTTTACCTATAAGGTGCATTACTACACAAGCAATGGTCTCTTTAGAATGATATTTCCTAGGTATAGGTATAAACGTATAATATAAGTATTGTAAAAGGGTACCCAACTTCAAAACCTTTTGTTCCGCCTACTTTGTAAAAGCTCTGAAATATTATTGTTTTTTTCACTTATTAAAAACGCGAAACCCTTGCGGTCCAGGGCAAACCCCCTTTTTTAATTATTTATCCATTTTTCTCTCAGAACAGAGGGGCAGAGGCCCTCGGAGATTTCATAAATTCCAAAAGTACTTAATACGTTGGTAATTGAAAAAAATGCGAACGACAGGCAAAGAAAAGTATAAAGGGTATAATAGAATTTGAAAATCGGCAGAGGTTTACGTAACGGGAAACTCAGGAATAATTTTTATTTTTAAATCGTGCGTACATAGGTACCTAAAATCATGGTTACGTAAATATTATTCAGTAAAGTTATAATAATTCGTTCCCTGAATAAAAAAATAATGTTGTCTCCACAGTAAAAGAAGTAGGTAAAAAAAGATAAGTTACCAGTCTTACTATGTACGTATTAAAACCCAATACACTACACGGAGACTAAAAATAACAAATCGTTTGATGATACGAAAAAAATATCGGTAACCTTGTCTAAGGGCTTAAAAAATATTATTTGGGTTTTAAAATGGTAAATAATGCCCCAAAAAATTATAAATTTAACTAATTGTTAGGTCACTACGAAATACTAAATATCATTACGTTCATTTTCGTAGTTAAATTGCCAGGAAAATGTTCAAATTCATTTTGAACAGCATGTAGTCATGAATTGACGTTTGAATGTGATGTGCGATCTGTCACTTTGAAAAGAAAGCCATGCATATTTACATTCGATAATGTATTGGTAAGATACCTATTTGCCATCAAATCCTTCGTACAAGTGGTTATATTATGCTACTAAACAGGTAGATAGATACATGTTGTACAGACGATATTTTTTAGCACACTCGAAGTTTACGAAAGAAGAAATAAAATTATTCAAATTCGAACAAAAAAAAGTTGATGTGGGTTTTCAAAAAAGGATTCTAATATCCTTTTCGTGACACATATTTATTTAAATTGTCCTTCCATTTTGAAAATGCTGGCAGCGCCCGTTTCCCTGGTAGGGGAGGGGGGGGGGGGGGGCAGAGCGGGTGGGGGGAGTAGGCCTCTGCGGGTATCCCTATATACGTCGTCCACTTATGTGGACCGAAAAATAAAGCCTACGCCCGCCATGTATGACCCGGGGGTTAAAACCTCCCCCGGTCTCCTGCCCGGTAACGCGGTCATTTATTATTCCGCGCGCGTACCCCTCCCAACCTATCCCCGCCGCCCCCCCCCCCCCACCCACTTTCACACACTCTTCTGCCCGCTTCAGCGCCATTAAGGACCCATCCATTTTTAGGGGACATGGAGATAAGATAAATAGAAAAAAATAAGGATTTAATTGAAATTTATTTGTATATCGAAGGTACAATGCTACCCAACTCTGGATTTAATCTTATAACCCATTTTAATGAAGATTTGTTTATTTTATGGTCGTTTATTTAACAATGTAGCAGAAAAATGGAGCAACCCAATCGAGGGTTTTGTTGAGTAATCTAAAGAACAACGGAAATTTAAATTTTTAAAAAGAGAACCATGGAAACACATCAAGTGCAATACAACAATGCATGCCGCATGATGTTCGTGCTTCCCAGGCACTGCAGTGACTTCTCAATGTTCACGGAAGGGCCAGTTCCTGGATTTGCAGCTCCAATAAGAACCAGGGTTGTAGGACTGAGGGGAAGGATCAACAATTCCAGATATATCGTCATCATTGACTTCAGGATCGCGCATCGAAGAATCATTGGAGAAAGATATTGGCTCCCACAATCTTCGTTCCGATGGACCAATAAGAGATAAACTAATTATTTTATGTATTAAATTATTATAAATATCTATATTCTTACTTGAATTATACTCTTTTCGGGATGTGTGGTACTGAGCTTACCTCCCCACATTATGGAATATTAATATTATTATTTTTTTATAGTTTTAAAGATCTAAGAGTGGTAAAATGATGATATTATACATGGCTTTGTAATAAATATATTTCATAGAAATAAATAGTTAATGTCCCTACCTACATTATATTCAAACGATTTTTATAATGAAACCATAAAAAATACTTATGTTATACCTCCAAACACACGATGCTTCTACAGGTATGTATGTACCTTCGATTTACATCAGAAAATTCCTATGACAAAATCATGACATTTGCAAAGGTTTTTTTTTCCGATATTAATATTATGTATATTAACAAAATCCTTTATGTTGTCAATGTTATTTCCACCATGAGATATAGGTAAATATTTGATATTTCCAATTGATTAATTGGAAAGAAAATACAAATAACCGTACGAGGGTTAAATTTGGGAGACGACGAGCTTTGACTACTAGTACAGCTATTTAGTTTGCAATCATGACCTATTTTAATAAGGTAATTGTGAAAATTATTTGAATTAATTAAAAAGTTTCGGTTGGTCAAAACAACGCTATTTTCAGTAAAAATGTAACAGAGAGCGTATACCTACATATTCCGTAAAAAAGAAAATTTAAACAATATATCACACGATGCTGCATAAGCCTTATAATAATTATTAGACAACTTGAATGTGGAAACCGGTATTAAGGCAGTGAAACATGAACCCTTTGTTTCAAGGCGAGGCGAACATTTTTTTAAATTTTGAGAGATTAACCCGCCCACCATTTCCCTTTATGTAGATGGGCCGTAGGTACCATGTAACGTAGAATAACGCTCCTACAGAAACACAATTACCGGGGAGAAAAAATGATATCACACTTTTGTTAAGTCCGAAATGTTGTAGCTGGGC
Source organism: Limnephilus auricula (assembly GCA_951813805.1). Lineage (NCBI taxonomy): Eukaryota > Metazoa > Arthropoda > Insecta > Trichoptera > Limnephilidae > Limnephilus > Limnephilus auricula. The sequence continues at coordinate 15,123,294 of OX638404.1, forward strand.
ACAACGAAAATTATTAAAAACGGAAAACCCGGCCCCCGTCCGTGGCCCTTTATTTATTTCGTCCCATTTCCGAATAACCGCAGAAAGCCAAACAAAGGAATGCTGTTATTCTTATTCCGCGCTCTTTTTCGTTTTTGGGAATTTTATAATTCAAAGCATGATTCATTCTCGAACGCAACATTCTTCAGTCCTTTCGGTGAGCTTTTTGCGGTGTTTTTGTGATCACCGTGTCGCGGTTTCCCAACCGAGAAAAGCTCAATTGTTAGAAATACATTCAATGGAAAATGTATTATTCAGTTTTGCGTGAGCAGTGATATTGTTTCGGTACCACGTTTTGTTATGTAGCCTGCTCCATTGTCATTACCTTTATTTATTTTATTTCACTAGTAAAATAGGTACCAACTCTTTGTTTTATGTACCCACCAAAATTTATCGCTCAATGTGTCTGTGTGGCACCTATTTGGTACTATTTCCAAGTATCAAATTTTGTAATAGATTTATATTTCAGTGAAGCTTTTATTCCTTTTCCTTTTTTTCAGTGAAGCTTTTATCTCACCTTTTATTATTAAGCATCGTTACCATTTACAAAACACGAACAAAGGTATATTTTTCCTGAAGCAATTTCAACTAACTTAATATTACTGTTCATGCACGCAGGTAGTTGACAGTGCAACAATACACGCGAAACGATCATTAAAGAAAATAAACATAGACTATTCCCCATCTAGATTTTGACACAAATGATTTTTTATTTATTTAATATAGACACCACCACTGGCATAAGTTACTTCTTATAGAAGTAAGGACCTTGAGACGTGACGTATACAAACCAGATATATTAAAAAAGCCACACAAATAATACAATTCCATGGTTCTAAAACAATATTCAAAATCTGTCCAGTTTTGGAGTACAAAACAGGGGAATACAAAACCTTGAATTAGAAGAATTTATTTAGGTATTATCAGCCTAAGGTGCAGTTGTCCCTTTCGATCAGTATTCGGCGGAAGGAAAACGACAATTAAAGTGACAACAGCTTGGTAAAATACTTATTATTAAAAAATTCTCGGCGCTCTTGTTTCCTTTGAAAGGTCGAAAACATTAATTGAGGGAACCCTGAGAGGAATTTTTCTTAAACCTTTATCCCTATTTGGATCCCTTTTCCAGCAGTTTTTCACCACGCTTTTCATTCAAGACAAAACAACCGCTACAATTTCAGATACCACATTTCCACAGACTTTGCAATCCTTCAATTTTATGGATACTAAAGTCATACTCAAAACAAACTTCAATATTGTTTCTACACTACAGTCCAAAAACCAAGCCTGTATGGACTACAGTCTCAGACTTAGATAAATCCATTTTAGAGCTACACTCCTAATAACATCAAAAAACCTAAATCATATAAAATCTTGTGTTTTTGTTTTGAAAATTTGATCGCTTAGAAATACTATGAATGCTTTAATTAAGTACTGTGAGTAGAACACAACACACCTTTGAAGTAATCGGATATTATTTTGACAAAACACAATTGTTGGCTAGAGATTATGGTTTTTAGTTTTTGTTTTATGGATCGTCTAAATAATAATAATAAAAGTGTGGATTGTCCCACTCACATCAGACAAAGTCCAATATTCTGAGCGCTGCAGTCACAAGTTTCAGAGACCACTAAATCCCAAATATTGTCGGTGTAACAGTCCAGCTGCCTCCAAATTGTCCAGAAAACCGCAATGCTGTTAAATTTCTTTGAATATTTTTCTATTCCTATGTTTCTACCGTAAAAATATTATAAATTATTATATTTTACAAGTAAGTGTTTTATATACATACGTTAATCATTTGTGGTTCGTCAAAAATAATCTCCTTCAACACGCTTCCAAGAGAATGTCCATGAGACTAACGGACACGATGATCGATCGTGTTGACTCAAATTTCATTCGTCAATATTTGCTTAGAGAGGGTCTTATTAATACTGAGTGGATGATAGCAGTAGAATCCTAATGAGATTGCTTCCTATTTCCAGCCCCTCAAAAATATTACCAATACTCTGGATTTAATTGAATCGAAATAAAACCGAAAAGGAAAAAATATAGAGCCGGCAAACAGATTTTTTTAAATTATCTTATATTATTAGTCTCTCGCAAAGAAGGAAAAATGAAAATCATTGATTAGTGTACATTTTGACGACCTCCTTGGTCGGATGGTGAGGCTCTCGATTATTCCGATTAGCAATCCGAAGGTCGCGGGTTTAAATCCCTGTGCAATTAAATTTTATTTGCTTCTTCGATAATCGAAAATTCTCTTTGTGATGTCATGTTGAATTAAATGAAAACAAATGACTTTGTATACACCACTTATTTAATCACAAATGTGAACATGCTTCGAAACCAATAGTTTTCAATTTTCTGACGAAAAAACCATTGATTTCGAAAAATGTTGAAAATTTTGATTGTTGTGTATATATACAAAGTGATATGTTGTCATTAGTTAAATTTTATTTAAATTATGTGTATTATTTCACAATTTATTAATTAAAATTAATATGTAGTAGGTATATTTGCGGTATGTTCTAGGGTGGCAGATACTTTCAGAATCACCCTTTTTTTATTAATTTAATTTAATTTAATCAGCCATTTCAATTCTGAATGGTGTAAGACCATCATTCAGAATTGATTTGGCTCTAGCAGTGTCTGTAGACAAGAGCTGAATATCCAGGTACTTCCCCAACTTCCTCTTTCCCATCTACCCATAACATTCATCCTCACAACATACGCCATAGTCTCACTGGCTCCAGATGGGAGCAGTTGGTAATCTTATCAGAAAAAAATCAACAATGATTCAAATCATTTATCCCAAGGCTTTGTTTTGTAACTTTCAGACCAATCTGAAACGATATCTTTATTGAAAATAGACCTTTATAACGGCATCGATTTTAAGAATATATAATTTTTTCATCTATTTGTGATTTTTACAACTGCTGTCATTGAGCAATACTTGTTGATTAATATTTAATTATCAAAAAGATATACCCAACAACATTTCTGTGCTCCTTGTATTTTGTTCCTGTCGCCAGGATTACAAACTAACTTGTTTTGTAAAATAAAATACTACCTACCTATTTATTTATAAAATACATATCTGCACGAACCCGTGAAAAATCACGGATTGTCTGAATTCTCGACAAATCGGTTCCTATTTGAACCGATATCTCGGTAAATCGGTTCCTATTAGAAAAAGGAAATCGTTTAAAATATTACGTTGAAGTAGGTACCTATACACAAAACTTTGTGAATTAACCAATATGATATATATAATCTTTTTGTAATTTTTTGAACATGACACTTACGTTCTAGAGTGCATTGAACTGGAGTTACGGACAGACAAAGACACAACCGAAATTTGGATTTTTAATTAAATGGTTATAAGAATTTTATATTCTTATAACATCTTTAGTTGAAGACATAGCTAAGGATATCTAATCTAAGCCACCAACATTAGTTTTGCTAATTGTATGCATATTCACAGTTTGGGAGGCGGGAATGAGTGCCGCCGCCCCGGGAACCTTTTATTGGATAACCAACACCTCTACAACATGTCACCACAAGTGGTTCGCTACTTTTGGTGACTTAGCAGGAGTGCCCGGGTTCATGGGGGGAGGTATGTCTAGGTATTGGCGGTGGATGATCTGGACACACTGAGCCCCAGATTTCTACTCACCCCTTATACCTTTTTCCTTCCCAAAACACACTTTCTTTCACAGCGTCCCCAAGGATGACATAGACCCTGAGGGAAATTATTTTCCTCAGGGTCTCCTGTGTTCGGCTAATGTAAAAAAAATGTTTTTATTATTATATATCACTATGTCTCTATTTGTGTCTCGTGTGTCTCTTGCCTCTCTTCGAATTATTTGTCATTGAGTGAACATTTATATCTATATATTTTTTTATTTTCGTTTGTTTTGTTTGTAGAACCTGATTAGATTTTTGTAATTTTTTTTTACCTGTTTGTCTTTTAACTGAGATTCTATAAGTAAATTCTTTTTTACAGAACACCTCTAAAAACTCTATAAATAAATTATCAGAAAGAGTGTTTATTTATTTTTAATTACCATAACATAAACCAGCAATTCTTTGTAAAAGGCAGTTTTACCATAAAAACTACGCTACTGAAACGATTGCAATGCGGACAATATTTTCCCGCCTTTCATAATAAAAGCACCCCGTAATAAAAGTTATCGTAATGTACGTATTATGTAAATGCAAGGCTGTGTTTGAAGTGCCTACGCATCTCCCCAGCGACCGCGTAGGTATTTTGCGGGGTTCTTTGTTTTTTCAAAGACCCTTGGCTTATTGCCTACGAAAAATAAATTGAAAATTACCATACAGATGGAATTTTGGTTTTAAGGATAACGAATTGTCTTCATTTTATTAACCGCGTATACGTCACACTTCAAAGCCATCAGTGAACCGTGAACATTTCTGTTCGCGCTTAGAAGCTGCAGACACGTATCTATGTAAGCTCCCGGACTTTAATTCTCCCGACGGGGTAGTTCTTATACTAGTGATCTGAAAGTGCGTCCTTATAAGTGAAATATCCCAATTGTTGTGTTTTTTGTGTTAAAATAGTTGTGTAGTGTAAATTATAATAGATATGACAATTTCAAATATTGAAGGAAGAGTTGTATTTCAAAAACTTTTAACAGACATAGTTTATTTAACAGTGCAGTGTGGTTTCACAGATGGATGCCACATGGTTTTCTGCCGGGGTGGAGAGATGACCGGTGTAAGGTTACTTTCTATTTTTGTGTGAACTGTTCGAAATGGGTCGTAGGGTCATAAATAATGATAACATATACTTTGGACGAACTGTATGCCTTACGACCATTACCGGTAATAAACAATAATAATAGTAATAATGGTGGTGATAATGACAGTGATAATACTTATAGTGTACTTCTTCCCCAACGTAAGGGAAGAAAACGAGGGTGTAGAGCTGGGAGGAAGGTAAAATTAGTAAAAAACCTGCGGATAGCACAATCTAGAAATTTGCGTCCATCTAAGTCCCTTAATGTTGCCGCTTGGAATGCGAGATCCATTTCTAATAAACACGACGATATCGTAGATCTAATAAGTGGCAACGATATTCATATTTTGGCGCTATCGGAGACTTGGCATGAGAATGCAGACTCCTACTCCATCAAAACCCTTCGGTCAAGCGGGTTCTCGGTGTACGAAACTGCAAGGCCGATCAAAACGGACACAAACAATATTCAATTTACAAATCACGGGGGAGTTGCAATTGTAGCGCAAAATGGTATTCGCTTGGACAGTATAGGGATACCTCAGGTATATACCACTTTCGAATTTGTCGGCTGCAAGGTTTCTGCAAATGGTGCATCCCTCGTGATAATCTCCATCTACCGTCCCGGGTCATGCGCACCGACTGCAATTTTTTTCAATGAATTTAGATCTCTCCTAGAATGCACCTCTAATTACAGTTGCGAAGTTATTATTCTGGGAGATATAAATATTCACTTGGAAAAGAAAACCAATCCCATGACCATAAAATTCAACAAAATTCTGCGTGACTTTGGATGCGACCAGTGGGTTGGTTCAGCTACTCATGATGCAGGAGGCACTCTTGACGTAATAATTTCCAGGGCCGGATTTCCTCCGGATAGCGTAGACGTTACGGACATTGGACTTTCGGATCATCGTCTCGTCACATCCGTGTTTGCCTTCGATCCTCCAAAACTGGAGTTTAAATCCATTACCTCCAGAAATTGGAGAGAATTCGACTTTGAGACATTTTGCATTGAATTGAAAGCCTCGCCTCTCTGTGATAAGGAAAAGTATAGCGAAATGCAGGTAGAAGAGTTAGTAACTCTCTATAATTCTACGCTACTGGCATTACTTGACAAAAATGCTCCTTTCACAGAGAAGGTCTGCCGAATTAGAAACTGTAGTAAATGGTTCGATGCTGAATGTCTTCAAAAGAAAAGGGAAATGCGGAAATTGGAGAGGATCTATAGACGGAATCCGACTCTCAGTAATCGGCAGCTTTGGATTGCAATGCAAAAAGTTTATAAGGAAGAAGTCACAAATAAAAAATCAAACTTTTGGTGTGACCAAATTGAGTCGGAAAAGGACCCTCGTAAGCTTTGGCAAAACATAAAGACTTTGTCTGGAGAGAGCAACATTAAGGTTGATTCCTCCCTTGAAGCGAACAGCCTCGCAACGCACTTTAAAAATAAGGTTGAAAACATTCGGGCCCTCAGTGTGGTAGGATCGCCTTCTGTCGCAGCACCGAGTCCGCTTTCTGGTGACTTCTCTACTTTTGCAGCAGTAACAGAAGAAGGCGTCACGCGTGCTGTGATGTCTTGTCCTAATAAACAATGCACTCAAGACCCCATACCTACCTGGCTCTTAAAGCAATGTCTTCCGGTTATAGCGCCTGTAATTACCGCAATTATCCAGAAGTCACTAGTAAACTCACTTGTACCGGGAACACTAAAAAAATCAATTATAACTCCGATTCTAAAAAAACAAAATCTTGATACAGACAATACGGATAATTACAGGCCAATATCCAACCTACCATTTCTGTCAAAAGTGCTTGAGAAAATCGTTGCCAAACAATTGGTGGGATATTTGAACTCCGCTGGCCTGTTTGCCAAAAATCAATCTGCTTATCGACAGTTTCATTCAACGGAAACTGTCCTTTTGCGGGTAATTTCAGATTTGATCATCGGGATGGAAGCAGGTAAGTTGGGTTTGGTATCTGTTCTTGATATGAGTGCGGCATTTGATACTGTAGATCATAGCATTTTATTAAATGTGCTTGAAACCGAATTTGGCGTTCGAGGTGATGTACTCCAATGGATGACATCGTACCTGTCTGGACGAGTAGCTTCAGTAACTTTCAATAAATGTACATCACCTGAAACTCCCATCAAATTTGGAGTTCCCCAGGGTTCTATCCTGGGTCCCATTCTCTTCATTCTATATACGAATCGTCTCGAACGACTCATTCACTCAGCTGGATTTGAATCGCAAGGCTACGCGGATGATCGTCTGATTTTTAAATTTTGCTCCCCGGATGAAAAAGACGTCCTAAAAAACGAGGTGGTTAGCTTCATTAACACAGTCTCAAGTTGGATGTCTGTCAATAAACTCAAACTTAATCCGACAAAGACGGAGTTTATTTGGATAGCTTCACCTGGAAGACAAGCCCTCATCGACTCCAGTCCAATCCGTATTCAGGATACAGATATAATCCCTTCTGCAGAAATCAAATTTCTTGGTTTCACTTTAGACAATAGTCTTTCTCTTGAATCACAAATCTCAAAAACCGTGAGTACCGGCTTTTTCCATCTGAGGCAAATAAAATCAATCAGGAGATGCCTTCCCTCTGATGGAGCAAAGTCACTCATAAATTCCTTCGTTGTCTCACGTATGGACTATTGTAATAGTGCATATGCTGGCCTACCTAAAAAACAAATCAATAGAATCCAGTCCGTTTTCAATGCTGCGGCGAGAATGATTTTTGGTGAATCAAAGCATTGCCGTATAACCCCGCTTCTAAGAGATCGCCTTCATTGGCTTCGATGCCCTGAAAGAATAGAGTTTAAGATCTGCTTAATGACATTCAAAGCATTGCAGGGAATGGCGCCAGCCTATATATCGGAACTATGTGTCCGACAAAACCTAAGCGAAAGACAGCTTACTCTGAGGTCAGCAGATCTAGATGTTACTAATCATTTAATTGAACTTTCTCGGTCAAATCGAGCTGTTTACTATGATCGCTCTTTTCGTGTAACTGGCCCACTCATTTGGAATAAACTTCCCTCAGCTCTTACTAATATCCAAAATTTAGCTGAATTTAAACGAGCTTTAAAAACAACATTATTTAAAAAATCATATTATTCATGAATCCTCCTTTCAATATACTAATAAGCCCGGTTCTCAAGTTTCCGGTAATTGTTTGGTTTCGGTTTCCTCCATATTGTACTTTTATGTTTAATGTCTACTTTTTATATAATATTTTAGTGTTTTCCTGTTTTATATAATACTTTAGTTTTACGGTTCTTGTTTTGTCCTACACCGTTATTGTCTATTATTGTTGGCATGTGCTATAACAACAGCACTGTTATTGTAAAAAAAAAATTCTCTGCTTTTGTTTTGTTTTGTGTATACCGTATAATCGTTATTTCTATCTTGTAATGGACTTTTATTAATAATGAATTTTATTAATATTTTGTAAATTAATTATAAATTTCTATTAATATTTTGTAAGGAGCACTATAGGATTATTTTAGAGTATATTTTAGTTAAGCGCACTTGAAGTGAAATCACACAAAACTGCGCTATATAAATGTAATGTTATTATTATTATTATTATGAGGGTGGACAGAGCTATGATTCTACGGATATTATTAATTTAAAAAAGTAAACATGGCATATCTTCATTAAAAAATATTGCTTTTGTTGATTTTTCAAGCGAACGTCATGAAATGATTTTTCAGTGCCACCTACTCAACTGAAATGTTTCAAAACTAGCTTTTCTGCCCGCGACTTTGTCTGCGTAGGATTAGTACTTCGGGTAATCTATTTTCTTTTCCTAGGTCCCATCTACGTTTATACCAAAATTCTTAACCTATTTATTTAAAATATGTATAATTCTCGATTCGATTCAAAGTATTAGGCGAGTACTTTAAATAAATTCACTAATTTAAATATTTTCTAAAATAGAATTTTGATTCAACAATAATTCTTTTGCAAAATGTCATTCTCAAATATTGACATTTTCTATTATACAATAATTATTATTTTCAATATATTTAAAATAAATAACTAGGTTTATAAATTATAGCCTATATGTTACTCTAAATTTTACTGTAAATTTTGCGTGAAAGAGTAACAAACACACATACATCCATAGTAAGATAAGATATGTAAAATAGTGACAATCTTCCACCCCTTAGCCCCACAGTATAAAGGTAGCTATTATATATACTTCCGTCAAAAATTCGTTTATCTAAATACAGTGTATTTACTTACGTAGATACTTATTGTGTAGGGACAGTTTGGTGAAAAAATATCGCGTCAGGGATATTTTTCCCAACATCCCATAATAAAAATGGTAGTAGGTACTTAACTACCAACCTGATCATAATATTATAGAAAAAAGGGTTTGATAAGTACTGTTTACAAAATGATTGTATTTCAATACAGTTTTTTAAATTTAGTATTAGACAAAATATTTTTTTAAATCTCTGAAATATCGACCCTATGGAATAACAAGATTCCATCTGTTGCGTTAACGTCATGCGATAATGGGATCTGTAGTAAGCCATGTTAGAGTTCATTATCGGATGATGTTTCGGCAACAGATGGAACCGTGTTATTCCAAATGATCGATATGTCCAAAAAAACCCCAAAAAAGAGTTTAATGTCGATATTATACAGGCACAAAGTTATCTCATATATAAGTATATAAAAATAATATAGATTTAATTTTAATATAGAGGCTATGTTGGAGTCAAGAATAAAGTATTCGCATGAGCTTTGAAATGGTAATTTGCCGAACACGCAGGTTTTTTTATGATTTTTGCGCATGCGGAAATTACAGGAGGCGACTTTCGCCTTTTGCCGCATGGCAGAGAAAGGGTCGGTGCGGAGGTAGGCATTAAAGTTACCCTAAACAGATAGGGAAAAGGGATGATTCATATTATATCTTTTTATCCTTTTTGTTATATATTCAAATGTGTTGCTGTTTAGAACAAAGGTTACGTTGAATAAAACAATCACAAATTAATTACATTTCAAATGGAAAAAGATGATTGTGATAGGACTTTGGAAAAAAATTGTAATTCAATTAGATACTTTTTAAAAAATATCTTAAAGTAGAAAAATAGTTAGACATTTAGTCACGATATAAATAAATTTAAAAAATTGTTTTAGTTTTGGAGGCCCGTATAATGCATATATAGCGATGGCGCAAGAGCTCGAATTGCACAGCATGTTCTTCTGGGAAACAGAAAATAATATTTTTAGTTTTGAATTCAGCAGTTAACAAACAAAAAATTCGAGAATATGACATATATTGTTTTTGTTTTTTAATTGGATTGTCTGATTTGACTGGGGTATCAAATCCAGCTTTGTTGATAAGTAATTACACATTAAATTTGAAAAAATTGAATAAACAAAATTTATTCCAGTTTTTTAAAATAAGGTTTCAAGAAAATTTTATAACGCGCATAGTCGGAAAACCTATCCCAAACGCACGCCTACGGGTCATTACTATGACTCGTTCTTGAGTTCAACAGCTCGGCTATGCAACGATTTGCCAGCCTCTGCGTTTCCTCTCCTAAAAATGAATCTCTTCAAGACCCGCCCTCCTCACAAAGACCCGCCACACAGCATCCCCAAACATGAAATAGGCCTCGAGGGAAAATATTTTCTTATGTGTCTCCTGCGGGGAATGAATGCTATATTATATATATTGTTGGGCATCAATGGACATGAGCTTGATTACGATATCTTAATCTTAAAACAAAGCGTCACGTTACCTAACCTTGCGTTGATGTCTCTTCTAAGATAGTCGTATCAGGTACAAACATGGTTTCACCCTTGTTTCTAAAAAGCTCACGAGTTTAGTTTAAATAAAAAATTCAACATGGTAGGTCATTGAACCAGTTGCAACACAGTGTTTACACTCATACTTGATCAAATAACTAAGGTTATTGATCTGAATATCCCAGCCTCATTGATAGTACCAAATATACAAACAGAACAAGGCGCAGATGCGTAAATTCATCATCTTATTATTTTACAATAGTTCATTGCTCTTTGAATTCTCACGAAAATGTATTAATCAATATGATGGGAGTTGTGTATACTCATTTCATTCTCATTAATAATAACAGGTAAACTAGACAAACATAGGCTGGGTGATCAAAAAGTCAACACACCTGTGCCTTTGTGGTCCGCCATTGATAAACAATCATTCATATCCGCAATAGTTGATTTCATAAAATGCTCCGTATGGAAACAAATTATAAGGGTTGTTTTGGATTAATACTTTTTTTTAGAGTTGTGAGTTTGTTGGTTTTAAGAATGCGGTGTTTTGTAGCGATATGACGCACGATATGGAATATGGTTACTCCAAATATTAGGAGGTTTTAACAAGGGAAAGCTTTTATTTTCCTTCTAAAAACGTAAATAAAACAAACAACCGCGCCACTACGAAAGCCACCTGCCACCATATTTACAAGAATATTGCGACCAAACATATTGTTAGCTTCGGTTCTTACTCGGTCCGGCTCGTAGTGGACAAACGTAAGATAACTAAAATTAAACATAAAAATTGTTCTCATCTATTTAGAAAAAGGTTTTCATCTAATTATTAAATATTTAAAAGTACTGGTAACATCTAAATGGATGCATTAAAATACATTTTTAATTTTACTTTCTCAATGTGCAATATATGATTGACGAACTATTTAAATTACTTTAATATTACTTATTTAAATAACCGCTTACTTAGTAAAAATAGATTTCTCTCATGCGTTGCAGACAAAGTACAATTAATATTTTTCACTTTTCTATGAATACTTTATGCTTCTTATCCAAAAGAAAATATTGTAAGGTCCGAGACAAGCAGCCACGTGACAGCTTCGCAGGATCACGATTTCTGCAAAACTTGTATTATCTATGTCTTTTAATTAAATTAAATTAATAAGTAAAACATAAAATTATTATCTTTCCATAATATTTCAAATATAATATGGCAGATTGATCCAGTCATGCTGAAATAAAATCTTTTCTTGTTATTCATTTTAAAATATTACGTTTTCTATAATATGTACAATAGTTACATAATGTTCTTTTGTAAAAATCACCTAGTATATAGCTAAAGTACAAAGAGTAGCTACAGTAATTAAATTTACAATTTAAACTTTACGAATTACCAAAATTAAAAATTACGCTTCACATATTCCGTCACTTCTGTTTACATATTAAAACACATTTTACTTTTATTTTAAATAGTTCGGTATTTTTTGGAATATCCCATAAAAAATGAACACAAACTTCAAAACTTTAATAATTAAAAAAAAATATTCCGGTCTCTAAGAAGCTTTTTTAGATTTATTATAAATGAAAAACGATACTTACAAAGACAATTTTTATTTATTCAATCACATAATATAAAGCTAAAGTGCAAACAGTAGAAATTTAAAGATACAATTTACTCTCTGAATTACACTTTACGAAAGTTGCCTTTGTTTACAAATTAAAACACATTTTCCTTTCCTTCAGTTCTTGTGTTCAACAGCTCGGCTGTGGAACGATTTGCCGGCCTCTGTGTTTCCTCCTTCCTATAACATGGGTCTCTTCAAGACCCACGTTCACTCCTTCCTCTCCTCAAAAAGACCCTCCTCACAGATCTTCAAAGATGACATAGGCCCTGAGGCAAATTATTTTCCTCAGGGCCTCCTGTGTGGAGTTAATGTAAAAAAAAAAAAAAATAGTTCGGTATTTTTGGAAGATCTTCTTTATTGTTAAATATGTGTATTGTCATTACCAGTGGCCTATAAAAAATAAACACAAACTTCAAAACTATAATAAATTTTAAAAAATATCGCGGTATCTAAGAAGCTTTTTTAGGTTTGTTATAAATAAGAAACGATGGTTACAAAGACAATTTTTGTGAAAATTCATTTTATGTTCTGCATCCATCCATCAAGCAGACTACAAAAATGTTTGTATTTCTTTTAAAGTAGGAACAACAGCCGAGGTCCTGTTGTCTATTTGCGAATTGTTCGCTAATATTCCGGCTATTGTCTGGTGGCGAGCGGCCAGTCGCAGAGCGTCTTCAATATTTCAGTGACCCCATTGTAGGGACAATGCCCTTTATGGTGTTTGCGATGGAAACATTTTTGTAACCCCAAATATTGTGCCTGCAATGGACACAACCAGCCTACCCGGAAATCGTCTGGATCGAATGATACACACTTCAACAACTCTACAAAGGTAGCGCGCCCGACAGCGGGCAAGGTCTTTGAACTTGATTTTGTGGGAATAAAAAATGCATCGCTTAATGAATATCTGTATCGCGGAAGTCAATACTTGGATATAACTTTTTCTTGTTGATCAGGAAAGAGGAAACTATAAAATTATCAATACGCATCTCTATGTATTTGAACATTTTCGATGTTCAAATTTATTTATGAAATTGGGTGCCTGATTTTGAAGCGACATGTCGAAGAATACGTCGGATATGCTATGGTACACAATCAATGTTGCAAGGTAAAATATCGTGGCTTTAGGAAGAATAAAAATGTTGGAGTTCAGAATATCGTGTAGATGCCCAATCCATTAGTAAGTTTAATCGTTATAAGTTATTGCGTGACGTCCGTATTTATACCTCCATAAAAAATTATCGTCTCACATTTAAATTACCGTGGTAAAAATGTGGAAAATCAAATGTTGACTTCTGAACCGAATACAAAAAAATTAAAAATGATTTAATTAGTAGGAATGTAGGAACAAAAAGTTCTGTTATTACTCGACCGTTTTGTATTTCGTCTATTCGTAAATTTGTTTGTACATTCCGTTTCCGTTTCAAAATGGTAGCTGAATAATAATCCAGTAAAGATTATTTTTTCAAATGTGAAATAGTCGTGTTTGTTTGGATTTTCTTTTTAGCATTTTTTCAATTTAATGATGATAATAGTTCCAGAATGTATGCAGGGTAGTACAATATAGTATACTCCATATTTCGAATAACAAAAAAGAAATTAGATGAAATTACAATCCTACACATAAAATAATACTGCAAAAGAAGTGAAAAATATAATTCATAAAATGTATGTTTCGTGTGAATCCATTTTACCTTTAAATTTTACATTTTAAATGTACCTACATGATTTTTAAATTTTTAAGATACCTACGCTGATAATGATAAAATGTATTGAGTAATCAAACATTAATAATTTTACCTTCACATACGTAAGGTTTTAATAAATAATAATAAAATAAAATAAAAAAACATTCAAAATTCTTCAGAAATGTTTTTGCAAATACCCCTTTCTTATTTTCTTAGTCATTTTAAGTTTCCATATTATTGTTCATTTTCTAGCAAAATCTTTTTTTTAAATTTCACCTTCTGAATGCCAGCAAACGATTAATCGTTGTTCGTGGGATAGGCGAGATCTGCCAACAGTCGACGTTTCAGCAAATGTTAATTGTAGGAAGATGTTTGTTTGTGTTTGTGATGTCAGATCCTATTACAGGTACCTCAGCGCCCTTGAGGTGATTTCTCACAAAAACTGCGCTCTTCAAATGATCCAATTATAATTATTATTATGGCAAACATTTTAGATAAAACTATGATGAATATAAGTTTTCAATGTGGAACAGAAAAAATACCTTCTTATACTTACTTATTATATTTCAATTTCATTTATAAAGTTAACGTTTTCAAATATAACGATGATTTGAATTTTGAATTTATTGATATTCAGCAAGCAGCTATTGCAATATATCACTCGAAATATAACATAGTTACTTCACGGAGGTCGTTGATAACAAATAAATAAATAATAAAAATTACTAGGCTAGTTTAAACGACGATAAAACACAACCATTAGCCTTCATTGACCTCCATTCACGAATATTTGAATGTGTGTATATGGCCATCATTTAGTTTGATATATAATAATAATGGTATGTGTAATTTGGAAACTATAGAACACATTATATCAGGATGTTCTATATTAGCGCCGTCTGAGTATACATTTAGGCACAATCAGGTTTTAAAAATAATTCACCAAAGTTTGGTAATTAAACATAACTTGATTGACTGTCATAATATAGTACCATATTATGAATACGAACCAAATTCATTTTTAGAAAATAATTTCTTTAAAATTTACTATGATAAAACTATACTAACAGACAGACCAATTGGTCATAATAGACCTGATATAGTTTTACATGACAAAATTAAAAAAATAACTTATATTATTGATGTAGCTATTCCAAATTCCTGTAATATTCAAAAATCTGTTTCTGAAAAAATAAGAAAGTATACAGATTTAGGAAATGAAATTAAAAGAATTTGGCATTCTCAGACTATAAAAATATTACCTTTTGTTATTTCGGCTACTGGCATTATACCTAGCTCTCTTATTAAAAATTTAGGCATATTAGATTTGTCAAAGAATTTGTATATAAAAATGCAAAAATCAGTCATTTTAAATACATGTAGAATTACGAAAGATTTTTTAAATATTTATATTGAGGGATCAGTAGGATTTATCGGTCAAATTAGGAATTCCACAGAGCCGAACCCTCTGATATGAAAATATCTGGAGACGGTGAATTATATTCCCATTTAATAGTTTGGTAGATTTACGTGTTGTTCTTGTATTGTTTTGTATTAATTATACTTATATAATACACTTGCATAACGTGGATTTACTAGATGATCATTTATATGGAAAAGTGTATGAAAGGGTTTAGTTTTTCCTAAAAAAAACTAAAGGGAAAAACTAAACCCGTTCCTGTAAATCTGGTGAAAAAAAAAAAAAATCAACTCAACCGAAATTCTCCTCAATTGAGTTTAGGTGTGATAACCTATCACTATATGTCTCAGAACTGGCAGGTACCTACATTTCTACAGGAAAAAAAAACTAAACGATGTTTTTTCTTTGGACAGAATAGAATATTATATTAACATTCACTGGGCACATGCCAGCCAGAGAAGAAACTACCTAGAGGGTTATGATGCCGTAAAAAATGTCGGCAAAGCAAGTCACGTTATACAACAAGCGACAATAATCACAATATGGTTAGAAAAAACTAGAATCGTTAAGTACGAACCCCTTGACATCGGTTTTTCACAATACGTATTCTTTATTCGCGGAAAAACTATTCTTCATAAGTAGGTACTACAAAAATGTGCCTGAATGTGATAATTTTATGAAAGTGGAAAATAATACGTTCATCAAAAAATGATTTTATCAGTTTAGATACCATGAAAAAACTAACTTTGAACAAAAGTTAGGATTATTCTTAATTAACTCTTTAACCTAAATTAACCTTATCTTTTAGTTTATCATATTCTGTTTTATCCGGTTACCCAATAGGTAACGCGGTAAAACAACTCGTGTCGATTCAAAACGTTGTCTGGTTTTCAAAAATACAGAATGAAATTAATATTTTTATTTTTTCAAAATAAAATTTCTTTTATAAAATTTTGACTAACTTTTAACGAAATTTTCTTAGATAGTTCGATTCACCACCATATGTTTTCCTCATTGCCTCTAAGTAAATAACTATGAAAAGTCAGTGGACATCTTCAATTTATCACTAAACGAATACAAAAGATTGTCACTGACGCAGTTAAGTATTGCATAATTTTTACTATTTGTATATAAAAGCCCTAAAAAGGATGGTAATAAATAAATAAATATATTTATAATTAAGTGGGTTAGAACTGAATATAAAAAAAACAAAATATATGCTCATAAGCAAAAATATATTGCTGGAACGAAACTAGAGAAGGTACAAAGTATTGTATACTTGGGCTGAAATTTAAATGAAAGATGGGATCCTTCGGTTGAAATCAAATGCCGCATTGAGCAAGCTCGTGCAATCTTTATCCGCATGAAAAAGATGTTCTGCAGTCATGATCTCAACCTTGGATGATGCTACGTGTTTTCAGTATTATTTTATGGAATGGAAGCCTGGACACTTACTGAAGAACTGGTAAGGCGACTTGAGGCATTCGAGATGTGGATCTATAGAAGAATACTAAAAATAAGTTGGATGGACAGAGTTACGAATGAAGATGTTATGGTTCGGATGAATAAAGAAAAATAAGTTATTAAAACAATAAAAATCCGAAAACTTCAATTTCTAGGACACGTGATGAGACATCCGGAGAAGTACGAGATCTTGCATCTCATAATGCAGGGAAAGATTGCCGGAAGACGGGGCCCTGGAAGAAGGAGGACATCGTGGCTGAAAAACTTGAGACAGAGGTTTGGCCAGTCTACTGCTGTTCCGGGCCGCAGTAAACAAAGTCCGCATAGCCAACATGATAGCCAACGTCCGTTGAACGGACAGGGCACGAGAAGAAGAAGATAATTAACTCCCCTTTCCGTCGGCAAACAAAAAAATCTATTATTCATCTAAATTTTTTTTTAAAATAAATAGGTACTTCTTCTTCTACTGGTATATTAACTTATAACAATAACTGTAGATATCTATCTACTTGATTAATATAAATGTACGGAGAGCTTCCCCGATATATTACATAAAATTGAATATAAGCAATGAGAGGGTAAAATGGCCAATTGCGTCCCCTCAAAGCGTGCCCCCTCCACCCCTGCCGAGGGTAGACAAAGGCCTATTGTCCACCCTGCCTCCCCCACACGGGTTAGGGAGGGCAGGGGGTGGGGCCCAGCTGGGAGTAAAGCCATCGTACTTTTACATGGCGGTTATGTACTGCCGCTGAATCTACACGTAGATTGTAAAAATATGTAATTTTTCTTAAAAAGCGTATTCTTACAAATGATTTTTTTTTAATTTTTTGTTGTTCTGTTTCACATTTTGTTGAGATTCATCAGTATTATCTTCTCCTTTGATGATTATAATATATTACACTGATTTAGATATCCTAAAAAAAAGTTAAATAAAATTCCAATAAAATTATACTCATCTTATCGACTTTTCATAGTAGGTATCTATTTAGTCGATTTATAATTTATGAGTTCAAAGTGGTTTGGAAAACGGTAATTGTATAATAATATACAGGGTGTTAAGGTGAAGACATGCGGAAAAATGCAAAATCGTACAAAATCTTTTGTATTAGTTTTGAAAAATTGATCGCTTAGAAATAATATAGATGCTTCAATTAAATACCGCGAGTAGAACACATCTTGGCCTTTGAAGTGATTGAGTATTTTTTTGATAAGCTCTTTAATAAGCTTAGAAAAAAAATATACGTCTGACCTATAAAAAATGGTTAAAAGTGAAAAATCTCCTACTTACAAATCCTTTTTCTGGTGTTGTTTTATTGAATAATGTAGCTAATTAAGTTTCTTATAGAGTGATATAAAAACATTTTAATATTTGTATCTGAACTTCACAAAATAAAATAAAACGTGCATTTTGGCGACGTTTCATTTCAGTGAATAAAAATACTACGAATTTGAAAGTGCGAATTTCATCATTGTGCCATGTACAGAAGGATTTTAGCCCGTCGCTCAGTCTACGCCCAGAACCCGGGGCCAACGGACATGCCTTAGTCTACGCGGCGCTTCGATCTTTAAAAATATACTTGCGGAATAACAAAACACTGTGGTTTGCTAGAGATTAGGGTTTTTATTGGTAAACGCCCAAAAATCATTCGCTCCGCCCGATTCCGAATTCCGAAGTCAAGGACTAGTGGATCATCTTAAGGGGGACTTGAATTACTTTAACCAATGATTCCTGGCTTTATTCTGGCGTAAAAAATGTAAATGAAATTTGGACGTTTTTTTTTTAAACAACAAAAATAATTATTTAATCGCGAGTCGGCCGATTAACCGCCTAACCGCTTTTCAAGGCCCCACCTGTCCAAAACCTACTGATGTATTTAGTTGTAAAAAAAAATGTCACCGGAGAAAATAATTTCTTTTAAGCGTCAGCCACACTACTCGCGAAGTTGATCGAAGTTAATCGAATATTCACTTCGCTTCGTGCAACTTCGCCTCGCTTCGTCCGACTTCCAATTGTTGTCGGCTTTTGCGCCGAGTCAAAGGAATCGAAGCGTTCCAAAGTTCGAACACGAAGTACACTACTCGGCTCACTTCTTCATTAACTTAGATTGGCGCTTTACACGTTTCACTCCAAATAACATCAAGAATCACTGGTTAAAGATGTTTAAGTACGTTCCTTAACACATTGTTTATGGGAATGTGACAACGCCAGTAAGTTTAATGTCACAATAGTATTTTATTGGCGAAAGAAAATGGCGTAGTATCCGGAATGAAAACAGGAAAACCATTGGCAAGACTGGCCGGATATCAAATCCAAAACCATTGGAATGTTTTTTAATGCGTAGACCACTAGCTAAGGCATCTAATATTCAAAACAAAACACCAAATTACACCAAAAAATCAAATACTCATGTCAATTCATTTATTTTTTGTAATAGCATAATATTCTTCTATTAAGTATTTATAATTTTTAAACCGTTCTGTTATGGTTGAATTCCATTTTGATAAGACTTTTTACGTTGAAAAAAAATATTGTGAATACCGCACAACAGGCCCAACAGCTCACATCCTCCTCGAGCCAGTGAGACCATTGCATCCCCAATTGGGGTATGTTGTGAGCCTTAGGGTATTGTGGAGGGGAAGGAGGCGAGTAAGCGGAAGATGGGGAAGTTCCTGGCATTCAGATCTGGTTCCCAAACATTGCTAAAGGAATTTCAAGCAATTTTTCCATTCTGAATGGTGTTCTTAAACCAGGTCGTTTTCAATAATAAATTAGAAATCACAAATATGTTATTGGTTTAATTTCGAACACTACTATTTTTCAAAATATTATATGTATACAAATTTTTGATCTACCAAATTAAACTGATTTCGGTAGTCGATGCGTGGGTGCATGCGTGAAATAAGTAAAATTATTAATTCATGTTAATTAATTTTTATTAATTTTCAATATTGTGACTAATAAGTATAAATCATATCAGATTAGCGATAAAATAGGCCCCAAAGTAATTATTTTAAGTATTCATTAATAATTCTTTTTTTTTAAATACATATTTCTTTTGTTTATATGTTTGACAGATGTTGTAATTGTTCATGTTTAATACCAGTCGAAAAGTAAATTTCTTCGTTTGAAACGCAATGATCCCAAGGTTTATAAATACTTTCAGCTTTCCAAATTTAAAATACTCAAAAATTGGTAGTAAACAAAAAAAATAAATATAAAAATAATAAATTCTCTGAAAGCTCCACAACCTGTGAATAACTCTTGCCTGTTGACAAGTAATTAACAGACAGTGAGCTTTCATTGTCTGAAAATGTTCTTTGTCGGCGTTTCTTGGAAGGCTATTTCTATTTTACCTTTTACCCATTCTTGTTTGTCATTTACTTTTGCATATTTAGCTAATAATTTTTTATATAACTTTTGTTATTATTATTTTTATTTTTTTATTTGTGATAATGTATTACAAAATTATACGTAATGTTTATAATACATTATTCCCATTGAGTTTAATAAAACTCATTTCATTATGTTGTTATATCGTAGAAATCATCTGACCGCAATGCACAATGCCCTTGTTGTATATACATGTGTGTATTTTTGTGTTTTAAATTGGTCATTACATTATATATTATAATGAAATTATTATATTAAATTGCATTTGGCATTTTACACACTTTGGTTCCTTAGAACAGGCAATCTGCCTAGCTAGGAACTAATATCGACCTAAAACAAAGTAGTAACACTTGTATTCATTTTAAATATATTCTCTTATTATGTAATATTATTTGTTATTTTGCCTTTAAATGTATCAAATGTAAATAAATAAATAAATAAATGAATTGAAGTTGAAAAAATGTGCATGTATGTTTCGCTAATCTTGAAATAGTTACGTCACGTGAAAATGTTAACCTTTGTCACTTAAAACGATCCACTAGTCTTTGACTCATTCGGAATCGGCCGGAGCGAAAGATTTTTGGGCGTTTACCAATAAAAACCCTAATCTTTAGCCTACAATAGTGTTTTGTTATTCCGAAAGTATATTTTTAAAGATTGAAGCGCCGCGTAGACTAAGGCACGTCCGTTCGCCACCACCGCGTCTGGGCGGCGACTGAACGACGCGCTAAAATCCTTCTGTAGATGGCTTGAGGGTGAAAATCGCAGTTGCAAATTCGTCGGGTACCGCCTGTTTTTATTCACTGAAAAGAAACGTCGCCAAAATGCACGTTTTATTTTATTTTGTGAAGTTCAGATACAAATATTAATATGTTTTCCTATCACTCTCTATAAGAAACTTAATTAGATACATTATTCAATAAAACAATACCAGAAAAAGGATTTGTAAGTAGGAGATTTTTCACTTTAAACCATTTTTTATAGGTCAGACGCATTATTTCTTTCTAAGCTTATTTAAAGGCTTATCAAAAAATACTCAAATATTTTAAAGGCCAAGATGTGTACTACTCAAAGTATTTAATTGAATCATCTATAGTTTTTCTAAGCGATCAAATTTTCAAAACAAAAACAAGATTTTGTATGATTTTGCATTTTATTGGTATAATGCGTACTTGGGGAGAACTACCATTAAACTAAAATTAACCTACATAAATTACTTGTTTTTATTATAAGCAGTTTTAAAGACGCCATTTTTGTGAAATATCACTAAACTAGAAAAAAATATACGTTTAAAATGTTTTTATTAATCTAGCTCAATGAATCAAACAAAATTTCGTACAAATGTATGTAAAATGGACATATTTATGGTCGATGGGATTGAGACATGTTTCAGCTATATGGAAAACTACTGTCAAGAGTGGAAAATTAGTACGACAAAAAAATTACAAAGAGCACAAACAGAAACGTTGACGACCGTCCGTGGTCAAGTGGTAAGACACTTGACTTCCAATCGGAAGGTCGCGGGTTCGAACCCGGCGTGCGCTAAGAAATTTTATTTGATTAATTTGTGTTATTTCACAATTAAGTAATAAAAATAATATATACTATATTTGCGGCACGTTCCAGAGTGGAAGATACTCTCAGTATCGCCCTGGTGTAAGACCATCATTCAGAATTGAAACGTTGCTTAATAATGGCTTTAGTCGTGTTTAGTGACTAGATCTGAATAGCCAGGTACTTCCCCACCTTCCTCTACTCCATCTCCTCCCCTTCCCCACTTACCTTCAGCCACACAACATACCCCAATTGGGGATTCCATAGTCTCACTGGCTCCAGACGGTAGCAGTTAGGACACTTGTGAGGTATTAACTATAAAAAAATAAATATATATAGGTACCAAATAGGATGGTTTTTATGTAGATACTGCCGGCAATTTTTAGTTAAGTAAGTTTTCTATAAATGTGTATTATTTATTGTGAGAACAGATTTCTGAAGAGTTGAATTCTGAATTCTGTGTAATAATTATTTTATTCGACTGCATTTCAGATAGAAAATCATTTTCCTCAATAACCTACCTTAGCTACTTCAGCCTTCATTATAGTATGATAGAATAGATATCTGTTTTGTGATCGAGCAAATGAGTTGTTTGAAAACCGAAGAGAGGTCCCAACTGTAAAGAACCAGAGGAATTTGTGACATCCTTACTTGAGGTATATTGTGAGGATGAAGGGAGTAGGGAAGGAAACAATGGAAGGTTTCAAAGAACCTATCTTGCTAATCAGTTCTGGTAAATAAACAGTAAACACAGTTAGAGATATTCCAAGCAACATTTCGATGATCTGAATAATAATCTTTCACCGGGGCGATAATAAAAGGTAGCTACCTACCTACTATTTAATTTTATTATCTTTTTGCATTGTGTATTTTTTTCTGTACGGACAAACAAAAGACACCAGTGACGTAATAAACGCCCACAATAACTTGCACAGATAGTGGGGATCCTGTGACAGCGAATAGGGCGCGACGCTCTACAGCAGCAAAGTTTCCACAAGATAAATTCCTATCGGACTTGCAATACGACGGTTTGTTGCAACCTCAGTGCTAACAAAGGCCTCCGAGAGCGCCGACCGGACCACGAAACATTAAATGCGACGCTAAAGTTTACAGCGGGATGTCTCGACGGTTTTTAATGCCCGGAGATAATAATGCATTATTTCATTCGAGGTTTAAATCGAACAATGTAATTTTTGCACCACCTTACTAATGTTCACGACTATAACTATTTACATTCGTTTTGATCTATTATTTATTATTTACCCGAAATCTAACATAATATAGTGTATATTAGACCTACTTTAAAAATAGATTATTATTCCATAAATACAATGGTAATATTTTTTAATAGATTTTAACATTAATAATAATGTATACATTTTAGTTTTATTTTATTTTAATTAATTAATTTATTTAAAGGTTTGTCAACAGTGATTCACATCAAAGCTCTCACAAATACAATTACAATAGGCATGGTTGATACAATCACTAATTGAAGACAAACACAGCATTGATAACATAATATTCTTTGCGAAATTCTCGACAACGCTGTGTCACCCCAGCTTGCTTTGATATTTTTATATTTAACGGGTTCGATATTTTTTTAATATTTAGCGGTTGGTTACTATGACTACAGACTATTACGATGTTGTTCTCTAACCTAAAAAACTTTATCTGAAACATGCGATCACCCCAGCATGGTTTCTTCTAGGGAGGTGTTCCCAAATCATTATTGTAAACAGTAACTGATTTTTTTACTCTCTGCTACCATGTTTTATATTAGGAGCATTTATTGTATTACTTGCCCTTATCTATTTACCTGTAAACTGTATTTACGAGCATAGATAGGCAAATTGTGGTAGTTTCCTTCTATTCTGAAATTTAAAAGAACGACTGATTTTATCAAAAAATATTGTAATAATAATTAAAAATATCTGCGGAATCAATCAAAATTCTTTTCAGATGCGTTTTAATATGCATCTGATTGATTTATTGATAGTTAAAGTCAGTCGATGCATATATTATCTTCATTTTCTTAAAAGAAAAACTCTCTTTTTAACTTTTGAAGGTTATTCCCATCAATGTAATATGTCATTGAAGAAGAAGATAATAATAATAATCAATTTTTTTTTAAATATGAAAATGAACAAGACACAGAAAAATAATAAAAGATAATGGTCGCAACTGGGAGTCGAACCCAGAACCTTACGTCTTACCGGGACATACACCTCTACCAATTGAGCCACTGCGATCAATTATGAGGCTGTCGTAATTGTCAACTTCGTATTTCAAATTTCAGAATTAACAATATTATCTTCGACTAATCTTTTTTTCCATATTATTGGCAGCTACCTTTATTATTGGAAAGAAGTATTCAAAGAATGTATTTGTCTCGGATGAATGAATATCCGATTTTATTTTTATGGAATACCTATTGACTTTTCATAAAAGTCTAAATGAATATTCATTTTTTTATCAGAAAAACTCTCTTTTTAACTAAAACCCGCCAAAACACAGGGACATCCCTAGCATGGCGGGCGAAATAACACAATATCTACACTATGTATAAAATTCTTTTAATAAATAAATAAATAAGTAAATAAAAAAAATTAAAAATAAAAAACAAAAACCCAAAACCTTACGTCTTAGGTTCTGGGTTCGAGTCCCAGTTGCGACCATTATCTTTTATTATTTTTCTGTGTCTTCTTCATTTTCATATTTAAAAAAAAATTGATTATTATTGTTCTCTTCTTCTTCGATGACATATATTATCTAATTGAAATACTAAATTTATAACGATAGCACTTCATGGCTTCGAAAAAAATCTGTGTCGCAGAGTTATTCGGATCCTACCTTTATTTAACCTGCATTTAGCCAAACTACGATACACGGGGGAACCAGAAAAATATGTTTATACCTTTTTTAAATCAGAAAATTATCAAACAACTTAATATAATTTGTAGAGCGCCGTTTTTGTGAGAATTCACCTAAAGGGCGCTGTAAAAGCTTACTAAAATATAATTAGAGATCATCGTAAATAAACATAACCACACCAAAACTGTAATAGAAAAGAAGTACCTACCTAAAAAGAAGGTAATTGTCGTAAAAAAACTGACTCAAAGCACTTACCTACTTCCGATATTATGAATGGGGGCAATTGAAGCCTTCCGAATGACAATAGCTACGGGGGAGGTTGGTGGAGGGAAAAAAGGGGGTTATAATGGCCAAATCCGATTGGCTCTTGAGTAAGGGACGATTTTCGTTTGTTCCGGCAAAAAAATAATACGAAAATTTAAACAAGGGTGAGGAAAATGTGACGAAAATACTTGCGGGAGAGATTTGACGTAAAATTCATTAACGCAAAGTATTTGAAAGGCTCGACAGATGACATCATAGCGCATTGATGGATCTCCGGGCAGGGGTTGATGGATAAGGCACGTGTAATGAATTCCCACGTCATTTTATAATATTTGCAACCAAAAATTGAAAGTTATGATGAATTGTTTTTTTAACTTGGAATTCGAAGTGGAGTTCGTCCCGGAATTCACGTGTGCTCAATTCTAATGATATTTTTTAGGCAAAATTTTTGTAAATATATAAACATGAAAAAATGGCATATTCACTTATAAAAAGGAAGGTGGGTGGCTACATAGCGTATTTTACATAAATAATGTTTTTTAGTAATCAAACAAATCTGAAATAAAATTTTCTCTGAAATAAAGTCATGAAATAATAATATTTTCTAACGCAATTAGCAAAAAACAACACAAATATCGAAAATCAACAAAAAAATATTCTGGACACACCTGAACACAAAATAATTTTAAACTATGAAAACAAAACACAGCACTAAAAACAAAGAAAGTTTTTTAACACAAAACACACGAGAACTTCATCACGAAACACCCATAAATGTGAAAAAATATAAAAGATTTTTAAGGAAACTTAAAAAAGTGCATTTATGAGTTCATAAAATTAAGACAACCAAAGTAAATTATATTTTATTGACCGGATGTTGAAAGTGGTTCGTTCGATAACGATAAAACTGTTCGATTTTCGAATAATGATTACCCATAATGATTCGAAGAATTTTTTTAAATAAGTACTATTTGCAGCAAACAAAATGCATGCTAGCGATAAGCGAGTGCTTGCGACATTGCAGTGGGGAGAAAAATTTGCAGGGACCCATAGGTAAGTCCTATGTATTCTATGTACCAAGTACCTACCTATCTACCCCCTTTCACCGAGGCGTTTGCACAGACTCGCTCGAGCCTCGGCTTGCAGAAAGTCTTGCATTAGCGTTGCACAGCGCTTTGGGGGGGAGGGGGGCTAGGTGTCGTCCACATAAGCTGAGCTCTGCAAAACAGGTCGGGAGGGGAATGTAAGGGAAGAACGGAAAGCAGAGGGATGGGAAGTAGCTCTATGGCACTTTATTGCACGCTTTGCTTAGCCACCCAGCTCCTGCAGGATGGAGGTTGCAGCAGAGTGCGGGCATTTTGCAAGCACCCTGGGGTGGTGAATCCGGTTTGACCATTAAGCATGGGATTCGAAACGGAGATTTGGTCAAACAGGTGAAATTGATGACCTTGAGTTCAATTATTATCAACTTGCAGGGTAACGATTAATTTTAAGTGTTTTTTTTAAAGAAAGGTAGTTTCTCGGAATATGCACGGAGAAAAATGAACTGCTAAAAACGGGACTGAAGTTCCCACGAACAAACCAACAGTGATTCAATGTTTATTGGCGGTAAAATACGTACGAAATTACGTATACCAACAAATTATTCTTAATGTTCCCGCCAATAAACATTGAAACCCTGCTAATTTGTTCGCAAGAACTTCAGTCCCGTTTTTAACCATTCTACGAATAAAATGATCGTATTTTCGAATAAAATTTTCGTTTTTTCTATAAAAATGTTCTTTTTTCAAATAACATTTTTCTCCGTATGAATAAACTGACAGTATTTATATTCTTCCTACAACCTTCAATCAGAAGTTATGGAGATGGAGAAATTATAAGAGATCTTATTTATTTTAACAACACATATCATTTTAATTTTTTATTTTATATTACAGAAACAAACAGTACATTGGTTACAGTGATGAGACAGTTTACATATATTAAATGATATTTCATGGTGAGTACCTATGATATGTTTCTTTGAATGTCTTATTTGTATTTACCGGGTGATGTGCGTAGTGTATATGTGTGTGAGTGTATGTGTGAGTATGTTGATAGGTGTGAGAAGTGTATGCACATTGAATAGTTTATATCATTGACATAATGCTCTTTTTAAATTTGGGCAGTGAATCGGAGAAAATGTCAATGTTAGAATTTAGGCAAATATTATTGAATGTATGAAGAGCACGGTTAATTGTCGAATTAGTTGCTGCATTTGTTTTGCAATTAAGCGTGTGAAACAGTGCAGTATGTCGTGTACGTCTTAAAGGTATATTGAAATTAATTAAGGATAGTAGTTCGGTACAGTATCATACCGACAGTTATCATTTGATAAGAAATTATATGACTTATTGTGATTTATTTCGCAGTTATGTGTTAATAATGCGTTGTTAAACTGCATCCTCATTTATCCAACGTTTCGCCAGCGTTACAGCGTATTTCAGCAATATACTCAATTACGCATCTATCATCGCGGGGTAGATGCGTAACAGAACATTATTGCATATTACACATCTGCCCTGATTATGGACTCCGTAACGATATTCGAAACACTAGATTAAGAAGGAGGTAGCGAACATGGCATAATAACAACGTTATGACCTGATTACTCTGTTTCTACCGAGAATCAGATTGAAAAACTTGTTTTTATTCACTTACATTGATATTTCAAACCTTTATAGATTGTGCTGGTAATTACGTCACAGGACTCGTTATCCGACAAAGACAAAGCTATGGAAATGTCGTGATACAAATTCTCACTTATCCAGATTAGAGTATGTATATTTATATTAGTATAATTTAGATAAATCTATCTCAAGGCTCTAGAGTCTTGATGTATTGCTTCCAATATCTCCTAAGCACTTCAGGCATAATTAGGAGTAGATATAACATTCTTAAAAGGATACCACTGTGGTATGGACTAAAAGAGCATATGGAAGTGGGTACACGTATATAGAAATCGGGAACGCCCAAGAAAAACCTGTCATGGTATTATCTTTGATTATATAAATGTCTAAAAGAACAGGCCAGATTTGAAACACTAGTGTGCGTGACACGCACACAAGTATGCGTAACTTGTATTGTTTTACAAGCGCTGCGGGCGTGTTGAGTGATACCAGCTCCCAAATATTTCCCATAAAAGTGGGTAAAAAATATGTTTCGGTTTTGCGGGACCTATAATTCGTTAATTTTGAATTCATTTAAGTAAAATAGTTTTCTACATATAATAATGATATAAATGAAAAGAAAATCATTGTTAAAAGAGATTTATTTTTATTTGATTATTTTTAACAAATAAAGACAACGAAAATCATTAGAAACGGTTTTATTTAGTTAACTAATAAAGACTTATTAAACAGTTTTAGAAATAATTTACATATAACTTTTATTATTATTATATTTTATTCGAACAACAAATTAAAACTACAAAGAACAATAAAATTTACTTAGTAAGGTCAAAAATACGAAAAGACGGTTGCAGAATTTTAGTAATAGACTTTCGTTATTTGGCACCTTTTGGTACGGAAAAACAAAATTACAATTTTAAAAAATTACCTTACACGGGATCGCTTCCTTTTTTAACCTTCGACGCTTTTGATTGTTGACAAAATACAGATCTTTGGCACGGAAACGATCAGAGCAAATGACAGTTGTTTTAGCTGGTTGCCAGACATCCTCTCCGCGGCTTTTTCTTATTATTTCTATTTACTTACTTCTTAATATAGGATCATTAGGTATTCTGTAAAATATGTATGAATAAAATTAAAAGTTTACTTGATACTTCACCAAAAAAACCTGTCACATTTTTTTAAATTTTAATGGATAAACAAATTTCGTATTAATAACTTTTTTAAATATAGTGTCAACGTGAAGAATTAAAAAACACTTAAACACAAAGACCAACTTTCACATTTATAACATTATTATGTATAGTGTACCTACTTTTGGGTAATTATTAAAAACCTATTTTAAAATTAACAACGCACTCATGGGAAAATGTTATTTAAAGAACAGGCAACCCCGTAAACATGGCGTCAAATGGCGTTGTTCTAAGACCAAATTACACTATTAAAACTGAATTATTTCTTTAACTAAATGGTTATTTTAAGGTAACTTACCGATGATAGGTAACATTTTTAGTTGTTTTCAACCGTCCTTTGTAATTCCTGCACACTGTTATAGCGCAAATCGTCATTTTCAAATGTCACACAACACGTGTTTACCGCCCAACGATACTTTCGCATCTGAGCGGACAGGACAAGCTTTAAGGCGAACAGTTAGCTGAATGTTTTTTTGGCGTTTCGTCGCTCGAGCGCTCTATCTAGACATTTATATAATCAAAGGGTATTATGTACGAGTATTTTTATAGTAAATAACATATAACTACCCTAGCAATGGAATAAGTCATTCACCTCTATCTGAAAACAATAGAATCTAAGTACTATTTGCGTTAGTGTAACAATTCTGCTTAGTCCGTGCATACACAGAGAAAATTTTTATTCTAAAATACGATCATTTTATTCGTAAAAACGGTTAAAAACGGGACGGTTTCAATGTTTATTGGCGGGAACATGTAAGAATAATTTGTTGGTATACGTAAATTCGTACGCATACCAGCAAATTATTATTACATGTTCCCGCCAATAAACATTGAAACCCTGTTAATTTGCTTGTAAAAACTTCAGTCCCATTTTTAACCGTTTTTACGAATAAAATTATCGTATTTTAGAATAACATTTTTCTCCGTGTATATACTACGAAACAACGCCTCACAACGTTATTCTCTGTGTAGATATTGTACAGTTATAATACTCTTATGTAAGCTATTCGTTTTTACTGAATATTTTGCCATTTAAACTCAATTAAAACAGCGAGTATCTAACAACTTTTATGTCCGAACCTTTTTTAGGCAATTCATGTGTTTCTTGCGTTCCATATAATTTATATACCCATAAATAAAGGCAAACAAAAAAGGTTAAAAATATTCCGAGGCGAGGATTTTTCGAGTCTTATTTTTCTGTTGCTGTCACACCTAAAATATATCGAATAATTTCCGCGTGATAAAAAAGGTCTACTACGAGGGAAAAAAATATAAAAATGGCAAACAAATTTAATAAGCCCGTCCCGCGACACCCCTAACCAAATTTACTTTATGTGCCAAATGCTTACGCACCTTCCTATAAAGTTGCACAAGGCTCCAAACAGTATCTCTCAGGCGGGCTCCAGAGCCATTTCGGTTTGTTTTTTTACTCTATGAAGACCGCAGAAGAGTCCCAACTGCTTCCGGATTATGGCATCCCATTTTGGGGATATTGGGAAGGATGATGTTGGGTGTGGAAGGAGATGGGGAAGGGAGAAGCGGGGAAATACCTGGCTATTCAGATCGGGTAATCAAAAACGGCTTATTCCAGTTTATGCAACGTTTCGATCCCGAATGGTGGTTTTTCACCACCGCTATGCTAAAAATATCTAATACACAGAACCAACAGATAATATTATTAAGATTTGTGAGTGAAACGGTTCAAAAAGTATAAATATAAACAGAAATATCAAACTGCAAAATGGTTAAAGGCGAGGTTTAATGCTAAATCACTAGTTGAGATTAATCTTTACTAGAAATAGGTTTAAAACATAAATACATAAAAAATATGCTTCATATAAATTGAAGCTTTTCCTACTGTTTCCATTGAAAAGAATTTATATAAAATTGTTAATTTCTCTATAAAAATATAAGCTTAAAGTAATTAAAAATGAGTTTTGAAATGTAAGATGTTATGGCTAAAATTGTATTTGACAGTTTTTTCTACTTTCTTATAAAATATTCACAAAATAAATAAAAATGTCTTTTGCGCTTAATATCGACCTGCAGACCGCTTGGCAGGTGATTTTTATACCTATTACCTATATTCGTGGCGATATAATGAACACCAAAAACACATACCTTTTTGGCTCATGGCTTCCTCTTAAAGGGTATTTTTATTTTTTAATTTCGTCGGAAAGGCAATAGCCTCAATGTTTATGTCTTGTTGTAATTTGTAATTTAGTAATTTTTCTTCCCTTTCTGGAACATATCTCAAACGACACTATAACTTTTTGTCGTACACGGAGAAAAATCTTATTCTAAAATACGATCATTTTATTCGTAAAAACGGAAAAACGGGACTGAAGTTCTTACGAACAAATTAACAGGGTTGCAATGTTTATTGGCGGGAACATGTAAGAATAATTTGTCGGTATACGTAATTTCGTACGTATACCAACAAATTATTCTTACATTTTCCCGCCTATAAACATTGAAACACTGTAAATTTGTTCGTAAGAACTTCAGTCCCGTTTTTACGAATAAAATAATCGTATTTTAGAATAACATTATTATCCGTGTGATATCTTTATTTTAAGTGACGATCTTGTCATTATTTAGATTAGTAAGTGAGATTTGGTAATAGAAACGAATTTTTATTAACGAACAGTTAAGCTTTCTTTCAGTTTTCAGATGTCCTAATAATCTAGATAGGGAAAAAGTAACATGACTATATGTAATTAAAAAAATACTTATTTTGTAGAAGTTAATTAAAACAGAATTACAAAATGGCGCAGAAATCCGCCCTTGGCACGGAATAAGAACACATAAGGCACGAGGGCGAGGGGAATAAGGCCGCTTGTCGTCCGCCCCTACCCCGAGCAACCCGCCATTTTGATTACATAGGGAAGCAAAAAAAAAACACCCCCTGTCTCGGTGTACATTATGTATGCCAGAGATCTTCCCTTTGCCCGGCTTCGTGCGTTAAAAGGGGTGATTTTATAAAACACGTTCGCATTGTGGAACCTCCCTTAACGGCTTGTACTTCTCCCGAAACATTTTTACCGCCCCCCAAGTACACAGATGGGGGTAGGCTTTTTTACCCGTTTTTGGGGGCAACTCCCCGGAATAAGGGCGAGTTTCGCGCGAGCGTAGGAGGGAAATTTCGCTAAAGCTCTCCAACAATCTGATTCCTTGGTGGTGATTTATCAAATGAGGCTGTCGTTAAGGGGAAAGAGAAAAAAGGGGTAGAAACACTCGCTTTTTGCATTTGGATATTAAGTACTCTCGGAATAAGGGTTATTTTTGCGATGTTTAATGGCGGCGGGCCCGGGGGAGGGTGGGAAAGGATTTTACTTCCTTTGAGTGTGCAGGAACGGTCAAAAACAGAGGGGTTAGCAGATATTTAAGACCGCCATTAATTATTTTACTGTAGCAAAATAAAAGATAGCCCACGGGTTTAACATGCGGGGCTCACAGCGTGGAAGAAAGGGGATGGGAATTAATTCCAGCGTTTTACAAGATATCTCCCGGGGAGCTAGGGCTCTACCGCGGACTGCTGGACTGCTGGACCGCTGGACACGACCAGGCGACCATGTTTGATGTTAATAATCGTCTGCGTTAATTACACACTGCCGCGTAATGTCGCAGTTCGCAGTTTCGCTTTATCTGAAACAAAGAGCCTTTGTTTCCCTGGAAATGAGAACAATGATCACTTTTAACACGGAGCGCCGTAAAAAGAACGGTTATATCTGCACGAAACATTAAAGTATATTTGAATAATTTTGATTAATTGTTAGAACATTATTATTTACCTTTTACCTAAGTGAAATAAGCCACCTTGCCACCTCGTTGTATATAGTCAAACAATAATTCACAATGTTGAATGTATTTGTCGATTGTGTGAGGAAAGACAATCGTATTAGGCGGGAAACCTAGATACTTATTTACTTCGCGTAAGGAATATTCCTTAGAATTCAGAATATGGTTTAATATCGAAAATTCACTTACATAAAAACCAACATTCTTTTTGTATTGTTTTGTATAATCGGTTTCTGTCTGATGGCCACATCAACGTGAATATTGTAATTTAACGTTGAGTATTGTAATTCCACCAAAAAGATTGATTGGTGACCAGATATGAATAAAGAAGTTCTTCTTCCCTTTCTCTTCCCTTTATCCATCCCACTACATTAACCTCACAACATACCCCAATTGGGGAAGCCTTAGTCTCACTGACCCCAGACGGTTGTCAAAAATGTAAAAAAATGATCTAAAAATGCTGTAGCTGAATAGTGTTGACGCCAATATAGCATTCTCTAACAAAAGGAAGTAGAACGAGACAGCAGGAGTGTAGCAGGAGTGGAGGCTATACTCAAAGGCAGGATTGAAACGTCAATGGAAAACTATGATATTTTACACTAAATACCTAATTTATTTACCTAATTACATGCTCAAAGCCCGTCAATTCGATATAAATCTTTAATTATAAGTACGTTTTGTCAGTTAACAGTAAAGCAATTCCCATACGGGTCGGTATGAATTCACCAAATCCATAAATAAATAACTTTAATGAATTCTAAAAAACATACCGCGATAAATTGCCCACATTCTTAATGTACGCGGCCGACCGACCCCTGAAGAAGCGATCTAAGTTCTGCTTGGACCCGCCCACCAACCACAGGGCGATTGAGCCTCTTAAGGTTTGAATAGTTTTTAAATGACGATTTATCTTTTCTACTAATAGTTGTACTCAACTTCCTAATTGATAGATTTAAAGCTTAGCTGAACACACGAGTAAGCAATGTATCTTATTAAAAGAGGCAGGCAGTAAAAATATCTCTTATTTTCAAATACATTATCATAAATGTAGATAATATGTATAATGAATAATGAAGAGCGAAATAGGTAACTCGTAGAAGCATATATATACTATATATTTTATACTTTTTAGATTTCACAATTTAGGAGGCGGGTATGAGTACCACCGTCTCTGGAACCGTTTATTGAATAACCAACACCATTGCCATAGGTCACCCCAAGTGGTTCACTACGTTCGGAGACTTAGTAGGAGTGCCATGACTGCCCGAGTTTATGGGGTGAGGTTTGTCTAAGTTTTAGTGGTGAATACGTTTTCCCACCAACTGCGTGGCGGGCCGGATAGGGAGAGACTGGTTGAGGGAGTCATCCTTTCGGCCTCTCAAATCGGACTCTCACGACTCATCGCCTTGCAACGCAGTGGGTAATGGATTCATAAGTCCGTCACTCCTAGACACACTGACCACATAATCCGACCCATTCCTAATACCTCATTCCTTTCCAGAACTTCTTCGCCGTTATTTCCCTGAAAGGACCATCCACTTATCATCCTCAGAGATGACAAAGGCCCCGGGGTTAATTGTTTTCCCCAGGACCTCCTGTGTGGAGCTGATGTAAAAAAAAAGAAAACTAAGTTGAATGACACAAAAGTTCTATCCAAAAAAAAAATAGTTACATACTTTCGTTAATTATTTGGTTGAATTGGTTCCTGCAATTGACAGCTCATTTCAGCGCAACTGCGTAGCACAAGAGGTGTGGCTTGATTAAATTTATAAACTTTTGTTATATTTTACCATACGTAAATATTTATGTAATTGTCGAGATTACAGGAAGAAGTTATACAAATTAGTGAATTAGATACAGAACTAGTCGGAATTACAGGGAGAAGTTATACAAATTGGTGAATCTTAATATATAAATCAAAGTCGGGTTAGTTACACCATTTATAACTCAAGAACGGCTGAACCGATTTTTATGATCTTTGATTTGTTGGATTTGTCTCCGTCCCGATTAACAGAATAACTATTAAAACATCGGAAAAAATCACGGGAAAAATAATTATGAAGAAAATTATATTTTTCATATATTTTGTATGGAACGGCTTTTCAAATAATATGCGTTGGTTGACATACTTTGAATCAATTCGAACTGTCAATGGTGTAGTGTGCCGAACATTTTGTGCTTAGTCAATTTGATTTTTTGAACTTACGCCGTTCTTCCATGTAGCTACCTTCAAGCGACGCGATCGCCGCTCGTCTGTGTTTTCCATACTATTATTAGTGTTTGAAAACGCCGCTAGGTGCTACACTAGCAAATTTGTTTGACAGGTAGCGGTAGCGTCGCTTGTGAGTAGCTACGTGGAGGAACGGCGTTAGA
Organism: Limnephilus auricula; assembly: GCA_951813805.1. NCBI lineage: Eukaryota > Metazoa > Arthropoda > Insecta > Trichoptera > Limnephilidae > Limnephilus > Limnephilus auricula. The sequence continues at coordinate 15,158,185 of OX638404.1, forward strand.
GTACCTATTTATTTTAACTTTATAATTTATTTCAGCTAATAAATTAAACACAACATTTATTGGTTCTGAGGCGGTATGAAGTTTGCCGGGTCAGCTAGTTAGATATAGAAATAATCGAGATTACTGGAAGAAGTTATATAAATTAGTGAATTAGATATAGAAATAGTCGAGATTACAGGAAAAAGTTATACAAATTACAAATTAGTGAATTAGATATAGAAATAGTCGAGATTACAGGAAGAAGTTATATAAAATAGTGAATTAGATATAGAAAAAGACGAGATTACGGGAAGAAGTTATACAAATTAGGGGGTTTCTCACCATCCTTCCAATAGCTTATCTATACTAATAACGAATAATTTCGATTTACGATTTACGGTTTATTAATTTATTAAGTTGGAGTTTTTAATTCGGTAATCGAACCTATGAATAGTGGCTACATATCGGATAAGTTGACCGAGTTTTCTAACCACTGCGAGTATTTTATTTTTAATAATATTCGTTATTAGGGTAGATAAGCTATTGGGAGGATGGTTAGAAACTCCCTTAGTGAATTAGATGACAAATTGATTGGCTAATTCTAGCAATACGGTAGAGGATGGCTTTGAAAATTATTTTGGTTATAGTAATATGCAAAAGAAATGATTTTGCAATCAAAGGACGCTTTTGAAAAAAAATATCGGTTACAAACTAGTCCAAATAATTCAAAACCAATTTTGTACATCAATGATATAGGAACTTGTTTTATAAATTCCAAATTCCAATTTTTTCTGATGACACTAAAATTTACAAAAAAATCACTAATGTTAATGACAGCCTAGAATTACAATATGGTATTAATAGACTTAGAATATATTTGGCGAACGAACAACTGTACCTTAACCTGGAAAAATGTAATACAATATCATTCACGAAAAGCATTAACATACTATCATTCCCGTAAAAAATCAATGACGTTGAACCAAAAAGATGTAGTGAATAACGGGTCTTAGGAATAATTATGGACTCCGGAGTGTCTTTCCGATCACATACAAGTTGCATCTGTATCAGGGCCTAAAAACTTTGACCATTTATTGGACGACCAACACCTCTGCCACAGGTCACCCCAAATGGTTCGCTACGTTTGGTGACTTAGCAGGGGTGCCCGGGTTCATGGGGTTAGGTTTGTCCGGGACATGGGGGGCGGATGCGTCTTCCGACCATCTGCGGGGCAGGCCCGTTCGGGGGAGAATGGTTGAGGGAGACCTTTTGATCTCTGCGGCCGGACCCTCTCGACCCATCGCCTTACACCGCAGTACGAGGGATGGCTTTACACGATCATCACTCCTGAACATATTTTTCCCCAGATTCCTACCCACTCCTCAAACCTTTTTCCTTTCCTGGTCTTCCTCTCCTTCCTTTCCCTTAGAAAACCCTCCACACAGCATCTTCAAAGATGACATAGGTCCTGAGGGAACTTTTCCCTCGGGGCCTTCTGTGTCTAGCTAATGTAAAAAAAATTAAAATTAGAAACGATTTGAAGACCTTATGCAATAGAACTTGTTATTCTTTATGCTTTGCTTATAGTATAACTGTCCTGCATTTTTACTATATTTAATTTTATTTATTTATATCTTTTCGTCTTTTTACCAAACTAAAACTAAACTGTAACAGGAGTTTTTTTAATTAGCTCCACACGGGAAGCCCTGATTAAAATAATTCCCCTCAGCGCTTATATCATCTTTGGAGATGCTGTGTCTTTTTAGGAAATCAAGAAGAGGAAGTGTTGGGATGGAAAAATATATTAGGGATGGGTAGAAAGGTATCAAAAGGTCTCCCTCAACCAATATCTTCCGATCCGGCCTGCCACGCAGTTAGTGGTTAAATTTTCTTTATTTCTGGAATAAAAAAAAAAAATGCACAAGCCGCCAAGACCCGGACAAACCCCACCCCATATACCCCGGCACCCCTGCTAACTCCGCTATTATGTATTCATTCTTCTTATTTTATTAATTCTTCTCCCTCACATATTCAAATTTAACACCATATTTTATTTTATATAATTTTTTTTTTATTGTGGGTATATTCTTGTCGCCTATCTCAGAACAGGTACAACTAATGAGGTAGGTATTATAAGAGAGTACACCATTATACCATGTAATTAATTATTGATCCTACATATATTGTTTTTTGTTGTTAAAAACAGCAAAAATAATATTTCAATGAAGGCCGATTTATTAGCACGGAATAGCAAAATATTGGGCAATTTATTAATTGGCCACTTTGCGAACAGTAACCGTAACATTTACCTTGAATGCGCGCGACGTTATTGGAGGGGTGTCTTATAAGAGGAACGACTGAGTGGACTTTTTCATATAAAATTTAAATTCTGATTTGGGGCCAAAATACTTGATCAAACTGAACATATACTTTTTGGATAGAAAGATGTAGCCAATGTCTAGTACGAATATGTTTCACATTATTTATTTGTGTATTAATTTTTTTTTTTAAATTTAGGCCGTTAAATTATTCCATTCCCCGGAATATAATAAACTCACGTAACAAAAATATTACTGTTCGAAATAATAATAACTTGAGTTTTTTATCAAAGCCTTTTTAACCTTAATCGCTTTTGCATTAAGCACGTAATAATAATGTAATGATAATAATAATTAAGGATATATTTACAGAGTAATATGTTTTAAAAACAGTTTTATTTCTTTCACATGTCATCCGACCATAACTATCCAATGCCCAATGATATTCTTAATGTTTTTAGTCGAAAAAAAATACATCTAAAAATTTTACCGGAGATTTTCAATAATTTTTTTTTATCCAAATATTGTCTGGAATAACTGGTTAAAGTAAGTCAATGTGCACAAAAATGCTTTGATGATATATTTTTACCCTCACGTATTCGTACTTTCACAGGGGATTAAAATATTTTATGTTAAAACGAATTATTATAATCTGATAACTATTTACACGTCGGTACTTTGAGCAAAAACTTGAGCATACTTTATAATAGATACATTCAGGCACCGATTACCTACTTTCAACATTTTCTAGTTGTTCCGGATCCGTGCTTTTGACTGTCACATAATTTGCATATCCTGTCGCACTAACACTATAAGAGCATAGAAAATAATCCACAGTGAAAGTGGTGTATATGTATGCGTGTCTCCACATTCTTCCCCTCCCTGTTTCAGGCCGAAACCCAAAAATACAAGGAGCTTTCAGCAAAAAGCTTGGACGGTTTGCCTAGAGATGGCAGTAATGTTGCAATATTAATAACAATAATATTTTTAGAAAAAAATGTTTTCGACATAATAATTAGTATAAAATTCTTTGTCTTGCATAATAGAAGATACAATTATAAAGTAAAATATTTAAAAGAGAACTATTGTGATTATCAGTTCATTTCGTAATTATCAATCATAACAATAATAGACAAAAAAAGTTTTTTTTACATCGTTGATTTAATTAGAACTTTCTGAGGACCTTTTCCAATGCGGATACATTATGCTATGCGACCACTTAATGCTGGTTTTCTTTTTTTTCATGCACTAAATGCTTTGCTTTTTTATGTAAAAAGTTGTTTAAAATAAACCAATTCCTAAATTAATAAAAAAGCGTCATCTGCCCATGCAGAAAAAAATCTTAAAAATTTTAAAAACATTTTTTTCATTTTTATTTTATGAAACAAACAACTTTTTTACGGAAAACAAAAATTGTTTTAGAGAAAATAAAAATTGTAAATGGCCTTAATCTTTATTAGGAATACTCCCACAAATAGAAATCATTTTACTTACGTTTATCATTATATCTATATAGAAAATGTTCACTGTATGCGTATTGAACTTAATTAATGTAGTATCCCGTCTTATATCTTACTAATATTATAAACGCGAAAGTTTGTATGGATGTATGTATGTTTGTTACTCTTTCACGCAATATTTACTGAATGGATTTTAATGAAACTTTACAATAATATTGCTCATACATCAGAATAACATATAGGCTATAATTTATAAAGCTAGCTATTTATTTTCGATATATTGAAAATAATAATTATTGTTTAATAGAAAATGTCAAAATTTGAGAATGACATTTTGCAAACCAATAATTGTTAAATTAAAATTTTATTTTAGAAAATATTCTCGCCAAATACTTTGAATCGAATCAATAATTATAGATGTTTTAAATAAATAGGTTAATAATTTTGATATAGACGTAGATGGGACCTAGGAAAAGAAAATAGATTACTCGAAGTACTAATCATACGCAGACGAAGTCGCGGGCAGAAGCTAGTTAATAATAAGACATCTTTTCGCCACCGGAATAACTAAAATTTAAAAAAAAAAGCTTCTTGCTTGTCGTCAGCGATTATTTGATTTATGTAATTTTCTTGTAAATGTCATTAGTCTTATTTTTTATATGTTGTCTTATGTGAAAAAGTCAAAAGGCAGTAATCCGTAATTTTGGTTTAATTTTCAAATTTATAAAATATAAACTGTCGATAACCCGAAAATGAATAAATAAATAATGAAAGTTCTCCAATAATCGTAAATTCACTTTCTGACGTCATTTAAATTAAATTAAAACAATGCACTTTGTTTACTCCAATTATTTAATGAAAATCATCAATATGTTTAAAAATCATTTTATAATGACGAAAAAACCAATCTAAACTAGCAAAGTTTAATAATTTTTTGTTCAAATTGCGATCCGAAGTTTTTGTTTCAAAAAGGTATAAATTTTACATATTTTGTGTTGAATTTTTAGATTTGAATATAAAGCGTGGTATTTTCTCTTTCTAACACCGTTTTTATCATATTTCTGACTAAGATCTTAAGGGAGACACAACGATTATTATGAGACCTATATGAGTTGTTCCGAAAAGCGAACAATTTGGCCCGAGGGCTTAAATAAGTAAAGGTTCAGTAAATAGGCATGCCGATTGTTAGAAATTACCTAGATTTTTTTAAATATTCCTCTACTCGTTCCTGGTATCTACGATAAGGGGATCGTTAAGTAAGTTTTATCTTTACCTTGATTTTGATCAGCAAAATTTGCATTTATCTTTTACAGGTTTGTTTAGGTACTTAGTAGTTTTACTTTTGTATTTTTTCAAACAAAAATGAAAATATAAACACATCACAAATCATTGTAAGATTTATTGTTCTCAGAGGTTTAGATAAACTAGTAACAAGGAAACAACGCCGAGTGACAGGATGCTCAAGTCCATGATCAAATAAATTGGTATCTCAGTAGAAAGTCCTCGAGGCAAACTGAAGAAGAGGTGGACTGACTGCGTGGAAGAAGACAGCTGATGTAAAAAAAATCTCCACATAATAAACATTTTTTATAATAAAACTAACACCAATCCAGGTTTTGATAGCCTGATTTGTGTTTTGTTAAAACTTTTTTGTGCACAAACAGATAATCGCCCAAATTAGTTTGCCTACTTAGGTAAACAAACAAATAACTAATAATAGCGATTGACAAAACAACTCTACATTGGGAGACACCCCTACAAACATACTTTATATTTAATGATAATTTGTTGAAATCATTTTTAATTCATATATCTACTTCTGACTTTTATATCCGGGTTAAATCTTCCCCACAGGAAAAACTTAACCCTTCCACACACTTTTCCACAAATTATCATCTAGTGAATCTAGTCAATCCACATGGAGAAAAATATTATTCTAAAATACGATAATTTTATTCGTAAAAACGGTTAAAAACGGGACTGAAGTTCTTACGACCAAATTAACAGGGTTTCATTGTTTATTGGCGGGAACTTGTAAGAATAATTTGTTGGTATACGTAATTTCGTTCGTAGGTATACCAACAAATTATTCTTACATTTTCCCGCCAATAAACATTGAAACACTGTTAATTTGTTCGTAAGAACTTCAGTCCCGTTTATGACCGTTTTTACGAATAAAATGATCGTATTTTAGAATAACATTTTTCTCCGTGCATGCTATGTAATTGTACTATTTAAGTATAATAAATACAAGAACAACACGTCAACCCATCAGAGACCAAATGGGAAAATAATTCATCGACTCCAAATATTTTCATATCAGAGGGTTCGGCTCGGTAGAACTCCTAACTGTTATATTATAATAATCCTATATAATATTATTATTTAGTTTATAAAAACAGCTTATTTGTAAACAAGTTCTGATATGTAATTATTATTACACGCGACAGCTGTTTCGCCTTCTGAAGGCATTATCATCTGTATATCATCTGTTTCGTCTTCTGAAGGCGTCACGCGTAATAATAATTTTAGCACTAACTTCACAGAACTTGTTTATACAAATTAAATAATAATATTATTTCATTGAAGATGAAGATAACAATAATTTTTTTTTTTTTTTAAATATAAAAATTAACAAGACATAGAAAAATAATAAAAGATAATGGTTGCAACTGGGACTCGAATCCAGAACCTTACTAGTCTTACCGGGACACACACCTCTACCAATTGGGCCACTGCGATCTATTATGAGACTGTATCGTAATTGTCTTCATACTTCAAATTTATGTGTCTTGTTCATTTTCATATTTTAAAAAATTAGATTATTATTACTATCTTCTTCTTGAATAAAATAATATTATTGACTACATAAAATAAATAAAAAACTTACTCTTCTATTAATCTCATGACTGACTCAAGTATTTGAATAACTTGATGATGCCACATCTTCCTTGGGTGTCCCTGACTTTTTGCGCCATTTACTTTCCCGTCATGGAAAGAAGAAAATTGAAAGCTAATTTCCTATAGAATAAAACAACTACGACATACTTCATTTGTGCATCGTGTACTAATTTTTGGCCTCATAACACTATTTTCTACTTTTTTTTATCGTTTTTAAGTTTTTCTAAAAATTATTTGTAAACTTTTATTTATAAATATTCTGCACTTTTACTTAATATTCCTAATTTTTTTTTGTTATCTGCTCCTAATGTTAATCTGTGAGAAATAGTTAGGATGCAGGTCAATTCTTCAATCATTGTCTTATTAATTACTGTTATAACCACAAGCCAAAAAATGCAATTATTTTTATTGTACCCTATATCGCCAATACGCATACAAAAAAAGGCTTGGCGAAAGTCCAGAGGTGTTTTTTTTTTTTAATTTATTGTGAGAATAATTTAATATGAAATTATTTAATTGGAACTATCACAGCTAATTTTAGACCATAGAATTATATTTTTTAAAGTGTTTTTTAAAAGCATTCATACATTTCTAATGAAAAAAAAAAATTTATGTAGCTTACGCTTATGTATATTTTTTATGTAATCAATTTTCTTTATGTCAACTGATTCCTAGTAAAGATTAATCGAAAATAATGATTAGCAATAATCTTCGCTTTAATTTAAGATTTCTTAATTTAAAAAAACTCTCCTAAAACTTTTTTTTTATGAAATTAGCGTAGCAGGTGTACACGCTGAAAACCACGTATCAGTATATCTAAAAAAAAACTTCATAAAAAAATACTTTTCTGAATGTATAGTGTCATAAGAAAAATCGATCACAAATCAAAAGCTTCATTTAAAAAATGCTGCAATTATTCCGACAGAACAAGCGAACGAAATTCATGAAACAATTTATTGCCTTGTGTGTTCGATCCTACACGTGGTTTATTGTGACGCAAAAATTACATATTTCTGATCAATCAATTTAAAAAAAGGAATAAAACAACAACAAAAAAAAAACAGTAACGTGCGCAAGATCAATGACATTACCCAGTTTTTTTGGTGGAATAGCCTTGCAGCGGAGAGTAAAAATACATCCGCGTTTATGAATGTACACTGTACGAGCCCTGGTACAGGGGTGCAAAAAAAGTATGCAGATTGGCCTTTATGTTGGTTGTATGGAAGCTTTACGAATGTGTGCGAAAAAATGTTGGAACAAGTTTGTACGTTCGGCTAAATTTAGAGCACATTGTTGCGACTTTTCTTGATTAATTACGAAGGTGAATTTGGTGGCAAAATGTTCACTAAAAACGAATACGCGATAAATAAGAAATTGACAGAATTATGCATATTTTTTCACCATATCTAGATACTTAATACCAGAAGAAAAAAAGAGATTTATCGAGGCAGATTTTGAGATTTTCAAGTAGTCAGATTTATCGAGTTATCTCCAGAATTGAGTTTTAATCCGGTTTAGAAATCCCAAACGTAGGTATACAAGAAACAATACATTTTTCACTGTAGACTATATTAACGACTCTCGATCGAAAATTTTAAACACCAAAGTCAGAAATAGATACGGTCGCATTTAGAAATTGAACCCAGGACCTTAGCCTTGCAGCGGCGCTGCTCTACCACTGAGGGATATGGTCCCTTTAGCAAGGAAAGAGTCGTGGATTAATTTATTTTTTCCGTTTCAAATTGTAGATTAAGAGTCGACAATATTGTCTGCACTGTTTAGTACTACAATTTAAATTACTAATTTACTAATTAAGTTAAAATAAAATATATATATTTTTCGATTACAAGAGATATTTTAAAATAATTATTAGGTACTGGTTTAGAAATATTTTAGTCGTAATTGCAGGCGGTCAGTTTTACAGTTGGTTCTTATATAATACTATGTACCTAAGCTTTTATGATAACTTATTAGTGCATCTAATTCATGATGAGTACGTACCTACTAAATATATATTTTATAGTAAAGATTTCTAAGGTTTTATCGTCTATAAAACTCAATCATTATTTTTCGTTCCGAACAAAGAAAATTACGAACGCCATTCAAACAACACACCGAGTGCTGTCTGGCACCACCACCACCTCAACTCCCCCCTCCCCCTCCCCTCCCTCGGTCCAGCGCCACACAGACCAACTTATCTCGGTATAAAAAGCCACCCTAACACCCGCCTGACCCGGCATTATGCAAAGCCCCCTCCCCCCCAGGGGCGGGGGTTGGGGGTCGGGCGGGGGAGTTCGTCCGAGTTCCGCTCGTAAAACCTACCCCCGCGAGAACAGGACGAATACACCCCATACTTAATACGCACCAGAGAGAGACGGCAACACGAAAAAATCGGGGTGGAACGAACGGTGGACGAAAAGGGGGGAGAGCTCGTGAAAGTTCGAATTTTCGAAAAAAAATACACCAAAAACGCAATCTGCGCATCTTTTCGGCGCACAATCGTTAGCCCGCCATGCCGTACTTCTAGCGTCGGGCGCGCCTCGTTTTAAACGAGCGGAAATTTATACATTTTGCATGTTCCAACTTCGCCCGTGGGTGGATGGTTTGAAGGTTTATTTTTGCCTGCATAAAAGCGCGCGTTTGTCAGTTTCCTAGGCCAAGTGGCGCCCGAGCGGGAGGGAAGATATCCCCGTCGCTGCGAGTACACGGCGCGTATTTTTGCGCAGCGTGTATTTTATACGGACGAACGTAGGGTGTCGTGGAGGCACCTAGACTTATAGCCGAGCCACGGAAATAACGATCGTTACTTGCTTTTGCGTTAGACGCTAACGGGGGAAAAGGACGATAAGCTACGCCGGAAAAGGACGAACATCGGCAGGGCCGCAAGCCGTCAAAAGGCTTTTCAGTCCAACCTTAGTACCCTTAACCCGATGAGTGCTGAAAATGAGTCACGAAAAATTTATGCGATTAGTAGACATATTATCATAAACGCAAGCGTATTTCGCGATTCTAAAGTCAGACATTGATATAAATTTCAAATACAAAATATCTTATTAATTATCTCCCCACACAGGAGACTTTGACGAAAATAGTTTCCCTCGTTGCCATATCATCTTTGCGGATGCTGAGTGGGGCTTCTTTTTGAGGAGGGGAAGGAATGAATATGGGTCTTGAACAGACACAGAAGCGGACAAATCGATCACAGTCGATCTGTTGAACTCAAGAACGATTCGTAGAAGCGACCCGTTAGCATGTGACAAATTTAATGTCAATGTTGTAAATATATTGGGCGCGCGTTTGGCATGTTTCCCGAGTACGTACCGGTGTCGATGGGATCAATGACGCTTGTTCCTCAAAGCATTTTCCAGTTTAATACAGGCAAAACAAGGTCACCATACCTATCTATGCTTTTGCTGAGATTTTTCGTTTTTATTAGAGGGGAGAATCTATCAAACGGACTTTCAATTTTTTCAAGGAATTTGGGGCTCCAGACCCGATATGGCCGCCAAATTAAACAATGGGGCGCACTTGAGAATTGTACGGGGTTGGCAATTGTGTACTATCTGCATTATCTGTGGGCTCGTACAGTAAGCCCGGCTTCTGAGAGGCTAACATGGCTTTCAATGGAGCGCCCGTGCCTGAGCTGATCTCGTAGAGTTATACGCAAAGCATGTGAATCGAAGGCATGTTGGGAAGATTTATTCCTGATAAATTATAATGATGTAAGAGAGACAGTGCGCATGTTAAATGGGCTAGAACGAAAAATTACAAGTAAAAGACATTAGCGAGAAAGGTTTCTATTCAAATCTACAAGGAATCCTTTTTTGTGTTTTTTCTTTATTCTATTATCACAAAGAACACCATTTATTGGCTACATCGATCAAGTGGGTCAAAACAAAAAGGTTTTCTACTAAGACGATGGATCTATTGTTTGACAATAAATTGTAAGGGTCGTTTTACTGAAATTGGACAATTCATCAAATTCCATGGTAAAAATCCAAGTTCTGTGAAATTTCTAATCTAATTCTGTTATTATTTATTTATTGTTGTTATACGCCCATAGGGACTTTTACATAGATTTATAGATTATAAAATAATATGTTATCGAGGATTACACATAATACATAGAATTTATACCAAAAGTTATAAAAGTGAAAATTTTTAAAAATATACAAGTAGTTTTTGAAGAATATAGCGTAAAACCGTGAAATATTTTGAACATTTGACAATAACATAGAACAAAATATAATGTAAAACATTACAATAACACGTCAAATCATTAAATATATTATACCCATGTTACAATAATTTGTAGGATTCCACAAAGTGTTGGTTTAAATTGTATTTTAGATTATAAAGGGAATCAGCGAATATACCTACAATACCACTAAACTTGTTGCCTAAATCATGCATCCTATTGGTAAGTGAGTGCGATTGATAGTCGGTTGTGTAAGTGTTGCAAAAGAATGTTACATTTTGTCTAGTATTCCTTGTCGGTGCATGGAGTTTAATAGTAGCAACGATGGCAGGGCTGTCAATTAGGTTGTTCATGACTCTGTATAATAAAATTAAGTCTGAAGTGATACCCTACATCATGTGGCGGTTGTTGCACACTTCTTGGATAGTAACAGAACTTGAATATGATACAGAAATTGATGAATTGTTCCAATTATATGACACAACCCGTCAATGCTTAAAATTCTGAAAGGGGTTTTATATTTTTTTGCATACTATGGTATTATTAGATATTAAATTTACAGCACCATGGAGGCAATTTTTCACAAAAACGGCGCACTACAAATCATCTAATTATTATTATTATTATTAATTCGTGAAACAATCAAAGGATAAGAATGTTGACATGTACCACAACAATAGAAATCTAGTTAAAATTATGCATCTCCACACCTTTTTTAACCCCTTCATAGCTGTGATATCATTATTTTACGTTTATGTAATAAAATTACGAAAAAATGCATTTCTAATTCGGTTCTGCATTCCGGCAGGTCTCTTGAGTCTCCCATTTGAATGTGTGCAGACTCAAACATGCAAAAAGTTCCCCACTCTCCCACACATATGCGGTCCGTAACTGTACGTCCACAGTGCAGTGGTTATGTGTGTGAGGGCTGGGGGTGTGCAGAAAGCAGTCTGACGTTTTTTCCTCTTTTAAAAAAGCACTTTCCATTCTCGCGTTTGTAAAAACAAGAAAAAAAATTCAGGACGCCGCCGCTAGATGGCGATGGTGTTGTATTTTCTTCAGGATTTTACAGCGAAAAAAAATATTTTTTAAAATGATTTTTATTGGGATTTTGCCCAAATTAAGACTTTAGAAAAAATAATTGAATTTATTAAAATATGTAAATATATCAATATTTTTTCTTTTGCCTAATTTTATCAACTAACAAAAAATCAGTCTCTGTTTCAAAATTTCTTTTTTGAAACAGAGAAAAAAACGCATTTTTGATTTGTACCTACATTAAAACATTATTATTTTTTATGCCATAAGAAAGCTACCCAAGATCAAATAAATTAAAAAATCAAAGCATACGTTAACAATCTACTAAAAGTAGGGAGTTTGTCTGGACTTTTCCCCTCTTTGTAGAGTAGTCATTTGTTTCATACTCATTGTTACATTGGATTTAAATATACAAAAATCTATATTGTTATGTTATCTCAATTGACAGTTGACTGTATTAAAAATGTTATTAAATTTATTTTAAACACACAATAGGTACAAACGAAAAAAAAAAATTCCATGGAAATTATAATGGAAAAATCTATGGTTTTTGTTAGGTTAAGTATATACAATTATTTTACAAATAATCTTATAACTTCTGTGCATTCAAGTAGTATTTTTAACAATTTGGGAGGAGATTATGGTACCGCCTGGGAACCATTTATTGGATAAATAACCCCCCTGCCATGGGTCACCCAAAGAGGTTCGCTACGTTTGGTAACTTAGTAGGGGTGCTCGAGGACGCGTTTGCCCACTGACTGCGTGGCAGGCCAGATCGAAAAAGACTGGTCGAGATCTCTCCAGCCGGACCCCCTCGACCAATCGTCCTGCACCGCAGTGGAAGGGATGGATTCAAACGTCCGTCACTTTTGGACACATTGAAGCGCAGATACCCACCACTCATAACATTTTCCTTCCCAGAACTTTCTATTCATAAAAAAAACCCTCCACGCAGCATCCCTAAAGACGAAATAGGCCCTGAGGGATTTTTCCTCAGAGAATCCTGTGTAGAGCGAATGTAAAAAAAAAAAACAATGCTTGTAGAATTATTTTTTTAATCGGCTATTTATTGGATCCCATTTTAGCAGTCTGCGTAGATAAGTTTATAATCTTTAGGTAAAGTTACAAAAACATTATAAAATAAATTAATTTTACAATTCAAGGAAAACAGAGAGTATGCACATGTGTAGGTATAAAGACAACATTTCCAATTATAGTTTGAACCTATTAAAAATAATTAAACATGATTATAATGTATACTTTTCTACAGAATAAAACAAAGCAAAAAGCAGAAGCGTGTTATATTAAAAAAGCGTGTCAGTTTACAAAGCGTTTAATTAGCAAAGCATACAAAGCAACACGGATTATTGTCTTCCTTACGTTGTTTGAAGCATGTGTTTATTGTGTTATAATTTGCGGATACATCAAGCTCGATGATGTGAGGTCACGATGATGATGATGATGAAGTATGACGGTATGAAGTTCTGATGTCGATGATGAGATGTCAAACGAAGATGGTTGGAGCTTACGCATCTGAAAATTAGAAAAAATATTTTTATTTTTATTTTTTTACATTGGATACATTTAAAGCAAAAATAACAGTAATAACATTACATAATAAGAGAATATATTTAAAATGAGTACAAGTGTTATTACATTTTGTTAGGTCGATATGAGTATCATAAGCATATTGCCTGTTCTAAGGGTCGAAACACGCAGAACGCAGGTAAAGCAGTCGGCGCATGGGCGGCCGACTGGCGCTGGCGCGCCTAAAATAATGTTTGTAGTAAACGTACTAAACCGCACGTGAAGCTAGGTTCAGATGTCCACAACTCGGTACCAACTACCGCCGCACAATGGGCTGAAAATCGCCTTTCATAGACATAGTGACTTGAATTTTCAAGGGTCTTTTTTTGGCTAGAAATCGATTCTGCTGATCATTAATTACTATGCTATAAAATTTTGTATGAAGCAATTTCGTGTACAAATGAAGGAGTTATCATTTTTTAAAGATAAAAATTGTATGTCACTGACATTAAAAATGAGGCTATCTCTGGAATCATAAGGTTGGCCATTACATCCTTACACACAGATATACTACTATTTATTTGTATTTTTTTGACATACTTCGTATTGTGGCGCAACTTGCGCTTTTTTTAAATCCTCAAAGTTGAAAAAATAACTTTTTTATGTTGATGATTCATTGTTTTAATGTCAGTGCCATATAATTTTTTCTTTAAAAAATCATAACTCCTTCATTTGTACACGCAATTGCTTCATACAAAATTTTATAGCATAGTAATGATCAGCAGAATCCATTTCTAGCCAAAAAAAGACCCTTGAAAATTCAAGTCTCTATGTCTATGAAAAGCGATTTTCAGCCCACTGTGCGCCGGCGCATTCGGGCGTTGGGCGCGGGTAGTCCGAAATACGAAACAGGCTTTCTACGTGTTTCGACCCTAAGGAAACAAATGTTAATAAAATTGCAATTGGGATGGGCGTAAATTAACACTCAATTCAAATTTAGCGATGGTTATAGGATAGTGAGCTCTGGCGCTATGAAATTATTTCCTATACTATTCATCCGATTGCGATGAAAATTTGGTGAGTTGTTGTAAACATGCCCGCGAATGTTTCTAGGTGGTTTCTATACATATTTCCATATTGATGAACTCAGGCGTTATAAAATTTGCAAAAAAAATGGCGGGTAGGGAAGGGAATCCGGGAGGGGCGGAGGGAAATTAAGGAGAGGGGGGTGAACGGGGAATGCGGACAATTTCTATATTAAAGTTGCATTGCAATGCATGCCGGCTACCAGCTGATAAAACTAGCACATGTTTTACAAAAATATAAAAGAGGGGATAAAATTAGGATTTTAATGTATTTACATAAATCGAGGACATTAAAAAAAAAAAAAAAAAACTGCCTAATGTGAGTGGTAATGTTTTGTGAATGAACATAACATACAAAATATTATAACTATGTACTCGTATATATACACGGTGTCCGGAAACTAAACTAGCAGAACAAACGTGAGGCTGACGGCCTCCGTGGCCGAGGGGTAAGCCTATCCAAAGGTTACGGATTCAAATCCCAAATTGCACAATTTTATTTGATTAATTTGTGACATTTCATAAATATTTAATAAAAAATAATATACCTAAAGGGTGTTAATGGACGCACATGATTTACTTTAACCAGTGATTCATGACATTTTTGGAGAAAAACATGCAAACGAAATTTTGGTCTCGTTATGGTAAGTCAAGCATAGTAATAAAATCGTTTATTCATCAATAGATTTTTTTTAAATATTAGATATTTTGGATTATTCATTGATTATATGGAAAAGGTCACTGCTCAGATGTAATACAGGATTTCTCCTGGAATTCAGGATTTCTCCAGGAATGCCGCTTGTTTTCAGCAGTGCCTCCAATATGAGACAGAAAATAAAATAAAAAATAAAATTAAGATAAAAACATAAAATAAAAAAAATAACATAAAAAATAATCAAACCAAATCTCTAATTCAAGACACACAATATAAATAATAGAAAAAAGAAATAAAAATATATTAATAATGTAAATTGGAATTCAAATTAAAGCCAATAATCTTAATAATAAAATCAATTCAAATTCAAAATAAAATATATGCTGAAACTACAAGTAAAACGGAGAACGAAAAAAGTTGAATGGCGAAAACAATATTACTATAAAATATGTAAACCGAAACCCTAAATGTGATGCAAACTCGAGATATACTGCCAGAACGCTCGGAGACTATGCACACAATTAAATTAACTTTAATCTATTATATCTTTACACTATTACGATGTTTATGTGATGATGGAAACTTGGCTTGACTTGGAAATAAAATCTTGGACTTATCAACCATAAAAAAAACATCGAAACTCTATATCCAGTTTCATAACAACGGGCGGCAGAGAATGTACTAATTGCAATAAAAAAAATTTACGCCAAGGAAACTCAAAAACAAAAATTGACACACTCGAACAACTATTTTTACAAGCGTGATGCGACTGTAGAAAAAAAACTATAATCGCAACTTTTGTACAGATCACCACTATCTGATGTCGTATACCACCGAAGCCACAAAAAAGACGTTGAAAGCCTACTCTACGAATACCCCAACTCTAAAATTATTATAGTCAAGGATTACAAACCTTACTAACTCAAAATGGTTTTATCCTACAGTGGTTTTATCGATGCATATGAAAGTGATTATGATCGTGCACGTGAGATTTTAGATACGACATTTTTTTTTAATATTTTCCTACTTAACTTTATACACAACACAAATGATCGTTTACTAGATTTTTAGCTACATCAAATTATCCAAAAATTTTCATTGAGAAATTTAATGATACTGATAATTTTAAGAACCTGTTTAAATCTTTCACCCCTCTCTTTATATTAAGTTGTATGTAAGTGAATTCAATTCAAAACCCCTTAAAGAAACTCTTAACTACAATCGAACAGACTTTGAATCCTGACTACTGAATACTGACAATTCGTAAGATAACTTATATTCAATACTGTCCTGCATCATTAAATCATATGTACCACCTATGATTTAAAATTATTAAAAAAAAAAAATTTAAAATACATATCCCATATACTTCGCATCAGAACTAATATCCCCACTACAACAAGAAAAATACGTCACAAAAATTTCAAAGAAACTCACTTGAAAATTAACTATTCAAATTTCAGTAAAACTAGAAAAACAAAGATCTCTCTAAAATCTGTTAGAAAACTATCTACCAATCTATACATTCCATTAGGAACACGGCTTTAAAATCGTAGAATCTCTGGAGACTCCTTAAATCAATAAACCACATCAGCACAGACTTACCACCAGAAATGCATACAGACATACAAATATGCAAAAATACACAAGATATTGTTAATATTTCTCGGATTTCTTAAATGTGTACGGAAAAGAAACACCGAAGAAAAAATTAATAGAAAAACTTAACAATTTATAAGTCTTTCAAAACTGTAAATTGGAATATTTTTCCAAAAATAAAGAAGTTGACTGTATTGTAGGTATACTGATTTCTCGAAGGATTTTGATAAAGTGTCATGTAATGTTTTGATCCTAAGACTTTATGCTCTGGAAATCAGAGCAAATATGTACTTATCTGGAAGAACCTTCTTTGTGAAAATTAAATGTTATATATCCAAACTATTTTTCGCCACCAATGGCGTACCACAAGTTAGTCATCTAGGCCTAGTTTTATTTCTTGTTTTTATAAAATACGGTCAACTTATTTAAATGATCAATATATTGTAATTCACCGACGGTATTAAATTATATAAAGAAATAACCCTCTTAAAGCACTGTCATTTTTTCAATGCTAAATAAGTGGTTTCACAAAACAATTTATATTTAAATGTAAAAAAAAAACAAAATTTTGACCTTTTCTAGAAAAAAACAACCCCTTTCATTGACTATTCAATAAATTAAATAAATTGAAAAGAGTAACGGAAACGCGAGATCTTTACATAATAATGGAGGAGAAATTAGATTTAACGGTCCACATCAACAAATTGTAAATAAGGGTATGAAAACATTAGGATTTGTAATATTAAGAATGATTAAAAACATTGAATCGTCACGAATCCAAAAACTGTTGTACAATATCCCTAGTTAGATGCGTAATAGAATTCCATAACTCCATGGTTTGGTCGTCCTTCTACAAATTTAATTGTAAAAAGAATTTAAAGAGAATTAATCCGAAAATTAACAAGAAATCCTAAAATTTTTAACTAAAGAACATGTTTAGAACACATAAATAATCTGTCGTTAATGAATATTTAATATATTTCACCGTTAGAAAACGGGTAAAAATGTACCGATTTTACCATTTTATTAAAATTCTTAAACTCTAAATACGATTGTTGTGAACTGCTGCATTTAATAAATCTACATTTACGTATTAGAACAACTAGACAGACATTAACATTTTATATATACAAAATGTTAATTCCTGACATTATTTGGAGAAAAAAATGTAAATAAAAGGTCTCATTTTTAATGTTTAAATTTTTTTTTTAAATCGCTTGGTATTGGACAGTTAAGACAGCTAAGGACGAGTAAAGGGTTGAGCCGTTACTCGGCTGAGTGGAAAGTGACGACAAGCCAAAGAATTTTATTATTGTTTGATTTTCATGATTTTTTTTTTAAAAAGACAAGAACAAGTCTCCGGAGATAAAAGTTTCATTTAAATGTTTTTCTCCAAAATGTTAGGAATCACGTAATATAATAAACAAAGTGCGTCCCTTAAAACCCTGTATTTAGTTAATTAGTAATTAATTTAGGAGTATTTAAACGATATAATATGTATGTGACAATAATTTGAATTTTTAAAACTTCAAACTCCGTATATGCGAACTATTTCAAAGTTCTTGTAAATAAATTTTAATTTTTTTTTAAATGTTTTTATTAACATTATCGTTGATTTGGAGGATATTGGCAGATTTTCTATTTTTATGTTACCTATTTATACTTCAGGTTACCTAGCTACATATAATTACCAGTTGTAGCATAAAAAGTTAAACCTAAGTACATACTGCATTGCATGTCAAGGGCTCTTAGGCGTTTAAAAAAAATAATATAGAAAACCAAAAAAAACATTTTTTTCGATCTGTATCGATTTTTTTTCTCCTTTTTTTGGCCGTCTATCGATTCCCAAATGCGATCGTTACATTTTTCTTTGTTTCTTGTTTCTTTTAGTTTTATGATTATTAACTTCTTTACTGATATATTACAATGAAAGGAATCTTAAAAAAATATTAAAAATTCCAATAAAATTTTGAAATATTTTAGTTTGTATTCAGAAACACCAACTCAGGACGTAAGGCAGACGTAGACGAGAGAAAAGATGAAAAAAACACTGTCGTTTTAAGCACTAATCGGTTAATTGAGTTAATGTGGGATAATTTTTAACCTCCTGTGAATATTGAACAGTACCTTGAGTGTGTTTCTTTTTGAGGGACGCTGTGTGTCGGTACCTTAAGATTGTGCAATCACGGCAGAGAAAATCGAGTTAGGATAAAATTTACGAAGGCAGTTTCCCACGTAAGTGTGTGTACCGGTAAAAGTAGTCTATTCATACATAAACCGTGTATTTATACTGTATAGTACCCACATAGGTACCCACTTTAGTTACGAATAGCAACCTTTCTGAAATACAAGGCAAGCGTGAATTTAGAATATGAAGTGGTCGGACGTGTGTTAGAAGAGGCAATAATCCCCCCCTAAGCCCAACTCATTACTTCCCCCTTTCCCATTCCACCTTACCCCACATTTCCCCCTTACAGCATGAGGAGACATTTCTAATTTTCCTTTAGTTCACGCTCTGCTGACCAAACTCTCCCCGTTTTCCCCCAACCCCCACCCACTGGCTTCCTTCTCCTTATCCTTCCCACCCCCTCAGCTACGCCCAACCCCCCTTTCTGTATATTATCTTGTATTAGATATTTTCACATCCTCCTGCCTGGAATGTTTATTGATTCAGCTAACATTTTGCTGTCGGTACGGTTCTGCGACAAATAAGTTAAGATCTTTTACAAAGTATTCAATTCAAACATTAATTTGTACACAGGAAGAAATCTACGAATGTGTATAATTATCGTAGAAATATTGGAAATAATCAGGCTCGCAAATATAAAAGAGAAATCAATAATATCACTGAATTATAAATAAATGATGATTCTTATATATCTGATACCTACCTCATTAAATTCAATACTTATATGGCCTCAGCAAAGAATCCCCAAGGTAGAACAGTGAAAAGGGGCAATACTATTTCTAAACCCTACAATTCTTAAATAAGTTTTAAAAAGTTTTTAATAGAAACTATAAAAAAGTCAAAGTAATAGGTCCGTACATAAAACAAAACCCAGGAGAATGGTAACAGAGTAAAAGATTTCACGGTTCCTAACAATAAATGAGAAACCACTACCTAATCAAAATTTCCCATAGTAAATTCAAAGAAAATTCTTTCGGTTGTGTAAATCTTACTTCTTACTAATATTATAAACGCGAAGGTTTGTATGGATGTATGTATGTTTGTTACTCTTTAAATGGAAGTTTAATGAATGGATTTTAATGAAACTTTACAATAATATAGCTCAAACATCAGAATAACAAATAGGCTATAATTTATAAACCTACCTATGTATTTTCAATATATTGAAAATAATAATTATTGTTTAATAGAAAACGTCAAAATTTGAGAACGACATTTTGCAAAACAATTATTATTAAATCAAAATTCTATTTTGGAAAATATTTAAATTAGTGAATTTATTTGAAGTACTCGCCTAATACTTTGAATCGAATCGAGAATTATACATATTTTAAATAAATAGGTTAAGAATTTTGGTATAAACGTAGATGGGACCTAGGAAAAGAAAATAGATTACTCAAAGTACTAATCCTACGCAGACGAAGTCGCGGGCAGAAAAGCTTGTACATTATAATCTTAATTTAAGATGTAAAATTACTGGAAAGAGTAAAATGATGTTCTAAAGCAGCGTTTTATTGTGGCGGTAAAAACTTTATCCATATACAAAAATAGTATCTACTTACATACGTACACACGCATTATATGCCTAGGGTAGGTACCCTCCATACTTTAACATAAGGGTGGTTGCATTCGAAAGGTTCTCCGTTACATCAACAGAAGCCTCCTCAGAATCACAATTTGCAACCCTTGCACCCGTTGCTGACGAACAATTTATTATTCTTGGGGTGCAGGGGGTGGGGGCATACATCTTTACGAGAGAAGGGATGGCAATCATCCCTGAACCTTCCTGCAATTTTATGGCTACCGAATAAGTTAAAGCCTCGCAGAAGGCAGGGGTTGTCAGTTATCCAGAAAAAAATATTATTTTATACAATACCCGGTAGGTATCTAGAATTTTCAGTCTTTGAATAAGCATAATATCTATGAAATATTATCATTTTTAAACCACTCGAATGAATTGATTTTCGTAATGTTACGCTTTAAAGTTTTCATTTGGCGAATAGGGTTTAATTAACGTTGCTTCAACATGACTGCTTTTAATGAACAGAACGTATTCTCACTAGTCCTCTCACACAAATTTTTAATTCAAGTAAAAGTACATATTACGCAATCTAAGAGTCTACCGAAGATCAAAAGCATTTTCATCAAGTCGAGAATATGGCTCCGCCACCTTGAACCAGTTATTGATTTTTAAAAAATTATTACTTTAATATATATATATATGTATTTATAACCACTCGAACGCTTTTTGCCACATTATGGCACTATTTCCAAAGCCTCGGATTGCTTTGTTACCACAATGTGGCAAATATTTTCTAGATTATTTAAAATGTTTTAAAGTTAACGATTTTATAATTATTTTTTTATAAATCATATGAATATGTGATAATAGACAAAAGGTAGGTGAATTCATTGGCTGTATAGAACTGTAATCAGTTTATATGTCTCCATATTCAAATTCTGAGGTATAATTATTTTGATGCGGGCGGAAACATTTCCTTTAGCAATCCGAGAAAAAGTTTTTAATTACTCTGTCGCTCTAGTGGTTAATAAATACGTCAATTCAGTTCGTTTATCTATAAAGTATTTAGCGAATATAAACTAAAATAATAAAAAATATTTTTTTAGTGGAAAATATGCGTTAAGATAATGTTGGTAGTAGGTACTTAGTCGAAGTATGGATGCAGTAAAAAATGACGGAAATTTATATGGTAAAATAAATTCAGTGGTCAGAGCAATGCCCGACAAGGCTGAGGCCAAGGCTGGGTTCGATTCTCAGATGCGACTGATTCTTTTTCTGTTTTTAGTAGTGAGTGGTTAGTATTTTCTTCAGTGAAAAACCCGTTTTGCAAAACTAACAACAGCTATCAACATAAAACTACATAACACTTACATTTAAAAGGTAGATATATAATAGTAGACTTAAGACCGTAAATAATGAGAGCAACACTCTACACCACAACATAAATCTTCGTATTAATGAATGAAAGCGAAAAATGTTTCTTCTCCCGTACCATTTATTGGATAGCCAACGCCCCTACCATAACCCCAAGTGTTTCGCTACGTTTGGTGACATAGCAGGGGTGCCCCGGTTCATTGGGTGAGGTTTGTCTAGGTCTTGGCGGCACATGCGTATTCCCACCTACTGCGTGGCGAGCCGGATCGGGAGGGACTGGAAAACATTTTATTTCTCCAACCGGACTCTCTCGACCCATCGCCTCGTAGCGCAGTGGGAGGCATGGATTCATACGTCCGCCACTCCAGGACATATTGAACCCAGATTCCTATCCATCCTTCATACTTTTTTCCTTAAATATAGTACTATAGATGGCGGCACTTCCACTTGCCTCTCGTACGATGAGCGAGTGTCTACGACAGACGTTAGCGTAATAATAAAATAGATATTATGAACATTATCAAAATTTACTTCCACGGGAAAACTGTAATATAAAAACTTCAATACTTCGATAGTAATATTATAGATGGCGGCACTTCCATTATTTGCATCTCGAACCTTGAGCAAGTGTCTAAAACAGACGTCAGAGTATTAATAATATAGAATATAGATAATAATCCTATAATGGTTGCGGACATGAATAAAAAAAACGTCGTTTGTATCATGGATTTTAGCCTCTGTAATTATGTTTTCTATTCCAACCGTGTTTAAACCACCTTCTCTAAGGCAAAGCCTTGACAGTGAAGAGAAAATTTATTTGAAATCACTTATTGTATTCGAATGTTTAAAAGCCATGGGCAGCTAGCTATATTCGGGTTGCGATCCCGGATATTAGAAAATGCCCTAAGCCCGACATCGCTTGCTAGTTGCACGTTTGGCAATTTCTGCACGTCCGCCATCTCTTAACATCATTAATCTCGGCCTCCCTTAATAGTTTCATCTGTAAATACAATGAGGGAAGGGGGCGGTCGGCATGCGGGGCCAGGGGCCGGTGGCAGGGGGCGGCGAGTTGGGGTGGACCAGCGCCCCCTCGATCAACAACTCAGGCAAAGTTTCGACCTCTGGAGCTTAGGACCGGCATCTGTCCTCGGCAGGCGCGGGTCTTACCTTACCACGAATTGGGGGACGCAGAATCGGATCATTTGTACAAGTTGGGTGGAAATTAAAATCCCTTGTCAGTTCTGTTGTTAATTAAATACAATTCAAAGTCACTCTTAACAGATAGCATTATATTAAGTGGTGCGTTATTGCTCTACTAATTTAGTCAGCAAATAAGTTCGAATAAATCTGTATTGAGAATATGCAACGTTTTAAAGAAATTAAAACCGGCAGGAATGGAAGAGTTTTACAGTATGAAAACATAGTAAAATCAGTTTAAAAAAAGAGCTATGAATGTTACCTTTCAAATGTGGACTACATGACCATCTTAGATCATATGACGCACGTCGTGATTACTTCAAGATTGATACACTTAAGACGATAGACTTCGCTTTTCGGCCCATACAAAAAGGACGCCCGGGAAAAAACACTTTTCTACATCGAAAATTGCACAAAATGAATATATTTTTTTTATATTGCCTTCTAGAGGGTGAAAACTATGTCGGTATGTTTTCGAATTTTTGATGCGTTACATATTAACGTAAACATTCACTGTCAAACATGTACGATTTATCAAAAAATATTATTTAAGGAAAAAGTGCTGCTAACTCAACTCTTATAAACAATTATAAAATTATAAAAAGCTACCGACGTAGCTTCTTTTATCTAAAAAATATATACGTTTTAAAATTTCAATTTTGTGAAAGTTTCGGTGTAGAAAAGTGTATTCTCCATAAACCCCTTTTCGAGCGATTTCTGTAGGTAAATTTGAGCGTTGTCTCATTCGCACATTTCGCATTCGCATGTATTGTAAGTGTGCGTGAGCTTATTGTGAGCGGGACAGAATGACAGACGCGGGTGTTCTGCGTGTCGTTCAAAGTCTAGCCTCTTAAAACTAGAAGGCAATTAACTGATCTAATATGTATATATAAAATCATTCACGGCCATCTTGATACTACACTATGTCTTAGCAAAATTGAAATAAATGTTAATTTTTTTTAATAAGAACAAATCTCTTTTTAACTTTTGACGGTTATTCCCGTCAATGTAATATATCATTGAAGAAGAAGACAATAATAATAATCCAAATCAAAATATGAAAATGAACAAGATACAGAAATATATTAAAACATAATAGATAGAGTGTGCTGAAGCAAATATTTACGTCGATAATTTGTACGTATTCAGAAAAAAAGTTCTGGCGCTGTTAAAAAATATGTTTAACTAATTATATTGTGTCAATTGTATATCTATGTATGGATCTCGCGTTTCTTATGTCAATTGCGCCTCTCACTGTATATGTGTATCTTGAGTGAGCTTGCATATAATTTTGTATTTTTTTTATCATTTAGATGTTTCTGTTTTTCTAATTGTATGTATCTGTATTAATTGTATATAATTGTAGATTTTGTGTAATTCTATGTCCCTGTTTGTACAATAACTGAGTTTTTATAACTGGATTGGTCTCACGTAAGTGCGGACATCTGTAATAACCCAGTATAAATAAATAGATAAACAGTCGCGGATAGGACTTTCCAAAGTTCGAATAAGAAGAAGATTATTATTTGGTGGAAGGGGAAAGTAAGGGAAGATTAAGAATTGTGTGTGTGATTCGAAATGGAGTAACAAAGGAGAAATCGAGGATATCTTCAGTCCTGAAATGAAGAACAAATTTCACTTCACGTATAATGAAATTATATGGCTATTAGACATTCCCGGAGGCAACTTACACTCAGGTCGGCCAGGACCTACATGTGTTGTTGAACCCTCTTGGATGTCTGGATGAAAAAACTTTAAAAACTTATCTAGCATTGAAGGCGCTGCTGGGTCCATATTCGTGGAAGTGTATTCTTGCCACTTAGTTTGACATATTCTTTTCATTTAGTCCGTATCAGAAAATATGACTATGAATATTTTTCTAATGTTTTCTTCAATAATTGCAAATTCACTTTTTGTGTCATTTTCAAAGATATCACATTGTTAACACCACTCATTTAATCAAAATAATCAACATGTTTCTTAAAAACAAAAGGTTTCTTCTTCAGGATACAATGTAAAATTCATCAGGATAAAATGAAAACTTCATTTTATCCTGATGATTCTCTACATGTTGAAAATTATGATTATAAAAGTGGTGTAAAAAAAGTGATTGGTTTTTATTTAAAATTTAATCAAAGAACACATTTTTTTGTAAAGACTATAACAGCGTAAATATGTACGCTGTAAATGTGTAAATACCTACGCTTTCAAAATTTAATAAATCGTAATATATTCGATAACGAAAAAAAAAAAAATATATATATATATATATATTTTATTACATAAATGTATTATAAATGTTATTGTTACCTCACTTTTTTGTCGTTATAAAAATAATGAATAAAAAAAATTTCCAAAGTTTCACAATTTTTTTTCCAATTCCTAACCGAAACTTTTTTTCACAAAGGTAAACATTTTACTTATTTTTTGGAAAGTGTGGTATATTATATTTCTAACACCGTTCATATCTTATTTCTTACGAAGGTATTAAGGGAGACACGATGAATTCAATGAGACCTATATGAATTGTTCCGAAAAACGAACAAATTAGCCTGATGTAACTGTGCCTCAAGCTGACGAAATCACTTAAGGTGAAGACATGCGGAAAAACGCAAAATCGTATAAAATCTTGTGTATTAGTTTTGAAAATTTGATCGCTTAGAAATAATATAGATGCTTCAATTAAATACTATGAGTAGAACACATCTTGGCCTTTGAAGTGATCGAGTATTTTTTTGATAAGCTTTTTAATACGCTTAGAAAAAAATTATGCGTCTGACCTATAAAAAATGGTTAAAAGTGAAAAATCTCCTATTACAAATCCTTTTTCTGGTGTTGTTTTATTGAATAATGTAGCTAATTAAGTTTCTTATAGAGTGATCGGAAAACATTTTAATATTTGTATCTGAACTTCACAAAATAAAATAAAACGTGCATTTTGGCGACGTTTCTTTTCAGTGAATAAAAATAGGCGGTACCCAACGAATTTGTAAGTGCGAATTTCATCCTTATGCCATGTACGGAAGGATTTTAGCCCGTCGCTCATTCTACGCCCAGGGCCCGGGGCAAACGGACTTGCCTTAGTCTACGCGGCGCTTCGATCTTTAAAAATATACTTGCGGAATAACAAAACACTGTTGTTTTCTAGAGATTAGGGTTTTTATTGGTAAACGCCCAAAAATCGTTCGCTCCGCCCAATTCCGAATGAGTCAAGGACTAGTGGATCATCTTAACTTCATAAAACCGAATAACATTATAATATAATAATTAGATTTAACTTAATGACATTGTCAAATTTTGCATTTACATTCGCTCATCTGTCTTGTTGATGATGGATGATCTTTTGTCAAAAAGAAATATTCGCAAAATTAGTTACATTCGAATCTTGTTCAGTAGTTATGCTTGTGGTTCGTTCCCAAATCCGCCCCTTGCGATAAAGGTAAGGTTAGCCGAATTGGAGATAAAATCGGCTCCGTTTATTTGGTCCCTCGTCCGGAGCGAGGGATTTATCTTGGGGCTTTGCCTGGAATAAAGTTATTACGTAATTTGCAAATTTCCAGTAGGCAAATAATGAAGGTTGTCTAGTTATAAAACGTACACGTTTAAATTCTCTTTGAGCCCGTCCTACTCTCAAAGGGAAGTGAATTTATGCATAATTATTAATGTTAGTTTTAATCGCAGCACTCGACTCATGTTTTGTTGGAAATTGCGGCTTCTGTGTTATTTGAATTTATTACCAAAACCGTGATATTATCCTACCATTATGTAAATTCATTAAGGGCCATGGACCAGCGGCTGAGAATGAAATTTTAAAAATGCTTGCAACTGTACAGGGAGAATCCGATGAGAAAGATCGGTTATTCCCCGTATAAAATTCTTAAAATTAAAATTTATTATCGATTTATTTCATTGAAAACTTGCTTTAATCTACATACCTACGTTCATGTAAGCAATAAAAATGCTCAAAATGCACAATGATAAATTATTAAATATCGTGTACTTCTAGTAAGTTTTTTTGATCATAAGTATTTACGATTTTTCAATAATAGCTAAACAAAACAAGCGTGTAAAAAAAATTTAAGTATTTCAGTTTGTAAGACCTTAAATAAATAGAAAAACTGAGGTATTTTCGTCAAAATACACGTTCTAGGATTTATTTTTTAGTGATTTTAATTGAACTGAAATTAAAATTCTGAAAAATATATTTACTAGATCATGTATTGATTCATTTTGCTGTATGATTACATGATTTGAAATTTGTGTTGTATAATACAATATTTCGTTTGAAAATTGAATCTGCCAACGACCAACGGTATAACCTTAGTATAGATATTAAAAATAAACTTAATTTTTCAAAATTAAAAAAAAAATACATTTACCAGCATAGTAAACTTTCAAAATCAATTTATGTTTTTTTGTAAAAAAGAGTCTAGAATTTGATATAAATAGGACTAATTTCCAGTATTCTCTGGTAATACCCTCTTAACCCTCTCACCAGGTTTGAAAACATCCTCCGGAGCCCAAGACGGTCATACATAATGTATAAAGATGACGGAAACGCAATTGGAGTTTTTCAAGGTGACTATTTTTTAATTTTTTTTAAATATTAATAAACCTTTTTAAGGAATGGAAGGAGAGGAAGTTCTGAGGAGGAAAAATGTATGAGGGGTGAAGAGGAATCTGGGGTTCAATGTGTCCCGATCATCCGCCGACAATACCTAGACATACCTCACCATGAACCTGCTAAGTCACCAATCGTAGCGAACCAGAGGTGTTGGTTATCTAATAAATGGTTCCCGGGGCGGCGGTACCCATTCCGGCCTCCTTAATATTTTTTGACTTTGAATTTGTGAGGTTTGACCGGTTCTTGGCAGCCGATGCCCTCGTTTACACACCTGCCAAGAGAGACTGGTTGAGGGAGGCGTTTTTACCTCTCGACCCATCGCATCGCATTGCTCCTGGACACATTAACCCCCAGATTAGACAAGAACAAGTTCATCGATTATTTAATAATTAGGTACCTACCTACCAGATTTTTTTTTAAATTTACAAAATGGTACTTTGTAATAGTAGTAGGTGTGCTTCGATGTTAGAAGAAAGGCAAAACAATTAATTTTAATCTAAAGTTTTACTATCAATATTATCTTAACTCTTGTCAACAAAAAAATAACATATGCTTGATTTCTTATCCCCGTAATAAATGAAATCATTTTAAAAGTAAACAGGATCGAAACTCAAAAAGATTTAGCGAACGAGATCACATTAAAAAGTTAACACCAAAAAAAAGTTGTATCACCGAGAACTCTGTCAATAATAAAATTCCTCAATATGCGAAAAACGTTACCAAAACATAATATTTGTATTGAGACCCAATAATTTATTTATTACATAATATTTGTTTTTATTCATTAGTCCCGCTTGTTCGGCGCCGGGACGCTCTGGTAGGGCGTCGCCAGCCGAGGCGACATCTGCCGTCCGCCCGCGTCACGTGACCGCCAGTTTTAACGAACTCCTTCCCCCCCTCTCCGCCTTACCTCAGACTGGGTCTGCTTGGACCCCGAGTCCTGGACCCTCGCCCGCGTATTTATCCCGACTAACTGAGTATCTGCGTCTCCGACCGCATTACGTAGGGGCAAACGTGACGCTACCTACAATAATTGTACGCGGGTAAATTGGTACACATGGAATCCCTCTGTTTATGTCCACAAAGCATGTTACTTTTGATCGGCATACATTGTAGGTTTAAAACAACTGATACAAGCCGATTGGAATGCCTGTTCTATGTATATCTTCAATTTAATACAATCGCTGAATATATTGTTCTTAGGTACCTACTTTTATTCATTGACAAATACTAGACGCCAATTTGCTTTTTTAATATATATTTCAACGCCTCAGGGATCTCATTTCTAAATATTATGGAAATAAATAAGGCAAAATTTGGTAAAATCCTTAATTAATGAATTTTTTTATTTGTTAAATTTATAAAAAAAAAGTATTGATAAGTCCACCCAACAAACCCTGGCTTTGTATCTTTTGACTATTAGATTGAGACAACCAATCAATATTGCTTTCTATGTTTCTTTTACACTTCCTGATATCGTATATACCCAATCCATTTGATTTTATTTGGACAGACCGAATTTTTGAATTTCAAATTTTCATCTAATTGGTCCGACTTATGGATCACAGTGTTTTTTAGTAGCTCTTTATTATTTTGTTATATATATATATCTTATCCAACGGCTGCTGGCTGTTAAATCTCTTGCTTACTTTGCATACTATATTATTTGCCTGCGTAGTGTTAACAAATACAAATAGGGTTGTAGATTCGGGGGTGATCCGGCCCTTCCTTGGTTACCCACCCCCACCCCTACCACTGCCCGACATCTCCACTACCCTTTACTTATCTCTCTCTTATCCTGCGCAGGGTATACTGGGGTGGACATGTGATGTGGGGACAATAAACTGTGTTTTTTTGCATTTATTATATACAGTCCTTTGAACACAACTACTTGTCTTCTTTGTTAGGCACACTGAAGTTGGGTTATATTTGATCTCAATCAGATACACTCCGCCTTATCGGATTGAGATCATATCGGCGATCAGCTCAACATTGATACATTGCATTTAAATTTTTAAGTGTTTCAAAAAATTTTGATGTGTTATCAAAATTATAATTAAATTAAATTATTAATTAACACACCGCATTTTTAATTCTTTCCAATCGAGCGTCCTTTAAAAAAAGGATAAATAGGTAACCCAAGTTCTTAATTATGAGAACTTATTTTACTGAAATAATTTGCATGGAAATAGGGTTATCCAGGAGCAGTCGATGTTTTTTTTTGTTGTTTTATTATTCTTACAAGTCTTATTCTGACAAGATGGCTAACATTGATTGAGTTTTTATGGTACCTCCCACCTGCATGAATAAAGTTTGAAAAAATAATTGTCATTGAGATAGTGATGTTTCTTTGGACAAATTGTATGATTGCTTATATAAAAGAAAAAAAAATAACATCAAATATTATAGTGTCTATAATTAAGTAAGTATGTATTTAAGTACCTACTTACCAACAAATCTTATGATATAATACATTAAAACATTTACATATATATGATACATTGCATCACCATACTAGTCGGCTGTATGTTTGTTCATGGTAACAAATGGAATATAGTTACATTGTGATGTCTGGTATAAACATAATATTATCTATTAAATAAAATTATAATGAACATTATTTCCTATGAAATTGCCTAAATATAAGAGACAATTAAAACATTGTAATTGTTTCTTGTCATTTTTTGGTTTAAGATTCTATTCCTCAACAAAATACGAACTCTTCGTATTTTGTTCTAACTCTTTTATTTTCTTCAAATGCGAGTCTTTTCAAAATATTGAACCTACACATGAATTATTAGGCATGATATTTTAACCTTAAACGCCGCCTCGCTTTGCTCGCATAATTAAAGTTAACATTTCTAAACTAAGCCCAACCTCTAGGCCCTTCTTCCCTTAGCTCTTCTCTTTCCCTTCTCCTCCCGACTCAGGATTGACCCTAGCATTATATAATGTATAGGTCTTACACTCTACACCTATACAAACGCATGCGTATCATTAAGGACATTCATTAAAAAGGGTCGACCGCACGCCGTTAGGAAAAGTCCGTCTTTTATATCCTTTGCAAATGTCTTTCACTCCTTCCCTTTACCGTACACGAGTTGCGTAATTAATGATACAAAAGGCAAATTTAAACGTCGTACCAAAATTGCGTCGTTTATTCAAAAATGACATAGGCGTGACTGACGCAGAGCATGGCGATTCATCCTTATTTATCAAATTCACAACATATCTTAACGATTTTCTATTAATTTATTATTTAGCTAATTATTTATTATTACTAATCATTTTATTTTATTTAAATTTATTACTTTATATTATAGTTTATTGAATTGTAAAATTGGACTCTCAGCATGGGCAAAGTAACCAGTGAAGCACACATTATCATATAATTTATGTATTTATTTATTTTCTCATGTTCTCCGAAAAACGGTTATACACCAATATATCATGGAAAAGATTATAAATTACAAAGTACACAAGGGAGTTTTACTATTATGTGACATGTGTTAAAATATAGTTGCTGAACTGTCTGTAACATTGAAAAGGTCGATGGTCAATGCAGAATCGTTAAGCAGTTGAGTCGCTCTGTTTATTGGCGCGTTCTTATAGGCAGAAGTCCTCGCTTTCGGAGCATAAAAAAGTGCATGGGATCTCCCACGAGTAGATATACTTGTTAGGGACATAAAAATTAACCTCTTTTAACATAGCTGGATTGAGTATGCTACCAGAGATTAGCTTAAAAAGGTATTAACCTAAAAATATTTTTCTGCGGGCTTCTAAGGTTTTAAAAATGTGTGATATTTTTAAATCAATAAAAAAATAAACAAAATTAACAATCCTATACCTAACGTAAATAATAGGTACCTAGGCAGGTACTATTCGAAAAAAAAACATCGAATATGTAAACAGAGGTCAATATTGCATTAACATTATTTACTCCAAATAATGTCAAGAATCACTGAAAAGTCAAAGTAAGTCAAGTACGACCTATAACAGCCTGTGTAATGTGTAATTTACTGTAATACTAGATAAATCATAATGCATAATCATTTTCTAATATAGCTGAAATAGAAACTAATTTAAAAATGTATCTTCTGAAAATTGCAAAAGTCGATAAAAATAACCTAATACAATTTAACTTGAAATTAATATTATACCATCGTTACCTATTTATCTACCTGTAATTTGTCTAGGAATAATGTAACTAAACATGACGTGTTGAATGTTATGTTAAAATTTAATTATAAGTTGGCGGCTGAGTTTCCTGTTTTCAATCTACTTTGCCTAGCAACTAGCAACCTTCCAGAGGCACACCTACACGTATACCAATACATTTATCCACAAGGCGTAGAACGTGTTAGACTAGGTACCTCCAAAAATAATATGAGACTGCCGTAGTTTAGTTTGCAAATTCGAAACAAAGCATGCATTCGGGTTTAGAACAATGAATGTATTATATACAGGGATGGGAAAATACAATCCTTTTCATCTCGCCCTTAAATTCGACTGGCTTCTATATAAATATTATGTCCTCCTAACTGGGTTACTCATAACTAAAAGATAATAATACCTGTTCGTAATAAGCATTAACTTGGTGGCTCGCCTTAATTTACAATAAAATATATAAATTTGTTTTAGACCACTTTAAATTTTAATTACACTCTACCGGTTTCGGAAGAACCCTTCCTTCGCCAGGAGAATATTAAAACAAACCTATGATACAAAATATTGAAAGATATATACCAAACATTTGTGCTGGAGTGGGAGGTCAAAGGGGGAGGGGGGGGTAATTGCGGGAATTCCAGCAATAACAGAGCGGTTTATTGGAAACATACACGGAGAAAAGTGTTATTCGAAAATACGATCATTTTATTCGTAAAAACGGGACTGAAGTTCTCACAAACAAATTAATAGTGTTTCAATGTTTATTGGCGGGAAAATGTAAGAATAATTTGTTGGTATACGTACGAAATTACGTATATCAACACATTATTCTTACATTTTCCCGCCAATAAACATTGAAACACTGTTAATTTGTTCGTAAGAACTTCAGCCCCGTTTTTAACCGTATTTACGAATAAAATGATCATATTTTAGAATAAAAAATTTCTCCGTGTACCCACAAAAAGTGGTGGAATACTTATCTAATGGAAAAGGACGTGGTGAGGGGTTGGGGTTGAAAAACATCTCAATATGTTTCCATTCATACTGAATCGAATGAAATTACTCCCAAGTCGATAGTACCAATACTTGGTGAGATAAGACAGATTTTCAGTAAAGATACACGAAAATAACAAACATCACTTCGTTTTGGGCGGACCCTGCAGATCTCCTTTTATACTGCCAAAATGAATAGATAAAATACTTGTAAAACAAATTCATATAAAAATGCTTATCTTATAAGAATATGTTCAACATATACCTACCTAATAACATTATCTTTGATGTAGATATCTTGAATTGTAAAGAAAATAAATAAAAAAATTCTATTAAAAATGTATTAAATGTGTATCATTTTATTCAAGAAATAATTTTAAAAAACCCTTTAAACCCTTTCCACCTCTCTCTCCCCCCACTACTTCCATCTCTACCCATGCCTGTCTTTCTATATTTAATAATTTAGTTTTTAGTACATTCAATGTCCTGATGAAGAAGCCATTGTTCTCGAAACTTGTTGATTTTTTAAATAAAGATTATCGTGGTAAAACAAAGTGTTTTTTAATTATTTCATTAATATTTTTAGTTGTTGTTAGTATAGTATTTAATTTTTAGATACATAATACAATAGTATAAATGATGAAATCCATAATTGGTTTCTCAGTTAAGTACAAATGATAAAATAAATAAATATGACTAATTTGATTTAAGATTTTCACGGCC
Source organism: Limnephilus auricula (assembly GCA_951813805.1). NCBI lineage: Eukaryota > Metazoa > Arthropoda > Insecta > Trichoptera > Limnephilidae > Limnephilus > Limnephilus auricula. The sequence goes on from OX638404.1 coordinate 15,191,733, forward strand.
AAAAGTATTTGTGTTGTTTTTTTTTGGGATATTATGCCGTGTTAACTCCTTCTTTAGCCGACGTTTCGGACAACATTACAGTGTCCATCATCAGGGCAGATGTGTTATTGAAAGTGGTCAAATCTATGCTTAATTATGTCTAAGCGATACCGTGTTGCCAGCTCCACTCCCCTACTCCTTTGTTTTTTGCGTTTAGTTTTGGTGTAGCCGTCAATTACCGGATACCATGAACTATTGAGCTTAGCTCCGTCATCTCTGTTAATATTGACGGGGTTTTGTGAATTTCAATTGCCTCCGTAATTAGGCGTGTTCTATGAGTTTTGGGTCTTCCCAGGACTTCAGGAACAAATCCAAAGTAATGGCCGGTTTCAATCAAATGCTCGGCGATTGCCGATTTGTCAGGGTGGCCGAGTTTACGTCGGCTAAATAAGGAGTTAACAGCGTAACACGGCATAATATCCCAAAAATAAAAAAAATAAAATAAAATATGACTAATGTTTCACGAACGCACGAATTTTGTCATTTATTGTGCATTTTGATACATAAGGTTTGGTTTCATTAGTGCGTCCCTAATGTTTCGGGAGCCACCCGGCTCCTGGGGTGAGTACCGCCGGGCACCGTTCGGTGAAAAGGTAAAATAGTTTCCTCAACGCCCAGCCATTACAAAGTTGCTTCTCGTGTTGAAACTTCAGGCAGGTACGAGTACCTTCTAGTACTAGTACCTATTAACTAGTCTAGTGCTATATTGGCAACCAACTATTCCCTAACCTTCGTTATATTCTCTATATGTGGGGTTGCTAAATTCTGTCCGGTGGATAAAATCGAAAATATTTCGAAACGAAAAGTAATAATTAAAATCCCTAAATGTTTCTGTTTCTCAACAAATGTTTTGATTATTATTTTTTTTTAATTTGATAAACTAATGTTTGAGACAAGATTTTTTATGCATAGCACAAAGGGTAACAATTATTAAAAGCAATAATTATTAGCCTGAAACACTCATCCATAATCATTTGGCGTGTAGGAGATAACCCGCCGTAGCTTAAATGAAGAGCTCCCGACCGGCAATCAGAGGGGTGCGTGTTCGAGTCCCGTCGGTGACATGTATCTTTTTTTCTATATAGATGAGTGTTTCAGGCTAATAATTATTGCTTATAATATTTGTTGAATAAGATTTTGTTAAAAATAATTTTCTGTTAAAAATATTCAGGGGGTGCTTTATCGGTTGTCTGAATTCTCCAAACAAACATAGCCATTTTTGAAAATACTTTTACCCAGAATTACATACATACACAACCTCAATTAATGTTTTTAAATTATATTATTTTGGGCAAAAATAGCACGAGTAAAATTTAATAAACTTATACTTATTGTATTACGTGTGCTTGCATGTCGAGAGGACTTGAGAAAAATAATGAGTTTTATAAAAAGTATTATCTACTTTTAAAATCTACGCTTTGTCCAGAACGTATACATATTTAAATGCACAGCATATTAGTTCTTTGAATAGCGTAATTGCCATGACTAAATAAACAGAACGATTTATTTACTATATTTATTTACTGTATTTGTATTTTTATGACTAGTGTGTAATTTTTACTAGCAACAAAATGTATCCATTTTTTTACTTACAACAAAATGTAACATGTAAAAGCCCCCGGGCCTTGAGTAAATAAATAATAAATACTTACAGCAATTTAATTTACTACGTATGGTAATATTTAACTAAGAAGGCAAGAAACATTAATGGTTTATGACACAGTTGTGAAATTTCTTTCAATGTTTTTTTAATTTTTTTTTTTTTTTATTAATAATTTTTTTGTTACATACAAAATAAGTATAATTAAACTAAAAATATAATATATTGTGTATAAAGTATAATGCATGCGAACAAAAAAAATCCCACATAGGCAAAAGCCAGTTCGTGGGTATACTATTTTTTTTTTAAGCAGTTACATTTATTTATTGTCATGTACATTTTATATGTATGTTTATATAAATTTAAAAATATATTATAATTTACTTTTTTTTACAAGTAAGTGAGTTTCTTCGTTAGGTTTTTTACTGTAGCAACAGTGTGTATAATAATACAATTTAGGTATTCACACAGAACCTTCGATGCGAAAGTTTGTTTGATTTTTGTAAAAAAAAAAAAAAAAAGGCAAATGGAAAAAAATTGTAATGAATTAAAAAATAGTTTTTTTTTTAAATAAATAAAAATTTGCCAGCTTCAAGACTAAGACAGAGTCATTAAGGGTTGTCATTGATTAAGTCATAAGTCATTAATGTTGTTACATCATTTTGTGTTCCTCCGAACGAAATGTTTTAACGCGCAAGCCAAAAGCTTAACAAACCGAAAAAAGCTTTTCTGGTTAACAAATTATGTCGATTTTTTTTTTCAAATTGACACCTATTAATATAGATCTAGATAGATAGAATCTAGATTTGACAAAGCTCGTTCGTACCATGTAAGCGGTTTGACCACTCATCAGAGAGATATATTGATTCGTCAAAGTAAAGTAAAAGTAAGTTTTTAAGTTTAATTTTATTAATTAAACTGTCATGTGATCAGAAACGATCTCAGATGAGGCCTCAGGCACACGTGAAGGGTTGGATTTTGAACTTTTCAAGTCTCCTAATCATTGCCTGGGCACGATCCTCATAGGGGAGTCTGTCCCCAAATTGAACCCCGAGGTATGCTAGCTTTTCTAAATAAAATGAATTTTCGCTCTTGGAGTTTGTTTTTCCATCGGTTAATGATGGTGGGAAAATAGTATAATAGGAAGGATAGCTACATTTGTCAATTTTAGTAGTAATCTTTTGAAATATGCTTAATAACTTGGGGAAAAAACTGTTTCTTTTAAATTATCTTAACGATATTAAAACATGCTCGCACCGACCTAGGACGTATGTAGAGGTAGTTTTAGGAGGTTTACCCCCCCCCCCCTCCCTTAACCCCCTCAGCCACAGTATTGAATATGAAAATAAGAGAATAGTTTTCGGAGATTACGTTCCTCGAAAATACAACAATATTAATTGCGAATGTGTTTTATCAATTTGATGTAAAAAGTAAGTCGTGATAAGTAGGGGTCCCAAAAAATTTTACAATCGTTCCTGCCTTTCTCCCTTGCCCTCCTCCCATTAGGTTTGAACCCCCCCCCCCTCACCTATGAGATTGCTACTGCTACGCCCTTGGCACCGATTGGCATCGTCTGTGTACGGCTCACGGCTGCTGTGTAAAAGCTCTCATACCAAACGAATGCGACAGTTTATAAGAATCGTGTATGATTTTTTGGGTTCCATGACAATTGATCCAACGACAATTGGCCAAATATTTGTATAGCGGATTTCAACTCAGGACGCTGCAGATTTAAATGTATCGACTTTAGTTGTACGGCCGTATATCCTCTTTGCATATTTAGTTGAAGAAATAATCATTTAGAATTTAGGGGATCAACTAACAGAGGGATCAATTGGCAGACGGATCATCTGTCCGGAGGTCTACTGTCCGGTGGATCAACTGTCCGGCGGATCAACTGTCCGGCGGATCAACTGTCCGGCGGATCAACTGTCTGGGGGATCAACTGTCCGGCGGATCAACTGTCCGGGGGATCAACTGTCCGGCGGATTAACTGTCCGGCGGATCAACTGTCCGGCGGATCAACTGTCCGGGGGATCAACTGTCCGGCGGATCAACTGTCCGGCGGATCAACTGTCCGGCGGATCAACTGTCTGGCGGATCAACTGTCCGGGAGATCAACTGACCGGCGGATCAACTGTCCGGGGGATCAACTGTCTGGCGGATCAACTGTCCGGCGGATCAACTGTCCGGCGGATCAACTGTCCGGCGGATCAACTGTCAATTGGTCACCTTTTTTTGATGTCACGAACTTCCCGTGAGAACTAACCCATATCGTTTTCATTTTAATTTACCTACCATTTATATGATATTATGGCTCAACTTCTAAGAAGATATTCTGTTCTTTGAAAATAAGTTGGTAATAACAAATTTATTCTCCCCTTCGCTTCCTAAAACAATATTTGCCAAGTGAATAAATTAAAATAGATGTACTTCACTTAGTCGCACAATTTAATTAATAATATATATTACAAAAGTTGAGAGTTTAACGTTTTGCTCCACCCCTGACTCTCCGATGTTCTAAATTCTGCAATGCCCTGAAGCCAGGGGTGTACGAGGGTGATTTTCTGTGTGAGGATGGAAGAAACTTTGCTCAGAGCTTCAAATCCCGTGGCAATAGTTAGTCGACAGTTTATTAAAAAGGGGCGTAGTCTTTTTGAGAGCATATTAAATAAATTTTATTTATTTTAAAAATACTACTAAAAGACTTTTTTTTACTAATTCTTGCGTTGTGATAGGTATAAAAATGACACGTTTTCTTGTGCTACTCCCATCATCAATATCTACAAGTTTTGTATAAGAATTCTTTCAGTCGAGTGAAAATAAACGAATATTGAAACAATGTAGGTTCCTGCACACTATTATTATATATATTAAATATATATCAATGTTGTATTATACAGGGTGTTAAGCATCGTACTTGAGTTACTTTAACCAGTGCTTCGTGACATTGGAGTAAAAAATGTAAATGAAATTTTGGTCTCCGGTGACTTTTTAGATGTCTTTTTTTTTCAAAACATTTTTCTTCAAAATCAATGAAAAAAAAGTTTCTTCCACATGTCGTCATTGGACTCTAAGCCAAGTAACCAACGAACCTCTCACCCCGCCCCTAACTTCCCAATACCTACTGATTTCTACGTTTTTGAGAAAAAAAAAAAATTTCAGCGGAGACCAAAATTTTATTCACATTTTTTACTTCAAATAATGTCAGGAATCACTGGTTAAAGTAACTCAAGTACGATGCTTAACACCCTGTATATATATATTACATAAGTTGAACCTATGCCTGCAAATCACAATGTTGATACTAGTAGTTCGTGAACAGTAGAAGCTAGCGGAATAAAAATGTACTATCACACACGGCTACCATCTTGACAGGATTGACCGGACACTGAGTACAAACCAATTTACAGACAGACGAAATTCAAAGTGATTTCGCTACGCTCAGTCAATAAAGAGCTCTTATAAAAGAGCCGTATTGAAAATGGTTGAAAGACACCTATGCAGGTAATAATAACACTTTTTTATGTGAATACCGCACAAGAGTCCCAACGGCTCCCAACTACTTAGAAACAGTGAGACTATGGCAACACCAATTGGGGTATATTGTGAGGCTGAAGATAAGTGGGAAAGGGAAACATATAGTACCTGGCTATTCAGATTTAGTCATCAATTACGGCTAAAGCCATTTCAAGCAACATTTCAATTCTGAATGGTGGTCATACACCAAGGCGATACTGAGAGTATCTTCATATAAAATATGCGTTTGAAGGTTCAGTTTACTTTAGTATTATTTAATAGATTTTCGTGAAAAGAAAATAGACCCCTGCGATAATATAATACCTAAGTCAGGGAAATAACATAAAATTAATATTAATTCAACTGTTTCACTGCGAGCGGCATTATTATTTATGTTTACTCTGCGTAGGATCTATCTTTATGTTAACAGCGCTTCAAAGTTATGCTCGGTGTTATACGGAAAACGGAAAATGGAAGGAGCAAACACCCCTTCCCCTTGCCCGTCTCTCGACCCCACTGCCCCGCCCCACCCCCTACGGTCTGTATGAACGATAATAACTGGACGAACTTCTAAACTCTCTAATGAAACACACAGTTTTGCAAAAGCATAGAGAAAATACCCAAAATGACCGAAGTTATAATATACATTCCCTGTTTAAATATCAGTGAGGTTTCGTGTTGAAAGTTTAAGAGCTTCCCCATCTATTGTAAACTTTCCGGCAAATTCTAAATTATTATGTATAGAACAACTCGCATAATTATTATTCATAATCGCTTGTTCAGTTCAATTTATTCATTAAAACTTTGACTTACCAATATGGTAGCGGTTGTAAGAGGAATTCAGGCTGGGAGCTTTCATCTCTCCTATTTCAAAAACGTAGTCGGTTTAAGTTCACCATCATAACCTGAAAAAGAAAAGTTATTTTATTAGTCAATCTTTTTCTTTAATGGAAAATATATTTGTCAATAACAAATTTATTCAACTTGTATAGCTCTATCGGACGAGATGGAACGATGAAGTAATTCGACCATCAGATGCAAATCTAAACAAAGCGAACTTACATGGTCAAACGGTGTGTTTGAAAAAGGTTAACCCTTCAAAAACTTGGCACTTTAGTGTCATAAAGGTGTACATATAATTTTTTTGTGGTTATCTTTTAGACTTGAATATATAGCGTGTTGTATTCTCTTTCCAATACCGTTTAGATCATATTTCTCAATATGATAGTAAGGGAGACACAACGATTTCTATAAGACCTACGTGAGATGGGACAAATATGGTCTCCTGTGATTAAACGGGTTAATAATAATAATATTTGGATGATTTGTGTAGCGCCGTTTTTTGTGAAAATTCACCTTCAAAGACGCTTTTTCGTTGTTTGTTTTTGGGGTGTTATGCCGTGTTTCGGACAGCGTTGCAGTGTCCATCATCAGGGCAGATCCGGCAGATCCGTCGATGTGCCCTGATGTTGGACACTGCAACGCTGTCCAAAACGTCGGCTAAAGAAGGAGGTAGCACAACACGGCATAACACCCCAAAAACAAACAACGAAAATGCTTTTGGCCGTGAAAATCTAAAAACGTATTCAAAGACGCTGTACATAAAATATATTTCTACAATCTTACTTCTAACTACAGACTATACAAAACATTTCAACAACTTATGGCTAAAATATTGCATACATCAGTTCTTCGACCAGCGATACAAAACTATATGTACAATGCATTTGATGAATGAATGCGATGCTGCTTAAAAATTTACACGTGTTTTTTTTTATTTATACTCTCTAAAGACAGAAATTCTATGATAACCCAACAACGTGGCATTAACCATCCCTTTGAAAGTTCATTAAAAGTGATGAAAAATTAATAAAAATAATCGATTTACCCAAGTTTTTAATTTATTTTTCACCACTTTTAATGACTTTTCGTTTGTTATGTAGGCGAACACCGTATCTTTAAGCATAATGAACTTGACGCAGGAGACCAGAATAAGTTCCTTGCCAGGACTCTCAAAGTGAAGATACTGATTAATGATACTTTCAATGTAATATATCATTGAAGAAGAAGATAACAATAATAATCTAATGTTTTTTAAAATATGAAAATGAACAAACACAGAAAAATAATAAAAGATAATGGTCGCAACTGGGACACGAACCCAGAACCTTACGTCTTATCGGGACATACACCTCTACCAATTGGGCCACTGCGATCTATTATGAGACTGTCGTAATTGTCAACTTTATATTTCGAATTTCAGAATTAACAATATTATCTTCGACTAATGTATTTTTTTTCTTCATATTATTGGCAGCTACCTTTATTATTGTTTTAGTGTCCCAGTTGCTACCATTATCTTTTATTATTTTTCTATGTCTTGTTCATTTTCATATTTTAAATAATATTACATTATTATTGTTATCTTCTTCTTCAATGATATATTACATTGATGGGAATAACCTTCAAAAGTTAAAAAGAGAGTTTTTCTTATAAAAAAAAATGAAAGATACTTTCCACCAAGAATATATATTTTAATTAAAAGACAAAATAACTTTGTTTTCATAACTTTTTTTTATACACAATCTACATGTTTCGTGAACGATGTTCACCTCATCAGGAACAAATGTATACTCAAATGATGATGTTCCTGATGAGGTGAACATCGTTCACGAAACATGTAGATTGTGTATAAATAAAAAGTGATGAAAACAAAGTTATTTTGTCTTTTAATTAAAATAAATAATGACATCACAAAGTGAAAACCTTTCCGAAGAAGTTTTCTTCGAAAAATTAATATATATTTGCTATAAATCGAGCGAATATTAATAAATTGCAACCATGGGATATTAGGTAGACTCGCCCAAGACCACGCCCTATAAAATAGTTTTTTAGTATTTATTTCTTTATTTTTGAGATACTTGTTTTTTTCTCAACTTCATTGTACTCAAAAAACTATTATCATATAAACATGTATAACTAAATGGAACGCGTGGAATTGCACTAACCTCACAATATCTTGGAATTTTTTTTATCATTTAATTATTATTATTATAATTATTAGAAGCACACATAGGACAAGTTAGAAAAAGTATCGAAATTAGTTTTCAGATTCAGATTGGAAACAGTTCCGCCATACCTAATATTTTTTCTAGGAAGCATAAACGGTGTAATTAAAGGTTTCAAAATAACATATAATTTTTGGAAAATCAATTTCTACGAAGTTGATTAAACACCCACGTGTAATAAACCAAACTAAAAATACTTATTCATAAAATCTCTTCTATGTATAAATAAATAATAGAGACCCTTTTCAATCTCCGTAAACTTAAATTTTTTTTTTTTTTTGACCTTTGTACTTGACAAAAATACATTTATAATGTGTTTTCAAACATTAAGTAAACCTAAACAAATATTTACTTAAATATAACTAAATGGATTACCGTACATTTGACCCCAAGACAGTTGGGCTCCCGAAATTATAATTATTATACTATTATAAATTTTTGTGCATTATTTATGAATTTCAAACTTAAAACGGACTTTAAAAATACCTTTACTAATAAGTTAGTATGGATATCAAACGAATTTATTTACAATGTCGATTTTTTGTACTTATACGTTGGTATTTACAGTTTATAGGGAAGTAGTTTTATCCTTGATGCATTTGAATGAAAATATGTTTTGTACTGTTGTTATTCGGTGGTACATCCTGTCTGCACACTTCTTCGAGGACACTTAGTTATATTTTGTGTAAGTAGGTGTACCGTATTTTCCCTAATCCGACTACATATTGTATGTAGAGGGTCAACATTCGGGAGATCAACTTTCATTGAATCGTATGATTACCATTAACTATAAGTAAAGAAGAATAAATATACTTATGCGCTGGTATTTTTTTTTTTATTTTATTTTATTTATTTGCGTTATAAACAGTCTATACATTTATATATGACAGTGAATAATATGTTTATGTCATTGACCAATAAAATAACGACATTTAAATATAGGAACATAATAAAAAAAAAATATGCAACAATATACCTAATACAAACAATTCTGATGCATCTTCAATTTATAAAGTGTTTTATGATATAGATATTTCTAAAGTTTACACTTAAATTTTAAAGGATATCAATAATATCTTTGAGGAAAAGATTTCATTAAAATACAAACTATTAAAAAAGTAAAAGAGAAAATGTGACGAATTAATAAAAAAAAAAAAAAATTCAATGAAATTAAGTTTTAGGTTAAACATATGGCATTCGATGGAATGTCATTTTTTTATGAATGTTTTGAATTTAGCAAGGTTCGTGTTAAACACATCGATGTTTGGGCATAATCTATTAAATGTGCTACAGCTTCTTCTTATAAATACATTTTCAAGGTAATTCGTTTTGCTCTTAGGAATATAAAAGGTATCCATAGATCGAGTAACTCTTTTTGGACATCTAAAATGAATATTTTGTAGTAAGTATGGGCTGTCAATATAGTTATGAATTATCTTATAGAGCATTAATAGGTCTCTGGTGTCTCGGCGTTGATCAAGAGATTTAAGGTTTACGGGGACATAGTTTACATAATTTCGTACGCGAAAAGAGACATATTTGATAAACTTTTTCTGAACTCTTTCTAGATTTGCTTTATACGTAGAACAATGGGGGTTCCACACAGTTGAAGCGTACTCTAGGTGGCTTCTGACATAGGATATGTAGAGAATTTTAAATGTTTGTGGATTTTTGAAAGCTGAACTTACTCTAAGTATAAATCCCAACATTTTCAAAGCCTTCGACGTGATATGCTCGACGTGAGATTGAAAAAGAAGCTTACTGTCTAATAGAACTCCAAGATCCCTTACTACATTTACCCTGTTTAAAATATTGTTCTTAATTGTGTATGGATACAATATTGTGTGTTTCTTTCGAGAATAAGATATGACGCTACATTTATCTGCATTCAAAAGAAGGCGATTTTCTAGACAATACACATTAACCAAAGAGTCCAGGTCATTCTGGAGCTCTATACAATCCATCTCAGACTTAATGATTTTGACAATCTTTTTGTCGTCCGCATATAGGTACAACTGAGAGTTGCGGATAATTTTGTTAACGTCATTCATAAAAATATTAAATAAGAGGGGTCCAAGGTGAGATCCTTGGGGAACTCCTGAGGTTACGGGGACGAAACTAGAGCAGAACCCTTGTACAGTTACAGCTTGCGTACGATTGTTGAGATAAGAGGCTAACCAACGAAGGAGGTCACCGTGTATACCCATTGCTTCGACTTTCTCTATCAAGATGCTGTGTGGGATTTTATCAAAGGCTTTGGAGTAGTCTGTGTAGACTACATCGACTTGATATCCATTATCCATAGCAACAAGGACTGTATCAACAAACTCACATAGATTGGTTTCTGTTGATTTTTTGGTGACAAAGCCGTGTTGATTTGAAATTATGTGTGGTCGTATACATGGAAAAATGATATCAAAAACAATTTTTTCAAAAAGTTTACCCATTACATTTAACTTAGAGATCGGTCTGTAATTTTCAATATTGTGCTTGTCTCCTTTTTTGAATATTGGTACAATATATGATCTTTTCTATTCCTGTGGAAAACTGCCAGAAGACAATGAAGTTTTGAATATTTGACTTAGCGGATAACATAAAACATTAGCGCAATTCTTTAAAAATACAGGGTGTATACCATCAGGCCCACTGCCTTTGGTAGGGTCTAATGATTTAAGATATTTACAAACTAGTTGAGTGTCTATATTAACATTATTAAGATTGAGAGTTGAGGTGTTCGGATTATATATTTGAGTTGTAGCCAAGGTAGACGGGGTGGGGGATTCGAAGGAGGATTGGAAGTGCGTGTTAAATAAGTTACTTATATCTTTCCCACCCGATACATGCTGAGACTTAAGAAACATATTGTTAGGAATTTCAGATTTTTTTTGCTTGGATTTAACAAAGGTCCAAAAGTGTTTGGGATCAGTATTAATATTAATTTCAGCCATATTAATGTAATTATCATAGCACACTTTCTCCATACACTTTTGTCGTACACTTTGTATATACAGCATTATAGAGAGGTAGTTTTATCCTTGGTGCGTTTGAATAAAAACATGTTTTATACTGTTGTTATTCGGCGGTACATCCTGTCTGCACACCACTCCGGTAACACTTAGGGGGTTTCTCACCATCCTCCCAATAGCTTATGTACCCTAATAACGAATATTTTTAAAAATAAAAATAAAGTACTCGTAGTGGTTAGAAAATTCCGCCAACTTATCCAATATATAGCCACTATTCATAGGTTCGAGTACTGAATCATAAACTCCAACTTAATAAATAAATAAACCGTTAATCGTAAATCGAAAATATTCGTTATTAGTGTAGATAAGCTATTGGGAGGATGGTGAGAAACCCCCTTAGTTACATTTTGTGTAAGTAGCTATACCGTATTTTCCCTAAACTACGACTACATATTGAATGTAGGGGGTCAACATTCGTGAGATCAACTTTCATTGAATCGTATGATTGCCATTTTATCCTTGATGCGTATGAATGAAAATATGTTTTATAATGTTGTTATTCGACGGTACATCCTGTCGGCACACCGCTCCGGTAACACTTAGTTATATTTTGTGTAAGTAGCTATACCGTATTTTCCCTAAACTACGACTACATATTGAATGTAGGGGGTCAACATTCGGGAGATCAACTTTCATTGAATCGTATGATTGCCATTTTATCCTTGATGCGTTTGAATGAAAACATGTTTTATAATGTTGTTATTCGACGGTACATCCTGTCAACACACTACTCGGGAACACTTAGTTATATTTTGTGTAAGTAGGTGTACCGTATTTTCCCCAAACCGACTACATAATGTATGTAGGGGGCCAAAATTCGGGAGATTAACTTTCATTGAATCGTACGATTGCCATTTTATCCTTGCTGCGTTTGAATGAAAATATGTTTTATACTGTTGCTATTCGGCGGTACATCCTGTCTGCACACTACTCCGGGAACACTTAATTATATGTTGTGTTAGTAGGTTTACCGTATTTTACCTAAGCCGACTACATATTGAATGTAGGGGGCCAACATTCGGGAGATCAACTTTCATTGAATCGTATATGATTGTCATTTTATCCTTGATGCGTTTGAATGAAAATATGTTTTATAATGTTGTTATTCGGCGGTACATCCTAACGGCACACTACTCCGGGGACACTTAGTTATATTTTGTGTAAGTAGCTATACCGTATTTTCCCTAAACTACGACTACATATTGAATGTAGGGGGTCAACATTCGGGAGATCAACTTTCATTGAATCGTATGATTGCCATTTTATCCTTGATGCGTTTGAATGAAAATATGTTTTATAATGTTGTTATTCGACGGTACATCCTGTCGGCACACTACTTCGGGGACACTTAGTTATATTTTGTGTAAGTAGGTGTACCGTATTTTCCCCAAACCGACTACATAATGTATGTAGGGGGCCAAAATTCGGGAGATCAACTTTCATTGAATCGTACGATTGCCATTTTATCCTTGCTGCGTTTGAATGAAAATATGTTTTATACTGTTGCTATTCGGCGGTACATCCTGTCTGCACACTACTCCGGGAACACTTAATTATATGTTGTGTTAGTAGGTTTACCGTATTTTACCTAAGCCGACTACATATTGAATGTAGGGGGCCAACATTCGGGAGATCAACTTTCATTGAATCGTATATGATTGTCATTTTATCATTGATGCGTTTGAATGAAAATATGTTTTATAATGTTGTTATTCGGCGGTACATCCTAACGGCACACTACTCCGGGAACACTTAGTTATATTTTGTATAAGTAGGTATACCGTATTTTCCCTATACTGACTACATATTGAATATAGGGGGTCAACATTCGGGAGATCAACTTTCATTGAATCGTATGATTGCCATTAAATCATTGCCATTAAATCGTATGATTGCCACAAGTAAAGAAGTATAAATATGGTTTATTTTATTTTATTTATATATCGTCACAGGTATGTTCCTAGCTGCTCTTAATAATATTGTATCAACAAAACTCATCAACTCTGAACTTAATTAAGTCGTAATTTTCTTGCAATAAAATGCGAAATATGTCGGTGTAGGGGTCGGGTTGTAATTAAACTCCGCGCCTTAACATTTCATTAACACAAAGTGAAATAAAGAAAGGTTTTACACGGATGTGCGGTTTAAAATAATCCAAAAATTTGTCAAGCGCGTTCATTCCGAGCATACCGCTTTGTCCGGGGGTTGGCTGCGGACCGAGGGGATTCCGCAGTTAAATGTTAGGACACCAATATTTATTATTAATACTTCTCAAAGAACTTCTTGAAATCTATCACCTTTTATTAAAATTAAAACTCATTAAATCAATGTAGTACAAAACTTTGAGACAACAAAATGTCTTACGTCTTAATCGAAAATGTAGAATCTCTTTGTCTAAAATATCGCGTTGTCTAAAATATGTAAAAAACTAAACAAAAACTTGTGGTAGATACAACTTTAATTTTGATAAAACATACTTTGTTTTAAAACCGTTTTATTGAGTAATCTGTATTTTTACAGCCCTGAGGAAAGTTCAGGCTGAATTGAAACCGGTTGAATAGCCTGGAGGTGCCAAAACAAGGAGGAGGCCAGTCTTCAGCAATCATCGAGAATTATAAACTAAAAAACGATGTGCAAAAATGTTGCAAGTTGTTCCACGATGCGCGGGAGTGCAGACATGAAAACATCAATTATTCTAGTTGCCAAAGATCTTCGTCAAAAAAAAAATCGCAGTGCAAAATGTAAAAATAGGCCGATAATAAATAAGTAGCTGTGAAGAAAGCTGCTCCAGGGGGATTATATGTGATTTTTATCGTTACGGGGAATTCAAAACGGCCAACATTTTGTTTGTCATTGCATTTGCAATATTTTTTTAAGTTTTTTTTTATTAAATATGTTTTTGATTGGTTTAAAGTAAATAATTTTTGAATAAGGAAATAGATTCGTCAGTTTAGACTGTTCTCCCCTACCTCCATACCTATTTTAGGAGCTTTTAACAGACATTTTAGAATCATGCAACCATATTCATAAACCCCCCCCCCCCCCCATATGTAAGTCTCATAGAAATCATTGTCTCCATATGGTTAGAAATATGATCTGAACGGTGTTATAAAGTAAAAGCACCACGTTTTATATTCAAATCTAAAAACTAACCACAAAAGAAATGAATGGTTTCGAATCGCAATTTGAAAAAAAATTAATGAAATTTTGGGAATTTTTTATTTATTAATTTTACATGGAACGACCAAAAAGTAAGGTGACAGTAACATTTATAATACATTTGTCCAATAAAATATGTATGTGATTTTATTTTATTTCGTTGTCAGAAATTATAGTTGGAAAAAACGTAAGATGAGCTATTTTTAAAACGTTTTTATGTTTGCATGCAAAATTTTTATATTTCAAAAATTTTGTATTTACATTGATTTATATATTAAAAGATAGTAAAAAGATAAAATTAGTACGGCGTGTGCGGCCAGCACTATTATTTTCCGCTGTTATTTGAAAACTTATTTTATTACCTTTCAAAGGCAGATAAAATACGTGTTCAGATATGATCAGAAATATTTAATTTATTTAGATTTTATTGCAAAGTAGAGAAATATTTTGCGATAAACTTAACAAAAATAAGCTCTGTGCGGTCCGTAGGTATGGATACGTATGATCATCTGTAGCGGTGTGAAGTTGGAGAAAGACTGTCGATGTGTGGGAGAGGGAATACAACGAACATGGGAAGTAATTTCGTCGAGCAATGAGAGATAGTTATCCCGAGCGAAATTGGAGAGCATAATATGCCAAGCGGCTTTGGGGGGAATGCGGGCGAAGATAGGGGATGAGTTTTGGGGGATGGGTTACGGGGCGCATGGAAGATTAAGGCTGTGTACTGAGATGTCAGAATATTAATATTGTTAGCAATATTCAATTAAAATTAAAATTTACCTTAACGCCACCTACAACAACGGACTAAATTCTCGAAAAAGCTTTAGGAATTTTTTTATTAATTTTTTTTTTTTAATGTTTCTTTTTTCTTTGAATAGTAAATATATCATTTGTGGAATTTATGGCCGCCATACTAGGCACATGCCCGTGTTATGGTGGCCGATGTATTTATATATTTTTGTATTTATCCAATTTTTAATTTCTAATTCGTATTCGCTAAATACCTCCATGGTCGAGGGGTAAGACTCTCGACTCGCATTAATTAATTTTGTTATTTCACAATTAATTAATTATAAATAATATATTTTATTATTATAGAAGAATTGGATGCACAGTTTTAAAAGCAGGCAAAACATAATTTATCTGTGTTCCTTATCTTTATTTTCTACCTTGATTGCTGTGATTTATATACTAATAACTCCTTAAATTTCTCTTTTCCAATAATTCTTTAACTTCTTCATCTTATTCTTATAATCCTATCTAACTATATATAACTCTTTTATTGTAGAAGAATTGTGAGCATAGTATTAATTAATGAAAATTACCAACCAATACTGATGAATGTATATCCCCAAACTGTAAATTTACCCGCCATAACACAGGCTCATCCCTAGCATGGAGGGTGAAATATCACAAAAAATTATATGTACTTTTGATAAATCATGTATTTAAATAAATTTAAAAAATATATATATGGTATATTTGGGAAACGTTGCAGAGTATAAGATACTCTTTGTATCGCCCTGATGTAAGACCAGCATTCAGATATAAAAACATTGTTCAAAATGGCTTAAGACGTTTTTGGTCACCAGATCTGAATAGCCAGGTACTTCCCGCCTTCCTCTTCCCAATCTCCTTTCCCTCCCCACAACCTTTAGCCTTACAACATACCCTAATAGGCGGTAGCAGTTGGGACTCTTGCCCGGTATTTATATTTAAAAAAACCTACACTTGAATGAGTATATTGATTCACAGATCTCAAGAGCGAATCTTTTTCAAATTATTATATTATTTAGTAATTTGACTTACCTCAATACATTGAAACATTTTCACGGATATGTCAAGCAGATAGGTAGAAATGTTGATTGTCGATATGTTATTGTCCATGTGTTTGATTATCTCAGCATGTTTGAAGCTCTGAAAAAAAGAAATTAAAACATTGAAATTGACAATATAACAAAATGGTATAAACTGGTGTAGAGCTAAATGAGATGAATTTAATTTCTCCATCGTGCAAAGCTTCCTCTATATTTCTATAGAAGAAGAAGGGAGGACAAGTAGTGTAAGCGGTGGGGCAAGTGAAGCGGGGGTGAAACAGTAATATCCAAGGCTTTGCGGGGAATCGTTACGTGGGGGAAGGAAACGGTTCAGAAGGGGATGGAAGAATAAGGCGGTGGAAAGAAGATAGGGGATGTAGAGGGTAGGGGGAGGGTTCAGGGATATAATATAAGTGGAGGGGGCGCTGAGGCGATCGTCTGTGGAGGCTGCGGCGGGGTGGTCTGGGGAATAGGGAGAGGGGTTGTTGTTAAAACTGGCAGCTCGAGATGCAGAGCCTCGATATGTGAACTTTTCGATATTAATATTATTAAGGATTAGAGAATAATTATTTCAAAATCAAAGATGTTTTCTATGGTACTTCAAGAGAGCAAAATGAAAAATAAAATGGCCTTTTATTATGGTTTAGCTCTCAAATATGGCAATGAACATCATTTTGAAGTCTGCTAACTCATGCAATACTTTTTATATATTTAAAAAAATATATATTTATTGTATTGATAGTTATATAATTTAAGTATTTTTCGAGGATGCTATGCACAGTGTTGTTGTGGTCGATAAATGCTACAAATGAATTATCTCTAAAATTTTAACGGGTAATTACAAAAGTGTATAAGGTTTACAATGACAAATTTCTTAAGAGTAATCTTTTATTTCTTCAAACTTCGCAAAATCACTTTGTGGCCTCATTTTTACTATTATATAATCACACACGGAGAAAAATGTTATTCTAAAATACGACCATTTTATTCGTAAAAACGGTTTCAATGTTTATTGGCGGGAACATGTAAGAATAATTTGTTGGTATACGTAATTTCGTACTTATACCAATAAATTATTCTTACATTTTCCCGCCAATAAACATTGAAACACTGTTAATTTGTTCGTAAGAATTTTAGTCCTGTTTTTACGAATAAAATGATCGTATTTTAGAATAACATTTTTCTCCGTGCAATTACCCACATGTTTCGAAACCGATAGTTACTTCGTCGGGGTAGTTATAACATTAAATAACAAAAGAAACAAACAAGTATAGACTAAATAGATGCTTCAGAGTGTGATTCTGAAGCATCTATTTCCATATAAAATGTATGGTTGCTAAGAAGTCCAGATATTGTTATGCGTAGCTTAGCGTACGCATGTCGACTCAGTATGTACTCGTACCTACCATTAAACCTTTGCGTTACGGATAATTCCAAAGTACATACTATTTACTGAAATATATATTTGTTCTAATGAATATAAACATATTTGGATAATGTATCGGTAAGGTTAGTTGTGAAGTCCCAGCCGCTAACCAGTGGCGGTCAGAGGGTTCTGGGCATTTGGGTGACCTGGTGGGGGAGGGACGCCCAGGGGCTGTGGCCATGTACGCTGAAGAGCAATAGGTACATAACACCCCCACATTACGATTGTAAGAAGTGAGCGCCGCTGACCCCCCTTCCTTGGCACAAAGCACCCCACCCCTAACCCCGATCCCCATCCCCCCAGCAATGCCCACCCCCCGCTTTTATCGCCCCAACATGCTCACGTCCGTGACAAAACAAAATGAACGTTAAACTTTAGTAATCTAAAAGTTTATGACGGGAATTGAACCTTTGTACAAAGTTATGAAGAAAAATCTTGATTAAACCAAACGGAACTGGGATGATCACGTTTGTATTTGTACCAGCCTGGCGGTTAGTTATAAACGGATTTATTTTTAAAAGAAAAATAGAAGTCGGTAGATTAAGAATAATTTAAAATAGTTATTTTTTCATATTGAATTGAGTATTTATTGACATAGTGTGAGTAATTTGATTATGTACACGGAGAAAAACGTTATTCTAAAATACGATCATTTTATAAACGGTTAAAAACGGGACTGAAGTTTTTACGAATAAATTAACAGGGTTTCAATGTTTATTGGCGGGAACATGTAAGAATAATTTGTTGGTATACGTAATTTCGTACTATGTTAATTTGTTCGTAAGAACTTCAGTCCCGTATTTACGAATAAAATGATCGTATTTTTGAATAAAATTTTTCTCCGTGTTAGCCACTCGATTTGCCCATTAGATTTAATTGATATAATTCCTTGAAATATTAATATTCAAACGTATGAACTGTTTACTTAAAGCCAATAAATCTTCCTAGATTTCACTGTTTAACCCGTATTTTCAGGTTCGTTAAATGTGGTTCAATTTTGGACCGATATCAATCGCAGATAAATAAAAGCGGTCCAAATATGGACCTAAATCATTCCAGTGGTAGCTAATTAAACACACTGATTTTGACTGTCTGTGATAAAGGTAAGTTGGTTGGTAATAAAAAATATTCCTGCGTAATGCGTAATGCGTAACGTTATTCAAGTTCAATAAACTTTGAATAAAAAATTGGAACTACTTATAGGAATTGCCACAGGTTACACCAAATGGTTCGCTACGTTTGGTGACTCAGCATGCACGGAGTAAAATGTTATTCTAAAATACGATCATTTTATTCATAAAAACGGGACTGAAGTTCTTACGAACAAATTAACAGTGTTTCAATGTTTATTGGCGGGAAAATGTAAGAATAAACATTCAAACCCTGTTAATTTGTTCGTCAGAACTTCAGTCCCGTTTTTAACCGTTTTTACGAATAAAATGATCGTATTTTAGAATAACATTTTTCTTCGTGGGGAAAATCTCCAGCCGGACTCTTTCGACCCATCGCCTTGCACTGCAATTGGAGTAATGGATTCATACATTTATCACTCATACCCTTTTCCTTCCCAGAACTTCATCTCCTTTCTTTCCCTAAAAAAGACCCTCCAAACACCACCCCTTAATGTAAAAAAAAACTACTTATATCAGACAAGTGATAACGTAGGTACCAAAATATTTATATCAATAAAAAAAAGTATGACAGATGAATTAACCCAGCACGGCATTAAATAGGTCCGATCAAAAAAATCATTTCTCTTCATATTATAAAATCTTCATATTTTTCTCTTCTTATTATTATAAATTTTAATGAGTACAAATCAAGAATAACAAATAAATTATAATTAAATAACTTTAGTCCGCCTCGGCATAGGACTCCCTAGTGAAGAGGACTGAGAATTACTATGTATTATGTATATTTTTTTTTTTTTTTACATTAACTCCACACAGGAGGCCCTGAGGAAAATAATTTCCCTCAAGCCCTATGTATCTTTGAAGATGCTGTGTGGAGGGTCTTTTCGAGGAAAGGAAGGAATTAACGTGGGTCTTGAAGAGACCCATTTTGTAGGAAGGAGGAAACACAGAGACCGGCAAATCGTTCCACAGCCGAGCTGTTGAACACAAGAACGAGTCGTAGAAGCGACCCGTTTCATGTGACAAGTTTCATGTGACAAATTTCAACCGTTTACATATATTATATACTTAAATTAACCATTATATTTTGTACGTATAATTATTTAATATAGTCGCTAAAAAAAAAAACCAAACAAATGTTGCAACATAATAAATCTATTCTGGAGAAAATACTTCTGTTAATTAAGATTATAAACGGATGAGACGATACAACTTCCAAAAACATAATTTTGCAAAAAAAGCAGTACGTTATTATCAAAATAGAATCGGCTGGTGAAAGGCAAAAATTTAGAGGAAGCTCATGACGGTTAATATAGTTACTAAGACAAATCGCCTGCCTTAACTGAACTATGTCCAGTGGTCATACTTTAACGGGCCATTCATATAGCTATCTCGTTCGTACACACTATTCTTTAAATGGCTATCCTTTTTGTGAGCGGTGTTATATTTTTTGTTATATTTTTTGATTAGCAGTATTACCTAGCTATGAATACAACGTCTTGTATTTTTATAATTTTGTAATTATTCAAGTTTATTTCCCTTCGGTAGGTAAAATTTTGAGGCTTTTTTGGGTAAATGCTTTCAACCTCAAAAATACTACAGTTATAATGACCCGTGATTTTTCACGGATCTGTGTTGGTATTATATAATATACGCCTACCTATAGGTATATAATTGAGTAATTTTAATTTAGAGAAAGGAGATTCTAATAAACAAGTTTCTGGGTTTGGTATATTATTATGTAGATAAAAACATACTATTAGTAGGTATATTTAGCACTTCGTAGATAGCTACCTAAACAGAAATAATTAGTATTTAATAAGGCTAGATATGGTGAGTTTAGGTTTCATAGGAATATTTCAGTAACAAAATTTGAAAAAATAACAACAACCCTATTTACATGCCTAATGTAATATATCACATTTTTATATATTCACAAAGAAAAATACATGTCAGTTCATTTAGTTATCGTTATACGAAAACCGCACATCTGAAGAAATGCCTTCCTCCAGTAGTATAAGACAATATATAAATATACTCGTCTATTCGTATAATACGGGCAGGCCAAATTATTTATCAATCGGGTGAGGCATTTCATCTAATAATTATGTTGCGAAAGAAGAATTTTGTATCTGGAATCTATTCGTTCAAATACAATTTTTTCAAATAACTCAGGTATGGGGCGGGGCGTACGTCATTCCTATGTCTACCTACGTTAAATTATCGTGAAAACAAGCTTATGTGTCCAAGCGGTTAACATGAAAAAATAATAATTGATCACCGATAAACAGAAAAGCAATTCTTATTTTGAATTACTTTACCTCCAATACAGAAAACTGCGATTTAACGTACATTCGGGTAGCTAGTGCACACGGAGAAAAATGTTATTTTAAAATACGATCATTTTATTCGTAAAAACGGTACTGAAGTTCTTGCGAACAAATGAACAGTGTTTCAATGTTTATGGGCGGGAAAATGTAAGAATAATTTGTTGGTATACGTACGAAATTACTTAAACCAACAAATTATTCTTAAATGTTCCCGACAAACAAAAGAACTTCAGTCCCGTTTTTTCGAATAAAATTATCGTATTTTAGAATAACATTTTTCTCCGTGTAGAGCTAGTCAGCGTTGAGGTTAATAATTTACTAATAATTACACAAAAAATATATTGAAAGAACGTTATTGTCAGATTAGTGTTTCTTATAAATGGGTAACTACTAAAAAAGCCTTATGTAGATATGTGAAATCATTATAGCGTGGTAACGTTTGTTTGTTTACATTTTCCGGCCAATAAACACTGAAACGCTGTTAATTTGTTCGTAAGAACTTAAGTCCCGTTTTTAACCGTTTATACGAATAAAATGATCGTATTTTAGAATAACATTTTTCTCCGTGTAATGCGATAAAAATGTTATTGTGAACAATACAATTACAACGCAAAGAAACAATAATATTAAAATTAATTGCCATTATCGCTTTGTTAAAAAGAAAATCGTGTTCTGGAAAGGGTAATAATAAATGAAAAATAAATTAGTCGGTAAGTAGGTACTTGTTACTTTCGAACTCAATTTGTCCAAGCTAACCGAGCGTCGAACTCATAAGTTTTTAAAACGTTCAACTAACCAATTAATACTCGAGTTACTGACCTCTAGCTAAATGATATATTAAAATTTGCATTTATTATAAACACCCCGTAGGGTGAAATACCCGACATCTCATCGTCCCCCACCTCTCCGCAACCCCTTCGTTGTTCTCATCCAAAGCTTTCGGCGCCTTTCGATTTGCAAACGATGCCGACTCCTTCGTTCTGCAGCGAACTCATCCACACCATTCGAACAAAATGGAAAATGTAACGACACAGAGCAAAAATATATAACCATTATATACCATATTTTATCAATACACATAAATGGTTGAAACGTTTTTACTGTGGGCTTAAAATTGTGTTCCTGATTTCCACATTCACTCGTAGTTCGATGTGTACCTTAAATCTGAAAATGACTTCACAATGTGCTCATCAGAGAGGCGATGATTTTATTCGAATAAGGCAAAAGGTACGTTTCATCATACGGGTACAATTTTTAACAGCTTTTGCGGGAAAGTTCATTTTCATTGAATCCTTCAGAAATACGAATATTTGTGTAGAGTTTTAGAAATGGTTTGAAGCTTGCTTACACGATCAATAGAGCTTCTAGTCTTAGGGGATTTTAAGGATGGGTTATTACGAAATCTAAGGGCACGGAAGAAGGGCAGGGGGAAAGCTACGTGCCCATATAATTTCAGTAAACTTTTATGCGAGTTTTGTTTGAGTTTCAGAGATTTTACGAGTTTTGTCGTATTTCAACCAGTTGTTTTACAAGAAATTGGCGCTTTTAATTATCACTGGGTACTTAGGCAAGCTTTTATCGGAATTATCTCAGTTATTGAAATGTTTCTATAAATGTAGATATATTATAAATAGAATTAACATTGAGCTAATATATAAATAAACCCTTTTTTCAATTAAAATAGTAGGTACTAAATTTAAAAGTGACATCGAAAAATTGTACTATTTCTTTAAAAGCTATCAAAGAGCTATTCAAAAATCTAAACCTTAAAGTGCTTAAAGGATAAACCACTGGAGTCTACTTTGGACTTTTTTTCTTTTCAGAAAAGCGATTTTTGTGTTTGTGAACTAAATATTTGAAGGAATATAACTTTTTTACTTACTGCAATAATTAAGTTCTGTAAACGGTATATTTCGTACTTTCATTTGCTTTTGACCATAGTGATGACAAATATATCAATATATATGAATATATTTTTATTTATCCTCGAAAGTAAATTTGTCACCAATGGTTTTGTAATTAGTTAAATCAGTTAATATACTGTAATGGATTTCATCGTTTTATCCAATAATGTAATGAAATACAGAAAAAAATTTCTGCAGATTCACCTCAAAACCGCTCAAAAGTTGACTTCCGTGGTTTATCCTTTAAGGTACCGAAATATAAAACACCTTATTATGTGGGTATCATCCAAATTTATCAAATTGATAATCAGTTTTAGAGATTTTTGCTAAAGGGGACCCTTTTCTGTGACATTGTAAATTTGTTAGATAACTACAAAAAATATGTAAAAATAAATATCAATTATCTGTGATGAAATAGTTATTTATACACCAGAATTTTTCGAAAAGTATCGGTCTTAGCAAAAAAGTTTGTAGGTACAGAAACCTATTGGTATTTTAGCCTATCTCTGTTTTATTTCGTAAGACTTCAGCAAATAGATTAATAGTCCACAAATTTGCTAAAAGCCATTATTTCCAGGCGTTCGATAACGAAATAGTCCGAAAATGGTTAAACTTTGGGAAGCATTGCCTGCCGTTCGAAGTAGCTTCTCTTTGAAACGTGCCTCTGTCCTTACGCCTCCCCCCTCTCTCTTCCCACCACCCCAATCCCTTATAGCTCCCACCCGATCCTGTACCACCCCCGGCCACCGCAGTGCCAAGCTCTCCCCACAATACCCCGAAAGCCTTTCTGAACCTTATATCCTCAACCGGACAAGTACCTACTCCTTCTCAATCCTTATTCCACAGCGCACCAGAAAGAGAAGGAAAACAAGGATTTAGCAAGGAGACGACAGTATTTCTGCCCCTAAAATCCAACAAGATCCTTAAAAGCTTCACGCAAACTAATAAAAAAATCCTAAAAATAGACATGCGTTGCTCCTTCTCAAACATCAAATTAATTCAGCTTTTTGGTGAGGTGTCCCTATTTTCCAATCTCATTTTCCAATTTTTTTATCCTCAAGACAGAACTGAATACACACAGATACTTAGATAATTTAAGGATAAAATATTCCATCCCCTTTTTGGGTATAATAGATATAAAGATTGCCCGCCTCAGATACTGAACTAATATATTTTGCTTGTAACGGTTCGCTGAAATTGCCCCAAGGGTGGGGTGAGTTGGCACACAAAGACATGTGTACGTATAAGATATAGATTATGTATGATTTGGTATTAGAAATGGTATTGTGGATGAAATTACATACCCACTTCACTTATTTATTGTGGGGACTAACGGAAAATATGCATATAAGTACATAATTTTTATTCATACATTATACTACACAAAACAATACGAAAAGTAGGTTTTTAAAAATCATTCTTACTTAAAATAACAATCATGTTCGAATATCTATGTTCCTACCGAATTTCCATTGAAATAAAACGGTTCATGTTTATAATTTATGACTTCATTTATGTAATCAAATGAATTCTACAACACATTAAATAACATTATATTGGGTGTAAAATTCTTAATTTTTCAAAATTTAAATCTATTTCACCATGTTTTTTTTTATGTTTGTAATGTTTTCTACTTTGTACATTTTTTTGTACGTTTCTTGCATAGGTTGTCTTTATCCAATACACACCAAATTTTGTTAATTTTATTTAGTGCTAGAAAAGTAACATTTTATTTTAATCGCTTGACAGAATACGTCCACAGCTCGAGAAAAACTGCTGGGTTTACACAACGGTTTAATACTTTACCATTCTCTTTCAGATCATCAAGTAGGTACAATAGTAGGTTCAAAGGTAAATTATAATAAACACCTACATATTATATTTAGAAGTAAAACCAATCTAAAATGTGCAAGTTCCCAATTGCAAAAATATTTCAATACTTCGTTTAAAATAATTTCATACAGATAGTTTCCCGTATCACGAAACTCATTTGAGCAAGTCATTGTTCCTCCGCCATTAGCTCCATCCCCTACCCTTATCTCGTATTCCGACCCCCTCCTGGCAACCCTTGCCCGACCCATTGCTTCCCCCTTCACAACTACCCACCACCCCATCGCGTCTTACTACAGCGACCCCAAGCAACATTAATCAAAAAATCTCTTGCACTGACCATCGAGCGAGAAAGAAAAACTCCCGACATGGGAAGACAGGGTGCTAAAGTGAAGGGGGTGGAACTGCGAATGAAATAAGTGATGCGTTGTGAATTTTAAAGAGTTCTGGGGTGCAATTCTCCTTTCGTTCCGCCACGTATTTATAATGAATATGAAAAGACTATCACTGCATAATTTTTGCATTATTTCTCATCTAAATACAGTCGCTTGACCCTACATTGGATTTCGCATAAAGGGCGAAACGAATTGCATGAAACAAAAACAAGAAAAATGGGTGTAAACTTCCGCGCATTTCAATTCATAAAATGCCTCTGAGGGTTGCAAATATATAAACACAACACACACAAGTATCAAGTGAAAGGAAAGAGTTTAATATCGTATACTTACATATTAGTAATTCTGTGAATAATTATTATTAAACAGTACAAGTGGTTTAGGTTTGTTATTCGAGCTGCATTAAATATTTTAGTGTTCAAATTTTTCTAATATTAGGTTTACCTATATTGAAGAATGATAGCTATTTATTTTTATATGAACATATATTTTACCATAATTCATCTGTTTACATTGTTAAATTTGATTCAAATCAACACTTTTCAAATACGAGTAGGTCATCTACTGAAATAAAAAAAAATATACAAACGAAAAAGTTCTTGATTTTAAACCACTTTATTTTATTTATACGCTTCGACCGGTTTCGGTTGATCTTCATCAGGACAATAAACATATAAACTTTGTTCAACCTTTTCATGGCTTGATTAAGGTTGAAATCAACCGAAACCGGTCAATCTGGATAAATAAAATAAAGTTGTTTTAAACAAACTCCTTTTTTTATTTGTATAATGTCAAGCTACAAAGTATTTCATTTCTTCGATAAAAAAATATATAATGAGTAATAACCTCAGTTAAATACCGTGATGTGTAAAAGCACATAAAGTCTTTCTAAAATGTACTCAATAAAATAATAATAAGAATTATTTAATTATTCCGGAACAATTGAATTTATTAACATTATTATGTAGAGCCTGTTATAGGTACATCGCGAATGAAATATATTTTGAAATGTACCGGTAAAAACATGTTTTACGCAATAACAACATTTTAGGTATAAAAAAAATCATATCATTTCTCATCAAATTATTATTGAGAATATTTATTTTCATTTCAACATACACTTGTAGATATGTGCATCAGGATATTAAGGGATGTGCTTGACTTACTTTAACCAGTGATTCCAGACATTATTTGGAGTAAAAAATGCTTGACCCAGACCATCATGTTTGATCAGAACCTCTGCTTTGTATCTCACTTAACTTCTATCGCTAACAGGGATATGAAAATGTTAGGTTTTATAGTAAGAATTTCCAAGGATTTTAAAAATAACAACACATTAAAAAATTCTGTTCACATCTCTCGTTAGAAGTATTCTAGAATACAACCCTATAATTTGGTCACCTATCTATAATAATCACATTAATACCATTAAAAGAGTACAATTATTACAAGTATTACCAGAGAATACCGGAAATTAGTCATTTTTAAATCAAATTCTAGATGTATTCATTATTTTTTACAAAAAAACATAAATTGCTTTTGAAAGATTGTTATTTTATCTGGTAAACGCATTTTTTAAATTTTGTAAAACCTAGTATATTTTTAATATACTAAGATTGTACCGTTAGTCGTTGGCAGAGTTGTTATTGTTTTATATAACACAAATTTCAAATCATATAATCATACAGCAAAATAAATCATTGCGTAATCTAATAAACACAATTACCAGATTTTGAATTTTAGTTAAATTAAAATCATTAAAAAAAGTGCGTTTTGAGCATTTTGATTGCTTACTTGAATGCAGGTATATGTTATAGCAAGTTTTGAATGAAATAAATCGATATTAAATTTTTAATTAAAAAAATGATACGGGGAATAATCGATCTTTCTCACTGGAACCTCCATGTACAGTTGCAAGCATTTTTAAACTTTTATTCTCAGCCGCTAGTCAATGGCTCTTAATAAAATTTGCGTATCCGGTGAGGTTTTGATGTTTTTATTTTATCACTTTGATACATACAATAAAATAAAAATTTCATTGACATTTTTCGCTCAAATAATGTCAGGAATCACTTGTTAAAGTGAGACAAGTACGTAATTTAACATCCTGCATAAATAATTATTGTTTTTTTTTTTTTTTACATTAGGTCCACACAGGAGGCCCTGAGGAAAATAATTTCCCTCAGGGCCTATGTCATCTTTGGGGATGCTGTGTGGAGGGTATTTTTAAGGAAAGGAAGGAGAGGAAGTTCTGGGAAGGAAAAGGTATGGGGGTTGGGTAGGAATCTGGGGTTCAGTGTGTCTAGATCATCCGCCGCCAAGACCTAGAAAATGAACCCCATGAACCCGGGCACCCCTGCTAAGTTACCAAACGTAGCGAACCACTTGGGGTGACCTATGGCAGAGGTGTTGGTTATCCAATAAATGGTTCCCGGGGCGGCGGTACCCATTCCCGCCTCCCAAATTGTATTGTATTGTATCTTTTAAAAATCCATATATTTGTTTGTAGATATTTCAAGATTTTCGATTTAAATAATCCTACAGACAAAAACAAATCGTTTGCATTTGGTGAAGTGTGTAAACCTTTTTTGTTTCTTGAAAAACGTCTTTCAGATTGTTTTAAGGTTGGTTGGTTGGTTAGTACACCAAGTTATAAAATATTTTTATATATTTCTTATACCTACACTTTGAAATATTTTGATGCCTAAATTATGCAAATATTTTGATACTCAAATAAAAATATATTTAAGTTAACATCCTTTTACAATATACGAACGTCTTTTTAAATTTATAATTTATTTGTTTGCTATAAAGTGTACGATTGAATAAAAATATACTTAACAAGGTAAGAAAATAAAATCAAAGGTGGAAAAACGCTTTGCTACGTTGAACTTTGCTCCAAAGATAAAAGGACGTATAAATAAGGGCACTTGGTTCTATCGCAGGACACAACGGAATGGTGTTGCTTATTTGGTCCTGCAGCGTTGAAATATATTATCTTCAGATAACGTGTTGTACAAATTCAGCCACACTTCTTCGAGCAAATGTGTAGGTAATAAGTACACGTTCAGAATGGTTATAAGGGGGCGAACCTAAAACGCCAGAAATTATTATTTCTTTCCAAAAATAGACCTAGCAGTTTGCAAATACAATGGTAAATCAAACTGGAAATATTGTTCGAACGTTAATTATTTGGAATCAAATCGTAATAATCGTAAATTCCTGTAATGAAGATCATTGTCGATGCTCCAAAAGCCTTTACATTTAATCAGAACGAATCGAGAGCGATGTTAATTGAATCTGTAGGTTACAAAACAAATATGAGTCGTAACTTTCGTCATTGTGCCCACGCCAATAAGCAGAGTCCAAACATCCCTTCCAAAGTATGAAACGTTAATTAATTACGTCGATCCACCCCTTCTCTTGGCGTCCATCTTTTAACCCTCCCATCTGTACTTTCCCCACTGGGTGTTAGGGTGGTTGGGTTAAGGGAAGGATTGGGGTGCGGGGGTGTTTGTTTGGTACTTCTTAGTCTTCCCTGAAACTCCGTTGTTTCCTCTCCCCTATCTTTGTGGGTGGACCTTCTACCCACAACTACCCGCCGAACCTTACAGGGACGCAGGCACAAGTAGCTTTATCGCCGTTGTCGCTATTTAGTTTCATGCTGGTTTAATGACGCTGGCAGTTTGAAATCTTTATGATGAAATACCCTAACGATGACATTAAAATTTCGATAATAAAATCTACGTGTTTTTAGAAGCCGAAGGTAAGAGTGTTTATATAATGAATATTTGAACCGGTGAAGCAAATAAGATATGTAGATATAAGAATGTACGTAATGTAGGATTATAATTTAAAACGGCCTATTAAATTAATTATAATATATTTATGATTATTATATAAAAAGTGTCCTTTAGTAGGTATATTGGTTTCATTTTTATAAATTCATAAATTATGGTCACCGTACGTGTTTATTTCAACTTAGTGGGTACCGATTCACCATAAGAAACATTAATGTAACAATATTGTTATTTCAATACCTATATTATTTTGTGCTATTTGTGTTACCTTGTAGAATTGTTAACCTCAATAAAAGTTTGCCCTAGTGAGGTTAAAAATTGGATTGTAAACAGTAATACCTACCACGTAGAGAAAATATAAACATATAAATTGTTATCTATTTGTATACCTATCACGAACTTAGCTGTACAAGCACTTCTACAATTTTTTTTGTTGTTTTTTAATTTTTCTTTATTCATTAAACTGCTGGTTACATATTTTGAGAATTTTACGACCACCACGCTAGGCACATGCCCGTGTTGTGGTGGTCTGCATTGAGACCTCAATGCAGGTGTTTCACTCCTAATGATACTTCAGCACCGATATCAAATGTTTATATATTATATTTATGTAATAACATAAATCAAGTAGAAATATTTGAACCTCAGTTCATTCTACAAGCGTAAACATTTTCACAGACCCGATATAAGTAAAGATGTAAAAATAGCATTTACTCTCATTATTTCATCTAAGCCCATGAATGTTTCTTAGTTATTTCTAGCTATGGAAAGTACCTACCCTTAAGGAGATATCTTACAAAATGAAGTCATAAAAATAACCAATTAACGTATACATAATTTTTATTGATTTTACAACATTCTGAAGCATTTAAAATAAAAATTGCAATTTCGGTTGTTTTTTGAGAACTCAGACCATCCCCATTGACATCCCCGTTCATTAATGTGTTCGATGCACGACATCATGTGCGGTCTGCACACACTGCTACTGGCTTTATAATAGTGAAACACATTTTGACGAGATGTTAGTACGCAATAGTGCCTATATAACGATCCCGTGATTTTATCACGTTTTTTCTATGTAATTTTCGATAAAACAAATAAATGTAAGCAATCCGGTGGACCACGGAGCCCTTGGTTTCCCGATATCCCCAGAGTTGAGCTAGGAGCGAACTAAAACCTTAGCACATAGTCCACACAATGTTATTTATTGTCAGGAAATTAATTACGGACCTTGTAATTAGATTTTATCTGGAGACGCAAACTCATTTGTGTGCGTGTAGAGGGCGGGGGGTTCTGGGGCGGCCGTGGGGCGGGCGGGAACCATTTTGGAAGCCGTGGTGCGGGGTGGTCACCGCTAAAGGTTACTTTCGGGTATATGTAACACAGTTGACTTGTTTTCGGGTTTTGTTTCATATCCCCAGTACCTACCCGGTACCGCTTAGGTTTACGTTTGAGAAAGGTTTAGTTTGCCCCGATACGTAGGTACCTAGCTACTGCGTTCGATAGGATGTTTGCCGGAGGTAAATATGCCTTTTGATATATCAGAAGGAATAAGTTATCAGAGTTGCGGGGTATTCGTTTGTTTGCTTTGTACGCACACATAGAAAATAAAGTTCGCTTGTGATTAATTCGGTAGATACGTAACCTATGACGAACGGCTCATTCAGGGGATATTTCACCATCCTCCTGGTAGCTTATCCATACTATAACGAATATTACTATAACAAAAATACAAATAAAATACTCGCAATAATTATAAAACTCGGCCTACCTATACAAAATATAGCAGTTATTCATAGTTTCGAGTACCGAATATTAAACTCCAACTTAATAAATAAATAAACCTTATATCGTAAATCGAAAATATACCTTAACCTACGGATAAGCTATGAAGAGGATGGTGAAATTCCCCCTCAGACTTTCCCCATGGAAGCCCTAATAGAAGCTTCAATCATCCATATATTATTTTGAATACAGTTATTACGAAAAGGAAGAGAAGCAACCCAAAGCAGTTGTTTTGTTTTTTTATTTGTCCCCTTTTTTGAAAACCATGTACATAATCTCCCAAAGCTCAATTAGGACCTGTACATTATTAAATATTATAAAATTGTGATATTGAAATAACGTAATTTTTGGTACTTTTGAAGGTTATTATAAAATACATTAGTAGGCTTTAGCTAAGACAAAAATTACGGAAAACTGTAGAAATTACGAATTTACTGCATTTTTGCAGATATTCTGGACTAAACTTCCAAAACAAGACAAACTGACGAGGTTAGGTAGGTATTAGCTGACACTCCAAGGTTTAAAAAAAAATTACCTCACACTTTTTAATGTAGCTGCACATTGTGACATGTTGAGGTAAGGATACTGCTTCAGCACGTTGGCAAATGATGAAAATATGTGAAATATGAAATGGTTGCTATTCTGCCAAAGCCTTCCTAAAGGTCTTCAGTCTGTAAAGTATATCTAATTCTATTTATTCCCAACGCGACACGGTGAAATTTAATGGAATTCCGAAGTATTTTAAATGTGCTATAAATTTCTTATTAAAACAAGACAAACATGTCCTTGAGATGTTTGTATTTGAAATAAACATTTACATTTCTAAACAATAAAATTTTAATGTAAACATGAAATTAGCTGAAAATATTGATGATTATTGTTCTTCCCATGGACGAAAAATTCACGACTGCTTCCGTGGTCGAGAGGTAAGGCCATTGTCTACCAATCGCGGGTTCAAATTCCGGCGTGTTCAAAACTCATTTCCATAGGCAACATAATTTTCATCTATGTTTTATTTCCGTACATACTTGTATGACGAAGTTCTAACATCAAACATTAACA
Organism: Limnephilus auricula; assembly: GCA_951813805.1. Classification (NCBI taxonomy): domain Eukaryota; kingdom Metazoa; phylum Arthropoda; class Insecta; order Trichoptera; family Limnephilidae; genus Limnephilus; species Limnephilus auricula. The sequence goes on from OX638404.1 coordinate 15,223,626, forward strand.
TTAAAGATTTCATTTATTTTACCAGGTTCTAAAATCTAATATCACTTTGAACACTTTGCAATAGCCATTTTGATTGTTTCTGCGTCAGTTGACCGTTGTTACGAAACTTAGTTTGTAACATTGGTTTGAAAGGGTTCTAATTTCACCCTACCACGTTCTGAGGTATCAATGTTTGCAAAGAATATTTCTGGAATCTATTTACCAATTTCTGGTTTTGAGATTGCTTCTTGTGTAAATTTCAAAGGAAAATATTTAAATTGTACATGTCCCTATCTTGGAATGATATTAGGGAAATGTAGTTAGAAACCTATGCAATGAATTATTAGGGCCAGCTGGTGGCATATGGTTATATCTGCACGTTTAGGTATGGTTCTAAAATGGTAAGAATATGTCCAATTCAAATATTTTCTTTTAAAATATGTTAACCAAAATACTTTACACACACGGAGAAAAATGAACTGTTAAAAACGGGACTGAAGTTCTTACGAACAAATTAAGAGTGATTCAATGTTTATTGGCGGTAAAATGCGTACGAAATTACGTATACCAACAAATTATTCTTAATGTACCCGCCAAAAAACATTGAAACCCTGTTAATTTGTTCGTAAGAACTTCAGTCCCGGTTTTAACCGTTCTACGAATAAAATGATCATATTTTCTATTAAAATGTTCGTTTTTTCTATTAAAATGTTCGTTTTTTCAAATAACATTTTTTCCGTGCAAGATTCAACCTAAAAATCAGAAATTGGTGAATAGATTATGAGAAATAGTCTTTGCGAACTTCAACACCTCATATCTCAGAACAAGATAAAGTGAAGTTAGAACCAAAGTAACGAAATGTGGAAACATAGAAGTGACAAATATTTGTTAATCCAAGTAAAAAGCTCTATCGAGCCTGGAAAGATACTATGTAAGAATTTCGTTGTGCATGTAGACGAAATATGTCGTTTGACTAAATAGATTTTTTCACGAATAGACGATACATTCCATCTTTCCGAGTTTATAGGTTAACTCTATTAGCGGTATATCGAGGGTGATATTATTGGGAAGATATTAATTAATTCGTCGTCCAAAGCGGAATTCAAAAGGTTCGTTGAGGCTGGTGGCCATGCACGTATAGTGTGTAGGTTTTTGCACGTAATCAGTGGATTGCGAGCCCCAGCCATGTTTATCATAATATAAAAGTAAGTGATTATAGTGTACGGAACTAAAATAACAGAGCCGCTTGCGCCCTTCTGGCCGTGCGTGGATGACGCCGGCCACACAAAATTCATCTGCTGTAGGGAATGAGCGGAACGAAGGGTCGTAAGTGCAACTGAATGCTACCGAAAATAGGCCTCGACCAAAAATCGTTAAAATTCATTCAATATGCTCAGCAGAGAAAATCGTGGAACACTGCGCCGATGACATAATAAAATTTTTATTAGGTACATTTGAAAATAATAAAAATTGTTGAGAATTATCCTTCCGGGGGTAAAACCGCCTTAAGCGTTGCAAGACGGGACAACGCTCTTGTACGGAATAATGCTTCATTCGGCAAGCTTCGTGTCTCGTCGGCTTTTTCCGCCCGGCCGCCAGAACTCGGTGCGGTATATATTTTTCTATTCCCACTAAAATTGGCAATGGATCTATCCTAAATGATGATGATTTTTAATTTTTAATATATTTATTTGTGTATATTTTAATAACAACAAAATAAGTCGTTCATACACGGAGAAAAATGTTATTTTAAAATAGGATCATTTTATTCGTAAAAACGGGACTGAAGTTCTTACGAACAAATTAACAGTGTTTCAATGTTTATTGGCGGGAAAATGTAAGAATAATTTGTTGGTATACGTACGAAATTACTCATACCAACAAATTATTCTTACATGTTCCCGCCAATAAACATTGAAACCCGGTTAATTTGTTCGTAAGAACTTCAGTCCCGCTTTTATCCATTTTTACGAATAAAATGATCGTATTTTAGAATAAAATTTTTCTCCGTGTATGAAGCAGATATCATGTGAACTGATATAAAATAATAAAAAAATAAAACAATAACTTAGTAAACACCGCATTTAATTTTTGTGCTACGAATGTAGCGAAACCCAGTCGTCATTAAAATAAATATTATATATATAAATATAATGTATAAATATTATATTATAAATATAATATCGTCATTAAAATAAAAATTTAAAGTGGGGTTTATTAAGTTATGTGTTTATTATAAAAAATATAAACACTTGTTTACTGTCATTTTCACTTCCTTCAATAAAAATCAATTTCGATGTTTCGCATCTTCCAGGCCTTCCGTGACGACGAATATATTTTTGTATATATATATATATATATGAATACTAATACAAGTGCTTCTTTCTCGGATGTTGGGCTGTGGCATCGATTGAGGCAAATTGCGGAATGTTGGGAGATAAAATTAAAATTAGTAAAGACGTTCATTAATTTACATACTTGTTGACACGTTGAAAAGTTATTTATTTATTTATTTTTTCATGTTCTCTATAAAACAGTTATACACCAATATATCATGGAGAAGATTATAAATTACAAAGTACACAAGGGCAGTTTTACTACTTAGTGACATGTGCTAAAAGATAGTTGCTGAACTGTCTGTAAGTGACATTGAAAATGTCGATGGTCAATGCAGAATCGTTAAGCAGTTGAGTCGCTCTGTTTATTGGCGCGTTCTGATAGGCAGAAGTCCTCACTTTCGGAGCATAAAAAAGTGCATGGGATTTACCACGAGTATACTTGTTAGGGACGTAAAAATTAACCTCTTTTAATATAGGCGGATTGAGTATGATACCAGAGATTAGCTTAAAAAAGTGTTTACCTAAAAATATTTTTCTGCGGGCTTCTAAGGTGTTGAAATCGAGCATCCCTGTTAAGAACAAGGATGAATAAAGGAATGGATAGTACGTATATTCCCTCATATACAGGTAACGCAAAAATCTTTTTTGTACTTTTTCCATTTCTAGGATATGGTTTTATTCATAAGGGGCCCAAATAATGGAACAATATTCCAGGATGCTACGAACAAGTGTTATATATGTTCGACGTATTGCAATTCCATTAGTAAATGATCTCGCATTACGAAGAACAAATCCAAGCATTTTGTTGGCGCGGGAGACAATGTCAAATATGTGGGATTTGAAAGAGAGATTTGCTATATACTTGATTGACTTGATAAAGGTAACTAGATAGATAATAGTTGAAAAAGTGCCACCATAAAAAGATCCGAAGACTTTAACGACTTCCAAGCCATAGGGAGGCTTATAGAGATTCAAATCTTGACTGCTCTACTCAACTTTCCACTTTCCACCACACAAAAAGCGGAAGTTTACAAAACATTTTGTAAAAAATAAAAAAAAGGAAATATTATTATAAAATCAGCGCAGAGTTCGTTCGTCGTATTTTAGCCATTTTAATTTGGCGCAGAGCTACAGCCGCAGTCTGAAAACACAGCCTTCACACACACACGCACGTGCACATTGTACCGGCTTCCCTGTACACCATGCCTCTATCCTGTACTTGTACACGGGAGCACGTTGCAGTTATACCTACTGAAATACCAACTATGCATGTATGCAAATATTAGACAGCTAACAAACCCATAAGATAACTATTAAAACACACGTGATTAATAAGTGCTTAGGACGGGTTTTTTCATATGAATAATTCATCTAATTTCAAAGTTAATTTTCAAGTATTGTAAAGGTTTTCAAGTAAATGTCATTATTGGGCAGTTGATTTACACAACTGAAATAATAACAGAACTTGAATAGCGGTGAACAAGTTTCTGAACTTTAAACTTGTGAAAAAATCTTCAATAGAACCATTACAAAACTTGAACATTAACTTAGAAATTTGATGAATAGGGTATTTTCACAAACGAGGGATTCTCTTGTAAATGAATGGAATATTTAAGTATCACTTTTCTGATTTTAATCATCCTACTAAAAATGTTTGTTTTTTATGTTTTCAATCAAATTTATTGGTTTTAAAAACGATCAAAAACTGATAAAACCAAAACGGCCCGTGGTTGGCAACGACGCTACATACGCACGTCAACAAATAAACAAAGTACTACTGTCAGAATTTGTTCAAAGCCGGGTTTTGGCGGTATTACAAAAATTAGAGACTTTACTGAAAAGGAAATAAAAACGCCGTAATAATCGTAACTTTTTGTAAAAAATTTTTAAGCAACAAAAAAAAACATGGAAATACCCTACTAATTATGTGTTGGAGGTGATTTGATATTCTGTGGACTGGTGGTTTCACAGAATATCAAATTCTGTGGAACCCCCGGTCTTTAGAAAGATAGTTTAAAGAAAAACAATAATTCCCAACGCATAACTGAACATTAAATATTTTAAATTGATATTGAGTAATTATTTTTATAATTTAACAATTTTTTACTACTTATTATGTTATTTGCTGTAAAATGTATGTACGTTAGGTAATAAAAAAATTAAAGTAGCAGAGCAGTAAAACTCTAGAATGTAGAACTTTATGAAGGAATGGAAGGAGATGCGAAGCAAGGATGAGAAATACCTAACTCTTAAGACCTGGTCATTACAGCTATTACAATCAACGATTTGAATTTGGTGTTTTTTTTATTTAACTTTTATTTTTACCTTCATCAGGTTTTTCAGCGATTTGGAGCCGGGTAGCCGGGAATTCAACACATTTTAAAAGAAAACATTATTCCGTAACGATCGATTTTTTTCAAATTCGACCTGAAAAATTCCAACTATTAAAAAATACCTAGGTAGGTACTTTAGTACTATATTATTTATTTACAGTATTTATATTGACTATAAATATGATGTTCATCCACCAGTCTCCCGTTTGTAACAGTAGATTCCGGACACCATGTGTAGATGTATAAGATTTATGTAAATATTTATCGCATCGACAAATGGTATATTGCTTAGATACGAGATATTTAAACGGTTGCTTTAACGAAAAAGAGGTATAAATAAAAAGAAGGTGTAACTAAATTTTACTTTTTTAAATTTATGGATCACGAATACGATTTTTTTCAAATCTAAGAGTTTCGTTAGTTCACCTCCATTCATTAATAAGCCAGTTATTTTGCATAACAAACGACATTATTCAAAATGTTTTTGAACCGAAAATTTGTTAATGGTCGGTCGGAATATTTCTTATCAATTGTTGACCGTGCTCACAATTATTGGTAACTGACCTAAGACGAAAGATTGAGTCAATATCGCATTGATTTATGGTTTCTTGATCTATTACTTTAACCTTAATGATGGCCTAGTTAAAAGGCTAGACTTTGAACCACACGCGGAACACCCGCGTCTGTCATTCTGTCCCGCTCACAATAAGCTCACGCACACTTACAATACATGCGAATTCGAAATGTGCGAATGAGACAACGCTCAAATTTACCTACAGAAATCGCTCGAAAAGGGGTTTATGGAAAATACACTTTTCTACACCGAAACTTTCACGAAATTGAAATTTTAAAAAATATATATATTTTAGAAAGAAGAAGCTACGTCGGTAGCTTTTTATAATTTTATAATTCTTTATGAGAGTTGAGTTAGCAGCACTTTTTCCTTAAATAATATTTTTTGATAAATCGTACATGTTTGACAGTGAATTTTTACGTTAGTACAAAACGCATCAAAAATTCGAAAACATACCGACATAGTTTTCACCCTCTAGAAGGCGGAATAAAAAAAATATATTCATTTTGTGCAATTTTCGATGTAGAAAAGTGTTTTTTCTCGGGCGTCCTTTTTGTATGGGCCGAAAAGCGAAGTCTATCGTCTTAAAATGATCTTAAATGTGCAATGTAATAGAGCGCGAGCATGATCAGAGCAATTAGGAAGGATTTACCTACCTACCAAATGAGGTGTTTAGAATCTTGGGCATACAGAACTGGTTTTAATGCCAAATAACTACTCGTGTAGGTAAACAAGTGCTTCATTAAGAAAGTTACATTATTAATTTACTTTTGAAAAAAGTGGAGATTGCTGTATTTGATTCTACACACCTCAAATTATTTTGAACAAATTGAGAGTTTAATTAACCAAACAACGTAAACACCTCAGCACGGGTTCTCCTAGTGAGGTGTTCACGAAACATACAACATGACCCAACCACCTTCTCAAACCTACCTTACACACGAAATAACAAAAAGTTCAAAAATTATATTATTATGTAAAAATATTAATAATTATGAGAACACTGTAAGAAATAAATATAGAAATAAAAATAAAATAAAATAAAAATGCTTTTGAAATAATGACAGTGGAAGAATATTCATACAACGTTAGGTACAAACCACAGAATAAGCTATGGACTTTTTTCAATCACAACTTGGTACACGCCACTCAACAGTAATTTCCTAAAAGTTTTATCTATGGCGATTTGTGAGAAATCGCCTGTCACTAATTTACATAAGATCTTTCGACTCATAAGTTCTAAATAGGGCAATGAAATTAATTCACTCTTGAATGAAAGAATGTCGATCTTTGAAAAATTTTGCTCGATTTCAGTAGAAGTAAGGAACAATTGAGCTTACTCCGGAAATTGTACACGGAGAAAAATTTTATTCGAAAAAACGATCATTTTAATAGTAAAAACGGTTAAAAACGGGACTGAAGTTCTAACGGACAAATTAACAGGGTTTCAATGTTCATTGGCGGGAACATGTAAGAATAATTAGTTGGTATACGTAATTTCGTACGTATGCTAACAAATTATTCTTACATGTTCCAGCCAATAAACATTGAAACCCTGTTAATTTATTCGTAAGAACTTCAGTCCCGTTTTTAGCCGTTTTTACGAATAAAATGATCGTATTTTAGAATAACATTTTTCTCCGTGTAGGAACGGCAGTTAATATTTAAGATGCAGTTGCGTGAGCTGAGCATTGTTTTCAAACAGAAACACGGTGTTTCTGGCTTAGAATCATCATAAATCAATCAAACGCCCTGGACGTGGTCATTCCATTACACTCAGCGAAACGCATTTCCATTCTTCAGCCCCGACCCCCCTCCCAATAACCCTTAGCATCCCCCAATATCACCCGAAATCACCCGCTGTCACCCCCTCCCCCTACCCTACCCGCCCACTGCACAAAATGCATAATGCAAGCGGTCGGCTGAAATTTAAAGCGTGTTCACATTGTAAGAAAAACGCCCCGGGCTGCGAAAGTATTGGTTCGGATGGAAATGCTCGCATCCGTTTTATCCAAAAGGCAAAGGCTTTGTGTTTAACGGCCTATTGGGTTAATAATGATAGCCGAAAAGGCTGTATAATGTGTATAAGCACCTACCTAAAAAATACACCTACGTACTTAAAAGGTTGATTGCGAGAAATAAATCTAAATTTTCAACAACTAGTTAGCTATAGGTCTACCAATCTAATTTGACTTCATCACAGTGCTCATACAGATGCATAACTTACACACAGCGTGTTTCGTTTAAACTTTAAGAGGGGGTTCTCACCATCCTCCCAATAGCTTATCTAAACTAATAACGAATATTATTAAAAATAAAATACTCGCAATGGTTAGAAAACTCGGCTAACTTATCCAATGTATAGCCACTATTCATAGGTTCGAGTACCGAATTATAAATTCCAATTTAATAAATAAATATACCATAAATCGTAAATATTCGTTATTCGTGTAGATAAGCTATTGGGAGGATGGTGAGAAACCCCCTAAAAAATATAAAAAACTAAATGTCAACAACTTCGTATACACCACTTATTTAATCAAAATTATCGTCATGTTTCGAAACCAATAGTTTCTTTGTCAGGATAAAATTAAAAATTTACCGCAATTTATTTGCAAGCTTAACTTGGAAGAATTGAGTCTTTAATTGTATGGACAAAAACATTTATTTATTCATCTTAAAATTTTTTTTAAATAATTAATTTACCGCCATCTATGAACGAAAGATTGTGAATTATTTTTAATGTACCCTTAATGGAAGTGTTATTTATTAGTTAACGTGTGATTAAAAAAAATCATTATCGTAGTCCATGCACGGTAACGAAATAACAGAACACACCTACAGTTAAACTCAAAACTATTCACAATTATCACCACTACAAAACACGATTACTGTCCTACTAAGAATTCAATCAAATTGAAATGTTTTAAAACTTACTCAGTAAAATATCTGTTTCCTCAAAATAAATAAGATGAAATCTTAAATAATCGATTATTAGTAGTGTTATCGATTTGATTCCTTTAACGCACATGACATGAAAACAATTAAATATTTAATCAATTAATCGAAATTAATTTCGATGATATAAAATATTTTATAAACAACATTGAATCTAAAAGATGTATCCGCTGTAACAGGTAAATATCGACTAAATCAACGAGCAAATAAAACCACTAAAAATTAAAACACCAACAAAAAACCAGTATCCTTTCACACACATTTTCGAGATCGTCTCATATTAAGATCTACTTATTTCCATATCCTTGCATTCGAAATTAGATTATTCCTTTATGCAGCATCCGCGAGATGGACCAGTCAATCCGGTAAGTAGTTACATGCCAGATATTTTCAAAGATCACTTGCATAATCAAACGAAGGGTCAGTTTGATGCCAACGGTCACACGGTTCGGGAGGAGGTCAACTGGTAGAAAGGAAGGGTGAGTAAGGTGAAGCTGCGGAAGAATAGGTGCGAGGGGAAGTGGTATCAAAGGTGGAACAGATTATTTGGAGGTGAGAGATGCGTTTTTTCTTCTAATTTATGTGAGAAGTGACGACTTGCCTAATTTATGTGAGAAATTTTCCCGTTTTGCATTTATTTTCGGTTAGATTGGAATTTTAATCGATCGAATGTATCTATAAATATTTATTACCAACTGTCCGATTCAATGGACGATTTTTTTTCATTTTGATTAATTATCATTTTTTAATTCCACGAGCAGATAACTGTCATGAGAAAATAATGACCAATACTTATTTCGAACCTTGCAAGATGAATAGTTTTATCATTTTATAATAAATATATTATATTGTGTCCATTCATGCTACACACAGAATTATTCGTGTAATTCTTTAATAAAATCATTTTGTTTATTTCTTTTATTATTTTTATTCATTTTAACGAAGAAACCATCGGTTTTGAAACATGTAGATATTATAACATTGATTACAGTGGTTTACAAAAAATAATTTGTTTAATTTAAAATAAATATATATAATAAATATAAATCCGGATATCAGAAAGAATTCTAGCATCCGATTAGCACTGAACTGATCTTAATAATTTCATATTTTATATAGGTACCTACGTGTTTCTTCATTTTAAGTATTTTTCCGTTAGATAGCAATTTATCAACGGGTTCTTAAAAATATATATTTTTTTATTTTGTTTTGGAACATACATAATATATTGTATGATTATTATAATCATAGACAGGGCGATATTTAAAAAAAAACAACAACAAAAAAAATACAATCAGAACAATAACATTGTGTACAAAAATACAGAAAAAATCAGATTAGTGCAAAATATATTTCTTCTTCTGACTATTGGTTCAATAATTGGATATTAAATTGTGTAACATGTAGTAAATTATTATGAACCGGGTTATAATTTATAATGGTATTTCTGTAGGTATGAATTAATAAATAAAATAATAACATTTATAAATGTTGAAGAATTAAAAGTTGTTAATAATCCATGTTATTAATTTAATTCATGTTTGCGCAAATAAAACTTAACGTATTTTCAATATCGTACACATTTTTTTGTATTAACTTATTATGGGGGGGTTGTATGGTTGATACCCTGTTCATGCAATACAATGATGATTTATTATCAAAAATCAAATTAAAAGATACACTTTACAAAAGATGGAAAAGTAATCCTACAAATAAATTTTATGAAAGAGAGTATAAATGCACCCGAAACAAAGTTTCAAAATTAATCAGTGTTTACAAATTAAAATTTTTCAACTCAAAATTTAAAAATTATTTTGCAGACTCAAAGAAAACGTGGGATGAAATAAACAGATTATTAGGAAGAAAGAGTAAAAGTAACTGCGATGAAGTAATATCACAATATTTCTTAAAAGAACAAACCACTGAACAAACATCTAACAATTTTGCTAACTTCTTTTCTGATAATGTTAGGCAATTATTACATGGATGTGATAAAAAAGCATTCAATATTCAAACACATAGACTCCCACACAGCATGCTCTTAACACAAGCAAAGCTCTGTGATATCGAAAAAGTAGTTAGAAGTTTAAAAAATAGCCAGTCGCCGGGGATAGATAAAATTAGATTGTCTGATATTAAAAAACATTTTGATATCTTAGGACCGATTTTAACTCAATTAATTAATATGATTTTAACGGAGGCAATTATACCAGAAGACCTCAAATGTAGCATCATCCGACCCATCTACAAAGGTGGTAAACACAGTGAAATTGAAAACTATAGACCGATCAGTATTTTACCTGCAATTGAAAAGATTCTAGAAAAATATATATCTATAAAATTAATAAAGTACCTTGAAAAATTTTCTATTATTGATACCCATCAATATGGTTTCCAGAAAAAAAAGAGCACAGATATACTACTCCAAGATTTTTCAAACATAATTAATAATGATCTTAATTAAAGAAAACATGTACTTGTATTATTTATTGATAATTCAAAGGCGTTTGATACTATTGATCATAGTAAATTACTGGAAACTCTTGAAACAATTGGAATTACAGGAAACTTACATAAATTATTTGTTAATTACTTTGAAAATAGAAAGATTTGTGTAAAAATTTTAGATCATTATAGCAAAAAAAGAAAGTTTTCGCCGGCGTACCACAAGGGTCCATACTAGGCCCTACCTTGTATATTATATATGTTAGTGCAATGAAATTGATTTTCTCTCATGTAAAACATTATGTTTATGCTGACGACACTGCCTTAGTTATTTCACACGAGGATTTATTAATGGCGAGTATTTTACTGCAAATTGACTTTGTCACTCTTCAAAAATGGTCACATGATGTAGGATTAATAATCAATGCTAAAAAAACGAAGCTTATGCACATAAGATCTCCTCATGCCAACATCACCATAACTCCTAAAATTGTTTCTCATGATTTTGATTGTATCCATAATTCTGTAATACAACCATGCTCTTGTAAAAGTATTGAACTTGTTTCAAAATACGTATATCTAGGCTTAACAATAGATTGTAATTTTAAATGGGATTTACATATACAAAAAGTTTGCACAAGGCTTAGAGCTATAGTGAGCAAACTTTATAGACTGAAGTTTTTTATTCCACTGAATACCCTTAGAATAATATATCTATCATTGGCAGAATCCCTAATAAGATATGGAATAACTACATGGGGACATTCAACAAAAACAAATCTTCTTTCAGTGCAAAATTTACAATATTCCTTAGTAAAAATATTATTAAACAAAGCTGAATACGAAAAAAGACATGATGTATCAAAATCATTACTATATAACTCTGTAAATTTATTATCTGTTCGTGCTATATTGTGGTTAAAAATTGCGAATCAGCATACATCTCAATCTGAGTATAATAAAATAGTGGTACATGTTCATAATACAAGACTAACTGCAAACGATGGACTTGTTATTCCCAGATACCTAAATAAATACGGTCAAAGAACTCTAGAATACCTCGTACCAATAATTTACAACATGTTACCCAATTCAATAAAAAACTGTGAATTGACTTTCAGAAGAAAATGTATGCTAAAAAAATGGTTATGTGAAAGAATTTTTTTGTACTAACGTCCGTATTTCTAATTTTCGTTTTTAATGTTTTTTCCATTTTTATAATCTTTTTTCTTCTTCTTTCTTTCGTTTTTCCTCGGCTCTTTATTTTATATATGTAAAAATATGTGGATGTATGTATATATAATGTATATTTTATAAATTCTCTAAAAATTATTTGTAAAAGAACCCGTTGACAAACTGATATAAATCAGTTTAACGGGACTTAATGTTGAAATATGTAAAAAAAAAGAATGTTAAATAAATAAATAAAAAAAAACCACGCTGGAATAATATACAAAATACCAATAGCATACAAAGTACCTATACAAAAAAAAAACATTATTATTAGCAAAAACAAAAAAGTTTTAAAATAATTTCTAATCAATTTTGGAATGGGTTGCTTTCCCAAATCTTGAAGAGAAAAATTACAAGCCAATAAAAAAAATACTTTGTAAGCGTTAACCTCGTTAGCCAAAGCGTTAGAAAAAGCCAAAACCTGCGTTTCACGCCGTTAGCGGTTGCTTCGATCCTTTATTTTTCTCGTATTTATACGCAGCCTTTTATTACTGAATATTTCATGGCAAGCGATGTCATATTCACAGCGCTAACATTTCTTTATAAAGTTTAACCCAACCGGTTTAGCATTAGCATAAAGAGATTTGGTCAAGACTTCTACCAGCGTGTAGTTAATCCCCCTCTTTTTAAATATCGGTTACCAATGTTAGAAAATAAGGGAGAAGTCGTGTTAAAAAGGTTACATTCTTAATAGAAGAATTCTTGTTATTTTTGTGGCCCGCTGACTTGTTCATGAGGTCATTTGACCTTCGTTACAGGCTATTATTTGAGATTATTGAGAAAAATAATGCCACGTGCTTCGAAGAGTGGACCCGACAAGATTCAATATATTTATCAATTTTGTTAATTACCTGTTCCATAAGTATTCTACGTTTGACCAGATTTTTTTTAATATTCAGCAAACATTTATTCTGTTGTAATAAATATATTCCAATTGATCTGATTTTCAATCAGATTATATTTGATTGAAAAAATGTACAAGATTTCTATATAAAGGTTGAGATATTGATATATCGGTAGATATTTATTTTTATTTTTTGAGACATTTACATAAATATAGAACACCAAAATAGAAGAAACAATGAAAAGACATAATAATAAAACCATTAAATAAAATTTAGTTCAAACGCATGATGGAGTTATATTAGCTTACAGATAATAAAATTAGCACATGTTTTTTTAATGCAAATCTGTTTATAAACATGTCTGTATCTTCACAATCTACGGCAATATACAACAACTTAAGAGCCATTGACCAACAGCTGAGAATAAAAGTTTAAAAATGCTTTCAACTGTACAGGGAGGTTCCGATGAGAAGGATCGATTATTCCCTTATCAAAAATTTTAAATAAAAAATTTAATATCGATTTATTTCATTCGAAACATGCTTTAATATATCCTAAGCACTAAAATGCTCAAAACGTTAGATTATAAAATATAAAATATCGAGTACTTCTTGTGTTTTTGATTATAAGTATTTATGATTTTTCAATAATGTCTTAAAAAAATAAGTTTGCACCTTAAATAAATAGAAAAACTGAAGTATTTTCGTCACAAAACACGTTTTCGGATATATTTTTTAATGATTTTAATTTAACTAAAATTAAAATTCCTAAATATGTGTTTACTAGATTATGTATTCATTAATTTTATTGTATGAATTTTTGGATTTATTGTCCTTTACAGCTTTTCACATTTCCGTGACCGATATATCTAATTACGAATTAGTTGGTTACGCAGATGCATCAATATAACAAAGGATGTGTATAGAAAATATTTAATGTGGAAATCAAGACAAATAATGTCAGAAAGAGTGAATGCAAAAAATCATTAACCGTTCTTCTTTAATTTTGATTCTACGCACAATGGTCGAGATTGCATATTAAGCTGGTCAAAAAAGTTGCTGATATAGAATTGATGGTAGGTAAAATATTATATTTTTATGTTCGAAGAATCGCATTATTTCCATCGAATATTTTTAATAAATTATGTACTTAAGTATGTTTTTTTAAAAATATATAAAACAAGCAATCTCTTGAAATTTATTCTAAAAATTTAATATTTCAGATATATCCAAAAACGGTCCTTCACAAAGATGAACTGGTTCTTTCCTCGTATCAAAACCAACACAGTATTTTATTATAATGAAAAGGGGTGAATTTATTTATTTATTAATTTAGAAGTTGAGAAGAAATTGTCCAGTTCATATGTAGGTATCTCCCCTCCTACCCCCCCCCCCCCCCTTACCTTGCACAAACAATATCCGAAATGTTATTTATCGCATTTAAAAATTAATATTAACCATACACCATAATTTTTTTAATTATATGTATGAGTGCCTTTTTTCGCGGCGCCTGTTTAATTTGTACGGATAAGTTTGTTTATCAAATGTACATACTCAAAACTATATTTATTGTTGTAATTTAATAAAGATAAGCTCGTTAAAAAAAAATCAAATCACTACTTGCGTGAGTGCTTTTGATTATTTTTTTTGTTATTATGCCGTGTTACTCATCCTCCTTCTTAAGAGGAATATAAACGCCAGAAATATTTGACTTCTTACGTCTTTAGAACTCCGCGTATTTTTGGTATTATCTGTGCGTGGAAAGTAGCGCTAAAGTTGTTTTTATTTTTTTATGAATAAATTTACAAGAAAGAAAAAAGTTAGTCAAACAAACGAGTCAAAAACAATCTTCGCCATAAAGGGGTATTTTTAAAAAGTTGTTTCTTATATAACTTCATATTTATCTAATGAAAAAAACAAATTATTTAGTACTTTGCGCTTATATTTTTTGTAACGTAATTAATATAATTTTATTTTACTTACATTAATTTGAAAATTGAGGAAAAGCTTCAAGATTAACATATTTTTTCGTATTCATAATGTAAACCGATTCGTAGTAAAGATAAATCTAAATAGTGATTTGGCGTATAACTTCATCTTAAACCAACGTATCCGCGTCAGGGCAGATGACACTATAATGCCCTCCGAAACGTTGGCTAAGTAAGGAGACGCGGCATAATAACCCAAAAAATTAATCAGGAAAATATTTTTGAAAATCTCAAATGGTATATCTATCTCATGGTATTTATTTTTTCTGAATTTAGCGTTTTTTTTAATATAGTAATTTTTGTTATTATCCTACCACAGACAATTTACAATCTGTATACATTAATGCATATCAGTATACACATGGTTTCTTCCTTCAAGCTGTACTTGATTGTTTATAAATAAGATTTCCAGGTATATAGACAAGGACTTCCCATACCAGGCAGACCAAGTCTGACCAAGGTGCCATGTCCGTTTACAAATTAACGACGCACGCCGCTCCGATCTTGACGTTTGGAGATTCGTAGCTTCGGGGTCAATCGGGTGCATCGTGCACTGACTGCACTCATCCCACGGCTGCTGCAATATTCAAAATGCACCCCACCCTCACCACCTCCCCATCACACCCCCTGGTGCTGCACTTTAGGTGGGGGAGGGGGACGAGTGCATTCGCATTTTCCCGTCCGATTTCTGCATCTCCCTCTGGCACGCGTTTCTATCCAGCAAAACTAAAATATCAAACTGTGAGTCATGTCGGATCGAGATTACTCCCGTTTCACATAATGTAGGAGGGTGGAATACCACAAACATTATGCGCACATGATATAGTGGTGTTTTTAATTAACCACTTCTACGTATTGCCTTTTGTGCCGAACGAACCACTATAATTCATGAACGGCCGTTTCATAAAAACACACCCAACAATTGTATCATACTCGTAAATATAATATATTTGCTAGTCAATCCCAGGGAGTCTGCTATGCCTCAATACAAAAGACTATCCCATCAAAAACGTGGTTTCAACAATTCCCACATTTTCAAAAACTTCCTCACATATTCAATGATAATTGGACAATATTCCGTTCCTTCTCGTATTTTTAAAATTCATGTGCTTGACTCCCAGATTGTGCTTTCTATGGTATAAAAGTGAGAACTATAGATGACATATTTCATTTTTTTGGTTGTCCCTCTCCACAAAAATATCTTCTCTTCTTCCCTAAATGTCTCTACTAAGTCTGAACCCGACTTCAATCTTCCACATAATTTGAAATTTGCCTATTTAAACAAAATTACTAGATAAAATAACTTCAAATAATTTGAAATTATGGCCTAGAACACCCTTGAAGGGTGAAAGCCAGAAACATTAAAAAATATATAATATAATAAATAATAACCTTAAACCTACATAGCTTCCATTAAACATAAATTTGTAATCCCGTGTGCGTTCTACACTCAAATAGAGACATTGGATGCGAGTTTTAATGCGAAATATAAAAAATATAGTGGTTTAAATAAATTTATATTGTTTCATACATCTTATCGGTACCTGCAAAAAGAATATAATTTTGGTTCTTAATTTTTTTGCAATTGAAACTTTTGACGATCCAAAAACAAACACCGAATGCTTTATATTACTTATATTAAAATATGATGGCTGTGGCGAAGCAATCATTATCTACGCCTAGTCATTATGCTGAAAGGTTTTAAAAGTCATTTAATTTTAGTACTTTCCACAGTTTCCGGAAACTAGCGTTACAAGTGCGTAACTGGTTCACATATAGAACCAATTTGAGGATATCGATTTTTGTTTAAACTTTTTTACACTTTTTCGGGAGCCAAGGGGTTAAAAATCTTTTGAAGCCAATTCTACATTTTGACAGTTAAAGACAGTAAAACATAAAGATAGTAACCCCTTAACGACCGTTTTTTCACAAATCTGATCTAAAAAATGCAACTTCGGACTCGAAAATTAAAGCTCAAATGAAAAAAATGTTTTACCTACTACAAAATCGACTTCAAATATGGTGTAGATTTACAAGTTTTCCGTTTTCGGACATCACGTACATAAAAATAACTGACGGAACGTTGTGTTGTACAATCTTAACAACGTTTAACCCATCCAAGTTAGGGAATAATACTTCTTGTCATTAATGTACCACCCAAATATAGAGATTTCTGGGAGTTCGGATTTCGATTCAGCCTTCGATTTAATTAATATCATATATCCACATGAATATTGAACACACACATATTGAATACAATGAATTCACCTAGATTTTACCGTTTATCCCATATTTGTAGGTTTTGTAAATATTCAAAACTACCTACATTTAATTTTTTTTTTATTTCATAAAAATTACCTACCCAAATTTGGGTAGCTATCTTTCGTGTGGTTTAGGAAACAGTATTTAAGTAATATCAAAAATGAAATAAAGAATTTCTTTCGTTCCCTCCTTTGTGGCCGAATATAGTTGCATTAAACTTATATCTAAACAATAATGGAAGTGTTCTACAGGGAGTTGGAGAGCAGATAGCATTGGAGCAGAGGCTAGGCTTCGGCCTGCAGCGCCACCAAAAGTTATTTATCATACGCTTCAACAAGTTTCTAAAGTATTATACGGGCTTTGGAAATGTTGAGAACAGCCAGGACTGCGGAATATTTAAATGAAAACAGAGCCGGATGGTGTCTGGGGAAATAAATTTGTACGGCCGACGGGCGGGGGCGGGGGTTGCGCGGAGGTGCTGTAGAGGGGGGGGGGAGGGGGGCAGGGTGGGGACTCGATACACCGAGGGTGGCTGTGGATGTAGATGTAGAATTGTAGAAATACACGAGGACCCCACGCAGGACGAAAACTAAACGAAATAATTTAGAGGCGGTGTTTATACGGGAGTGAGAAGGCACCTATCCGCTATTAACATGGGTAAATTATTTTACTAAATATATAATGTTGACCTAATGTTAGGTTTGATTTTAAATGGTAGATAGCGTATAAAACGATTATTTAACTCTTATTTTTAATAAATTAATCTTGTATAAATTACTAAACACTTGTTGTTTGGACCTAGATAAATAAAATAAAAATAGTCCCTGAAAGAGGGCGTAAGTGACGTCATAGTTCAGGTATTTATTTATTTACATTTGATATATTTAAAGCCAAAATAACAGAAATAATATTACATAATAAAAGAATATATTTAAAATGAATACAAGTGTTATTACGTTGTTTTAGGTCGATATTAGTTCCTAGCTAGGCAGATTGGTATGTTCGTTTTCGTACTAAATGTGTGAGAAAAGAAAGAAGACGATCTTGCTGACGTATATACGTTCTCTCTCTGGGACTACTATATACATCTGTAATTATGTACTAATTTAGAAAGGCTGAAAAAAAAGAATATGATAAATTTTCACAAATTTATTTTGCCTGGTGATGGAACACGGAAATGTTGTGTATGTATCTAATTCATTTTAGTGATAGTGACTTTTAAGTGCCAACCGGTTTCGGTAAAACCATGGCATGGTTAGACATTTATTTTTATTTATAGACTAACCCACGTATGCGTGCAATCTAATAGCCGTATTCGTAAAAGAAATGTGACACAATGTCACACCGTTTAATTAAAAAATATAACTATGTTTTCTAAAAAGTTGTAACAAGTGACCGGTCAGTGGTTGAGTGGGCATCGCGTTTGGGTCCCACCCAGGCGTCCCGTGCTCGATTCCTCGGCTGGCTAAGTCCTACACCACAACACAAGCAACATCTTCCGCTTAGTGTGGTGGTAGTAGGAGATTTTCAAATTATGTCAGGTTATTCGTAACGCGGAAACGCTTGTCTTTCTTTTTAAAAAAAAAGCATATAAATACATCAATTCCATTTACGACAGCTTTGAAGTAAATGTTGACACCACGCACCAAACGAAACATTCGGCGTAGCAACCCCTCGACTGCGTCTGTATCTAAATGAAATTTAAAATATGCATTTAAATTTATTGCTGCGCTGGGGTGGGAATTAAACTCGTAACTTCCGATTCCTAGACAAAATATATAGGTTTATGTTACGGAGACCGGACAAAAATATGACAAAATACATAGGTTTATGTTACGGAGACCGGACAAAAATATGACAAAATACATAGGTTTATGTTACGGAGACCGGACAAAAATATGACAAAATACATAGGTTTATGTTACGGAGACCGGACAAAAATAATATATCTCGAAGTTAAATCATACAAGGTTATATATAATTTGAGGAAAGGTTAGAATTAGTTAAAGAAGAGTTTAAGCCTAGAAAATTTTATTATGCACGGTGACCGGAAATACGTAGAATATCATATTTGGAGACATTCGTTGATATTGTTTACATCAGCTCCACACAGGAGGCCTCCAGGAAAAAAGATCCCTCAGGCCCTATGTCATCTTTGGGGATGCTGTGTGAAGGGTCTTCTTAGGGAAAGGAAGGAGAGGAAGTTCTGGGAAGTAAAAACGTATGTAGGTATGGTGAGTAGGTATCTGGAGGTTAATGTGTAGAAGTGACGGAGGCATAATTCCATCCCTTCCACTGCGGTGCAAGACTATGGGTCAAGAGAGTCCATATAGAGAGATTGTATACGTTAGGGCTCCCTCAACCAACCTATCTTGATCCGGCCCGCCACGCTGAAGATGGTCAAACGCATTGGCCGCCAAGACCTAAACAAACCTCTCCTCATGAACATGTTCACTCCTGCTAAGTCACCATACGTAGCAAACCACTTGGGGACCTATAGTAGGGGTGTTGGTTATCTAATAAATAATTCCGAGGCGGCAGTACCCATACCCGCCTCCCAAGTTTAAGCTATCGTCTTCGAGTAAATCGAGTCAGAAGATGGAATTTCTTAGCTTAAATTTGATAAAAATCGGCAGCTATGAGGTTAATAAAACCAATTGTTTAATGACTTAAAATGCGTCGAAGTATAAACCTGGCTCTAAAAGTTTTTTTTTAACCCTTTAGTTACAGAAAAAAGGCAAAAAGGAAAAAAATGGGTTTTTGGGTTCGTTTGTATGTGCGTTGATTAACCATTTTCCCGCTTGTATTACGAACTTCCGGAGACTGTGTATAGATATCTATTTTTAGGTGAAAATTACTCTGATGATATCCATCCTCCAATGGGAGGCTATCTTAATACAGAGTTTCACCAAAGATTTCAAAACCCTTATCTTACTAATCTTACTAATATTATAAACGCGAAAGTTTGTATGGATGTATGTATGTTTGTTACTCTTTCACGCAAAATTTACTACATGGATTTTAATGAAACTTTACAATACTATAGCTCATACATCAGAATAACACATAGGCTATAATTTATACATTTTATTTTCAATATATTGAAAATAATAATTATTGTTTAATATGATTGTTAAATCAAAAATTCGATTTTACAAAATATTTAAATTTGTGAATTTATTTGAAGTACTCGCCTAATACTTTGAATCCAATCAAGAATTATAGATATTTTAAATAAATAGGTTAAGAATTTTGGTATAAACATAGATGGGACCTAGGAAAAGAAAATAGATTACTCGAAGTACTAATCCTACCCAGACGAAGTCGCGGGCAGAAACTAATGTAAAAAAATTTCGATCGATATCACGGTCGATATGAGGTTGCGAATTGAAAAGAGTTGACGAAGAATCTTCTGACGGAAAAATCTGAGCGAATTTGAAAGGGCGATCTCACCATTCGAGAGTATTTGCTACTTTGAACACACAGATTATGCATTATGATTATGATAGGTAGTTATTATGGTACTTAGGGAAGTACAAAAGTTCTAAGGGTATTTATTGTGTGGATAAAAAACCTTCTTAAATATCATTGAAGAAGAATATAACAATAATAGTCAATTTTTTAAAATATGAAAATGAACTAAAAACAGATACGACGTACGCTTTATCAAATTCAGCCATTGCGTCCTATTATGAGACTGTCATATTGGTCAAACTTCATATTTCAAATTTCAGAGTTAACAATATTATCTTCGACTAATGTTTTTTAATGTTAATAAAATAATGAATTCCTTATTAAGAGCATATTTGGTGTGGGCTGTAAGTAGTTACTTAATATCAACAGTGTATCAGAAATTCCAGGCTTAAAAAAAACCTTTGCAAATATCATGATGAACTCACCGTTCGAATGTAAATATCATGATGAACTCACCGTTCGAATGTAAATATCATGTTGAACTCACCGTTCGAATGTAAATATCATGATGAACTCACCGTTCGAATGTAAATATCATGATGAACTCACCGTTCGAATGTAAATATCATGTTGAACTCACCGTTCGAATGTAAATATCATGATGAACTCACCGTTCGAATGTAAATATCATGATGAAATCACCGGTCGAAGTAAATATCATGATAAACTCACCGTTCGAATGTAAATATCATGATGAACTTACCGTTCGAATGTAAATATCATGATGAACTCACCGTTCGAATGTAAATATCAGGATGAACTCACCGTTCGAATGTAAATATCATGATAAACTCACCGTTCGAATGTAAATACATGATGAACTCACCGTTTGAATGTAAATATCATGATGAACTCACCGTTCGAATGAAATCATCGTTCGAATCACTCAACCATTTTAGAAAGCCAATGTTATCTGATTTATAGTTTTAAAAAATCTTGTTGTCATAATTTTCCGAAAATCAATTTTCTTATTCATAACGCACGGAACTACACAATGAAATCATTTGTAGATACCATGTAGATACCTATAACAAAAACCTAATTTTGTAATTTTTTTTTTTTTTTTTCTATTTTTTCACTTTTATAACTTTTGGTATAATTTCTGTGTATTACGTGTAATCCTCGATAACATATTATTTTATAATCTATAAATCTATGTAAAACGCCCCCGTGGGCGTATAACCACAATAAATAAATAAATAAATATTTAAAAACTACCACAAATTCGTTAAAAATCACGGGATGTTGAAGTTATTGAAAGTTTGTGAATATTAAAATATTTATAACATATTTGCCTCGGGACCATAGCCTATCAAAACAATAATTAGAAATGTTCAGAAATTTACCATTCAAATGAACACCGCCGGTCATTAAAAAAAATCATGATTAAAACTTAGATCTGCCAAAAATGTAAAAAAAAAGAAATACACATTTTAAAATATTATTAATAAACATTAAGATAAAACAATTTTGGTACCTTTTTATCGCTTTTCTGATATGATTTAAATCCCGCATTGCGAATAACCTGACAATGTTTGAAAATCTCCTAATACCACCACAATGGAAAATGTTGCTTGTGTTGTGATGGAGGACTTAGCAAGCCGAGGAATTAAACAGGGGACGCCTGGGTGGGTCCCAAACGCGATGCCAACTCAGCCACTGAATGGTCAGTTTGTTGAAGTTTAACAATTTTACGCATTACGCGGGATTTTTTTTACATCACGCACGCACGCACCGAGAACCGAATTAAGTATCTTCAGAAATCTACTATATTGTTTATCCACACATCTTTAACAAACATAAATAAAATAAAATTGTAAAAAATTTCCTTAACAACCACGGGATTTTTCTCAAGGTCCACAATTCAATATTCGATTCGGTTTCCATTACACAAACAATGAAGTGACCTCGAAAAGCGTGGCATATTATTTCTACGAAAAGAATTTTAAAAGGATAACTGACCTACTCTACGCGGTGATTCAGTGCCGGTCCTTTTTTATTCGTCGCTTTCCCTTTCTGGCTCGGCTCCGGGTGGCGGGTGCGAGCGAGAGGTGGCGCTGCACATGGCCGGGACTGTTGGCGGGAAATCGCAAATAATTTCCCACGACTGCATGGAAAAAAGACCCGGCGGAAAAGCCCACGTACACACTGTATTGGGTGGCGGGGAAAAAGAATGAAACTGAATGTCCGGGCGAACCACTCATAAAGTCATAATTCAATTTATTCCAATTAACGAAGTATTTTGGAATTAAAAAAATAACATAATAATAAATATTTAATTAGTAGCAGCAGTTGGTATCCTCACTGGTTCTTCCGAACTGATGATAACTTTATTTACAAATTAAAATATTATTATATATGAATAATTTTATGTATGATAATTTTACCATATAGATATGAATAATATTTTTTTCTGTTTTCAAATGTACAATTTGTAAAATTTAAAGGTAAATCTTAAGATACAAAAATTTTAAAATACATCAAAAAATATAATTATAACTACCTATGTTACACGGAGAAAAACGATCATTTTAATAGCAAAAACGGTTAAAAATGGGACTGAAGTTCTTACGAACAAATTAACAGGGTTTCAATGTTTATTGGCGGGAACATATAAGAATAATTTGTTGATATAAGTAATTTCGTACGTGTACCAACAAATTATTCTTACATTTTCCGGCCAATAAATATTGAAACACTGTTAATTTGTTCGTAAGAAATTCAGTCCCGTTTTTAACCGTTTTTACTATTAAAATTATCGTTTTTTCCAATAACATTTTTCTCCATGTATGAACAATATATATATAAATATAGTATAAATAGCCTTACTACTAAACAAAACACTACCTTAACCTTGACCCAAACCGCACTTAAAATACCGTTAAAAGGTATTTTAGTTACACAATGGATAATGACTGTAAAAGCTCAGATTCGATATGTACTTACTAAAAAAAAATCTTTAATTGTGCTTCGAAAGAGCTGGCAATGGTGCATTTCAGCAGACTGAGTGTGTTTACATAAAGTGAGTTTATTTCAGACTTATCATTTTTAATTTCACTATTCCTAATATCATAAAAGTTTTATATTTACTAGTTCTAGTAGCTCTACATATATTTTGCGAAGGTACCCACCCATTCGCATTGGTAGGTATGTGCGTAGCCAATGAGTAGTTAGTTTGGTCTAACAGATTTTGCATTGAGCGAGCCAGAAGAATAGGGAACTACCTACTATAAAGGATCGGTTACACAGAAACCTGAAGTTTACAGAAAATGACACGTAATTTTTATATTATTTGGGGCTTACTGATTTATTTTTTTTAATTCTTGAATCACTATCCCCAGGATTTCTGCTGTAGGTAGGTACTACCATGAAACACCGGGTTTGAAACACTCGAAATACAAAGCTACGGATAATAACTGTTCCACGAAGGTCTTCAAAATATCCAAACCATAATTTAGAACAATATGTTTACATTCGTAAAATATGATTCCGGATTTCTCGAGCGGGTAGCCCCGGCTCGGGGCGGACGGCCGATTGGAAACCTCGCCGGCATCCATTTTCACCACATTTCCCGCTCTCCGTTATTTTCTTTTTCATTTAATAGGCGTTCTTTTCTCCTTTTGCCCCGATACGATCGGGATCAAATGTTTGGGAGCGGTTCGACTCCCGACTTATTTTTTTAAAATTATTCCCTACGCCTTTTCTTTATTGTCGTGGGCCGGTAAGAATAATGGACCGCTTCCGACTTTCGGCCGCGCCGTGGGCCGGTTGTGACGCGACTTTTTTATAAAAATTTACTCCAAAATATGCTGACTAATGGATTGGAATGAAGTCGACACCAACTATGTGCGAACTAGTTAATTTTAACTTTGCTTGAAATATGGAATTTTTTTTTTTAATAATTTACCTTTATAAAAATATTATCACACTTTTTTTTTAATAAAATATATTTTGTTTTTAAACAACTTTTTGAGTGCGTAAACAAATATAAAACACCAACTGGTTTGGGTTCTAATAAATCGAAACGAAAAATGAAAAAGAAGAAGAGATAGAAAATAAAAAAGGTAATGGTCGTAACTGGGAAACGAACCGAGGATCACCGACTTACCGGGACACGCACTGCCCCTAACCACACTGCCATAGTGATTTTTTTTAAATATGCAAAAATTTTGTTAAGAATAATATTACTATCAAAAAACAGATGACAATGGTCGAGTGATTAGAAGCATTGTCCCGGTAAGACAGATATCGTGGGTTCGATTTCAGTTGACGACCGTCCGTGGTCGAGTGGTAAGACACTTGACTCCCATTCGGAAGGTCAATAAATTTTATTTGATTAATTTGTGTTATTTCACAATTAATTAATAAAAATAATATATGTTATATTTGCAGCGCGTTCAAGAGTGGAAGATACTCTCAGTATCGCCCTGGTGTAAGACCACCATTCAGAATTGAAACGTTGCTTAATAATGGCTTTAGCCGTGTTTAGTGACTAGATCTGAATAGCCAGGTACTTTCCCACCTTCCTCTTCCCCGTCTCCTTCCCTTCCCCACTTACCTTCAGCCTCACAACATACTCCAATTGGGGATGCCATAGTCTCACTGGCTCCAGAAGGCAGCAGTTGGGACTCTTGTGAGGTTTCTCTACAAAAACAAAAAATAAAAAAGTTGCGACCGTCACCTTTTTATGCGCTGTATCTTGTTCTGTTTCACATATCGTTCAGATATACATAGTATTATAATAATCTTCTTTAATACTTGATGTCTATATATTGTTGCTAAATAATAATCTTTTAGGGTAAATAACCAAAATACCGCAGAAAGTTAGAATCCCCGAGGAAAATAAAGCATGCAAGGAAAATGAAATAAAAGTTGAACGTCACCTCCTCGACCATCCCGGCACTGCCCGGGCGCAATTATGCGTTTAGAAAACTAAACACACCGCGGCGCCGCCATACACTATATATACTCGCTCTTCTCTGCCAGAGTATGACTAAAATAATACCTTTGGGACACTCCACTGTGAGGATATCAGAACTGAGCCCGTTGTAAATACTCATACCACGGAACTTGAATAATCACAAGAACGTACATTTTGAAAGCGGCGCATGCTTCGTACATGTTATTTAAAGGTTAATATTTTTTGGATGGTTTTTATTTTTGGTAAGATAATCAATTGTTCATCATGACTTGATTTATTTGGTATTTTTGGTATGACTTGGTACTTATTTGTCTGCGTAGTTGTTAGGTATCTACCGGCATTACTTGTTGCGAACTGACAAGTTATTAAGATGATAGACTTCGCTTTTCGGCCCATACAAAAAAGACGCCCGGGAAAAAACACTTTTTTACATCGAAAATTGCACAAAATGAATATATTTTTTTTATAATGCCTTCTAGAGGGTGAAAACTATGTCGGTATGTTTTCGAATTTTCGATGCGTTTCGTATTAACGTAAACATTCACTGTCAAACATGTACGATTTATCAAAAAATATTATTTAAGGAAAAAGTGCTGCTAACTCAACTCTCATAAAGAATTATAAAATTATAAAAAGCTACCGACGTAGCTTCTTCTTTCTAAAAAATATGTATTTTTTAAAATTTCAATTTCGTGAAAGTTTCGGCGTAGAAAAGTGTATTCTCCATAAACCCCTTTTCGAGCGATTTCTGTAGGTAAATTTGAGCGTTGTCTCATTCGCACATTTCGCATTCGCATGTATTGTAAGTGAGCGTGAGCTTATTGTGAGCGGGACAGAATGACAGACGCGGGTGTTCCGCGTGTGGTTCAAAGTCTAGCCTCATAAGGGGATACCCGGCGGTGATTTTTCCATACAAACGTATTCCCTATTTATCTCTCTGGATTTTAACCCTAGAGAGAATATTGTTTTTACATAAAATAGATATCAATTACTAGCGTGTCGGTACTTTTTGTTTTTTTTTTGATAAGTTACTTTTTATAGAAGTTATGACCTTCCAAAAATCAATAAAATTGACTGGTTTAAACGCCGTCAAAAGACGTTCAGTATACAAACTAGACAATGTTTTTTTAAAAAAAGCAAAACGTACAGATATAAAATAGTTTTTTCTTATGTAGTTGGTAAAAAAAAATTGAAAATCAGTCCACTTTTGGAGGAGAAAAGTGGGGAATACAAAACCTCGATTTTAGTTAGGTATTAGTTGCCCGGGGTGCATTGTCCCTTTCGCTCAATATCGGATGGAGTAAGAGCAACAGTGACAGCAACAATTTAGTAAAATCTATTTTTCAAATTTCTCCACCTCCGGGTATCATCTTAAGGGAGGATATGAATTGTAAACTCGTCGAACGCTGTAAAATACCTAAATGTTGATTTAACAGATAATTTAGAAATGTTTCATATTTTAGGTAAGATTTTTGTTTGTATCTAGTATGGTACTTGAATCTTTTTATCATCGTCATTACTTGTAATCCCACAATCAAACTAATATAAAATTATGAAAAAGTAATAAGTATTTTTTTTTACAAGAAAAACTATCTTTTTAAATTTTGAAGGCTATTTCCATAAATGTAACCCATCATTGAAGAAGAAGTCAACAATAATAATCTAAATTAGAAAATGAAAATGAATTAGACACAGAAAAATAATAAAACATAATAGTCGCAACTGGTACAAAATAGGTGTTCCATAAAAATAAAAATAACCGAGATACTATCTAGGTACCAAATACATTATTTGAATACTTGTTTTAAATGAATAAAATGTAGCTGCCAATAATATGAAAAAAACATTAATCGAAGATAATATCGTTAATTCTAACATTTGAAATATGAAGTTGACAAATCGCTGACCTAGTGCTTGTATGTTCAATAGACCATTTGCAAATTTTTTTTTTCTATGTCTTGTTCATTTTTATATTTTAATTTAGATTATTATTGTTGTCTTCTTCTTCAAAGTACATAATAAGCATTTATCGTGTTTTAATAATTAACGCCAATAAACAATACATTAGTACTTGAATCTTTGTGCTTCTTTCTTACATTTTTTACCTTTCACACATACTTACGCCGCTGTATCATAGTTAAATTTTTTTAATCTAGAGACCGCGCAAAATCGTTTAAGAGAATACCGGAAATTAGTCCTTTTTAAAACGAATTCTAGACGTATTGACTTTTTTTACAAAAAAACAAAAATTGAGTTTGAAGATTGTTATTTTATCTGATACACGCAGTTTTAAAATTTTGAAAAACTAAGTATTTTTAATATACTGAGGTTATATAACCGTTAGTCGTTGGCAGATTTGTTCAATTTTCAAACGATAGATTCTATTAAACAACACAAATTTCAAATCATATAATCATACAACAAAATAAATCAATACATAATCTAGTCAACATAGTTTTAAAAATTTAATTTTTAGTTAAATTAAAATCATTAAAAAATAAATCCTAGCGCGTGTTTTGTGACAAAAATACCTCAGTTTTTCTATTTATTTAAGGTCTTATACAAACTAAAATATAAAAAAAAAATTTACACACTTATTTTATTTAGACATTATTAAAAAATCATAAATACTTATGATCAAAAAATACTTACAAGAAGTACACTATATTTAATAATTTATCATCGTGCGTTTTGAGCATTTTTATTGCTTACTTGAATGTAGGTAGGTATACATAAAGGAAGTTTTTAATGAAATAAATCAATTAAATAAATTTAATTTTAAAAATTTGATTCAGGGAATAATCGATCTTTCTCATTGGAACCCCCCTGTACAGTTGCAAGCATTTTTAAACTTTTATTCTCAGCTGCTGGTCAATCGCTCTCAATGCCCAAAGCCAGTGAAATTGTGGCATCCTCAAACAGGTTTCCTTCGACTTCATAACATTCCCATGTTCTATTTGAGAAAATTAAACTGTTATTAAATAGGTACCTACCTAATATCTAAACAAATTTTAGGTAGTTACCAGTACCTAAAAGGTAACATGGTGCCTCCGTACAAAAAGCATATATTTTAGTAACTACGTCGGTTAACAAAACCGCAACTTTGAATTGCTTTTGAGAATCAAATAACGGCTAGAAAATTGGCTATCGTTAGCTCACATCCAATATGAACGCACCTCTTAAACCCTAACCGCCTTCCACCCCTGGATGAGCGGGTGGAGAAAGGGGGTGTGGGAGGGGGGGTTGGAAGCCATGTTGAATATATCACCCCCTCACCCCCGGGTGGAGATTAAACTCTTCGCTTGGTGCTAAGCAGCCGGGGGGTGTGGATAGCTATTGAGGGCGGGGAAGGGGGAGGGGGAGTTATAAGGGTCTAGAAAGGGGAGTGTTTTGTGAAAGGCATTAATAGGTGGGGTTGCGAGGATTGGTCGGCGATATACAACTAACTCGTCTGATAAATACATCTTTGTATTGATTCTCTTGCACTTATAAATGCATTATCTAATTTTGCAACGCATTTGTGTTAGTTTATAGTTACTCGGTACAAAACATATTTTTTTGGAAAGTAGAACCAAATCTTACAACAAATTATCGTTGGAAGATAGGTACCTCACTACCTAATGACGTCGATACAGAGTTAACGAGTAAACCTTGTTTACCTTACCTACACGGAGAAAAATGTTAAAATTCTAATATACGATCATTTTATTCGTAAAAACGGTTAAAAATGGGACTGAAGTTCTTATGAAAAAATTACTGGCGTTTTAATATTTATTGACGGGAAAATGTAAGAATAATTTGTTGGTATACGTACGAAATTACGTATACCAAGAAATTATTCTTACATGTTCCAATAAACATTGAAACCCTGTTAATTTGTTAGTAAGAACTTCAGTCTCGTTTTTAACCGTTTTTACGAATTAAATGACCGTTTTTTAGAATAACATTTTTCTCCGTTTGTGCTATGAAAACCAAGTAAAAACTACCTGTTATTAGAGTGGATCTCAGGTATGGGGGGCAGAGGGCACTGTCTGTGTACTAATGGTCGAGAAAATACAAAATAAATTTTTACGATACCTCTATATGAGAGAGTTTGGTTTTTACCCATGGCTGTTTACAACAGCATTTATCTCGGGAATGCTGAGTATCTGCAGCCTTAGTTCCAAGCAGGACGTCGCATTACTGCTGATGGCTTATAAGCGTCTGAATGGTTGACTATCAATACCAGACATTCTGGCTAAAATAAGACTTTATGTCCCCGATAAATTCAAGCGAGGCCGCCAACACAGGCTTTTAATTTTTCCCAGGTGCATAACTAACTTACCAATTGTGATGCCCTTGGGAAAACTCACTAGGTTAATTAACTCCCTCGCAGGTAACTTGGATATTTTCCAATGTCATATAATGATTTTAAGCGCGAATTAAAGTGATAGACATTTTAAGTGATGTTATAAAAGAATTTATTTTGTTAAAATTTAATTGTAAATTTTTTACCGGTTTTGCAATGTATTGGTTTTTGTACTGTTTTTTCAAATAAATAAATAAATAAAATTAGGTAGACACAACATTTCTAAATATTCACCAATACCTACATAAATAAATACCATGATATTCAGTATGCATATTACCTATATACACATTTTATTACAGATATTCAAAAACTTATAACCACCATCAGACTAGGACCTAGGTACTTGCCAATGTCGAGGATTTATCTATTTAGTATTTAGCAATGTATTAAACAATTTAATTCCACTTCACTAGTTTATTAATTTATAATAAAATCACTCCGACCTTAGGTAGGTATTTGAAAGTCGCACGTCTGCAAATTAGAACGTTAACTCTGAAATCAGCAGATGACTAAATAATAATATTATATACCTGTCTTGTCTCTGGCTGTAGTTTCTGACTGTTTTAGGTTTCAATCCTTACGGTGGTGGCACTAGGGGTTGAAATATCTTGTCGTATTAGTATACACACATGTAGGTCCGCCGTACAATTAATTATTTTGTGGACGTTACACATAAGGTTTTTATACCAAATACCTGGGCATAAGTCAATTTATTAATTATATTAAATCTCTTTTACTGTTTTGATGTGAATTTTTATTAATTTATTTATTATAAAAATACATTTACAGTTTAATGAAGCTTTGGCTGCCCAACTAGGTAGGTCTCCCGTTCTAGGATGGTCAGAATATCGCTTAAGTTTTCCCATCTATCTGCACGGAGAAAATTTTTATTCTAAAATACGATCATTTTATTCATAAAAATGGTTAAAAACGTGACTGAAGTTTTTACGAACAAATTAGCAGTGTTTCAATGTTTATTGGCGGGAAAATGTACGATTAATTTGTTGGTATACGTACGAAATTATATACATGTTCCCGCCAATAAACATTGAAACCCTGTCAATTTGTTCGTAAGAACTTCAGTCCCGTTTTTAACCGTTTTCATGAATAAAATTATCGTATTTTAGAATAACATTTTTCCGTGTGCAACCTGTGAGACAGTGCCCTACCTAATCGGTGTAATATATTATGAGACATTCCATAAAAATCAGAACACTTTTTAAAAGTGATTTAAAAAAAAAATAGATTACCTTTTCGAAGTGTTCTGACTTGGCACTATTCTGATTTGACCAGCTACTATTATGAGGCTAGAGGGAGTGGGGAGAGGAAGGAGGTGCAACATTGTTTACAATGACTTATAATGATTTGTGTTATTTCACAATAAATTATTTAAAATAATATATGGTATATTTGCGGCACGTTCCAGAGTAAAATATACTCTTAGTATCGCCCTGGTATAAGAACACCATTCAGAATTGAAACGTTTAATTTAATAGCCGTGTTTAGTGACTAGATCTGAATAGCCAGGTACTTCCCCAGCTTCCTCTTCTTCGTCTCCTTCCCTTTCCCACTTACCTTCAGCCTCATAACATACCCCAATTGGGGATGCCATAGTCTCACTGGCTCCAGTTCGGACTCTTGTGAGGTATTCACCATAAAAAATATAAAAAACCCTACACATAGCATTCCCAAAGATGACACATTTGCCCTGAGGAAAATTTTCATATGTTCCTACTTGCGGAGTTCCGTGGATGATCTCAGGCGACGCTATGACCTGAACCCAGATGACATAACAAAAAGGAGCAAGCATTAGATAGATAGATACCTTTAACAAAAATATACATGTAGGTATAAAAATGTACAGGTAAGTATAAAAATATACAGGTAGGTATAAAAATATACAGGTGCGTATAAAAATATACAGGTCGGTATTAAAAAAGGATCAAGAATATACATAGATAGGTACATGTAACAATTTGAGAATGAACGGAGAAATCTCAATAGAAAAGTCTGTATATTTACATTTTTTACTTTAATCGAATTATTTCATTATTTCTTTAAATTTCGTGCCCGATTTTTATATTTATACTTTAATGACTGGGATGTCAAATCAACCAGCAGGGTTACGTATATATATGTAAAGTGCTTTTTAAAAACTGATTTAAAATATGTACACATTTCAATACTTCATTAAATGACCACGTTTTACTGAAATTGCCTCAGTGTGCGTTGTACCAATTTGTGTTCATGAGGAAGAAAATCGTCGAAAATGGAACTAGCTCCTTTTCAACAAAGGAAAATTATTCGTGCACGAGAGAAAACTGGATAAATTAATCAAATTTCGTTAAAGAAAATTATCTAAGGACAATTGAATTTGAGATAATATGTTCATGATATGTGAAATCGGTTTGAAAGCAAATTAAAATGTTTTAGGTGTTTAATATAGCAATTAAATGGATTTTTAATTTCTTAATAGTTTTTTATGGTCATTGAAGGCTACCAATGAGGTTAGGTTTTATTAAGTTGGATGGCAACTTACCTCAAGATGATGATGAAGAAGTTGTAATTTATTGATTGCTTAATGGATGGAAACAATCCATAATAGATTACGGAATCATTGTTTGGGGATAAGCGATAAATTTAGCTATCGGTCAAATGGAAAGATACTTAAAAAAACGTAGAATGACCGACATAGGTCAAATATTCAACATTTTTGACGTACTAGATATACGCCAAATATACGTAAAAAAATACTACCCTACATTTTTGGCAAAAAAAAAATTTTTCAACCAACACAAATTATCATTAATAGGCTAGTTAAAGAGTACAAAAATATACATAAAAAACTCCGATGGTAAATACAAGCTTTTGACAGAGACATCAGAAATACCATTGTATGGTATTTATTCAACAATCTTTTAGTCGATATAAAAAATGAGGGAAGCAAAAAACATTTCACATATTAAAAGACAAATTAAAGAACAAAAAATGCAATATTGCATTTTTTTATAATGTAAAAGAATAAAAAATATGTTCGCAATACATAAATAAAAACCACTAACTAACTAACCATTACGCAGTTTGCCCTCAGGGTTAGGCAGAGTGGACGGACCCCCGAACAACTCGGTCTTGGCACGCACTACTAAATTATACATATATACAACCGTACCTCATAATATTTGTCTTTTTTTCTAGCCACCTCTATACGTGTTTTATTTTATTTCATCTCATTTTATTTCAATTTATTATTAAAGTAAGAAAACACACTAAAGGAAAGATTTTAAAACCAGGAACCTATCGTCATATTGATTGTCTCAAAATGGCGATAGTTTCGGATTAAAATTAAAAACTTTGCCAGGCACTCGAGCTCGAAAGTAATTATAGTATGACATAAGATAAAGTAAAAGCTTACAGGGATATAGGCACCCACCTTTCTAATATCCGCATTAAAGCTTAACCATCAAAGTTTTACGGAGCGACCATTCTACCCCTAAAAGTCCCACTATTACCGTATCTTATCCTTAAAATTGCGAGGGGGGAGGTCTTCCCGTGCCACAGGGATGGCAATATCTACAAAGGAGGGCGGCTCCAAGAACACCCCACACCTCTTTTACCCTTGAAGGGAGGCGGGTATGGGTCACCGTCGACCCGGGAACCATTTATTGGATAGCCAACACCTCTGACATAGGTCACCCCAAGTGGTTCGCTACGTTTGGTGATTTAGAGGTGCCATCGGGTGAGGTGTGTTTAGGTTTTAGCGGCGGATACACCTGACTACCAGCTGCGTGGTGAGCCGAGTAGGAAGAGGCCGGTTTAGGGACACCCTTTGACCTCTCGCTGGTCTCTCTCGACCCATCGCCTTTAACCCCAGCGGGAGGGATGGCTTCATACGTCCGTCACTCCTGGACACTCTGACCCCTAGATTACTTAAAGAGACCCTCCACACGGCTTCCCCAAATATGACAATATGGCCCTGAGGGAAATTATTTTTCTCAAGAACCTCATGTTTCCTCAGATTCTCGCAGATTTAAAACTACATTTTTAATTACAATATTATTAGAGCGCTGAAGAGGATGCCGCTTTGCTTCGCGCTCTGTTTTAAATCGACGGAAAATTCCATATCAAATGAAGATTTATGTTATACGTTTATTTTTCAAAGAAAGACAAACATTCCCGGGTTACGAATAACCCAAAAACATTTGAAAAATAAGATAGGACTTAGCCAGCCGAGGAATCGAACACGGAACGCCTGGGTGGGACCCAAACGCGATGCCCACTCAACCACTGACCGGTCTAAACACGTATTTGTGATGTTAAGTTCAAATAATTAAGAGTGATTTAAGCACATTATTGTAATTTAATATTAAACTAATGATACAAGGCGCAGTAAGGAAGTAGTAATTAATCCCTGTAATAAAATGGCGTCTCCATTTATGTAATGTCGTAAGGCGTCCCAATAAAATAGGGGAAAGAAAATAAAAGCGGAAGAAGGCTACAAAGAGCATGGCTTTTCTGTTATACTACTAAACATATCAAAGGCCATTTCAAGCAACGCAATGTCCCGGTTCTTAAGAGGAACGGCTTTGCGGCCGGTATCATACATAACGTAGTTTTGGATTTAAGGCCAAAATACCCAGACAAACTGAAAAATTATTTTTGTAATAAAAAGGTACTTCAAATATCTAGCTCGAACTACTACTTTTTTTGCTTTTAAATGATGACATATACTGTCAGTTTTGGTTCATTTTGGAAGCAACTTTTTGTGAGTTATTTATAATTATAATTTAAAAAAACTGCCTTATCCTTGGTTTTAAATCAATAAAAAATAAAATAGAAAATAAAAATGTTGTTAAAAATGCTTTTCTTTGGGTAGTAATTTTAATATATAAACGACAAGTTTTTGAGTAAATAGGTAGGTAATTTGTACATTGTAATTTTAATTTACACCCATCAAAATTGTTTCTAAAAAATAACTATTTTAATTTTTATATTTCATCATATTTCTAAAAAATATAAAGTAAAATTATTTTTTTAAATGTTTACATTTACTCGAAAATAATTGTCCAAGTTGCCTCTAAAATCATAAAGTATTAAAATCTTTAATAGCCTGTATTTTATAATTTAAAGCAAAAATAAATAAAATAACTCCTGTCCGAGCTAGATATTTGACATACCTTTTGATTACAAAAATAATTTTTCAGTTTGGTTGGGTATTTTGGCCTTAAATCCAAAACTACATTTTGTATGAAACCGGCCGCACAGCCGTTCCTCTTAATGGTGTTCCCTTGCCAGAACGAAGCAGACGCTAGGTTTCTCTCTGTGTGTGAATTGATCCACACAAAATTATTTTTATTTTATTAACTGACAACGGGTTTGGAATCTAGGACCTCTGCATCTAGGTCTAGAATAAAGCTAGCTAGTCAGTAGTAGCTTTGTAATGGAGGTCGTCTATTTCGATATCTTGCAAAAAATCAAAGCAAGTCGATAGGTAACAGATGTAGAATTATAAATGATCCAACACGGCTTTAAGCTTGGATTGAGTCTATGAGCCGTCGCGGCGCCGATCGATAGAGCGTCGCCCGTCCTGACGCGACCGCCTCCCCTGACGAAAAACCTCCCCAAACAAAACTGACCCCCGAATCACCAACCCGGTGTTATTTATTCAGCATCCCGTATGCGGGCGAAAAGGAGAAAATAAATTAAATTGTTTCCTGACCTTAATATTTGCGACAATTAGTTTAAGGCCTTATTCGCAATCCGATAGCCAATAACCGATGAATTGAGAATACAAAGAGAAGAAATTAAATAAGTTGGATGTGAAATAAAAACAAGGTAGACATCTAGTTTTAAATGACATCGCGAGAGTTGTAGATTTAACTGTATATTATTATGTATGATACTTTTTAATGGGAATATCGCACAAGACTGTCACGACATCGTCTAGAGCCGGTGAGACTATGGTATCCCCAATTTGGATACGTTGTGAAGCTGTGGGTAATGAGGAGGGGAAGGAGATGGGGAAGAAGAAGGGGGAAGTATCTGGCCATTGAAATCTGGTCACCATACCCTTTCAAGCAAAGTTTCAATTCTGAATGGTGGTCTTACACCAGAGGCCTTAGCACGCTTGATCTATAACGATCGGTAGGATAACTATCGGTAACTTCTCATCGTTCCCTAGGACAACTGCACATCGGTAACGTACAAACAACAGTTGATGTCGAATATGTTAAGGACACTTAGTCATTGTGAACTGTCACTTATTCGTTGGCGATTTGTAGTCATGCTAGGGAACGATGAGAAGTTACCGATAGTTATCCTATTGATCGTTCTCGAGCGAGCGTGCTAGGGCCTCAGGGCGATACTGAGAGTAGCTATGTTACACGGAGAAAAATGTTATTCTAAAATACGATAATTTTATTCTTAAAAACGGTTAAAAATGGGACTGGCGTTCTTACAAACAAATTAACAGGGTTACAATGTTTATTCTTACATTTTCCCGCCAATAAACATTGAAACACATTGGAAATTTGTTCGTAGTATAAGTATATAATATATAAGTAGTTCTTATAGTAGTAGTTCTTACGAATAAAATTATCGTATTTTAGAATAACATTTTTCTCCGTGTATACGATATATTATCTTTCATTAATTAATTATGAAATAACACAAATTAATCAAATAAAATCATTTTCCCCCGCCGGGATTCGATACCTAGACCTTCCGATTGCGAGTCGAGAGCCTTACCCCTCGACCACGAAGGCCGTCTAGATTCTATACTTAACACGAGCTAAACAAAATCTAAGTTCTTAACTGAACATCCCTACCGTCCTCTTCCCACCTCCTCCTCTCTACACACCCTTCAGCACCACAACACACCCTAATTGGTTATGCCATAGTCACACCGGCTCTGGTCAGCAGGGAGCAGTTGAGACTCTTGCGTGGTATTCATATAAACCAAAAAATATAAGAATTAAATATTTTCCATCATATGTGTCAAATTTGTCCTCTTTTTCATTGACATTCATGTGTACAATTGTGAAGGTACAAAGATACATTACTTTCAATTTTTTTTCCATTTCGTGTGATGTAAGATATTTGGACAACAGTCCGAAGAAAATGATTCTAGAAATTGTTATAGCTTACGTACCAACAGGCAAATCATAATGACGTAGTGTACCGGATGGATCAAGGAGAATTGAACAAATAAAAAAACATTAATAGCATTTGCGAATTGAATCGCGAGTCTAAATTAATGCTAAACCAATATTTTAGAATATTCTTTACTACCAATCAGTTTATATTATAAAATATATATATATATATATATATATGCTTTGGATAAATTAAGGCTTTTCCTACCGTTTCCATCGATTAAAATTAAAATTAAATTCTTAATTACGTTAGAAAAAGTATAATATTTATTTTTAATTTTTATTATAAGAAAAACTTTGTTTTTAACGTTTGAAGGTTATTTCCATCGATGTAATATATCATTGAAGAAGAAGACAACAAAAATAATTTAAATTTAAATACGAAAATGAACGAGACACAGAAAAATAATAAAACATAATGGTCGCAACTGAGACTCGAACCCAGATCTCAAGTCTTACCGGGACGGCGCTCTACCGATTCAGCCATTGCTATATATTATGAGTCTGTCGTATTTGTCAACTTCATATTTCAAATTTCAGAATTAACAATATTATCTTCGACTAATGTATAATATTTTACTGCCTCAGTTTTTCTCTTCATTTTTATGCTTATAACCTATAGTCGTGGCGATCTAAGGCACTCTAAGAATACATACATATTTGACTTGTGGCTTCCCCTTAAACGGAATAGATAAACGTCGCCGCATACCCATTTTTACATCGCAGATGATTTTAGAACACGTTTGAGTTTATACCTGATTTTTTGTTGACTTGGGAGCAATGCAAGATGTTTCTATTATATCGAGATTGGTAGATATATATATTATTTCTAAACGATCGATAAAAACATATATTGCGTATTACATGTTTTTTTTTTGAGAAATTAAAATTGAAAACTCTACCGCAGTAGGGGAATTACCTGGCAATTAAGGTCTGGTCAACAAAAATCGGATACTGTGTTTCCATTCATGCAAGGAGAAAAATATAATTTGAAAAAACGATCATTTTAATAAAAAAAACGATCATTTTAATAGTAAAAACGTTTTTTTTGAAGTTTTTACGAACAAATTGATAGGGTTTCAATGTTTATTGGCGGTAAAATACGTATGAAATTACGTATACCAACAAATTATTCTTACATGTTCCCAATTTCATACGTATTTTACCGCCAATAAACATTGAATCACTGTTAATTTGTTCGTAAGAACTTCAGTCCCGTTTTTAACCGTTTTTACTATTAAAATGATCGTTTTTTCAAATTACATTTTTCTCCGTGTGTCGGCAGTATTGTATATTAGATTAGTAGCAAATAAATTACATCATAATATTATGTAGACAAAATGTTATTGGAGTGTAGTGTAAAGAAAAAAAATACATTAAATTAATTTTGCCAAATCAATAATTATCCTAATTATAAAAATAACTTATATCATTGATGTAGCTATTCCAAATTCCAAAAAATAAGAAAATATACAGATTTAGGAAATGGCATTCAATGAATTTGGCATTCTCAGACTATAAAAATATTACCATTTGTTATTTCGGATACTGGCATTATACCTAGCTCTCTCATTGAAAATTTAGGCATATTAGATTTGTCAAAGAATTTGTATATAAAAATGCAAAAATCAGTCATTTTAAATACATATTGAAATACGAAAGATTTTTTAAATATTTATATTGAGGGATCAGTAGGATTTATAGGTCAAATTAGGAGTTCCACCGAGCCAAACCGTCTGACATGTGAATTATTTTCCCGTTTGGTTCTCTGGTGGGTTAACGTTGTTCTTCTATTGTTTTGTATTAATTATACTTATATAGTACACTTGCATAGCGTGGATTTACTAGATGATCATTTGTGGAAAAGTGTGTGGAAGGGTTTAGTTTTTTCCTGTGGGAAAGATTTCCGGACATAAAATCTGGTGACAATAAAAAAACATTTGAAGAAAAGTTTCGATTCTGTGTGGCATTCTTCACCAAGGCGATCCTTAGAATATCTACCATCAGCATGATCAATAATACAATCCTTAAATATCAGAAGGACGCATGAAATCAATGGTGGCACGTCCGTATGCAAATCCGTGATCCAAACTCTTAATACCCGTTAATAAATGTTCCGGCATACGCGCGGGCCAATGTAATAACATTAAGGCCTCCCACCCCCTCCCCCCGTCCTGCCAGGCTGACAGGGCATTCATCACGGGGACAAAAGTCACCCCTTTACCCCTTTAGCTGCACACCCTTAAAATATATACGAACCGCCTTACTCCAGACGCCGTGAGTGGCCGGGCCAACTGACAAACGCCTGACTGTATTGTTATGTTGTATGCAGGATGTAACGCCGAGTACTTGAACACATGCCACCGATGATGTACAATGATCGAGTCCTCGAAAAAATTAAACCCATCTTAGTGAATTGGCCCTCCACGCTAACGAAAAAGTAATTCAAAATCTGTAATCCATTCAAGAAAAAAAAAATTAACATCAGCTACGCCACGTCATAAATAGGTACAAATTCCTCGAAAAAATTAAACCATCTTAGTTAATTGGCCCTCCACGCTAATGAAAAAGTTATTCAAAATCTGTAATTCACTCAAGATAAAAAATGTTAACGTCAGCTACGCCACGTCATAAATAGGTACAAATTCCTATCGGTTTCAATGTTCTAATTTGAATTCACTAAAGACCCTATGAGATTCAACTTATTCGACTGAATCAGGTAAATAATAAGACATAATTTCAGATTATCACCACCAAAAAAGTTATCGTTATTTATTTTTGGGATATTACGCCGTGATAGATAATTTTAATTAAATACGTGGTGTATACAAAGTGATTTCTTTTCAATTTTTTATAAGAAAAACTCTCTTTCTAACTTCTGAAGATTATTCCCATCAATGTAATACATCTAACTCGTCTAACCGGGACATACGCTTTATCCAATTCAGTAATTATGAGACTGTTAAATTAAGTTATTATTAAGTTTGACAATTACGACTCTCTCATATTAGGACACAATGGCTGGATTGGATAATGGTATGTCCCGGTTAGACGTGAGGTTCTGGGTTCGAGTGCCAGTTGCGACCATTATCTTTTATTATTTTTCTGTCTCTTGTTCATTTTCATATTAAAAAAATAAATTATTGTTATCTTCTTCTTCAATGATGTATTACATTGATGGGAATAACTTTCAAAAGTTATAAAGAGAGTTTTTCTTATAAAAAATTGATTATTCATTTAGACTTTTATAAAAAAGTCAATAGGTGTTCCATAAAAATAAAATCGGATATATTTATCCGAGACATTATCTAGGTAACAAATACATTCTTTGAATGCATCTTTCCAATGAAAAAAGGTAGCTGCCAATAATATGGATAAACATTAGTCGAAGATAATATTGTTAATTCAGTAATTTGAAATATGAAGTTTTTTTACAAATACGACAGTCTAATAAGACGCAATGGCTGAATTGGATAAAGCAAATGTCATACCTCAAAAAAAATCTTCCTCCTTCTTTAGCCAAAAGAAGGCTTTTGAAGAATTTTGCCTAAAGAAGGAGGAAGAGAAAAATTTAAGGCATTTAGTGAATATTAATAATGAACTTATAAATCGATAAACAAATTTTATGTAGCATTAGGGAAGCAGAGTTTCATTATCTATTTACAGGTAAAAATCATTGATTAAATGAAAAGAAATCACTTTGTATGTATTACTTTATTTAATAACAATTATCTAGATGGTTTCATAATCAAACGTTTCTTCGTCAAGATAAGAATAACATTTTTATCATTATCCTGACGAAGAAACTATTGGTTTTAAAACATTTTAATTAAATAAGTGGTGTATACAAAGTGATTAGTTTTAATGTAATTTAAAATGACACCACAAAGTAAATTTGCGAAGATTGAAGAAGTAACAATCACAATACATTAAAATCCGCACGTCTACCAACTTTACATTTTTGTCAGAAAATCTGAACATTTTCACAACCCGCGACATCCTTAAATATCAGTATTCCCTTATTAATTTTATAATATCTCGTTTAAGCTATGTGTGTATATGTGGGTTATCTAGAAGTTAAAATCAAACAATAATTTAAAAACATACGAGTGTGCTTTAGACCACACGACTGAAGTAAATAATTCTTTAGTAATCTAATCTAAATTTCTTTCAGGCATCGAATAAAACCATTCCAATCATCAGTGTATAAGAATCTATATTGAAGATTCGTTTGGATTGTTACCCATCATCGTGACAAATCAGTCGTTTCAATGCATTGAGTTCGCACACTCTAAACGAAAATTTGATTAATTTTATTATGGGAATTACACTTAGAATGGGATTGTTGATTTAATTCTTACAAAGTTTAAAATAAAACTTTTTTGATGCGGATTCTAGTTAGAGTGCGACGTTTATTCACATTTGCAGCAGGAAATTCAAAAAATTCCAATCGAAAAAGTGCTAGTTATTAGTTAGATTTTAACGTTTAGAATGTGAGAAACAACAACACAACTATTGGCAGCATATTTGCCAGCACCCA
This sequence comes from Limnephilus auricula, assembly GCA_951813805.1. Classification (NCBI taxonomy): domain Eukaryota; kingdom Metazoa; phylum Arthropoda; class Insecta; order Trichoptera; family Limnephilidae; genus Limnephilus; species Limnephilus auricula. The sequence goes on from OX638404.1 coordinate 15,265,018, forward strand.
TTCCAAACGTCATTACTATGGATTTGAGCACTGTTGTTAGGATTAGATTGTGAGGAATGAACCTCAAAATTGATTTTAATTTATTATCGTTCACCTATAGTTCGCCTCGTAACGCTGTAATTTCCGTAACGCATTCGCCAGTTTACCTCTCAAGTCAAGCGTGCGTAAAGAAGTATTTACTTCAAAAATAGCACATCAATAACACAATAACATCGTACGCTTTTTATTAAATAATTGCTCAACAGTAATAACCTCGTAACCCGAAATAACAAGGCCGAGCTTGTGACGATAACAAATTCAAAGATTTCTATAATATGTCTAGGTATAATTTGCAATAATGTTTATCTAAATCCATCATCAACGTTTTTAGAAAAGTTATTAATAATGGTATCATATTGAATTCAGTTTACTACCTCTGAAATTATTCTCCCCGCAGAGTGAAGAAAATAAGAGTATTCATGGGGGGAAATCTAGGAAGTTAACGGCGAAAATAATTTAAAATCCACCCCGCCACCGGGCATTCTTCGGCTAAAAGAAAAGTCGGCGAGGGGAGCCTTCTTGTCCAACGCACTCACATTGACTAGGGTTGGTGGGGTTAATGAACGCTGCACAAAAATCGATTAAAACCATACAGAAGGAATATATTACATACACTGTTTCTGAATAGGTACTAGGTATCAAACTGTTGATAAAAATATGTTTTAACAATTTTTTGTCCAAAAACATAGTTTTGATTTGGTGCCGAAATATCTGTAAAAATGGTAAATGACTCAGGACAGTGACAAATTAACATGTTTTTTAAAAGTGAAATACGAGATTAAAAGTCAAAGAAAACTATTATATAAACCTAACCTAATGTAACCTGTTTTTTTTTTTTTTTTAAAGAACGAAAAACTTTTCCGGGTGACGAATAACCCAACAACATTTGAAAATCTCCTATTACAACCACACTAAGCGGAAGATGTTGCTGGTGTTGTGATGGAGGACTTAGCCAGCCGAGGACCCAAACCTATTTATTTTCAAAAGGTTGTTGATTTGTCACTGTTCTGAGTTGATAAAATCTGCTAGTTGGGATCTGAACTGTTAATACTAATAATAATTAATATCTACGTATGTAAGCTACCAATCCTAGGTATTTAGCCTACTGGGAATAACCAAAATAATAAGAAAGCTGGACAGTCAAGACCACTTATCAACAAATCTCATAAAACCATAATTGAAGAAAATCCCTGCAGATCCCATACATAGGAATATCATTGAAGAATAATATAATACTAAAAAATCTTACCGAAACATATAACAGAACAAAACACAGAAAAATAAGAAGGTAACGGGTTCTTGAACCTAGGATCTCTTGTCTTACCTAGGTATACTTGAACCTAGGATCTCTTGTCTTACCTAGGTATACTTGAGCATAGGATCTCTTGTCTTACCTAGGGATACTTGAACATAGAATCTCTTGTCTTACCTAGGTATACTTGAGCATAGGATATCTTGTCTTACCTAGGGATACATTTTTAAAACATAAGTATTACGTATCTGGACCATCATCCTTTTTTAAGTTTAACATTTTTACTTTTACATTATAGTATATACCTTTAGTATCGTCATTTAAAGCATTTGAAATGATTGGCCATCCCTCCGTTTTTGTCAGATTTTAGTGCGACTTTCTGGGAAGAGATACCTAATCGGTTTACATCCGACCATAATTTGATTGAATTTAATGTCAAACAAGAAATATCCAGATACTTGTCAACGATTGAATAATTGAATCGTGTTTAAATTGTTTCCGTGGTAATAATGTAGGCAGCAACTGATTTCATTAGCAACCAACAGTCCGTCATTTAATTTAATACGCCTTCACAAAATTCGAAAAGGTTTCTATCTATTTTGGGAATCGAATCCTCGAACGAAGGATTAGTGAACTACGAAGAAGGCCTAAATTCAATGTACTTAAACAGTTATTTTTCAACGAATCGAGCGATTGTTGCCACAATATGGCACTATTTCCAAAACCACGGATTGCTTTATTGCCAAAATATGGCAAATATTCTCTAGATTCTTTAAAATGTTTTGAAGTTAACGATTTAATAATGTTTTTTTTTTATAAATCCTATAAATATGTGATAATAGACAAAAGATAGGTAAATTCATTGGCTATATAGAAATATAATCAGTTTTTATGTCTCCATATTCAAATTCAGAGGTATGATTTTTTTAACGTGGGCGGAAAAATTTCCTTTAGCAATTCTAGAAAAAAGTTTTAAGTTGCTCTGTCGCTCCAGTGGTTAAAGAGAAAATGTAGAAGGATTTATGATACATAATAAATTTGTTATAATCTTATTAAACAAAAAAATATTTTAAATCTTGATGAAGGTGGACAAAACGACTCCAAGTCAACGCAAATTAATTTGCAAGGATTATAATATGTCAGAACACAAAGTGATTGCATTCCTACTAAATTATAAAATAACGAGTTTTTTACATTAACTGGAGAATAATCTCCTTCTCCTCCCTACTACCTTCAGCCTCACAACATACCATATTTGGGGATGTCATAATCTCACTGGCTCCAGACGGGAGCTGTTGGGACTCTTGTGCAGTATTAATATAAAAAATCTATGGGGATGTTGGCGGAGGGTATTTGTGTGATATTCTTTCTGTAGGAGGGAGGAAACAAAGAAATTGGCAAATCGTTCCACAGCCAAGCTACTGAGCTAAAGATTAAGTCGTAGATACGACCCGTTCTCTACGATATCCACTTAAATATCGATAATCTGTCATAGGTCTTTGCCAGTAGCGATTACCTTGGTTTACCGATTAAATAGGTAACGTAAAAAAAAATTTCTCAGGTGAAATCATTACAAGAATTTCATTACAAGAGAAATCATTTAAAACACTTATCTTTATAATAAAATATAATGTCACATGAATATTATGTTTAGAGGGTATTACCAGAAAATTTGTGATTTTTAAATCAAATTCTAGACTTATTGACTCTTTTTAAAAAAAAAACATAAATTGATTTTAAAAGATGGTTCTGGTAAATGCACTTCTTAAATTTTGAAAAACTAAGTTTATTTTTAATATACTCGTACTAAGGTTATACCGTTATTCGTCGGCAGATTTGTTCAATATTCAAACCAAATATTGTATACAACACAAATTTCAAATCAATAATCATACAGCAAAATAAACCAATACATAATCAATCATCTGTAAACACACTTTCCAGAATTTTAATTTTAGTTCAATTAAAAACATTAAAAAATAAATCCTTGAACGTGTTTTGTGACGAAAATACCTAAGTTTTTATATTTATTTAAGGTCTTACAAACTAAAATATTTCAGATTTTTTTTACACACTTATTTTGTTTAGACATTATTGAAAAATCATAAATGCTGATGATCAAAAAAATACTTACAACAAGTACACGATATTTAATAATTTACCATCGTGCGTTTTGAGCATTTTTATTGCTTACTTGAATGTAGGTACATATTAAAGCAAGTTTTAAATTAAATAAATCGATATTAAATTTTTAATTTAAAAAATTTGATAGGGGAATAATCGATCTTTCTCATCGGAACCTGCCTGTACAGTTGCAAATATTTTAAAACTTTTATTCTCAGCCGCTGGTCAATGTCATTTAATCCGGCTATTAACTGACTAACGTGCTGTTTAAGGTGCACAAAAAAATAAGCATTTAAATCTACTGGTAAACATTATTTAGAGAATATTCGCTCCTTACAAAATGCTGACGAAAGAAAAATAGCAAAGCAAATAAGGTCACTTTATTTCTGTTAGTAGTAGCTTTCTATCGTAAACGACGCATGTATCAGATCTCTCAGCAGTAAAAACATAACTAACCAACTAACCATCACGCCGTTTCCCCGCAGGGGTAGGCAGAGAGTACGGACCACCAAACAACTCGGCCTTGGCATACACATTCACATTAATACATCTTATCATACATGCTCTTCTATTATTCTGACTCTTGGCATGGCCCGACTCAAGTATCTGATTCACTTGATCGTGCCATGTCTTTCTCCGGGCGTCCTCGACTTCTTCTACCATTCACATTAACGTCATATATTTTCTTGACTCTTCCATTCTTCATTCATTCGCTCTACATGTCCAAACCATCTAAACGTCCCTTTCTTAATCTTACTTATTACGCTCACATCGGCCTCGCATTCTTTTCGGATCTCCACATTCCTCACACGATCATACATGGTTTTACCACACGTACGCCCCAGGGATCTCATTTCTACAGCATTCAATCTACTTTCATCCTTTTTCTGCCAGTTCAATGCTTCACTGCCATACATCAGGGTAGGTACCAGCACTCAATTGTGGACTGCTGGCTTCGCTTCTTTGGACAGCTTTTTGTTGGCGCCAACGGCGTTCAGTCCATCATTAATGGAGTTACCTGCATTTACCCTTCTTTCAATATCCCTATCATATCGTAAACATACTTCCCAACAGTAAAAACATAATGAAAGTCAATCAGTATAGTAATGTTGCAGTAAAAAATAACTAAATATTACAACAATCGCTCGTAATTCCGGCGGCGTCCATTTGTTGTAAACTCCATGTACCCAAACTGTCCGAGAAAATTGATTATTCCAATTACCTATAACGAAGGCTGCGTCAGAGACAGAAGATAGTATAAATTTATTTTTAGGGTTCGACTGGGGGAGGGGTTAAATCTGGGGTTGAAAGGGTGGGGCCATTTTGTGTTAAATGCCACCCCCCATCCCCTCCCCCCCCGCCCCATCATGCTTTTAACCGTCATCGTTAATTTGACAGAAATTTAGTTGACGGCAATGATTGGCGTTTTCAAACGATACCATAATGATTTTTAATTTTTCTAGCAGAACGGTTGAGAGTGATTAACCAGCGGCTGAGAATAAAAGTTTAAAAATGCTTGCAACTGTACACGGAGGTTCCAATGAGGAAGATCGATTATTCCCCACATCAACTTTTTTAAATAAAAAATTTAGCATCCATTTATTTCATTCAAAACATGCTTTAATATATAACTACATTAAAGTAAGAAATAAAAACGCACAATGATACATTATTAAATATCGTGTACTTCTTGTATGTATTTTTTGATCATAAGTATTTACGATTTTTCAATAATAATAAATATTTTACTTTGTAAGACCTTAAATAAATAGAAAAACTATTGGGTATTTTTGTCACAGAACACGTTGTCGGATTTATTTTTTAATGATTTTAATTTAACTGAAATTAAAAATTTTTTAACTGTGTTGACTAGATTATGTATTGATGTATTTTGTTGTATGATTATATGATTTGAAATTTGTGTTGTTTAATAGAATCTATCGTTTGAAAATTGAACAAATCTGCCAACGACCAACGGTATAACTTAGTTATTCAAAATTTTAAAACTGCGTGTACCAGATAAAATAACAATCTTTCAGAATCAATATATGTTTTTTTTTTTGTAAAAAAGAGACAATACGTCTAGAATTCGATTTAAAAAGGACTAATTTCCGGGATTATCTGGTAATCCCCCTTAAACATATGTTTTTGCTATGGTATTTCATTATTGGCGTAGGTACCAATAGTTATTAATTTCACTAAGCAAGGTTTATCAAAAATTATTTTGGCAAAAACCTCATAATTTTTAATAAAGTTCTGGCTGTTATTTTTTTTATAGAGAATAAATACCTCACAAGAGTCTTAACTACGCGGGGGTGGGAAGGATATGGGGAAGAGGAAGGTGGGGAAGTACCTAGCTATTCAGATCTAGTCACTAAACCCGGCTAAAGCCATTATTAAGCAACGTTTCAATTCTGAATGGTGGTCTTACACCAGGGCGATACTGAGAGTATCTTCCACTCTGGAACGTGCCGCAAATATGGTATTAATTGTGAAGAATCACAAATTAATCAAATAAAATTTATTTCCGCACGCCGGGTTCGAACCCGCGACCTTCCGTTTGGGAGCCAAGAGTCTAATCACTCGACCACGAACGGACGACCGGAGTTTGTAGGTTATGTTTAAATAAAACTAGTTATTATAATAATTCTTTGATACTTCTTAAGACTGATCCGGCATAACACAGAGCTAATAAAGCAGGCGAAAATATACAAAGCAGAACATTTGTTAAACAAAAACATTGATAATTCCTTATCTATAATATTATGATAAATAAACTGTTGATTTTTTTTTTGGTAGATTTAATAAAACAACAAAAATATTGTTGCTTATACAATGTGTTATGAGACGTAATAAGTACATTTTTAAACCAGTGATACCTGACATTATTTGAAATGAAAAGTTAATGAAATGTCGGTCTCTGGTGACGTTTTAGTTGTTTTAATAATTTTTTTTTTCAAAAACGAACAAAAAAATATTTTACACGTCGCCGACGTTACTTGTAACGTCGAATAACCGCCCAACTTCCACCGTCACCACCCCATCGCTAACTGACCAATACCTACTGATTTTTCTTGTTATGGAGACCAAAACGTGATGTACATTTTTTACTACAAATAACCTCATAAATCACTGGCTTAACTGAGACAGGTTCATCTTTTAACACCCTGTATTTAATGTAGAACAAATAAGATAACCAATTATTTTCAAATCAATAACTGAAATTTATCATGTATTTTTAAAAATATAACTCACCAACATGATTCCAAAAAATTAGTTTTTCTTCTAGAAACTCTCTCTGGTGAATTTGCGATCAAAAACAATAAAAAACAAAAACATTTTTTGATCACAGTAAATCAAAACCACGATCAACAATAACACAGGCACAGAAAAATAATCACAGTCAAAAAAAAATTCATTGAAGATATGTATCTAATTATTTATAAATAAAATAATCGATTGATTCGATATCATCGATTAATTTAAGAGATTTTATTAGTGACCTTACAGTCAAGTGACACTAATCGAGAACTTTGACCAACTGATCTCCATTTGATCTTTACAAACCCGCGGTCAAAGTATCGTGATCCCTAATTCTGCGTCTCACAAAGATGGACCAGTTTTGGTTCCCACAGATCCGTGTTGACTTAGAAACCTGACTTGCAAGGGACGCCGCTAAGGGCAGGTTACTTAATATGCAGTCAGAGTGGATGGTCAATTAAATCAAAGAGATATTGGATCAACTGCCCATGCGTTGGGGCAGTTAAAAAACATGAATAATTCAATTACATTTGAATACAAGGATTGAGAATTGTTTCACTACACTTCGGAACTCATTGAGATTACCAGGATTGAGAATTGTTTCACTACACAACGGAAGTCAGTATTTTGGAGAAAAACAAAAAATATATCATTGAAGAAGAAGATAACAATAATAATCTAAATTAAAATAAGAAAATGAATAACAACCAGGAAAATAATAAAATATAATGGTCGCCACTGGGACGATAATATATTTTATGGTTTATCGGTGAAGTCCCCGACCTTGTGCGGGTTTTTCGAAATCAGTACCTACATAAATTCTGCTTGCGGTGGGATAAAGGAATGAGGGTAATTTTTCAAAATCGTACGTAGACAGTGATATTTTTCTTGTTTTGAAGGTCAAGTGTGCTAAATTAACTGTAGATCTGTGTAAAAGTAAAATCTATGCCCGTCACAAGGCACAGACATTCCTCTTTATATAAATAAACTAGCTGACCAGCCCACACGTTGCCACCGCTAACGAAACACGACGCCATCTACTGGATGGTTACCTAACCTAGATAAGCAAGTGTTGTGTCAATAAATTAATCCACATCGCCATCTATCAGAAATTTATGGAACTCACAAATAATTTCAAATCATTGTGCCATAACAAACATTTAATTAGCAATAATAAATATTGAAGTGAATAATCGAGATAAAAACTATCCTATCTTTTAAATTGGACCAAATTACATAAAATAAGCCAAATTTCATCAAAATAGTGTCGGAGTTTACCCTGGACTAATATCATGACGCGAAATTTTTTTTTATATATAAAGAAGATATAAAATATTTTTTAATACCCGATTTCGCCCGAGTTCCGGTGGGCATCAAACACGGAACTCTCGATTTCATATTAAAATGCACAGGTATCTGTAGAACTTTTTTTTGTTATATATTTTTTAAATAATATTTGTGAATAACTAATAATAATTATTAGAACTAAAAAAAAAAAAAAAAAATTATTACATGAATTTTTGTTTCCTAAAATGTTGATAACGATAACCTGTTGAAGTAGTTATTTCACAAAAATATGGTAGGCAGGTAGAGTAGAAACATTAGAGATTCGTGGGTGTAAATGGAGTATTGTATCGTAGGACTGCAGGGTAAGAGGGGACTGCTGGCATCTGGTCCAAACTATTTTGAACCAATTTGATCGCCATCTTATGATGATTGTACTACTGGGAACATGAACATAAAATAAATACAACAAAACACGTAAAATCACAGATCACTTCACAAAATTTAACTAATAAAGTAGGAACCGTAAATTAGGCATTCTCATTCTCTCATCTTATGAATTTTAAGCATTTATGTTGTACATGTAACACCCGTGAAAAATCATGGAAAAATAAAAAATGAAATATTTTTAACAATTACTAAATTAAAGAAAGTATTTATTTTAAATGCCATGGCCGAGAATCAACTCCCGATCAACCGCTTCGAAGGCAACTAGGCTGACCATTATTTTGAACGGCCGTATAATAAATTTATTATAGAATGTAGGTTTATGTCTGACGGCCTCCGTAGACGAAGGGCGAGGCTAGCAGGAGGTCGCGGGTTTAAATCCCCATTGATTACTGATTAATTTATGTTATTTCACATTCACTTATTAAAAATGATATATGTATAGTATATTTACGGCACATTCCTGAGTGGAATTAATGTTTCTCTAAAGTAAAATTTCTCAGTAAGCCATGTGTAAGACCATCATTCAGAAGTGAAGGATTGTTTGAAATGGCTTTGGCGGTGTTGGTGGCTAGATCTGAATGGCCAGGTACTTCCTCACTTTTATCGCTGCCATCTCCTTCCCCAACTCATTTAAAATAATAAATAGTATATTTACGGCACATGGCAGAGTGGAAGATACTATCAGTATCGCCCTGGTGTAAGACACGAAATTCTGCACTTACATATTATCCGAACGTAACCAATTTCAATTTTTATAAGAACAACTCTCATTTTATAGCTTTTGAAGGTTATTTATTCCCCTCAATGATATGTAACCTATTTCCGTCATTTTCTGTAAGGATTTTAAAAATTGAGGGTATAAATAATGATTATTTTTAATTGATAAACTAATGTTTAAGACAAGATTTTTATGCATAGCACAAAGGGTAACAATTATCAGCCTTAAACACTCATCCACATTGAAAAATCTTCCGAGAAAAGATACATGCCACCGACTGGACTCGAACCCGTGTCCTTCTGATGTCCGGTCAGGTGCACTGATCCACTGAGCGTGGATCCACAGTGGATCAGAGCACCTGACCGGACATCAGAAGGACACGGGTTCGAGTCCCGGGACCGGCATTTTTCAATGTGGATGAGTGTTCCAGGCTGATAATTATTGCTTATAAATAATGTTTCAATTCTATCAACACTGTGAAACAACAACAATAAAATCTCGAAATATATAAACACAACTGGACATTCATCGGTTCAATATGTATAACCTACTGCTTTACACAAATTAAATGTTTACTTTGTGGACTGATTCTGAGATCTGTGACGTCAGAATCGACAGATTCAGTCGTACCAACTAAACCGGTTTTTTTTTAATGTGATGGTGTTTTATTCATTTTTAAATTAAGATTAATAAATTCTGCGTATTATATAATAAACACTAAATCGTTGTTGATCTTTATGAATACATATTTTTAAGCCATAACATTTATCACCGCAGTTTTTTAATTATATTGTTAATTTTTTTTTCTGGGATTTAACAAACGTTTTTACTTGCGCGAGAACAATTCGGTTATAAAAATCCAGTTATTTTAGACAAAGGTACATAAAATTACAAAACCTACTCAGTCAAAAGAAAAACAATAGACATCAAAAATCAGTCAAAAATACGAACTAAGTTAAACGTCAAACAAATGACATATAAATACAAAGAGAGGCAATAGGCACAAGAGACACAAAGAGAGACACAAGTGATAGATGATATAATTAGGATTAACATATTTTTGAGCAGTAGCAGAACTTTTTTTCTGAATACTTATTATCAGTTATCGATGAAAATGTCTACTTCAGCACACTCTATCTTATCATATTTTAATCGACACATTTGGGTCAGAGAACTAAAATAGGCGATATTATTGTTAAATTAATGTCTATTCAGGTGAAACTTGCAATGGCCCCACAATATAAATTGGAAAAAATTATTTCAATACTGCTAAGACATACATAATGTAGTATTAAGATCACCGGGAATTATGTTATCTAAACATATTAATTAGTCAATTGCTTTTTAATTTTAAGACCGGGTTTTGATTTTTTTTTTTAAACTTGGAAATTTTATGAATTGTTCAAATTCTATGAAACAACCCGACCTAAGTGTATTAATTTTAAAATATTCAAGACGTACGTTGTGCGATCTAAGATGTTCATATAGCATATTTGAAAGATAACAGTCATAGCATTTTTAATCGTTTCATTTATAATAATTAACACATAACCTTTCTAACATGTTTGACTGGATGTATCGTAATTAGGAACCAAAATTGAGTTCTAGTATTCTCCATTCGGTTTTCATTCTCATTTTTTTTAAATATGAATACCGTGTAAGAGTCCCAACTGCTCCCGTCTGGAGCCAATGAGACTATGGCATCCCCAATTGGGTATGTTGTCAGGCTGAAGGTAATGGTGGGTAGAGGAAGGACGTGGGGAAGAGGAAGTTGGGGAAGTGCCTGGCTATTCAGATCTGGTCACCAAATATGGCTAAAGACATTTCAAGTAACGTTCAAATCAAAGCTTTTAAGAAAGGCTAACAAATATAATATTTCATCGGTGATTCAATCCAATATTGTATTGGCTTGCCTTTCTTGAAAGATTAGAATTTTTTAATTGACAAAACTATTTGTTAATAATCATAATAATTCTTGTTATATTTATTACCTGTAAACATCATTATCATCAATTACTATATTATATGTAAATTTCATTATCATAAATTCATTGCTGCATTAACTGTAAACCTCATTATCATAATTATTATATTATCAGTAAACGTACTTCATTACCCATATAATCTGCATACTTCACCCGCCATAACACAGGGACATCCCTAGCATGGCGGGCGAAATAACACAATATGTACACTATGTATAAAATTCTTTAATAAATAAATAAATAAATAAACAAATATTGCTTGTGTACTTCCGCGAACAATAAAATTTTTCTTAATATTACAAATCATAAGTGTTGTAAAAAGCGTTTATAAGTAAAAATACTATACGCGCGCCATCTACGAAAGCGTAGAATATGAATTCTTTTGACATTCTCCCAAGAGGGCATTACCAGAGAATACCGAAAATTAGTCCTTTTTAAATCAAATTCTAGACGTATTGACTCTTTTTTACAAAAAAACATAAATTGATTTTGAAAGATTGTTATTTTATCTGGTACACGCAGTATTAAATTTTTAAAATACTAAGTGTATTTTTAATATCTATACTAAGGTTATACCGTTGGTCGTTGGCAGATTTGTTCAATTTTCACACGATAGATTCCATTAAACAACACAAATTTCAAATCATATAATCATACAATAAAATAAGTCAATATATAATCTAGTCAACACAGTTTTAAAAAAATAAATTTTAGTTAAATTAAAATCATTAAAAAATAAATCCGAGAACGTGTTTTGTGACAAAATACCTCAGTTTTTCTATTTACTTTAGGTCTTACAAACTAAAATATATCATTTTTTTACACACTTATTTTGTTTAGACATTATTGAAAAATCTTAAATACTTATGATCAAAAAATATTTACAAGAAGTACACTATATTTAATAATTTATCATCGTGTATTTGAACATTTTTATTGCTTACTTGAATGTGGGTATATATTAAAGCAAGTTTTTAATGAAATAAATCGATATTTACTTTTTAATTTTAAAAAATTATGACATATAGGTATTTACAGAAATCAGTTTTGGTTCATTTTGGAAGCATCTTTGGTTTTTTTTTGCGAGTAATTAATATAATATAATCCTTGGTATTAATATAAAAAAATAAAAAATAAATTTACACCCTTTAAAATTGTTTCAAAACAAAAATATTTTCAATTTTACATATATAGTGTAAAATTATTTTTTTAAGTGCTCATTTACTCGCAAATGATTGTCCAATTTGCCACTAAAATCATAAAGATTTTATAATTTAAAGCACAAATAAATAAAGTAGCTGTAATTTTACTTCGTAAGTTTATTTGATATTGTTGTCTTTAGAATTATTTATTTAATTCAAGTGCCATTATAATTTCATTCGATTCGTACCTAATCATTTTCTTCGTGTAGGTACCACCTACACAGCGTGTCAAGGTAAGTACTTGACCAGTGATTACTGGCATTATTAAATTTGGAATAAAACCTACCATTTTTGAAGAAAAATACGACTTCTCTCGATTTTGTCGTTATGTTTGTGACATGTAATGGACAGGTACATACTTCATAGATAAAATGGTTTTTTTTTAATGAAAGACAAACATTCCCGGGTTACGAATAACCGAACAACATTTTAAAATCTCCTACTACCACCACACTAAGGCGCTCCGCTGACGAGACAACTGAAAACCTACTAAAACCGGCTGTTTTCTCTGTCTTGATTGGTCAAAAAGCTTGTTTAACCATAGACGAAGAACAATCAGCTGACAGCTGGCAACTAGCAATGGCCGCCCAGGGCAATCAGCAGTGACAGTCGCGAGTCACCGCTTGCGTTACCATTGACAACGGGGTTTTGTGTGATTGTGTAGTGTGCGGGCCATCACATTGTCATACAAAGACAGTTGGCAGTTGAGAGTTTTCAGTTGCCTCAGTGGGCGGAGGCGCTAAGGCGCTCCGCTGACGAGACAACTGAAAACCAACTAAAACCGGCTGTTTTCTCTGTCTTGATTGGTCAAAAAGCTTGTTTAACCATAGACGAAGAACAATCAGCTGACAGCAGCCAACTAGCAATGGCCGCCCAGGGCAATCAGCAGTGACAGTCGCGAGTCACCGCTTGTGTTACCATTGACAACGGGGTTTTGTGTGATTGTGAAGTTTGCGGGCCATCACATTGTCATACAAAGACAGTTGGCAGTTGAGAGTTTTCAGTTGCCTCAGTGGGCGGAGGCGCTAAGCGGAAGATGTTGCTTTTGTTGTGATGGAGACTTAGCCAGCCGAGGAATCGAACACGGAACGCCTGCGTGAGACCCAAACGCGATCCCCACTCAACCACTGACCGGTCTATTGTATAATTATTATTATGCAATAGAAAAATTATGTTTGCCAAACAATGTAAATGTTTATATGCTTATAAAACTATTGGCATACATGAAGATGTGAGCTAACTTCAGATTAATAAATAAATAAATAATATTTCATAGATGGGTTGGTAGAGATATAATAATATTATCATGTTTTTTTTCACCGGTGCTGGCATGTTGAATAATAGCGTAGAATCGAACCATGCAATTTCCTACTTGCCGGTAGGTGGCTCAGTATGCCTGGGCCGGAACGGAGTAGCTTATTATTTTGGCCGATAGATGTAGCAATCCAAAATCAGATTATACTATTTCAGCACAGTTGAAAATACATTGTGTGAATCTTTTATATAAAAACAAAAGACTTTAAAATAAACACGTGAATATCAATTGTATGTATTAAGTATTTATGTAATTCAACTTCGAAAAGAAATAGCCAAACAAGATGAAAGACTTTAATGGCTTTAGCTGAGCTTGCTGAATCAACGTGATGAATGCCATCCATACCATTTTTTTAAAATATCAAAAAAGGACGATGACATTTCTGTTGACAGTGTTCCTGAATTTGTCACTGATCATGCAACTATGGAAGTTGAGTGAAAACTATTTTGACTTTAAAAAATATGTTCATGTAGACGACATGCAAACTTAAATACCAGTATTATTTTTTTTAAAGTTCGTTTTCATAATTAAATTAATTCTACAAGTTTTAATTTTATAAAGCCCGTGTTTGTATAAAAAATAAGGGTAAATATTTACAAAACCGTTTATATGGACTAAAAAAATAAATAAATAAAATGTAGTAGGTAGTTAGATAGTAATAAGTACTAATCAATTCAGTTACCGGAATATCGAAAAAAGTGCATTTTGATGGTTATTTTTAAATTTAAAAACACGAAATGTCATTTTTCACCGACTGCTATGTTAGGAACTGTTGCAAGTTTCGGTGAAAAATGACATTCTCCAGCCACTTATCGGGCGTTTTCGCGGGTTTAATAAGGCGCTCCGCCCACTCAGGCAACTGAAAACTCTCAACTGCCAACTGTCTTTGTATGACAATGTGATGGCCCGCACATACACTATCACACAAAACCCCGTTGTCAATGGTAACGCAAGCGGTGACTTGCGACTTGCTCTACTGGTTGCCTTGGGCGGCCATTGATAGTTGCCAACTGTCAGCTGATTGTTCTTCTTCTATGGTTAACCAAGCTTTTTGACCAATCAAGACAGAGAAACAGACGGTTTTAGTTGGTTTTCAGTTGCCTCAGTGGGCGGAGCGCCTTAGATTCAATCTTGTAGAATTAATTTAATTATGAAAACGAACTTTAAAAAAAAAATACAAGTACCTATTTAAGTTTGCATGTGAACATTGATAAAAAAATGGACTCAACTTGCTTATTATATCATAGCCTTTATTAAACTCGTGGAGCCAAAAACAAGGTCTGGTCCGGATAATATCCAACCCATATTTCTAAAAAAAATGTAAATAGTGTATCGTTTAATTTTATTTTATTTTATATTTAAGGTGAATGTCAAAAGAATTCATATTCTACGCTTTCGTAGATGGCGCTCGTATAGTATTTTTACTTATAGAAGCTTTTTACAAGTTATGCTTTGAAATATTAAGAAAAATTTATGTTTCACGAAAGTAGACAATCAATATGAATATTAACATACAGTTTTGTTAATTAAAAAACTTTAATCTTTCGAGAAAGGCTAACAAATAATACAATATTTCATCGAAAGCCTTTTAATATGAATTCTTTTGACAGTACACAATTTTTTCCTTTTGATACAGTAATAGCTTTTCCTCATCATAAAGAGACGAGGTTCTTGTGTTTGGTGAGGGAATTTTAGTTCAATTATATAATGTCATGTGTGAAAGTAAATAATACAATATGGCAAAAAAATTGTATTATTTACTTTCACACAAACAACAAGGGATAATTAAGAAAATGGTAATAAAATTAGCCGAACAGCATTGGTTATAGACTGGGAAAAATGTCGTTTTTATGTTAAGAATAATTGAATATTTGGGACATATAGTTTCTCTTTTACTTTTAGTAGTTTGTATTTTAATGAAATCTTTTCCTCAAAGATATTATTGATATCCTTTAAAATTTAAGTGTAAACCTTAGAAATGTGTATATATTTTATGTAAATTGAAGATGCACTTAATCAGAATTGTTTGTATTAGTTATATTGTTGCATTTTTTTTTATTATGGTCCTATATTTAAATGTCGTTATTTTATTAGTCAATGACATAAACATATTATCCACTGTCATATATAAATGTATAGACTGTTTATAACGCAAATAAATAAAATTAAAATTAAATTAAAAGACACTATAAAACCATCTACTTATAAAAAAATGGCCGTTGCAAACTTCCCCAAGCCAACATTTGTCAAAATATGTGTAACCATATGTAAAACCTATTTATGTTTTCTTTGTTATATAAACACACCTGTATGAACTAAAACATAAAAATGTAAAAATATGTAAAAGCCCACAAGGGCGTTAATCTTACTAATATTATAAATGTGAAAGTTTGTATGGATGTATGAATGTTTGTTCCTCTATAAATCGAAATTTAATGAATGGATTTTAACGAAACTTTACAATAATATAGCTGATACATCAGAATAACATATAGGCTATAATTTATGAAGCTAGGTATTTATTTTCAATATATTGAAAATAATAATTATAGTTTAATAGAAAAGGTCAAAATTTGAGAATGACATTTTGCAAAACAATAGTTGTTAAATCAAAATTCTATTTTCGAAAATATTAAAATTACTGAATTTATTTAAAGTACTCGCCTAATACTTTGAATCGAATCAAGAATTATACATATTTTAAATAAATAGGTTAAGAATTTTGGTATAAACGTAGATGGGACCTAGGAAAAGAAAATAGATTATTCGAAGTACTAATCCTACGCAGACGAAGTCGCGGGCAGAAGCTTGTGATTAATAAATATAAAAAGTAAATAAATTTATAAAAATAAAAACAAAACGGTTCAAAGTTTCTTGGATCTTATGGGGTATTTTCGAAAGTTTATTGGGGGTTACGCGAAGATTGCTAATACCGTTAACAGATTTGTTATAAAAAGAGGTCAACTTCATTTTGGGGAACAAGAAACCGAAACGTTTGAGACCTTGAAGACAGTACTTACCAATGGACATGTGTTAAAGCTATACAGAATAGGGGCAGATACTGAATTACACACAGACGCTTCTCTGGAGGGTTATGGGGCAATTTTGACCTAGATGACATAAAATTCCATCCAGTTTATTTTGCCAGTGGAAAAACCACTCCCGCAGAGGTGAAGTACACTAGTTATGAGTTAGAGCAGGGTTTTCCAAACTGTGTTCCGCGGAACACCAGTGTTCCGCTGAACCTCAACAGAGGTTCCGTGACAGTTTGTCGGAAAAATTAAACTTAATTTATTTTTATTTATTTATTTATTTTATAGAAACAAACAGTACATTGATTACAGTGTGATGACAGAGTTTACAGATATTAAGTAATATTTCATGGTGGGTACCTTTGATATGTTTCTTTGTAATGTCTTGAGTGGAATGTATAATTAGTAACTACCGGGTGATGTGCGTAGTGTGTGAGTGTGTGTGTATGTGTGAGAAGTGGTGATCTGTGAAGGGATATGTATGCGCATTAAACAGTTATATCATTGACATGATGCTCCTTTTACATTTGGGCAGCGAATCCGAGAAAATGTCAATATTAGAGTTTAGGCAAACATTATTGAATGTACGAAGAGCACGGTTAATCGGCGAATTAGTTGCTGCATTTGTTTTGTAATTTAGAGTGTGGAATAGTGCTGTATAGCGTGTACGTCTTACATAAAAGTTATTTAAGGATAGAAGTTCAGTACAGTCGATTTTGTTATTTAAAATTCTGTGTATAAATGTTAAATCAGCTAGTGCCCGCCTTTGTTGCAAAGTTTGAAATGTAAATTCAAAGTTATTGTTGAATTTGAAAGTAAGATATTTTATAAATTTGTTTTGAATATGTTCTATGCTATCTATGTATATTTTATACTGTGGGTTCCATATTGGCGATGCGTATTCCAGTGTACTTCTGACTAATGCAAAATATAGCATTATTATTGTCTGCGGGTTACTGAAAACTTTACTTATACGAAGAACAAAGCCAAGCATTTTATATGATCTATGAACGATTGAGTCTATATGCTTATTAAATATAAGTTTGCTATCAAGATAAACGCCAAGATCTTTACAATCCGTTTTAGAGATGACAGGTTCGTTGTGAAGTGAATAAGAGTACCTAATTATATGTTTGTTTCTGGTGACAGTCATAGTGTGACATTTAGAAACATTGATGTCTAAACAGTTAACTTTACAATATTTGCAAAGCCTTTCTAGGTAACTTTGTAAAGCTTCACAGTCAGAGAGAGAATACACAACTTTGAATATTTTCATGTCGTCAGCGTACAGCTTATATTCGGAATTTTGAAAGCATGAACCAATGTCGTTTATATAAATGTTGAACAAGAGCGGACCTAGGTGGGAACCTTGCGGGACATAATTTAATACACATATTCATATTTCAACACTACTATTATAATATATTAGATATTAATGTATGTAAACTTTTCTGTAATTTGACCAACTTATGTATTTATGAATCATCATATAACGTTTAAATTGTATAAAATATTGTCTCTATGTCTCTGCTGACAAACTACATAAGTAGTTTAGCGGGTTTAATTGTAAATAAATAATTGAAAAAAAAATTAAAATAATTATGGAAATAAAAAATAAAAAATTCACACGAAATTATTATTTGTATAAACATTTCACAATAGATCTTAAGTTAGGTACTAGATAGACCATTCCAGGTAGAAAGACAAAGCTTTATAGAATTTAAAAGAGCTGTTTATACAGTAAATCTGCATTTTACGTACTAATAAAAATCATACATAATAATCAATAATATGAACATCTGTGCTATGTTGAAACAAAAACAACGGGATAACTGATCTGCACATGTTACATGATATTTCTGTTCCCAATGAACCCAACCATACTTTTTCGAAATTGTCTGTACTTGAAAGTAGAATAATGTAAGTCTTACTACATGATTGTTAGCAATTAGTCGAACTATAAATTATAATATTAGTCGAACTGCATTAATGATTATATTACATATCAAGAGATAGGTTGGGAGAAGTGCATTTAAATTTGTTCTGATGTTGCTCGAGCAATGGTAGAAAAGATGAAAAGATGTTGTATCACGTATCCAGAAAGTAGGTACAAGAGCCACCAGTAGTCATTGTATTTTGCGTAGGCAAGCACTTATTTTCCGTGACAGTTAATGCTGCGAACAGCAGCTGTTAGCAGCTGGCTAAAAATAGAACGTTGGAGGTTGTCTCCTATCTCTTTTTTCCTCGTGCGAACCCGTAACACTCTGTTTCACGTTGACTGCAAATTGGAAGAAACCGTCTGCCGCTAGTACCAACCGATGCGCCGCAGTGAAATGAGATGGTGATATTGAATTTGTTGTGTAATAGAAGAGACAAAAGACAACGCGAAACAGAATGTTACGGGTTCGCACGAGGAAAAAAGAGACAGGAGACAATAGCCAGCTGCTAACAGCCCTATATGTCGGGCTGTTCGCAGCATGGTGTGTAGACCGCTTTAAGCGCAAGGGAGTTTGAAAATCTAATTGATAATTTCTGAGCCAGTATTGTTTATCAAACCAAGCTATTATTGCTTTAGTTCCGTTTTCTCCATCACATGTAGGCGAAGCGGGATTTTTGTAATGTAATTAATAACATTTTAAATTTAATTTTTACTATTACTACATAAAAAAAAGCCAAATGTTCCGTGAAAATGTACGGGTTCGGAAAGTGTTCCGCGGCAGAAACAGTTTGGGAAACCCTGAGTTAGAGGTACTAGGAATTGTAAGAGCGTTAAATAAATTTAGACTGTATTTGTTAGCTATACAATTTACCATTGTAACCGATAGCTTTTGCTGTGATAATGAAAAAGAAAGATTTGTGTTTGCGTATAGTCTCAGCGCCGGATCTGCCATACGTTCAAAAACGTGCAAAAAACCTGGCGCCCACTACGAAGGGGCGCCGTGATAAAATAAATATTGTTTTAAAATTCAATTAAAATATTCCCCGAATCGTTTAAAAATTACTTGTAATACGGAATTATTAGTTCGCGCTAGCAACACTCACTTTCCATATGCGTGAACCTAATGCGCGCGCATCGATGGTTAAAATTTAACGAAATACGGATTTGACTTACGTCAAGGAATTTTTTTCCAAATACAATATATTTCATACGAACGTAAGACCTATTTTTCCTTGTTGCTCTTACGACCATTGTATCGTTCGAAATTCAACAAAGATTGTGATTGGTTCATTAATCGCTTCTCCTACGGATCTCCCTTCGTTGATTACAAGTTGCTCTTTGATGATAGTTCGTCGCTTTCGCCGCGTTATTGGTTTATTTATGTTGCCATTCGCGCGCGATTTGGCACCATATTAAACAAACTGATCAGAATATTATTATTTCTGAACTAAACTGCCTCATGTTTTATATTATATTTTGTTATGATGTTATTATTTTGTCCAGTGTCATAGATAGCTACCGCCAGGTCACTTGGAAAAGATACTCTTGATTCTTGTTGGCGGGATATTAATTTATTTTAAACGTATTGCATAATTTTATTTTTATTTTTTTATATGTATATAAATTTTTTATCTGAATTTTAAAAAAATGTTTGGGGGGGGGGGGCGCGATCGGTACTTCCTGCACAGGGCGCCAGATTTCGTAGAACCGGCGCTGTATAGTCTAATGGGCATTATTGCTGAATGATTTTAAGTATAAGGTATGTCATCGGCCGGGTAAAAGTATGCAGCATGTTGATGTTTTAACGGGCCGCTCTGCCAATTTCTACCGATTTCTTAGATGTTTTCCATAAACGTTTGAAGTTTTTAAGTTCTTAAAAAAATATATGTTATTCTTTAAGATAGTATCTACACATTCCCCGCGCCGAAACGGTAATTATTTGAAATTCCCTCGATAGAAATAAATCGCAAAGTATGCTCCGAAAATTATTATTTACAAGTTATATATATGAAAAAATTCACAATGTTTCTTTTAATGCTACTTGCTTTGCTTTTTAGAAATTTTCTTTAGTTTCGGTGATTGCGGTTGATTTTCATTTTGCAAAGTGATTTTCATTAGGAATTCCGTTTTTAATTAGCAAAAAGTATTTTTATTTGAAAAATAACAGTATTATAAGCACATCCACTAAGTTCCGATATCTTTCCAATTAATTAACATATAACAGGATTCGTGTTACACAATATATACAAATACAGCAAACAGGATTAAGGTAGATTCAGACTGGACGACGTACGTACGCATCGCTACGCCAAACAATGCTTAGCAACCCATACATTTTCTATGAAAATGGCCACAGACATCGCACGTCGCGATGCGTGTGGCCAATGTGATTCTAAAACATAAATTTTCATTGAAAATCTATGGTTGCTAAGTAGCCCAGATATTGTTAGGCGTAGCGATGCATACGTACGTCGACCCAGTCTGAATCTACCATTAGTGTAACAACATTAGCCATAAGTTCAATGTTCAGCTACTAAGTTCCAAATATTCGGTGTTTAACACAACTTATATTATTATGCGTTTAGTAAAATGCATCCTGAATATTTTATAGTATTTATTACAGGCTACAATCGATACACCTTCAAGTTCTGGAACAAGGAGGAACCTTTCGGATGCGGAAGAAACTTTATAAAATCCCAATAAAAGAAGCCCAAAAATACCAAAGAAAGAAGGGGCCTACATTGATTATGTTTGTGGAATAATTTGACTTTTTACAATGTAATAACATCCGACAACCCCCCCCCTTCCCCATTTCACCCCCCCCCCCCCCCACACCCCTCACCACTGACAAGGGTTTTGATTTACCAAGGTACCTACGAAATCTTGGCAAATTTTGCCTCGAAATCTAGGGAAATAATTTTTTTAGGCATACATCCCTGCCGTGAGACACTTCGTGTGTTCGAACTTCGGAGCGCTTCGAGTCCTTTGACGCAAAAGCCGACACAATCGGAAGTTGGACGAATTGATGCGAAGTTGCCCGAAGCGAAGTGAAGTGCGTGTCCACACTATCTACTTCGTTCAACTTCGCGAGTAGTGTGGGGGACGCTTTAGTCTCTAAGGCGCTCCGCCCACTGAGGCAACTGAAAACCAACTAAAACCGGCTGTTTTCTCTGTCTTGATTGGTCAAAAAGCTTGTTTAACCATAGATGAAGAACAATCAGCTGACAGCTCGCAACCTAGCAACGGCCACCCAGGGTAATCAGCCGTGACAGTCGCAAGATGGTCGCAAGTCACCGCTTGCGTTACCATTGACAACGGGGTTTTGTGTGATTGTGTAGTATGCGGGCCATCACATTGTCATACAAAGACAGTTGGCAGTTGAGAGTTTTCAGTTGCCTGAGTGGGCGGAGGCGCTAATTCTGCGGAGCGTCGGCATGCGTCGGTCTGGTTTGACCCTCATACTCTACATAGAAAAAGGTAAATTGTCTATTAATGTCTACGGTTTACATCTGACATTTACGACAAAGAGCGCGGTTGACATCCAAAATCCAAACATATTATTCTGCAGCAACAATGACTGTAAGTTATGTGATTATTTATTATTGTGCCACTACATGATGGGCCATGCGTGGCCGATGGAATGGTTACCGCCCCCACACAACTGGCAACGTTCATTCGCTTTCCGATCCACAGCGGCGTTAGTTCTCAGTTCAACTTTTGACTTTATTCAGGATGGACGTTGATGCACGTTCCGCTGCGGCATTATTTATTTTCATGTTCCCTCTATCTGGAATGGCTAACGCATGCGCATTGCGCATTCGTACAACGGCAGCGATTTGCTCTCCAATACTCCGATGGCATTAGTTCAACTTATGACGTTATTCCGGACGGACGTTTAAGCCAGGGACAAACACAGCGTTAAAAGCGCCGGCGTTATTTGGCTTGACCTATTTTACCACATCGCTCGCCATACATTTACAATGGTTATCTATGGCGAGGGATATGCTGAAATAGGCCAAGCCAAATAACGCTAGCGCTTTTCACGCTGTGTGTGTCACTGGCTTTAAGCGTCTATCCAGAATATTGTAAATAGTAGAATGTTGCAAATGTTCATATCAATATTGAGCCAATTGGTTGCAGTCTTTTTTTTTGTAACGGTTCATTTGTTTTTTTTTATGGTTTTTGTATTTTGTGTAACGAATAACAATATTGGTTGTGCGTTTTGTAGCATTGCAGTAGAGCTGTTTAAAGTTTCGTTTCTGCTTTTTAGTATTTTTGAGATCAAGACATACAGTATAGTTTGATATTGATATTCCAAAATACAGGCTTATTAAAAAAATCAATCAAATCAATTTTTTGCAGACCCGAAATTGTTTTTCGGGACCGTCGTTTTTAGGTTTTTGATATATTAAATACATATATAACCCAAAATGCGAACCTATATTTTTTTAATAGGTTTTAGGTTCTTTTTTTTTATCGACACCTTGCATATACCAGCATATAAGTACCAAAAATCTACGCTATAAATAAATTAGTTTGATATCCATACCAACTTATAAGGTATTTTTGAAGTGGATTTTAGGTTTGTCGGAGGGACCAACTGTCGAGAAGACCAACTGTCGAGGGAGGGGGGGCAACTATCCGAGGGACCAAATGTCGAGGGACTAAGTGTCGGAGGGTCTAACTGTCGGAGGGACCAACTGTCGAAAAGACAAACTGTCAGGGGAAGGGGCAACTATTGGAGGGACCAAATGTCGGAGGGCCAAATGTCGGAGGGATTAAATATCAGAGGGACAAACTGTTGGAAAGTCGAACTGTCGGGAAGGGGCAACTATCGGAGGGACTAAACTCGGAGGGGCCAAATGTTGGAGGGGCCAAATGTTGGAGGGGCCAAATGTTGGAGGGGCCAAATGTTGGAGGGGCCAAATATTGGAGGGTCTTAATGACGGTCAGGAGGTTAAGTGTCCGGTGATCAAGTGTTGGGGGATCAACTGTCGGGTCACCGGGAAGGAGATGGGAAAGGAGAGGGTTGGAAAGTGGCTTTGATTAATGAGTTAATTGAGTGATAACAAACAATAACATTGTATTTAATATGCTCTTAAATCCCATTTTATACTAGTTGCTGTTTGACCCGGGTTTTTGACCGGGAAGTACTCGGCTATTCAGATCTAGTCACTAAACACGGCTAAAGCCATTTGGAGCAACGTTTCAATTTTAAATTGTGGTCTTACACCAGGGCGGAAGTATATACTGGAAGTATCTTCCACTCTGGAACGTGCCGCAAAAAATATACTATATATATTATTGTTATTTAATTAATTGTGATTAAAAAGCATATAATTTTTTTTTATAGAGAAACTTCACAAGAGTCCCAACTGCTCCCCTCTGGAACCAGTGAGACTATGGCATCCCCAATCGGAGTATGGAGTATGAAGGGAAGGAGATGGGAAAGTGGAAGGTGGGAAAGTACATGGCTATTCAGATCTAGTCACTAAACACGGCAAAAGTTATTATTAAGCAACGTTTCAATTCTGAATGGTGGTCTTACACCAGGCCGATACTGAGAGTATCTTACACTCTGGAACGTGCCGCAAATATAACATATATTATTTTTATTAATTAATTGTGAAATAACACAAATTTGTTTGCTCTCACTCAATAAACTGATTAAACAAAGCCACTTTCCAACCCTCTCCTTTTCCATATGATCTCCCAACACTTGATCACCGGACACTTAACCTCCTGATACTTGATCCCCGATAGATGCTCCCGACAGTTGGTCCCTCGGACATTTAGTCCCTCCGACATTTGGTCCCTCCGATAGTTGCCTTCCCTGACGGACTTTCGGAGAGTTTGTCCCTCCAACATTTAGTCCCTCCGACACTTGCCCCCCCACCGACAGTTGGTCTATCCAACAGTTGGTCCCTCCTACATTTAGTCCCTCTGACATTTAGTCCCTTCAACATTTAGCCTCTCCCACATTTGGCCCTCTAACATTTGGTCCCTCTGATAGTTGCCTCCCCCCGACAGTTCGTCCCTACGACATTTAGTCACTCCGGCATTTAGTCCCTCCGATACTTGTCCCCCCCGACAGTTCGGCTTTCCGACAGTTTGTGGACATTTAGTCCCTTCGACATTTGGCACCTCCGACTTTAGTCCCTCCAAATATCGGAGGGTCAGATGTCGGAGGGACAAAATGTCAGCGGGACAATTATCAGAGAGAGTAAAGACGGAGGTGCCAAATGTCAGAGGGACCAACTGCCGGGGGGACTAAATGTCTTAGGGACCGACAGTTGGATAGACCAACTGTCAGGGGGGCAACTATCAGAGGGACCAAATGTCAGAGGACCATTTTTTTTTTATAGTGAATACCTCACAAGAGTCCCAATTGGTCCCGTCTGGAGCCAGTGAGACTATGGCATCCATAATTGGGGTATGTTATGAGGCTGAAGGTAAGTGGGAAAGGGAAGGAGACGAGGAAGAGGAAGGTGGGGGAAGTACCTTGCTATTCAGATCTAGTCACTAAACACGTCTAAAGCCATTTCCAGCAACGTTTCAAACCTGAATGGTGGTCTTACACCAGGGCGATACTAAGAGTATCTCCCACTCTGTTGAGCTGTCGGGGGGGGGGGGGGGAGGGACTAAAGTTGGAGGGGCTAAAGTTGGAGGGGCCAAATGTCGAAGGGACCTAATGTCGGAGGTACAAACTGTCGGAAAGTCGAACTGTCGGAGGGTCCAACTGTCGGGGGGAGGCAACTATCAGAGGGACCAAATGTAGAAGGGCTAAATGTCAGAGGTGCCAAATGTTGAAGGGACTAAATGTAGGAGGGACTAAAGGTAGGTGGAACCAACTGTTGGATAGACCAAATCTCGGTGGGGGGGGGCAACTATCGGAGGGGCCAAATGTCGGAAGGACTAAATGTTTGAGGGACAAACTGTCGGAAAGTCCATCTGTCAGGGAAGGCAACTATCAATAAATTTTATTTGATTAATAAATTTTATTTGATTAATTTGTGTTATTTCACAA
This sequence comes from Limnephilus auricula, assembly GCA_951813805.1. NCBI lineage: Eukaryota > Metazoa > Arthropoda > Insecta > Trichoptera > Limnephilidae > Limnephilus > Limnephilus auricula. The sequence goes on from OX638404.1 coordinate 15,290,646, forward strand.
TTAATTAATAAAAATAATATATGTTATATTTGCGGCACATTCCAGAGTGGAAGATACTCTCAGTATCGCCCTGGTGTAAGACCACCATTCAGAATTGAAACGTTGCTTAATAATGGCTTTAGCCGTGTTTAGTGACTAGATCTGAATAGCCAGGTACTTTCCCACCTTCCTCTTCCCCATCTCCTTCCCTTCCCCACTTACCTTCAGCCTCACAACATACTCCAATTGGGGATGCCATAGTCTCACTGGCTTCAGAAGGGAGCAGTTGGGACTCTTGTGAGGTTTCTCTATAAAAAAAAAAAAAATTAAAAAATCGGAGGGACTAAAGTCGGAGGGACCAAATGTCGGAGGGACTAAATGTCGGAGGGACCAACTGTCGGGAACGTCTATGTTATTTAATATGCTTTTTAATCCCACTTTATGCTAGCTGCTGTTTCACCCGGGGTATTGACAGTGACATTCCTGACTATCATTTTAAGGCTTTGGACTCCCAATCCGAAGGTCGTGGGTTCGAGCACGGCGTGCGCAAATAAATTTTATTTGTGTTATTTCACAATTAATTAAAAAAAATAATATGTATTATATTTTTGCGGTACGTTCCAGAGTGGAAGATACTATCAGTATCGCCCTGGTGAAAGACCACCATTCAGAATTGAAAAGTTGCTTGAAATGGCTTTATCCGTGTTTATTGACTAGATCTGAATAGCCAGGTACTTCCCCACCTTCCTCTTTCCCATCACCTTTCCTTCACACTCACTTTCAGCCTTACAACATACCCAAATTGGGATACCATAGTCTTACTGGCTCCAGACGAGATCAGTTGTGACTCTAGTGAGTCACTATGAAAATAAATAAAATATTTGTACCGATACGTAAACTGAGAACTCCCACTTTTAAAATTGTCGTATATTTTTTATTAAAATATAATATTCTTAGATCTCGGTGTTGAAAATTTTTTTTTAAATTTTTATAAACATTATTTATGTTTAGGCACCTACGGGGAATCCCAAAAATATACGGTTATATTTATGTAGAGTAAGAATAATATTTTCTGGCATAAGTAGGTAGGTATCTAACAAATTCTATATAGACGATTAATATGATTTAGGTTTTATCGTATCTTTGTATCGCCAGTGTTAAGTATCATAATAATTTTGTTTATGAATTGTTTTAATGGTTATTAAATAAATTTCATTGATTTAATTCATATAATCGCCATTTGAACATTGGGTTAACAAGAAAAAACATCGGTAATCATTTGAACATCAAACTCAAACAAGCTAGAACGTCTACTCCCGTTCACAGTCAAACAGGCACTGAGTAGTGGGGGTAGTGGGCCACTGTCCGGAAAACAACTCACCGAGGCCATCCCAGGCCATTCCGTCGCCATCCCATCGCCATCAGTGGCCCATCGCGTGGCCCATTGAATGGCCCACTCGGCCACTCCGTCGGCCACTCCACCATCCCAGGCCACGCCCCTGCCATCCCACCGCCACTATGGGCAATCCCACGCCACTAACCCTACACACAGTGGGCCATCATGTAGTTTGAACATTACATTCATGTTTGTTTACGTTCGCAAATGTAATTAGATATTATATCTGAACTTTCCCAGAAATAGTACATACAATATATATCGTACAATTCACTTTGAACGATTGCAGTGTACATGTCAAGACATCACCGCTTGGACACATAAGCTTGTTTTCACGACAATTTAACGTAGGTAGACATAGGAATGACGCATGCCCCGTACCTGAGTTATTAAAATCGTATGCTAGTAATTCTATTAGCGTAAAGGTCACTGTTCAGCTACAATTCAGGATTTCTCCTGGAATGCAGTTGGTTTTCAGCAGTGCCTCCAGTATAAAACAGAAAATAAAATAAAATAAATTAATCAAAATAAAATAAATACAATTAAATTAAATTACATAAAAATAATTAAATCAAATCTCTAATTCAATACACACAATACAATATATAAAAAAACCATAAATTAATAATGTAAATCGGAATTCAAATTAAAGGCAATAATCTTAATATTAAAACTCAAAAAAATAATAAAATCAATTCGAATAAAATATTCTCAATTAAAACTCAAAATAAAATCGTCAAGTATAAAATATAGTCAAAATAAATAATGTAGTAATCAAATCAAATCAAAAACAAAAACACGAATAATAAATGGTATCTTCTTAGTAATGAATGAAAGAGACAAATGTTTCTTCCCAATACCGTTTATTGGATAATCAACACCCTTGCCATAGGTAACTCTAAGTGGTTCGCTATGTTTAGTGACTTAGCAGGGGTGCCCAGGTTCATAGGGTAAGGTTTGTCTATATTTTGGCGGCACATGCGTTTGCCCTCTATTGCGTGGCGGTTCGGATTGGTAGAGACTGGTTGATGGAGACATTTTACCTCTTCAACAGGACTCTCTCGACCCATCGCCTTGTAGCGCAGTGGGAGAGATGCATTTATACGTCCGTCACTCCTGGACACATCGACCCCCAGATTCCTACTCATCCTTCATATTTTTTCCTTCCCAGAACTTCCTCTCCTTATTTTATCTAAAAAGAACATCCACACAGCATCCCCAACGATAACATAGGCCCCGAGGGGAAATTGTTTTCCTCAGGGTCTCCTGTGTGGAGCTAATGTTAAAAAAATACCTCCTAAATGATTTATTTTTATCGAAATAAATTTGTAAAATTTATATAAACGTTCACGGAAATTTAAATATATATATATATAATAATAATAACATAATAATTTTACATGAAATCTAGCTAAACTTACTCTTACCAAAATATTATCAAAGTAAATGAATTTTTTTAAATATATAAAAAATCTACATAGAACTTCCTCTCCTTATTTTCTCTAAAAAGAACATCCACAGAGCATCCCCAACGATAACATAGGCCCCGAGGGAAAATTGTTTTCCTCAGGGTCTCCTGTGTGGAGCTTATGTTAAAAAAAATACCTGTGAAATGATTTATTTTTATCGAAATAAATTTGTAAAATTTATATAAACGTTCACGGAAATTAAAATATATATATATAATAATAATAATAACATAATAATTTTACATGAAATCTAGCTAAACTTACTCTTACCAAAATATTATCAAAGTAAATGCATTTTTTAAATATATAATAAATCGACATAGAACTTCCTCTCCTTATTTTCTCTAAAAAGAACATCTACACAGCATCCCCAACGATAACATAGGCCCCGAGGGGAAATTGTTTTCCTCAGGGTCTCCTGTGTGGAGCTAATGTTAAAAAAAATACCTCTGAAATGATTTCTTTTTATCGAAATAAATTTGTAAAATTTATATAAACGTTCACGGAAATTAATATATATATATATATATAATAATAATAACATAATAATTTTACATGAAATCTAGGTAAACTTACTCTTACCAAAATATTATCAAAGTAAATGCATTTTTTTAAATATATAATAAATCTACATAGAACTTCCTCTCCTTATTTTCTCTAAAAAGAACATCCACACAGCATCCCCAACGATAACATAGGCCCCGAGGGAAAATTGTTTTCCTCAGGGTCTCCTGTGTGGAGCTAATGTTAAAAAAAATACCTCTGAAATGTTTTCTTTTTATAAACGTTCACGGAAATTAATATATATATATATATATAATAATAATAACATAATAATTTTACATGAAATCCAGCTAAACTTACTCTTACCAAAATATTATCAAAGTAAATGCATTTTTTTAAATATATAAAAAATCTACATTTGGTTGAAATAATATTATGATTTTACCAAAAAACAATAAAAGCAAATCTATTCTCCTACAATGTATTCAACTTTTATAATAAATCGAAGTAACCGTGACAGGAATATAGACTACATAAATATGATCGATCATCTCAAGACAATCCGCTGACAGCGACTTCACCGTGTTGTGTCTGTGTCGTTTGTGATCATTGAAATTTTTTCAACGACTGCAGCATAAATGAACCAACACGACAGCAGCGCCACACGCGGCGTTACGCTAAATTAAGCATGCTAGCGAGTGGCCACAAATCACAAAAGCAGCTTAGTCCCAAACACTCACGCACAGCGATGGAAGAGAGGGTTCAGATATGCCGCGGCGTCATAAATGTAATTAGAGTGGGGTTCTTAAATTCAACCGAATAGGCGTTATTATAAATCACAGCAGTAGTTTATCCCAAACTTTTGCGTACAGAGATGGAATAGAGGGTTTTGGTAACCCGCGACGTCAGAGATGTCATCGAAGTGGGATTCTCAAATTTTGCCTACGGGCTTTAGGACAATAATACTATCAGATTGACGGCCGTCCGTGGTCAAGTGGTAAGACACTTGACTTCCAATCGGAAGGTCGCGGGTTCGAACCCGGCGTGTGCAAATAAATTTTATTTGATTAATTTGTGTTAATTCACAATTAATTAATAAAAATAATATATATACTATATTTGCGGCACGTTCCAGAGTGGAAGATAATCTCAGTATCGCCCTGGTATAAGACCACCATTCAGAATTGAAACGTTGCTTAATAATGGCTTTAGCCGTGTTTAGTGACTAGATCTGAATAGTTAGGTACTTCCCCACCCACAATAATTTTCTTTTTGATTTTAGTTGGAGCAAAATTTTGACTTTTTTACGTTTGACGTTTGTATAATATGTAGCGTGTTATTTCACAATTAATTATTTAAAATAATATATAGTATATTTGCGGCACGTTCCAGAGTGGAAGATACTCTTAGTATCGCCCTGGTGTAAGACCACCATTCAGAATTGAAACGTTGCTTGAAAAGGCTTTAGCCATGTTTAGTGACTAGATCTGAATAGCCACGTACTTACCCACCTTCCTCTTCTTCGTCTCCTTCCCTTCCCCACTTACCTTCAGCTTCATGACTTACCCCAAATGGGGATGCCATAGTCTCACTGGCTCCAGACGGGACCAGTTGAGACTCTTGTAAGGTATTCACTGTAAAAAAAAAAAACACTTGTCACTACTTCTAATACAACATATGAACATAATACGTCATCATTTTTGAATAAGTCTGCATTTAAAGTGTAAAATATAATACAATCACGGCTTGTTTTTATATTCCACACCGAGTCCACAATCAATTAGTTTTTAAATTATCTAATTATTATCTAAAAAGTCGCCATAATTTTTAATAATATCACTTTTTAACAACTCTTCAATCTGTTGATTTTGGCGTTTGATTACATTTTCTTGTCGCACTAAAGGATCTCGTCTTCTTTTAACCGTTTGGTACTTAAATATTTGGGTAGATTAGGAAATATGTGAGGAATTGCTTCAGGGATCAACTTTGGACGACTTAGTGGGACGACTTAGTGGGGGAGGGGCAAATTAAGGAACTCGACTCCGAGCAAATCTCCAACGCCACACTGTATGGAAAACCGTTCTGAGCCGACCGTGAACGTGCCCTTTTCCACGGAGCTGCTGCCGTAATATGCACACTTATCACTCGCTCACATGCGATTTGCAAACGGAAGTGGCGCCATCTATAATACTATATTTAAGGAAAAAAGTATGAATTATCTGCCAAGTTCCATCTGCTGTCTTGAAATTTTCTAGTCTAATCACTTCACTAGTATCAAAATGTTTGCTGATTACAAAGGAACCTTTTGTCGGCACCCAAGCTACGCCGCTCAAAAAGAAGAAGATGAAGAGATACGACAATACGAACGTGAGAGCGAGCGCGATAACATTAAAAACCATAAAATTCATGCGAAAATGTTTAATAAAAGACGACTCGTTTGAAAAATAGCAAAAATCTCGTGGGGGATGTGTCAAGTGGCGTTAAAAAAAAAAACATGATTTTTTTCATACATATAACTTGTAAAATAACAGAAAAAAACGTGTTAATCATAATTTTTGGAGCACACTTTGCGATTTATTTCTATTGAGGGAATTTCAAATAATTACCGTTTCGGCGTGGGGAATGTATATATAAATACAATCTTAAAGAATAACATATATTTTTTTAAGAGCTTAAAAACTTCAAACGTGTCAAGGAAAAGGTGTCAGAAATCGGTAGAAATTGGCAGAGCGGCCCTTTAATCCAGGAATTTCGAAGATCACCAGCTCTGGGAATTGAGAAAGTGGTCACAGATTCATCTCCGTTTTTCAGGCTAGCGTCAGAGTTTGAATTACAACATGGCACGCACCATCTCCTAGGCATCTAAACATGAAATAAAACATAGCTAATTGTATGTAGTAACTATGTTATTAAGAAATTACTCTTTAAAGCTTGAAAGTTATCTTTTATAGTAATTTAGGTGAATCTAAAGTTTTTTCTAAAAAATGTTCGTTTTGGGAGTTGACACCTCTGCCATAGGTCACCCCAAGTGCTTCGTTACGTTTGGTGGCTAACAGGGGTGCTCGGGTTCATGAGGTGATGTTTGTCCGGACCTTGGCCCCGGATGCGTCTACCCACCAATTGCGTAGCCGGCTGGATCGGAGAGACTGGTTGAGTGAGACTTTACTCCTTCGGAACATCGCCTTGCTCGCAGTGCAATTTTTAATTTGGAATGCTAGCTACGTTTGGTGACTTAGCAGGGGTGCCCGGTTTCACAGGGTGAGGTTTGTCTGGGGCCTGACGGTGAATGCGGTTGCCCACCTACTGCTTGGCGAGCCGGATCGGAAGAGACCGGTTGAGGGAGACCTAATTTAGACCTCTCTAGGCAGACTCATTTGACGCATCACCTTGCATCGCAGTGGGAGGGATGGATTCGTACATTCGTCACTCCTGGACATATTGACCCCAGATTCCTACCCACTCCTCTTACCTTTTTCTTCCCAGAACTTCCACTCCTTCTTTCCCTTAAAAGACTCACCACACAGCATCCCCAAAGATGACGTAGGCCCTGAGTATTTGTTTTTCCCTCAGGGCCTCCTGTGTGGATAGTAAAAACAAAACGTGGGAAGGATAGATTTATACGTCCATATGGCATAGTCGAGGGCTAAGACTCTTGACTTCCAATCCGGAGGTCGCGGTAATGTGTGTTATGGTCACATTTAATTAATTCACAATAATATATAGTATGTTTGCGGCACGTTCCAGAGTGGAACATACTCTCAGTATAAGACCACCATCGAGAATTGAAACGTTGCTTGAAATGGCTTTAGCCGTGATTAATTTATTTATTTATTTTATAGAAACAAACAGAACTTTGGTTACAGTGTGATTGATGACAGAGTTTACAGTTATTAAATAATATTTTCATGGTGGGTACCTTTGGTATGTTTCTTTGTAATGTCTTGATGTATAATTGGTAACTACCGGAAGATGTAAGTAGTGTGTGAGCGTGTGTGTATATGTGAGAAGTGGTGATCTGTAAAGGGATATGTATGCGCATTAAACAGTTATATCATTGACATGATGCTCCTTTTACATTTGGGCAGCGAATCCGAGAAAATGTCAATATTAGAGTTTAGGCAAAAAATTATTGAATGAAATGAAGAGCACGGTTAATCGGCGAATTAGTTGCTGCATTTGTTTTGTAATTTAGAGTGTGGAATAGTGCTGTATAGCGTGTACGTCTTACATAAAGTTATTAAGGATAGAAGTTCAGTACAGTCGATTTTGTTATTTAAAATACTGTGTATAAATGTTAAATCAGCTAGTGCCCGTCTGTGTTGCAAAGTTTGAATTGTAAATTCAAAGTATTGTTGAATTTCAAGATAAGATATTTTATAAATTTGTTTTGAATATAGTCTGTGCTATCTATGTATATTTTGTACTGTGGGTTCCATATTGGCGATGCGTTTTCCAGTGTACTTCTGACTAATGCAAAATATAGTATTATTATTGTCGGCGGGTTACTGAAAACTTTACTTATACGAAGAACAAAACCAAGCATTTTTATTTGATTGAGTCTATGAGCTTATTAAATATAAGTTTGCTATTAAGATAAACGCCAAGATCTTTACAATCCGTTTTAGAGATGACAGGTTCATTGTGAATTGAATAGGAGTAATTAATTATATGTTTGTTTCTGGTGAACGTCATAGTGTGACATTTAGAAATATTGATGTCTAAACAGTTAACTTTACAATACTTGCAAAGCCCTTTCTAGGTCACTTTGTAAAGCTTCACAGCCAGAGAGAGAATGCACAACTTGGAATATTTTCATGTCGTTAGCGTACAGCTTATATTCGGAATGTTGAAAGCATGAACCAATGTCGTTTATATAAATATTGAACAAGAGCGGACTAGGAGGGAACCTTGCGGGATACCAGATATTACCTCTAAAGACTTTGAGAAGACGACGTTGATTAAGATTGCCTAATTGCGATTACTAATATAGGACTTAATCCACCTAAACAGGTCGCCATGTAAACCAAGTAGAATGAGTTTTTTCAAAAGAATTGAGTGTATCACGCGGTCAAGGGCCTTAGAGAAGTCTGTGTACATAACATCAACCTGCTCTTTATCGTCTATCTTGCTATGCAAGAAGTTCATGAAAAGGGTGAGGTTAGATGTTGGAGACCTACCTTTCATAAATCCGTGCTGATTCGGTGTAATTGATGTGGAAATAGCCGAGTATAATTGATCAAAGACGATTTTTTTCAAGAACTTTGCTTAGAATAGGAAGTTGGGAAATTGGACGGTATTTTTTAACATCATGTCATATCACCAGTCTTGAAGATTGGTATAATGACGGCTGATTTTCATTTGAGAGGAAACGATCCTTCTGTTAGTGATTTTTTATAGATTGCACAAATTGGAACACAGATTATATTTACTGCAGTTGCGTATAATAATTCCGGGTAGCTTGTCGATTCCTGGCCCTTTTTTAATATCTATGCTTGTGAGGTATTTTAAGGTGATTTCTTCGTTTATTCTGATAGAAGATATTAATGTGTTGTTAAGAGGATCCTCCTTATTATTGGCATCAAGAGTTGGAATTTCATTTGTAAAGACAGATGAGAAGTAATCAGCAAACAGGTTTGTAACTTCTTTGCTGTCGTGCGCAGTTGCGGAATGATAGGTCATATGTTCCGGTATAGTGGGAGATTTTCTTTGCGTCTTAACGTAACCCCATATTTTTTTTACATCATTTTGTATGTCGGATTCCAATTGAGCAATATAGGATTTATGAGTGAGACTAGAAATCTTCCTTGGTCTTTTGCGGAGTAATGCTAAAGATTGATAATCCAATGGATTCTTAAAGCGTTTCCAGGCACGAAAAAACTATAATTTTTCTATTGTTATATTTATTAAAGCCGCTGAATACCATGTTGGAAATTTAGTTGATCTAATTACTTTCGTAGGAACCAGATCATTTACCAGGGCATCAATGATTTCATAAAAATGGTGTACCGCAATGTCAACGTCTTGTGCATTAACGCCAGAAGACCAATCACTATTTCTGAGAGCGTCATTGACTACTTCATATTTAACTTTATTAAATGATTTGACTATCTGAGGTTTTAGGATGGCAGCAGGGACGGAAATATTGAGTGGAGAGTCGGCAGCGGAAACTTCCAACAGCGCAGCTAGGTATTTTCTAGAAAGTGGTTGTGACTATTTTGGCCGCAAGGTAATATTTTTTTTTTATTTGGGTCGTATGCCGCCTTAAGGATAAACTTAACCGCTTGGGCACATAAGCTTGTTTTCGCGACAATTAGCCCAGTCAATGAAGGTTTTATGTCGGAACTAATTTTCCGGAAGCTGAATTTTTCACAGATGAAGGAATACCTTTAAACATGCTTATTTATAAAAATCCCCGGATATCCCCCTTGTGCTTTCCTCCCCACCCCCTCTTGAATATAGTTTTCAAAGCCTTTCGGAATACGCTAATATCTTCTTAACCGCGGTATGAAATCAGACCATTTATTTTTCTTTTAGTAGCTAATTAGTTGTTTTAAAAAATAGTTTCTTAACAATTTTTCGAAAAACGCCATACATTCATTGCAATTTATTAATAAATTAAAAATATCGTTTTTTTAATAGTATTTCAAAAAAATATTTGCATATAACTTTTTTTGAGCTTGTTAGGGCAAAAGATGCTCCTACAAAACTTGTAGCAAAATTTCTAGCTTTAAAATAATGTATATATTGATAGGTTTTAGTTAATAATAGGGCACGTAGGCTGTTAAAAAGGAGCGCGGAACGCGGTGGATCGGAGGCGCGGCGGCTCGCGGCGCGGCAGTGGGGTTACGAAAAACCTCGAAAAATTGTTAAGAAACTATTTTTTAGAGTAACTAATTAGCAACTAAAGTAAAAAATAATAGTCTGATTTATTCAGCGCTAAGGAGATATTAGCGTATTCCGAAAGGCTTTGAAAAATATATTCAAGAGGGGGGTGGGGAGGAAAGCACAAGAGGGATATCCGGGGATTTTTGTAAATAAGCTTGTTAAACAGTATTCTATCATTTGTGAAAAATTCAGCTTCCGGGGAATTAGTTCCGACATAAAACCTTCATTGACTGGGCTAGAAGGTTAATATGCCCCCTGCCCCCGCCCCCCCCCCCCCCCCCCCCCCCCCCCCCCCCCCCCCCCCCCCCCCCCCCCCCCCCCCCGCCCGCGAAACAAAACTGGCAAATAACAGTACAAACTCTTAAATGTTTTATGAATTTATTATAAAAAGAAAAGAAATCAATTTATCAGTACCCACCGCCGCGCCTCGAGCCGCCGCGCGTCCGATCCACCGCGTTCCGCGCTCCTTTTTAACAGCCTACGTGCCTTATTATAAACTAAAACCTATCAATATATACATTATTTTAAAGCTAGAAATTTTGCCTACAAGTTTTGTAGGAGCATCTTTTGCCCTAACAAGCTTAAAAAAGTTATATGCAAATATTTTTTAAAATAACTATTAAAAAAACGGTATTTTTTAATTTATTAATAAATTGCAATGAATGTATGGCGTTTTTCGAAAAATTGTTGAGAAACTATTTTTTAGAACAACTAATTAGCTACTAAAAGAAAGATAAATGGTCTGATTTCATACCGCGGTTAAGGGAGATATTAGCGTATTCCGAAAGGCTTTGAAAACTATATTCAAGAGGGGTGGGGAGGAAAGCACAAGGGGGGATATCCGGGGATTTTTATAAATAAGCATGTGTAAAGGTTTTCCTTCATCTGTGAAAATTCAGCTTCCGGGGAATTAGTTCCGACATTGGGTGTTTTTTCCCTTCGATGACTGGGCTAAATTTAACGTAGGTAGACATAAGAATGATGTATGCCCGGACCTGAGTTATAAATTTTGGAGGTGGGGTAAGGGTACCACCGCACCGGGAACCATATATATTGGATAATTCTAGACCTTTCTCATAAGTTACCACACCCCAAGTGATTCGCGACTTAGTGGAGGGTGCCCGGGTTCACAGGGTGAGGTTTGTCCGGGTCTTGACGGCGGATGCGTATGCATACAAACTGGAAGAGTGGCTAAATCGGGAGAGACTGGTTGAGGGAGAACTTTTGATCTCAAAACAAGACTCTCTCGAAACATCGGATGGATTCATTCAGACTCCTGGAGACACTGATACCCTTTTTCTTCTCAGAATTTGTTCTCCTTCCTTTCATAAAAATAAACCTTTACAGAGTATCCGCAAAGATGACATAGGCCCAGAAGGGAATTATTTTCTTTTGTATAGAGCGAAAGAAAAAAAAAGAATAATTGAAAGTAAAAAATAAAATCAGAAATACCATACATATAAATTTATTGGAACCAGTAAAATACAATTCACGAAGAAATATAGAAGGGCTTAGTAATAATTCATTTTATTTTTACTAAAAACCATGATGAGACTGTGAACTAAAACACAGCCAGAAAAAATCTAACACGGGAATGAAACATGTTGCGGGCAAAGTCGATTAAACAGTTTCCGTTAGATTTGCGAACATTACCACTTTCACAAGCAAGTTGAAGTTGGACAAGGTGCAAGGAGATTTGACAGTATTGATGCCAGGGTGGTTGGTATACACAGACGGAACAGGTACAATACCTGACCGAGCCAAGGCACCAACACGACCAAGTCCTGCTAACACACGTCCAGGACGAACGGATTCAACGGAAGAAGACACGGACAAAGCGTATCCTCCACGTCTTCCCCACGGCCCGCGACGAATTCCTCCTTCAACAGAGACAGATGAGGAACGAGAGATCTTGTTGTAGCTGCCAGGGGTGACAATTCGTTCAATGGAAGCGGATCGGCTGATTGAAACCTTTCCTCGTCGTCCCCATGGTCCTCGTCGAATTCCTCGCTCAACAGAGACAGAGAGTGATGAAGAGACAGATGATCCATAACCTCGTCCCCATGGTCCTCGTCGAATTCCTCGTTCAACGGAGACTGATGATGATCGAGAGATCTTGGTGTAGACGCCTGGGGTGACAATTCGTTCAATGGAAACGGATCGGCTGATTGAAACCTTTCCTCGTCGTCCCCATGGTCCTCGTCGAATTCCTCGTTCAACGGAAACTGATGATGATCGTGAGATCTTAGTGTAGCTGCCTGGGGTAACAAGTCGTTCAATGGAAACGGATCGGCTGATTGAAACCTTTCCTCGTCGTCCCCATGGTCCTCGTCGACGTCCTACTTCAACTGAGACGGAGAGTGATGAGGAGACAGATGATCCATAGCCTCGTCCCCATGGTCCTCGTCGACTGCCAAGTACGTCAAGATCTCCTGAGCCGCTAAGTCCTCCAACACCTCGTCCATATCCCCATGGTCCTCGTCGTCGTCCTCCTTCAACGGAGACTGATGATGATCGAGAGATCTTGGTGTAGATGCCTGGGGTGACAATTCGTTCAATGGAAACGGATCGGCTGATTGAAACCTTTCCTCGTCGTCCCCATGGTCCTCGTCGTCGTCCTCCTTCAACTGAGACGGAGAGTGATGAGGAGACAGATGATCCATAGCCACGTCCCCATGGTCCTCGTCGACGTCCTCCTTCAACTGAGACGGAGAGTGATGAGGAGACAGATGATCCATAGCCTCGTCCCCATGGTCCTCGTCGACCGCCAAGTACGTCAAGATCTCCTGAGCTGCTAAGTCCTCCAACACCTCGTCCATATCCCCATGGTCCTCGTCGTCGTCCTCCTTCAACGGAGACTGATGATGATCGTGAGATCTTAGTGTAGCTGCCTGGGGTAACAATTCGTTCAATGGAAACGGATCGGCTGATTGAAACCTTTCCTCGTCGTCCCCATGGTCCTCGTCGTCGTCCTCCTTCAACTGAGACGGAGAGTGATGAGGAGACAGATGATCCATAGCCACGTCCCCATGGTCCTCGTCGACCGCCAAGTACGTCAAGATCTTCTGAGCCGCTAAGTCCTCCAACACCTCGTCCATATCCCCATGGTCCTCGTCGTCGTCCTCCTTCAACGGAGACTGATGATGATCGAGAGATCTTGGTGTAGACGCCTGGGGTGACAATTCGTTCAATGGAAACGGAACGGCTGATTGAAACCTTTCCTCGTCGTCCCCATGGTCCTCGTCGAATTCCTCGTTCAACGGAGACTGATGATGATCGAGAGATCTTAGTGTAGCTGCCTGGGGTAACAATTCGTTCAATGGAAACGGATCGGCTGGTTGAAACCTTTCCTCGTCGTCCCCATGGTCCTCGTCGTCGTCCTCCTTCAACTGAGACGGAGAGTGATGAGGAGACCGATGATCCATAGCCTCGTCCCCATGGTCCTCGTCGACCGCCAAGTACGTCACGATCTCCTGAGCCGCGAAGTCCTCCAACACCTCGTCCATATCCCCATGGTCCTCGTCGTCGTCCTCCTTCAACGGAGACTGATGATGATCGAGAGATCTTGGTGTAGCTGCCTGGGGTAACAATTCGTTCAATGGAAACGGATCGGCTGATTGAAACCTTTCCTCGTCGTCCCCATGGTCCTAGTCGACGTCCACCTTCAATTGAGACGGAGAGTGATGAGGAGACAGATGATCCATAGCCTCGTCCCCATGGTCCTCGTCGACCGCTAAGACCGCCTAGTCCGTCCAAATCTCCAGAGCCACTGAGTCCTCCGACACCTCGTCCATATCCCCATGGTCCTCGTCGTCGTCCTCCTTCAACGGAGACTGATGATGATCGAGAGATCTTGGTGTAGACGCCTGGGGTGACAATTCGTTCAATGGAAACGGAACGGCTGATTGAAACCTTTCCTCGTCGTCCCCATGGTCCTCGTCGAATTCCTCGTTCAACGGAGACTGATGATGATCGAGAGATCTTAGTGTAGCTGCCAGGGGTAACAATTCGTTCAACGGAAACGGATCGGCTGGTTGAAACCTTTCCTCGTCGTCCCCATGGTCCTCGTCGTCGTCCTCCTTCAAGTGAGACGGAGAGTGATGAGGAGACCGATGATCCATAGCCTCGTCCCCATGGTCCTCGTCGACCGCTAAGACCGCCTAGTCCGTCCAAATCTCCAGAGCCACTGAGTCCTCCGACACCTCGTCCATATCCCCATGGTCCTCGTCGTCGTCCTCCTTCGACGGAGACTGACGATGATCGGGAGATCTTGGAGTAGACGCCTGGGGTGACAATTCGTTCAATGGAAACGGAACGGCTGATTGAAACCTTTCCTCGTCGTCCCATGGTCCTCGTCGAATTCCTCGTTCAACGGAGACTGATGATGATCGAGAGATCTTAGTGTAGCTGCCAGGGGTAACAATTCGTTCAACGGAAACGGATCGGCTGGTTGAAACCTTTCCTCGTCGTCCCCATGGTCCTCGTCGTCGTCCTCCTTCAACTGAGACGGAGAGTGATGAGGAGACCGATGATCCATAGCCTCGTCCCCATGGTCCTCGTCGACCGCTAAGACCGCCTAGTCCGTCCAAATCTCCAGAGCCACTGAGTCCTCCGACACCTCGTCCATATCCCCATGGTCCTCGTCGTCGTCCTCCTTCGACGGAGACTGACGATGATCGGGAGATCTTGGAGTAGACGCCTGGGGTGACAATTCGTTCAATGGAAACGGAACGGCTGATTGAAACCTTTCCTCGTCGTCCCCATGGTCCTCGTCGAATTCCTCGTTCAACGGAGACTGATGATGATCGAGAGATCTTAGTGTAGCTGCCTGGGGTAACAATTCGTTCAATGGAAACGGATCGGCTGGTTGAAACCTTTCCTCGTCGTCCCCATGGTCCTCGTCGTCGTCCTCCTTCAACTGAGACGGAGAGTGATGAGGAGACCGATGATCCATAGCCTCGTCCCCATGGTCCTCGTCGACCGCCAAGTACGTCACGATCTCCTGAGCCGCTAAGTCCTCCAACACCTCGTCCATATCCCCATGGTCCTCGTCGTCGTCCTCCTTCAACGGAGACTGATGATGATCGAGAGATCTTGGTGTAGCTGCCTGGGGTAACAATTCGTTCAATGGAAACGGATCGGCTGATTGAAACCTTTCCTCGTCGTCCCCATGGTCCTCGTCGACGTCCTCCTTCAACTGAGATGGAGAGTGATGAGGAGACAGATGATCCATAGCCTCGTCCCCATGGTCCTCGTCGACCGCTAAGACCGCCTAGTCCGTCCAAATTTCCAGAGCCACTGAGTCCTCCGACACCTCGTCCATATCCCCATGGTCCTCGTCGTCGTCCTCCTTCAACGGAGACTGATGATGATCGAGAGATCTTGGTGTAGACGCCTGGGGTGACAATTCGTTCAATGGAAACGGAACGGCTGATTGAAACCTTTCCTCGTCGTCCCCATGGTCCTCGTCGAATTCCTCGTTCAACGGAGACTGATGATGATCGAGAGATCTTAGTGTAGCTGCCTGGGGTAACAATTCGTTCAATGGAAACGGATCGGCTGGTTGAAACCTTTCCTCGTCGTCCCCATGGTCCTCGTCGTCGTCCTCCTTCAACTGAGACGGAGAGTGATGAGGAGACCGATGATCCATAGCCTCGTCCCCATGGTCCTCGTCGACCGCTAAGACCGCCTAGTCCGTCCAAATCTCCAGAGCCACTGAGTCCTCCGACACCTCGTCCATATCCCCATGGTCCTCGTCGTCGTCCTCCTTCAACGGAGACTGATGATGATCGAGAGATCTTGGTGTAGCTGCCTGGGGTAACAATTCGTTCAATGGAAACGGATCGGCTGATTGAAACCTTTCCTCGTCGTCCCCATGGTCCTCGTCGACGTCCTCCTTCAACTGAGACGGAGAGTGATGAGGAGACAGATGATCCATAGCCTCGTCCCCATGGTCCTCGTCGACCGCCAAGTACGTCAAGATCTTCTGAGCCGCTAAGTCCTCCAACACCTCGTCCATATCCCCATGGTCCTCGTCGTCGTCCTCCTTCAACGGAGACTGATGATGATCGAGAGATCTTAGTGTAGACGCCTGGGGTGACAATTCGTTCAATGGAAACGGAACGGCTGATTGAAACCTTTCCTCGTCGTCCCCATGGTCCTCGTCGAATTCCTCGTTCAACGGAGACTGATGATGATCGAGAGATCTTAGTGTAGCTGCCTGGGGTAACAATTCGTTCAATGGAAACGGATCGGCTGGTTGAAACCTTTCCTCGTCGTCCCCATGGTCCTCGTCGTCGTCCTCCTTCAACTGAGACGGAGAGTGATGAGGAGACCGATGATCCATAGCCTCGTCCCCATGGTCCTCGTCGACCGCCAAGTACGTCACGATCTCCTGAGCCGCTAAGTCCTCCAACACCTCGTCCATATCCCCATGGTCCTCGTCGTCGTCCTCCTTCAACGGAGACTGATGATGATCGAGAGATCTTGGTGTAGACGCCTGGGGTGACAATTCGTTCAATGGAAACGGAACGGCTGATTGAAACCTTTCCTCGTCGTCCCCATGGTCCTCGTCGACGTCCTCCTTCAACTGAGACGGAGAGTGATGAGGAGACAGATGATCCATAGCCTCGTCCCCATGGTCCTCGTCGACCGCTAAGACCGCCTAGTCCGTCCAAATCTCCAGAGCCACTGAGTCCTCCGACACCTCGTCCATATCCCCATGGTCCTCGTCGTCGTCCTCCTTCAACGGAGACTGATGATGATCGAGAGATCTTGGTGTAGACGCCTGGGGTGACAATTCGTTCAATGGAAACGGAACGGCTGATTGAAACCTTTCCTCGTCGTCCCCATGGTCCTCGTCGAATTCCTCGTTCAACGGAGACTGATGATGATCGAGAGATCTTAGTGTAGCTGCCAGGGGTAACAATTCGTTCAACGGAAACGGATCGGCTGGTTGAAACCTTTCCTCGTCGTCCCCATGGTCCTCGTCGTCGTCCTCCTTCAACTGAGACGGAGAGTGATGAGGAGACCGATGATCCATAGCCTCGTCCCCACGGTCCTCGTCGACCGCTAAGACCGCCTAGTCCGTCCAAATCTCCAGAGCCACTGAGTCCTCCGGCACCTCGTCCATATCCCCATGGTCCTCGTCGTCGTCCTCCTTCAACGGAGACTGATGATGATCGAGAGATCTTGGTGTAGCTGCCTGGGGTAACAATTCGTTCAATGGAAACGGATCGGCTGATTGAAACCTTTCCTCGTCGTCCCCATGGTCCTCGTCGACGTCCTCCTTCAACTGAGACGGAGAGTGATGATGAGACAGATGATCCATAGCCTCGTCCCCATGGTCCTCGTCGACCGCCAAGTACGTCAAGATCTTCTGAGCCGCTAAGTCCTCCAACACCTCGTCCATATCCCCATGGTCCTCGTCGTCGTCCTCCTTCAACGGAGACTGATGATGATCGAGAGATCTTAGTGTAGATGCCTGGGGTGACAATTCGTTCAATGGAAACGGATCGGCTGATTGAAACCTTTCCTCGTCGTCCCCATGGTCCTCGTCGTCGTCCTCCTTCAACTGAGACGGAGAGTGATGAGGAGACAGATGATCCATAGCCACGTCCCCATGGTCCTCGTCGACGTCCTCCTTCAACTGAGACGGAGAGTGATGAGGAGACAGATGATCCATAGCCTCGTCCCCATGGTCCTCGTCGACCGCCAAGTACGTCAAGATCTCCTGAGCTGCTAAGTCCTCCAACACCTCGTCCATATCCCCATGGTCCTCGTCGTCGTCCTCCTTCAACGGAGACTGATGATGATCGTGAGATCTTAGTGTAGCTGCCTGGGGTAACAATTCGTTCAATGGAAACGGATCGGCTGATTGAAACCTTTCCTCGTCGTCCCCATGGTCCTCGTCGTCGTCCTTCTTCAACTGAGACGGAGAGTGATGAGGAGACAGATGATCCATAGCCTCGTCCCCATGGTCCTCGTCGACCGCCAAGTACGTCAAGATCTTCTGAGCCGCTAAGTCCTCCAACACCTCGTCCATATCCCCATGGTCCTCGTCGTCGTCCTCCTTCAACGGAGACTGATGATGATCGAGAGATCTTGGTGTAGACGCCTGGGGTGACAATTCGTTCAATGGAAACGGAACGGCTGATTGAAACCTTTCCTCGTCGTCCCCATGGTCCTCGTCGAATTCCTCGTTCAACGGAGATTGATGATGATCGAGAGATCTTAGTGTAGCTGCCTGGGGTAACAATTCGTTCAATGGAAACGGATCGGCTGGTTGAAACCTTTCCTCGTCGTCCCCATGGTCCTCGTCGTCGTCCTCCTTCAACTGAGACAGAGAGTGATGAGGAGACCGATGATCCATAGCCTCGTCCCCATGGTCCTCGTCGACCGCCAAGTACGTCACGATCTCCTGAGCCGCTAAGTCCTCCAACACCTCGTCCATATCCCCATGGTCCTCGTCGTCGTCCTCCTTCAACGGAGACTGATGATGATCGAGAGATCTTGGTGTAGCTGCCTGGGGTAACAATTCGTTCAATGGAAACGGATCGGCTGATTGAAACCTTTCCTCGTCGTCCCCATGGTCCTAGTCGACGTCCACCTTCAACTGAGACGGAGAGTGATGAGGAGACAGATGATCCATAGCCTCGTCCCCATGGTCCTCGTCGACCGCTAAGACCGCCTAGTCCGTCCAAATCTCCAGAGCCACTGAGTCCTCCGACACCTCGTCCATATCCCCATGGTCCTCGTCGTCGTCCTCCTTCAACGGAGACTGATGATGATCGAGAGATCTTGGTGTAGACGCCTGGGGTGACAATTCGTTCAATGGAAACGGAACGGCTGATTGAAACCTTTCCTCGTCGTCCCCATGGTCCTCGTCGAATTCCTCGTTCAACGGAGACTGATGATGATCGAGAGATCTTAGTGTAGCTGCCAGGGGTAACAATTCGTTCAACGGAAACGGATCGGCTGGTTGAAACCTTTCCTCGTCGTCCCCATGGTCCTCGTCGTCGTCCTCCTTCAACTGAGACGGAGAGTGATGAGGAGGCCGATGATCCATAGCCTCGTCCCCATGGTCCTCGTCGACCGCTAAGACCGCCTAGTCCGTCCAAATCTCCAGAGCCACTGAGTCCTCCGACACCTCGTCCATATCCCCATGGTCCTCGTCGTCGTCCTCCTTCGACGGAGACTGACGATGATCGAGAGATCTTGGAGTAGACGCCTGGGGTGACAATTCGTTCAATGGAAACGGATCGGCTGATTGAAACCTTTCCTCGTCGTCCCCATGGTCCTCGTCGTCGTCCTCCTTCAACTGAGACGGAGAGTGATGAGGAGACCGATGATCCATAGCCTCGTCCCCATGGTCCTCGTCGACCGCCAAGTACGTCAAGATCTTCTGAGCCGCTAAGTCCTCCAACACCTCGTCCATATCCCCATGGTCCTCGTCGTCGTCCTCCTTCAACGGAGACTGATGATGATCGAGAGATCTTGGTGTAGACGCCTGGGGTGACAATTCGTTCAATGGAAACGGAACGGCTGATTGAAACCTTTCCTCGTCGTCCCCATGGTCCTCGTCGAATTCCTCGTTCAACGGAGACTGATGATGATCGAGAGATCTTAGTGTAGCTGCCTGGGGTAACAATTCGTTCAATGGAAACGGATCGGCTGGTTGAAACCTTTCCTCGTCGTCCCCATGGTCCTCGTCGTCGTCCTCCTTCAACTGAGACGGAGAGTGATGAGGAGACCGATGATCCATAGCCTCGTCCCCACGGTCCTCGTCGACCGCTAAGACCGCCTAGTCCGTCCAAATCTCCAGAGCCACTGAGTCCTCCGGCACCTCGTCCATATCCCCATGGTCCTCGTCGTCGTCCTCCTTCAACGGAGACTGATGATGATCGAGAGATCTTGGTGTAGCTGCCTGGGGTAACAATTCGTTCAATGGAAACGGATCGGCTGATTGAAACCTTTCCTCGTCGTCCCCATGGTCCTCGTCGACGTCCTCCTTCAACTGAGACGGAGAGTGATGATGAGACAGATGATCCATAGCCTCGTCCCCATGGTCCTCGTCGACCGCCAAGTACGTCAAGATCTTCTGAGCCGCTAAGTCCTCCAACACCTCGTCCATATCCCCATGGTCCTCGTCGTCGTCCTCCTTCAACGGAGACTGATGATGATCGAGAGATCTTAGTGTAGATGCCTGGGGTGACAATTCGTTCAATGGAAACGGATCGGCTGATTGAAACCTTTCCTCGTCGTCCCCATGGTCCTCGTCGTCGTCCTCCTTCAACTGAGACGGAGAGTGATGAGGAGACAGATGATCCATAGCCACGTCCCCATGGTCCTCGTCGACGTCCTCCTTCAACTGAGACGGAGAGTGATGAGGAGACAGATGATCCATAGCCTCGTCCCCATGGTCCTCGTCGACCGCCAAGTACGTCAAGATCTCCTGAGCTGCTAAGTCCTCCAACACCTCGTCCATATCCCCATGGTCCTCGTCGTCGTCCTCCTTCAACGGAGACTGATGATGATCGTGAGATCTTAGTGTAGCTGCCTGGGGTAACAATTCGTTCAATGGAAACGGATCGGCTGATTGAAACCTTTCCTCGTCGTCCCCATGGTCCTCGTCGTCGTCCTCCTTCAACTGAGACGGAGAGTGATGAGGAGACAGATGATCCATAGCCTCGTCCCCATGGTCCTCGTCGACCGCCAAGTACGTCAAGATCTTCTGAGCCGCTAAGTCCTCCAACACCTCGTCCATATCCCCATGGTCCTCGTCGTCGTCCTCCTTCAACGGAGACTGATGATGATCGAGAGATCTTGGTGTAGACGCCTGGGGTGACAATTCGTTCAATGGAAACGGAACGGCTGATTGAAACCTTTCCTCGTCGTCCCCATGGTCCTCGTCGAATTCCTCGTTCAACGGAGATTGATGATGATCGAGAGATCTTAGTGTAGCTGCCTGGGGTAACAATTCGTTCAATGGAAACGGATCGGCTGGTTGAAACCTTTCCTCGTCGTCCCCATGGTCCTCGTCGTCGTCCTCCTTCAACTGAGACAGAGAGTGATGAGGAGACCGATGATCCATAGCCTCGTCCCCATGGTCCTCGTCGACCGCCAAGTACGTCACGATCTCCTGAGCCGCTAAGTCCTCCAACACCTCGTCCATATCCCCATGGTCCTCGTCGTCGTCCTCCTTCAACGGAGACTGATGATGATCGAGAGATCTTGGTGTAGCTGCCTGGGGTAACAATTCGTTCAATGGAAACGGATCGGCTGATTGAAACCTTTCCTCGTCGTCCCCATGGTCCTAGTCGACGTCCACCTTCAACTGAGACGGAGAGTGATGAGGAGACAGATGATCCATAGCCTCGTCCCCATGGTCCTCGTCGACCGCTAAGACCGCCTAGTCCGTCCAAATCTCCAGAGCCACTGAGTCCTCCGACACCTCGTCCATATCCCCATGGTCCTCGTCGTCGTCCTCCTTCAACGGAGACTGATGATGATCGAGAGATCTTGGTGTAGACGCCTGGGGTGACAATTCGTTCAATGGAAACGGAACGGCTGATTGAAACCTTTCCTCGTCGTCCCCATGGTCCTCGTCGAATTCCTCGTTCAACGGAGACTGATGATGATCGAGAGATCTTAGTGTAGCTGCCAGGGGTAACAATTCGTTCAACGGAAACGGATCGGCTGGTTGAAACCTTTCCTCGTCGTCCCCATGGTCCTCGTCGTCGTCCTCCTTCAACTGAGACGGAGAGTGATGAGGAGGCCGATGATCCATAGCCTCGTCCCCATGGTCCTCGTCGACCGCTAAGACCGCCTAGTCCGTCCAAATCTCCAGAGCCACTGAGTCCTCCGACACCTCGTCCATATCCCCATGGTCCTCGTCGTCGTCCTCCTTCGACGGAGACTGACGATGATCGAGAGATCTTGGAGTAGACGCCTGGGGTGACAATTCGTTCAATGGAAACGGATCGGCTGATTGAAACCTTTCCTCGTCGTCCCCATGGTCCTCGTCGTCGTCCTCCTTCAACTGAGACGGAGAGTGATGAGGAGACCGATGATCCATAGCCTCGTCCCCATGGTCCTCGTCGACCGCCAAGTACGTCAAGATCTTCTGAGCCGCTAAGTCCTCCAACACCTCGTCCATATCCCCATGGTCCTCGTCGTCGTCCTCCTTCAACGGAGACTGATGATGATCGAGAGATCTTGGTGTAGACGCCTGGGGTGACAATTCGTTCAATGGAAACGGAACGGCTGATTGAAACCTTTCCTCGTCGTCCCCATGGTCCTCGTCGAATTCCTCGTTCAACGGAGACTGATGATGATCGAGAGATCTTAGTGTAGCTGCCTGGGGTAACAATTCGTTCAATGGAAACGGATCGGCTGGTTGAAACCTTTCCTCGTCGTCCCCATGGTCCTCGTCGTCGTCCTCCTTCAACTGAGACGGAGAGTGATGAGGAGACCGATGATCCATAGCCTCGTCCCCATGGTCCTCGTCGACCGCCAAGTACGTCACGATCTCCTGAGCCGCTAAGTCCTCCAACACCTCGTCCATATCCCCATGGTCCTCGTCGTCGTCCTCCTTCAACGGAGACTGATGATGATCGAGAGATCTTGGTGTAGCTGCCTGGGGTAACAATTCGTTCAATGGAAACGGATCGGCTGATTGAAACCTTTCCTCGTCGTCCCCATGGTCCTAGTCGACGTCCACCTTCAACTGAGACGGAGAGTGATGAGGAGACAGATGATCCATAGCCTCGTCCCCATGGTCCTCGTCGACCGCTAAGACCGCCTAGTCCGTCCAAATCTCCAGAGCCACTGAGTCCTCCGACACCTCGTCCATATCCCCATGGTCCTCGTCGTCGTCCTCCTTCAACGGAGACTGATGATGATCGAGAGATCTTGGTGTAGACGCCTGGGGTGACAATTCGTTCAATGGAAACGGAACGGCTGATTGAAACCTTTCCTCGTCGTCCCCATGGTCCTCGTCGAATTCCTCGTTCAACGGAGACTGATGATGATCGAGAGATCTTAGTGTAGCTGCCAGGGGTAACAATTCGTTCAACGGAAACGGATCGGCTGGTTGAAACCTTTCCTCGTCGTCCCCATGGTCCTCGTCGTCGTCCTCCTTCAACTGAGACGGAGAGTGATGAGGAGACCGATGATCCATAGCCTCGTCCCCATGGTCCTCGTCGACCGCTAAGACCGCCTAGTCCGTCCAAATCTCCAGAGCCACTGAGTCCTCCGACACCTCGTCCATATCCCCATGGTCCTCGTCGTCGTCCTCCTTCGACGGAGACTGACGATGATCGGGAGATCTTGGAGTAGACGCCTGGGGTGACAATTCGTTCAATGGAAACGGATCGGCTGATTGAAACCTTTCCTCGTCGTCCCCATGGTCCTCGTCGTCGTCCTCCTTCAACTGAGACGGAGAGTGATGAGGAGACCGATGATCCATAGCCTCGTCCCCATGGTCCTCGTCGACCGCCAAGTACGTCAAGATCTTCTGAGCCGCTAAGTCCTCCAACACCTCGTCCATATCCCCATGGTCCTCGTCGTCGTCCTCCTTCAACGGAGACTGATGATGATCGAGAGATCTTGGTGTAGACGCCTGGGGTGACAATTCGTTCAATGGAAACGGAACGGCTGATTGAAACCTTTCCTCGTCGTCCCCATGGTCCTCGTCGAATTCCTCGTTCAACGGAGACTGATGATGATCGAGAGATCTTAGTGTAGCTGCCTGGGGTAACAATTCGTTCAATGGAAACGGATCGGCTGGTTGAAACCTTTCCTCGTCGTCCCCATGGTCCTCGTCGTCGTCCTCCTTCAACTGAGACGGAGAGTGATGAGGAGACCGATGATCCATAGCCTCGTCCCCATGGTCCTCGTCGACCGCCAAGTACGTCACGATCTCCTGAGCCGCTAAGTCCTCCAACACCTCGTCCATATCCCCATGGTCCTCGTCGTCGTCCTCCTTCAACGGAGACTGATGATGATCGAGAGATCTTGGTGTAGCTGCCTGGGGTAACAATTCGTTCAATGGAAACGGATCGGCTGATTGAAACCTTTCCTCGTCGTCCCCATGGTCCTCGTCGACGTCCTCCTTCAACTGAGACGGAGAGTGATGAGGAGACAGATGATCCATAGCCTCGTCCCCATGGTCCTCGTCGACCGCTAAGACCGCCTAGTCCGTCCAAATCTCCAGAGCCACTGAGTCCTCCGACACCTCGTCCATATCCCCATGGTCCTCGTCGTCGTCCTCCTTCAACGGAGACTGATGATGATCGAGAGATCTTGGTGTAGACGCCTGGGGTGACAATTCGTTCAATGGAAACGGAACGGCTGATTGAAACCTTTCCTCGTCGTCCCCATGGTCCTCGTCGAATTCCTCGTTCAACGGAGACTGATGATGATCGAGAGATCTTAGTGTAGCTGCCAGGGGTAACAATTCGTTCAACGGAAACGGATCGGCTGGTTGAAACCTTTCCTCGTCGTCCCCATGGTCCTCGTCGTCGTCCTCCTTCAACTGAGACGGAGAGTGATGAGGAGACCGATGATCCATAGCCTCGTCCCCATGGTCCTCGTCGACCGCTAAGACCGCCTAGTCCGTCCAAATCTCCAGAGCCACTGAGTCCTCCGACACCTCGTCCATATCCCCATGGTCCTCGTCGTCGTCCTCCTTCAACGGAGACTGATGATGATCGAGATATCTTGGTGTAGCTGCCTGGGGTAACAATTCGTTCAATGGAAACGGATCGGCTGATTGAAACCTTTCCTCGTCGTCCCCATGGTCCTCGTCGACGTCCTCCTTCAACTGAGACGGAGAGTGATGAGGAGACAGATGATCCATAGCCTCGTCCCCATGGTCCTCGTCGACCGCCAAGTACGTCAAGATCTTCTGAGCCGCTAAGTCCTCCA
Source organism: Limnephilus auricula (assembly GCA_951813805.1). Classification (NCBI taxonomy): domain Eukaryota; kingdom Metazoa; phylum Arthropoda; class Insecta; order Trichoptera; family Limnephilidae; genus Limnephilus; species Limnephilus auricula. The sequence continues at coordinate 15,315,807 of OX638404.1, forward strand.
ACACCTCGTCCATATCCCCATGGTCCTCGTCGTCGTCCTCCTTCAACGGAGACTGATGATGATCGAGAGATCTTAGTGTAGACGCCTGGGGTGACAATTCGTTCAATGGAAACGGAACGGCTGATTGAAACCTTTCCTCGTCGTCCCCATGGTCCTCGTCGAATTCCTCGTTCAACGGAGACTGATGATGATCGAGAGATCTTAGTGTAGCTGCCTGGGGTAACAATTCGTTCAATGGAAACGGATCGGCTGGTTGAAACCTTTCCTCGTCGTCCCCATGGTCCTCGTCGTCGTCCTCCTTCAACTGAGACGGAGAGTGATGAGGAGACCGATGATCCATAGCCTCGTCCCCATGGTCCTCGTCGACCGCCAAGTACGTCACGATCTCCTGAGCCGCTAAGTCCTCCAACACCTCGTCCATATCCCCATGGTCCTCGTCGTCGTCCTCCTTCAACGGAGACTGATGATGATCGAGAGATCTTGGTGTAGACGCCTGGGGTGACAATTCGTTCAATGGAAACGGAACGGCTGATTGAAACCTTTCCTCGTCGTCCCCATGGTCCTCGTCGACGTCCTCCTTCAACTGAGACGGAGAGTGATGAGGAGACAGATGATCCATAGCCTCGTCCCCATGGTCCTCGTCGACCGCTAAGACCGCCTAGTCCGTCCAAATCTCCAGAGCCTCTGAGTCCTCCGACACCTCGTCCATATCCCCATGGTCCTCGTCGTCGTCCTCCTTCAACGGAGACTGATGATGATCGAGAGATCTTGGTGTAGACGCCTGGGGTGACAATTCGTTCAATGGAAACGGAACGGCTGATTGAAACCTTTCCTCGTCGTCCCCATGGTCCTCGTCGAATTCCTCGTTCAACGGAGACTGATGATGATCGAGAGATCTTAGTGTAGCTGCCAGGGGTAACAATTCGTTCAACGGAAACGGATCGGCTGGTTGAAACCTTTCCTCGTCGTCCCCATGGTCCTCGTCGTCGTCCTCCTTCAACTGAGACGGAGAGTGATGAGGAGACCGATGATCCATAGCCTCGTCCCCATGGTCCTCGTCGACCGCTAAGACCGCCTAGTCCGTCCAAATCTCCAGAGCCACTGAGTCCTCCGACACCTCGTCCATATCCCCATGGTCCTAGTCGTCGTCCTCCTTCAACGGAGACTGATGATGATCGAGAGATCTTGGTGTAGCTGCCTGGGGTAACAATTCGTTCAATGGAAACGGATCGGCTGATTGAAACCTTTCCTCGTCGTCCCCATGGTCCTCGTCGACGTCCTCCTTCAACTGAGACGGAGAGTGATGAGGAGACAGATGATCCATAGCCTCGTCCCCATGGTCCTCGTCGACCGCCAAGTACGTCAAGATCTTCTGAGCCGCTAAGTCCTCCAACACCTCGTCCATATCCCCATGGTCCTCGTCGTCGTCCTCCTTCAACGGAGACTGATGATGATCGAGAGATCTTAGTGTAGACGCCTGGGGTGACAATTCGTTCAATGGAAACGGAACGGCTGATTGAAACCTTTCCTCGTCGTCCCCATGGTCCTCGTCGAATTCCTCGTTCAACGGAGACTGATGATGATCGAGAGATCTTAGTGTAGCTGCCTGGGGTAACAATTCGTTCAATGGAAACGGATCGGCTGGTTGAAACCTTTCCTCGTCGTCCCCATGGTCCTCGTCGTCGTCCTCCTTCAACTGAGACGGAGAGTGATGAGGAGACCGATGATCCATAGCCTCGTCCCCATGGTCCTCGTCGACCGCCAAGTACGTCACGATCTCCTGAGCCGCTAAGTCCTCCAACACCTCGTCCATATCCCCATGGTCCTCGTCGTCGTCCTCCTTCAACGGAGACTGATGATGATCGAGAGATCTTGGTGTAGACGCCTGGGGTGACAATTCGTTCAATGGAAACGGAACGGCTGATTGAAACCTTTCCTCGTCGTCCCCATGGTCCTCGTCGACGTCCTCCTTCAACTGAGACGGAGAGTGATGAGGAGACAGATGATCCATAGCCTCGTCCCCATGGTCCTCGTCGACCGCTAAGACCGCCTAGTCCGTCCAAATCTCCAGAGCCACTGAGTCCTCCGACACCTCGTCCATATCCCCATGGTCCTCGTCGTCGTCCTCCTTCAACGGAGACTGATGATGATCGAGAGATCTTGGTGTAGACGCCTGGGGTGACAATTCGTTCAATGGAAACGGAACGGCTGATTGAAACCTTTCCTCGTCGTCCCCATGGTCCTCGTCGAATTCCTCGTTCAACGGAGACTGATGATGATCGAGAGATCTTAGTGTAGCTCCCAGGGGTAACAATTCGTTCAACGGAAACGGATCGGCTGGTTGAAACCTTTCCTCGTCGTCCCCATGGTCCTCGTCGTCGTCCTCCTTCAACTGAGACGGAGAGTGATGAGGAGACCGATGATCCATAGCCTCGTCCCCACGGTCCTCGTCGACCGCTAAGACCGCCTAGTCCGTCCAAATCTCCAGAGCCACTGAGTCCTCCGACACCTCGTCCATATCCCCATGGTCCTCGTCGTCGTCCTCCTTCAACGGAGACTGATGATGATCGAGAGATCTTGGTGTAGCTGCCTGGGGTAACAATTCGTTCAATGGAAACGGATCGGCTGATTGAAACCTTTCCTCGTCGTCCCCATGGTCCTCGTCGACGTCCTCCTTCAACTGAGACGGAGAGTGATGATGAGACAGATGATCCATAGCCTCGTCCCCATGGTCCTCGTCGACCGCCAAGTACGTCAAGATCTTCTGAGCCGCTAAGTCCTCCAACACCTCGTCCATATCCCCATGGTCCTCGTCGTCGTCCTCCTTCAACGGAGACTGATGATGATCGAGAGATCTTAGTGTAGACGCCTGGGGTGACAATTCGTTCAATGGAAACGGAACGGCTGATTGAAACCTTTCCTCGTCGTCCCCATGGTCCTCGTCGAATTCCTCGTTCAACGGAGACTGATGATGATCGAGAGATCTTAGTATAGCTGCCTGGGGTAACAATTCGTTCAATGGAAACGGATCGGCTGGTTGAAACCTTTCCTCGTCGTCCCCATGGTCCTCGTCGTCGTCCTCCTTCAACTGAGACGGAGAGTGATGAGGAGACCGATGATCCATAGCCTCGTCCCCATGGTCCTCGTCGACCGCCAAGTACGTCACGATCTCCTGAGCCGCTAAGTCCTCCAACACCTCGTCCATATCCCCATGGTCCTCGTCGTCGTCCTCCTTCAACGGAGACTGATGATGATCGAGAGATCTTGGTGTAGACGCCTGGGGTGACAATTCGTTCAATGGAAACGGAACGGCTGATTGAAACCTTTCCTCGTCGTCCCCATGGTCCTCGTCGACGTCCTCCTTCAACTGAGACGGAGAGTGATGAGGAGACAGATGATCCATAGCCTCGTCCCCATGGTCCTCGTCGACCGCCAAGTACGTCAAGATCTTCTGAGCCGCTAAGTCCTCCAACACCTCGTCCATATCCCCATGGTCCTCGTCGTCGTCCTCCTTCAACGGAGACTGATGATGATCGAGAGATCTTAGTGTAGACGCCTGGGGTGACAATTCGTTCAATGGAAACGGAACGGCTGATTGAAACCTTTCCTCGTCGTCCCCATGGTCCTCGTCGAATTCCTCGTTCAACGGAGACTGATGATGATCGAGAGATCTTAGTGTAGCTGCCTGGGGTAACAATTCGTTCAATGGAAACGGATCGGCTGGTTGAAACCTTTCCTCGTCGTCCCCATGGTCCTCGTCGTCGTCCTCCTTCAACTGAGACGGAGAGTGATGAGGAGACCGATGATCCATAGCCTCGTCCCCATGGTCCTCGTCGACCGCCAAGTACGTCACGATCTCCTGAGCCGCTAAGTCCTCCAACACCTCGTCCATATCCCCATGGTCCTCGTCGTCGTCCTCCTTCAACGGAGACTGATGATGATCGAGAGATCTTGGTGTAGACGCCTGGGGTGACAATTCGTTCAATGGAAACGGAACGGCTGATTGAAACCTTTCCTCGTCGTCCCCATGGTCCTCGTCGACGTCCTCCTTCAACTGAGACGGAGAGTGATGAGGAGACAGATGATCCATAGCCTCGTCCCCATGGTCCTCGTCGACCGCTAAGACCGCCTAGTCCGTCCAAATCTCCAGAGCCACTGAGTCCTCCGACACCTCGTCCATATCCCCATGGTCCTCGTCGTCGTCCTCCTTCAACGGAGACTGATGATGATCGAGAGATCTTGGTGTAGCTGCCTGGGGTAACAATTCGTTCAATGGAAACGGATCGGCTGATTGAAACCTTTCCTCGTCGTCCCCATGGTCCTCGTCGACGTCCTCCTTCAACTGAGACGGAGAGTGATGATGAGACAGATGATCCATAGCCTCGTCCCCATGGTCCTCGTCGACCGCCAAGTACGTCAAGATCTTCTGAGCCGCTAAGTCCTCCAACACCTCGTCCATATCCCCATGGTCCTCGTCGTCGTCCTCCTTCAACGGAGACTGATGATGATCGAGAGATCTTAGTGTAGACGCCTGGGGTGACAATTCGTTCAATGGAAACGGAACGGCTGATTGAAACCTTTCCTCGTCGTCCCCATGGTCCTCGTCGAATTCCTCGTTCAACGGAGACTGATGATGATCGAGAGATCTTAGTATAGCTGCCTGGGGTAACAATTCGTTCAATGGAAACGGATCGGCTGGTTGAAACCTTTCCTCGTCGTCCCCATGGTCCTCGTCGTCGTTCTCCTTCAACTGAGACGGAGAGTGATGAGGAGACCGATGATCCATAGCCTCGTCCCCATGGTCCTCGTCGACCGCCAAGTACGTCACGATCTCCTGAGCCGCTAAGTCCTCCAACACCTCGTCCATATCCCCATGGTCCTCGTCGTCGTCCTCCTTCAACGGAGACTGATGATGATCGAGAGATCTTGGTGTAGACGCCTGGGGTGACAATTCGTTCAATGGAAACGGAACGGCTGATTGAAACCTTTCCTCGTCGTCCCCATGGTCCTCGTCGACGTCCTCCTTCAACTGAGACGGAGAGTGATGAGGAGACAGATGATCCATAGCCTCGTCCCCATGGTCCTCGTCGACCGCCAAGTACGTCAAGATCTTCTGAGCCGCTAAGTCCTCCAACACCTCGTCCATATCCCCATGGTCCTCGTCGTCGTCCTCCTTCAACGGAGACTGATGATGATCGAGAGATCTTAGTGTAGACGCCTGGGGTGACAATTCGTTCAATGGAAACGGAACGGCTGATTGAAACCTTTCCTCGTCGTCCCCATGGTCCTCGTCGAATTCCTCGTTCAACGGAGACTGATGATGATCGAGAGATCTTAGTGTAGCTGCCTGGGGTAACAATTCGTTCAATGGAAACGGATCGGCTGGTTGAAACCTTTCCTCGTCGTCCCCATGGTCCTCGTCGTCGTCCTCCTTCAACTGAGACGGAGAGTGATGAGGAGACCGATGATCCATAGCCTCGTCCCCATGGTCCTCGTCGACCGCCAAGTACGTCACGATCTCCTGAGCCGCTAAGTCCTCCAACACCTCGTCCATATCCCCATGGTCCTCGTCGTCGTCCTCCTTCAACGGAGACTGATGATGATCGAGAGATCTTGGTGTAGACGCCTGGGGTGACAATTCGTTCAATGGAAACGGAACGGCTGATTGAAACCTTTCCTCGTCGTCCCCATGGTCCTCGTCGACGTCCTCCTTCAACTGAGACGGAGAGTGATGAGGAGACAGATGATCCATTGCCTCGTCCCCATGGTCCTCGTCGACCGCTAAGACCGCCTAGTCCGTCCAAATCTCCAGAGCCACTGAGTCCTCCGACACCTCGTCCATATCCCCATGGTCCTCGTCGTCGTCCTCCTTCAACGGAGACTGATGATGATCGAGAGATCTTGGTGTAGACGCCTGGGGTGACAATTCGTTCAATGGAAACGGAACGGCTGATTGAAACCTTTCCTCGTCGTCCCCATGGTCCTCGTCGAATTCCTCGTTCAACGGAGACTGATGATGATCGAGAGATCTTAGTGTAGCTGCCTGGGGTAACAATTCGTTCAATGGAAACGGATCGGCTGGTTGAAACCTTTCCTCGTCGTCCCCATGGTCCTCGTCGTCGTTCTCCTTCAACTGAGACGGATAGTGATGAGGAGACCGATGATCCATAGCCTCGTCCCCATGGTCCTCGTCGACCGCTAAGACCGCCTAGTCCGTCCAAATCTCCAGAGCCACTGAGTCCTCCGACACCTCGTCCATATCCCCATGGTCCTCGTCGTCGTCCTCCTTCAACGGAGACTGATGATGATCGAGAGATCTTGGTGTAGACGCCTGGGGTGACAATTCGTTCAATGGAAACGGAACGGCTGATTGAAACCTTTCCTCGTCGTCCCCATGGTCCTCGTCGAATTCCTCGTTCAACGGAGACTGATGATGATCGAGAGATCTTAGTGTAGCTGCCTGGGGTAACAGTTCGTTCAATGGAAACGGATCGGCTGATTGAAACCTTTCCTCGTCGTCCCCATGGTCCTCGTCGTCGTCCTCCTTCAACTGAGACGGAGAGTGATGAGGAGACAGATGATCCATAGCCTCGTCGCAATGGTCCTCGTCGACCGCCAAGACCGCCAAGTACGTCAAGATCTCCTGAGCCACTAAGTCCTCCAACACCTCGTCCATATCCCCATGGTCCTCGTCGTCGTCCTCCTTCAACGGACACTGATGATGATCGAGAGATCTTGGTGTAGACGCCTGGGGTGACAATTCGTTCAATGGAAACGGATCGGCTGATTGAAACCTTTCCTCGTCTTCCCCATGGTCCTCGTCGAATTCCTCGTTCAACGGAGACTGATGATGATCGTGATATCTTAGTGTAGCTGCCTGGGGTAACAATTCGTTCAATGGAAACGGATCGGCTGGTTGAAACCTTTCCTCGTCGTCCCCATGGTCCTCGTCGTCGTCCTCCTTCAACTGAGACGGAGAGTGATGACGAGACCGATGATCCATAGCCTCGTCCCCATGGTCCTCGTCGACCGCTAAGACCGCCTAGTCCGTCCAAATCTCCAGAGCCACTGAGTCCTCCGACACCTCGTCCATATCCCCATGGTCCTCGTCGTCGTCCTCCTTCAACGGACACTGATGATGATCGAGAGATCTTGGTGTAAACGCCTGGGGTGACAATTCGTTCGATGGAAACGGAACGGCTGATTGAAACTTTTCCTCGTCGTCCCCATGGTCCTCGTCGAATTCCTCGTTCAACGGAGACTGATGATGATCGTGAGATCTTAGTGTAGCTGCCTGGGGTAACAATTCGTTCAATGGAAACGGATCGGCTGATTGAAACCTTTCCTCTTCGTCCCCATGGTCCTCGTCGACGTCCTCCTTCAACTGAGACGGAGATTGATGAGGAGACAGATGATCCATAGCCTCGTCCCAATGGTCCTCGTCGACCGCCAAGACCGCCAAGTACGTCAAGATCTCCTGAGCCGCTAAGTCCTCCAACACCTCGTCCATATCCCCATGGTCCTCGTCGCCGACCTCCTTCAACGGAGACTGATGATGATCGAGAGATCTTGGTGAAGACGCCTGGGGTGACAATTCGTTCAATGGAAACGGATCGGCTGATCGAAACCTTTCCTCGTCGTCCCCATGGTCCTCGTCGAATTCCTCGTTCAACGGAGACTGATGATGATCGAGAGATCTTAGTGTAGCTGCCTGGGGTAACAATTCGTTCAATGGAAGCGGATCTGCTGATTGAAACCTTTCCTCGTCGTCCCCATGGTCCTCGACGAATTCCTCGTTCAACGGAAACTGATGATGATCGGGAGATCTTGGTGTAGACGCCTGGGGTGACAATTCGTTCAATGGAAACGGAACGGCTGATTGAAACCTTTCCTCGTCGTCCCCCTGGTCCTCGTCGACCGCCAAGTCCTCTTAATCCATCCAAATCTCCAGAACCACTAAGACCACTGAGTGGGCCCCATGCTCCCTTTCCTTGTCCCCATGGTCCACGTCTTCTTCCTCCTTCGACGGACACCGAAGCAGATCGTGAGATTTTTGTGTAAACGCTTGGACGGACAACTTGTTCAATAGAAATTGACCGACTGATGGATAGCTTTGGACCTCTTCGTCCTTTTATTCCACCTCGCCGGAGACCTCCATCAGCGGATAAAGGAACATCCACTCCATGAACGACATCTCCAATCTTCTTGATTACGATTTCTTCTTCGTAAATCTTTTCTTTAGCATGGTGATGCCCGTGCTTCGGCCTTTCTTGAACAATAATAATTTGTTTTATTATTTGTTCAGTACTGCCGCTTTCTGACGAATCGGAATCGCTCCAAGAGTCTGAAGCATCGTCAGATATTATTTCTTTTCGAGAAATAATTTTTTCGATGATTTCGCCTTTACTGTTCGTTTCGATTACGTCCTCCTCTTCCAGTATCCTTTCGTGTAAGCCATCACTATCTAAATGACGCCCATGTTTAAACAAATCTTGTACTTTGTTTGATACAGCAGACGATCCTGTTCTATGTACCTGAAAATGTATAGCAAATGTTACTCCTGCGCCCACATTATTTTTACATGTATTATTGGTCTTACATCTAACACAATGTTTCCAATTTGATTATTTTCTACAATCAGAAGCACAAGGATTCCAAAATTATGATAAACATGATTGGTTAAGCAAATTTCTGATATTGTGTATTTTATAAACGTATCTTGCGGAATGTAGGTATATCTTTTAATGTACAATAAGTAATATCATTTTTTTAATATCGAATAACATAAAAATATATTTAAAATAGAACTTTAACTCATTAGAAGAGCACATTTTTAAATAATTATTCGTCGGTTGTTAGTTGTGAGTACAAATGATTACTCGGGGTGTATGTTTTTCCGATTTAAATCTATGCACATCATTTTTGTTTTCACATATGATTGTTAGAACGTCCTGTTGTACATCGATAACCAAATGAAGGAGTATCTTATCTCTAAAACGATGCGACAATCTTTATGAATTTGTTGGAAAAAATACAATTAGTTCATTCTACATTGAGATTACAATACATATTCTGCATCCAAAGACAATAATGGAAAGAATCAAACATTTTTACCTGCCAGCAGCAGAATACAACTAGAAAAAGAGATGTTCTCATGGCAAAGAACCTAGAGAGATTGATGATATTCTGTGGTGCAACTCACAATTTATAGGATTTAAGAGGACATTCATATCATAGTTTCTTTGTTTAGACATATTTATTAATCAATTAATCCCGAATACAAGCCTCATAATATGAACACGAGTGTATTAAAAAACGGTACCACTAGAAATAATAATCAAGTTATTTACCTGCCAGGAGCAGAATACGATCAGGAGAAGAATAGCCCTCATGGCGGAGGGCCTAGTGAGACTGATGACACTGTTGAGTCTGGCTACCAATTTATAAGAACCACGACCGGCCATGTTATTTGTTATGCTAAATAAACTTAATCGTCTTGGTAAATATTCCACAGGTGTTGGGTATCATTCTTCGGTTAATAAGATTGATTTATCGGTGTTTAACCAACGGCGGCTTTAAACAAATATTAAAGCCAAATAAATATGTGAATGCATTTTAAAAACAGCCGATAGCAACATCAAACGAATTCTTAATCTTTAATTCGTAAAACACTTCATATGATGGGTGAATATAATGGAATACTGTTAGGGGTTTAGGTTGTTGGAACACGTATGTAATTGCATTGTTATCCCCTAACTTAACAAGCGGAATGCAATCATTAGAGCACAGGCGTCCGTCATTTAGGTATGAAGTCCTAGATCCACCGGTAATACAATGGAAGATGCTCTAAGGAACCATTGGTAATACAATGGAAGACGCTCTAAGGAACTATCATTGATCCCTTCGGCACTGGTGCCTAGTCGGAAGACACGCCTAGTGTGCGCCCGACATAACGATATCGGAAATTTGAAATTCTGTTACGGACAAAATTTAAATTATTCAGGAGAGCAAAAAGAAAGTTTTAATTTTTTTTTTTATCATATCTCCTGTTTTAGTAGAACTATAATTATGATTTTTTTATCATAAAATAACATAGATCTTTCAGAATACTTAACATTTCTTTAAAAACAATATTTAATGTATTCTTAAATATTAAGTAAAAGACGCACTTATTTTCCTAGAAATTTTTCGATGACGCAGATCGAAAGACAAAAAAATTATAAAAATGACATATTTTCTCATTTTTGGATTTATTGTCCTTTACAGCATTTAAAATTTCCGCTATCGATATGTACAAGGTTCACCTTTAACCCATGAGAACGTGTCGCTTCTACGGCTCGTTCTTGAGTTTAACAGCTCGACTGTGGAACGATTTGTCGACCTCTGCGATTCCTCCCTCGAGACTGGTCCTTTAATGATGTTCACTCCTTCCTCTCCTCAAAAATACCCCTCACACAGCATCTTTAAAGTTGACATAAGCCCTTTGGGCAGGGCCGGATTAAGCATGTCGGGACCCCTAGGCAATGCACGTCTCGGGGCCACTTTACCCTTTCTAACTTCCAAAAAAAAAAAATATTTTCTACCACCACGTAATTTTATTCATAATTATTCTGTTTTTTTACTACATTACGAAGGTATTCCATCACCCCCATTCAATAAAAAATTTAAACTAATACAATACAATACAATAACTCATTATTACACATAAAAGGACACATACATAGAAACAAAAATATTTAAAAACAAACAGTACAATGGGCGGTCATATCACTAAAGTGATCTCTTCCAGACAACCTTGGTATGGAGAGAAACAAAGAATTTTAGCAAGCAGATAGGTAGTGCACACTAAAGCTTGTATAAAATTTATAATTTGAAATAAAAGCAAAAAAGCTAAAACAAAACAAATGCCAGTAAAAACCACACACGGCACCTACAATCACACCCCCACTGATACTAAGTAATGATGCAAAAGAAAGTTAAGTAAAATACGATTATGTTTAAATATTAACTCTTCTAACTTTTTTAGTCACAAAATAGTTTGACCTTTTCCATAATATCATTTTCAATCGACATTATCGCCAATGAATTTAAACGCTTCATGAACGAAGACAATTTTTTATTAGTTTTAATTTGGAAAAGTTACGTTCACCCGAGGCGTTTGTAATCATCAGACTTCGAGATATTTACAATGCTGTCATTACATTCGCGACTCGACTTGAAGCCGAAAAATCACACTCAAAGTGTTGACATTCGTTAGGGTCTCTAGTACACCAAAAATGTTGTATTTCGTTGGCAATATTTAACCATAAGCCAATGTCTTATTTCTCATATAAATAAAGTTGGTTGTTTGCCGATGAAAAAATATAATAAGCGATAATTGTTGAATGAAACACTAGGTATATATTGAATCATTTGGCGGGTAGGAGGTATCCCGCCGTAGCTTAATGATAGAGCTCCTGTCCGGCAAACAGATGGGTGCGGGTTCGAGTCCCGTCGGCGACATATATCTTTTTTCGGGAGAGTTTTCAATATTGATGAGTGTTTCAGGTTAATAAAATTATTGCTTATAATAATTGTTAAGCATTAATTAACGGAACTTAAATACTTACCTAGCTAGATATTTTATCATAACATCAATAATTTTCTATCTTACTAACGGCGAACGGAGAGAAAACGAAAAACGGCACGAGATGAAATAGTCACAATTTTTATGATATCTTCACAAAAAAACTTCACTCGTGAAATTCGATAATATTAAATGTAACGAGTATGTTAATCTCGTATTCAAACTTACGTGGTATTGTAATGTAACTTCATTTTATTACACTCGTCGTCTCTCCGATTTTCTCAGCACTTGCAGATTATAAAAATATAACAATCTTAACAAAATTTTTAGAGAGAGACACAGTAAAACACAGACCATAGTAATACTATTTAAATTAAATCACAGTCTTAAAAATCCCAAATCGTAATTACATAACAAAATGAAATTTGTTCATGAAACAACATACGCATCCAACGAATCGTGGTCAATCGGGGACTCCCCCAATGCTCTTTGTCATGTCAAACAGTACTGCCAACCTTATGAAAGTGGGCATAGACCATAGAATAAATTAATACATGTAGCAGTAAGTGTGCATTTAGATTTGGATCAACATTGACAACAACTAAATTTTCCTTGAGATATGTGAACTATTACCCTGTGTCTGAAGAAATAATTATTCTATAATATTTTAACCAGTGTTTTCTTACCTAGCTAGATCTTTTCTAAGCCAATCAAAACTCCGCCACCCAGTTGCTTACTAATTGAGAGTCCATCGAAGCAAGTCATTTTTTCTCGGGGCGCGGGGCCCCTTGCCGAAGCGGGGCCCGTAGGCAGTTGCCTACACTGCCTTATGGATAATCCGGCACTGCCTTTGGGCAATTATTTTTCTCGATGCCTCCTGTGTGGAATAAAAACAAAATAGTTTTGTGACTTTTGCCAATATGAGACATATAGGTACGTATAACAAAATGAAAGAAAAAGCGAATAAAAAAAATTACAGTAAATTGTGTTGAATAAATATATCTTGGCCTCAGGAGCTTGTAAATAAAATTTAATAATATACTAGCAAATACCCGGCATGCGTAGAAATACCACTCAAAGAAAGTGTTTGTGTAAATTCTGTTTATTAAAGTCCTTTTGGATACACAATGATAGGGTCGGGTATCAATGTGGGCTTAGTAAACAAAATACAATGGTTTTTTATTTATTTTATTTAAGCGACTATATAAAATAATTTTACGTACAAAATATAAAGGTGAATTTAAGTATATAATATATTGTATTTCTTAGTCCTCCTCACTAGGGAGTCCTGTGCCGAGGCGGTTGAAAGTTATTTAATTATAATTTATTTGTCTTCTATGCAGTCTGTAATGATTTCTTCTATGTAGTTTGTAGTGTTTTCATTGGGATTTTTTCATTGACCTCTTTCAGCCATATTTTATTTTTGATTTGTACTCATTAAAATTTTTAATCAGTTTTATGTCTTGGGGAAGAATGTTGTGGAGTTTTGTTGCAAAGTACGTGTGGTTTCTTTGTCCAGTGTGGTTTTATAACTTCGAATATTTTTTATTTAATTTTTGTATGATCTAGTGTGATGGATGCACTATCTAGTAGAAGATTCAGTATTTTTGAATTGCTTCAATAATATATTTTTGGCATATATTCGTTGTACATTTGGTACGTCAAAGCTGTTGAAAATTTCAATCGAAGACGTTCTAATGGGTACTTTCAATATGGTCTTTATAATTCCTTTTTGAATTGTATTCAAAAAGGATTTAGTTTAACTTTTCTGTGTAATTCGTCTGTTTTTCTAATGCCATTTATAACGTTTTGAGTAATTCATGGTTTAAGATGTTGGTTTTTGTGTGAAATCCTTCTTTCTATTGATTTGGTACATGACATTATAGTGTAAGTTATATATGCAATGAATTTACTCCAGGCATTATTTGTATCAAGGTTCTCCAGTAGATTTATCCAGTTTGTGTTAAGTAGCTGTTGTCTTACTTCAATCCACTTGGTTTCTGTTTTCTGCAAGATAATTGGGTAGTGTTGTGATCTTTGTTTTTACTTTTTTTTAATGGATAATATTGTTGTACAGTGGTCGGTTATGGTAGAGGTGAAAACGATAGAGTTGGTTGATTTAATAGTCTTACTAAATATGTGATCGATGCAAGATTTGCTGTCAGCACTCGCGTAGGTTTATTTATCATACGTTTAAGTCCATGGGAGGCCAGTGTTTGTAAATATTCAGTTCTATTGGGATTACCGTTTTCTAATATGTCAATATTTATGTCTCCGATAAGGAATACATTTTTTGTAGTTTTTCTAAGATTGAGTTCATTAGAAAGCGTTTCAAGAAACGGATTTATATTAGTTGTAGCTGTGATCGATACAGCGCTAATATTGTTGTCTCATCGCCCATTTTGATTTTCAAACAGTTTCCATCTGTAAATTTTATTGCATTTTTTTTATTATTTCATCGTATTGAGCACTTATGTACTCAATTTTATATTTTATAGATTCCGTAGTCTGGGATTCTATTTTATTAATTATGTCCTTTTTCAAAGAATCAAACTTTTATCTATATATTCAAATATTTTTTCCATGTTTTGTTTGTCCTCTTTACCAATGTTTGGTTTATTGCTACTTGTATTAGCCATTTAGCGGTTCACAGAAATTTTATGTTCAAAAGTGCCCCCACTTTATTCAAAGTTTAGTATTGCCTCTTTTTGTCTATGGCTTCAAATGTCACTTCTCATGCTAATGTAAAATTTTATATTTTAATTTCACTGATAGTCTCTCGGTATAATAGTTTATTTTTAAAGTTACACAGAATATCAGTTAATGTTTATGTCAGTGTAAATCTTAATTCTACGGAGTGTCTGTTTCACTGATTTTAAGTCTATTCTAATAACACCAACGGTAGCGGATTATTAAGAGTCTACCTCACATTAAATCTTAAATCTACGGAGGGTCTATGTCACTGAAGTTAAATCGAATGCACTGAGTTAGATACGGTTACACAACTGTCGTAATCCAAGGGTACAATTCACGGCGACCTACTTCTCAAAGGACGGCGGCGGTCTTGAGGGCGAACTTCCGCTGTCGGACAGTCCGTTGTACAACATACAGCCGTCAGTGTCAAGTATGGATTCAGCAAATTTACTCCTGCTATCCCCTACCGTGACTACGTCTTCTTTGCAATCCCTCCGTTTGCCTCTTCCGCCACCTGTATTCCGCCACCCCTCCCTGTGTGTCGTTACCCATGCGTCCCGATTCCCGTCCCCGTCCCCCTCCCACGTCCCCTTTCCCTCGAGCGTTCCCTTATACTATCCCCACCTTCCCCTCTCCCGCGTCACCCCGACCCGCAAACCCCCTTTCCACGTTCCCATCTACCGCTCCCGCGTTCCCCTTACACTTTCCCTGTCTTCCACCTCCTTCGTCACCCCTCCCGCGAACCTCTCTTTTTTGTTCCCCTATCCCTTCCAGATTCCCCTCCCCCTCCCTACTTTCCTTATACGAAATACACACCCTTCTAACAACTTTACTGTCCGTTTGAGACGCATAGCTAAATGTAATCTCAACCTCGACTTGTGTGAAAGTACAGATACCTCAGATGGGCGGGAAGAGGGGATAACTTAATAGGTATCTACGTAGCATCGGGTTGGGCCGATTATTTAGTCCGGTTAGGGGATTATAAGATTTCGCCAGACGTTTATTAGTTTCTGGTTGTTATCCCGAGATATCCAATGCCAATATATTGACCAGTGAAAACAAATACCTACTTTGGTGTTATACAGCACCAACTTATGTTTGCTGTGGTGAAACCAAGAACTGCCGTCTTGGTATATTATTTGGGTTCCAACGAGACATATTTATATATATTGCACTCATAACGACAATTCACGTGTTGGAGCAGTGCATATATAGAACTCATCCCGTGCACTCGATTATCGGTTCAGATGATATTTTTAGGTATTTTGTGTTCAGTGACGTTCGGCGTACGGGTTGACAACTTCGACCATGTCATATCGATGGTTGACAAGAAGTTTCATTCCAATGCAGAAAATAGACGCTCTTGAACAGAAAAGGAGTCGGAAACGTCCCCAAACCGCTGAAAGTTGACTAGCATCATGGCAATCTTCACACTTCAGGATTTTAAAAAAATAATGTGAATACCGCACAAGAGTCCCAACTGCTCCCAACCGCCTGGAGCATGTTGTGAGGCTGAAAGTAATGGGGAGGGTAAGGAGATGGGTAAAAGGGAGGTGGGAAAGTTCCAGGCTCCTCAGATCTGGTAACCAAACATGGCTAAAGCCATTTTAAGCAACGTTTCATTTCTGGTGGTCTCTCACCAGGGCGATTCTGAGAGTATCTTCCACTCTGGAATATGCCGCAAATATACTAATATATATATATATATATATAACTTAAAATGACTAAATTGTGAAAATAACATAAATAAATAAAAGATTGAAAATTTGCTCGCTCTAAAATATTTCAGATGCTTTAACTAAATACATAGAGAGAACACATATTTACATTTGAAATAAATTAGTAATTGTTTAATAGTCTTTTTATAAGCCCAGAATCAGGCCTATAAAAACTACTTTAAAGTTCAAAATCTCCTACTTACGAACCCCTTACCGGTTATGGTTTTATCGTACAATACGCCAAATTAAGTTCTTTAGAAAATGATAAAATATTTCAATATTTTTTGTGCCTGAACTAAGCAAAATACTCTTTTTAGCGATGTTTTTTCTTGCATAAATCAAAACAGGCGGCTGGTGTTAAGCGGGAAATTAAACCTTATCGCCATCTACATAAGGAGTGTTATTGTTAGCGGCCCGATTCCAAATATCACACGATGTGTTGCACCACCTTAAATACTATTCATGAGTTTTAAGGTCATTTTTAGACCAAATTAGATAAAAAATCTAATGATTTTGTGTAGGTAACGTAATGTTTATAACCTCTATTCACCATACTTCGTAAGTTCAGCGTACTTCGGAAAGGGGAACACGAGCAACGAGGTCACCTTTAACGACTCTTCTCAATAGACTTTTGGATTTTATTGTTTCTTTTGGGGATTTATTTTGTTTGTCCTGAGCAAGCCTCACTTAGACACCGGCCCAATAATCCACTTTTATTGGTGTACCTATTCGACGGACCCTCCAAATTTTCTCTGAAACAGATCTAATTTAACTCTCCAAAAGCACCCTCAGTACTGGAACCTCGCAAAAAACACATTTTGCTTGGTATATATTACAGTTCAGGTGTTCGAATAGGTTGAATACTTTTGGTGAGTTGGTACATTTTGTTGTTCCTTTATTGTGTTTTCGGAATCCGTTCAAAGGGGTTAGTTCAAACATGGGTCGAACGAAGTACGAACCTCTTTTGTTTTTGGCGCCGGGTCTTTGGAACAAATTCAGTTCTTTTATCTCAATTAATTATTCTTATTTCAAAAACAGACTATTGTCGGTAACATCGAAACTATCATAACAATAAAACGCAGTTAAAATGAAGCGTTTATTATTTTTAATTAAAATGCTGCAACAAAATAAGTATGTTGTGAATACATTAGCGCAGTAGTTAGCGCAGTGGCCCGGAAAGCCTAAGGTCCTGGGTTCGAGTCCCAGATGTATCTTTTTCTGATTTTTCTGTTTCAGATTTTCGATTGAGTTTCACTAAAATTGTCTTCACTAACTAAAACAAATAATTATCATTTTTTATGAGACGGTAAGAGCTGTTTGGGGTCAAAACATTTAAATTATTTCAATTTTTTTTGTAACATCTCCATATATATATACAATTTGGGAGGCGGGAATGGGTACCGCTGCCCCGGGAACCATTTATTGGGTAACCAACACCTCTGCCATAGGTCACCCCAAGTGGTTCGCTACGTTTGGTGACTTAGCAGGGGTGCCCGTGTTCATGGGGTAAGGTTTATCTAGGTCATGGCGGCGGATGATCTTGACACACTGAACCCCAGATTCCTACCCAACCCTCTTACCTTTTTCCTTCCCAGAACTTCCTCTCCTTCCTTTCCTCCACACATCATCCCCAAAGATGACATAGGCCCTGAGGGAAATTATTTTCCTCAGGGCCTCCTGTGTGGGCCTAATGTAAAAAAAAAATATATATATATATATATATCATCACATATGAATGTATGTACATACATCAATTAGCAGCAAGTAAACGGAGAAAAAAATTTATTCTAAAATACGATAATTATATTCGTAAAAATGGTTAAAAACGGGACTGAAGTTCTAACAAACAAATTCACAGTGTTTCAATGTTTATTGGCGGGAAAATGTAAGAATAAACATTGAAACCCTGTTAATTTGTTCGTAAGACCTTCAGTCCTGTTTTTAACCGTTTTTACGAATAAAATGATCGTATTTTAGAATAACATTTTTCTCCGTGTATCCGCGATTCTTGAGCTTATTTTTAGTACAAATGATTACGTCATTTTGCTGTTCGCACTAACGTTATTAAATGCATTCTAAACAACAAAGTATCAATCGAAATCAATGTACGTCTTGACGGCGCTTTACAACTGTGTTTAGCATTTAAATAAATGTAACTCTAACAGACCCACCCCAACACGCCCACCCTAGTAGGCCCACCTAGGCGGGCCCCCCTAACAGGCCCACCCCAGCCTGCCTGCCACCTAACCGGCCCAACTGGTTTACCGTTGCGGGCGGCCGCCTCTAGATGGCGATAGTTCGGGAATTAGGAAAGGCTTTGACCAATTTTTCACAACCAGCCGCCCACTTTTCTGGCGAGTGGGTTCGCTCCCGTGACCCGTGGAGGGACAGACCAGCGGGCACTTTGACGTAAGTAGCGGCGGGATCGGCCAATCTGCCCGGCATGCTGGACACTGCATAAGTTGACATGCATAACCTGCCGGAAGTTTAGACGCCTACGTAACTGTCTAATACATACCCACACATTTGTATGGCGGTAATCTCCTTGTTCTGAGATAAAGGACAAATAAAAATTAAAAGGGGCAATATCAACTACTACAAAGGCAGTATTAATATTTTTGAAGTAAAACTTCTTTAGGAGCGATATGACGAGTAATTCGGACGTTTTTCGGACAAAAATAACGTTTGCAAACGGAAATGACCATTGGATATCATGAGATAGACATTAATGGACTCCAGACACTAATATCTACAGCCTGTATGTCGGACGAATATCTACAGCTCATAAGTTGGACAAATATCTATGAACTTCAGAGTGAAGACTAATATCTACATAGCTAAGATCGGATAAATATCTATGATGGTCCCAGTGGTGACGAATATCTACGGAGGTGGGACTAATATCTACAGAGGGCAGCTGAGCAAGAAGTTTTACGGAAAACTATAAATTACTTCAATTACGTAAAGGCTTAATCGTTTAAAGTATGTACATGATTTTGAATTTGGCATACGTATTTTGCTGTAATGTTGAATTTGGCATAGCGCCTGCTCGTGTCAAGGCAAAAAAAACATAGCAGTATTCAAGTAGTTTAGCGACTACGCTAGGTTTGTGTAACGTGGTTTGTGATACAAAATAAAGTGCCCCCTTCGTAGCGCCTGCTCGCGTCAAGGCAAGAAAAACATCCCAGTTTTCAAGTAGATTAGCGGCTACTTGTGTAATATGGTTTGTGATACAAAAGAAAGTTCTTTAAACTGCATACGCAATATTACGTTATGCCAATATGCTATACATAATTGCAAATCCAACCTCTGCCAGTACTGTAGATATTCGTCTACATCACCTATTCCGTAGATATTAGTCAGCAGTTTGAGCTGTAGATATTCGTCCTCACTTTAGTTCCCAGAGATATTGTTCCAACATACCTCGTATATTAGTCAGAAAATGGATTCTCATAGATATTAGTCCGATTTGTTCAGTTTTTGAAATTCCTGTAGATATTAGTAGACGCCTCCCATGAATGTCTACAGATGAATGATACACAGCTACACCACTTGCTGATTGAGATCGCTGGTATTGAGAAATGCAATAGAAATTATGAATTTAGAAACGCCCTTGATTTTTCATTCTAGTTTCGTAAAATAATAAAAATATTCTAGCGAAGGCGAGAACCCTTCAAAAATAAAAACAAACATAGATGGCAGTAATTATACCGTTTTACTAATACCTGCCACAAGTAAAGGTTAGACGCACTTATATTTTTAAAAATTATTAAATACCTTAAAAATACATACTATAATATATAAATACATACTTGAGGATCGGCGAAGGATAAGCGACCTGTTTGTTTTTTAAATTATAATTTCGGAGCTCGACTGCTGACAATTTAAGAAAAACCTACAAATTACGTAGCAAGCTCGCCAATTCCTAGCCTATATAGTTTAGCAAGCAAATATACAAACGATGTAATTTTTTTTAAGTTAACGTATTATTACTGAAAATTTCAGTCTATTATTGTTATCTAATTATTTTCTTAAAATTTATCCAATTGTAAACCACAGTAATGCAAGAAATTATTTTTATTAACCTTTTGTTTATAAAAAGTAAAAATTACGTGCCAAGTATAAAAGCCCCTTCGGCGTAAAAAAAAAGTAATAAATAAAAAAATTAAAAAAATGACTTTCGCAAAATATCCGTTATTTGTTAAAATCTTGGCAATTAAAAAAAAACCCATATACTCAAACTCGTATTCACAGAGGAAGGGATTTAAGAGGGTATTACCAGAGTTTACCGGAAATTAGTCCTTTTTAAATCAAATTCTAGACGTATTGACTATTGAAAAAAAATGATTTTGAATGATTTCTATTTTATCTGGTATAAGCAGTTTTAAAATTTTTAAAAACGAAGTTTATTTTTAATATACTAAGGTTATACCGTTGGTCGTTGGCAGATTTGTTAAATTTTTAAACGATAGATTCTATTAAACAACCCAAATTTCAAAACATGTAATCAATCATACAACAAAATAAATCAATACATAATCTAGTAAACACAGTTTTGAGAATTTTGTATTTTAGATAAATTAAAATCATTAAAAAATAAATCCGAGAAGGTGTTTTGGGACAAAAATACCTCAGTTTTTCTATTTATTTAAGGTCTTACGAAATAAAATATTTCAATTTTTTTTTACACACTTATTTTGTTTAGACATTATTGAAAAATCATAAATACTTATGATCAAAAAATACTTGCAAGAAGTACACGATATTTAATAATTTATCATAGTGCTTTTTGAGCATTTTATTGGTTACTTGAATGTAGGTATATATTAAAGCAAGTTTTTAATGAAATAAAATGATATTAAATTTTTAATTTTAAAAATTTGATACGGGGAATAATCAATCTTTCACATTGGAACCTTCCTGTACAGTTGCAAGGATTTTTAAACTTTTATTCTCAGCCGCTGGTCAATCGCTCTTAAAGAAAATACATACTGAAAGATTTTTCTAAGAAAAAAAAACATTATTAGATTATTCGAAACACAATATAAAAGTTCATAACCGGGGTCAGGATTAAGTTTGGCTCTCACAATTTGAGCGTACTGTATGGCAAGAGAGACTTCAAGAACCTAGGCACAGCGTACAAGGGAGGCAGCACACAACACGTAGATATGTATAACAATTGGCGATACTCTGTGCAAATCGCATGTACATAATATGTACAACCACCTCTTGTAATACCTGAAAACACCTTTTACAGATGATATGTGAGAATGTTGTGTTTGCTTTACCGATATTATAGTGGAACCTGCTTTTGGGGTCATGGGAAATATGGCTTGCTGAGGGTTGGTTTGTACTATGTCAATTTATGTTTTTTTTTTAAACTGTGAATGCATTAATATTAATCGTGTTTTTATCTACTATATCCTCACACAAAAAAATAAATTTTCAGCGGGAACTTAAATTTTGAACATCTTTTTTTGTTCTATCTCCATAGTAATTACAAAAAAATATACTAATGTATGATTACTCCATTCATTTTATTTATTCATATGACAATACTAAATTTTCTTATTTCTAATGAAAAAAAAAAAAAATTATATTATTATTATTTATTACCTTAGGTATGTGAAAGTTAAATTATTATTGTTTGA
This sequence comes from Limnephilus auricula, assembly GCA_951813805.1. Classification (NCBI taxonomy): domain Eukaryota; kingdom Metazoa; phylum Arthropoda; class Insecta; order Trichoptera; family Limnephilidae; genus Limnephilus; species Limnephilus auricula. The sequence goes on from OX638404.1 coordinate 15,337,436, forward strand.
TGTGCCATAGAATGAACTTACTGTTGGTTTGATCTATCTCCGTGCATAGTATGGATATAGTATAAACCAACATTAAATATGGTCATAGTACATACCAACATTCATTTTTTTGCTATTTTGTATTAAAAAAGTGCACAGATGTATCCGTATATTTTCTGATTTTTTTGATAAAAAGAGTCCCAGATGTATCCGTATCTTTTTCCGAATTTTCTGTTTCAGATTTTCGATTGACTTTCGCTAATATTATCTTCATTAATTAAAATATTATAAAAAAGTGTCTTTTTACGTTCTTGCTTATGCTTTTACTCAAATAAAAATTTAACCAATCATGTTGTCATTTTACTTATAGGTAGATTAACCCTTGTATTTTATATTATTATTTATAACAATTAGTGTGAAAAAAAGGAAACAAAAATATATTTTTTTTAAACTTCATACCTCGAGTACGAGTTTTTGTGGACATAGTACAAACCAACCCTTAGCAAGCGATATGGCAAACGCTTGTATTAAATATATTGGAAATAATTCCGCATGAGAACATCTTTACGAATCGTTCGAAGGTTCATACCTTCCTCACGTAAAAAAACCTGTATTGCCCACAAATGTGTGTGCGTATAAGAAGAAAAATAATCATTTTTAAAGATCAGCATTATGAATCTGACATTTCTGGAAAAAAAAATTTGGGAAACCCCAGGTATCGAAAAAAAAGTCGAAATGTGTTGCACTGTATAAATTAAAGGATTAGAAAAATAATTTCCGAAGTTACAGATTGTTCAAAAGTTAGTCAATAAGACATGGGTTAAATAATACCCAATAGAAATGCCTTCCGTGTAGATTTTAATGTAAACCTACGTCGCCACTGACTCCGTACATTTTGGTTCTAGACCATTTATAATAATAATCATTTTTTATTGATTTCTTACACAATTACAAATTAAAATTTATTACATGTAAGAAATAATGTCATATAAATACATCACAAAAAATACTTTATATTTATTAATAATGTATATTTATTATTATATTATGTAAAAGAAATTTCAAAGAATGTAGCAATTTCAAAAAATAATAAATTGCAGGCAGTGGTGATGATTTCGTCAATGTGGAGAGACTCTTTTAAGAATCGAAAGAATTTCTCTTTTGAATCTCTCCTTACAGACGCCAAATATATCAATTTACCTACTACACGCTCTGTCTCTCTTACACTCACTAACATCGTATATTGTTATTCTAATTAATGGAAACGAAAATTTCATAATGAAGAAATGAATTTTTGTATTAGAAATTTAAGCAAAAATGGTCACACTTTTGGATCATGAAATAAACCTAAATCGCTTTTTTCTTGTTTTTTATTAGTAGGTTAAAAAGACTTAAATCTAAAAAAAACACCGTTTTTATGATAAGGTTATATCACTTCAAAAATAGGTAAACACCTTATTTTTACATCTTATTTATTCCCAACGAGTTGTTTATGTAGCAAAAGGTTTGAACTTTACCGTTTGTTTAAATAGATTTATAGTGTAAGTATACATAATATCTAGTATCTACCTATTATTGTATCAATATTGGCTGATCCATAATATCAATAAATGAGACACCAAGAATGTGTGCGGTTCGCAATATTATATTTACAACATGCGGCAAACCAATGTCAAACTGAGCATTAGGCATCAGAGAAAGAGAGAAAAAATCATACGCCAGGTAGGAATTGCCTTGGAAACAAATGCTGAAAAAAACATTTCCAGCAAAAACGCGATCACCGAATCATAAAACTCCAATATTTTTCCCAAATCATGAGTAGCGATAATAATAAGATCACCCTACTGAAAATCCAGGGGAAGACTACTTGAAGACAGATTAAAAGAAGACGCCGCAGCTCATAGCTTCAAAAATTATATAGTTTTTCTGACCTGCAGTCTGCAGAGCGAACGTTGGCCTAATTCTATGAAAATGACCGGAAATTAAAGCTTTCCTGTACAATTTTATTAGATTCTGAAAACTCATTGGTTTAAATTATAATAGGAGAGTTGCAATCCAGATTAATTGAAAAGAAAACAAAATTCTAAAATTCCTACCCTAAAATATATTATTCTAAGGGATGCCGCAACTGTGCGACGGCACCCAAAAATAGTCTGGTTATCTAGTACCTACCCACTGCAAGGGGAAATGGAAACTGTGTCACCAAAGGCGACCGTGAAAATCTACCGAGGGGTGCACGAGTTTTTCCACTGTTTGCGCTTTACACAACTTAAAATAATATCTCCATTCCGACAAACAACTGAATTTGCACACGTGAACAAACGAGCAAGCAGTCTTAACAGAAAAGGTGACGCGATACACACTTGCATACTTCGGGTGGTATTTCGGGGGGGTTAGCTACGCCGTGTGTTTTAAAATAAGAGATTTTGTTTTATTGATTTATAAATTTTCAGCGCCATGATGGGCTTTTACACGATTAGTGTATTATACAGAAACACAATGTTTAAATAAGAAAAAAAGATAAACTTAAAGAAATTAACTTTATATATATGGTAGGTATAAAGTTAAATTTAAGTGAAAATATTGTATTATAAGAAAAGAGAAATAATAAAAAAAAACAGCAACCAAAATCAGATGGCATAAAAATAATAAAATAGCGCACGTTAATACGAGAAATTACCGGATGAATAACACATGACAATCCAAGGAACTAAGTATGCAAATAAAAAGGAAAGTTTTCAACACGTGTATACTTCCAGTCATCACCTATGGATGTGAAACTTGGGCACTCACCAAACATCACACAGAAAAGTTGAAACGCTGCCAGAGAGCCATGGAGAGAAGTTTGACAGGAATAAGGAAACAGGACAGAGTGAGATGTAGCATAATAAGGGAGAATACAAAAGTTGTCGATATAGTTACTCGAATAGACCAACAAAAGTGGAGATGGACAGGTCACATGATCCGCGATTCACAAGAGAAATGGTGCAAAAATGTCACTGACTGGTATCCCAGAGATGGCAAGAGAAGTAGATGACGTCAACACATAAGGGAAGACGACCTAAAACTCACGGCTGGACATCAATGGAGAAGAGTAGCGCGTGACAGGTCCCAATGGAAAATGTTAGAGGAGGCCTATGCCACACGGAGAAAATGTTATTATACCTAACAGAAGGCCAGAATAAAAGGCTTATTATATTATAATACATGACATAATGCACGAAACAGAAAAATAAAAGAGAGGAATTACATCGTAGATAAATATAAAAAATACAACAATATATGCAACAGCTGTTAAGCGGTGCTCCTTAATTATAAAAATATGCTACATAAAAATATCACTCAGGAATCTCTTAAATAATTGTAAACTTATATTAAATATGTCGATAATTGAGGTCAATTTGTTTCAAAGTGTGTGAAAGCGAGGAATAGATGCATGTACGCGGTAGATACGCTCAGAATATTGTTGCAGAATATTATATTTTGCCTAGTTGCTCAGCTCGATGAGATGCAAGATTTCACAACAGTTTAATTCGGAGTGATAATTTGAGATCTTAACTACAAAGCGGAAAATTTTATATTAAATCACGAACAGTGAATTCACACAGCTGTTTATGTCTGAAATGTCTAGGATCTAGGTTAACGTAAGTAATAGTAAGTATTTTCTTGTCAAATCTTTTAACACCATTTGCATTGCATTAACAGCAGTAAGAAGTCACATATCTCGCTTACTTTGACTTAAAAATGAAGTAGGCAATAATTCTCTTATCACATTAAGTCCATCCTCAATGTTGGGAAGTTCCGACAACTAAACTTCGCATTCCACCCAGCGAGTCGTCCTCAGGGCAAGAGACCAACGGGCTAGGATTCTCCGTTAGTCGCTACAACAGAGTAATATTTTTACGTCAGTGGTCGCTATTGTCAAACCAATACCTAACGCAACCTTCCTCACTCACCATCTCCTTCCCCTCACGTCTCCCTTCAGCCCCATAATACGAAGGTAAAGAAAAATTGAAAGATACTCACTAAGCATTATTTATTTATTAAAAGAATTTTGTAAATTGTATAGATATTGTGTTATTTCATCCGCCATGCTGGGGATGTCCCTGTGTTATGGCGGGTGAAGTTTACAGATAATATAATTTATGGTGAGGAAGTATACTGATAATATAATAATTGACGATATTGAAGTTTACAGTTAACGCAGCAATGAATTTATGATAATTAAGTTTACATATAATATGATAATTGATGATAATGAAGTTTACATATAATATAATAATTGATGATAATGAAGTTTACAGATAATAAATATAACAATAAATTTATGACAATGATGTTTACAGATAAAATAATAATTGATAGTAATAAAGTTTACAGATAAAATAATAATTGATGATAATGAAGTATACAGTTAATGCTGCAATGAATTTATGATAATTAAATTTACACATAATATAATAATTTATGATAATGGAGTTTACAGATAATATAACAATGAATTTATGACAATGAAGTTCACAGATAGAATAATAATTAATAGTAATGAAGTTTACAGATAATATAACAATGAATTTATGTTAACGAAGTTTACAGATAATATAATAATTGATGTTAATGAAGTTTACGGATAATATAACAATGAATTTATGGAAATGTAGGTTACAGATAAATAATAATTTATTTATCAGTTACTTAGTATGGGTTGATAAATTGAATTATAATTTACTAAATTATACAAATTAAATTAAATTAAATTACAAACAATATATTTTACTGATTTTCTGAAGAGAGAATGATTTACAAATAGATAAAAAAAAATTTAAAATATTACAAATAATATTTTGACATGAAACAATTATTTAGATATATTTCAAACATCGAATTAGTTATGTTAAAAATGTCGATAGCATTTGTATATATATTGCTAAACTGTTTTGGCGATAAATTAGCGAGTGTACTTCATTATTCGTTTGTGAACGGTGACTTTGAAACCGCCCTTCTACCCAGTATGTCAAATTGGTAGTCTTACGTTGACTAAACTCAGAAGTTTGCAACAGTCGAATTCCGATTTTTTTAAAGAAGAATAGGTCGTTTGCCTTACTATTGTATTAATAATAAAGCAGAAAATCGGTTTACCTGAAGTCTGAAGCTATGAGACAAGAAATTTACTAAGTTTCTCCTCTCTCGAATAGATCAAGGCTGCCCAACCTTTTTAACCCCTCGACTGCCGTTCGCTCACCGGTGGCCGCGGGTCGAAATTAAGAAAAAAAAAATTTGAAGCGATTTTGTTCCTTATGTATAAAGAAAGGCTTGCGCCGTTCTCGGTCTTGACATAGCAAAAATCCGCAAATTAAGAGTCGGGCCAAATTGACGCGGCAAAATCACTGATAGAGTTACCAGATTTACGGATCAGCGGTCAGAATTCCATCCATCCTAAAGGGGGGGAGGGGGGTGATTTCTGAAATCATCCGTCCTGGGGTGGGGGGGGGGGGGCTAGAGAATTTAGTGAATTATCCATCCTGGGAAGAGGGGGTGGCTAGAGAATTTCAGGATAAGAGTTTTTTTTTTCTTCATTTTATTGAAGTCCGCCATCCTGTAATTTTCATTACACACAAATTTGTATGTTACAGTTGTAATTGATTATTTTATTCAAACTGATTGTAAAAGGATTTACAGAAATTTGCAAGTTGGCGGGAATTTTTAAACTTGTTCACGCGGGCCATTTATAATTCTGTCATTTATGGTCTGGGGTTGGACAGCCTTGAAATAGATACTTAGCACAACTATGTTCAGCTTGCAGCGTAATTTAAATAATAGCTTTAAGGTTTACTCATCAACCCCATAGATTTCCATAGACGATCATAGATACACAGTTGAATCTTTCCTTTCCGGCGTTGTTAACTGAATTGACATCGTGTCTCATATTTTTTTAAATACATATAAGTCCTGTCATCCACAATGTAAACGTATCCCCTCGCAAGACACAGCAGTTGCGGCGATTACCACCATTGTTGGCCAAACAACAATAGCTTATATGCAATCGTCCACATAAATTTAAATGATATCCCCCAGATATGCCCTCCACACTTTAGGAACTCTCCCAGAAACAGTCACCTTCCTTGGACACTATCTGTGTCCGCAATCTTTTCGGTAGTAAGACCCACCCCCGAAGAAACAATAACCCTTAAAGCATACAAACAAAACAAGAATGTTCATGAAAAAGCTCAAAACATCAAATTAAGCGATGCATTGCAAAATAATGTTTTTTGGTTTGAAAATTTTAACGCCTATAACTATTACAGATGTATTAAAAAATACTGCGAATAAAAACATCTTGGTCTTATTATGTATTAACCAGATAGTTTTTTAGGAAGATTTTTATGACCCTAAAAAAATTAGGCCTTTAAAAATACTTATTCTAAAATGAAATATTCTATTCACAAACCCTTTTCTGAATCTGCGTGATGGTATAATGTGGCATATTTAGGTAAATGTCAAAAGAATTCATATTCTACGCTTTCGTAGATGGCATTAAAAACAAAAATATATTTTTCGGCACTTATCCTATCCCTAAACGTCGCGACGGAATCAAGTGATACGCGAGCTGTTTCTTGTGTTACTATGCTGCTAGAATGAGAGTGATTATCATGCTCAGGAATCGCTGGTTAAAATCCTTCGGGTATGTGCGGTTACACCTGCATTATAAGTAGTGCGTGTTTTCGCCAGAATTTCAAAAATAAATTTAAGCTGGACGTTCGTTTTGTTTTATCCCTTTTTACTTCAGCCAGTGGGTTGCATTTAGTTGGGGTGAGGTGTATCACCACCACCCGGAGGGACGATCTCGCGATCCACACAAGGAGTCGCGAGACGAAGTTTAGATCAGATAATCTTCTGTTCGTGGACCGAATAAGATTTGCATGTTTATGGCGAATTTAATTAGAGCATAAAGCGAAATGGAGACACGGGGAGTGTAGCGGAAGGCGATAATTGAGGGTTTACTGAACAGCGCCAGAGGGTGGCTCCTACCGACTGAGATTAAGTCGCTGTCTAAATCGTTGTCTTAGATAGTTGATACTCGTATGAGGGTAAATCTGAATATTTAATTTGATTAAAATAGCCTTTGAAAGTTTTATACGTACCCATCAGTTATACCAATATTTAATCATTGAATAACAAGTTAATACTAATAAATCTAAACGAAAGATGAAACAGAACAAGACATAGAAAATAATAAAAAAACGGTCACAAAAAAAAACTTAAATAAATCAGGTCACAACGACCAACGGCGAGTAGTTAGAGGCGTAAGACAGAGATCCTGGGTTCGATTCCTAGTTGCGAATGTTACTTTTTTATCTTCTGTGTATTGTTATATTTTCTGTTGAATTTAGAATTATTGGTATTATATTCTTTTTCAATAATTAAATCTGAGTAGTAGATAAATAATAAACATGAACTTGATTGGTGGTGGTGTTTGCAATTTCAGTCACTCTTTTCCGAAAAACGTGGTTGTGGTTTTTATATTTTTTATTTTATATAAATTTAACCTTACAATATTTATTATTACGACCACGATACTGGAGTCGTACAAGAGCTATATTACAACGTAATAATAAGATTAGCAAATGCAGACACAAAAATAAAAACAATATTTAAAAAAACATATATAAACCATAAAAACAAAAACTAAAATTAAAGTAGATGATAAAATAGACACTTAGAAAATAGAAATAAAAAAAAAACATTATTTTTCTGAAATCAAGATTAAAAAACACGTAAAAGTATATTGTAAGACCTCCCTTTTGAAAGACTTCAAAATCACAGAACTCGTTACAACTGTATAAAAATGCATACAATCGAGAAAAAAAACTCATAATTTTGACTGACAATTTCATCAATCAAAAAGGTGACGCCATATGGGTGAGGAAACAAAAAAAAAATTGATTGAAATATACACCCATTCATGACTCAAACATATCTTAAGACGATAGACTTCGCTTTTCGGCCCATACAAAAAGGACGCCCGGGAAAAAACACTTTTCTACTTTGCATTGAAAATTGCACAAAATGAATATATTTTTTTTATACTGCCTTCTAGAGGGTAAAATCTATGTCGGTATGTTTTAGAATTTTCGATGCGTTTCGTATTAACGTAAACATTCACTGTCAAACATGTACGATTTATCAAAAAATATTATTTAAGGAACAATTGCTGCTAATTCAACTCTCATAAAGAATTATAGAATTATAAAAAGCTACCGACGTAGCTTCTTCTTTCTAAAAAATATTTTTTTTTTTAAATTTCAATTTCGTGAAAGTTTCGGTGTAGAAAAGTGTATTCTCCATAAACCCCTTTTCGAGCGATTTCTGTAGGTAAATTTGAGGGTTGTCTCATTCGCACATTTCGCATTCGCATGTATTGTAAGTGTGCGTGAGCTTACTGTGAGCGGGACAGAATGACAGACGCGGGTGTTCCGCGTGTCGTTCAAAGTCTAGCCTCTTAACATATCGAAGTGCGGAAAGTAAAACATGAATAATTTTAAATAAATCTTCAGATTTCCCGAGCTGATCTAGTCTGGCAGAAAGTTTATTTTTATAGTATATAAAGGATCTTCAATGATTCACTTTGAGTTCCTTCGCTTTGGCGATAAGTAACTGTATTTGTAAAAAAGCATTTATAAAAATGTGCAAAAAGGATAAAAAATTTACGTATATTTATGATCCTGAAGCGTTGATTTCGCATTCCATCAGTGGCACCTATTATATATCCGGCACTGGTAACCCAAGAGTTCGTCGAAAATCAATTCATCGAAAGCAAATTGATCGACAACGAGAGGTTAGGTTAGGTTAGGTTGAACTCGTTTTTGATGAACTTGTTTTCGATGAACTCGCCGTGAACCCCGCACGAAGAAAAATGTTATTCTTAAATACGTTCAGTTTATTCATAAAAATGGGACTGAAGTTCTTACGAACAAAATAACAGTGTTTCATTGATTATTGGCGGGAAAATATAAGAATAATTTGTTGGTACACGTACGAAATTACGTTTACCAACAAATTATTCGTACATGATCCCGCCAATAAACATTGAAACCCTGTTAATTTGTTCGTAAGAACTTCAGTCCCGTTTTTAACCGTTTTTACGAATAAAATGATCGTATTTTAGAATAACATTTTTCTCCGTGCGGCACTTTATCTGATATACCAAATACGCACCTACATACAAAACTAAATAATTGTGTGGATCAAGTTATAACATTTTTTCTGAAGTCTTGTATAATGATTCACAGTCACTAACCTACCTTACACACAACACAACAAAAAGTTCATAAATTATGTTATTAGCTATTATGTATAAATATTAATAACTTTATGTGAACGCTGTAATATTATATAGAAATAAAAAATAAATAAAAATTAAAATAAAAAAATAAATAAATAAAATAAAATAAAAAATGATTGATGGGCTCGCTACAATGGGAATAGAAAGTTTAAATGCTTTCTTCGTCCTCCCCTGAAATACACAAAGGGGTAAAAGGGTTGCCCTAATGCCGCGCGTCAACAATAAAAGGTCCGCTTCTTCCAACTTAATTAGTGGAAGATCAGAAAAAGGGATTCTTTTCATCACCAAAGTAGTATAACAGTCTTATATGAAAGAGATTATAAACACACTTCAGAAGTATAATGAATTTCCAATACAGGAAATTCTCGGCGTATATACAATATCACAGATTTTTTTTCAATCGATGCTATATATATTATTTATTTATTTTGTATTACACGCCCTGCTGGGCTTTACATGCTATTTTTATTATTAACAAAGTACGTCTAAATCAGCATTGCAAACAATTCCCACAAAATAAATAAATAAAGTTAAAAAGCAAAGTACATCTACGTAAGCATTACAAAGAAATCAAACAAAAGCAAAGAAATTAAATTATTAAACAGAATCTAAAACAAAATCCAAAACAAAATCAAAGTCAAAATCAAAAACAAAATAAAAAACATAATCTAAAACAAAATCAAATACGAGTTAGATAAAAGCGAGTTATATAAAGAAACAACAGAGTGGGATAAGCACAATTCGTAGATTGAGCCAAGGAGAATTATGTGATATATTCAATTAAATATTATTGATCTTTTTTCCTATATACATCTTACTATGAGATGTTTATACTTAATAAATGATGTGTCAAACATATCCGCAACGTCCTTATATTCATTCATCAAAAAATAATATACGAGTATACTATATTTGCGGCACGTTCCAGAGTGGAGGATACTCTTAGTATCGCCATGGTGTAAGATCACCATTCAGAATTGAAACGTTGCTTGAAATGGATTTAGCCGTGTTTAGTGACTAGATCTGAATAGCCAGGTACATCTCACCTTCCTCTTCCCCATCTCCTTCCCTTCCCCGCTTACCTTCAGTCTCACAACATACCCCAATCGGGGATGCCATAGTCTCACTGGCTCCAGACGGGAGCAGTTGGGACTCTTGTGAGGTATTCACTATAAAAAAAAATTACTCTTCTACGACTACAGTATGGTGGTCGTTATAATAAATATTGTAAGGTAAAATTTATATAAAACAAAAAGAAATAAAAAAAACCACAATCGGATTTCGGAAAAGAGTAACGGAAATTGCGAACACCACCACCAATCAAGTTCAGTTGGGACTCTTGTGAGGTGTTCACTATTAAAAAAAAAAAAAAACTAAACCACTACAATGGAATCCTCAATTAAAATAACTCGGGTCCGGGGCATACGTCATTCCTATGTCTACCTACGTTAAACTGTCGTGAAAACAAGCGTATGTGCCCAAGCGATTAATAGACAGTCAAAAATATGTAAATATTGTGAAGTATTCAAATGGGAAAAGGATTGCTGCCTACGATGGGGGTTTCTGAAAGATTAACAAATGAGGAAATCAATTAATTTGGAGAGATTTGGTAGTTCAATGGGTGCACTTAAATTCCCCGCATCCGAGATGCAATTCCGTACAATCGTGTAAATGGTGGTCTTCAATTGTCTTCTGCCCTGTGCTTGAGATGGAGAGGCGATCTTCGGATACAAATACAATTTAAAATCTTACTAATATTATTAACGCAAAAGTTTGTATGGATGTATGTATGTTTGTTACTCTTTCAAGCAAAATTTACTGAATGGATTTTAATGAAACTTTACAATAATATAGCTCATACATCAGAATAACATTTTTTTTTTTTTTTTTTAATTTATTTATTTCAATTTATTTCACCTCTTACACACAACAATTTTACATTTTAATCATTGTTTAACAATAGAATAACTTAGATATGAAATTAAACAATTTTTTTCACTTTGTTCCACTTGTTTATTTACACCAGGACCGGTTTCGTCCTACTACGGACATTTTCAGACTGGTAGTTGAATTTCAACAAATATTGATAGTTAATTAAGCCCTAAGCAACAAGGAGGGAATATCCCAACATTACCAAAATAAAATATCAGTGATCACAAACCTTTTCAATTATATAAATTCATATAGATTCATGTCAATTACAAATAACCTTTTACTATGTATCATCATTCATAATTGTAATAATAAACTTTATAATTATCTATATGTATCTTAACTTAACAAAATAACTGATAATACCTTAAATTAACAAAATAGAAACATTCATCATATAGAGACAATGTTGTGCGCCCCCGCCTAAGTTTGTATAAATTCCGTAGCATAAGAAATTCAACTACCAGTCTGAAAATGTCCGTAGTAGGACGAAACCGGTCCTGGTGTAAATAAACAAGTGGAACAAAGTGAAAAAAATTGTTTAACTTCATATCTAATACAATGGAATTCCACCATGAATTAACAGTTAAAAAACTAGACTCAATAGAATAACTAAATAAAAACAAAAATATAATAAAAAGGTATAACAAAAAGGTGAAAACATCATTTTTTTGGTTTCTACACCAATTAAGAGAACTGGCTCTTGAGCTTGGTGTAGGAGTTATGTAAGAATATACAATTTTTAGTCCATAATTAATATAATATCTTAAGGACTAGATTAAACTATATTAACGTATAGGCTATAGTTCATAAAGCTAGCTATTTATTTTCAATATATTGAAAATAATAATTCTTTTTTAATAGAAAATGTCAAAATTTGAAAATAACATTTTGCATTACATTGTTAAATAAAATTCTATTTTAGAAAATATTTAAATTTAGTAAATTACTAAGTACTCGCCTAATACTTTGGATCGAAACAAGAATTACAAATATTTTAAATAAATAGGTTAAGAACTTTAAACGTAGATGGGACTAAGTAAAAGAAAATTAGATTCCTCTACGTACTAATCCTACGCAAATGAAGTCGCGGGCAGAAGCTAGTATACAATAATGTTGATTGTTAAGCGATCAGAACGCCAATTTCCTAGCAAGACCCCGAGGACATGATATCTGAAGCCACACTAGAAAAATAAGTAACGACCCTAAGAGCGGCCAAACTTTGTAAAAATTTAATGTAATCTAAAAATCAATCGAAGATATGATTGTATTTTAATAAACGTAACTTAGAAATCGACAGAAAAACCTATATATTTATCGAAGCGATGCACTAAGTAATGAAAAATCAAAAAAATCGTGTGTTTTTGGTTAGAAAATTAGATTAGATTAGAGAAAATTACAAATATTTTATATTCTTTAATTAAATATTGCGAATAGAACAGCATTTGAAATAAATTATATTTTTTTATTAGTATTTTTAAAAGCTCAGAAAAAATAAAGTGGCTGGCCTGTAAAAACTGTTAATGTTAAAAATCTCGTACTTACGAACCCCTGTTCGTTTATGGTTTATTGTATTGCGGAAAATTAAATGCTTAAAATAATCGCAAAACAATTAAATATTTGTGCCTTAACCTCACAAAATAAAATAAAAACACGCTTATTAGCGATATTTTTTACTTGAATAAATCAAAATAGGCGACTGGTGTTAAACAGGAATTTAAACCTTATCGCCATCTACATAAGGTGTGTTTTTGTTAGCGGCCTGATTATGAATTTTACACGACGTGGTGCATCACCCATTAAGTTAGCATATATGCATATTCGATTATTTTATGATTAATAATATCTTAGAATTTCGAAGATTTTGTAAATTTTTTACAATGTGATTGGTTGTAGGGAAGGCTGTTAACAATTTACCAAGAAGGCTTCCCATTAGAAAGAATAATTTCACAAGATTTCATACGTAGATCATATTTTAATTGGTAGAACACATGTCCGTAAAAATAAACGTGACGCAAATAATATTAAACCAACATAAATCACCTGATTCTTATTTCCCAGATTATTTAAAGTCATTAATCACACAATTTTCTTGGAAAACTCATTATAAACTGTCGTACCTATGTATTGGTTTTATATATTATTTATTATTTATTATCTTAATCTTATTTTTTTCATATATTTTTAAATGTATTGTGTAAATTTTTTTATAGATAAAATGGAGGCCTCAGCACGGGTAAACCACCTAGTGAGGCCAACATTATTGAATTTTATTATAAGATGTAAAAATATTGCATCAATAAATAAATAAAAACATTAATTTATAATACCTACATTGTTTTTGACTGAGCGTAGCCAAGTCCTGTTTTTAGTCGATCGTTTTGCATTTCGTCTAGTAATTTGTTTGTAAGTTCCGTATCAAGATGGTGGCCGATTTAATGGTTCAGTAAAGATAATTTTTTCAAAATTGAAATCGTCGTTTTTAAGTGAACTTTATTATTAGCATTTTTTCAATATTATGGTAGGTACCTACTTGATTGAAAAAAGTAATGAATTGTTATATACATAGCGACGTGTCTTTGGACATATTGGGTTATTCCTTATTTGTTTTTTTTGGCAGGTATTTACAGTTGGTTGCCATATTAATAGGGACACTTCTGAAAAAATGTGTATTTCTCACTTGTGTATTCGTAAAACATAGGTATTTATTAATTTAGGTACAGTTATTATTGTTGAAGACGAAGATAACAATAATAATCTAATATTTAAAAAAATTAGATTATTATTTTTATCTTCTTCTTCAATGATATATAACATTGTTGGGAATAACCTTCAAAAGTTAAAAAGACAGTTTTTCTTATAAAAATTTGAAGTTATTATTATTTTTGTTGTTTATTTTTGGAATGTTAGGCTTACTCCTTCTTTAGACAACGTTTCGGACAGCATTACAGTGACCATCATCAGGGCAGATGTGCAGATATGATCAACAAATCTGATGATAAACATTGTAACGCTGTTCGAAATGTTGGCTAAAGAAGCGTAACACGAAGCGTAACCGATAGAATCGTAAGCGAAATTTAAAAAAACATTAATGTTTGAACTTAATTTTACCAAGAGCGAGCACCTACCTTTGATAAAAAAAATGATTAACATCTTATTTATGCCGATAAAAAGTCCAAAGTCATTGTGGGCATAAAAATATAATTTTCCCGGGAAATATCGTCGAATTATTTTCACAGCAACTGCGCGCCGTTTATACGGCAAACAAATTCATCATGAAAAATGACATTCAGCATATTTTCATTGCTTTAGTGTTCGGCCAGTTGAACAATGAGAAAAATTTACACAAATAGTGATTTATTATCTATTTACTGAAATATTGTTGGCTACCGATGGCAGCTGAGCACACATAGTGTTATTCTGAATGAAGACTCGATCCCAAATGGCACCGGCCAATCGTTCTAGAATAATCCTTGCGGAATATTAGTGATCTACTGAAGTTACTAATTGATATGTATAACCTATGGATTACATAGTGAGATTAGAATATCTACAGTTCGGTATGACCCGCGTCGGAGCCGGAGACCATTTTGAAATAGCCTTTTAAGTCGAGCAGTTCGTAGTTTTAATTTGAGTAGGTGTAAAAACTAAATTTAACAACTGAATCAAATACAATCTAACTCAATTTTTTAATCATTTAACCCGAGTAGAATTTGAATTAAATTCGATTTGAAGCATTCATTATTCTCTTTTCTGAATTGCAAGTGGAGACTATACGAAGTGATGTGATAGAAGGGCGAAATTGTACATGTACATGCATTTTATCTATTATTTTACAATTATTGTATTAAATACTTACAACTTCTATTTCAATTAAGATCGAGTAAAATTTTTGTGAATAACGTGGCAAACCCTAATTTTTACTTTCCAAATTGCAAGTGGAGGCAAGACAAAGTGATGTGATCCAGGAGCGAAATTGTACATGTACTTGTATTTTATCAGCTATTTTATAATTAAAGTATTGTATCAAATACGACTTAACTTCTGTATCAATAATGTTCAAGTAGAATTAGAGTGAAGTACGTGGTATTCTCTTATTTTTAATTTTCTAATTGCAAGTGGGGGCAAAACGAATTGATGTGATCCAAAGGCGAAATTATACATGTACATGTATTTTTTTTTTGCAATTAAACTAATATATTAAACATCACTTTTTCTACATATTAAGTCAAATTTTGTATCAAATGTACAATAATGTATCAAACACTACTTTTTCTACATAATTAAGTCAAATTTTGTATCAAATGTACAATAATGTGTCAAACACCACTTTTTCTACGTATTTAAGTCAAATTTCGTATCAAATGTACAATAATGTATCAAACACCACTGTTTCTACAAAATTAAGTCAAACTTTTGTAAATTAAGCAGCATTCTCTTATTTTTACTTTCGAATGTGCAAACGGGGGCAAGATGAAGTGATGTGATCGAAGGGCAAAATTGTACATATAAATTTTTTATATAATCAAAATATTCTGTCAAATCCAATACTTTACTTCTGTATCAATTCAGTTCAAGTATAATTTAAGTGAAATACGTGGTATTTCCTTATTAGTACTTTCCGAATTCCAAGTGGAGGCAAAAAGTGCCGTGTGTGATCACAGGCAAGAAGTTTTTTTATTTTATTTTACATTTTTAAATCAAATTCAATAGTAAATACTTGAGTTTTGAATTAATTTAGTCCAATTAAAATTAGAAAGAAATACGTTTAAGGCAATGTCTCGTTTTTTATTTTGCTAATTACAGTGGAAGCAAGTTGAAGTCATGTGATATTTATTGTGATTTGTGTTGGGCAAGATTATTTTATGTATTTTTATCTAATATTCCTCTTCAATAATCTGTTGAAATCCCGAAATTCAATTAAAGTTCTGCATCGATAACAGTGTTGAACAATCATGGCAAAATCTGTCGAAATTTTCATCTAAAAATACCGTCCCTTTTTATTTTGATGAAAATGTATTATATTTTATTTTAACGACAGTAAAATTAACTTTTCGATCTCTCCAAAACATGCGAAGTTATGGGCTTTAAAAGTGAACTTTTGTAAAACGTACGCAATGCTGTTAATTCAATTAAATTTATTATTTTAAAATCGTTAAAAAATGGTTAATTTAAATGCGTTTTCAATAAATTTATTAAGAAGAATCACATACATATATTTTTTTATTTAAGTTTATTTAGGAAACATACAGTTGTATATAAAATCATTGAACATAAAAATAGTGAATATAATATAAACCAGTTATGTTCCATTTATAATATTTTGTTATGGTTAAATGTTATAATAGTATACAGTGTGAGTAAAAAATTATTGAAAAGAAAATAAAAAACAATACAGAAATAATAGTTTTGATTTAAGTACATCGTAAAGTTAATTTGAATTTAAACGATTTAAGGGTACAGTGGAAAATGTCAATATCGCTATAGGTGTTTCAGGAATTTTTTGCATGTTTGGTATGGGCGATTCCAAATGACAGATTAAAATTCGAGATGAGATCTTACATATGCCATATAAAGTAGTTTAAGTGTAAAAGGTTTATTGAATGGTTTTGTGACGCGTAGAATGAAGCCCATTTCTTATTTTTGTGGGCCTTTTCTAAGATGTTTTCAATATGATCTTTAAACAGTAATTTAGAGTTAAGTAATACTTCAAGGTCTCTGATTTTTTTCTACTCGTCGGAGAGGAACATGGTTCAGATGGGAAGTATGGATGATTGGGTGACATTTACGTGAAAATATCGCATTACATTTATCTACGTTTAGAAATAATTGGTTTTCTATGCAATATTCATTAATTCTATAGATATCTGCTTGTAATTTATGGCAATCATCTGTTGACCTTATGCATTTCTATATTTTCATATCGTCAGCGTAAAGAATGAAATCAGAATGATTGATGACATGTTTGATGTCATTGATATACAAAGTTAAGAGCAGGGGTCCTAAATGAGAACCTTGAAGCAACCCTGAGGGAATAATTATTATCTGTGACATGTAACCATTTAGGGCAATAGCTTGACTTTTATTTTTAATGTAAGATCAGAACCATCTGAGAAGATTCCCGCTTATACAAACTTTTTCGAGTTTATTTAAGAGTTATCGAAAGCCTTAGAAAAATCAGTATAGAAAGAGTCAACCTATTTCTTTTTGTCCATAGAATTAAGAACACAATTGGTGAACTGTCCCAAGTTTGACTCAACAGTCTGTCTTGAATAAAACCATTTCGTTGGGGGTTGATAATTGTGTTTTTACAGCGGTTGAGTGGGCATAGCGTTTGGGTCCCACCCAGGCGTTCCGTGTTCGATTCCTCGGCTGGCTAAGTCCTCCATCACAACACAAGCAACATCTTCCGCTTAGTGTGGTGGTAGTAGGATATTTTCAAATGTTGTTGGGTTATTCGTAACCCGGGAATATTTGTCTTTCTTTTAAAAAAATTAAAAAAATTAATTAAAAATACACGATTTATTCCATGATTTTACTCAGAATGCATAACTTTGATATAAGCCTATAATTCTCAATATTGTGTTTATCCCCCTTTTTAAAACAGGTTTTACAAAAGCTTTTTTCCAAATAGTGGGAAATATTTGAAAAAAAAAAAAAATTATAGAAAGTGTGAACAGTAATGTCACAGGAGTGAAAAATGAAAAATGGGTGTAATTTATCGCATCCAGCGCTTTTTATTGTGTTAATATTTTAAAGATATTTTAATACTGAAGTTGTATTAATATTAATCGAATTCAGATGTTTATTATTGATTATTATTATTGCTTTTATCTACCATATATAAAAGTATGTACTTTTAAACCGTCCACGAATCAGTCAGAAGAAATGTTTGGTAATATGTACATCCGTTCTGACCGAATCTATTCCGAACATACCAACAAGAGGTAGGATACAGCAACGGTAGTAGAAGTACTCCCTCGTATAGAGAAATCTAATAAATTTTTACTGGACTCCCTCCAACATCAGAGAATGCTTTAGCTTTCGTGGACTACAAATTACCGACCCACTTTTAAGTCTACTTAAGGAATTGAATAAAATTATGAAAACCCGGAAACCTCCAAAATTCCTTGCAGTGCGTAGAACAAATTCCAGCCTTTTCATTGAAGTGGTGCAAGACATCTCAATATGAACATGATATGTCAGCCTACTATCAAATATGATTCCAAGATCCTTCAAGGTGGAGGCACGTATTAAACCTCCATTGTATACTTTTCACACGCTCTAGTAAATGACAAAATTAAACTTTTAGATTCATTGAACTCAATCCTCTTCCTTTTTTTACATTAGCTCCTCACGGGAGGCCCTATGGGAAATAATTCCCCTCAGGGTGTCATCTTTGGGGATGCTGTGTGTAGGGTATTTTAAGGAAAAGAAGGAGAGGAAAAAAATGGTCTGAAGATGGCTCTGACATGTGCGACCATGGACGTGTAAGCCCGTCGCCCCACATCCCCCTGGGTCGGTATCGGTGTAGGATCGACAAAAATCGGGCACTGCGCAATAAAGTCCCACAATGGCTGCGCTGCAAACCTTAGTGAACTTTACTTTTCTGAGCAGGGGCTGTACCGATATCGATCTAATGTGATTACGGGATATCGACCGTTGGTCACAATCCTATTAATCAACTGTTGAGCCGAAATTTTGGCACAACACTCCTCAAATGCACAAATATGCCCTTCCTAACGCAATTCTTCGACCAACAGGCTATTCGAGCGTTACTTATTTAGCTGATCGGAGATTGAAGACGGTTCGATCGGAGATTGAAGACTGATCGATCGAAAAGTTGGGAATAACGGCCGTAAACGTATCATAATACCGATGTATTCGATATTTCGTGCCTTTCATATGTCGTTCTCGAAACGTTTTTTTTTAAATGTATTTATTTAATTCACAATTGAGTTGCAGGTCAATAACCTGCAACCCTAAACGAACAGCTTAAATTATATCTAATCAAGTTACCATTTTTGCAGTAATGGCAAACAATTGAATTACCAAAATCTTACAAGACCTTTTCAGAATCAAATAAGACGGAAATGATTGGTTTGCGTATTTAAAATTATCTGCACAAGTGCCATTTACCAACAGATAGCTGTTGTTGACAGTCGTAGTTCAAATAATAGAAACATTTAGAAAAAAGGAAAGAAAAAAATTACATGATTGATTATATAAGCAAACAAAACTAAATAAATTAAATAGGTGAAATATATAGATACATTAATTATAGTATATTATATTTTGTTTTTATAGTGATGAAATAAAATGGCAACATTAAGTCACTTTCAACCAGATGTGGAATTGATGTAATTGTTTTATTTTATTTACCTATATTGTTACGGAGACGGTCTGCATTGCTCCAGTAAACACAGAGGAAATAATTTATTTATTTGACTACATGTCCCTGCAGTAAAGGTCACAAGAAATGTTATTAAGTGTTTGGCGATGTCTCCTGGTTCTACAAGTGTGGCTCCAAAGTAGTCCGAGTATTCTTCCCATCAAAATGGGATAATGACACTATAGAAGTATAGAATGATCGTTGTTTCTTCATCCTCTTCAAATTCCCCTACAACTATTGGTACTCTCCTCTCCCCACAGCTTCAAATTACTTACTTCTGAGTGGCAGTGTCCTGTAAATGGTCTACCCAGTCTCATTGGAAGTTGAAAACGGAAATTAAAATGGGAGAAAAATAATCCTACAAGTGTATGAAAAAATCCTTTGTTAGGCTTTCCATATTATTTATTTATTTATTTATTAAAAGAATTTTATACATAGTGTAGATATTGTGTTATTTCGCCCGCCATGCTAGGGATGTCCCTGTGTTATGGCGGGTGAATTATGCAGATTATATAATTTAAGGTAATGAAGTACGTTTACTGATAATATAATAATTATGATAATGAGGTTTACAGTTAATGCAGCAATGAATTTATGATAATGAAATTTACATATAATATAGTAATTGATGATAATGATGTTTACAGGTAATAAATATAACAAGGAATTTATGACAATGAATATTTGCAGATAAAATAATAATTGATAGATGAAATTTACAGATAATATAACATTGAATTTATGTTAACGAAGTTACAGATAATATAATAATTGATGATAGTGTACTTTACGGATAATATGACAATGAATTTATGGAAATGTGGGTTACAGATAAATAATAATTAATTTATAAGTTACATAGTATGATGGTTGATAAATTGAATTATAATTTACTAAATTATACAAATTAAATTAAATTAAATTACAAATAATATACATCGAGGTTTCTAAATATTTTGATAATAAGAATTTATAATAATAGGTTAATTATAATATTGATAGAAATATTGTTAATTATTATATCACATTTAATTCATAAATCACATCACTGCATCAGATTAGTGACCTAAAAACAATATACAACTCGGAAATTCATTAAAACGTACGTGGCTAAAGATCTATGATGTCGTAGGTTACCAAAACTAGTTTTAAATACGAAAATCACAATTTACACAAGAAACTGTTGGCTTTTTAAAATAAAAATATAACAGTTATATTCAGTCATTAACTTATTTTAATAAAAACTTTTAAAAAAGAATAATCATAGAAAAAACCTTCTGATTCCTGTCATACACAATTTAATGTTAACAAATTTCATAGGTGCCATGCGCACATATATGACGGAAGGTCCCATAGGTGCTGGTATTCATAACGCACCTATGCACGGAGAAAAATTTTATTCTTAAACAAGATCATTTTATTCGTAAAAACGGTAAAAAACGGGACTGAGGTTCTTACGAACAAATTAACAGGGTTTCAATGTTTATTGGCGGGAACATGTAAGAATAATTTGTTGGTATACGTAATTTCGTACGTATACCAACAAATTATTCTTACATTTTCCCGCCAATAAACATTGAAACACTGTTAATTTGTTCGTAAGAACTTCAGTCCCGTTTTTAATCGTTTTTATGAATAAAATGATGGTATTTTAAAATAACATTTTTCTCTGTGTGGGATTCGGGCTCGGGGAAGGGGTTCGCTGCACAAATGCACTTGTCACATCTAGCTCCCACAATGATCTTTTCTACATGATAATATAATAATATTATAAATTGTACAGCGCCCTTGAGGTGATTTCTCACAAAAACGGCGCTCTACAAATTATCCAATTATTGTTATTATTATTAATAAATTGAGCAGTTATTTGGCTCATTTGGGATTTGGATCATCTAAGAACACTTTCAGAGAACATTACAAGAATTTTTTTTGTCACCATACGAACAACCCAGTGTTCAGAGCCATACAAAAAATGGAACCACGTTTAGAGGAAATCAAATAGTAGAAGAGAAAGAGACGGAGAAAATCGAGGTTTGTAGTTTAGATACATATCTAAAATCGTTTCAAGCAACATCGCAATGGTGAATAGTGGATGAAATGAACTTTATGGGCATTTGATTTTTTTTATAAACACACGAGGCCCAGAGGATAATACTCGTAATATTCCTCTTTTGAATGGCTATCCTTTTCATAAGTGGGGCTAATTTTTTTTTTTGTTAGATTCGTATAAGTATAACGTGTCTTGTATTTTTATAATGTTGATGTTAAGGCCGGTCTCTTGCGACCTATTTTACAAACAATACCTCAAACATTACCATAAACATGAGGCAGGGCCACAACTTTTTTTGTTTTCCATGGGCCACGGTAAGTAAAAACATTGTGGCCCCGACCTAACTATCCACAAAGTGTGTAAACATTTTCGTCGGAGGAGACGCCGCTTTAGGATCCCAGCAAAAAAGGTTGATTAATTGAAATGTTTTACCCATCGAAAATGAACTAGTTGGTCGGTGGTCCTAACTATGAAAGGAATATAAAAAAGAAACGGAAGAACTAGTGGTGGACTTATTACTGAATTCAGTAAAACTATTAAAAAATCAACAAATGGGCTGGCCTTCGTAACGATAATGCTATCTCCATCGCTACGGAGCACACGAGATTGGTGTTTGAACTGGTCGACAGGACGCTTGGTTGTCTGACCGGGAGTGTTCAAAACTTAAGACAGGTACAGTTACGGGAGCCATTTTTTTGGATAACCAACACCCTTCCATAGATCAATCTAAGTGGTTCGCTACGTTTGGTGACTTACCAGGTGTGCCCGAGTTCACGGGGTGAGGTTTGTCCATGTTTTGGAGGCATTTACGCCTGTTTACCTCTATGTGGCGGGCCGGGTCGGGAGAGACCGGTTGAGGGAGACTTTTTGACCTCTCCAGCAGAACGTCGCCTTGCACCGCAGAGGAAGGGATGGATTTATACGTCCGTCATTCCTGAACACACTGGCTTCCAGATTCCTACCCACACCTCATACTTTTTCCCTCACAGAACTTCCTCTCCTTCATTTCCCTAAAAAAAGACCTCCACACAGCACACTCATAGATGACATAGACCCAGAAGGATTTTTTTCTAAGGGCAAAAAAAAATTGTTTAAAAAAAATTAATTCCTAAAAAAATTAGTCTATCTGTTCACACAACAACTAGTAATAGTTAAACAAAGCTTTTAATTTTATTTGACGTAGGTATCTACCTACTTTATTTTATTTTTTATTTATTTTAGTTTTAAAAAGAAAGAAAAACATTCCGGGGCTATGAATAACCTGAAAATATTTGAAAATCTCCTAGTACCACCACAGAAAGCCAAAAATGTTGCTTGTGTCGTGATGGAGGACTTAGCCAGCCAAGGATCGAACACGCATCGCCCGCTACTGACCGGTCGATATAGGCACTTTTTCATGATATAAGTAAGGCAACCTTTTTTCAACTAAGTAGGGTCCATTTTTTATTAGCGGAGGACCATCTAGATAAGCATGAACCTATGCCTCTCTCATTCAAAATAATTACCGTAGAAAACAAGCGATAATCGTAAAAATTGCCGTTAAGTCTTAAAACCCTTAAGGGTCAATTTAAGACTTCGTGCCCTTACATATGTTGCTATTGAAATTGAAATGTAGCAGGGACATCTTCTATTTAAGATTCCCAAACTTTTTAAGATAAAAGAATAATAAACCCGTTTTTCTGTTTTTGTAAAGACATTTTTGTAAGCAAATAGAATCGTGTGCTCGGAAACCTAATCCGGTATGACACCTCGTATGATTCTGTTGGTCCCAAAGACCGCAATAGGCTGGACATGCTTAAAGAATACCAGATGACAGGACAATAAAAGTTATGAGCAAGTGGGTGCCACATTGAATGGATCCAGAGGCAGACCGAAGAGCTGGATAGAGTACGTGGAAGTGAAAGACCGAGAGTGGACACGAATAGGACAGATCATTTGTGGACGAGGCCAAATCTCATCTGATATGTAAGATGGGCAAAACTAACCTAACAATTGGAACCACCAGTTCAATAACTTGTTGTCAAAAATTGTTAAGACCACAAGACCGACTAGAGTCCAGGCTTGGCTAAATACTCTGTTTATTAAATAATGTGCTTGCGGTGAAACCATACGCAAATCAGCAGTAACAACGAGCATCAACAACAAACGCCGCTATATGCAAACTGTCGTTCCTCGATGGCACTAAGGCGCTCCGCTGACGAGGCAACTGAAAACCAACTAAAACCGGCTGTTTTCTCTGTCTTGATTGGTCAAAAAGCTTGTTTAACAGCAGTTTGACAGCTGGCAACTAGCAACGGCCGGCCAGGGCAATCAGCAGTGCAAGTCGCAAGTCACCGCTTGCGTTACCATTGACAACGGGTGTTTGAGTGATTGTGTAGTGTGCGGGCCATCACATTGTCATACAAAGACAGTTGGCAGTTGAAAGTTTTCAGTTGCCTCAGTGGGCGGAGGCGCTAACTCGATCAAGCGACACTTGTCACTGTAATGTAGTCGACTTTGCGTAGACCATTATTTGTTTTTTTTCTTGCCCATGATAAACGAGAAATTGGTTAGATAGATACCTACTAATAAACAATAAGACAGTTGTTTAAATATTATTGCTTTTAATTCAAAGGGACATAACTGAGACAAACAAACATATGTAATTAGCTGCGATGCTTTGAACTTTAATAATCAGTCTGTTTTAGCTATTTTTAACATCCATTAATACCCGGCTTCGCTCGATTACCTATCAGCAATATTAAAAAAAAAAAACCTTTTGAAAATAAACAAAATGGCAAAATGACAGTTACATGATGGGTTTTTCGAAGAATTACGTTAGAAAAGTTTAGTTAGGGTGGAAAGTTCAGACAGAAAACGCTGTGCAAGTTTCATGACGAATTATCGAAGTATATTAATACGGTAATACCCGTACGGTCCAAATTAAGGAACCCTACTCCGAGTAAATCTCCAACGCCACACTGTATGGAAACGTGAACGTGCCCTTTTCCACGGAGCTGCTGCCGTAATATGCACACTTATCACTCGCTCACATGCGATTTGCAAACGGATGTGGCGCCATCTATAATACTATATTTAAGGAAAAAACGTATGAAGAAGAAGAAACATTTTTCGCTTTCATTCAATAATAAGAAGATTTATGTTGGGGTGAAGAGTGTTCCTCTCATTATTCACGGTCTTAATGTAAGAATGTCTACTATTATATATCTACTTATTAAATATAAGTATTCTGTAGTGTTAATAGTTAGTTTTTCAAAAGGGTGATGCCTTATAAATAGTCACCAAGACTTAAACTAGGCGAAGCAGAACGAAAAGCCGCCCGCAGAGCCTAGCAGCAAACTACTTTTCACTGCTAGTTAACTATTATTTTGGTTCACAAGACTGTTGTTCATCTGTGGTTCGAATTTCAAAACCATAATATTATACTGCATGGTAAATTGAATAATGCCAAAAATCTACCATATTACCTGTTTATTTATTTATTTATTCACGCCCTAATGGGCCTTTACATGAAAATTTAATAAATTGGTTACAGTAATTAAGTATAAAAATGCAGTTGTAATAATTGTATAAAAGCAACACATATGAATGTAACAAAATTTAGTGCAAATTAGCTAAATACTAGAAAGTTGGTTCTATATAAGATACGTAAGAAATAATTAGACACAGATCGTTTTAATTCTAAATGCAGATCTCTCACCAGGGCGATACTGAGAATATTATGATTACTCTAATGTTGAATTCGTTGAATTAGTATCCTAAAAGTAAGCTTTTTTAGGTATTATGAAGTTTAGGAAGTGAATCTACAGGGTGTCGTAAAGTAACAGATGCCAACCGAAGACGTCCCTAACAAATAATGATGCGAACGCTAAGACAAATAATTAGACATCCTAATATAGTTTCGTGTGGTTTTTGGCATTGGAGCAAAAAACTGTTGAAGCCGTAAATGTGTAAATGGCAGTTGCCCGTCGTTGAATGAAGATATCCTATCATCAGGGCTGGCCAACCTTCGTTCGTAAACACTTAAATTGACAATCATATCCGACAATAATAATATGTATCTATATAATAATAATGATATAATTATATTTCGGCTACTGGCATTATACCTAGCTCTCTTATTAAAAATTTAGGCATATTAGATTTGTCAAAGAATTTGTATATAAAAATGCAAAAATCAGTCATTTTAAATACATGTAGAATTACGAAAGATTTTTTAAATATTTATATTGAGGGATCAGTAGGATTTATCGGTCAAATTAGGAATTCCACAGAGCCGAACCCTCTGATATGAAAATATCTGGAGACGGTGAATTATATTCCCATTTAATAGTTTGGTAGATTAACGTGTTGTTCTTGTATTGTTTTGTATTAATTATACTTATATAATACACTTGCATAACGTGGATTTACTAGATGATCATTTATATGGAAAAGTGTATGAAAGGGTTTAGTTTTTCCTATGGGAAAAACTAAACCCGTTCCTGTAAATCTGGTGAATAAAAAATAAAATAACTTATAATTTAATTCATCAACCACACGGAGAAAAATGTTATTTGAAAAAAACGATAATTTTAATAGTAAAAACGGTTAAAAACGGGACTGAAGTTCTAAGAAAATGTAAGAATAATTTGTCGGTATACGTACGAAATTACGTATACCAACAAATTATTCTTACGTGTTCCCGCCAATAAACATTGAAACCCTGTTAATTTGTTGGTAAAAACTTCAGTCCCGTTTTTACTATTAAAATGATCGTTTTTTCGAATAACATTTTTCTCCGTGCATATTATGAATTTCCTATTTGTAAACTTCCCCCGCCATAACACAGGGACACCCAGCATGGCGGATGAAATAACACAAAAATCTATACAATGTATAAAATTATAATAAATAAACAAATAAATAAATAAATATTGGAAAATCTAATTGGTTTTATTTAGTGTGAAACGGAAAGTAATCGATATTCTTTTTTTAAAGTAAAAAGGAAATCCCATATCAATTCGTTGTCCACTCATTAAAAAGTTTGGAATTTTTCTTTCTTCATTTTGCATTTCCTGTTGCTGTCTTATATCAGATTGATGCAGGATTTTTTCGCCATTCTGCTGCACTTACCTATGTAATAAATAACCCAGAATATACGTAGTAAGTAAATACGTAGGCAATAAGCCCACCCGTAAAGACAAACACACATTGTCTCATTTACCATTGTAGAGATACAACGTTCACACGCTGATGTGCACATTTGTCTCACGTATGCAACGTATATTCAGAATCAAATTGAATTTGAGGACGACTTACAGATTTACGCTTGCAGATTATTGTTTCTATTGTAGGTGGGAGTAAAATGCTGTTATATAAATGCAATTACTAATGTTCTCAAAAGTTGTCTTGACAGAATCGCCATCCCATTGTAAGAATATTATGTACTAAATACACAATTTGGCTCTCCTAAAACGGGAATCCTTCCCAGTTGGACCGACAAAGGATCATTTTGTATTGTATTGTTTGTAATATATAAACAAAATAAATAAAAACATTTGAATTAAAAATGAACATAAGATTATAAATGCTTGCTTAATGATCCTGTACATCTTGTACAATATTATGAGCATTTAGCGGTTATTTGCTAAGCCGACTGCCCATATATGTTGGATTTTGTTATTCGGCCGTATAGCCTCTCCGCATGTTCACTTTGGAATCTGTCCGGCGGATCAACTGTCCGGCGGATCAACTGTCCGGCGGATTAACTGTCTGTCGGATCAACTGTCCGGGGGATCAACTGTCCGGCGGATCAACTGTCCGGCGGATCAACTGTCCGGCGGATCAACTGTCCGGCGGATCAACTGTCCGGCGGATCAACTGTCCGGCGGATCAACTGTCCGGCGGATCAACTGTCCGGCGGATCAACTGTCCGGCGGATCAACTGTCCGGCGGATCAACTGTCCGGCGGATCAACTGTCCGGCGGATCAACTGTCCGGTGCATCAACTGTCCGGCGGATCAACTGTCTGTCGGATCAACTGTCCGGGGGATCAACTGTCGACGGATCAATTGTCATGGAACCCCCAATGGCACTGCTTTCATAAGAGTATTCATGCAAAATATTTGTTTTAGCCAACGAACCAAAGGTATTGCACCCCTGCACTCACAGCAAAATACCACCTGTGGGCGGGAGCAACAGGTTGTTATTATGTTATGTTGTTATGTTATATCGGCGGGCTAATTATTGGGACTAATGTTCGGCCTGTTGTTACGGGTGGTCACTTGTTGGGAAATGAATTATTTTATGTCCAAATAATAAACCTATATCCTGGCAACACCGACGTGGGCACCTATACATATAACAAAGCGAATAATTCAGCGATAATTTTCCGCAATGGTTTAGTTAGTCGGTTCACGCTAATGCGTTGGCGATATCAGTTAACAATATTAATACATAATTGAATATAAGGCCATTGTTAATCTCAGTCGTTGCGGTGGCAATGATCACGCTTATTTGTTATAATTTCAATTGAACCCATTGATGAATAATTGATACGATTATTAATGGCATGTGAACCGCTTGTCAGATTGCAGATTCTACGTCACTCGCTCGTCAATCAATCGGGGACGGGGCGGCGTTTATAGATGCAGACGTTTCGATTCTGGTTCATTGGTTAGAAATCATGGTATGATAAATGTGGATATGTGGATCTTTGATAGAACTAAATCAGGTCACCAGTGCATGATTGGTCTAAACCGAAATTTATCAACTTGGTATCAATTGATATCATTCAATATTATTTTATTTTACGGTGAACGTTGCGTGGATTGTGAATGGTGATTTTTTTTTCCCTTCTAGGGGAAATAAGGGTTGATAATTTTTTTTATATAGTGCGTCACGATAGGTGTAGACTAGTTATGTGAATAGAAGACCTCACGTCCAAAAAATAATATTAAATATAATTATAAATTTTATCTTATTTTAAATCAAAACCAAAATTTCCTCTTAAATCGATTTATTACTCAATTAATAAACACGACGTTTTCACATTTGAATAAATAATCTTTTCTCAATCATTAAAACGGACACCATCTTGAAACGGAAGCGGTGCGTAACAAGCAAATTTACAGACGGCTGATGTGTTTAATGGTCGAATTAAAACAGATCTTTACTACGCTCAATCAATTTAGAAAACTCAAATTCTCAAAAAGTGAGGGTTTTAACTCAAATTCTCAAAAAACCCAAAGTTCGTAAAAAATGCACAAAGCGCTAGTTGTCTCAAATAATGTGGTGGATAGATATTTGAATTTGGCAGACGGTTGACAAAAACGTGTAGGTAGGTACCTATATCGATAATAGTAATGAGTTTCTACAGATTTCCCAAGTTTTCCGTGCAGACGGCCAAAATAGGAACTAACGAAAAGCCTTTTCTTTCATTTTTTTTTTTTATTTTTTTTTTTTATTCTTTATTTGAACATCCGCTAAACTGCCAAAGCAGTTTGTCAGCAGGTCAATTTAACAATAATTATAATATAATGATTAAGTACACATATTACAAGAAACCATAATTTGCAAAATAAGTACAGAAGAATAACTTATGATATAATAACAATACAAAGGCACATGGAAAAACATAAAGAGGAATAACTTTTAAGTAACTACAAAATAACGGCATAAAATATTCAGAGAGACAGTTTTAACACAGGCAGATTACTCATATTTATATTTATACATAAGATAAGATTACAAAAAACTATCAATATAAAAAATCTTGATCTATTAACCATTTTTTAATTTTGGTTTTTAGTTTGGTGGTGCAATTTGATTGATCTTTTATGTGCATTGGAATCTTATTAAATATGGTAGGCACAAGATAAGAAAAAGTCCGTTGTCCGTATTTATTTGTAATTTTCGGAATGGACATACCCTCATTTTTACTAAATCTTGTGCCATGTGTATGATCTACTTTTTCTTTGTATATTGAATCAGACGTTAGGTTTTGGCATACAATTTTAAACCATAATATTCCTCGAACGGGTAATATATTAACTGACTCATACAATAATTTTGTATCTCTTCTTAGTGCATAAATATTTTTGCTTACCAAAAGCTTGGTCATGGAGTTTTGAATTGATTGAATGTAACCTATATTTGTCTTGGTAATAGGTTATAATAATAATTAAGTAATTAGGTTTCAATAACTTTTCTAATCAGGTACCTTCCCA
Source organism: Limnephilus auricula (assembly GCA_951813805.1). Lineage (NCBI taxonomy): Eukaryota > Metazoa > Arthropoda > Insecta > Trichoptera > Limnephilidae > Limnephilus > Limnephilus auricula. The sequence continues at coordinate 15,367,342 of OX638404.1, forward strand.
ATGACAAAACAATGTATACGTTATAATATTATATAGTAGACCAAAAAACACCGTGAACTTTGCAGGCAAATGCAAAATGCTAATGAGGAACTAACAAGCATTTTTTTAATTGATGCATTTTAGGAAACCAAAATAGCTATGTAAGTAAATAAGTAGCGATGCATCCGGATGCAGAGGTAACTGTGTCGACCGCAAATGATAAATAAGAAAACGAAAGAAGAAAGCGATTATATTATATGAATATTTTAAATATTCCAACTTTAGAAAACAGACGAAAAATAACTGACCTAACCTTTTTATTAAAATTATTAAACTCTAAATTTGATTGCTGTGAACTCTTGCATTTAATAAATCTACATGTACCTACACGAACTACTAGACAAACATTAACATTTTATATACACACATCTCATTCTAACTATAAATTGCATTCCCCAATACAACGATTACATAGTCTTGGTAACCAATATTTAAACAATATTGATGTATTTGACAATAATTTGAATTTGGCAAACTTTAAACGCCGGATGTGCGAACTATTTTTACTTAATTCATAAACTATTGTAAATACCAATTTTATACATTTTTATTAATACCTATTATTATTGATTTGGAAGATATTGTCAGGCTATCTATTTTTACTTTATTTATATTCTGTATTACCTACATTTTGTCAAATCATATTTTATCTAACCTATATTATGTGTCTTTATATTTTCTGTTACTTACCTGTATTTTATTCACTTCTAACTCTTCACTGTAATTAATCAAAACATGTATTGCTTTATGTATGTAAAAGCCCTATGAACGTTTAAATATGAATAAATAAATAAATAAATATTATAATATCATGGTATGGAAATAATAAATAAAAAATTGAATACGGATGACATGTATTTGTCACATATGTCATTAGAACGGGTCGCTTCTACCAGCTTTGGAAAGATTTGTCGTCCTGTGGGTTTCCTCCCTTCTATATACAACATGGGTCTCTTCAAGACCAAGGTTCTCTCCTTCCTTTCCTCTATACAGGATACCCACATATGACATAGGACCTTAGGGACCTCATGGTGTAATGTAAAAAAAAAAGACAATGACTATGACTGATGAACATTATTTGTGTACGAAATGCGGGAAAAGGAATTAATATAATGTATTATTTATAAGTGGGTGTGAAAATCAATTAGTTCCCGAATAAGGAAGGGCCCTTGCAAAATTATGAGCAAAAAAACTCAATAAACCGGAAGAACGAAGATCGTTAATTGTCGAAAATATGTAACAAAAGGTTTGAGGCATCCTAAAATACTTAGCAAATTATGTAGTAAGACCATTAAGTTTGCAACTAGAAGATGATTGGGTTTCTAAGTGGATTATATCCGTTGTTTCGTGTCAATGACAGCAAACTACTTTGCCGTTCTCAATCATTTTAATGGTTTCAAATTGACGGATGGATCGTTGTCTAAAATACTAAATTGTAAGAATGTAAGAAGCCAGACACTAAAACCAGTAAAATAGATAATACAAACGAATGATTCTATTTACTCAACATTCAGGCAAAGACGTTTCATAGAAATGATATTGTTTATATTTTTTGTTTGTTTACGTTTGCGATTCTAACCTAATTCGGAGAAAACATCGTATAAATACGTGTATAAATTAGGCAACGGACTTACCCTAGCCACTGAGTACACTAAAAGTTATTAATAATTAATACGTATTACAAAGTTCACGTGTCATGATTATTTGGAATGAAAGCTGTTAATTTATTACAAAAACTGCATATCGAACTGTCAAAACAAACACCGTTGCGTTGGTCAGTTCGCCCGCCCGAAAAATCAGTGCTGCCAACAAAACACAACACAAAAATAGTTATTTGATTGTTTCTTCAGCTTAGGTAGGCACCGTCGCGTCGGTACCTACTTCTTGCCAATTAAATGCAGAGATTGTAACATTTTTTTTTATATTTCATTGGGTGGGTATGTTTTATGGTTCGTAGCATAATATTATTATAAAATAGGTTTTGTTAAATAAATAATACGTTTTTTTTTGTTTTTTTTTTTTTTACTATTATCTACTTTATTCTAGGAAAATACACATTGATATGGATGACAGACATTTCAAAATTATAATTTCATTTCCGTTCTTGGGCATTTCTTTAACGCAAGACTGGTTCCGATAATGTTTCACATTTCACCCTTCGCACGTGCCCTGTCTTATTAGTTGCTAAGGTTACATGCAAAGACTTGCTTAATCTAAAATATTTTGACTGAGTTGAGCAGTATTAACTCGACCATTTGGCATTTCATCTGTTCGTAAATGTGTCTGTTATATTTCGGTTCCGGTTCAAGATGGTCGACTTGTTGGATACTACCATTTTATTCCGCCAGAGTTCGCATTATCATGGTTCCTACTACGAGCTGTCAAATCCAAATAACCAATATGATGGTACCTATCTGCCTGGAGAAAGTTCGAAAAAATAATTGTCATTGAGATGGTGACATTTCTTTGGACAAATTCCATAAATGATTTTTTTTAAATATTACGTAAAACATTGATGGTTCATAAATAAGTGGGCGGTTATTTAAGTACCTACGTATAAATCTTTTGAATCCAGAGGAAATTTTAGTTTTGATTTTTAATAAACAATGGAAAATTAGGAAGATATTTTGTCAACAGGAGATCTACTTGTTAAATATTATGTACCTAATACCTTTGAACTTCTTTACTTCATTATAAACTACATATCCCACGGGTTTTTTCAGATACCTACCATTTAATTAGATATTTTTACAAAACTCCTTTTTTGTATGGTTTTTTTTTTTTTTTACATTAACTCCACACAGGAGGCCCTGAGGAAAATAATTTTCCTCATGGCCTATGTCATCTTTGAAGATGCTGTGAGGAGGGTCTTTTTGAGGAGAGGAAGGAGTGAACGTGGGTCTTGAAGAGACCCATGTTATAGGAAGGAGGAAACACAGAGGCCGGCAAATCGTTCCACAGCCGAGCTGTTGAACACAAGAACGAGTCGTAGAAGCGTCCCGTTCTCATGTGACAAATGTCAACCGTGTACATATGTTGGGCGAGCGTTTGGCGTGTTTCCCGACTATGCACCGGTGCCGAGGGGATCAATGAGGCTAGTTCCTCGGAGCATCTTCCATTGAAATGCTCAAGGAAAGCATTCTTACCCGACGCCTGTGCTCTAAAGATTGCAATCCGTTTGTTAAGACGGGAGAATCTATCAAACGGACCGCCCGTTTCTGCACAGAGTCGAGGGTGTTTTTCAGGTAAGGTAATCTACTGGTAATCGAGTATCAGTCATTTTTACGTAATACCAATAATAATTTTATTACGGATAATATCAAACTAAGTAAATAGCCGAGTATTTTTTTAATTACTGTGTATAGTAAAACATGACATAGGTAACGGTAGCATAAAGATCATTTTACCTAGTTCTATTTTGATCAGTCCTCACCAAATTATACACAACTTAGTAATAATGCTAATTCTAATAATTTTGAAAACTTACTTTCAACAAGAAAAGAAATTACCCTTCTTACAAAGTGGTCACATTTTACCAGCTTTACATGAACCGGTAAAAGAACAGTCCTCAAGGTGGTGGAATGTTGCGCTTTACCGGCCACGCGACAAAAAGAGGGGTAAGTAGTGATTATTGCAACGAGTAAAGTATGACCCCTACCTCTCTTTCTGTTACCTGCGTAGTTAATGAGAAAGATGGAGAGGTTAGAACTGACCTATTAGCGGTACCCTCATAAAGGGTAAAGCGAGGTAAGATCTGGTGCTGTCTTGGTAGGAATGTAAAAAGCGTGCCGGACGTAAGGCGTTATTATTATTTTTTTGGTTTTGTGTGTCGTATTATTACTGGGGTGCTTATTGTTGTATGAATTTTAATGTCAAGGTGGAGGAAGTCGACAGCGACTGGCGTTTAAAGACGTCACGCGGATTGATTTTTGTAAGTTAGGTAGATACCTACTCTACCGTATTAAAAAAAAACACGTTGCCATCCATGTTTGATATTTTGAATTTATCACAAAAGTTTGACCAGAAAACTGAATAACTTACCCAAGGTTTTTAACTGCACTAATAATGAAGGATTTAACTTACTTTGGATGATATTCTTTTGGATAAGGTACATACCTAATTTAAAAAACGTTTTATGTAATAACTATTCTTACATTGTATTAATAAAGACTAACAACCAAATAAAATTTTCAACTGTTGGCGTTTATTCGTTGGTTTTTTCTAAATTATTTTAGCATTACGTGTTAGGTAATAATATTGAATTATGTTATAAACCGCTGTACAATTATAAAAATTATTTAGTACATATAAACTGTTACCTACCGTATGTATACGAAATCGATCTTTAAAATAGTTGACAAGCTAAAAGTTTGACGATTTTTTTTTTATTCAAATTATTTTTTTTTACAGTAAGCTACCAATCTACGCATCTAGAATATTAGATAAATATTATATAATCCTATTTATTAATTAATAATTATTGACGGAAGTAGTTACCGGCAGCATATCGCTTGCTGAGGGTTGGTTTGTACTATGTCCATTTATGTTTTTTTTTTATTGTGAACGCAGTAAGATTAATAATTTTTTTATCTACTATATACACACAAAAAAAAATTGGCGGGAACTTACATTTTGAACATCACTTTTAATTCTATCTCCATAGTAATTACAAAAAATGAGGACTGGAGTGTACTATGTCCATTGGCCAATTTCTACTAATTTTTTACTATTATTTATTAAAACCTCGTGTGCGTGTATGTCAAAATTACATACACGCACATATGTAAAAATTATTGATTATTCCAAACATTTTATTTACTTATTTATTCGACAATATTGAAATTTTTTGTTTCTGATGAAGAATTTTAAATATTTTTTATTTTATATTATTTGTTCAAACCTTATGTGTGTGAATGTAAATTTATTATTGTTTGATGTGAAATAGGATGAAATTACTGTTGGTTTGGTCTATCTCCATAACCAACATTAAATATGGTCATGGTACGAACAAGCATAAATTTGTTTGCTATTTTGATTTAAAAATGTGTCCTTTTTCGTTCTTGATGATGCTTTTATTCAAATAAAAATTCAACCAATTATGTTGTTCTTTTAGTTATAGGTAGATTAATCCCTGTTTTTATATTATTACTAGCTGACCTGGCAAACTTCGTACCGCCTCAGAATCAATAAATGTTGTGTTTAATTTATTAGCTGAAATAAATTAAGTTTTTATTAAGTTAAGATAAATACTCTAAGTTCAAAAAATGAAATTGAGCTGTTGACTAAGCACGAAATGTTCGGCACACTACACCATTGACAGTTCGAATTGATTCAAATTATGTCGACCAACGCACATTATTTGAAAAGCCGTTCCATACAAAATATATGAAAAAATTAATTTTCTTCATAATTATTTTTCCCGTGATTTTTTATGTTGTTTTAATAGTTATTCTGTTATTCGGGACGGAGACAAATCCAACAAATCAAAGATCATAAAAATCGGTTCAGCCGTTCTTGAGTTATAAATGGTGTAACTAACCCGACTTTGTTTTATATATTAAGATTTATAACAATTAGTTTGAAATAAAGGAAACAAATTTTTTTTTTTTTAAACTTCAAACCTCGTTTTCTCAATACTAGTTTTTGTAGACATAGTTCAAACCAACCCTCAACAAGCGATATCTGTTTCCATTCAATCAGAAAACTAATATAGAAACCATCAAAAGGTACCTCTAAATAGTCCTGATTAAATTATTATTAAGTTTAAATGCTCTACCCTTTTGATGGGGTGGTCTAAATTTGCCAGTTCCACATTTTGTTTTCCATAGGCACTTGATCAGGATTCACGACATCTGGCACGGTGATAAATGATGTTACATTGGTAAAAGAAAAAGGTCGCACACCTTTTAAAGACGATGGTGTCAAATTAAAATGTGCCTTTATTATAGACGAATAATGGGATAGAATCAAGAAGATTTCAATTTATCAGCGAAAAGGTAAATAAAGGGACAATACACAGATGTCCATCGCAAGAATCCGCGTTGAATGAATAGTAATAAAAGTAAATAAATTATCGGTTTCAGCAGAACATGGTGGTCGATGCGATTCCCTTTCTGTCATAATTCCTAATAGTTTTTAAGTATTGTTGATTGTGTGTGTGTACACTTGCTTTGCAATGATTAATTCTTGATAGGATTTTGGTTTACAGACTATACCAGGCCTGTAAACTAGGCTGCGTGTGTTGGTTATTTATCAATGAAAAGATTTGAGTAAAAGAAGTCAAATATATATATTTGGAATACGAATTTTCACAATTAATGAAAAGCGTAACTACCGGTGAGAAAAATAGGCAACTGCCTTGAACGTCTAAACTAGAATAATATTCGCTAGTCATGGTTTGATTCTCGCTACCATTATTGGTGATGCCAGCGTAGAAAATGTATAAATATTAAATGTTTATGGCTGTTAGCTATAGTTTTATATTATATGAGGTGTGTAAGAATATATGAAAAGTAGAGATCGATATACGTGGTACCGCTAATAGTGAAACAAAAAATCGACGAAATTTAAACATATCACGTCGCTAGTCAGTTCATCTGAGCTGCCTGTAAAGATAAATGTAAATAAACGCATAAGATAAATGTATCAATATCGTGTGCGAAGAAAAAAGTGTTGCCATAGTAATAAAAGTTTTTAGTTCCGATGTTCGAATTGATAGAATTTCTACATAATATTGACAAACTGTACTATGACTTTTAGTTATATGTGATTATAGGTAGCTACTATCTACCAAATATTTGAATTTTTTAATTCAAACTGAGAATTCAGACGGAAAATAAAGGCAACATCCGATAAAGGAAGCAAAAGTACCTATAAACAAAACAATGAAATAACAACTTATTTATTGTGAAAACCTTGCAAGAACTAAAGTAAAGGTTGAGGTAGGTAAGACAATCGTGACACAATTGCCATAAAATAATAATTAAAGTTTTTTGTATTTCTTGGGCATTAACTATGTAACAATTTATAGACATTTTGTTTTGAAGAGTTCTGATTTTCAATGTACTTTCGTTACTTAAATGTTTATTTTTTAGAAAAATTAAAATTTAAGTAACGAAAGTACATTGAAAATTAAAACTCTTCCAAACAAAATAATTAAAGAGTACCTATCCAAAAGTTTTTTTTTTCAAATGTCTTCAGTGAAGATCTAGCAATACTATTAAAATTTATATCTTGTAGATTAAGTGTAGGTAGGTGCTTACAAGGTGGGCATATGGCATCGGACAGTGTGTACCCGTCTGTGACATTTTCAACGGACTTTCTTAGACACTTCCTCCTGTGGCATACTGTTCCCCGAAAGGCGAAATTTTGCCCACGTGCCACGCGTGTGTAGAACACTTTATTATTCAACCGGAATGGTGAACTACCACTATCATTTTGATTGTGGCACGATATGAAATGATCAGCCGGAATGGTGATGGTCAACACGAAGTTATCGATATCGAAATGACCAATTATTTTAACTGTCAAAACATTTAGTTGAACTTATTGTTTACTCATTGGTTGAAGTACAAATTATACAACAAAATTTGACCCGGTTAATTAAGATACCTATGTTATGCTGCTAAAGGAGTGTGGAGGGGAAGGAACTGGGAAAGAGGAAGGTTGTGATATTCAGATATACGAGTATTATTCATATATTCAGGAACCGGGATATTCGGAATCAATAATTAATGTAGGTAAACAAAAATATACTTTGGGAAGCAGAACTTTGCGTTTAATGGTTTAATCACCCGTTGACATAAAGATTCAGTTCTTTTGAACACCTGCATATTATTAAACATTGTCATCAAAATAGATTATTCAAATTCGTAGCTACAGCATCCGCATCCTCAGGGTGGGTGGTTTGTTTCATTGTTTAAGTTTTCTGGGACCTCCACTTACCACAAATTATTATTTACATCATCACACTGATAAACGAGATGGTGTATATAATATTCTTGTCTTTTCCAGGAATGTAATCTACGAGTACTTAATATTAACTTTTTTCTACGCAATACCGTGGCCGATAGGGGGGAGGGGGGGGGGATTGAACCCCTATCCCCCCCTTATCATGGTATTTTTATTTATTTTTCACACTTAGAATCACGCCATCCATTAACTCCTGCTTTTCAACCCGTCAGGGATTGTTTAAATTTGATAATCGTTTTTTTCTCGTCGGCTGATCAAATAAAAATATAAACATTATAAAATACATGCGTTTTTGTATTAATGACATTGAAGCGAAGTCAGAGGAAATTGTCTGGCAGCCATCTTGTATGACAACTTTTGAAATGATTTGTGTGCAAAGTGGTAGGTATAACATTTACTTTATAATATCGTTGATGCAATTATAACGTTTTATGATTTATTGGGGTAATTGATGTGACAGGGAATGGGATTTGTTGTTAAAAAAATTAAGTAGGCAAATATATTTTTCATACGTCTTCCCCCTCACCCCGCGGCTTCAAATTGTTTTCAAATAGCTCTGTCTAGATCTAAGGCCTTTAGATTTATGAATTATGTCAAATACTGCACGGGTTAAAACAACTGAACCCTTGCTACTAACTCGCACTTGATGTGATTTTTCACAAAATGGCGCTCTACAAAGTATTCAATTATTTTTATTCCTATTTTTAACTCATATAACACAAAACTTACCATCACTAATGTAGATGTTTTTATTATGCAAATTAAACTTAAAGATTCACAAAATTATTTTATTAGTTATTTTGTTCGTTAGTTCTTGAGCCATCTGCAAAGTTAACCATGTCAAGCTGTAAGTTTCTATCTTTCCTTATCTCAACAATCTCCCCTTCCTTGTTCAACGCAGTTCGTCGCGTCGCACTGCATGGTCCTGCCGCTGAGAGCACCGCCGTGTCCTCTCTTCCTGTCACATGCCCATGTTCACAAGAGAGAGGGAGAGGTTATAACGGAGTTATCAGCGTTTTATCCGTCCATTTGCATAACTTTGGGTGTAGAGGTACATAGTCAAGGTGTTCAGTTTTGGTAGAGTTCCACCAGATGCACAATCCCTATAACTATAAAGTTTTGCGTAACATCTTACGTCAAATTACCATAAACACTTGTATGAACCCAAGAACCCTCGCATTACTGTATCCGCTCGTGTGGCACCGCATGATAAAAGCGTGCTGGACTGATAATAGGGTTTGATATTGGATATGGAGAGTGGACTCCTTCCCCAACGTAAAACTAATACTGTTTTCTTTGTCAGTTGTTCGAGAAATAGGTAGGTAGGTACCTAACAATTTTTTAATCGTATTTTCAGTTATGCTTTTATTGATGAACAATTTAATGATCTGAGTTTGAAAATAGAATAAAGAATAACACTAGAAGTGCCTTCCATACAAATTTGAGTGAAAACAAAATATTCCATTTATCTATGTGTCACAGCTTTTTTCCAATTTCTTTCATAGCACAAAATTCAAATGTGACCATAAACATGTGCTCTCGTGGATGAATTCCTACCATGATTAATTAACCTGCGTTAAAGTTAAATTTTATATTAAAAAAATATATAATTTTACATGTAAAAATTTTATTCTCAGCCGCTGGTCAATGGCTCTTAAACCTCTGAAAAATTTTCCAACCATACATAAATAAGTAGCAAACGGAACTTAAATATTTTCGGGTATTTGTGACCTGAAAATGTTTGTCTCTCTTTATTGAGAAACATCCATTTTTCCTATCATTAAAATGCAAGTTTTCACCTTTGTAATACTATATTTCTTTTAGTGGATTTCAAAGCCTTTTCTTATGATTCTTTTTGAGTTATTGAAAAACATGGAACCAAAAATTGTAGTGAATCTATATAAATTAAACTTAAAAATTGATAAGCCATTATTTTTTGTACAGGAATAAATTTATTATATAATAAAATATTATAAAAATTTTGGAACAATAAAATTTTGTCTTTAGAGAGCTTAGCGGATATGTATAAGCTCCATAGCTGGTGGTGTAATTGTAATCACAGAATAAAATAAGTACGTTGACCTCTCTGTAGACTAGTGAAGAAATGCTGTATAAAGGAGCCCACTTTTCGGCTAAAACAAATTATTTAACAGGAACTAACTCTAAGGTAGGCGCTTACCTTTTTTGTTATGTTTTGTACTTTGACATCGACCAATTCTTCTTTACTGTGTTGAAAAATAAAATATACTAAACTCTTAAAGAACTTTCAGGTTTATTTTATTTAAAAAAATACCATTATTTTGTTTGATTCACCGTGTTTATTATAAATTATTCTAATTTTTATAATAAATATATTCGTCCACAATGAAAATTCCTCACAAATTAATATGATCATTTTTAATATTTAATGAATTATCGGTCATCATAATAAGTACACTATATACGGGTATATGGTCACCCTAGATCTCCTTTTGAAGACAGTGTTGTCCCTCTGTTTGTAAAGGGAACTAATAATAGTGTGACCATTATTACGGAGGTACCCAGAACGGTATTGTGTGTTATTTCTTTGCCTTTGAGAATAAGTTATTGCTGTAAGAAACTGGCGGGTTTGTTAGGGTGACCATGACTTATTGATGTTTGTACAGGTAAATTATATTTTTGGTACACTTAATAATTTTTAGTATGGAAAATATACAGGGTGTTTAGAGATGTACTGAACTTACTTTAGCCAGTGATTCCTGACAGCATTTGGAGTAAAAATTAAAGGGAATTTTTTGTCTAAAAACAAAAACAATCACTAGGTATTGGATAGTTTCTCAGAATGCTCTGCTTCTTTTGATTGGTTTTGAAGTTTTTTTTTTAAATCATCTAAAAAGTCAAGTGCGTTCCTTTATATCGTGTATACATACTTTAAAAAAAAAACTTGTTCATCGCTCTAGGAATCTAAAATCATGCTTCGATGTTTGTGTAAAGGTAGATTCAGACTGGACGACGTACTTACGCATCGCTACGCCAAACAATGCCTAGCAACCCATACATTTTCTATGAAAATGGCCACAGACATCGCATGTCGCGATGCGTGTGGCCAATGTGATTCTAAAACATAAATTTTCATTGAAAATCTATGGTTGCTAAGTAGCCCAGATATTGTTAGGCGTAGCGATGCATACGTACGTCGACCCAGTCTCAATCTACCATAAGGCAGTCAATTTTGGAACAACGTACATAAGATTATTTCTAGAACCAAATATAATTCGAAGTTTGAACAGATCAGCCAATTTCGGAACCATGTACTGGAAGTGACCTGAGTTAGGCAATTCTGGAACCAGAAGGTGGAGCAAGATACGAAATTCTGGTAATGCATGATTGACATCATCACGGCCATTTCTTTCTCTTGGATTCCAACTTTCTCGAAGACAATTAAAATGGAGAATCACGGATGACCTACAGAGAAAATAAAACATTAAAAATTATTAGTAAGTAGTTTGTCAAATGTGTAGACAAGCTTTAGTTTAAATTTTAAATATATTGAATTTAATTGTATTTTATTCGTGGAACTTAAAAAACATAATTTTATTGAAGAAGAAGTAACAATAATAATCTAAATTTAAATATGAAAATGAACAAGACACGGAAAAATTATAAAAGATAACGGTCGCAACTGGGACCCAAACCCAGATCTTTTTTTTTTTACAATTTTTGCATATTTTGTAAATACTTTAGCCCACGGGTAATGAACCCATAGTTTTTTTTGTTATAATGTTATCTTTATGTCAAAATCTGTTATTAGACTGTGACTATGTTGTTTACAAGTTTAATGTAGATATATATGTATAGATGAAAACAAATGTATTAAACTTCCAAAAAAGGAAGTAAATAAACTAACACGTATCATTTGAAAAATAAACACAAATGAAGATGATCTAAGAATTTATTGAAATGTGAATTTCCCGAGTGTCTTGAGTTGGTTTCGATTCAGTGAATGATAGTCACCTTCGCGAGGGGCGAATGGTCGCAGCGCCCCCTGCCCCGTTGTAGTTCCTGAAGTACATATTTCTTACGTCCCATTATCTGAAGGCAGTTGGGGAAAGAATTGCTATTTATTGTGACGATAAGGTCCGCCGGTGGAAGCGCTTAACTGCAACCTGAAAGAAATAAAATATAAAAATAAGTTTTGTGATATTTTCCTGTCACTCCAACTTTTTTAAAGATTTTTATTATTAAAAATTCTTTACATTTTTTTTAATAATATATTTTATGTAGCTACATATTTTTTTACATCTTATATCTATTGTACCTATATCTATTCTAAAACTACTTTACTAATAAAATCTATTACCTACACAGAAAAATTTTGACTTCACAACATTGAGACCATAACCCACGAAAAACTGCAAGACTTTTAACATCCTTATAGAGAGAGTTAGTTCATTGTACGTTTTAAAACTTTTATGAAAAATTTTGTTTTATGTTTCCGATAAATTTGTTTTAGGAAGTCTAAAATCGTTGCAGTTTATCGTACGATAGCAATGAACTGTTCTATTAATACTAACATTATCCAACATATATAATCTGGTAACATTTTATTTTTTAACTTGTAAATTAATACTATTATTATTATTGTATCACAAGATTGAATGAAAATGATGGAGAAAGACCATTTTATATATTAGTAAAGAAAGATTCATTCGAGTTTTTATACCCGATTCTAGTGACACTGTGGCAATATGGTCACCAAACACGGCTAAATCCATTTCAATCAACGTTTCGATTTTGAATATTATGCTAAAGAATCTACTACATTTTTTTTAAATGGTCAAGTACAAATACACTGAAATGCAAACATCTCTATGGAGGAACCAATTTTTTTTACGAATATATGCTATCCGGTGTCAGGACGAAATTATACGGGCGTGAACTCCCGCGAACCAAAATTACACCCAGACGGAATTACACATGGACGGAATTACACATGGAAAGAATTAAACCTGTTTTAATTACACACTTTGAAAAAGACTTTTTTTTGACTACTTCTCTACCACTTACGGTTTAAGTTTGAGTGCTAAATAAATTTCTTTATAAAAAATAATCAAAAGTCAGATATGGGTTAGTTAAGGTTTTTTTGGCGTATACAATAATTCCTATGGGAGTATTTTATGTAGGTGAAGTTCTCTCCATGTGCAATTCCGTCCGAGTGCAAATCTGGAAGTGTAATGTTGGTATTTAGATAATTTGGCATTATAATTATTTCGTCATGTAACAGTTATTTCCATCTATTTATTTATTATTGTTGTCTTTTTATTGGTACAACGCTATTTAGTAATTTTTGAAATTTAAAGTAAAACAAAAATAAAAATATCATATATATATATATGGCGCATTTCAAACAAAAAATATTATGTAACTTAGTTTTATTTTTTTTTTAAATTGAATCATTTCATTTTAATTGACGTTGCAATCTATAACATTGTGACAGCATAAAGTTCTTAGACCGATGATGGAATCAGAATAGAAAAAAACTTAGTTCAATAGACCCTTCTCCTCGCCCTTACCTGGCTAAAGAAATGCTTGGTTTTCATCTTGCAATTATCGTGTAAATATTTTATGTTGCCGGGTCCCAAGGTACCGTAAGCTTGTCTACAATAATATTACGTTATGTAGTTGATACAAGTTAATTATTTTCTTTAATTTATATTGCGAGTATTTTAAAAAAGCTCTTACCTTCTAAAGTTACCAGTTAAAATAGGGTAAGGGGGGTTTTCACCATCCTCTTCAAAACATATCCATAGGATAAGTATATTTTCGATTTACGATTTATTTATTTATTAAGTCGGAGTTTACTATTCGGTACTCAAACCTATGAATGGTGGCTATATTTTGGATAAGTCAGCCAAGTTTTTTAACTTTTGCTAGCAGTTTATTTTTATTTTTATTAATATTCGTTAAAGTATGGATAAGCCATCAGGAGAATGGTGAAATGCCCATAAGTGGAAAAAAGTTTAAAACTGTTTTTTATATATTACTAGATGAAATCCGGCATGCGTTGAATGCTAATTAAATAAATAAATTGTTTCTCCAGTCGGGTCATTTCCCATTCGTCCCCGTTCCCCTTTAGACTCATCTTCCTCTTCCCCTCCCGCGTCCCCTTCCCCTCCCGCGTTCCCTTTTCCCCTACCCTCTCCTGCCCTCTCCTTTCTCGCGAACCCCCCCCCCCCCTTCCCTCGCGCATTCTGCTTCCACCTTTTTCGCCTTCCCCTCTCCCTCGTTCCCCCTTCCAGCGAAGCCCCCTCCTTAATTACCGAACCGACCCTCTCGCTTACCCCTCCCCCCAACCTTTTTTACCTGCCGCCTAACTCCATAAAATACACCCTTTTTCCAAACAACTCGCTTGTCACCTATTATTTTTTTTTCAAATTTCATAACGCCAGAGCTCATCAATATAGAAACCTTCGCTTGCATATTCACAATAATTGACCAAATTTTCATCGCATTCGGATGAATAGTACAGGGAATAATTTCATAATGCCAGAGCTCACTATCCTATAACCATCGCAAGCATAGGCACATCAATTCCTAAAAATTTTATTGCAAAGTAATATGAGTGTGGGCTTCAACGCGCCTGGGTATCACTTTTTTTTTAAATAGGTAAATTAATAAATAAAATATGTTTCTGCATTCCTACAAATTATTTGGTGTTTGCATTCACAAATCTTTCAAAAAGCATCGATTTTTAAGTAAATCCTGATTCCTCAATAAAATACAGAAATGTTATACGACATCCCAAGTTTTGTAGGTATATACAGTTCAACCTATTTCGAGAAGAACCAATATAAAAATAAATTATTATAAAATGTACGTTGAGATTTATTATAAATTACTATTTTGGCAGCTCCAATAATGGTAGTTCCTTGCGTCGCTTGTTCCTGTGGCACGCGACCCCCAGTCCTTCCGCCTTCCTTCTTCTTCCTTCCTTCCCCTGTTTCTCGTTCCTTCTCCTTGTCCTTACAATAAGGCACCGGTGCGCGGTGGTGACGGCGACCGTTAGAATCAGAGAACCGTGCCATTGTTGTTCAGGGGCGGGAGGTGATTTTCGTGTATCTAGGGTAGATAAAAATACAAAAAGATTAATAACTACACCATATTTATTATTAATACGCTAACGTCTATCGTACGTATTCTCTCCGCGTACGAGAAACGAACGGAAACTATAATATTCAAATAGAACTATTGACGTTTTCATAATATAGTTTTCTCACTGGAGCGGGTTTTTTATCTGCTAGTATTCATAATAGGTATTATAAGCGGCTGTGATGAGAAGATGAGATACAATCTTCGAACCCATAATATTGTATAATTTTATATTTTTTAGCTAGATCGCACCTTTTTGGTGCTTTAATTATAAATTCAATCTTAATATATTGTAGGTACACAAATTACAAATAAATTTTCTTTAAATCTATTAACGTCTTTTTAAAAAAAATAATCTACAGCAATATGACCGGTCAGTGGTTGAGTGGGCATCGCGTTTGGGCCCCACCCAGGCGTTCCGTGTTCGATTCCTCGGCTGGCTTAGTCCTTCATCACAACATAAGCATCATCTTCCGCTTAGTGTGGTTGTAGTAGGAGATTTTCAAATGTTGTTGGGTTATTCGTAACCCGGGAATGTTTGTCTTTCTTTTTAAAAAATAAAATATGATTGGAAAGTAGAATGACCCAATACAAAATAAGGGCGATTTTCAGTGCTAGATTTATTCATAGGTAACGTTTTTTTAAAACTTAAACTCTACACAGGAGGCCTTGAGAAAAATATTTTCCCACAGGGCATGTATCATTTTTGGAGATGCAATGTGGAGGGATGGTAGATTTCTAGATTTATGATAGATTTTTTTCGTAGCGTTTTTTTTACATAAACTCTATACAAAAGGCCTTGAGGAAAATATTTTCCCTCAGGGTATGTGTGATTTTTGGAGATGCAATTTGGAGGGTCTTTTTGGGGAGATGGAGGAGTAAACATGGATCGTAAAGAGATGCAAGTTGTAGGATGAAGGAGATACAGAGGCCGGCAAATCGTTTCACAGCCGAGCTGCTGAACTCAAGAACGAGTCGTAGAAACGACACGTTCTCATGTAATTTCATGTAACGTATTACTCATCCAGTTGGTAAATGTTTTATGTTTTAAAAATAACCTAAATACTAAAACGACAAATTATTTTCATATTTCTATATATTATTTTATAGACCAACATTCCTGGGTTACGAATATCCTGGCAAAATTTTAAAATCTTTTATTACCATCACGGAAAATGGAAAATGTTGCTTGTGGCGTGATAGATTACTTAAGTAGTCCGGGAATTGAACTAAGAACTGGAACAATACGCGATAACAACTCAACCACAGACCAGTCAAAATTTATATAAATATATTCGAGTATATTATTAGTTTTTTAGTAGTTACAGAACAGGTTTCACACATAATAGCAAGAGCGGTAATTTTTTGAATTTTGGTTTGAATTACATAAGGTATCTAGTATTTAGATATCCATCATAGAATAGTGTCTCGTGATCCAATTATTTATGTGAAAGATTTTTTTTGTACTAACCTCTGTTATTCTTCTTTACGTTTTTTAATGTTTTTACCCATAATATTGTATAATTTTATATTTTTTTGTTAGATCGCACCTTATGTGCTTGAATTATTAATTCAATCTTATTATATTGTAGATGCACAAATTACAAATAAATTTTATTCAAATCTATTAACGTTATTTTTTTTTAAATAATCTACAGCTAGTATCTTTTTTCTTTTTCTTTCTTTTATTTTCTATACTCTTAATTTTTTGTATGTTATTAATAACATTTTTTTTAAATATTTGTTACCTGCTTAAATTTAAAAAAAGTAATTGATAAAAGAACCCGTTGACAAACTGATATTGATCAGTTTATCGGGACTTTAAAATGTAAAAAAGGCAAATAAATAAAAAATTAAAAATTGTAGGCCCGTGTTGTGCCTATAATTTAATACCAAACTGTGCTTTAGAAATTCAAATAGGATGGAGATTTACGATTTCATGCGAGTGTATGTGAGACGTAACGCTGGGAATTCGGGCGGAATGGAAAATTTTTCTAATTCGAAATTGTAGTACCTACACTTCTAGTGTTATATTCATCATTCTATGGTATCCATAGTGTTATTTTTAACATATTTGGCCTTGGAGGTCGCAGGCCGTGGAATTTACCCATTTCATGAATGGGCCTCGTTTGAAAACCTCACATTTCTGCAACAGTGTGTTAAGTATGCTAATAGTAAATAAAAGAAAGATTGATTTCTAAAAATCGTCAAAACATTGACACAGCGCGATGTATTTGTAGATATCTATGGTATTTTTTTGTTTATTTTATACAATTACCCCCTTACTAATAAACGCATTTTAAATTTTACAAAACTGATAAACAACCATGTCCCCTACATTTATTGTTATTTTTCAGCTGTGCAACATTTAAAACACGTATTTTATAAGACCGTTATTTTAAACGCTCATTTCAACCCGCCACTGCATTCCCGAACAATACGGTGCGGCTTAATTCACCCATATACGCACACAATAAGACGTAAGGAAATATAAAAATATCTCAAAAACCGAGTAGGTTCCACGTCAAATAATTTCACCTTCGAAACCATCTTACATACGGCAACAAACCCACGATAAAATAACCCCAATCACCCTTAACACAAAGACCATTATATCAAGCACATCGAAATTCAGTTGTCCCATAAAGTTTTTTTATCAGAATTATTTTGTTAAGCGATAATAATCGTTAAGTATATGTAGATAGGGGTGATTTTGGCTCGATCGCGATCCTAAGGGTCGGTTGGGTCGAGGGATATTATGAATAAGAAAAGGTGGGGGATTACGATTACGAAAGACGTCTGCTGTAACGTCTTTCCCTTTCAAAGTTTCTGCCATACGTTTTGTTGGCGGCAAAGGGAACGTTTGTTCTTAATTCAAATTTGAATTTTGACGTTTGTGAATGTGGAAGATTTGGCGGGAGATTTAAATATTTATAGTGAGGTGCAACATAAATAAATAATTTTATACAATTAGAATAAGAGAAGATTAAAGGCTGATTAAATTATATTTTATTAAATTTATCGTTAAATTATTAATTGTGTTATTAAATTATAAATTATTAATAGTCGAGAATTATCAAAAAGTGCTGTGAATTCATATTTTATATCCTTACAAGGTGATTTTTTAAATTAATTTAAATTAGTGCAACCGAATACAGTGATATTTTACAAAAAAAATAAATTAATATATTTAAGTGAATAAAGCTTGTTTTAAATTGTTTTTTAATAAACATAGCCTTGTTTCCTAAGGTGGTATCTACTAATTTGGGTAAGTGAAAATGATTTTTTTTTCTACATATATACAGTAATTTATATTCTATTCATTTAAGAGGCGGGTTTGGATACCGCCGCCCCGGGAACAGATATATCATTCCAAGTGCTTCGCTACATTTAGTGACTTAGCAGGGTTCACGGGGTGGGTTTTGTCTAGGTTTTGGCAGTGAATGCGTTTTCCCACCTACTGCAGGGCGGGCTGGATTGGGAGAGACTGATTGAGGGAGACCTAACCTAGACTTCTCCAGCCGGACTCTGTCGATCCATCGCCTTACGTCCGCCACTGCTGGACACATTGGCTTCCAGATTCTTCTCACCCCTCTTAACTTTTTCCTTCCCAGAATGTTTTCTCCTTACTTTCACTAAAAATATCCTTCACGCAACATTCCCAAAGATTGTGTACGTATACATTCTTAATTCTGTCAGTTAAAATTTGTTATATTTTCCGCGCATGCGCAGTAAGAGTAAGTAAGTAAAAGTCAATCAATCGACCCGTGAAAAATCACGGGAAATGAATTAATTAATATTTAAATAAAAAACACATTTGAAAAAATATATTTATAGATAAAATTTAAAAAAATAAACATTTGCCGTTTACTTGAAATGCAATTACGTCGACTATTGTAAGAACGGAAGCATCCTAATTAAAGTGTGTTTATCGGAACCGGCCAGGTAAGTATGTTTCTGTATACATTTGTAAATAATAAACTTAGATATAGCCTAAGAATTATACAATAAATTGTACACCGCCCTTTGGATGATTTCTCACAAAAACAGCGCTCTACAAATTATCCAATTATTATTATTATTTTACATTCATTATAGCGATTTACGGAATTACGAATTAGTAAGAATTACCCATATACTTGACGGCCTCCGTGGTTGAGGTATAATAGGGGGTCGACTAGCAATCAGAATGTCGCGGATAAAAATCCCGGCGTGCATACATAAGTTTGATTTGATTATTTTTAATCAATTTTAACTAACTAACTAACCATCACGCTGTTTCCCCGAAGGGGTAGGCAGAGAGGACGGACCGCCAAACAACTCGGTCTTGGCACACACTCTTTGCCTCATTCACATTCATACATCTTCTCATACATACTCATACTCAAGGATGAAAGTAGACTGAATGCTGTAGAAATGAGATCCCTGAAGCGTATGTGTGGTAAAACCATGTATGATCGTGTAAGGAATGTGGAGATCCGAAAAGAATGCAAGGCTGATGCGAGCGTAATAAGTAAGATTAAGAAAGGGACGCTTAGATGGTTTGGGCATGTTGAGCGAATGAATGAAGAAAAGAGTGTAAAGAGAATTTATGACGCGAATGTGAATGGTATAAGAAGCCGAGGACGCCCAAGAAAGACGTGGCACGATCAAGTAAATCAGATACTTGAGTCGGGCCATGTCAAGAGTCAGAATAATAGAAGAGTAAGAGTTAGTGATTTAATTTTTTTTTATTATTTGTTTTTTTTTGCATTTTTTTTACTGTATAAAATAACTAACGGATATGACCCATTCACTAAATTTACAATAAGAAACCAGTAGCTATTATTTAACACAGCTGTCACTTGGGGCAGTTCAAGCTCAAACTCTGAATTTTAAGTTGTAAATATTTGATTTATTATTTAAGGCTCTGTGGTAAGCGTTCAAATAGAAGAAGAATATGGTTTAAAACGGAGATATGTAAGTACTCCATGAATGAGAGTGTTAAAGGGAGCGCGAAAATATTTAATACATTTTATTTTTATTTATTTATTTATTTATTTCTAGAGGGCTTTTACATTTGGTACAGAAACACTTGCTACATTTTGTTGATAGTAAAAAAAAATGGTACATATTGTTGAAAGTAAAAAATACACACAAATCATAAAAATCCAAGAACAAAAACAGAAAAATAAAGCGATTAGAAAGATAAAATTACAAGATGGGTTTGGGAATAGTGTTGGAATGAATATTTTACATGATCCACAAAACTCGCCAAGTTGATATTAAATAAGTATTGATTATGTTGTGAAATCTTTGTATCAAAGAATGGACAATGTAGTTACGCTTATGAATACTGCAGTAGAATAGTGTATTTTGTCGTGTTGTTAATGAGGGTATTCGTAAGTTTATGAGTTGTAGGAGTTCGCAACAGTCGAATTTATAGTTAATATTTTGAATAAAAACGTTAAGTCGTTTATTTAACCTCTGTCTTCTAATGTATTTATTTTTTGAATATTTAAAAAGAAATTATATTTTAAGTCTTCTAATGGAATATTTAGTTCAAAATTTATAAAACGCAGAAATTTTTTTGAATTCGCTTAATGTTATTAATGTTAATTTTACACGACTTATTTAAATTAAAGCAAAAATATCTCGAAAAATATATTAAGTATAGTATTTAAAAAGTTAAATATCATATTGTACATTATATTATTGTTTAATTATAAAATCGGACTTCGCTGTATTCTTCCTTAAAAAATTCAAGCGTATTTCGAACCTCCCTTGATAAAACGTTAGGGGAACTGATTTCTTTGTGCTGGTTGCCTGAACACTGAGCTGGTACAATCAAATTAACCTAAGAATCGACGTACTCGTGCAGTTTTCTGCATACCTAAACAAGTTCTTATTACTTGGATAGATGGTATAAAAACCTAGGTATTTAAAAACGTTGAATGTTGAGCTTAGCATGGATTAGCACACAATCCGTATATCAGTCGTAATCCTAGAGTTGACCAATTTTAAACGTTTAGTCTATGATAATTTTAATCATTTATATGCCGAACCAATCTATTTATGTAAGAATCTATGGACTCTATGGTTATTATCAAACGATCAAACGTCAAACGATGTCTAAATCGTCATTACTCGAAGAAAGTTCGAATTCCATGTTGATAAGAAAACTTATTCCTCCAATGTAATTTATTGCGTCCGTACGTAGCAGATCGAAACCGATGCAATGTGAAATCTGACAGATGACAGATGTGCTTTTGCCAATAGCGCTACAGCGTCTAGCAAATGAACTATTCTGCGGCTTACCAAGGCGTAAGCGGCCGATTTCGGCGGTTTAAGTTAAGCGAGGAATGTGCCCCTTAGCAAAGACTGATATACGGGCCCTAAGGCGCTCCGCCCACTGAGGCAACTGAAAACCAACTAAAACCGTCTGTTTCTCTGTCTTGATTGGTCAAAAAGCTTGGTTAACCATAGAAGAAGAACAATCAGCTGACAGTTGGCAACTATCAATGGCCGCCCAGGGCAACCAGTAGAGCAAGTCGCAAGTCACCGCTTGCGTTACCATTGACAACGGGGTTTTGTGTGATAGTGTATGTGCGGGCCATCACATTGTCATACAAAGACAGTTGGCAGTTGAGAGTTTTCAGTTGCCTGAGTGGGCGGAGGCGCTAAGAAATATAAGTCACCTGATAAGAACGCCGAGACGTTCAACTCACCACCTTGGTCAATATCCCACGTCAACTGTCAAAAGACAACACCTGACAATGGGATTAGTTAAGTACCTACGCTCACGCTCACGCAAGATAATAAAGAGGGTGACTTTTAGTACAAATCACACCAAAATGTCGCAGGGGTACGGAGAGAGTACACTTAACGACGTAATAAAAATAGTCAAAAAACGAATTACCTACATAATATCGCTGGTGTCGCACAGCACACACACTACATGCCTATTCTATTCTCACTAGGTAATCTTAACTTACTACATGTAAAGCAGAAATTTTGTTTTGTGCGACTTCGGATGTCGCGGGTTCCAATCCCGGCCTGTAAATTAAAAAAAGCTAGTTAATTTTATTGAATTAAATTAAAACAAATAACTTTGTTTAAACCACTAATATAATCACAATTACCTACATGTTTCAAAACCGGTGGTTTCTTCGTCAGGGTAGTAATGACATTAATAACAAAATAAACAAACAAGTATAGACTAAAAAGAACAAATTAAAAAGAACTATGGACAAAAATATTTAAAAAATATTTTTACCTCTCTCTATAATTAAACTACTTCAAACTTCTACTTCAAACTTCGCAAAATCACAAAGTGATTGTGCGAAGTTTGAAGAAATAATTTTATTGAATTAACCTGCGTTCACAATTAATTGATTGTAAATTATACATACAGGCGTGGAAGATAATCTCAATATCGCCCTGGCGAAATACCA
This sequence comes from Limnephilus auricula, assembly GCA_951813805.1. Taxonomy (NCBI): domain Eukaryota; kingdom Metazoa; phylum Arthropoda; class Insecta; order Trichoptera; family Limnephilidae; genus Limnephilus; species Limnephilus auricula. The sequence goes on from OX638404.1 coordinate 15,389,913, forward strand.
CCATTCAGAATTAAAGCGTTGCTTCAAAGAGCTTTACTCGTGTTTGCTGACCGGATCTGAAAATCCTTCCCCTTTCCATTGCCTCTGCCTCACAACTAACTCCGTATATCATAGACACACTTACGTAGTGACTTAATGAAATCTGCATAGTTTTTGAATTTTTATGCAATAATTTATTCATCAATCCTCAAGTTGTCAAAAAAATCCATCCGGCCCTTTTCTCAAAAAAGTTGGTGACAACTGTACAAGATGATAAAATATTAATGCAAAACATAAACATATCACAAGATTCAACTGTTCAATAAGAAAGTACGTCGATAAATGAGTGTCGAAACTCGTGCCTAATAATTAGCATTCGTTATTTTTGAACCAAGGGGTAAGAACAAAATACTGGGAAAGAACAACAAACCGAATTAAAACAGAACGCTCGAAAGGAAGTCAAAAGACAAGAGTTTTTGCTTTGATTCCGACTTGGGCGCCACAGTTTTTGCCACTTTTGTTGGTAAGTCTTTCTAAATACAGTCCGTCTTATTGAAGGGAATATTTTAAAGGAGATTTGTCGACCGCAGGCTCTTGGCGACATTATTTAAAATACTCAAAAGCGAGTCTTAAAAATGTCGCTTTGTGGAACTTTTAATTAGCCCAACATTCGGAGATTCCATTCTTTGCGTTTCCCTTTTCCGGGTATGTACATTAAATCAGTAGAAATTATTAAACTTTCTAAATGGCTTAATAATTTTGTACTTAATAGTTTAGCACTAAATAAGCTGCTTAGATCTACGCAATTTTTATAAATTTTATCATTATCGGCAACCCTAAGTACCCATCTACCTACTTTTAAGAAATGGTTAATAATTATTCGTCCACGGAAATAAGTAATGTAATAAACCACTCAACAACTAATCCCAAGAAGAATGACGTATGCCGATTTGGAATAAACTTTATAATCTATCAAAGTGACATTACAAACATAACAAAGATAGGTTATCCCTATTATGTCTATCTGTTACTATGACTCGGTATTTTAGCCAGTCCGTATTCTCGCTGAGTATGACATTCCTCGCTCAAATTTAAAAATAATATCGCCTACTTTAGCCCTTTGACCCAGATTTGTCGAAAATATAACAAGATAGAGTGTGCTGAAGTAGATATTTTCGTCGATAATTTGTATCTACAGATTCAGAAAAAAGTTCTGGCGCTATTAAAACATATATGTTTGACTAATTACATTGTGTAAATTGTCTCTCTACGCATGCCTCTCGTGTTTCTAATGTCTCTTGTCTCTCATTGTAATATGAGTTTCTCGAGTGAGCTTGTATATAATTTTGTATTTTTATTTCTGATGTTTCTGTTTTTCTAATTGTATGTATCTGTATTTCAATGTATGTAATTGTAGATTTTTTGTAATTGTATGTCCCTATTTGTACAATAACTGAGTTTTTGTAACTGGATTGTTCTCAGGCAAGTGCGTGAGAACCCATTATAAATAATAATAATAAATTTAAAAATTGTTAAACTAGGGTCGATATTCATATAATATCATAACTTATAGTTATGTGATATTTTCCAAATCAATACCAATATCAATTATAGGTTCAGTAAAGGCTTCTCAACACAAAATATTGATTTCAAGATTATAGATATGGGTCATAATTGACTTCTGTATTAAAGGTTAACTAAGGAAAACAATTTTTTTTCTAGCACCCCTTTCCTTCTGGTTACACTCACCCTTTTGGACAAAAAGTGTATAAAAATTACATAATATAATAGGCAACGCCACCGCCAAATGGCCTATTTTCGTACTTCTCACCTACATGATATTACATTATTATGTGCCTATGTTGAATGTGTTATCGATTATTATGAGGTGAGGTCCCCTTCAATGGACGACCGACATATAATTATAGGGTGATGATAAAATTCGCTCACCTACATATATTGCCGTAACATTGATACACCATGTATAATAATAATGTTACCTACATTTTACACGCGTTTTCACGACCTTCAAAACACCAACACACCCCACGGGGCTATGATGCAATGGACGGCGCTTGTTTAAATGCCCCGTTCTTGGTTCACGAAATTCGATCTTTGTTGATCGTGGGATACTGAACCACGAAGGTAGTTTATGCATAATAACTAACAGTTTTAAATATAATGTCGATTTTGGGTCAAAATATACATAGAATTACAAAATAATTTTTAAACACAAAGCATTTGATAGTATATCACACATTAAGCTAAATATAAAAATTCAAATCTACTAACATCAACGATAAAACCGACCATTGGTTTGAAAGTTATTTGACAAAACGTCCACAATTTGTTAAAATCAATGACAAAACTGGCGACCAAGAAACATCAAATTTTAATATCCCACAAGGCACCGTTCCTGGACCAATATTATTCATTTTATATGTAAATTACATATTTGTTCACCTCCATTACATGGAAAAATTATTTCTTACGCCGATGATACTGGTCTTTAGTAAAAAAAAAACAGGCAAAAAATCACTTAAAAGCCACAAAAGATATAAATAATAATAAGGTTTTGAGTTTGAGTTTATTTTCGACCCTTACTTTTAATTAGCTGAGTCTTCCAATACATTGTTGTAAATAGCATTGACACCAAATTTTTCTTTTATTATGATTATTTTGTAATTTTTCGGTGTTGTGTCGTCCCATGTTGAAATATTTAACTTTTTATTATTTGTTATTTGTGTTTAATTTCATTTTTAATTAATTTCTGCCCATGACTTTGTTACTTTGATCGTAAGGGCTGGGTTACATTTTTCTCAACTTTCTATTTTGTCTTTATATCGTTTTGTCTGTGATTTTAAAGTCAAGAAAAATATTTCAATTCCTTGCTCAAACTCTGTTATGAAGTTCTTTTATAAACTCCATCTAAATCCATTTGTAAAAGCCTTGAAGACAGGATCATAATTAAAATCCCTTATCGCTAGTTTATCTAAACTGTAAAAGAAATTATCAATATAATAAGTACACGAACACAAGTGTTACAATTCAAACATAACCTCCATCTTATTTTGCGAACAACCCTAGTTTTGTAAACAAAAGAAGTCTCGCCTTACAATCGACTCCAGGCCTCCAGGGACGAGACCGGAGACCACGCAGTATTTATTCTCCAAGCAAAAGACTAACACTTTTTTATTTAAAACGCTATACTTCGCCACAACCTAAAAACAAGTAATGGCTCAAGCAGTTGACGAAAATGAGGAATATAATCGAAACGTCAATCGAGAACGTTCGCTTTGCCGTTTTCTAACCGCTATCAAATTGAATAAAGACAGTAAAAATAGAAACGATCATTATTTTTTTTTAAAGATTATCCATTATTTTATGTAATTTATCATTCTCCAGCCCTTCAACCGTTCGAGTTCAACTGGCTTTACTCGCAGGTTAAAAAATAAACAGTAATGCAAATTTTATTCTGGAGGATCATCCATTCTCCATAACAACCAAACATCAACCTGTTATCATTACTGACTGTTGGCATCCATTCCATTTCTTTGCCGCTGTGCACCCTTATACCTAGAGTGTAGGAATACTATCGATTGATTTGGAACCCCTTTAATGGTGATATACCAATTAAAGGGGTTACCGACTGACGAGGGATAGATTAACAAAATCAAATTAAGTAGGCCTGTCGGCTCCATCGATTTTGCAAAAACATTGCGGAATCATTGGTATAGGTACATACACAAAGATACCTAAGTATACTTTTATAATGTATAGATAAACATGTCCAGTTGCGGAATATATTATAACCTATGTCTAAATAAGGTAGTTACCCATTTTAATGAGTATCTATATGAGTATACCATAGATATCTGAAATAATACTCTTGACTCTGTGTAAAACGAGTATCCAAGTACCTAGTAGGTTTGATCCACGGAAGAAAGAAAAATCCATCCTTAGTTTTTATCGGAATTTTTGAAGACATAAAAAAGACATCTATTTCGAAAATTAAAACAAAAAAGGTCTTTCTTTCTACCTTCGTAGAACACGAAATTAAATAAAAAATTGACCAATGAACTGTATAATAATATATGCAATATGCAAAGCTTCAAATAATTGTTTGAAATAAAACCTTATTTGTATATCGAAATACAATTAAAATTAAGTCAAATTTTAATGTTAATAATTTAGAAATAATAATTACTGATAACACCTATATATTCTTACAATCAAACTGAACACAACTCAGTTTCATAAGACTTATGTAAAACACAATTGATAAAATTAATGGTATCTAAAAATAATTATTATCATAATGGACGGATTAATACTAACTTTAGAAAAATGAAACGTCAGCAAAACGAAAAAAAACCTTTAATTATTATTTTATATTAATACGATCATAAAATCGATAGAAAAATATATTTATGTTAGGGTATGTAGCAGACCTGCATTGTATTTTGGTTTTTGAGTTCGTAATACTTTAAAAAGATTTCGTCGCAAGTGGTTATGACAAAAATAAGTTGGTACCAGTGCAAAACTTTATAATAAACTTATACTTAAACTTAAATATAATAAAGAAATATCCACTATACAGAGTACCAACGTCTCCTTTCCACGCCGACGCACAGTGGTCCCTCTAGTACATATAGAGCAGTGGAAATAAACATATATACCTAACGTTTGATACAGTCGGAATTTTAAGAAGAAAAAAAATAACGTGCGTTTTTACTAATTTAAAAAGATTTTATAACAAAAAAATTACAATTTGGTAGGCGGTTATGGATACCGCGGCCGAGGGAAATATTTATTGGATAACCAACATCTCTGCCTTAGGTCACCCCAAATGGTTCGCTACGTTTGTTGACTTAGCAGTGGTACCCAGGTTCATCGGTGAAGTTGTCTAGGGCTTTGCGGCGGATGCGTCTGCCCAAAAGGGAGGCCTTTTGACATCTCCATCCGGACTCTTTCAACCCATCACAGATGGATTCCTACGTCCGTCACTTGTGGACACACTGAGCCAAAGATCCACACCTCGAACATATTTCCTTTCCAGAACTTCCTCTCCTTCTTTCCCTTAAAATACCCTCCACACAGCATCTCTTAAGATGACACAAACGCTGATGGAAATTATTGTAAAAAAAACCTCTCAGATCACGAATTTAAAAATTTAATTTCAGTAAATAAGATGGTTATTGTAAAAAAAACTTACTTATGTACAAAAATTTCGCCGGATCGGCAAACGCCGATGACAATGAAATCTCTTATAAAATTTGGAAATTATGTAATTATATAATTCAGCTCCATCTAAAATGTCGAAAAAGCCATCTTGAATTTTTAAACTGTTTTTTTTTTTTAAAAGTAAATTTTAAATCTTCGGATTTTACGTGAATATTTCAGTACAAACGGTCAAATAAATAAACAATCCGTACCTATAATATACATATCATATTATAAAACTATATTACTTTAAGGGGGTTTCTCACCATCCTCCCAATAGCTTATCTACGCTAATAACGAATATTATTAAAAATAAAAATAATATACTCGCAGTCATTAGAAAACTCGGCAAACATATCCAATATACAGCCATTATACATAGGTTCGAGTACCGAATTATAAACTCCAACTTAATAAATAAATAAACCGTAAATCGTAAATCGAAAATATTCGTTATTAGTGTAGATAAGCTATTGGGAGGATAGTGAGAAACCCCCTAAGAAAAAAAAATCATTCTGCTTCGGCACCACTGTGCGATTTTGAACATTTCCTGTAGATCACGCGCCTACGCGAACACCACTCTTGTATCAATTCGTGTTTTATGGGGCAGTTAACCGCGCTTTTTACACTTAGGGCAAAGACATCGAGACGGGCAATAAAGCAATATTACGGCCTCATGCACGCGCCGCACCGTCAGACCTAATCATATGCCAAGGAATATAACCACTTAAAAACAAAGCCGAATTACCTACATTTCATATTGACCGTAAACAGACATTGTCAAGTAACCACGTCTTGGCATAAAACTTTTATTTTATGCTATACTTTACGGCTAGGGTGGAAGGATGCCGAGGATTCTGAACATTATTCATTGTTGGTATCTATTTTTTTTTTCAATAATATCTACTTGTACTGACTGATGATGTCAAAAATTTGCTGTTTAAGATGATCCACTAGTCCTTGACTCATTCGGAATCGGGCGGAGCGAACGATTTTTGGGCGTTTACCAATAAAAACCCTAATCTCTAGCAAACATCAGTGTTTTGTTATTCTTAAGAAACTTAATTAGCTACATTATTCAATAAAACAACACCAGAAAAAGGATTTGTAAGTAGGAGATTTTTCACTTTTAACCATTTTTTATAGGTCAGACGCATAATTTTTTTCTAAGCTTATTAAAAAGCTTATCAAAAAAATACTCGATCACTTCAAAGGCCAAGATGTGTTCTACTCACAGTATTTAATTGAAGCATCTATATTATTTCTAAGCGATCAAATTTTCAAAACTAATACACAAGATTTTGTACGATTTTGCGTTTTTCCGCATGTCTTCACTTTAAGACAAACTGTTCATTTATTATTTTATCTTATTGCCAAAATAATTTAAATGTGAAATCGTATTTAGTAAAAATGTACTGAATGAATTAGATATAGACGATTCACCAAGTCGTGTAAATTTTGAAATCGGGTTGCTAACAATAACACTCCTTATGTAGGTGGCGATAATGTTTAAATTCTCGATTAATACCAGCCGCCTGTTTTGATTAACACGAGAAAAAAACATCACCAAAAAGAGTGTTTCATTTTTGCGACGTTCATGCACAAATATTTGAATGTTTTACAATCACTTTGTAAGCTCTTAATTTATCACATTATACCATAAAATCATAACCAAATTCAATTTGGGAGGCGGGAATGGGTACCGCCGCCCTGGGAACCATTTATTGGATAACCAACACCTCTGTCATAGGTCGCCCCAAGTGGTTCGCTACGTTTGGTGACTTAGCAGGGGTGCCCGGGTTCATGAGGTAAGGTTTATCTAGGTCTTGGCGGCGGATGATCTAGACACACTTAACCCCAGATTCCTACCCAACCCTCGTACATTTTCCTTCCCAGAACTTCCTTTCCTTAAAAATACCCTCCACATAGCATCCCCAAAGATGACATAGGCCCTGAAGGAAATTATTTTCCTCAGGGCCTCCTGTGTGGACCTAATGTTAAAAAAAAACCCAAAATGAATTTTAAAGCAGGAGATTTTGAACTATAAAACGGTTTTTATAGGCCTATTACTTTATTTTTTTCTGGGCTTATAAAACGACTTGTCAAAAATAACCTCGATCATTTAAAAGGCCAAGATGTGTTCTACTCGCAGTATTTAATTAAAGCATCTACTTAACATATTTCAAAGCTTTAATTTTTTTTTTAAAATCATTGTCATGATTTTGCATTTCTTCGTAGTGCTTCACCTCAATATCCTCATAATTTTTTAATTATTAACATATGTGCAATTAACAATGGTTGAAATCCTTCATCTTCTCGGTCGGAATTATTAAACCAAACATTCACCCTTGTGATAAGTGGTGATATAAATCAAACAGTAGTAAATACCTCAGGACAATAATTGTTCCCGATAGGGCCATATTATCAGGCAGATAATGGTATTGACAAGTTGTAATTTTGGTTTTGCTTTATCGACACCATACCTGTACGTAGATTAAAATGCCATATGTATGTACACAGTGGCAAAGAGCCAATCATCTAATATCTGAATCAACAATATCAAAGTCATCCAACTTACCGCTAAGAGATAGACAAACTCTTTACTTTCAACTAGGGATGTTACGAATGTGATATTTTTCACATTCGCGAATGCGAATGCGAATGCGAATGTTCAGAGTGCAAATGTGCGAATGCGAATGTTAAGGAATCACATTAAAAAAACTTCCCCGGTGCCATACTTAACTTAAAACTGTCAAATTAGCCCAAAACAATTACAAACTCATAAACTATTTGTTTATTTACTTAGGTAACGATTGATTAGTTACACACAATACAACATTTACAACCGACTGAGGCGACTGACAAGTGATATGACAAATGACAACTAAAACGATAAACCAATCAAGGAATCACAAACAATGTAGCGAGAGAGTGGTGCTTTCTATTGGTCGCATGAAACAAGTGAATGAAAAACAAAAGACAAGTGGACAGTCGGCGAGCCACGACATGATCTGCACAAATTCGCTAAACAATTGTTGCGAATGCAAATGTCGGTGCGAATGTTTAAAATGATGCGAATTATTCGCACATGTGAATGCGAATGCGAATTTTCGTAACATCACTACTTTCAACACACACTTCTGAGGAGTCATAGAAATAATTTTGGTATTTTTTTTATATTTTGGTGGGTATAAAAGAGTTCTAATTTTGACAATTAAAAGTTCGTTGAACTTGAATAATTTTACCCATTACTTAATCTTTCCATTTTTGGTGGACGATGGGCAAAGTTGTAAGAGCTTTGACTGCTGGGTTCGTTTCCCATTGAACTCCAAAATACAACAATTCGTAAAATTCTAACGAAATCACGCACTCCTTACGCATTTACGAAAAGTCTAAAGTTCCCACTCAACACCAAGAACCTGTTTTGGTTTATCATAAAAACACATGCCAAAATGGATATTATTGTATTTTGTAAAATTCAGGCACAATTATCAAAAAAATTTCTGATCATATTACGAAAAACTAAATTTGCCACAATATACAGTAAAACAATATCCAAAAAAGGGTTCGGAAGTAGGTAATTTTACGGTGCAAGGGTTTTTTTTTATATCTAGATATATTGTTTTTTTTCTAGTATTATCAAAAATTTGGCGTATTTTGTCAGTGGCTAAAAATATTCCCGTTTTGCAATAAAATCCAAATAAATGGAACAGAAATCCAATAAAATGGAACATTTGTTAAGGTATTCGAAAACTAAAAACTGTTTTCGAAAGGTGATGAAATAGGCTTTCAAAAAAAAATTACTATGTATTTTTTTAGATATAAATTTCTTAGCGAAAACATTAAAAAGTTTTAAATATGACTCACTTTACTATTTTAACTAAAATTACTGATAATGAAAAGAAAATAAAAACACATACTAATTTCATTAGATAAAAGAATTACAAACCTTATTGTCACCTGACTTTTTTTTCGTTTCATGTAAAAAAAATTCTTAAAACATTCACAAATTTTCATTTTTTATTTTTTTCAAGTTGCGATCGGAAACTTTGGTTTTAGAAAGAGGTAAATTTAAATTTTTTTGTGGTTTACTTTTAGATTTGAATATATAGCTTGTTGTATTCTCTTTCCAATACCGTTTAGATCATACTTCTGACTATGATAGTAAGGGAGAAACAATGATTTCTGTGAGACCTTTGTGAGCTGGGACAAATATGGTCTCCTGAGATTAAACGGGTTAAAATGTGTATTTCATTTGTATAAATGTTTGAAAGAGACGTAATTTAATTTTTCAAGTTTACTAACATTCCAAAGGTAAATTTCCTCTTTTGACAGACAATCATCCTGAGGCAAAAAAATCCTACAATTATTATAATATCCCGTGATTTTTCGCAGGTCTGTACTAGTAAAAAAAAACGTTACTCTGTGATGATCTATGCTAAAAATGATTAATAATTTTTCATCAAGAACGGCAAAGAAACTCCCAACATTTGGAGAATTCCTGTGAACCGTATTATCCTCCCACTTAAATTTGAAGAGGTAAATTTTCAGATGAGATTCAAAGTAGTTTCCATTCTTATTGGTATTTGAAAATGAACGATGCTGCTGTTTTTTGTACATAACGACCATTAAAATGCCGGTTCAATCTTATTTAACATTCCATTTCATTTTAACAACCTGTTATTTATGTTTTCTAGAATATTATGTGGGTAACCGACTTTCTACGGACATTCTTTCAGGACATTCAGCTGTTTTTAAGGAAGGTTCGATACTTTGCTAAGGGTACTTTTGTTTCATAGCGTTTTTATATACAAAACCGATTACATAAAACAATCTGTTCAATTAGCGAGGCGGGTATGTGTACCGCCGCCACGGGAACCTTATAATGGATAACCAACCCCTCTGCCATAGGTTACCCCTTATGGTTCACTTAGCAAAGGTGTTCGAGTTCACGGGTTGAGGTTTGTTAAGGTCTTGGCGGCGGATGCGTCTACTCACCTGCTGCGTGGCGGGCCGGATCGAGAGACTGGTTTAAGGAGGTATTTTGACCTCTCCATCTGCAGGACTCTCTAGACCCATCGCCTTGCGCCTCTGTTGATGGGATTCATACGTTCGTCACTAATGGATACACTGACGCCCAGATTCGTACCCACTCCCCATACCTCTTTCCTTCCCAGAACTTCCTCTCCTTCCTTTCCTTCAAGATACCCTCCACACAGCATCCCCTAAGATGACGTAGGCCCTGGGGGAAATTATTTTCCTCAGGACCTCCCATGCGCAGCAAATTTAGAAAATACATTTATCAAGAGTACAATATATTATGTATTTTCAAGCGATGTTTACGATTGAGCGTAAATACATCGATCGTCCACATGATTGGTTAGACATTCAAATTTGAGTTGAGTATGCAGTTATATGTAAAAGTGTAACCTTTATCTGGTACAATACTCAGATTCCTCAACGTTACCTAATCAATTATAATGCACAAAAACTTGTAGCGAACTAAACAAAACATGAGATTTTCCGGGCTGTATAATTTGTCCAAAGAAACGTCACTGTATCAATGATAATTATTTTTCAAACTTAGGCACGATTAAAAATTCGATTAAGAAAGTCAGAATAAAAAAGATGACCTCACATTTGAAAGAAAGAGTCATTTTTCTTTTCTCGTACTTCACGGGCTCCACACCAGAAGTGGCAGCCAAACTCAACGGTTGGCGAACTTACGAATTGAACAGCCTAAGCCTTTTTCTATTAAATAAATGATCTAGCAATCAATACCAACTATGAAAAAAAAAATTATAAACGGAATTGTCAAATATTTATCAATCGTGCAAAACTCACGATTTTTTAATTGTGAAGTCAAAAAATGTCCATTATTTGTACCAAAGTAAACACTCTTCGCAGGTGAAATAACAAGAACAATCGTTTATATAATCAATATTTGTTTTATAGAACGAATACTAGGTAAGTACCTACATACGAGTATACGTGTAAGTACGTATAAGTTATTTGGAGTAGGTACCTATCAGGGGCGGTACGTTAGTTTTCAGTGAGCTAGAGTGCTACGACGTTATTTATGATGTTGTAGCTAAAAATGTTTTTTTTTCAAATTTTCTACTTTTTGTATGAAGATCTCCATACAAAAATTAAAATTTTGAAAAAAAATAAAATTCAAAGAAAAACAACTTTTTACCTAATCGTGACTATTTTTTGGGTTATTACGCCGTATTGCGCTTCCTTTTTCTTTATCCAACGATTCGGCCGGCGATGAATATGGGCAATGTAATAACGCGGGAGCTGGACGGTACGTTAGCAAAAGAAGGAGGAATTACAACATGGCATAGTTACTCAAATATTATTCACGATAATATAATAATTGAATTGAAAGAGTTATTTTTTTCTGACAAAGCAGAAATGAAAGAGTTATTTTTTCTGACAAAGCAGAAATGAAAGACTTAATTTTTTTCTGACACAACATAAATGAAAGAGTTAATTTGTTCGGACCCAAAAGAAAATAGTGTTTTTTTACACAACAGAAATGAAAGACTTAATTTTATCTGATAAAAAAAGAAATGAAAGAGTTAATTTTTTCTGACAAAACAGAAATGAAAGAGTTTATTTTTTCTAACAAAGCAGAAATGAAAGACTTAATTATTTCTGACAAAAGAGAAATGAAAGAGTTAATTTTCTCTGACAAAACTGAAATGAAAGAGTTTATTTTTTCTGACAAAGCAGAAATGAAAGACTTAATTATTTCTGACAAAAGAGAAATGAAAGAGTTAATTTTTTCTGACAGAGCAGAAATTAAAGAGTTTATTTTTTCTGACAAAGCAGAAATGAAAAAGTTAATTATTTCTGACAAAACAAAAATGAAAGAGTTAATATTTTCTGACAAAACAGAAATGAAAGAGTAAATTTTTTCTGACAAAACAGAAATGAAAGAATCTATTTTTTCTGACAAAACAGAAATGAAAGAGTTTATTTTTTCTGACAAAGCAGAAATGAAAGGCTTAATTATTTCCGACAAAAGAGAAATGAAAGAGTTAATTTTTTCTGACAAAGCAGAAATGAAAGAGTTAATTATTTCTGACAAAATAGAAATGAAAGAGTTAATTTTTAACATAGGGCAGTTTTCATCATCAAACTTATTGGGTTCGTGATAGAACAAGTTGACAGCCGGCGTGCTCTAGGGGCAAGGCTTTAGACTCCCAATCCAAAGGTTGCAGGTTCGAACCAGACGTGCGTAAATAAATTTTATTTGATTAATTTGTGTGATTTCACAATTAATTAATTAAAAAAGAATGTATAGTGTATTTGGTATACTTGGCACGTTCCAAGTGGAAGATACTCTTCGTATGGAGTAAGATCACCATTCAGAATTTAAACGTTGCTTGAACTGGCTTTAGCCGTGTTTGGTGAACAGATCTGAATAGTCAGGTGCTTCCCCACCTTCCTCTTTTCCGTCTCCTTTACTTCCCTCCCTACTACCTTCAGCCTCACAACATACCCCATTTTAATATGGGATGCCATAATCTCACTCAGCAGTTGGGACTCTTGTGCGGTATACATATAAAATTAAAAAAAAAAAAAACTATTTTGTAAGCAATAATATTAACGTTCTTACTGCCTTGTAAGGTGAAAACTAGAATTCACGCTTCTGCTGTTTGGGCACCATACTATAAACAAAAACACGAATTACCTATACATTAAATATATTTGCTAACAAAAACAATGTAGAATTCAATTTATTAGGCATTATTTTTCATAGTAAATTCATATTTTAAAATATTGTACGTATCTGTATAAAGTCGGATTATTCTACCAATTCATTTCAATCCAAAATTTCTATTTACCCACATTAAAAAAAAATTACTTGGAGTTTTGAAATGAATATATAAGTTTTAACTTTTTGGTCCCAGACCCGTGTACAAATTAGAACAAATGTCTTGAACAATCAATCGTATTTCTCTGATTGGTTCTCTCTGGCAGAGATAGATTGTGATTTGGAGCCCTCATTTCAAGCTCTAACTCAGAAATTCCAGAATGGTTTCAGACGATCCAAATAATAATAATAATAATAATAATTGGATAATTTGTATAGCGCCGTTTTTGTGAGAAATCACCTCAAGGGCGCTGTACAATTTATAAAATAATTCTTAGGCTATATTTAAGTTTATTATTTACAATTGTAAACAGAAACATACTTACCTGGTCGGTCACTTCCGATAAACACACTTTAATAAGAAAGTTTATGCTTGGAGAAGATACCAATTTGCACGCGGAGGACATTATATTGAAAACACTGGACATTGCATGATTTTACATTTACTGCCCCCCATCACTTTTCGTATTCACTTATAAGAAGTATAATGCCAAAGGTGAGTTAATACTTACTTTGAAAGACTTGAGAATTTAATGATTTTTTATGACTGGAGAATTTTCATCAAGTGACCGTTATAAAAGCTTACAAATAAGAATTAGCTCATAGTTTCACAATTAGTTATTTACAATGTCGCGGGCTGTGAATGTGAAAGTGAAAAGGTTTTGACTTTATGGATAAGACAGTCCGAACAGATGAGTTTTAAGTTTAGCTCTAAATTCCGCCGAATCTGTAATCATTCTTAACTCATGTGGCAGCCTATTCCATGCTTTAGGTCCCGACACTCCGAAAGCGCGCTCACCGAACTTAGTGTCTGGTGTGCGCTTTGGTTCCTTCAACCTTCCGATAGCTGATGATGCTGCTGACCTGAGGGTTGATTGTCGAGAATTAGAATTTTCAGGAATACACAGTTCCGATAAGTAAGCCGGAGCCATTGCGTTAAGCGACTTAAATACCATCCAGCAGAGCTTGAACTGGATTCTTTCAGGACATTTAAGCCAGTGAAGATTTTTGAGATGTTCTGAAATATGGGAATATTTAGATACGCCGGTGATAAGTCTTGCCGCAGCGTTGAAAACGGATTGTAATTTGTTTATTTGATATTTTGGGAGACTTGCATATATACCGTTACAATAATCTAGACGTGAAACAACATACGAATTGACTAGTAATTTAGTCGCCTCTGTTGGCAGGTTTCTTCGCACTGCTTTAATTTGCCTCAATTGAAAGAACCCCGTGCTTACGGTTCTGTTCACTTGAGTTTTCAGGGAAAAATCAGCGTCGAGATTTACACCCAGTAGTTTTATACAAGTCTTTGGACTGATGTCACTTCCTGAAATGGTTATTGGGGAGTTATCAATGTTACGCTGACGTCTGCTGGTGGCGGTCCAGAGAAACTCAGTCTTTGAAGGATTCAGTTTCAATCTATTTGAGGTCATCCAGCGGGTGATTGCTTCTAGACACTCAGTTATACGAGTTTTAAGACTGTCTATTTCCTCTGGTAAGCAGTAAAAGTAGACTTGCTGGTCATCAGCGTAGCAGTGAGATAGAAGACCAAATGATTCGATTATTTTAGCGACATCATTTGTGAAGAGGATGAAGAGAAGTGGGCCCAGAACAGACCCCTGGGGTACTCCTGATGAAAGGTTTGCATATTTTGATTGTTTTTTTCCCACCTTAACGGCTTGTACACGGTTGCCCAAGTAAGATGTCAGCCAGCTTTTAACGTCGCCGTTTAAACCAAAGGATTCTTCTAATCGTTTAATAAGAAGATCGTGGTCAATCGTGTCAAAAGCGGCACTCATGTCCAAGACTGAAAGGAGCGCCAGTTTACCCGACTCGATAGCAAGAGTTATATCCGACAAAACACGTAGTAATCCAGTTTCCGTTGAGTGAAACCTTCTATATGCCGATTGGTATTTAGTCAGCAATTCATTTGAATTTAAGTGACATATTATCTGCGCAGCAGTGATTCTTTCTAAGATTTTCGATATTAATGGCAGATTTGAAACTGGTCGGTAATTTGAGAGATCTTCAGCGTCCAATTGCGGTTTTTTTATTAATGGAGTTACGACAGCTGATTTAAGAGGTTTTGGAAAATCACCAATGCTAAGTGACTTATTGAAAAGATGAGCTAGAAAGGGAGATATTTCATTGCAGCACTTTTTTAGTAACCACGTTGGAATAGGGTCGAGTGAACACTGCTTGTTCGGCGAAGTAAGTATTAACTTCCTTACTTCTTCGGGGGATGTAGGTTTGAAGGCAGAAAAGTTTCCGCTACTGCATGTAGTGAAAGACGGTGGTGGGGCGGAGGCTGTTAGAGCACGTATTGATTCAATTTTATGAAGAAAAAAGTTGGAGAATATTTCCGGGGCTATGTCGGTTGTATTTTGTGCACGGACATCGGCAACGACCGTCTTAATCGAATTCCAAAGACTTCGTGGGTTTTGACGCTCTGAATCGATCCTACTTATCCAATATTTGGACCTTTTCGAACGAATTAATTGCGTGTACTCTTTTTGAGCCCGTATCCAATCGTCACGTGATGTAACCCCCGAGTGTCTGTAGGACCTCTCCAATTTGCGCATTGATCTCTTCTGGCTTCGACATTCTTCGTCAAACCAGTCATCAGATTTTCGCAGTTGCCGAGTTTTTGTAGAAGATGGAGCATATTTGTTTAGAAGGGTTGAAAGAACAGTGTTGTAATTTGTTGCTAGTTTGGTTGGTGATTCTGTTTCCCAGACGCTTTGTATGCAAAGCGAAGAAGCTTTTAATTCTGACAGGAAATCGTCAAAGTTAAAACTACGCCATGCTCTAGACGTGATAGTTATGTAAGGGATTTTCGGTGGGTTAAAATCGATATCAGCACGAATTAGCCTATGATCTGATAGCCCTACATCTACACTATTCGCTACCAGAGGCAAGCCGTTCAACTTTGAGACAAAAATATCCAAAGTTCCGCCTGCATCGTGAGTTGGAGCATTAACCCATTGACGGCATCCGAAGCAATCTAATAAGTCACTAAATTTTACTGTGTTGGGTGATTCCGGACGCTCTAGGTGTATGTTAATATCGCCGGTTATGTAAATAGTATCGGAAAGTCCTACAACCCGCTCGAGAAAACACGACAGTTCATTGAAAAAGTCCGAGGTGATTTGCTTTGAGCCAGGCCGGTATAAAGTACATAAAATGAATGATGCTCCCGCTGAAGAAACTCGACATCCCAGTGTTTAACTTGGTCGAAGAACTGTTTAAAATTCAATTCCCTACAACATAACCTGCTTACAATACAAGATTTATATTTTTCATGATAATCAAAACCAATGCGTATCTTCTTTATTTATGCTGCGTTTACACAAGTAATTTTTTTCCCGTAAGTCGCTCACTTAAAAAAAATGTTCGTGTGTAAAGGCAGCCTGAGAATTCATCCTCGTTGGATTCCAACTAGATTTACGCAAGCCTTTTGTAATATTAGGTGTCATTTCTTTCGACAAAATAAAAATCACATCTCACCTAAAATAATGTAATTTTTTTCTTTAATTCTGCCTTTTTACAATAATAATTATTGAAGATAATAAGTACATACTCATTTTCAAAATAAATTCTACACTTTTAGTAATAGTTCTGCTACACGCCGCTAGTGAGTAAAATGGCGCTAATTCAACAATTTTATCCGACTTTCAAGGTTTCGCCGCTAGAGCTCCGTACTGTTCCTAGTGCAACTACTTCCCGCTGGCGGCTAGCGGCGCCACCGTACAGAGCTCCCCCACCGCCCGCACCTCCTTTCTTCGCTTGGAAAATTTAAAGAAATGCGACGGGGCTGAACTGGTTCCAAAGAAAAAAAAGTTTTTAGTATAAAAAAAAAAAACTACGTATTTTTAATGTTTGATTACGTATTGTTTCATAAAGGCACATTATTGCATTTTCAATATTTGAGATTACTGCAAATTGAAAAAAAATTGTACCATAAAAAAAAAAATCCAGAAAAATTCGAATTCGGTTTTATTTGATACAATGTGAGTTTTTGTGTGTTCCATTCGAATTGCTTCCTTTAACTACACGCAATTATTCTCAGCGACTTTGATTTTTTGTAATTTTAATAGTCATTTTCTTAGTAATGATTGATTCAAAGAACGCACAGTTGTGATTAAAACGTATCAGTTATAATCGGTGCGCCCATTTGCTGAATTATTAATTGGATTAGTATAGGTAGTTGACCTCGTACAGGTGGAGGTAGATAACACATTACACATTACACACCCCTATTAGCGACAATGCTGCAATGTTTGGGTGGTCGGTTGGTCGGTCGGGTGGCACAGAGCGCGTATACCAAACAACGTACAACCTACACGTGGTGAAGTGAGAGTATCACAATCGATCCAACGGTTTATGGTTGATTGAAACGGGTCAAGGCTCAACAGGTTTCCGACACTGGAATATCCCGATATTCCTTTTGTGATACAAAATGGAAAATCAAAATAAAAGAAATAAATAAAAGAATAAAAAAAAGAAAACAATCCGTCCCAGACTTTGGAAAAATAAAAACTAGTATCGCTCTCCTTGTCTGTCCCCAGCACTCTTTCGCAGAGCGTCTCTTTTCTTTTAGAGGGTGAACTCCGCGACGCTGAAACGTCGGAAGCGCCGGCGGGGTGATTCGCCGAGTCAGGGGGGAGATAAGGGTCGGTTTGGCTCGCGGGGTAGTGCGCAGGCGCGTGGCGCCGGGACGCCCCCGCGGCGGATGGGGCAGCCGGGAGGCTGTGACGGCGCCCGCGACAAGACGTCCTGGCGCGCCGGCACAGAGAGAAAGTGTGCGGACCCAAAAAAATGAACCGCTCGCCTTGAAAAAAGGCTCAGAAAAACAACACCGCCGAAAGTTACCGCGACTTGGCGCGATCGGAGAACTAAACGTTAAAACCGATTTGTTTTGTTTTCTACTTGTTTTTTTACTGTAAATTTAACAAAAGTTTTATTTCATTAATATAACGGAAAAGTTACCTACTGATGTTTAAAATTTTCCAATCGACCTAGACATAGAAGTTGTACATAAACGTGTAGTGTTAATAATATCGTAGCTAATCAATGTAACATTTATAATACAAGTGTAAGTTTCGTAATATTTAACCGGGACGGGATATGCAATAGTTCGTGAATTGTGATTAGTGATTACTGATGACTGGACAACGTGACTGAGATAAAGGCATCGCCGAGTGTTGTGGCAGAGTTATGTTGCGTTCTGCCGAAGAACCCGCGAGACTTACGAATAAACCACTGTGCTTTTAATTCTAATTATTAATGAACGATGACGTCATGAAGTTTAAAAACACGATAAAAAGAGAGTGATAAACAAATTATTAAAAATGTTTCCGAACATCGAACTATCAATTTCTGACTCTTAAAAGTAAATATTCGTTTTGCCTCAGTGTCAAAACCCTTTGCGCTTTGCTCTCCGCTAGTGAATGTAGAATTCAGTCATATTCATTATTGTTAATGCTTTTAGCTAAATATTTTTTGTTATCATACTAACAAAGCCTAACAGTGAAACATTTCCCTGTTTTTTCTAGAAATAATAAAGTTTATGTTTGTACCTACAGTATTAATATCTGCTCGTTGAAGTTTTCTTCGTGTCTTCAAGAAGTTTTTCACAAGTTTAAAGTTATGTTTGACAATAGTACCTAAAGTTGTGTCGACACTCCCATTTTAGACCGATTACAAAAAGACAGACGGTAAGTACAAAAGAATCCAACATTTTTCTTGCAAATTACACTTTTTAATTATTATTATTATTACAAAATGGATAGAATTATTTTATTTTTGTAACAAAATTAAATATACTGAAGCTTAAAATATTAACTTCACGGGATGTAAATCACAATCTTATTTATAATAATATTAAACACAAATATTCAGCAAACAGGATATTCCAGTTTGTATCTAAAAATAACGGGATGAATATTAGGGGTTGGGGATAAAAATGAAACGTCTATTTCCAACACTCATTTCAGTTCGGAGTTTGTTGCTATCAGAGTAACATAAAACCAAATAGTGATTTCTAGTTTTCATTTTATAAACTCAATTTTTTTATAAGTTCAAAGTTGTTGCGATCGGAAAACTTAAAATGAAATATTCTAAGACTTTTTCAACATTCGACCATAATTTTTTATTTGAACGCAAGTTTTTTTTGGCTTTTGACTTTTTTAAAAAAGATTTTCACAATTATGTTTCACCATTGAAACGTTTTCTTTAAGTTTAATAAGTAGTGACAGTTAACGAAAAATTCAATTTTATTTTTACGCTTTCTTGAAAAATGGAAATCACTTTTCGTCTCCCATATTAAATTATTTTTTGTAAACTCCTAAAAGCTTTTTGTTTCAGTGACATATTTATAAATTTACAATTTCAATAAAAAAAAAATTAAGTTTACTTCCTTTTTTTCATCTTTTAATCATCCGCTAAACTGGTAAGCAGTTTGTCAGCAGGTCATTAAATTACTAATTATATCGTAAATAAAAATCTCTATAATTTTTTTCAATTTCTTTGATTATTAAATTGATTCTTCTAGTGGTATTGACGATTTTATAATTAGGCAAAATACCACCAAATAGTCTCTCTAATTACCGTACCTTTATTATAAAGGTGCGTTATTATTCAATGAGTTTAATTTTTCTATGATGTATTTTACCTAATGGAATAATTATTTTAACTGATGAGTGATTTTTTATAAATCTTAAACAGAACGAATATAATTTCGTTAAAAGTAAGCTATGAGTAAATACTTTAAATGATTTAATTTTACTAATGGGGTTTATCACCACCCTCCTAATAGCTTATCCTTACTATAAAGTTTATTTTTGATTTACGATTTACGGTTTATTTATTGATTAAGTCGGAGTTTATAATTCGGTACTCGAACCTATGAATAGTGGCTATATTTTGGATAAGTTGGCCGAATTTTCTAACAGTTGCAAGTATTTTTTTAAAATTAATAGTTATAGTTTGAATAAGCTATTAGGAGGATGGTGAGAAACCCTTTAAAGTATATATATTTCGTTAAAAGATTAAGGTAAGTCATAATAATAGGGTATCATAAAATAAATTAAAACATTATTTCTCGAAATAGACACATGCGTGTATTTTTTAATTATATTTTATGTTTTTTTAAACGTGTGAAGCGATCCGCAAATCGATTGCATATTTTTTTTATCTGCGGCTTCTTAAAATTCTTAAAGGTTGCGGATTAGAAACAAGTGGTGGAAAATTAAATTTTAATTTTTTCATTGAGTTAATACAAACCCAAATTAGGGATGCCATAATCCTTCTGTCTCCGGGCTACAAGAACTCTTGTAAGCAGTTAAAATCAACTTCAAACAATCTTTAATAGAATTTGTTGAATATATAAATCTATGAACAGAACGATTAAATTATTCTCATATATATTATTTGATTTCATAGCCAAAATACTTTTATCTGATTTCAAAGGAAAATCTACATACACAATTTTTACAAGACATAAATAGAGGCGAGGTTTAAAAATCT
Source organism: Limnephilus auricula (assembly GCA_951813805.1). Classification (NCBI taxonomy): domain Eukaryota; kingdom Metazoa; phylum Arthropoda; class Insecta; order Trichoptera; family Limnephilidae; genus Limnephilus; species Limnephilus auricula. Next base: position 15,410,530 of record OX638404.1, read on the forward strand.
ATAATATAATCCGTAAACGTTGAATTAAATAATATTGTTAGAAATAAATAAAAGACAATATTTTTAAGGGTAGGTACGGTAAAATTAAATCTGACTTTTTATTTTCAATTATTAATGATAAAAAAAAATACACAATTTGACAAGACAAAAAAAGATTCGTGGCAAAATAAATCCTTTACCCGGATGATTGCAAATAGTAAAAAATTTCTAAAGAAATTTCTTAATATTTTTATTTTAAACTTTTTAACTTAATGAGTTAAACCTCAAATTCTAATATTTTAATTAATGAAAATAATATTAGCGAAAGTCAATCGAAAATCCGAAACAGAAAAATCAGAATGGGTTCGAGTCCCAGATGTATCCGTATCTTTTTCAGATTTTTGTGTTTCGGATTTTCGATTGACTTTCGCTAATATTATCTTCATTAATTAAAATTTCTTAATCTTAATATAGTTATAATAATATATAGCGCAGTTTTGTGCTATTTCTTTTAATATGAGCTTTACTATAATATACTTTAAAAATATATATTAACTGATGAAATTATTTTTTTTAAATTTCAGTTTATAATAATTGTATGTAAATATATCCAAAATATTAAATTCGAAGAAATCTATGTGGACAAATACTTTTTGTTCCCATACTAAACGCAAATTGTGATTCGGTACAGTAATTTAATTTCTCAATAAAACAAGTGATTTATTTGATTTAGTTATTACCGAACCAAATGTCCCGGGGCAATGTATTATAGTTAAATTCATAGTGAACATGTGAAAATATTTTCTAAAAAAACTACAGATTTAAAAAAAGGTTTTAACAAATGATTTTTTAATTTTTATCTATTCTGCATCAAATATTATTCGAGAAATTATTATAGTGAAATTAAACGTGAAGATTAAGATCAAAATATTTTCTAAACAACAAAAGGGAAAAATAAGTTTTTAAAAATGTTCTTCAATTTTACAAAATCAACTATTCGTGAAATGATACGATGAATTATACAGTGATAATTGTATTAGTTAAATCATCGAAGGGCTATTTTATGTAATAATAAAAACGTCATGCCTATAAATGCAAATAACCCGCTAATCCGCTCAAAAAGAAGAAGATGGAGAGATGCGACAATACGAACGTGGGAGCGAGCGCGCTAACATTAAAAACCATATAATGCATGCGATAATTGTAAAAATGTTTAATAAAAGACGACACGTTTGAAAAAAAACTAAAATCTCGAGGGGGATGTGTCAAGTAGCATTTTGAAAGAGCATTATTAGAAACATTATGAATTTTTTCATGCATATAACTTGTAAAATAACGGAAACAAACGTGTTAATAATAATTTTTGGAGCTTACTTTGCGATTTATTTCTATCGAGGGAATTTCAAATAATTACCCTTTCGGCGTGGGGAATGTATGTACTATCTTAAAGAATAACATATATTTTTTTAAGAGCTTAATAACTCAAGTTCGCGGCATAAGTCATTCCTATGTCTACCTACGTTAAATTATCGTGAAAACCAGCTTATGTGCCCAAGCGGTTAAAAACTTCAAACATTTAAGAAAAACGTCAGAAATCGGTAGAAATTGGAAGAACGGCCCCTTAAGAACAATCCTCTTTACGAAGAAAATAACATTTTAAGCGTTCTGGTCGGAAGACATTACCGACTAATTAGATTATTTCTTATCTAATATTTTTTAATAAATTAATTACTTCATTATAAAGTGCACAGCGGTTTTAAAATATAATAAATTAAACAGTTTTGTTATTTTATATATTGGATTGATAAAAGTGGCCCGGCAAAAGCTCGCCATCTGATTTCAGTGCGTTCTTTTGTAAAAAGACCTTTGAAAGAGAAGTCAGATCGGTTGGTCTGTTTGTACTCTGACTGCATATTATATTATAATGTAGGGTAAAAAGCTGGCTCTGCTCTCGATTCCCGAACAAACCCCTCCGAAACGAACTCAAACAAGTTCACAGAGTGCTCCCTGCTTTCAGACCAACGAATGAATTTACGAAATAATTTTCAAAATTAATTATTGGTTTGCAATGAAAGCAATATAACCTACACAATACGTCTGTAATTGTAATTATTATAGTCTTTGAAAAGAGCGATAATTATAACTGTATATTTTTGTAATACTCACTTAGTTAAAAATGTGTCTTCCACACAGCATAACCAAAGATGACATGAAATTATTTACCTCCTCCTGATTTTTATCCTATTAAAAAAAAAAATATTTGAGTTTTTCTAGTGTATTGCCAATTATTATTTATTTAATAATTAACGCCCTTTTTAGGGGCTTTTACATTGAGGATTGTGAGCTCTTTTCCAATTTTACATAAGGATGATAACAATCATACAGTGAATAATTGAACTGCATCAGTAACAATATTTTGTATTTATTTAGATAAATTAAAGATTTCCTCGGAATAATTATTTCCCTCAATTAGTATTATGTGCGATGAAGAATTATTATATTATGGTAGTTAGTCCTATAATGCATGTAATAATATATGTAAATCTGGTCTTCTAATATCTTTGTGTAATATTATTTAACTTATTTTTGTTTTATTATAAAACCTGTTTTGTTATAAAATTCATTAAAATATTATATATTACATAATCGCTTGAAAGTAGGCGGTAAATGAATGAAAGTGCGTTTAAATGTGTTAAGTGAGTGCAGCGACCGCTGTATTTAAATATAATTAACCGAAGGATATTCGAAAAGGGGTGGCGGTTGGTTGGGTGGATGGTCGGGCGGCTGGGGGTGGGTGGGTAGGGTGGTCCGCCGGGGAGGAAGGAGGGCGTGAAGTGGGGGCGGGGGGTGCGGGGTAGCGCCGGCGCGGGTGGCGGCGCGTCTTTAGTCGCTGTCCTAGAGCCGCCCGCGCCGGCCGCCGCGGCCTCCGCGTCTTATATACCTCGCCGACAAAGCCTTACACATCATTACTAGGCCGGAGTCCATCCCGCAAGGTTGGCACCCTTGCTTCCTCCAAGGCGCTCGGCGGTCTTCGGTTTAAAAAAAAAAACAATCGACTTCGTTCCGCATTCAAAAAAAAATTCGAACTCATCCGGTTAATCGGTTCAAAAGTTTAGTTTAAAACATTCATAAAAACTTTTCAGTGAATTGACTTTAGTTAAAAACTCAACAACATCACGATAATAATTATTCAAATTAATGCAAACTTTGACATTTGAACAAAAAAACAACAAATAATAATTTTTATAACGCAAGTTTGGCGGCGGTGATTGGTTTTTCGGATTTCGACCAAGAACAGCGACAAATTATTTCAATATTTAAAAAAAATATTTTTGGATGGATAAATAAACATATTTGGAAAATTTTCTTTTCGACTAAAAAAAACGATTCGTTCCTCAAAATTTTGTGATTTTAAAATTAACGAAAAAAAATTCTGTAACTACGTTTAGGCTTTAAAGTTTTATTACAAAATTCAAAATTTAATTCACAATTAAATCGGCGTTCAAAATTTTATAACCAATAATAGCTATATTAGATGATAATAATTTATATAATCTATGAATTGATAATTTATGATAAAAGACTTGGCACGAAAAACCTCATACCTATGATAATAAGATTGTTTTAAATCCCGTGAGATAATTAAACATTTAAAATGAGTAGGACAAGATTTGAGTGAAGACGAACTAAAGACTAAATGGATCTGTCGATAAGTGTGTAGTGCAGTTACTTTAACATTCACGTTCCACCAAGTGACCGACACTAGTTCTGAAACAATTTTGTGACTTTACTAAACTTACGTTAAAGTAACTGGAATCAAACACCGTCAAACCAACCATCTCCAGTAGAGGAACCGGTTTGGAGTCCAGGAGGGTTGATATAGTTTCCTTTCGCTGGTTGGTTGGCTTTGTATGAAGATTTTTCCCTGCGCTGTGCACTGTACAGTAGAATATGTAGAGACTCGCTTGCAGGTTCTCGTTCGGCCGCTAAACGGCTGTTTGTATAAAACTTAGGGGATTCCGATGTAATTACCCAGGGCTAGAGCTGAAGTAAAGCGTGTGCCGAGGGGGAAACCTCCGTTATGTTCTGTGTTCGCGTAGTTTTTAGCTAGTTTTAAACCCGACTCATACGGCAAAGTGAAAAACTTTATCACTCTACCTTGCTATATGAAGTAAATATTTTTCAATGTGTATTATGAACTCCCTCTTTATGATCGTAGCGTATTTAGTTGTAATATTTTTATAAAAATATATTTTATTTTTTTAATCATGATTTACGTTTTTATGTTATTTTTATGGTAGGTTTGTGTATTGCTTATGTTGTGTTAAATAAAAGTATTATTTTTTTATGTTTTTCATTTTAAATGATTTTATTTGTATATAAAATAATTATGTTATTTTCTTTAAAATGAATGTTTTTGCACATAATCTAGGTACATCAATTACCCATAAAAAAAATCAAAAACTCCCAAAAATCCCAAAAAGAAAATCGAGAGAATTTCGTTTTTTTACAAACAAAAACTTTTTTTTCTTTTTTCAATCAATTAAAGGGTTAAAAAAAACTTTGGAGCAGGGTTGACGCTTTGACGTACTAACCCCTAACGACCGTTTTCTTATTATTTAATTATAAAATATTCCAACCTCGGGTTCCATTTACTCCGAAACGAAAAACAAAATCTTCAAATCAAAAAAATTATACCGCAAAATCGACTGTGATGTATTCCACAGATTCCCGCTCCTGCTACTAGTTTCCTGGCGCAATGCATAGGTATTTCAAAAACACCCATTCAAGAAAATCATTTTATGAATCCTTGAATATGAACATTAATATTTTAGGGAATGGATTATAAATTCACTATAAGGTTTCTGATAAAAGAATTATCGTAGATAAAAAAAAAATAAGATAAAAACGACTGACGCGACGGATCTGTAAAGTCGATCAAACCAGACATTTAGTTTCACTACTCACCGCTAGAGATAAATAATCGACCGCAATCGTTCGTAGATCAGTCACTTTACTTTGCCGTCGGCAGCGAGATGCCGCTAGTAGTCACAGTGCCCTAAGGGTTTAGAATTGTATTTATTTTCTCCCGGTCAGTACAGTTGACTAGACCACTAGACCAAGAATAAAAAAGAAAATAAGGTCTAAATACATATCCGTAACATTAAAATACTCGGAGAATGAATTTGGCGAAAATATCTACTAGACTCTATCATTGAAATTTGATTAGGAATTTTTCTATAAATTTTTGAAATCGGTAGACAATATTTTTAAAAAATTATTATTTTACCTTCCTTACCATCTAAATTACAAAAAAAAAAAACTAACAAATAACAACATTTTCTATACAAGTGCATGTAAGATCAATATGTTAGAAGTACAAAGATAATTGAAGTAAAATAATAAAAATATATTTTTTAACTGGGCTTGAAGATAATTATTTATTGTTTGTGATTTCCGTATACATATTTACCCTTTTTTACACCCCGACCACAGGGAAAACATTTATTCAAACTATGTAGGTAATTGTCGTTTCCACTAACCCTAAAGTATTTACAAACTACAAAGCATTCTCAAAGCGTTGAAGTTAGAACTCACATTCATTTTTGTAACATTTCATGTTTATATGTTAATTGTCGATATTCTTTTTTACTAGAGTAGTTCCCATAAGCAAATGGTTTTAAAATTTGTTACATAAATATATTAACACAATTCTTAATTATTTAAATCATAATGTATAGTAAATAGTATTTTGGTATTCAATAAGTAAAAGTTTTGTTAAAGATTTTGTAAAATAGAACCCACGCAGAAGAATAATAAAAGCAAACATTGGTATTTATTTACGAGTTATGCTATTATAGTCCTCTTGTAACTAGATTCCTCAAATAGAGTTAGACGTTGATCAGTATGATAAGTTGATGACTATGTTTCAAATATTTTCTCACCAATTATTTAAAATAAAAATTTTGGCCTCGAGAATCTTAAAAAAATGTTTATGTTTTTTAGAGAGCTAAAAATATTGATAGACAGATATTGTTATCAAGTTACCTATTCTAAAAAATATAAAATCAATTAATATATATTTAGGTACCTAACTACAGCGTGGTTGAAGAAACTGCGATTGTATGTTACCGGAAAACGTTTATCGTGACTGACTCAGTTCAGCCCTCGCAGGTGTAGACACTTTAAGTATTTTCCTTTTGAAGGGAAAACGTACACGTGTGAAAAAACTTTAATTATTATTACACGTGTCTGCGTTTCCCACACGTGGCCCGGTTTAAAATATTATCATTGCCTTGTTCTAAGAAGGCGTAAATATCTAGGTATGCTTAGGAACACAATATAATAAAGAAGAACACAAAAATGCATTGTGGGCTTGTTTCGTGATTCAAAAGTCTATATTTTATGCAGAATTGTGGTCGTCATCGTTATGAAATTTAAATTGGGATCAAATGGCGATGTACGATGTCAATCAAGCGTAAGAGACATGGCGCGTGCTAAATGAGCAAGAACCAATAGGTATTAAGTCAGTGGCGGCATTGGTTTCCAATCTAATCTACATGGAAGGTATTCATTTCTATTGTGTATTATGTAATTACTGAGGAAGCATATTATTATAATATAATTTCACATTCCATAATACACAAGGTATGCATGGCATTTTTAACGACTTATTTTACATAACAAAAAATTAAGTCATATTCTGGTGTTATGAGAGGGTAATACATAAATATATTATAAATATTAGATTCGCTGTCGTGCTACTCATGCTGCGCTTATAATGTTTTTATAACGCCATCTACAGGGGATCAACGGATCTACTAGAAGGGTCGATGTTTTAGTTTGGCTACTCGCCGAAAGGTGGTGACCGATCGATAAAAATTGTTCTTGAAACGATTTTACGATTTTTTGATATTATTACAAATATTTTTCGACGACCTTACATTTTGGTAGATTCAAACTGGGACGACGATTTAAATTTTATTATTATTTGAGTATAACATCGTTATTCAGGAAATGATCCAGACAACAAAAACTTGACGATCTAGTTAAAATGGAGCCCAGTAACAAAAACAAAAATTTGGTGTCGTTTAGCATCAAATATTGCACACTGGCGTCAATCTGAACTGTAGTAATTTTAAACCAACCATTTTATATTATTCGTTGAATCCTATAATAATATAGTAATGTAGAAATGTAATTTTTATTATAGTATAGATTTAGTATTTATGGTATTGATTCATAATATATTTATTTTATCAATTTTACATTACTATATTCATTAAAACATTTTATATAATTTTCGATAGCTTATTACTCATTAGGTATATAATATATTCTGTTTTTACAATCTTGTAAAAGAAAAAATCAAATTTTTATGACACCGCGCGGCAGGATATGAAGTTCTTTGATCACTGAAAGCGATCAATGACTTAGTTTTGCTACTTAAAGCTAGAGGGAAGATTTTTGTTATTTTTTGTGATGATAAAATGCACTTTTAGTAGTAAGTATATATATATATATATATATATATATATATATACTAGCTTCTGCCCGCGACTTCGTCTGCGTAGGATTAGTACTTCGAGTAATCTATTCTCTTTTCCTAGGACCCATCTACGTTTGTACCAAAATTCTTAACCTATGTATTTGAAATAACTATAATTCTTGATCCGATTTAAAGAATTAGGCGAGTACTTAAAAGAAATTCACTAATTTAAATATTTTCCAAAATAGAATTTTGATTTAAAAATCATTGTTTTTCAAAATATCATTCTCAAATTTTATTATTTTCAATATATTGAAAATAAATAGCTAGCTTTATAAATTATAGCCTGTATGTTATTCTGATGTATGCTATATTATTGTAAAGTTTTATTAAAATCCATTCAGTAGTTTTTGCGTGAAAGAGTAACAAACATACATACATCCATACAAACTTTCGCGTTTATAATATTAGTAAGATTATTATTTTCAATATATTGAAAATAAATAGCTAGCTTTATAAATTATAGCCTATATGTTATTCTGATGTATGAGCTATATTATTGTAAAGTTTCATTAAAATTAATTCAGTAAATTTTGCGTGAAAGAGTAACAAACATACATACATCCGTACAAACTTTCGCGTTTATAATATTAGTAAGATTAGTAAGATCTTCTTTATTTTAGTTAAAATTACTCCGACTTAACATTTTACTCCATCTGTACAGCTATGAAGTTAAAATATTGCGTATAATTAGGCGTGCAGGCATGTTTTTTTAAAGAATCATATATTATCATATAAAACTGTTGTATTTCGCAGTACTGTTTTCCACGGATTTAAAAATAGGATGTAGCAATGTATTCATACATATATGATGGTATTTTACGTAGCTCCACGGTAATCGATATATTAATTTGTATTGAGTTCAACAGGTTGGACATTGGACAATCTAATTAGGGTTTGTGTTTCCAATACATTAGGTACACACAATTAAATTTAATCGGTACGCGAAATGTCAATGCGGGAACGGGCGTAATAATCAAATACCTATGGGTTTATGTGACCCCGGGATGGTAGAAAAACTATATCTTTTACAAATTCTTTATAAAATATTACTTTCATATTGTATAAAGGTAAAAAAAATATTTTATTAATTAAGTAATTTAAGGAAATTTAAGAGAGTAGAAAGGAAGAGAGTTTTTTTTTAAATAATTGAATTCGCGCCATCTATGAAAGAGCAGATAATGAATTATTTAAATGAATTATTTGGGCTTATACATACATAATATACTAGTTATTACCGTAGAATAAATAAGAAAACTAGAAATTGAATGCAAATAATTTGAATGCAAAAAAATTTGACGACCGTCCGTGGCCGAGAGATAAGACACTTGACTCCCAATCTGAAGGTCGCGGGTTCGAACCCGGCGTGCACAAATAAATTTTATTTTATTAATTTGTGTTATTTCACAATTAATTCCTAAAAATAATATTTACTATATTTGCGGCATGTTCCAGAGTGGAAGATATTCTCAGTATCGCCCTGGTGTAAGACCACCATTCAGAATTGAAATATTGCTTAATAATGGCTTTAGCCGTGTTTAGTGGCTAGATCTGAATAGCCAGGTACTTTCCTCTTCCCCATCTCCTTCCCTTCCCCATTTACCTTCAGCCGCACGACATACCCCAATTGGGGATGACATAGTCTAGAGTAGTAGAGCAGTGAAGACTCTTGTAAGGTATTTATTCTCTATAAAAAATAAAAATTAATGAACGTTTAATAAAAAATAAAAACAATTAGCCCAAAAGCTCAGCGCTCTGTCTCACTTATGGGGTTTCTCACCATTCTCCCAATAGCTTATCTACACTAATAACAAATATTTAAGATTTAAGATTTACGGTTTATTTATTTATTAAGTTGTAGTTTATAATTCGGTACTAGAACCTATAAATAGTGGCTATATATTGGATAAGTTGGCCGAATTTTCTAACCACTGCGAGTAATTTATTTTTATGTTTAATAATATTCGTTATTAGGGTAGATAAGCTGTTGGGATGATGGTGAGAAACCCCCTTACACTGACTGACTCGCCTGACATCGTAGATCTCGAAGCAAATGTTTTAATCTTGAAACGCGTTATTCTTCTTATGTTATTTTTTGTTCCATGGTTATTACAAATTTGTTATTTTAGTAAAGTAAAAAAAACCGATTATTTTGGATAAAAATAATTTCCCTCAATGTTATCTTCGGAGATGCTGTGTGGAGGTTCTTTAGGAGGAGAGGAATGAGTGGGTCTTGAAAATACCCATGTTGTAGGAGGAACGAAACACAGAGGCCCTGCAAATGGTTCCGCAGCCGAGCTGTTGAACTGAAGAACGAATGTAGAAATGAGCCGTTCTAATGTGACTTGAGGTAATTCTTCACAAAAGAAGCGAGATGCAAATCATTTAAGCATTATTTTATATTTATTTATTTATCTGTATAAAGTCTAATTACACGCGATTTTTTATGTCTGTCTCAATAGGATATATCTGTGTCGAGACAGACATAGAGGTACATAAATGTCTACATACTTAGTTATATGAATATTGAGGTTACATACATTTTAATTTCTATGCAATATATAAAAGACGGTGATTGGATTAGGTCTTACAAATGTATGAAAAGATGATATTTAATTTATATTAAAATAATAATTAAGTACGTTAGATTTGACAGATTCTATTGTTTTATTTTATTTTATTTGGATTAGGTCCTCTGTATTATTATCATCAATTATTGCCAACTGTGTACAAATGTTGTGCGCACGTTCGGTATGTTCCCGACTGTGCACCGTTGCCGAAAGGATCAATGACGCTGGTTCTTCGGAGCATCTTCCATTGAAATACCGGTACTGAACAAGTACAGTATTCCTGAATGACGCCTGTGCTCTAAAGATGGCAATCCGATTGCTAAGATAAGAGACCGGACCGCCTGCTTCTACGGAGTTGAAGTTTTTTATCGCTGAAACGGCGTAGGTTCACGTGTGCACTGTATGTGCACGGTTAGTACGCCCGGCTACTGAAAGGCCAACCTTCGCCTATCGTCCGCTAGAGGGTGGAAGTACTCCATACGCGAACGCGTTCTGTTCTTTTCAAGCGTATGTCTCATTCAATCACCTTTCGGAAAATATATTTTTCTGTTATTCATTTAAAAAAATACTGTTTATAAAGAACATAAAAACATAACATATCAGCATTAGTCTAGCAAATTATCTTCTTTATCTCGTATTTCGCCACTACCAGTTACCGTCGTCAGATTTTTATGAAATTCGGAAATGTGATCTAAAAATATGCTTATGTAGGTACTCTGAGTGTTGCAGTTTGTGAATACTTTTAAGTTTACCCTTGACGATTATAATTATTCAAAATCAGCTTACCTGCGTGATGTATTTTGTCCAACTTTGAAAGCGTCTCTACCTTTGGAACAAAACGAAATTTGTTTTTGCCTCTTTTTCCTAACGGTAAAGTGAGATCTTTTCAGGGCCGGCGATGTGTTGGTGCAATTGGAGCAGTCCCCTCCGGGCGCTGACTTGTCACGGCGCCAAGGAGCCAGTTATAATACCGGATAATTTAGGATAATACCCAACACAGCTCTGCGTTGAGGTTTTTACTAGCGCCACGGGTGATTTAACCCAATATTGTATTTGTTAGCCTTTCTTGAAAGATTAGAGTTTTTTAATTGACAAAACTATTTATTAATATTCATATTGCTTGTGTACTTCCGCGAACAATATTTTTTTCTTAATATTTCAAAGCATAACTTGTAAAAAGCGTTTATAAGTAACAAATTTCTACGCGCGCCATCTACGAAAGCGTTGAATATGAATTCTTTTAACATTCACCTAAATACATACCAATATGAAATACAACACGAAAATACACACCGTTTTAATTTATTCATTACAGTGACAAAATAATAAATTTAGAAAAGAAACTTCGCTAAAAATGATTGTAGTTGTATTTAGTGATCTAAATAACCAGGAACGATAAAATAATCATCATGTCTTTCAACTTCATCCCTTATTTACTTTAGACTGACAAAAATCCTAATTATGATGCTTTGTGACCGTGAAAAAAAAATATTTGAAATATAATTTAAAAGTTTAATCGTACGATATTATATTTGTTGTGGTTTGTAGTTCCGCCGTTAACCACCGTTTAGCTAACTGATAACTAAATACATGACAACTCAGTAGTCCCTGCAACTTCGGATAATCAATGACTGGGAAACAATAACAGTGATGTGGTTAGTTCCCCACCAAGCATTAGTTCTACTTTACTGCTAGGTGAGTCTCAGCCATTTATAATATAAATAGCTGAGAACTATTAAACACAATATTGTATTTGCATTGTCCAAATATCCCAGTATCAGCATTTACGTGTAGGTTCTGAAGGTATTGCACTGTCCCCTCGACAACTATTCTATATAATAAAAAATACTCGCATTAGGTAGAAAACTAGGCTAACTAATTCAATACCTACATCATATATGTCGTAAGCCACAAAATACATATTTTACAGGAGAGTGAAAAACAGCGTAACTTCACAAATAATAAATACAAATATTGTGATTGTAAAGAATAAAAATATAAAGAATGCGTTGATGTAATATGTTGTATCGTACATAATGCAGCTTACGACGTATTGCAACTTAGCGAATTTAAAAAATAAAACAGAGAGCACACGATTTTTCAGGTTACGATATTTTGCCAGAAGACGTATACGACCAATACACTGAACAAATAATAAAAATGCATTTTTGTGTACGTGGTGACTTACGTCATTTTAAGGTTGCACATGTAGCCACTATAAATAGGTTCCAGTACCGAATAGTAAACTCGAACTTTATACATAAATAAATCGAAAATTTAAAATATACGTTATCCTATGAGTAGTGCTTTTAACGGCTTATCGAGAGGATGTAGAAATGCCCCACTATCTACTAGTTATCTACAATTTATTGATTGTAACAGCGAACAAAAATATATACGCGACTTAAACCTAAGTTAGGTTTAATGATTCATTTTATTTTAGCCACCGACCTTAATTGGTAAATTGATAACATATTAGTTGATTTGTACATTTTTATAAAAATTCGTGGGTGAATCACTATTTGAGTATGTACTTATGCTGTGGTCGGTGACGTAATGTTTACGTACTATCGGGCCCCGGAATACAAAAAAACGATTATGATTTTCAAATGATATCAAAAGCATTACGCACAAAATTATACAATAAATTGGTTCCAAACAATACAGTGCATTGAATATAGGTATGTTTTGGTGACGAGATCTGAATAGCCGGTAACCGACAAGTTCATCGAAAATCAATTCATCGAACGCAAATGTATCGACAACGAGAGGTTAAGTTAGGTTGGGTTAGGTTAGGTTAGATTAGGTTGAACTCGTTTTCAACGAACTCGCCGTGAACCGAATAGCCAGGTACTCCCCCACCTTCCTCTTCCCCAACTTCTTCCCCTCCCCACTACCTTCAGCCTCACAACATATCCCAATTGGGGATGGCATAGTCTCACTGGCTCTAGGCGGTTGGGGTTGGGAGCAATTGGCAGTCTTTTGCGGTATTCATATAAAAAATAAAATAAAATAGTGATGTTTAAGTTAAATTTCATTATTAGGTTTTTTTTATTTATTTACATTTGATACATTTAAAGCCAAAATAACAGAAATAATATTACATAATAAGAGAATATATTTAAAATGATTACAAGTGTTATTACGTTGTTTTAGGTCGATATTAGTTCCTAGCTAGGCAGATTGCCTGTTCTAAGGAACCAAAGTGTGTAAAGTGCCAAATGCAATTTTTTTTTTTTTTTTTTTTTAAATTAATACCTATATACTAAGTTTTTACTAAATGTGCCATTCATAGGTAACCATGTATAGTTTTAAGTCACATTATATAATAGTTTTTCAGACTCCTCCCAACCCAAGCCAATCAACCATTTAGTTATTATTGAACCAATGCAGGACATTTTGCAATTTTTAATATTTAAGTCTGGGGGGATTTTATTGTATAATTTTGGCCCCAGATACGCATACGTCTTTTGATACTTTGCCCTATTGCTCCCTGGGACCTTGTATTGTATTTGTACCTACAATTTTGTAAAAGGTATTGATTGGTTTTCTGTTTTATATTTTTCTGATTATTTTTTTTTCTTTCAGATATTCCTTCAAGGCGGGGACCAGCTGTCTACCGAATATTTCACCCTCCCTGTTAATAAAGTCGTCATCATTGGGTAAGCCTAACCATTTGTCTTATTGATTTTGTTTGTCATTATTTAGATTTTACTCTAAATCAGATTCAAGTCATGAGATTAATACGTCGGCTTACTATTACAACATCTAATAAAAATATATTTTTAGAAAAAAAACGTGTTTCAACTTTGTCATTTATAATCACAATAAAAACTATATCTTATTAAAAAAAATATATATAAATATATATATATATGTTTACTTTATAATCTAAATCTTCAGATTTCTGTTTGAATACAGATAGTTTCGACAAACAATTTTACTAAATCAAACTATAAGTACGAACTACAAAACAATTAAAAATGTTCCTTATTTCGTAAATTGCTAACTTTTTGACAACTTTACATCAAAACGCAAGCCTAAACTAACTAACTAACATCACGCCGTTTCCCCGCAGGGGTAGGCAGAGAGGACGGACCGCTAAACACCTCGGTCTTGGCACACACTCTTTGCCTCATTCACATTCATACATCGTCTCATAGATACTCTTCTATTTTTCTGACTCTTGACATGGCCCGACTCAAGTGTCTGATTCACTTGATCGTGCCGTGTCTTCCTCGGACGTCCCCTACTTCTTATACCATTCACACTTTTTCATAATTTTATCATCATTCATAATTTTAATAATAAACTTTATAATTATCTATATGTACCTTAACTTAACAAAATAACTGATAATACCTTAAATTAACAAAATAGAAACATTCATCACATAGAGACAATGTTGTGCGCCCTTGCCTAAGTTTGTATAAATTCCGTAGCATAAGAATTTCAACTACCAGTCTGAAAATGTCCGTAGTCGGACGAAACCGGGCCTGGTGTGAATAAACAAGTGGAACAAAGTGAAAAAAAGTTTAATTTTATATCTAATACAATGGAATTCCACCATGAATTAACAGTTAAAAAAACTAGACTCATTAGGTTTCTTTCTATATATCGTATAGATACATATGTATGTAGCGATGTATGCAAAGTGACATCGGTTTTTTAAGTTTCAATCAAAATAAAACAATCAACTTCGTCACTACTTCAGAATGTCCTCCCTCGATACAAGAAGCTAACAGAACAATGCAGTTGTCAGTTCTAACCCCTGAAATCCGCCGTAAACATTCCGACAAGCAAAACTTCAGCATTTTCATCGGTAAACTTTAAAGACGTCAAGATTCTTAGCCGCCAAGAATCATCGGCCTTCTCCATTTCAAGTTGGCCTATTAACAAACTAACGACTTGCGCAATTAGTGACGATTTCCTCCCGCGCGATTGTCTCAACTATTCGACGATAGTTGGAAAAGAACCCCTAACGGCCATTGTTGGCAGCGAGCGCCATTGTGCCCGTGTTGTTCGCATTCTGTCGGCAACTACGCCATTGTCAGGTTAACTTGGAGATTACTTTGAAGCCAAGTTTAGCCAAGTCAAGGGTTATGAAGAAGACTTGCAGTTTTGCATCTAATAAAAATGTTTTTTCAATAGTATTTAGATGGCTTCTTTCCAATATATTCCTTGCTTAGGAAAAACTAAATAAAATGCTTTTTTTTGGTTACCTGGGAGTTGCTAAGTCAAAATTATTAAGAAGACTTGTGGTATCGCATCTAGTGGTAATTTTTTTTGTAACTATCTGGACGTTTCATTGCTGTTTTATAATGAACGTGGTCGGAATACTACAAAATTTGTTTAAGAGCATTTAATGCTTTTAAATTTAAATGAAGAAAAGGAACCAAGATTACAGAAATAATATAAAAAGCTATCTTGATCGAGACTTTTAAAGATTTATCTGGATATTATAGTTGCCCTGGTATTCAAGAATTCTTCACCGTCAACACGAATGAAAATTAACCTTTTGCATCCAATCCTATAGTAAACACTTACCCCCATATGGAACAAGCTTCCAAAAACAAACATGGAACAAACTTCTACAACAAGTAATTGATGTAAAAAATATAATTAATTAGATAAAAATGGTTTCATTTATTTCTCATGTAATTCAAATCAATTCTTGTTAAAGTTATTGCGAAAATACACGGAGAAAAATGTTATTATAAAATACGATCATTTTATTCGTAAAAACGGTTAAAAACGGGACTGATGTTCTTACCAATAAATTAACAGGATTTCAATGTTTATTGGCGGGAACATGTAAGAATAATTTGTTAGTATACGTAATTTTGTACGTATACCAACAAATTATTCTTACATTTTCCCGCCAATAAACATTGAAACCCTGTTAATTTATTGATAAGAACTTCAGTCCCGTTTTAAACCGTTTTTACGAATAAGATAATCGTATTTTAGAATAAAAATTTTCTCTATGTAGACATGAGCCCATCGGCAGAATTCTGCCTGTTCAATATATGACATTAAGGGGGTTTCTCACCATCCTCCCAATGACTTATCTACACTAATAACGAATATTTTCGATTTACGATTTACGGTTTATTTATTTATTAAGTTGGAGTTTATAATTTGGTACTCGAACCTATGAATAGTGGCTATATATTGGATAAGTTGGCCGACTTTTCTAACCACTGCGAGTATTTTATTTTTATTTTTAATAATATTCGTTATTAGAGTAGATAAGTTATTGGGAGGATGGTGAGAAACCCCCTTACAATAATATTATCGTTTGTTTAAAGGAAAAAATTACAGAAAGAAACATTCTTAATTTTGTATCAGCAACTCGACGTTAATATGGAATTGATCTTTGCAAGCCAATAGTTAGGATGAAGTCTTGCGGTTTCGCATTTTATGTTGTATTTTCATTACTACATGAATGTTTTAACTTTTCCTTCGGGTAAATTTGATAGCTATAGAAATAGAAAAAAATAAAAATTTAAGTTAAAGTAACACCTACAAACATTCTAATGCTGGGGCCGCATCTGCGCCTATCGTCACGAAGCTTCGCGTAAACGTATTCTTTTATTTTAAATAAAAGAATACGTTTACGCAAAGCTTCATGACGATAGGCGCAGATGCGGCCCCAGCATAATTGGATCAATCGAAATGACGAATTGGATACATTTTTTTCCTCAAAAACGATATTACTAGGTACAAAATGGTACAATATATTCTGTGGTTGATTTAAAATTGGTGGTGCTAGATTTAAAAAAGATTAGGCCATTACTTAAGGAAAAGATAAAGTAAAATATAGAAATAATAAATTTTCCAATCATTTTTGCAGGGGTTTTCAAGTATTTTGAAATAAATTCTGTTATTTAGTATATTATTAACTCTTGTGTGCTTTATACATGTTTCAGTTAGTTCATTTTATCTGCAAGTGTTAGGTGGTGATAATAATGTAACAACAGAAGTAGCTGCTTGCATCTGTCTCAATGTCCTTGTAGATAAGTCCTGGCGTGGGAGGCTTAGCTCGGCTCCTTATCACGGAGCGGAATTCACTTGTTCCTAGCGATACCCCTAGATCCTGTAGGAATTATACAATCTATTATTCAAAAGCGACATCACTTCATTTTAGGAGTAATGTCATCAAAAACCCAAAATATTCCTTACATTTTTGTAGTCAAACCACACCACAAATTTAATGTACGCACTTATAATTAGCTAGTTAAGATTTTGTTACTTAGTAGGTACCGACTTAATTGCTAAAATGATGGTAAAAACTATCTACATACTTGTTCTTGATGATTTTATTGACATTTGAAAAAAGGGATACTTAAAATAATATTATTAATTGAATTATTTTAGAAAAAAACCCTCGCAAGTTAGGCTATAAAACATTAAGATGAATTGTTTGTCTATGCCCGTAAATACGTAATATGAATATGAATAAATAGTTTGGTCCGTTCAAAAAATATAGTTCTTCAAATAAAAGCATGCAAATGGAATTTTAGATTACATCACCGATTCATTATTGTATTTTTATTCCTTTCTTGAAAGAATTGAGTTTTTTTACGGACAAATCTATTTATTAACCCGTTTAATCACAGGAGAAGATATTTGTCCCAGCTCACATAGGTCTCACAGAAATCGTTGTTTCTCCCTTACTATCATAGTCAAAAATGTGATCTAAACGGTATTGGAAAGATAATGCAACAAACTATACATTCAAATCTAAAAGAAAACCGCAAAAAAATTAAAATTTACCCCTTTCTGAAACCAAAGTTTCCGATAGCAATTTGAAAAAAAATTATGGAACTTTGTGAATTTTTTAAGATTTTTTTTTACATGAAACGAAAAAAAGTGAGGTGACAGTAAGGTTTATAATTCATTTATCTAATGAAATAATTATGTGTTTTATTTTTTTTTTCATTATCAGTAATTTTAGTTAGAAAAAAAAGTTAAGTGAGCCATTTTGAACACTTTTTAAAGTTTTCGCAAAAAAAAAATTTTATTAAAAAAAATACATAGTAATTTTTAATATAGAAATTTGAAAGTCTATTTCATCAACTTTTAAAAACAGTTTTTAGTTTTCGAATACGTTAACAAATGTTCTATTTATTTGGATTTTATTGCAAAGCGGGAATATTTTTAGCCTCTGACAAAATACGCCAATTTTTTTAAGGGTAATAATATTCATGATGATGAAAGAATAATTGATCTTGATAAAAGTGGTTATTCCTAAAATAATAAAATTAGTGCCATCTATGGATGAGCAGTTTATGAATAAATTAAAGTTGCACATTTTTCTTGATTAGTCCAAATTCGTAAAGCTGAAATAATGCGTATTTTTTTATTGTTGTAAATAAACGTAAGTATCGGTGTAATTATGCGTTTGTAGTTTATATGCTGTACTGTTTCTGAACATTGAGGAAAATAATTCTGCAAACAATTCTTTATCTCAAAAGCACAGACGGATGCAGGCTTAAGATAAACTAAATGAAGATATTATGTTGGACGAAATCCACAGCGACAACAATTATTAATTATGAATTTAATTGATATGGAAAACCATGGGAAGAAAAAATATAAGAAAAGATAACAAAAGGGAGATTACAATTCCTGGAATAAGCGAGGCAAATATCCTCATTCGAAAATACTTTGCAATTATTAAAACTAATACAAGAAATCAAAATCTTCTCACTTTATCGGAAAAATGCTTAAAAAAATGCACGTAATTTTGTCAATATGTTTTCGGTGTTCAATTTGTACAACACCTTAGATATTTTCTTAACAATAACAAAAAAAAACTGTGTGCAGAAAACTAAAGTCAAGAACTTTACGGCATTTCCATTATGTGCTTTAGAGGCTTGAGAATCAATTAAACTAAATCATTAAATAAGACAATTTCAACTATAGGAAATAACTTATTGAAATCATTTTGTAAAATATTTTTTTTACCTTAAACTAACAAAAAGCAACAAACAAAAAAACATTGGCAAAAACTCTTAAAGGATATTTTCTAAGCAGCTTTATTAACCAGTGACACAATTTTCATTTGGAACTCATTAAATTTTGTAAATCTTTATAAATGCATTTTTGAAATATTCTTCAATGATTGTGTAAAGTCTGTCTAGTCTATTTTATAATCGATGAACTATTCATTGAACTCCATTTTAACTTCGTATTCTTGTCTAAAAATAATTTTCTTTTAAATGAATAATGTTGTCCTTCGCGAAGTGAGTTGTATTAAAAACTCTTTGGAAATAAAGACTCTTAGGTCCACACTATTCACACACTTTTCTACAAAAATGATCATCTAGTAAATCCACGCTATGCAAGTGTGTTATATAAGTATAATTAATACAAAACAATACAAGAACAACATGTTAACCTACCAGACTCCAACCAACCTCACAAATGTGAAAATAATTCACCGACTCCAGATATTTTCATATCAGAGGGTTCGGCTCGGTGGAACTCCTCTAATTTGACCGATAAATCCTATTGATCCCTCAATATAAATATTTAAAAAATCTTTCGTAATCCTACATGTATTTAAAATGACTGATTTTTGCATTTTTATATACAAATTCTTTGACAAATCCAATACTCCTAAATTTTTAATGAGAGAGCTAGGTATAATGCCAGTAGCCGAAATAACAAATGGTAATATTTTTATAGTCTGAGAATGCCAAATTCTTTTAGTTTCATTTCCTAAATCTGGATATTTTTTATTTTTTCAGAATCAGATTTTTAAATATTACAGGAATTTGGAATAGCTACATCAATGATATAAGTTATTTTTTAATTTATTATTATTTGATATATATTAAACACTAAATAAAAAATAAATATAAAAAAATACTACGGTTAAACTCTGTAGAAAAACTAGTAGGAGAATAAGAATAGTGGGTTTATGTTCATTTTCCGACATTTTCAACTTGTCAGAATTCCTATGTTACCTTCACCGCCTGCGGCTAAAGAAATTGCTGCAGTAATGACACGGCTCAGGTGAAATCGTCATTAATACGAACGTAGAACGTTAACGCCTGTCTTTACAACGTAACATCGTAAAAGAGAGGCAGTATAAGTACAGAGCCTACACCGCCCCCGCCGGTTTATCCCGGACGATCTCTTTCATATTGAGTGTATCTTTGAACGGAAAGACAAATTGCACAAAACGACACATTTCGGGTAGAAACAGGCAGGGGTGGATTCTGAAACTAAAAAAAATTGGATTATTTTAGATTTCTCATGCTTTTTCGCAATTATAAGATTTCTTTCTATAACGACGGTTCGTAAGTAAGAAATTTTCAGCGTAAAAGAAGTTTTTATAGACATGATACTTTATTTTTTCATGACTTATAAAAATACTAATAAAAAATGCTCGATTATTTCAAAGGAAAATATGTGTCCTAAAAGTAATATTTAATAAAAGCATCTAACAATTTATTTATTTTACCGAGCTTTCTAAAACAATATTTTTTCATTTCACATAAGCAAAACCAAAGCGAAAAAGAAAGATGATACAAAACTCATCTTCAATATGATACGTTTAATAATAATTTAAAAAAAAAACAACGCTGCGAAATTAATATACACCCATTTTAATGAAATATCTGCGATTGAGATTGGAGCGATTGACAAAGATAGAAAAATTTCTACATTAGTTTTGATTCACAGAATTACTCCAGCTTGCGTTCAGTTAAGACGAAATTTAAAGGCGATACAACACGTCATATAAAAACAATAACACACCTTATGTATATGGCGATACGGTTTACCGCCATTCACGCCAAACATCGCCAAGAAGAGGTTTTTTTTTTTTTTTGCAGCTACGGCACAAATATTTAAATGTTTTACGATCATTTTCTAAAGAATTTAATTTCCAACATTATACAGTACAACTGAAAACGGATTTTTTCCACTTCAAAGTAGTTTTTATAGACCTGATATAATTTTTTTGTGGTTATAAAAAGACTAATAAAAAATACTCGATTATTTCAAAGGCCAATATGTTTTCTAATCGCAGTAAAGCGTCTAACATACAACGCGATCTACTTTTCAAATCAAAATCACTTAACAATTATTAAAAGCAATAATTATTAGCCTTAAACACTCATCCATATTGAAAAAACCTCCCTAGAAAAGATACGTGTCGCCGATGGGACTCGAACCCGCACCCCTTTGATTGCCGGTCAAGAGCTCTACTATTAAGCTACGGCGCCTTATCTGTTACCGGCCAAAGTATTCTAGTGTTTCATTCAACAATTACCGCTTATTACATTTTTTTTCCACCTGCAAACAACAAACTTTATTTTATACGTTGAATGAAACACTAGTATATATTGAATAATTTGGCGGGTAACAGATAAGGCGCCGTAGCTTAATGGTAGAGCTCTTGACCGGCAATCAAAGTGTATCAATATACGACATGTATCTTTTCTCCGGAGGTTTTTTCAATATGGATGAGTGTTTCAGGCTAATAATTATTGCTTATAATAATTGTTACCCTTTGTGCTATGCATAAAAAAAATCTTGTCTTAAACATTAGTTTATCAATTAAAAACAAAATCACTTAATTTCGTATTGCTTAGTAATGCATTATCCATCACTTTAATGAAAATAGGATTTATTTAATATTTTTACATAAATCCATGGCTTTTTTCTTTTAAGAACGTCTAGGTATAAAATATGTATCTTAGTAATCCAAGCTATGATATTTAAATAAAAGTTATAGTTTTCCGCCACTGATTCAGATGCACAGTTGCTCTTTGACTTGCCCCCCTGAAGGTGTGGGGTAGCATCCCCCATCCCTTAACAATATGGGTGAAGCGCATCCCGTTCATTGGAAAGGAAGCTGTGCGCGATGATTCTTTCAAGTGTTTTGTAAACGATTTGGCGACTAAAGGCTCTAGACGCGAGGTTGTAGATGCGATTAAAAATGAAGCAGAGACCGCCCACTGCCACCCATCCGTTTGTGCGCGCAATAAGAAGGAAACTTTTAAAATATTTTTCATCTCCGCTTTGATGAAGATTCCAGTTGCGGGCTGAAATTTTTTATTTATTTGTGATGATCGTTATAATATGTACCTATTTATTTATTTTTTCTTTCTTTAAATTATAGGAATAATTGTTTACATTTCAATTTTTTTTGTTAAATAAATGATTGGCACTATTTGACTTATTTTGCAATAACGCTTGTATATAGCGTTGAAACAAGTTGTGAAGTAGATACCTGTATCTCAATAGATAGATACATGGAGAAAAATGTTATTCTAAAATACGATAATTTTATTCGCTAAAACGGTTAAAAACGGGACTGAAGTTCTTACAAACAAATTAACAGGATTTTAATGTTTATTGGCGGGAATATGTAAGAATAATTTGTTGGAATATAATACTGAATGAAATACTGTTAATTTGTTCGTAAGAACTTCAGTCCCGTTTTTAACCGATTTTACAAATAAAATGATCGTATTTTAGAATAACATTTTTCTCCGTGCAGATTTTGTCAATGTAAAAAAAAAAAAGCACCGCAACACTGCATTACGTACATTTGTACCTGTCCGCGATATGCATTGATACCGTTATGTGATTTGTGTCGAATAGTAAGTACCTACTCGTTGTTTCCTTGATCCCATAGTATTAGATATATATTATGTTACGAGTAGTTACAAGCGATCCCAATAAAGATCATTAGCTCCACCTTATGCCGTTATCTCGTGGAGCCTATATCCGGCTTGCGGATAATCGGACACACGTGTAGTTCCGACTGCGGCCGCTAGGTGCTCGCTTCCGGTCATAGAGTCACAAGAGATCTGCGGCCGTTTCCGGTGTTTTGTCGAAGTTCGTCTGCTCGGAACACGACCTCAGGTCAACAAACTGAACATGGGAGAAATGGCAATCTGAAAAATACGCATCCGGTCACAATTAACCCGCGAGAGTAAATAACACCTACTTTAGGCGATGCTGGCTGCCACTTCCTAGAGGAGATAATTACACTATGCAATCTCCAATCTAAATTTACATCAATAATAAACTCAACTGTCAACAATAAACCAAATAATTAGATACAATAAAATATATAAATTTGTTTTAGACCACTTTAATTTTAATTACACTCTACCGGTTTCGGAAGAACCCTTCCTTCGTCAGGAGAATATTAAAACCGAAAACAAATATTAAAACAGTTTTAATGTTCTCCTGACGAAGGAAGGTTCCGAAACCGGTAGAGTGTAATTAAAATTAAAGTGGTCTAAAACAAATTTATATATTTTATTGTAAATTATGGCGAGCCACAAAGTTAATGCTTATTACGAACATGAAATAATTAGATACCTTCGTAAATATTAGGTTATGAATAAGTGTTTTATCGCACTTGTAATTTATTTGCACATTTGTGAAAATAATGATTTTGCATTAAAAATGCAAAAATATCCTTTAATTCATCAACATTGTTGGGTGAAAAAACCACGTCGTTTATCTAATGTCACCCTTATTGCTAAATATAAGTTTTTTCAATTATTACAAATTGAAAATATTATTTGTTTTAAAAAAATAGTTGCAAAAAATAATTTTAAAACTCTTTTTATACTGGTTACAGAAAAAACAAATATTGGAGTTGTTTAATTTTTGACAAATATTTTTTAATTCGTCGAATACTCTTCAGAAACAACTTTCCATTATCATGAAAAATGCACGTACATTATATATTAATTATAAAAAAAACTCCGGGTAGGTGTCATCTTTGGGGAAGATGTGTGGAGAGTCGTTTAGTTATTAGTTTAAATAGACTATAAACTAACTTTATCACAGTAAATAAATATAATGAAGGACCTAACATTTAAGTTTTCGACGGAAAATTGAAAATTTCACAGTTCCTAACGTCTCGATGCAATAATGCTACTTACTACGAACTTAATGCAGTTGCTTTGAAAGTAAAATCTATGCAAATTTTGTAATTCCAATGCTCACTTGCTGTGCGAGAGTTTTGGTTGCTTGAGTTGTCATACAAACCGATTTTCTGATTGTTATTTTTTTTTGCCTTTTTCAAAGTGATATTGGCTGATTGAACAGTTCAAAATCGGTTGGTATTGAATTTATGGATTTCTTCGTTTAGTCATAAAATACTTAAGTATTCAATTCAATATGTAGGTAATGCACAGGGTTTTAATCTACGCTATATCTAGAATTTGATATGGTGGCACGAATCGATTTCCGCAAAGTGTTCCGCCGTATCGTTTGTCCGGCAAACAACAATTATATTATCCTAGCGATAAGATAATCTTGGAGGATAAGCACTTTTCCATGGCCCGACACGAACTAGCCACCAGCCACCAGCTAGCGACTAATGCATGGCACAGCCCTGAATTATTTATCCGCGTGCATCGCTTTCTGAGCCATATGGGAAAATCTCATGGAAAATGCTAACAAAATTGGTCACTAAGCAAAAATGTTTGAGCATTTTCAAGGCACCAATACATCATTAGGAAATAACATCTAATTAAAGGTATCAAAAATGCCTAATCTATACCAGAAGAATAATCACGATGCCCGTTTATATGTATAAGTCCTTCTCTCCTGGGCCCCAGGAGGGCCAATGAAGATGTTTATCTAAAATATAAAAAAGGATTTCTGTGGATATCAGGCATATTGGACTTACTTCGGATGCACTATCACGCCCCAAGTGCACGTCTATCGATTTATCTCTTCAGCGGTTAAAACGTATATATTCGTTTTTCTGCGTCCAGTACCTACCTGTGTACTGTTTTCCAGTAAATCAAATAAAATGTAGCACAAAGCAAAAGGAATTAACTTTTTCCTAAAACACCAACACATATTATATAATATAGGTAAATAAATAAATGAAAATTTAAGTCCATCCTTGTGATGAAAGCACGTTTCTATTGTATTTTATTTAATTTTGCTTGTCTATGTTCAGCATTCGTTGAAAAGAACGCTTTTCCATAAAAAAGGGTATTTTATAATTTCTGCGTGATTTCATTTCCACGAAATTTTAGGTTCTTTTTGTGAGGTGGAGTGTAATTTTCTTCTATTTATCTATAGTGACAATATAATGGGTTTTAAGCCTTACGTGTCATAGCAGTACGGGACAGATAACGATCAAATTGGCTGAAACCTTTCATAAAACACAGCAATATCCTAATGTCCCGATAATTCTCGTGCACGTGTGTACAATACCGATATTCTACTTAGATTAAGGCATGGGCTGCTGGCACGATTCACCTATCGCAAAATTATATTTATAATGATTGATACACTTATTTCTGGAATCATTTATAAACACCATCTTTATTGGCGCCTGATTACCTGAAATTTTCTTGAAATTGTTAACGTTTTCTCTGTTATTTAGAAAGGCTTGTAAACTTAATTATTGGGAATTTCACTATCCTCTTTACAGCTTATCCATCCGTATTTTTTCGATTTAGGATTTAAGATTAATTTATTTATAAAGTCCGAGTTTACTGTTCGCAACCTAATCGAACCAATAAATCGTGGCTATATACCGATGGAGACTAGAGGCTTTTGAGATGTGGTCCTATAGAAGACTATTAGGAATTTCCTGGAGAGACCACATTACAAATGAGGAGGTTCTCCAAAGAATCGAAGGAGGAAGGCACCTGCCCCGAAAGGCGTGCAAGATGGATCGGCCATATAATACGACAAGAAGGCCTCTTGCATGCCATAATGGAGGGTATGACCGAGGGGACAAACTTTAGGGGATGCCCACGCCGAGAGTACCTGGATGACCTGCTGGTGGACATGCGCTGCTCATCATATACAGACTTCAAAAGAGCCGCACAAGAAATGGGAAGAATGGAAGAGAAGAATAGAGGAAATTGCTGCAAACCAATCCCAGGATTGAAACCAGAGAGAGAGAGATATACCGAATATATGATTTTTCTGCCCTTTGCAAGTATTTATTTAATAAAATTTATTAACCTATGGATAGGTTATGAATAGGATGGTGAAATACCCACTATATCAAGACAGAAGCCTTTGAAATATTTCGGCGCGATCTCCAAATAACCTCGATTTACAGCGGTATCAATTGAGAAGCTATTCTTTGAATGCGAACTAATTGTGGAAATGTTCTAGTTAAAAAAAGAAAAAGAAACTTCAATATCATGATCGTTTTGAGAGGAGCAAAATTTATAAGATTACCAAATACGAATAAATGAAACAAAGCTCAATACATGAATAATTTTCATTTATAATACTGTATGTAACTCATTCCATGGGCTTTGTTGCGCTAGGGCTTTCAACGCGCTAGAAAATTCTACATGAAAACACTAAATGTCCAAGCGACAAGAGCCAAACGCCAAGCGAGCAATCAATGAGTAACGATTCAGGTGAATTCCTTCACGCTACGTTCTTGTTCTGGGAGGCCTGCGCCTGTGATTGGTCGGCCTCCTCCCGGCCCTCCCACCAGAGTGACCAATAGACATCCGCAGCTACGTCACGGCTCAAGAACAACAATACGAACAAAGCCTTTTATGGAAAATTTATGTTTCTTTTTGTATCTAGATGGGATCTCGGAATATTGGTATTATTATTGTTTTTATGGCGCAGTAGAATTAGTTGAACTGGATCACACACTTCCGCGGAAACCTTGAACATTATCACGGAAGATTGCATTTATAATCACTTCCATAGCGTGACGTTTTCTATGTAAATTTCATGGCATTCTCGGTACATGGATCTACTATGATTATTGTTGAAATAAATGGCTTTAGGGATTGAAAATCATATTTAAAAAAAAAAATACAATAACATATCTAATACATGATAGCTACAAGGTCGTAAAATACATGATACCATCAAACACACGAAAGCTTCTTGGCTATGTCTTTTATATGTAGGTACCTAAATCACTCTAATAATTACTAATGCAAGAAAATGTTCGAAGTGTCAATTTAATATCCGAGACCTTGCCTTCATCTTGAAAACCTGTAAATTATTAAGACAAAAACATTTATTTATTTATTTAATACATGATTAATCGAAAGTACATATAGTTTATTGTGATATTTCACCCTCCATGCTAGGGATGACCCTGTGTTATGGCGGGGTGAATTTTACAGTTTGCGGATATACATTCATTAGTATTGGTTGATAATTTTCATTAATTAATACTATGCACACAATTCTTCCACAATAAAAAAGTTATATGTAGTTAGATTGAATTACAAGAATAAGATGAAGAAGTTAAAGAATTATTGGAAAAGAGAAATTTAAGGAATTATTAGTATATAAGTCACAGTAATCAAGATAGGAAATAAAGATAAAGAATAAAGATAAATTATGTTTTGCCTGCTTTTAATACTGTGCATCCAATTATTCTATAATAAAAAAAAATTATGTAGAGTTAGATTGGGTTACAAGAAGAATATGAAGAAGTTAGAGAATTATTAGAAATTGTTTTCATGGTATGAATGCCTATAAGAAGAGCGCTGTATATATGTATTATAATCTTACCATTTTTTATTTTCTATGTACGTTTTTATGTATATATATTTTTTTTAATTCATACAAAAGATGTCCATAATTACAGTCATCAATGATTGAGTCAGTTCCAAGATAATCCAATGAAAAATAACTACTTAGTTAATAGATAAAGTAACGAGTGGTCGTTACCTCAGGTTATAAACATTATTGAATAAAACAAATCGTGGTCCATTGATGCCGGTAGAAACCTACTTTATCTTAGGGGTTGTTTGAGGTTCGAGATCGCGGAGGGTGCAAATGTGCAGATGCGCGAGGAAACGACTTTTGTTCGGAGCAAGGTAGCCGGGTTGCCCCGCATGCACCACCGAATGACAA
Source organism: Limnephilus auricula (assembly GCA_951813805.1). Taxonomy (NCBI): domain Eukaryota; kingdom Metazoa; phylum Arthropoda; class Insecta; order Trichoptera; family Limnephilidae; genus Limnephilus; species Limnephilus auricula. The sequence continues at coordinate 15,438,490 of OX638404.1, forward strand.
AAGTTGATTTATAACTGTGGCGTAGATAAAACATTTATTAAGGTCAAAATTATACATTTCTTCTCAAGTCAAAATTATACATTTCTTCTCAAGTCAAAATTAAACCTTACTTCTCAAGTTAATCATTAAAAATAATAGGTGGTGTCTCTGTGTAACCCTTGACCTTCGGGAATTTGCTTTGATTTTCAAAATTGAAACTCATTGAGAAGAGCAAAACTTATCAGATCACCCAATTGATAAAGCAGGAGAAGCTTGATATATGATAAAGCAGTGTAAGGTAAAATAAATCACCAAAATTTGATTTATCTGCATAGTTACATAAGAAGATGATTTTCGTGACGATTCAGATAAGCGATAAAGTAGGTATCAATACTATTTAATTACAGACAGTTACGGACACTTAATCTTTTGTCACGAAATTATAATTGCCCTAATGACCTTTTTATACTTACATGTACCTCAAATCTGTAATCGTCTCCGTAATATTGGTGTACAATATATAGAGAACATAAAAATAAAAAAATTATTGTAATCGGTATTTTTAAATCAAAGTATAACACATTTGTGCATTATCATTATTATTTATTTGTTGGTTTGCCAACGGAATACATTACATAATTATAACAGCAATTAACATTTTCAACATGATTATAGCGATGATTCCAATTAATTATAGGTGAGCAAAACTATCCATTACAATACTTTTTGTGCAATGATAAGTTTAAATTTCAAAATACATAAAACAAATACGACATCGAAATATTGTTCCAACCTGATAGAATTTAATAATATATACATATTTCATCGACATGTGAATCAAATTGGCAATGTTGATTACTTCGGCAATTGAACTCTTTAGATTTTTTTTTTATCACAACATTTTTTTTTATAATACCAATTTATTATTTTGACGGGACGCCCCTGGCCTAGCACACGCGCCAGTAGCGTGCCAGGTGCGCACGCGCCGCTACCGCTCTACTAACTGTTCGGGTCTTCCTACACCCTCCAAAACAACTAACACTCTTTCTCATTCGCAAGCAAGAACACACCTCTTAATAATATTCATCATCCATTTATAGTTTGTTAATACTAGTTTATCAAAGTTTCAGAAATTTGCAATATAAAAATTAATTTAGGTAGGTAAACCTTAGAAAAATGTTTTTCAATTGTTTCGTGCCATTTATGACGGGTAAGTATTTGAAAAACTATGATGGGTTTTTTATTCGGTGTGATTTCTGACCTTACCCTAAACGAAACACTAAAAATAATACTAACCTTAGCAATGGTAGATAAAAGATTTTTTGGAAAGAAAAACATTGAATATGTATTAGGTATTAAAATTAAAATAGGTATTAAAATAGCGAGCTGAATATAAAAAATACCATATTTCGACATGTCATGAGTTGCTTTTCTGTTGTTATTTATATTTCTGATGTGAATTTAATTCGTTTTATATGTGTTTATTTATTTATTTAAAATATATTATGTTTTGGTAGACGGTGTTCCGTGGTAAATGTAAAATATTTTTTATATAATTTCTTATCAGACGTAAAATCAAAACGAGGAAATCTATAATATTAATTTTATTTTTGGTATGTAGGTGCACAGATCTGCTATACATGAAAATATGATAAAATGTAACTTTCATAATAAGAGTGATGATCAATTAATATATAAATAAAATAATCATCTATGTCTATAAAATGCAATTGCTACACAAGTATAATTTTAAAAAATTCAGGCTATATAATTTGTTCGGTATCCTAAAATTCCAATTAATAAAAAAAGGACTCTGAAGAACAATAATAAATCTACTGCTGACGTTTACCAAAGATACTCCTTTTTTCCATTAAAACGATTTTATATTAAAAAGATCCTTTGACAGGGATATTAATCATACCGACGACACAAGTAATTCTCATGCTATCAATGATATAAAATACTTGATTATGAATAATCATTCCCATTATATAATAAGAATATATACCCAAACAAGCATTTCATCAATTCCATAAACATGACTATTTTTTTCTCTTATTTGTTCTTATTTATGCTACTAATAACTATGATTGATAAACTGTAAAACAACATTGCACACCTTTAGTGGCGGTGAATGGCTGCCAAGTTGGTTTTGGACAGCTATCAACTTTAGCCTTCTTTTGTGATCGCAAAGCTCGTAATACTCGTATATTATAAGTATTAAATCTTTTGTATTAGAAATGTTTGATTCCGAGGGGCACGCGTCTCTAATAATAATGGAAGGAGGTACCTATTACCTACCAACTGCATTATTTTATCATGAATGACTATAATTTATAGCAAGGAATGCTGCATAAGTGTGCTTTGTGATGTTGTAATATTGCAGATATAATGATTTACATAAGCAATAGGGGAAGTATTATAAGATCAGTAAGTTAGGTTACTATCCCTTAAATATAAAATATTTAATTTTATTCATATAAGTGAATTTCCAGAGTGAGAAGAAGGTACCATGGAAATTCAAAATAAATTTTCTTTTGGTCAAAGAAATTATTTGTGTCAGTCTATACTTATATTCAATATCCTTCCAGAACATAATATTAAGACATCTTGTGCACTTTTCGAAAAATATTAAATTATCGGTGTTAAAATTGCCATCAATTGGTTCATCTTTATCCTCTGTTGTTTTATCAATAGGTACCTAAATATTTTTTGTTCTATTTTTACTACTTTATAAACATATTATCCTCAAAACAGGCTTGTCCTAGTGAGGTTAATATTGAAATGTGAACAATAATACCTACCATGTAAAGAAACAATAAATAAATAAAAAATAAAAGATGTCTTACTTCTTTCTACTCGGTAGTCGATTTCCGGCTACGGGTATTTGGGAGTCTTATATATACGTTCAAATATATTGATATAACATTGATGTGTGTTCTATAAACTCGCATCCAGAAGTTTCCTTGCTCCAACAACACGTTATCTACAACTTTACTAATCTTAAAGTTTATCCATTTCGACCACATGTTTAGAGTCCAGCGTATTCATTTCATCAAGAGATTTCCAAAGGCTGTTGACAGAAACGAGAGATTTTGTCAATGCAGAATAATTGCTGCACATTGCAAACAATGCCCACACATCTGCCAGAAATCTGTCAGTAGCTTTGCAAAAACTTAAGTCACCCAAGGAATAATAATTATAAGGGTAGTAGTAAAGGGTAGAGACAGGGGTGAGTGAAAGTGAAATGTATGTGAGTACCAAATACCTTTGTGTGTTGGTATGTGTTTATGTGTGTTTGTGGTGGTACGACGGTGCAGCTGTCAATTTCCGAGCAATATTTTAGTGCCTCAGCTCCGGTAGGTACTCGTGATCACCGATTGAGCCCAAATTGATAAACATGACACTGTTGTTGATATAGTCAGTTAGTCGGTAAACAGTAGTATTAATGAACGTGGATGTAATGGACACTCCTAAATATTTCATTGTAGACAAGCTTCTGGCCGCGTCTTCGTCTGCGCAGGATTAGTACTTCTATTAGACTTTTTTTTATTTTCCTAGGTCCCATCTATGTTTATACCAAATTTCTTAACCTATTTATTTAAAATAAGAATAATAAATAAATAATAATAAGAATAATAATAAATAATAAAATAAAAAATAAATAAAAATAATACTCGAGTAAGTATTAGGCAAGTACTTCAAAGTATTAGGCGAGTACTTCAAATAAATTAACTAATTTTCTAAAATAGAATTTTGATTTAAATGAAAATTGGATTATTTCTCAAAATGTGATTCTCAAATTTTGACACTTTCTATTAAACATTAATTCTTATTTATAATATATTGAAAATAGCTAACTTTATATAGCCTATATGTTATTCTGACGTATGAGCTATATTATTGTAAAGTTTCATTAAAATCCATTAAGTAGTTTTTGCGTGAAAGAGTAACAAACATACATACATCCATACAAACTTTCACGTTTATAATACTAAGTAAGATAAGATTCGTAAATGCAAGAAATTATTTTGTTTAGAATTGGTCGGTCTAAAGTTTAGGTAATCTTAATGGAATGAGAAAAACTCTAATAATTGACAACTCCCCACCTTACTGAAAGAAAAATGTGCCTACATAGTAATTTTTTTAACGAAGATAAGTAAATAATGCGTTGTTTTTTTTTCACCTTATCTAATTGTAAAAAACATGTCAATGTAACGTTGAACTTTCAATTTAATCTAAACTCTTATTTTATTTGGTGGGCGATTATGTTATTATGACGGTTATATTATATTATAGTACCGCCGCCCCGGGAACCATTTATTGGATAACCAACACCTCTGCCATAGGTCACCTTAAGTGGTTTGCTACGTTTGGTGACTTAGCAGGGGTGCCCGGGTTCATGGGGTGAAGTTTATCTAGGTCTTGACGGCGGATGATCTGGACACACTGAACCCCAGATTCCTTCCCTACCCTCATACATTTTTCCTTCCCTGAACTTCCTCTACTTCCTTTCATTAAAAATACCCTCCACACAACATGCTCAAAGATCACATAGGTCCTGAGGGAAATTATTTTTCTCAGGGAACCTGTACGGAGCTAATGTAAAAAAAAATCGATTACGTAAAAATAAATACCTCAAAAGTGTTTTTTCTCCCGAGCATTGATTTTCTCAGTGAAATATTTTTACAGCTACTGTTGTTTCTGTCAGAACGACAGGCTTATTTAGACAGACAGATTTATTTAATTACCTACCTAAATCAGTGATGATCAACTTTTTTTAAATTTATAAATTTGTTCGTGGGCTGTAGGGGGTGGTAGGGTTCCTTCAGTTCAATATTGTTAAATTTTCAAGTCGGTGGTGTCGCAAACCTATTTTTAATTTTTAAAACGTTATTTAAAAAAAAAACAATTACAGAACGCTAAAAGCAAAGCGCCGCAGACGAAAAATGTCTCTAAAGCCAAACCAGTAAATGCTGTCAATTTGGACCATTCTGAAATATCAAATAAACCAATAAAAAGACCTACTTGCAGTTTTGGGCAACTGTTGTCTTTAATCGTGCGGAAAGTTATACACAATTTAGTCAAGAAAACTTCTGGTATTTCATAATATTCATATTAAAACATTTGAAATACATCAAACATAATCTCAATACAAAAAATTCTACACTTAAGATCGAACCAAGTATATGTATGAACATTTTTATTATTTTGAGCGGCTGACTCAAAACTTACAAAAAAAAGAAAGACTTAAGTTTTCCGCTAAACCCTTTTGCAAAACAGAACTGAAACATGACACGTTTTTAGATTTTCACGGCCAAAAGCATTTTCGTTGTTTTTTTTGGGGTGTTATGCCATCGTCGGATCTGCCAGATCTGCCCTGATGATGGACACTGCAACGCTGTCCGAAACGTCGGCGAAAGAAGGAGGTAGCGCAACACGGCATAACACCCCAAAAACAAACAACGAAATAGAACTGAAACATGTAAATATTCTTTACTGCAATTTTTTGTTGTATTTGTCAAGTGGGCTGTACACACATGGCTCGCGGGCCAAATGAAATGGTCTCGCGGACCGCATTTTACTCGCGGACCGCAGGTTGCTCATGATGAACCTAGATGCTCTATTATATTTTTCAATAAAGACGTGAAGTTTTTTTTATGTGCGTCTTCTTTTCGGCTAGCATCTAACTTTTTCTAGTCTTTTAACATAAAAGTTTTCTGTTTGATTGTATGACTTCTTATTTAAATAGTCGTTGGCCCATCCTGTTTCCTACAGTCTTTAGTTAAGCCAATATTTGATTAGATTCTCTTTGAGATTCCTCAATCTAAACCCCGTTATGTCGGTAAGGACGGTGGGTTTTTTCACAAGTTTGACTGTAAGAAATACTTCCGGCTTCTTTTGATTGAAATCAAAAGGAACTTCCCGCCTATGTGACTTTTAAAGATCATGTTACAAGAAGAGGGGAGACAATTCAAAAATTTAAAAAGAATTCTGTTTATATAGTGGAATGCAGTACCTTTTTAAAATTATTTTTAATTAACCAAAAAAAAAAAATTCAAAAAAAGTTAAGTTTGTATTTTGTATCAACCCGTCCGACGAGAGATATATATTTTTTTAATTAAATATATTTGTATTTTAATTTTATAAATATATTTTCATGTTATTATCATTTCATAAGAGTCCCAATTTCCCGGAGCCAATGGGACTACGGCACCCTCAAATTTGGTGTTTTGTGAAGCTTAAGAAGTGAGTAGGGTTTGGAGGAGGTGCCTGTCAATTCAGGTCTAGTCACTGAACATAGCTAAAGTCATTTCAAGTAAAGATTCAATTCTAAATGGTGGTATTTCATCAGGGCCCAGGGCGATACTAAGAGTACCTTTAAATCATATTATATGCGTTTTCAATCCAAAGAAAACAATTTTCATATAGGCTTAATTATATTTAGTTTTTATTATTATTTTTCGTCTCAGAACAAACTAGGTATTTATTTCATCTAAGGAGGCGTGTAACGAATTTGAATATGAAAATGACTAAATGAATATTGCAAAGAATTAGGTTTTTATACCGCTACTCTACGTTTGGTAACTTAGTAGGGATGCCCGGGTTCATGGAGTGAGGTTTGTCTTGGTCTTGACGGTGAAAGCGTCTGCTCACCAACCGTGCGGCCGGCCGGATAGGGAGAGACAGTTTGAAGGATTCCTTTTGACCTTTCCACTCATGACCTGATTTTGTGCTTAACAGAATATCTTTCTTACTTAATTAAGCCCACAATAAATTAATGCCATTAAAACTTTTAATAAAAGATTTTATATTTGGAATATATATTTTTACATTATGGCCACGCGACATACCTTAACATGTTATAATTAGGCCGTGCGTGAAGGGATGGCAATCGTAATAATAATAAGTATAACAATTCAAGTGGGGCAAGAGGTTTGAAGGGGGGAAACAGAAGATCATATGGACTGGCAGTTACACCATAAGCCACATCCATCCCCTATATTTCTGTGTAAGAATAAAAAATAAATACATTTCTGACTTAGTGGCGAGGGGAGGAATATTTGAAGCAAATAAAAATTATGTATGCCCGCTCATACACCGGTAGGTATCGTACTATAAAAAGGCAGTGATCGACGTTGCTAATGGGTGGTGCAAAGATTAAATACAAAAAAAATATTACTACACTTTAGTGTTTACGTTTATAGAAGAAGCATATTGAATTCAAATATAAAATAGATGTAGAGAATTTTCTTAGTCCTCCTCACTAGAAGATCCTGTTGTGAGGGGCACCATGTTTTAAATAAGTCAGCGACTTCTATGGTTGGTACAACTTCATGGTTTGTGTAAGGTTTTTCATAAAAATATAAAACGATTTTTTTAACATAGTAGTATCTTTTTTGCGATAGTTCCTAAAGCCAAGATTTGATGCACTTAATGTCGTTATTTAAAAAAAATGTTTGGCTGTATGTGGGGGTTTGTTATATAACTTTATTCATAAAAGTTGAGAGCTCATTGTCCAAAGGTAAGTATTACACTTAGGAACATTTAGTATGTCTATTTGCTTGGCTCTAGCTTTATAATTATTTTTAACACCCTATTGGGCTTTCACATGGCTTAGGTACTAACATTTATTATGTAAGTATTAGTATCATAAGTACATACATATTAAGATTAATTTATCAATACACATTTTTTTATGTGACACATTTCAAGAGCTCCCCTGTCTGTACCCACAGTGTAAAGACAAAAGAACTATATTGCCTTCCGCTTGGGTAGCATTCTGAGGCGGGTTAAGGTAGAGGTTGTAGGAAAGAATCCATTAACGAAATAAATAGTTTATAAATTCCGGAAATATCGCTCGCCATACGCTCGCCCAATGAAAATGTATGGCGAAGGATGTGCCGGAATAGGTCAAGCCCAAAAACGCTTTACAGCGTAGTGTCTAACAGTACCTTTACACAATTGTCCAAAGAAATGTCACCAACTGAACGAAAATTCTTTTTTCAAACTTTTTTCAAACTTTTTTAGGCAGGTTATTATTAATTGTAACTACTACCTCCTACCTATGAATTCTAAGTTCCTCCTGTCCTAAAATGAGTTTTGTAACTCATCGGGATTGCTCTAGCAAGAAATTAAAAAAAAAAAAAAAAAAAATTATTATCATTTTGATTATTCTGATTTGACAGCTTGTAGTAAGAATAAACATTGAAACACTGTTGATTTGTTCGTAAGAACTTCAGTCCCGTTTTTAACCGTTTTTACGAATAAAATGATCGTATTTTAGAATAACATTTTTCTCGGTGCACCATATTGAACCGGAACCGGAACGTAACAAATAAATTTACAGATAGATGAAATGAATGAACAGGACTACAAGTTTGAACTTTTTTAATTTAGTTGTTGGTGAATCAGTTAGTTTCGGGCCACCCAGTCCACAATTGCAGACGCCTGCGCCACCTGGCGGTGCAGTTAGGGGCGATACCGGCAATGGTCCCCTCCGTAATCTTCCTCGACATCCCCCCTCGGATCTAAACTCTTATTTCCGGTTTGTTCGGCCATCGTGATGCTTACTGCATTATTCCCGACCAATTCGCGATCATAATTCAGTCGGACACTTTTAATGTTCGCGATAGATATTATGTGAAACAATGTGTGCGATTCATAGGTCTCCTCAATTATAGTAATAACTACATAGGTAATATTTAGTTAATATCTATTTGAAGTGCAAAACGATTTGGGGCACATATTCAAAATGGAATAAGTAGGTACTTGCTGATGCCCTTAACCCGCTTCCGAAAAATTCCGCTTTGCAATAAAATCCGAATAAAAATAATATTTCTGAATATGTTTAAAAACTGTTTTTGAAAGATGATGAAGTACACTTTCTAATTTTATTATTAGAAATAAAGATATGATTTTTTAAATATAAAAATTTTGAATACAAACATGACACAACTTTGAAAATCTTAAATTTCTGATAACGAAAAAAAAATAAAAACACACACATTTTTTATTAGAGAAGTGTATTTCAAACGTTATTCTAATCTCACTTTTTGTCGTTTCATAAAAAATAATTAATAAAAAATTCTCACAGTAAGTTTCATATTTTTCCTCAAATTGTGGGAGAGAAGTTTAGTTTGATGGAGGTGTAGATTTTAATTATTCCGTGGTTAAATTCTAGATTTGAATATAAAGCGTGATGTTTTCTCTTTTTAACAACGTAGAGATCATATTTCCCAATATTTATTTATTAACGCCCTTTTTTAGGGGCTTTTACATATGGATAGTAAAAAATATAGTACGTAACTAAACTGCGCCAATACATTTGTTTAGTGAAAAATTGAAGATGTTCACTGAATTGGTTATGAATGAGAGTAAACTATGCCAGTAAGGGAGATACAGGAGTGAACCAAATGCGAAAAAATTAGCCGAAGGGGTTAAAACTCAACTATTCTAATGTTCTACCCCAAACCTTTAATTTAATTTAAAACATTAAACAGTTGGAAGCACGCTTGTATGGCAGTCACTGTAAAAAGTCATATTTACTATGTTTAGGAGCAATTGTGCTATCTTACCATACATTATCAATAAAATTTATTGGATAACCCCGGGAACCATTTATTGGATAACCAACACCTCTGCCATAGCTCACCCCCAAGTGATTCGCTACGTTTGGTGACTTAGCAGGGGTGCCCGGGTTCATGGGGTAAGGTTTATCTAGGCCTTGGCGGCGGATGATCTAGACACACTGAACCCCAGATTCCTACCCAACCCTCATACCTTTTTCCTCCCCAAAACTTTCTCGCCTTCCTTTCCTTAATACCCTCCACACAGCATCCCCAAAGATGACATAGGCCCCGAGGGAAATTATTTTCCTCAGGGCCTCCTGTGTGGACCTAATGTAAAAAAAAAAAAAACAATATTTTGCATGGATTTGAGAAAATCATTCGAATATAATTTTTCATTGCCTGCAAAATTATCATGCTTAGTAATTTGTATTGTTCAACTTCCCGACAACTAAATAATGAGTATTAAGTTTAGCTAATTACTTTATGCAGAAGATTAGCCCCGAAATGTCCTCGGGGTTCTTGGTCGAAGAAGGAGTAGTTGAGAAGTCGCGGTTAGCCAAGAATTCGTCTAATCTAACTTGGAGGTTGTGGTGACCCCGCTGTAATAGCCCGGGTCACATCTAACGTATGAACTTCATCGATTTGTGTTCTAACGAAATTGGTTAAGTTAAGATACTGGAACAATTATATAAATAAGTCAATCTTTGTCACTCAGATAGTACGTATTATTATAAATATTATCGAAACAAATCTTTAAAAGTACCTTGTTTGAGTTTAGTATATTTTGTATCTGATTTCGCTTGACGGGTAGGAAGGTGAACAGGTTCACTTTACATAAAAAACATACATAAAAAAGTAAAGAATTTAATTAAAAAAGTAAAGAAAAAACTAAAGAATTGTATAAAATTAAAGAATATTTAGAAGTGAAGTAAAATGGGCTTATAAAATTAAAAATGGGCTTGTAAAAAGGGAGTGATGTTCTTACGAACAAATTAATAGTGTTTCAATGTTTATTGGCGGGAAAATTTAAGAATAATTTGTTGGTATACGTACGAAATTACTTATATCAACAAATTATTCTTACATGTTCCCGCCAATAAACATTGAAACCCTGTTAATTTGTTCGTAATAACTTCAGTCCCGTTTTTACAAATAAAATGATCTTATTTTAGAATAACATTTTTCTCCGTGCATACGCCCATTTTACTTCACTTCTAAATATTCTTTAATTTTATACAATTCTATATGGGCGAAAATAGGGAGGTAGTTCTGAATGCTAAACCAATCTCAAGCCATTTACATCAACGTTTTGATTTTGAATAAATATCTAATACCACAGAAATACAATACAGTACTCATTTTCCTCTCAGCAAAGATCGCCGCAAAAATAGAATTTAATGATTTAAACCGATCTCAAAACGTACAAAGACATTGCTTTTCTAAGGCACTCCGGCGGGTTATCACCAGCAAATCAACAATTATTTTTGTTTCTTTTTATTCATTACAGCAAAACCAATACCTACTATAAAACGGAGTGTTAAGCCTATCCTTATTTCTTTAAAAAATGTGTTAGAAATTGAACAGCCAATCTTGGTCATGGTCAGCGAGTGTTTTTTCCTTAGATGCCCAAAAATCGATTTATCAAATACGCCCGCGAGATTACGATCTTTTAACAATACCACATGCTGTTTACATTAAACTTATTAAATCACCCCAAAGCCCACCAGGAACGGAAAGTATCGTGTTGCACAAATACAACATCTTTAGTCCCATTCAGGTAGCCGGCCAGTCAGTCTGTTTCATCCCTCGCCACAAAGGGATGATCGATTCCAATCCATCAAAGGGGATGAAAAAAACACAGACACGCGCCTCCATAAACCTCGATTTCATAAAGAGATTAAGGTTAAATTAAGGATTCAAAAATGGCAAAAAAACGACAAGATTTCGGCAATTGATCGATTGAAAATGAATTAAAAGACAAACGCCCACATTTCGCAAATACCGCGGTGGTTTTCAAGATTGAATAGGACAAATAATGGCGGGCGCGATATTGTTCGCGAATAAAGGAGATTTGATCTTATTTGGATGGTTGTCAAGTAAATGGACTTCAAATTGAAGACTCTTGTTGTTGGCTGACAACTCAAGATTGATGTTGTTATTTGAAGATCGCGAGGACATTTTATATCGACTAATAAAAAAATAATAAATCAAAATCCAATAAACGATAAATTTTACAACTTTTAATCCTTACCTCAAACATATTAAAAGTGGCTCATGTAAAGAATTTATGATATTTCTATTATGTGTAAACATTGAAAAAATATACATAAATAATATTATTTGTTTTTTCTATTGTTGATTTTTTATTCTTTTAATTTTTTCTATCGTTAAAAATGGTATTAACTAATACCACAGTAAAAAATAACATTTTGTTTGATCTTTGATGATGTGTGTTACTTTTATTAAATAGTGAAATTATTAACCCCGATACAGGCGAACCCTAGCGGGGTTAATAATTAATGCTAAACTCTCTCTCTCTGGTTTCAATCCTGGGATTGGTTTGCAGCAATTTCCTTTAGTTTCTTCTTCCATTCTTCCCTATCTTGTGCGGCTCTTTTGAATTCTGCATATGATGAGCAGCGCATGTCCACCAGCAGGTCCTCCAGGTACTCTCGAAATAATAAATAAAAATATATACTGAAAACTTGCCAATAATATGTAAGTCATTTTGATTTATATAATGCATTTACGATAATTGCAAATTTACTGTTTTAAGAACAATACAATTATAAAGTTATTCTCTCTACAATGCATATTGCATTTTGAAAATCCAATGCGCCCAGCATTTTGAAAATCCAACGCGTCCAATCTAGCTTATTTTGTAATACATAATATATACACACATAATATAAAATATATACACACATAATATAACCGAAAACTTGTTGACTTGTTCAGATTCGTGGCATAAAGGTGTCGATGTGACCCATACTTAAATTTAATATTTATAAAAATTATTTATTACATGGCCGATACAAATCATTGATATAGAAGAATGAACCGTTTACTGTCTCAGATTAAATGAAGAACTGTTAGTCTTACATTTAAAAGACGGTACAGTTAAAGGTAGAACAACACCTTTCGGATATAAAATCGTTGAAACAAGGAGACAGATCAGACAGATGGCATTCGGTATCAAATTTCCCCACAAAAGACAAAGAACGATTTATAGGTCTGCCCTTAAACGGAATCATCTCGTCTTCCAAAAACATCTGTACGTTTTTATATCAGCGTGATGTGCAACATAGATATTGCGGTATTTCAGATTACAAAAGGGAGCATAAAAAACTATGTCCAAGTTTCTTAAAAAAAAAAATGGAAAAATATCTAAGGGTCGAAATAATGAAAATCAAGTGTTTGCAACGAGCTTTTTATATTTGTAAAGCTTTGACGTTTGTAACGTTTTCAAAGAAAGATACCCAATCACTCATATCCAAAATAATTATTATCTAGTGGTCAACTTATATTGCATTTTAAGTATAAAGCGGAAAATCATGTGACCCGTTTGATCACAGGAGACTACATTTGTCCCAGCTCACAAGTGTCTCATAGAAATTGTTTTTTCTCCCTTACTTATGATAGTTAAAAATATGATATAAACAGTATTGGAAAGAGAATATAACACGATATATATGCAAATGAAAAAATAACCACAAAATAATTGAAATGTACACCCTTATCAGACCAAAATTTCGATTACAATTGAAAAAAAAAAAAAATTTGGGAATAATTTTTTTTGTTTTACATGAAATAACAATGAGGTGATAGATAATAACGTTTATAATTCATTAGTCTAATAAAATATGTGAGTGTTATTATTTTTTTTCGTTACCGGTAATTATAGTTAAAATATATAAATTATATAATATATTAAAATATATATTTAAAAATTTAGGTTAATATTTCTAATAATAAAATTTGAAAGCGTATTTCATCACCTATCGAAAACAGTTTTTAGTTTTCGGATACGTTTAAAATTATTGCATTTGTTTGGATTTTATTGCAAAGCGGAAATATTTTTACTTTCTCACAAAATACACGAAATACGCAAGGGTTAAAAAAGCAGCTACAACTTTGTCTTGAAAATTTCACTGCTTTTTCTGCCTAGTTTTTTAAATCGAGCGTCTATTGTCTTTATGCTATGTACATCGATTCTAATGAGCTATGAAACTTTAAAACGTTAATTTAACTGTAAAAATACAAAAGGTCAAGACACTCGTTTCTCATTTATATAATATGTTTCAAAAATACTTGAATGAAGGTGTTTAAAACTTCAGCGAGGCCAGGAAGTGATTTTCTTACTACTAGATAGGTTGCAATAATACAAAAATAATAATAAATAAAAAAATATAGTAATAATTAATTTTAAAAGTCTTAATTGGAAATCGCCAACAATAGCCATTTGTAAATGCAGAAAAAAGTCATATTCGTTTTGAGTCCTGACGTGGCGAAGCGAATTCCGCGCCATCTGTCCATTAGTTTCGGGGTCTCCCTGCGCCGGGGTCTCCTATTTATTTTTTGTGGCCCTTCTGAGGTCAATAAGCGTAGACACCCGGAAATAGGCATAAGGCTATTCACCTCTTTAAATAATTAGGCCATACGGGTTTTTTTGGGTGTTGTGAGTGGAATTGGAGAGTACGCATATTTGTAATATTTTTTTAACTAATATTTCAGTTAGAACATAAATGGTGTAACTCCAAATATTTGGAAAATTTAGATAATACTTGTACACGTTTAAAACGTGTTAAAGTATCAGTGCAGTATTTTTTTTTTTAAAGAAAGACAAACATCCCGGGTTACGAATAACCCAACAACATTTTAAAAACTCCTACTACCACCACACTAAGCGGAAGATGTTGCTTGCTTGTGATGGAGAACTTAGCCAGCCGAGGAATCGAACACGGAACGCCTGGGTCCAAACGCAATGCCCATTCAACCACTGACCGGTTTTTATATTATATTGGTTTATAACCATATATATATTAATAACTTATTTATCAGGAAAGCAGAATTTTGCCTGAGTAAAACATATTTATTTTTGCAATGGATGCAATTTTATTTTTTAATGAAAAAACCATTTACATATACCTAAATGATCAAAATAAAAACTTCCATACTCAAATAAAACTGAGATATAACTAATTGATGTGTCTTTTGACGTTTGATCGATTTTTCAGAGTAAGATTGTAATATGGTGATTTCCACAACAACAAAAACAGCTTTATACAAATTAATTAAATATTTTAAAACTGATTATTAAGACAAAAATGCTTTACTTTATTTCAAAACTCGGCCTTTTATGTCACGAAAGAAGGCAATTCCAACAAATTAAAAAAATCTATTTTTATTCCAAAAAATCTCGCAATACAAAAAAATAATCATAACACCCCGTTGAGAAGGTACAATTAAAGTAGAAAAGAATGTTCTTGTACAAGGGGTCTTTAAACGTCGTTGAACACCCGCTTAAGTCTGAATAGATAAATATTTACATCCTTGGCTAACTTCCACCCTCAAAGATAATTTTCCAGACGTCTTGATCGCTCGTCTTACAAACACCCCCTGCTGCCTTCGCTTCCCCTGCTTGCCAAACGTCATTACTTTACCCTCTTGGAAAAGTTTTTCCATAAAATAAATATTCTCTCACCCTATTGCTCTATAATCTTTCATATTATTTGTTTTCATTAAGTTATCATGCTACAAATACAAAAATGAGTGTTTTAATGTTTTAAACATTTTTTTTACGTTAGCTCCACACAGGAGGCCCTGAGGAAAAAAAATTCCCTCAGGGCCTATGTCATCTTTGAGGATACTGTGTGGAGGGTCTTTTAAGGGAAAAGAAGGCGTGGTAGTTCTGGGAAGGAAAAAGGTAAGATGGGTGGGTAGGAATCTGGGGGTCAATGTGTCTAGGAGAGACGAATGTTCGAATCCTCTCTCCCACTGCGATGCAAGGTGATGGGTCAAATGAGTCCGGCTGGAGAGGTCTAAATCAAGTCTCCCTCAACCAGTCTCTCCTGATCCGGCTCGCAATGCAGTAGGTGGGTAAACGCATTCACCGTCAAGATCCAGACAAACCTCACCCCGTGAACCCGGGCACCCCTGCTAAGTCACCAAACGTAGCGAACCACTTGGGGTGACCTATGGCAGGGGTGTTGGTTATCCAATAAATGGTTCCCGGGGCGGCGGTACCCATAACCGCCTCCCATATTGGTATCTTATTGCAAAGAAAGTTTCTGTAAATTAACAACAAAAAAACCTTTTAAAGTCATTCGAAGCTTATAGATTTATTTAGAATCAAGAATATGTTATCTTTAAACATAGTTATTTATCCTAAATTACAGTACCTACCCAATTTCCAAACTGGAAAGTTTTAGGTAACCTAAATGAAAAAGAATTGAATGTTAAAATTCCGACTTACCTTTATTTGTTCTTAAAAATTATTTTCATAATATAATGTGCAATAAGAAAAAAATTGGATTTTATTTAAATAATAAAAAGCAAATTAATTGATAATTCTCAAATTGTTCCAATATTTTATTAATAAGTTGATAAAATAATAGTATCTATTAATAAATATTAATTTTTTTCGTTCTTCAAAAAATTCGAAGCGTTTTTTACCGCCCTGCTAACAGTAAACTTTCCGAAGAAATCCTCAAGAAACCCCCCGCCAGCAACATAGAGCCTTATTAGTCTAGCCAAGGGCTGTGCACGTCGGTCTTGTGTGAGCGAATGGATAAGGAGCGACCTGTTGCTCGGTGGGCGGAGGTGCCACCCCTGGCCACCCTCCCACCTCGGGGGTTTACAACCACTTGTAGAGAGGGGATGTTTCTTGGAAAAGTAGGCCGTTGTTAGTGTGAAGAAAATATTACACCCTTAAATAAAACTTTTATAACTAACATACTTTGTGCTGATTTAAGAGTACGAGGTTATTCGTTTTTTTTTACTTCTGGAAAGATCAAAACGAGTATATATTTAATTTATTAAGATTTTTTTGCGTATTTGCACTGGTAACAAAATATTATATATATATATATATATATATATATATATATATATATATATATATATATATATATATACCAATTTAATGTTACATTAATATAGGAGAAAATTCATTTAATGATCGCTTTACCACTGAGAGAGATTTTAAAAGAGCATCCGTGTTGATAATTAAATCTTAATATATAAAACAAGGTCAGGTTAGTTACACCATTTATAACTCAGGAACATCTGGACCGATTTTTATGATCTTTAATTTGTTGGATTTGTCTCCGTACCGATTAACAGAAAAACCATAAAAGCATCTGTAAAAACCACGGGGAAAATAATTATGAAGAAATTTTTTTTTTTCATATATTTTGTATGGAACGGCTTTTCAAATAATGTGCGTTGGTCGACATAATTTGAATCAATTCGAACTGTCAATGGTGTAGTGTGCCGAACATTTCGTGCTTAGTCAACAGCTCAAATAAATTTTTTGAACTTAGAGTATTTATTTTAACTTAATAAAAACTTTATTTATTTCAGCTAATAAATTAAACACAACATTCACTGATTCTGAAGCGGTACGAAGTTTGCTGGGTCAGCTAGTTTGTAATAAATTAAAAAGGAAAAGAAAACATATCTTTGTTTTTAGTAGATTTAGGCATAATAAGCTTACACAGAAAAAAAATAAAAAACTGCCTTGCTAATAAACGTGTTCGAAATTTTACACAAATATAATTAACCATTTACCTATGTGTCGTAAAGGGTAGTTTATCGGTTGTATTCAATTTAAAACGTGTTTAATAATAAGGTCCATAACGTAAAGCGTGAATTGGACATTTTAACCGCAATAAAATGGAATGTTTAAAATTAACTAATATTATTTGAAATAGTGCACTAATAAATGCCAGTCTCTTGGTGAAGTCGGCTATTACGCGGTGCTTTCGCCCCGTTTAGTGCGGCCAGTTTATCACGTGGCCTCTAGCCTTCCCTCACCCCACTCAACCCCCCCGGGGAGGGAAGAAGCCTTACTGACATTACGGAGGCTAAATCCTTCTTATGTTGACACCGGTTGCGTAAATCAAACTTACAATAAATTTTATACACGTACGCGCCAATATTATTTTTCATTGCTTGGGGAATGATGAAATTACTTTGAGGAGTTCCATAAAAAAATATTTTTATTTTGAAATTATAGAGAATAAAGGCGTTATGGGAAAATATATGAATTTTGCAGGACTGAAGTGATATGTGCTTGATAGGTTCTCTGGTTTACTAGCGTTCCTCCTGGCACGAGGTTTATGAATGAAAATTGCAGGTGCTAAGATTAGTAAGAATGTGTTCGGAAATCATTAATTATCACAATGACAAATCTAACACTTACTTTCTATTCTTGTAACTAGAAAAAATTAGGTTTTTGTAAAATAAATGGAAATTTATTACTTTTATTTATTTATTGTTTAAAAAATTTACACGAGTGTTAACAATTATTAAATTTATGATATTGCCGTTGGAATGGAACTCCAATTACAAAAAGCGATTTTTAACACTTGGAAAGGGAGGACTCAAAATTGTAAAATAAACTTAAAAAACAATCAAATTTCTCTAAACTAGCTACTACGTACGGAGGCCTGAAAGTACAAGTGGATAAGGTCACAAAAAATATTTCTGAGATAATCCACTTCAAAGTCTTGTTACTGTCGTTAATTTATTTTTATATCTATTTGCAAAAATAAATAATATAAATATAGAACATTTTTTGATCTAAGATTATAGTTTCTTTGCAAATTGTGTACCAGTTATCCAATAGTGTGAATTTCGTTAATTTCAAAAGAAAATTGTTACGAAGCTCGTTTTGCTTTTTAAGCTTATTACGTTGTACAGTTTCAAAAGATGATTCTTATTTTTATTGAAGTTGTACAAGGAAATACGCTTCAATGAAAAGAATTAGGTAGGTATTGACCTACTCTTTTATAAATTTTTTTTTTTCAGAAAAAAAATCTCTACTCTATAACTTTATTAGCATGTGAGCAATGAGCAAATGATTCGGGATGTTTGTCGAAATTTTCTCAAGAGACGTTTCAGATTATTTGAAACAAATTTAATGATTGAAAGCCAATTTGCGGAGTTCCTCTTTAAAAAGCAATAAAATGCAATAACAGGCGGGATG
The DNA here is from genome assembly GCA_951813805.1 of Limnephilus auricula. Lineage (NCBI taxonomy): Eukaryota > Metazoa > Arthropoda > Insecta > Trichoptera > Limnephilidae > Limnephilus > Limnephilus auricula. The sequence goes on from OX638404.1 coordinate 15,457,252, forward strand.
GAATGCAATGATCCGTGCAAGAATACTCCAGACTTTTACAATGGGAGGCTGAGGGCCAGAGATGGGCAAAGAGGGTGGAGTGCACAGCCAAGCAAATATCCCACATCCCGCACGGAGTCAGTCATACTGCAAACTGCAAACTGCAACTGCACGACCTCAGTTTCAGCTGCAGCCATATTGCAGTGAGCTGAAGTTGCCAAATAGTTGGAGATATTAATAGGTTTCATCGTTTCTGTAATTACCATAGATTCTTACTAAATTATTACAAGCAGAAATTTATTTTGTGAACTAATCAATATTAAATCGGATAAAAGGCATAAGTTTATGGCCAAGTCAAAACCTCACTTCAGAATTTTTTTGTGTCGCATTTTATAAGTTTACAGTAACAATTCTTGCAGATTTTGGTAGTTTATACAACTGTTGTTACTAATAAAATTAATTTGTAATAGAAACTCGTGAACAAATAATGCTAAAAAAATATACATATAACCTTTACGACGTAAAAAAAATTACATTTCTTACGAACTCAATTTTTATAACATTTCTTTTGTGATATATTACAAAAATTTCATCAAAATAATGTAGATAAAACTAACTTCCTAATAATTACTCAAATCTATGCTTTCCACAATGGATTTATATAAAAAAAAAAAACAATGAAAAAATAGACTTCGAATACGACCATATCAAGCGGCATCCATTTTGTCCGCCATCTTTGATGCTCGGCGCGTCATTGTGAATTATTCGGAGTGGCTAAACGCTATCCAGTATTTCGTTATGTCAAGAACGAGAATGGCCCAAGCGATTCTCACATTGTTCTTCATACAATTTCTTTATACATAAGGAACAAAATCGCTTCAAATTTTTTTTTTAATTTTCACTGGTGGTCACCGGAGGGCCAACGGCCAATTAGAGGTTAAGTACGAAAAAAAACCATTACACAATGAGCTCGTTATTTCGCCACGTTATTTCCATCGTGAATGATGCAGCTTTAATAATTAAACTATGATGAATTAATTTTTTTTAGACAATTTTTAACTGTGACGATATTTCCGTCAATGAGCTTATGAGTTTTAAAAAAATAAGGGAGTGAAAATATAAATGTCTGTTCATTATTTAAACGTTGACTTCATAACATTTCAACATTTCGACATGCTCCAATGGTTCATATACATACTGTCATTAATAATAATTGTCAGTGAGTAAAAACCAGACAGTGGGTGTAGGTATTTGTTGGTATTACGATAAAAGCCGGTTTTCTAACATGCACCCGTGGAACCTCCTTTGAAATCCAGTCCATATCGTGCGGTGCTCATCGGAAAAAACGCAAGGAAACATGGATTAAATGAATGCATGCACCGCGTAGCCCAGGGCGGACACAGGGGTGTACTAGCCATTAAACACTGACCTAGGAAAACAGAGAAACTTTTTTTAAAATTCGTCTTTCTTGAAAACTCTAATACTTGTATCTATCAGAGTAAAGCGCACTTAATTATTTGGGTGAAACATCTCTCTCCAATTCTATTCTATTTACCCCATGAGACTATTCTATTTATTTAAATTTTTTTATGTATCTTTCAAAGCTTCATAGCTAATGATAAAAAAACCGTTGCGAACTGTTCACAGTTGTCAATAATTAAAAAATCCAGATTTTAAAAATATGTTAAAAAAAATTCATGTTCCCAGCAACCTTCTCAAATGTTTTTACTGCTAAAAAGCAAAATCTATGATCCCACAAATACATGTCAATCAGTTGACACAAAGCAGCCTGAGGAAAATACTTTCTTTCGGGACTTATGTCATCCTTGAGGATGCTGTGTGGAGAGCCTTTTTAGGAAAAGAAAGTTCTGTGATGTAATGAAGTTCTGTGATGGAAAAGTTGTGAGGGGTGGGTCGAAATCTGGCGTCAGTGTCTCCAGGAGTGACGGATGTTTGAACCCATTTCTTCCACTGCGGTACGAGGCACTGGGTTGAAATTGAGCGGCCGGAGAGGAAAAAAGCTCTCCATCAACCAGACTAGACGATTCGGCCCGCCACGCCGCAAGTAGGTAAACGCATTTGCCACCAAGACCTAGATAAACCTCACCCCTTGAACCGGTAACTAGACATCCTTCTTAATAATTTTCCCAATTAAACAAAAAAAATCAAGAAATGTTATATATAGCAATTTTAAAGAAAACTGATGTCACCAATATATATATATATATATATATTATACGACATTTTCACTCCCAAATCCCCAGACAGGCCAAATAAGATGTAATTTCGGTAATTGAAAACGTTATATAATTTTTTCCCGAAGTAAGAAAAAGTTAGCTCATTTTCGAAATACGGAAATGTCCAGTCCATCACTTTTTTTATCTCTTTATTTATTAATTTAATTCAACCTAAGACACATTTACAATTAAAGTTTAAAGTTCGCCCCTGCATAGATCCGCCGCGCGCCACTGCTTTATATATGGAAAACTCCTCTTGTCATAATACGTAATATGGCAATAAGAATGGGAGATTACCGCCGAACAATGGAGGAGGCAGTGGGAGGCAAAGATGGGCGGCGAGAGGGATAGGCAGGGGGCGGCGCGGAGCGGGGGGCGGCCGCTACATCTGTGGGGCGGCTGCGAGGGCGGGGGCGGTAATTAAATCTGAATTAACTCGATGACAATGTGACGCAATGGGAACAAGGACTTAAGACACAATCAAAAGAGGATTGTATTAAGTGCATCGTTTCTTACAGGTGCTTAAATGAGTACCTACCAATCTCGAACCATTAAAAATTGAAACCAAATTAAATTAAAAATTTCCACATATTCAAGGATATTTTTTTTTGCATAATTTGTCTTTGTCGATTATTTTCTATTGCCGTTAAATGATTGAGTAAATTTCCATTTCAATAGTTACTACCCGTTTTTTTTAACCCGCTAGATTTACACTTTTTGATATAATAATACACAGAGAAAAATGTTATTCGAAAAAACGATCATTTTTAAAATCGATTAAAAATGGGACTGAAGTTCTTACGAACAAATTAACAGGGTTTCAATGTTTATTGGCGGGAACATGTAAGAATAATTTGTTGGTATACGTAATTTCGTGCATATACCAACAAAGTATTCTTACATTTTCCCGCCAATAAACATTAAAACATTCATAGTTTGTTCGTAAGAACTTCAGTCTCGTTTTTAACCGTTTTTACTATTAAAATGATCGTTTTTTCGAATATCATTTTTTCCCGTGTATTAATGAACAATTGAAAATTTAACATCATATATGAAGATAAATTTGGTAAGAACGGGTAAGCAGAAAAATTAAAATTGTTTAAATGGAAGAAAGTAATATCCGGAAATATTATACTTCTATGAACATCCCCTGTTCTTCGAGGCAGTGCAATGTTGCAACCTCGTCTGTGGGATGAGAAATGAAAGACGAGGAACGGACTGAGAAAATTTTGTTATCAGTAAATTACTAAAATACCGCAATTTATATTTAAATTATGTCGAAACATTCTGTGAAGCTCAGTATTTTTCTATGGACGAATAAGATAACACTAATAATCTATGTGAAAATGAACAAGATACATAAAAATAAAAGATAACGGTCGCAACTGGGATACGAAACCAGAAGAGATGAAAACGACCATTCTATAATAAATAATGTTATCAATAAATAAATTAATATTTTTTATAAGAAAAACTCTCTTTTTAACTTTTGAAGGTTATTCCCATCAATGTAATATATCATTGAAGAAAAAGATAACAATAATAATCTAATTTTTTTAAATTTGAAAATGAACAAGACACAGAAAAATAATAAAAGATAACGGTCGCAACTGGGACTCGAACCCAGAACCAGCTGCGACCATTATATTTTATAATTTTTCAGTGTCTTGTTCATTTTCATATTTAAATTTTTTTGATTATTATTGTTATCTTCTTCTTCAATGAAATGAATTCATGTTCATATTATCCTGAAGAACAAACCTTTGGTTTCGAACTATGTCGTAGATAATTGTGATTATATAAGTAGTGTATACGAAGTAATTTGTTTTCATTTAATTCCAAATATATATTTTGAAAATACAGGGTGTCCGCGTAAAGTGCATTAACTTCGGTTGGTGATTCTACACGATGGTAGGAGTAAAAAAGACTAACAACTTTTTTCGAAATTAGAACTTTTTTTCCCATACAAAAAGACGTACCGATTAAAAAGGTACAAACTTACCCGATAAATTTGCTGTGAGTCAGCGGGTCGCGTTGTGGCGACTTTAGTTTTGATTGGCGCGTATCATAACAGCTGAAAATACCTAATAGTGCAGGTCACACACGCTGTACTAATTTTATCTTTCTACCAAAAAGTACCCCTAAAAGTTGGAATTTCGAAAAAGTTATTTAACTTTTTTAATTACACTATCATGTAGAATCACCTCCCGAAGTCAATGCACTTTGCCCCCGGACGCGTATTTATTTTTCCGTGTTCAATACGAGGCAGTACTGCCTCGAACTCGACACGGGTTTGTAACGCCATTTCTTCTTACAAACCGGTGTTGAATACGAGGCACGCATCCTCCAATCGTTCGTAATTACGTTGCGCATTTATTGTTAGAGAATACACAGACCCGTAATTGTATTAGGCATTTTTTGTGTGTGAAGGATGGGCAATAAAACGCAATGTTAACCCGTGTCGAGTTCGAGGCAGTATTGATGCCTCGTATTGAACACGGGTTTGGAAGGAGAAATGGCGTTACAAATCCGTGTTGAGTTCAAGGCAGTACTGCCTCGTATTGAACAGAAACGTAAATACGTCCCTCGGACAACCTGTATATAGTGGTTTACACAAAGTAATTCGTTTTCATTTAATATATTTTAAATTTATATTCGGTCATTCTTTGTTGACTGTTCGGTTCGAAGCATTGATCTAAAGCACACGCATTGTTACAAAATGTCCGTTACAAGTAATATAATGCCGTGTTTAAAGTCTCGAAGATGCGAATCGCGACAACTTCTCTTAACTTGCACGGGAGTCTAGCGTCGCCGACGAGTTTACAAAATGATCCTGTGTACGAGCCTCTACGCAGATGTATGGCAATAGTCAACAAGATGAATCTGAATTCTTGCGAATCCCTGTGAAAGAAAGACCTTGCCACTTCCCAGTTATGTAACCTACGAATCCCACCCCTCTACCATGTCTTCAATCACACACACAAAGTCAACACAAAAAAAACACTCCACCAATTTTCCTTTTCCCATAATTTTCTTAGAATTTTCCTCTGATCCGTCCCCTGGAATGCACCAGGATCGCACACTGTACTGAAGGAGGCCCGTAATCACGGCTCAATGCGCTCATACGCAATTGTTGTTTCGTAGAATTGGTTTCCCTAGCTGCTGCTTGCTCCGCGCATAAATACTCGCATAATGAGAGGACATCTTTTTGTTGCTCGTCTTTAGGGAAACAAGGGTCTTGTTGATTCTATATCGCAATATTGTATGCTTTGTTTCCATTCTCAGAATTTTTTTCATGATTCGAGAATGAATTTAAAACTCGTATCACATTAAAAAAAAGTGTAAATAATTTCTGTTTCGTATCTCTATTATATTATGAGATCAGCGTGTTGTTTTTTCGAGAAGCTTTAAAAATTCTCCACTGGTTGTAGAGCAGATTATAATGATTTAAAAAAATATATATTTTTATAATAAATAAATCAACAAACAAGTCCCGCTAAGCCAATTAAATTGGCTTGTCAGCAGGTGCTTATAATTCAGTAACATATACATAATTTACATCTTATATCTACAGATAATATTTTTTCATACACAATATAAATATTTTTTTCCAATAGCCAATTTTTCACAATATATTTAACCTTATTCATAGAATTACATTGTTTTATAGTATACATAGAATTACAGGTAATAAATTAAATATCTTCGGTACGTTGTATTCAAACGTTCTCTGTCCGTACTTATTATTAAATTTCGGAACTATTAACCCGTCGTTGCGCGTGATGACGATAGTATTTAAATTAATTACTCTCTAACTCCAGCCAACTAAAATGGTATAGTTAGGAGAAATTGTGCATATGAAATCTTATACTTGGAGCGTGTAGTTTGTATTGCAAGAATTAAAAACTTTATAAATTTTATTTATACGTTTTCTTCTGGAAAATACCTCAGAATACATGCATTTTTTCACTGTGCCTTTTGGATGTTGTCATTTTCATTGATTTGAACGAATTGACATTATTTTTCTTTTCGCTTTTGTCAGCACCTTCTCGTAACAAAAGATCACTCAATCGTCACACTTAGTTCCCTCTTAATACTTTGATTTGCAAAAATATTAACTGCACAGTCCGCTTATAATGAAGGCCTATAAACATATCTGGAAAATACACTGCTTTCACTTAAAGTTCAAAACGACAGCACGTTATTTACACTCATTTCATAGGGTGTTTACGCCACGCTGGGCTTTTTAAATAGATTAAATAACAGAATATATTTAATGAGTAAGAGCTTTCGAAAATTATTCAAAAAGTTTTTAAAGATTGCAGTGCTAAAACTGATAAACCAAATGTGAAACTGCATTATTAAAACATGTAAGGCTGCGAATAAGTTTTCAAATCGAGACGTGAACCGAGCCACGAATTATGGGAAAGGAACAAAGCAACCGCAAGCGCCGATTCATGCTGTCTGTATCTAACTACCTATTTATACTCATCATCGCAGTAACATAAAATAAAATAGAAATAAAAGCAGCACGCATTATATGACAACTCACTAAAACTACATTAAGTACCTGTTTATAAGCTACTAGCATCCTTAACGTGATTATTCACAAAAACGGCGCTATACAAATCATCCAATTATTATTAATATTATAGTTTGTAAGATTCGGCAAACTGCTGGTACAGATTACGCTTAATTATATTCATGGATTCGGTTACATTTTCACACAACAGTTCCCCCAAAGTCGTTGCCCAGATCATTCATCGTATTTGTCATCGATTGTCTCTAATAGGGCTGTTTACGTTTTGCAGACAAAATTTACCTACATTTTTTCTTCATATAATCACAATAATATTATTATTTCATCACATCCTTCATCGCAGTAAGGATAAAGTAGTAAGATGATCACCTCAATCGATTTCTTCATTAAACTCCTTATAAATAGTATTGAAAAATTGCAGCAAAGCCTTCGTTATCTGCCGGCTTTTCTCCGCTTAACAAGACGCTAATGCTGCATTTGTGCCATCCTACTTGTAAGTAAACAAAAGCTTTGTTTTAAAGCGCAGTCATTCCCCCGCGGTGCACGGTGCACCATGCAAGGATGCATCTACCACCCACTCCCTTTACCCACTACCTTATGCCGATGCATGAAAGCCTTCAAATAAAATTGTTTCAAATTGATATTCTAAAATCAGAAAATTATAAGCTTTAGTTCTTTTTAGGTTTTGCGCGGGAATCATAATATATGACATATCAATATACCAGCACCATTGACGGTCTCGTGGTCGAATGGTGAGAATTTTGCCTCGCAATCCGACGGTCGCGGGATCAATTAGACTCAGTATCGCCCTGGTGTAAGACCACCATTCAGAATTGAAACATTGCTTGAATTGGCTATAGCCGTGTTTGGCGACCAGATCTGAATAGCCAGATACTTCTCCACCTTCCTCTTCCCTATCTCTTTCCCCTATCCACTACATCCAGCCTCACAACGTACCCCAATTGAGGGTGCCATAATCGCACTGGCTCCAGGCGGGAGCAGTTGAGACTTTTGTTCAATATTCACATTAAAAAAAACCATCGCAAGCAGTTCAAATCACGAGATAGTCATAGAGGCGCTATTGTCCACCTACTAATATCTCATCGAAGCGTGATTAACTGTGTAATAAATGTTCATCGTTAATTTTTGTCACATTTAACCCTGTTTTATTGCCTATTTTCTTATATTTTGTTTTTTTTACATTCAGTTAAAAATGTTTTTTTGGCCTCTTTGCTATACGAATATTTTGTAGGTGTTCGTTAATTTTATTTATTGCGTCTACGTACTCTTCACACGAAATACTAGTGAAAAAAAATTTAAAAAATCCCTTTTCTTTAAATCGGGCAATCTCGTTAACTGAAATGTCCCCGTTAAGAATATCACAACAGGTGTAGGGAGTAATTAGTTTCGTGTTACCAGCCCCATTACCTTGTGTAATGTAATGAATACATTAACAGTAACCCTCTGAGTTCTCACACGGTCTTCCATTCCTGCTGCTTCCGCCTTACTTCCTGACCGGAACTGTCGCAGGTTAGAAATACAGCCTTAACCGGTAAGAATTAAGGCGCTAAGGGTGTACCCTTTAACCCCTACAAAGAACTCCTGATTATTCTAAGGACAAAATGAAATTTAAACATTGCAATTAGTTTATAATAATATCACTATACTACTTTCTTTGTGTATTATCATTGAACCTCATCTTTAACTGGACACGTGCAATGGTTGGAAAAAAGATTTATAAATTTCTTATTCATTTCATAATTTTTTAAATTTTATATATTATAATTAATTAATTAACCTTTGATGTAAGTTAGATGGTTTAAACGATATAAACACCACCATATGAAAAATATATATATGGGAAGAGCACCCCAGAAAAGATTTTAAAAATAAATATGTTATCCATATGTTAAAACTAATTCAAGTGAATAGCATTTAAGGTGAAATATCACGCTGGCCCGATTGGTAGAGACTGGTAGAGGGAGACCTTTTGAACCCCCTTCAGCAGAAATCTTTCAGAATATCCATGAACTTAATGGTTTATATTATATTCATTATTTAACGTTCAAAGATTTTATATTCAACTGTGTGTTTCCTAAAAAAACTTGAATAAATATCCACCCCCTTGCACCGCAGTAAAATAAATGGATCCAAAACTCCCTCACTCCTGGAAGCACTGACCCCCAGATTTCTTCCCACCCCTCATACCTTTTTACTTCACAAAACTTCCTCTCCTTCTTTTCCTAATAAGATCCTTTACACAGCATCCCCAAAGAAGAAAATGCCTTGAGGGGGAACTATTTTAATGTAAAAAATATATAATGTCAGTAAATGCAATGATAAAATTTTTTAAAGTGTTCATATTATTTCCGAACCTCGTGTTTTATCGTCGGTGTGTACGAACAAACTTATCTAAAAAATCTATGCAATTAGATAGTTTATGTAAATACAACTTAAACTGATAAACTAATATGAAGGGTTAACAACTTCTCACAACTACAACCGGTATATCACGCATGCGTTCCGCGGCGGCGGAAGCGCCGGAAGTGCCCGGGCAGGAGCCGGAAACGCCGAAGTAGTTGGTAACAATAAGCATTTCCTGTAGTCGCCTTCAAGTCACGCACCACGAGACGCCGGCCCTCCTCGCTTCTGTTGCTCCCTCCAACTTGCTGCTATGGCTCTTTGATTCTTGTTGGTTAGGCGTTCAGGTGTATCGGCGTCGCGCAGGTAATTAATCGACGTCCGTTTAGCAAACCTCAGAGATGTTTACAGCTAGCACGGAAAATAGCACGCATGCTTTAATAATATCATTTACTTGCATCGTTATGTGTTCCACAATTATTGTAAATAGTGCTTAGTTTTGACATTAAAAACAACTCAAGGCCAATGTAAAAGTAATTACAACTACAACCGGTCAGTGGCTGAGTTCGCATCGCGTTTGACTTCATAATAATAATAATAATTGGATAATTTGTATAGCGCCGTTTTTGTGAGAAATCACCTCAAGGGTGCTGTACAACTTATAATATAATTCTTAGGCTATATCTAAGTTTATTATTTACAAATGTATACAGAAACATACTTACCTGGTCGGTCACTTCCGATAAACACACTTTAATAAGAAAGTTTATGCTTGGAGAAGATACCAATTTGCTCGCGGAGGACATTATATTGAAAACACTGGACATTGCATGATTTTACATTTACTGCCACCCATCACTTTTGGTATTCACTTATAAGAAGAATAATGCCAAAGATGAGTTAATATTCATTTTGAAAGATTTGTGAATTTAATGATTCTTTACGACTGGAGAATTTTCATCAAGTGACCGTTATAAAAGCTTACAAATAAGAATTAGCTCATATTTTCACAATTGGTTATTTACAGTGTCGCGGGCTGTGAATGTGAAAAGGTTTTGACTTTATGGATAAGACAGTCTGAACAGATGAGTTTTGAGTTTAGCTCTACATTCCGACGAGTCTGTAATCATTCTTAACTCATGTGGCAGCCTATTCCATGCTTTAGGTCCCGACACTCCGAACGCGCGCTCACGGAACTTAGTATCTGGTGTACGTTCCTCCATCACGACACAAGCAACATTTTCAGCTTACTGAATAGTAGCCGGATATTTTCAAATACTGTCAGGTTATTCGTAACCCGGAAAAGTTTGTCTTTCTTTTCAAAAAAAAAAATAACGAGATTAGGAAAGCGACGCGTACACAAGAAGCCCGAGACGCCTCAGAAAGGAATGATCAAGTAAATTAGATATTTGAAATGGATAAGACGGGTATAAAAAAACTATTCAAAATCGAAACGTTGCTTAGAATGGCTCTGACTGTGGTTACTGGTCAGATACTTTCCCGCCTACCTCTACCCCCTTTTTCCCCTCAATTTGGGAGGCGGTTATGGGTACTGCGTGGCGGGCCGGAGAGGAAAACTTTCTAACTTCAGCCAGGCTCTCCCGACACATCGCCTTGCACAGAAGTAAGAGGAATGGATTCATATGCCCGCCCCTCCTGGACACTCTGACCCAACTCTCGTACCCTTTTTCTTTCAAAAACTTTCTCTCCTTCCTTTCCTTAAAAAAACTCCACACATCATCTCTAATGATGACATAGGGCCAGAGGGATTTTTTTCTTCGGGACATTTAGTATGAAGCTAACGTAAAAAAAACCCTTCCAATCCCTATCTCTTCAGCCATTCAACATAACCAAAACGAGGTGGCCATGATCCCAAGGCTTGTGCGTTGTTCACAATTAAAAAAGCTTGAATGTGAATGAATCAAAAACTATTATTGAAGAAGAAGAAAAAAAAATTAATGATATATTACATTGTTGGGAATAACCTTCAAAAGTTATAAAAAGACAGTTTTTTTTAGTGAATACCTCACAAGAGTCTCAACTGCTCCCGTCTGGAGCCAGTGAGACTATGGCATCCCCAATTGGGGTATCTTATGAGGCTGAAGGTAAGTGGGAAAGGGAAAGAGATCAGGAAGAGGAAGGTGTGGAAGTACCTGGCTTTTCGTTTCAATTCTGAATGGTGGTCTTACACCAGGGCAATACTAAGAGTATCTTCCACTGTTGTTCTAATAAAAAATTGAATAAATAACTGTTAGTGCTTAGAGTTGTTTGAAGATCTATCCTCCCTACCAACCCTGGAAAATAGTGGCGTAATTTTTAACTTAAAATATACGTTTTTTCCCCTTTTATACCAAATGATTTTTTTATAAACTTTCTTATTCATTGAATTTTAACGAAAACATAACCGCAAACTTGAATAATGTTTACACTAATTATGTTTACACTAACTTATATATTTATGTTTACGATAACATATATATTTATGTTTACACTAACCTATATATTTATGTTTACACTAACCTATATATATTTACACTAACCTATATATTTATGTTTACACTAACCTATATATTTATGTTTACACTAACCTATATATTTATGTTTAAACTAACCTATATATTTATGTTTACACTAACCTATATATATTTACACTAACCTATATATTTATGTTTACACTAACCTATATATTTATGTTTACACTAACCTATATATTTATGTTTACACTAACCTATATATTTATGTTTACACTAACCTATATATTTATGTTTAAACTAACCTATATATTTATGTTTACACTAACCTATATATATTTACACTAACCTATATATTTATGTTTACACTAACCTATATATTTATGTTTACACTAACCTATATATTTATGTTTACACTAACCTATATATTTATGTTTAAACTAACCTATATATTTATGAAATATTAAATATGTATTAACCCTTAATGTTCCTTAACGAATATTTCCCGCACACTATAATCATCCCAGCGAGAAGATGGGAGTAAAGACCCGCCCTGAAGTGTGTCCGCACAAAGGACCAACATTTACACACATAATTGCATAAAAATCGTTATGAAAGAAACATGAATGGATTTTCTGGGTGAACTTTAGTCCCACCCTCGGATAAGGGTGGGAATGGGTCACATCTCCGATGGCAGATCGGAGCACGCGTCAAACGTTTAATAATATTGTTTGTTAGAGATCAGGTCGTAGTTAAAAAAACATTAAGCTTGCGTACTTTAAAAAATAAGTGAGTATTTAATACGAATAGAATAATACCATTATGTGATACAGGCTTAGATATTTATCTAGCGTTGAAGAGCATATCAATAATGCTTGGTTGAAATCGGCGGAACCTTTTTAAAATTAGAATTTAAAACATTTTTCAAATCATTTGTTTTCATAAAAAAATATTATTCATTTTCCAAGCGTAGGTTAAGGCGATCCGCTCACTGAAGAGACTGAAACCAAACTAAAAGTGGCTTGTTTTCCAACCAGACTTTCTACTCAATTTTACGATTTCAATAATTATCTCAACTTGTTTAATCATAGACGAAGAACAATCAGCTGTCATGTCACGCAACTGGCATGTCGAGTCGCGAGTCACTGCCTGCGTTGCCATGGACAACAGGTTTTTGAGAAGTTGTGTAGTGTGCGGACCATCATATTTACATACAATTTTTTTTATTTGTTTAAAAGATACGGTGTTAGGTCCCTAAAGTATGTGTGAAAATGATGTACTTAACATTTTAGCATCTAGTTCTTTTAAAGAAACAATGAATAAATAAGGAATAAACAATATAGCTTCTAGTCCTGTTATTCGTCAGTTCGAATGAACATTTGAAAGCTTAACACCTCATAATGGAGCCAACAGACCTAGCTATAAAAGCTCAAGCGTTATTTGGCTTGGCCTACTTCAGCATATCGCTCGTCGTACATTCCCATTGGGAATGTACGGAAGCCGAAATGCCGAAATACGCCAAACCAAATAACGCTTGAGCTTTTATAGCTAGGTCTGTCGGCCCCATAAAGGAGATGAGTTTGCGAATATTGTTATATTGACCTAAAAATCCCAGACTGTAATATTGTCTTAATTTCATGATGCGAAAGTTCAGCGTTAGAGAATTTAACCAAATAAATAGATTACTGTAATTATTTACGATCATAATACCTTAAAGTAGATTTGTAGTAAAACGTTCTACGGGTAAATATTGATATTATTTGCTATATTGAATAGATCTACCACAACTGAATTGTACATTCCATATCTAGCAACAATCTGGTAGAGCCACAAGCCCCCCCAGCGCTCCCGCCAGGCTTTGATTGAAATCATCCCCCATCCGCGGGGGTAGCTCGGACGCCGTCTATGGACGCCACCCCTAACTGCATTTTTCCCTCTTGAGAAACAAAAGGAAAGACGCCAATAGGTTCAGAGCGCTGAATAATCCGAGGGTACTGCGCGTGCCCTCTTTTTACATACAGATTTCGCCTCATACTACTTTGTGCGCATCTGCCGATTTTCTGCGCCCTTAATGCGTTTAATGAAAAAATTCAACCAAAATCACCAACTCGCAAGTCGTGGCTTTCGACTCAATTGGTTTGGGTGTTATCGTTTGTCTATTTAGAATCTCATCATCCGTGAATGATTCGATATCACGTTGAGAGTAGGCTTAAATCCAGTGGTTGGATTATGAACCCGTAATTTAAATATATCGTCGGTTAAGAGCGATTAATGGATAACCAAAATTTCATAATATTGATGTTCCAAATTAAATCTAACTAATTCTTCACCTAAACATAACAAACATCTCCACCTTGCCATACATTCCTTGCTTCATTCACATTCATACATCATCGCAAACATACTTTTCTGCTTTTGTGTCTCTTGACATCGCCTGACTCAAGTGATATGAAGGTTAAAACTATTTTCATTTAAAGGTAATACCTAAACAAAAAACATATTTTCACCTCGTTAATCTTTTTTGTATTTGTTTTTTTTTGTATCTTAGGGGGTTTCTCACCATCCTCCCAATAGCTTATCTACATTAATAACGAATATTATTAAAAATAAAATACTCGCAGCAGTTAGAATACTCTGCCAACTTATCCAATATATAGCCACTACTCATAGGTTCGAGTACCGAATTATAAACTCCAACTTAATAAATAAATAAATCTTTAATCGAAAATATTCGTTATGAGAGTAGATAAGCTATTGAGAGGATGGTGAGAAACACCCTTAGAATGGTATTTCATAATTATGTAGAACTCAAAATATATACTAAGAAAGTTGGTGTTAGGCATCACTTAAAAATATGGAAACAAAAAACAATTTACGAAACGTAAAAAAGTTATCGGCTTAACGTGTTAAGGTTCTTTGTGCGGAATAACTTGTTAATTTAAGAAAGTTACGTAAAGTGACAAAGGCTTGTTTTGGTACAGTCTATATAATATTTCTTCAATATACGTAACTTTCTTAACCCCTAAAAAAATTGGCGTATTTTGTCAGAGGCTAAAAATATTCCCGCTTTGCAATAAAATCCAAATAAATGGAACATTTGTTAACGTATTCGAAAACTAAAAACTGTTTTCGAAAGGTGATGAAATAGGCTTTCAAATTTCTATATTAAAAATTACTATGCATTTTTTTAAATATAATTTTTTTTTGCGAAAACTTTAAAAAGTTTTAAAAATGGCTCACTTTACTTTTTTTTCTAACTAAAATTACTGATAATGAAAAATAATAAAACACATACTTATTTCATTAGATAAATGAATTATAAACCTTACTGTCACCTCACTTTTTTTCGTTTCATGTAAAAATAATTCTTAAAAAATTCACAAAGTTCCATAATTTTTTTTCAAATTGCTATCGGAAACTTTGGTTTCAGAAAGGGGTAAATTTTAATTTTTTTGTGGTTTTCTTTTAGATTTGAAAATATAGTTTGTTGTATTCCCTTTCCAATACCGTTTAGATCACATTTCTGACTATGATAGTAAGGGAAAAACAACGATTTCTGTGAGACCTATGTGAGCTGGGACAAATATGGTCTCCTGTGATTAAACGGGTTAAATAAAAAAAATAGATTATATTGGGCATACGCACAAGTGAAAATAATCTCACAGCAGTCCTAAAACTTGCCGAATTAACAATAGAAAGCAATTAGTTATATATCAGTTTTAGGGAAGACAAAAGCATGCACGAATAATTATTGCTGAAGCAGCTCGTTGATGTCTTCAATCAGAAACAACGAAGTGACAGTAACGGCTTACGTTGATGACAAAGATGTGAATGAACTTACAGTTTAGAATAATTAAATACAAGATTCTGAAATGATTAGTAATAAAATAAATTTTGGAAATTCGTAGAGTTAAATGACACCCTCAAAGCACAAATATATGTGTCGATTATAATCCACCCTCCTTTGCCGGTGACTGGGCCTGGAAAGACGGCACCCAGTCACCTACATATCAGTCAGCTGCAGTACCCTCCGATCGAAGTTCGATTGGCACCCCCCCATGTGATGAAGCCACCCCATAATGATGGACCCCCCTATAAAATACTTGCGACTTAGACCAATACATCCGACGCACGTCGATTGCCGATACCAACACCCGCCGAAATGATGCGATGGCTTGATGTTTACCGACACAAAATCATATTTTCACAGAATTACATGATACTTTTTTACAACCAGTAGATAAAAGAAACGTATTTGAAAAATGTACCATTTATGTTGTTAAAAGTCATAAAATGTCATAAACATATTCATAGCATCAGTTTAAAGCCAAAGGTCATTTGTATCTCTTTCTAGTTAATTCATCCAAATTCATAAAATAATTACACATTTAAAAGTAGAATTCAAATACTGATAAAATATCTACATAAGTAGTAGTGTAAATTTAAAAAAAAAACTATTTCTGTATTACGTTACTTAAATCTGCTTCTTACTAATATTATAAACGCGAAAGTTTGTATGGATGTATGTATGTTTGTTACTCTTTAAATCGAAATTTACTGAATGGATTTTAATGAAACTTTACAATAATATAGCTCATACATCAGAATAATATTTAGGCTATAATTTATAAAGCTAGCTATTTATTTTCAACATATTGAAAATAATAATTATAGTTTAATAGAAAACGTCAAAATTTGAGAATGACATTTTGCAAAACAATGATTGTTAAATCAAAATTCTATTTTGGAAAATATTTAAATTAGTGAATTTATTTGAAGTACTCGCCTAATACTTGGAATCGAATCAAGAATTATACATATTTCAAATAAATAGGTTAAGAATTTTGGTATAAACGTAGATGGGACCTAGGAAAAGCAAATAGATTACTCGAAGTACTAATCCTACGCAGACGAAGTCGCGGGCAGAAGCTTGTAATATATAAATAATAAAATCGGTTTAGGGTCAATGGTAATAAAATTGCTGCGTTATAACTTTCTACATAAATATACAACGATTATTCATTCATTAACAGTAATATAAAACATTTGGTTATTATCTAAAAAAAGTACAACCCAAAAACTCTGTAATCAGTCAGGACTCATAATACAATGTTTAATAGTTATGACAATCGATACCGTCGAGTATAAATAATATCATTTTAACTAACAGGTAGCTTAAATCTCTTCATTAACAAGCAAAAACATTTTTTTTTTAGTATAATGAAAAAAGAAAAACATATTTATAAGGTAATTTTCTTGAGAGAAAAAAAAAATCAAATATCTTGCAAGAATATAATCTTGTTGCATTTACATCGATTATCTTAAGTTTTAAGACACTGTATCAAAAAGGTAGAAGACGTTACACCGCTGAATTATCCGGCGTCTATTTGAAAAACGGCCGTTTTATTTGTGTGTTTGAAAATGTGCAACTTAACGGAACAGAAGTGTGGAAGAGAGTAAGTAAGGGATGGTTGAAGGAAGAAGGGGGAAGCGCGTGCAGCTGTCGATAGAACCTCATCAGTGCTATACCGCCAAGTAGCAAGGGGGATTCCTAATATGCGGTTGCTGGGCACGCGTTCGAACCAGACTTTCTTCATAAAGTCGACGAAAAGATTTTTAAATGAATTTTTAGGGCATATTTCGCATACTTAGTCGAATTATTACATATCTGAGTCTGGTCTGGCGGTCGAAATTCCTAAAATAACGTGTACTATGAAGTTACTAAACAAATACATATATATATCAAAACCTCTAGATATTGTCATGTAACAGGATTTTTTTAAAGGATAAGTATATACTTTTGATGTATTTTTCACCACCGTTTTTGCCCACTATACTATGGATATAACTAAGCAGAAATCCGTAGTATAAAGAAGAACTTAAATAGCTCTGGCGTTCTGAAAATTTCAAAAATTTCTAGATAAATAAAATTTTCATTACCAACAAGATCTATTGGGCATTAAAATATTAATTACATTAATAAAAAAATAAGACGAGACGCCATATTTTATTTACTAAGTTGGCCTTAACACGTGCCTTTGTTATGAGAGACCAATCGACCACCATGCTAAGCATACCATATCATACCACCATAATTAAACAATATTTTTTACTATTTATTTTACCATAATTATGGCTGTAAATGCCTTCTATATAGGTAATCCTGTCCATTAATGAAGTGTAAAAATACGATAACCGGCTATTTTTTAAATTTCTAGCCTTGTCCTTTTCCTGCAACCATCAACTTAAGCGGCAGGAATGATAACCGGTACACAAAGAGGCTCGTGGGGCAACCGAAGAATAGGTTTTTTAAATACTTTTTATACATATACACTAGTGTAACTCCAAAGGGGAATCCGTGACGTCACAAGCTTGTCGTCATCGGTTGAAAAATATGTATAGGTAGGTACACCGTAGCGTCTAGCTACTAAATTATATTTTATTACCTACTTAGTAAATTTATTTAAAAAAATAATTGATTGTACAAATTAAAATATAATATTTTTATTAACTATTGTTATAAAGTGCGATATTTAGATTTTTAAGTTTAACGGTATATTGCTCTGATGATGTTCAAGTACCTATCAAACGAATATAGTCAAATGATTAAATATATACAGGGTGTTACAGGACGTATTTGACTTACTTAAACAAGTGATTCCTGACATTATTTGGAGAAAAAAATGTAAATTAAATTTTGGTCTCCGGAGACAATTTCGATGCCTTTTTTTTTCAAATAAAATATTAAAAATCAGTAGGTATTGAACAGTTAGAGGCTGAGTGACGAGTAATGACGTGTGAAAGAAAGTTTATTGTTTGGTTCTGAAGAAAAAAAAAGTCACCGAAACCAAAATTTCATTAACATTTTTTACTCCAAATAATGTCAGGAATCACCGGTCAAAGTATGTTGAGAACGACTTGTATTAGCCTGTATGACACATAATTAAAAAGTGATAATAACTACGTTTTTTCATAATTTCAGGTGAGAAATAAATATATTATCGAATTTTTAATTATATTGGTTTTTTAAATAGGCACAGGTAAGATTATTTTATTTTTATTAACGTACCAAAGTAGTCTCAAATACGCATGTTACCGCAAAAAATGAGTTACTTCCTTGGTTGTCCAGATTATATTAGGAATGTATTGAAATAAGGTCACGAAGGGACTCGGGTTGTAAAATAATGGAAACAAAATTACTTTATTTTATTATATCTTAACAAGTCTATTGACTTCCCATGGTGGTATAATTATGCCGACCATGTAATAATGTCTTTAAAACGGTTCGCTACCAGCATGCTTATGTGAATTGGTAACTGTAAGTGGTCGTGCTTGGAATTGTGATTGGAATCGATTTATTTGGAGCAATTCTGATATTATTGTTTCGGAGAAATTAATTTTTTGGAACCGAATGGAAAATCCTTAAATGTGTGTACCAATTTGAAAAAAAAGACGTCAAAAATCACAATAAAATATTTCGACCCATTGGCCACAGACAGAAAATAAAGTTGTGTAAAAAAATTATTGATACATTTCTAGCATTGAAGTAAGTCCAAATTGACCTTACTTCGGGCAAACTATTTATCTTTACCTATCGTTAATATCTTCGGTGATTGTGATAGGCGGGTACCTAAACCTACCTAATACACCATACCGCACAACAATCTCAACTGCTCCCAACAGTCCCCATTTCGGGTATGTTGTGAGGCTGCCAGTAGTTGATGGGGGAAGGAGATGGGGAAGAGGAAGGAGGGGAAATACCGGGTTATTCAGATCTGATCACCAATTATGGCTAAAGCCATTTCAAGCAACGCGTCAATTCTAAATGGTGGTCTTACACCAGGGCGATACTGAGATCTTCCACTCTGAAATGTGCGGCAAATATACTAAATATTTTTTTTATTAATAAATTGTTAAATAACACAAATTAATCAAAGAAAATTTATTTGCTCACGCCGAGATTTGAACCTGCGAACTCCAGGTGCGAGTCGAGAGCCTCATCCCTAGACCACGTAGGCGTAAAATGAGTACAAAAATCTATGACGACTCGACGCCGGGTAAAAAAGCTTGTTTGTCCATAAAAACTCTATTAATTTATCATAAAATCATAGTTTCAATTCGCATTATTCAAATTATTTCATTTAATCTAAATTATTCAGGTATCTATAGGCTTCATACAAATCCAACACAAAAAAAAATCAGGTCAATTTTTTATAAGAAAAGATCAGCTGTTTCTTTGGTCCCACAGTTCAATGAATCCTCCTCCACATGTTTCTGGATGTTACACTTTTTTTCTTCTTATTCACCTTTCCAGGTAGGTTCTATCCGGGGGTGGGTAAGGGCGGGGGTGTTGGCGGGGCTTTCTTCACAAAAGGGTTCGCGAACACCTTACGCCGAGGGACGGATGGGTTTGTTTTCATCCCTTTAAGACCGAAAAGGTTGTTTTGCAACTTTGCACCGGTTGTATAAAGCTACGCGGATTAACAATCTATTCTTGAAGAAAATGTTTCCTTTGGATATTTACATAATAAGCGAAGCGTAAATAAACGATCTACTTACTTTAAATGATTTAGTTCATGTGAAGCCTTTTAGGATGTACAACATACGTGGGTAGGTATTAATTTAACCTTAATACTTTTTGATCAATCAAAATATTATATCTACATATGAAAAATGTGACAATAAAGAAAATATTTTTTAAATGTGCCTAACTCAGTGTATATTTTACAGTGATCGGTACACTCAACAAAATCATCAACATTCGGGGAACAGATCTGAAGTGCCAGGTAATTTCCAATCTTCCTCTCCCACATATCCATCCCTTCCCATCAATATTTAACTTCACAACATAATCAAATCGGGGTAATCGTCCCATAGGCTCAAGACAGTTGGTATAATTAACTCCTTACAATACGTTGCACAACGTAAAACAACGCGTTACCTACCTAATAATCATAAACTTCGAGGATTAAACAAAAAAAACATTGACAAAAGCTCTAAAAGAATATTTTCTCGGCAGCTTTATTAACCAGTGACATATTTAGCAATCTTTATTTGTAACTCTTGCTAACTCTTGTATATCCTTCTAAATGTATTAATGAAATAATCTTCAACTACCTATATCTAGTGTGTCTTTAATTCTGTGTACCTTTCATTCAACTCCCCTTTAAATTCATGTTCTTGTGTAATATTAATTTTCTTATAATTGTATAAAGTTGTCCTTCCCGAAATGAGTGTTATTAAACTCACCGGGAATAATGTATTATAAACATTATTGTAATATATTATCACAAATAAAATAAAGTAAATAATAAAAATAATTTTTTTACATGGGCATTCCAATGACTTTGAGAACTGATACCAGTTTGCGTTGACCTAAATTAAATTAGATGACCTGATTAAACTTTGGAGTTTACAAGCTTTGCAATTTTCATAACGCCTGAGCTCTACAGTTTAGATTTTCTGCATCACATAAACAAATTTCTGCTGTGTTACGATCGATACTTCAAAAAACCATAGCCCTACTGATTTCCGATTCGAAAATGCTGAACAAGTTGTTCTCGTGTATTGTGTTCGTATAAAATAATTATACAATAGATACAGACGATTTCAATGAATACCGTCATAAAAATGGTACAATAATAATTACTATCGCAATAAAAATTATACCACGGCGCGTGGCAATCACGTTACACGTGCTAGCATAAGTATATTTAATCCTTGTCTAGTTAAAGCAAGATATTTTAAAGAGAATCCTCTGGAAAATAATTTATGCGGACAGTTTTTTAAAAAAATATTATGAAAAATCATGTTCACATAAAAAAATATATTTTCTGTATTATACATGGTGTCCAGAAACTAGTGGTACAAGCGGGAAACTGGTGAATCTGCCCCACATTAGCAGTCGATTTTGTGGTATTACTTTTTTGATTTGAGGTTTCGTTTTCAAGTAATTTAAATCCAAAAATTGTATTTTAAAGAGAAATCTTCTTTTTATTGTCTTTTTTAAATCATTCAGTTCCCGAAAAAAAATTAAAAAAGTTTTAAAAAAATCAAAGTTCTGATCGAAAAAAGTTATTTTGGTTTCTCTATGGGATGTTCACAGGTAGTTGTACCACTAGTTTCCGGACACTGCAGAAGCCTGGAAGCTCGTTTCATAACCACCCTCCGTGCGATATAACCCCCCTAAAATCATTTTATTTTGTTTTCTTTCTCCTACATGTCGGGGTTTGTTGTGAAGTATAAAGAAAGCTGCACTTTTTGCGCCCCCCTGTTTCGGATCTTTACTTATTACTGCAAATAAGGGGACGTGTGCACTAACAAAAAAAACTTACATTTGGAAACACAGCATTTTTAACAATAATATAAATATATCCGTAACTTACTGTATATGCTTACAGTCACGATCATATTGACTAAAACACAATTAAATAACAATTTTCTCATCCAATTTTTTTCCGAATCCGAAAAGTGCTGCACTAGAGTCCCAATTTCCCAATGTCCAAATTGGTATGTCATGAGGAGGAAAGGTATAGGGAGAGGGAGAAAATAATAAAATATCATAACTCCTGAGTATATTTGCAGCACGATCCAGAGTGACAGATACTCCCTGGTAAAATACCATTATTCCGAATCGAAAGGTTGCTTGAAATAGCTTTAGGCGTGATTGGTGGCCAGATGAGAATATCCAGGTACGTTCTGACTTTCCTCTTTCCCAGCTCTTTCACCTCGGCAGTATCTTCAGCCTCACAACATAAAATTGGGGGTGCCATAGTATCACTGGCTATGGACGGTTGGGAACAGTTGGGACTTGTGATTGTTCACATAAAATAATGGATTTAAATTGAAACTTTTGGTAAGTTAATACTGACACTCTAGGATGCCTTGATTCACAAATTCAATCCTATTTATATTTTGAGTTCCAGTTTGAAAATTTCTCCAAAACTCGAATTATTTGTAAATTTAGTTCGTCTCAACATTCCATTAGTAGCCGAATAGCTAAGGGTGGAAGCGACCCCCAATAATTGTTCACCCCTCGAGGTGGCTCTATTGTTCCGTTCAGACGGCCACCTTTCCTCGAATGTCCCCGAAAACGGACAAGTAGCATGTCTGCATCTGTTTTCTGGCCGCTTTGATAGGATACCCGTTTACGTGATTCTGCAATTAATTGATTCCAAATAGACCGATAACTTTATCGAACCTGCCTAGCATAAACAACAGAAAACAAAAACACAACCCAACCTAACCATTAGAATAGTTTTATATTTTTTTATTTCTTGCTGGAGCCATCCCGATGAGTTACAAAACTCATTTTAGGAGAGGAGAAACTTACAATTCATAGGTAGTAGTTACAATTTTACAAAGGTATTTTGATATCATAATATAAGTTTTATATTCAATACAGCATAAAAATAAAAATAAAGACAGGTTAAGTAGAACACACAACAAAAGAAAACAAGTAAAGAGAGAAAAAAACGTTTATGTCTGAGAATTTAATAACGACTGGTTCTAATAATGGAACTACCTCAATTAGAATATAACATAATTACATAAAAAGTCGAAATATTTAACATTCAGTTAGACACCTAATATTAATTATGTAAATTTGATTTTAAAAACCACGCACCTTCAATTTCTAACTTAATAAATCTTCGATTAAGTTGAGACTCTGACCTTTCATCGGCGACCTAAGTACTCACGATACTCCATCTCTATGGGTTGCATAAAGGCTGTAGCCATCTATGATGACCAGATCTATTCTAGCCAGGTTCCCACCTTCAGCCTCACAACAAGTCTCACTGGATCCAGACGGTTTGGACTCAAAATTGAAAAAAAGCTTTCTACTAGGAATGATATTCCTTTACATAAAAAGCACGCTTTAGCAATAAAGTTGCTCCAATCTAACCGAGTAATTATTTCAATCGTATGATGAAATCAGCTTTTTTATTCAGAAGCCTCAATTACCTTATAAAGGTTATCGCCAAATAAGGGTTCGACTATTTAATTTTACGGGGTTTTCGCCTGGGTGGATCCATGAAATTACGGTTGATTAGCACATGTCATGTTCATATATCAATTCCTTGACGGCATGTGTTCTAACAATTATATTGTTTATGTTACGAAAGCTGGTTTATATCATTGTAAAGTAAGTGCAGGGCTCGTAACTATGGCCAACCCAGTAGCAAATAGAGCTGGTGTGTTTAATTAAAGATTCTCTTATAGGCTTGTGTCGAAACTATTACACACATAGTTTAAAAAATACAATTTCAATTCTCTTGCCCTTTACTTTCCTTTGAAATTTAATATAACTAATGTACTTTCCCATACATATTTGAATTGTCATCTTTGGAATATTTTTTTTTATTAAGCCGAAGATTAATGCTAAATCACTATTTTCGATTAATCTTTACTACGAATTTTTTTATTTTATTAAAAATATATGATCGCATATACGAAACAACATTTTAAATATATAATTTAATCGATAAAATTATATGGGACAATTTCCAGTGAAACTTTTTTTCTTTCTTATAAAATTATTCACAAAATAAATAAAAATGGGTTTGCGCTCGAAATCGTGACCTCTGGACTCCGTTTGCCAAGCGATTTTTATGCCGATTGCTAATATTCGTGCCGATAAAAGGCGCACTAAGAATACATGCACTTTTGGCTTGTGGCGACCACTCTTTTTCCAAACACAATAGCTTACATTGAGAAAGACTAATATTGCATAAAATTGTAGGTATATTGAAATTGTCATGTTATCATTTCTTGTAAAATATATAATAAAAATATTACTTATTTAAAAATAAATTAAGAGCAATAACTCAGGTACGCGGCATACGTCATTCCTATATCTACCCACGTTAAATTATCGTGAAAACAAGCTTATGTGTCCAAGCGGTTAAATAATATTGTTCAGTTTTTGCAACAAGTTGTATTCTCGTTGAGTGTCTATTGGGTGTAATGTGTATATTATAACTACTTATTGCAATTTACTATGTTTATTGTTTAAAAAGCTCTTTATCGTCAGCCAAATTAAACATCAACACATTCCTGCAATTAAATTGTGTACCAAACAATTTCCAAAAACGGCAAGTCACCGAAACGTGAACTTGCAAGGGGATCGAACCCGCATCATGCGCTCACCTTTCCTCTACATCCTCAGTCCTCAGTCCTCAGTCCTCAGTCCTCAAGGTAGGTCCCGCTCACCCCCTCGCCAATAATAAAGTAGCTTCTATTATTATTACTACACTACCACGACGGTGAATAATATGAACCATGTACCGTAAAGCGTGCCTTATGAAACATCTGCCTACCCTCACCTGCTGGCATCACCTGGGTCCCAGAGTTCGTGCATACACCTTTGGGGTCCCTGGCACCTCGAGTAGGTACTACTTTACTAGGTGCCTAGTATTTAAGGGTCACTAACATTAAGATTTTGACCCTGCAAGAAAGGAAAGTAATAAATTATCGTGACTTGATGATTTTTTTTCAAATTCATGATTGGAACGGCAGTGTTAAGTGCATATATTTAATTGTTGGTATAATACCTACAGCAAAATATTTTATGTTAGATTACAAGTACCATATGTTTTTATACGTTTTTTTATATTATATTTCAATCCAAATATTTTGTGACTCTGAATAAAAGCTCGTTTTTAAATAAAAACCAGTTTTATTATATTCATCGACCTTACGCACTACGCTCAGACGACGTAAATTTTTATCAGATTATATATTTTTTAAATATTATTACGTATTTAAAAAGAAATCCAGCACATATAATAATTAAAAAATACAATCATAAAACATTAACCGGAGAATGTGCCTGCATCCTAACATTTTTTTGATACCGCACAAGAGAATCCCAACTATTCCCAACCGTCTGGAGCCCAGTGAGACTATGTCATCCTCAATTGGAGTATGTTGTGAGGAAATTGTTAAATAATACAAATCAATCAAATAAAATTTACTTGCACATGCCGGAATTTAAAGAGATGGTTAGTCGAGAGCCTTAACCCTCGACCACGGAGGCCATCAAATCATAGGCCGTCGCCTATCTTCTTCTCACAAAAAAAACTTTTAATAAATATTAATAGTATTTTATGTGTTTTTTACCACAATAATTCTTGAGGTTTATTAGTGCGTTGTTAAAACTCGAAAGTACTCGTTGTTCAACTGAACATTATTTTGTAATCCATCTGCCTGATGCGAAAATTATTGTCTTTACACAATAGTATTTAAGTATGTATATTTTACGAGTAATATCCACACACATCAAATGTAAAATCTACCTCCCTCTTCTATACTAAACAAAGGAAGATAAGAAATAAGACTATAAATGATATTTTTTTCCTATCCAATGAGATAGCATCGATAAGCAAAAAGAAATAGTTGCGTTAGTAATAAATTTAATCATTTGTCAGTATTTATTTATCTGAGCCTTAAATTATATACACACACCTATTTACTAAGGCATGCAGTTCATAGTCAGTTATAATTTTTGTTCACAAAAAAACAGCATTTTCTTCCATACTCTAATAAGTGCTTTTAGACCTGAAAAAGTGGAAAATTTTATTTTATATCTGCTTAAAATATAATGCTTGAAAAAAGTTCAATCATTATTAGTGACCAAATTAGAATAATCAAGTACTTTCCAACCTTCCCCATTCTAGTCCCCATCCCTGTCCTCATATTCTTCCTCATCCAACCCTGTCAACCTCATAAGCCGAATTACGAATGTTATAGTCCCACTGGTTTCGTGCAGGAAAAAAAATATTTAATACATTTTTATTTTTGAATACAAGTTTTAGGTAGTCCCATAAAGCTGTCACATGACAACTTGTCTGTAGGTTCCAAATAATATTTTAGAATATTTAATACACGTATAATAAAACATTAAATATAAAATAATATATCTCAATGTGCCTACCTAAAAACAAAATATTTAGGTAGGTACAATGAGATGTTTAAAGATACATGGTTTCTTCTCATGGTTATTGGCAACGCTTTGTTTTGTTTTTGGAGCAGGGTCTCTCATTATTATCAGCAATTTTTTCGGAAGACAACAAATTCACTCAGTAAAGTGTACAGGTGATATTCAAATGCCTCTAAATAAATCAGGTGACAGAATCTGATATCAAAACAACACCTGAAGTTCATTCATAACCAAATCTTTACAAAATACCTTACGTACCGGAAGCATTCCAGTCTGACGCAACAGTCCATAAACCACGATGTACTTTATGAATTAAATTGATATCAACAAAGGTGGTCTGTATTAATAGTGTGAGTGTGTGTTTGCTTGTGTTGTGGTTACGTAAGACGCACAAAAAACTCCTTTCATAATACTTATATGGAAACACTTGAGTGATTCTTATCTTACCCTTGCAAGGTCGATTCGCTTCCTGTTAGTCCTTATACTATAATACTAAGCGGGCGCGTTCAGGGGAAGGATATTATTTAATATTTTTTTTACTAGAAATTAAATTTCGGCACGAATAAAAAATAAAAATAAATTATTTGCGGTTTTTATTTTTATTGTAAGTGGTTCTTATTTTTTACAATGTACAGGAATGACGTGAACATTTTTATAGCACATTTTTGTTGTGATTGCGGATTTATAAATGAGCTGAACTACGAGGCACTTTGAATTGAATGAATTAATTAAAATTCATCGATTAAAAAAAAAAAAAATTCTTTATGCATGAAACGAGGTAGGTAAGTTACGAACTCTTGCAAAAAAACCTCTGTTTATAAAATTTATAAAAATTAGACAGCTTTTTAATCCAGGAATTTCAAATTCCTGAAAAATTTAGGTTCACTGTGTATTTAGTTTCCATTACGAGCTATATGCTTTGAAATATTCACTAAACAATAAAATTACTTTCATAATTGTTAATAATTTTCATGTGTTTCCATCATTTTGCCTCTGCCATAGATAACCTCAAGTGGTCCGTTACGTGACTTAGCAGGGGTGCACAGTATGTCTCCTTGAATCTCCATTAGGATTCTCTCGGAACATCACCTTGCACCCCAGTGGAAGTGAATGATACATATGTCTGTCACTCTTGGACACACTGACCCCTAGATTCCTACTCACCCCTATTACTTCCTACAACTTCCTCTCCTTACTTTTCTAAAAAGACCTTCCACCCAGCATCCATAAAGATGACAAAAGCTCCGAGGGAAATTATATTTCTCAATGCTTACGGTGTAGAATTATTGTTTTAAAAAAATTAAAACAAATTGTTTATTGTTTATTGTTTCTTCTTCACATTTTAGTTTTCAGTTTAAAATACAATTTTTAACCTCACTAGGACAAGCCTGTGTTGAGGTTAACAATTATTTACAAAGTAACAAAATAACACAAAAGGAAAAGGAAACAAAAATAACACTTCAAAAACACAATAATACTTCAAAAAACAATAATAATGTAGGTAAAATAAAAATGATACTTCAAAAAACAATATTGTTACACAGATAATGGACAAGCTAAAGGCCCTTGGCAGTCTTGGCACATTACAATGTAAACAAAGTAGGGTGACCATAGTTCATTTGAATTTTGAAGGACTAAGATAAATAATAAATATATGTATATAATATATTATGCTATTAATTTAGCACGACAAAGATGAAAAAATGATTTAGACAATAGAATATACTTTTAATTTATGAAGGACAAAGATGAAAAAATTAATTGGCAATCCTCGGCAAATAAAAATAATTTGAGATTCTTTTTAAAGGTATACAAGGAATTAGATGACTTGACATATTCTGGAAGGCTATTAAATAAGAGTGGAGCCTGGTAAAAATAGTTTCTTTGAGCAAAGGAAGATTTAGTTTGAATTGGCATAAAGTTCAGACCAGAGCCAATTCTCGTAGAACGAATTTGCTGCGTTCTTTCTGCAATATTAATATTTTTAAAAAATCTACAAAGTGTTTGTGTAATAAACAACTGTTTTATATTCATGACTTTACATTCCTTAAAAAGTAAATGAGTTGGATATGTAAATTTTTTGTTAAACATAACTTTAAGGATTAGTTTTTGGGCAATATTAAGTGGTTGCATATAAGTCTTTGGGCAGGATCCCCAGCACAATATATTATAAGAAAGCAGAGACTGGATTATTGCAAAATAAACTGTTTTTAGTTTTTCTTTGTCTAGTATATGTCTCAGTTCTTTAAAGATATAGGTAAGTCTCCTAGTATTATTCACTAACATATTAACATGATCGTTCCATCTCAAAAATTTATCTATTTTTACACCGAGGTACTTGATGTTGACTACATTTTCTAAAGGGCTGCAGTTACATGTTTGCAAACAATTGTGAATAATCAAGTTATGAGTGGCAGAAGGCTGACTTTTACTTGAAATACTAAAAGTGATATATTTGGTTTTTTGTGTGTTCAAAGTTAAGATATTATTATTCAACCAACTATTTACTACTCTTAAACCTGTATTACATTTGTCAAATGTTTCATCCCAAGTTTTACCATCAAATATTAAGGCAGTGTCATCTGCAAAACTAACAATATTTCCATGAATATTCAGACCACACAAATCATTTATAAAAATAAGAAACAATATTGGCCCAAGAACACTACCTTGCGGGATTCCAAAGGAGATTGATTTACCCTTGCTTAAAATTTGATTTATTTCTACCTGTTGTGTTCTGTCACTAAGGTAAGATCTGAACCAGTCCATTGCTGCATTATTAATACCTAAAGAAGATAGTTTTTTAAGTAGGAATTCATGGGAAACAGTATCAAATGCTTTTGATAAGTCCAAAAACACCGCTATAGCTTTGTTGCCATAGTCCAGCGCGCTTATAACTTTGGTCAATACCTTTAAAACAGCATCATTTGTACCTTTATTTGCTCTAAAACCGAATTGATTGTCAGAAAGTATTTTAAATTTTTCTAAAAATGAAACTAATCTTGACTTAGCCAATCTTTCTATCACTTTTGAGAGAGCATTGAGCAAAGATATGGGTCTGTAATTGTTAACATCTAGTTGATCTCCACCTTTGAAAAGAGGTATAACCTTAGCATTCTTACAATGAGAAGGAAATATACCACTTTTAAAACTAATGTTAACAATATGCGATATGGGACCCGCCAGCACAGAAACATGTTGCTTATATACCATGATACTTAAGTCATCAATACCACAAGAAAAAGACAGTTTTAATTCATTTATCACTTTTGAAACTTCATAAATGCTAGTACTTTTAAATTCAAAGCTATCTCCTGTAAATTGAGTACAAGGTATATAATTGTTAACAAGACACATTTCGCTAGTTTTATTTGTACTGCACAATTTTTTTGCGAATCTAGGACCAATATCACTGAAGAAGTTATTTACGTGATTAGTGATTACACTTGGATTCTCTTCCATTGAGATAATGTTGTTGTTGATTTTTAATTTTTTTATAGACACTTGCTCCTTTTGTATATTTACTGCCTCCTTTATAATCTTCCACTGTTGCTTGGTATTTCCATTGACGTTATCCAGTTTCCTTCCGTAGTATGTTTGCTTTGTATATTTTATAATTTTTGTACACCAGTTTCTATATCTTTTATAATAATCCAGCAGTTGAATGTTATTTAAATCGCCTCGACATTTATTGTGCAATTTGTCACGGGTTCTGAGACATTTAATAATTCCATCATTTATCCAAGGTTTTAAATATTTCATGTTATGTTTTACGTTTCGTACCGACGAACAACTTTCCACGTGCATTTTTAAACATTTTATGAAATTTTCAGCAGCTGAATTTACATCTTGCGATGACAGGACTGACTGCCATGATTCCTCCTTTAATTTTACCTTCAAAAGATTGTTATCGATGACGGTTTTTATTTTTTCATTATCCTTCGCTTTTTTCTTTATTGTGAAGCAATTAATATGCTATTTGTAAAATTTACTAGACAATTTGTTTTAAAATATTTTTAATGATAACTATTAACCCAGGTATCCTTCCCTTACTAAGAACATTTACAAATATTAAATATGTAGGTATTCCTTATGCACGCAAGGTCGCTAATAAAGTGCGTCCAGGTTCCCTCTTATGTCGCTTTCTTTGAACAAGTGTGACGTCATCCGAGCGTGACGTCGTTATACACCTGTAGGGCGTGTTGAAAGGCTAAAACCTGTGGAAACGTCTTACCACCATCTAAATAAAGGGAATGCGGTTATTTTTAACATAACTTAGGGTCTTTTGTTTATGTTAAAAGCTTTTCTAGAGGGGTGAACACCGCTAATTACGATATATTAAGAAATGTTTCTTTAAAACAGTAAATGAATGTCCAAAAATATGATAGTATATTTAAAAAACTCTTAATAAAAAAATTAAAAATAAATAAAAAAAGAATAAGAAGGAGAGATACGACAATATGAATATTGGAGCGAGCGCGCTAATATTAAAAACGAAAAAATTCGAGTGAAAATCGGGAAAATGTTTAATAAAACACGACTCGTTTCCAATAGAGCAAAAATATCTCTCTAACACCTTAAGTAGCATTTAAATTAACACTGTGATTTTTTAATGCATATAACTTGTAATATAACGGAAACAAACGTGTAAATAATAATTTTTGGAGCATACTTTGTGTTTTTTTCCATCGGGGGAATTTTATATAATTAACGTTTCCGCTCTAAAAATCTTCAGATATTTATTATCTTAAAAAATAACATATATTTTTTTAAGAACTTAGAAAGTGTTTAAGTGACATATGTTATAAATCAGTAGAAAATCGGAATTCCGGCCCTTAAATGAGTTCTGGCGTCATGAAATTTGCACATATATTTTTGTACGAATTTGAATAGTATTTGTAGCGTTGAATGTCAATAATTTAACTCTAGATGTCAAAATAGGTAACATTTGTTTGTTCAATTATTTACAAATACGAGTACTTACCCGAATACAAAAAAAAAAGTGTGAACAAGCTGAAACTCGCTATAAACCACGTGGTAAATAGCTAATTTTCTGAAAGTAAGGCGTGAGCAAAAGGACAGTGATGAATAATGTTCTATATTTTTAATTCTAAGGTTTTAGTACTTGGATAGTAACAGAACTTGAATAGGATTTTCAAATATTTTTAATATTTGATATTTGATGAATTGTTAAAATTCTTTAGCTAAGAGTTTTAACTTTCGTAAGAGATTTATGTTTTTTTTAAGGTTTATCGCATTTACAACATATTGACATCGCGATTATGCACATCTTGCAACTTGAAATATTTATTGTGTCTAAGAAATTCCGCTTCTTAGGGTAGGAAGTGCCTCGCAAAGAACAGGAAATCCTTTTTGTATCAGTTAAGGCAGGAGCATAGAATCATTTGTATCGTTGTACATCGCGGGAAACAATGTTTTATTTATTACTTCTTGAGATATTGTTGAAAGCTTGCTTTGTCCAACCCTTAGTATGGGCATGATGCGGGTTCTTCAACTAGTTACTATAGTCCTGCCACTTAAATCACCGTTGTCTTCTCTTTCTGTTTAATACACCATTTATGAGAATAAGGGAGAGGTTGCAATGGATCTATCAGGGTATGTTTTAATAGTCTGGTCGGTTTTGGCCCCTGCTCTGTGGGAAGATTTATGTACTTACGTCAATCTGATCATTATTAGTATTTTTTCTCATTGACAAAAGCGGTTATGGCAAACTTGAGTCATTTTGGGAAATAAGCTGCCAGCAATACGGCTTCTTAAGTGGTAACGATTTGAAAATTGAACAATGATTTTGTTTATTAAGGAACAGAATGGTTGCAAAAGATTTCATACACAAGTATTATTTTTTAATAATATTATATGAAAATAACACCCCTATTAATTATAATGATTTTTTGTAATCATTGAGAATTATATTAATAACTCTAAAACTAAAAATGTGAAACAGAAAAATCAGAAATAGATTTGATCACATTTGAATTGAACTCAGGTCCTCAGCAATTCTGGGGCTTTCCTCTACTACTGAGCTAATTTGATCCGTACTGTTTGGAACCACCAAACTATACAGTTTGAGGAAAATTCAGAAAAAATTTAAAAAACATAATTCACGATTATTTTTTTTTTATAATAAAAAACTTTGAATTCGTAAACTCTGAAGAAAAAAAATCCAATAGGCGTTTGATTCATAACTACCCAAGACCCGTAAAAATCACGGAATATTTTAATTCCGACTTTCAAAAACACGATTTTTCTTTCTGCCTTATCGAAATGGGGATAGTCTGAATTCTCGACAAACAGTTACAATTTCAAAAATGGCAATTCAAATCATTTTGTGCTAAAATTTTATACTATAAGTATGTAACCTACCTTGTATTAAATTCAAAACAAATTTGAGTTCATTGAATCAGATGTCACGCGGATCCCCAGAAAATTGAAATTATGATGTTTGATTGATAGTTTACGATATAAAATTAAATAATTTAAACAGTGGTTAAATGAGTTATGTGGAATAAACTTCTATTGAAATTTCAATGGAATGGTACATAAAACAAAGGGCTTAATTTAAACTTTCTATTCATTACAACTTTATTTTAGAAACACCCTGTCCATTTCATTGATATAATTAGGGGTGTGTAAGTGTTCAGAAGACCTTTCGAGTTGTAAGCATCATCGTACAAACTTACTATTGCATTGTCCTTTGAGAACAGCCCATATAACACTTGGTAAGACCCGCAACATTGGCTTACAATACAAGACAAATTCGTGCAAATAGATTGGTTCATTCTCGACGGATCTCTTGTGAGTGCATATGGGATCATTGATTTCATTCATAAGATCATAATTGCCTGGATATTGCTGCGATATAAAACCAGGTGGCGCGCGTTCGGCTAATACATTTTACGACTTTTTGGGAAATCGATCGAAAGGTGGTTCGAATAAATATAATAGAAACACAGAAGGAAATTTTGATACCTTGTAAATATTCTTATTGACAATGAAGTGATTCAGGGCATCATGATAACTTTTTTTTAAATTCAGGTAGGAAGATACCTATATCTATAAAGTTCTAGAGTAATTTTTTTCAGAAAAATAACAAACTTTAGTTGGGGAAAATATTGAGATTTTTAAAATGCTGACTATATTTTAATAATATATGATTTTTTTTTCAATCTTCATTTTAAACACCCGCTAAACTGCCAAAGCAGTTTGTCAGCCGGTCAATTATAATGCTAAAGCACACATATTACAGAAAACCATAATACATAAAATAGATACAGAAAATGATTTGCATAATGCCGTTTTTGAAAATAGATACAGAAGATGATTGTATAGTGCCGTTTTTGCGTATAATGAACGTTTGAAAATGGATATCTATATACAGAAGATGATTTTTTGTATAATGCCGTTTTTGGATTTGAATAATCATCTCAAGGGCGGCAATTTGGCCGAGATTTAAACACTCGACTTGAAAACTATGTGAAAAAAAAAATTCATGCATTTCATGTACATTTGAAAGCTCCATACCTCATAATGGAAATTATTATTTGTGCTGAAATTGGTTGAAATTTCAAAGGGAAAAGCTATACAAAATTAGAACTCCAGAACTTACTTATGATCGTTTAAGATTTCAGAAAATATATTTCTGCAATATGTATTATAATATCTGTCAAATAATTGCAAACTTTACCCCTTCCATAACTTTTCTACCTGGTTAAATTAGGTACGAGTACATATTATATGTTCACCCTTATTTCTTTTGTTACCCAAAGAAAGTGTTGGAGAGTATTTTGCAAAATATGGCACTTTCCGTTTAATTTTGCATTTTTGAATCTTTTGATCGATCTGCTTGCTGCAAATAATGGTGATACATCTTCAAATGCACATGGCGCAAGCTGCAAAATCTGAATAACTTTTTTTTCAGCAATATTTTGATATTAACTCGAAAGGTGGGTCGTTTGTTGAACATTACAAAAGAAATATTGAGAATTTGAGCATTACGATAAAGTATCATTACTACTTTTTCTGTACCACGCTTAAAATTAACCATTAACCTGACATTTCAAATTTTATTTAAAGATTTTTTCAAATTAAGTTTATTAACACTTGCCTTCTCTGAATAATAAATAATAACAAATATTGGATCATTAAAGGACTAAGAATTTCTCAAAAGAAGTTTTCAATCATCAAAATGAGTGACTATAGGATTTGAATTAGTCAAATACAAAATCTCGATGTCAACCACATGGCCAAATACTCGTTCACCGTCGTTCTTATTTGTATCTTGCGTCCAAGATATATCATTAGGCGTTGAATTGTCAAAGAAACATCCATCTATTACTAACTCCAATCGCGTCATTTTCATAAGATTTCTGACATAAAAATACGTGGTAACGTTTGATAATACTATACTAATAACATAAAGTAATAACGTCTGATATAATTTTCTTTAATATCTATTGACTTGTCATTCGCTAAGCCGTCAGAAAAGGATATATATTTTCTTAACTTAGCGTTCCTCAGTTTTGATTGGTGAATTCAATCTTTCGTAGTCCTTGTATAATGAGGATACGATAAGAATAAGGTTTTAAGAATTCGTTTTATAATGGTAAGAAGATGCTGTCTAAAATGAGATGCCGAATTTAATTTGCAAGTCACCTCTTGCAGATTAACCCTAACATCTGATCTATTGATGCGCCAGCCATATGCATGTGCTGTTTAATGTGCAATGTGCATCTTTTACCGTGCAGAATACATTGTAGGTATGTGTATCAATAGAAGTGAGCCTACCACGTGCCTGAAAGGTGCTATAGCACGCGCTGCTGTCTACAATTTAAAGTTTGCAGATGGTGTAGGTATCTACCTATTTAATTAACATTAACCTAGAAAAGAGATAATTTTCAAATTCTAGTGTAAGAACAAAGTTTTTGCACAAATTTATTATTTCTCACACGTTATAAAAAAATTTTGAGCATATATACCAAAAATCGAATTCAAATATACCTTTATTAAGAATTTGCTATGAATACCAAACGAATTTATTTACAGTGTCGATTTTTTCTACTTATACGCTGATATGTGCCGTGTATAGACAAGTAGTCTTATCCTTGATGCACCAAGAAAAATGTTATTCTAAAATATGATCATTTTATTCGTAAAAACGGTTAAACACGGGACTGAAGTTCTTACATAAATATAAATTAACAGGGTTTCAATGTTTATTGGCGGGAACATGTAAGAATAATTTGTTGGTATACGTAATTTCGTACGAATACCAATAAATTATTCTTAAATTTTCCCGCCAATAAACATTGAAAAACTGTTAATTTGTTCGTAAGAACTTCAGTACCGTTTTTAACCGTTTTTACGAATAAAATGATGGTATTTTAGAATAGCATTTTTCTCCGTGTGCACTTGATTAAAAACATGTTTTATTATTTTGTTATTCGGCGGTAAATCCTGTCTGCACACCCTTTCGAGGACACTTAGTTATATTTTGTGTAAGTAGGTAAGCCGTAATTTCCCTAAACCGATTGCATATTGTACGTACATAGGCATGCCGAGGGGCCAGTTCTCTAGGTCAAATATGGATCATTGAAATTAGCAGTAAATTATATTAGTTCTATCACTAAGCGCGGTCAAATTAATAAACATTTTTGTAGGACTAATGATTTTATTTAAAAAAAATTAAATAATAAAAATTAGTTTTGCTAAAACAATATATAAAAATATTTGGTTATGTAACCCACGTTTATTGATTTTTTTTATTGTTTTAATATTGTTATATAAATAAAACAGTAGTAATTTTCATCCTCATACTTTTGCAGAGATCATTTAAACCCTCAAGTTGAATCCAATTCGCCCTAAGTACCCACAGAAAATATTTAAAAGGTTTTGGATTCTGTCACGCCGGAGCCACATGTATCATGAATTATAATTGCCCATCCAGCCCCGGTTTTGTACCATTCCATCCCTTTTCGGTTTTTCAGTGGACATTTCGCAGTCAGCCATGTTTGATTTCGTAAATTTTTTAACCTTCTAGTTTTGATGGCGAAGCCATTTTCAGAATCCCTTAACTAGTCTGAGTGAAGTAGATATGCTTATGAACCATTCTTATATTTTTTTATATTCAGATATTCTGTAGGAATAATAAGTTACTTCGCATCAAATCATTTTCAGCTACTAAAACAAATTTAACCAAACATACAATAGGTAGGTAGGTACCTTTCACGTGGCGTTGT
Source organism: Limnephilus auricula (assembly GCA_951813805.1). Taxonomy (NCBI): domain Eukaryota; kingdom Metazoa; phylum Arthropoda; class Insecta; order Trichoptera; family Limnephilidae; genus Limnephilus; species Limnephilus auricula. Next base: position 15,494,037 of record OX638404.1, read on the forward strand.
GTAGCAAAGATGGCATTGAAATAATTACACTTACATTAAGAAAGTCCCTTATTTCATCGTACAATAGACACTTTCATTATTAAGTCAGAAATAGAAATTTTGTAAACCAAGAACGATAACCTATGTCATCTTTGGGGATGCCGTGTGGAGAGACTTTTTAAGGTAACGAAGGAGAGGAAGTTGTGAGAAAGAAAATGTAGGAGTCAGTTTATCCTGGAATGACGGACATATGAATCCGCCCCACAAGACGATAAGAAAAGGTTAAAAAAGTCTCCCCAACCCGGCCTCTTGCGATCTAATTGTTTGATTCAAAAAGCAAAATTAAACGGAAAGTGCCATATTTTGCAAAATACTCACAACACTTTCTTTGGGTAACAAAAGAAATACGGATATAGACAAATAAGAAATCAGCCTCTTCCGATCCGCCGCCAAGACCTGAACACACCTCATTTGATGAACCTGGGCACCCCTGCAAAGTCATCAAACTGCGAACCACTTGATCTATGGCAGAGGTGTTGGTTATACACTAAATGGTACCCATACAACCATCCAAATGACCATTAAAATCATGAAAAAAATATCCGACTAACTCTCACAATTATTAAACTTCGTCACTGTTATACATTATCCGTTATACAAACGGTGTTATTTAACACCGAGAGTTACATCCATTTTATGGAAATTTGAAAACGCAAAATATGTGTGCATTTTACACAACTTTTCAGAAATATCTACCCTTTTTTGCATGGGGACTGGTGTTGATTGATATATTTTTTTTGTGATATTCTGTTGGTTTCTGAAATTGAAATGGTTCAAAAAATATTAAGCTTCAGGTGAAAAACTGGAGTTCAGCAAAACAATATTTATAATAAACAAATTAGTAATTTGTGAAATTCGAAATCCTAATGTAGGTAAGAATTTATTTAAAAAGTGGCTTTACAAAACAATCATGTTTTCATTACATTCTTTATCAAAATACAATATAATTTTTTTGATTTATCTACAGCAAAATTTGACATGACAAAGCTTTTTTAAATACTGACAACATAATACAAATATTCTAACAAGCTTGTTCAAATTCTGTGCTTCTGAAATGCATATTTTGAGCTACCACCGGCTCGCGTCACATACCTATAGTTGGTTCGTCTGATCGCACAGGATTCATCCGATACTACATTTAAATGTAAAGTCCCACTACGCCCACACGCACAATGACAAACACATTCGCGATTTCATCTGACAGACGTAAATAATAATATTATCAATACATTTCCTTTACTCAGTAAGTTTGTTAGAGTATGCACAGGGAGGCTCTCAAATTGTAAAAAACTTCGTTCGTAAACTGGCTAAACTTTAGCCGAACCAATGTTAGGGTACTAAGTACCGACAACAGATCTAGGCATAGTTTTTAGTTGTTCATTGCATGTTTTTTCGGGTAAACTTTGAATCAATCCAGCTTTCATTACAGAAGTTTTTGTTTCTTTTCCAACACTGTTTCAATTTTGCGAATAATAAAAAAAATTTAAGGAAGTAAAACAAAAATATATAGTTTAGATCAAAATTGTCCTTCTGTATATAAAATATTTTTTTTGTACCAAAAAATGAGCAGTTCCACAAATATTTAGCAGATAAGTGCATAAAATAATGATTGTTTTTAGACAATGCACAAATATTGGTGTTAATATTATTAGTCAACCAGAAACTAAGAGATATGGGGTTCCACAAGGAGCATATATCGGTCCGTTCTTGTTCCTAATTTATATTAATGACCTATGTAATAATAGTGTTTCGAGAAAACTATTCTATGATACTGAAAACTATGCTGATGATACTAGGGCTCAACCAAAACCTTCAAACTCTGAACTGTGAAAATGCGATTTATAATTTATTCTATAATACCACAAGGGCAGCACCTTTAACAATTAAAAACATTTGGTTTCACAACAATGTTTGTTTCATGCAACAACTGTATAGAAATGAATTCGGGGAATAGATACAGTATAAAGGAAAGAAAGGGCCAATGCAATTGGACAAACCATGTAGAAATGCTTGTAAGTAAACTTATGATATCAAAAGAATGAAATTGGTGAATCATGCAATCATCAGTATATTATAGAACAATTGGATGGAGGGTATTTATAACACCCGTTTTAAGCCTTTAGAAACCTCTTAAATATTAATACTCAAAAATAATGTTGCGGTAGGATATTCTCTCCGTCTCCTTGCAATCATTCCAAAAAGCTGATTTTAAAATTTTTATATAAGAAAAAAATATATTAATGGATATAAGAAAAAAATATTGTCTAGATTGCCAAAAACATATATATTGATGCAAATATTTACCCGCTGTAATTTCTGTACAGTTCTTTTTTTAAATGAAATTCTCTAAATACGTTTTTTTTAAAGTAAATTTAACTTTTTTTAAAGGTGTATCAACATATCGATATATAGTGTATATCAACATAATATACGAATATATCCACAAACTGGCTGTGCCGATTTTTTGATATCACACATATGCATACTATTATATTATATTTATATATTTTTGGGTTTAATTATATTTCTATTATCTATTATCTGTTTAATTTTTTTGTTCTTTTTTATTTTCATGTTTATAAAAAAAAACTTGTTTTGTAATATTAATCTATAAATGGAACAAAAAAATGTATGTAATTTTTTTTTTGTAATTTATACATTAAAACTATGAATGATGAGTTTTCATGTTTGGATAATTTATCTGGGATTTTTTATTTATTATTCGAATACGTTTCAATTACTGCCTAAAATGCATTATCAAATACCTACCCGCCAGGAAATGCAAAGCTACAGTGCGGGGGTGGGATCGAAGGGAGGAGACGGGGGGTGGGTGGGCACTGGCTGATGGCTGGTAAGGGAGTGGGGGGGGGGGGGGCAGATACGCCGGGCCAAGGGGTTGAGAGGGAGTTTGTTCGGACGTTCGTCCGTTCACTTTATTTGTTAATACGTAGCTTCGTTATACTGACGTAGACAGCGTAGATGTGTCGTAGAGACAGTGTGCGTGGGAGGCGTGGACCGTAGATGCGGAGCTTTAAAGCTTCCTGCATCTGATCTCGTGTAGGATGATACTATAAACAACAAGAATATTATTATTTTATTTATATTGGATGCTCTTCAAATCTAATATAATTTATCATTTTGATACAATACTCGAGATCAAAACTTTGTCACGTTCCTTCATTTAATGCTAAAACGAATTATTTTTGCAAAACTTTTAAAGAAAAATAGAGGTAGATACCATTTTGAATTCACGCGTAAGATTAAAAAAAAATGTTTCATTGTATATACATTATTTTTGTAGGTATCTGAACAGTGTTAGTTTGTTAACTAAACATTTTCATTAAAATTTTGATGATAAAATAATGCAGTTACATACAAAACAAATTAGGTACTGATGGCGATCCTCGCTGCATACTTATTTGCATTTTCCGCCTTGATCAACGTAAAACAATAATTGCACCGTAATACCGGTTCAGATCAGACACCCCCTCGTGTCCAACCCCCTCCTCCCACCCTTTCTCCCGCCGCCCACACAACTCCCGCTATAGGCGCCGGCACAGCCCCTTCTGTGTGCGTGTAAATATCTATAGATTAGTTATAGTTATAGTTACCGCAAAAAACGTATTTTTTTATATAACAAATTCTATTCCGTTAAGTTAAGTATGCTACACGGAGAAAAATGAACTGTTAAAAACGGGACTGAAGTTCTTACGAACAAATTAACAGTGGTTCAATGTTTATTGGCAGTAAAATACGTACGAAATTACGTATACCAACAAATTATTCTTAATGTTCCCGCCAATAAACATTGAAACCCTGTAAATTTGTTCGTAAGAACTTCAGTCCCGTTTTTAACCGTTCTACGAATAAAATGATCGTATTTTCTATTAAAATGTTCGTTTTTTTCAAATAACATTTTTCTCCGTGTACCTGCAAAAGAAAAGCTGTTGTCTGACTTAAAAAAATCTCAAACAGTTATACTCTGGCGGCATAAATTTTTCTCAGACTTCCGTTCCGGAATTTAAGTAAATTTCACGCAATTAATGTGTATTATTTCACAGTTAATTCATTAAAAATAATATACAGTATATTTGGAGCACGTTTCACACTACCTGCAGCCTCACAACATACCCCAATTGGGGATACCATAGCTTCACTGGCTCCAGATACTTGGGAGCAATTGGAACTTTTATGCAGTACTCTTATTTAAAATAAAGTTAGCCCAATCTTTCCAGGATTTAGCGTAATTAAACGCCAGCCACGAATCTTTCGAATATGTGTTTAAATTCTCAGTTAAAAAAATGGTAAGATCAAATTTTTAGTTAAATTTAAGATGTTTTCTAAAAAAGAAATTTTATGTTAGGTGTATGTACTACCAGAAGGTGTTATGTAACTGCATTTTTTTACATAAACTTAAAATGGATATCTATAAAAAAACTTATTTTTACTGAGATTAAAAATAATTTATTGATAATAAATATAATGTTTGGTGTTAGCCAATGTATTCATCCATTGTTCCCGACACAACTAGTCATTTTATTACGATTCTCGTTTAAATTTGGTTTGCGAAACAATAGCTAGGAACCAAACGTCCATAAATACGTGCAAACGAGAACGTAGGGACATATAAAATATGAGTTTCAACTGCAGCAGTAGTATTGGGCTAGAGTAGGCTTAAAACACAGACGATGTGCAAACAGAGTTGCATATTGGATAAATGCAATATGCAATCACCTGCAGCACATATGAACAAGTGCGGGGGAATTTTAGATGAATAATTATTTTATATGACCATATAATACAAAGAAAGGTATCAAACGTTTTTATTCATGAAGGTTTCAGCAAGTCTACTTCATCATGATCATTGGGGTAAGAGTGAAGAGAATGGAGATAATATAATAATATATTGACGTATTTTTATACTGAGTTTCTGGCAGAGAAAATTGCTTTAAATCCTTTAACGTAAAGGAGAAAATGCATTTAATAATGTTTATTCGTTTGTTTGAGGTATCGGCGATCGTACCCACAAATAAGTACCCAACTTAATAAATAAACATTCCAGTTCGTTGGCAGAAATCAGGATTGCATTTGACCACCTATTCGGAGTATCGTACGTTCTGCGGCCGATATATATATTTTACCTACGTCCCGTAGTCTATAGACGGGTTGGTCCGGCTGCAGTTTTGTGCAGAATCTGCCCGGAGATAAATGCATACGAATAGTGCATATTTACGTAAGCCGGCCTAAGGGTGGAAAACCCGGTAGACTGAGAGGGAGGCTCGGCGACTGGTGGGTGGTGGGATGGGGGTGGAAGAGGAGGGGGGAGGCTAGCCGCACAAAATGGGCGCAATTTGCCCCCGTCCAATATGGGGGAGGTTTGGCAGTACCACGCCCTAATCAATTTTTTTCCACCAATTTTCCGCGAGTCGTGAAATTTATTATTTTAACTGAACCAATTCGGTTTCAGATGTGTTTTATATGTTTGCGCCACTCGTAAAGTGTGTTAAATTGAGTTGAATGTATGAAATTATTTACCGGATGCAGTACGCCCTCTATGCCAATTTTTTAATGATTATTACAGTCGATAGTTAACGATCGGGGCATTGATTTAAATTGTTTCAAAGTTTTATTGAATTCCAAAAATTAATCTTTCAAACTTCCATTAACATTAAAAAAAACTAACATAGATGATTAACAATAGGTATCTCATTTACCGTGAAGACAGCAGAAATTAAAAAAATTTTTTTTTGAAAAAGCACTCTTTTAGTTTATTTATTCTTTCGGCCTCCTTTACAAAACATCATGTTTCATAACATCCATAAACCAAAGTTATAGAAAAACTTACTTCAATGAGAATTCCTAAGCACGTTGCCGTGCCAAGTTTTAACTACAAGTCAATTGAAAATGTTATTCTTTGTTAATCCTAATAAAAACAGCAAAAATGCGTCGTAATTTCAGCCGATTGAAGCCCAACGAGACCAAGACATTATTTGTCAAGAGTTTTTTAAGACGTAAAATTAAGGTTTTCTTTGGAAAAGTTTAACAACTCGCCCCCTTTTTTTCTGCGATGTAATGTTTCCGCAACAATGCCTTTTAAAACAATCATTTCAACTGAATCATAGCTTATAGCACGTAAAGGAGCTCAAGTTTGTTTTCCAAGAAATAATATATTTTATATTATGTAAAACTTTTCAAATTCGAACTCAAGTTGGCGTCACGTGTTCGATAAAAACATCAGCATCTTTAGAAATATGTTGTTCTAGAGGACTTCGTTAGAAGTATGAACTTTATTGGTGTCCGCTGTTTTAAATCAATACCAATCAATATTCATCAAATCACACACATTAAAAAAATTAAAAACAAAAAGGTGAATATCATTGTCAGAATTTTAATGTGCCGAGATATTTCGCTATCCAGGTGACTGCCATAACTACTGGACTTTTGCCCGTGAATATCTCAAATCATATCATATAATCAGGTACTTCATCGCTTGTCTGAATTCTGCAACCAAATACATCAAATTTTGAAAATTAAACTTTAATTCAAAGCAAAAGTTCTGGAGATCATTGAACTGGAGTTACAAAAGATTCACTACCGAAGTTAGTATTTTTAATAATAACTTATTTCTTATTAATATTATAAACGCGAAAGTTTGTATGGATTTATGTATGTTTGTTACTCTTTAAATCATAATATAATCAATGGATTTTAATGAAACTTTCCAATAATATAGCTCATACATCATAATAACATATAGGCTATAATTTATAAAGCTAGCTATTTATTTTCAATATATTGAAAATAATAATTATTGTTTAATAGAAAACGTCAAAATTTGAGAATGATATTTTGCAAAACAATGATTGTAAAATCAAAATTCTATTTTGGAAAATATTTAAATTGGTGAATTTATTTGAAGTACTCGCCTAATACTTTGAATCAAATCAAGAATTATGCATATTTTAAATAAATAGGTTAAGAATTTTGGTATAAACGTAGATGGGACCTAAGAAAAGAAAATAGATTACTCGAAGTGCTAATCCTACGCAGACGAAGTCGCGGGCAGAAGCTTGTTGTGAAATAAAGATGTTAATACATCACATTCATCTAATAAAAATAATTAGAACAAATAATAATTCCATTTTTAAAAAGTTGCAAAAATTGAACGATAAAAAATTATTCAGGTCACTGGTTCAAAACTAAATGATTACATTTTTAAAATATATCAGTAATATTTTAGCTGTATTTTTGTTGCTATTTAACTGAAATTCATATCGTGAATCGATATTATTTGTAACACATTGCTAAGTCGACCCGATACAATAGATGCGGGTCCCTTACTCCGGGGATTTTAATTACAAGTCGATGACTCGGCGTCTTGGCGTTTAGTTCCGGGTTCCTATCTGCATCTAAGCATAAAAGCTAATGGCATATGTTATAGGGTATCAATGATATTGGGGCTGGGACTATTGGGAGAGGGTTGATTTTTTTTCTACAGTGCCTACTTCGAAGAAACGTGAGGAAATCTCAAATTAGCTACGCCGACAGTAAAGAAGACAATACGACGTTATACGAATTACACATGTACACGATACTACCATGTTGTAACTTTACAGTGCATTTGAATTTAATATTAAAACTTAATCAGACCCTAGAATTTCTACGCAAAGAATAATGGCTGTGCGGCTTTTGTCATACAAAACTTAAATTTGGATTTGAGGCCAAAATACTCCAAAATATAAATATTACTTTTTTTATCAAAATGTAAACAACAAATATAAATTACGGATATGTTTTTCTTTTTATGTATGTGTTTTTAATTATACAATATAGGCCATTAAAGAATCCAATTTTTCGTGTTTTTACGTGAGACTTGACAATTATTTGTGAGTTAATGATATCCATGATAATGTTTTTGTCAGCATTTTTTTTAAAGTATGTTACAGTTAAATATGACCGAATCGGATAAGTACACATTAGCTCAGTGGTCAGAGCAGCAGCCCCAAAAGCTGAAGGTCCTGGATTCGAGTTCCTTGTTTTCATTATTTAAAATATTAAATTTTTAGTTTTAACTCATTATGTTAAAAATAAAAATTATTATTTGTTTCTCTTATATGTTTCAAGATTTCGACACTCATTTAAAAAAATGTATGGCCAAAAATTTATTTGCCTGCACTCTTGCACCTGAGGTACCTGCCTACTCAAAATACATAGGAAAAATACAATAATTTCATTCTCTTTTAAAGAGGGCCTGAAGGATAATTGAAAGCTATTTTAAAACCATGATGGCTCTGAAAACAACCTTACATTAAATTAATTTATTGTAGAAGTTTGCATTAGCGTGACTTAAAAATGTATAGATACTGTTTCCTTCCAAGATAGTTGGTAGTAGTAGTTAATCTAATTGCTTGGATCTATTAAACTTTGTATCCAAGTTTTAAACGTTTTTCCGTTCAATTGACGTGCATTTACTTCCGTTTTGCCGTTTGACAATGCACAGCGAATCATTTAGTTTCTTCAGCGTAATGGAAAACTTGCACGGTGAAATCAATACGAACAGTCTTTGAAAAAGAAAAAGAAAACATTTCAATTTGTTACCATGTAACGCAAAGACGAGCAATGTAAAAATAAATTCAAGAATTTTTTTTAAAAAGGTTATTTTAATTATTAAAACATATATTACAATTGCCTGACAAATTCATGAAGCGTAGTTTGGACTATTGCTTAGTGTAAGTATTTTTTTAAACATTAATTTTATGAAAATTCGTTTAATTTTGGAGTTCTGCTAGGTATAGTTTTATTTTTACGGGTGGCAGCTATATCCATTTAAAAAATAATACCCAAACTCGTGATGATACATTTTGTAATATCGTGTACTTCTGGAAAGTATTTTTCGATCTTAAGTATTTATGATTTTTCAATAATGGCTAAGCAAAATAAGTGTGTAAAAAATATGAAATATTTTAGTTTGTAAGACCTTAAATAAATAGACAAACTGGGGCATTTTCATCAGAAAACACGTTCTCGGCTTTATTTTTTAATGATTTTAATTGAACTAAAATTAAAATTCTGAAAAGTGTCTTTACTAGATTATGTATTGATCTATTTTACTGTATGATTATATAATTTGAAATTTGTGTTATTAAATATTATTTAAATATTTCGATTGAAAATTTAACAAATCTGCCAACGACCAACGGTATAACCTTAACCTTAAATTTAAAAAAAAAGGTTTTCAAAATTTTAATAATGACTTTACCAGATAAAATAACAATCTTTCGAAATCAATTTATGTTTATTTGTAAAAAAGAATCAATACGTCAAGAATTTGTTTTAAAGATGACAAATTTCTGGTATTCTCGGGTTATATATACCCTCTTAATAATAAACTATATATTTTGTGTAAGATTTAAAAAAAAATTAAATAAGTAATTACAGAATTTTAAATAAGGAAACGGAACGTTCAAACAAATTTACAGATATTATATACAAATTTAAAACATCAATAAACTTTGGGTATACGTATACATTTGGTTTTTATTTCCATTGGCCTAAATAACGTTTAGTTAGCAGTTGTCAAATATTATTTATGAGATATTATTATTCTATCTACCCTTTACTGCATAGCCTACCAAGGTGCTATTATAATGAGCCCTATAATGTGAAGTTTCGTTAATGGTCAATCCTTTCAACAAATTTTAATGGTTAGCTCCTCGTTTCCGTGCATCAACAACAAAAACGTGGGAACATTATTTCATCCCTTTGCACATCTTAATAGTATTTCGTCACTTCCCTTGTCCATCCTCAGTCCATTCACAAGAATTCTCTTCCCATAACACTTACAAATACAAGCTTCTTCACAAAAGCTGTTGTGGTTTTCTCTTTTCCTTCTTGCTGAGCTTTGTCATTACTGACTTCACCTACCCCCCCGAGTTCCGTCCGAAAGTATTTACTGAGTCTTGTTATTATTGGTTAACGAGGTGGTTTATTAACCACGTGGGGTGTCGATGTCACTTGTGATACTCGACACAAGGAAGTCGGAAGGAAACCGGCGATTATACGGTGTGGGAAGACTTTTAATATCGTGGGATATAAAAGATTCGAGACCTGTGGGAATTATTAGATACTCATGGGAATTTTCGTAAATGTAATATAATATCGTAGAGGAGGCGACGCTTGGTAGGAAACCTATTAATTAAGCCTAAAATTACGTAAAAATGTTTTCTTAATGTTATCGTTTAGATATGTTTCATGTCATTCATAGTTTGTCGATAGATAATTTATTATTTCTTCAATCATTGCAAAATTACTTTGTGGAATCATTTTAATTAAATGAAAAAAAAATACTTTGTGTAAACCACTAATCACATATTATAATATCTACATGTTTCAAAACCGATAGTTTCTTCGTCAGGATAATAACATGAATTTATTCGTCTTATTATCCTGACGAAGAAACCATCGGTTTTGAAACATGTAGATATTATAACATGTGATTAGTGGTTTACAGAAAGTAATTTGTTTCATTTTATGATAATTTATTACGCTATTAAAAAGATACGGTCATCAACTGAATTAGAATTTTGATCTTAAGATGATTCACCACGACGCGATGTGTAAAATTCGGGATCAGGCCGCTAACTCCTTATGTAGATGACGTTTTTCCAGTCCCGTTTAGCACCAGCCGCATGTTTTGATTTATTCACGAAAAAAACATTATCAAAAAGCGTGTTTTGTCTTATTTTGGAAAAGCTCAGGCGCAAATATTCAAATGTTTTACGATAATTTTCTAAAGAATTAAAATTTTCACATTTTACAATAAAACCATAACCGGAAAGGGGTTCGTAAATAGAATTTTAAACTTTAAACCAGTTTTTACAAGCCTGAAACTTAAGTTTTTTCTGGGCTTATAAAAAGACTAATAAAAAAATACTTGATTATTCCAAAGGCAAACATGTGTTTTACTCGCATTGTTTAATCAAAGCATTCAAAATATTTCTAAGTGAACCAATTATCAAACCAAAATCATTTGATTTTGCATTGCTTAATAGTGCATCAACTTTTATTTATATATTTGTATTTTGAGAATTAGTAGCTTTAAATGGAAGGGCAAAATATGATTTACTTTTGTTCTGGTTTTTTAGTTTTTATTTATTTTTTTAATCCTTCCTGATGGTGGCGCGGTGCCGTTACAGAATTTATTTATATACCTGTTATTAGTTTTCGTTTTAATAATTCTTTTTAAAAGAAACTTTTAAAACAAGTTATTGATATCTGATGTAAATAAGTGAGTAGGTATATAAGTGAAAAACGAAACATTTATATGGAGAAATAAGATTATTATACAAATATTACATTATTCAACTGTGGAAGAAAGTGTTAATTAAAAAATCAGCTTATTAAAATTACACATAATCATTTATTAAAGGTACAGAACAATTGTTACTACGGTAATATAAAATGTTGTTACCTTACATTTGGGGCATTTTGAACGCAATAATTTAATCTCATTAACGGTACTTACCCTCAATTGACTTACCTCTTCCGCCGGCTCACCTTTTCCCCTTTCCAGTGAACTATATCTCCCGTCTTACGCGCACTAGACCATCCACTATCATTTCAATTTCCGAATCACGGCCTCCCGCGTTTTTTCATACAGGAGGAAGGAACACGCCCCGCCATCTTGCCAACATCCGCTTCCTTCCGCCGGTGCTGGAGCTCCCAAGCTTGAAGGACCAGCTGACCATGAAGCTGGAATAATGAATGGACGATACGTCACACACGCGCGTTATGAGTAATGCATTTTGTAGTATTATTATTACGATTTCATTCATGCTTTTAAGTTTTCGATGATTGCCAAGGTAGTGCCACTTCCTCGATTTAATTTCATCTGATTACTTCATGCATGGAAGATGTGCACTCGCTTTGAGAATTAGTGACTACTTTTTAATGAATGTGTAAAATAATAAAAAATTAATCAATGATTGATTAATTGATTCCAAATGAGGAAGGTGTTAGATGTAGAAAAAATGACACGCCAAATAAAATCATACGCTTCGATCAAACACATATACCCCTGAAGAAATGAGAAGATATTTGAATGTGAATAAAGCATAGATATATACTTATATGGAGTACCAAGTCCCAACATATCTACTAACATTTAAAGTATACATATAGCGTGAAGGAAAATTAGAGTATTTCTTTTATTTTTATTATTTATCAAACATATTTTTTGTATTATTTTTCAATCATTTTTACATTAGCTCCACACAGGAGGCCCTGACGAAAACATTTTCCCTCGCGGCCTATGGCGTCTTTGGGGATGCTGTTGGGAGGGTATTTTTGGGGAAAGTAAGTTCTGGGAAGGAAAACGGTATAAGGGGTGGGTAGGAATCTAGGAATCAGTGTGTCCAAGAATTACGGACGTATGAATCCATTCCTCCCATTGCGGTGTAAAGCGATGGGTCAAGTTAGTGAACCGATCCCGATCCGGCACGTCACACCAATCCCTAGACAATCCCCATGAACCTGTGCACCCCTGCTAAGTCACCAAATGTAGCAAATTACTATGGCAGAGGTGTTGGTTATCCATTAAATGGTTCTCGGGACTGCGGTACCCACACCCGCCACCTAAATTATCTATAGTATGATATTTAACAATAACAATATGGAAACAATTTGATAATAATATATTGAAGCAATAAATACTCGGGCGTATCTGCAAATATTATAATGCCTTAAATGATATTGATATTTTCCACTGTACCCTTAAATCTTTTAAATTAAAATTAACTTTACAATGTACTAAAATCAAAACAATGCATTGTTTATTATATTATTGTACTTCTATATTGTTTATTATTTTCTTTTTAATACTTTTTCACTCAAACTATATACTTTTATAACTTGTATAAATGGAACTTAATTGTTTGATATTATATATGTTCACTATCTCATGTCAAATGATCTTTTACACAACTGTATGTTTCCTTAATAGACTTAAATAAATAAATAAAACAATTTGAACTCTGTAAACTTTAAGTGTAAAAATTGATTCATAACAGTGGAAATCTTAATATATAAAACAAAGTCGGGTGAGTTACACCATTTATAACTCAAGAACGGCTTAACCGATTTTTATGATATATGATTAGTTGGATTTGTCTCCGTTCCGATTAACAGAATAACTATTAAAACATCGGAAAAATCACGGAAAAAATAATTATGAAGAAAATTATTTTTTTCATACATTTTGTATGGAACGGCTTTTCAAATAATGTGCGTTGGTCGACATAATTTGAATCAATTCGAACTGTCAATGGTGTAGTGTGCCGAACATTTTGTGCTTAGTCAACAGCTCAAATTCATTTTTTGAACATAGAGTATTTATTTTAACTTAATAAAAACTTAATTTATTTCAGCTAATAAATTAAACACAACATTTATTGATTCTGAGGCGGTACGAAGTTTGCCGGGTCAGCTAGTACAACATATATAAAATATGAAATCAAGTTAAAAATAAGCTTTTGTTAGTAAAACAACAAAATATGACTTACCTGTAGCAAAATAAATGGAACATTTTCGTTGCGTAGCGCCTATCCAATCAACTGAATAATAATTAAAGATTTAAATATTTTTAGGAAGTTTTATAACTGAGATCAATTATTAACTGTTTAACTAATACTGTGTGTGATCCAATTGGCTGAATATCTTCGACTGACAGATCTTCTGGGCGCAGCTTCCCAAACAAGCGGTCCAGATTTAACTTATTTGCTCTCCCGCGGTGCGTCTTTAAACTCTTAAAACAAAACAATTTATATCGTATCTTTACCAATGTATTATTATTTTGTCTCACGCTAAGATTTCTTAAAAATGATTTTTTTATTATTTACATCCTTTAGATATAAATATCACTGAAATGTAAATACAAGTTTATTTTTATTTTTATTTCTATTGTAACTTTTTAATATTATTTCTCATGTTAAAGTTGTACTGCCTTACAGCCACGTTAATTATAATATTTTGTAATCACGCTTGAAGAATGTCTTGATTCTCGATTTTTGCAGGCGATTTAAATTACCAAACATATACATCTATTGTTAAACATAAGCATTCGATACTAAATTAGTATTTTAAGGTATTATTTTTTCTCTTCGCTTATCCTGTTTCTTATAAGTACATAATTGTATATTTAACTAAAGCTTCTAAGAGAAATTCAATCTTAACACTTTTTCCCTTTTATAAATAATTTGTTATATAATTAAACATTGTTATATGAAATATGTTATGAACTAAACATTGTAATATGAAATTATGTTATGATCTAAATTTGTCATTTGACTGGCCTAAAACAGGATCCATTCCAGTTGGCTAGTCAAAGTTTCCGCATATCTTATGTGAAATAAATTTATTATTATTATTATTAAGTAGGAAGGTATTATGTACTAAGCAACTTAGTACCTAAGCAAGAAAAACCGTGTATTAAAACCATCAATTCCATTTTTTTACAGCTGTTAAAATCTTTAGATGTACCTACATTCGAAAAAAATATATGATTGACGGTCGGCATAGTCCAGCGGTAGAGCGTTAGACTCTTATTCCGAAGGTCGCGGGTTCGAACCCTGCTTGCGCAAATAAATTTTATTTAATTGATTTGTGTTATTTCACAATTAATTATTTAAAATAATATATAGTATATTTGCGGCACGTTGCAGAGTGGAAGATACCCTAAGTATCGCCCTGGTGTAAGACCACCATTCAGAATTGAAACGTTGCTTGAAATGGATTTAGCCGTGTTTAGTGACTAGATCTGAATAGCCAGGTACTTCCTCACCTTCCTCTTCCTCGTCTCCTTCCCTTCCCAGCTTACCTTCAGCCTCATAACATACCCCAATTGGGGATGCCATAGTCTCACTGGCTCCAGACGGGAGCTGTTGGGGCTCGAGTGCGGTACGCATGTTAAATAAAAACATGACATTAAAAATAATTAATAATATCATTGCTTTTACACATACGCTTTAATTTCATACCTACCTACCTAAAATTAAACAATTCATACATTATGCAATTCTAATTTTAAGCATTTTTCTTCCGAGACACCATCTAGTTAACAAATACATTCTTTGAATACTTGTTTCCAATGAATAAAGGTAGCTGTTAATAATCTTTATATATAAAAATCTCGTGTCTCAATGTTCGTCCGAGGTAAACTCCGAAACTACTTAACCGATTTTGATGAAATTTGGCCTCCTGTGTGTAATTTGATACAACTTATAAGATAGGATAGTCTCGATTATTGACCTCAAAATTTATTATTGCGAATTTAATGTTTTTTAAAGGACAATGATTTGAAATTGTTTGTAGTTTCTGACAGATAGCGGTGTGAGTTAATTTATTGACACAACCATCCAGTAGATGGCGTTGTGTTTCGTTAGCCACAGCAACGCGTGGGCGGATCAGTGTAGGTGATAGGTGTGAGTTAATTTATTGACACAACACTTGGTTATCTAGGTTAGATAACCATCCAGTAGATAGCGTTGTGTTTCGTTAGCCACAGCAACGCGTGGGCGGATCAGATAGGTGTGAGTTAATTTATTGACACAACACTTAATTATCTAGGTTAGGTAACCATCCAGTGCATGGCGTTGTGTTCGTTAGCCACAGCAAAGCGTGGGCGGGTCAGCTTGTATGGAATAAAAACATTAGTCGAAGATAATATTGTTAATTTAGAAAATTTGAAATATGAAGTCTCGTAATAGATCACAATGGCTGAATTGGTGAGAGCGCCTGTCCCGGTAAGACGTGAGATCTGGGATCGAGTCCCAGTTGCGACCATTATGTTTTATTATTTTTCTGTGTCTTGTTCATTTTCATATTTTAATTTAGATTATTATTGTTGTCTTCTTCTTCAATGATATATTACATTGATGGGAATAACCTTCAAAGTTAAAAAGAGAGTTTTTCTTATAAAAAAATAAGTAATATTTAGATATTAAATAATGTATCAAAAATTTACATGAGTGACTAAATGACTATTAATTAACGCAAGTTATAAAAAACCAGCACCACCTTCTTAATCTCCAAGTAAAACAAGTCTGAAATAATGTACCTGGATCGTATTCTTGAAAGGAAATACCTTCACATTGTTAGCAGACCTTCGAGTGGCGTCCATTCACGGCAGATCTTGTGGTTTTCATTCACCGGGACCCATATAAAGGAATCTGTCAACAATGAAGTCTTTGTTTCTTGGATAATAATTTCTCAGAGCAGGTAAAGGCACTCGTACATTATAACAACTAATTCTCTCGTGTTACCTTATATTAACTATGCAAATAAATGTTTTGAAAAAACATCACACCAAAGTTTTAAAAGTGAGATTAAATATACACATCATCATCATCATCATATTTTTCCCTTTTGTTTTCGGGTCGGGGATTCATTGCATCGACAAGGCTCCTCCATACTTCCCTGTCTTGTGCTGATAGTTCGGTCTCCGTCCATGGCAGACCCATCCTCTCCTCACACAGTTTCTGGAGTTGCCTCGCCCAACTGTGTCTGGGGCGGCCCACTGGACGTCTACCCTCTGGAATCGCACTCAGTATTTTCCTCGGAATTCGGTCATCAGACATTCTTAAAACATGCCCAAGCCACTTCAGTTGCGATTTTTCTATGAAGAGTAGCAGCGGTTCAATGCTTAGATCATTTAGGATCGTCGAGTTTCTTATATGATCCAATTTCGTAATCCCTGCCACTCCTCTCAAGTACCTCATTTCGGCAGCTTGGTGTTTGTTCGTTTAGCATCCGTATCTGGTGGCCGTAAGTGAGTATACACATTTTTAATTATTTTAGATTCTAGATATCGTAAAAAAATATTAATAATAGTTCTTGTACCAGTGTCTCTTTATATTTTTTTATTTTTATTATTAACGCTGCGCGAGAGTCCAAGCTACCGAAGCCTGTGAGAATAAGATATTCTTAATTTGTTGTTAGACCAAAGGAAGTGGGGAATGCTGGGAGATGCAAGAGGAAGGTTGAGTGATGCGTGACGATCAGGTTATACAACATGGCTTTAGCCATTTAAAGTATGTTATTGATCCTGAAATTGTGGACTCTCATTAGAACGCAACTGCATATTATCTTATTCATTAATATTACATGAACTTTCCGAATATTTTAACGGAATGATTGAAATCGTCTCTTACTGCTACATTTAATAAGGATATGTCGACATTTCAACGTGAAATTAATCGGTTTGAGTCGGCGAAGATTAGACCAAAAATCTAGAGTGATTTTAGCTATGTTTAACACCAAGGCTTCTGGCTTTATAAAGAGGTAGCTGTATTATTATGTAGGGAGATTTGCAAGGAGATAAAATCACATTAGCTTCAGTTTGTCTGAAGAGAAACTAACCTTATCGGATTACCTTCTCGTGGCTGAGTGGCTTCGCGTTGAACTCGCCTCCCACGATGCCAGGGTTCGTGTCCGGGGACACCCACCGTACAATAATCATCATACCTTAGGCCCCGAGACAAAGGGACACCATGCCGCGGCATTGTTTTAAGACACAAAGAAGAAACTGTATACCATGCTACTTGAAGTAACCACATTCGGTCCCAAATTATTATCATCCTTTGAAAACAAGTGACAAGAAGTTTCTGGCATGATACTGTACCTTTGTTTTAAGTAGTTCTTTATTACAAAAAAGTAACAGCAACAAAAAAATACAAAAATTAAACACCATTCTAATTGTGTATGTAAGATTTGAAATACAAATCAATATGAATTTGTATGCAAGGTAAAATTTTGTATGTTTAAAAAATCTAAAAATCGTATTTTCCCCCACTTTTCATAATTTAAAATGCATTTTTAAAGTAATAAGTTTTTCAATTTTTATTGCAATAATGCGATCTGAAAAGAACATGATATATTTCAATAGTGAAAATAAGTTATAACAATTATTTATTTCACATAAAATTATACAATAAAACATATGTGGAAACTTTGACTAGCCAACTAAGAATGGATCCTATTGTAGGCCAGTCAAATTGACAAATTTATATCATAATAATTTATATCACAAATTTATATCATAATTTCATATTACAATGTTTAATTATATAACATATTATTTATAGAAGGAAAAAAGTGTTAAGATTGAATTCCTCCTAGAAGCTTTAGTTAAATATATAATTTTGTACTTATAAGAGAAAGAATAACCGAAGAGAAAAAATAATATCTTAAAATAAAATTTTGTATCGAATGCATATGTTTAACAATAGATATATGTTTAGTTATTACAAATCTTACCTATCTTCAAGCGTGATTACAAAATATTATAATTATTATAATAAAAGTGTGCTTTGTTTAAAAATATTCGAATGCTTATTTATTTATTTATCTTATTATACGCCCAGAGGGCTTTTACATAAATAATATACAATACGGGCACTTACCCAAATTTATGGAAAAATTGTATTAAAAAAAATTATACTTAGATTAAACTATTAGGCTTTGTTGTGTTTAAGTCCTCGGATAAGAGCTTTCACAAGAAGTAGAGTATTTCGCACCTACTTACATTGAAAGTGAAACCTCCACAAAGCTCCCAGAGAGTGAAAGTCTCGCGACACAATAACTACGTGTCAACACGTGCGACGTACTGCAACGACACCCTTATCTTCACCGTTGGGGGTGGGAGAGTGCAAAACACGTGACACTTGAAAAAACGTGGCTCTCTTTGATATGTGTCACAGTTGGATTGGAGTGAATGTTCGCGCTTTTTCGAGAAGTGCCACATATTTAAGAATGTGTTTTGAATGAGTTCAAGAATGAAATGAAAAGGGTGCGTTTTAGCTGTTCTTATGCTTGTTTATCTGGACCAGTGGTCGAAAGATTCATACTCGTATGTTAAACAATATATAACAGTTATGTTAGATCTATAACATTTTTCGTGAAGGGATTTCTTTTATTATTTAAACTAATCTCTTAATTTCTTTTTGATTTCGGATGCCGTTTGCAAATAATGCTTAAAAATAATTATGTACAAGAGATAATAATATACGTTTTTCTGACAATCGCATTATAAGTAGCTTTTTAATTCAGAAATAGTTTAATAATTTACAGTCCAGAGGCCCAAGCACACTCGCTCGATAACGATCGGTAGGATAATTATCGGTAAATTCTCATCGTTCTCTAGGAGAACTGCACATAGTTAACGTACAAACAACAGTGGATTTCGAATATGTTAAGGACACTTAGTCATTGTGAACAGTCACTTATTCGTTGGCGATCTGTAGTAATGCTAGGGAACAATGAGAAGTTACCGATAGTTATCCTATCGATCGTTATCGAGCGAGTGTGCTAGGGCCTCAGCTAGAAAGCTTTTTCGTATTTAACCCGTTTATTGTAGGGGCTGAATTTAGTTTAGGTTGCGTTTCCCTGAGTAATCTAAGAATTTCAAAGGGCTGCGTGACAAGTGTGCGGAGGAGTGAAGAAACGTGACTGGAGGGACTTCCGGAATGCAGTTCCCCCAAACTGAAAAGGATATAGGGGTACATCGTGCATATTCCTTAATGATTTACGCAGCTTCGTCATCTCCCACAAACACGTGAAAAATTGTTTGTTTTAGAAAGCTTTTCTATTATTTAATTTTTTTACACAAATGCATATTTAACGCATGCAGAGAATATTAAGAATCCTGGCGTACAAATACCATAAGATATTTCAATATAGAAATCATTTCTTCTAAGAACAAGTTATAACAACAGTTGACAGGTTTTTAGCGTGAAAATTATCTGTGCTCTAAAATAGTCAAGTGTCTGACCGCTCTTATTACTTACTAGAGCAAACCCGCCAAAAATCATGGGATATTAATATTTGTAGGCTTTGGGAATCTGAAAGCATTTATTAAAAAAACCTATTTGCCTCAGGATTATGGCCTTACAAAAGAAGAATTTTACCCTTCAAATGTTAGTACATGAATAATTACGACATCTGCATCATTTAAACATAAGAAATATACATTTCAAATAAAGATTATTAAATTAAAATAATTTGGAATCTAATTTATCGCTTGTCTGTTACGATTTACCTATACTTCCCACAATTCCAATTTTTTAAATAAAAATTTCATTTAACTCGAATATTTTAACGAACTATGCAGGAACACAATTTCAAATCACGCACAAGTGCACTGACTACTGAAATTGGTATGTATGATTACATTACAGTAATTGGTCACTTCTTGTATTTTGCACTGCCTCCAATCTGGGCCTAAAGCAATTAAAGTCTTTGAAGTAGGTATGTTATCACTCCACCATCTTTCTCAATCATCAGCCCCTCTCGTTCACCCATCTTCCTTCATAATTCATCCTTCATTCTCCTTCTTCTTCCGTCAGTAATCCTTCAACCCCTTTCCCCACCCTCGTCCTGCGCTCGCGGGGATGCATCGTACAAAGGACAACCCTTTCACGTCTTCGCCAATTTTGAAAAAATCTCAAGCCTTTATTTTCATCTTTCATAACGCGAGGGGGTGACATAATCATAGAAACGAATCTGACGTAATACTTTAATTCAAAATTGTAATCAAAGCTATTGTCACAAAGTCGTAAATTAATATTCTCCATTGAAAACTGCAAATTATTCCCTCACAATAATAACCTTTTAACTGAAATAATATATCTAAGTTAATATTTCCTAATTTTTGTGATAAAATTTTAACATGGTCGTCTTTATTTATTCAACAGATAAATTAAATATTCGTTACATATTTTTGGGAAATTCTTGCAGCGGTTTAAAACTTTCATTCTAAGTGTGGGTTCCTGATGCAGCCCTGCACACTTCAATTCACCCCCTCCTGGTCTGGGGCGACTTACAACGTTCTTCTACCAAAACAAATCACCAAGTATTCCTTTTCTGTCCACCATTACACCGATTTGTGTTTGTAAAAAAAGTACGTAGCTCTGGCGACGTGAACCTTTGTCGATTTTTAAAAAGTCTAGAGAAATGAATGCAATAATTTTTAAAGAAGCTTAACGGAAACTGCGTTTATGATGAAGCCACGAGCCAAAAATGTGTGTATTCTTAGTGATGTATATCGTCTTGAATTTAGGTAATAGGCATAAAAATCAGAGTCAGGATGTCTCGAATTCATGCGCAAAAGTGGTTTTTATTTATTTTGTAAATATTTTTATAAGAAATAAAAAAATTTAATCAAAGGAAACTGTAATAGATGAAATTAGCCTTAAAAAATTATATGCTTTCATACATTTATAATGAATAAAAACATTTTTGTATTTAGTTTAGCTTATACTTTAATTTTTTTTTTGGATTTTATGCGTAGACGTTACAACGATGAGCTCTACACTCTGTTTAAGGAACCAAAAGTGACACAATTTATAAAGTTGGGAAGGCTTCGGTGGCTGGGTCATGTGGAAAGAATGACAGAGCATCAAGCACCAAGTCCCTGCTAAAATCTAGACCTGTAGGGCGAAGGAGCCTGAGAAGACCAAAATTAATATGGAACGACAACGTCCTCAAAGACCTACGTACCTTGGAGATTCCAAACTGGAGAGAACTAGTACAAAACAGAGATGAGTGGAGGAAGACTCTCGAGGAGGCCAAGACCTACCAAGGGTTGTAGCGCCAATTGTGATGATGATGATGAAACTTTAAAAAAATTTATTAATAATTTTAATTAATTCTACTCAAGGCAAACAGTATAAAAAGCTTTAATTTAACCAAAGAATATTTTTTGTATTTATGATGCAAACCGATTCGCAGTAAAGATTAATCGAAAATAGTAATTTGGGATTAAGCTTCGCCTCAAGTATCTGTGCAGATAGAGGTAATCCTGTACCCTGTGGTACATCTGAACCAAATTGTAGGATCCCAATGTAAAATTTATCTTTTTTTAATTTCAAAACTCCAAATCGAAAATCAGTCTTAACGAACTATTAATATTAATTTAATAGTGGTTCATCGTCGAGTTGTGTGGGTAGTCAAAATAATTTCTTAATTCTATGAGGGTTGCCAAGAGTTGTTGGCTCCTACCATCTTGATTGTGTGTGAATGAAAGAGAGAGAGATTTCTCCTCGGTACATCTCTCCGACAATCATACGCGCACTCTTTATACGTATGCCTACCTATCCATGTCCTAGTTGTATAAAAAGTAAACTGCACAAGTGCACAGGCACTCATAGCTCACAACTCACTTTGGGGGAACGTCTACCGGAGGAAGGTACCTGTCTTATAAAGCAGAATGAGGTGGAGAAAGGACTCTTTGTCTTACTTGGGGGTAGCAAAAAGGGTTCTTTGGAAATGTATCTTAAAGAGGGTTGATGACGATCGTGGTGTGGGTCTCTTTATGCCCCCCCCCCCCCCCCCCTCCCCCCACTCGCCTTACTGCGCCGTCTGCCGTTGTCTGGACCGTATTCCATTTGGTCCTGTGTCGAGTCATCAAGCTGTTTGCCCTGCCATGATGTCTCGTACTGGTACGGCAAGTACTTCGGAATCATTTACAAAATTTTCTTTAGTTACGAAAAATTTATTCACCGAGGTGAACTGGAAAATAACAAGTCTATTTCAATTATAATAAAGAACTATTAAACTATTAAACTATTAAAAGAACTATTAAAGAACTATTATTATACTATTGTAAATTGGTGTGTTCTTGGAGGTACAGATTCCAAAGAAAAATATATTATATATCTGTGTGACTCAGTAAGTAAGAGTCTATTTCTTTAACGAGCGTTTCATTGATGACGATTGTGATAATGTAGTATTCCCCACGTCGCGTCACTTATTTGTATTACTGCACGGTGACGTTTCACGGCAGCGCTAGGTGAGGAGGTTAGGGGGTGACGCAACCCTCTCGGATGCATCTTAGCCCCCTAGTCTTACTGTGGACCTACCCCAAACACGGGGGGAGTGGGCAGGAGCGCAGACGTTGGGACGGGTCGCGCCCGGTGGGTAAGGTTCGTGCAATTATTGTAGAGACGTCGGAATTTGGATATCATTAAAGTATTATATAGGTCAACAAGATTCTCGAGATTTTTCCACTGCGCTGTACTCGTCTAACATTTGTCTCTGCGATTTATCTGCATTATTATTCATGAGCGCACCTCGACTTGGCAGGTCGCATTAAAAATTATTTAAATCGAATGGGAATTCAATTTTGTGAATAAATGTTTCCTAAATTGCAAGCCATTGAACACTGAACGTAAAAGAGAAAAGTGCCACATCCAGAAGCGCAACTAAATAATAATTCCGATTATTTGGGAAAACTGAATCATGTTGATGGAACATTATTAAATGAAACTGAGTTTATATCTGCCCTAACAAAGGTTTTGCAGGATCCTCTGTCCATATTATAATAACATAGAATAATGTCCATAATGCAATGTTTCATTTAACATTTAATATCTAATAATATAATTATTTCAGTTCAATTTCATGATACTCATAGGCCCAGTTTTTTCATAGAAATTCACAGGTGATAAGTCATATAATTTAAAAAAAATAAGCTCCGTTTTTACATTTTAAATATCTGATCCTTGTAAGTCCGTTTTAGCTTGTTGACAAATTGTGATCAGCAGAAGACGACGACTATCGTCTTACCAAACACTTTACCTTCATCATCTCAGCCCGCGACATAGTAAATAACTAATCGCATAAAAATGTTATCAAATTCTTAATGGTGAGTTATTTGTACATTTAATTTCATTCAAATTCTCCAGTCCTAATGAGTCCTAAATTCTAAAGTCTTTCGAAATAACTTCAATTTATTAACTCCATTTTTGTCAGTAATCTTCTAATAAATGTAATATGAAAAGTGTTGGTGTAGCAAATGTAAAATTATGCAATGTCCAATGTTTTAATATTGTGGTTTCGGCGTGCAAAGTCGTATCTCCTCCAAGCATAAACTTTCTAATTAAAGTGTGTTTATCGGAAATGACCTGCCAGGTAAGTATGTTTTCTGTAGGTATCTATTTGTAAATAATAGTTCTAGGTAGATTTAAAGAAGTCATAATAAAATGTACAGCGCCCTTGAGGTGATTTCTCACAAAAACGGCGCTCCACAAATTATCCAATTATTATTTTTATTAACTTACTACAAACTGATAAGAGGTTGAAACGCACGGACAATCGGCGTTTACAGAGAACCTTTCAAATATAACAAAAAAAAGCGCTGAATATATGACAATTTTATATTTTTATTTCTGCCTAACAACTGACCCTTAATAATTATTCTGTGATCAACTTCTGAATATTGTAATAACATTTCTATAAGTACAACATGTCTTTGCACATCAGTGCAAATCTCAGATATGAATCTCAGTCTGCACAATTGCAACGGGAACCCCGCTAACTGGTTTCAGCTTGCGTATTGATTTTAGTTTGTATATAATGGAGGCTCGATGCTTACTTAGAGCGTTTTTTATTACGGCTTACCTTTTATTGCGAGCTGCTTGCGACTGCTGACTTGAGCTTTGGTGGTCCCGGGGGGAGGGGGCGGCGGGGGACAAAGAGGCGAGAAGAGGGAGGGGTAGATAGGTCAGAGCCATCTAGAAAAAATGACAAATTAATTAATGCGAACATTTTTATTTCTATTCGGGAGAATGGCGGCTATCTCCGGTGAGATATTTGAATAAGCTTCTACTTACATTTACATCGAATATTGTTAGTGTACGTACATCATTATTTTAACATTACAAATATAATATAAAATAAGTTCTTAACATTTTTCGGTCCTATAAATGGTCCAATATGTACGCTGATGCCTTATATAGTTTTTATTATTCCTTTAAACATAGGTAAGTAATGATTTTACATATCACTGTTTATGTAGGTACCATTCAAACATATCATTATTTAATACTTTTTCAAGTTTTATCAAACGCCTGTATGGTTTTTGCGGACATGGACATGATGCCGAATATATAAAAATAAGTAAAACAAATTTCTATAATTTAACAAACATTATAATAAACATGTTAGTTATATTCACAAAAATAATAACTAAAAGGAAAGGTATACCAGACTATTGTTAGACCCGCGATAATGTATGGCTCCGAATGCTGGACCATGTACAACTCCTACACCAGGCAACTTGAATCAGCAGAAATGCGAATGCTTAGATGGTCGGCAGGAGTGTCACTAAAAGATAAAATTAAAAGTTCACGCATTCGTGGTAGCCTGGGTGTCACGGACACAAACAATAAGCTAGAGGAACGACAGTTGAGATGGTATGGTCACATGAAACGGAGACCACCAGACCACACAGTGAAGCAGGCAATGTCTATGGAGCTTCATCGACAGTCATCCAGAGAAAGACCAAAGAACTCCTGGATGATTCAATGATCCAAAATCCTAAGTAGAAATGGCCTGGATGAAAGCGATACCCAGAACCGAAGAAGCTACAACCTGAGAACGAGGAGAGCCGACCCCAACAGCCTACCTAGGCAATGAGTTGGGACAGTGAAAGGAAGATGAAGAAGATTTCAGTTATTTTCACAACTAAATATTTTCTGCTTTGATGCAGGACGGAGAGGTTTTGAAAATATCGAAAAGAATGAAAATATCGAATACATTGCGGGGAAATCGCACTAGCGGTGAATGATATTATGAATAGTTAGTGCTATTGTTGTCTCGGAGGAAAATATGGTGGAGTCGAATAGATTTAACAGGGACATGGATATTTATAACACTTAACATTTGAGGCAGTCTATGAAGTTATTCAATAATTTAAAAGTTTAAGACTATCATTAATACTTTTCCGGGTAGAAAGTATCGGTAGTTTTAGATTAGACATTAAGGTGGGTCATTTTAAAAAAAGTGTTAATTTCAAATTCTAAGAGCAATAAAAGGGTGCCAAATGGGTTAAAACCGACGTGTTTAAAATTTTTAAATTTTCTGATTCGATCTTCTTCCTCCGGATTCACTTCAAAGTTTTGAAAATTTTAAATTTTAGAGGTTATTTCTAGTGTGTATAAAAGTTACTAAGAATCTTTCTAACCATATTTTTTGTAATCTTCCATAGCAAATGTAGTATATATTTACGAAATCATTTACGAAAATTCCCGGTTTTGATTATTGGAGGCGTGAGGTGAGGGCGGGGGGAGCACCGATTGCACTAATACCGGAGAAAAAATGGAGGAATTCCGCCGCAAAAGTAAAGTGCTGTTTGATATTTCGTCTTGCAAATGCAATGATTTCAGTAAATGTGACTGACCTAGAGATAAAAAAATACCTGTAAATGAATAGAGTTTCATTACTGACCAACGTACTTCACGAAAAATGATAATAGGAAACGCGAATTTCACTTCAACACAACAAATGAAAACTGCGTTGACAGGGAAACTTTTGAAGCAAAAATCCTTGTACCCGTCTAAAGAGGAAAGCACAGGTAAGCCAACTACCTCTCTACTCGATATTTCCACGTCTTCTGCATCAAATGAATCCGATTGTAAAGATGTTATCAAACCTAATGTTGTACCTCAAACGCTTCTGAAGCAGGCTGCGGTCAATATTGATCACTCCACACTGTCTAATACTCGTGATAGATATGGAGTGTCGGATAAGGCAGCGGCAGCCATTGCCTTAGCAGTTCTGTATGACATCAAGTCTAATATTCCAGTTATTGACAAGAGTAAACTTCGCAGAGAACGAAATAAAACAAGAGGAATTAAAAATTAAGGGCACAACACATTTTATAAAAAACCCCAAATATATTTTGATGGCCGGAAAGATAAAACATTTATTTTCAGGGAAAGGGAGGGGACGCAGTTCAGAGAATGACGCATTGAAGAGCATATTTCATTGATAAAAGAGCCAGACTCAATATATATTTAGGTTTTATTGCACCAAACTCTGGCACGTCGAAAGTTATAAACCATTGCAATGGATAATTTGCTTGCTTCACGTGAACGAGTTACCATTTCGGCATTTGTTCACACATCTTGACGGTAAGACATCTGGACCTCAAACATGTTCAGGCACAATAGGACTAGCCTTGGAAAACTGTGAAAAAAGGCCTATGGTTAATTTTCTGAAAATTGACGGCGAGTTGCATGAATTATTAACTAAAGGCATGTCAAATCAGTTATATTTGTATAAAATATTATCTGCAGTTACGGTGGGGGACTTACCTGAAGATTTATGCCACAAATCTCCTGGAAAAATGTCTCATACCAAATAGCTTACGCGTGCTAATCGAATTCTTCGTCTTCATGTTTCAACGGAAGCTCCTTCAGAGAATCTTATTATTTTAGAAATGTACGTTGTTAAAGTGTATGCTCCGGCTTGGTTCAGCATTAAAACTCATACCACCTATAAAGATGGAGCACGTCACGTGGTGGTGAACTAAAAACTATAATTGATCCAGTTATGGAAAGAAGCAGTTACTTCGCACACCCCGAAAATTTATTGCTTGCAATGTTGACTGACCCTCACAAGCATTTTCAAGAATTAGCTGCGCGTCGTGTTCTAAAAGCACGCAGTAAGAAACTAAGTAAAAACGGGCTGTTCCAACTTCCAAACATAAACCTCGATGCATCATATTATTTGGAAGTAAAATGTAACCGAACCCCCAATACTGAAGAATATATCGGATGAAGATCTTCAATTATTTGTAGCTCATGGGGGAGAAGGTAGATTGCCTTTTCTGCGTCTGCCATGTCATTTGAACATGTCAAGCAGTTGAAAGAGGTGTAACGACTGTTATTGAAGCCTTGACTACTCTACGTACGAAGTCTGCAAGAGAAGGTCTTATTAAGGTGAAGATTGAGTCTCGCAAAATAATGCCGAAATTTGAGAGTAAGAAGGATTTTGCTGGTATTTGAAAACATTACCTTGAGATAATTTGAATTATAATCATATATGTTTTTAATAAATAATTCGAAACATGCCCTCTATTTTGCATTTTATTGAAAAATAGTTAATTTTTACTTGTTTATCTAACATTTTTTAAAGATTTAACGAGGGTGGGTTTTTCTCTAATATGTGAAATTTCAAAGTCAATCCGGAGGAAAAAGATGACATTCAAATATTAATAAAAAAATTAGGTGAACTTACTTAAATTTTCATCGTCATTTAGCACCCTTTTATCACTATTAGACAAAACAAAACAAGAAAAAAAAATTCCCCATACATTCGTGACCCACCTTATTAGACATTAATGTATTGTAGCAGACATCAATTACAGATTTTCCCAATTGCTTAATGTTTATACGTTTTAGATAGGCATGTACTTAAATTAATCAAATGTTGCATTTTTTCATCTATTTAATCAATTGAGACATCAAAACTTCCAATTAAAAGTCGAGCCAAGAAACCTCAGCGCACATCAAGAGCGACCCCCATTCAGATCCACATACTTCTTATATTTTCTTCATTAAAATCCGTTAACGACCCCGAACCAACAAACATTCACATCTTTCTCCTTATGAATTAAATCCTCCTTCCTGAGCGCAGCCTCGCAAGTCGTCTCCATCTGAGGTTATTTAATGCACTCGGATGACTGCCACCCCCTCCACCCACCCACCCAACCCCCTAACCCTTTCCAACCCAGAACACCCACCACCCACAACCTACAGCCTTCATGATTCTCTGGACTCCTCCAAGCAGGGTGGAACTCCGCTCCTAACACACGTTAGGCTTGTTTTATTGTTGATTAATAATCATGCCCTAGAAATTGTGCGCAAGTTTTTAACAGCATAATGTATTTAAACATTTATTTGTTAATTTTGCAAGGGTTAATGTCACACTTGAAAACAGAATTTTATAATACTATCAATCCCAGTGTCTGAATAAATTATTTACAAACGTTTTATGAGTGTTGTTATATGTATAATCGAATTACCTGTTTAACATTTAAAACCCTGATTTTATCTAATCACACCACATATTGAAATGTAAATCGTCTTCGTTCGAAAGTAAAAGAACACAGTGCAACTATACATCTCTTCTAACGTTTCTTTAAAACTATAAATGTATTTACAAATATTTCCTTATGTATCATTTTAAGAATATTTAATTGGTAGAATCCTCAGACAAGCTGCCGTATGACAGCTTTGTGGGACTACCCTAAATTTGTACAAGTGTTTTATCTACTTAATAAAAAATAAAAAAAACTATTTAAAGAAAAGCCTGTTTTTAAAGGAAAATTTTACATACTATCATAATTTTTTCCGAAAATTAGGAAAAATTGATGATAGTATGTTAATTTGAAGATAGCCTGCATCCAAAGCTGGATACCAGGTTTTTTTTTCAATTTTATGGATATTTTTTTTTTTCTTTATTACTTAAAAGTTGACGACCTCAGTGTTCAAGGGTAAGCTTCTTAAATTTTTTATTTAATTTGTGTTTATTTATTATTATTTGTGTTTTTACAAACATACTACAATAAAAATAGTATTATTTTAATGGAATTAATTATGCGGCACGTTATAGGGTAGAAGTTCTCGCGTTGACCTGGTGAGAGACCACCATTCAGAATTAAAGGTTGTTTTAAATGATTTTATCCGTGTTTGGTGACTAGATCTAAACAGCCAGGTACTTCCCCACCTTCCTCTTTCTCATCTCCTAACCCTTCCCACTATTACCAGCCTCACTACTTATTCCAATTGCTGATGCTATAGTTACGCTAGTTCCAGACGGTTTGTAGCAGTTGGGACTATTATGCGGTATTCACATTAAAATAAAAATAATTCATCCCTGTCCGCCTACCCCTCCGAGTCATACTTGCTTCGCTCACTCCTTTCCCACTGTTTATAGGGTTACGCGACTGCTTAAGGGTAAAATTCCAACTTCCTGTATATCTAGACGAGAGACTAAGCACGACAGAGTGTCGTTATTTTGAGATGATAATCATTTAAATTACTTATAATGCTGCAGTTTTGGAAACCAAAATATTAACGAAGAAAACGGACATCCTTAAATGCATCATTCAAATAATAACTGTTGGAAAATTATAACACATCGAGTTATTTAACTGGTATAAGTTTTTTTTAGAAATTTAAACGAAAATTACCATGTTAGAAACAATACATTATTCTTTATTTTTTATTTATTATTCACATGCTTGTCGTTCTTAGGTGTAGCACAAGGCAATCTCTAGTGATGATTGTTGTATATAATATAAAATAATTAAAAAAGTAAAAACAACGAGTGAATTATCTGGCCAGACAACGAATGACGTTCTTAGGCTGTGTTTCTCAAGTCATTAAAGCTTCAGCATGGAATATTGAAATGATGTTTTGAGACCGAGCTCAAGCACTGCCCACCCTCGTCTCCCTCAAGGGTTGGGGGTCCTACTTACCCCGTCTCGTTCTCAACTCTTTCCTTCATCGTGGGGTAGAAAAATATACAGACTCACATAAACATGGCATCCACAACCAACCCTCTTTCCATCAAACCCTTCCGCATTTTCCTTTCCAACAAACTTACCCCTTTACGAGACGTAGAGGCTTCGAAGGATAGTGATAAAGAAGGAATGATTTATGGGAAGCAGAAGTCTAAACTTCATTCCATTCGTTGTATGTTATAACAATGGTTATATTAAAAGCTGAAACAGTAAATTTTATAGGGACTTTGTAACTAGATACATTTTTTTAAGAAAACCAAACACTCCCGGTTCACGAATAACATAACAATATTTTAAAATGTCCTGCTACCACCGCAGTAAGCGGAAAGTATTGCTTGTGTCGCGATGTAGAACTTTACCAGTCAATGAATTGAACACACGACGCCTTGGTGTACACAAACACGATACCAACTCAGTCAATAGTTACTTGTACGTAGCAGAGAGAGCTGGTATTTTAACTTAATTAATTATTTTGCTTCACCAGTAAAATAACTACTTTAATAGTATTTGTATTACTTTTTAAACTTTGGTTAATTACACCTTAGCTGCTAAGAAAGCAAAGTAAATATTACATAATCAGAAAAATTTGTAGAAAAGTTTCTACAAATTTTTAAGTAAGTTACAAATAAGTTACTAACATTAAAGTACATCTACATAAATTCATCAGGCATAATTTGTCTAGTCTAGTGAAAAATGTACTGCCGTAGATTTCCTTTAATAAATCTTAACATTACTAGATTAAAATACATGCAAGAAGATGATAAAGCCAATATTATGATTTGAAATGCAATATATTATTCTCGATAAGTCCTTTATCTATCTCGAATTTAATACTTTTAACATGAGGCCTTAAAATTTATTTGTGCAATTTGCAAGACGTCATAATTCACATGGGCCAAGTTCCTTCATCGCATGACGATGCGCCGGGGTAGTTTCACTTCCCAGTGGGGTGTCAGGGCTGGCGGGGGTGTCGGGGTGTCACCCCATCCCGGGGGAGGAAGGCAGAAGCCTTATCTCAACCGTACTACTCAAATACTTGACACCGTTGCTTCAAGGCGGTGTGGTGTGCGTGCGTGCAGCATTGTGCGTGGGCGAGAGTACAACTCACGCGTAAGTGCATCTTGTACCTAGTATGCAGTATTTCGCAGTTCTCTATGTAAGCGTGAGGTGCGCACTGTGCTGCTAGAGGGGTGGATACGAAGATATATTTAAATCTAACTAACATATTGTAAGATAGTCCTTTAAAATGTGCTTAGAAGGAACCTTAGTATATAAAATATATTGGTGATCGAATGAAAACGATGAGCTAAAATTACGTCATTCCCATGTTATATTATACAAAGATGAAAATTATCACATATATCGAAATATAATATACCTAATTTCACACCCTAAAAAGTCAGTATCTATTTATGATTTTGTCTATGAATCTAAACCTAATTAAAGAGCGTGCCAATAGCAAAATAAAATGCCATTTATTCTGTTGGAATTTTTATTTCTAAATTTTACCATATTCTTTTAAATATCTACCCCTAGGATATCCTACCATTAACTTGTACACGTAACTTTTACATCCCTCTCGGTTACACTACATTCAGAGTCCTGACAACGCGACGTGTGAATGTCCACCCAGCAAAATAAATAAGTAGTGACCGTTTTCCCATTAAGTCTTCCAAAGAAGATCCTCTTCTTCTCGTTTCTCTCGCAGCGTTCTTCATCTCTGGAGATCGTTTGCCTCAAACATGGCGTTTCATCTCGTCTTTCATTGCATATTTTGCGTTTATACTGTTATTACGTGACACAACAGCCCGCTTTATGGAAATGATGTGCATTAGGCGAACGGCTATATTTATATGTAAAAACATTATTATTTATATGTAAAAACTACACAGAGGATTAAAAAAAATATCGTTTTTAAAACATCACTTTTTTCTTAAAATAAAGCACGTTTTTAAAGTCCTACGAGGCCTAGTTACTTTTACGTATGAAAGGCGAAATAGATTATATTTACAATCAAACTGATTGATCAGTTTCGTAAGATTTGTAAAATAAAATATTGTAAAATTAAAACTGAATAAACATATTTAAAAAAAAATATATATAGGAGTTAAAATTATACAAAATGAACAGAAAAAGATTTATAATGACATCAACAGAGTTGTTGAATTTCATCAAAGATATTTCATACTTCTTTATTATTGTAGTTAAGGGTAAATATTCTATTCCCTTTTCAAAAACGTTGTAGTTGGTACTTACTGCAAGATTAAGCAAAGAATTTGAACAATTCATCAAATTTCAAAGTTAAAATTCAAGTACTCTAAAAGTTTTATTCAAATTCTTTAATGATTTCCGATTGGTTACAATTTATTGGCCAATCTTACTTAATATTATAAATGCGAAAGTTTGTATGGATGTATGTGTGTTTGTTACTCTTTAACGCAAAAACCACTGAATGGATTTTAATGAAACTTTACAATAATATAGCTCATACATCAGAATAACATATGGGCTATAATTCATAAAGCAAGCTATTTTCCAAATATTACAAATAATAATTATTGTTTAATAGAATATGTCAAAATTTGAGAATGATATTTTGCAAAACAATGGTTAAATCAAAATTCTATTATAGAAAATATTTAAATTAGTGAATTTATTTTTGAAGTACTCGCCTAATACTTTGAATCGAATCAAGAATTATAGATATTTAAAATAAATAGGTATTAAATGACTTTTGGTATAAACATAGAGATGGGAAAAAAAAATAGGCTACTCGAAGTACTAATCCTGAGCAGACGAAGTCGCAGGTCGGAAGCTAGTAATGATATAATAACATAAGTTAAACTCTCACAGAACTTAAAAATTAACATTGAAATTTCATGAATTGTTCAAATCCTGCGTAACAACCCGTTCAAAAGGACTGTGATTTTATTTGTTTATTCATTTTTTTTAAAAAGAAAAATTCTCTTTTTTTAACTTTTGAAGGTTATTCCATCAATGTAATATATCATTGAAGAAGAACACAACAATAATAATCTAAATTTAAAAAAAAACTACCTAGTGAGGCCAACATTATTGAATTTTATTATAAAATGTAAAAATATTGCATCAATAAAAAAAAAAATAAAAAAAATTAAAATTAAAATATGAAAATGAAAATGAAAAAACACAGAAACATAATAAAACAATATTGTTAATTCTGAAATTTGAAATATGAGGTTAACAAATACGACAGTCTGATAATAGATCGCAATGGCTGAATTGGTTGAACGTCGCCCCGGTACTACGTGAGATCTGGTTTCGAGTCCCAGTTGCGACCATTGTGTTTTATTATTTTTCTGTGTCTTTTTCATTTTTTAATTTAAATTATTATTGTTGTCTTCTTCTTCAATGATATATTATTTGTTAATATTTTGTAAATGAGTAAGAACTTTCATGTTGCATGTAAAATCGGTAAAAATGCATTCTTAACGTAGAGTCAGTCTCACGTGTGAGTAATGTTTTGCAAAGAGGGATTACTCCCCAACAACATCGGCCAGAATTTTTCAATTAAAAACAGCGACAGTCTCAAAGATCGATGCGTCATACAATACGCGAGAGATACCAGAATTTAACTGAAATTCTATTGAAAAACACAACGGAATCTGCTCTGAGATAAAACTTTTTCACTGCTATTGTTAGGCCGGACCTACGCTCGTAGGCTGGCTAGGCTGTATACCTATCCAAAGCAAGTAAAGGTCCGAGCAATATAGGAGTAGGAGCCGTGTAAAAGTTATATACTACCTATCTAGAGGAGTTATATAGAATGAGAGCTGGTATAGGAGCGGATGTACGTTCGGCAAATTTCACATACACATTCACGTTCCTCATTCAACGTCCGAGTAGTCCAGTTTTATTTTTTTAGCTTTCATTTGGAGCTCTCTTAATGAATACGTAACTACAGCACGCGTGTATGGATATTTATACAGGGTGACCCCGAATGATTTTACAAATAATTTACTGTTAAATATTAATAATTCATTTTATAGTGAGCATTTTCGGGATACTAAAAAATGACTGACTGGTGCGTTTTAAAAAGCATTGACATCTTTTAATTCGTTAAATATGTAAAACTAGTTAAGGCCCGCGACTTCGTCTGCGCAGGTACTTCGAGTAGCCTATTTTCTTTGCATGGGTCATTTCTATGTTTATACTAAAATTCTTAACCTATTTATTTAAAATATCTATAATTCTTGATTTGATTCAAAGTATCAGGCGAGTACTTCAAAATAAATTCACTAATTTAAATATTTTCTAAAATAGAATTTTGATTTTACAATCATTTCTAATAAGCACTAATTATTATTTGTAATATATGGAAAATAGCTAGCTTTATAAAATAAAGCCTATATGTTATTCTGATGTATGAAAAATATTATTGTAAAGTTTCATTAAAATCCATTCAAAAGTTTTTGCGTGAAAGAGTAACAAACACACATACATCCATACAAACTTTCGTACTTTTTAAAATATTAATAAGATAGTAAGAGGGTCAGTATTATGTAGATTTTTTTGTGGTAAGACATATTGATCGTCCAGTTGATTAGTCAGACATCTCAAAATTTGAGTTGAGTAAGCAGTTAGTAAAAGTGTACCCTTTATTAAGATTATTCATGAACACCAAAATCAATAATAATGCTGAAAAACTTGTGGTGAATTAAACAAAGTGTTAATGTTATCTGAGTCACTAGTAGGATATATCAAAATGACTGTTGTACCCCTCGGTTTAATTTTATATTTAACATTTAATATTTTATTTTATAAGGAGTATTTTCATTTTGTTTCAAGTATGATAATCGAACATTTTCGATTAAATAATAATTTTCACTTTCACTATGCTCGATTATGTTAAATGTAAAATATAAAAAAAATAAATGTAAATGTTAAATGTGAAATCATATAATTAACATTTAATATGTTAAACACAGGCACGTCTAAATAGTATGTGAGTTATGGTGAGCATTCAAATATTGCTTTTCACATTATATCAAAACTTAATATTTGGAGATATCTGATTAATCAACAAGACGATCGCTATCCTAAAGAGCTCCTACTGTAGGCAAAATACATAGCACCGTAATAATACTACTAAGTAGCCAGTTATCATAGCTGTGAACATAACACAATAATAACTAATCAAAACAAATATTTATATTCATTTATCAAGGTAAATATTTTATTTAGCAACTTTTTTTTAAAAATTAAATAAAACAAATTACTTTGTGTAAACAAATTAATTTCATTAAAATGATTCCACAAAGTAATTTGGCAAATATTGAAGAAATTAAAAAAAAAATTAATCGTAAAAATAAGTGAATGGTAAACGTCAATCAATTGTGATAGTGATTGTTATAAAGTTTAACAAAAATATATGCGTCCCATGAAGTTTGCAAGAATCTCTAGGAAAATGTACTTTTTTTCATACTCATATCTTTAATTTCTTCGTGAGCTACCTAAATCGAATTAAAATATTGAATACGATCCGTTTGCATAATCGATGCATCTGAAGACTTTTCTTACTCTTTTCATTGCAATTCAACAATAGATTCAAACATTGTTATGGCATTATTTAAAGTGTTAAAACCAACACATTTTCAATTACTCTTTGACTATTATTTATGGTGGCTGTACTTTTACAGGGAATATTTTCATTATGTTGCAAGTATGATAATCGAACATTTTCGATTAAATAATAATTTTCACTTTCACTATGCTCGATTAATTATTATCCGTAAATACATTCACTTTACTCGGGATCTTCTCATTGGTTAGAATATAAATTTTGAAAAGCACATAAGCTCTATTTAAGCCTGTGCACGTTGGGCGCTGGTACGGACCTGTGAAAAGCTCCTGGCAGAAATACAGAACCAATGGTACGTGGAAATCAACTACTATTATTGTACAACGTGCGTACAAAATAGGAAGTAACCACAATGTTTCGGCCGTCCTTCCTGTCATGCAGAGTTTATTGTGATCCATCATCATGTATCAAATATCGTCATATTTATTGAATGTGTAGGCTAGCTAGCTAACGGATCACAATATTTTTCGCGAATGTCTAGATTCCTAAATTTCGTATCGTAAACCCACGGATCGTGATAAATAGTGATGTGTAGGCTTGGCGTTCAATATTTAAAACGATCCGTTATACAATCCGGAATTCCGAATTCAAATCAACCGGTATTTGAATGTATATATTCTGTGATTCATATTATGAGCCAACGGTACGCTAGCCTATACGTTCAATAAATATCACGATTTTTGATAAATATTGATGGAACACAACAAATATTAAATGTGTAGGGTAGCACTCCGATCAATATTGTTGGTTCTCTGGATAACATGGAATGTCTAGCCTGCGCCTTAGCACTTTCGATGTTTATCCAATAACTAACTTAATACGTATTATATCATTGTGTATCTGTATCAAAAAACAAACTTGACTTTGATTTTGCAATAAATAAAACCAAACCTTACATTTTTGTCACCGTTGCACCTCTTTCTTACAAGGTTCATACACATTATTGTGCAAGAAAGAGCTGTAAAAATGAAATGAGGCATACATGTAACGTGCGTCTGCTTCCCCAAAGGAGAAATGCAATAATTTTCATAGGTACATCTCCCTCGAACTTATTAAATTAATCAATGAAACATCGTGTAGCTTTTCCGTCGCCGTGCCGTTGCCGTGATACTTTTAAAAGCGTCCAATCGTTTATTCTCGCACTTCCTCACATAGTATGGCTATCTTTAAATAAATGAACCTAGATACATGTAAACTCTTCTGAGCACCAATCAATATTGAAAAACCGGGATTTTTAAGTAGTTTCTTATATATATTCAACACAAGTAGAGCATTTCTTGTGTACTTTTTGGTGGTGTGAGTTTTTCACCCCTTCACTTCTTAGATTTAAAAAAATATCTCCTTCTTTCAATGCACAAACTTTTCATGTCTATATTATATGTTATTTCCAATACGTTCTATGAATTGTTTACGTCGTTATTACTTTATTTCAAATTTTGTTTTTATCTTAGCATTTTCGCCATGGTTGAGCACCTCTGGCTAATACGTTAGTGGAGCGAGAGCTGAGATTGAATGAAAACGGGCGGAAGACTGACCCGGCATTAAAAACGGACGTTCACTCATCTTTTGTCTAAAAGGGGGGTTTTAAAGGCTTGAAATCATCAACCCTGCCCCCTCGTTTTCTAATTATCAGCATTCATCTCCCGCACTAAACATCGGCGGATGAATACATACCTATGTATCTACCAAGAGGCTGTAAAGTGATTGGAAAGTAAGAGATACTTCTGGGGAAACTTTTACACTACGTATCAAGCACCTATCCATTTTGTATACTTATATTACCATTTCAATGCCAACCTATGAATTTTAAACATGCAGATACATACGTACCTTGACTAAACTATTTATTTTTCTTTAACTAGATTCACTTCAGTAGGTAACGTTAAAACTAAAATAGCATAATTTGGCGTCCTGTCTTATTTGGTAACCTGACAGTTGATCCTCCGACAGTTGATCCTCCGACAGTTGATCCTCCGACAGTTGATCTTCCGACGGTTAGCCCCCCGAAATTATAATTATTAGAAAATTATAAATTTTTGTGCATTATTTACCAATAATTTAAAACTAAAATCGACTTAAAAAATACCTTTAATCTTAAGTTGAAATGGATATCAAACGAATTTATTTACAGTGTCAATTTTGTTACTTATATATTACAATGTATTATAGACAATTAGTTTTATCCTTGGTACATTTGAATGAAAATATGTTTTATACTTGTCATCTTCTCTGCACACCGCTTCGGGGACACTTCATTATATTTTGTGTAAGTTTGTAGATACACCGTATTTTCTCTAAACCGACTGCACATTGTGTATAAGTATTCCAGAGGGTCTAAATGCAGTTATGGAATTGTCTTATATTTCGACATTTAAATCGGTGTATCAAAGATTTTTAGATCACGATGAAAATTGCGCTGCATGTTGAAAATCCCTAGAATTTCCTAGAATTCGAATTATCTAGAATTTCTAGACGAACAACGGTGATGCTTCAAGGTTCCATAGCTGTTTGACTCTAGGAATATTTCATATAAATCAATACAAATTTTAAATTAAATATAACCAATAGGATTCTATTTAAATGTGATCAATATTTTCTATATTCATATACAAACGCGTTGATTTTCCTCTACAAAATTTTAAATTACAGTAGTCAATTTGAGTATGAAAAATGGTGTTTTCCCTAGACTAGAGAATCCTAGAGAAGTTTTTTTAGAGATTGCTCAAAATTCGAAAATTCTTATATGCTGCTTAATTTATTCGGAAAAAAATGCTAACTAAAATAAGTACGTATAATACAAAAGTGAATGCTTCTTATAATTTTTTTCTTAAAAATACAAGCACCACGTGTTAGTAACTGTTGTATTAGGTACAAATCGTCACATTACCGTAACGTCACAGTGAGTATAATATATAGAAGCCACCCCCACCGGCCAAGAAAATAATTGAGACTGTTCCGATAAACAATTCCCAACCCCATACCTTTGTCTGTACCGTGAGAGTAAAATAATATAGTTCAAACCCCCTTGGATGACCCGTGGGTAGGTCTAGCGGAACAAGCCTACCAGGTGTGGTGCCATATGGCTCCAAACCGACTTCAGAACTTCATATTATGCATCGCTCATAATGTCCATTCTTACCCCCACGTAATGACTTCGTTACATACCGAAGAATTTCTCCGCTATGGTAACAACTGTTAACTTTAAATTTGAAAATGGTATGATGACAGCTTTCAAGGAACGTTACCGTTTGTTTTGAACATTTACCGTTATTTTTTTGAAGTTGAAAGTGATAACACAACTCTATTAGATATATAAATAAAATATCCATTGATTTTCGAGTTAGATTGATACGAATGTTTTAAACAGACTTCTGAATTATAAATTCTCTCTTCTGTTTTTATTGGTTCTTGAAATCATAATTTTCAAATAATACTAATAATATCGATTTGATAATACTAATAAATCTGAACGATACCTGAAGCAGAACAACACACAGAAAAATTTAATGATAACGGTCGAAACTGGGTCCCATATATTTTTTTCTAGAAAACTATTACTAAATATTTAAGTATATTTTTATAATCCGGAATTATAGAAATATATTAAGAATATATTACAATAGAATTTTGGAATTTTTTTGTTTACCTTAATTTTTTATATTTCCTCATATTTTTGTATTCTCATTTTATATTTCCCTATATGTTATAACTGTTCCAATGAATTATTATTTTTAAATTTCGAGTCCCAGTTGTATCCCTATCTTTTTTGATTTTTTTGTTTCTGATTTTCGATGGAGTTTCGCTAATATAATCTTCATTAATTAAAATATTATAAAACTCTTCAATTCCCAGTGTCACCTGTAGGTGACAGAAGTTTAATTTTTAAATTCTGCTACTACTATAGCAACGGCAAGTAGTAACTCTATTCGTTATTTACTACTGGCAACACTAGCCATACGCCATTTGTCAAATGTATTCTCGTGCTCTGTTTTTAATACATTAATAAATATTATCATAAAACTTTATAAAAATAAATATTATTATAAAACTGATATTTTATTCCCTACCTTAAGAATAATAAAAATGCTGTGTCTCTTCAGTCTTGACTGCACATTGATCAGTGTCCCCTGTAGGTGACACACCCATAAAAAAGTGAGGGTGGTTTGTTTATTTATTATATTTTTTTGTCTTATCCATATATATAAGCTATTTTATTTAAAAGAGAAAAAAAACTTAACTTTGATATGGCAATTGAAGAGTTAAATCATACGTAGAATTCAAAAAAGAACAGATAGTAGGTAATATTTAGTAATCACTTTAAAGGGGTTGTATTTCATGTTATTGTCGATTTTAGATATTTCCTTAAATAAGGACGCTCTATATCAGGAAATCACCCTCCCACCCACTTAGAAGCTTTTACTTGGGGTTGTGAGGCGTGCCGTGAAACTTGGTGGGTAGTTGGACATTTTTAAAGTCGTTAGTGTCCATTTGGGTGGACACTTAGACAGGACAATGTTCACTATCCGACGCATGGACAGCGAACACCTCTAATGACAAAAGAGCTTTGACCAATCGATGGATAAATGATTGATGACTACCGTCTAATGTCCAGGATTAGCCTTTTTGTGTACCGGGCATTTTGGAACCCACCTCCAATCAACAGACCTGGAAACATACTTATCGTTGACTTTAGGGAATCGTGGGACAACAATAGAAGTGTACTGTAGCATTGGTTTTTTAGATTCTTTCTACCCCACTATTTGAACGCTTTAGTGTTATCATTAGGTATTTACCAACCCCAAAAGTACAAGACGGTAGGACACATCCCAATTTGAACACAATAGTAAAACAAGAGATGCTTGCCAAGACATTACGCTTTGGTTCATGGCATATGTCCTGAAAACTTTACCCATTTCCATAGCTTCCGTTAGCAATCATATTGGAGCTTCAGACTACTTTGCAAGTAAGTAAAAGAAGCGTAAAAAATACTACAATAATCTTAACCCAACTGTCTGAATTAAGGATCGGCCAGAAATCTCTAACTGTGAAATTAGCCCAGAATTTTCTGGGCCAATATATTTTTTTTTCAACTTGCAGTATCATTTCTATCGTCAGCTATGGTATTAGATATCCTGTACGATAATCGGAAGCGCTCATCGCAATGGCTGAACCCTGCCGAACCGGCCAAACCATGCCTTAAGCGAAAATTGACTCCAAAAAAGTTACTTGTAAACTAAGTGACGCAAAAAAAAACAATTAAGGAAAAAAAAATGAATTATAATTTTCGAAACACAAATACATGAGTAAATAGCTGTATAAATTTGAATTTGGAATTCCCAACCAAAGAGAAGATATTTGAGATCAAATTTGCCAGTACGGCAAAACGCCGATTTCATAAGTAAGGACCTAATATTATACGTTTTGTTTCCACCTTCAAAAAAACAAACCGAATTTTACGGAGAACGTGAAAATTCCAGTCAAGCTTTTGCAAACTTGTATCGAGAGAACAGAAAGTTGCAGTCGGTTGCGCCACCAACACTTGATGCTATTAGTGCACATTGCAATATGCAAGTTGAACAGTGGGTTATGGCATATGTACGAGTGTACGTGACTCGCCGACACGCAAACAGGCCGGGTTCCTTCCCCCACATGGCAGTCGCCGTATCAGCAAAACAAGAACAGCAATAAAGCGCGAAATAACGAAAATTAAATTGTCTAACTTTAAGAATTAAAGTCTTGTTCGGGCCAAAAAGACGCCTCCTTGGCCGCGCGCCAATCACACAGCCGCGGCAGTTCCCGTTATTACTGGTTACTCCATGTCTTGGACTGGCTTCGTATGTTTTCTTCAAACAGCCTATTTCCATTTTACTACTTTATCGCGATTATTGCTGTTTTCAGCCGATTTCAGAACTTATGAGGCGAACATTTAGTTGCTGAAGCATCAAAAAATGCAAACGTCGCGCGTCGTGACGTCTTCAAACTATAAGCACTGTTTTTAGTACAAGAATATCAGTTTAGGTCAATCTAACTATTTTGAACTTGCAACACATTTCTATCATAATTTATGGAGCATTTTAATATCTATATGATGGCCGGTATAGTCCAGCGGTAGGGCGTCATACTCCCATTCCGAAGCCC
The DNA here is from genome assembly GCA_951813805.1 of Limnephilus auricula. Classification (NCBI taxonomy): domain Eukaryota; kingdom Metazoa; phylum Arthropoda; class Insecta; order Trichoptera; family Limnephilidae; genus Limnephilus; species Limnephilus auricula. The sequence continues at coordinate 15,536,195 of OX638404.1, forward strand.
GTGGGTTCGAACCCTGCGTGCGCAAATAAATTTTATTTAATTGATTTGTGTTATTTCACAATTAATTTAAAAAAATATATTATATAGTATTTGCGGCACGTTCCAGAGTGGAAGATACTCTTAGTATCGCCCTGGTGTAAGACCACCATTCAGAATTGAAACTTAAGCCGTGTTTAGTGACTAGGTCTGAATAGCCAGGTACTTCCCCACCTTCCTCTTCCTCGTCTCCTTCCCTTCCCCACGTACCTTCAGCCTCATAACATACCCCAATTGGGGATGCAATAGTCACACTGGCTCCAGACGGGAGCAGTTGGGACTCTTTTGAGGTATTCACTATAAAAAAATCTATTTCTGTGTCAAAACATAAAGCAAGATGCAAATCTTCAGTTATTTAGAGCAGAATATACTCTCTGTGATAATACGATCAACAATTTCTTATTTGAATCGTTAAATGTGACAGAAGTTTCGGGAAAACTTAGGTACTCGTATGCTTTTATGAAAATAAGTTTACAAATATTAATAATGAATCCCTTTCTATCGTATCGAGCGGCCATCGCGCGAAACAATAATAAAAACTTTCTGTGAAGAATGATTTTCATTATCGAAAATATCCCCTTTTTAATGGGTTTAAGGCCTGGCATTTCGCATTTCCACCGAGTAAAAATATATGTCTCTTGAAAATTTTCAGTTTTTAAGATTGTCGATTATATGAAATTCACTACATATAAAAAATCGCGAAGTAGCATTGCGAAAAATCCGAAAATTATTAAAAACACATTTCGTTCTATATTTTGACATGTTATAGCTATGAAAACATTTACAGTATATCTTAAAATGTAACTTAAGCGTTTGTCGCGAGATTTTTGGTCTATTTTAACGAATCGTGTTTATTAAACATTTTCACAATTTTCGATTGAATATTATCGTTTTTAATAATAGCGCGCTCACTCTAATATTTGTATTTACATATCTCACTTTATCCTTATTGTTTAATCGTCTACCACCGGGCCTAAATAAAAATTTCCTGATAAAGCAATCAATTAGATAAACTAGTCCAAGCGAGAGCTCGTACGGACGTCATCGAGGCTCGTGCCCTTCGTTCTCATGCACGCGTCTTGTTTGATAACGAAAAAGACAGAAGATGCTAGAACGATGACATCACGTACGATCTCTCGCTGTGATTATTATTAGCAAGTATGTACGAATCGGTACCCATAATTAATTTCTAAGAAACAATTGAGCGGTGTCTATAATGTATTTACACGAGTGCAGTGTACTCGCATTTAGAGTGTAGTAGGTATAATGTGGCGTACATTTACATTTAGAATGATGAATGTATATAATAATATGTATGTTGGTGTGTTTGGACGTTTGTATGTTTGTAAGTAGATACGCCTTGTCAGACACACCGCGAGCACTTGTCACCGAAGCGTTAATCCTTCAATATTTCACACGGTTTTTACGTTCGGGCCGCAAATTGGTCCGCAGGAAGTGCTTATAAAACCGCGACACCACATCAAACCAACGGCTACTCAATCTGTACACAAAATGAAATACAAAAAAATAATAGCTTGACATGACGGAGCGTAGAACAAATACACTTTAAGATTTTTCCTCGCCATTGTCCAGTAAAAGCAATGGCATTTCCCTTGAGAGAATGTTGTGAGGCAAAAGGTAATATTATGGAAGATGAAAGTTTTTTAAATACCTGGTTATTCCGCCCTGGCCCTTAACCTGTCATTGGCCGTACGTACTCCGGTGTACCATCGATTTTGAAAGCGATTTTTTCCCTTACGTATAAAGAAATTGTACGAAGAACAAGGTCAGAATCGCTTGGGCCATTCTCGTTCTTGACGTAACGAAATAGTGGATAGCGTCTAGCCTCTCCGAATAATTCAAATTAATTCACGATGACACGCCGGCATCAATGATGGCGAACAAAATGGCTGCCGCTTGATAATATGAACGGAGTCGTATTCGAAGTCTAAATTTTTTCATTGATTTTTTTTATATAAATCCATTGTGGAAAGCATAGATTTGAGTGATTCTTAGGAAGACCGTTTTATCTACATTATTTTGATGTAATTTTTGTAATATATCACAAGAGAAATGTTATAAAAATTGAGGTTCGTAAGAAAGGTGAGAACTGTCAAATATTTTACGTCGTATTGAAAAAAAATATTTTTCCTATGCTGGCTTTCAACAGGTTAAACAAACGCAAAGTCTTGTTAGGAAGGTCAGGAATCCAATGTTTAAAATCTAAAAATAAAAAATCCAATCAATTTCTTATTTAAATCGTTTAATGGTTTTGTTGTGTTCAGTGACAGAAGCTTCAGGAAAACACATTAAAGTACCTCGTGTATAGTATGTATATAGGTACTCGGTTTTAGGAACCAGGTTTACAAAGGGTAATTAATGCATTTGAATGTCGAATGGCCATCGCGCGAAACAATAACAATCTCTGAAATAAAAAATAACATCACCGAATGATAAGAGGCTTAAAGGCGAGCTTACCATGAAATCAATATTTAGATTACTCTTTACTATGAATTGGTTTCCAATTTGCATTCTATAAAATATACTTTGGATAAACTAAAGCTTGTATCATCGTTTCGCTTGAGAAGAATTTAAATAAAATTGTTAATTACTATAAAATGGTTCCGTTACTCTTTATAAGTGATTAAAATAAATAAAAAAAGTTCACAACTAACCTAACGTAACATATTTAAACTGTTTTTTTTACACCACTTCATCAGTATCACTTTTCGAAGGTGTATTGATTGAAGTGTCACTATTTTGAGTGGTCTATAAAGCGGTGATTCTACATCTCATTTGGAGTCGATTTTGTGAGACAACTTTTTTGATTTAAGCTGTCGTTTTTGAGAAAAATCGAGTCTAAAATTGGAATTTTATACAACACATTTGAACAAAAAAAAGGTCGCTAAGTGGTTAATATCAGTTCTTATTTGTTTTAAAATGCGTAGAACTTAAATCCGACTCCAAATGTTGTTTAACCTGTTAGTTGCCAAAAATGTAGATCAGAAGTAGGCAGTAAGTATCAGGCATAGAAAAGCACAAATTTTTATTATATATCTCAAAATGTATATGGTGATAGAACAAAAAGGTATTAAATTCCCGAAAAATTTAAGGCATTACCTGAAGACATTAAAAATGAGACATCTTATTCAAATATCAAAACAAAAGTTAGGTCATTCTAACTCCTTGGTACATGAAAAATATATTGTGAACAAAAATATTGTAGGCAAGTATACTGATCTGTTAAAAATGAAATGTTAAAAATAAAACAATTACAATAGTACTTTATGATCATAAGCATTATAATAATTAGTTAAGTATTTTAATATTTATGTATTCTACTATTAAGTAAGTATTATGTATTACGCAACAAATATTATAGATACTATTAAGTAATTATAATGTTTTTAGCAACAAAATATCAAACTGAGATTTAACTATTTTATTGTTACCAAATAAATAGGAAAAATGGGAGATTTCTTACAATCAAACTGATTGATCAGTTTTGTAAGATGTAAGATAAAATATTGTAAAATTAAAAACTAAATATATAAAAAAAGGCCACCGTTTATAATATTCTATTTGCAAAGTATGAAACGAATGATTTTTTTATCTATGTTGATATGTCCAACAACTAAACACATTGTGATTGCTTTCGTTACAATCATCGGTAGATAAAAAGTTAATTTATTGATTATGTACCTACGTCCTACATAATCAAATGATAAATATGTTTTTTCCCACATTTGGAAGCCTCTGTGTAAACTAGATGTAAACACGGCAGTTTCAAATGACGCATGGCGAACGAAAGCATCTCATCAACAAAGCGACAATTTAAATAATCTTAATTGTCAAAGCGTAGTTCGTCATCATCGCGCTCTTTAATCTGCAGCTAACAGAGCTAACACTGGAAACTGGAAGCTGGAAAATGCCAACGACACGAGCCCAGAGTATGCACCATAATATACCTCCGAATCATCAGACTTAACGATGCTAATTTGCTTTATCCAATTTCATTCTGCCGGTGACGAAACAGATACTTCTATATAACTCATTTCATTTGGGGATACAAAATTGATTCGAATTGATATTACAAAAATATTTTAAATGATATTGGATTTTACAAATAAAGCAGCGTGCTTCAAATTATTGGGTTCGAGGAGGTGGATAAAAAAATCTGTTATTTTTGTTATAATTTAAATCTTATTTTCTTTGTTTTTTGCAAATAATGCACTTATATATATTTTTTATTTCTGATTCATTTTTGTCATTTTTTCCAATGTCTATTATTAATACTACATATATGTACCAATTATTAACCTACATATATGGACAGATCATAATATTTTTTAAATTTCGAATTTTGTTAACCACTCTAGCGCTTTTCGCCACAATATGGCATTATTTCCGCAAACAAGGATTGCTTTGTTGCCAAAATGTGGCAATTTTTTTCTTCTTAAAACGACTATTTAATATATTGTACATTCAAAATATAACGAAATAAATATTTTCTATGTTCCTTAAAATGTTTTAAAGTTAATGATTTAATAATTTTTTTAAAATCCTACGAATATGCGATAATAGATAAAAGATAGGTGAATTCATTGACTATATAGAACTATAATCAGTTTGTATGTCTCCGTATTCAAATTCGGAAGTATGATTTTTTTAATGTGGGCGGAAAATTTTCTTTAGCAATCCAAGGAAAAAGTTTTAAACTGCTCTGTGGATGAGCTTGTTAAGCAAGCATTTTAGCGGAACTTTATTGTAATTATCTAACATTTAAAGAAAAATAATAATGCTTTTAAAAAACCTTATAAATATTAAAATTTCTACAAAGCAGCAATTAATTTGTTTATCTCAAGCTGCAAAACGAGTTACCTAAATTTCATTTACATTTATTTAAACGGATAGATTTTTGTTGGAAATATCATTAAAATCACGATAAATAGCGTTTTGAACTGTTAATTAAATAATTTACTAAAGGAACAGCATAACGCATTTTTGTCGCCATGTTTATCATCTGCTCATTAAAAAAAATATTTTAGAAGTCGTTGAAATCTCGAGGACACCGGCCGTGACGTATACCACCCAACAATTGATTAATTAAATCTTTTAAAATTATAAACCACAAAAAAACTTTTTCCACGCTTTTAAAAAGATATGAGTGAATATGTCACAAGATAAATAAATGTACACGGAATTAAACTACGATGCTGTTGATGATATTGCTTCCGTTAAGCATTAAGTGTGTTAATTGGAGTGTCCGCATCTTAATCAGGGCATCTCGTCAAACATTACATCATCAGCGCACTTCTTCGAACGCTTCAAAGCTCCACTTTGCATCGAAAAAGCTACATCGAGACTATTAATTAATTCTGTAATGCACAAGTGACCCGTCAGTCGCAGCCTCTCTGGATCATTCGCTGACCTTTCTCAGGGATGTAAGGATCATTTAATGTTGTGACACTTGATCCTTTACTGTCGGACTTCCTGCATCCATCACACATGGACCCAACAATCATTAGGCGAACATAATTGTATCAACATTTATCTTTTGTAATTTTGCAACGCTCGTGAGGACCTTTCTTTTATCAGTCGGTTTTAGGTTTAAGATGACTCCTTTGATATAAAGTATCTTTGTAGTCCTCTCCAGAGATATTATGTTTTATTGAAACTGGGGCATTATCTATAGATTAAAATATTTAAAATCTTTGATAGCAGAGACAGTTTATTGTTGTTTCGTACGTTACAAATATAGTTTTGACAAACGTCCTTAACTGGGAAGTTATTTTTCGCCTGAAGAGCTCTCGCAAAAATAATGATTCTGCCTACTCGTCTTCGGTTATCTTCGGCACAACTCGTAAACTTCACCATGTGACAGGAACATAACACGGAAAACTAAAACAATGTTAGAACTGATCACAGACTAAATATGATACATCACACATGGTTTGTAATCGGAAGAAAATTTAAATGAATTATTTTCAATTGATAAACTAATGTTTAAGCCAAGATTTTATTATGCATAGCACAAAGGGTAACAATTATTATAAGCAATAATTATTAGCCTCAAACACTCATCCATATTGAAAAAACCTTCCAAGAAAAGATAAATACTTACGGAAGAAATTTTGTTTATTTTATGTGTTTGCTCGTGAAAAAGCAAACACATAACTTTGCTGTAAAGCAAAAATTTATCAGAAGCAGCGACAATTTTCGAGCTTTGCACAATTTCTATCTGATGGATTTTCAAGGTAGACCAATATTACAGATCACCGTTATTTCGATCACATGTCTGGGTGACCTTTAAATTTTCATTTGATATAAATTTTTAAATCAGTCATAAAATCGATAAAGGATTTGTTTATTAATCCGGGGACAGTCGAGAAGAATTAAAATATATAATTAAATAGAACCAATCTATAATAAGTTATATCCAAATTATAGATTTGGTTTTCTGGTCTGCAGTCTGGTGTTATATAGTTGTTTATAGCACGAGCTATTCTGTAGTTTAGCATTGCTTAGTAATGTTTGTACGTGCTCTAATTATATGTGGTTCCAAACTCATCCTTTAGCGACACAGGAAATGAGAGAATTGGAGGAGGTCGTAAAGAATTAGTCTCTATCAAGCATTATACTTCACGCTGGGTAATTGACTAGCGTTTGCTTGTCCGCTTAATTGGGATATTTGTAAACACGGATGAAGATGATTGAATCTCTGTTTATTTAACGGTATGCAGTTGTCCTGACTGGTACGTTTACAGCACATGTTTCCAAGCTTCATGAATCTAATGAAGAACGTACCGATGCCCCTTGTCCCGAGTCCTTGAATTAAGTTACTTATATATAAGATCATTACAACAAAGAGAAAAAATCTAGAAAAAACTGTCTCGTTAGGAAAGGGTGTGTCAAAAATTTTTTAACAATTCATGAATTTTCTTAAGTTCATTTTCAGGTTCTGTGTAAGTTTTATTCAAGTTCTGTTTTATATCATTATAGGCCAGTTGCTTCATAAAACTGAAATATACACAGAACTTAAATATAACTTTTACAGAACATGAAAATTCACTTTAAAAAGTTGAATTCTTCGTACATGTTTTAATTTAATTGTCTAGCTCTGTGTAGGTTTCATTCAAGTTCTGAAAACTGAATTAATCACAGAACTGAAATAAATAAGAACAGACAATTAAACCGTACGATAAAATTGATTGACATAGGAAAAAGAATACTGTTTTTAGTGCCTTTTTATTTAATATATTACGTAATGATCTGAAGATATATGCCATTAGTCACCATGAAACAGGCAGTCGCCTAGTATGGTGATCTAATGTATCACATATATGTACATGTTTCAATGTGTATAATCATGTATTTTATAAATAAATAAAATAAAAAGTTGAATAGAATTTTCACAGAATTTGAAAATTAACTTCAAGCATTTGATGAAACTTTTCAAATTTTTTTAGTATATTTTAATTGGTCTTCAAACTGAGCTTTTGCGATTTCAGGTTGTCTATGAAACTATTGTGAGCTTGTGTATGAATAATTGTAAGTTGTGGGTAATTAGACAGTTCCATACGCAATACAAATCGGTTGCAAAAATAAAAAATATACAGGTAAAACGAACGTATTTCGTAATTGTAAGATTTAAATATTATAAAACCGTAGAAATGATATCCGTGTTCATCCATGTTTGACATATAACAAAATGATACCAAGTTACCATTCAATTTGTTTGATGTAAGTAACACGTCTCACGGTCTGATTTGAGTTGGTTAACTCAAGGCAACTTATGGTCAAGGGGTGGTACAAACATTAACTGCTTCTTCCGGGGTCAATTGAATACATCAAGATAAGCCCTTTGTAGTTAAATGTTGATTTACTCTGACTCACGACAATAGCTTAACACTGATTCACTCAGAACTTTTAAAAATGAATCAATCAATATTTCAAATATAATTGTAAAAATTCATGAAACGGGTTTGGAAAAGAAGGACTGAAGGGGGTGGGGAAATGGAGGATGAGAGGGCAAAGGAAGGTCGGCAAGAGCCTACCTGGATATTCAGAAGTTATATTTAAATAAGAACTAAGTAATCTCTAATTCTTGCTTTTTCCTATTATATATATATATATATATTTTTTTTTTAATTTATTTATAACATATAATATCATTTACAATTATAACATCATTTCATTACATATCATTCATCAATTTTTTAGTTACCCAATTAGTAAAGAAATATTCTCGAGTCTAACTGGGGAGCTAGTCTATGTACTTATGTTATACATTCACGAATATTAAATAAATATGGAAGCCGTACTCTTGAATACCAAATACCAGTGATTTTCAATAAAATAAATAAAAACTTAAAATTTTAAAAATATGACAGATTATGCCCTAAAATGATAAAAATGTGGTTAATTAACGAAAACTCCATGTATCTTTAAATATGTTGAATTGATTATCTTAATGTAGCTGCCTATATATCTTATTATTAGGCATGTACATGGAAATATCTTATAGATGTAATTCAAATAATCTAATATTATTATGTGATCTATCCTAATGTGTCCTTAAAACTATATAATATGTATTAACAAATATTTCCTTATGTATAATATTAAGAGTGATAAATTGTAGAACCTACAGACAAGCTGCCATATGACAGCTTTGTGGGACTACCCTTATTTTGTACAAATGTATTTTTGATAAATAAATAAATAAAAATAAAAAAATAAAAAAAATAATTTTGAATATGGATTGTATACTACGAGTACGTAGCCAATACATACAAAAAGTGAAAGATATAGAATAGTTATATTATACTATTGTTCACATAATGACACATATACAGGGTGTTAAGGTACGTACTTGAGTTACTTTAACCAGTGATTCCTGACATTATTTGGAGTAAAAAATGTAAATGAAATTTTGGTCTCCGGTGACTTTTTTTATGTCAATTTTTTTTTTTTCAAAATATTTTTTCATCAAAATCAAACAAATTTTTTTTTCTTTCACATGACCTTATTGGTCACTCAGCCGAGTTACCGCCCCGCCACTTACCCCGCCCCCAACTACCCAACACCTACTATTATTTATGTTTTTGGAGAAAAAAAAAAAAAAAAACATCAAAAATGTCACCGGAGACCAAAATTTCATTTACATTTTTTACTCCAAATAATGTCAGGAATAACTGGTTAAAGTAACTTAAGTACGTACCTTAACACCCTGTATGTAAAGTGGTCCGTATCGTGAAAATAAATATTGATTTCTTTAATGCGGAAAATCCCAAAAACCACGTGGAAAGGGCTTTCCCAGAAAGATAAACATCTCATACTTTGTTTGATTCCTGATAGATATAATGCGTATGTTTTTCTTTACACATTAAGTCAACAATCAATCATCGATACATTATTCAGAATGTCACATCCTTTTGTGTTACTCTCTAGAAATAATAAAACCTGTAAATCAAATTACCTTTGGGAATGAACCTCACATGATTATTTATCATCAACATTCGTCAAACACCTGGTTATTTTCAGAATACTTTTATAATTTATGACCGGTCAGTGGCTGAGTTGGCATCGCGTTTGGGTCCCACCCAGGTGTGGTGAGTTCATAAACTGATTATGTTATAGACTGCGCCTTCGCTTATAAGTATGCATTTCCAGTGAAATAGCTCTTCTTAGAAATTACATTGGGAGATGAAAATAGTTGCGTTAAAGAAAAAAAGGTGCAAATTTCACTACGACAGAACTTACCCATTATCTGCGTAAAATAAGTTAAGGTATTCTATAAGGAAATATTTACATATAGTATGAACCATGTTACCTTGTAGTTTAACCGTTGATGAGGGGGAAAAACGAATAATCAGATTTCGTAGTCTTCGAGATCCGCCATTTAAATCCGATCTCCCGGGTGGTGATTGTTAATGTCCGGCAATCTTAACTGGGGCTTCCTCGGCCCCAACTGCGAACTGCGGAGCCCCTCGGGGCACATTCGGTGAAGGGGACGGGGGGCGTAGCCCTTCGAACAGACGCGTGGCACTTAACCGCGATTACCACATGCGTTTCGTAACCCAAATATCATTTTTTGTAATACTATGATAAAATAATGTATGATAAAAGAGTACTTACATCGATAGATCCGTCGTAGTCTCGCCTTCTTTTACAATTCAATAAACAAATTAAGAGTTATTTTATTATCGTATTTTTTTATCACTTTGTGGCTTACCATTATAAATAAATAAAAGTTATTTGGTTTAACCACTTTATTATTATTTATACCGAAATATTATGATAAAACCGAAACTATGTAGTCGACACAATTTATAAACAAAAAAATGGTTAAAAACAACATAATTTTTCATTTAATTAAATAATTATTTTTTTGATAAAATTAATAAATAATGCAATAATATTTACGTTCTTAAGTTGTGACTAAAAGGAAAGTTTCATTATAAAAATATGCTAGAAAGATGGAGTTGTTTTTTTTTATACTTTTCGTGAGATCGGTGACCCGTTGCCTCGTGAGTAGGCAACGGGTCACCGACCGGGTGGCAATAGTCTATTCGCAATAACACTATTAAATAAATATGCTGAAAACCAGCCGCATTTCAGGAGAAATCTTGAATTGCAGCTGAGCAGTGACCTTTTCGTCAATAGAACCAATGTTTAATCAAAAATGTATAATTGTAAAAAAAAAGAAAAAATCTATTGATGAATAAACGATTTTATTATTATTATTATTATATGCGTTTTTGTGGTACACTCTTGATAAGTTGTAGGATAATGATACAATCGATATCTAATTATTAATGTAAAAATTAATGTTTAAAAAATGTTGGCGTGGAAATTTGATTTACTTAATGCTACAAGGACCTGGAAAAAAACAGCCGATAAAATTTCCTTGTTCTAATCAATTCTGCATTCATAATAAATTTTTGATAATTTATATTTTATGCCTACTTTTAATGTTTAGGATTATTATTAAATATTATTTAAATAAGTTTTTAAAGAAACTTCCTAAAAATTCGCAACAAAATGGTTGGATTTTCACGCTATGCTACCAGGCCAGCAGAAGCGAACACCGTCCAAGTGCACCTACTCCGAGCTGTTCCTCCGACGTGTGTATGACATCCTCTTTCCTGCTTCCTCATTAACATTCATAAACTTAAATGCGCGCCCAGAGTTCGCCAGCGCTCCGCCGTAAATACTTATGGTGATCCACTGAACCGTATGCCCTCCTGGTGCTGCCGCCCGCTCTGATACTGCTATTAGTCCAAAGGAAGAGAGCTAATTCCTGTCCTTCCGTGGGGAAGCCCAAGGGACACACAGACTAAAGAACGAATAAAACTAATTGAAATACCGTCAATCATTCGTGTTTGAAATTTCCTTTTGTTTTTTTATAGAGACATTTTAGAAAGATCGAAATTTTAGTTGAGTATGCAGTTATACGTAAAAGTGTAACTTCTATCTGGTACAATACTCAGATTACTCATAAGCACCATCAAATCAATAATTATAATGCCGAAAAACTTTCTAGTGAATTTTAAAAAATGTTGATGTTTTCTAGAAAATGTCTAGTAGAATATTTCAGAATGTGCCTCTCGGTGTTATTTTAGAGTATGTGTTACATGAAAAACACAGACACTTGTAAATAATATTAGTTTTCATTTCTTCATTAACTCTAAACTTAGTAGGTACTTGGAGATGTCTCACTGATTAACTGGCGATCGATATATCACGATGTAATAAAATTTTCATGAACACAAATAAAAAAATAGATTTTTTGTATTTATTGCAACTAACACTCACAGAAAAAAAAACAAAAGTCTAGCCACTACCAGATTTTTGGTCATTTACTTAATATTTAAAAAATCTGAAAACAAAAGCCTTCAAATTTCAGTCATAAAAATCCTTTCGAAAGTTAGGCGCTCCGCTGACGAGGCAACTGAAACCAAACTAAAACCGGCTGGTTGTCTTGGTTGGTCAAAAAGCTTGTTTAACTATATAAGAAGAACAATCAGCTGACAGCTGGCAACTAGCAACGGCCTGCCACGGCAATCAGCAGTGCGAGTCGTGAGTCACCGCTTGCGTTACCATTGACAACGGGTTTTTGAGTGATTGAGTAGTGTGCGGGCCATCACATTGTCTTAGCGCCTCCGCCCATTGAGGCAACTGAAAACACTCAACTGCCAACTGTCTTTGTATGACAATGTGATGGCCCGCACACTTCACAATCACACAAAACCCCGTTGTCAATGGTAACGCAAGCGGTAACTCCATGGTAACTCGCAACTGGCACTGCTAGTTGCGGTGGTCGGCCATTGCTAGTTGCCAGCTGTCAGCTGATTGTTCTTCATCTACTTAAACAAGCTTTTTGACCAATCAAGACATCCAGCCAGTTTTGGTTTGTTTTCAGTTGCCTCAGTGGGCGGAGGCGCTTACAAAGACAGTTGCCAGTTGACAGGTTTCAGTTGCCTCAGTGAGCAGGTCGCCTTATTGTTTGTTTCGAAAGTTTTTTTATTGTTTGTGGATATAATTTTGATTAAAATGAATAAGATCAACCTCAAGTTGTAAGTAGGTATAAGGTCCAAGTGTCGTTTAATTCTAACAGGTATGTCGTTAGAATTCGTATGAATGAAGGGGAAACTTCCTAGAACGTCTATTTCACCCCTCGAGTCCCTTTGCTTTTGGAGATATAATAAGATTCCAGAAAGTGTATAAGATTACGAGTTAATAATAAATAGGGGAGAAATCGGAAGTTTTGTCAATCAAAAGCTAAATAATTCCTTTAATTTGACTTTCGCAATTGCTGGTAAACTTGTTAAATTCCAATTAAGACGCAAATATTTTATTAAATGAATCATTAAATTGTGACTATGTTATGTTTCTGGTGTGCTAAATATTAAAACTAGCAAAATGCAAAGTTAAAGTCAAAGCAGTTTAAAAAAAATCATGTTTGCGAATTATACCTACATTATTTTATAGCTACATTATATATATATATATATATATATATATATATATATATATATATATATCTCGATACTAACTTTTAAATAAACAAAGTTACAAAAATATATATGGTAACATAAAAAGGCTCTAATATATAACAATTAATCCGTAAGCATCATAAAAAAACTTCAAAATTTGTTAAAATGACAATTGTCCAAAACATCAAAAACTATAATACGCAATTTTTTGGAATAACTTTTGAAGGTTATACCCTAATATCGGTAATATCTTTTTCGTCAATTATAAATATAATAAAAATAAAATTATTATTATTAATTTTATGTCTGCCTAAAAAACTTCTATCTTAGTCATCCCACAACTTGTTTAAGATACCACAGGTAAAACAGTTGTTCACACAGCACAGCGTAGAATGACAATAGGAATAGTGCTATAAAATGAAATTTATAAAACAGCAGATATACTTATTTACGTACGCTTTAAAAAAAAGTTTTTTTTATATTTCTTCCCAAATGTTGAAATGAGAATACTCCTTAGACTTGCAAATGGACGATTTCGATGTTGTCCAATAATTTTAATAGAAAATAAAATAAAACAACAAATTTGATATAAAGCACTTAAGGCCGCGCTACCCCGCTCAAAAAGAAGAAGATGGAGAGATACTACAAAACGAACGTGGGAGCGAACGCGCTAACATTAAAAACCATAAAATTCATGCGAAAATTGTGAAAATGTTTAATAAAAGACGACTCGTTTTAAAAAGAACAAAAATCTTGTGGAGGCTGTGTCAAGTAGCATTTAAAGAAACAATGTGAATTTTTTCATACATATAACTTGTAAAATAACAGAAACAAACGTGTAAATAATAATTTTCGGAGCATACTTTGCGATTTATTTCTATCGAGAGAATTTCAAATAATTACCGTTTCGGCGAGGGGAATGTATAGATACTATCTTAAAAAATAACATATATTTTTTTAAGAACTTAAAAACTTCAAACGTTTAAGGATAACATGTAAGAAATCTGTGGAAATTTGCAGAGCGGCCCTTTAAAATCACGTTCTATAATTAACCTGCTAAATCGATTTAAAAGACTTTTTAATGCATTTCTCCTGTAGCCATATTTGTGTGTTAACACCTTCAAGGACTTTACAGGACCCCTTCACATACTTCCCTTTGACAAATGAACATGGAACGTCTGTAAATCCGGTAACTTCCATTAGCCAGTTGCCGGTTGTCGGTAGCCGGTGTCCGGCCTGTGCCGCGGGACGGGAAGACGCAATAGACTTGCCAAGAATCATTCAGCCTCACACAACATGCCGGGAGCAAAGTGTTGTGATTAGCAGTTTATGCTGTCTGCTTATCCACTTAACCAGTGGATGTTCCCACCGCACCGCTACCGTGCTGGTGTCACTGATGCAATTTATGCTCCCCTGGTCCAACGGTCTAGCGTCGTAAATCTTGAAACAGACTTATTTTGATTGAATCGAGGTGCTAGGAGAGAATTGGGTTTGAATTGGATGAAGACATAACCACCAATCGTTTGATTTTATTAGAATTTGATTGATCTGTTTATATATCTTTATTATATCGTGATTGGTGGAGCGTATTAGTTGCCCCAACAAAGGCGGGCTCTATACCTTAAGAAATATAACAAACAATTAATTATATACGCGGCGTTCTCACCTTAATAATCATGGTCAAGAATTGCCGAAATGTATAATAAAAACGTGCACTGACCGGAACAAGATGCCTTCCTACGCTAGTTTAGGCCTGTATATTACTCGTATTTTCATCAATTAATTATGTTATATGAAAAAAGAATTTTTTCCTCTCAGAATACCAATAATAATTGAACACTGGTAAACAAGCAGAAAACAGTTCTTATTTTGAAATTGTTTACATCAAAATTAAACTAACTACCATTTGCCGTGCATTCGAGTAAGTACCTATCAGATTTGATATGTACTCCACCAAAAGAGTATATCAAGAAACTAACTTAATGAAAATCAGAAAACTGTACGAATATATGATGCTTATTAATCTACAAAATTCAGAATGGCTTTATACACACAAATACTACATTTATGAAAACTTCACAAGTACATGAACACCACACAAGACAACGTAATAAATTATACACAAATTCAACAAAGACAGAGTGTGGCAAAAGAAACATAGGCTATGCGGGTATAAACATATATAATCTCCTTCCTGACAACCGAAAATAAAATGAATATATTTAAAAAAAAAAACTGTTTGCTCTCAAACTCTCAAGATTAATGAGCTAAACCAAAATGTTCTTACTTAAAAAAATGTGTTACTTAGTGTTAGGTAGTAATCCATAATTATTAATATTATATGTATCAATGTATACTTAAGTTAACAAAGCGAAATATGTATATTTTTTTTAATTTAATAAATAAAATTAAAAATTTAAAAAATTGCACATTATAAATACACAAAGGAATAAAATATAATCTTTACGGTACTTATTTAGAACTCATTCGTAATTATAAAAAAAAAATTTTTTTTTTTAATACAATGTAGTGCTTAACCAGTGATCTTCCATTGTAGTTATCTATCAATATGTAGATGATACTTGGTCGATGTAATCATTCCATAACATGAAGGTAACTTTTTAAAAATATTACCTACCTAATAGCTTAACTAGGCTTTTTAAGAAAATCTTTTATTTTCTATCTGAATATCACACAAGAGCAACTGCTCTCAACCGTCAGGAACCATAGAAATTATGGTGTTCCCATTTAGGGCATTTTGCAAGGCTGGTGTTAATGGGGTGGGGAAGGAGATGGTAAAGAGGAAGTTGGAAGTAATCTTAGTACGAAAAATTTTGGAGATTCAGACAAACCAAGAGATATAATATATAGATATATAAAAATACATCAATATACAATCTTTATTAATTCTGAAAATAATGCAGGTAAAGGTACAACTCTCCTTGTATTGTAATTTTCACTAGAATACGATATCCACGTGAAAAATCCATAAATTCCTTTGTCTCCAATCATTACCCTGTTCAATCATTTCCTGAAAACCAAACCATCGTAATTTTTCCATCTTGATAAGGAAAACCCACTATCTAAGTAAATTATTTTTTTCTGAACAATTAGTCTATAAAAACCAACGCCGGGACAATGCCAACATTAATTCGAAACACCTGTTATAAATACAAAAGATAAAGAACCGATCGCGATGGAATTGTGATTTACTTTTAATTCTAGGCATTAGGTATTAGGTAGGTACTTACAAGATATTTTGTTTGAAACTATAAGACTAAACCGTCGTTCCACTATGACTTGGTATTAGGTATCCATTTAATATCGATTAAGTAAAGCAAATGATAGATTTATAGATAGCGTTGCGCCATTACTATGCCGTATTGCATGCAGAGTGGTGCATTCTGAAATTATTACGGACAAATAATTTATTCTTTACTGTTTCAGCGTTTTTACGCTTCTCATAATATAATATTTATATTAATAAAAAAATAATAATACCGTCATTCTATGGGTTCTTTATTATGGATCAATAGATTCATAATGGGTAGAGTAGTTAAAATATACATAATTAAGTTATAAATATAATATTAGGTAAAAAAAAAGCGAGGTATATACCTAATAATAATTTAAAAGAAGAAGAAAGGTGTAAAGTTATTAGTATAATGTATTTAATAACAGATATATGTATTATCAGAGCATTTTACTTGGTACCTACATACCCGTAGATACTTTCAGTATCACCCTAGGGAACCCCAGAATAGAATCCTGATCTGAAGAGCAAGTACCGTGAGTATTTTCGGACCTTCCCCTTCTCTATCTACCTTCTTCCCCTCCCACGTCTTACAACCTCTCAACATACATCATTTGGGAAGGCCATAGTCCTACTTGTGCGATATTTATATGAATATAGCATATTATGTTCGACTTCTACCTGGTTACCCTAAAATATTGTAGTTTGTTGTTTCAGTTAAACCATATTTTAACGAATGCCTAGTATTCTTTAGCATTTCGTCTATGAAATGCACGTCATATATGAAACGTGAAGAGTTCTAGAAATATATATTTATTTTAATCATTCGTCGTAGATACATGAAATGATTTCATGATGTGAAGATTTCTAGAAATCATGACTTTCAATATTCGTTGTGTATGAAATGTGAAAACTTCGAGAAATCACATCTTTCATCATTCGTCGTGTATGAAATGTGAAGATTTCTAGAAATCATATCATTCACATTCGTCATGTATGAAATTTGAAAAGTTCCAGAAATCATATCTTTCATCATTCGTCGTTTATGAAATGTGAAGATTTCTAGAAATCATATCATTCAACATTCGTCGCTTATGAAATATTCTAGAAAAGTTCTAGAAATCATATCTTTCATCATTCGTCGTGAATGAAATGTGAAAACTTCGAGAAATCATATATTTCAACATTCGCCGTGTTTGAAATGTGAAGATTTCTAGAAATCATAATCATTCAACATTCGTCATGTATGAAATGTGAAGATTTCTAGAAATCATATCATTCAACCTTCGTCACTTATGAAATATGAAAAGTTCTGGAAATCATATCTTTCATCATTCGTGTGTATAAAATCGAAATATATAGAGTTCTAGATATCATATGTATATTTCATCATTCGTCGTGTGAAGATTTCGAGAAATCATATCTTTCAACATTCATCGTGGATGTAATGTGAAGATTTGTAGATAAAAAATGTTCATCATTCATCGTGTATGAATTGTGAAGAGTTCTAGAAAACATATTTTTCATTATATTGGAGATAGAGACACCATCAGTGCTATTAGTCGGCCTATGTTGAAATTAGTTAGGACACGTAGTAGGAAAATGGCCTGCCGTGAATAATATATTATGGGCTTCTGATGGCAGGATATGTGCTCACGGCTTTTGTCAGTTCTTCTATGGAAATTGTCTGTAGCTCAGGCAATTTGAATTCATACAAAGGCGAGTGTGTGTGCGAGCGATTTGTGTGAGAAATAGACCGATTCGCCTTTTTATGAGTGTACGAGTACGCGAAGTAGACTATATTATAAATGAAGCTAGGCACGTCAAATATGTAGGTACATACACAATTATATAAATTAAGTATGTAGGAGTATTAGGATGATCATAGTTGCATCGTTAAGAGTGACAGATTCGTTGAACCAACGTATAAACATTTTTAATCGTTGTAAATAACATGAATGAAATAATTACTCTCAACAATAACATAAAAATAGAATAAGATACCGAAAATAAAATAAAAGACAACGATCACAGTTGGGGCTCAAAAAATTCGGGCAAAAAGAAAATTTATTGACTTATAAATGGTTTTTTTTTCTGAATACTTGCTATCCTATGAGTCACTCGGCATAAGACACAATTTGTAAAAATCTTATTAATAATAATTTAAAAAATGTCAAATACACCTAATTTGTGCAGAACATATGATATTTCAAAGCTCTACGGCTCATGATGGAAAAGTAGTTTATTAAACGCTGAAAATAATTCACTGCATGAGAAAATATAGTTTTAATTTTTTTTTTTTTTAATCCTTAAAAATACATTGTTAGGAATTTTATATATTTCTTAAATTCACCTGTAATTTCTATTCTCATTAAAAGTTCTCTTCGGAAAGTCCAGAGAGGGTCAGTCAGGTTTGGTGTCCACCCTCAAAAACACATGCATAGATAAACAACTTAACCGTTTCGTTTTCGTTATCGCGTTCAGATATCTCTTTGTGTAGAGAAAAAAAAATGATAAGATCGCATAAATATATGGGGAAGCTAGCTGACACTGCCCGGCCATATGTCCCGAGCATGCCATGCGCCCATACCGCACTGAGCCAGAAATTTCCAACTAATTAACGGTGGAAATGACCACTTTTCTTCCATACTGTTTCATGAATTAATAATGTTGTTATTTATCCATACTTCAGCTAAATTACTCTTGTAAACGCTTGTGCTCCTGGTAGATTCATGCATTTTCATTTCTATCAACGATTTTCAATTTGTTTATAAACAAAATCCGTAGCAATGTTACAATAAGCGCCTCCGCCCACTCAGGCAACTGAAAACTCTCAACTGCCAACTGTCTTTGTATGACAATGTGATGGCCCGCACACTACACAATCACACAAAACCCCGTTGTCAATGGTAACGCAAGCGGTGACTTGCGACCATCTTGCGACCATCTTGCGACTGTCACGGCTGATTACCCTGGGCGGCCGTTGCTAGGTTGCGAGCTGTCAGCTGATTGTTCTTCATCTATGGTTAAACAAGCTTTTTGACCAATCAAGACAGAGAAAACTGCCGGTTTTAGTTGGTTTTCAGTTGCCTCAGTGGGCGGAGCGCCTTACATTTCAAGTATTACCATGCCAACTTTCGGAATTTTTAAATAAATCGAGCGTTTTTGTATAACACGTTCGATTTTTTTTACTTATTCGGAAAACTGTGAAAATCGGTAAGCAATGACAGCAAGCCCCTGCACAGACATTTGACCGATTAACCACCCTATAAAAACAACGACGACCATCGTAGGGTTCACCCTTTAATGGTTCTAAGTAGAATACATACCCCATCATAATATTGATCTTTCATAAAAATACGGCCCGATGAACATGATGCCCGGAACACATTATATCTTATTTTTATAAGAAAAACTCTCTTTTTAACCTTTGAAGGTTATTCCCATCAAAGTAATATATCATTGAAGAAGAAGATAACAATAATAATCTAATTTTTTTAAATCTGTAAATGAACAAGACACAGAAAAATAATAAAAGATAACGGTCGCAACTGGGACTCGAACCCAGAACCTTACGTCTTACCGGGACATACACCTCTACCAATTAGGCTACTGCGATCTATTATGAGACTGTCGTAATTGTCAACTTCATATTTCAAATTTCAGAATTAAATAAAATAATATTGTTAATTCTGAAAATTGAAATATGAAGTTGACAATTACGACAGTCTCATAATAGATCGCAGTAGGCCAATTGGTAGAGTATGTCCCGGTAAGACGTAAGGTTCGGGGTTCGAGTCTTAGTTTCGACCGTTATCTTTTATTATTTTTCTGTGTCTTGTTCATTTTCATATTTTTAAAAATTAAATTATTATTGTTATCTTCTTCTTCAATGACATATTATATCTATCTATTATCTGTACCAAAGTACATAATTCAAAATAATATATTGTGTTTTTTTTTTTATTTAATAAATTGTCTGAAATTTCTAAGTGATTTTGCCACGTTTGGGGATTTAGCAGGGGTGCCCTGGTTCACAGATGAGGTTTGTGTAGGTCTTGGCAGCGGGTGCGTTTGTTCACCTTCTGCGTGGCGGGTAGGATCGGGAGATACTGGTCACAGAAGGCCTTGGCCCTCTCCAGCCAACTCTCTCGACTCATCGCTTTGCATCGCATTATAGAATGAATGCATTCATACGTCCGTCACTCGTGTACACATAGACCCCCAGATTCCTACCCACCGTTAATATTTTTTCCTTCTCAGAACTTCCTCTCCATCATTTCACTAAAACACTTTCCACACAGCATCCCTAAAAATGATATAAGCCCAAAGGGATTTTTTTTTCTCCGTGCGTCCTACATTTGAATCACAATAAAAAACATCAAAATGGCATTAATTTAAGACAAAATCTACTTTTTAAAACATATAGACAAGATAATAATAATCATTGAATAATTTATAAAGCGCAGTTTTTGTGAAAAATCACTTCAAGGGCGCTATTCTTTTTATTCCAAACCAACGTTCCATAGTGGAAGATACTCTCAGTATCGCCCTGGTGTAAGACCACCATTCAGAATTGAAACGTTGCTTAAAAATGGCTTTAGCCGTGTTTAGTGACTAGATCTGAATAGCCAGGTACTTTCCCACCTTCCTCTTCCCCATCTCCTTCCCTTCCCCACTTACCTTCAGCCTCACAACATACTCCAATTGGGGATGCCATAGTCTCACTGGCTCCAGAAGGGAGCAGTTGGGACTCTTGTAAGGTTTCTCTATAAAAAAAACGAGGATTTTACCAGTCGTGCAAAATTTAAGTAAGGATATTACATTTATTTAGTGATAAATCACTGAAAACTTGCTGGCGGAGATAAGGCACAATAGTGGTATTAAAATTCTTAATTTCATTTAAAATAATGAATTTCAAACAATTGTCTCAATTTGGTAGGCGGGTATGGTTACCGCCGCGCCGGGAACCATTTATTGGATAATCAACACCTCTACCATCCCAAGAATTCGCTACCTTTGGTGACTTAGCAGAGGTGCCCGGGATCATGGGGTAAGGTTTTTCCGGGTCTTGGCAGTGGATGTGTCAGCCCACCAATTGCTTGGCAGGCCAGATCGGGAGAGACTTGTTGAGGGACACATTTTGGCTTCTCCAGCAGAACTCTCTCGGAACATCACCATGCACCGCAGTGGAACACTGAGAAAAATGTTATTCTAAAATATGATCATTTTATTCGTAAAAACGGTTAAAAACGGGACTGAAGTTCTTACGAACAAATTAACAATGTTTTAATGTAAGAATAATTTGTTGATATACGTAGGAAATTACGTATACCAACAAATTATTCATGTTCCCGCCAATAAACATTGAAACCCTGTTAATTTGTTCGTAAGAACTTCAGTCCCGTTTTTAACTGTTTTTTACGAATAAAATGATCGTATTTCAGAATAACATTTTTCTCCGTGGAGGGATGGAGTCATTCGTCCGTCATTCCGTGACACACTGACCCCCAAATTCCTACCCACCCCTAACACCTTTTCCTTCCCAGAACATCCTCTCCTTCCTTTCCTAAAAAGAACCCTCCACACAGGCCTGGAGGGGAAATATTTTCTTCAGGGCCTCCTGTGTGGAGCTATTGTAAAAAAATAAATATTATAATTAATTATAATCAATGCATCGTTGGCGCAATACTTACGGTCAGTTGTGTCACAGGCACAACATGTGGAAGATTAGTTTGTTATCGTAATAATAGCAATAAAACAGAGTTAGTAATACGATGAAGTGGGTGTAGTTTAGTTTTACTGTGTTTCTCTTCATTATAAGGGGCGTCTTTCCTGCAATCGCTAGGAAAACATGGTTTGGTGATAACGCCTATACGTATTAGATAAACGCACAGATAAACAGCTAGCAGTGTTCTCTAATCGTTGAAACAAAAACACCAGAAATTCTAGTAGATATGAATACTTTGTAATATTAAACAGTAAAGGGTGTCCTCTTTTATAATAGTTCAAATAAACCAAGCTGATTATTGTAATGTGAATCATGATGGAGATTCTAAATATGGAATGTTTACTACACCCATCGCCATCGATTAGAGATTTAAAGACATGCACTTCAAACTTGCAAGCATGCAATTACACAACTATATTTCTACAACCTATATGGATTGTACTTAATATACCTTTTGCATTATATGTCTTATACGTTTTATTCAGTTTTCACTATGTACGATCTTCTTTTTGGTAGATATAATTAAATTCTTGACTGATTATGTCACAAATAATACGGGTTATGTAATGATGAGTGCATTCGTGGGTAAATGTTTTATTTAATACGTAGGTGATATAGGTATGAACATGAAGGTTCTCGGCAGTTTTATGACGAACCGCTTTAATTTATTTAAGATCAATTAACAATATATGTTTATTACACACGGAGAAAAATGTTATTCTAAAATACGATCATTTTATTCCATGTAAAAATGTAAAAACGTAAAAAAATGTAAAAACGGTTACAAATGGGACTGAATTTCTTACGAACAAATTAACAGTGTTTCAATGTTTATTGGCAAGAAAATTAAAGAATAATTTATTGGTATACGTACGAAATTACGTATACCAACAAATTATTCTTACGTGTTCCCGCAAATAAACATTGAGACCCTGTTAATTTGTTCGTAAGAACTTCATTCCCGTTTTTAACCGACTTTAACCGTATGTTGTGATGCGAGGCTGAAGGTAGTGGGAAGGTGAAAAGAAAGGTGGGGAAGTACCTGACTATACAGATCTGGTCAACACACACGGCTAAAGCCAATTGAAGCAATATAAATTTTTTGAATGACCGTCTTTCACCGGGGCGATACTCGGAGTATCTTCCATTCTGATGGTTTAAATTAATACACTGTATATTACTTTAAATTATTTAATTGTGAAAGAATACAAATTAATTAAACTCCATCACGCATTCCGTCAAGGTATAAATCAACGATTAAGCGCCTTTCGTTAAATAAAATTACTGGGTCGTCAGCAAAACTAATGATTTTTCCTCTTGTTTCTAGGTTACAGATATTATTAATGTATATCAAAAATAATATCGGTCCTAGTACGCTTCCTTGTGGTACTCCATGGTTGATTAGGAGAGGTTTGCTTTTTCTGGTGATGTTTTCACGAAAGGTGAGCTGTACAAATTTTCCTATTGGTATATTAGACACTCTTAAGATATTGAGTCATTTTGAAAACCTTGCTCGCCACGTTTTGGGTAAATTTAACCATACCATCCCTTTGAATAATAACGCGATATGCCACGACACAAATAAAACCACGATGAGGGGGTGAACAGTAAACATTCCCATGTTCCGCCATAAGCCACCCTACCCGGCGCGGGAATATAGTAATGTTACCAATTATTATGGTGAATTTATTTATGGTGCTTTATTGTTTATGGAAAGCCTTTGTTTCTCATGGGGTCATGTTCGCTCAACAGGTCACTGCACAACATAGCATGTTGCGCATTTTAGGGGGAATTCAACATAATTTAAAGTAATTTTGTGAAATGTTAATAACCTAAGAATCTAATAAGATTCCAAATATAGAACAAGAACATTTTTTAAATATTCGTATTTTTTTGTAATATTACATCCAAAATGCTCTATGAAGATCGAAAATAACTACGTATATATGCTGCGGAGGTGAATGATAGAATTAGTCAGGGACGCCCCAGGAAGACAGCACACGTTCAAGTTAACCAAATTCTTGAGTCAAGCCATGTCAAGAGCTATATAAGATTATGATGTATGAATGTGATTGAAGAAAGGAGTGTATGCCAAGACAAAGTTGTATGTATTATCCGTCCTATCAGCCTACGTAGTATTCTTATGAGAAAAAATTTTTTTTGGTAAGGTATGTGTTGCGAGGTGTCAAATGTTTCAGACCTTGGATAACTATTAAAAGATATACAGGGTGTCCGGGGGTAAAGTGCATTAACTTCGGGTGATGATTCTACGTGATGGTAGAAGTAAATAAGATAAAAAGTACTTTTTTTTGAAATTCCAGCTTGTTTTTCCCTTACAAAAAGATGTACCTATTAAAAATTCTTAGTGTAAGGTACAAACTCACCCGATAAATTTGCTGTGAGTCAGCCGGGCGCGTTTTGGCGACGTTAGTTTTGATTGGCGCGTATCGTAACTATGGAAAATACGTAAAAGTGCAGGCCGTACTAATTTTATCTTTTTACCAAAAAAGTACCCCTACAAGTTGAAATTTCGAAAAACTTACTGATCTTTTTTATTTAAATCACATACCGAAGTTAATGCACTTTACCCCTGAACATCCTGTATATAATAATAATAATATGGACAAAATTTTCGACCTAAGGCATACCTAATATTGCAAAACAATACGACCGGTCAGTGGTTGTGTGGGCATCGCGTTTGGGTCCCACCCAGGCGTTCCGTGTTCGATTCCTCGGCTGGCTAAGTCCTCCATCACAACACAAGCAACATCTTCCGCTTAGTGTGGTGGTAGTAGGAGATTTTCAAATGTTGTTGGGTTATTCGTAACCCGGGAATGTTTGTCTTTCTTTTAAAAAAAAAAAAAAAAATACCATGATTTTGTTGTATTTAGGTAGGTACCATATGGGTACAAAGGATAGCTAAGATTTTTTTTTAAAACTAAATTTATATAATATATTAGCTGACCCACCCACGCGTTGCTGTGGCTAACAAAACACAACGCCATCTACTGGATGATTACCTAACCTAGATAACCAAGTGTTGTATCAAAAAAATTATTTACATCGCCATCTGTCAGAAACTTATGAAACTTACAAATAATTTCAAATAATTGTCTCATAAAAAAACATTTAATTCGCAATAATAAATATTGAGGTCAATAATCGAGATAAAAACTATTCTAAAATGGTTAGCAGAAGTGCCGGTGAGATTTGTTTAGGTCTTAATGGTACATGCGTTTGTGCATCTCCTACGTCGCGGGCCGGATCGGGAGAGACTGGTTGAGTCGAGAGAGACCTCTCCAGTAGGATTCTCTCGACCCATCGCTTAGTACCACAGTGGGAGGGATGGATTCATACGTAATAGGATCGCTTTTAAAAGCCCTTTGATCCTATTTCTTTTTTCGAATATATATAGTAGGTTGGCATCTACGCTATGAAATCAGAAATGTACGTATTTTCCATAAATAATTAAGAACCAGTTGGCCTTAATAAAAAAATAATAATGGACTAAGAACGACTTTTCTAACGTCGAGCGCATTCATTGTGATTCACTTGAAAAAGTTACGCAGTTGTAAGTTTAAAAAGAAGTTAATCCACGAGAAAAACAGAATTATATCACCTCAAGGCCCGTTTCCATAGAAGAAACCTACAGGGATTCAGAACGATTCTAATGAGTTTCAGACAATTGAATCTGTTGACTTTGTACGGGTTACTAATACGCGGAATCATTCCCGTGACAATCATTTACAGCCTCTGACTTCCGGAGTATTTTGTCTTGCAAAAAAACATGATGTCCATCTGCGGCCGGATGTCGAGATCGATGCGAGCACAATGGGGAAAAAACTCATTTCCCAGTATAATAAGTGAGTCCACTCCGAGTGAGTTAATGTCGTGCTCACTGACCGTGGAGACACTGACAATACCGCATAATACACAGAACATTCCAAGTTCCGTTTTGGTCATCACTCACTACACTCGCACAGAACTATGTAGGTACATACCTACCACGTAAATACACCACTAGTTCTGTGAACGGTTAAGTAGACCTCGCGTCCGAAAAAGTATGTTTTTAATTTTATCTTATTCATTAAATCAAAACCACAATTTCTTCCGAAACCCTATAAGACTTGTATGGAGGACCTTAAGAACATACCTACTTAATTATAAACCGTAGATTATAAACACTTTTTTTTTTAATAATTGAAATATACAATTTTTCCAAAGGAACGTCACCATCTCAATATCAATTATTTTTTTAACTTTAGGTAGGTTTAAATAAACACGACGATTTCACTTTCGTAAAAATAATCTTTACTGAAACATCAAAACGATAACCATCTTATTTTTTTATTTTATTTATTTATTTACTTTTTTTATATCTACATATTTTGTACATTATTTATTGAATGTTTTGGCTGCCCAACTAGGAAGAATCCCGTTTTAGGGCAGTCAAATTAGGACGATATATGGAACACAGATACTTAAATAATATTAAAAAAATAATAAAAAGTCCTATATAAATGTGTTGGATAAAATTAGAAGAAGAAAACAAAAAGAGAAGAGACAGAATAAAATTAAACAAATAACCAATTAAAATATGAAGAAAACCGTTGTTTGTTTAGCAAAATTATTTAAATAATAAAAAAAAAATTTAAAAAAATTAAAAAATAAAAATTAAATAAAATAAAAAATTAATAAAAGTTTTATCTACTTGAAAACAAAGGATTAAAACTATCTTATAATGTAAATGAAATGTAAAAATAAATTTACAGACAGACGAAACGCAAAACACTCGTGTTAAAACGCGATTTCGCTACGCTAATTCAATAAACCATTGAATAAACAACGCAAGAAATGCGATGAGGGCGTGTTTCGTGATGCAAAATTCTGACCATTCTTTGCTCAAATTTCAAACGCAGAAATTCGTTTTTTTCTGGCAATACTCAATGTCAGGCAGTATAATAGAGGCAGAATGCGTGGTTAGTGTAAAATGTAATAAGTCGCGACTACAGTGAGTTTCTTTCTAAACGACATGTAAAGCAAATCTAGATATTATTATCTGTTCAGTAAGGTAAACGAAATATACTCTAAAACGACCCTCCGCGGCGGGAACTTTTAAACAACCCCTTGATGAAAATATATAATTTTACTGAATTCACACTTTTGATTCCTTCACTTTTCGGATTGACGCTGTTCATTTTGTAAGCGGGCTTTATTGCAAGTTAAAGGGGGCTACGAAAGGCTTCGCTCGCGAATGATAACTTTTTAATAAAAGCTTCTTACTGGTCGGCGACAGTTTTCAATGCGAACTTCTAACCTGACTTTTAAAGGAGTTAAATGATGCCTTAAAAGGCTCAATAAAATGCGTAGATTCTTGCGATTTCCCGTTTATAATATTAACCCATACAATATTCAAATTGAGATAGCCATTAATTTATAATCCAAAAAGGATGAACCAGTACGTAAAATAGTTTTTTTGCAGGCTGCCGGTTACTGGCTTAGTTTTCATGATTTGTTTAGAATCAGTTGGTAATAATGTTAGCCTTTAATCAATCTCCAAAAACATTGACGTATTTTAAATTAAATGTTACCTACATAGATATTATTTATATTATGATGTAATAAAATATTTTTTACACCTATGAATAAAACTTCAAAAATTATATAAGTTATGATTTCAGAAATAATTTGCTAACAATTATGTTTTATACTTGTTTCGGATAAGATTCCGATAACTTATTTATATTTGAAATAATTGCAATTGGACACATTCTAATATAAAAATAGTGTTAATTCTAATGAGACTAGAAGTTTGAAACACGTTAAAATTTTCTTTAAAAGTTGCTACTTCTTAAAAATATATTTTTATTAGAATTTATTGTGATAAAGCTGTGTACCTATATAAAAATCAAACATGTTTCTTGATTGTTTGTCATATGTCATAAGACTTGCTTGCATTATAATACGATGATCGTGTGTTAGTTGATGCCAATACAATATGCTTGTAGTGTTGTGTAGTAAGTGTCGTGTGTAGCGGCGTGCAGCTGTCGGCACAGCTGCCCCCCGCTCCCGTGCCGTAGTACCGACTGTATGCAGGGTACGGGGCACCGGGACCGAGCTAGTGCCACTACTAACCGCTCACCTTATTGCAGGTTCCCCACAGGCCGACTAGTGGGGGCTGAGGGTGGGGTCTCTCCTTATCCCCTCCACAGGTCGATCCCTCGGCCAATCATAGCTCGTCCTTCCTATGATGTCATCGGAGGAGGAGACAGATTGTTTCGGCTTGTACGGAGATAAGCTACTGAAGAAAGCGAAACGAGCCAGACAGCGCGTGGACGCCGGCGAGCCCAGAAATAGTTACTCCTCGATACCGAACTTTACTTCGCGACCTAGCTTCATGAGTGGCGGACTTTACGGCGCTATTTTTAGCCAAAATCAACAACACTTCGGCCTCTTCGGGCCGGGGTACGGGCCAGCAAAGATGCTCAACGAGCTCTTAGGGCGGCAAGTGAAACAGGAAGGAACTCCCGAGGCTGAAGAAGGCCCCGCGAGATCCGGGGGCCTGTCGCCGCCTGACCTGGCGCATCACATGCTCAGGGACATCCTGCAAGGCCGCAAAAAGGAGTTTCTGCAACTCGAGCGGGAGCTTCACGCCCACGGGGGCGAAACCGATAATAATAATAGCATTAATAATAATAATAACGAAATTAAAAATGGTTCACGCGACGCGAGTGATAACGGTGATGTGGGAGTTAGTGGAAAACGAATGAACGGAATCGAAGGCGACTCAAACAGTGGAGACGAGGCAACGGCCGCCGCGGCTGCCATGAGAGACTGTCTGCGGGAAGCCGGCATCGGAGGACGGCAGCAGCAAGCCGAGCTCATGGACGAGGCCCTCAGTGGAGTCAACGGAGGCGGGTCCGACTCCGGTCGCTCCCTGCCCTCTCCGGCCTCGGTGGAGGCTCTCGTCACTCCCAAGGCGGAGCCAGAACGGCTCGCGGACAAAGATGCACCAGCTTCACCTGGATTGAAGACTGAACCTGTTCCTTTGGATATGAAACGTGCGCGAGTGGAAAATATAGTGTCAACGATGCGATCAAGTCCTGTCCCGATTCAGCCGCAAGTGAATGGGTGCAAAAAAAGAAAATTATATCAACCTCAACAACACGATAACAGTGCAGCGGAGCGATATGCAGCGGCCGGACTCGGCTTGGGTCTCAATTTACAGGGACTCATGCTGGACGACGAAGATGATGAAGATTCTGACAGACCACCAATTCACCAAAAAATTGTTGAAAAAAATGCGTTGAAATCTCAACTACGAACGATGCAAGAACAATTAGCTGAAATGCAACAAAAATACGTCCAATTGTGCAATAGAATGGAACAAGAATCCGAAACTCATGAAAACGAAGATTTAAATAGTGATAATGATAACGATAATGATATGGATAATGACAATAGTGTGCACGAAGAAAAGTTATCCCCGAGATCGCCACCATCATCTCCTGTCAAAGAGAGGGTTCCGACCCCTGTGCTACCGATTACGTCCACTCCGAATATGCTTTCACAAGTGATGAGTAAAATGATGTCTGCTAAAATGCATCCACACATGGCACATCCTCATGGAATTCCGCAAAATTTTAATGGTGCTATTCCCATGATGCCACATTTGCCTCATCCGAACCACGAATCACCAATTCCTCATCCGATGCAACACCAGCACCATCCACATCACGCAATCAGCAACGCTGCGGCAATGTACTTAGGAGTGAGTCAGAAACTGTTTATGGAACAAGGAGTACGACAGGCGATGGCTAAGGAAGCTGCTGCCGCTGCGGCCCATGCGGCTGAACAGCATCACCAGGCCGCGGCACAACACCATCAACAGCAACAACAACAGCAGCACCAGCAACAACAGCAACAGCAGCAGCAACACCAGCAGCAACAACAACACCAACACCAACAACAACAGCAACAACTTCAACAAGCAGCAGAACAACAACGCCAGCAACACCTATCTCAGAATCAACATTCTCCGCCAAATTCTGTTCAGTCAAAAACACCTTCAGTTCCATCTGAACTTTCTGAGAGATTAAGTATGATGAGAAATAATGCTAATTCGATAGGACCTGTGTCGAGTTCTGATCTGGAAGGCCTCGCCGACGTTCTCAAGACAGAAATATCAGCATCTCTGTCCGGGCTAATAGATTCAATAGTGACACGTTTCATGCATCAGAGAAGATACATTGGCAAGCAATCTGAAGTGGCAGCAGCAGCGGCCGAACAGCTCAACAAGGATCTCATGCTGGCTTCGCAACTACTCGAGCGAAAGTCTCCTCGCCTCAAGCCCTCCGACAGGCCTCCGATGAACCCTCAATCAGGTAACACGCCAAACCATTCGAATATTCCAAATAATTTAAATAACATTCCCAATCATATGATGTCTCACCCAAATAATATGATGCATTCAAATTTACAAATGAACGGGCCCCGAATGAACGGATCGGCATTTCCACCGATCAGCGTGCCGATGCACTCAAGCGGTGCCGGTTCAGACGGAGGCCTCGGCCCCATGATACAAATGAGTCATCCCCGACCTTCGCCATCAGCGGCAATGTTCCAGGCGCCGAAACCACCCCAGGGAGCTACACCGGGAGGCCTGTACGGCGGCATGGGACACATGGCGGGGCCGGGCAACCCCTTCTGCACATCTGACCGGGACAGTAACCCCGAGCAGAACGAGGCTCTGAGCCTCGTAGTCACACCGAAGAAGAAGCGTCACAAGGTGACAGACACACGCATCACTCCCAGGACCGTCAGTCGAATCCTGGCCCAAGATGGATCAGGACCTTCTCCGTGTCCTGGACCAGCGGACTCACCTTCTCCGCGACCGTATCATCCTCCTCCTTCGATGCTCCCTGTTTCCCTTCCGACATCTGTAGCCATTCCCAATCCTTCCCTTCACGAATCCCAAGTGTTCTCCCCGTACAGTCCCTTCTTCGGACACCACGGGGGTCTCCATGGCGGAGTAGGAGGCATGGGAGGGATGGGGGGTATGGGTGGGATGGGTGGCATGGGCGGGATGGGAGGAATGGGCATGGGTAGGCTGGGACGAGGGCAAGGCCAGCTAGGCAGCCCGCCCTCCATGGGTCTGCTGGAGCAGGTCGGACGGGATTCCCCGCCGCTGCCCCACGCTCCTGCCCTGCTGCATCCTGCACTGCTGGCCGCCGCGCGACATGCTGAGGGAGACTACTCCCACCCCGCGCTGAGGCCGATGGACTCCACGGACCCGCACTCTGACTGCAACTCCACGGACCTCACCTATGACGGAATTCAACCTACTATATCCTTTACAATATAACATAACATTTACATATTCAAATTAATTCATAATTAAATATTAATTACTCGGTAGCTAAATAAAGTAGGTAAATATTAATGCAAGGTAGGTAGTTACTTAGACTAGTTCTATCTTACAAACTTTAACTATCAATTCTGCGAACTTCGTCCCAAAGAATTCACTGGCAAAGGGAATGTTTAAATGTAGTTATAAATTCAAATTTTTCCACTGAAATGCCTTATCGAAAGCCCCATTTTTTTCTAAAACCTTTCATTATAAAGCAGCAGTTCACCAATCTTGCGCTGAATAATTTATTTCAGACCATGTTTGCCATGAAAGACATAAAAGTTTCTCCCTTAAAAATTACCCTAATTGCATAATAATGTTTCATTATATTGAAAAGTTCCAACAGTTCTTGAATTCAATCGCGATTTTAAGTCGTCTGTCTAAACCTTAGGTGGTATAGATAATAATTTAATGATTCATTGATTTTTCGACGGTTAGTACCGATGAAATACTTTCAATTTAATTGTTCTTATACGAGTTAAGTTTGCGGTTAACACTTTTGTGGCTTGTTTTTCTCGTGCATACAAAACAGAAATTAAATCAATTGATTTCCTACGCGGTATTCCGTTCCGAGTGTGTATCTTATTTCTCGGATTGTTTAACCTTACGATTTGTAAGGTCTCACCTTTGGGCTTAACGTATTGTTTCTTTTCCTGACAATGAAGCCGCACAATCATATTCCAGCATTGCTGCGAACACTGATATCTTTTCCTTGTGCCTGGGGGAGAATTCCTTCAATGACTTCACATTCTGTAGTCTGTAGTTTACACGACGGGGTTGAAATCAAATCCAATAAGTGAAATCAGGTCTTTGACTGGCAGGAATGAACGCGAGGAAATAAATCTGAGATTAACTCCGCGGTTCTTCAGGGAATTGGATTTGTATTTTTTTACTGGATTAGCAATAAATTAAGGCTTAGCGGATAAACACAGTAGAGCTTCCAAATGCAATCCACGGTGCTCAGTAATATACAGCAAGCCCGTGTTTTCGATACATATACTTCAGATTTAGATTGCTTATTCTGCATTTTTATTTTTCTTGATTTGATTGATTTTTGTGTATTGTACGTAAGCTTACAACGTTTGCCATGTTTTTCCTTGACTCCTTTGCACTCGTCTACATTGACACCGATGCACCTGCGAAAGGCCAAGCTGATGTTCTTCTGGGTGCGCTATCCCAGTTCTGCGGTGCTGAAGATGTACTTCCCTGACATCAAGTTCAACAAGAACAACACGGCACAACTCGTCAAGTGGTTCTCTAACTTCCGGTAAGTCCCAAAGTCTTATTTTCTTTCTGCACCCTAATTTATTATGATATAACTCTACCAAGATAGGTGGATTATCATGATAAGTTAATTGGAATTTTATACGTCCAGTTTCTATTGACTTTCTGCTGTACATACATACATTCATTTTATGATCTAACAATCAAAATTGTTCAAACATTCGTCATTATAATTTTACATCCATAGAATCAACTTTAATATCAGTTTTGTCGTTGCGCAGCAAAAAAACCATTATGATCTCAAGCCGCAAAAAATTGCTGCCCAAAGTTGCATTTTCGACAAAAAAAAGGTCTACGGTTTCGAATAATGCTTATTGTCGAAGCAAGCTTTTCAGTGTTTCTTGGTAATCAGTTATTTTATCAAGCCATATTTTCCATAGTGAGTCACAATTGCCAAGTTGCAGATAGTGGCAGATAGCGCAAAGAGGAAAAATCAATAATGCCTCGGCTTTATCAGAAAAGTTGTTTGTCGTTTAGCCTTCAGATAATTGCGAAGATAAGACAAAGCACCCCCAGGCTTTGTGCTTGTGCTAGCCAATGGCCATATGTGATGGAAGAATTTATTATCAGCTACGTGGCGTGTCTCGTGTCCCTCGCACAACCGTATGGCGGTTCTGGACATGAACATAATCATAATACACAATATATTATGAAAGCTAAACTAAATAAGTCATTGATTATAATGCCGATTAAGATAATAAATTATATTTATTTGGACACACGCTTAAAAAGATAAAACGAATTTCGTAATATATCCAGAAGAAGTAAACTATGTACCTAGTACCTATACCTGAGTCTTTTTTAAAATAAAAAGAAATCAAGAATGATTATATGCATTCAATGACAAATTTAACTTGATTTATAAATTGAAATTGAAATTGAGGTTGATGGCTGATTTGGTGGTTTGTAGATATGTAAAGCCAACGGAACAATACGCTAAAATTATTGTTTCAACTGTAAACATTCGATGTGAATCATCTTTCCTGTGGTGGTAAAATTTAAAGCACCCTTACAAATTGTAATTAGAACATTTTATTACATTTATTTACATTGGACATTGATTAAATATTTGAGCTGGTACCTAAGCCTTACACAGGATAGAAATAATACTCGTTTATAGAGGAAACAATTTGCCAGTGAGTAACTAGCGGGGTTTTCTATCTATCTGGTTTTTTTAGGAAAACTGATTAGGCCGCGATCGATTTCATTTGCCTCCCGCGATACGTGACGGGTCTTACCAAGCATTAGCCTTTATCAGCCACGGGCCCCTATTATCTTAGATGGTATCTGATGGAAAAAAGACCCGAACATGTAACCAAACTCACCTGGACTGGAGTGGCGTGCAAACAGTGCCAACTGCGCAAACAATGGTATTAAATGATGGGATGCACCGATCTAATTGTGGCCAAGTCTCGTTCAGGGGCCTGCATTATCTATAGACAATGGGGAAGATATGCTAACAAAATAGAGGCACAAGGTAAAAGCATCTAAAAACCTCAATACCTTAATAAAGTTGCTTTCATAGGTCGACAAGTACTTTTTTACATTTCTCCACAACTTGCTTTTTATTATAGTAAATTAGATTATTACGTTAGCATTTATCAGAATGTCACCAAAGCTCTTTAATAAATCGTAGTCATTAAAACAACCGAAAAAGTGGAATTCCTTGACTTTATGATAAAATTAAAAGTGGAATTTTTGGGACATGATACCACACGAAACGTCTGACATAAATAATTACCTGTTGTAAGCATGAGAATTCCATATTTACAATATTAATTAGCGCTGGGGAAACATTCACCTTTAGGCAGAGGTAACGGACTTACAAACCTTTGGTAAAGAATGATTAACAAATAACTTTCTAATATTCACAATATTGTGCTTTCGGGGTGATTCTTTCACCGTACATTGAAAACAAACAAAGCGAACTACAAATTATACAGAATTGAGAGAAAAAAATAATATTTAGATATTACAATACACAGTGGAAAATGTAAAAATATTAATTTTCTTAATTTTATTTTTTTAATATTTTTTGTAAGACCTGTATTTCTGTATGATAATTTATTATTTATATATGGTGAGTGATCGCTTCAGTAAGGTGTCCACCCTTTGCGGGACATTAGTGTAAAGTTTGCATGTCGGAAGGAGCCTATTTCCTGCGCTTACTCCGTGTAATTTGAATGTATTAATGTGACCACGCGATGAAAAATTGAATGAGGCCACACTTTGAGCACATTTTTTTTACATATTTTGTATCCGATGACAAGAATTTTCATAATTAAATTGAAAATACACCAATATTATAATATTTTTCGTCTTTCAGTAGGAATAATCTTATGGTAGTAAAGACAAAATCAAGGTACACTTTTAATATGTAAATCTTATTGTACTTAAATCTTATTGTATAAGTACCGATAGAACCTAGAATAGGGGGTAGGTGGTGCAAAATAAAATTTATTTCTTTTTTGAGACAACTAGCAATCCGAAAATCGTGGTTTGAAATCCCGGCGTGCGCAAGTAAATTGATTGAAATGTGTTATTTCACAACTTAATAATTAAAAATAACATGATGTATATTTGCGAGACGTCACAGAGTGGAAGATACTCTCAGTACCGCCATGGTATAAGACCACCATTGAGAAATGAAACGTTTCTTGAAACGGCTTTTTCCGTGTTTAGTCGCCAGGTAGTTCCCCATCTTCCTCTTCCCCATCTCCTTCCCCCACCAATTTTCTTTAAAAAAATAGTTTCTGTATATATTTCAATAGGTTAGGTTAGATTTCCAACCAAATATGTGCATGTTACCAATGAAAACAAAATGACTACACATATTTTCATACATTTTTATTAATCTTTTAATTCGCCGGGAAGGTGGTAAGTTGGTTTGTTTGCGTGTCCTCCCCAGGTGCCAGCGCACCTCTAAACACCTCTAGTACACCTTTAATACACCTCTAATACACCCCTAGTTCACCCACTAGACAACTAGTCAAGATTTCCCTCCAGACCAACTTGTTTTCTTTTCCTTCCTATTTCAGGGTGGGTCCGCCATGTCAGCTCCACTATCCACCGGACACTTTATTGTTTATTTGATTAATTGCTCCCAGAATAGAGAAATACTAGAATACACCCATATCTTCATGTCAACAACCACGATCCACGATAATGGCTATTAAAAAATATACAATTTTTACTATCTGGCCTCGACTATAGTCATATAAACATATATGTTTCAACTTTCGTTTCTCACGTATTTAAAAAAAAAAAATTATGATTTTAAAAGCTCGGTAGTTTATAATGAACTATTTGATGAAATAGTTGCATAAGAAGAGAGTTGTGGCTGTTTCACCACATCACACGGAGAAAAATGGCATTTTATTCGTAAAAATGGTTAAAAACGGGACTGAAGTTCTTAAGAACAAATTAACAGTATTTCAATGTTTATTGGCGGGAAAATGTAAGAAAAATTTGTAGGTATACGTATGAAATTACGTATACCAACAAATTATTTTTACATTTTCTCGCCAATAAACATTGAAAGACTGTTAATTTGTTCGTAAGAACTTCAGTCCCGTTTTTACGAATAAAAGGATCGTATTTTAGAATAACATTTTTCTCCGTTCAGCTATGGCTGCTTAAACCAACATATTTTCAATTCCATTTACAGAAATTCATCATTTAAAAAAAATTCATTATAAAATGAGATTCTCACGCGTGGAGACACAAACGAAATTTTAATTTTACGTGTTCATTTAAGGCTATGTGCACGCTTTCAATGCCAGCCTAGAAAACATCTTGTTTAAGTTTTGTTGTCAGTGGTTTTCCCACGTTGGCCCACGTGTACAGACATTTCCACGTGCATCACACTTGCCACACCACGTAGAAAGATGGCGCTCGAGCATACATCGGGCGCACCTCTAATTAGTGGCCTAGGTTCATTAAGCCGCGGGGAGGAACCCAAAAGAAACGGTAATGGCTGAAATTAGCCGCAGGCTTAAGTAATGTGCATGATAAGCAAAATTACTCTTCAGCTAGGAAAAGTAATTTCCTAAGTGTTGGCGGTGCGTTAATTGACTTTCTTTTTTAATCAAATACGTATTAAATATACTAATCTAAAAACTCCTCATCAAATAAGTATTATACGTTTGAAGGAATTCCAATATCTAATTATTAGAAATTCAAAAATTATTTGTATATAAATGTGTACTTACGATTTATTAGAAAAATATTATTTGTTCCATGTTATTAATCTCGCTATCGTAGCTATTGGAATGGGTTTCGATGACGTCATAACTAGTAAGGACATATAATCGTTTTTTAAGAACTTTTTAATGATAAACGTACCTACAATATGTACGTTCATTAGATTTTTTGGAGCACTTTTAAATGCTACAGTCCAGTTCATGTTTCGTATAACTTAAAAGGAAGCTTACGAACTTCTTTGCGATTCTGTTTAATTTGTAAATTGGCACTTAATTACTGAAAATGCAAAAGTGTCAACAAAGCATTGCGGAATTCGCCTTTCTTGCAGGTCCGGCGCAACCGCCGCCCACAAGTTCCGAAGTAAAACCAAAGCTCGCAAAGTGGCCAACTTTGAGTTCACACTCGCGGCCAGAGCCTTGCCAACCGTTAAAAAAAGGTTTCAATTTCACATTGCTAATTACCACAGCCTTTCCTTGTGGCGGCCATGCCCAAGGACTTCCTTTGAAGTGAGATTTTTTAAGGTTCTTTGGCGATTAATTAAATATTTACTTGTAAAAGTTTCTCATGCGTTGGCGGTCCGCAAACTTTCAGCAAACTTAACCACGTCACTAAAAGCTCGGAGTCAAAGTTTGTTGATTTGTGTAAACACTATTTTTATGATCGCACTTTTGTGTGTATTACCATTTTCTGCTTCACAAAGTTGCAGTTTTTATTCCGAGCTTAAAGCTAGCCAGTGCGGGTGGGGTACAATTATTACCTTTAACTCTTTTAGGGATAGGTATGAGGAAGTGATGGCAAGATTTCCATTGGCAGGCCTGAAGGGTAGTTGTGCTAATTAAAGACCGCTAATTGAGCCGCGGACCCTTTAAAGCGCCTACCACCCACCCCTGCGAGCTTCAGGGAGTAAACATTACATAATTTACAAAGATACGCAAATGGGCTTTAAAATAACTTGACTCTTTTTAAGTTGAAAAAAAATACGAAATTTAAGTCATCTCATGTTTTTGCAATAATAACTTTTTCTCAGTATTCGAAGCCATGATTCGATGACATTGAGTTGAGTTGATTCTCATTAACTCATTGACTCACGAGTTAATGAGATATATGTTTTCAGTTCATAGTTAACGAACTACGATCGTTTTTACGTTGAACTTATTTCTAAAAAATTCATATTCGTAAAAATAAATATTTTATTATGTTTATATTTTGTTTATGTACGGTCCAGGATAACATTAAGTTACTCGTGTATTATTATTGGGAGACGACTGTGGGTACTGCCACACCGGGATCCATTTATTAGATAATCAACACCTCTGCCAACTGCGTGGCGGGCTGGATTAGGAGAGGCCGGTTGGGAAGTCCGTGGCGGGAGGGATGGATTCATTTGACCCCTAGATTCCTACCCATCCCTCGTAGCTTTTTCCTCTCCTTCCTTTCCTTAAAAAGACCCTCCATAGAAGATTCCCAAATATGACATAGGCCGATGTGGGTTTAATGTAAAAAAAACATTTATCCATAGATAAAGAAAATCGTGACAAACCTGATATAATTTAATAATATTATGACAGCCTTGCTCTACGGGCCCGCCCTAGCGGCCTGTCGCCCGCCGCTTTGTGGGCGGGGGCGGGGGCTAGGGCGGCCTGAAAGGGTTGGTCACATCTTCTCCGCCTACTTTACTCGTGTTTACATACAAATGGTCACCGAGACTGTTGCTTCGCCTTGCTAGGCGGCATACGCAGTACAATATTACGGCCCAACCCTTTTTTCCAAGAGTAGAAAAAATCTCGTCGAATAATAAATAAAATTAAAAGACTTTTTTTAATATAAACAAAAAAATTTTTTAACAAACAACTTATACATGTGAAACTTGCACTCCTTTTTTTCTGTCTTATATTTCTATCTTAAAACAATGGTTTTCAGCTTTGAGTGAAATTACGAAAATGATCTGTGAAGCTTTAAAAAAACATCAAAATGTAAAAATATAAGTTAAGGGTAAACTTAAAATAAATCTTAATCTGTTCGTTCATATATTGCGGAAATTTAATGATTTTGTAAAACAACCCCTTTTGCAAGTTGATGCTTGAAATATTGATGGATTGTTTGTTTACGCCCTTAAATACGCAATATGAATATGAATAGTTTAGCTGCTTGAGCATTTTTATTGCTTACTTAAATATAGGTATATATTAAAGCAAGTTTTATTTTTAATTTAATAAATTTGATACGGGGAATAATCGATATTTCTCATTGAAACCTCCCTGTACAGTTGCAAGAATTTTTAAACTTTTATTCTTGGCCGCTGGTCAATGGCTCTTAACAAACCATGCGAAAATTCAAAGTCAGGCTGTAACAACTACAAGTTCTTATATAGCAATTCCCTTGTGAATAGGCCATAACTTATCACTTGCTGTGCTAAAGGGCCGTTAAGTCCGGCGTAGTTGACATGCAAGGCGATAAGCCCGTCCATCTGCGAACCATTTCTTTTTTTCATTTTACATACGCCCGTTCCTATCTAGTACCAAACCAACAGTACCTACCAATATTACCTACCAACCGAAAGCTTCTCGTCCCCTGGGACTTACGCCCAAGAACACACCATCGCCTCGTGACGAATGATTTAGTATTCAGTACAATGTTTATATTAGTATCAGACCGTGGGCGTGTGGCAGCTATTATCTTTGTGACCGAAGTGATATTTGGTGTGGTTTACACTCATTTGTTATAAATATGATTAAAGTAATATATACGAGTGTTGTGTCGCATTAGCATAACTCTTTTCTTTACTTTATACTCTGGCTAATTAAAATTTGGAAGATTCATGAAGCACTGTCACGAATTTTTCGCTCACACATTTAATCAGTGAGTAACAACCGACATAATTACCAAAACTACTTGTGGTCCTACCGCTGAGAGGTCCGATGTAACAGTTATTTATGAGGAAGGTGAATTAATCAAAAGAAAGCTCTGAGCGATCTCTTTTATGAAAACACTTCCAATTTTCGCTAAATTCTTTTATTTTATTTTGTCTATTGTTTAATAATAATACGCAAGAATTTTTTAGTAATTATTAATTATTATTTATTTAATAAGGGGAAAACTCATGTCCTAGATAAGTAGAAGTCATAAAATATTATATAAAAATTAAACAGTCATATCGCTAAGTCAGAAGAAAAAAAGGAAAGGTGCGTCCGACACTCCCAAATTTGCGGTAGTTTGTCCCTTGTGACATTACCCTTCCCGATTCCCATTAAAGCTGACAAGTTAGAAAATAAAAATTTAATTCTGGGAAAATATTAAACATCTGAGAAAACGGCGGCCATACCTCTTTTCTAGTATCGGCTAATCACTTTGTTTCATTAGGAAAATTGTTTGCTTTGGGCGGAAGTTTGTGGATTAGAAAATAGGCCGCTAAGTTTCTGACTAATTATCACTTTCTAATCAAGGCCTTAAAGTGATTGATAAATCGCATCGAAGAGATAAGAAACCTTTTACAAGGGGATGTCTTTGATTAAGCATAGGTACACAAAACCATTCGAAGCAACCCATGTACCTACATACCTACTAAAAACAATAAATAATAGAATATGTAAAACGGTCTAGCTTAGAGGATTTTCCTATGCAAAGAAAGGATTTTTTCACGGAACTTGAATCATTCATCAAATTTCTAAGTAACAATTCAAGTATTGTCAACGTTCTATTAAAGTTCTGTTACTACCCAAGTACTCTGAAACAACCGCTACATGATGACATAATAACAAAACTTGAATAGAACTTTCACACAACTTGCATTTTAACTTTGAAATTTAATCAATTGCGCAAGTTCTCTAAAACGGCCCGTCTTTTTTGAATTAAAAACATATCATTATTTCTTATGTTTTTGTTCAACTGATATTGTTAGAGACAAGTTATTAATTTATTTAGTGTCTTTTGTTTAATGTACCACTTTTTTTAATTCGCTACTATGTGGTTTCATTTTAAGGGGAGTTTTGTTTTTTAGAAATTTTCTTTAATTTAATTCCATGCCGTGACACGTATAAACTGTCATAACTGCTTAGACCGTTTCGGTGGACAAGATAAGAGAGCTTTTACTCGCCCCGGTGGAAAAGTGATATTAAATTAGAAAATGGTGTATCATTCCACTGTCGTGTCTTAGCGGCAAACACTTTTATGTAAATCATCATACTAAATGAACCCAGCGAGCCGGGCATCATCACGCAATGGCTTACTTAGGTTGTTCTGCCTACCTTAGTTATTTAATATTTTTACAGCCCATCATTATTCAAGGTAAATGATACACATAAAGTATTCACTACCTATATGGATCCGTGTTTTGTATTCAATTGGCTTACACCTTTACAAAAAGAAAGTGCGTAGAATCATTACATTATTATGTAAGATATGCCCCTTGTTCCACTAACTAAAAGATGTGTATATTTGTAATGCTTTAATTTCGACCGTCTGTAAAGATGGTTCAGTAAACATTTTTTTCTAGTCTTGTTTATTTTGACTTTCTTATTCGCAGTTTTCAATATTATGGTACCTACATACTTGCCTGAAAAAAGTTTGAAAAATGGTAGTCATTGATGTGACTTTTCTTTTTTACAAATTTTATTATTTCTTATTTGAGAGAAAGACAATGTTGCATAAAATATATGGTTTAAAAACTTTGAAAGGAAATTTTAATTTTGTTTCATTAAATATAGAAAATAAGTGGAAAAACTTCTTTGAACGCGAAGTCTATGTTTATATCAGTTTAGATTATTGTTTTAATTTATCACACATTACTATAGCAATGCAAACACCGATGTTATTTACTTTCATTGCACACTTTTTGTGAAAATGTTGTGATTTTCAGTTGGCAGACCCAAAAGACCCAGACACAAAAACTTAATAAACTGTCGACGTCACAAAAAATCCGATCCGTACAAAAAATATGGCAAATCTGTCAGTGAAAAGACACGCTTAAACTTAAACAATGCGAAATTAGATACAAATTCAACATCATAATATTATCAGTTCTCCTTGCATAATACATAAGCTTCTTCAAATATATTTATCACAGGTAGTGTTATGTTATGCATATTCTAAATAGTGTACTAAGCACAATGCAGGTAAGTACACAACACTGTGTACACTGTACTGTAGGTGTACGTGCCTACAAAGCAGGCATAGAACAACGCCACGTAGATATATGTACAGAGGGCGATCACTACCCGCAGCCCATGAAATTGGCTACAATGCGGCTAATTTTCGGGTTATTGATATTGATAGGCGTAGGGTTTGTATTCACACCAGTTCAACCACTGATTGCTCTAGCTATTAACTAACATACAGATAACCATTATGTTAAATGCCCCATTTGTGGTTTATAATAGTTGCCACTTAACACTGATAATCATTTAATTCAATCCCAATAATTCTCCGAATGGTTTACTCGCATTTTTAAAATTACGCAATTGAGCTTGCAAAACCTTTTTAACTGGTGAATATCACATTTTATTTTACATGATTGAAATCCGTAATTCAGATTGTCACACCTGTCATATTGTGACAATGAACTTCAATGATAATGAATTAATCGACCAGTCAAACTAATTAATTTAATGCGATCATTGTTTCGATTAAAATATTATGATTTTAAAACATTTGCTGATTAATTCAATAAATTTAAATATTATGAACATTCTCACTTTTAAACATCAAATTTATTTGAACGCGGTTTAATACTAGTCAAGTATAGTATTTAAGCACCCCTCTAGTTTGTTATGTTATTTTTTTTTTGTAATTTGAAGTTCATCACGAGATTCATGATTTGAATTTAAGTAGGGTGAATGAGCATTGATTAGGGGAGGAAACGATGAGAGATACATTTCAAATAGAACACTTCAGTTTCAATCAAAGCGGAACGACCATTACCTACGTAGTATTATTTATTTTTATGGTTGTTTGTAAAAGGCATCCTATGCATGCTATTTATACTGTAAAAGGTGCCTAATGTGTAATGCTACACGCTCTAGTGAAACACACCACAAAATCCGTTTATCAAAATACTAGAATGGTGAGCTCTGGCACCATGTAACTAGATCTGGAATTACTAGGATCTCGAGTGTTTAGATCTCGCAAATTATTTAATAATGCGCTATCGAGCTTTTAAACATTCATCATCTAGGTACTACATACCTCGCGATATTATTAATACTTAATTGTACCTACGAGTTCTCAAAAGTCATCCAACTGTATTTAGCATTACATAAATTCTTATTTATTATATTGTGTTTATGCTTTATTTATGTAATTTGTAATATTTTTTTAATTATGTTATGCAGTTGTTTTAAATGAAATTTGTAAAATATGTAAAATGTAACGATATTTAAAAGCTCAATAGGGCATCAATAAATAAATAATTAAAAATAGTAATTTCGGTTAGACTTCTGTTACTCCAGTTTAATGAACTCTTCGATTTGCTTTGAACTTAATTGTCATCATCTTCAAAATTCGAATTGTTG
Source organism: Limnephilus auricula (assembly GCA_951813805.1). Classification (NCBI taxonomy): domain Eukaryota; kingdom Metazoa; phylum Arthropoda; class Insecta; order Trichoptera; family Limnephilidae; genus Limnephilus; species Limnephilus auricula. Next base: position 15,579,618 of record OX638404.1, read on the forward strand.
GTTTGAAGAATTCAGAGAAGCGATAAAGTTCCAACCTCTAAGTAGATATCATAATTTAAACAGGATGTTATTTTAATTGACATTTTCAAAATAGAAACTGATTTGTCGAAAATTAAAACAATCTGCGATTTTTCATGGGCCTGCGCTAGGTATATATATATCAAAAGGTGAACCTGTCAACAGGATAAAAATACTAGGAGCACAGAAATATGTTTGGGTAATTCCGTTTAGTTATTATTATAAACGTTTATTCCTCAGTGACATTAGTAGTTGCTAAATATCGCACGAGGAAACCATTTATGTTCTTAAAAACAATTAAACCATTTATTGGATAACCAACACCTCTGCCATAGGTCACCCCAAGTGGTTCGCTACGTTTGGTGACTTAGCAGGGGTGCCCGGGTTCATGGGGTAAGGTTTATCTAGGTCTTGGCGGCGGATGATCTAGACACACTGAACCCCAGATTCCTACCCAACCCTCATACCGTTTTCCTTCCCAGAACTTCCTTTCCTTAAAAACACCCTCCATACAGCATCCCCAAAGATAACATAGGCCCTGAAGGAAATTATTTTCCTCAGGACCTCCTGTGTGGACCTAATGTAAAAAAAAATATATATATATATATCTCATGATTTTTTGTTGCTCGAAGGTATATAAATTGTACTTACGAGTTATCAAAAGTCAAAATCCACATGGATGACGCATTAGATAATATTTTTATTTATTATATTGTGTTTATGATTTATTTATATATTTTGTATTTTTTATTATTTATGTTATACCGTTGTTATAAATGAATTTTGTATTCGTGAAAGCCCAATACGGCGTCAATAAATAAATAAATAATACCTATCGAAAAATGTTATTACAACGAAGTACGTTACTGAATTATTTAGACCAAAACATTGTTTACAAATTTGGCTGTTAAAAGGTAATCATAAAATTAATTTGAGGTCCATTTGCAGACGCGGTCCGGACCCGGTACTGTGCCGGGTACCCGGGTACTTGTGTCAGACAGTGGACCACGTAGAGACAATGTCCCACCACTGTGTGGGTTAAACGGTTAAACGCTTTGTAACGTGGATGTATGTTCGCGTCGCGGTGTTAAGTTGATCAGGCCTAATTTAATTAACCACCCCAATATACATTATATATTTGGACACACAGCCGCCGAATCAACAATATCGATCCGCACCTGTTGACACGAGGTGTTAGTAACGTGCCAGATTCCTCCGAAACTACCGATTTGAGTTAAATATTATATCGGTTATTACGCGCTTCGATGTAGACTATATAAATACCACGTTTTAGTTTATTAAATTATGAGTACTACTACTTGTTTTTTGAATACTATAATGAAAACAGTTCCAGTCTTATTAATTTACTTATTATAAAAAAAGCTCTATTCTTGACGTCCTTGATTGACTACATTACTTAAATTTCTAAGGCAAAAGTTTGAAAAGGCACAATACCTACAGTGGGCAAATGCGCCTTTCGGAATACTAATTCAATATAATAATACTAAACCACTTTTAAAAAAATTTAAACAAATTCACCAAAGTTTGGTAATTAAACATAACTTGATTGACTGTCATAATATAGTACCATATTATGAATACGAACCAAATTCATTTTTAGAAAATAATTTCTTTAAAATTTACTATGATAAAACTATACTAACAGACAGACAAATTGGTCATAATAGACCTGATATAGTTTTACATGACAAAATTAAAAAAATAACTTATATTATTGATGTAGCTATTCCAAATTCCTGTAATATTCGAAAAATCTGTTTCTGAAAAAATAAGAAAGTATACAGATTTAGGAAATGAAATTAAAAGAATTTGGCATTCTCAGACTATAAAAATATTACCTTTTGTTATTTCGGCTACTGGCATTATACCTAGCTCTCTTATTAAAAATTTAGGCATATTAGATTTGTCAAAGAATTTGTATATAAAAATGCAAAAATCAGTCATTTTAAATACATGTAGAATTACGAAAGATTTTTTAAATATTTATATTGAGGGATCAGTAGGATTTATCGGTCAAATTAGGAATTCCACAGAGCCGAACCCTCTGATATGAAAATATCTGGAGACGGTGAATTATATTCCCATTTAATAGTTTGGTAGATTAACGTGTTGTTCTTGTATTGTTTTGTATTAATTATACTTATATAATACACTTGCATAACGTGGATTTACTAGATGATCATTTATATGGAAAAGTGTATGAAAGGGTTTAGTTTTTCCTATGGGAAAAACTAAACCCGTTCCTGTAAATCTGGTGAATAATAAAATATTGTTTTGTACTTGTCTTGAAGATGAGAGTAAATTCGGTATCATTAGAAGAAATCCCTATACTTGACAACATTCATTAAATCGGTAGGTTATGAGTGCAATACCTGCATATGAAATTTATTAGTGCACGGAGAAAAATTTTATTCTAAAATACAATCATTTTACTCGTAAAAACGGAACTGAAGTTCTTACGAAAAAATTAACAGGGTTTTAATGTTTATTGGCGGGAACATGTAAGAATAATTTGTTGGTATACGTAATTTCGTACGTAAACCAACAAATTATTCTCACATTTCCCGCCAATAAACATTGAAACCCTGTTAATTTGTTCGTAAGAACTTCAGTCTCATTTTTAACCGTTTTTACGAATAAAATGATCTTATTTTAGAATAACATGTTTCTCCGTGGGTTATTCCTTGATTCAGAATATTTAAATCAATATTTATTTATGCAATATAAGAAGAAATGTGAGTTTTTTTTACTTGTATTTTTTAATACTTGGCATTTTTAGAGCAGTTTTAGTATCATCAAATTATTCATTGAAAAAATAACTCTTTAGGTAGATAGGTAATTGACAACATTACTGAATTTGTATAGTTTTGGAAATGCATTGGACTTAGGCCGAATATTATAACAGTAATTTACGTAATACTTTGTTACAATTACAGTAATATATGCTTGCTTCAGGACGCTTACTTAATTGAATATGTTTTTTAGTTTGTAAGAATAGCGATTTTAATTAGGTACTTTGTATGTTTTTAAACTTGTCTTCAACTCTAATGCAATCCCGGTCGCATAATAATTCATTATAAAAAACTCTATACTTGACCACATGAGTGAAATCGCGTAGGCTAACAGTGCAAAAACCTCGTTTTTTGCTGCACAAAAGTTTGGAGAGGCCTCGAAACCTCCGTTCGGGGGGATAGGGGGTGGAAGAGGAAAGGCATAGGCCAGTAAATATGCAAAGAGAGAAAATCATTAGGTTTACGGTCATTCTCGGCTGGGAGGGAAATAGTCAGGGAAAGAGGGAGGGAGCTCTTCATTGCCAACTGAGTATGCACTAGAGCAAGGGTCGTAATGGAAACCACAAATACATAACCACATAATTATTATATTGAAAAACTAAAATCTGTTAACACTTGAGATTTGTAACAGTACAAACCTGTTCTCATGTGGTTTTACAGGTAGTTTCATTTTGTTAAAATAGTAGCCTTCCAAATTAACGTGTGGTTAAGCCAGTGACAATTATTAATGTCCTTTTTTATTTATTTATTAAACTTAAAATACTTCCACCTCATGTGGTCTAATATAAACATATATTTTTACATTTTAATTTCAATGTTTCTTAATTGAAATGTTTTTTTTATTTTTAAAATTTCTTAAATATGCATACTCTAGGTACTTTTAACCTGGGAACTAACACATGCATTTGAATGCCTTTCTAAAATAAATAAATTTATATATTATGTTTTTTTATTTTATTTGTTCATTATTTTCAGTGTAATATTTTTTTGGAAATACTTTCCCTCTTGTGTGGTGTATGTGTCTTTATTGTAATGCAGTTTGGTAGTAAATTGCTAAATACTCTGTAGAAAATAATTAAAAGTAATTTATGTGTGGTACAATAATTGTTTTACAGATAAAAAAAAACTAAAAAGTAAACTAATTTTTTTATCGAAATTTTTCCTAATTTTTTCAATGGAAAAACCTTCTTAGTCTTTTTTGGAATAAAATCAGCCTTTTCTTCTTCAGTCCAGTATTATTACCTAAGTACTTTATCTTATTAACCTTTTCCATGTTTTCACCGACCTTTTCTCCATCTTCTCCGTCTGGACTGGAAATTTGACGAGTATAATAATGTAGTTCGAAAACTCCATTTCAAAGAAAAACACAGCATTTTAACAGCGTAGAAGTATTTTTTAATCACAGGATATTCCTTGCATCTAATAATAATTACATATTAGGTGCAACGATATGTAACTATGTCTACGCAAAACTAGCTTCTGTTTTGTGTCCAACTCTGGCGTTGGTCACTCGAAAGCTGACTGAATTTCCTGCAGAGGAAACTGCAGCCGGCTCCTCTTGTGAAATATAAAAATACGTAAATGTATGCCCCTCAAACGGACCGCGGCCTGCTCGGCCTGCTCGGCCTGCTCGGCCAGCCGTGGTGGGTAGCTACCATTTGAGAAAATTCTAGTAACGAACAAGGCGAATTAACGAATCTGTTAATCCGGACCCACTACTCTGGAAAACGTAACGGACGATCCGTGAACTTGGGCAAGGCTTCGAATTGCGTTTCTGATTTCTACCTGAAATCTTTTGCATATTTCCACAAAAATTACATTATCCTCGACATTTTTGAATGACTCAGATTTTTCTTTGTGCCAACATACTTGTAAAAACTTTGAAAGTGCTTTAAAATAAATCTAAGGTCAATATTATTATGATAAGTGAGAAAGTGGTAAACATATTTAGTTTCGTTCAGTTTAATTACTTCTTTCACTTCATGTAACAATTAATATTAAAGCAAACAAATCGATCACTCAACCAAACGAAATAGTAAAACGCATGTATTATTTTAGATTTAAGTGACGATTTTCTAAGTGATCCCTTGAAACACGTAATTTTTCACTAAGTGTGCACAGGTAAATCAGAATAAAGAGATTATTGCTTGTTAAATGGAATACTGTATCGTAGAGATCTGCGGCGGGTGTTCCAAATAACTTTAAACCAGCTTGAACCACTATCGGTGTGCACACATACATTCAAACGTGGGCTCTTTAAAATGGTTTGCCTTTCGATGATCAAGACTGTGTCTTCGGAGAAAGATATTGTTGTTACAATTATATAACACTAGCTTCTGCCCGCGACTTCGTCTGCGCAGGATTAGTACTTCGAGTAGCCTTTTTTCTTTTCCTAGGTCCCATCTATGTTTATACCAAAATTCTTAACCGATTTATTTAAAATATCTTTAATTCTTCATTCGATTCAAAGTATTAGGCAAGTACTTCAAATAAATTCATTAATTTAAATATTTTCTAAAATAGAATGTTATTCCATATTTTGTCATTTTTTACTAAACAATAATTATTGTTTGTTATATATTATGGAAAATAGCTAGCTTTATAAATTATCGCCTATTTGTTATTCTGATGTATGAGTCATTTTATTGTTAAGTTTCATTAAAATCTATCCGGATGTTTTTTGCGTGAAAGAGTAACAAACACACATACATCCATACAAACTTTCTCGTTTATAATATTAGTAAGATTTAATGTACGTAAATGAAAAACAATATTGTACCTAGAACTATTCCTTGAGGTATTCCGAATTCTGTGGAGGTGGTTGGCACAATATATTATCAATTTTGACGTGTTGCTGTCCGTATAATTAGATAACTTTCGAACCATTCTTTTACTGTTCTCTGAATACAATATGTTCAAATTTTTTCATTTGCCTTTACTCATATTTTATCTTTAGACCACAAAAAATAAAAAAAATTCTGGTTTGAAAATTTTTAATTAATTCAAGCACCGACAGCAATGTATCTACTTATACTTGTATTTGTGTAACTGTAAAGCAATATACCCAATCGATCGAGTTTCTATTAGCGCAATGAAATCAGCCATCACACATCGGTCGCCACCATGAGCGCTAAAAACATGTATTTGGGTCGCATCTGCCTGAAACCGTAGGATTACCGAAATGCCGCTTGGCCTGAAAGAAGCAACGCTAGTTTCTAGCACTTTAGGGACCGTGTGGTATCGGTGGAAGTATGGGGGCATGGCTCGTTGCTTGTACCTGTCAATACCCTTTTGCGATGCCGTTTTACTCGTATCGGGCTCCTCGCATTTGCATAGGAGGGTCTGCCGAATATCACTGCGGAGAAAATACAGAAACATTAAATTTAATTTCCTGTATTACAATTTTGACATTCTAAGAAGATATGTTTATAAAATATAAATATGAAAGTGATGTAGAATATTTTCTTAGTCCTCCTCATTAGGAGATCCTCTGCTGAACGGAACTAGGTGTTAAACAGACGAGTATCAGCGACTTTTATTATTATGAACACTCCTTATTTTCTTTCATACTTCGCGCACACGTGCAGAAAAATCATACTTAAAAAAGATTAAATATCGATTTGGAAACACATTAACTATTTTCAACGTCGTAAGTCGCAAAAGAAAGAAGAAATCTATTTATTTGTTTGATGCAGCTAATATTGTTGAACGGTGCGTAGCACGATGATGTATTTGCATAGTTTTTTCCGTCTTAAAATTATATGAAAACAATTTTCGGTTTGCAGTCAGTTTTAAGTCTTTTTTCGTTGTTTGTTTTTGGGGTGTTATGCCGTGTTGCGCTACCTAGAAACGTCGGCTAAAGAAGGAGGTAGCGCAACACGGCATAACACCCCAAAAACAAACTAAGTCTAAGGTTTCTAAGTCAGGATAATAACATGAATAAAAATAACAAACGAAACAAACTAGTATAGACGAAAATAATAATAGAAAAAATTATTACAGAGAGAAATAATTAATCATTTAAAAATATCATAAAAACAATTATTTAAAATGAAATATAAAAATTATTTTAGAATATGTTAACATTTCATTATGTACCTAGGTATTAAAAGAATTTTTAAAAATTAACAATAGATAATCAGCTTGTTTAAACAACAAAGATAAATTATTATAAATATAAGTATTAATATGAAAATTAATTTAAGAAATGCATTTTAAAAAAAAATGGTTATTAACAGTATTTAAGTTACTATTAACAATTTTTCTAATTTCTAAAATTTCTAAGTTTGCTAATTGTAAATCTGCTGTGTTGGTATGTAAAAATTTTAACCCTTTAATTATATCAAAAGAATGATTTATTTCTAAAATGTAAATTATAAATTTAGGAGGTAGAGGTATAGTCAAAATAACTTCTTTAAAACAAAATCAGGTAGAAATGTTAAGAAATTTTTTTCATAGAAAAGCTAATAGCTCAGAGCTGCATAAAATAATTTGCAAGGCAGACAGAAATATTTCACCTTTAAATTTATACGACGAGAATGCCAACATTTTTATAAATACCAACCAGGAATTATTAGATTCCTGGTCAAATAAAATTATTCACGCAAAACACTTCAATTATCTCAACCAAACGTATGTTGACAAACTTTCGTCAAACAAATGGTTGAGTATTGGAGAGTTGAGCGCAGAAATAGAAGGTTTTATGCTTGCTATTCAAGATAGAGTAATTAATACCAAAAATTATAGGAAGCATATAATCAAAGATCCAAATCAAATTGATGATTTATGTAGAAAATGTATGGCTTTTCCGGAAACTATAGAACACATTATATCAGGATGTTCTATATTAGCGCCGTCTGAGTATACATTTAGGCACAATCAGGTTTTAAAAATAATTCACCAAAGTTTGGTAATTAAACATAACTTGATTGACTGTCATAATATAGTACCATATTATGAATACGAACCAAATTCATTTTTAGAAAATAATTTCTTTAAAATTTACTATGATAAAACTATACTAACAGACAGACCAATTGGTCATAATAGACCTGATATAGTTTTACATGACAAAATTAAAAAAATAACTTATATTATTGATGTAGCTATTCCAAATTCCTGTAATATTCAAAAATCTGTTTCTGAAAAAATAAGAAAGTATACAGATTTAGGAAATGAAATTAAAAGAATTTGGCATTCTCAGACTATAAAAATATTACCTTTTGTTATTTCGGCTACTGGCATTATACCTAGCTCTCTTATTAAAAATTTAGGCATATTAGATTTGTCAAAGAATTTGTATATAAACATGCAAAAATCAGTCATTTTAAATACATGTAGAATTACGAAAGATTTTTTAAATATTTATATTGAGGGATCAGTAGGATTTATCGGTCAAATTAGGAATTCCACAGAGCCGAACCCTCTGATATGAAAATATCTGGAGACGGTGAATTATATTCCCATTTAATAGTTTGGTAGATTAACGTGTTGTTCTTGTATTGTTTTGTATTAATTATACTTATATAATACACTTGCATAACGTGGATTTACTAGATGATCATTTATATGGAAAAGTGTATGAAAGGGTTTAGTTTTTCCTATGGGAAAAACTAAACCCGTTCCTGTAAATCTGGTGAATAAAAAAATTAAAAAAAATAATGTGTTATTCCAGGATGTGGGGAGAATAGTGCAATCCCACACGTCCCATATAGTTATAAATACAGTTAAATTATAAATAAAGAAGAAAATTTATAAGTATCTATAAATAAAATATTTTCTAAAAATTTTAAGTTATAAACCATCGGTTTTGAAACATGTAGATATGTAGTTTATACAAAAGTAATTTGTATAATTTAAATAAAATGATGCCACAAAGTGAGTTTGCAAAAATGGAAGAAATATGTTTCATTATTCTTCAAACAACTGTAAGTAATTCCGGTTTAACCAAGTGGAAGGTAACTTTTCAATCGCTCCTACGATCGCTCAGCACCAGTGCAATGCGGGTTTGAACTCTTTCTAGGTGTTCTGATTAGGTACCTACTTTGTCAGCGCAATAAGATTGCGATGTTTTATTGCCCGTTTACATAGCGCACGACTAGTTGAGTAGATACTTATTAATTATTCTCACATCATTTGCAATCGATATACCACCATTATTATGTTAACTTAATGAGCCAATTCTTATTAATGATAATGGTATCAACATGAATTTTTCTGTCTACTAATAACCAAACCACCATTCATGCCAAAGATTACATTTATTTAAGTACTAGCTTCTGCCCGCGACTTTGTCTGCGTAGAATTAGTACTTCGTGTACCTAATCTATTTTATTTTCCTAGGTCTCCCATCTACGTTTATACCAAAATTCTTAACCTGTTTATTTAAAATATGTATAATATTCTTGATTCGATTCAAAGTATTAGGCGAGTACTTCAAGTAAATTAAATATTTTCTAAAATAGAATTTTCATTTAACAATTATTGTTTTGCAAAATGTCATTCTCAAATTTTGACTTTTTCTATTGAACAATAATTATTATTTTCAATATATTGAAAATAAATAGCTAGCTTTATAAATTATAGCCTGTACGTTATTCTGATGTATGAGCTACATTATTGTAAAGTTTCATTAAAATCCATTCAGTAAATTTTGCTTGAAAGAGTAACAAACATACATACATCCATAAAAACTTTCGCGTTTATAATATTAGTAAGATAAGATATATCGAACATAGATTTGGTTCTAGCCTAAATGTGGTGTGAATTCGGATACAAAATCAATACCAATATTCATATTCGGCATATTCGTATATTTCATAGCTTCAATCCAAAGCTAAAATTACAATATCCTCATCTTCACTAAAATCTGTAGGATTTGGATAGGAATCTCGTGCATTTGTACGGGGAATATGGGGTAAGTTTCTTCGTAAATCTGCCTCAAAAACATTCCCCCTTTTGGAATATAGGGCTCTCAGTAGGTTAACAATTCACAAGGGAGGGTGAAAGGGATTCCCTTTTGTTGCAAAAATCGAACAATAGAACGCCAATCTTGTGCTGTCTGTGAACAAAATAAAAATAACGGAATAAATTGAATAAATCCGTCGTTGAGGTACACTATCTCTGACCTGTCAGTTCTAGTTGCTATGCGGCCCCAAACAAAATCATAATATTATCATACAGTCTAATTCAAATATCGCGTCTATACTTGGTACAGCATGTAAATTGGTACCTATCTATTACCAATACCTACCAAATAAAATATGTACGTAGGTAGCATCTACGAGTTACAAAAACCGAATCTTACGTTGCAACACTTTAATTACTTAATCTGTTTAGAAGATCTACCAAAGATTCTGCTTTATGATGGTCAAAATATGTACTTATATTCTGTAATATTCTCAATTCGCATATCTTGGGGCGAAGCGTACAATGTTCCCGTATCTCTGGAAATGTTCCCGTTTCTTAGGAAACGTCTTGAAGAAGATTTCAATACGCAGGTAAGAGCGAAGATTCCTTTGTTAGTTTCTGCCCGAAACTGGAAGTTGCCGCTTCTTCTAAGATTTATACCTCCAGTGAATGGCGCAAGGTTTGGTATAAGGACGAATTGGAAAAAAAATAGGGTGAAAAGAAGCATGCATCTGCTGCAAATTTTGGAATGACTTATGCGACCTTGCCAAATCTCGAAGAAACGAACAAATTATTTAAAGTTTTAATTTATAGATTTAATTTAAATTTCACTTTTCAATGTATGTATTTACATCATTGTTTAAGCTTAGCTTAGGTAATCATTTTGAAATAACTAAGGTATTTATTACTTAAGTTATAACGTGAACTTTCAAGAATTATAAAGATTTTTTTGTTCGTTGAATCTTCGACCTTCATATTATGAGAAGTTGTTTTACAACTAGATATCTTAAATACCTAGTAGGAATCTTTTGGGAGCTTTTATAAAATAGGGTCAAAGCTCGAAAGAAATAATACCGGTAAACTCAGCGCGATCCAAGTTCCCCCTTCAATTTATTTTTCTTAAGAAATACCCAAACAGCTAGAACTATCGTGTGAAAGTCTTAATGTCCTACACGGAGAAAAATGTTATTCTAAAATACGATCATTTTATTCGTAAAACGGTTAAAAACGGGACTGAAGTTCTTATAAAACAAATTAACAGGTTTCAATGTTTATTGTCGAGAAAATGTAAAATTAAATTATTATTATTAATTATTAGAACAAATTTCGTACGTATACATTGTTGGTACAGCATATTTTTTCATTGTATCGTCATGTTGTATTATCAGGGTTTCGAATGTTTTATAAATATGGCCTGATAAATTATCGTGAGGGTCAAAATCGATTTTTCTCCGTGTATGTTAATTCGAAATGTAAATATGTATTATAAACGAAATATCGCAACTGTTTTGCCTTTAAGCACAATTTGGAAGGCGGGTATGCGTACCTCTGCCCCGGGAACCATTTATTGGATCACCAATACACCTGTCATAAGTCATCCCATGTAGTTCGCTTCGTTTGGTGACTTAGCAGGAGTGCTCAGCTTCATGGGGTTAGGTTCCTAATATTAAAAAAAAGTTTTGTTGAGAAATGGAGTGTGGTGCCCACCTTCCTATTTTCTACAAAATTTAATATCGGCTCAATTGCTTAAGTAGGTAGTAACTACTTGCTTAGAATGCTTGATTTAAAAAAAAAAAAATTTTTTTATCAATTTCGAAAATTTGTTTTAGCACTGCGTAATCTTTGACCGAGGGTTCATATCCCAAACAAAAAGAAGCAACAATACCCCGAGCCAAGATGGAGGGTAAGAAGTTATTTAGGCGGGCTTTATTGTTTGGGGTCGCCCGGAGAAAAGTTCTCACGGGAACTAATTCTCCAAGTCACAAGACTTTCGGGCGCAAACACTTCTCAACGAATATTACAACCGACTTGTGTAAATTGTATTTGTAAGAAAGGATGGGCAGATAGCATCTACCTATAAGGAATGGTAAGGGATTATTTTTTGCTTCGATTCTATTTCCGTTAGATTTTTAATATATAAAATAGTATTAGTGAAACTTGATTGACTGTAGTTAGATAAAATTGAGAAATTTCATACAATATGTGCTTTGATTTTAAACTCAAGAAAACAATTGTAGCTAGTACCTAGCTAAATTCATAATAAAAAATCAATTATATTCGATGACATTTTACTCGTACGTCTCAGAATTAGATTTGGAGGTATTATTTACCTTACAATTAAACCCTTAAACATAATTCATATAATTATTTTTTTTTTACATTAGGTCCACACAGGAGGCCCTGAGGAATATAATTTCCCTCAGGGCCTATGTCATCTTTGGGGATGCTGTGTGGAGGGTGTTTTAAGGAAAGGGAGGAGAGGAATTTCTGACGAAGGAAAAGGTATGAGGGTTGGGTAGGAATCTGGGGTTCAGTGTGTATAGATCATCCGCCGCCAAGACCTAGAAAAACCTTACCCCATAACCCGGGCACCCCTGCTAAATCACCAAACGTAGAGAACCACTTGGGGTGACCTATGGCAGAGGTGTTGGTTATCCAATAAATGGTTCCCGGGGCGGCGGTACCCATTCCCGTCTCACAAAAAAAAAAAAATAAGGCGACAAAGGCGTCTTTGGAATTTATCTTTAATAAGGATATATTATTTTTTAATCTTCTTTTTATACATGGAGAAAAATGTTATTCTAAAATAAGATCATTTTATTCGTAAAAACGGTTAAAAAAGGGACTGAAGTTCTTACGAACAAATTAACAGCATTTCATAAAATGTAAGAATATTTTTTTGTTATACGTACGAAATTAGGTACGTAAATCAAAATATTATTCAAAATGATCTATTTTAGAATAACATTTTTCTCCGTGTACAAAGAAGAGTGTATGTGGTGGATTTGATTTTTACAAAAATCTATTGTTTTATTCTAAGATTGATGAAATTTTTCACATTTTTCATTCAAATCAAGAGATAGGTCGCTGTCAATACATGATTTGAAAAACTCTGGCCGGGCAACGCCGGGGACTTCACTTACTAAAATTAAATTAAAGGTAAATAAAATTGAAAAGCGTTGTTAAATAAACGTTTTTCTTTACATTACTTTCATTAAATTTATTCAACGATTTGAAACTCAAAAAACACTAGTTTTTAGGAAAACCAATTTACGATAGTATATATCTTAGCATTACCTATTTTGAATTACCTACTAGCATTTTGGTACCTTACTTACTACACGGAGAAAAATGTTATTCTAAAATACGATCATTTTATTCGTCAAAACGGTTAAAAACACGACTGAAGTTCTTACGAACAAAATTACAGTGTTTCAATACTTTTTGGCGGGAATATAAGAATAATTTGTCGGTATACGTACGAAATTACGTATTCCAACAAATTATTCTTACATGTTCCCGCCAATAAACATTGAAATTGAAACCCTGTTAATTTGTTCGTAAGAACTTCAGTCCTGTTTTTACGAATAAAATGATCGTATTTTAGAATTACATTTTTCTCCGCGTATGAAACCCTTTAAAAACATTAACTAAGCTAATCGATTAGAAAAAGTTATAAAATTTATATATAAAAGTTATATTATAAAATTTAAAACTATAACCGTGTTAAAACCATTACTTTTAGCTCATATTATGAGCATGTCTGTCTACATAGAGCATAGATGTCAACTGTCAACTGTCACCAGCGAGTAGATAGATACTGGATGGATCCTTGATGATAAGTTTCCCCGAGCACCTCCAGTAATTAGTTGATTTGCGAGTAGCGAGTGGGCGGGGGCGGGTGGGTGGAGTGGGTAGGGCGGGTCGGAGGGAGGGCGGGAGACGCGAGTTGCTAGCAATACTCACACGTCACTTGGCCGCCGTTCCCGAGTGTTGTTACCACTTTATCTGCAAGTGTTTGCCGTTACAAACACCCAAGACTGCAGTGGCAGCGAAAAGAAAACAAACAAAAAAAATAAGCATAAAAAAATTATTTATGTGTGTATTCCTGGGTTTTGCACGAACATTTTATAACATTCAACAATGTTTTGGTGCTCTCTCTTATCGGAGGTTGCCTGTCATAAAGACAGCCTTCGCTCATTCCATCAATGTACCTACGTATGCAAGTATTTCGTCAGAAGACTAAAAATGTCGTTATGACAGGATATCTAAGTAAGTAGTTATTAGGTTTTAGATCAATACCAAATATTGAGAAAAAAATTTAAAGTCGATTTTGCGTGATAACATTTTTATTTGAGCTCTCGTTTTCGAGTTGAAGTTGGAATTTTTTTAGTTTAATAAATTGCTTCCAAGGTTTGAACCAGTTTGTTTATTTATATATAAAAAAATAATATAAAAAATTTACTTGAAAAGAAACGAAAGATTCTACAGGAGTGTAATTTTATATGATATGGAATGTTCTGGAATTTATTGTCAATAAGTAATAGATTTTTTTATTAAATTTGAAAATAAACTGTCGCTAGTAGCTAATACCATACTTTTAAAATGCGTCGAAGCGTAGACACGGCTGTGAAAGTTTTTTTCATCCAAAGATGCCGAAAAAATAGACTAAGTAAAAAAAAACAAAAAACTCTCGGACGTAAAAAAATGTGTTTTTGGATTTCTGTAATGTCTTAAGTAAGTTTATGTAAAGAAGCTTATTTTTTGATGCGTGTGAATGTTTTAAAAGTAACTACTAAATCTTTTAATTAATAATATTAAGCTCTCAGGCTAATTATTTTCTACAGCTCTATTAAATATGAGCATGCGGTAGTTTTCATTTCTTTAAAGCGTGTAAAATAATTTAAAAAACGTAACAAGAATTGACATGAGAATTAATAAAATGAACAAGTCACATCCCGCTCAACGCGAGAGGCACATTCTGCCACTAGGCTAGGAAAATTAGCCAGGCTTATTAGCGCTTCTCCCATGATAAGCCATTCACATCTTCCGCCCACATTCAGCTGGAAAAAATCGCACGCCGCCCACCCCACCCCGCCCGCCCTTTACCGCCCTCACCGCGCCGCCCGCGCGAGCAAACGTGGTTAATTTCTCCCGCCTACTGAGGCGTAAGAGAAAGCGACAGATCCGCCATACAAAAGTGCTGCAGCTTCCATCTGGAGTATCACACACGGAGCCCTTATCGGGCGAGAGACGAGGTAGATTGTTGCGATGTTTTTTTTATGCGCGTCATTCAAGCGTGAACAGAGTACCTACAGGGTACAGCGAGATGTGACGTGCTCGCTTCACTCTGGTGAGGTTACTTGTAAATTCCTTTTGTAGTCGACCATCAGCTAATTTTACTACCATTTTTGCATTATGATAACATATCATTTATTTATTTTTTCGATAGACTTATTTCCGACTTGACTTTTATTTTTAAAATTGTTAATAGCATTATGAGAGTCCCGATTATTTAGCTTAATTTCCTGCCAGATACCAACAAGAACTATTCGATTTGAAATTATATTTAATTGTAACAATAATTGAATGAGTCGTTTGGATACTCGCATTCCCTAGATTGCATGCAGTTGGCAATACTTTCTCAGGCGTAGTAGATATGTTCAAATTCACGGAATAAAGTTATAACATAGGAACTTTAATTAGTTATCTTAATACCTACTATTCTGTTTCACAAAATTATTATGTATATCACATGTTTTATAAATGCTCGTATACTTGTGACATTTATCACACAATGCATTGATTGTGTATATAGATGACGGACGTCTTTAAGTATTTTTTTGTTTGGTAAAAAACTAACAATCTACGTTGTAAATGGCTTGAAAGTTGCGTTGTGGCACCAGAAAAAAATGCAAACTCTGGATGACATCCCTTATGAACTTCAAGAATGAGCAGAAGCACAAAAATTATAATGATAAGATGTAACATCGAAGATTATACACGGAGAAAAATGTTATTCTAAAATACGATCATTTTATTCGTAAAAACGGTTAAAAAGGGGACTGAAGTTCTTACGAACAAATTAGCAGGGTTTCAATGTTTATTGGCGGGAACATTTAAGAATAATTTGTGGGTATACGTAATTTCGTACGTAAACCAACAAATTATTCTTACATTTTCCAGCCAATAAACATTGAAACACTGTTAATTTGTTCGTAAGAACTTCAGTCCCGTTTTTAACCGTTTTTACGAATAAAATTATCGTATTTTAGAATAACATTGTTCTCCGTGTGTATTGGGTACTTACCTTATAGAATTTTTTATCAATTATAAAATCCCTAATTTCTAAAAGTCAGATATTTTTATTTGGATGAACTTAGATGAACTCAATCCACTGTTCTCTTTTCCGCTGCAAGTTAATTAAAAAAATCTCAACGCGGTCTCTGGTGAATAATCGAGACGCGAACGTACAAATGACATTTTTTTATTAATATGTCGCAAGTGTTTTCCAAGCCACTATAGTTGGTTTCCCTTCTAATTGGCTCACTTCACAGAATATCTGTATAGCGCTCCAGTCGGCCCCATTCTCCCCTCTCTCCCCTGCGCCCCCCCGGCCCCACCGGGAGTATTGGGAAGTATTTCCCAATAAATGAAATACACATACATTTTACATGATTTTTAAATGTGGAACAATCGTTAAAATTGTTATTTATATTCCAGTGGGTAAGATTTTTTGTGTCTCACTTGCCCGTTTCTACTCCGGTAAAATCAGTTTGCAAACGTATCAGATTCGTAACAATGGTCGCAAGCTAAAGGCGAGAAAGTAGGTTCACAGTTGCACACTGTACAGGTAGTGGGGAGGACGGGGCAAGAAGTGCAGTCGGAGACATTTAATATCTCGCTAAGTAAGGGTTGAATGCGATGATCTCGCAAGGGAGCCGAGAAGAAAAACAAAAGAAACTTTCGCCCGCCCCTCATGTGGAACTAACACGTTTCATGACGTAACTGAAATATCACCCGTGGTGTTGAAATTATTCACATGGTACAAACATCAACGATATCACTACGGTGGAAGCCTTTTTAATTGGCCTTAATTTACTTCTAATTTTAATTTCGTTAAGGGTTCATTTACATCTCTCGAGAGAGTTCTTAAACATTCGCTAATGTGTAAGTCTCTACCGTGTTACCACGCAACTAGTTGCAATATGTGAAGCGAGAGATTTCCACCCACACCCGTCGGTTAGCTGGAACAAAAGATGCACGCGAGAGAGCCAGTTGGGGATCATCTCGAGTGTTGGCTTGTTTAGGAGGCGGCTGTAATTGCAAGAATCTACCCTACTTACTGCTTACCGTACTTTGTCGTTTAGGCTTATCGTGATATGAATGTTTTCTGTCGTCCTATTTTCAAATGAATAATAAAAAAATTTTATGTTATCGACTTTCTTATACACGTATAATCTACTTATTTAAATTTCAATATCGCTCACGGAGAAAATTTTTATTCGAACAAAACGATCATTTTAATAGTAAAAACGGGACTG
This sequence comes from Limnephilus auricula, assembly GCA_951813805.1. Taxonomy (NCBI): domain Eukaryota; kingdom Metazoa; phylum Arthropoda; class Insecta; order Trichoptera; family Limnephilidae; genus Limnephilus; species Limnephilus auricula. The sequence continues at coordinate 15,596,902 of OX638404.1, forward strand.
AAGTTCTTACAAACAAATTAAAAGTGTTTCAATGTTTATTGGCGGGAAAATATAGGAATACTTTGTTGGTATACGTACGAAATTACGTACACCAACAAATTATTCTTACATGTTCCCGCCAATAAACATTGAAACCCTGTTAATTTTTTTTTTTTTTTTTTTTCGTTGTTTGTTTTTGGGGTGTTATGCCGTGTTGTGCTACCTCCTTCTTTAGCCGACGTTTCGGACAGCGTTGCAGTGTCCATCATCAGGGCAGATCCGGCAGATCCGGCAGATCCGATGGACACTGCAACGCTGTCCGAAACGTCGGCTAAAGAAGGAGGTAGCACAACACGGCATAACACCCCAAAAACAAACAACGAAAATGCTTTTGGCCGTGAAAATCTAAAAACGTATCACGCTGTTAATTTGTTTGTATGAACTTCAGTCCCGTTTTTACTATTAAAATGATCGTTTTTTCGAATAACATTTTTCTCCGTGCACAAGGGTCCCAACTGTTCTCACCCGCCTGTGGCCAGTGAGACTATGGCATCCCCAATTGGGAAATGTTGTAAGGCTGGAGGTAGTGGGGAGGGGATGGAGATTTAAACTAAGAAGGTGGGGATGTACCAAAAGCCATTTCAAGCAACGTTTCTTCTGCAGTTCTTCCACGTTTCACAGGGGGCAGGTCACTAACAATATCTAGGCAAAAATCTAGGAGAATCGATTAGCTGAGTGTGTTTTTATTCTCAAAACTATTACCTTCAGCGCGCTATTCTGTTCTCTATCTGTATCCATTCTCTCTCTCTCTAATTCCGTATAAGCTCCCGATGATGCCTAAAAGTAAAAAGCGCCCATACAGGCTGCAAGCTCTAACCGCGCGCTTTTGGCGCGTTATTTAAAAACTTTTTTTCTAAATGTAGAAATGTTGCAGAAAGGAATGTCTGAATTTCTCCGTTTGCCTTTTCATTCTCAAGTACTCCACGGAAAGTCCTACCGATGTATGTTTGTGTTATTTCCCATTAGAAAATCGACAGTTTGCTTTGAGAACGAGTTTGAATGAAAACGACTGGTACTTTGTGCGGTTTTTCAGAAATTTACTGCGAATCAATCAATACTGATTACTAGTGATTACAAATAATACCGCTAAATACTAAACTAAATCTAATTCCACCTAAAATGATAAACAATTTAACGCGTTATTAATAAACGGCTAATTATGAATGTCTGGATTAATGAAACCACACTTGGGCCAAGTACTTAGGTACTGTACTAGCTATAACTGTACGCATAAGGCAGATATTACTTCTCGGGCCTTACAGAAAGCATTCTGCCTGCTTTCCACATCAAACAGAAAATGCGTTGTTTGTGGCTTAAAGCGACACAAAAGGACTTTTAATTAACAATTTTGTTTCTAGTTTTCTCTGGTGCACTTTTTTGCAGCTTCGTGTTATGGAAGCTTATTTTCATGACGAAAATGCATTTTATCTGAATTGACATTATTGAAACGTTTCGCATTTTATGAGCTTTGTCATAATTAATGTTAATTGTGAAAAAAAAATTAATTAAACAATCGATATCGATCAATATCAATCGAGTGAATTAAAAATACGTGTTTATAATTTAATTTTTAATTGATATCTAACAGTATCGAAAATCTACAATCTCGAGTGTCTAGGACAAACGAAATATGTATGAAGAATGAGTTCATTATGAATGTGAGTAAGTCTAAAGTCATGGTGTTTGAAAGAGAGAGCACGAAAACAGTGTGCAATATAGTTGTGAATTATGAATTCTTGGAGCACGTGGATGAGATTGTGTGTCTGGGAAGTAAGTTTAAGAGAGATGAAAAGGCTGATAGGTATTGAAAGAAGGGTAAATGCAGGTAACTCCATTAACGGTGGACTGAATGCCGTTGGCGTTAACAAAAAACTGTCCAAGGAAGCGAAATTACCAGTCCACAATGGAGTGCTGGTACCTACCCTGATGTATAGCAGTGAGTCATGGAACTATCAGAGGAAAGATGAAAGTAGACTGAATGCTGTAGAGACGAGATCCCTAAGGAGTATGTGTTGTAAAACCATGTATGATCGTGGGAGAAATGTGGATATCTGCAAAGAATGCATGGCTGATGTAAGCGTAATGAGTAAAATTAAGAAAGGGACCCTCAGATGGTTTGGGCATGTAGAGCGAATGAACGAAAAAAGGAGTGTAAGGAGAATATATGACGAGAATTTAATTGGAAGAAGAAGTTGTGCTCGCCCGAGGATGACATGACAACCAGATGCTTGAATCGGGACATGTATTGTCGGAATAATAATAATAATGTATGAGAAGATGAATGAATCTGAATGAAGCAAGGAGTGTATGCCAAGAACGAGTTATTTGCGGGGAAACGGCATGATGGTTAGTTAGTTAGTTTATAATTTAAATTGTCCAGAAAATGTAATAATACATTCGAAAATTCTTTTTATGTTTTTTTTTTTTTATTATTCACCAGATTTACAGGAACGGGTTTAGTTTTTCCCATAGGAAAAACTAAACCCTTTCATACACTTTTCTATATAAATGATCATCTAGTAAATCCACGTTATGCAAGTGTATTATATAAGTATAATTAATACAAAACAATACAAGAACAACACGTAAATCTACCAAACTATTAAATGGGAATATAATTCACCGTCTCCAGATATTTTCATATCAGAGGGTTCGGCTCTGTGGAATTCCTAATTTGACCGATAAATCCTACTGATCCCTCAATATAAATATTTAAAAAATCTTTCGTAATTCTACATGTATTTAAAATGACTGATTTTTGCATTTTTATATACAAATTCTTTGACAAATCTAATATGCCTAAATTTTTAATAAGAGAGCTAGGTATAATGCCAGTAGCCGAAATAACAAAAGGTAATATTTTTATAGTCTGAGAATGCCAAATTCTTTTAATTTCATTTCCTAAATCTGTATACTTTCTTATTTTTTCAGAAACAGATTTTTGAATATTACAGGAATTTGGAATAGCTACATCAATAATATAAGTTATTTTTTTAATTTTGTCATGTAAAACTATATCAGGTCTATTATGACCAATTGGTCTGTCTGTTAGTATAGTTTTATCATAGTAAATTTTAAAGAAATTATTTTCTAAAAATGAATTTGGTTCGTATTCATAATATGGTACTATATTATGACAGTCAATCAAGTTATGTTTAATTACCAAACTTTGGTGAATTATTTTTAAAACCTGATTGTGCCTAAATGTATACTCAGACGGCGCTAATATAGAACATCCTGATATAATGTGTTCTATAGTTTCCGGTTTTTTTTATAGTTTTTTTTTTTTTTTTATAGTTTTCTATAGTTTTTTTAGTTTTTTTTATTTATTATTATTATTATTAATGGCATTATAAATAATACTGATTTACTCAGCCAATTACCTTTCATATACCAACTAGAACAATTCGATCAAAAAATATTTTTAATTGCAACCATCAGGACTAAGTCATTTGATACTCGCTTGTACCTAGATTGCATGCGGTTGATATTACTTTCTCAGAAATAATAAATAAAATAAGCTAATGCACGGAATATACATAAAAGAAGCTAAAATGATGTACCTCATAAATAAATACTAATGTTAGCAATATTATTATCCTGCAAGGGTTCTACATTTTAGAATTTCTGCAACTAAACTGTTGCGTTGGAGTCCGTAATATAAATAAAAAGATACATTTATCTTTCATTTTAACTAGCTTCTAGTAAAGAGCCTTTCTTCAGACAATGTTCATTTTTCCATTACCGTAAGTCTGAAGTTGTAGGTGATTTTTTAGTTTTATAAAATATCCTTGAGATGAAATTTTGTCAAAAGTATTTTTATTCTCTGAATTTAAAAATATTTTCAATTCACATAAAATGTACTTTCTATTTTTTTGTTTCCTTTTTGTAACGTGGCAATTTGTTTTATTTATCCACAGAGAGTTCTACTACATCCAGATGGAGAAGTACGCAAGGCAGGCGGTGAGCGAGGGTGTGAAGAGCGCAGAGGAGCTGCACGTGGCCGCTGACTCGGAGATCTACCGCGTGCTCAATCTCCACTACAACCGGAACAACCACATAGAGGTATGCGGCCCTCAGGTGCGATATGACTCTACCCCGAACACCTCCCAACACACAACCCTCCCGCACACAACCCCACCATGAACCATGAACTAACTAACACACGCTCGAAGATCTTAGTCAATTGGACGTGGTATAAGTATACAATGATTTGATCAGTAATTGCAAAAGTATCGCGGTTCGAATACGCTGTTTTGCTTGGATCAAAATCATGGTTGAGTTTCAGGGGTTCAGTTTCAAACTCAGTAAAATTTGTTAAAGTTTTTAGTTGAAATTTTCATCTAAACAGCTTTTTTACATTCAAACTTATACAGTTGGCTGAAATATGTCATAGAATATATTTTTTACAATTGGTAAATCCTCACTACACATCAATTGGGTGGACTTTGCCATCTTTGATAGTAGGTATACCACTGATTTTATACAATTTTATTTGGAGCATTTCTAATACGAATACGTTGCACTATGATACTGTGAGGTCTGAACTGATCAGAAAATCTTTGCTAGATGGTTATTTTGATACTCGCTTTCAATTCATTACTTACAATAACTCACAACGATCCTGTACATTTTTCAAGTATTATTTTCTCCGATGTCTCAGTCCTGTCTAGATGTAACTGGTGCATTATTTTCAGGAAGCTAACGATTCTCTGTATTTTCTCAGGTCCCATCGAATTTCCGGTACGTGGTAGAGCAGACCCTTCGCGAGTTCTTCCGGGCCATCCAGGGAGGAAAGGACGCGGAACAGTCCTGGAAGAAATCTATCTACAAGGTCATCTCCAGACTGGACGATCCAGTTCCAGAATACTTCAAGTCTCCCAACTTCTTGGAACAGCTGGAATAGTTCGATAAGAAGAACCAGGAGCCAGTGAAGATCAAACTATGTTAAAAACGAAGATTAGGACAGGGCCAGCTTTTGAACCTTAGAAGAAACTGTTTAAATTTTGTTTAAAAGTTTTATATAACGTATCTTGACTACCAGCTTTTAAAGTTGGGCTGGTTTGATTGTTAGGCCCTTCTCGGGTGTCAAAGGCTAGTCGATGTTCTATCAGAAACTAACTGGCGCTGATAAAACAAATTAAAAATTTAAAAAAAGTTATATATTACACACCAATAAAGACGACACTCGCATTTAGGCCTTCAGTTCAAAAATTGATAAATAAAAATTATTGTCCTACGAAATAAAAATGTTAAGGAAAAATTTAATAATAAAATTATTCAAAATTCTATGAAATTTAAAAATGATAAAAAATATTGTAATTTTACGGTAACAAGATTTATAACTATTCTGTGGTTGTACGTTTATAAATTTATATTTATTGTAATTTTGGCAACATTTTTTGTGTTGTTTCGGTTTTCTTCGTCGATTTAAGTTGTATAAAATATGACAGATCAAACGGCCATGTATTATAAAGATGAACGGTGTCAATTTATTGTCGGCGGGCCGAAGTGAGAAAAGTTGATAGTGACCTGCTTCGGGCTCAGTCTGATGGCTAGTCACCAGTCACAGTTCCCTACCAGTTCTGTTCTGCGGAAACTGGGACAGTGGATCTGGCGCTGGTAGAGGCAGCAGACCAGACTAGAGTAGACATAACATGTAAATAATTCCAGCCGGGTTCGCCGCAACTAAAGTAAATTAGCTATTAGAATTTGTATAGTTTTCTCACTAAACAAATACCAAACGAACAAAGTGCGTTTATTCGTAGCTAACAAATAACCCAAAGATTAAGTCCAGCCCGCAGGCTATGTGCTAAATGGACTGTGGAGGACTTCAGGACATGTATAGATAATTATAACATACACAATCCTTTATTGAATTACTTCAGCATTTTTGCGCAACTTGACAATTTGTTTGACTGGTTTTAATTTATGAATTAGATTAGATAGTATTAAGGAGGATGATTAAATGGAGTTAGAGCTAGAGTTAAGGAGGGAGTAGTTAAGGGAAGATAATTAAGAGATGGGTAGTTAGGAGGTTGGTAGTTAAGAAGGTAGATTTAGCGCACAGCGACCAGTGGTGAGTCTCCTAGTCAACCTTTTGGTCCCCGGGATATCTGAACACATTTTCTTATTATTTATTCATGTTTTGTTCATCTTTTTGTCCCAGTAATCCTAAAGTAATTATACCAAATCACTGTACATAAAACAATTATAATTTTTAGTTAATTATGTAAACCAATGATTTCAAACCAAATGATTGAATTATTTAGCCTTATTTTATTTTTTTATATGTGAACTTAATATATATCTGAATTATATGAATTTTTTTCTTTTACCACATTATTGTTTCGTTATTTTTTCATCCCTTTCATTTCTATGTATTTTGTAATGTTTATATATCGCTTAAAGTGCGCAGTAAGATGTGAAGCGGCCCAATCGCCTAACAATTACACAATATTACTGCGCATTGCCTCCAGGTACCTACCTGTTCCTATTCCTTTAGTCACTTCCGCTGAAGATATGGTCGGAACCGGAAGGCGTAGCGATCTCGAGGTGTTGGTTGCAAGGTTGCCAGCAGGAAAGGGGCAAGCGCAGGAAAAGTCATAACTAAGTAGTTAATAATTATAGTAACCTTTGTAATCTTCGTAATTAATTTATCCGTAATAATAATCAGTGTGATTTAGTTATAATATGGCGGCGAATCGTAGCGCCCGATTGGGCCGTCTGCGTCTGTTCTACCGTCTAACTTCCACTCTGGTCGGCCGTTGATTACCGTTATTAATACAATACCTTTACACTATTTAACTGGATTATTCCCACGACGCGATGAAACCCACCCTGACTTCTTCAAATAGCAAAGTAATTAACAAACTTAACTATAACCGATAGATTTACAACTTAAGATTTGAATGTATCCCCCTAATAAGATAAGAATCGGGCGAGATGTTGTACCTACCACGAGAGAAGAGAAAATTTGACTTTGTAAATATAGTTAAATTCACCAAGGAGTAATTCGTTGTTAGAAGGGATGGCTATAATAATAATTTGAACGAATATGAAAATAACCTTCGTTGTATACCTACTCGTATCTTGTCGTAGAGTAGTTTCCCTTGTACAGCTAATCTCAGTCAATACGGTTGACAAACCATTACAATAGTTACTCAATTTTATAAAAGTTAATTAAGGGCTAATAACTACTGTAGAGATTCTTGTGATTGAACCCATTGGAATTAGGGGGGGTTTCATGACGTCATCACACCGCATTAACTACAAACAACCCGTGCAATATTATGTATAAAAACCCTGATTGACTTAATATAAACACTAGAGATAAGGTCTCTCGGAGCTATTCCTTGAATAGAGTTTCATAACCAAAGAATTGTACATATGAGCGAGGTTTGGCGAGTCTCCGATAGCTGGAGAGGTCCAAGTCTTAGAGGGGACCTAGTCAAGTTGACAGGGCATCTTAAGGCCGGTTCGGACACGGTTCTGGCCGGCCCGCGTGGTGCACGCGGCCACGCTGCCACCTGATGGCGTGCGCACCACTAACACTTTCAGTTCACCGACCTACAGCGATACAAATCTCTTCAGGATATGTCTCATAATTTGGCTCTCAGTTTGATAAGGAACATTTGGCTTTTCCTTTTTGCACACAGCCGTTTGGATGAATATTTCGGTCTTTCCGTATGATTTGTATATTTGTATAAGGGTGCGTAGAAGTGTTTCAAGTTTCCACCGTAGCGTCACCAATGGAGGTGAATCGTATTCGGTTTAGTTTATTTGTTAACAGATCCGTTTTAGGTTACAGAAAAATATCGACTTCTTGGCAATGTTTCGGAAACCCCCGGTCTAAAATATCACGAAAAAAGTACAAGCTTAATTGAAGCACCTTCGCGCCTTATCTTTATAAAAAATTAAGCAAAAAAATATTAAAAATGTGTGTAATTTTTACCAAAATCTGCCTTAAATTCTATTTTCTTATAAAAATCCTATCTAGTGTGATGATTTGCTGTAGAAGAGAATCAATTGTCACGCGTTCGGAACTGAGTGTGTCGAGCGGTGGACGGAGGCGGCACTGCGGGGTATAGCGGGACCCCACGGGGTAGGTTCGTTCCCCACTGTGCCGGAGCTCCTGCGTTCCTAGCGCCCCCGGCCCCTGGCGCCCCGCAGCCCCGCAGTCCCGACGCCGCAGTCTGGACACACGTTAGGATTAATTCACTATTCTTTTCGACTGTGGGATGTAGTATATGTACAATTGTTGGTAATCTCTTAGCGACTGAGGAGCACCTTCATAGCCCATATAGGCGTTCAGTTGACGTTTTGTTTGTTAACCTCCGATGTTGTGTTACTGTACAGAAGTTACTTGTTCGGTCCCCCTCCCCGCCCCACCCCACCCTACCTGCCCCACAACCCCCCACCCTGCACGAGCGGCCAGGGGATCCCGGCGGAGTGCTCTCAAATCTGAAATAGCCACTTTGACACTGACCACATTACAAAACCGATTGCAATAGTACGAAGGCGACCAAATAAAATAAAAAAATATATTCCAGTTTATCCGCAGTTTTCTGATACAAAATTTTGGCATCTAGGCATCATTCATTCAAAAAATACACTGGGCCACCTCGTCCGATCAAAAGTGCCTTCAAAAATGTTGATTTTTTACGAAAAAAAAATAATACAAAAGGGCCCTAAATAGAACTAATCGCCCAACCAAAGCACACCGCCCCCCTCCGCTCACCGCCCCCCAGTCGCTCCCGTAACGTTATTATTATAATAATGATAATGAAGTACTTTTATTGTTACCGTTACATAACATACGTCATACTCCTTACTCTAGTCTTAGTTCTCAGTATTTGACGTAAGAAAAATAAACTCTTAATATAAAGAGACTCGTTTTGTTTACATTTGAAGCGTCAAGCCTCACTTAACATATGCAATATTACATTACCTAGATTTAGCGAGAGTCGCGTGGCGGCCGATTAGACGCCGCCCGCGCTAGGTTAAGTCGTGTACAGGCTCCTCCCCCATTTCGGACAACAGGTTTTGAGTTCCAAAGTGCATCCTCCACAACAGATCTACAGTCTCCCGTCTCAGTATTCAGTATTCAGATTGACGTCTCCGCGCAGCACGCAGACACCGGGTTAAGTTTCTTGCACGTTGATCGCACTGCGCTCATGGCCCTCACCCCACAAGGCGGGTCCGGTGGGGTCTGTCCGTACCCCGATCACGGGGTCAATCCGGACCACACCGGCTCCCCTCCCTACTCAATAGTTACAGTTTCAGCTCCGGAAGTATTAAACATAACCCTCTCGGTATTCAGTTAGATTATGCAGGAAGTGTGTATAATGTTGGAAGAGTAGAGGTCCTTAAGAGAGAAGACATCAATATTCGAGATAATGCTCGCTTTCGAGGTTATTAGAGCAATCAACCCTTTCCTTTTCGGTTAAAGATACTTCAGAAATGATTTCGGCTTACTCATTTCTGATCTTATATATTTGTTCGAAAAAATTATAAATCGTTTATAAAAAATTTATCTAAATTAATAATTTAACATCGATGATCCTGTAATAAAAGTATATAGTTTTGTATAAAATACGATTTCGTCGTTATAAGTGTTATTTTTTTCAAAATTTCAGATGTTAAACTTGCGAACGAACCCCGTTCGCGCATATATATTTATATTGAATAAAGAATGTCTTCTTATATGGAAAGAATGTTTGTTTGTTTGTTGTTGGGTTGCGGAAGAAGAGATCAGTGGCACACCACCAGACGGAGTGTGACCACTGACCAGTGGCGTCCGCCCGCAGATTAGTACAAATGGGCTCGGGGCCGGGCGGCGGCGCGGGGGGGCCGACCGAAAATTATATTAAAAAACGTGTATAAAATTTTATTCAAAAAGAGTATTTTTGTATTGATATTTCTAACGTTGGTGTAAAGAGCAAAATTTCATAAATTATTATAGACAAAAATTTTAGATAAATTTAGACGTCTCGCGTTTTGTATTTACTTTTAAGGATAGGTCGAGGTATACATTTTAGGATTTTTAACCATTTGTAAATAAAACATATTTTAAGGTCGCCCCTAACCGCCGCACAGAGTCCCCGTTATAAAATTATAGATAAAAGTATATTAAAATGATAACCTAAATGTTTATATTACTCCGAGAGATGAGATAAACTCGGTCTCCTGCAGAGAGATCCGAGAGCGGAATCTGTCCTAGAAGTTTAGTAAGGGAGTAAGTACTAAGAGTCCCAGGGAAAAGAGTGCAGAAGGTCGACGCACATACCATCGCATTCTTTCAATTACTATTACTATATTACTTATATGGAATAATGATACATTGTCTATTGCTTATTATTTGTCTCTATTAAGGCGTGTGTCTTTGTCTGTAAATGTTATTAGAGTTTCAACTGTTCGGTGTACTAGTTTAACAAAAAATATAAAACACTTTTATCGCAATGATTCAATCCAATACATGTATACTAAACTTAATAAACGTTTTGACTATTGATGATATGACGATGCAAAGGCAAAAAAAAATTATAAAACCCTTTTGTTGATTCACTAAACTTGTCTGAGAAACATGTAACCACCTGTGTGGAGAATTGTTGAACCGGATCATGTATGTTTCTTTCTTATTATAATGAGTAATAAAGCTAAGCTTTTATTTGATTAATCTGTTTCATTCCACTTTCCTCGTCTCTTTCTCTCTCTTCCAACCACATCCCACAGGTTACCAGCTGCCTACGAGGGAAATCTGAATGCACGATACGTAAACATGCGTAAATATGTAAACAAAAAGGTTGCAGTTGTAAGTATTTCAACCATGTTCGTGATGAAATTCTGTGATCTTAGATTGATTTTCATCCTATCCGTTTATTTAATGTGAGTAACTCCGTGAATGTGAATAATATAACTATGTAAGTATCTACATTTATATCTGAAAAATGCGAGAGAACACATAAATTACATTTTTTAGATAAAACAATAACTTTTTAAACACCACGTTTTTTTATGGATATTGCCGATCAGGTTTAGGTTGCACCATAGCTTCATCACGCAGTATATATAGATACTCTATACAATTTAATACATGTGATAATGATGAAGTTAGAAAAAACCGAGCCCCAGTGGAGGAAATAGGTACATCACAGACTTATGAATATTCATATGTCTATGAGGTACATAGAGGAGTGAGTGCTCTTTACCAATAACGAACGACTTTAATATCGAACGTTCGTCTAGGTTTATTTTGTAAAATAATGCTTGTAGGTATTATACTGTCCTGATGAAGCCACGATACCAGCGAAAAGTTGGCAATAGGCATACAAAATAATAGTGGTGTGTACAAAGTTTAGTTATTTTATTATGATCTCACATCACAAAGTACCTGCTTCATATGAAAACCACAACATAATATATTACTTGATACTTATTATCTTGTTTTGGATTTATCGGCAGTTCGTTCTGATGTACAAAAACAGATATTGAGATCAGATTATTGTAAGTAGGAACGCCTCTCAAAATTGGAAACAGAACTAAGAGTAAAAAAATAAGAATCAGGTAAGTCCAACAATTAGGTAGCGAAACCACATTGACGTGTAAAGGGTGTTTTTATTACGATAATTAGCAAAAATATAAAATTCTCAAGATAATACTTTGCAGTGGAATACTAAAAGAAGAGAATTGCATTTATGAACACAAAAATGTGAAAAGTATAAAAAAAGTTTATGTAGGGATCAGCAAATAGATCAGCCACCGCACGCCCCTGTCATATTCCTACTGTGTTGTGGTTACATTGTTTATATAATTATCATTATTTATATAATTATTTTTATTGGCTGATATCGTTTTGAATTTTTTTTACTTAACTCCACACAGGAGGCCCTGAGGAAAATAGTTTCCCTCAGGGCCTATGTCATCTATGAAGATGCTGTGTTGATGGTCTTTTTGAGGAGAGGAAAGAGTGAACATGGGTCTTGAAGAGACCCATGTTGTAGGAGGAAGAAAACACAAAGGCTGACAAATCGTTCCACAGGGCCCGCAGATACTTTAATAGTATACAACTGATAACCCTGTACAAATCTCAAGTGCGCCCCATAGTTGAATTTGGCAACCATTTGACTTGAAAAAAATCCTCGACTCTGTGCAGAAACGGGCGGTCCGTTTGATAAATTTTCCCATCTTAACAAACGGATTGCAATCTTTAGAGCACAGGCGTCGGGTGATGGGAATGCTGTCCTTGTTCTACCTTGTTCTCCGAGGAACTAGCATCATGGTGCATGAATGGTGCATCGTAAACAAATTACATCTTAATATCAACAAATGCCAAATGATCAGTTTCCAAAGATCTAAAACACTCTTATTACTCGACTACTCAATTAACAATGCCACTCTAAAAAGAGTCTTTGAATTCAATGACCTTGGAGTTATCTTTGACTCCAAATTAACTACGATTCTTTAATCACATTACTAGCATTACTACAAATGCTTGGATTTATTCTCAGAATCGCTAAAGACTTTAACAACATAAAATCCATTTACTATACTATACACGTCTCTGGCGTGATAGCATTACCGACCGATCGTTGGTAACTTCTCATCGTTCTCTAGGACAACTGCAGATCGCAAACGAATAGGCAACAGTTCACAATTACTAAGTGTCCTTAATTTATTCGATATCAACCGTCGTTTGTACGTTAGCGATCTGCAGTTGTCCTAGGGAACGATGAGAAGTTGTCCTAGGGAAAAAACTTCATATCGATCGACCATGCTAGCACCCCTGGTTAGACGTCAGAATTGTCCCTACGACTTCTCTAAAGTCATCCATGTGGATTTAGCTTAAGGTGAAGACATGCGGAAAAATGCAAAAAACGTATAAAATCTTGTGTATTAGTTTTGAAAATTTGATCGCTTAGAAATAATATAGATGCTTCAATTAAGTACTGTGAGTAGAACACAACTTGGCCTTTGAAGTGATCTAGTATTTTTTTGATAAGCTTTTTAATAAGCTTAGAAAAAAAATATGCGTCTAACCTATAAAAAATGGTTAAAAGTGAAAAATCTCTCACTTACAAATCTTTTTTCTGGTGTTGTTTTATTGAATAATGTAGCTAATTATGTTTCTTATAGAGTGATCAGAAAACATTTTAATATTTGTATCTGAACTTCACAAAATAAAATAAAACGTGCATTTTGGCGACGTTTCTTTTCAGTGAATAAAAATAGGCGGTACCCAACAAATTTGTAAGTGCGAATTTCATCCTTATGCCATGTACAGAAGGATTTTAGCCCGTCGCTCATTCTACGCCCAGAGCCCGGGGCAAACGGACATGCCTTAGCCTACGCGAAATATACTTGCGGAATAACAAAATACTGTTGTTTGCTAGAGATTAGGGTTTTTATTGGTAAACGCCCAAAAATCGTTCGCTCCGTCCGATTCCGAATGAGTCAAGGACTAGTGGATCATCTTAACCCCAAAACATGATTTATTTTCAAGTTCTACATTTCCTAGTGACTATGTAGGTACTACCACAACTAGTAGTAGATACATAAGTGAAGTTGTACTACATTACCTCATTTCAACTCTCATTGTTTACAGATTGAAAAAATTCAAAATAAATTTTTACGTTTTATAAATTTCAAAATTGGTAATCCTATTATTGAAATCAATTATGTCAATTTACGCAGTAAACTTAACTTATCGAAATTATCTGAAAGGCGAAAAATATCTGATCTCCTTTTATTATATAAAATTGTTCATTCAAGGTTGGACTGCCCTGTTGCTATAAATTTGCTATCTATACATATACCTCCAAAATATACCAGACGGAATATTTTATTCTACAACAATAACTTCGCTATAAATTCTGTGATGGAAAGAATACATAGGTTGGGCAATGAACTAACAGATGTCGCTGACATATTTAATTTAAACTTCGACACATTTAAAGCTAAATTAGTTCACCACTTTTTAAATGTTAATAATGAATGAGAAATCATTTTATTTTATTTCGATTTTCTTTTGTTATTTTTAATTGTTCATATTCTACAACTGTAAACTGTAAACTTTTTATGTGACTGTTTTTTCTTCTTTTTTTTTGTTGCTCGTAGGTATATGAATTGTACCTACGAGTTCTCTAAAGTTATGCATGTGGATTTAGCATTAGATATATTCTTATTTATTATATTGTGTTTATGCTTTTTTTATATATTTTGTAATCTTTTTTATTTAGGTTATATTGTTGTTATAAAATAAATTTGTATCTATGTGTAAAAGCCCAATAGGGCGTCAATAAATAAATAAATAAATAAATAAATTACAGAATCCTATAATTACTAATACTACATTATGAAACAGTAATGCATACACGCATTAAAATGAACACTTTGTGAGCAGTTCATAAAAATAAAATGGGCCAGGCAAAGGCACCCAAGGGAAGGCAAAGTAACCTACCTCATTTGACGGTACCTACTCGATCCTATGAATAGGGGCTAATTAATAATATCGGATAAGTTAGCCGAGTTTTCTACTTTTCTTTTCTACCTTTTCGAATATTTATTTTCCAGAGAGAATGGTGAAATGTAAGTATGTCACAAATGATTAATAAAGGGGGTTTCTCATTCTCTTCATTGCTTGTCCGTAGGATAAAGTTTATTTACTATTTACGGTTTATTTATTTATTAAGTCGGAGTTTATAATTCGGTACTCGAACCTATGAATAGTGGCTATATATTGGATAAGTTGGCCGAGTTTTCTAACCACTGCGAGTATTTTATTTTTAATAATATTCTTTATTAGGGTAGATAAGCTATTGGGAGGATGGTGAGAAATCCCATAAATGTATTAGCTACATCATAAATAGAAGTGTTTACTTATAAATTTGTTTGAAATGACTTGGCATTTCGTTGATTCTACCACTCGTTCTTGGGTTCAACAGCTCGGCCGTGGAATGATTTGCTGGTCTCTGTGTTTCCTCCCTCCAACATGATCCTAGACCCAGATTCACTAATTTATTTTCATTAAAAGACCCTCCACACAGCATCCCCAATGATGACACAGGCCCTGAGGGATATTATTTTACTTTTACATTTAATAACATTATTATTTTACTTTTAACATTTATAAACATTTTTTAAAAAATATAATGTACTTACATAAATCAAATTTAATAATGTAATTAGGGGGTTTCTCACCATCCTCCCAATAGCTTATCAACTATACTAATAACTAATAACGAATATTTACGATTTATGGGGCCAACAGACTTATCTATAAAAGCTCAAGCGTTATTTGGTTTGGCCTACTTAAGCATGTCGCTCGTCATACATTACCATTCGGAATGTACGGCAACCGATATGCCGAAATACGCCAAACCAAATGAGCTTTTATAGCTGGATCTGTTGGCCCCATCACGGTTTATTTATTTATTAAGTTGGAGTTTATAATTCAATACTCGAACCTATAAATAAGTGCCTATATATTCAATGGATAAGTTGGCCGAGTTTTCTAACCACTGTGAGGGGGTTTCTCACCATCCTCCCGTTAGCTTATCTACCCTAATAACGAATATTATTAAAAATAAAAATAAAATACTCGCAGTGGTTAGAAAACTCGGCAAACTTATCCAATATATAGCCACTATTCGTAGGTTCGAGTACCGAATTATAAACTCCAACTTAATAAATAAATAAACCGTAAATCGTAAATCGAAAATATTCGTTATTAGGGTAGATAAGCTACTGGGAGGATGGTGAGAAACCCCCTGAGTATTTTATTTTTTTTATTTTTAATAATATTCGTTATTAGGGTAGAAGCTATAGGGAGGATGGTGAGAAACCTCCTAAATTATGGTTACTGGTCAACTCAGAATGAATTCAACTCAACACCTCCTTTGAAAAGTGATGAAAAAATTATTTTAAAAATAGGTTACGTTAGGTAAGGTAATGTGCTATTTTTCTTTTTTTTTCTAGCTTTTAACCACTTTTCAAAGAGGTGTTGAGTTGAGTTAATTCTGGTCCACTACAAATAATTTATTATTGTCATGGAAACCGCTCCGAAATCAAACCAAAAGGAACATGCACTGCCATCTATGAGCACAAAAAGGAATCAATTAAAATGATTTTGCAGACTTTTGACTGCCATCTATGGATTTTTATTAAAAGCTTTTGAAGACATTGCTAATAAATGCGTGAAAGATTGTCCGCAAACCAACAAGACTTTTATTGTCTTGTTCACAGATGGCAGTAAGGACAACTTATTGTGTTATGAAAAAATAGCAATGGAGGGTGGAAGGTGGAAGCTTCATTCATTCGGCACTGACCACAATTATTTATATCGTCGTTTAAATGAAATATTTTGCCATTATTAGGGTATTTAAAATTATGACGAAAACTGTATGCAGGATGTTAAGGAACGTACTTGACTTACTTTAACCAGTGATTCCTGACATTATTTGAAGTAAAAAATATAAATAAAATTTTGGTTTCCGGTGACATTTTTGTAGTTTTTTTTTTCTTCTAAAAAAACTTAAAAATCAGTAGGTATTGGGAGGTAGGGGCGGGTGAGGAGTTGGTTGGTTTCTTGGCTTGGTGACCAGTAACGACATGTGGAAGATTTTTTTTATTATTTTAGAGAAAAAGTAAAAAAAAAAAAAAATGTCATTATAAAGGTCACCGGAGACCAATATTTTGTTTACATTTTTGACTCCAAAAAATGTCAGGAATCTCTGGTTAAAGTAAGTCAAGTATGATCCTTACCACCCTGTATAGAATATGAACCATGTGAGAAAAACTTTGCATAGGATATGAAGCATGCAAAAATGCGTTAAAAATCAATTTTCTGGCATAAAATAATTCATGTTTGCCATAAATATATTCTTATAATGAACGAAATATATTTTTCGTACTTTGTCCATAAATAGAATTGTTATTTTCCGTTATTTTTTAAACAGTTTTTATCGATTTTCTTAGAATTTGTTCACTATCACATGCTTCATATTCTATATGCAACGACGATTGACACATATGTTTCCATTACAATATGTAAGGCACTACGTCTAGCATTGAGTTAAACATATCAATGACTTCTAGTGTTATCTATTCTTCATTCTGATGTTTTGAACCCATGAAAACTAAACTGTTCTCTTCTGTGGTGAAATGGTATTAGGTCCTTACATATGAAATTGGCGTTTTTCCGTACTGGCAACTTTGATCTCAAATATCTTCTCTTTGGTTAGGAATTCCAAATTCAAATTTATACAGCTATTTACTCATGTATTTGTGTTTCGAAAATTATAATTAATTTGTTTTTTCCTTAATCGTTTTTTTTCTTTGCGTCACTTAGTTTACAAAATGTAAAACTTGAAATATCGCGTTATTTACGAGTACGAGTTCTACCGTGGCACCAGTGCTGCAGAAACGGCCCGAAGGATTAATGATGTGTATGGCGACGGTGCCGCAAAAGAAAACACAGTGCTTTTTTGGTTCCAACGTTTTCGTTCTGGAAATTTCGACCTGCAGAACAAGCCCCATGGACGGCCGGAGACCAAAGTTGATAATGAAGAATTAAAGGCTATTGTGAAAGCGGATCCATCGCAAACCACGTCCGAGCTAGATGCAGGCTGAGGTGTTAGTGATAAAACTGTTTTAATCCACTTGAAGCAAATTGGGAAGGTGAAAAAGCTTGAAAGGTGGGTACCTCACGAATTGAGTGAAGCAAATCTACAAACGCGCGTTGACTGCTGCGTTGCATTACTCAACCGGAACAATAATGAAGGGATTTTAAATCGAATCATTACCTGTGATGAAAAGTGGATCCTGAACGATAATCGGAAGCGCTCATCGCAATGGCTGAACCCTGCCAAACCAGCCAAACCATGCCCCAAGCGAAAATTGACTCCAAAAAAGTTACTTGTGAGCGTTTGGTGGACCAGTGCTGGTGTCGTCCACTACAGCTATCTTAAATCTGGCCAGACAATTACGGCAGATGTCTATTGTCAGCAACTGCAAACCATGATGGAAAAGCTAGCTGCTAAACAACGGAGGCTGGCTAATCGCTCTAGGCCACTGCTGCTTCATGATAACGACCACACACTGCACAACAGACGGCTACCAAATTAGAGGAGCTTCAATTGGAATGTCTAAGACATCCACCGTACTCTCCGGACCTTGCCCCAACAGATTACCATTTTTTTCGAAATTTGGATAACTTCTTGCAAGGGAAAAAATTCAACTCCGATGGGGCAGTCCAAACCGCCTTCAAAGATTTTATTGATTCCCGTCCGAATGGTTTTTTAAGTAAAGGGATCGATGAACTACCTATGAGATGGCAAAAGTGCATAGATAGCAATGGTACATACTTTGATTAAATAAATATATTATATTAAAAAAAATCGACTTTATATTCTTTCCATACAAAACGCCAATTTCGTATGTAAGGACCTAATATTATTTATTATTCATATAAATATGATAATGAAAACAACCAAATGAAATGATGTGGACTCGACAAGCAGCAGGAAAGGAATCGAAGGAATCATAAATAAACCAAACCACTCACGAAGGAATAGTAAAAATCTTCTTGTGTAGCCTTGTGTTGTCGCATGTTCCAATATTTGAATAAAATTTGAATTCCTGAAGGTAGACCTAGATAATAGGCAACTTGCATGGATTTCATAATGACTTGGAAAAAATCGTGTGGATAGATTTTTCTACTACGATTACGAAAATTTTACTAAAAGTTTTTAGAAATTTATAGTTTTTTCTCTTTTAAATAAATTAATCCGGTTTTTGGGCTTGTGACGTCACTGCATGAAAATGTTCCGTCTCCGATAATATTAAATTAATTTTGTAAAATTCCACACTGATTTTTTTAAATTTTTATATTAAAATTTTTGATTTTCGGTGAATTTTTTAATTCACTTGCTGAAGGACACACACGTCGTTAAAAGTGCTAGCATTAATGAGCGTATGACCTATTCTTTTTACGGGTTTGTATGGGATTGTATGGCGAGCGCAATAAGAATGTTCAGTCCTTTATTTATTTATTTTATCAATGTTCACATGCAAACTTATTTACTAGTATTTTTTTTTAAAGTTCGATTTCATAATTAAATTAATTCTACAAGTTTGAATTTTATTAAGCCCGCGAAAATGTCGGCAAGAGTAATTAATTTAATTATGAAAACGAACTTACAAAAAAAAAAAATACTGGTATTTAAGTTTGCATGTCATCTACATGAACATATTTTTTTAGAAGTCAAAATATTTTTCACTCAACTTCCCTATTGTGTTATAAAGTATCTTTTGCTATTAACGCCGTGTGAGTCCAAGTGTCCAAGGATTTATTGTTTTTATTTTGGTTTGACGTTTTGACAGATGTTGTGATTTGTGATGACAGATGTTATTTATAAACGGATTTTTTTGTAAAATATTTGGATTTAGTCATATTTAGACGTTGAACATTATAATGATTAATGTATGTCAATAAGATGAATCAAGGAAAAAATATTTATGAGATGTAATATTTTTAGTATGCCTTGTTATTCTCCTCTGCCATTTCTGTGGATAGGGCGGTTTTTTTTAAATGATTTTTGGCTATGTAATTATTGTTTTTTCGCACCCATAAAATTATGTCTCTCCGGTTAATAAAAAAATGGTCCGATTTTTCGGATTGAAATTTTAAAAAAATCGCCAGGGTTTCAAAAACCAAAACAAAAAAAACGGAATGTATTAGAATATTTGCCTAAGCCGGAATTATTTTAATGTGATGCAAGTGGCCTATTGTAATTTCTATTAGGTAGCTAAACTTCCATAGAAAACGAATGCATAATTTCTACAATGTCTAGAGTCTACAGTGTAGACTCTATACCATGGACCGGCAATTTGCGGCCAACGGGCCAAATCTGGCTTTTGAAGGCAGAGTCCCTGAACCGACGATTATTCCTTCCCGCTTATTGTATATATAACTAACTAACTAACTAACCATCACACCGTTTCCCCGCAGGGGTAGGCAGAGAGGACGGACCGCCAAACGACTCGGTCTTGGCACACACTCCTTGCCTCATTCACATTCATACATCTTCTCATACATACTCTTCTATTATTCTGACTCTTGACATGGCCTGACTCAAGTACCTGATTTACTTGATCATACCACGTCTTCCTTGGGCGTCCTCGTCTTCTTCTAGAGCGACAGAGCAATTAAAATATTTTTTCTCGGATTGCTAAAGGAAATTTTTCCGCCCACATTAAAAAATTCATACCTGCGATTTTTGAATATGGATACATACAAACTGATTATAGTTTTATGTAGCCAATGAGTTCCCCTATCTTTTGTCTATTATCAATTATTTGTAGGATTTATAATAAAAATATAATTAAATCTTTAACCTTAAACCATTTTAATGAATCTAGAGAATATTTATTTTGTTATATTTTGAATGTATAATATATTATATAGTCGTTTTAATTAAAAAAAATTTTTTTGGATATTTGCCACATTTTGGCAACAAAGCAATCCGAGGTTTTGGAAATAGTGCCATAACATGGCAAAAAGCGCTCGAGTGGTTAAGAGAAGTAAGACCGAGCAATTCCTCTCGAAATAAGTAATTTTTATCAATATTGAAAATCCACCCACTCCCATCATTATGTGGAAAATGTGGCTTGATCACTAATGGATGACTATACTAGTAGAGAACCGGACCCGCAATGCCCGAATGGGATGAAATAACTACCAAACGGTTTGTTGTGATATTTCAAAACATGTCATTTTCACTGTAAATCTTTTCCGCCTGTGGTTCTTTTTCCGTCTATGCTATCAATCATATAAATATATACCTGTGCAATTTACTGATTAAATAAACATACAATAAATTTAACATATAATTAAATGACACAACACTAGAAGAAAAAATATTAATTACTTATAACCCCTCTACCCATCCCATACATCATACCTCCTTGACAATTTACGAATTTTGTGGATTAGGACTGTTTTACGTTAGACAGACCTCTAAAGATTAAAGCCGATGCCGTTAATTTACATAAGACCTTTTCCTGGAGTCCTAACGCGGCAATGAATTTAATTCTCCGCCCAAGAAAGAATGTAGATGTTTGATCAATTTAAGCAGAAGTAGGGAAAACATGAGCTTAATTCGAACCCACGGACACGCCAAAACACGCGTCTATCAGCGATTTTCGTGTTTTTTCTGATGAATGACTTGTATTTGTTTTTTGTAATATTCGTCCAACCACCAGCCAACAAATTCTACAAGAACAGTGATAATTAAATCAAAAATATTAATTTAGATAATGTGTCTGTCATTATAGCTCTGGTTAAAACTATTTCATGTTGTTTTACTCACAAATAGTGAGGTGGACCGTCCCAGGCATAATTGAGAGAAGCAACTCCAGAGGCTGTGGCTGAAGTACATACGACACTTATAATACCCGTACATACGACACAAGTGGAAAATTCTCTCATCATAGCGTTTGTTTAATGACCAGCCAGATTTGAATAGCCAGGTAATTACCCTTCCTACTCCTTCAGACTCACAAAATACCCCAATTATGCATGATATAGTAGCATTGGTTCCGGGCAGTTGGAAATTTTGAACGGTAATCACAGTCTTTAAATGACTCTAATTGGCTTGTGTCGTATTGGCGACCAATTCTGAAGACCCTCCTCTTCCTCATCTCCTGCCCTTCTCCACCCATTCAGCCTCAATACCTTATTTAAAGTGTTTTGTTTATTGTTCGTGAGTTTTCAGGTTTTTCCTTCTAGAACAGCGAAGATTTTTTTTAAACTTATTGAAATTTAATTTTTAACGGGTAAAAAGGGTTTTAAACATAGACATATGAATATACAAAATATGACTATGGGTTTAAAATAATTTTTAGCACTTATTCGAAAGTGTGGCACAATAATTTGTGATATCAAGTAACCCTTTTTAAAGTATTGTGGAACAAATTGCAGAGTTTTCGTGGAGAAAGCAATTTTTCATTTATTTCATTTTATTGACAAACTGGTACCCGGGTAGTACCTGGCATGCGTTGCAATGTCACATAAAGACAGAAATTACTTCTCCCTGCATGTCCTTTCCAACGCGTTCCCGCTCTCGCCCTATCGCCCTCCCCCGTCCATCTTTTCTTCCTCGTTGCTTTTCCCTGCTTTCCCCCTTCCTCATTCCCCCTCCCATGAACCCCCTTCCTTCGTTCCCCTCCCGGATTTGCCTCCCCCTCCCTCCTCCATTCCCTGCCACTAAACTATATGAAATACATAAGTTTCATCACAATTGGTTGAATGGTTTAGGAAATCATGAAACAAAGAAACATTATCTTTTTATATACTCGTATTAAGATTAGCTTGCGTGTGTAAAATGGTTTATCATAATTTTGTTACGAAGCGCTCTTTGATTAATAGGTACTACATTTTTGAGGTACGTACATGATCTCGCTGGGATTAGTTTATTGACGATATTTCCAATTTGGTAACTAGTGTGACAAAATTTTACCAACTACTATCATTTAAAACGATTATTTTTTAAAAAACGATTCAAGAAAGCATGAACAGAGAGCTATTTCGTTCACATCAAAATTCACATTTTACGCTTATAGTATTATGGCGGCCATCTTGTCATGTTGATAAAACTGTAAATTGGTTCTTAGGATTTTTATTTTTATTTAAACCCATAGGTACTTAGAATCTATTTTGTCAAATAGGTTTTTAGGTTCTTAGTTAGAGTTTCTTCAAAATAAACATTATTTTTTTAATTATAATAAATGTAATTACGCGTAGAACATGTAGTAGTCGTAATTAGAATTTTACCAATAGTGGTTTTTTATGTGAATACCACAAGTCACGAGTGCTTCCAAATATTCAGAACCAGTGGGACTATGGTATCCCAATTACGATATATATCCCATTCGTCCCCGTACCGCCCCTTCCCCTCCCGCATCTCCACACCTTCCCACCTTATTCCTCCCTCGTACACTCCCCCGCAAACCCCCCCTTTCCCCCCTCTCCTTGTTTTTCCTCCCCTCCTCTAAAAAGGCCACACTTTTGAAAACTTAAAATTCGTTTGACTTTGCAGATTTTATGACAATGACAACTCACCATAGTTTCATCGTAATCGGATGAATTGCATAGGAAATAATTTCATAACGCAAGAGCTCACCATTATGTATAAAATATTTCGCGGGCATGCGCACGACAAATCATCAAAGTTTCGAGGCAATCAAGCTGGCAATCAAGCAATCAATCGAAGGCGGGCAAGGTGTAATGAAAGAAGGAAAATGGGAACATGGAACGAGGGATTTTGCGGAGGGGGGGAAGGTAGAATGAGAACGCAGGAGGGGAGGGAAACGCCGGAGGGGAAGGGGGCGCATGGCAAGAATTTCAAAGAGGCATAGTAACGGTAGGGGAAGGCAGAGGGTACATTTTCCAAATCCATGCTTCTCACACTGATAGCTGTATGTGGCCTGTTCACGTGTCGAAAAATCTTCTGATTTATTTTATCCAAAAGGACTTCAATAAACAGATTTAAAATACTTCCTTTGACACATGCCGGGTACTAGGTAGTATATTATAAATATATGAAGTCGAAAAGATCAACATACGATTTTATCATGTAGATTGTAGATTTTTTATCCGTTTTTTAATCTACGATTAAACTCCTAATGAGGTAGACCACGAACCGCCACTGCAAATAACTAATAACTTACAGTTTAGATTTATTACCAGTGGCTTACAACTAATGGGAATCGATGGCAGTATAGAGGCGGAGTCCGGCAAGTTACCACCCATATCACCTTTACTGAATAGGCAATACGTCAAGTCATGTGAAACATTATAGGTACCCAGGTATACTTACGTATTCAGATTTCATTGCGGCATTTATTATTATTTATTGTTTTGGAATATTTACAGAGAATTGACACGATTACATGTCGACTGCAGTTTGGTAAAACCCTTCAAGCGACAGGTGAAAACTTTCCAGATTATATATAGAATATTTACAAATTCGTGAAACTACTAAAAACTAAGAAATGTCCATAGGAACACGTATTGCCCATTCATTAAAATGAGGGTCGTAATTTTGTCGTTATAGAGGTATTTACGTTCCTATGGGCTACACATTTAATATTAGATGCCAGCCAGATATAAACATATTTTTTATATATATAATATTGGCGAACAATGTAGAATTTTCTATCATTGTTGCTATGCAATCATTGTTTTAATATACTGTTTTTCCTGTTCTCTCAGCTGAACATCAGCCTTACATCCGCGCTCGTCTCGCCTCGCCTCCTCTCATCACGTTTCATCGTCTATCATCTCGTCTGTTTCCATAAGAACTGTGCGGTAACTGCTTGAAGAAGATGTCTTAAAATCTAATTCGATATAATTCGATACATATATATTATTTTTATTTAATTTAAATTTTATTTAATAATGTTATTAATAAGTTCTGTAACTATTTTTGTTACAGCTGTTTCGGCTTACAAGGCAATTTTCTAACTGTGGCTGAAACCACGTTTAGACGACCTATATACGATTTTAAATGTCAATTTTGAATGTGCATAAATTGATTTATTACCGATTAATCCAATGTATGTTTTCTCCGAACTATTTGTCAATGCGTTTTTAATTGTTTAATAATGACGTTATTGATTTGCGTTATTGTTTGTATGCGTTATATTGCTTACGTTTTGTGAATATACCTACTGAGAAGGGGATAATAAAATATTTTCCGTACTTTATTAATTAGTGTTAAATTAGGGCCATTCCTTCGTTTATTGATTTCTAATTGCTCAAGTAGATAATAAAATTATTAAAATTAATTTTTTTAAAATTTAATACTGTTCTAAAAATTAAACACAAAAACAATAAATATTTCGATATTGACTAGACTTGAAATATTTAGTTTCTTTTACAGAATTTGAGCAATTCATGAACTTTGAAATGTCTTCGAGAAAAGTTCAATTAAGTCCTCTTATTTTTATGTACTATCAAACGACCGGCCCATGACGAAATAATAAAAGAACTTGGCCGGAATTTCGGAAAACTTGATTTTTACTATTGAAATTTGATGAATTAGTTAGGTTTTGTGTTTTTTTTTTAATTAGGTGCCTATAATAGGCAAATTTTTTTCCTATTTTGGCATTTATGTTTTCGAATTGGCTTAAAGTCAATTTGCTTGCTTTTTTGAATAACTCACATGGGTCTCGTGGAAATGTTGTGTCTCCCTTACTATCATGGTGAAAAATATGACCTAAACGGTGTTAGAAAGAGAAAATATCACGCTTTATATTAAAATCTAAAAGTTAACCGCAAAATATTTGAATGTACACATCTATGAATCCAAAGAATCGGTATGCAATTTGAAAATAAATTACGAATCTTTGAGAATTTTTTATTAATTATTTTCACACGAAACGACAAAAAGTGAGGTGACAATAACGTTTATAATACATTTGTCTAATAAATATGTATGTTTTTTTTCAATATTTTTATATTTAAAAAAATATATGTTTATTTCGAATTATAAAATTTGAAAGCGTATCGTTTATCACCTTTCCAAAACAGTTTTTAGTTTTCGGATACATTGAGAAATATTCAATTTATTTGGATTTTATTCCAAAACGGCAATATTTAGACCATCTGAAAAAATACGGTCGGGGCCTGAGGGGTTATTTTGTTGAGTTCCAGCTTATTCCACTGTTGGAAAAAGAGAGAACTGGTCTTGACGGCTATTCTCGGGCCTATCACGGCCCCATCCCCTAGCCCTACAACCCTAACCTTGCCACCACCTCTACCCCCAACCTTTACCTTGCTCTGACCCATTCATTCCGCTTCCATTCCCCACTGCACAGCTTGCCTTGTTACACTCACCCCTAGCCGTCCACCCTTGGTCGGCCGTTTGCCACGCCACTACCTGCCCTCCCTGCCTCGCCTCTCCGTCTCTCCCCTTTCCGCCCAGCCCCTCGCGCCCCTCGTGCCTTTCCCCCCCTCCTATTCCCTGTCCCGCCTCGCTACTCCATTCCTCGCCCCTCGCAGCCCCTCTCCGCCCATACCCTTCCCAGCCCCTCCCCTCTACCTTTCTATCTACTGTTAAAAGAAAAAACAATATCATCTTTAATTCGTCTTTGGGTATCATTCCAGTACGGAGATGCCTAATGCTTTAAGTCTTCCTCGGACATCCCCGAGTTTTTCTACCATTCACTACCCAAATGTTTAGAGATAAAAACAATATTCTATCGATTTTAAATTAAACTCCTATAAACATGAATGCAAGAAAATTAACCTAGATTTAACAAGAAGAAGTCAACTGCGGAGTTCCTCAAGGATCTGTTTTGGGACCGCTCTATTTATTTTATATATTAATCATATTTTAAATATTAAAAGTCAAATAAATAGGACTGTAAGCACCGGATTTTTTCACCTAAGACAACTTAAATCAGTTCGAAGAAACCTTCCTACAGAGGCAACAAAATTACTCATCAACTCATACGTAGTCTCACGTCTCGATTACTGTAACGGTATTTATGCTAGCCTTCCGAAATGTCAAATCGACAAACTTCAATCCGTGTTTAATGCAGCGGCACGGCTCATAACCGGGGTCTCTGAATATTCGCACATTTCAGAACACCTTCGCAACCTTCACTGGCTTAAGTGCCCTGAAAGAATCCAGTACAAACTGTGCTGGATGGTGTTTAAATCCATCAATGAAATGGCCCCACTTTACATCTCTGAACTATGCGTCCCGGAAAACACTGGTCCAAGGCAGTCAACCCTTAGATCAGCAACATCATCAGCTCTAGGTAGACTGATAGAACCTAAACGAAAGCCAAATACTAAGTTTGGAGATCGTGCATTCGAAGTATCTGGGCCTAAGGCTTGGAACAAACTCCCTCCGGAACTAAGATGCATAACAAGCCCAACAGAATTTAGGTCAAAACTAAAAACCTACTTATTTAGGCTCTCATACCCTTAAATTAAATAAATCTATCTGTATCGTGTATTGCCTATAATTTATCTTAATCTATTTTCTTATTAGATTAACATCATTCGAAGCCTTCACAGCAATCCGTCGCTTAACGAGAGACTGAGACTTCATTTAAGAAAATAAATATTTTAATAAAATTCATGTACTACTGTACCGCCCATTAATGAATTAATTTTGCTTTTCCCAAACACGTTCATTAAATAACATAATTATATATTAGTATTAAAAATATACCAGGATCAAATAATTACTTTTCCAAGCACATGTGTTCGCTATTATGTCCTCTGTGCGCAAACTGTATATAAATAAACATCTTTTAACTTTAATCTCCAGTGGCCTACAAGGTAAGTATAGTCCTGTACATTTTCATAAAAAAAAATAAAAAATAAAATACATGTACATTTACATTTTCAGGCAGCACCGCGCTAGTTGTTCAGATGCATTGTACATATAGTTTTGTATCGCTGATCAAAGAACCGGTGGATTTGCATTGTTTTAGCCATAGGTTTTTTAATATTTGTCTAGTGTGTAGTTAGAAGTAAGATTGTAGAAATTATTGAAATTTGTACAGCGCCCATGAGGTGATTTTTCACAAAAACGGCGCTATAAAAGTCATCCAAATATTATTATTATTATTATAGTGAAGTGCCTAAAGTACTGTTTCATCGAACTTTTTGCAGATGACACACTTTTATACATTATAGCAAATAATTTATTTATTTATTGACGCCCTATTGGGCTTTTCCATATCGTTACATTTACAAATTTCATTTAAAACAACTGCATAACATAGATAAAAAAGATTACAAATTACATAAATAAAGCAAACACAATATAGTCAATAAGAATATAAATATGTAATGCTAAATACAGTTGGATGACTTTAGAGAACTCGTAGGTACAATTTATATACCCACGGGCAAAAAAAGAAAAAAAAACAAAACACATTAATTTGAACAAAAGAAAATTTAAATAAAATGAAATGATTTCTCATTCATTATTTATATTTAGAAAGTGGTGGATTAATTTGACTTTAAATATGTCAAAGTTTAAATTAAATATGTCAACAACCTCAGTTAGTTCATTGGCTAACCTATGTATTCTTTCTAACACAGAATTCACAGCGAAGTTATTGTTGTAGAATAAAATATTCCGTCTGGTATATTTTGGAGGTATATGTATAGATAGCAAATTTATAGCGTCAGGGCAGTCCAACTTTGAATGAATAATTTTATATAATAAAAGGAGATCACATATTTTTCGCCTTTCTGATAATTTCGATAAATTAAGTTTACTGCGTAAATTGACATAATTGATTTCTGTAATAGGAATACCCAATTTGAAATTAATAAAACGTAAAAATTTATTTTGAATTTTTTCAATTTGTACACAATGAGAGTTGAAATGAGGACACCAAATGCTTGAATTGTATTCAACCTGACTTCTAACCAGAGACGTGTATAGTAATTTTATGGTTTTTATGTTACTGAAGTCTTTAGCGATTCTGAGAATAAATCCAAGCATTTGTAATCCCTTACTAGTAATGCTAATAATGTGGTTCAAGAAGCGTAATTTGGAGTCAAAGATAACTCCAAGGTCATTGAATTCAAAGACTCTTTTTAGAGTGGAATTGTTAATTGTGTAGTCGAATAATAAAGGGGTTTTAGATCTATGAAAACTGATCGTTTGGCATTTGTAATTAATTAAGATGTAATTTGTTTACGATGCACCATTTATAAAGTTTATTTAAGTTACTTTGTAGAGTTAAACAATCAGAAGAATTTTCGATCGATTTGAACATTTTTAGATCGTCGGCGAATAGAAGAAAGTGAATATTATCAAAAATTAGAGAAATGTCATTAATAAATAGTAGGAAAAGAATTGGTCCTAGATGGGAACCTTGGGGGACCCCACTTAAGGCCAAAAAAGTGTAAGAAGTTGTGGAGGTAATTTTTACAGATAGTTTTCTATATGATAAGTAACTTCTAAGCCATTCGAGAAAGTTGCCACTTATTTCCAAGTGTTCTAATTTTTCCATTAAATTAATTTTTCCATGAAACAGTATCGAAGGCTTTGCTAAAATCAGTATTGTATCAATTGTTTCAACTTGATGACCCTTGGACAGTGCATTAGAAATAAAATTTTCGTAAAGCAATAAGTTAGATGACGTAGATCTGTCTGGCATAAAACCATGTTGAAAAGTTGATATAATTGGTTTAATTTGATGCATGATTTTACTTAATATAATCTTTTCAAAAAGTTTAGGTAGTGATGACATAATACATATGGGTCTATAATTTTCAATTTGACATTTATCTCCTTTTTTAAAAATAGGTGTTATAAAGCTACTTTTCCAAATTTCAGGAAAACATATAGAAATAATATTGAAGACGCATTGTCAAAAATACAAAACGAACTTAATGAAATATCTAAGTAATTAAATGTAAATGAAAGTAAATTCATGGTATTAGGGAAAAAACTAAACAAACATACTGTCCTAAATATAGACAATCAAAATATTGAAGAAGTAAAAGAAAATAAATACTTAGGAATGATAACCTATAACAAATTAAAATTTAACACTAATTTTGAAATGTTAAATAAAATTGCGAAATGGGTTAATTTCTTAAGTAGGATAAAGGGAAAATTGGACATTAAAACAAGGATATTGGTCTACAACAACACTGTAGCTTCCCACCTGAATAACTGCACAATGTAATCTTTCTGAGCAATAAAAAATAAGTTGAATAATTATTAATACTTCGGACACTTGATATAACTTTTATACTTTACTACCTCAAGTAGTAGTACTAGAGAATATCTCACTAGTGTCCCAACTGCTCACGTCTGGAGCCAGTGAGAATATGGCATCCCCAATTGGGGTATGTTGTGAGGCTGAAGGTAAGTGGGGAAGGGAAGGAGATAGGGAAGAGAAATGTGGGGAAGTACCTGGTTATTCAGATCTAGTCACTAAACACGGCTAAAGTCATTTCAGGCAACGTTTTACTTCTGAATAGTGGTCTTACACCAGGGCGATACTGATAGTATCTTCCTCTCTGGAACGTGCCGCAAATATAGTATATATTATTTTAATTAATTAATTGTGAAATAACACAAATTAATCAAAAAAAAAATATTTCTTCCTGCTTTATAGTCTGCCACCTCTTACCAGGCCTGACGGCTCACCGCCGCTGAAAATGCTAACCTGTTAGGCAAAACTCGACCATCGATAATCAAGGTGCAGTCCCGACGTTGGTCCCTTACTACGGTTTCTATATGAAAAAGCAGAGGATCCGGCATCGGGATGTACTCCAAGTCTTACAAGGGCTTGATGTTAATAAAGCTAGCGCGCCTGACCGAATCCCCGCCCCGGTATTACCGCAGGTTCGCTGCAGAAATAGCTCCAATTTAAACGAAGCTTTTTAAAATGTCCCTGAAGTCTGGCTCTGTACCCTCTGGTTGGAAAAAAGCGGTTACCCATCTTATTCCAAAGAAGGGTGTCCGCTCCAACCCGGCCAACTACCGCCCATAGCGATCACATCAGTTCTATCCAAGGTGATGGAACGTGTGATCAACTACAAACTGCTCACATACCTCGAGAAGAACAAAGTTATCAACGACCGTCAATACGGATTCCGGCGGAACCGCTCGTGCGGTGATCTTCTCGCGTATGTGAGGCATGTTTGGGGGCGGTGCCTGGAACGTTTCGGTGAGACCCAAACGGTCGCACTGGACATTTCCAAGGCTTTTGACCGGGTCTGGCACCGAGGATTTATCAACAAACTGCCTTCTTACGGACTTCACGCATCCTTGTGTACGTGGATTGCTGACTTCTTAAGGGAGAGGTCGATTCAGACGGTTGCTGATGGTGTCACCTCTTCCTCGCACTCGATAAATGCTGGCGTCTCTCAGCGATCGGTTTTGTCTCGGACTTTGTTTTGTTGCACTTCAATGACCTTTTGACATGTGCACAAATTCTTTGTTACGCGGATGACAGTACAGTCCATATAGCTTTTTGTTTGACAAGCCCCAAAGAGTGCACAAATTCCAATGGCTCGGAGGGCTTTGCAGCAAAGAATGGACGGTTACCTCGAGAGTGTTTTCTCTTAGGGTAAGAAGGATAATCTCGTCGAATTCAGTGTTTCAAAGACCCAATCATGTCTGATTACGTCTAAAAGGGATCGAAATGACAATATAGTCTCCTTCAACGGTAACTGGTAAGTGACCAGCTCAGGTACGGGGGCTCCATCGAGGCCAGAGTTAAGTTGGCCTCTCAGAAACTGGGCGTACTTTACAGGGCCCGCAGATACTTTAATAGTGCACAACTGCTAACTCAAAATGTACCTGAAAAAAACCCTCGACTCTGTGCAGAAACTGGCGGTCCGCTTGATAGATTCTCCCGTCTTAACAAACGGATTGCAATCTTAGAGCACAGGCGTCGGGTGGGAATGCAATCCTTGTTCTACCGGTATTCAATGGAAGATGCTCCGAGGAACTAGCGTCATTGATCCCCTCGGCACCGTTGCATAGTCGGGAAACACGCCAAACGCGCGCCCAATATTTGTACACGGTTGATATTTGTCACATGAGAACGGGTCGCTTCTACGACTTGTTCTTGTGTTTAACAGCTCGGCTGTGGAACGTTTGCCGCCCTTTGTGTTTCCTCCTTCCTACAACATGGGTCTCTTCAAGACACACGTTCACTCCTTCTTCTCCTCAAAATGACCCTCCACACAGCATCTTCAAAGATGACATAGGCCCTGAGAGAATGATTTTTCCTCAGGGCGGAGTTAATTAAAAAAAAAAAAAATTGCGCACGCCGGTTCGAACCCGCGACCTTCCGAATGGGAGTCCAAAGCCTTGCCTCTGGACTACTCCGGCCGTCCAGGGGCAATGCAACTCAAAGAAAGTATTTGTGTTTTAATTCTGTTTTTTGAAGTCCTTTTGGATACACAATAATTTTTGTTTTTCCGTCTGGTTCGTACACGATTAAATCAGAAGGTTTTCCGACGCATGATCAGGCCACATATCTATCAGTGAGATAAGAATGGATTTTCCAATTTTACCCCCTGCTTTTCCTACCGTTACTATGTCTTCTTACCACTTTTCCGGCAAAATAAAAACAACTCTTAAGTGAACGAAGGCTATGGCTATACGGGTTTATTTTCAGAAGCGAGAAGTACTGCATTCGAACGAGAAGGCTTCACGCTACATAGCTGTTGGTTCTGGCGTTTGGCGCATACGTACTTCTTCTGCAGCAGCGTCAATCTCGTAATTTATATTCATAGCCACACCTCGTATCCTACAGAAACCATCACGACGTATACGACAAATTACAAAAGTTTCATCGCAATTGGATTAATTCTTTAGGTACCGCATAACGGACAAACAAAGAAACATTTATTTTTGTATTTTATGAAGATAACGATGTTATCATTTTATTTTTAGGGTAAAATGCATGTTAAAGCGGGCGACAAACGCGAAGTTCACATCAAAAAGATACTTAGGTATAACACAGTAGCGCTCGCTATACAATCCCATACAGACCCGCCAGACGTAAAAATATGATGTGCTGTGATCGCGGTTTGAATCTTCGCTAATTAACGTTATTTTTCGTGACCGCTACGATCGCGATATCAGAAAAGTTATGCGACCCCCCTTCGCCGTAAACAGGAGAGGGGGTCATTTTTAATACATGGAGCATGCACGGAGCTGTCAAGTTGACATATCCAGTATAAAGAAATGATATTCTCTCGACCGCTTCCGATTTCAACTGACCCCTTCTCCTGCCTTAGGAAGGAATATTTTATAACGTAGTGTGTCGGTAGAAAAGATACTTATGTGAGCTGCGAGTCCGTCGCTAACTTAAATGTCTTCCTCATCCAGTGTGAATTTTATTACCTTAGTTTTATTATGTTTCATGAAATAAAAATTTTTCTTTACTTTTTTTATAACTGGTATTACCATAATAGTTCCACTAATTGTACTTTTCGAAAGAAACCTATGTTCGCAAAATGTCTATTAAAATATTATGGTCGTATAAATGCCTATTAAAATATATTATTAAATAGATTCGAAATTCTAGTATATTACCCGTCGACACAGTCTAGGCGGGTAACTTGCTAAAATTCAAATAAGAGAAATTCAAAAAAGGTATACGAAAACTAAAAACTGTTGCTGAAAGGACAGGTGATGTAATACGCTTTCAAATTTTATAATTGGAAATAAACATAATTTTTAAAATACGCAAATTTTGAGTGCAACTACAAAACAATTTTTAAAATGGCTCACCTTACGTTTTTTTTTACTCAAATTACTAATTAATAATGGAAAAAAAATATTAGGTAGCCAAATTGTGTTATAAACCATTTCCTCACCTCACTTTTTGGTAGTTTCGTGTAAAAATTTCCTAAGTTTCTTTATTTTTTTTTTTTTAAATGAGGTGTGAAACTTTGGTTTTAGAAAGACTTCTCCCTTTTTTTCATCTTTGAAAATGTTTGAGGAAGGAGTGGACATGTGTCTTGAAGAGACCCATGTTGTAGAAAGGAGGAAACACAGAGGCCGGCAAATCTTTCCACAGCAGAGCTGTTTAACTCAAGAACGAGTCGTAGAAGAGGCCCGTTCTCATGTGACAAATGTCAATGGTGTACAAATATGGGGCGCGCGTTTGGCGTGTTTCCCGACTATGCACCGGTGCTGAGGGGATCAATGACGCTAGTTCCTCGGAGTATCTTCCATTGAAATATCGGTAGAAAAAGGATAGCATTCCCACCTGACGCCTGTGCTGTAAAGATTGCAATCCGTTTGTTGAGACAGGAGAATCTATCATACGGACAGCCTGTTTCTGCACATAGTCGAGGGTTTGTTTTTTTCAGTTATTTTGGGGCTCCAGACAAGAGGTGGCTGCCGAATTCAACATTCAGTACGCCCTGGGATTAGGAAACGCAGGGGAAGCGCGCATTTAAGCAGATTTTCACAACAATCTATAAAATATTCATTTTATTTTTGTTCAACAAAATGTACCAATTTTTTTTTACTACCAACAAAATATAAAAAGTGTACTGTACCAACATGTAAAAGCCCTGTGGGCATTGAGTTAAACAAGCCTCTGAACGGTTAATAAACAAATTAAAAATAAAATAATTAATCAATTTTCATAGATTCGATGTTGTTTCAATAAATTGTCAAATCATTCACAGCCTACCTTTGGTCGTAGAGCAATGCCCGCCATTGCCGACCTACCCCCATAAATGAAGACGATTCCCGCCGTAAATTCAAATATATCAATATTCGCGCGCTTTCGAACCTGCAACAGAGATACCTACTGCCCAAACTCCCGCGCATTTCCAATCGGTGACCGCTATCCAACGTTCGGTTTTCAAATCCCATTTAAAACGAGCATAAAAAAACAGTAATTTTTAAACGGGAGTGTAATGATTTTTGGGTAGGTGCTTAGTATTTGCCTATGTTGATTTCAATATTGCGATCCACGCAATATTCGACTTGTATTCGCGTACATTTGTATCGGGTTGTGTTTGTCTATACGGAAGAGAATCGTATAACTTACGTGAGACCCCCTTCAGTCGGATTTGCACTTCCCTCCCTCCCTTGACCCTGGCTCGCTCAAAGTCGTAAACTTGTATGAAGCATTGAGCCCTTATTAGTGAATTTAAGATTAGGTTATTCGATTTTTCTTCTTTTACGACTTTTTGATATAGTTTTTATTTTTCCATTTTTCTGCTTTCATTTAATTGTTATTTAGTAGGAATTTTAATTTAATTGCATAGGTATTATTCTTGTTTCGCTGATGAACGGTTAATTATTTTTTTTTTTTTTATTTCTTTGAACTGAACGCAATACCAGATCGAATATCTTATTTTATATAGGTACAACATTTCAAATCGAAATACGCCCAAATCCTTGCTTAATCGATATTGACATTTTCCACTGTACCCTTAAATCTTTAACAGTCAAATTATCCTTACAATGTACCTAAATCAAAACTGCTACTTCTGTATTATTTATTATTTTCTTTTTCTTTTTAATGTTTTTTTATTCATACTATGTACTACAATAACTTTTAATTACTACTTAACTAATACTTGTCTCCTAATAAATAATCATTTATTTATAACAAAATACTATAAATGGAACGTAACCGGTTTATATAATACAATATCTACTTATAATATAGTTCACTATTATATGTTCAATGTTTTTTTTTTATAAAACTGTATGTTTCCTAAATAAACTTAAATAATAAAAAAAATATTATAAAAATAACATTGTCGTCGATATTAGTTGGCGTTTTGTTATAAAATAAAGAAAAATTTAAAAAAAGGTATTAATTGAAAGTTGGTGATATTTTAATGTGTTATTTGTAACATTATGATTATATTTTATTAGAAGAAATAATTCTTCGGAAAATTAATTCATATGTAATTAAAATATGCTGAGATAAAAAAAAACATTCTTAAATTAATTGCTCGCCATTTGTACTGGACTAAAGATAAAAAAGTAATTACTCGCCAAACATTCGTATGAATTTTTGTTATCAGTCGTGTTGCCATGCATTACAAAGTGCATAAAATAATCTTTACTAATATTGGTTCATATCTCTTACGTATGTAATTTCTGATTACGTGGGAGAAAAATTGCAGGTAGCCATTAGTGCAACTGTTTTCCAGATCAGAGAATCATTTCCATCATGATTTATGAAGCTTTGAAATATTGCCAAAATACAAGACAATACCCATTATTGTTTTATATCAATCGATATTGTCAACCAACAAGACAAAATCCACTAGATATTGTTTGATATTATACAGATATGAGATTAAATTTCATATATATATATATTATAAATTTCATATATATACACAGAGAAAAATGTTATTCGAAAAAACGATCATTTTAATAGTAAAAACGGTTAAAAACGGGACTGAAGTTCTTACGTACAAATTAACAGAGTTTTAATGTTTATTGGCGTACGAAATTACGTATACCAACAAATTATTCTTACATTTTACCGCCAATAAACATTGAAACACTGTAATTTGTTCGTAAGAACTTCAGTCCCGTTTTTATTATTAAAATGATCGTTTTTTCGAATAACATTTTTCTCCGTGTACACTATATTATTATTTTTATGCCATCTGCAATTTAAAAACTGGTTTCTGTTTGATTTATTTTAATTTTTTTCGCTTTTCTAATAAAATATTATTTTTACTTACCTTTATACCTACCATTTTTGTCATGTTCATTTCTATACTTTTATCTTTCTTAATTAAACATTATTATAACACCGTATTATTAAATTTATCGTGTTAAAGCCCATCAGGACGTTGAAAATTAATAAATGAATAAATTGTTTAATCCTGTCAAAAAACAAGACAAGACTCACTTATATTTGTCGACTTACAAGACAATACCCACTCGAATATTGATACCAATCTTACCCTCTATTGTTTGACATTCATTAATTTTATCAAAATACAAGACAAGACCCACTATTGTTTGCTATTAATCAATAGTGTCAAAATACAAGACAAGACCCACTATTGTTTGATATTAATCAGTAGCGTCAAAATACAAGACAAGACTCACTATTGTTTGATATTAATGAAAGTGTCAAAATACATGACATGAACGATTTTATTTATAGATATTAATCAATAGTGTCAAAATACAAGACAAGACCCACTATTGTTTGATATTCATCAATAGTGTCAAAATACAAGACAAGACCCACAATTATTTGATATTCATCAATATTGTCAAAATCCAAGTCAAGATGCACTATTGTTAATCACTTTTGTAAAAATACAAGGCAAGACCCACTATTGTTTTATATTAACCAACATTGTCAAAATCCAAGTCAAGGTGCACTATTGTTTGATATTAATCAATAGTGTCAAAATATTGTTAATCACGTATGTGAAAATACAAGGCAAGACCCACTATTGTTTGATATTAATGAAAGTGTCAAAATACAAGACAAGACCCACTATTGTTTGATATTAATTAAAAAGTCGAAGAGAATCGCCCTGGTGTAAGACCAACATTCAGAATTGAAACGTTGCTTAAAAATGGCTTTAGCCGTGTTTAGTGAGTAGATATGAATAGTCAGGTACTTCCCCACCTTCCTCTTTCCCATCTCCTTCCCTTCCCCACCGTCAGCCTCACAACATACCACAATTGGGGATGCCGTAGTCTCACTGGCTCCAGACTGGAGCAGTTGGGACTCTTGTGAGTAGTAAACATAAAAAAATAGTGTTAAAATACAAGACAAGGTCCACCATTGTTTGATATTAATCAATATTGCCAAAATGCAAGACAGACGCACTATTGATATCAATCACTTGACTGACCTCAAAATATACCCCTATTGTACGTACTTGAGTTACTTTAACCAGTGATTCCTGACATTATTTGGAGTAAAAAATGTAAATAAAATTTTGGTCTCCGGTGACTTTTTTTAAGAGAATTTTTTTTTTTTCAAATTTTGTTCCTTCTTTTTTTATCCAAGTATTGTGAATCAACTGCCCATGATGAAATTAATAACAGTACTTGAATAGAATTTTATACAAATTTAATATTTCATCAAATTTCAAAGTTAATTTTTAAAGTTCTATTCAAGAACTGCCATTATTTCAGTTTGAAGCAACTGACCCACAATGAGATAAAAACAGAACTTGGAAATGAATTATTATTATAATTTTTGAAAATTGATTAATTTGTTCAATTTCTGTGTAAAAACTGACCCTAGGTGTATCGATCTACATTCAATATTGTTGCGTATTTAATTTATTCGCATTTAAATGTTAGAAACCACACAAACATCAGAATTAATTTAATATATGAGCTTCTCTGCCATTAAACAATTGTATGCTTTATACAAATAATGTAGGATAATATCAAATTATCACAAGATATTATGCATTAATTATTTATATATTTGCATTAACATGTATCATATTGCAGGTAGATTCCAATGAGAATCATATTTTATGATAGATAAGCGTTATCTGGCAAGAATAATTTATCATGTGTATTTTGTATATCTAAACATGGGTAAACATAATCGAGACAACAAATATAGCGATTTATTTGAGAAAAAACGTAAAGAAATTGCACAAGTACGGTAACAAAGGTCCCGTAGCTTGTGCACCAACACACTTGTGGATGCAGTCACTAATACAAGAGTGTGTGGCGTGTGGCGTGTAGAGGTGACCAACACACGCAGACAGGCGGCTGGTTGCCGGTTGCATGTGCAGTTGCATAGCACAGAGTTGGCCGCGTGACAACTGGGAACCTTCCCTCCGCGTCTCAGCGTCAGCGAGCCCGAGCAGACTGCCCGAGCCCGAGTCAGTCGCGATCTGTCGGCCGACCCGTCCGCTCGGTATACCGACCCGAAACAAACCCGTCTGTGCAGAACACCGTCCGCTAAAACCGCGCCAAATTCTCCCAACATAATATCCAACCAACATTCTGTGTGACTCTCCTCCGGCTTCTGGGTGCTCACTCTTCCCGAGGGACCCACATAATTGCCCCAGTGTTCGTGCCAATTTGCTACGAACACTTTAATCAGCTGTCAAACTGCCCGCAAACAGCGTGTGATGAACTCTCGGGAAAGTTATTCGCACTGTCGCAGAAACTTTATCTCTTCGACTGCAATTATTACGAGTGCACAGTTGTGAACACGCCGTATCTGATTATGTGTTAAAAGTGACAGTTGTTATTATTATATGCATTGAATAATATCAAATAGTTACGAGTCGCTTCAAAACTGCAGTGCTTTATTGACTACTTTTCGCGGAAAGTGCCGCGTAAAGTGAACTCCTTTCGATAAAAGTTTTCCGCCGGTTTGTTTACAAACAAAACTTATAGCGCCGGCCGCGTGTATCTCGCTTCCAAACACTGTCAAATTTGTACATTTACTCATTCAAACCGCTTGTGTAGTGGTGAATCCCACACCGTCTGGGATCCGATCGGCATATTATTCAGCTGACTGCATGCACAATAGTGTTACACTGTTGCATCTTGAAAGGACATGAATTGCGTTAAATTATAGTCAGCTGGATTGCGATAAAAGCCGCGGTGATATTAGGTACCTACTGACCTCACGTCAGATAACACACTCACCCAAGTGGGTTAATAAGCCACCCAAGTTGTCTGCGATCTCAACGAGGAAACTCGTGCCCCGCGAGGTGGAGTGCGTTGAGCTGCAACGCGGTAGTATGCGGATCGCAATTTAATGCAAAAGGTGACATGACGATTAAGTAAGCCTGTTTTGACGCTCTCCGCATATACAGAAATACTTGACGTACACAACGCCCGTGAAACGGGTAATCTACCGAATGACCGCGCGTAGGTCAGTTACACGAGATACTCAATAGTCTAAATCGGTGTCGAGATAGCCGACCGAATCATTAACTCGATTTGGATCGATATCCGAGAGATAACGAAGGCAGTTTGATGAGATTCTGCGGTGTTATCGGATCGCCCACGAGGAGAACGTAAGTGTTCCCCGCCGTCCCGACCAGGCGGAAAGATTCAGCTCAAGGTAGAATATCCAGGGGGAGCGGTGGAGGCGGCATGCAGCGAGGGGATGGGGGGCGGCTGGCGAGAGGGCGGCTCCGGGGGTAGCAGCAGCGCCTCCGCGGGCCCCCGCACGCCGCCCAACTGC
Source organism: Limnephilus auricula (assembly GCA_951813805.1). Taxonomy (NCBI): domain Eukaryota; kingdom Metazoa; phylum Arthropoda; class Insecta; order Trichoptera; family Limnephilidae; genus Limnephilus; species Limnephilus auricula. The sequence continues at coordinate 15,636,640 of OX638404.1, forward strand.
GCGCGATGCCGCAACCACCGTCTCAAGATCGCCCTCAAGGGCCACAAGAGGTACTGCAAGTACCGCTACTGCAACTGCGACAAGTGCCGGCTGACGGCGGAGAGACAGAGGGTGATGGCTCTGCAGACCGCGCTGAGGCGCGCCCAGGCTCAGGACGAAGCTCGCGCGCAGGCCACGGTCAGCGGCGCGGACGTGCCGGCTCCTCCCGCCCCGGCCCCCTCTCCGCCCGACTCGACCGCGCCGCTGCCGCCGTCCGCCCGCGCGCCCGACTCGCCGCTCAGCCCCGACTCGGCACCCTCCTCGCCCGGCATGGTGCTGCTGTCCCCGCCCGCGCTCAAGCCGCACGTGCTGCACGCTCAGCACGCGCTGCACCCGCAGCACCCTCAGCACCCGCAGCACCCTCAGCACCCGCAGCACCCGCAGCACCCGCCGCACCCGCCACATCTGCTGCCGCCGGTGCCGCATGCTCCGCAGCCTGGTGAGTCTACTTTTTGATATACTGGCATACAGAGCTCCGGGCCAAAAAGGCCCCTTTCTCTTTCATCATGAATTTATATTTGGTTGTAGAAGTGAGTCTACGCACTCTTTGCCTTTTCAGGATTTCCATCAAACAACCATTTGAAAACTATTCTGTCATAAATATTATCAAGTTTACCCGAAATAAAAATCCATTTATTTTGTTTCTTTGTGTATTTTGGGAGTAGGGCTAACCCTAAGGTACATAAACCTGGGTCTAACTTACATTACTTCTTGACCGCCTTATGGAATCCATGGTTAGAAATGCTTCCAAGGTAGGTGGTTTTGCGGGTACTTAGAACCTGTAAAGATTTAAAAAGTAAACACGATGAATGATATGGTCACTGCAAAGCCGTAATAATTAGAATCCAATTCACATTCCGTACAAAAAATAGCCACCTGTGTGGTAGAATGTACTGAACTATTCGAACCAATTAGATTAGGAGCGCCAATCAGACATAACCGCATATTAAGCATAGGTAGGTAGGTACCTGAACGCAACACTAACTCAAAACAAAATGCATTTATTGACTATGCTTTACACACTTTTAGCAAAACATGTAGCTAACAATTTAATGAATAAAGAAAATATTTTTAAAAAAATGAGACTTGTTCAACTCAGCACCTCACAACTATAAACTTAAATTGGATAAATAACTTTTAGACAATACACTCACACGCAGACTAGATACTCGTACATCGCCGTCCTCTCCCTACCACCACCCCTTCCTTAAAGGCTTAACGTAGAACTACATATTTTTGTAATCTCTAGTGTCACTGTGTCAAATACAGGGTTCAGACGGTTCAATTTTAGTTGATCAACTCGACACTTAAAAGCATATTGACACGTGTGAACTTTGTATTGAATAAATAACTTTTAGACAATACACTCACACGCAGACTAGATAGGTTCATCGCCGCCCCTCCCTCCCAACACCCCATCCCCAAAGGCTTTACTTATAACTACATATTTTTGTAATCACTAATCACTAGTGTCACTATGTCAAATAGAGGGTTCAGACGGTTCAATTTTAGTTGATCAACTTTCTTTCAACAAAGTTAAACCTGTTTGTATATTTTAGTTACTGTATTAACTGTACATACGAGTATGTGAAACACTTGATTGTTTTATTTTACATATATGAAATGTAAACTCTTCTTCCATCCACAAGCAAATAAATGCTTTTAATGGAAGACCAGTATGAATTAACATGTACCATTCTTAATTTAAATAAATATTTAAAAAAAAAAATGTTTTTCAAACAATTTGTATGACGTTTAAAGTTGATCAACTAAAATTGAGTCGTCTGAACCCGATTAGAGTGAAAACCTATTCTAAACCAAAAGTTTTTTAATGTTACCATGGTTCCATGACATTAGATTCCGGCATATTTAAATACAATATGCAGTCGCTTTAGGGAAAATACGGTATGACTACTTAAAAATATGTAACTACATTGAATAGCCAACAAAAATATTTTCATTCAAATGCATCAATGATAAAACTACTTTTAAAGGCCAGATTTTGGAAATTACATTACTTTTCGATTTCTACAAGAAACAACTAATTAGGTAATTGGCTAGATGGTAAAAGTTGCATTAAAATTCCATTTTTATTCAAACTTCAAAATTTCCCGTATAAAACGATCCCTTTGTGTTTTGTCCGCCATTTTTAATTTTTTGTATAATTTAATATTTTCGTAAGTTTCGTTTCAATCAAAATTAAATCAAGCTAACTAACTTTTTAGCCTCAAAATAGTTGTTTCTTGTAATAATTGTTGAAACGAAGAGTAATTTCAATAATCTGTACCAAAAATTGCTGCGGTTAGGGGAGGTTTTAATTTATATCAATTTCAAATTACGCTAAAATCATAAAAATGATTTCACTCAATTCATAATATATACGAGTATAAATAAATAGCAATGTATTAAAATGACGTCACAATTTGTGATTTTTTAAGGAGAACTTATAATACAATTAATATAAAAGAGAAATTAAGTAACAATTGAAAAATCAAGGATAATAACTAATAACATTATAACATACTAGCTTCTGCCCGCGACTTCGTCTGCGCAGGATTAGTACTCGGCCGGCCAGCCTATTTTATTTTCCTAGGTCCTATCTATGTACTTCAAATAAATTTAATAATTTAAATATTTTCAATAATAAAATTTGTTTTAACAATTATTGTTTTGCAAAACGTTATTCTTAAACTTTGACATTTTCTATTAAAATTTTTATTAAATATAATATATTGAAAATAGCTAGCTTTATAAATTGTAGCCTCTATGTTATTCTGATATATGCGCTATATTATTGTAAAGTTTCATTAAAATCCATTCAGTAGTTTTTACGTCAAAGAGTAACAAACACACGTACATCCATACAAACTTTCGTGTTTAGAATTAAGATAAGATAAGATTTTTTAAAGAAAACATGGTGAGTTGGAGAATAGTGCTAGGTAGTATATCAAATTCATTGATTCGGTTGAAAAGGTATTGTCCTTGAATGTTTCAAATCTAAATTTTTCATATGTTCTTTAGGGTCTGGTTCTTAAATTAAGATTTATTTTAGAAAATATTTCTGATTCAATTATTTTTAACAAATACCTGTTGCTCAAATATACTTAAAACTAGTACGTTTCTAAGAAGACTCTTGTACATTTGGAAACAAAATAAATTCAATTTGTCGTCTAGGTTCGAACCTGCGAATGCAAATTACAATTTTTTCAATGTTTCTGATTCAGTTACAAAAAATATATATTTTTCTTTGTTCAAAAACAATACATCTTGATTCGATATGAATACCTACCAGATGACACATTTTAAAATGATTTATTTAAATTATTTCAGTGAGATGAGAAGTCTCTTCAAGACCAATGTTCACTCCTTCTTATCTTTAAAAATACTCGCCACACAGCATCCCCAAAGATGACAATAGGCCCTGAGGGAAGTTATTTTCCTCAAGGCTTCTTGTGTAGAGTTAATGTAAAAAATAAGTGAGAAGTAGAAGCCTGAAAATAAACTTGTTCAAGATTTTTTCATGCTGTTTTGTATGGGTTTTATTTTTTCACATAAATGTACTGGTATAATAAATGACTTTATTGAATTTGTACATGAAATTCATGGTGGCCGGTTGTCACTGGCATGGCAGTTAAACTTGCTCAAGTACTTCCGCATTCTGGGTACTGACACACATGCTCATAAATGAGCATGCACGGAGAAAAATTATTCGAAAAGTTATTCGAAAAAACGATCATTTTAATAGTAAAAACAGGACTGAAGTTCTTACGAACAAATTAGCAGTGTTTCAATGTTTATTCTTACATGTTCCCGCCAATAAACATTGACACCCTGTTAATTTGTTCGTAAGAACTTCAGTCCCGTTTTTAACCGTTTTCACTATTAAAATGATCGTTTTTTCGAATAACATTTTTCTCCGTGTGCTCATTTCCCCTTCCACCCGCAAAGCTACCTAGTAGTGTGTACCTATACACAATACACATCTACTTGGTAGCATTTGCGCATTTGTTAGCTCAGTAGCCATTGAGCCTTTGTAGCTATTGAGCATGCTACTAATGAGCATGTGTGCCGGTACCATAAAGAATCGTTGTTGATCATCAATAAGCGGCATTGATCTCCTCGGCACCGGTGCATAGTCGGGAAACACGCCAAACACGCGCCCAACATATTTAAAAAAAATTATGAATACCGTACAAGAATCCAAACTGCTCCCGTTTGTAGCTCGTGAGGATATGGCATCCCTAATTGGGGTATGTTGTGAAAGCCATTTCAAGCAACGTTTAAATGCTGAATGGTGGTCTTACACCAGGGCGATACTGAGAGTATCTTCCACTCTGGAAAGTGCCACAAATATGCTATGTATTATTTATAATTAATTAATTGTAAAATAACACAAATTATTCAAACAAAATATATTTGCGCAGCCGGATTCGGATTGGGAGTTGATAGCCTTACCCTATTGTTACCATGATATTTGTCACATGAGAACGGATGCTTCTATACGACTAGTTCTTTAGTTCAAACGCTCGGCTGTGGAATGATTTGCATTGGTCTCTTCAAGACCCATGTTCACTCCTTCCTCTCCTCAAAAAGACCCTGCACACAGCATCTTCAAAGATGATATCAGGCCCTGAGAGAAATAATTTACCTCAGGGCCTCCTATGTGGAGTTAAAGTAAAAAAAAAATCTACCGATTTTAAAAACCAAAGAATAACATAATATTGAAAGGTTTGTGCATACAAAAATAAAAAGGCAAAAAAGCATTTAAAAAATTATAAAAGGTTGTGAATCATATTAAGGTTATTTTATTTTTACGGGATTGGCCTTGAAGAGACTTATTTTATAAGAGGGAGGGAACACAGATGTCGGCAAATCATTCCACAAGCACATATTTAGATCAAAATTATAACATTGATGTGAACGTGAGGCGAAAGAAATGATTTGGTTTTGCCTCTATCCTCTGTGCATATCTTGGAATCCAGGCTTGATACGCATTGGGCGGTATATCGTTAGTCCGTAAGCTCGCGATTTACGACATTCCTCGCTCACATTTAAGGTGGGTAAATCGGTCACATATACCGACAAATAATTATAAAGATCTGCATAGGTAAGGTGCATAAGAAAAATAGCTGGTATGTTCTGTGAACGAAGTGACCCTCTTAAAGGCTTTTGAGATCAATCGAAATATTTAAATAGTTTTTATTTGGTTGAAAGATTTTCAATTTGTACCGCCGCCCCGGGAACCGTTTTTTGGATAACCAACACCCCTACTATACATGGAGAAAAATTTTATTCGAAAAAAAACGATCATTTTAATAATAAAAAAGGAACTGAAGTTTTCACAGGGTTTCAATGTTTATTGGCGGGAACATGTAAGAATAATTTGTTGATATACGTAACTTCGTATGTATACCAACAAATTATTCTTACATTTTCCCGCCAATGAACATTGAAACACTGTTAATTTGTTCGTAAGAACTTCAGTCCCGGTTTTAACCGTTTTTACTATTAAAATGATCGTTTTTTCGAATAACATTTTTCTCCGTGTAGATCATCCCAAGTAGTTCGCTACGCGTGGAGACTTAGCAGGGGTTTATAGGGTTAGATTTGTCTAGGTGTTGGCGGCGGATGCGCTTGCCCACCCCCTGCGTAATAGACTGGATTGGGATAGACTGATTGAGGAAAACCTTTTAACCTCTCCACCTGGACTCTCTCGACCCATCGCCTTTTTTCTCACCCCTCATGCTTTTTTCCTCCCCAGAACTTCCTCTCCTTCCTTTTACCTAAAAAGACACTCCGCACAGCATCCCCAAAGATTACATAGGCCCATAGGGTTTTTTTTCCTCTTGGCCTCCTGTGTGGAATTAATGTAAAAAAAAATAGATATTTATTTTTAAATGATGGAGGCAGGCGCCTGCGGAAATACATCTGTTCAATTCGCTTAAAAAGAAACCCACTGTGAAAATTGTAGTGAACAGTTTGTACCTACGAGCTGTTGTATCTCATTCGGGTTCCCTATACACGTTAGCAGGGTTCGCCGACCCTTATATCCTTAAAAAACTCGTTTTATCGCCGTTTAAGGAGTCCCAATAAAGTGTCCCAGAAGTAATAAGCAAACAACTTACAGGTTTCTCAATAATACTACGAAAACACCAGTGTTTAATGTATTTAATATTATTATTATTTCAATTTGGGAGGCGGGAATGGGTACCGCCGCCCCGTGAACCATTTATTGGATAACCAACACCTCTGCCAAAGGTCACCCCAAGTGGTTCGCTACGTTTGGTGACTTAGCAGGGGTGCCCGGGTTCATGGGGTTCATTGTCTAGGTCTTGGCGGCGGATGATCTAGACACACTGACTCCCAGATTCCTACCCAACCCCCATACCCTTTTCCTTCCCAGAACTTCCTCTCCTTCCTTTCCTTAAAAATACCCTCCACACAGCATCCCCAAAGATGACATAGGCCCTGAGGGAAATTATTTTCCTCAGGGCCTCCTGTGTGAACCTAATAAAAAAAAAAAAAAATATTTAATTTTCAATATTTACACCATTACATGAATTCCCAACTACAGATTGAAGTTCTATATTTACACCGTTACATGAATTTCCAATTACAAAATTAAGTTCTATATTTACACCATTACATGGATTCCCAATTACAGATTGATGTTCTATATTTAAACCGTTACATGAATTTCCACCTACAAAATTAAGTTTTATATTTACACCAGTACACGAATTCCCAATTACAGAATTAAGTTCTATATAGACCGGTCAGTAGTTGAGTGGGCATCGCGTTTGGGTCCCACCCAGGCGTTCTGTGTTCGATTCCCCGGCTGGCTAAGTCCTCCATCACAACACAAGCAACATCTTCCGCTTAGTGTAATGGTAGTAGGAGATTTTCAAATGTTGTTGGGTTATTCGTAACCTGGGAATGTTTGTCTTTCTTTAAAAAAAAAAAAATTTACACCGTTACATGAATTACCAATTACAGAATGAAGTTCTATATTTAAACCGTTACATGAATTTCTAATTACAGAATGAAGTTATTCGCACATACTCGTATTAAACATCTCAATGCTAATTTTATAAATGTAATAATTATTGTAAAACGTGGGGTAATTTTGGGAAATTGGATTATTAGATGGTAATCAAACTGATAAATCGGTTGTTGTATATTTATACTGATAAGTATTGCTAAATCGTAGATTTATGTATTGGGAACAGTAATACTTTTATTGTGAAATAACGAAATGGCTAATCATTTTTCATGTGTTTATTTACAAAAGTGGAATGGCTTACCTAGTTGTTACATACAAAAAAAAGGAAACGAAGGCAACTTAAGTAATTCCCCAAATTTTAGTGCTACAACTATCTAGGTCTAGTTGCCTAATTGAAAATTGGAAAAAAAATCTTGTGTTTACTAATAGAGTTAGCTAAATTATAGAATTTAATGATACCGTTTTTTGGAGATACCCACAAAAATATTCCAATACGACTTCTGTTTGTGGTATTCATAGACAAGGAAATAAAGTTGCGCCTTAAGTGCTTTCGCTTACGGGGGCAAATGAAAAACGGTAAATGGCAAACAGGTTTGCAACTCAATCCCTATCCCGTGTATTTCAATGTGATGGTCCGCACACTAAACAACCCGTTGTCAATGAAAACCACTCACTTGCAACTCGCCGTGCTAGTTGCCGCGGCCGGCCGTTGCCAGGTTGGTTGGTTGGTATGGCTATACCAGTTTTGTTGTCAGTTTTCGAGCTTAAGTATTCTTCGTCTATGGTTAAACAAGCTGACATAATTACTGAAGTCGTAAAATTGAGTTGCACTCTGATAGAAGTATGGTTGGCAACCATAGCAACCCGCGGTTGCCAACCAGTTTTAGTTTGGTTTCAGTTTCTCCATGAGCGAAGGGCTTTAGTGTGTAACTCAAAAACGCTGATTTCGGAGTTACCTAGTTGCAGTAAGTAATTACAATTACCCTTCGAAATGTTTTAAGCATTAAAATAATAAAAAAAAGGTTTTTTAAAAATAAACACAAAATAAAATAGAATCATGTAAATGGGAATATTGCAATGTACCTACTTACTTGAAACCCTTTCCACTTTGTTTATTTATTTATTCAGTCGTCGTACTGGTGGTAACTGTACGTAGTTACTGTAACTGGTACGAGCAAGAAAGGAAAAAAAAAACCGATCACTAAAGTGGTATTGGTAGATGTACCTACTTCTCCATAATCAACCTGCAGGGCGACATTGGGTTTATTATATTAGTGTAAATTGAGGATTTCACAATAAATTATAATTAACATTTATTTGTGAAATTATAACAGAAATATGATTACATTCTATTAGGTGGGGTTAGTGGGAGGGATGTTTTTGGGTGAGGAGGAAAACGGTAGGGAGGAGAACAAATGTACACGGAAAGTCCAAAATCACATTATCAAGGTAATAGAAAGGGGACATTTTCGACAGACCAATTGTACAAGAAATCTCAACTATTCAGTCTTCGCAAATTATTTATACTACAAAGCATGAAATATATTTTTAAAAACCAAAACAAATTCCAAAAATGTGAACCCAGAATCAATTTAAGAAAAAATCATGTATTTTATAGCCCCCAAACAAATACCAAACTAATGCAAACTCACAGTAGTTTTATTGCACCTCGTACTTTTAATCTATTACCAAAAAAAAATCAAGTAGCAACTAAACCAGCTCAATACTTAAAAGAGCTGAAATTGTGAATAATATAATGTAAATATTCAAGCATTATAAATTTAATCTTTACCTCATTCTAATTTTCATTTTTGTTTCTGTATTGATTTTGTTTCTGTATTAATTTTGTTTCTGTATATTTTACTTTCTTTTCTTTTACTACATTTTTAGTAGCTTTGATGTATTTTAAGTACTTACGTATTGTACAATCTTTAGACAACTTTTAATTATAATCTTACCTCTTTTATTTTTTAGATTTTAATCTTGGTTTATTATTTAGATGCACTCTGTTATTTTTAGGTACAAAAATAAAATGTAAACACTTATATTACCCACGCACAGTCTGCGCCTTAGTGGGTTTCCCTTTCTTATTATTATTGAACTGTAATGTCAACATGTAATAAAATGGGAAAAAATAAAGGAAATATATAAAATAAATAAAGTAAAACTCTTAAAAATATACATATATAATTAACACATTGATGATTTTTTCTGTTCATCGATTCACCATCTTTCTTACGACGCGATGCACGCGACTTTTGCGAGTTGCGATGCCAATACATCTACCCTCCGACCGATATAAACTAATATACCTTTAATGAACTAAGTACTTATACGATTATAATGTAATATTGCATTGGTTTTGTAAAAAAATTACAAAGGATCTATTCTAACTAATTTCTCATTTTGTGTGCACCATTAATCAATCATCAGTCACCACCAAATTAATTTGAAAAAAAAAACTTTTAAATTTATAGTTTCTGTGAAGACATGCAAAGGAAAGGGTTTAATTTATGATTACAATTTTACGTTACTGAAAACTCTTGGAAACCCAATAACACTTAAGAGGATATTACCAGAGAACACCGGAAATTAGTCCTTTTTAATCAAATTCTAGACGTATTGACTCTTTTTTACAAAAAAACATAAATTGATTTTGAAAAACTAAGTGTATCTTTATTATACTTATGTTATACCGTTGGTCGTTGGCAGATTTGTTCAATTTTCAAACGATAGATTCTATTAAACAACACAAAGTTCAAATCATATAATCATACAAGAAAATAAATCAATACATAATCTAGTCATCATAGTTTTAAAAAATTTAATTTTAGTTAAATTAAAATCATTAAAAAATATCCGAGAACGTGTTTTGGGACACATTTTTGTGTAAACTATAACTATGTCTCCATGAATCTTAAATCTCTTGATCAACGCCAATGAGATATCAGAGACCTACCTCCAGTGTAGCTTCCTTACGTTGAGTAGTGCATGGCAATGATTGTGGTTTGGGAAGAATGTATTTGTGCATTTGAGCAAGGTTGAGCCGAGATTTGTTGATTATTAGGATTGGACACAACGGCTGCTAGTAGCTTTGTAGGATAAGTCACAATTTTATTGATAGCCCATAATATTTACCTACTACAAAATATTCATTTCAGATTTCCGTTCAGAGTTACTCGATCTACGGACACACTTTATATTCCTAAGAGCAACACTAATTATCCTTAAAATGTATTTATAAAAAGAAGCTTTAGCGCCTTTAATAGATTTTGCACAAACATCCATCCATGTGTTTAACACGAACCTCACTAAATATACAACATTTCCTTTTTTTACTTTATGCAGTTTGAATTTGAATAACATCACTCAAAAATATAATTGATATTTATTCCTGAAGTGTGTGCTTGTCGAGTGAGGACGTGAATTTTGTGGTCCTCGTTTCTTTTTAAATTACCCGGCGTTTTCGTGAACCGATTTCCCCGAAAAATTATACATACACGCGTTACGATCAATACAATTTGCTGGACTTTGCGATTTAATTTTACCTCATTGCGTTAGAAAGTTATGTTTGATTTTTTAAATAATATTTCAAAGCGCATTCCAAACACAGTTGGTAGTTTACAGAATCACACAAAGCATATCGGGTTAGGGATGAATCTAGGAACGTAGACATAACATTTCGAGTGTGAAGCAGAGTTTACAATAAGGTGTGAAGTGATTTAATGTGACTTGAAGCTAAACAAAAACGGAGTAGTGTATCCCGAGACACCAATCAGCAAAAGATAAGATTTTTTATTTTTTAAATAAGACCATTTGTGTCAAAAACAAAATTAATGTTTATTGCTTTCAGATTTCTCGGATATTGTTTATTTAAGAGTAGATCTTGAAGATTGTTTTTGTTAACATAATAGTTCGGAGCACTGAACTCGGAAAGCAATCTTACAAAATAAATAATGCCACTTAGATGGCACATTTTTAAAACACTTATCTTAATTGTTCATGTTTTTTACAGCCGTTCTTTATTCATCACATTTCAGAGCAGTGTTCTTTGAATTTGTGTAAAGTTTGTGTAAAGATAAATGTAATATTAAAAAGTTTTAAGTTCTTTGTTATGTTTATATTTTATTTAGATATTTAACGGAAATTAGAAGATCAAGGAAGGAGAAAAGGAGAGAGCCGGCAGGCTTCTGAAATAATCCTATCCACTGGGAAAAAAAAAAAGTGAGACAGTGTATGGGTGTGAGTGGGTCGGGGTTGCATGCCGGGACAAAGTGGCTCCTTGGTAAGAAGATCCAAGAAATGTTACGAATAGGTGGTACGAAGTAAAAAAATTCAAGAAAAGAGAAGACGAGCAAAGAAAAGACAAGACGAAGGAGGGGGGGGGGGGGGGATGCAAAAAGAGCCAATAAGAGAAGATGTAAGAAAAACCAAGACGAGTCAAGAAGTAGCATGAAGAACCAAGAGAAACAGGAATAATAGCCAAGACGAGGCGAGATGAATCAGCAAGCGCCAAAAAGATGCAAGGAAATGTAAGAAAAAGGAAGATATAAAGCAGGAAAAAAAATACAACGCTCAATCAATTCCTTTATTCCTGCCCATCCTAAATTCCAATATTGGCTTATTAGGTTGCCATGTATACCGGTCGATTAAACTCCAACCTCCTTCCTATCCTTAGAGCACGTGTTCCTAGTCCTAACAAATCAGTGCCCCCTGGTGTACCGGTCTCACCGGGACAGGATTGCTCCTGGCTGGGGTGGTACAATCGTATCGTATCGTATCGTACCTTAAATGTGAACCTTGGAAATGTCTCATAAAACACTTTTTTAGATTTAAGAGAGTAGATGCACATTATCAGAATTGTTTATATTATGTATATTGTTGTGTATTTTTCTTTTTCTATTATGGTATTGAATTTGAATGTCGCTAATTTATTATAGCACGGCGCGACAGCAACAGCAACGGTTTTTCATATCTAATATGTACGTGTGAGGGAGACGTATGATAATGATAACATATTTCCTTTGAATGGAAGCAGACATACGTTCAAATTTTATCTCATTTTTTATCTTTCTTATGCGTGCTTTCTTATGTAGTGCGTAAGAAAGAGTTGCAGCATTACTGTGATAAAGAATGTACTTTTGTTTTGTTTTATTTGTGTCGTTGCCGTGCAGGAAATATAAAAGTGCCCACTGGCGTAAAAGGAGCACAAGTGAACAGCTCTGTAACTCTGTTCAACAAAATTATATAAACTGGTACCAATCCACAATATGCACATACGAGTATTTTCATTCAACCGTCAGCAAGTTGTTTGTGCTCATATACGGATACTCTAGGCCTAGGCAATTCAGTGTTCAACCCGCTTAATTGCTACTCATTGCGACAGTACGGTACAAATTATTCAGAAATCTTTTGCAGAAAGGTTTACTGTTTTTTAAGGACAATCAAGGGTTTCAATTGTTCCAAATCCAATTGACATTCAGATTAACGACGTCAAGGATGATTTTCGATTAGAATAAATCGACCTTCAAGCAAATGATGGCTTGAAGATATTTTTAAAAAATTAAACTTTTATTTCCTTTTATGCTAAATTAAATTATTCCGACGATCCTAAATTAAAAGCAAAAGCTAGAAAAATAATTTCAATATGTGAACAAACATTTTCAAAATTAAAATACATAAAATCAAAAAATCTGTCTCGAATATTAAACTTGCAGATTGGCGCCACAAAATTAAAAACCAATTTAAAAATAGATAATAATTTCGTCAAAAAACGTCGCAAACTTCATACTTTCATAATCTACATATGAAATTATCAAATTCTATATTTTAGTTTGACCAATTCCTGTTCAACTCATGCAATATTTAAAACTATAAAAACCTGTTTAGAAAAAAAATTAAACCCTTGGAACACCTTTATTATTACGTTCTTCCCTTTTATGTAATGTCCTTTGTAAGTACGAGTAGGTAGTTTAATCTGTATTTGTATAGATATGTGAGTGTTTCTCTTAATTATTTCTCTGAATTTGTAATTCTATAGATAAAATAAAACTACACATAGAATTTAATTTAATAATTGGAAGGCCTTTATTATGAATTAATTCATTTTTTTGATTAGCTGTAAATATAAATTAGATATTCCTACATTATAACAAATGTTTTTCAAAATTTTGCAAAATAAGCACATACGATATGAATTAATATTCCAGTTGGAATCTAATCGGAATAAATATTTATTTTTCATCCGGCCCCCCAGGTTTTCAAAAAAAATCAATCCGGCCCTTTTCTCAAAAAAGTTGGTGACCACTTCCCTAGTCCTTTAAAAATTCAAAATCGGAATCCACGCCTCTTTTTCCTCTCCACGAAGATTTTTGTTGTTTATTTTTGGGATGTTATGCAGTGTTACGCTAACTCCTTCTATAGCCGACGTTTCCTTGTTTACTCGTGAAAATCCTAAATCATACTTTAGAAGACTTTTATGGAAAGGTTGGAGAAGGTATTTGAGGGTTGTTTTTACGGGTTGATTTCGTAAATGCCTGTAAAAAAACTACTTATTACGCATTGTTTATTATAATAACAAGGAAATTTATAGGCGGTTTCACATAACCAAGCAGAGTAGAGTCTAGAGATGTCTGTCCGCCACCGAAATGGGGTGTTACAGGCGGGCGGGACTGATACAAAATGCAGATAGTCTTTATACCGAACGGCATAAGGTTTAATTCTCAATCCGAATGCAGTGTTTTGTTTTATTTTGTGAAATTCTTCCACAAATATTAAAATGCTTTCCGGTTATTTTCTAAAGAACTTAATTTGCCAAATTATACAATAAAACATTATTCAAAAAGGGTTTCATTAGCAGGGAAAAGTATTTTTATAGGCATGATATTTTTTTTTTTCCAGACAAAAAGACTTCTTAAAAAATACTCGATGTGTTCTACTCGCAGTATTTAATTGAAGCATCTGTAATATTTCTAAGCGATCAAATATTCAAACCAAAAAGACATGATTTTGCATGGCTTCATCTTAATACAAATTGAATGTTCTACAAAGACAAAGAAAGGGATCAATATTCTTAAAGACCAGGTATTTTTAATAGGAATCTTCTGCAACAAAATCGTAAGGTGAAATGCATCTTTTTTTTAACAAATCATTGGAAAAAGTAGCGGGCTTTCGATTCAGAAATTCGCACTAATTAACCTTGCAATATTGCTTGCATCGAATGCATCGAATGCTTTTTAATAAAAAGTTTATTGAGCTCAATAATTTTAATGGATCCCGTACGGCGTTATAATTTGTATGGTGTTAAGTTAGTGTAGATTTGGAAATTTTGTGAGAACAAGAAGTGAGTTCGGTATAAATGAAGCTACTCACTTTTAGAAGGATGGGGGAGTATTTTAGAAGGTTAATAGGTATTTTCTTCACCGCTATTTTCTAAAATGTCATGATGTTAATAATCTAAAAGCTTTAAGCAGATTGGTAATCCAGTTCGTTCTATTGAAAATTTCATTTCTTCACAGAGGAGTGAATCTATTTTTCCTTGCAAATCATAACGTATACTTTTTAGGACAGTGAGGTAGAAATTACGCATGACTAGTTGCAGGAGGTTGGTTTTTGGGTTTTGTTTGAAAATTTGATAGTTTTGGAATTTTTCTAGGTTCTTTAATTAAATACTGCGAGACGGACAAATCTCGGCCGTAAAGTTTTGTCTTTAATCCTTTATAAATATGGTATCATTTTATAAGCCTAGAATTATATTTGCATTGTAAAAATGCTTAGAAGTATTGAATTGGTTTCATTGTAAAATGTAGTAATAAAAGGTAGGATCGGAAAGCATTTCATAATGTGTGTCTTGAGCTTCACAAAACAGAACAAAACAGCGTTTTGGCGATATTCTTTTGCGAAACCAATTTGTTCCTTATCACATCCAACACCAGAGCTATCGATGGATATTTATGGAGGTACATCACGTCGGGGTCACCAATTGTAGAGGTTATGGCCACTTACGGCTATTTAAATATCACAAACTTAATTAAAATATCACAAAGTTTCCGCGACAGATTACAGATACATAGATTATAGATTACAGAGATTGCCGAAACCAGAATGGCGGGTTGCCTTTTGCGCACACCTATCCGCGCAGGCAGTATTGCCAGCGTAGGAATGTTTACTTCGTTAAAAAATACGAATAGTGCAGTTTCTACATAGGTATAGTACGTAATAATATTACGTACTATACCTATGTAGAAACTGCACTATTCATTATTATTATATACTATGACGAAGGTATTAATTTCTTAATGCTGCCAATTTATGTTTTTATGCCAAAGGTCCAATAAATGGCGAGGTTTTTTCACTGCCTTCAATAGAGCACTTATCTCTCTTTCATATAAATATGTAGGCATGCATTCATCTCAAAGGCTATACATAAAACATTGTAGGTATTGGTCTTTTCTCTGAGGGCTGCATTGTGACCTCTCTTTCTCTCACATGCATCGTTTATACGACATAAGGAAAGGTTACAGCGGAGTTATCAGCGGCACGATCATAATATGAGTATTTGCCCATAAAAGATTTAACACTCGGAGTAGGCCTTCCAAGAATGATAAATGCATTTATAAGTAACTTAGCTGCAGAAGATGGATTACCACGGACACGACCATCCTTCAGGAATACTCACAATGTGGAAGATATATGTTATTAGTTATTATTACGAGTTAGTGGTTGTAGTGAACCTACCCCTGGCCTTACTAACTTCTATGGGTCTCGGGACCTCCTGTAATGTACCTGTGGGGTTACCCGGCACCCGTTGTAATGATCCGTAGTCGTCTACCCTTGGTTTTTCTATTCTTTCCCTTTAACACTAGCTGTCGGGATCTACTGGCTACGCTACCCTTATCTTTTGGCCTTCGATCAATATACCCTTGTATCTAGCTACACCTAACTTTTCCTTAAACCCCTGCGATTTTCTCACAGTAAATAAGATTTAAGATTTTATTGCACATTATTCCTATTCACCACGTTGTGTGATTTTTTGATTCGGTAATTACATTTGAATGTGTAAATTAATACACATACACATGTAGAGGAAATAATGTAGTGTGTGTGGTAACCTCAAATTCTTTTGGAGTAAAGTGTGAAAGAATCTCGTTTGATAAACTGACCCCGTTTTTTAGATTGTTTTATTTTATTTTCAAACCTATACTCGTATTACCCGCCTTTTCTCAACTTGAACGGAGTGTCATTGACGCTAATCCTACAGTGAATTGTCAGCCGGTTTATAAAATTCAAAGTCGTAGTTTTCTTACCCGATTTTTTCCTGTCTATAGGTTTACATTGGGTTATTTTAACATAACCTGGAAAGAGTGAATTTTGACATGCATGCTAGGTTCCTTGCGAAGCTCTCAATGTCGTCGTACTGCACCTAAATGGTCAAGTTATTATTGTTATTAGTATACACTACATGTACTGGGGAAGGGGAAGGTGAGGAGGGGTGATAGGAGGATCTGGGGAATGTTGTTTCCTGAATAAGTCGGCTCCTCCTCTAACCAAATAGATACTGGTGACCAACATTCCAGACAAAGACTCAATCATTACGTTTGCTAGGATGGTCCTTAAGTCCTGATTTTGTTCTCTTGCATGAACTTCATTGCTACGAAAGGGTCCCTTCACGCCAGATGAAAGAGCGCAGAGTCCTCATGTTACTTCCAGTATTATTCCGACTTCCTTTCCTCCAGATTTGATTTTAACTCGACTGATTCTAGAAGGGGTATGTCCATTTCTTCCCTTATCATGACTCTACTCGCGTTGAGTGCGTACGGAGCCGTTTGAGATGATCCTTTCGTCTCCTTCGTAGGATAATCATTGGCTTGCGTTCCTCGCCTCTGAGAGCTGACATAACTTCTACCTCGTAAAAACTATGTTTGCTTTCAGGTCGACATCGATGACAAATACGCAAATGGTCGATTGTTTGAATGCCGCGCCAGCGTGTCAAGTCAATACAAACTACACCTTCCTCCTCACGTGCAATTCGTATCTTTGACACCGTCGAAGGAATCAAAATCACTCCTCAAAAAAACAGTTGTGGGCTGTTTAATTCAGAAAATGTTTACGTACCTCACCGAGGAAGTGTAATTTCGCAGGGCAAATATGGATTGGTGGACTGTCTGATCTTGTTGTTTGCAGTGGTTTTTTATTGAAGGTACTGACCCCTCGTGTAAGGAATTAGGTAAGGTTACCCATCTGTTCAGAAAGGTATGAAATGGGAAAAAGGGTTGAATTGCGTAATCTGAAGGTTGAAGACTATCTGTCTTATGATTGTGGGTCCAATGGAATCCTTTAAAATTGAAATTTAAATCTCTATAATATTAATAGCGCAATCGATTGAGGGTAAGTATATGTCTGTTGGAATCATAATACTAAACCGAAGTTGAATATGCTGGTTCGTTAACCTCTGGCGGAATGTGATACCCGAGAAATGTTTATATAAGGCCCATTTAATTGTTTGTTTATAAAACACTTGGTTTGGCCTACTGCCCTAGATCGGAGGATTCTGATTTCAAGGTGAGGTACCTCTAATATATTCATGTTGGATCTCGATAGTGATAATATCAATAATAAGATGATTTACAGAGCGCCGTTTTAGGGAAACTCATATATATTTGCATTGTATTTATTGAGGTGAAGGTCACAGGTGACGAAATGACGTTAGTGCTAGGTATTTGAGATGACCTAGTTCTGGCTGTCAAGTACCGTTGATAGGTAAAATCTATGGTTAGGTATTTCAGAATGACCTACTTCCTGTATAGGTACTTGGATGGATAACCTATATTCTCAGTTAGGCATTTTCGTTTTATTGGAAGGAGAAGGTCACAGGTGACGAAATGACGTTAGTGCTAGGTATATTTGAGATGACCTAGTTCTGGCTGTTAAATACCGTTGATAGGTAAATTCTATGGTTAGGTATTTCAAAATGACCTACTTCCTGTATAGGTACTTGGTGGATGACCTATATTCTCAGTTAGGTATTTTTGTTGACCCAATTTCTAGTTAGGTACTTTGTGATGCGGCTGAACATACATCACGCTAACCTGTGGAAAAACGATCTATAAAATGTTACATTTTGTTAGTGTCAATCATGCTATTTCGCAAAAAAAATCGTAGACACGTACAACTGCTGCAGAGCTCTCCGGGGTCTGGAAAATGTTTAATATTGAGCACTTACCGAGATCTCTCCAAATTACCAATTTTCCACTGGGAATACAACAGCTTGGCAATATTTCACTGTGTTTATCTTACCTTAAAATTACAAAATTTGTGAATTTAATTTCTCAATATTTCTCCCTGATCTAAGAAAATATAACTATTTCTAAGTGACTACCTCCTTTGATTACATTGTACTTAATGTTCAAATTCTAAAGTTTTCTAAATTGTGCAATATCCCTTTCCGTACTTTTTATGACATTATTTAAAGTTATCTAACGTGAAGGATTTATTTAAATTTTCGAACAAAAAAATGGAGTCCGTTTTCCTCTCAAGTCCGTTGTAGTATATTTATTTAAATTTATTTAATTCGTGAACTTAATCCTCCTTCCTTTATTTTTATATCAATAATAATGCACGATGTTTACTGTTGATTTATTTTAATTATTTGGGATTTTTCTCTTTTCAATCACATTTAAATAATAATCGCGAATAATTTTTAATTTTCACATAATTTTATCAAATTAGATAATTATTATTTTCCCGAACGCCTTCCTATTTCACAATAATAACCGAACTCTGTCTATCAATACTTTGATTATTATTTTATTTAAACTTTAAAATAAACTTTTTCTACACTTAGATGTACGCACTTTAATTTAAACACTCGGATTTATTTTAAACTTTATTTTTAGGCACTGTTTAATATTTATAAAACTAATCACTTTTGTTATTTAATTTTTAATTTTTATATATTTTATAAACTTCACTGAAGTGTTGATCATTTTGGGGCACGATAATCTTTTTGTTTACACTCACAACACCCTTTATTTTTTTATTTATCACCATTTTTATAACTAAATTAATAAGGTAATTATTTCCACTAAAACTTTTCCGTTTAAATGCAAGTCACTTTAATTGTTAGCACTAATAATTATTATTTAATTCAACTCTTTTACTTTCACTTGATAAGAATAAAACCAAATTCTAAAGGAAACTCTAAGTGTTGAAAATTATTTTGAACGAATTTATAACAACACTCTTCAATTATGTAACTGGACTTAGAACTTTTGATCTGTAAATTTCACTTTGAAAGTTAGCCGTACGTATGTCGCGTTATTGTAGATAATCCTTCCGTTGTCGAATCAACCCTCATTCTCTGCTCGTCATCAGCATTTATACCTCCCTCAATTCCAGAACATCTTAACTCCACTTGTCCTGGCATAAAATAATGATTCCTATCAACTCGTAATTTTTTGAAATGGACACATTATTATCGACTGTCTTGACTTAAGTCATTTTGTTTCGTGAAGAAATATTTTTTAGTTGCAACCCCCCTAGCTATTTCAGTCACTCGCGGAATTCGGATCCGGACTGGTAAATATAATCAACTATTCGCCCAACCTTTCTGAGAATACAGATCAAGTGGATATTTTATTTATACATATAAAATTTATTTTGTAAACGAATATGTCCATGATCGCGGACACAATGCGAGCCTGTCACTGGGTGCAAATACGCTATTTTCCCGTTGATTGAGTACATCTCTCTTCACTTTCAAATTTTTTGATCCAAATTTTAACTGAAATACCTTCAGACTCTTTCAACTTTATAATCGATCATTTAGTTGCACATTTTTCCTTCGTTTTTCGCTGAATTTTACAGCAAAAATGGCTTTCGCCATGCCCATCTATGTATGTATTAAATTTCTTTCTGAAACCGGTAGAATACCTATATTCGTCATTATGTGCATTCTATTCACCCTCGAATCGTGCTAATTTCGATGTGATTTAATTTTTTGGCACCATTTTCTGATTTTAAAAAGGGTTTCCGTTCTATAAAACATTTTTCCCTCTTTCCAAAGTGATTTGCCATGTATTCAAACGCTTTCCAATAATTTAAGGGGAACTTAATTTTGTCAAAGCATTTTTTTCTTCCATTTTCTTGCACCTTCACTACAAACGTATCACCAATTCGACCCCGTTTAAATGTCATCTTTAATTGTTTTATTCAAAGTACGTAAGTATTTTGTTTCACTCACCCTGGGAAAAGCATTAATATCCATTAAATATCTATGTTTATCATTCGATTTGTTTATATCCCAGGACTCCGCTATCTCTGTTTACGTTACGTATTATTTTAATGTGTTTCCTCTGTTTAGATTATCTCATAAGACCAATGTATTTTTTTACGACCTCTAAAGCTATAAAAGGGTCCTTAATTGCTAGAAATCATGTTCAAATTTTGATGTGTTTATGTTTTGAATTCGTCGGCGGCCGATAACCTTTTATATCCGAGTTTCTCCCTTGTTAAATCACATGTCTATACTCTGGTTTTTCCTTTAAATTTCATGGTTCCGTACGTCCAACCATTTCCTTCTATTTTCCAACAAAATTGGCTGTCGGTTTTCAATAATATTATAACCCTCGCATTAAGATTAAAGCTGTTTTCAGTGTTTTAAGCTATCCGCCATCTGTCGATAAAGTACGAATTTTCCTTGATTTTCTTTTCGATTTGCCGTTCCTCTCGACTCACTATACCATATCAACTCTCATAATTGTATATTTCCCGTTTTCTGATTTATACAAATCTTAGTTCGGAATTCTCGTTCTGTCTCGCCTTTTACGTCAATTTTCACCAATGTTCGTAAGTTTTTTAACACCTCAATCATTGTGTGTAACTTTTCCTTTATCGTACTGACGCATTTTATACATCTGATTTTCATAATCATTTTACGTGAACTTTTTTTGTCATCTCGGAGGCAGTTTCTTCCCGTACTTCAATGGTTGATTATCCCTCTACTGCACTCGTATTGTAAACATTTGCTAGGGTCATCGTTCCGAATGCACTGATCGTGTGACTTTGTTTATTTCTCCGGGCATGAACCCTTATTCGATTTTAATAAATCTCAAGGTTGGATCCATTAGTTTCTTGAATTATGTCTCAAGTCCAAAGTTCAAAGTGGTCTTTCATATATTGTCACGCCTCCTGTTTCTTGATTGGATAAAACTTTTCTGTGAGACTCCACCCTTAAAGTTTTAAATATCACGTTTTTATTTATCGACATCTTTCGATGGAAGGAGAAATCACCATAATCTTGTTGTTTTACAGATCTCTCTAATAGTTTGTTGATTTATCGCAGGTGTCGCTATAGTGTCCGATTTGAACTTCGTTTGGGTGGGAAAAAAAAATTGTATGAGCTTTTCCGATGAAGAAAATCCTCCTTTTTTTTTTCTCTTTCGAAAGTAATGTTGAAGTCGTCACAGCCCCCCTAGAGTTTTAAATCCAGCGGTAAACACGCCTCCTAGTGTTAGTCGGTGGAATTGGAACTCACCATAGGTCATTTAATTCCTTCAATTTTCTATTGATGTTCCGTACCCCTGATCCTCGCTATTAAATCTTGCATGGTTCCGTTCCATTTTCTTCATGTGTCATTCATTGAAGCTAGTTCCATTTTCCGTCCTACTACTCGTACGTTCCTACTTGTACAAATCTTTCTCTCCTTCTTGCTGTCCTACTTCCCCCCTATGACTCTACTCTCTCCTTCCTTTGTATCCTTTTCTCTCATTCTACTCTTTTTTTTTCTTCCATGTTCTCACTCCCTCTTCTCTCTCTCTTTTTTTCTTCTTTGATTGTTTAACAGCCTCTGAATCTGAACCAAGTTTGTATAATTTTCAATTGTTTTCTTTTCCGCGTTGATTCTACCTCTATGTGTAGTTATAAGACAATGTAGTCATACAATATATATATATATATATATATTTTTTTTTTGTGAATTCAATTAAAATTAATATTTTTTTTATAAGATACTAATGCGCCCCGCGCCCGCGCAATAGAAGTGTTCCTCAATCCATTTTGACCCGGAACTCCTGTACAATGGTTCAGTTCAAAAGATTGTTCCTCAATCTCGCGGTTTTCTTTTTTTTTTTTTTTTTTTTATTTTTTTTTTTTTATTTTATTTTATTTTTTTTTTTTTTTATTCCCTTGATTTATTCATTTCTCGCTCTTTCCCTTGCACACGTCTTCATTCGAATGTTGCTCCCCTTTT
Organism: Limnephilus auricula; assembly: GCA_951813805.1. NCBI lineage: Eukaryota > Metazoa > Arthropoda > Insecta > Trichoptera > Limnephilidae > Limnephilus > Limnephilus auricula. The sequence goes on from OX638404.1 coordinate 15,658,929, forward strand.
TTTTTGTTGTACTCCAAATTTCGTGAACAAATGACGCAGTCTTAATTTTGTATTTGTCTAACTTTAACATTTGATTTTTTTTCTTCTTGGCCTAAACCTACGTTATGAAATCTTTTTTTGTTTTCCTAATTCTACGTTACATGTTTAATCTAATAATTTTCTAACCCTACGTTTCGTTTTTTTTTTTTTTTTTGTTTCTTGTAATCTGCCTAACCCTAAGTTACATTTTTTTTCCATTCCTCCTAATTCTACATTATATTTGTTCCATTTCGTTAAAGACACGTAAAATTTTTTTTTTTTCATAAGCAACCTAAACTCTAACATATCTAAATCCAATAACCACTATATCTACCTCTATTTCTCCTCCCCCCCCCCTAAGCAAAAATATTCCCTTTTAACGGCTAAACTCCCCTTTATCTTATCATTCTTCCAGCATAACATGTTAATTTACGAACTATATCTATTTGAAATTCCTTATACCCTTTATTTTCCTATTTTTTAATATGCCTATATCTCTTGTCTACATAATTATATAGAACTCTAAGTTTTCGCAATAAGCTATCCCCTAAATTTAACTTTCTCCTGTTCCCCTTTTTTTTCCTCAATCAATTTCTATCACCTATATCCTCTTCTGTTGTTTTTCAGTTTCATCGAAATAATATCTAGCTAGATGTATAGCACTATAATCGCCCCGTATTTCTTTTGTTTTCGGATCCACTAGTGTGTACGTGTTACAATATGGTATAGCCGCGACTACATAAGGACCCTCATACAATAAAGCAAATTTCTTTATTTCCTTTTTCAATAAACTAGACTGAGTGTGCCTCTTAAGTTTCACAAAAGTCCCTACTTCATAAGTGACTAACCTATTCCTTATATTGTAAAATTGCTGTCTTTTTCCGGCGCTCCTTACCAAATTTTTTTGTACCGCATTCCTAACCTCTTCTTCTGTTAATTTAGGTATGTTACTTTGACGCATAAATTTGTCTAAGCTGTACTTCGGTTGTTTCCCAAACACGACTTCATTCGGTGAAAAGCCAGTTGTACAATGTACGGTGTTATTATACGTTTCCTCAATGTCTTTTAGAAACATAGGCCACCTGGTATGTTTTTCATGGCAGTATATTCTAAAATTTCGTCCTAGCTCTTTGTTAACCCTTTCCGTGATGTTTGGCCCAGGATTTCGCACAGAGGTGTGCATAACTTTAATACCTAGCCTCTCCAAACCCTGGTTCCACCTCTTCGAAGAAAATTGGGACCCGTTGTCCGTTAACATCGCCTCAACCCTCACCTTTTTAACAAATAGTTCTACGCACTTTAATACTGTACCAGTGTTAGCTACCTTTAATTTATTTAACTGGATGAATCTACTGAAAGAGTCCTGAATCACAAAAATAAATCTCACTCCCCCTATACTCTTCGGAAGCGGCCCATATAGGTCCGCCATTGCTAACTCTCCCACTTTTTGTGTTATAATTGACCTGCCAGGCCCTACTGTCGGACGTATTTCGCGCTTCGCCAATTGACAAAGTCGGCAAGTTTTAACCATCCATTTAATTTGTTTACTCATTCCCGGCCAGAAATATCTACTCTTCAAAGCTTGACCCGTTTTCAATCCGCCTGCATGACCGATTTCCTGATGTACAAATTTGATTAGGTCTTTAGTTAAATCGCTAGGTATGGCTAATACAGTCCCATTTTTCACCGTTTTGTAATATAATGTCCTGCCTTTTAATTCGTAATTTTTCAAATACCTAGACGCCTTTTTTGTGATAGTCTTGCTAGGTTCCCCTTTTAAGTGCGCTATTAGCTCTCCCAGAAACTCGTCTAGAAGTTGTAGTTGATCTAAATTTTCTAAATGTGATTTTATCTGTCGCTTCCCATCCACCGCAAAAACTGCTACCTCGGGACATTGTACCTTTTCCTCCTGCACATTTATCGCATCCTGAGAATAACGTGATAAAATATCGGGTCCAATGTTTTCTTTGCCTTTCACGTACTCGACTTTGAAATTAAACTGATTTAGGTATAATATCCATCGTGTTACTCTTGCACTGTATAGCTTCCAAGTTTTTAAAAATGATAATGCTTGATGATCTGTTCGTATTATTAACCTCGCGCCTCGCAAATAAGTTTCAAATTTATGTAATGAGTAGATTATCGCATATAACTCCTGTTCAGATACGGTCCATTTCAACTCAGCGCCGGTGAGTGATTTGCTAACAAATCCGATCACATGATGATTTCCGTCATCATCTAATTGATATAATTCTGACCCAATGGCGAACCCGGAACTGTCAGTTTGTAAGTAATAAGTTTTGTGTGGGTCGTAGTGTGTTAGCATTACACTTTCCAAGAACAAAGATTTTACGTTGTCAAATGTCTCCTGCTCTACGGCGGTCCATCTCCAAGGTCTATTCTTTTGTAACAAGTCGCATAATATTTTTGTTGACCCCCCGTATTTATCCGCAAACCTTCGATAGTAATTGCACAATCCCAGAAAACCTCTTACTTGCTTCACCCTTTTTGGTGCCGGGAAATTCTTAATAGCTGAAACTTTCTCAGGGTCCATACGTATGCCATATGGTGTGATTATGTGACCCAACATCTTTACTTCCGTGAATAAAAATTGACATTTTTCCAATTTGCAAGTCATATTTGCCGCCTGCAATCTTCCTAAAACTGCGTCTAAATGTTTTAAATGTTCGTCAAAGTCCCCACACGTGAATACGACTAAATCATCCAAATAGTTCGTGCAATAATCCTTCATCTCGCCCCCCAGAATTTTATCCATCGCGCGTGAAAAACTTCCTACCGACGTCTTCAGCCCTTGTGGTAGTACGTTGTAAACGAAAGATTTCCCATTATAAATGAAGCCTGTATATTTTCGACTTTCCTCACTTAAAGGGATCTGAAAGTATGCCGAATTCAAATCCAGAGTTGTTACGTGTTTTACACCGTGAAACTGCTGCAATATTTCTGACGTAAGAGGAGGACGTTCGACGTCTCCGGACATGTGAGAGTTTAATGACCTAGCATCGAGTAAAATACGCACCCCTCCGTCCTTCTTCAAAGTATAGGTCAAAGGACTCGCGAAAGGAGTCGCCATTCGACTGATTATACCTAGGTCTTCTAATTCTTTTATTTTGTTGTCAACCTTGTCCCTGTAAGCATATGGTACTGGATAAGATCGCTTGACGAAAGGCGCTTCATCTACCATCTTAATCTCGTGTACATATTTATCTGTTAAACCCGGTCGATCTATGAATACGCTACTGTGTTTATCCAAAACTATTTTCAATTTACTTTTCTTGACGTCATCTAGTCCTAGTCCGGCTACCATTGTCGCTATACTTTGTTCCGCCTCTCCCTCTAGGTTTGACAAGTGGCTATGCTCAATTACATGTATTACCTTACTTGCGCAATCTATGGTTTTCGCGCACGACTGTTCTGCTGATTTACCTTTCGAAATTACTCCGGAATTTATGAGTTCAATCTCCCTCCTTCCCTGCTCTGTAAAAATTATTAATTCCCGCTTTTCTCCACATTTTACCTCCGCAGAATAATTATCCAACCAGTTTACCCCTAAAATTATAGATCTTATTAATTTTGGCACTATTAAACATGACGTATTTATTTGGAAATCTCCGAAACGCAAAGGTATTAAAACTAACCTCGATATTTTTAAGCTTTTCTGTCCCATTGCCCCTTTTAATTGCATAGTATTCACAGGTAGAATTGGGTATTTCATCTGATCACTCAAGTGACACTCCCAGAACTCCTGTGCAATACAAGTTATTTGACTGCCTGTATCTATTAAACAACTTACTTGTATCCCATCTATATACGCTTTGGCCTCGGGTAATTGCGATAACGTATTCCCCTTTCCTACCTCATCGTAATCATTGTCCTCGAATATCGTATTAAATCCCACTATATCTCTCCCCCCCTCGTGTTCCCGCACCTTTACCTCGTTCCATACGTCGCTAACCTGTTGTAGTGAGTTTACAAACGCATTCACTTCCTCTTTTGCAATCGATTCACTCTCAAATTCACTCTCTTTTCTACGTACCGCCTTACATGCCTTGATTGGAGTCGTTATTCCCTGTCCGTTTTTTCCCAAACCTTTCGTTATATCCCAATTATACTTTAACATGATTTTTAAAGCTACGTTATGCTTTGGCGTCGCTGCCCTTAGTTCTTCTGGAGTCGTAATCCTCAGAGCGTTTGGACCGACTCGCTCTCGTTTCCCGCTACTTCAATCATGCATAACTCCTTCCCATGGTCCGAGGTTGTAGCGCCACTGATGATTACCGGTACACCCGATCCACTGCATGCCCTGCATCCTGTCGTTTCCGGTGCCCCTCCGATGGCTGCCACCTTCGGTCGTACTGCATGTCGTCGATCTCTAAAATTTTCATGGCCACTCCTCTCTTCTCTACTTCTCTTGTCTATGTTCTTGTCCTGCGGGGCGCAAACCATGTTATCTAGTTTTCGCAAAAACTCTGCAGCATCCAATTCATCCCCTTGTTCGCGAGAGAACCACAAAGCTTGAGTTTCTTTCGGAAAATGTCTCATTATCTCGTTTATCACCCCTAAAGGTGTGTCAGTAATTTTCAATGCCTTGGCGAGCTCCCAGTATTTTGCAAAATGCGCCAACATAGTTATATCCTTTTTCGGTTCCCATACCGCGTCTGATAATCTCCTCCTCATGTTTTTCTGACATATGTCTCCCCAATAGTTGGCGATAAAATCTCTTTCAAAATCTTCTATTTTACTCCAGCGTTTAGAATAAAGCTTCATCCAGCTTTTAGCACCAGCCTTTAAGCTCTCTTTAACAACCATCATAATATCAGTGCGATTGGTACGTCTTGTATAATCTTTTAAGTCTTCCAAAAATGCGATTGGGTTCTGAGTTCCCCCGCTAAATGTTGGCTTTTCTTGTGTGGGTAACATTTCAACAAGCTGAAGTACGTTTCGCGCCGTATTCGTTGCCGTAGTCTCCGTCGTCACAACCGTTTCTTTTTGTTTTTCCATCTCTTGTATCCTGCTGACTAGAGGACTTAGAGCCTGCTGTATAATGAGGGTAATCTGCCCTACATCCATTTGAGAGCTTCCACTTGCTGTGCTTTCGACAGCGGCCACAAACTCTATTCTCTCCCTGTCCTGTCTGGTATTTCTAGGCATCTTTCTATTTCTCTCCGCTAAACTCGATGACAGTGAATGAACCCTTTTCTCTGCGTCTTCCCGTTTCTTCTCTTTTCCACACTCACTTGTTTTTTTTTTTTTGTTATAATATTATTTTTAATCTACTTTTAAAGCTATTTTAACTCTACGTTTCCTCTGTAAAATGGCTTAAATCATATAAAATTTCATCTCTCTCTTTTTTTTTTCGCTTTATATTTTTTTTCTTTATTCGGTTTTTTATTTTTTTATTTTTTATTTCTTTAGTGTTTTCTTTTTTTTCTTATTTTTCTTCTTCTTAATTTTCATTGATTTTCCCTGTAACGAAATTTCTTTTCGAGTTATTTCGGCTCCTTCTTCAAGTAAAATCTCGCATTGACTTTTTCCTGTACTTAACGAGCTGCATCCTTCCTCTTCTATCATATCTTCAACGCGTAACTCGGACTTACGAGAATTTTGAAAAATATCTCGCAAATCTTTTCCTATAGTCACCTCACTATTTTTTAATGTTTCTCCTTCCGTTTTTTGTTGTTCATCCATTCTCAATAAAATCTTTCTCTCAAAATTTTTTTTTTGTTTTTATTCTGTCAATAAAAGGTCACAAAACGCACGCTGTCCTCTAAATACACACACGTAACACGTTATTTTATTTTGTGTAAATAGTTGTGTACCATATTCAATAATACAATTCTTTTGTTTATTTTTTTCTCAAAACGTTAATGCTTCTTTTAAATAAACAATCAATTGTTTATACTTGACGTATCCACTCTTCTCGAGAATTGAAGCGATTTGTTTATCTTTAATTTTTATCTAATGTTTGATCTTTTATCTGTGGTTTATCTATTTTTTTCCAACCTTAACAATGTTTTCTGTTTATATATTTTTTTTCGTGGATACGTAAAGAATGTTTCAAACACCCTCGGCCTTGCATTTGTTATTTAATTCAACAACATTAAAATTCCTGACCTATTTTTGATGTTTAAAGTACCGAGTCATTTATCAAAATACCAATGGGTCTTGTTGATAAACATTCAGCCGTGCATTTGTTTACGTATTGGGATTTATTGCATTGCATACTTTTTTTATAGTACCAAGTTGTCAAATTAGCAAGCCCTTGAATATTTCGCTTTGTTATATGTATGTACAACATACATATACATACACATACACATATATATATATATATATATATATACATATATATATATAAATATACATACATACACATACATACACATACACATATACATATTATTTCCTTTTCCCACAAGGAACAACCCTTTCTAAGTGCAATCAAATGTTTTCGAAAGCGGTGATCAAACAAATTTAACTATAAATTCTATGAACAATTTTGAACGGAAGGTGAAGCTTGATTTTTATTTTATTTTCAAATGATTTCTAAAAATGATTTATTTTATTGTTTATTTAATCAAAAATTTATTTATTATTTTTTTTTTGTAATTAAACAAAAATCAATTTAAATCAATCAATTAATTAATTAGATCAATCAATTAATCAATTAAAACTTCTGCTAATTAAACGATTTTATTATTATTTTTATTTCGTTTTACGTCGACGTAGTAACACGATGTTATGAAATTATTATCATTTACATTGTTTACGTTTCAACCGCAGTAGTAATGCAATTGTTTACATATATCCGCACTGTCATGTCTAATGTTTACAAAACATTTGAGGAGCCATCATTTGTTTATTTATTTTTGTTTTAATCGTTCCGTATTCGATGTTTATTTAATAACACGACCGAGATACGATATTTTATTATTTCAAAGATGGGGTTATTTGTTTGTTTATTTAACGTTATCATTCGAGTATTTATGTATACGTGTTCATTTAAGGTTCGGTTTTTCAATTTTAGTTTTAAATTATTATTTATTTATTTCAATTTAATTTTAATTTCGAAAAGCTTATTATTTCCAATTTATTATTAGTTTCGAAAATCTTCCACTTGTAAAACTCTCTCCTTTGGTCACGGCAACAGCTGTAGTGATCCGTCTCGACACCCTACCCGCCGCGGATACTAATTTGTGACGATCCACCCTCCTGGGCTACCCGGCACCAGCTGTAGTGAACCTACCCCTGGCCTTACTAACTTCTATGGGTCTCGGGACCTCCTGTAATGTACCTGTGGGGTTACCCGGCACCCGTTGTAATGATCCGTAGTCGTCTACCCTTGGTTTTTCTATTCTTTCCCTTTAACACTAGCTGTCGGGATCTACTGGCTACGCTACCCTTATCTTTTGGCCTTCGATCAATATACCCTTGTATCTAGCTACACCTAACTTTTCCTTAAACCCCTGCGATTTTCTCACAGTAAATAAGATTTAAGATTTTATTGCACATTATTCCTATTCACCACGTTGTGTGATTTTTTGATTCGGTAATTACATTTGAATGTGTAAATTAATACACATACACATGTAGAGGAAATAATGTAGTGTGTGTGGTAACCTCAAATTCTTTTGGAGTAAAGTGTGAAAGAATCTCGTTTGATAAACTGACCCCGTTTTTTAGATTGTTTTATTTTATTTTCAAACCTATACTCGTATTACCCGCCTTTTCTCAACTTGAACGGAGTGTCATTGACGCTAATCCTACAGTGAATTGTCAGCCGGTTTATAAAATTCAAAGTCGTAGTTTTCTTACCCGATTTTTTCCTGTCTATAGGTTTACATTGGGTTATTTTAACATAACCTGGAAAGAGTGAATTTTGACATGCATGCTAGGTTCCTTGCGAAGCTCTCAATGTCGTCGTACTGCACCTAAATGGTCAAGTTATTATTGTTATTAGTATACACTACATGTACTGGGGAAGGGGAAGGTGAGGAGGGGTGATAGGAGGATCTGGGGAATGTTGTTTCCTGAATAAGTCGGCTCCTCCTCTAACCAAATAGATACTGGTGACCAACATTCCAGACAAAGACTCAATCATTACGTTTGCTAGGATGGTCCTTAAGTCCTGATTTTGTTCTCTTGCATGAACTTCATTGCTACGAAAGGGTCCCTTCACGCCAGATGAAAGAGCGCAGAGTCCTCATGTTACTTCCAGTATTATTCCGACTTCCTTTCCTCCAGATTTGATTTTAACTCGACTGATTCTAGAAGGGGTATGTCCATTTCTTCCCTTATCATGACTCTACTCGCGTTGAGTGCGTACGGAGCCGTTTGAGATGATCCTTTCGTCTCCTTCGTAGGATAATCATTGGCTTGCGTTCCTCGCCTCTGAGAGCTGACATAACTTCTACCTCGTAAAAACTATGTTTGCTTTCAGGTCGACATCGATGACAAATACGCAAATGGTCGATTGTTTGAATGCCGCGCCAGCGTGTCAAGTCAATACAAACTACACCTTCCTCCTCACGTGCAATTCGTATCTTTGACACCGTCGAAGGAATCAAAATCACTCCTCAAAAAAACAGTTGTGGGCTGTTTAATTCAGAAAATGTTTACGTACCTCACCGAGGAAGTGTAATTTCGCAGGGCAAATATGGATTGGTGGACTGTCTGATCTTGTTGTTTGCAGTGGTTTTTTATTGAAGGTACTGACCCCTCGTGTAAGGAATTAGGTAAGGTTACCCATCTGTTCAGAAAGGTATGAAATGGGAAAAAGGGTTGAATTGCGTAATCTGAAGGTTGAAGACTATCTGTCTTATGATTGTGGGTCCAATGGAATCCTTTAAAATTGAAATTTAAATCTCTATAATATTAATAGCGCAATCGATTGAGGGTAAGTATATGTCTGTTGGAATCATAATACTAAACCGAAGTTGAATATGCTGGTTCGTTAACCTCTGGCGGAATGTGATACCCGAGAAATGTTTATATAAGGCCCATTTAATTGTTTGTTTATAAAACACTTGGTTTGGCCTACTGCCCTAGATCGGAGGATTCTGATTTCAAGGTGAGGTACCTCTAATATATTCATGTTGGATCTCGATAGTGATAATATCAATAATAAGATGATTTACAGAGCGCCGTTTTAGGGAAACTCATATATATTTGCATTGTATTTATTGAGGTGAAGGTCACAGGTGACGAAATGACGTTAGTGCTAGGTATTTGAGATGACCTAGTTCTGGCTGTCAAGTACCGTTGATAGGTAAAATCTATGGTTAGGTATTTCAGAATGACCTACTTCCTGTATAGGTACTTGGATGGATAACCTATATTCTCAGTTAGGCATTTTCGTTTTATTGGAAGGAGAAGGTCACAGGTGACGAAATGACGTTAGTGCTAGGTATATTTGAGATGACCTAGTTCTGGCTGTTAAATACCGTTGATAGGTAAATTCTATGGTTAGGTATTTCAAAATGACCTACTTCCTGTATAGGTACTTGGTGGATGACCTATATTCTCAGTTAGGTATTTTTGTTGACCCAATTTCTAGTTAGGTACTTTGTGATGCGGCTGAACATACATCACGCTAACCTGTGGAAAAACGATCTATAAAATGTTACATTTTGTTAGTGTCAATCATGCTATTTCGCAAAAAAAATCGTAGACACGTACAACTGCTGCAGAGCTCTCCGGGGTCTGGAAAATGTTTAATATTGAGCACTTACCGAGATCTCTCCAAATTACCAATTTTCCACTGGGAATACAACAGCTTGGCAATATTTCACTGTGTTTATCTTACCTTAAAATTACAAAATTTGTGAATTTAATTTCTCAATATTTCTCCCTGATCTAAGAAAATATAACTATTTCTAAGTGACTACCTCCTTTGATTACATTGTACTTAATGTTCAAATTCTAAAGTTTTCTAAATTGTGCAATATCCCTTTCCGTACTTTTTATGACATTATTTAAAGTTATCTAACGTGAAGGATTTATTTAAATTTTCGAACAAAAAAATGGAGTCCGTTTTCCTCTCAAGTCCGTTGTAGTATATTTATTTAAATTTATTTAATTCGTGAACTTAATCCTCCTTCCTTTATTTTTATATCAATAATAATGCACGATGTTTACTGTTGATTTATTTTAATTATTTGGGATTTTTCTCTTTTCAATCACATTTAAATAATAATCGCGAATAATTTTTAATTTTCACATAATTTTATCAAATTAGATAATTATTATTTTCCCGAACGCCTTCCTATTTCACAATAATAACCGAACTCTGTCTATCAATACTTTGATTATTATTTTATTTAAACTTTAAAATAAACTTTTTCTACACTTAGATGTACGCACTTTAATTTAAACACTCGGATTTATTTTAAACTTTATTTTTAGGCACTGTTTAATATTTATAAAACTAATCACTTTTGTTATTTAATTTTTAATTTTTATATATTTTATAAACTTCACTGAAGTGTTGATCATTTTGGGGCACGATAATCTTTTTGTTTACACTCACAACACCCTTTATTTTTTTATTTATCACCATTTTTATAACTAAATTAATAAGGTAATTATTTCCACTAAAACTTTTCCGTTTAAATGCAAGTCACTTTAATTGTTAGCACTAATAATTATTATTTAATTCAACTCTTTTACTTTCACTTGATAAGAATAAAACCAAATTCTAAAGGAAACTCTAAGTGTTGAAAATTATTTTGAACGAATTTATAACAACACTCTTCAATTATGTAACTGGACTTAGAACTTTTGATCTGTAAATTTCACTTTGAAAGTTAGCCGTACGTATGTCGCGTTATTGTAGATAATCCTTCCGTTGTCGAATCAACCCTCATTCTCTGCTCGTCATCAGCATTTATACCTCCCTCAATTCCAGAACATCTTAACTCCACTTGTCCTGGCATAAAATAATGATTCCTATCAACTCGTAATTTTTTGAAATGGACACATTATTATCGACTGTCTTGACTTAAGTCATTTTGTTTCGTGAAGAAATATTTTTTAGTTGCAACCCCCCTAGCTATTTCAGTCACTCGCGGAATTCGGATCCGGACTGGTAAATATAATCAACTATTCGCCCAACCTTTCTGAGAATACAGATCAAGTGGATATTTTATTTATACATATAAAATTTATTTTGTAAACGAATATGTCCATGATCGCGGACACAATGCGAGCCTGTCACTGGGTGCAAATACGCTATTTTCCCGTTGATTGAGTACATCTCTCTTCACTTTCAAATTTTTTGATCCAAATTTTAACTGAAATACCTTCAGACTCTTTCAACTTTATAATCGATCATTTAGTTGCACATTTTTCCTTCGTTTTTCGCTGAATTTTACAGCAAAAATGGCTTTCGCCATGCCCATCTATGTATGTATTAAATTTCTTTCTGAAACCGGTAGAATACCTATATTCGTCATTATGTGCATTCTATTCACCCTCGAATCGTGCTAATTTCGATGTGATTTAATTTTTTGGCACCATTTTCTGATTTTAAAAAGGGTTTCCGTTCTATAAAACATTTTTCCCTCTTTCCAAAGTGATTTGCCATGTATTCAAACGCTTTCCAATAATTTAAGGGGAACTTAATTTTGTCAAAGCATTTTTTTCTTCCATTTTCTTGCACCTTCACTACAAACGTATCACCAATTCGACCCCGTTTAAATGTCATCTTTAATTGTTTTATTCAAAGTACGTAAGTATTTTGTTTCACTCACCCTGGGAAAAGCATTAATATCCATTAAATATCTATGTTTATCATTCGATTTGTTTATATCCCAGGACTCCGCTATCTCTGTTTACGTTACGTATTATTTTAATGTGTTTCCTCTGTTTAGATTATCTCATAAGACCAATGTATTTTTTTACGACCTCTAAAGCTATAAAAGGGTCCTTAATTGCTAGAAATCATGTTCAAATTTTGATGTGTTTATGTTTTGAATTCGTCGGCGGCCGATAACCTTTTATATCCGAGTTTCTCCCTTGTTAAATCACATGTCTATACTCTGGTTTTTCCTTTAAATTTCATGGTTCCGTACGTCCAACCATTTCCTTCTATTTTCCAACAAAATTGGCTGTCGGTTTTCAATAATATTATAACCCTCGCATTAAGATTAAAGCTGTTTTCAGTGTTTTAAGCTATCCGCCATCTGTCGATAAAGTACGAATTTTCCTTGATTTTCTTTTCGATTTGCCGTTCCTCTCGACTCACTATACCATATCAACTCTCATAATTGTATATTTCCCGTTTTCTGATTTATACAAATCTTAGTTCGGAATTCTCGTTCTGTCTCGCCTTTTACGTCAATTTTCACCAATGTTCGTAAGTTTTTTAACACCTCAATCATTGTGTGTAACTTTTCCTTTATCGTACTGACGCATTTTATACATCTGATTTTCATAATCATTTTACGTGAACTTTTTTTGTCATCTCGGAGGCAGTTTCTTCCCGTACTTCAATGGTTGATTATCCCTCTACTGCACTCGTATTGTAAACATTTGCTAGGGTCATCGTTCCGAATGCACTGATCGTGTGACTTTGTTTATTTCTCCGGGCATGAACCCTTATTCGATTTTAATAAATCTCAAGGTTGGATCCATTAGTTTCTTGAATTATGTCTCAAGTCCAAAGTTCAAAGTGGTCTTTCATATATTGTCACGCCTCCTGTTTCTTGATTGGATAAAACTTTTCTGTGAGACTCCACCCTTAAAGTTTTAAATATCACGTTTTTATTTATCGACATCTTTCGATGGAAGGAGAAATCACCATAATCTTGTTGTTTTACAGATCTCTCTAATAGTTTGTTGATTTATCGCAGGTGTCGCTATAGTGTCCGATTTGAACTTCGTTTGGGTGGGAAAAAAAAATTGTATGAGCTTTTCCGATGAAGAAAATCCTCCTTTTTTTTTTCTCTTTCGAAAGTAATGTTGAAGTCGTCACATGGTTTTCGCCGACGTTTCGTTTGCCCTCATGTATGGGAAGACGTCTCAGAGGTGAGCGAGTTATTAAAACACCATTAAATAAGGCAATATGTTATTGGCCTTTGACTGGGATCGTAAAGGATCTACTTATTGATTAATAATGCTCTAGGTGATACCAATCCTTAAATCCTTCCCTCTGTTCCTCCTAATATATGGGTAGAAACCTACTGATTCGCCCTTTGATTACGGTCCTTTATTACAAAGCTTTTAAAAAATGTTAGTAATGAAGACTCTTCAATACACCGACATTAACTTGCTAAAGAAATACATCGGATTTGGTGATGTTATTTAAAATCACAAATAACTTCATTGACAGTCCTGATCTTCTTCAACAGTCGCTTACTTTTCATCTTCATCTTTGCAATACCCACTCTTAATGACAGATTCACATATTCAACACATTGATATTTTTATCTCGACTTTACGGGACATAAAACGAAAATCATTAAACAACATGACTCAGATTAGATAATTTAATCTTCCCTCCCATATATTCCTGTCCTTCGTCTATTTATCCTAATCCTTACCCCCCCCTCATTAATTAATATTAAAAACACACTTTACACTCTCACACTTTATCATTAACTGTCTTCTGTGGAAAGTTCATAATTAGCATTATTCACTATTTTATTATTGTATGTATGTATAATTTAAGATTTGCTGATTTCCCAAAAATAAATAAATAAAGGTATCACAAAAATTCGAAAACATACTTTGAGGATGTTGAAAAAAAAACTTATCTGCCTAACTGGGATCATCAATGCAAATATTCGAAAAATAATAAACAGGGGAGGGGGGGGGGGGGTTTGCAAGATTATTCTTTTCACATATTTTTTTTATTATTTGTCAGTGTAAGAGACGTACCTGTCGATGGGTCCTGGTATTATTTAGTGTAAAAATAATGTATATGACATTTTTGTCTCCGGTGACTCTTTTTTTGCTAAATAAAACATTAAAAAAATATGTAAATATTGTAAAATATGTATATGTCGGAGTGTGGGTTGGGTGGTTACTCGGCCGAGTGACCAATGAAATAAAAAACAACAAAAAAATGTCGTTGGGGTCCAAAATTTTATGTTGGGGTGTTATTCGGCTGAGTGACCAGTGAAATAAAAAACCACAATAGGAAATGTCGTCGGGAACAAAATTTTATTAATCACAATAATGTCAGGAATACCGATTAAAGGCACTTCACTTAAAGTATACAGGGTGTAACAGGACGTACCCTAGAGATTTTACCCAGCGATTCCTGAGCATATTTGGAGTAATAAATGTATTTATCATTTTGCTGTCCGATGACATTTTTTTCTAATAAAAACATTGAAAATATGTTTTCACCACGCGTCGCAACTGAGTTTGTTACTACAGAGCGCATTCATATTCCAGCGTGTCCTTGATAAGCGTTGTGACTCATTCTAGCAGCATGCCGCATGCACGTAACAGCGCGTAAATCGCTCAAACCAATCGCGACGGGGTATTTCCGATAGCGATGGGATCAGTAGCGACGTGTGATCAAAAAAATTTTTGTTTTTAATAGGAAAAAAATATCATCGGACAGCAAAATGACAAATACATTTATTACTCTAAACATGCTCAGGAATCGCCGGGTAAAATCTCTCGGGTATGTCCTGTTACACCCTGTATACTATAAAGACGGAATGATGTTAATTTGAACGACTTGTCCTAACTACAAAATTACATACATTCCGCCCGACTTTATTTGAAGTACGTACTATTATTTACATAATTACATGACTTAGCATTTACATAAATACATACCAAGTGCTTCGTTTGCGAGCAACGCCTACTTTGATGTGAAAAGATATAAATCTGTATATTTAAAACTACGATGCATATAATAAAAAAATAGATTCCAGTAAAACTGGTCTTAAGTAAGATTGGTCAAAAGATTGATAAGATTGATCTAAACCAGTGGTTCCCAAATTCCTAATTATTTTTATATATTGTATCGACATATAAATGAGTTAAAGATAAAGTTTAAGCCTAATACATTTGCCTAATAAAATATGTGTGTGAGTATTTTTTTTTCATTATGAGTAATTCTAGTTAGATAAAACGTAAAGTAAGCCATTTTTAAAACTTTGTTATGTTTGCATTCAGAAATGTTATATTTAAAAAAATATATATCTATAGATATGTTAATTTCGATTTACAAAATTTGGTAGCGTATATCATCACCTTTCAAAACTACTTTTAATTTTCGGATGCGTTCAAAAATATTCCATTTATTTGGATTTTATTGCAAAGCGGAATTATTTTGACCTTCCGACGAAATATGCCCGAGGTCTGAGGGGTTAAGATTGTCATATTGTGATAGGTATAATATAAATGTGATGGGTATGCACAGGGCCGCCGTGCTGGGTGTTCAGACCAGGGGTGTTACGGATATTCGCATCCGCAAATGCGGAGTATTCGCATTAATTTAGACATCCGCTTCACTTAATGCGGAGCATTGACAGATGCGGATTCATATCCGCAACAAGTAACGACATGTAAAGAAAGTGGGCGGGATAGGAGTGGCGCGTGCCTCGCACGTGTTAAGTTCGTTCGTTAACTGACCAATAGGAAGGCACACATTGTGACAAGATTCTACAGGTTTTGTTTGTTTTAGTTAACGACTTGGTTTCTATTGTGAATCAATTACAGTGTTTGTTAACTGTGTTTATCTATGCGTGGTTGATGAATATTTCGATGTTAATATATATGTATATATTTCTTCATAACACAACAAAGTTTCAGAGGAAAACGAAATTTCTAATTTTTTTTTTGGTTTTATTTTTCGTTACGCAATTATGTACTTAAGCAATAATAATATGAACTAAACCTGTCAATTTGTCTGTCCTGGAACGGGAAACTTTCCTAGTTGGATAGGCAAAGCTTCCTAATATGTAACTTGTACTTTCTTTTGTATCTATCTATAAATAAATAAAATAAATATTAAGGGAAAAAGTAAATAAAAATACCGCTACTAATAAATAGCATTATCTGGACTTATTTTGTATTACTATTTATTAAATATAATTCACCAGTTGTTAACTGAATTATTTTTTATTTTTTTAAAGCTTTAGTCTTAAATGCTAATAAGTAAACTAAAACTTTTTCGTTGTTTGTTTTTGGGGTGTTATGCCGTGTTGTGCTACCTCCTTCTTTAGCCGACGTTTCGGACAGCGTTGCAGTGTCCATCATCAGGTCAGATCCGTCGTTGTGACGGATCTGCCGGATCTGCCCTGATGATGGACACTGCAACGCTGTCCGAAACGTCGGCTAAAGAAGGAGGTAGCACAACACGGCATAACACCCCAAAAACAAACAACGAAAATGCTTTTGGCCGTGAAAATCTAAAAACGTAACCAAACCAAAAACTGTTTTAGTTTTGTTCTCCAAATATGATTATATGAAACATAAAAATTAAATCGATTTTCATTTATTTATGTATCAAAAATTTAAATATCTTTAAAAAATCCGGTAATCCGCATCCGCATCTGCGGATGTGAACCTCTAATAATCCGCATCCGCATCTGCCGATGTCAATTTTTTGCATCCGCAACAACCCTGGTTCAGACCTCCGTGAAGGTTAATCCTTTAATTTTATTTGTCATTCATTAGTTCATTACTTACTTACTAATTATGTTTTTCATTTCAAACTGCGCGGGATCCGAACTAAAAGAGTTAAATGTAATATTTTTACATTAGCTCCACACAGGAGGCCTTGAGAAAAAGAAACTCCCCCAGGGCCTACGCCATCTTTGGGGATGCTAAGGTCTTTTGATTTTTGACAAAAACGGCGCTATATAAATCAGCCAAATATTATTAAAGAAATGTGTACCTATTATTTATTCAGGAGTAATAGAAATTATAAATTTTAATGATAGTTTAAATTAAGTCAAGTACAAATTTAGAAAAAAATAGTGTGATTTTTTTCTTTCTTCAAAACCTTTTTATGTTCGCAAGGCGATCAATCATTTTTGTATGGCATACCTTCCTACCCAGTGCTGAGACTCCTCGGGCGTGCGTCCAAACAATTATTATTTTAATGCAAAATTTGCACATAACTAAAATTAAAAACCAATTACAATGTGAAGGCTCCATTAACGTGTAGTTAATCACTATTCGGCGAGAGAACTGGCCTCAGAATATCCGATTTAAAATTAATAGTACGTAAACTAGTCCCAACGAGAGCTCGGACGGACTTCATCGACGTTCTTCCCTTTCCTTCGAAAATACCAAATATGCTTCAGTTTCAGTGCCGGCAACCGGGGCGTTTATTTAATATAAAATTTATTGATTTACAGTTTTATATTATTTTACCTGCCTCACTACACAAAGTCTGTTCCGAGGCGGGTAAATAACATAATAAGTATATTTATTTAAAACGATATGTTTCAGAAGAGACATGTATTAATATAGATATGCATTAAAAGAGATATGTGTTAAAAAGATATGTGTGCAAAAAAGCAAAAAATAAATATATATATTATATATTTACAAACCTTCTTATTTTGATTTTATTATTTGTTACACTTCCATCAAAAGCTTGCATACGTAATAAAAAAAAAATAAAAAAAATTAAATGGTGATATCACGTACGATCTCTCACTGGGACTAGTATAATCTTCTTTTCACTTTCAAATTATAGTGGTAATATTTGGAAACCAGCCCCTCTTGCACTAGAATTCGAAAACCATTAGGCGCTTTTAACATTCCCACGTTTACGGCCCGGCGACGGCACGTCCAAAGAAACATCACCATCTCAGTGAATTCTTTCTTCAGACTTTATTTAATAAGGTAGGTACCATGAATTGAAAAATGCGGTAGAGAAAATCCAAATAAACAAGACAATTGTACATTTTAAGAAAAATATCTACTGATTTAGTGGTTGGCCATCTAGTCAAAGTAGAGCTTGTTTGAATAAACAAATTTATATAATTTTGCAAACAAGTTAACAAGGCTTCGCCATGATCAGATAATAAAATTAGTTTATTTTAACGAAATATGTTTCTGTCCACTTGTGGCAAGTCACAATGGCGTAATAAAATCTCTCTGTCCAAGATGTTTAGAAAATAAATACAATCAACATAAATACAGTGCCTGAACCCCGATGCATTTAGGTATGGACAATCCACCCACATCGGATAAATAATATTTGCATACAAATGTACTGGCAAATCATTATAAAGATCGTACGTTGAAGATATTTGTGCCCACCGATGGCGGTTCAAATAGGTTTAAAATAGTTTAAAACACTCTCTCCCCTTCCCTCTCACCTCGTAGTAGTCATTCGATACAGTAAACCACAACATAAGCAAGGATCTCTTTGAAATGATTCTACTGTGTGTAGTCAGAGTTATAAGTTATACGCATAGAATAAATAATATTATAACAATTTTTTTTCTTTATTCAGTGCATTGTTTATTACATTTCTTGATTATTTTTCGGCCACTGTTCTAGGATACGTGCCCGTGTTGTGGTGGTCAAACAGTACCTTGCATACATATTTGAATGGAAACAAATATTTCGTTTATCCCAACCGCCCTGCATTCCGTCTCACTTACACTCGCCTGAAATCGGAGATCTCCATTCGAAAATATAAGCCCAAATTGGGCAAATATTTTAATTACGTTTAAAAACTCCCACCATGCACAACTTGCGTAATATTATTGCTGAATCATCTATAAATTAGTCCCAGCATCAGCTCGTACGGATGTCATTGACTTTCGTCCTCTTTCTTCGCACGCGTCATGTTTGAAAACGAAAAATACAGAAGATACCAGAACGACGACGTCACGAACGATCTCTGGCTGGGACTAGTATAGAAGGGTTAAGTTTTATAAATATCATATTGGTAACGAATCAAATCAATATCAGACTTTTTGCGAGCCACCAGAGGCCCTAGCACGCTCGCTTTATAACGATCGATAGGATAACTATCGGTAACTTCTCATCGTTCCCTACGACAACTGCAGATCGCAAACGAATCGGTGACAGTTTACAATGACTAAGTGTCCTTAATATATTCGATATCAACTGTCGTTTGTACGTTTAAGATCTGCAGTTGTCCTAGGGAACGATGAGAAGTTACCGACAATCGGTCGGTAACTTCACATCGAGCGACCGTGCTAGCACACCAGGGGTGCTAGCATGGTCGATCGATAAGGATCGGTAGGATAATTGTCGGTAACTTCTCATCGTTCCCTAGGACAACTGCATATCGCTAACGTACAAACGACAGTCGATATCGAATATATTAAAGACACTTAGTCATTGTGAACTGTCACCCATTAGTTTGCGATCTGCAGTTGTCCTAGGTAACGATGAGAAGTTACCGACAATTATCCTACCGATCCTTATCGATCGACCATGCTAGCACCCCAGGTTGAGTTGAACAACTTATTTTTATCGAATCTTAAGCATCAGTGTACCCACTGAACACTCACGCCAGTGACATTGATTGTAAATATTGCCTCTAGTGTCCGATACAGCATCATTGAACAAGCCTTTTGCGAACCCGCATAAAATGCAGTGTATAATATTGTGAATTGATTCAATAATACCTAAGTAATCTTCCCTTCAGATAGTTCTGCAGCTTTCTGGTTTCTTACTCTGAAAATAATTTACTAAATCTAAAGTACCTAAATTTCTAGGACTGAGAAGCAAAAGATTGTTTTAATTTTTACATAATTTAATTTTATTGTAGGTATTGCCCAAATTTCTTCTATCCCATATCATTTATTTATTTGTTATAACTAAAATACATTTAAATTGTATTGACATTTTGACTGTCCAACTACGTAGGTTTCCCGTTCTAGGACACCCAAAGTTAATATTTCTGATTATGTCGTCGTGTTAAATATTTTTAATTTTAATATTTCCCCCCAAAATTATTCATACGATTAGAATTAGCTACACGAAGAAAAATGTTATTCTAAAATACGATAATTTTATTCGTAAAAACGGTTAGAAACGGGACTGGGGGCCTAGTCTATATCTCTCACAGCGCCCGTAACGCGGGTTTAGCTACGTCACGAATCCGTATTAACCCTCCTCTGACCGTGCTAAAAACTTTCTCGCGCTCCGATGCTGTACACTCGGTAAATATTAGTGTAATGTATTTATTTAATCCAATACATAAATGTATTGTGGAGGAATACCTAAAATGTTAACTCTATGTTTAGTATATTTACAAAGATGTTTCAGTAAATACAAACCGTGACAGCTTAGTTCACAGCACCGTCAAGAAAGGTTAAACGGCAAACGTGCTTGTTTGTGAAACCGAAAGATAGAGACTAGGCCCCCTGAAGTTCTTACGAAGAAATTAACAGGGTTTCAATGTTTATTGGCGGGAACATGTAAGAATAATTTGTTGGTATACGTAATTTCACCAATTGAAATTAAAAATACAAAATACCAGAATCTTATCGTGATTTATGTTTGGGGTAAAAGTAGGTAGCTCAACACGCCATAGTACCCCATAAATCACGACAGGATTATGGTCTAATGTATTTATAGACATAGATCACTCTAGAGCGTTTGATACTACCGACACATTGGTATCAAGATCCTACGTGTTTTGTTTTCAGAACTTCTTAAAAACTTAATAAACTATCGACAAATTAAGATAAAACTCTTCCAGACATACTGCAAGGCTAAATATTAAGTTAGAGGGGGGGTTCAATTTTTTGCCCAGCGTTGTAAATAATATTTTTTCACGATTTTTTTTATTTACAGAAATGATCACACATGATGCGGGCTTAATAATACATTCTAAAAAAACTAAATGAATGCATAATGTATGATCTCCACATGCCAAATAACATAGTAATCATAATCACGCTATTGATCAATAAAGCCATCACTTATAAAAAAGTCGCATTCCTTTGAGAGAAAGAATACACAATTTTACCTAGACCTGTAAATACGGAACTATTGAACTGTTAAAATCATAAATATGTATATTTGGACGGTCGATGATGTTGCACATGGAATGGGATATTCTCCTAAATAGTATCTGCAAACGTCTACGAGCTATAGCGGGGCGAATTCACAAAATTTTATATTTCAAGCCAATAACCACGTTTAAAATAATATGTTTGTCGCTAGCGGAATCTACAATCCGATATGGAATAACTTCTTGGGGGAACTCGTTCAAAACAATAATATAAATTGCATGCAGTAGAAAAGTCCATGGCTAGGTTGTTATAAAAGTATTTATTAGGGGAGAGATATAAAATTTTAATCTAAGTCCGATAATAAGAGGGTATTACCAGAGAATACTGGAAATCAGCCCTTTTTAAACCAAATTCTAGACGTATTGACTCTTCTTTACAAAAAAACATACATTGATTTTAAAAGATTGTTATTTTATCTAGTATACGCAGTTTTAAAATTTTGAAAAACTATTTTTAATATACTAAGGTTATACCGTTGGTCGTTGGCAGATTTGTTCAATTTTCAAACGATAGATTCTATTAAACAACACAAATTTCAAATCATATATCATACAACAAAATAAATCAATACATAATCTAGTAAACACAGTTTTCATAATTTATATTTTAGTTAAATTAAAATCATTCAAAAATAAATCCGAGAATGTGTTTTGTGACAAAAATACTTCAGTTTTTCTATTTTCTTAAGGTCTTACAAACTAAGATATTTCAAATTTTTTTTACACACTTATTTTGTTTAGACATTATTAAAAAATATTTATGATCAAAAATACTTACAAGAAGTACACGATATTTAATGATTTATCATCGTTCATTTTGAGCATTTTTATTGTTTATTTAAATGTAGGTACCTATATATTAAAGCATTGTTTTGAATGAAATAAATCGATATTAAATTTTTTATTTAAAAAATGTGATACGGGGAATAATCGATCTTTCTCTTTGGAACCTCCCTGTACAGTTGCAAGCATTTTTAAACTTTTATTCTCAGCCGCTGGTCAATCGCTTGTGCGATTGACATTACCTGTATGGAGGACTTTAACTATTTGTCCGCCCGTGTACGAGTGATTGCCACCAAAAGTTGATAGAATGAATCGTCATAAATAGTGAGTCTATCTACCGAGTTTCAGCTCGATCGGTTGTCGGGTGAGGGTTAATTTCCACTTGCAAGATTCTTCATCCATTCATTCAAGAAAACAACAAAATCGAAATTTAATTCTCAATGCATTTGATTATGTTGTCTATTTATCTAACTATATATGTTATAGCTTTGTACAATTAATGCTTTTATATATTTTAAATATATATTTTTTTTTTTATAAAAATGTTTCCGGGTTACGAATAAACTGACAATATTTGAAAATATCCTACTACCACCACAGAAAGCGGAAAATATTGCTTATGTCGTGATGGAGGACTTACCCATCCGAGAAATTGAACACGGAATATTTGAATATTTGTTCATGACAATATTTGAAAATCTTCTACTACCACCATAGAAAGCGGAAAATATTGCTTGTGTCGTGATGGAGGACTTAACCAGCCGAGGAATTGAACACGGAACGCCTGGGTGTGACCCAAACGCGATGCCAACTCGAGCACTGACATTTATTATTCCACATCTATTTTGTATATTTTTATTTTATTATGATTATGCTATATAATTATTGTTAAATCAACCTGCTGACAAACTGCTCTGGCAGTTCAGCGGGTTTTGTAATGAATGATAAAAAATAAATTGCTTATGGAAGAACATTATCATCATCCACTGGCCGCCCAATTATTACAAAAATGTCGACGACAATCCTCACAAACCTCTCGTGCTCCTTAAGAGGAGCGGCTGCGCGGCATTTTTCACACAAAACTTAGGTTTAGATTTGAGGCCAAAATACTATTACCAATCTGAATTGTACATTTTAAAAGATTATAATTATTTGTATCAGGCTCCACTTATATTTAATAGGCTTCCAAAACATATTAAGTCATCTGAAAATCTTTGCACATCTCTGTGCACATTTAAAACTATTTTTGTTAGCCGAGGATTGTCGAATTTTTTTTTTCATCTTTATCCTTTCTAAACTAATAGCATAATCTGCATAATATATTAAATATACCTAAGAGTATACCTTTTATTCATTTTGGTCCTTTTTTAAAGCATTTAATAGCATGATTTATTTAAAATAAAATTATTGAAAGGTAAGCATATATCTAGCATGGATATATGCTACTTTATTTGTGGTCATCAAGGAGTTAATTTTTTGATGATTTTAGATGCAACTTTGAAGTTTTTTTGTGATCTTAATGGTACATAGTACTAAAAATAATCCTACCGAATCTACTACGTAACCATATTGTAATTTAAAATATTTAAAAAAATCCTTTTTTGGTCGAATCATTAAATTTATGTACAAAAAATTTGTGTTCCAAGTTCCAACGTAAATTGATTGTTTGTAATTTAAATTTAAGCCATAATTATGCATTTTAATAATATTTATTTTTATTTATGTTATACTAGCTGATACTTAAATAAATAAATTGTTTCTCCCTTCGTGTCATTTCCCATTGGTCCCCGTTCCCCTTCCGCCTCCTCTTCCTCTTTCTCTTCCTCTTCCTCTTCCCCTCCCGCGTTCCATTTTCACATTCCCCGCATCCGCCCACCCATCTCCCGCTCTCGACTTTTTCGCGAATCCCCCCCCCCCTCACGCATTCTGCTTCCACCTTCTCCGTCTTCCCCTCTCCCTCGTACGCGAAGTCCCCCTCCTTAGTTCCCCATCCGACCCACCCGCAAACCCCTGCAGCCTTTTTTCCCTGCCGCTTAACTCCATAAAATA
This sequence comes from Limnephilus auricula, assembly GCA_951813805.1. Lineage (NCBI taxonomy): Eukaryota > Metazoa > Arthropoda > Insecta > Trichoptera > Limnephilidae > Limnephilus > Limnephilus auricula. The sequence goes on from OX638404.1 coordinate 15,682,777, forward strand.
CACCCATTTTTGTAACAACTCGTGTGACTTATTAAATTTTTTATGCAAATTTTATAATGCCAGAGCTCACCAGTATATATATATGTATACATATATTGAAATATTCACGGGCATGTTCACAACAATTCAAAAAAATGTAATAGCATCGGATGAAATTGTAATTTTAAGCGTATGAATAAATAGTATAGGAAATTATTTCATAACGCCAGAGTTCAGTATCCTATAACCATTCCGGGTATGCACACATCATATTCACAAAAATTAAAAAAAAAAATTAATAGCAATCGGATGAAATTGTAATCGCAATCGTATGAATAAATAGTATAGAAAATAATTTCATAACGCCAGAGCTCACTATCCTATAACCATTCCGGGTATGCACACATCATATTCCCAAGTATTTTGGCCTCAAATCAAAGTGTATAAAAATACCGCGTAGCCATTCCTCTTAACTCTTAACCAACCGGTTTTTTCTCACTTTGGTCACTGACAAAAAATTTGCCCCGAAAATCTCTTACGTCCTCATTAACCAACTGGTCCACATGACTTAATTTGGTTTGCAACACTTTATTTTGAAAATTAGGGTTTTTAACAGTAACTTGCTCAAATGAACATCTACATTAAAAACGCAGTATCACATAACACAATTCTTTTTGACATTTTTTGTGACCAAAGGTTGTTGATAATATGACGTTTCGTGCGTTTTTTCAAGTTTAGATATGATAATTTTTTTTTACATTAGCTTCACACAGGAGGCCCTGAAGAAAAAAAAACCCTCAGGGCCTACGTCATTTTTGGGGATGCTGTGTGGAAGTATTGTTATTGGGAAGGAGAGAGGTATGAAGGGTGGGTAGGAATCTGGGATCAATGTATCCAGGAGTGACGGAAATGATGAATCATGAATCCATCTCTCCCTTAGTGGTATAAGGCGATATGTCAAGAAAGGCCGGCTGGAGAGGTCAAAAGGATTCTCTCAACGACTCTACCAATCTGTCCCGCCACGCAGAAGGTAGGCAAACGCATCCACCGCCAAGACCTAGACTCACCTCACCCCATGTACCCGGGTACCCGTGCTAAGTCACCAAATGTAGGGTAACGTAGACTTGTCCAGGTCTTGGCGGCAGTTGCGCATGTCCACCTACTGCATGTCGGGTCCGACGGGAGAGACTGGTTGAAGGAGACTTTTTGACTTTGACCGTAGTGGGATTCCGGATTCATTCGTCCGTCACTCCTGGACGCACTGACCCCCCGATTTCAACCCATCTCTCATATATTTTTGCTTCCCATAACTTCCTATCATTCCTTTCCTAAAAATACTTATAAAAATAATTATTTTTGTATGCTGGCTTTCAACAAGTTAAAAAAAAAAACAAACAAATATCATTAGTCCAGCTACAGAACTATCACAAAATTTGAGTTCTTTGCTGACATCTTGTATTAAGAGGCTAGACTTTGAACCACACGCGGAACACCCGCGTCTGTCATTCTGTCCCGCTCACAATAAGCTCACGCACACTTACAATACATGCGAATGCGAAATGTGCGAATGACACAACGCTCAAATTTACCTACAGAAATCGCTCGAAAAGGGGTTTATGGAGAATACATTTTTCTACACCAAAACTTTCACGAAATTGAAATTTAAAAAAAAAAAATTTTTTTAGAAAGAAGAAGCTACGTCGGTAGCTTTTTATAATTTTATAATTCTTTATGAGAGTTGAGTTAGCAGCACTTTTTTCTTAAATAATATTTTTTGATAAATCGTACATGTTTGACAGTGAATGTTTACGTTAATACGAAACGCATCGAAAATTCGAAAACATACCGACACAGTTTTCACCCTCTAGAAGGCAGTATAAAAAAAAATATATTCATTTTGTGCAATTTTCGATGTAGAAAAGTGTTTTTTCCCGGGCGTCCTTTTTGTATGGGCCGAAAAACGAAGTCTATCATCTTAAATGTAAGCTTGTAGTAGAAATATTAGACACAAATAATAATGTTTGTTCTCATACCATACTGTCTAGTGGTGAAATATCAATTCGAATAAAATGTAGTATTGCAGTGCACTGTAAAACGCGTATAATTATAGACGAATTATATCGTGCTATTCACACGACAGTTGTTAATATGTCTGGACGAAGATCTGTACTTAAATACTTCTCTTCGTCATACAAGCTCGATTGTAATTCCATGGGCCAAATTTAAGTCCTGGTAACTGGAGATAGGGACGAAATCAATTATGTCGGGATAATCCTGGTACAGTTTGAGTCATTCAACTTTAGAGCAGCAAACAAAGTGTAACTATGTATTTTTCATTCATACATACATTTAAATATTTGGTCTTCTACACACTCCTGTGTTTATATAATAGGGAAGTTGAGTGAAAACTATATTGTCTTATAAAAAATATGTTCATGTAGATGACATGTAAACTTAAATTCCAGTATTTTTTTTTTTTTTTTAAATTCGTTTTCATAATTAAATTAATTCTACAAGTTTGAATTTTATTAAAGCCCGCGAAAACGGCCGGTATGAAACGGGATAGTGTGTGACGTCGTCTCACATCATCTGGTCCCTTGTTTGTGTGAAAAATACGAGAAAGTTATTATAAAACCGGGACACGCTTAATATGGACGAAAAAAATAAATTTTAAAAGTTTTAGTAGTTAAATATTAATTAATATCTACTAATCAATTCAGTTACCGAATTGCGAAAAAAATGCATTTCAATGCTTACTATTTTTAAATTTATTTTTTTCATCCATATTAAGCGTAACCCGGTTTTGTAAATATTTTATCTTATAGGGACCAGATGACGTCACGAACTCTCACGCACGGTATTATACTCTTAGCAGGCGTTTTCGCGGGCTTAATAAAATTCAAACTTGTAGAATTAATTTAATTATGAAAACTAACTTTAAAAAAAAATACTAGTATTTAAGTTTGCGTGTGAACATTGATAAAAAAAGGACTCAACTTCCTTATTCTGAAAACATTAATTTGATTGACATTATTTTATCGAGAATAAGGTATTTTCCATGGACATAGGAATATTACTGACCTGCCCTAAGTGATAAAAGCGTATTATTTCCCCCTCCCCATACCGGTTACATTTACATATTACATTCCATAGGTAAGCATTATTTTATCATAATTTTACAACATTTTAAGCTTATTCAGATCATATAATCAGTTTTAGTAACACATACTATGTATGACATTGAGACGATCGGGATACATGGCGAGGCATTTCTCGAGTGTGCTCGTCACTGTTTACTGGGGGTAAGTAAATTATGAAACATTTGTGAAAGTGTCTTAACTAAATACGGCAACAAAATATTCGACTCTGAAAACAGCTACGAACTCTTTGCCGTATTTCGACTTCGCAAATTTGTTAAAAACGTGGCGAGCAATTGGCGCTCCCATGTAAAAAGGTCTATTCATTCAAAAGCAGATTTTACTTTAAAGAACTAAATGTGATATTATAATGCGAGATGCCTATATACGGTCAGATCGATTTAATGACGAATCACATATCATCACAATCAACTCACCCCTCTTCGACCCGCTATGGTTGGTTTTTACCCCGCTCCTATATGTTCTTGTCTAGTAATATTCATATGTCTACGGTATTTTCACTATCTTTTAAATTTACTATAACGAATGAACGATTATCTACCGTGACGACTCGCAGAAACGGAACGGCGACGATAAAGTCTCGCGCTATCTCATTTATTTAATACGTTAATACATTTATTTATCAATGAAAATATTGAAATTACACATTATTAGTATCTACAAATAATCAGAAACATAAACTTTAGAGCTTACATTTTAACGGTTTTTTTTTGTTTTTTCTGGAGCCAGTGAGATTATGGCATCCCCAATTGTAGAGTATGTTGTGAGGCTGAAGGTAAGTAGGGAAGGGAAGGAGATGGGGAAGAGGAAGGTGGGAAAGTACCTGGCTAATCAGATCTAGTCACTAAACAAGGCTAAAGCCATTATTAAGCAACGTTTCAATTCTGAATGGTGGTCTTACACCAGGGCGATACTAAGAGTATCTGGAACGTGCCGCAAATATAACATATATTATTTTTATTAATTAATTGTGAAATAACACAAAATAATCAAATAAAATTTATTTGCGCACGCCGGGTTCGAACCCGCGACCTTCCGAATGGGAGTCAAGTGTCTTACCACTCGACCACGGACGGTCGTCGTATTCATATTCGTATTTGGTATTCATAGTTAGTAAAAATAACCCATTCCATATTAGCAGCATATTCCACATTCGCTGCATTTACCTACATACTAGGACATACAATACTCTACATAAAATGCCGACATCAGTTTCTTTCAAATTGGTCTAAACTGCTTTCGCACTTCTCGTTTTCAAAACTTGTAATATAAAATGATATTTATTGAATTGCACAGGTTTATAGAGAAGGTGTTCTCAAGAATTTGACACTGACATCAATTGAGTGCCATCTATAAATTTAAATAACATGTACATTTAATGTGATGACATTTTATTTGTAACACGAAGCAATTCTTAATTTTCAATTGCTCAATAAACCTAACAGTTAAATGTTATGTGTTTAAACACCCGTAAATAATAATTATTCTGCCGCTTGCCAGAAAACTCGGTCATTAAGACGTTATTGAGAGCTTTTCAAAAGCCAAGAAAGTAAAGTAAATTAAATTCACACCAATCGGTAGGTGATTCTTCGCTCCGACCTGAGGCCCTAGCACACTCGATCAATAACGATCGATAGGATAACTATCAGTAACTTCTCATCGTTCCCTAGCATGACTACATATCGCCAACGAATATGTGACATTTCACAATGACTAAGTGTCCTTAACATATTCGACATCAACGGTTGTTTGTATGTTAGCGATGTGCAGTTGTCCTAGGGAACTATGAGAAGTTACCGATAGTTATCCTATCGATCGTCATCGATCGAGTGTGCTAGGGCCTCTGGCCCCCCTGCACGGAGAAAAATGTTATTCTAAAATACGATAATTTTATTCGTAAAAACGGTTAACCGCTTGGACACATAAGCTTGTTTTCACGATAATTTAACGTAGGTAGACATAGGTATGACGTATGGCCCGGACCTGAGATATAACGGGACTGAAGTTCTTCCGAACAAATTAACAGGGTTTCAATGTTTATTGGCGGGAACATGTAAGAATAATTTGTTGGTATACGTACGAAATTTTAATTAGTTCGTAAGAACTTCAGTCCCGTTTTTACGAATAAAATGATCGTATTTTAGAATAACATTTTTCTCCGTGTATCACGACAATAACGGTAACTCGTTTAGTGTTCATTTTATTCGTAAAAACGGTTAAAAACGGGACTGAAGTTCTTACGAACAAATTATTCTTACATTTTTCCGGAAATAAACATTGAAACGCTGTTAATTTGTTCGAAAGAACTTCAGTCCCGTTTTTAACCGTTTTTACGAATAACATTTTTCTCCGTGTACGGTCGACCAGGGTCGCCATTTTAAGTTATCTTTTTGGTTAGAAAATTGCTTTAATTATAATTATCTGCGTATTAAAAAAATTTAAATAAAATAAAAACTACTAAGAACGGCCACGAAGTACGTTCTACCTGAGATGTTTTCGTTGGGTATGCTATAGGTACAATATTACATTGGTACATTATTACAGTAATTCTTTGTGAAGAAAATTAAACGCTTTCATTATAATCATTATATTTATCTGTGATTAAAAGGGTTAAACATTCATAAAATATATGAATCAGAAAAGCATTCGGAAAATAAATTGAAAAATGTTTATTACTCGTCCCCGAACTTTAATTTATTATTAATATGACGAAAATGAGTTAGGTACACGTAATTTCGTATTAAAGAAATCTTTTAATGAAAGAAGAACTATTTTCTATGTCATAATAGGTCTTTTTTATGCTAATGATGACCCCCAATACAAATTAAGCGATGTCAAAACTCAAAACAAATAACAAAAATAACTATAAGGTAATATGCTCGATTCACAGAATATTATTAAACTAAACTAATAATAACACTACAAATTCACATCGACGGATCTGCCGGATCTGCCCTGATGATGGACACTGCAACGCTGTCCGAAACGTCGGCTAAAGAAGGAGGTAGCACAACACGGCATAACACCCCAAAAACAAACAACGAAAATGCTTTTGGCCGTGAAAATCTAAAAACATATCTAAACTAATACAATACAGAAGGGACAACACTCGGAGCATATAACCATTTTCATAGCACCCAACCGATATATATATATATATATATATATATATATATCATGCCGGCCTGTCTTTTGCTCCAGTTTCAGTGTTTATTAGTTGATTACCTGGTCACACTCTAATCAAGGCGAAAACTGCATCCGCCAAAAGACTTTATGCTTTAACCAGGCTTAAAAAGAAAAATTCAGTTAATTTTATCAAAGAAATCTTGACGGTAAGCGATTACATTACTTTTTTTTCTTATCTAAGAATATGTTTAAATAGCAATCAATGTACGTTTCCAAAGCAGTACATTATTTATTTTATCACAGTATCACATGTAGCTGCTAGTATAATGAAGGTTAGATATACACATATTTATATGCAGTGTTTGTAGTGTGCATGTTTGGAATTCAAGGTGCATTTGATAAGATAACGTCATTTAGAAGTAATAAAAAAATTCAAAGTCAAAAAGATACCCACAACTTATTATATTTCAATATTCTGCAATTAAATGGGTGTTTGTTATCATCAAAGAAAAAAGACGAATCCAAGAAATGCGATGAGGGTGATGTGTTTCGTTACCCATAAGCCGAAACGAGCGGATGCAAATTTTAAATTAAGAAATTCGGAATAGCGTTATATAATGTCAAGCAGTGCAAAAAAGACAGCAACATATTGATTGACTGTCTCGATCAAAAGATACTATGTCAGTGGCGACATTGGATTTCTTTCAAATCTACATAGAAGGCACTTTTTGAAGTTGTTGTTTATCTATTTTGATTTTTAACTTTTTAACTTAATGAGTTAAACCTCAAATTATAATATTTTAATTAATGAAGATAATATTAACGGTAGTCAATCGAAAATCCGAATCAGAAATATCAGAAAAAGAAACGGATACATCTGGGATACATCATACATAAAGATAGCAGCCAATGAAAATAATGTTGGTGGTTCTCAGTCGAAGTATGATACAGTTAAAAATGACCGAATCGGATATGGATACGTTGGCGCAGTGGATAGCGCGTTGGCCCGGACTGCCAGAGGTCCTGGGTTCGAGTCCCAGATGTATCCGTATATTTTTCAGATTTTTCTTTGATTGACGTTCGCTAATATTTATCTTCATTAATTAAAATATTATGTTTATTATCTATTCAGTGGTTATCATGCTGTGTGGTCTCATATCGCAAAACTTTGAAACCGGGGCTCTCGGCACCCGATTAGTACACAACATTCTAATGGTCTCGATTTTAATGCGTTTGTCTTGTTTGTGTGCACGCGAGACGCGTGTTTGAGATTTGGACTGAGTTAGCGTTTCTTTCTCAACTCTGATGCGAAGATAGCTCCAGCATGGTCAAATAGTCATGCCGTGAGGGTGGAACGGTAGACAGGTCCAGGAAATCCAAAAGCTTGACAAGATATAAACCCTGCTAGGTGAGGGGCAACCTCCTGGATATAATGGCGGGTAATACAAATTACAAAGGCAATAATTGAACTCATTCTCCAAGTACCTTTCTACACAAACTCGAATGAAATTTACAAAACTCTAGACGCCATGACCATAACAGAACTTTATGCCAAATCTGTACTACTATAGATGCTTATTCCAACATAAACTACACATTCAAATGCAACCTCAAACATCAATTAAAACCAGGGCTTCCAAAAAAAAAAAAAACACAAAATATACCGATAACACATATCTACCCCACACAAGAAAAATAAAATTGTAAAAAAAAAAACTTTGTTTCTATATTTTCACAATTTTATTTGTACCGCATGGCGTGTGGTACCTGCACAACACGATAATTATTTATCTAACTTTAACTGCTATTAATCTTAAATTTTAGTGCGTTACTGCCACCATGGGTCGAACCACGGTGCCTTTCTTGACTTTATCAAGGATAATACTTGTTTTTACTTATGACGACAGAATAACACTTACATACTTAATAGGCGCATTTAACTTAGTGTATTAGTGGCCACCCACCATAAGAAATGTTAATGTAACAATATTGTTCACCTATATTATTTTGTGTTATTTTTGTTACTTTGAATCATTATTAACCTCAACACAGGCTTGTCATGGTGAGGTTAAAAATTGTATTATTAACTGTAATGCCTAACATGTGAAGAAACAATAAATAAATAAACACATATAAATACCCACTTAAAACCCTGATAATCCCAAAATTAAAAAAAAGGTTTTTTAATATTTTTATTATTGGTTTCACCATAAAAAAATCACAAAGTACCATAAAAATATTTTTTTAAATATTATTTGATATTGTGGGAGGGAGTAGCTGCTCCAAATTTGTTACGGTAGGGATATGGGGTTTCAACAGGTTTTCTTTAAATACTTTTTCAGTTACTGTTAAAGCACCAAAAACTATGTTTTCTAAAAGAAGGTGGAATAATTTGAGCGATTTACACTATCCACTCTGGTGCGCGACTTCGTTGGACCGTTGCCACAGTGGAGTATTTTACCTGGGTAGTTGTCCCAAACTATGGAATATTTTTATATCTTTCCATGAATCACACATAAAATTCGAATAAGGCAAATTTAAAAAAAAAATCCTAATAATAATACCAATTGATGAAAAGGAAAACAGTGAAATAATTCACGATTGCAAAGACGAACAACTACTTACTTATTTCCAAAATATAAATATTACGGTTCCCAACACGTCTATCTATCATTTAACAATACTTATTAGTATAAATATACAACAAGCGATTTATCAGATTCTGTACCCATCACCATCTTATAATTGAGAGGTTTAAAAGCAAAAACGCCACTCTCCAAAAGTACTGTTTTTTGGTAAATCACAAAAAACCGATCAAAGAATACTTCGCATTTTTCGTGTGATTTTTTTAGTAATAACAACTTAAAAAATATATTCCAAAGCGTATTATTATTATTATTATAAAAAATGTTGTATAATGATGTGTTCATGGGTTGTGTTGAATTCATTTTTAATTCCGTCTTTTGTGAATAGTGGTGATTTTCATCTAAGTCCTATTTTCATTTCGATTTTTACATAATTTGCGGTTAATGTTTCTAGGAATCTCAAATACCATCTTATAGCTACGGACATTGCGCGTAGTTTGGAATTTGTAACTCAATTTCGTCATTTTTGGAGAGTGGCGTTTTTGCTTTTAAAGCTGATTTCAGAATTACCTAGTTGTAGTTATTACCTCCAGTTATACACATTATTAAGAGAGTATAACCAGACAATACTGGAAATTTGTCCTTTTTAAATCAAATTCTAGACGTATTGACTCTTTTTTACAAAAAAAAAAACATAAATTGATTTTGAAAGATTGTTATTTTATCTGGTACACGCACTTTTTAAATTTTAAAAATCTAAGTTAATTTTTAATATACTAAGTTTATACCGTTGGTCGTTGGCAGATTTGTTAAATTTTCAAACGAAATATTGTATTGCACAACACAAATTTCAAATCATATATTCATACAACAAAATAAATCAATACATAATCTGGTAAACACACTTTTTAGAATTTTAATTTTAGTTCAATTAAAGTCATTAAAAAATAAATCCCAGAACGGCTTTTATGACGAAAGACCTCAATTTTTCTATTTATTTAAGTTAGTTTTTTTTTACACACTTATTTTGTTAAGACATTATTGAAAAATCATAAATACTTATAATTAGTACCTACACGATATTTATAATTTACCATCATGCATTTTGAGCATTTTTATTGCTTACTTGAATGTAGGTATATATTAAAGCAAGTTTTGAATGAAATTGATCGATATTAAATTTTTAAATTAAAAAAATTGATACGGGGAATAATCGATCTTTCTCATCGGAACCTCCCTGTACAGTTGCAAGCACTCTTGAACTTTAATTCTCAGCCGCTGGTCAATGGGTCTTAAAATAAAGAGTTCCGTTCATTTTACTTAATGTTTTTCTAGCCATTCGTTATATCCCGATCTCATTTTTCTCCTTACCCGGCTTCCCAGTCATCGCTCTGCAGTTGCCCTCATTTACCCACCCTCAAATTTACCCCAGTCTCCCCCATCTGTCCTGAAGTCCCCAACGTGTCTCACACCCCCCCCCCCCAATATTGGTCTACTCACCGTGTTGTTTTGACCGCATTTCTCAAGTTCTAGGATGACAACACTGGGTTTAGTGTCTGGCTGGGAAATCGATACCGCTTTATGTAGATTCTCAAGGCCGCGCGAAATAATTTATTAACTTGTATGCAAGAGTATTTATATTTGAATACGCTGGTATTTATATCTTGTGATTTCACTGCATCGAGATATTTATCATATTATGTTTCATTTTGGTTCTGCAATCATTCGATCTCATACTAACCGTAACTAATATTCATTATATAAGGAGTCCCAACGACAACACCGCAATTAAATTTCCAGCCATTTTATAATTTTATTTTATTCAAATTGTAATATTTAATTAATGAAGAAAATGTTAGCGAAATCCTATCGAAAATCTGAAACAGGAAATACAGAAAAAGATGCGGTCACATCTGGGACTCGAACCCAGGACCTACGCCTTGCTGGGGGGTGCTGTACCAACTGAGCTAATGTGTCCCTATCCGATTCATACTTCTACTAAGAACTACCAACATTATCTTCATTTAAAAAACTTTTCAATTATAACCCAGATACTCCCACAAAAAAACTATACCAGGATTTGAACCTTCTTAAAATAAGAACTTTGTACGAATATAACACTTGCCTTTTAATCTACAAAATACAAAATGGACTTATACACACAAACACAACATTTATAAAAACGTCACAAATACACAAGCATTATACTAGACAACATAATAAACTGTACACAAATACTGTTAAAACCGAAAGTGGCAAGAGAAGCATTGGCCACGAGGGTGTTCAAATTTATAATCTCCTTCCAGACTCCCTAAAAACGGAGAAAAGTGTAAATATATTTAACAGAAAACTATTTAACCTTAAGTTAAAAGAACAAAATTAATATTATTACTTTATATGTACTTAAGTTAAGAAAGTGAAATGTAAATTTCTTTTAACTTAATAAATGAAAAAAAAAAATGAAAAAAAATTTCTTAACGTATATTTTTAGATTTTCGATTGAGATCGCTGATATTGTCTTCATTAATTATATATTACAATTTGAGGTTTTACTCATTAAGTTGAAAATTGAATTAAATATTCATTCTAGACAAAGAGCAATAGATGTCGCATATTGAATTAAAAAAGTGATAAATTTATCCTAGACTCTATCTAGACAGCATTTAGTTCAGGTTGAATCTTGCAATCATACGTAAAGATAGCAAGCCAATAAAAAAAACTTTAAAAAAATGAAAATGATGTTGGTAGTTCCTAGTCGAAGTATATGATCCAGTTAAACATGACCGAATCTGTTAGGGACATTATATATTAGTTCAGTTGGTAGAACACCATCCGGCAAGGCGTAGGTTAGAGTCCTACAAGTGACCGTATCTTTTTCCGATTTTTCTGTTTCAGATTTTCGATTGAGTTTCGCTAATATTGTTGATGCGTGTTTTGTGTAGTTTTTTAAACGAAGGACCTTGAAATGTGTATGTTTTATGTGTTTGAACCACTGCACAAGTAGAAGGTAAGCACAAAAGGAAAAGGAGAGAATTACTCACTGCGGGACTTGTACTTTCTTCATTTGGCCGGTTTTAACTTCGCACTGTGTTCTTATTTATTATATTTCTTCTGAGAGCGGTGAGTAGCGAAAGATGTGGAAAAGGAATGCGGATGTTTATAGGTTGATGGTCGATTATTGACTGATGTGGGTAACAGGAAAAAGTGACAGGTTTATAGGGAAGGGTAGGAAGGAAATGTGACAATACTAGCTACAAGTACAGCAGTTCATGTATGTGTATAGGTTTGTATAGATGTATGTATGTAAGTGTAGCTGTGTAAATGCCCAACCAATTGTCTTCATTAATTAATCATTTTTTTAATATTTTAAAATATTTCACTGTGTCATCTTTCAACCTTGCGATTAGTAAATAGTAAATGTGGAACGCTCAAATTGAAATAGTTCGTTTACTTTGTTGAATTTTCGATTTAAATAATGGTCCAAATAGTCATACATTCTATGATTAATTAAAACATTTGAGGAAACTTGTTCGATTCTGGTCAATACATAAGTCACCTATGCATCCGCGTAGCAGGCATTCGCATTTAATCAAAACAGCCGCAGTGAGAGAAAACATTAGGTGCTGAAACCCCACGGACATCAATTCGTTCACAAGATAATTTCATAACCTTAATCGAACCAGTTTCCTCAAATTTTTTGATAAATCTTCTAATTAATGACTTATTGGATCATCATTTTGACCGAAAGTTCCACGAATTTTACTAAATAATTCAGTTTTTAATAATAAAGCGTTGATCTTTCATATTGATGGTTCCGTTAGACCAATTTCCATATCTAGTGCACACATGCAATGTAGGCATGCTAAATCTGTTTTACAAGTATTTCAATGAAGTTTGCTCGAAAGAGCTGGCAGGTGGTTTACCGGGTGGCGATATACACGGAGAAAAATGTTATTCTAAAATACGATCATTTTATTCGTAAAAACGGTTAAAACGGGACTGAACGATCAAATTAACAGTGGTTCAATGTTTATTGTCCCGTTTTAACCGTTCTTACGAATAAAATGATCGTATTTTAGAATAACATTTTTCTCTGTGTAGGTTCCTGTTTTTACACTGTTCAGACTTGTGATCTTGTGAACTTGTGAGGTGTACCCAACATTTTTTGTTTTGCTTTATATCAACTATTCATTCCAAAAATAAACCGATTGAGCTCTGTTTTGTAGTTAACCCTACCATATTAAATATGTAACATTTAAAAATATCCACACATGTTATTGATATTAATCCTTTCGTGACATTTGTTAAAGTGGTTCCCTTTCCATCGTGTAGATCAGTCTTTCTTAAAGTGGGAGAAAACGCCCCCTTGTGGGCGCGTAGAAGTCGAATTAGAGTAGCTTATGCATGTTTTAATGTGGATGCATCTTTATATTAGGCAGAACGCCACGTTGTATTTTTGTTACAAAATTTCCTGGAACGCCGGGAGTTCTTGCTTGACTGTGGTAAAAATGGTTGCCGAAAAGTTAATTGAATGTGTCCAAAAACATCCTTGTTTGTATGACATGAGGAACAGTGCATTTTTGGTGCATTTGCTTATTTGGTGTTGCAGAAGGAATGCAACTTCGAAGCACTCTCGTGACATACGTAGATAAGTATTGAAAGAAGCGATCTTCATTTGATGAAAGCTCCCGGAATAAACCATGATATTCTCCAAATTCTTTCCTCTTCTTATTAATATCGTGCACCCATATTCTATTACTACGGGAACGTGATAATGCACACAGCAGTAACAGCTTATCTTCATCTGAATCGCTGGACATCGTGGCCAAGACCGACTGACAGTGATTGACGCCGAACGCTCTGGATTGCGCGTCGAAGCCGTTCAAATAGAAAGTACGCGACGTTACGCTGACGCCTCGACGCGCGGTAAGTACGCCTTCTGTTTGACAGAGCCTTAAGTTAGCGAAATAAAATTATCTGTGATTTCCGATGTTTTTTTTTCATACAACAATTTTCTAACCGAAATTCTTGAGATGCGATTTTAGGCTTGAATGCTTGGAGACCCGTTTAGATGAAAAACTTGAGTTGCTTGCGCATGCATGTCTCCTTTTCACTTTTCATTTCATGAATGATTTTGGTTTGTCAAATTCGATGTCGTGAATTACGTGAAATATGTATATGGGCGACAATCAGTGCGCTATTCTAGATTAACATTTAATTGTTTTTCCAGCTAACAAGAGGTTATAAAACACTAAGGGCCAGCTGTTTTGGAAAATTTCAAGTGTGAATTTCCTTCAAATCATCATTCACCGAACAATTAGGTTGTTTCAACTTCCGTCAGACCGTCATAAGAAATTTCTACGAAAATACCATAGAAATGTGGTATATGAATTTTTTAAATTGTGATCAGCCGAATTCGAACGTTGAGCGTTCAACGGGAGGCGCATGCGCAGACGTCAGAATTATGATTCGGCGGGGAACACTGAGTGAAATTTTCAAATTTATCGAACGTTATTTTAGAATTGACACAACCCATTTCGTATGTGAAATGAAGGAAGAAGTCAAATTTGAAATGAAAAAAGAATATTTTCATTTTTTGAAACATTTCTATGAAATTTTCGTTGAAATTTCTTCTGACGGAGGTTGAAACAACCCAATTTTTCGGTGAATGACGATTTGAAGGTAATTCAAACGTGAAATTTTCCGAAACAACTGGTCCTATTAATTGAATTATATCTTTTCTTTCACTGTTTCCTCAAAGTTTGTATATATATGATTAAGAATGAGTTTTATTTCTTTTCATTGAAACATTATTTGGTCCCAGAAATAGGATACGGGTCACACCCTATCTGTGTTTAAAAATTATGTTTGAAATAATATTTTTTTGAAATACGCAACAGAACAGGGAGGGCACTATATTGTTTTCAAGTCTCATTGTGGACGGTGGTCGAAATAAGTTTGAGAAGTTGTGATGTAGATTGTTCGATTGTCTCATTTTTGTATGCGATGTTATGTAGATCATGTTTTGTAGAATACTTTCATGACAGTAACCACAAACTACAGGTTGCCTAAATAACAGGTTAACTATTGTCTCATTGGCATTGCGATATCCGATCAGGATTTTCAGATTCGACAGATGCATTTTCTAGTAACATTATATCTACAAACGGAAGTCATTTAAATCGTCAAAGATGGCGTGCATAATCGAGGGGGCCTAGTTGACAGCTGCTGTCGCATTGATGTAATATTTACTTTCGGGCTGTATCCGGCCTTGATGATTGCCAACCTCCGATGAGCACCGGAAGATGATATGATAGAGTAGTGGTCACCAACTTTTTTGAGAAAAGGGCCGGATTGATTTTTTTTTAAAACATGGTGGCCGGATATTCCGATTAGAATACAATTAGAATATTATTTGTTATGTATTTATTTTACAATAGAAAAATATTTATTATAATATAGGAATATCTAATTGATATTTATAGCTAATTAAAAAAAGAAATAAAGTAATTATAAAGGTTTTCAAATTATTAAAAATAATCTACAAGAGAAATACTCGCACATTTATGTATAGTACAATTACAAGTAAGCAAAGCATTACTCGGCCAACTCAAAGAAATATTATTTTGAAGGTAACGATAACTCACCACTAAAGTATCCTACACGGAGAAAAATGTCATTTGAAAAAACGATCATTTTAATAGTAAAAACGGTAAAAAACGGGACTGAAGTTCTTACGAACAAATTAACAGGGTTTCAATGTTTATTGACGGGAACATTAAGAATAA
This sequence comes from Limnephilus auricula, assembly GCA_951813805.1. Taxonomy (NCBI): domain Eukaryota; kingdom Metazoa; phylum Arthropoda; class Insecta; order Trichoptera; family Limnephilidae; genus Limnephilus; species Limnephilus auricula. The sequence goes on from OX638404.1 coordinate 15,698,413, forward strand.
TTTGTTGGTATACCTAATTTCGTACGTATTTTACCGCCAATAAACATTGAATCACTGTTAATTTGTTCGTAAGAACTTCAGTCCCGTTTTTAACAGTTCATTTTTCTCCATGTAATTGCAAATAAAAATGCGAATGTTTATAATGTTATTTTTCAGCGAGCGCGCTTTCGGAGTGTCAGGACCTAAAGCTTGGAATGGAGAATGGACTGCCACATGAGTGACATGAGTTAATAATGATCGCAGACTCGGCGGAATTTAGAACTAAACTTAAAACACATCTGTTCAAACTGTCTTATCCATAAAGTCAAAAACCTTCCACCTTCACAGCCCGCGACATTGTAAATAACTAATTGTGAAAAAAAATGAGCTAATTCTTATTTGTAAGCTTTTATAACGGTCACTTCATGAAAATTCTCCAGTCCTATAAAGAATCCTAAAATTCTCAAGTCGTTGAAAATAAATATGCATTAATCTTCTTATAAATGAATACCAACAGTGATGTGGGGCAGTAAACGTAAAATCATGAAATGTCCAGTGTTTTCAATATAATGTCCTCCGCGTGCAAAATCGTATCTTCTCCAAGCATAAACTTTCTAATTAAAGTGTGTTTATCGGAAGTGACCGGCCAGGTAAGTATGTTTCTGTGTACATTTGTAAATAATAAACTTAGATATAGCCTTAGAATCTTAATACATAAAACAAAGTCGGGTTACTTACACCATTTATAACTCAAGAACGGCTGCACCGATTTTCATGATCTTTGATTTGTTGATTTTGTCTCCGTCCCGATTAACAGAATAACTATTAAAACACCGGAAAAAATTACGGGAAAAATAATTATGTCGACATAATTTGAATCAACTCGAACAGCTAATAAATTAAACACAACATTTATTGATTCTGTGGCGGTACGAAGTTTGCCGCAGCTAGTTATATAATAAATTGTACAGCGCCCTTGAAGTGATTTCTCCAATTATTATTATTATTATTTTTGATTATAATTTGATATTATATCACAGTTCTTATTTTGTTAAATATAATATATACCACTGTAACTTAATTCTCATTTAACACGTTACTGTAAAAGCAATTTACGATGTTCAAATAAATAAACTAATTCAGTAAACTACAAAAAATAACGAATTAACCATACGCTACACTCGGCGTTTAGTTTCTCTTTTCTTTGAGATCACTTATTGGGCCACAATAATTTAAAGAAATTCAATCTAAATTTTAGAAACAATTTCAAATAAGGAAATTACTATCTATTACTATTCCACGTCAAGCTAGCACGATAATCAAGTGATGTGGATAGTACATGCCAAACTTTAAAACCGGCCTGGGGTGGATCAGAAATCGTCCTAATAGGCGAGTTTCAGGACAGAAAAGTGGCATGCCCCCCGCCCACACCTTTCTCTGTCACGTGTATGTGTTTACGCATCTTTCTCTTTCAGTAAAGTCAGTAACTGCGCGAGAATGGAATGTACCATGTTCAGGCCGGTCTTAAAAATTATTTTTTTTTGAAAACCACACGGAGAAAAATGTTATTCTAAAATACGATCATTTTATTCGTAAAAACGGGATTGAAGTTCTAACGAACAAATTAACAGGGTTTCAATGTTTATTGGCGGGAACATGTAATAATAATTTGTTGGTATACGTAATTTCGTACGTATACCAACAAATTATTCTTACATTTTTCCGCCAATAAACATTGAAACACTGTTAATTTGTTCGTAAGAACTTCAGTCCCGTTTTTACGAATAAAATGATCGTATTTTAAAATAACATTTTTCTCCGTGCATACTCTCGACCTGCCCTTTTATTCGTAAATCGGGACTGAAGTTCTTACGAACAAATTAACAGTGTTTCAATGTTTACTGGCGGGAAAATATAAGAATAATTTGTTGGTATACGAACGAAATTACGTATACCAACAAATTACTCTTACATATTCCCGCCAATAAACATTGAAACCCTGTTAATTTGTTCGTAAGAACTTCAGTCCCGTTTTTAACCGTTTTTACGAATAAAATGATCGTATCTTAGAATAACATTTTTCTCCGTGCATTTGTAAAATTATCGCGGTAACTCACTGTTTGCTGACTAATAAAATACAAAATTTATTACTTGATAAAAATATATCAGCAGGTGGACCATTAGGAACCTCTTATTGAAATTTATTGTTCTACATTAAATTTGTTATTTTTAACGAAAGTAGATATATATTTTAATAGCTTCTCAAAGCATTTGTGGTAAACGTTTGACGGCGGGCGTGGTCGAGGGGTAAGGCTCTCGACTCCCAATCCGAAGGTCGTGGGTTCGAACCCGGCGTGCGCGAATAAATTTTATTTGATTAATTTATTATATTTCACAATTAATTATTTAAAAATAATACATAGTAGATATATTTGCAGCACGTTTCAGAGTGGAAGGTACTCTCAGTATCGCCCTGGTGTAAGACCACCATTCAGAATTGAAACGTTGCTTGAAATGACTTTAGCCGTGTTTAGTGGCCAGCTCTGATTAGCCAGGTATTTCCCCACCTTCCTCATTCTCATCTCTTTACCCTCCCCACACGAAGAAAAATGTTAGTCGAAAAAACGATAATTTTAATAGTAAAAAAGGTTAAAACCGGGACTGAAGTGCTTACGAACAAATTAACAGGGTTTCAATGTTTATTAGCGGGAACATTTAATAATAATTTGTTGGTATACGTATTTCGTACGTATACGTACGAAATTACGTATATCAACCAAATAATCTTTTTTTTTTGTTTTTAGCCGTGAAAATCGACAAACGTATCTACAGATATTTTAATGGAACATCGCGGCTTTTGATTTTTTTTCGTCCTTTAGAATGGCTTCCTTGAGGACCCTGGCTAACTCATATTTTTTCAAAAATAACTTACGTGCATACAAACACACAACATCCTCAAAACTTACAGTTTCAGACCACACCGAAACTTTAGGGGCTTTAGTCCAGTGTGGAGAGCAGAATTTATAAATATCTACATTGCGCTTAGGTTCCTATATAGGTCGTATCAGCAAAGCACAATCCAAAAGTCTGTTTTATTTAAGCAAAATTAAATATTTCTATAACATTTCTGTAGGCAATATTCAAAGCAAGTGAATATTGAATCAGGCGTTAGTTTGAAATTACAAGTTGGGTCGCAACGGCTTCATCCAAACCAAAATAACAAACGTTCCGATTCGCGCAGCTTAAATAGTTTAGTGCCGAAAAGAAACAAAATTGTACTAAAGAGGTCCGGATATTTTGAAAATGTTGTCGGCAGCGAGATTTAAATTTTACGACCAGTAGTTTCAGCGGATTTCATTGCGTTTTTATTGCTGTGTATGATTCGCACATAGCATTTATAATGAAATTCATACATAACTATACATGCATTAGCCTTTTATGCATTTCATAACGATAAAACTGCAGGAACAAATGAAACGCGACAGTTTTTTTTTCTTCTTTTTATATAGCACCTAAATGTTTTAGCACACCAGCTAAACAGGTATTTATCGATCAGGCATTTCGTTACGCGTTCGCTCGGAGGAAAAATTATTTGAAATACATTACGATAGTTTCAACTGTCAGCGGCCAGTGAAAGTAAGGATTTAAAGATTTGCAGAATGCAGTGCTGCTGTAAAAAGTGGGAAGAGGAAACAGGTGAGGAAAACTAAGGTTAGGCTGTTGGGTAGAAGATGGTTCAGATCCATTCACTATGCATCACTAGACATGGTCAGATTTATTCACAGAAGTGAATCGATGCAGTCTGATTTCCGTGAATTGATTCCTTTTAGTCGATCCTTTAATTCATATAATTCCCAAAAAAAAAATAATAACTACACAACATTTAACTTACTTCTACGTGTGAAAAATGTTAAACTAAATAGAAAAAAAATAACTACATTACAAATTTTACTTTAGTATTATCGCACTTTTCATAATTATACCGGGCCCAGTCCTTATTCTAAAGTAATTTTTGTGTCAGTGAGGCTGCTGCACATGAATATTTTATATCATAGTTTTAACAGACAGTCATAAAATTAGCCCTTAATTTTAATTGTCTTTCTGAAAAACTGTACTGAACTGGTTTTGTAATTTTTTAATGTGTGATATTATGACATTAAAAACCGATAGAAAAATGAATTTTATATTAGAAAAGCAATTAAATCTTATCGTTCTACCCAAGATCTACGTCTAAAAGTAGGTAGGTACTAGTATTCCAACATCTTTCCACTTTTCTTGCTGAAGTTTGGGTTCGAATTCGAAAGTTTTTGATCAACTATGTAATGAAATTGATGGCTTGGCCAACGGAGGAAAAAAGGAACCGCGCGGGGCTGCTGAACGATTCGCGGCCAGCATTGAGGAATGAATTACTAACTTTTGACTAGTGTCTTGTGTCTTGCCTTGCAGTGACTTGATTAATTCGCGAGCTGCGGACCCGGTAAGGACTGAAGGACCTCGTAACAGACAGGGAATGAGCGTATCGGACAGATCTGGGACTAATGACGTCACAACAGAAAAAGACAATAATCTTTCGATTCCTGTGAAACAGAGACCCATAGAGCGCTCCGGACGAACTCGGTATTGACAGACTAGGTATAGATATACGTCGACCTTTGACCACGGAACTATGACTGTGTCAACCATGGAACTATGTGTCAACTGAATAGAGAATAAATGTATTTAATTCCTTGAAAGATACGCGTCGCTCGGAACTCGGAACTGTTTCGGCCGCTTTTCGCTTGGTCCGGGAACTACGGTTTTTTTTATGAGCTACGGTGCGGGAGCGGGATACTTTCGTGATTTTATTATTATTATTATTATTATTTATTAACCAAAAAATACATGTTATGTACATTCTTTTAGGTATATGCCAATAATTTACAATACAATTTACAAATTTTTTGTCAGAGTCTAAAAATATTCCCGTTTTGCAATAAAATCCAAATAAATGGAATATTTGTTAACGTATCCGAAAACTAAAAACTGTTTTCGAAAGGTGATGAAATAGTCTTTCAAATTTTATTATTTAAAATAACAATGTAGATTTTTAAATATAAAAATTATAGATGAAAACTTTAAAAAGTTTTAAAAATGGCTCACTTTACGTATTTTCTAACTAAAATTACTGATAATGAAAAAAAATTAAAACACATACATATTTCCTTAGACAAATTAATTATAAACGTTATTGCCACCTCACTTTTTTGTCATTTCATGTAAAAAAATTCTTAAAAAATTCACAAAGTTTCATAATTTTTTTCCAAATTGCAATCGGAAACTTTGGTTTCAAAAAGTTGTAGATTATAATTTTTTTGTAGTTAACTTTTAGATTTGAATATATAGCGTGTTGTATTCTATTTCCAATACCGTTTAAATCATTCTTCTCACTATGAGAGTAAGGTATGATTTACATTTATAAAGTAACGATTTCTATGAGACCTATGTAAGTTGGGACAAATATGGTCTCCTGTGATTAAACGGGTTAACTCTCAGTACGATAAAAAAAGATGAGAACAGCATTATCAACGATTGCTCCAAATTTTGATCGCCTTTGCTCACTTAAGCAGACTCACATTTCTCATTAAACATCTTTCACATTATATTGATTTTAATATGTACCTTGAACACAAAAAGTTTGCGGAACACTGCCATGGGGCATCCCTTGTTTGAGGCCGATTTCCACTTGCGAAATAGATACCAAAATATAATTTATTATTTAAGCCCTTGAGGTGATTTTTCCACAAAAACGGCGCTATCGACAATATCCAATTATTATTATTATTTTACCACTCGAGTGCTTTTTGCCACATTATGGCACTATTTCCAAAACCTTGGATTGCTTTGTTGCCAAAATGTGGCAAATTTTTTTTTTATTAAACGACCATATAATATATTGTACATTCAAAATATAACAAAATAAATATTCTCTAGATTCTTAAAAATGTTTTAACGTTAAAGATTTAATATTTTTTTTTTTATAAATCCTACAAATTTTATTTATTTTTATTTATTTATTACACGCCCTTATGGGCTTTTACATTTTAGTTAAATAGATGAGTATCACAGTTATTTAAAAAAATTCTAAATTAAAACAATAAAGAAAGCATAATACAGTGAAAATAAAATTTAAACGAAAACATATATCTACAACAAAATATAACAATAAATGTATATAATAAAATTAGATACATAGGTAAAAATTATAAGAAGTTTCACAAAAAAAAAGATATTCAATATAGACAAAAATTGCAGAGATTGTAGACGTCTATGTATGTCTAAATATATGAAAGAATTGAAATAAACAATGTTTATACTTATTGTTTTTAATGTGAAATATATCTCCCAGATCAGAATATTTATTTCCGAGACTGTGAAGTCTCGGTATCGGGGAATTTTGATAAGAGAGTGTCCTGGTGTTATTAAAATAAAAGGGTAGTAAATTTCGGCAAGATCTTTTAGGTAAGTAAATATTGATTAATTGAAGCAATTCAGGACAGTCAATTTTGTAATGCAGTATTTTGTGCAATAGTATTAAATCTGTGATTATTCTTCTTTCTGAAAGTTCTAATAGGGACATTTTATCTAGTAGGTAGTTATAATCAATGTTTTCAACAGGAATATGCAATTTATAGTTTATATATCTCAAGAACTTATGTTGAATCTTTTCAATGTTGCCGGAATGAATATTGTAAAAGGGAGTCCATATCTTAGAGTTATATTATAGTTGGCATCTAACAAGGGTTTTGTACAACATGATAAACGTGCCTAAATCATTGAAGTCTGTGATAATGACAAAATATAGGGAAATTCATCGGCTATATAGAACTATAATCAGTTTCAATGTCTCCATATTCAAATTCGGAGGTATGATTTTTTTAATGTGGGCGGAAAAATTTCATTTAAAAATATTTTAATTGCTCTGTCGCTCCAGTTGTTAACTATTTTGAATTAGGACTGTCCTTACGATTTTCGGGCCATTCATTGTAGCAGCAGGCTCACCGGTACGTGTTTCCAATGTTGCGCTAAATTTACTCATATCTCATATGTAAATAAATTCAAAGATAATATTCTGAATTGCAAGTTATCATTTTAAATTTTTAATGTAAATGCACAACATCGTAATTTCCATGACCTCGTAAAAGTACAACTTGAGATAGGTCATGTAAAAGTTGATATGTTATCTGTAATATTTATTATGTAAAGTCTCCCGACCAGTGTTGCCGGCTCTTTTCCTTTAGCCACTGGAGCGACAGAGCAATTTAAATATTTTTCCTCGGATTGCGAAAGGAAATTTTTCCGCCCACATAAAAAAAATCATGCCTCCGAATTTGAATATGGAGACATACAAACTGATTTTAGTACTATATAGCCAATGAATTCACCTATCTTTTGTCTGTTATCACATATTGGTAGGATTTATAAAAAAAAATGTTATCAAATCTTTAACCTTAAAACAATTTTAAGAATCTAGAGAATATTTATTTTGTTATATTTTGAATGTACAATGTATTATATAATCGTTTAAAAAAAAATTAAAAAAAATAATTTGCCACATTTTGGCAACAAAGCAATCCGAGGTTTTGGAAATAGTGCCATAATGTGGCAAAAAGCGCTCGAGTGGTAAAATAATAATTGGATACCATAACACGGGCATGTGCTTAGTATGGCGGCCATAAATTCCACAAATGTTATATTTACTATTCAAAGAATAAAGAAACATAAAAAAAAAAACATTTTAAACAATCCACAGAACATTTATTTTGTTATATTTTGAATGTACAATATATTACATTGTCACTTTGATAAAAAAATTAAATTTGTAAAATATATTATATAGTCGCTTTAATAAAAAAAAATAATAAAAAAAATTTGCCACATTTTGGCAACAAAGCAATCCGTGGTTTTGGAAATAGAGCCATAATGTGGCAAAAAGCGCTCGAGTGGTTAGAGCTAGGTTAGCTCCAAAAAAGTAGTTTATCTTCTTAGCTCGTTTTTTCAGATACTCTTAACTCCTTTTTTTCATATAAAACTCTTGAAAAAAATTAGAATTTAAGATTTATTTTAATAAAAAGACAAATAACTTCAATTATTATTTAATGAAACAATATTACTTTGTTAAAACCACTGATTTATTTAATTAATGCCGACCGGTTTCGGAACAACCGTTCCTTCCTCAGGGCAAACATATATTTCATATTTCTTCAGACTAATTTCATGGATGGTTCGAAAATTCGACTCACGGAGAGCACTAGGTGAGCCCTTGAGGTGATTTCTCACCAAAATGGCGCTCTACAAATTGGTACAAATATTATTATTAGTTTCTATGTTCCCGGTGGTTATATCCGTCACCGACAGCATATACTGTTTTATCTCCCGGCCTGCAGGACTAACTTGCCGATGGTAGAGCTATCTTGTTGTTAAATAGAATCACTTTGAATATTGATTTGTTAACATCAGTGAAGCAGAATTTACACCGCAAGTTTTGTCGCTGTTAGTATAAATCTGCTTTCATACGTTTATTCCTTTGTGATCGGCGTGTTTTGGATTTTGCTTGTCAGTTGCGTTGGTTTTAACACGCGCAATAGGGCACTTATTGTTTTCCTTGGGCATCTTTTCAAAACGATTTTGAAATATGAATTTTATAATGTTCTTAAAAATAATAAATTAATTGAATAATATTCGTGATGATATGACAAACTAAGGACGGGTTGTTTCAAAAAATTTGTTCAATTCATCAAATATTTTAAGTTAATTTTCACGTTCTTTGTTTTTTTAAACTATTTATTCTCATTTCTTTATACATCTTACTAATATTATAAACGCGAAAATTTGTATGGATGCATGTATGTTTGTTACTCTTTCACGCAAAATTTACTGAATGGATTTTAATGAAACTTTACAATAATATAGCTCATACATCAGAAGAACATATAGGCTATAATTTATAAAGCTGGCTATTTATTTTTTAATGTATTGTAAACAATATTCATTGTGTAATAGAAAATGTCAAAATTTGAGAATTACATTTTGCAAAACAATGATTGTTAAATTAAAATTCTATTTTAGAAAATATTTAAATTTGTGAATTTATTTGAAGTACTCGCCTAATACTTTGAATCGAATCAAGAATTATAGATATTTTAAATAAATAGGTAAAGAATTTTGGTATAAACGTAGTTGGCACCTAGGAAAAGAAAATAGATTACTCCAAGTACTAATCCTATACGCAGACAAAGTCGCGGATTATTTCGCGTTTAATAAAACATATAAAAAAAAATTATAAAGTTAGTGTTAGATAAATAAGTAAAAAAGTTTTTTTTTTGTTTTTAGTTATTATAAAAGAAAATATAGAAAATAACATATGGTTTTTTTTTTTAGTTATTATAAAAAATGAAGAGAAAACATATTGTATTACAGTTGAGAAATTGAGTTGTAGAAGGATAGATAAATTTATAGAAAAAGCGTTTCAATATCTGCATCAAGCTATTCATGTAATATTTTTATAAGCCAGTTCCTTCATAAAATTGAAATATCACAGAACTTGAATAGAACTTTCAAAGAATGTGAAAATTGGCTTCAAATGTCTGATGAATTGTTAAAATTTCTTCAAACAACCCATCCTAAGAATAGTCATATTTTTAGCTGATGTATGAATGTGAACTTAATGTATTATGTGCCAGGATGGTTTTTTTTATGTATCCCAACTGCTCTGGTCTGGAGCCAGTGAGACTGTAGCATCCCCAATTGGAGCATGTTGTGAGGCTGAAGGTAAGTGGGGAGGGGAAGGAGAGGAAGGTGGGGAAGTACCTGGCTATTCAGATCTAGTCACCAAACACAGCTAAAGCCATTTTAAGCAACCAATGGCATTCTAAATGGTGGTCTTACTCCAGGGCGATACTGAGAGTATCTTCCACTCTGAAACATGCCGTAAATATACCTTACATTATTTTAAATGATTAAATTGTGAAAGAAGGAGGTAGCACAACACGGCATAACACCCCAAAAACAAACAACGAAAAAGAATAGGTGATAGTTCACAATGACTAAGTGTCCTTAATATATTCGATATCAACTGTTGTTTGTACGTTAGCGAACTGCAGTTGTCCTAGGGAACGATGAGAAGTTACCGACAATTATCCAACCGATCCTTATCGATCGACTATGCGCACCGAGGTGGTGGAAAACTATGATATGGGAACTTCAATAGTTCTATTTCAATATTATAGATGGAAGCACTTCTATTTGTATCCTGTACATGGAGCGAGTGTGTACGACAGACGTAAGCGTATTAATAATATACATAGATCATCATCATCAATAATATAGACATTATCATTCCACGAGTTCATTAACCACCAACGATTTAACGGCTCAGTAAAATGAGTGATTTATAAATCCGTGGTATTTCAAACCGTTGCCTTCGTTGTAATGTATACAAAAATAATAATCAAGTCGTAAGTACTTAGGATATTATCTAAACTATCTGATCTTGAAGATCTTTATGACACAAACAATTATGATATATCTAGATTTCTCAATCAAACTTATGGGACATAAATATTATGAGTCGTTACGAAGAAATGTTTAGGTCTTAAAATATAAGTGTTTTTTTTCAAGTATCTGAAATATACAAGAGACACCGCACTCTAAACAAAAAATACTGCTATATTGGTTGACTTTGTTTTATAAACATTCGAGTTCTTTTTTTATTGAAGGCGTAACGTTTGGTTTAGCCAATCTATGGTATGGGAGTGAGTGTAAATGACTTAATGATAATAAAATATTGTTTTCTGAAATAAAAACAAAACATTCGTTGCTTAGTTTCTTTAATCTTTTACTGTTGAGAATTTGTCGATCAGTGCAAAACTCATTATCTATTAGGTCATTACGTATGAAATTGGCGTTTTGCCGTCCTGGCAACTTTGATATCAAATATCTTCTCTTTGGTTAGGAATTCCAAATTCAAATTTATACAGCTATTTACTCATGTATTTGTGATTCGAAAATTATAATTCATTTGTTTTTTCCTTAATTGTTTTTTTTCTTTGCGTCACTTAGTTTACAAAATGGAAAACTTGAAATATCGCGTTATTTACGAGTACGAGTGGCACCAATGCTACAGAAACGGCTCGAAGGATTAATGATGTGTATGGCGACGGTGCCGCAAAAGAAAGCACAGTGCGTTTTTGGTTCCAACGTTTTCGTTCTGGAAATTTCGACCTGCAGAACAAGCCCCGTGGACGGTTGGAGACCAAAGTTGATAATGAAGAATTGAAGGCTAATGTGGAAGCGGATCCATTGCAAACCACGTCCGAGTTAGCTGCAGGCTGCGGTGTTAGTGATAAAACTGTCTTAATCCACTTAAAGCAAATTGGAAAGGTGAAAAAGCTTGAAAGGTGGCTTTGGTGGTTGACTTCACGAATTGAGTGAAGCAAATCAACAAACGCGCGTTGACTGCTGCGTTGCATTACTCAACCGACACAATAATGAAGGGATTTTAATTCGAATCATTACCTGTGATGAAAAGTGGATCCTGTACGATAATCGGAAGCGCTCATCGCAATGGCTAAACCCTGCCGAACCAGCCAAACCATGCCCCAAACGAAAATTGATTCCAAAAAAGTTACTTGTGAGCATTTGGTGGACTAGTGCTGGTGTCGTTCACTACAATTATAATTTTATTATAATTTTCGAAACACAAATACATGAGTAAATAGCTGTATAAATTTGAATTTGGAATTCCTAACCAAAGAGAAGATATTAGAGATCAAAGTTGCCAGTACGGTAAAACGCCAATTTCATATGTAATGACCTAATTTAATGTAAAAATTAATGTTTGTTTGTTTGTTCGTACCTTATACGCGGCCATACCGTTCATCCGATTGCGATGAAATTTCGGGAATATGATGTACGCATACCCGTGATGCGGGAGGAGAAGGGGACACGGGAGGAGAAGAGGAAGAGGAGTCGAAAGAGGAACGGGGACGAATGGGAAATGACACGAAGGGAATGCCGGGTATCAGCTATTATTTTATTAATGATTCGTATTGTCGTATCTCTCCTTCTTATTGTTTTTGGGAGGATATTACCGCATTATTTACATAAAACTATTCGTGATAAGCTTGAAACCGCACATTGTGTTGGCAATATGTATACACATTTAACTTCGTAATACACGTTATTTTAGGAGTCCTAATAATAAATTCCATCTTGACTTACTTAATAAAATAACCATATTGCCTACATCAATCCACTGTCTCGAACATTAATAAACATCCTTTTTGATCAAAATTTCATTAACATTTTCTACTCGAAATAATGTCAGGAATCACTGGTTAAAGTAAGTCAAGTGCGTCCTTAACAGCCTGTATATAATACACATCAAATAAGTACATGATTTGTTTGCTGTAGTGATAATATATTCTTTCCAATTACTGTCAAAAATAATACAAAAGTATTTAATTTTTTCACCCGTTATACGTAAGGGCAACCACATATATTAGTATTTGTCAGGGAGCAAGCTCATATTTTAATTTGATTTTCTGGGATACCTACCTACTTAAAAACTCAATAGGTCTTACTAATAAACGGGTTTTTCAATTGTATACTGCTGATAAATAATCATGTATTATTAATATTATTGATGATTTGGAGGTTATTGGTAGACTGTCTATTTTTACTTCACTTATATTTTATATTACCTTCATTTTGTCAACTCATATATTTTATGTGGTTCCATGTCTGGTCGTAATATGGGATCTCATCACCATCTGAGTTCTCATAATAAATTTACTCATACACGATACTCCCTCACATGATAATTCATCAACATCATAACTTATCTCGGTAACGATTCAGAACAAACTACCTCGGAATATACTTTTTATTATGTAATTTCATATTTTAAATGTTATAATATTTTATTTTATTTATTCATTTTCAACGCCCTTACGGGCTTTTATATAGTTTTTTGTTTTTGTTATGTTTATTTAGATGTATGCACATTTTTTTCATACATCTAGTAAGAAAATATGATAATACAATTTAAGTGAAATACATATTAAAAAATACAATTTAAGAGATTAATTTAAGAAATACAGTCGACTACAATTTAAGAAATACAGTGTAATATTTGTAATCAAATCAAAGATTGTTTTTTAACATATATAGCACATGTCCTACGAAAAGTGCTAAGGTTTGAGGCTTCCGTAGATTATTATAAAGTTTTTGTCCTTTATAAAACACGCTGTTTTGTGAGCACGAAAGTTTAGTCATGGGAAGCCTAAAATCTCTGCATCTTCACGTAGGATAATTATGAAAATTTTCGTGATTCCTAATATTACTTTTCAGATAACTTGGCAGCATATTATTTTTGAGTTTGTACAACATTGTCAAGATATTATATGTTATTTGGTTGTCGTCATATTTAAATTTTGTAACATAATTTTGATACTAGTGATAATGTTGCACTTTAAAATGATATTCATGATATGATATATACAGAGACACAATATTTGGATAAAAAAAAAATCTACTTTAAATATGAACATTACATAAATAATAGGTTTGAAGGTAAATTAAAGTGAATACAATATATTATAGGAAAAAGAAAGAGATAGAAAAAATACAAGCAGAACAGAAATAATTTTTTCAATTGTAGACAGCATAAAAATAATAATGCAATGTAGGTTAAAATATAATTTTTTTAGCTGAATAATACATGATAAAGTGCATGATATAGAAAAAGAAAGGAGAGGAACAAGTTTTTACATTTTACGTAGATAAAAAAATACAAAAATATATCTCTTATGTGATGCTCTAATTTTAAAAAGATATGCTACATAAAAATATCATTCAGGTACCTCTTAAATAATGATAAACTTATGTTAAATATGTCGATATCTGAGGTGAATTTGTTTGCAAGTGTGTGAAATAATATGCATTTACGTCAGTGGCAAAGTATGTTAAATATTAATATTCTTAAAATTACAATTCTTGGTTTTAATCACAATAGTTCTTATTTATTACCATTATGAATTATGACAATCTCTACAGCCGTATTCTTAGACCAACATTACGAAAATTCATGTTACTAAAAAGTTGCCACTGAGCACTTTTATGTCACCTATATTTTTTTCTTATATTTTCTGTTACCTATATTTTACCTACTCTTATTTTCACTGTAATTAATCAAAAAATGGCTTGCTTTATATGCAAAAGCCCTATGGGCGTTTAAATAAAATAAAATAAACTGTACGTAGGTTAAATGGGTATTTATTAGTTGGGTAAAGTTTAAAACTCACATCTTCGTGTGTGCTAATATAGTTTTATAAATATATAAACATTAAGATTGTTTGGCAAACATAATCTTTCTTTAAATATTAGTATATTCAGTCACAAAAACATAAATATTTGAGGTAGACATACTTTCTTAATTCATTTTTAAACTTTTTAATATATTTTATCTCAGCAATTTCATTCAGAATTTTGTTATAGTAAATATGTTATAGTGTTGTATTAGTAAAATGAATGTATTTAGTTCTCGTCACACTCATTGTTGGCATATTATTGTCGAATAATCTGTTAATAAAATATTGACAGCCGGTGTACGACAGGTGATTGGGATTATGCCCTTGGTAAGTATACTATGGGCCGGTATATCAGTCTTTGCTAAGGAGCACATTCCTCGCTCAACTTAAACCGTCGAAATCGATCGCTTAAGCCGTGGTAAGCCTCAGAATAGTTCCTTTGCTAGACGCTGTAGCGCTATTGGCAAAAACACATCTGTCATCAGTCAGATTTCACATTGCTTCGGTTTTGATCTGCTACGTACGGACGCAATAAATTACATCGGAGGAAAAAATTTACCTATCAACATGGAATTCGAACTTTCTTCAAGTGATGACGATTTAGACATCGTTTGACGTTTGGTTGTTTGATAATAACCATAGAGTCCATAGATACTTACATAAATATATAGATTGGTGGAAAAATTATCATAGACCTAACATTTAAAATTGGTCAACTCTAGGATTACGACTGATATACGGATTGTGTGCTAAGCCATGCTGAGCTCCACATTCCGTCATAGCCGAGCTTTAGACCAACTGATATACCGGCCCTATATCGCGGGAGGATGGCATTCCAACGGTCAACCCCTCAGGCCTCGGGCATAATTTGTAAGAAGGTCAAAACATTTCCGCTTTGCAATAACATCCAAATAAATTGTATATTTCTGAACATATCCGAAAACTAAAAACTGATTTGCTTTTACATATTTTAATTCAAAATAAACACATACTTTTTTTTAAATAAAAAAATATTATGTAAACATAAAAAAGTTTTAAAAATGTCTCACCTTTCGTTTTTTCTAACTAAAATTTCTGATAACGAAAAAAAAAACACACGCATATTTTATTAGATAAATGTATTATAAACTTTATCGCCATCTCCCTTTTCTTTAATTTCTTGTAAAAATAATTATGTGGGTACTTAGGTATAATTAAAAAAAAATCCAAATCATCATTTTTTTTTTCAAATTGCGGTCGGAAACTTTGGTTTCATAAAGGTGTTGTTTTTCACCTTGATAGTAAGGGAGACACAACAATTTCTATGAAACCTATATTTTCAATTTGGTAGGCGGGTATGGGTACCGCCGCCCCGGGAACCATTTATTGGACAACCAACACCTCTGCTACAGGTCACCCAATGTGGTTCGCTACATTTGGTGACTTAGCAGGGGTGCCCGGGTTCATAGGGTTAGGTTTGTCCCGGACTGGGGGGCGGATGCGTCTGCCGACCATCTGGCAGGCCGGATCGGGAGATACTGGTTGAGGGAGACGTTTTGATCTCTCCGGTCGGACCCTCTCGACCCATCGCATGGCTTCACACTTCCATGGCTCCTGGACATATTTATCCCCAGATACCTACCCCCCTTCAAACATTTTTACTTCCCAGGACTTCCTCTCCTTCCTTTCCCATAAAAAACACTCCACACAGCATTTTCAAAGATGACATAGGCCCTGAGAGATTTTTTTCCTCAGGGCCTATGTCATCTTTGTCAATTAGCTGTGTGGAGCTAATGTAAAAAAAAAAGTTATTCCCAAAAGCGAACAAATTAGTCTGGGGACAATAGTCCCACAAGCATTAGTGATATTTTGTCAATTTTTAGTAGGTACCTAGTTGCCTTTCTCGTTAGGGGTTTATCTCATCTATGGAAACCTTTCATTTTAATAAAACAGGTTTTTCACATAACATTTCCATTCGAAATGAGTAGGCATAACCTCCTTGAATCACCTATAAAACATACATTATTTTGTATGGTGTTAATTCTTCTTGTGTAGGTGCTTATGTAAGAGCCTACTGGAAATAGTACATAACCAAGAAAGAAACATAACATAAATATTTTAACGACGAAAGCATTTATTCCATTGGTTACACAACCACTATTTGACTAAGTTTATATTTATTTTACGTCCAGCACGAGGCAGGAGATACAAACTAAACACATATTTACCTATTGTACACGGAGACAAACGAACATTAATGTTTTTAGTTGGTTAAATTGCAATTTTGTTTTACATTGTGAATAAAACTATACTAGGAATGTAACTTACCACAAAATGGCGGAGGCCCCGCCTCTTGGTAACGGCATGCAGTAAACTTTTTCTAGAAAGAAAAAAAAACGTGCAGCCAATCGTATTCTTTCTGCGTGATATTAAAATTTACCACATTTATGTACATTAATGTTCTTACAATAGATAATTCTACAAACAAAAGTAAAAGAGTTACAATGTAAAAAAACATCGTTTAAAAATAGCCATCTTTACCTGCCACTATTAACCGGGACATACGCATTAACCAATTTTGCCATTGCACCCTATTATGAGCAGTGGCGGCCAGCTCTAAAGAGCGCTAGTGCGACGCACTCCCAGAATTTCTGCCAATCCAAAAATTCCCTAGCGCCGAATAATATATTTCCGACACGCCTCGTCACAAATCACAATACACACTTCGCTAATGCATACATTGCATACAAAATATGTCCATATAACTGTGTGCGTATCGAAGCAGATCGTTGTGTGCCTATATTCCGAGCGCTGGATCGTTTTTAAAATCGCTCCAAAGAGTCCCTTCATAATTATTTATTTATTTATTTATTAAAGAATTTTATACATAGTGTACATATTGTGTTATTTCGCCCGCCATGCTAGGGATGTCCCTGTGTTATGGCGGGTGAAGTATGCAGATATCTAATAAGTTCAAACCGTGGGTAGGTATAATATGGGTAATATCCTTAACAAATCTTACGTGTACGAGATCGGCGATCTGAAAATTTCCACCACATCAAAAGGAACGGTTTGTTCACCAGCAGATTAAAATGAGACGCGTTTGTGTAATATTATTTTCGATATTGTGTATTTAATTTAACATCTACTATTTCATTTAATGTTCCGCTTAGCATAATTAACAAAAACAATGTAGACATGTTGTGACTGGTCACAGGTCCAATACGCTATTGTGATCCGTTTCTTGGATGAGTATGGAAGATTTAAAAATGCGCTGAACTTTGAAAAACGGTTAGAAATTAAACATTGTGATCAATATCTATTTTACAACTCCTTTATAGTAAGTAATAAATTATCGGATGCTTTTTCGTGTGTTAAATTGTTAAAAATCGTGGGTATCATCCCTATGACGCCGTGGAAAGTTGTTTCGGTGATTTTCAACTTTAAAAAGAATTTAATTATTCTTGAGAAACACAATTAGCCAAGATAGACTCAATGCATTGTCAGTGCTAAGCATTAAATAATGCCTAAATCTATACCGGATTTTAACTCCAGGCTCATTGATGTCTTTGCTACTCAGAGACAACGGAGAATGGACCTAATATACTATAGGTGGGTTATTTTCATAATTAAATTTATTTCAAAGGAGAAAGGAGTGTAAGGAGAATATATGACGCAAGGTTGAATGATATAAGAACATAGTAGAGAACATCCGAGGCAGACATCAGATACTTGAGTCGGGCCATGTCAAGAGTCAGAAAAATAGAAGAGTATGTATGAGACGATGTATGAATGTGAATGAGGCAAAGAGTATGTGCCAAGACCGAGTTGTTTAGCGGTCCGTTCTCTCTGCCCATGGTTAGTTGGTTTAAATTTATTTTAATTAGAGTAGGTATATGTACAAGATTTTTAGCGCACCATTGATTTTTGTGAGCACCAGCCGCCACTGATTATGAGACTGTCGTATTTGTCAACTTCATATTTCAAATTTCAGAAATCCCCTAAAAAAATTGGCATATTTTGTCAGAGGCTAAAAATATTCCCGCTTTGCAATAAAATCCAAATAAATGGAACATTTGTTAACGTATTCGAAAACTAAAAACTATTTTAGAAAGGTGATGAAATAGGCTTTCAAATTTCTATATTAAAAATGACTATGTATTTTTTTTATATAAAACTTTTTTGCGAAAACTTTAAAAAGTTTTAAAAATGGCTCACTTTACTTTTTTTCTAACTAAAATTACTGATAATGAAAAAACATAAAACACATACTTATTTCATTAGATAAATGAATTAAAAACCTTACTGTCACCTCACTTTTTTTCGTTTCATGTAAAAAAAATTCTTAAAAAATTCACAAAGTTCCATTTTTTTTTTCAAATTGTTATCGGAAACTTTGGTTTCAGAAAGGGGTAAATTTGATTTTTTTGTGGTTTTCTTTTAGATTTGAATATATAGTATGTTGTATTCTCTTTCCAATACCGTTTAGATCACATTTCTGACTATGATAGAAAGGAAGAAACAACGATTTCTGTAAGACCTATGTGAGCTGGGACAAATATGGTCTCCTGTGATTAAACGGGTTAACAATATTATCTTCGACTAATGTTTTTTTCCATATTATTGGCAGCTACCTTTTTCATTGTCAACAAGTATTCAAATAATAATGTATTTGTTACCTAGATAGTGTCTCGGATAAATATATCCGATTTAATTTTTATGGAACACCACGAAATTTATTTTATAATAATATAATTAAATTATTATAAAATAATTATTAATTTAATTTATTTTAAATATTTTATTTTATTTATACCCAATAAAAACTGTAGTAAGAAGAGCTTCAATTTATTTAAAGCATTTTTTTCTGTATTTATAATGTAAACCGATTTGTAGAAAAGAATAATCTATCAAAATAGAGGTTTATTAAGCTTCGCTTTGACAACGTACCTACTATAAACTTCATTGGACAACATTTAAAAATCTATTTTATTGAAGACATTTTTCATTTGGCGTCTTATTTGGTTCATGATGTCATTAGTGCCTCAGTTTAAAGCTAAAATAATGGTCATCTGTGTCGCCAGAATAATGCCGCCTTGTTCATGTTTATAAACGAAATGAATTGTGCATCAAGTTTTCTCTTTATCTTTAGAATTTCAAACCACACTTCAAAATTTTCGCACGATACGTTATCGGTCTCTGGAAAGTAATGTATTGTTTGATATTTTTAAACAAGGATTTCTTTCATAGCTTGTCCCTGAATATAATGGGCCAGATGTCGCTTGTCGCATTCTTGTTGGAAATTATATTTCTCGAAAGATTGGTTAAAAAAATACAATAAAATCCAAAAACAACCTTTCCCATATTCCAATTAAGGAAGCTATACCTTGTCTTATTGGCTGCAAGTGGTTGTGAGCAGTTATTATTATTATTAGTTTTTAGTGCGGTACTCATAGAAAAAAAAATATAAAAAAGCTAAGGAATTTTTCATTCTCTGACGGTTGTGGGAGGAACAATAACAAAACGGGTTGTTTGTTGAAGTTGACAAATTCATCAAATTTCATACATAAAATTCAAGTTCTGTGAAGTTCTAAACAAGTTCTGTTATTATTTCATCATTGGTCGATTGTTTCACCGTAGGTACTTAGGTAAAAAAATAACATGAATTTTATTTAGAAAATAAAAAAGCAGATACAACACTTGAGCACTATACATATGTTGTTTAAAAAAATTGTAGAGATACATTTTTACCTCTCTGTAATCCTCATAAATAATTGTTGCGTCTATAATCTAAATATGATACTTTTATATTTACCAAAATAAATGAATATTTTTTAATATTTTTAGTTCGGAGTATAAGATGTTGTGTTTTTATTTTTTTTTAAATCGTTATTATTAACCAAAATACATAGTTAAGTGGGCACAAATACATTTCTTCTATAAACCATCTCATTAGACTAAAACTATTCCGAGGTGGTAGAAATTTAATTGTATTTTAATGTGTTATGTTTTAAAATTTTTTAAGAAAAATAAATTTAATTAAAGAAATACAAGTAAACAATAACTAAAAAGAGAGAAATTATAGAATTAAAATTAAATATAAAGAAGTGTATAAAAAGACATATCTACGAAAGAAATAAGAAAAATATGGGTCTGAAAAAATCTGTGGTTATATTACGGTACATAAGAACACACTTTTTTTAAATTTTTAATTTTCAATGAGTATAAAACATAAAGAAAAGTAGATATTTTCTTACGGTAGAACTAACTAAAAAGTTAGTAGTTATTAACAATATTAAAGTATAACTTCAAAAATTTTGATTCCAAAATCATGAAACAATTAAAAACAAACATAAAAACTATTTTTTTTCTATTAAATGAAAAAACACACTTTGTAACACACATATTTTTTCTCGTAATGAGAACAATATAATGCACATCTCGATACAGGAATGCTTAGTGAGATGTGCAGCTTATATTTTTTCATGTAATGCATTATTTTTTTAATAAATATATATTATAGGTAATAGGTCAAAGAAGTGTAATCTTTAGAAGCACCCATAGTGAAGATGTAAATTTTTATTTCCAGTTTCCCAGTTTGACATTTTTAGACTAACGGCCAAGTACCTTGGTTCGTGAGCGATATAACGATCAAGCTGTAACCACGTCACCTTCATTCGTCCGCGTGTTATAAAATAATAATAAAAAATCTCCAAATAGAGTTCTCCGTTTCTCTCTTTTTTAAATAGGTAGGTAATTTGGTAGTAATCATCAGAACTGTTTTGCAGAATCGTATTCAACAAAACTGTTGAATTTTTCGTGTGGAATGATTAATGGATTACTGTTCTACCTTCTCTCGGCTTTACTGTGGTATGTTATTAGTTATTATAAAAATATTTTTATGGTGGCGCGGTGACCAGACGTCTCAAATTGTATATACCAAAAGAACGGTTTGAGTTTTATCGTTCGCGTCCCTCAACGCCTAAACACCGGTGTTTAATTTAGGATAAGTTGTTTTCCATTAGGCCAAATATTTATTTTAAATCTAAAGTCACAGCTTGTCGCCTAACGCATTACTTGTAGTTATCACCAGACTTAAGCACAACATTGGCAACACTCTTTTAAATAATTAATCTTGCGGGTATGTCTATCATGCGATAATTGTTTAAAAAAAAATTACGAACAAAATTATAGTTGGCTCAAACATAACCTGGCCCGTTTTGAACGGGTCCGTCCCGTTTAAATATTTCTTGATTATATTGTATCCCTAATAAAAATTATTATTAATTATTAGTTATTTCGGCTACTGTCATTATACTTAGCTCTCTCATTAAAAATTTAGGCATATTAGATTTGTCAAAGAATTTGTATATAAAAATGTAAAAATCAGTCATTTTAAATACATGTAGGATTACGAAAGATTTTTTAAATATTTATATTGAGGGATCTGTAGAATTTATCGGTCAAATTAGGAATTCCACTGAGCCAAACCCTCTGATATGAAAATATCTGGAGTAGGTGAATTATTTTCCCATTTAATAGTTTTTTTAGTAGGGTTAACATGTTGTTCTTGTATTGTTTTGTATTAATTATACTTATATAATACACTTGCATAGCGTGGATTTACTAGATGATCATTTATATGGAAAAGTGTGTGAAAGGGTTTAGTTTTTCCTATAGGGAAAACTAAACCCCTTCTTGAAAGTCTGGTGCGTAAAAATAATTCGATAATTTTTAGAGCACCATTTTTGTGAGAAATCACCTCAAGGGCGCTCTACACCTTATTATGACTTATTAGGCTCTACCTAGAACTATTATTTACAAATAGATACAGAAAACATACTTACCTGGCAGGTCACTTCCGATAAACACACTTTAATTAGGAAGTTTATGCTTGGAGGAGATACAACTTTGCACGCGGAGGACACAATATTTAAAACATTGGACATTGCATAATTTTACATTTGCTACACCGTCACTTTTAATATAACATTTATAAGAAGATTTCCGCTAAAAATGGAGTTCTGGAAACTTATTCGCTCTGCAGTCAGATTAAATAAATTTTAAAAACGGGCCAAGAATTGCACTCATTCTTAAAATCAACTAACATCCACAAACACACTTTGTAATACACATATTTATTTTGTAATTGATAATATTTATTAAAAAAAACATTTGAACAAAGAAACACCTACAAATTCGACTCTTGCAAGTTTAATTGAGTATATAAATAATAGGTATTCACTTTCGCCAGTGATAACCTATTTTGGTCATAGTTATAATTCATAATTTCATTCGTTTTAGTCATGTCAATTTATGAATTTATTTTGGTTTTTCCTCTAAAGTAAATTGGACTCCAGTGGTTTTGTATTTAGTTAAATCAGTCAATATGCTGTTTATGGATTTCATTGTTTCATCCAATAATGTAATGAAATACAGAAAATCTGCATATTCAACTCAAAACCGCCAAAAAGTTGACTTCCGTGGTTTATCCTTTAAGGTTCAGATATGTTGTGAATTTTTTATTGTTTTTGGATAACACACAACAAAAGTGAAGACTTTCGACTGTGTTCACCACATAGAATAAAGAACACCACAAGAAACAAGAAGTGCCTTGTTGGCGTGTTTCGTGATCCAATCATTATTATAGACCCTCGATTGTGAGTGGAAAGGGGGACCGTACATAGAATTACCCCCCCCCCCCACTTTCCACACCCATCCATTGCATCTTTTTGTAATTAGTTAATTAGTAAACTTTAACGAAGTAAGCATTGCTTTTATTGTTTTTATAAAATAATAAAATCCTTAAACACTTCTAAATGTCATTCCATTACGTTTACTAGAAATAAAAATAAAATCAACTATCATTACAACTTGAATGATAAACCTTTACAATCTATGTCTATATGTAAAGATCTAGGTGTTTACTTAGATAGCAAATTAATTTTTGATAAGCATATCGAACAAATTATCACAAAATCCTACAAGATGCTAGGTTTCTTATTAAGAATATGTAAAGCTTTCAAAAGTGCTAAGACACTAGAAATTTTGTTTTGTTCATTAGTCAGAAGTCCACTGGAGTACGCGTCCACAATATGGAATCCTCAATATAAGGTATACATAGATTTATTAGAAAATATACAAAATAAATTTTCGAAACATTTACTTTTAAAATACAACAAAACTACAAATAATATGTTAACACTACAAAAAAGACGCACATTGTCGGATCTATTGTTTCTGTATAACCTACTTAATAATAATATTGATAGTCCCGAATTACAATACGTCATTGGTTTAAATGCTCCAATGAGGCGTACCAGGCACACTTCTCTTCTTCATATAGAAGCCCACAACACCAATGCAGCAATTAACTCACCAATCACTCGCGTAATCACAACTTATACCCACTATGAAAAATTATTACAATTAGACATTTTTCACGATTCATTGCGAACATAAAAAACCAAATTATTAAATTTCTTATCGTTTTATTAAACTTTTAGCAAATATTTTTTTTTATTTCAAAATGTTAATTTTACTCCAACCATTCTATTTCATTTATGTTTTATTAGTCAACCAATGTTTGATTCTTTTCATTAGTTTCATCATAATTTAGTTTTAAAACCCAGGCGAAATTACTTATTGACATTGTACAGATTAACGTAATAGGTACAAAACCATGTAATTTATTTAAAATACCTTACAACTTATATTTAATAAACTGTGTAAATCTAATAAACAAATAAATAAATAAACAATAAAAGTAGTTGAAGCGAAGTACTTTATTAATTTCTAATTAAAATGGTGCTACAAAATAAGTTCGCTGTGTTTGAAGAAGAAATTATGATTTATTAAAAAACACTCGATTAAATGTACAGCGTTCGGCTACTTAACCTGACCGATTGACTGACCGTTTGGCCTCATAAACATGCGTTGAGATAAAAGTAGAAATAATTGCAATATGTGTTGCAAATTACTTTGACACAATCGCAAAATGTTGACATTTTACGAGCGTTCAAAGGTCACGCGGTAAGCCATTTGCTGATTTTTTGCTAAAGTTTTAGAAATACACACACATAACGTTTCATATACTCGTATGAGAATTTTTATCGGAATGCAGAGAGGTTAAAAGAAATTGGATTGTACAAGTAATGTAATTTAATTATCAACGATTCAGAAGGAATATTTTATTTGGAAGACAAACAAAATAATTCGTAAAATATCTTGGTTACATTTTTTTAAAGAAAGCGGGTTACGAATAACCTGACAAAATTTGAAAATCTCCTACTACCACAACAATAAACGTAAAATGTTGCTTGTGAGGTGATGGAGGACAGCCGAGGAATACGGGACGCATGGGTGGGACCCAAACGCGAATCCAACTCGGCCACCGACCATCATACTTTTCTAACTTGAATTCAAAATTTAAAAAATTAATTGTACCATTTCAAACAAATAATCATATAAATATTATTTATTAATATTTAAAGGTTTTCTGTACATGCACGGAGAAAAATGTTATTCTAAAATACGATTATTTTATTCGCAAAAACAGTTAAAAACAGGACTGAAGTTCTTACGAACAAATTAACAGGGTTTCAATGTTTATTGGCGGGAACATGCAAGAATAATTTGTTGGTAGGTATACGTAATTTCGTACGTACGTAACGGGTCGTTTCTACAGCTTCGCTGTGCCGGCCTCTGTGTTTCCTCCCTACTGCAACATGGATCTATTCAAGATCCATGTTCACTCCTTCATCTCTATAAAAAGACCCTCCACACAGCATCTTCATAAATGACATAGGCCCTGAAGGAAATATTTTCCTCATGGCCTTCTGTGTGGAGTTAGACACATAGATTAACATTTAGTTAAGAGGAATATAAACGTCAGAAATATTTGACTTCGGGGACCTAAGACCTAAGGTAGGTCTTGACTTCTGGACCGAACAGACACGAGTAAGCGATCAGTTTGAGACAAAACTCAAGACCTAAGGCCTCTAAAGATGAACAGTGAGATCTGTCCGAAACGTCAGGAGTTAAAAAGTCCTTTTAAGGACTACGTTTCGCGGGTAAACCAAGAAAATTATTATATATGTTACACCCGTGAAAACCTTCATCATAACATATATGTATATGCGACTAATGCACTTATTATTTCATTTGCACGATCAATAATAAAATGATTGACCATTTCAATGAACGTAATTATTTGAATCGTTAAATGACCCGTTTAATATGCTTCTACTCGTATATCTATGATATTGCCAGCAAATTACATATGAAATCATAAATGTTGAATCTCAAATGGATTGAAGATAATGTTTAGTTAAATTACCCAAATTATTAATTAAAATCAAATTAACGGCCGTACTCACAACACTTTCACGAAAATTTGATCGTTGGTTTGTATTACAAAAAAATCTCACGGGAAGTTGGATACTAAAGTTAATAAAACATAATAGAGAAGGACTGCCAATCTAAGAATATAAGATACCAAAAAGCAGCAGATAATTGATTTTATTATATTCTTTCTCCTCTCTTTGTTATTTATATCTATAAAAATATATGTATCTAGGTTTATACTAAGCAATGCAAACATCAATTACCTTTATATTGTAATCCTCTGTTATTAAGAATACATGTATTATTTAATTTAAAAAATACCTAAAACTACTATAAGAGTCTATATCTCACTATTATTATTATTTCTTTCAAATCCTTTATTGATAAATCTTGCATTTTCTTAATTATCCCTTGTTTTTTGCCATATTGTATTATTTACTTTCACACATGATATTATATAATTGAAATATAATTGAACTAAAATTCCCTCACCAAACACAAGAGCCTTGTCTCTTTATGGTGAGGAATAGCTATTCTTATCCACTATTTTACCACTGTATAAAATGTAAAAATTGTGTACTTACTGTAAAAAAAACCTTTAAATATTAAATAAATAAAAAAATAAAAAAATGTTTATACCTTAAACTTTATTACTGTTCTAAAATCTTTTCTAAACAAACAACAGTAATGTTCATGTAATAATTGGTTATTTTATTTCTTTTAATTCTCTTTTCTTTTTTATTCATATTCATATAATAGGCAATTCAAACACCAGTTCTGTCTCTTCTCTTTTTATTTTCTTCTTATTTTATCCAACACATTTATATAGGACTTTTTATTATTATTTTTATATTATTTAAATATCTGTGTTCCATATATCATCCTAATGTGACTGCCCTAAAACGGGATTCTTCCTAGTTGGGCAGCCAAAACATTCAATAAATAATGTATAAATAAAAAATTAAAAAAATACTGCCCACTACATCGTTTAAAATCATCGACTTAGACAATAAAATGAATTACCTGGGTCATAAAACATTCCAATCAATTTTATTAGATTTCCAGCAACTCTATTATAGACCCGTCGAGTAATTATTACATCAACCTTTATGGTATTATTCCGTAATGAATTACTAGGTACTCTTAGTATCGCCCTTTTGAAAAATCACCATTAAGAGGCTAGACTTTGAACGACACGCGGAACACCCGCGTCCGATATTCTGTCCCGCTCACAAAAAGCTCACGCACACTTACAATACATGCGAATGCGAAATGTGCGAATGAGACAACGCTCAAATTTACCTACAGAAATCGCTCGAAAAGGGGTTTATGGAGAATACACTTTTCTACACCGAAACTTTCACGAAATTGTCATTTGAAAAAATATATATTTTTTAGAAAGAAGAAGCTACGTCGGTAGCTTTTTATAATTTTATAATTCTTTATGAGAGTTGAGTTAGCAGCACTTTTTCGTTAAATAATATTTTTTGATAAATCGTACATGTTTGACAGTGAATGTTTACGTTAATACGAAACGCATCGAAAATTCGAAAACATACCGACATAGTTTTCACCCTCTAGAAGGCAGTATAAAAAATATATATTCATTTTGTGCAATTTTCGATGTAGAAAAGTGTTTTTTCCCGGGCGTCCTTTTTGTATGGGCCTAAAAGCGAAGTCTATCGTCTTAAGAATAATACATTGTTTGAAATAGCACTAGTTTTGTTGATTGACCAGAACCAGAAGAATTGACAACCCTGGTGTGTACGCTAGGCCTTTTATGCTGCGTAACGACGCGAACCGCCGCTTGCGGTTGCTTCATTCCTTTCCCTTTAATTCGTAGTTGTTTCACGGAAATACCTACGTGTTTATATGCAGCATTATACATACGTCGGCGTCGCGTCAGCTCGCGTGAGGCGCTCGCGAACGTAACGGTACAGCTCGCAGGTGAGTACGCGGCTTTTTACGGGACAGGACAAAATCATTTTATTTATTTACCGAGAGCCGAAATTAGTTGAGGAATTTAACCCAAGACGCCTGGGTGGGAACAGACTCCATTGTCCTACTACTCACCGGCAATATTTACCTAAAAAAATATTTTTAAAAAATCGCGGCGTTTCGCGCCGTTTGCTGTTGCTTTCTTGCTCGGCTCGGTTCGCGGCTCGATTCGCAAATGTATACGTAGCCTAACGTTATATCGAGTATTCGCGAATAGATTGATTCTGTTTTGTAAAGATTTTAAAAATATATAAATATTATACAAACTTTATTAATAAATAGTATATTTTTAATTTTGGCGAAATTGAATCATAATCTAAGCTACTTTGTTATTAAGTATAAGGAAAATATTATTGACCACCGATATTAGGATGTATTTTAAATATAAATTTAATTTAAATATTATTATTATTCTTGGATATAAATCAGTTAAGGTATATGTAAAGGTAGGTGCCTACGTACATTTATTATCTGGATATTTAGTTAGGGTTTAAATTTAAAATCATATTATAATTGGATGCGTCAATCTTAACCAAATTAACACTTCTATATATATGTGTCACGGGAGTTAAATGAGAAGATGAATTAATAATTAACAGAGATAAGAGTACACTTTATTTTTAAATGTTGAAAACACACTGACGTGACTTAAATTATATTCAGAAAGTGCGAAAGGGTTTAGCAAAGTAACTGACAGCCAGGAAGTTCGAAACGAAATAATTTGCACTGTTTGCAGCTGTGATCCGAACCAGACTTCGGCTGTGCTTGGTGTTGTCAACCGCCACATTGCCAGTGTATAAAAACATTAAATAATTTACTAAATGGTTTGCCAGTACCGTGATACAATCTATATCCTCAAAAAAGCATCGTGACATTTTTAACAAGTAAAAATTTAATTTTATGATATTAATATAATATTAATTTGGTTGTATTTTTTACACTTAGATGTGGTGTGAGAAGGGGGGTTGGGGGGGGGGGGGGGTCACGCCGCAGTCCCTAAACTCGCGTACTGCGACGATTTCTGATCATCGTGAGGCAGGCCTTACTGTTTGACGTGAATACGCACTGCAAAAACAATTGTGACAAGATGCTAACATTTTACAATAGGTTAAACTTAGACATAAAAACGTTTAGAATTTTGCATACAAAACTCAGCATCTACTGCCATTACCTAGATATCTATCAAAAGACAAAATTCATTCGCAATGGTATTATTATGAAAATAGATATATAATATTACTTACTAGTATTTTGTACCTAATATTAGTGTAGCACACACAAGGCCCTGAGGAAAAAAATCCCTCAGGGCCTATGGAGCTACTTTCCTATGTCATCTTTAAAGATGCTGTGTGGAGGGTCTTTTTACGGAAAAAAGGAGAGGAAGTTGTTGGAAGGAAAGAGATATGAGGGATGGGTAGGAATCTGGGGGTCAATGTGTTCCGGAGTCACACACATATAAATCCATCCCTACCACTGCGGTGCAAGGCAGAGGGTCGAGATAGTCTGGCTGGAGAGGTCAAAAGGTCTCCCTTAACCAGTCTCTCCCGATACGGCCCGCCACGCTTTAGGTGACGGGCCAATTCGTCCGCCGCTAAGACCTAGATAGGGTTCACCCCGAACCCGAGCACCCCTGCTAAATCACCAAACGTAGCGAACCTCTTGAGGTGACCTATGGTAATAAATTAAAACTTCCCAAATTATTAGGAGAGGTTATTTTTTTTTTTTAAATGAAAGAGTTTGTTATTATAGCGTAAATCTTCGGTTGTATCGTCGATGTCTGACTTTTACATACTTATTATAAATGTATGTAGTCACTAGCGCGAATTGAGAGTGATATTTGGCCTGTTGCTATTCGTCGTGTGGGGTCATTGCAGTAAATTTGCTCACAGTCACATTACAACAAGATCCTTTATAATATTATGATGATCATTACTGTATTATGCATGCAACATTGCCACTGCTTGTACTCGACGTTATCTGCATCGCAATTGTCTGAAGAGATATAGGCACTGAGGTTGTTGCTTAGGTGACGCGTGATCAGACGCGGACAGTAAAAAAAAGAGTTTTCAGTGAGTTCTGGGAGACTGTTCTTTTTTGTCCATCTTGTGCACTATTAACCCAACAGAGAGATTTTGTAAGCACCAAACTATGAGATTAAGACGATAGACTTCGCTTTTCGGCCCATACAAAAAGGACGCCCGGGAAAAAACACTTTTCTACATCGAAAATTGCACAAAATGAATAGTAGGTATTATCTAAAAAATATTTGTCTCAGGATCGTTGCCTATTGAAAACATATGTAATCAATTTACTTTGTAGATAATAATATCTATATCATACCAATTTGTTTTTTTATTGACAAATAATTCGAGAAACGAATAGAATTAGCGTTTAGAATGAACAACGTTAATAAACTTTAAAAGTCATTTGTAATTTATATTTCATATTTAAGACGATAGACTTCGCTTTTCGGCCCATACAAAAAGGACGCCCGGGAAAAAACACTTTTCTACATCGAAAATTGCACAAAATGAATAGATTTTTTTCATACCGCCTTCTAGAGGGTGAAAACTATGTCGGTATGTTTTCGAATTTTCGATGTGTTTCGTATTAACGTAAACATTCACTTTCAAACATGTACGATTTATCAAAAAATATTATTTAAGGAAAAAGTGCTGCTAACTCAACTCTCATATAGAATTATAAAATTATAAAAAGCTACCGACGTAGCTTCTTCTTTCTAAAAAATATATAGTTTTTAAAATTTCAATTTCGTGAAAGTTTCGGTGTAGAAAAGTGTATTCTCCATAAACCCTTTTTCGAGCGATTTCTGTAGGTAAATTTGAGCGTTGTCTCATTCGCACATTTCGCATTCGCATGTATTGTAAGTGTGCGTGAGCTTATTGTGAGCGGGACAGAATGTCGCGGGTGTTCCGCGTGTGGTTCAAAGTCTAGCCTCTTAAGTGGTGAAAGTTGCACAACTTTTTCTCTATCAAATTTTTAAAGCTTCTTTTTTTACATTAGCTCCCACAAGGGGACCCTATGGAAGAACATTCCATCAGGCCATCTGTTATCTTTTGGGATGCTCTGTCAAGGGTATTTTAGGGAAAGAAATCAGAGGAAGTTCTGAGAAGGAAAAAGGTATTCAGGAGTGTCGTACGTATGAATCCATCCCTCCCACTTCGGTGCAAGCTATGGATTAAGAGCGATTGACCAGCAGCTGAGAATAAAAGTTTAAAAATGCTTGCAACTGTACAGGGAGGTTCCAATGAGAAAGATCGATTATTCCCCGTATCAAAATTTTTAAAATACAAATTTAATGTCGATTAATTTCATTCAAAAATTTTCCTTTAATATTTATCTACATTTAAGTAAGCAATTAAATATTGTGTACTTCTTGTAAGTATTTTTTGATCATAAGTATTTATGATTTTTCAATAATGTCTAAACAAAATGAGTGTGTAAAAAAATTAAAAATACTTTAGTTTGTAAGACCTTTAATAAATAGAAAAACTAAGGTATTTTTGTCACAACACGTTCTCAGATTTATTTTTTAATGATTTTAAATGAACTAAAATTAAAATTCTTAAAACTTCCTTGACTAGATTATGTATTAAATTATTTTGTTGTATGATTCTATGATTTGAAATTTGTGTTGTTTAATAGAATCTATCGTTTGAAAATTGAACAAGTCTGCCAACGACCAACGGAATAACCTTAGTATATTAAAAATACACTTAGTTTTTCACAATTTTAAAACTGCGTGTACTAGATAAAATAACGATCTTTCAAAATCAATTTATGTTTTTTTTGTAAAAAAAAGAGTCAATACGTCTAGAATTTGATTTAAAAATTACTAATTTCCGGTATTCTCTGGTAATACCCCCTTAATAGGTCTGGCTGTAGAGGTCAAGGTTAGCTCTCCCTCAGTCTCTCTTGATTCGGCCCGCCACGCAGTAGGTTGGCAAACACATTCGCCACCAAGACATTGACCAACCTGACCTCCTAAATTCGGGCACCCCTGCTAAATCACTGGAGGGGTTTTGGTTATCCAACAAGGCTAAATATGGGAGGGGTCCTAGTTAGCAAATAAGTTGTTCCCGCGGTGGACGTACCGATATCCGCTTCCTAAATTGTAAAATTTTAGTTTATTTAAAATAATTAAATAAGATAAAATAGACGAAAGATTGAAAAGGGTGATCAAAACTCGGACGAATACAAATATTAACCTTTTTTATTGACAATACATTTTTCGATACCTGTCTATTCAATCTTTAGTTTCTTTATGGACGGCATACAGTAACGTGCGTTGCTCTATGGCCAAAAGAAGGCTGTGTGTAGTTTTTCAAGTACGGCTTCGACCATGTATTGTTCTTATATCGATGAAGTAAGGTTATGGATTTAGTGTGCATTAAGTACCCGCCCAAAAAGAATAAGAAGGAGAGATATGACAATACGAAGGTTCTTATAAAAGTAACATTAAAAGCGTAAAAATTCAAGCGAAAATTGGAAAAATGTTTAATAAAACACGTCTCGTTTACAATAGAGCAAAAATCTCTCTTTAACACCGTAAGTAGCATTTAAAGAAACATTGTGAATTTTTTCATACATATAACTTAAAAAAACAGAAACAAACGTGTAAATAATAATTTTTGGAGCACAATTTGTGATTTTTTTCTATCGAGGGCATTTTATGTAATTAAGGTTTCGGCTCTACAAATCTTTAGATATTATCTTAAAAAATAACATATATTTTTAAGAACTTAGAAACTTAGAGTGTTCAAGGGACATATGTTATAACCCATACACTTTCATTTTTGTTATTATTATTTAACCAATGTTTGATTCTTTTCATTAATTTCAGCATAATTATGTTTTAAAACCTAGGCGAAATTACTTAATGACATTTTACAGATTTACGTAATAGGTACAAAACCAGGTAATTTTTTAAACATACTTTAAAACTTATATTTAATGTACTGTGTATATCTTATAAATAAATAAGTAAATAAATAAATAAAATCGGTAGAAAATCGGAATTAAGTAATATTTGAAAACAGTCATTTGATTATCATCTTCCTCTGATTATTTTGAAAAAGCTGATTAGATGAGCATAGGTACAAGTTCCTTACAAAATTCATTAAAAGGTACCTATCTACATTTTGATGGGAAATTCCTATTTGTCAAAATTCTACATATATTTTCTTATTAATGTTCGTTTTTCACAGCTTTTTCGGACTTTATTCGTGGATACAAATTTAATAAATCCCTTACCACAACGTTTGTTTCATCAATAATATTATACCGCTTAAATTTTAGTTCCCTGTTTACAACTCGCGGTGGAATATTTGCCGAGTGTGTTGTACTAGTTTGCCCCTGGTGATTGGCACATGATTTAAAAATACACACACTAGATAACGTTTTAAAGATAATACAATGAAATGTCAAGCTTGAGAAGTTCTACACAGTACACTATTGACGATAGCCACAAATTGTCGCCATCAAAAAACAGAAATAAAAATATTTTTCGATAATTGATTATACCACTCGTGTACTTGGTGGATTCATGAATTCCTCATCCTTTATTTACACATGTTTTTCTTCTTATTGATTTATTATTCTTGCAACTTGTATTTTCATGTTTATTTTCTGACTATTTTCCTGTTTTTATCTTTTTTAATGTTCTAACTATTACCTTTTTTCTGTTTATTCTTTTTATTTTCTGGAAATTTTTCTGTACACCTTTTATCTTTTTTAATAAGAAACGATAAGATCCTAGAATAGACAAAAAAAGACAAGCGAGTCAAGAAGAGCCGAGAAGAGTCTAGCAGAGTCAAGAAGAGACAACAAGACCCAAGAATAAATAAGAAGAGATAAGAGAAAAGAATAGCCAAGAGGAGTCAAGAATAGAAGAAAAGAACCAAGAAGAAGCCAGAGAGTGAAGAAGAGACCTGAGAATGGAATAGTGAAGAAGAGACCTGTGACACAAATAGTGAAGAAGAGGCAAGAAGAGTCAAGAACACCCAGAAATAGACAAGAAGAGCCGGGAAGAGGCAAGAAGAAGAAAGATTTGAGAAAAAAAATTATAACGCTCAAACCATTCCTTTATTCCTGCCCATCCTAAATTCCAATATTGGCTTATTAGGTTGCCATGTATACCGGTCGATTAAACTCCAACCTCCTTCCTATCCTCAGAGCACGTCTTTCAAGTCCTAAAAAAATGAGTGCCCCCTGGTGTACCGGTCTCACCGGGACAGGATTGCTCCTGGCTGGGGTGGTACAATCGTATCGTATCGTACCGTACACCTTTTATCTTTTTTAATGTTTTTATTATTACCCGTCTCAGAACAGACAACGTGAGTGAGGTGGGTAGCTTACAAGTTATAAAATACTGTATTACCTTAATAAACGCCCGGGTTGCCGGCAATGAAATTGAAATTGAAAAATTGATTCACGAAAACAACATTTTTATATCAGATTCATGACGCCATCGGTAAATTTGTCGTAGGTCATTCACTATTTGTTGAATACATACATAATTGAATGAATTTATTTAAAAGTCATGACTCAGCACCGTCATTTTAATCCGTAGTCCGCGGTAGATAAGTTCCCGGTTGAAAATCATACCAGCGTTATGATAATAATGTTATCTTGTATTTAATTACAAAATAATATTATTTTATATTTATATCAGTGAAGGTTTTCTACGCTACGCTAGACGAGATGATTAATTCTGAGCAAATAAGTTAAAAAAAGATTTTTGTTGTTGTTGGTGTTACTGATTTATTTATAATTTTATGGACAAATGATTGTTAATTCACAAATTAACAATAACATCACACCAATGGAAAAAATAAACTTAAATGACTGCGGAAAAAGAGCACATATCGAAAGCGGAAATTTGAAATGCTATAAAGGACAAAATGTTAATTTCTTCAATCTTAAAATTAAAATCTTTCTTTAAAATGAAAGATGTCTCCTGTTTTTCTAGACCTTCAATTATGATTTTTTATTACAAAATTACATTGAATAGATGTTTCAAAATACTTATACGGACTATAAAAAAACCCTCTTAAAATGCACGTCGCGTCGTAAAGGACACTTCGAAATATTTGGACGACGCAGATCGAAAGAGAAAAAAGTAAACAATGACGTACTAATTAAAATTTTTGGATTTCTTGTCATTGACAGGATTTCAAATTTCTGCTATCGATATTATTATGCATGCAAGCAATGACAAAAGTGTACATAAGATTTTTTAATATTTTTTTTTAAATAAGACAGACAACTAAGTTGCATTCTTATGAGTTATCAAAACTCATTTAAGGGATCGCCAATTGGTATTTACTTTTGAAAAGTTAAACCTTATCCAACCCAATATGCAGACACAATATATAACACAATATATAAATATTTTTTTTACAAAACATTTCACAGAAGCGACATACAGACACAACATATGAAGAATCACTTTACAGATATTTCACAGAAACATGTCTTATAAGATTTTATGAATTATAACCAATCATTTGATTTATGTCTGTTGGTATCAAAAAGTTAAAATAGAGGATTCTCCATGATGGACTATAGAAATGCATAAAAAAAACAAAATCAGGAAAATACAATAAAAGGTACGGGCTCAAAAATATACAGACCTAATACAAGATGTTTACCTACAAATACATGATATTAAAAAAGATATAAACTGCTCCCATCATATCTGGATCTACAAAGGTATATAGGTATATCATAAGGAATCTCGAAACGATATATTGAAATCCTATTTTTACAAATGTTATTTGGAAAACGAGTCATAAGTAGGTACAAACCATGTTCAGATAGCTGTCCTGATTATCTCCAAGTACCTATGTACATCCTTATGATATATATCATAAGGATGTACATTGGTACTTGGAGATAATCAGGACAGCTATCTGAACATGGTTTGTACCTACTTATGACTCGTTTTCCAAATAACATTTCAATATATCGTTTCGAGATTTGTTATGAGATAATGTCAAGTTAGCCAGAAGAAGGTTTCGGTAGAGTCCAAGATTTGAGTCTTTTGTAAAAAAGGAACGACTGATAAAAATCATCTACATTCACTTACAAAAATAATAATAATAAGTTTTTATTCCAGTATGTGGGGAGGTTAGTACAGTCCCACACATTCCATAAAGAATTAAGTATTGAGTTGACAAGTCAGTGCATCAGCAGTGTAGAAGTCAACCTTCTGGACAAAGGAGATTAGCATCCATAAAATATTGTTAGTAAAGTATTGTTTCATTCATTATTTTGAAATTAAACTTTTATGTTAACAACTTGACCCTGTGTGGGGTCACATTTATCACAAGTATTTATCGTGCATATTTAATTTAATGCGTTTTATCGTCGGAAACAAATACAAAAACGTAGGTAATTAAGACGAAAGACTGCGCATTGATTCATACGAAACAAAAATTTAGATTTGAGACCAAAATAATATTGTTTTATTTTTTTATCAAATATCTAGTTCAGATATTTACTTATTTATTTAGTTGCATTTTAAATTATAAAATATAGGCCATTAAAGAATTCGATCGTTCATGATTTTAGAAGCAACTTTGACAATTATTTGAGAGTCAATAATTACGTTAAAAAACATTTTACTCTATTTACTATATCACTACGATTAAATATAAAATAAAATGAATAAAAAAGCATTTTTTGGGCGTAAATTTAAATTACAAATGACCGATTTATGTTGGAACATAAATTTGTCGTGTGTAAATTAAAATTTTAACAACAACAAAAAAACGCCTTTCTTGCAGTATTTTATTTTATTTATTATTATGTTAGCACACTAGATTATTTTTTTTATTAATTAGAATTAACTCACAAAAAATTCCAAAGTTGCCTCTAAAATCATACAAAATTGATTTATCAGTGGCGTATACTTAATGGTACCTATCAGTGGTGGTCCGTGAGTTTTCAGTTAGAGAGTGCTAAGATTGAAACATACGACGTTATTGGTTTAGCTAAAAATGTTTTTATTATTATTTTAATTTCATCTTTGTGTGTGAAGATCTTCAGGATTCAGTTTAGGGATGCGCTGCATCCGCATTATGAAAAATCTTCATACAAAAAATAGAAATTTAAAAAAAAAATTTCAGATACAACATCAATAAGGTCGTTTTTTAAATCTTAGCACTTAAGCTCACTGAAAACGCACGGACCGCCACTGGTACCTAATTATAGTACCTACCTATATATCATAATTTAAAACACAAATAAAAAAATAAATAGCACACACCCGTACTTATTTGTTATACCTATTGACCTTTAAAAAAAATGAGTTTGGTTGGGTATTTTGGCCTCAAATGCAAATTTAAGTTTTGCATGGAAAAGGCCGCGAAGCCGTACAATTAAACAAACCGTCAAATAAACCGTCAATTCAATTTTTTCATACTAAATTTATGTTTGATATCTTCACTAGACCAATCAACTCAACGAACCTACAATTTGTTCGTAAGGCGATCCGCTCACTGAGGCAACTGAAAACTGTCAACTGGCAACTATCTTTGTATGACAATGTGATGGCCCGCACACTACACAATCACTCAAAAACCCATTGTCATTGGTAGCGCAAGTGGTGACTCGCGACTCGCACTGTTGATTGTCGTGGCCTGCCGTTGCTAGTTGCCAGCTGTCAGCTGATTGTTCTTCGTCTATGGTTAAACAAGATTTTTGACCAATCAAGACATAGAAACCAGCCGGTTTTAGTTTGTTTTCAGTTGCCTCGTCAGCGGAGCGCCTTATGCCGTTCTTCCATGGAGCTACCTTCAAGCGACGCGGTCGCCGCTCGTCTATTATTAGTGTTTGAAAACGCCGCTAGGTGCTACACTAGCAAATTTGTTTGACAGGTAGCGGTAGCGTGGCTTGTGAATAGCTACTTGGAAGAACGGCGTTACTCTTCATACCTTGAGATCTTGCATTTAATTCTCCTTCAGATTTGTAACCTTTTGGAGTAATTTAATACAATATCTAGAAATTGTCGATACAATTTCGCTTTAAAATGTATTTATTATATGTGCAGCTGGTTAGAAAATAAAATTTTTCCGATGTTTCGTTTTTTTTATTTTTTAAATTTTAAACTCCCTTTCACCTTATTTTTATATATAAAACAAAAGCAAGTAGGTAATGGGAACCCACTCAGTCGCTGCCCGTGTAATATAATCAAAAATTAGCATGTAAGGATCGAATGTAAGGACCAATCTCTGGTCGAAGCGTGTAAGTTCAATTATTATTATTTTAAATTTTAAGAGAAAACCCGGTCCTACCGACCTCATATTTTTATAGATTTATATTAATTACACATAACGATAGAGGGTACAGCGTATACCAGTTTAATGTTTTTCTTAGCATTGACATTTCAACGGGAAGTCACATAATAATTTTATCGTCTTCATGGTTCGCTCCCAAGAAAGAACTGTATGGGCTTTCGAGGAAAAATAGGTACTTACTCACTGCGAATGAATGCAGATATTTTATTCAGATTCGAGTGGACATCAAGCATTGCTTTAAAACTGGTTAGGGGAAATATGATGTGAATGATATTCGGATCTGATTGATAACCGGAGTATACTGAACTCTGGTTTTCTTACTGCTTTCCTTTTTTAGTTAAATAAATTAATAAAATTCAAAATAATTTTTACGTTTTATTAATTTAAAAAAATGGTATTCCTATTATTGAAATCAATTATGTCAATTTACGCAGTAAACTTAACTTATCGAGATTATCTGAAAGGCGAATAATATTTGATCTCCTTCTATTATATAAAATTGTTCATTCAAGGTTGGACTGCCCGGACGCTATAAATTTGCTATTTATACATATACCTCCAAAATATACCAGACGGAATATTTTATTCTACAACAATAACTTATAGGTTGGGCAATGAACTAACCGATGTCGCACACATGTTTAATTTAAACTTCGTCACATTTAAAGCCAAATTAGTCCACCACTTTTTAAATGTAAATCATGAATGAGAAATCATTTTATTTTATTTCGATTTTCTTTTGTTTCTTTTCTTTTCTTTGTTTTTATTCTAAAGTCATCCATGTGGATTTAGCTTTAGATATATTCTTATTAATTTATCACATTGTGTTATGCTTTATTTATATACTTTGTAATCTTTTTTTTATATATTTTATAGAAATTGGTATTCGACGTGTAAAAGCCCAATAGGGCGTCAATAAATAAATAAATAAACTTTCAGGGTTATCCACTGGAACCGAAAGATTAGTGTGAGCCACAATCAGTATTGCCAGATGCATGGTTTTTACCACGGTTTCATGGTTTTTGGGTCATTTATACCTCCATGGTAATGCGGAATGATTTTATGTTATTAGGTATAGATAAATAAATAGTTCGATTGTTTAAAACTTACTAAATATAATATTACATACTAGCTAAATACCGGGCATGCGTTGCAACTTAAATAAAGAAAAGGTTTCTCCCTGTGTGTCCTTTTCCATACGTACCCTTTCCCCTTCCGCCTCCTTTTCCCCTTTCGCGTCTCCTTCCCCTTTCGCGTTCCCCGCGTTCCTCCCACTTCTCCCGCTGACCCCCGTTACATACAAGTATGAGTAACAAGGTGTGTGTACCCTTTCATACATACCATATTTATGGTTTCGATGTGTGGATCTTCAGTACCTAGACAGTGTTTATTATGATTGGTCAAATTGCCAGCCCTGGATTAATTTGGAGTTAAAATGTTGTTAAACCTGCAGAAAATTCGAATTTGAATTCAATCACTCATTCAGAGCATTGGGCGAACGTCGGGACTGCCTTACGACGAATCAACATTTTTTTAATAATCGCTACGATTGTGATTGCGCAAACTAGCAAGTGACTCGCCATCTTGAACCTTGACTGGAAGACACACCGGGCTGAAGAGAGCCATCGGAGAACATGCGCCTGCCCTGCTGCTGGAAGACCTTTTGGCTGGGAGCCAAGATTCTGCCATCAATTCATCATCACGATGTGAGATCCTTTGTTCGAAATAGATGATTTTTTCGACAAAGCCCACCCTTCAGCGCCGCATGACCCAACTTGGCATCAGCCTTCATATTTTATTACCCTAGCAAGCCCCTAAATGCCAAAAGGTATAGATTTAGAATGTCCTTTTGATTTTTTTTTTTTTTTTAGTTTAAGTTAAAAGAAATATACATATTTCGCTTTGTTAACTTAATACATTATTATTTATTTATTTAACATTCTTTTTTTTACATATTTCAACATTAAGTCCCGTTAAACTGATTTATATCAGTTTGTCAACGGGTTCTTTTACAAATAATTTTTAGAGAATTCATAAAATATACATTATATATACATACATCCACATATTTTTACATATATAAAATAAAGAGCAGAGGAAAAACGAAAGAAAGAAGAAGAAAAAAGATTATAAAAATGGAAAAAACATTAAAAACAAAAATTAGAAATACGGACGTTAGTACAAAAAAATTCTTTCACATAACCATTTTTTTAGCATACATTTTCTTCTGAAAGTCAATTCACAGTTTTTTATTCATGTTGTAAATTATTGATACAAATAATATTAATAATGATGGTTAACTACCTAATACCAAATAACACATTTTTTTAAGTTAGAACATTTTGGTTTTGCTCATTAATTTTGAGAGTAAGCAGTTTTTTTTTAAATATACTTATTTTATTTTCGGTTGTTAGGCTATCAGGAAGGAGATTATATATGTTTATACCCTCATAACCTATGTTTCTTTTGCCACACTCTGTCTTTGTTGAATTTGTGTATAATTTATTACGTTGTCTTGTGTGGTGTTCATGTACTTGTGATGTTTTCATAAATGTAGTATTTTTGTATATATTTTAAATATATATTATGTGTATATAACTATATAGAAACCTTCGCGGGCATGTTCACAACTCACAATCGGATGAAAAGTATAGGAAATAATTTCATAACGCCAGGGCTCACTATACTATAACCATCACGGGCATGCATCAATCGGATGAACGGTACGGCAGCGCATAAAACACGAACAAACAAACATTAATTTTTATAATACACGGAGAAAAATGTAATTAGAAAAAACGATCATTTTAATAGCAAAAAACGGTTAAAAACGGGACTCAAGTTCTTCTTAACAGGGTTCTTCTTAACAAGTTCAAATTAACAGGGTTTCAATGTTTAATGGCGGGAACATGTAAGAATAATTTGTTGGTATACGTAATTTCGTACGTATATCAACAAATTATTCTTACATGTTCCCGCCAATTAACATTGAAACCCTGTTAATTTGTTTGTAAGAACTTCAGTCCCGTTTTTAACCGTTTTTACGAATAAAATGATCGTATTTCAGAATAACATTTTTCTCCGTGTACCTACATTACATTTCAAAGTTTTAAAATACATTTCAAAAGGTCATATATACTAGGGAGGAAGATAGGAAGCATCGGAAAAATAACTATGAAAATGGCTACTGGCCGGCCCGAGAAATGAGGTCAAAAATTGAAAACAGATGTAAGTTTTTAAAAAAAAATTAAGATATATTCTTTCATTTTAGATTGATTTTCAGGAT
Organism: Limnephilus auricula; assembly: GCA_951813805.1. Lineage (NCBI taxonomy): Eukaryota > Metazoa > Arthropoda > Insecta > Trichoptera > Limnephilidae > Limnephilus > Limnephilus auricula. Next base: position 15,739,671 of record OX638404.1, read on the forward strand.
TGTGAAGACTTCAGAGATAATCTGAAAGTCGCATAGGAAAAAGTTTCAAATAAATCCAGAAACATGAACATATAATATAGAAAATGAATAATTTTTTTATTTTCTCTTTATTTTTTTTCCATTATATCAATATATTAAAAGCTAACTATCTGACTGTTTAACATGTACAAGCTGACAACGTAAAACGTCGTGCATTCATGTTGATGATTTTTTTTTCCGAATTCAGTTAATTACGTATCTACTAAAGTTTAAATGGTATCCTTCAATCGTATCACTATGTGTTTAATTTAATTGTTTGTTTTTTAGATTGATATGTCTAATTTCTCAGAGCAAAACCTGGTAAGAGCAGAGCTATATTGATTATAATATGTATATAAGATAACTATCTGAATCTCGAACATATAAAAAAACTACATTGGACTAGGTAAAACTAGGTGTCTAGGTCTGCATAAAACGATGAGCAAGATTGGTTAGATATTATTTAAACATAACATTTCCCTAATAACATTATTAATAATGAATGACGGGCGTACGCTTGGTTAGCTTTAAATGTCACGTAAAGGCTCCGTCAAACAGAAGGCGTACTTACCGCGCGTCAAGGCGTCAGCGTAAAGGCTCTTCAAACAGGCACCAAAACGCCGTAACGTCGCGTACTTTCTATTTGAACGGCTTCAACGTATTCAATACAACACAACGCAGCGTTATACGTCCGGGACGTTTTAACGCCTTGACGCGCGTAAGTACGCCTTCTGTTTGACGGAGCCTTAATGCGGTAATTTTTTGTTTTTATTTGATATAATATTAGGTTAGCCTGTTTTTTGTTTTTTTATTTTTAATCTTTTAACGTAATGAGTTAAACCTCAAATTAAGATATTTTAATAATATGAAAATCTGAAACAGAAAAATGACCGCATTAAAAAGATACGGATACATCTGGGACTCGATTTCGGGCCAAAAGCCGAAGGTCCTGAGTTCGAGTCCCATATCTTTTTCTGTTTCAGATTTTCGATTGAGTTTCGCTAATATTATCTTCATTAATTAAAATATAAACCTTTTTTATTTATCAAGATGAATATAAATATAAATATTTTTATAAATCTTTTTTATTTATGGATGTAGTAAAATATATTATAATATTGATACGTGTTTTAAGGGCATCGCAGTCCAGGAGAGAAATATATAATGAAGGAGTGCAACTGAAATTATGACAATTCAGTAAGGTCGTTAATGATTAATTAATTAGTTTTTTTATATATTTAGATATACCCAACCTCTTGGTGAGATTAAATTTGTTATACTCCCCTCCCGCTCATGTGAGATTTTTTCTGACTCTCGAAATAAATTATTTACATAGTACCCATTTTTTCAGCAGGCGAATGGGAAAAAGAAGTGATATTTTTTTATAATCTCTGTAATAATATACTCCTAAATTCTTTTTAAGTTGACATGAGATTTTTATTAAAACCCCCTCGGTTTATTTGAGATTTGTTGAGATTTTCCTGGGCCCCTCCCCCCCATTTTGAGCTCACGTAATTAAGATGATAGACTTCGCTTTTCGGCCCATACAAAAAGGACGCCCGGTAAAAAACACTTTTCTACATCGAAAATTGCACAAAATGCATATATTTTTTTATACTGCCTTTTAAAGGGTGAACACTATGTCGGTATGTTTTCGAATTTTCGATGCGTTTAGTATTAACGTAAACATTCACTGTCAAACATGTACGATTTATCAAAAAATATTATTTAAGGAAAAAGTGCTGCTCACTCAACTCTCATAAAGAATTATAAAATTATAAAAAGCTACCGACGTAGCTTCTTCTTTCTAAAAAATATATATTTTTTAAAACTTCAATTTCGTGAAAGTTTCGGTGTAGAAAAGTGTATTCTCCATAAACCCCTTTTCGAGCGATTTCTGTAGGTAAATTTGAGCGTTGTCTCATTCGCACATTGCGCATTCGCATGTATTGTAAGTGTGCGTGAGCTTATTGTGAGCGGGACAGAATGACAGACGCGGGTGTTCCGCGTGTGGTTCAAAGTCTAGCCTCTTAATGTATGCCCCCAAAGCCAAATCAGCCATCATTTACTTATTACAAGTTATTACTTATTAGGGTGCCTCAAATAACTACGTATGATTTTTTTCCGTTTTTTAATGGGGTATCCTTTCGTATGTTTCCAAATGTCTAAAAAATTTCACAGTTTTTTTTTCAGATCTTTTAATCTACTTTACAAAATGTAGGGGTTTGACCAAAAAGTATAAGAAGTTAGTATTTATTTTAAGAAAATTATTACAAAATGTAGTTTAACACAAGATTAAAAGCAATGACATTATTATTTGTTAAATTATACGCTTTCAGCCTAAGAACAAAAATTACATTATTACTAATTACGATACTGACACTTAAGACGATAGACTTCGCTTTTCGGCCCATACAAAAAGGACGCCCGGGAAAAAACACTTTTCTACATCGAAAATTGCACAAAATGAATATATTTTTTTAAACTGCCTTCTAGAGGGTGAAAACTATGTCGGTATGTTTTCGAATTTTCGATGCGTTTCGTATTAACGTAAACATTCACTGTCAAACATGTACGATTTATCAAAAAATATTATTTAAGGAAAAAGTGCTGCTAACTCAACTCTCATAAAGAATTATAAAATTATAAAAAGCTACCGACGTAGCTTCTTCTTTTTAAAAAATATATTTTTTTTTAAATTTCAATTTCGTGAAACTTTCAGTGTAGAAAAGTGTATTCTCCATAAACCCCTTTTCGAGCGATGTCTGTAGGTAAATTTGAGCTTTGTCTCATTCGCACATTTCGCATTCGCATGTATTGTAAGTGTGCGTGAGCTTATTGTGAGCGGGACAGAATGACAGTCGCGGGTGTTCCGCGTTTCGTTCAAAGTCTAGCCTCTTAACACGCTTCCTATTGTTTAGGTACTGTGGCTCATTTAAATCTGCATGCAGTGACATGTTTAGTCTGCAGCGTTGTAATCATTGCCCTAAACGTCGTGTGTTTTCGAAACATTGATAATGGTAGCGACCCCTAAATTTTATTTATTATATATTTTTTTGTTATTGAAAACATTACTAAGAGTGCCCCGATAAAAATACGAATTTTTATTTTTTGAAGCAGCCTAATTCTTATGTATTGTTCCTCCTGACCCAAAATGAGTTTTATGACTAATCGGGATTGTTCTGCAGCAAGAACTAAAAAAAAACAACATTAAAAGTGTCCCCATTGAGCAGCTTATATGCTACAAACACCATTGCAATCCTTCTACCCATCTCACGTCCTAATTCCCTGGTGCTGCCGCTCCGCACTGTGGCGGGAGTGTGCCTGTGTGGCCGAACATACTCGTAATTCTTGGCCGTTTCGAGCGACCTGAGCGCGGAAATGTAAACAGTCCGTCTTGTTATTCGCCTTTGTGATCCGAATCACCCATTGTGGATATGCCTTTATCGGCCAAGGCGACGATTGCGAAAAGAAAACTTTATGCCAAACACCGATACTTTTCCTTTGGGGAGTAGGAATTCTGTTATTTATTTTTAAAGGTAACGAATAACCTGACAATATTTGAGGTTATCTCCTACAGCGGAACACCCGTTCATAATTGATGTTGGCTTCATGAGAACGGGTCGTTTCTTCGACTAATTTTTGTATGAATCGGCTCGCATCTGGAACGAGCTGGCATCTGTTTTTCTTCTTTTATATAATCCGGGTCTCTTCAAGACCCGCATTAATAACCCTTTCCCTTACCTTAATCACAAGGCGGCACAACTGGATGTCGATATAAGTAGTTATTTTATCGTTACACTGTGCAGACAGGGGGACTCTTGGTGCAACACACACTATCATAGATATTTTTGTAAATAATATAACTTGTTTCAAGAAGTATCTCCACAATTTGTGCACCTAAAAAAATAAAAATAAAAGATTGTTTGTTTGTTTTATTATTTTTTCATAAACATTTTCTTTTTGTTAGATTTTTTATTATTATAATTAAGTTTTTTAGAGTTTGTTGTTTAAAAGATTGTTTGTTGTTTTATTATTTTTTCATAAACATTTTCTTTTTGTTCGATTTTTTTATTATTATAATTAAGTTTTTTAGAGTTAAGTTTGAAAATACTGGCATTGTTTTTCTTTGTGTTTGCTTATGAGTATATGAAAATATGATTACTGCAGACACATTAGTCTAGGGATATTTATATTTGTATTTAATTTTGTTTTATATTACCAACATGAATGTTCTATAAATATCCTGTTTGTGTCTCAAATAAATAAATACAAAAAAAACAACGAAATTTCATTTTGGAAAAAATATAATTTGTATTAATTTTGATATCTTAAATGGAGCATGCTTAGGACAGATCTATTATACTTTTAAAAAAATATGTCAAAATTTGACATTTAATGCTGCCAAATATATACCCGTCAAAACATTGATATTTGCGGCTAACCAAAACGCACATGACATCACGTTACATGAACATTTTTAATTTATTTTTTTATATCTATTATTTATATTGTGTGTATTAAATTAGAGATTTTATTTAATATTTCTTTAGAAATCCTGAAATCAATAGAATCGATGATAAAATAACAAAAAGTGTAATAATTTTGTAAAAAATCTATTGATGAATAAACGTTTTTATTATTTATTTACGCACCAGACAGGTCCGGGTTTAGTTTTCCCCATAGGAAAAACTAAATCCTTTCACACATTTTTCCATAAAAATGATCATCTAGTAAATCCACGCTATGCAAGTGTATTATTTATTTATTTATTTATTTATTTATTAAAGAATTTTATACATAGTGTACATATTGTGTTATTTCGCCCGCCATGCTAGGGATATCCCTGTGTTATGGCGGGTGAAGTATGCAGATTATGTGGGTAATGAAGTACGTTTACTGATAATATAATAATTATGATAATGAGGTTTACAGTTAATGCAGCAATGAATTGATGATAATGATGTTTACAGGTAATACATATAACAAGGAATTTATGACAATGAAATTTACAGATAAAATAATAATTGATAGATGAAATTTACAGATAATATAACATTGAATTTATGTTAACGAAGTTACAGATAATAAAATAATTGATGATAGTGTAGTTTACGGATAATATGACAATGAATTTATGGAAATGTGGGTTACAGATAAATAATAATTATACATAATTATATATATAAGTATAATTAATACAAAACTATACAAGAACAACATGCTAACCTACCAGACTATTAAATGGGAAAATAATTCACCGACTCCAGATATTTTTATATCAGAGGGTTCGGCTCGGTGGAATTCCTAATTTGACCGATAAATCCTACTGATCCCTCAATATAAATATTTAAAAAATCTTTCGTAATCCTTCATGTATTTAAAATGAGTTTCAAGCAACGTTTCAATCCTGAATGGTGGTCTTACACCAGGGCGATACTGAGAGTATCTTCCACTCTGGAACGTGTCGCAAATATACTATATATATTTTTTTAAATAATTAGTTGTGAAATAACACAAATAAATTAAATAACATTTATTTGCGCACGCCCGGTTCGAACCCGCGACCTTCGGAATGGCAGTCCAACGCCCTACCGCTGGACTACGCCGGCCGTCGTAAATGTTCACTTTGAGAGCTTATAACTTCGTCGTTTTTGGAGATATCTCTTTTAATAAAAGACATTTTCATAAAAAAAAAATAGGTGACAACCTCACGAGATGATTCAAACATCATTATATGTGTGTGTGTTGCTGCATTTTAATTATCTATATGTTTGTGTGTTGCTGCATTTTAATTATCTATATGTTTGTGTGTTGCTGCATTTTAATTATCTATATGTGTGTGTGTTGCTGCATTTTAATTATCTATATGTGTGTGTGTTGCTGCATTTTAATTATCTATATGTGTGTGTGTTGCTGCATTTTAATTATCTATATGTGTGTGTGTTGCTGCATTTTAATTATCTTTCGACAGTGATATCCTTGCCAAACGTCGCTGAGAAACAGCGGTATTTAATCTTTAACGAGGTGGGACGACAGGTGTAAAACCGTCTACAAATACATTCAACTTGCCTACCGTATTTAAGAAAACGTCGGAAAGGGTCGACGAATAGGCTTTACTTGAAAGGCAAAGGACTGTCGGACTGCCGAGCCTTTCTACGCGGTGGCTTCAGTAAATAGATACCGGGCAATCAAACTGTGGTCAACATTTTTTCATGCAATATTTTTCTCATTTATATTTTTATACTTATATTTTTTCTTAATTATATTAACGTACATTTTGTATCTATATGTCAAATTATTGTAATTCCCATGTAAAAGTCGTCAATCGGCGTTAAGGTGAAGACATGCGAAAAAATGCAAAATCGTACAAAATCTTGTGTTTTAGTTTTGAAAATTTGATCGCTTAGAAATAATATAGATGCTTCAATTAAATACTGTAAGTAGAACACATCTTGGCCTTTGAAGTGATCGAGTATTTTTTTGAAAAGCTTTTTAATAAGCTTAGAAAAAAATTATGCGTCTGACCTATAAAAAATGGTTAAAAGCGAAAAATCTCCTATTTACAAATCCTTTTTCTGGTGTTGTTTTATTAAATAATTAGCTAATTAAGTTTCTTATAAAGTGATCGGAAAACATTTTAATATTTGTATCTGAACTTCACAAAATAAAATAAAACGTGCATTTTGGCGACGTTTCTTTTTAGTGAATAAAAATAGGCGGTACCCAACGAATTTCTAACTGCGAATTTCACCCTTCTGCCATGTACAGAAGGATTTTAGCTCGTCGCTCATTCTACGCCCAGGGCCCGGGGCAAACGGACATGCCTTAGTCTACGCGGCGCTTCGATCTTTAAAAATATACTTGCAGAATAACAAAATACTGTTGTTTGCTAGAGATTAGGGTTTTTATTGGTAAACGCCCAAAAATCGTTCGCTCCGCCCATTCCGAATGAGTCAAGGACTAGTGGATCATCTTAATAAATAAATTATTGCGTGATTTTGGATTAATGCTTGTGTTTCACACCAAAATAAACTTATACTAGATTTATCGGGTCCCTACTTTCTACCCAGCAACTTTATCTGCAATACAATCCGACAGTTCGTTGTTCCGATTCAAAATTACAATATTCCTGTCGCGGCGGTCCCGTGAGGGCAGGACTTGGAATTGATAAAGTTGGTCAATTATTCTCAGTGCGATAGGCAGAATGTTCGGTAGCAATTTAGTTACCGCGTCACGACTTAGGAAATTTTGATTGACTCGAGAATGATAAATAGATAGTACGCGATATTCGATACGAGGCAGTAATATTTATTTATTTCCTCATGTTCTCCGTAAAACGGTTATACATCAATATATCACGGAGACGATTATAAATTACAAAGTACACAAGGGCAGTTTTACTATTTTGTGACATGTGTTAAAAGATTGTTGCTGAACTGTCTTTAAGTGACATTGAAAATGTCGATGGTCAATGCAGAATCATTAAGAGGTTCGACTTTGAACGGCACGCGGAACACCCGCGTCTGTCATTTTGTCCCGCTCACAATAAGCTCACGCACACTTACAATACATGCGAATGCGAAATGTGCGAATGAGACAACGCTTCAATTTACTTACAGAAATCGCTCGAAAAGGGGTTTATGGAGAATACACTTTTCTACACCGAAACTTTCACGAAATTGAAATTTTAAAAAATATATATTTTTTAGAAAGAAGAAGCTACGTCGGTAGCTTTTTATAATTTTATAATTCTTTATGAGAGTTGAGTTAGCAGCACTTTTTCCTTAAATAATATTTTTTGATAAATCGTACATGTTTGACAGTGAATGTTTACGTTAATACGAAACGCATCGAAAATTCGTTTTATAGTATATAGTATATATATATTATATAGTAGTTTTCACCTTCTAGAAGGCAGTATAAAAAAATTTATTCATTTTGTGCAATTTTCGATGTAGAAAAGTGTTTTTTCCCGGGCGTCCTTTTTGTATGGGCCGAAAAGCGAAGTCTATCGTCTTAAGAAGTTGAGTCGCTCGGTTTATTGGCGCGTTTCGAAGTCCTCGCTTTCGGAGCATAAAAAAGTGCATGGGATCTCCCACGAGTATACTTGTTAGGGACATAAATTTACTCCGTATGTCAGAAATCACCGGTTAAAGTAAGTCAAGTACGTACCTTGTATAAGCCGTACTTATATAAGCCATAATATTTTTCACTGGAGACACCTTATTGAGGGATTTTTCTCAGTATTCCTAAATGTAATTGTATTTAAATTGTAAATTGTTATGAGCGGAACTGGCTGTCTGATTATTGGAATAACTTCTTAAAGAGATTGACGAACTTTGTGGTGTGGAGAACGAGAATATCAAAAGCCTGACCCAAATTCTACTGAAAAAATAATATAAAGACACAAATCATTCCTTATTAACTTGTTTTGTAAGCTTTTTCAGTTTGAAAAGGCACATAATGAAATGGATATGCCTTATTGTTATAAAATTGCGGAAACTGTTGAGTTTCTTTTTCACATGTTGAAGCAGTTAACGCTGTAGAAAAGGCTTGTAATTGGGAGTCGTTCTACACTCTATAGGAATTCAGGATTCCTATAGAGTGATAATTCACTCTATAGGATTCGGCTTAATTGGTACACAGGTTTACAGGAGACTGCCGGTTATTTTGGTTTTATATTCACATTTTTTTAAGTAAATACTTCTTTACGCACGCTTGACTTGGGGGTAAACTGGCGAGAGCGTTATGAGAGGCGTTATATCCGAACGTTACGGGCGTTACGAACGTTACGGAGGCGTACGATAATAAATTTAAATCAATTTTGAGGTTTATTCCTCACAATCTAATCGTAACGACAGTGCTCAAATCCATAGTAATGACGTTTGGAATGGGTACTGGCATTTATGCTGACAATAGTTGTGTTGTTGTTTCTCACATTCTAAACGTTAAAATCTAACTAATAACTAGCACTTTTTCGATTGGAATTTTTTGAATTTCGTTTCGTTAGAAAAAAGGTTTATTTTAAATTTTGTAAGAATTAAATCAACAATCCCGTAATTCCCATAATAAAATTAATCAAATTTTCGTTTAGATTGTGCGAACTCAGTGCATCGAAACAACTGATTTTTTACGATGATTGGTAACATTCCAAACGAATCTTCAATATAGATTCTTATAAACTGATGATTGGAATGATTTTATTCGTTGCCAGGAAGAAAATTAGATTAGATTACTAAATAAGTATTTACTTCAGTCGTGTGCTCTAAAGCACACTCGTATTTTTTAATAAAAGTAATCATAATTACATATATTTTATATACATATATTTTATGTTCTTACATATATTTTATGTACTTACATATATATATTCATACCTAACTAACTTTTATATATAACTATTTATCTGTAAATACATATGTTTTTCAATGATTTATTAAACTTTCAAAAACACATTCGAGAGAAATCGAATAATTTTTTTTAATCATCTATTGAGTTAGTTTTCATTTTATAAAATTATATTTTTACAGCAATCATAAAAACCTTTTTTAAATTTATTCATTTTTCCTTAATTCTTCGGAGTTTCAGGCATTTAATGATACATTTTTAGACGTCTATACAAAATTAATTAGGTAGTTCTATGACTCTGCAGAGGAAAGGATTGCAAAGGAGACATAGCGGTAGGGGATAGCAGGGAGTAAATTTTGAAAATCCATTCATCTCACACTCACAGCTGTGAGAAGGGTGTGTATTTCATATAGAGAAAGTAGGGAGGAGGAGGGGAATCCAGGAGGGAGAGTGGAACGAAGGAGAGGGGTTCACATGAGGGGGAACGAGGGAGGGGTAAGTCGGAAGAGGAAGATGGAAACATGAAAAGGGAGTTCTCGGGACGAGGAGTCGAGGGAGAGGAGGAAGGCGGGGAAAGTATAAGAGACCGTGGGAGGGGAAGGGGACCTGGGACGTGGGAAGGGGGACGCCTGGGAAAGGTGACACTAGAGAGGGGTATCGGAGTGGTGGGGGATGACGGAGGGGCAAAGAGAGAGGTTGCAAAGGAGATATAATAACGGTAGAGGATAGCAGGGGGTAAAATTGTAAAATCCATGCTTCTCACACTGACAGCTGTATATTACCTGCTCATGGATCGAAGAACCTTTTGATTTATTCGTGTACGCACCAGTCGAAAAATAAAAAATATCTTCTATTCAAAACTTCAATAAACAGAATTTAGACAAACGCTTTCTTTGAGTGCAACTTTCTTTTGCAACGCAGGCCGGGTACTCGTTAATTGTATGTATAAAAATTAACTCATTAAACAGCAGTCTCCTTTTTATTGGAATCCATTTTAATTCTTCTCTCATTAGAATAATTTTTGCATATTTGATTTTTCTTAGCATCGCATAGCTCTGTTTTCTATGTAATTTCTAGTTTCTTCAAGTTTCCTTCATTGTCAAAAAAATATAATATCTTAGAGAGCAACTGTAGTTGAGTAAATGAGCTCTGTAGTGTTTTTATTTAGATTTGTCTTCTAAGAAAATTTACTTTTTTTGATACCTTCTTTAGCACACATTCAAAATTTGCTGTGAAAGTTAGATTAGAATCTAATAATATCTATATTACACCTTTATTTTATTTGTTGCATCTTTGTGTATTCTTCACAAAACATAAATTAACCTTTCGTCTGCGAATAGTCTAAGTTAGTTAGGAACGCAAGTAGTGAAGTAACGATGGAGACTATTTCAATGGATTTTGAATCATTAGATATTAAGTTGTGACTAGTTACAAGTTTTGGTTTTGATAAAATAAGTTGTAAAGCGCCTGTTGCAATCCAATACTGCGTAAGTATTACAGCTTCAGATGACTGGAAATGCTATAAACGAAATGAGACGAAATGGTGTTTTCTGGAATAATGTGATAGTAGGAAAAACGAAATATGCGAGGAAAAGGGATGATCAATCAATTACCACCATATCCCTGCGACGGAGCACACAACACAATCACAATATAGTTATATAGTTTCGGGATACCGCGAGGTAATTATCGCCACAACAAAACGAAGTACAAAACGTATTATGTAGGTACTTCCGAGATGGCCTAATTCATTCTTGTTAATTAAAAACGAGATTGTGTATACGAAAAACATCAAAAACTAATGGAAGATTCAGACTGGGTCGACGTACGTATGCATCGCTACGCCTAACAATATCTGGGCTACTTAGCAACCATAGATTTTCAATGAAAATTTATGTTTTAGAATCACATTGGCCACAGGCATCGCGACGTGCAATGTCTGTGACCATTTTCATAGAAAATGTATGGTTGCTAAGCATTGTTTGGCGTAGCGATGCGTACGTACGTCGAACCAGTCTGAATCTACCTTTACTTCCAAGTAGGGATGTTACGAATATGATATTTTTCACATTCGCGAATGCGAATGCGAATGCGAATGCTCAGAATGCAAATGTGCGAATGCGAATGTTAAGGAATCACATTTAAAAAAAACTTTAGTCAACATTAATCATCGTTTTAATAAAAAAATAAAAACAATAAATCAATTCTTATACATTAAGTTTAATAATCGAAATTCAAAACTCATAAACTATTTGTTTATTTACGTAGGTAACGACTAGTTACATACAATACAACATTTAGCGCCTCCGCCCACTGAGGCAACTGAAAACTCTCAACTGCCAACTGTATTTGTATGACAATGTGATGGCCCGCACACTTCACAATCACACAAAATCCCGTTGTCAATGGTAACGCAAGCGTTGACTCGCGACTGTCGGCCGCTGCTAGTTGCCAGCTGTCAGCTGATTGTTTTTCGTCTATGGTTAAACAAGCTTTTTGACCAATCAAGACAGAGAAAACAGCCGGTTTTAGTTGGTTTTCAGTTGCCTCGTCAGCGGCGCGCCTTACAACCGATTGAGGCGACTGACAAGTGACATGACAAATGACAACTAAAACGATAAACCAATCAAGGAATCACAAACAATGTAGCGAGAGAGTAATGCTTTCTATTGGTCGCGCTTATCCGCTTGCGTGAAAAACAAAAGAAACGTGGACAGTGGGCGAGTCACGACATGATCTGCACACATTTGCATTCGCTAAACATTCGCATCGATTATTGCGAATGCGAATGTCGATGCGAATGTTTAAAATGATGCGAATTATTCGCATATGCGAATGTGAATGCGAATGTTCGTAACATCCCTACTTCCAAGGTAATTCCAAATCTTCTTTTGTTTCCAAAACAAAAGCCCGAATTTTCACTATTTTTCTTGCCATTGTTATAAAAATTTCAAATACTTTTCCGGCAAAGTGATGGTGTTATCCCGGTAGAAACTAAGCATGTTATCTTTTCAAAGCCAAACAGCGCCTCCATGGTGATTTTTCAAGTTTCATTTGGGTATAGAATTAGGCACTGAAACACGACACTTTGTATTCGCATTAATGCCTAGTGTTTTGCAGGTTAAAAATGTGTTATTGCATTTGTTGTGATTCCTAACAGGGGATTAGGTATAAGTAGGTAGGTACAGATACTCCTGACTTTGTATACATGTTCAGGTTCAACGCCCAATGTTCAATAAAATGGTTCAACTTATACATAAATATATGGTGTAGGCATTTAAAAAAAACGAGTGTGCTTTAGACAACACGACACGAACACTGCTCTTTCTTGCTCCTACAGTGTGATACAGAAAATAGGCCTGCACTGTGTCTTAGATATACGAAACGTAACTGGCTATGAGAGAAAGAGAGAAAGAAAATGCTTTCTCGCACCTCTCTCTCTTGCTGTTATACGAAACGTAACTCTCTATCTTTCCATCTTCGCTAACTTATATTTCGCTTTAGCGTTACGATCACACTTTTCGTAACGCTCTCGTCATACTTTCACCATCTTACTTCCCCAAGTCACGAGTGCGTAAAGAAGTTTTACTTTAAAAATATTTGTGAATACCGCACAAGAGTCCCGTCTGCTCCCGTGCCGAGTCAGTGATACTATGGCATCCCCAATTGGGATATGTTGTGAGGTGAAGGTAGTGGGGAGGGTAAGGAGATGGGGAAGAGTAATTCCAAACAACGTTTCAATTACGAATGGTGTTCTTACTGAGAATACCTTCCATTCCGAAACGTGCCAAAAATGTACCATATGTTATTTTTTTTAAAATTAATTAACTGTGTTTTAATTGATTACTTTTAATTAATTAATCAAATAAAATTTATTGCGCACGGCGAGATTTGTACCCGCGGCCTTCGGATTGCTCTTGCTCACCCCTCGACCACAGTTTTAAAAATTTGAAAAACTATATGTATTAATTATATATTAAGGTTATACCGTTGGTCGTTGGCAGATTTGTTCAATTTTCAAACGATAGATTTTATTAAACAACACAAATTTCAAATCATATAGTCATACAAAAAAATAAATCATTACATAATCTAGTCAACACAGTTTTCATAATTTTGATTTTAGTTAAATTAAAATCATTAAAAAATAAATCCGAGAACGTGTTTTGTGACAAAAATTCCTCAGTTTTTCTATTTATTTACGGTCTTACAAACTAAAATATTTCATTTCTTCAAACTTCGCAAAATCACTTTGTGGCGTCATTTTGAATTAAATTAAACAAATAACTTTGTATCAACCACTATTAAAATATTTCAGTTTTTTTTACACACTTATTTTGCTTAGACATTACTGAAAAATCATAATACTTATCAAAAAATACTTACAAGAAGTTCACGTTAAATTAATCAACAGGCGTTTGAGCATTTTTATTGCTAACTTGAATTCAGGTATGTATTAAAGCAATCTTTGAAAGAAATAAAGTGGATGTTGGTTATTAGTTAAACATTTTGGTACGGAGAATAATCAATCTTTCTCATCGGAACCGCTCTGTACAGTTGCAAGGGCAGAATCGCAAGTTGAAATTTGAATTCCCGGCCGCTGGTAAATGGGCCTTGATGCTCAAAATATCGAAATAGAATGCATCTTTCGAAAATAATAAATATCTACTCAAGAGTAATAATTCCGGTCCATCAATTTTATATGTTTTTTATTATTTTTAGTACCTACCTACCTACATCAAATAAATGCTTCAACACAAAGGAAATATCAATAAAACAACCATAAATTCTCACATCATTATCCCTCATTCTAGATCACATAATCATTCTAGATCACTCAAATAGTCCACAATTCAAGCGAAGAAATTTATGTAGAAATTCGGTACACGTTTATGGAAAATGAACATCCCTCACGATGTTTACATGCCCCATTAATTTACCCTAAAAATAAAAGTATCTGAATGATATTCGTATGGTATCTATTGCACTACTCCACAACACGTCGACGTTTGAATTATTTATAGAAGGGAGGGTGTTCCAAAACCACCCCTTAAACGGTTGAATGACGTTTGGTGAATACTTTTGCACGGTTTGACGGGGCCAGTTTGACGACGTCGTAAAAATGCGTATTTTATTCATTTCAAAAACTTGGTCATGCAAATTAATTTATTTTTTATGAGGTGGGTGCAGATTTTTTTTTATATAATATAAGTGAACAACGCGCATTGGAATTTTGAATGTGTTTGTACCCAGCGATAGTTGTTTAAATTGGTTCGATATAGTTTATAAGGTACACCACTAAACAAGCAAGAAACTAATGCTCAATCACCATTAATATATCCATTATAATTCAGTTAGAATAATTTTACTTCAGAGAGCAGTGGTGTAATTTAAGTATGTAATTAAAAAAAATGTAATAACCCAAATGTATGGAGAACCCTAATAACAATAATTACCATAGTGCTATCAATATTTGTTAATTAAGCCCTAAGCAACAAGGAGGGAATATCCCAACATTACCAAAATAAAATATCAGTGATCACAAACCTTTTCAATTATTTAAATTCATATAGATTCATGTCAATTACAAATAATCTTTTACTATGTATCATCATTCATAATTTTAATAATAAACTTTATAATTATCTATATGTATCTTAACTTAACAAAATAACTGATAATACCTTAAATTAACAAAATAGAAACATTCATCATATAGAGACAATGTTGTGCGCCCCTGCCTAAGTTTGTATAAATTCCGTAGCATAAGAATTTCAACTACCAGTCTGAAAATGTCCGTAGTAGGACGAAACCGGTCCTGGTGTAAATAAACAAGTGGAACAAAGTGAAAAAAATTGTTTAATTTCATATCTAAGCATGAAACTCTTTAAAATGTTTATTACAGCATGTCGGTAATGTCTCGGGGGTAGGTAGGATAGGGCATCCAAGCCTTATTTATAGAATATGCGGAAAACATATTTTTTTCAGGAGACTGGAAAAAGCTCTCTTATACATTTAAATTGAATATTACACATCATTAAAGAAGAAGATAACACTAATAATCTAAACGAAAATATGAAAAAGAAGAAATAGAAAAATAAAAGTTAACGATCGCAATAGGGACTCGAACCCACTTTGAAGGAAACACACGGAGAAAAATGTTATTCTAAAATACGATCATTTTATTTGTAAAAACGGGACTGAAGTTCTTACGAACAAATTAACAGTGTTTCAATGTTTATTGGCGGGAAAATGTAAGAATAATTTGTTTTAATTAAAAGACAAAATAACTTTGTATAAATCACTTTTTATTTATACACTATCTACATGTTTCGTGAACGATGTTCACCTCATCAGGAACAAATGTATACTAAACTTTAAAATTAAATATAGATTACATATGGGAGGAAAGGCTAGAAGGAAGGGGAAGGTGGGGGAAGTTTACCCCTTCCCCTTCCTTCTAACCTTTCCTCCCATATGTAATCTATATTTAATTTTTAAGTTTAGTATACATTTGTTCCTGATGAGGTGAACAACGTTCACGAAACATGTAGATTGTGTATAAATAAAAAGTGATTTAAACAAAGTTTTTTTATCTTTTAATTAAAATAAATAATGACATCACAAAGTGAAAACCTTTCCGAAGACGTTTTCTTCGAAAAATTAATAATTTGTTGGTAAACGTACGAAATTACATATGTCAAAAAATTATTCTTACATGTTCCCGCCAATAAACATTAAAACCCTTTTAATTTGTTCGTAAGAACTTCAGTCCCGTTTTTAACCGTTTTTACAAATAAAATTATCGTATTTTAGAATAACATTTTTCTCCGTGCATTGTTCCGGGATGAACACCTCTTAATTAAACGTCATATTTGTCAATTACATATTTCTAATTACAGAATTAACAATATTATCTTAGACTATTTCTTCCATTTTATCGGCAGCTACCATTTTTATTGGAAACAAGTGTTCTTTGAATGTGTTTGTCACCTAGATAGTGTCTCGGAAAATATAATTTATACGTTATAATATATTTCTCCATAGAGGCGGTCGTCCCGGTAAAACGAGAAGTTCTGGGTTCCAGTCCCTGTTGCTACCGCTATCATTTATTTTTCTGTGTCTTGTTTTTTTCATATTTTCGTTTAGATTTTTTTTTTTTAAAGAAAGACAAACATTCCCGGGTTATGAATAACCCAACAACATTTGAAAATCTCCTACTACCACCACACTAAGCGGAAGATGTTGCTTGTGTTGTGATGGAGGACTTAGCCAGCCGAGGAATCGAACACGGAACGCCTGGGTGGGACCCAAACGCTATGCCCACTCAACCACTGACCGGTCAGTGGTTGAGTGGGCATATTAGTGTTATCTTCTTCTTCAATCATATGTTACATTGATGGGAATAACCTTCAAATGTTATGAAAAGAGAGTTGTTCTAATAAAAATTGAATATTATTCATTTAAATTGCCTTTATAATGTGCGTAGTTGTGTCATTATATTTATTTTTTTACCCATTTGGTACCAACTATGTACCAGACGCAAAGTTATTTTTTAACTCGTCAATTAAATTAATTTTTAAAGCATTTCCTGTGCCATTGAGGGCTTTGTTTATATTATACACCCATTACTGATATCTATAATACATACTTGATAAAATATTTAAATACTCAAGTGTGTCCCATAATGTATTTTTGACATAAATAATAAACACCTACAGAATATTTGAGGCCGGTGAGTCGGCCAATGCGATGACTCAATTAACACAAATAAACATATAGATTTAGACAAATACCTTACATCTCATAATCATCTCTATGAAGTTCGGCAACTATGCTGAATTTATTTACGCAATGTTTTAAAGATTTAACATGATTATTATAAATGGGACGTACAAATAAACAAAATTTGTATTAAGCTGAGGGCGATAGTGGGTAAACTGTACACTTGTACACCGTAAAATGTTTCGTACCAGTAAATATTTTAAAAATTATTTACTATCACTCGCAGAATCAACTTTGCGGTATGGAATAACCACTTGGGGACACTCTTGCAAAACAAATTTACACCACCTACAATCAGTAGGTACAAAATTCTATGGTTAAATTACTAGTTCAAAAACATATTTTTTTCCAGAGACGAAACATATCATTTTTGTATCGGAGTTTAACTATCTTACGGTACAAAATATTGATTCAGCGTATATCTGACTCTATATATAAGAGGAACTTGAACATTATACTAAGTACACAAAGAATGAAGGAATGCTTGTTCCAAAATATAACAATTACAGACAGCGAACTCTGGAGTATAATGTGCCCAAAATATTAATTGGGGAAAGCAATAAAAAAAATAAAAATTATTTGGAATGTTGTCGTACATGGCCAAACACATAACGGCAAGTTAAATTCACCACAAATGTATTCAGTGTTGCCAACTCAGCTCCACGAGTTAGAATTAGCTCCAAAATGTGACCGTCAGCTCCAAAACAAGGCGTTTAACTTCTTAGCTCGTTTTTTAGATAATCTAGCTCTTATTTTTAACTCTTGAACGAAAAATTATAATTTAATTGCTATATCCTACTTAGGAAACGGTTATTTTATTCAATATAATATTTTACACTTCGAAGTAGGAATACATTATAATATTTTAAGCTTCGTGAAATAGAAATACGTTATAATGTTTTATACAGGGTGTCCTGGGGTAAAGTGCATGAACTTCGGGTGGTGAGTATACTACTACATAATAGTAGGAGTAAAAAAGATTAACACCCGAATTTCCATACAAAAAGACATACCTATTCAAAATCCTTAGTGTAAGGTACAAACAGCAGAAAATACCTAATTGTGCAGGCCGCACACGCCGCACTCATTTTATCTTTTTACCAAAAAAGTACCCCTAAAAGTTGGAATTTCGAAAATTTTTTTTTTTATTTTTTACTTAGGTAGAATCGTACTACCGAATTACCGTGTAGAATCACGTCCCGAAGTCGATGCACTTTACCCGCGGATACCCTGTATATTATGAGGTAGGAATACCCATATTGTAATGTTTTATGCTTCATGAAGTAGGAAAATGTTATAATATTTTAAACTTCGTGAAGTAGAAATTATAACATTTTATTCGTCATGAAGTAGGGATACCAACATTATAATATCGTATAATTCGTAAAGAAGAAGGAATACGTTATAATATTTTATTCTTCATAAATTAGGAATACCTAGGTACGTATAATATTATAAACTATGTGAGGTAGGATTATCTACGTTATAATATAATATACTTCGTGAAGAAGGAATACCTACGTTATAATATTTAATTCTTCCTGAAGTAGGAAAACGTTATAATATTTCATACTTCGTGAAGAAGGAATACCTACGTTATACTCGTACCTAATATTTTATTCATCCTGAAGCAGGAAAACGTTATAATATTTCATACTTCATGAAGAAGGAATACCTACGTTATACTGGTATCTAATATTTTATTCATCCTGAAGTAGGAAAACGTTATAATATTTCATACTTCATGAAGAAGGAATACCTACGTTATACTCGTCCCTAATATTTTATAATATTTCATACTTCATGAAGAAGGAATACCTACGTTATACTCGTACCTAATATTTTATTCATCATGAAGTAGGAAAACGTTATAATATTTCATACTTCATGAAGAAGGAATACCTACGTTATACTCGTACCTAATATTTTATTCATCCTGAAGTAGGAAAACGTTATAATATTTCATACTTCATGAAGAAGGAATACCTACGTTATACTCGTCCCTAATATTTTATTCATCCTGAAGTAGGAAAACGTTATAATATTTCATACTTCTTGAAGAAGGAATACCTACGTTATACTCGTACCTAATATTTTATTCGTCCTGAAGTAGGAAAACGTTATAATATTTCATACTTAAATTATTTCACGTTATAATATTTTACACGAGCATTGCTCAAAAAAAAAGGTGAATCACGATATTTAAAAAATGTATTAAAAATATATATATACAATGTATAACAACTGTATTTGTAAAAAAAAAAATAATTAAATAAAAAAAAAATAAAAAAATAAAAAAAAATAAAAAAAACTTTATGAAGTAGAAAGAGTTGCCAGTTATGGCAACAGCCAACAAGTTAAACAATTGTTAGAAACACTGAGAAACAGAAGAAGGAAATGAAATTTCTTCTGGTATACATATTTTAAGTGGAATTTATCAATTCGTTGCGTTTTGTGATTCGATACATAAACCGGTGGAAGCAGTTTGCAATATATTAGCTATTGTAATACCTGCGGAACAAAAGCGATTGAATTCGTTATATGTTTGCAAGGTGTGATTTTGAAAAATATCGAAGTTAGAATGAAACCGCTACCTACGTAAATATTATCGCCATAACAATTTGCTATTCAAATGTAGATATTGATTATTTGTGGTACTAAATATATATTTTTCGTCGAAAAGGTAATAAAAACGTAATAATATTTTATATTGTATTCGGTAGCGACCTTATGTGTAGAGAGCATTAAAATAAACAATGGTCGACATAGGTAGGTCCGGAAGCTGATAAATGTACAAATTGTATTGCCATAAAATAAAATACGGCTATTTTCAATAGGCTAATGGGCTATTTTCTTGGTTGTGCTGAACCAGGGATGTGAAACCTTTTTGATTGTTTGGGGGTGCAGCTGATGTGAGGAACCGGTTCCAAAAAAAAAAAAATTCGGACCATCCCCCATATTCCATCGTCTCCAGATAATAAAAATATTAAGGGTTTAGTTTTTCCTATCGGAAAAACTAAAAAAAACGGCCCTAAAAGTCTGGCGCGTAAAAATTATTTGTACATCTTTTAGTTGTTTTTTTTTTTAAATATTAGCTCCCCACAGAAAACCCTGATTAAAATAATTCTCCTATGTCATCTTTCGGGATGCTGTGTGGTGGGTTTGTTGGGAAAGGAAGGAGAGGAAGTTCTGAGAAGGAAAAGAAATATATGTTCCGAGAGAGTTCTGCTGGAGAGGTGGGTATTAATCTGGGTGAATATTGAATTATTTGGCGGGTAAGAGATAAGCCGACGTAGCTCAGTAATAAAGCATTTGACCGGAAATCAGAAGGACACGGGTTCGAGACCCGTCGGCGTCATGTATCTTTTCTCGGGAGATTTTTTAAATGTGGATGAGTGTTTCAGGTTAATAATTATTGCTTATAATAATTGTTACCCTTTGTACTGAGCATAAAAAGTCTTGTCTTAAACATTAGTTTATCAATAAAAAAAAATTATAATTATATATTTTAAACCTACAAAATTCGTCCCTACTTGCACAGCTCGGAGCTAAATAACCTACAAAAGAGCTGTCTATACATTTAACACACCCAACCAACATTACATTTCAATACACGAAGCACATCAATATTTTCAAAATAATGTACCTATTTATGGCAGTAATCACAAATCAAAGCGGTAGCAAAATAATGTACCTACCTATGGCAGTAATCACAAATCAAAGAGTAAGCAAAATAATGTACCTACCTATGGCGTTAATCACAAATCAAAGCGGTAGCAAAATAATGTACCTACCTATGGCGTTAATCACAAATCAAAGCGGTAGAAAAATAATGTACCTACCTATGGCGTTAATCACAAATCAAAGCGGTAGAAAAATAATGTACCTACCTATGGCGTTAATCACAAATCAAAGCGGTAGCAAAATAATGTACCTACCTATGGCGTTAATCACAAATCAAAGCGGTAGCAAAATAATGTACCTACCTATGGCGTTAATCACAAATCAAAGCGGTAGAAAAATAATGTACCTACCTATGGCGTTAATCACAAATCAAAGCGGTAGAAAAATAATGTACCTACCTATGGCGTTAATCACAAATCAAAGCGGTAGCAAAATAATGTACCTACCTATGGCGTTAATCACAAATCAAAGCGGTAGAAAAATAATGTACCTACCTATGGCATTAATCACAAGGCAAGGGGAGTTGTAGATGTACCTATATCGGCGATTTTAATTTTAATTATTATGCGTTCTTTGCGAGTCTTTTCGCGTTGCCAATATAAAATGTCGTAAAGCGTAGTAGATAGAGAAGGTAGTAAAAATTTATGGCGCTCAAACGCCGAAACCTTCGCTCCAGTGAACTGCATTCCTCTATACTCCTACACTTCTATATAACAGTCTATCGTCGCCTACACATTCATCCACTTCTTAGACCTTCACAGTGGTTGTGGAAGAAGGTCGTTAAAAGTGATGGAAATTTAACATAGAGCATTTGACCGGAATTTAATTTAATTAATTTATTTCATTAATTTCTAGTGATTTCTGAGCTTATTTGTTGCAAAAATTTAGATGATTTTTTTTCACCCAATAACATTTTAAGAAAACAGTTGGTACCCACCCACCTTTTTTATTGATAAATTAATGTTTAAGACAAGATTTTTATGCATAGCACAAAGGGTAACAATTATTATAAGCAATAATTATCAGCCTGAAACACTCATCCACATTGAAACAATATAATAAGCGGTAGTTGTTGAATGAAACGCTAGCATATATTGAATCATTTGGCGGGTAAGAGGTAACCTCAGTGGATTAAGAGCACCTGACTGGACATCAGAAGGGCGCGGGTTCGAGTTCCGTCGGCGGCATGTATCTTTTCTCGGAAGATTATTTCAATGTGTAACTTGTAATAATTGTTACTCCCATTAGAAAGTTAGGGTCAAAACGGGGGCAATTTTTTATTTTATTTTCCTAGGTATAAAGGCCTCGCCAGTTTTATTTTGGATTACCTAATCAATTATTGAAAGTTTCGAAGAACGTTGTTGGAGGTGCGATTTCGTAAATTTGCAGTAGTTTTGTTTTTGTATTTTTTTTTAAAGTTTTTATTCCAGTTAAATAGAAAATAACATTTTCACTTACTTAACTAGAATTTTGAATGACATACTTTTTAGATTTCATTGCCTTAAAATTACATTATGTACATACCTTTTTACATTTCATTAGCTTAAATTACATTACATTACAATTTTACTGTTTTTGATATCAAGAAACCTATAGTGTTGTT
This sequence comes from Limnephilus auricula, assembly GCA_951813805.1. NCBI lineage: Eukaryota > Metazoa > Arthropoda > Insecta > Trichoptera > Limnephilidae > Limnephilus > Limnephilus auricula. The sequence goes on from OX638404.1 coordinate 15,762,112, forward strand.
TGGATATTTTGTATTTCATATCATTTCATTCCAAATTTCAAAAATGCAGACTTTTGAATCAACAACAGAAATTTAAAAAAGCCAACCAAACGATTTTCAATTTTTAGCAGATCCGACATTGTTCTTCGGGATCGTCGAATAGCAGAGCTCCTCAGGGTTGCGTAATAAAAAAATTCAATTTTAGAATGTGCAGTTTTGTAACTGTGACACTCGAAAGACTAATCTAAGGTGCGTATACACACGCGAGCTGAACCTGCAAGCCAAGCGGCATTTCGCGTTGCTTCATTCCTATCCCGTACCTAATTCGTGGTTAGGCTAGCGTCCCGTTTCCCAAATTCAAATGTCGAATATCGACATTTTATTATGGTCATACTATGATATTCTGGTCCGTCATGAGTTGGTCTATCAGCCCTCCAAGGGATAACGCAGACTTTTGGGACATTCTATATTTTTTTTTAAAATGCCATAAATATTTTTTCTGGAAAAAAAACGTGATTAGGTACATATATACTTCTACTCACAGTTTTTGTACCCAAGTTTCTGTTTTTTTTCCATTGCGTGCTAAAAGAATCCAACACATCTTGTTACCTTTATAGTTTAAATTGGTCAATGAAATAATTTGTTTAGCATGCTGCTTCGATTTTATGGTAGAAAATTATTAGTTTGTAGGTTTATATGACAGTTTGAATGTTTGCGGTTACTGCGAATATTATTACTAGCCGACAATTGACGTGAACTTAATTGTAGCCAATTTTATAATACGCTTTTTGTTTATACCTAACAATAATAATCAGCGAACACTTATAAGAGCGCACACAGCAAAAACCTGATTCAAGCGGAAAACTGGTGAATCCACAACCTATAATCAACAAACCAAAAACCTTTGTATTTTGATCAGAGCCCACGGAGAAAAATGTTATTTGAAAAAGCGATAATTTTAATAGTAAAAACGGTTAAAAACGAGACTGAAGTTCTTACGAACAAATTAACAGTGTTTCAATGTTTATTGGCGGTAAAATACATACGAAATTACGTATATCTACCAACAAATTATTCTTACATGTTCCCGCCAATAAACATTGAAACCCTGTTAATTTGTTCGTAAGAAGTTCAGTCCCGTTTTTAACCGTTATTACTATTAAAATGATCGTTTTTTCAAATAACGTTTTTCTCCGTGCATTTCGATCGATTTTATTCAATCTTTTTCCTTGATTTTCGGCAACTACACGGAGAAAAATTTCATTCGAAAAAACGATCATTTTAATAGTAAAAACGGTTAAAAACAGGACTGAAGTTCTTTCGAACAAATTAACATTGTTTCAATGTTTATTGGCGGGAAAATGTAAGAATAAACATTGAAACCCTGTTAATTTGTTTGTAAAAACTTCAGTCCCGTTTTTACTATTAAAATTATCGTTTTTTCGAATAACATTTTTCTCCGTGTAAAGGATTAAAAATGCCTTTGTTTGCCATGCCATGTCTACGCCTAGACCCATTAAAAAATATATTAAAAGACTTATGCACGGAAAAAAATTGATTTTGACCCTCACGATAATTTATCAGGCCATATTTATAAAACATTCGTTTAGAAATGTTTTATCTAGTTACCCTGATAATACAACATGATGAAATTTGTTCTAATAATTAATAATAATAATTTATTCTTACATTTTCCCGACAATAAACGTTGAAACCTGTTAATTTGTTCGTAAGAACTTCAGTCCCGTTTTTAACCGTTTTTACGAAGAAAATTTTCGTATTTTAGAATAAATTCGCAGAACATTTTTCTCTGTGTGTTAACCCCATATTGATTTTTTTTAAATTTGACCAAAATATTACATCGTTGGATTCAGTTTTGGTTCCAATTCCAATTTTTATCTTGCTCCCTGTCTGCCGAAGTATGTGTGTATTGCGTGACCATGAGTGATCGGGTGAGAAATTTAGAGAATGGTCGTAAATAAGGGACGCTTATATGGTTTGAGTAGGTGTGTAGAGCGAATGAATGATGTAAGGAGAATCTATGACTCTTGGAAGAAGTCGGGGTCGTCCGAGGAAGACTTGGCACGGTCAACTGAACTATGTAGGTACTTGAGTCGGGCCATGTCAAGAGTCAGAATAATAAAATAGTGGTATGTTATGTACGATGGTGTACGGATGTGAAGGAGGCAAAGAGTGTGTGCCAAGATTGAGTTGTTTGGCGGTCATTCCTCTCTGCCTACACGGAGAAAAATGTTGCACAGAAGTGTTAAGCGTAAACTCCCATCAATGCATGCTCAGTCATACGTAGAATTATATGCTATCAAAGCAGCAAACAGTCTGGACGGAGAAAAATGTTATTCTAAAATACGATCATTTTATTCGTAAAACGGTTATAAACGGGACTGAAGTTCTTACGAACAAATTAACAGGGTTTCAATGTTTATTGGCGGCGGGAAAATGTACGAATAAATTATTATTATTAATTATTAGAACAAATTTCATACGTATACCAACAAATTATTCTTACATTTTCTCGCCAATGAACATTTAAACCCTGTTAATTCGTTCGTAAGAATTTCAGTCCCGTTTTTAACCGTTTTACGAATAAAATGATCGTATTTTAGAATAACATTTTTCTCCGTTTATACCTGCGGAGAAACGGCATGAAGGTTAGTTAGTTAGTTACACAAATTATGTAAAAAAATATACTAGAAACAAATCCCGTCCGTTAAAAAAGGATTTTCAACTGAACGTCATTTTGAACCATAGAATACAGATATTTCAATTAATTTAAGAGCTTAATGATTGGAGAGGAAGGGGGAGTGATAGAGAATCGTTGAACGTTTCTCCCATTCTAAACAATAGATATGCAAAATTACTATTTCCAATAACTTATGAGCTAGGTACCTTGAATCTGCAAGTGCAGACTACTACCCAGTCCCCGCCACCAATATCGGCAATTTTACAAAGGGCTTCAGGTACTTAATAGTGATCAAGTCATAAAGCCCTTATTGCGTCCTATAAATACCCTTTGAAATTTCCACTTTTACCTTCCAACAGTCCGAGAGGCTGTTATTAGCGGGCATAAAGTGGATAAGTAATAAACCCTTTCGTATTGCAACACTCTTACAATCAATGTTATTACCGCAATGGTACCTAATCTAAATTTTACATGATTGCTGCGACTATGTAGAATGACGTGTTTTCTTAACAAAAGTATAAGATTGGAGTACGAATAACGAAATTAAACTTTATGGATGATAATTATTCCTTATTCGGTAGGTACAGTTTTGTCTGGAAAAGATTCTGGTGAGATATTTTTAAACAAAGAGATATTTTAAATTTAATAACATCCATGGCAAAATAATATCGCCTTTTATTTATTCACCTTAAATTTTTAAGCACAATTTTAATTATTTTAACTAGTATTTAAACTTTAGTAATCTGTAAACAAATAATGCTAACAAAAGAGGAAAAAAAAGAACAAACTTGTGCTCTCTAAGCACAGAAAGTGGAGGCTTCCGCAGAGGCCCTCCATTGGGAGCCTAAGAAGTCATAATAAAATGTACAGCGCCCTTGTGGTGATTTCTCACAAAAACGGCGCTCTACAAATTATCCAATTATTATTATTATTATTATTATTGATATGCTCGGTGTAACTCTAAGTGACCAGCTCAGATACGGGAGGAGTCAAGTTAGCCTCTCAGAAACTGGGCGTACTGTACAGTAGGGCGGATCACTTTTGTATGAAAAAATTTTTTTTTTCGAAATTCGAATTGGAATACCAGGGAAAAGTTGCTTTATGTAATTGTTAATAAAACTCCTCAATTTGAAAGTTCTAGCTCAACAGCTTGAGTTCCCGCCATAGACTTGAAATTTTATTTTTTAAGATTTAATAGACGTTTTGTATTATACACCCTATAAACAAAATAATAAATAAATATAATGTGTTATGCATTAAATGATAAAATAAAAGTAGATTTTAATTAATAAAATCATTTATTTCAAATGAAAACACAGGTTCAGAAAGTTATGCTGGTATGAAGGGCATCATTTTTTATAACAAAAATCCTTTTTCGTCTCAAACTTTGGCATGAGCTTTCGAGATGCTAATTTAGAGTTTATGTATCATTCTCGTCTTTTTTTGTCGCATACACTTAGAGCTGCTTCTATCACAACTTTTACAGATCTTTCCACAGCCTGGGTGTGGCAAGGCTGTCTCATAAACTCCAACACTGTATCTTCTCCATTTTCAATAAGCTCTTGAAACTTCTCATCGGAAATATTCATCAGTATTGGGGGTTCGTATATATTTGGTTGCCAGTCAATCATGTCTATGTAAGAACGTGCATTTACGTCCACTTTTGGCACATCAAACACATGCGAAACACAATTTTTATTAACTCGACGAGCCTTTAAAATGCGTCTTGCAGCGAGTTCTCTAATGTGCTTACGTGAATCTGTTATCATACTCAACAACAAGTTTTCTGGATGAGCAAAGTAACTGTTTCGAATTATAACAGGGTCCACCATCGCTAACAACTCGTTGGACAAATATCTAGTGCTGTTAATGAGCTTCCATAAATGATTTGACCCATATTTGGAGGATGAATGTGTTTTGATAGCAAACCAGACAGGAGCGTATGATTTTACGACAAACGTTGCTAAAGTCAAAAGATTTTGTTGTGGATTTTCCGTAGAAATGTACAAACGCAGTATGCGATTAGCTCTTGTCAACCAGCGGGCATGGGATAGTTTACCTGGCCTTCTCTATGATAATTCAGGAGAGCAGGATCCATTTATGACAGCAGTAGTAATTTCATGAAAATATTTCTGGTCTGTACTGAGATCTGTGGATATTTGTGGAGATAGTTCACCTTCTATCTTCTCAAAGTTGGCCAACGGTAGCATCTCGCATATCTCTAATGCTTTACCAATTTGACCTGCAAATGATTTAGGTCCTGAAGTAGGGCCATCCAAATAGGTAAACAAATACCTCAATGGTAACTCATTGGCGTGTAAGAGACAAATTATCTATTGCAATGGTCAAGATAGTCTGTTTTCCAAAAGACGAATCACGCCTCCCACTTTCCCTGTATTTGTGTTTGTTCCATCACAGCCAGCAGCAATTAAACCCTCTAGTGATATTTTTTCGGTCGTTGAAAAGCTGTGGATAGCTTTTTCAGTATTTCTTGCACTGCCCGATGTTGGAACTACATACCCAACATGAACAGAACCTGGTTCTTTTATAATCGAAATATGTTCCTCTTGTACAATCACTCTAAACCTCTTCGATCCTTTTAAAACAGTTTTAGCCGTCTTGTCTTTCCTTCCATCAAAATATAATGCAGAAACTTCTGTCACTCTTTCTTCGGTTAAAATTTGGTCGCGTACTTTCTGTCTTATTCTTCTTAGTTTCATCCTATCTACGAAGTTAGTCGACTGCGCCCCAGAGTCAGCATCAGAAGCAGAACATAAAACAGATGACACGATAGCTGCTGCAGCTTGGTCAGATACTTGTATCTATCGCATACAGTCGTCAAAGTGAAGACTGGCATCCGTGAGCTTTATAGGCTTATGAGTCGATGTGTCAGCGTTGACAAGACCATCTGCGGCCGATGAACAAGAAGGAAGGTCGGCATTAGAACTAACTTAGCCGATATGAAGTAGAGGGAATTTCTTCAATTCGTGTCTTTGAGTTATGCCTGATTTCTTGTTTTGGAGTACGTAATATTCTATTCAGCATTTTTTAAATCTGGATAAGATCTATTCTTCCTAAAGCCATTAGTCTGTTAGTACGTTGGTCTTCTAAAAACATTTCTTCATCTTTTGGCTTTTTTTTCTCTCAAACAAGTACAGCTTACAAATTCTTTACATTTGCATGCAGCTATGTCAAAAAGCTTTCTACTTTGTACTCTGAACTCTTCTAACTTTTTTTCCTTAAGTTTCTTCAAAGACTTTTTCAAATTATTACACTTTGACTTGTAAAAGTCATGTTAAATCACTTAAAAAACGTTTATCAATAAGTACTCGTGAATATAATTGACGCGCAACATCAATTCACCTTGAAACAATTATCGACACTAGTTTAAACAAAACACTGCATTTCGTAGATTTTCACGTGCCACCCCCTGCTTTGTCTCGCACTTTGCTCCTTTGTCAGTGCGCCAAAGTATATTAAAATAATGAAATATTTAATTGCAACAGCTAGTTAACTATATTTGAATATGTTATTAAATAAAATAAATCTATTTTAATAAATTCTGTACTATTTTGTAGGCCGCGCAAATAACGCCTAAACTGTCGTTTTTGTAAATGTTCGTTGTCTTGGCGGGGGCTTTTACCGTTGTCTGATAATTTTTATATTTTTTATTGAGATAATTGATGGCAATTGGCAACTTAATACAACTATTCCAAATCAAAATTCGAAAAAAAAAATTTTCGTTCCGCCCTACTGTACAGGGCCCGCAGATATATACTTTAATAGTACACAACTGCTAACCCTGCACAAAACCGCAAGTGCGCCCCACGGTTGAATTTGGCAGCCACCTCTGGTCTGGAGCCCTAAAGTATCTGAAAAACACCGTCCGTTTGATAGATTTTTCCGTCTTAACAAACGGATTGCAATATTTAGAGCACAGGCGTCGGTTGAGAATGCTATCCTTGTTCTACCGATATTTCAATGGAAGATGCTCCGAGGAACTAGCGTTATTGGTACCCTCGACACCGGTGCATAGTCGGAAAAGACGCCAAACGCGCCCAACATATGTACACCGATGATATTTGTCACATGAGAACGGGTCGCTTCTACGACTCGTTCTTGAGTTCAACAGCTCGGCTGTGAAACGATTTGCAGCCTCTGTGTTTCCCACTCTTCCTCTCCCCAAAAAGATCCTCCACCCAGCATCTTTAAAGATGACATAGGCCCTGAGGGAAATAATTTTCTTCACGGCCTCCTGTGTGGAGTTAATATAATAAAAGACAATGATGGCGATATTATCTACTAAAAGTCCGTATCTAAATATCATATAGCTATATTATCTGCTATTTAAACTTTAATGACTGCGTTCAATTACCTACACAAGCATAGAATAAAGAATATTACACTGGAAGTGCTTTCCTTCCAAAAAAAAATCATTTTATAAGATCCTTACAAGCGAGTCGAGTTTTGTGCGCGTAGCGTACTCACCGCTCTTGAGTACCCGCTATAACTTTTTGCTAGTGTTCGTACATGACGATACGCATCGACTACGGGTAAGCCGTCAGTTGCACGTTACTGACAGTGCTGGTAGCGCGATACGCGAGTTGCATTCGCACATACTACTTGTTTCGCAGAAATGGCGTACAACATTGAATGGAATTTATTCTGGAGGTGTGAAAATGTCCATCTACAATTTACCGAAATATTAATAAAGAGAAGGCATGAATTGTGGTTACAAAAAAGTCAATTAGACATTATTCTCATGTACTTACTTGGCAGCGACGACTGCTCTTTATTTTTTTATTGTAATCTTTAAAGTAAGTATGCAGAATAATAATATGTTACATAACATTCATTAACCATTTTAAATACCCAGTTACTAGAGAAATATTCTCGGATCTTAGGGAGCTAGTCTATATACTAGTACATATTTAGAAATAATAAAGTTAAAACATACTGCTTATAAAATTTAAAAATTATATTTTTAAAGTATTACAAAAATATTGGACAAAAAGTAAAGATACAAATAAAAATAGCAAAATAATATATCTGAAAATCATCGATAAAATTTGTCAATCTGTTGGTTTTCGGTAAAATGTAATGATAATTTTTTTTTTTTAATTTAGAACAGTTTTTCTCTTTTTTTTCTACCTACATCAGGTAAATCTTTAAATAGCTTAGGGCCAAGGTATTCGTAATGGTGTTGTGCAGCTGTGGTGTTGCATCTAGATCTAGGTACATATTATATTCCCAGATTTTCTTGGTCTTAAACCTCGCGTTGAGGACAGTTCAGATTCTTTAAGAACTTTTAGAATAGCATTTTTTCAAATAGTTTTAAAATCGGTATGACCTTAAATTTATCAAAAAGTTCACTAGTTGGAAAATCTCTTGGTTTTTTAAGAATAATTTTAATGATAATTTTTTAGGTTGTTACTATCGGATACAAGTTAGTCTTATATATGCTTCCCCATGCGATTACACCATACTGCAACACTGATTGTACAAGAGCAAAGTAAACCATTTTAATACTTGGAAGGTTTAGGATATTTCTTTATCGTATAAATATAAGTAAGTTTTCTAATTCTTTTAACATAGTTGTCTACGTGTTTCTTAAATTTCATGTTACTTTCAATAATGATCCCTAGATATTTGACATCTAAAGTTTTATTTAGGAATTTACAATTATCGTTACAATCTCCTCCCTCACATGAACGCCTGTGCACCATTACTCCAATATTCGAGGCAGGGACAGGCTTTCGCTTATAAAAATTAAAGAAGAACCATATTATTGTCTTCGTCGCTAGTCACTTGACATCGTATTAATTCCAGTAAAAAAATGGTTCAGTATATTTCTGGTAGGCGCTACTCTATGGCGCATGTATAGAAACCATTATTAAAGCGTAGCATATCGGTAGGCCGCTTGCTTGTGGTTGCGTCATAATCCCGTAGCTTGTAAGTTTCTCCGTGCACGAAGGGCCCCCACTCGACTGAAATCGTAGATCCATTGAATACAGTTTTGTATGGAAATAACGGCCCAAAAGGGCCTATGTGTGAATTAAGAATCACTCTAACTAGGCACTTCTCGTGTTATTATTTATTCCATGTAGTAATTTCATTGGCGAATAACTAGGTACAATTCTCGCTGGCGCCGATGCGGTTGATGGGAAAAGCATTAAAAATAAGGTGTTTGAATTAGAAGATAATACTCGTATATCTATGTAAATTTTCTATGCATATACAGGTAAATCATTTTATGGAGAACCTTGCTTGCGTAATTCTTGTGAACGCTTGATTACTCGCTGGCACCGATACAGTAGATGAATAGACGGAATACTAAATACCGTGTATTAATTAGAAGGTAATGTAGGTCGGCTTTCTAAAAAGGTAACAGGTAAATTATACTGATGCGTTTATGCTGTAGTTAAAGTTGATTTCCCTAAAATAAAATAAAAATTATAATAGGTACCTACCTCATATAGAACACATTAAAATCTACAATATGATTGGTAGATAGGGAGGTAAATGTATCTATTTTTTACTTTTTGTTTATTAGGTTAACTGTAAGAAATACGATGTACCCATATCTACCCTATGTAGAATGATTTGTTGGTGCCTATACGTAATTTCGTAGATACGTATACCAACAAATTATTCTTACATTTTGAAACATTGAAAACACTGTTAATTTGTTCGTAAGAACTTCAGTCCCGCTTTTAACCGTTTTTACGAATAAAATGATCGTATTTTAGAATAACATTTTCTCTGTGCAGGTACCTGCTTGTACGTAAGGTGTACATATGCTCCTAAGTATTTGTAACTAAAATATAAATGTGTACCTACTTGTAACTAACGTGTATACCTATAGGTACCCACTTGTAACTACAGTGTAAATAAGTACTTGCTTGTACCTACTTCAAGTCTTGGGTTCAATTCCTAGATGCGTATATTTTTCTGATTTTCTGTTTCAAATTTTCGTTTGAGAGTTGCTAAAATTGTCTTCAACGATTAAATATTAGGTACGATTTTAGTTTTACTCATTATATCATTCAAAAATAAAAATTATAGATACGGTTTACTGAAGCTAAGTGAAAATAATTTATAATTTAAGTTTATCTAGTTCAGCTAAGTTTATCAATTAAAAAAAAAGAAAATAATTACTTTAAATTCAATTAGGTGGGTAAGGTAGCTACGAGATTATAGATATTTTTAATAAATATGATAATTGATAAACGTCGCTATGCACCCCGTATTTTTTGGGGTAAGAGGGGACTGCGGGCGTATGTACCAAACTAATTCGAAAAACTTTTTTGAAACTTTCGATAACTATCGGTGTGCACAAATATTTAAACTCAAAAAATGAAATTCCTCTAGTTACCTACCTTTTACGATATTTTCTACAAGCGCAAACCCGTAAAAAATCAAGGGATGATAATAATTGTAAGGTTAGTAAACTGACAGAAGGTATTTATAAAATATATGTCTCAGGATGCTCTTTGTAATAATATATTATACCATTTTTTAAATTTTTATTTACAAATAATTTGAGAAACGAATAGAATTAGCTTTTAGAATGAACAACGTTCATAAACTTTTAAAGTCATTTATAATTCATATTTAACGACGGCATCTATGGTCGAGGGGAAAGGCTCTCTTCGAAGCAATCCGAATTGTTGAATCCCGGCGTGCGCAAGTAAATTTTATTTAATATGCAATGTAAAATAATATCCATCTAGTACCTACCTACATTTGCGGCACTCTCCAGAGTGGAAACTACTTTCAGTATAGTTATCATACATTCAGAATTGAAAAGTTGCTTGAAATGGCTTTAGTCGTGTTTGGTGACCAGATCTTAATAGCCAGGTAGGTTCTTCCCCACTTACTTCTTCCCCATCTCATTCCTCTCCCCACTACCTTCGGCCTCAAAACATACCCCAATTGGGGATGCCATAGCCTCACTGGCTCCAGACGGGAGCAGTGGGGACCCTAGCGCTGCGTTCACATTTAAAGAAAAAACATATATTAACAAATGAATACCTACCTACACATTTAATATTTAATTACGTAGGTACCCAAACATTATCAAAATTAAATAATTTTGTGGAAAAGGAACGCTTGTTTGAATCGATCTGTTCCAATTTTGAAAAACTTTGCATTAGGTATCTACCTATGCAGGAATATTTCTTATCATGAACTTATAACAGAAATTAGTGTCTTCATTTGATTTCAAATGAAACTTCGCAATAAAATTCCAAAATTAAAATTTTCCGCCCTTCCGAAAATTTCCCGCCAAAGTTCGATAGGCACGCCAACTTTTGTAACAATATCAGAATTGTTGCTTCATCCCCGATCCACTCCGCTGCGGCCAATGGGAAGGCGTTTCGCCACACTCGCCACGCCCCCGCGCTGCTATTGGTCTATTCCTTCACTCCTATCCGTCCCCCCGCACCGCTAACACCTTTTTAGGCTTACATTACAACAGTAACTGTTATGTTTACCTGAGAGTACTTACCCCATTCTAGGCCCCGCTCGCCTATATGTTTTTTTCTTGCGTAGAGCGGATTGAAGAATCGCTTTTTATTTGAGGAAACCGCCATCATCGTAGATATAATAGTTGGAAACCGCAAATCCATTTATAAAGTAAAATTCTGTACCCATCCGTTTCGAAATTATTGTGTACTAGCTTCTGCCTGCGACTTCGTCTGCGTAGAATTAGTACTTCGAGTAATCTATTTTCTTTTCCTAGGTCCCATCTACGTTTGTACCAAAATTCTTAATATATTTATTTAAAATATCTTTAATTCTATCGATTTATATATTAGGCCAGTACTTCAAATAAATTCACTAATTTAAATATTTTCTAAAATAGAATTTTGATTTAACAATCATTGTTTTGCAAAATGTCATTCTCAAATTTTGACATTTTCTATTAAACAATAATTATTTTTTTCAATGTATTGAAAATAAATAGCTAGCTTTATAAATTATACCCTATATGTTATTCTGATGTATGAGCTTATTGTAAAGTTTCATTAAAATCCATTCAGTAAATTTTGCGTGAAAGAGTAACAAACATACATACATCCATACAAACTTTCGCGTTTATAATATCTATTAGTAAGATATATAATAAGTACCAAGTTGTACGCATTGGACTCCGAATTTGATTCGATTCCCTCTAGGTATCTATCTACAGCTCGAAATGTCTTAACAAAAAAAATATTTCATTTGTCTATATAACCTTACAAAAGTTCCTACCTAGACTACTTTTGATTGTAGTTTTTAGTTTGGCAATTAAATGTGAAAATTTCTGTTTTTTTTTACGTTAGTTTCACACCCCCACAGGAGGTCCTGAGGAAAAAAAATCCCTCAGGACCTATGTCATCTTTGGGGATGCTGTGTGAAGGATCTTTTAAGGGAAAGGAAGGGGTGGAAGTTCTGGGAAGGAAAAAGGTGCGTAGGAATCTGGGGGTCAATGTGTCTAGGAGAGATGAATGTACGAATCCATCCTTCCTACTGCGATGCAAGGTGATGGGTCAAATAAGTCCGGCTGGAGAGGTCTAAATTAAATCTCCCTCAACCAGTCTCTCCCGATTCGGCTCGCAGCAGTAGGCGGGCAAACGCAAAAAAAGTTTTTAAAATATCATTACGCCAAGTAGATAGATTTTGTAAATAATCATTCCCTATTTTCAATATAATCATACCCCAGCAATCTTAGCGCCAACTTAAGCCTTCTTGCGAAAAATATTTAAATTAAAACGCTTTTATTGCAAATTACCTCACTTACAAACAATTAAAAAATGAGAACACTGTTTTTTTTTTAATTTATTTAGGTACCTACATACCTAGGTACCTACATCCCTTTACCTCTAAACTTACTAGAAACCCTCCTGGTGTTGCCTTATGATAATTTAAACTATTGCAGTGGCCTGATTTTTCCCTAAATTTATACCCAAGTAGGTAGATACATAGTTTGAACAAAATATTTATTAATGAAAACCTACTTATCTACATGTAGGTACCTACCTGCCTATATTGTAATGAATTTTGCAAAAATACCCACCTAACATTAAAAAAAAATTTCGACAGATACCTAAGTAGGTACCCACCTTCACTACAAACCTACCTAGAAGTAGGCAGGTACCTTCATACTTCCAGCAAATTATACCTAAATGAGTATAATTTAAAAAAAAGATATTTTTTTGGTTTATCCTTGACCTTCTTCAACCAATAACAAATTCGATTATATGGAATTCGAATTCAAAGGAGAAAAAAAACGTATTTCAACAAACAGGCGTTGGCAAACAATGGTAGCTTTTTATGTCGAATTTAAACAGAGGAAGTCGGGAATTATTCAACAATGGCCGCAGGGAGCGGGGAGTTTTATTGGTGCTCGACTCGGAACAATGCGGGCATTTAGATGCCCAAGGGTTAATATGGCTGCCTTCTTTTTTAATCTTTTCGCAAACAAAAATGTAAGGCCTAGTAGCCTAGATAAAGATGTTTTTTAAATTATTAGTTTCCTAGAAAATTCGTTTACAAGTTTAGCTCATCGAGGGGGTATAACGGTGATTGGCTAAAAAATCGTGACGTAGCTTGAAGTCCACGTTCAACTGGGAGATGCAATACACGGAGAAAAATTTTATTCTAAAATACGATCATTTTATTCGTACTAGTAAAAGCGGGACTGAAGTGCTTACGAATAAATTAACAGGGTTTAAAAGTTTATTGGCGGGAACATGTAACAATAATTTGTTGGAAAATTAATAGTAAAAACGGTTAAAAACGGGACTGAAGTTCTTACGAACAAATTAACAGGGTTTAAATGTTTATTGGCGGGAACATGTAAGAATAATTTGTTGGAAAATTAATAGTAAAAACGGTTAAAAACAGGACTGAAGTTCTTACGAACAAATTAACAGGGTTTCAATGTTTATTTACCAGTAAAAACGTACTGAAGTTCTTACGAACAAATTAACAGGGTTTTAATGTTTATTCTTACATTTTCCCGCCAATAAACATTGAATCGCTGTTAATTTGTTCCTAAGAACTTCAGTCCCGTTTTTAACCGTTTTTACTATTAAAATTATCGTTTTTCGAATAACATTTTCTCCGTTCACCTACTTATAAAAATCTACACCATATTGTTGAAGGTAGGTACCTACATAATTATAAAGATAGATTTTTTGAAAGCGGATAAACAAAAACTGCCTGGTTAGCCTATATTGCAAAGTGTTAGGAAATTAAATCTCTTTAGTTACCTAAGTATCGTATTTATCATATTAGTCGTAAAATATGAAATAATTAAAACCAGTCTTGTTTCTGTATCGTGAGTTATAATAAATGTCTGAATATTGTCTCTTTATGGTTTGCTACGTGTGGTGACTTAGCAGGGGTGACCGGGCTCGTGGCGTGAGGTTTTTCTAGTTCTTGCGTTTATCTACCCACCGCGTGGCAGTCCTTTTGGTCCGCTTGGTAGTCCTTTTGACCTCTCCAGCCGGACTCTCTCGACCCATCGCCTTACAACGCAGTGGGAGGGATGGATGCATACAACTCATACCATTTTCCTTCTCAGAACTTTCTCTCTTTCCTTTCCATAAAAATATCCTCCATACAGCATCCCCAAAGATGACATATGCCCTGGGAGATTTTTTTTCCTTTTTCAACTTAATGTATGAAGATCTTCAGGATTCTTTCAATTTGGGAATGCATCCATAAACTGAAAGATCTTCATACAAAAAGTTGAAATTTAAAAAAAAAAAATTATTTTCAGCTACAACTTCAATAACGTCGTTTCTTTTCAATCTTTGCACTCTAGCTCACTGAAAACTCACGGACCGTCCCTGATAGGTATATTGATTAAGGATTTTGTCAAGAAGGGAAGCATTTCTTGTTTTTTTTTTTGGTTTTTTGTTTTTGTTATGCATTTATGTACATAAGGAATAATATGAACTAAACCTGCCAATTTGTCTGTCCTGGAACGGGAAACTTTCCTAGTTGGACAGGCAAAGCTTCCTTATATGTAACTTGTACTTTCTTTTGTATCTATCTATAAATAAATAAATTTTGAAAGCGTTAAATTTTTCTTAGATTTTGCTAACATATGTATTTCTGTTTTCCACAGCCTCGCTAGAGACCCTGCTCGAAAACTGTCACAAACTCCTGGAAAAGTTCCACTACTCCTGGGAGATGATGCCTCTCATGTACGCCATACTTAAGGATGCCCACAGTGACCTGGAGGAGGCTTCCAGAAGAATAGACGAGGGTAAGTCCAATCATCCTCTGCAACAAACATGTAATACCGAAATATAGTGTAAACTCTTTATCTCGTGCACTTTCTGCAGTTGCCGCCAGACGGGAGAAAGCTGAATATTCCAGAAATTATATTCCAGCTACTAAACTTACTAATTTTAATTGAGATTTTATTTCAGCTGTCAACACTATCTTGTAAGTAAATTCTCTATAAGTATAATTTTTGATTTTGGAAGACCTGCCAGATTTACAGGATGAAATATCAAATATTTTAGAAATTTTAATATAACACATAATTTGTAAGTGATAAAGAAAAACGAACTTATAAACGAAAGGTAAAAAAAAAACATTTACAAACTTTAACAAAATAAGCTTTCATACTATGAAAAGAAGAGATGTTATTAAAAGTGCTCTACGTAAAGTTCACAGCGTGTATTAGATAATAATGATTTAATTGGGGACATAGTTTCAACAAAATATTATCAGAGACTTTTAACAAAATTCTTATGTTTCTGGAGGAGGTTGAATTTCGATTGCATTGCAAAGTGAATGCATGCTAATTAGAATTAAATGAATGTTGCATATAACTGTACTATAGGGTAAACCACTGAAGTCCACTTTTGGGCGGTTTTATGTATTTTTCTGGTATTTCATTACATTATGTATAAACAATGAGATCCAGAAACAGTATATTGACTGAAAATATGATTAAAGATTTTCACGGCCAAAAGTATTTTTGTTGTTTATTTTTGGGATATTATGCCGTGTTACGCTAATTCCTTCTTTAGCCTAAAGAAGGAGTTAGCGTAACACGGCATAATATCCCAAAATAAACAACAAAAACAGTATATTGACTGATTTAACTGATTACCAAACCACTGTCGTCAAATTTACTTTCTAGGATAAATCAAAATATATTCATAAATTGACATATTTGTTATAACTATGGCCAAAAACAAATGCAATTATAAAATATACCGTTAACAGATCTTAAATATTGCAGTAAGTAAAAAAATTATAGACCTTCAAACATTTAGTTTGCAAACACAAAAAAAGTTTTCCTGAACAAAACTCAAAAGTGGACTTCCGTGGTTTGACTTCCTTTGGTACAGAATATCATCTGCAATCAGCAAGATCAGTGTTCAACAGGACGAAAAACACATAAAATGTTTTTTCTTGTGTTTGTACCACGATGCATAAAATATATATATTTTTTGCTAATTTCTGTCTTCAATTTCTTCAGTCAACTAGAATCTTCCCTACTTTCTTTCTAATGTTAATATTAACATTTGATACCTAGATGTGATGATATTTAGCCACTTGATGAAATGCATCGTGCCTTTCCATTTCACACGGAGAAAAATGTTATTTTTAAATACGATCATTTTAATCGTAAAAACGGTTAAAAACGGGACTGAAGTTCTTACGAACAAATTAACAGTGTTTCAATGTTTATTGGCGGGAACATGTAATAATAATTTGTTGGTATACGTTATTTCGTACGTACCTATATATACCACCAAATTATTCTTACATTTTCCCGCCAATAAACATTGAAACACTGTTAATTGTTCGTAAGTCCCATTTTTAACAGTTATACGAATAAAATGATCGTATTTTAGAATAACATTTTTCTCCGTGCAGACTGTTTGCTGCTTTGATAGCATATTCTACGTTTGACTGAGCATGCATTGATGGAGTTTACGAACACTTCTGTACAACCCATCTCGTTATTTAGGTTTTATTTAAAAATGTTAAAATCTCTGCAAACAGTTTTCCGTCTGCGCATGCGCCGGCGTGTCTATCAACTCCCTTAACCCACAACACATTATTATAAAATCTACTACTAAAACCACAAAGAAATTATTCAGTAGTTATTACTCTGTAAGTACATAATCAATTCAAGTATTCCGATTTGTATTAAGATGTGTAAACGAATAAAAAATATAATAATACATGTTGTCTCGATTAGAGTCACGAAACTAATTAAGTTAACCCCTCAGGCCTCGGGCATATTTTGTCAGAATGTCAAATTATTCCGCTTTGCAATAAAATCTAAATAAATGGAATATTTTGAACGTGTCCGAAAACTAAAAAAACTGTTTTTGATTGGTGATAAAATACGCTTTAAAATATTATAATTAGAAACAAACATAGATATCATTTTTGTTTAAGAAGAAGATAACAATAATAATCTTTAAATTAAAATATGAAAATGAACAAGACACAGAAAAATAATAAAACATTTCTAATGGTCGCAACTGGGACTCGAACCCTTATCTCGCGTCTTACCGGAACGGCGTTCCACCAATTCAGCTATTGCGTTCGATTATAAAAGCGCCGTAATTATCAAAGTCATATTTCAAATTTCAGAATTAACAATATTATCTTCGACTAATGTTTTTATTTTTCCATATTATCGGCAGCTACCTTTTTCATTGGAAACAAGTGTTCAAGTGATCTGGGTTCGAGTCCCAGTTGCGACCATTATGTTTTATTATTTTTCTGTGTCTTGTTCATTTTCATATTTTAATTTAGATTGTTATTGTTATCTTCTTCGTCAGTGATATATTACATTGATGGGAATGACCTTCAAAAGTTAAAAGAGAGTTTTTCTTATAAAAAAAATAATATAATTTTTCAATTGTACGTAACAAAAGTTTTGAAAATGGCTCACCTTATGTGTTTTCTAACTAAAATTACACATGACAAATGTATTAACGTTATATAAACATTTGGATAACTCACCTCACTGTTTGTGTCTTTATGTTAAAATTATTAATAAAAAATTCCCAAAGATTATTTGTTTTAAATTGCGGTCGGAAACCTTGGTTTAATAAATGTATCCAGTTTAATATTTTTGTGGTTTACTTTTTTATTCGAATATAAAGCGTGGTGTTTTGTATTTCTATATAGTTTAGAGCATATTTCTCACAACGATGTTTCGGGAGATACAATTTATACAGATTTCTACACGGAGAAAAGTGTTATTCGAAAATTTGATCATTTTATTCATAAAAACGGGACTGAAGTTCTTACGAGCAAATTAACAGTGTTTCAATGTTTATTGTCGGGAAAATGTAAAATAATTTGTTGGTATAAGTACGAAATTCCGTATACTAACAAATTATTCTTACATGTTCCCGCAAATAAACATTGAAACACTGTTAATTTGATCGTAAGAACTTCAGTCCCGTTTTTACGAATAAAATTATCGTATTTTAGAATAAGATTTTTCTCCGTGTATGATACCTATATTTTGTTCTCAAAAGCCAACAAATTAGCCTTAGGGGTTAAAAACCTACCCTAGTTTTCTTGAGTTTGAGACAAATTCTATTGGTAGATTATCAATTATATTCAGACGATATTAACTTGTAATACGGTTGCATGATTCTAATTGGGACACAGTAGGCACTACTTGAAATTGGCTTTAAAAATAATTTTTGTTATTATGTAACTTTCGCACAATGGATTGAAATTTGCACCGGTAATTTAGTTACTTAATAACAAGTTCGTATTGATTAAAACTAAATGGGTTTGCAATTACAACAAATATTGTACTTTGATTGTGTAAGAAAATTTAAAAAAAGTACCTGATTGCTATGTATTTAAATTATTTTTGTTCACAAGTATGATAATATTTAACTTGTGAACACTATTTTAACAACACTAAACGCACCACGGTGTTTTTTTTAAACGCACAAGATTCTTGATGGAATATTTGCTGATTTGGTTGATCTTGAATATACTTTTTGGAAAGAATACCTACAGTGGTTAGGTAATTCAATATTTATTAGATTTATTAGGTTTTTTTTAATCACAGGAAATTACCTGGACCAGTTGTTTCGCAGAAATTCATGTGTGACAAAGTCATCGATTGGCCATTCAGTGCTGTTTTTTTTTTACATTTGAAATGTTTTTAACTCCGGATCTGGGTGTTTTTCAGTTATCCAACAAATTGTAATAAGTTGACAAGCTTAACAACATGACAGTTGTCCTCTTCTGTTGATCACAATTTGTTTAAAAGCTGAAATGGACATAAATGCCACTGAATAGCCATTTGATTTTTTATTTAATTTTTTTTACTTATTTTATTTTGTTTGGGAGACCCACAGTATACATTATTAATAAGGCAAAATTAATTGAGTTACATTAATTGTACCATTTACAGGTTTCCACATGGGTATTGTATATAAGTGAAATGATTTTAAAGATGGTATGAAAAATTACATAAACAAGTTGATTGAAAGGGATTGGGTGAGGCTAGGATGGGGAGGGGGGATCGGTCTAGTTGAGGTATAGTATGTATACTAATAAAAATTCGGATTACAAGAAATAAAAATAAAAGAATGAGAAGTTAATACGATGGTTGTAGTATTAGATGAGTATGTATAGTTGTTAAGTATTGTGAGATCGCCTGGGAGTGTGGTGTAGAGTTAAAGATGTCAAATTGTGAATGTATTGAAAATATGTGATGCACGATAAATGAAGGAGTTTTGCTTAGAGTTGGTGTTGCATCGACATGATGACAATGTCATTTTGAATTTCTGTGAAACAACCCGTCCAGTGTATTTTTTTAATTCTAGAAATGATTTCAGCAATACAGAAGTATCTGAAATAGGTAATACTAATTTTTACAGGGTTGTGAAGTGGTCCTGTTGTCGATGTCATATTGAGATTTTTTTATGTAGATACCTAATTGTTTTAATATTTACATTTATATAGCGATGCGAATAATGTTTTCCATTTTCAGTGGCAGATTTTTACTTTTTTTTATGCTACATGCCCTTACCATGATAAATATTGCAATAATGTGAGCAGGTCCTTTATAAAAATTCCACACAGCATCTATCGCATATTAACAATAACCCACTAATAAAAATTAATATTTGTTTTAAATTTATATAAATTCTGCTCGAAGCAGTACAGTTTTGGGTTGAAATGTGCAGTTTTTTCTAGTGTAATCTTTATTAAGGACTTATTTATGTGTTCCACAATACGGTCTGATCATATTATGTTCAAAATACGATAAGCACGAACATGATTTTTTCATGAGAACCGGACAATTTGAAAAATTCACTAATTCGAAAAAAAAAAAAAAGCAAAATAACCTATTTCAACGGTAGGTATATTCGATTCATAAGATCATCTTATTCCATACTTTATTAATCATGATTAACACATTATTAATCATGTTTGCACTTGTTGTATTTTGACCCAAGACCACAAGCGTCCTTGCACAGTCGAACGATAAGGATTGAAAGGATAACTTTCGGAAACTTCTGATCGTTCCCTAGCATGATTGCAGATCGCCAAACAATTTGTAATACATGACTATGTATTCTTAATATATTCGACATCAACTGTTGTTTGTATGTTAGCGACCAGCAGTTGCCGAAATTTATCCTATCAATCCTTATCGGTCGACCATATTTATATTCCAATCAGTCTATTCATGGAAACGAGTCATTGCTTAATTCTTGTATCTTTTTTGTTTTCTCTAATGGCTTGTTCGCACCTTGGCAAGTAGTAAGTCGAGAAGTGAGTAACTCGCTACTTGACCGACGAAAAAATGTTCGCACTACGGACTAGTAGAGTACATTAAGTAAGCGGCGCTTTACAAGATGAAAGTACTGCTACGCAACAAAGTTAAAACGCTAATAAAGCTCATTTTAATGCTTATTTTAGAAGAGGTGGGAGAATAAATTAGTGAGATGAAAATAAATAAACTATGGACAGGAAAAGATATCAATAGCCGCAAAAATAAAGAATTTTAGAGTAGCAATTTCGCTCTACTAATGAACTGACTTTTCTACTCTACTAAAATTGTGATGTTCTGACACCTTTAGTTACTAATATACTCGCTACTCGACTAAGGAACTTGCAGAGTGTGAACGGCTCATTAGAGATGGTGGAAAAAAGGTCAAAAATTATTTTTAAATGTTTAAACCTAGAACTACGTAGCCATGTTTAGATTCGTTTGACTGTACCTACAAATTATTTTAAAATAAAGAAACCATCTTCATAAAATAGAAAATTTTCAGTGGGTAGGTACTATAAAATTTAAATTTCTTAATAACAACATGTCAATGTGTTGCTTTATTATTGTTTTAATAATTCATTTTATATCAAAAATAAAGCAGTAATAATCGCTATCCCTTATAGCTCTCCCGATACAAAGGTGCCAATAAAACCATAAAAGATCACAATAAAATGGCGGGTCGTGGCATCTCAAGGTTTTATGATTTTACAGATTCTTTAAGCCGGTGGAAGCCAGCAAATTGCATTCTCAGAGCTTTTCTACGACACTAAAACTTGATCGCAAATTAAAATTTTCATCCACATACACAAGAATATGATATATAAAAGTCTTCTTATCATTGAAGTTAAAATGTTTTTAAAAAATGAAGTTAGTACTTACCCTTTGATTAGATTACTATTTTTCACAATAAAATATATAAATTTGTTTTAGACCACTTTAAATTTTAATTACCAAACTGAACATTCTATATTTAATAGAAAATTTATTTTGTATTTATTTTATATATTTTATTGTAAATTATGGCGAGCCACAAAGTTAATGCTTATTACGAACGTGTACTATTTTTCAATTTATATGTTCATGTTGTTCTTATTTTTGTACACTGAAATCACAAATTTATCGTTTTTTTTAATGGGGAAAATTAATGAAGCCATTTTATTTTATTTATTTATTTTAAATCTAAATTATATTTTTTCCGATGAAGTTTAACTTTTTAATTTGTATTAAGGCAGCATTTAATCTGTAAAAAATTTAAACTTAGCTTACAAAATTTGAAAATAATTGAGTATGAGTACTTACTTTTCACGGGTCTAAAATGAGAAGTAATTTTCATTTATTATGGCACTATGAGTGTTGACATGTTGTCAAATATATGTTGTAATTTTATTTGCCTTTCGGTTCTATCGATGTGTTATTTTTTACTCAATGAAAGGGTAATGAATATATGTAAACCGTAAGACCTGCGCAGAAAAGTCCCAAAAAGCTTCGCTAACCTTAGTTGCCTTTACTTTTCTGTAAGTCGGTTTATGTCGATTCCTTACCGAACCGTGGTACAGTTTTAAATATTTTTATAATTTAAAATGCAATAACGTTATTTGGGTAACACAAACAAATTTGGGATGTTATATGAAAGTTTCTGAGACTTTAAATTTTATCGGAAAAAAATGTTTGCCATGGAATAAGCTCATAAAAATAACATTTATAAAGTCAGATTTGCTTTTGAAATCGTTATTATGAAACAAAAGTATTTTTTAAATAAATCGTACAAAATCACAAATGGTTTCGGATGAAATCTAAAAATTATTTTATGGCTCCCCAAGTGTTTTGTTTTTAATTTGTGATTTCATGCGAAGATTACTAATTCACCTGTTTGCAGCTTTTGCGTGAAATGAACTTTGGCGAGTGTGTAAAGCGGCGATTTTCTGTTTATTTCCACAGGAAAATGGGTGATCAACGAATACGCCAGACAGAACAACCTCAACATGTTTGACGGCGTTGAACTTCGGAACTCTACACGCCAGTACGGATAATAATGCATAATCTAATAATTCATTTGTAATTAAAAACAAACAATCTGTGAAATTCTCAATGGAATTGAAAAAAAAATACAATTTAAAAATGTTTATTTGAAGAAACCCTTGATTATTTTAGAAATGTGTACATATTTGCAGTGATTGCGTTGTTTTATATATTTTTGGTTAATTTTTGCGCTTGCTTTATGAGTTTTCTTTTTAAACTACAACAGTTTATTTTGTTTTGGTGTGCGGATTCAGTGTCATCCTAGCATAATATGTACTTATGTATTATTTTTTTTGTATTTTTAAAATTTTTCAGAGCATTTTATTTCAAAACATTAAATAACGACATCAAATACCTATATATAAATATGTGTATCGGAGTGTTTCCCAAACTATTCAGAACTACCACCTCCTTATTTGCTAACACCACCACCTCTCTCACACACGGTCAGTTACAAACGATTCCTTTAAAAAAAATATCGAGATTCAAATCGCGGTAGAATCAAAACAAAAATATTTTCTCTTTTTTCGCATGTTTTTCAAATAAATATAATAAATAAAATAGTATTTAACTTAATTTATTATTTGTCCGTTTTGAAAATAGCATTTGACTGTTATTCAAATTGCAAAGTGTCGTTTTAGTGGCCGATGCCCCTCATTCATAAGGAAATTAAGTTTTAGCAAAACATATAATTTATTGTAAATATAATGTATTATAATCAAAAATATAATCTATTGTAAATTGTGGTGAGACACAAAGTTTATGCTTATTACAAATATGAAAAATATAATTTGTTAACAATTCTAATTTAATTTCCCAACAGCCCGATTAGCAAAGTGGCTGAACTTTCAGGTACGGTCTACTAAATATAACGGTAAAAAAAAAAATTTCAACGCCACAGAGAGTAAAGTTTGGGAATCACTGGTCTGTTCACTCTGATCGAACGTAAAACTAACAATTTCATCTTATAAAAAATATCTATTGCTTTCATTGTAAATCGGTGAAGGGAAAATATTTTTATATTATTATATCTTATATTATCTCTTATTTAAAAAAATATATATTTAAGGTGTGTTAAAATTATAATTTTGTTGTAAAATAAAATTTCAAAAGTTTGCTCATTTGATTGATATGGGTACCTACCTGCGAATGGCTGCAATATTGCCAAATCCATAAATTTGATTGTATATGCAATACTTAAAAAACAAATAATAATAAATTTAGTGCTGATTTGTTTCCGAAATTCTTCAAAGAAATTCGATAATATTTTATTTCTGGATTACTTTTTATACTTTAAATAGCTGGTTCAATATTATTTAAAAGTGAATATGTAATTCATTTGTTTCCAATTATTCATAATTATGGGAAAACATTGTATCCGAATAATTTTTTTTCACACTAACATACCTATATTGAATACATTTTAAAACATACACTTATTTTTAAACATTTTACGTATTATAGTTACTAAATATTGTAACATGTGCATGGGATAAAATATTTTTTTAAATTGATTGCAATGCATGCAATTATTCGTACATAACTATTACCAATAAAATAAAATTTGGATAGAAAAATTCTCCAACAGGAGGACGCAATGATGATTTTTTCGATTTTCGCAAGTTTTGGTTTGTACATATTCTTTAAAGATTTGTTTCGTATGGCTAAAAAATCTGTTTTTCCCCTGTTGAAACCCTTTGACCTCTCCAGTCAGACTCTCTCCACCCAACGCCCGCACTAGATTTGGAGGAATGATTTATCTGTCAGTCACTCCTGGACACACTAACTTCCAAATTCCTACCTATTCCCTTTTCCATCCCAGTTCGTGCTCTCCTTAAAAAGACCCTCCACCCGCCATTCCCAAATTACAAAGCACACGGAGAAAAATGTCATTCGAAAAAACGATCATTTTAATAGTAAAAAGGGGACTGAAGTTCTTACGAACAAATTAACAGGGTTTCAATGTTTATTGGCGGGAACATGTAAGAATAATTTGTTGGTATACGTAATTTCGTACGTTAATTATTCTTAAATTTTCCCGCCAATAAACATTGAAACACTGTTAATTTGTTCGTAAGAACTTCAGTCCCGTTTTTACTATTAAAATGATCGTTTTTTCTAATAAAATTTTCTTCGTGTAGGCACAGTGCACCAGTTCTTCACTATTCAGTACACCACCCAATCAATACCCAAGCAAGTATCTATTTATTCCAATGCATCTGTTTGTTGGTTGACTTCTGGGGTGTAGTGCTTCCTCCTCACTTCTTAAGCCTTTGCTTGTGACTTTGCACTGGTCATCATCATGGCGGAAGTGCCTATAAATTATATTTTCTTAATCTTTTAGAAATACTCGTTTGAGATGGTGGAGGGAGCGTTTGGCTTCAACACGTACGAACGACATAGTAAAAAAAATCATTGCGATCCATTTTCGTCTTTTTAAAACAAAACCAAATCCTTTTTTGTTTTACACATACCTACTCACTAAATACATAATACAATATTGTGTGCATGTAATCCATCGCAACTCTTACTTAAAAGTAAAAAGGAAACTACTAAAAATTGATGTTATTTCCTAATCACACGCAATTTTGCACGAATATTCTGAATAGGGTGGAAAAAAAATTATCGTATTTTTGTATTAGAAAAATCGTTTGTTACCAGAAAAGGCTGCGAGGTCTTTTTCATGCAAAACTTAAATTTGGATTTGAGGCAAAAATACCCAACCAAAATGAATTATTATGTTTTTAATCAAAAGGTATAATACAAAATATCTACTACAGATTTGTGCAAATTTATTTATTTTTGTTTTAAATTGTGATACATTGATCATTAACCTTTTGAAAGCCAGCATAGGAAAAATATTTTTTTCATTACGACGTAAAAAATTTGACATTTCTTGCGAATCCAATATTTATAACATTTCTTTAGTGATATATTACAAAAATTATATGAAAATAATGTAGATAAAACGATCTTTCTGATGATACCTGAAATATTTTCTCTCCACAATGAATTTATATCAAAAACAATGAAAGAATATAGAGTTTCTAAACCAACTCCGTCCATATTTTGACGCGGCGGCCATTTTGTCTGCCATCTTTCATGCCCGCCGCATCATAGACAATTTATTAAAATTATTCCGAGAGGCACGCTATGCAGTATTTTGTTACGTCAAGAACGATAATGGTCCAACCGATTCTGACCTTGTTCTTGATACAATTTCTTTACACATAAGGGCTTTATAAAATGGCTTCCAAAATCGATGGTACACCGGAGTATGTACGGCCAAAGAAAAAAAATTGTCATTTTTGTGAGTTTAATATAATTATTAAAAAAATAATTATGCCCTACCTACTGAGCTATAATGAAAAAAAAAACATAAAACAACATTTCTTCGTGTAGAAATTTTAATTTATGTACGAGAAAAATGTGTGTTAACAATATAAATCGGTCGTTTGTAATTAGAATTTAAGCATATCAAAATGCTTTTTTTTAATCATTTTGATAAATAATACGAAAAAGTGCAAAATTATTGTTTTATGCAATTCTTATAACTCCCAAAGTTTCTTCTGAAATAATGAAAAATTAAATTCTCTAATTACTTATTTTTTTTTATAATTTAAAGCACAAACGAATAAAGTGGCACATATCTGTACTAGATATATGCTATAATTTTTAATTAAACAAATAATTTTCCGGTTTGGTTAATAAGTATTTTGGCCTCAAATCCAAATTTAAGTTTTGTATGAAAAGGGCTGCGTAGCGGTTCTCCGAACTAGTTTCTGTAGAAAAAAAAACAATAATTATATTTTTTCCATTGTAGTTCACCAGCATGAAAAAAAAGTTATAATATGTACCTATCTACCCATTAAATTTTTTATATAAATGTTAAAATATATAAGAAATCATATAAAGGGTTTAACTACTTCAATGTCAAATCTCGAGTTCACGATGTTTTCCCGGTTAAATTCCGGGATCTTTCCAGAAAGGTTATGACTTACTTTGCAGGAATTTTTTCAGTCGTGTGAGGTTCCGTTAAACGTTATATAAACATCCAAAGTCAAGTTCTGATGAAGTTTTGGGGTTAAGTTTCGTTTTAAATTTCGCATTAAGAGGCTAGACTTTAAACGACACGCGGAACACCCGCGTCTGTCATTCTGTCCCGCTCACAATAAGCTTACGCACACTTACAATACATGCGAATGCGAAATGTGCGAATGAGACAACGCTCAAATTTACCTACAGAAATCGCTCGAAAAGGGGTTTATGGAGAATACACTTTTCTACACCGAAACTTTCACGAAATTGAAATTTTAAAAAGTATATAGTTTTTAAAAAGAAGAAGCTACGTCGGTAGCTTTTCATAATTTTATAATTCTTTATGAGAGTTGAGTTAGCAGCACTTTTTCCTTAAATAATATTTTTTGATAAATCTTACATGTTTGACAGTGAACATTAACGTTAATACGAAACTAATCGAAAATTCGAAAACATACCGACATAGTTTTCACCCTTTAGAAGGCAGTATAAAAAAAATATATTCATTTTGTGCAATTTTCGATGTAGAAAAGTGTTTTTTCCCGGGCGTCCTTTTTGTATGGGCTGAAAAGCGAAGTCTATCGTCTTAAGTTCTAATATAAACAATGTTGATTATTTTTGGTTGATGTTTGTCGGTAACAGAATTTTTACTCAGATACCAATACAAAAAATTACGAACTCAAAGTTCAAAAATTAGTTGCAATTTTTTTAATGTTTTGGAAGTATTATTACATTAACTTATTACCTTATCGAAACTATGAGGACCCAAATTAAAATTTAAAGGAAATGTAATCGTTATTGTCAAACTGGGAAAATATATTGTGGAAATGTACTACGAGTATACATTTTGTTGTTTGAATTCTGGTAGTGCACAGTAATTTAGAGTTTTTAAAACCAGACATCATTTTTATTCATAAGCATTTTCAAAGTGTAATAGATAATACAATTATCAAAATGTTGATTTTTGTGTACGAAGAGCTTCGAATACGTACGTAGTGAATATACACGGTGTCCAGAAACTCGTAGTGTAAGCGGGTAACTGGTGAATCTACATCACATGAAGAACCAAAAAAAAAATTTTCCATCTGTGCATTTCGATTTGTTTTATATTTTTAATTTAAGCTTTCGTTTTAAAAAACATTAGCTTAACTGGGTCGGGTCTACGCTTTGAAGCTTTTAAAAATACATTAAACTGCTGATATTAACCCGCTAGCAAATGATTAAAAAAAAAAAAAAATTCCTAATATTCCAACTTCGGAATTATTGACACAATTTATTCTAAAACGATTACTTAAATTTAAAAAAAAAACAATGTACCACAAAATCGGCTCCAAATGTGATGTAGATTCCTCAGTTTACCACGATTTTCTAAACACCGTGTTAGACTTCGGAGTGCATTATTCCACTTTGACAATATTTTGGGTTACAAATAAAGTAATATTGAATAATCGTGTTTGATTTTTAATTGGTGATGGATTTTTTTTCTATTTATTTGTAAGAAAAACATAAAAGCACCCCATGAGCTTATTTATTATTGTTTGCCACTGCATTTTGTCAAAAACTCTGATCATGATTTTTTTATTTGTACTGCATGTTTGGGATGCGTCTGATTATTTTTGATTTAGATACTTGTCTTTTAAACACACATTTTTTTGTTTGTTTTCTAGTCCCCACAATATGCCGAACATTACAGTGCTGGAGGTAACGTCAAAACTTCGGTTTACCCACAAAGGTTTATAGTTTCATAACGTAGATTTATATTAACCTTTAATATTAACTTTTTAGATTGTTTTTCGAGCACTTAACAAACCAAACTTGAAACAATAGCATTTCTATTTGTAATGATGATAATTCCTATTGGAATTGCATTACATTTTTTGAAACCTGTTTTAATATATTATTGAAACAATAGCATTAAAACTGGAAACAACTGAAAAATTGCAAGAATATAAGAGAGCGAAATTTAAATTAAATATGATAGTTCTTGTTTTTTAGATAATTTTTTTCGCTCTCCTGTATAAATGTCATTTACATCATTTTGATTTCGGGTGGTCGAAAATTGCGCGATAGTTCACTTGTTAAAACCGTCGTCCGATGAACGTTTAAATCTCTTATATTTGTACTTTATTTAATTTTTATTAAAGTTACTAATTTAACCATAGATATTTCATCCAATTAATCAATATAAACGGTGTTTGACTAACATATTTATTGAGGGTTTATTCCAATTTTTTTCCTTAATTTAATTTATATACTTACCAAACGTTGCAAAGATATTCTTTTATGGTAAGATCAGAAAAAATACTTAATAAAAATGATAAATTTATAAACCTTTGCGGATAAGCTTAATATTTTGGATAAAATACCGAATGCGAATATGTCTCTTTTTATAAATGCGTTTATTAACAAGTGTTTTTGCTAAAAAGTCGATTTTTTGTTATTGACAACATACCTAAATATTTTCATGATTATAATAAATGTTGCATCTTGAAACCAAAAAAAAATCATATTCTTTTTCGAACCAAATTAAAAAAGAAATTAATCTGTAATTCTTTAGAAAAGTGAAATAAAATCATTCTAAAATCGTTTTATAAATATTTCTTTAATTTCCCTTTTTGATATCTTGCATGAAGTAAAAGAATTCGATTCTTTTTCAAAAATTAAATCTTTTCTGTTTTATGTAAAAATAACATTTTTTGATAGATCCCGATGTGTGTTTAGTTCTCAAAAGTACGGAAAATAATTTCGCGCTCTTCGAATGCGTTGAGAAGAGAATAAATAAATTTAATATTGTGAATTTTATTGGTCCCATAGATTGAGAATCAACGGAGCTTGTTAAATGAAACAAAGGATGGAAAGTACCCACATAATAATCCAATAATTCAGACTGAAATAGATACTTAATAAGTAAAAGTAAAAATGTGTATATAATTGTGAAAACTAAATATTAATTCAAAAGTATTTTATAATAATTTTCGTTAATATTTGTGAATTGTGTCTTATCGTTTACAATTAATTTATTTTCGCTTAATTTGATTACTTAAATATCAACAAAATGAAAAACTTTTGTTTAGGTCTCAATTAAAGCAAGAAAATTATTGACTCAAAGCCAAGACTTCAAATTCACAAAAGCATAAAATTTACGGTTAAAATAATAAAAAAAGTGTATCACAGTGAATTCAATAATAAATAAAAATAAAAATTAATAATAATATGTACTTGATAAATACAGTGAATTTCATAAATAAATTTATATGCTTGTTTTAAACAGAGTAAAAGTGAATTTAAAAATAAATCAGTGAAGTTAAATCAAAGTGTATGCATAATTTTGGTCGTAAAAATCCACTTAAATTGCTATGTCGGAATCCTAAGTGCGAATACGCGGCGAAAGTAAATGTAATGTTGCTTAATTAAAAGTGATGTAACCTGTTTATCTGCATGTTGTATCAATTCAGTGAGATCTTGGTTCATCTCCTCAACCTCTCAGCCAACTTGGGCGAGGTGCCTTGTTCCAGCATCCCGTAAAAACAACTTGGGCGAACTGACTTGTTCCAGCATCCCGTAAAAAGGTTAGTGAGATTACAAATTTTTTAGTTGCTGCGATATTGTACTTTCTTTTACTATTTATGCGTTGTTTTAGATTTTTCAATTGCAGCGATATCATACTTTCTTTGGATATATATATATGACGTCTTATATTTTTTATAGCACTATATGTAGGTATGTCTGGGGTAAATAACCCCATAACTTGTTGGGAGTTTTCCCCTCAAATTATGTGATTTATAAATTGATCGCCGATAAAAAAACATATCAAAAAATTTCAATCAGCACTGGTCTAAATGTATAACAATCACACAAACCGTAATATAATAAATATGCATAGGCGGCTCTTCAGCTGGATTGTCTCCATACATTAAAAGTCACCTTACAATTACAATATAAAATCTCGTGAGAAAACATATCCGAATAACATGTTGATCTGATAAGAGCAAGATTCTCAATGATTTTGCCTGTTTGTGTTTTTTTGTGTCACAATAACATTATTTGAAAAATTCAATCGCCACAACGAGCACAATATATTTTAATGTCATTGTCAATACACAGAGACCGACAAAAACCAATTTTTGATGATATAAATATTTAAAAATTATTTCGATACCAAAACAAAATATATTTTGTTTTGATCTCGAAATGATCTTAGATTCAGGGTTACTCTTTTTTTAAATTAACACGTTATTTTTTCAAAGCAAATGAGCCCTTGGAAAATAATATTTATTTTATGTCATGTTTCAAGAGTTTTGCCTTAACAAGTAATTGTCGAAATGCATGTTACTGTCAGATATAACGTCATGTGCTTCTGTAGGGCGAGACAGGTGGGACAACCCGTTATTCTCAAGTAGCTGTTAAATTATCACATATACGTAGGTATATATTATATCAGTTTGGACGTTTTAAATACATACTTAAATACGAATTAATATAAAACACGGAGTTCGGAAACTTGCAGTAAAAACGGGAAATTGGTAAATCTACATCATACGGAGGACCAAAAAAAATCAATCCGATGACTGTTATTTTTACTTTTTTCAATTTTTCGGCAACAAATTGGGAGTGTATGGGTATTCGGGTATGGGTACACGGAGAAAAATGTTATTCTAAAATGCGATCATTTTATTCGTAAAAACGGTTAAAAAACGGGACTGAAGTGCTTACGAACAAATTAACAGGGTTTCAATGTTTATTGGCGGGAACATGTAAGAATAATATGTTGGTATACGTACAAAATTACGGATACCAACAAATTATTCTTACACGATCGAATTTTAGAATACATTTTTTCTACGTGTAGAATGGATTCATACGTCCTTCACTCCTGCACACACTGATCCCCGGATTCGTACCCTCATACCTTCCCAGAACTTTCTCTCATTCCTTTTCGTAAAAAGACCTTCCAAACAGCATCCTCAACTATGACTTAGGCCACCAGAGAAATTGTTTTCGTCATGGCCTCCTGTGTGGAGCTAATGCTAAAAAAAAGGGTTAAACTAATTTGGGAGCAGGCCACTCTACGACTTATAAGGACATTAAAAAGGTGAAATTAATCTCTAGCGACCGATTTCTCGGACTCAAAAGCAAATTCTGAAATTTAATCGAAAACCAAAGCTAAAATTTAAAAAAAATTACATTTAAATATACCTACCACAAAAACGACTACAAATGTAATGTAATTTCAGTTACCCGCTTGTGGGTAGTACCAGATTCCGGGCACCGTGTATTGATGTATAAGTACTTAAAATAAACTTCACTCTCGCCAACGACAGATTTTTTTATTTATAAACGTGATTAATTGTTGGGTTATTATGCCGGACAGCGTTACAGTGTCCATCGTCCATCATCAGAGCAGATGCGTGGGTTGGAGTGAGGTGGTTAATGTGTGTAGAAGTGTTACCGTGTTGCGCACGTTAAACCACTTAAGACCCGTAATTGTTATAATAATTTGTTAAATGAATGTGGATAGTTATTGGACTAGGGTCCAATGTGGATTTCAATTACGTCCGTAATTAACAAATTTTCAAATTGGAAGGCGAGTATGGGTACCGCCGTGACTTAGCAGGGGTGCTCGGGTTCGTAGGGTGAGGTTTGCCTGGATCTTGGCTGCGAATAAGTCTGCCCACCAACTGCGTAGCAGGCCGGATCTGGAGAGACTGGTTGAGGGAGACATTTTAACCTCTCCAGCAGGACTCTCGTGACAACATTGGGAGGGAAAGATTCATACGTCCGTCTCTACTGGACACATTGACCCCAGATTCCTACCAACCTCTTATACTTTTTGTCCTTCCCAGAAATTCCTCTCCTTCCTTTTTTAAAAAGACCCTCCAAACAGCAACCCTAAAGATGAGGGAAACCTGTGTGAAGGTAATCTAAAAAAACCCGTCTCGATTACCCAAAGGAACAAATGGATCGTCTTAAACCATGGTGTACTAACTCGATTTTTAAAACTTCTGAGTTAGAGCTGGAAATGAGGGCTCCGAATCATAATCTAGTTCTATCAGAGCGAACCAATCAGAGAAATACTGTCTGAGATAGATTATGATTTGGAGCCCTCATTTCAAGCTCTAACTCAGAAATTCCAAAAAGTGAGTTAGTTTACTATGGTTTCAGACGATCCAAATTCAAAGTACATAATATATCGCCCATTGCCGGTTTCAAACGATGCCTAAATAAGTAGGAAGCGTGGCGTAATATCCCAAGAATTATTCACAAATATACTTTTGTCCATGTAAATCTCAATTACAATTATTTTATTAAACGGTTTAGAAGGGGCTTTTTCATTATTTTTAAAGTTCCGCAGTCGATTCATCTAACTAAAAAAAATACCTGGTAATATTATATACATTTATTATTCTATAACATTACCAGCGGCTGAAAATTAAAGTTCCAAAATGCTTGCAACTGTACAGGGAATTTCCGATGAGAAAGATCGATTATTCCCCGTATCAAATTTTTTAAACTAAAAATTTTATATCGATTTATTTCACTCAAAGCTTGCTCTAATATAGGTATACCTGCATTCAAGTAAGCAATAAAAATGCTCACAACACACGATGAAAAATTATTAAATATCGTGTAATTCTTGTAAGTATTTTTTGGTCATAAGTATTTATGATTTATCAATTATGTCTTAACAAAATAAGTGTGTGAAAAAATCTGAAATATTTTAATTTGTAAAATATAGTTTAAATAAATAGAAAAACTGAGGTGTTTTCGTCACAAAACACGTTCTCGGATTTAGTTTTTAATGATTTTAATTGAACTAAAATTAAAATTCTGAAAAGTGTCTTTACTAGATTATGTTTTGATTTATTTTGCTGTATGATTATATGATTTGAAATTTGTGTTGTATAATACAATATTTCGTTTGAAAATTTAACAAATCTGCCAACGACCAACGGTAAAACCTTAGTATATTAAAAATAAACTTAGTTTTTTAAAATTTAAAAAGTGCGTTTACCAGATAAAATAACAATCTTTCAAAATCTGTTTTTTTTGTAAAAAAGAGTCAATACGTCTAAAATTTTATTTAAAAAGGATAAATTTCCGCTATTGTGTGGTTATACCCTCTTAAGAGGAAATGCTACTAAACTTAAATTTGGATTTGAGGCCAAA
The DNA here is from genome assembly GCA_951813805.1 of Limnephilus auricula. NCBI lineage: Eukaryota > Metazoa > Arthropoda > Insecta > Trichoptera > Limnephilidae > Limnephilus > Limnephilus auricula. The sequence continues at coordinate 15,795,807 of OX638404.1, forward strand.
ATGCTTGACCAGACTGTATAATTATTTTTTTAAATCGAAAGGTGATATTTTTTTCGCGCAGAGTGAATTTTTAAGCTGACCCCCTCCTCGATAACGTAAGGGCAAGCAACGGACAAGCAACGGACAATGCTCTATTTTTAGAATACTTTGCGCCACAACCCATGGGCCCCGAGGTACTGAAATATTTGACCACAAAAACTTTTAATCGATAACTCTGGCGTGTTCTATCATGGGAGTTTTTTTTTTTAATTTCTCGTTAAAATTTCAATTAAGCTTCAAGATGTTGCAAGCAAACTAAAATTTAGGAACAACCAATAATAAAGACATTACAGATTACAGAGAGTCAACATCCTTATTTATTGCTCCCCTGAAGAATGGATCATTTTAAACCATCCATATCTCCTTTTATCGTGTTATAAACATAACACAAAATAAAACAATGAGAAACTCCTCGTAAATATTAAAGCTTGTTTGAGTTTTGGCGCTTCTTATTTTCCTCGCAGTCGTTATTTATTATAATTATATTATTAAAGGTATATTCGCGAAAAAACTGCAACCAAACTACTAGCAAGTAATTTTCGGGGTCTGAATAAAAAATGCTTAGCCATTTGGTTGTTTGAATAAGATTATTGTTGTGCTTTTTTGTGGAGTGCCCTTGAGCTATGTTTGTATTGGTCGTCCTGTAGACAGGTCGTTCATCATTTAGTGCATATTTTCATCGACCACCTCTAGCAATCGCTGCGGCTCTCAATATTTTTTAAAATAATATATCTTTTCTTTCCGAAAAAACGGTAGTTTTTTAAATATTAAAATATTGTCCCGATTCCTGAGCGTAATATTTGTGGACCAAAATATGGTATTTATTCAAGGAAGTTTTTTTTTTCAATTAAAAAAATTATCTAAATTCTTTCACGTCTAAAATAAAATGAACACAGGTCAGTCCACTAATATTCTTGCCAGTGTAAAACGTTAGTTGACTGACCTATTTTCTGAATATTCACTACAAATGTTGATTTTTTAATAGAAAATAACACCAACTTCGAGTAAAGTGGTATACCATTTTTATTTTGAAGAAGCTTCGGATACTTTTAGTACTGCACCTTGTCAAGTATTATCATATCGGAACGTATTTTTTCCTTTACAAATCATGGAGCTTTGAGAAATTATTTACCCTCTTTACACGGTGTCCGGAATCTATACACGGTGTCTTGGAATCTTAACAAGCGGGAAGCTGGTAAAATACATCACATTTGAAGTCGATTTTGTAGGATAATTTTTTTCGACTAACGTTTCCTTTTCAGGGTAACCGTGTCCGAATTTTTTAAGGTCACTTTTTTTTTAAATGTCAAATCGTTTCAAAAAATCTTAAAATATCGATACTTTGGAATTTTTAAATTATTTTTTATTTAATAAATTTTTAAATTTTACAGTTTTTAATAACAAGGTTCTATTTGTCTCGGTAACATTATGTGATAATGAGTTCCACAGGAAGCAACTTTATAGTTCATTATTACTCCTTGTTATTCCAAAGGGTTAATATGTCAAACCACAGACACCGTTCCAAAAGTTTTTTTTAAACTATTTAATTGCCGAAAAATATGAAAAATAAACGTCTAAAGAAAAAATATATGTACATAATATAGTTGGTAGAGTACCAGTCCCGGTAAGACTAGAAGATCTGGGTTCGAGTGGCAGTTGTGACCGTTACCTTTTTATTGCCCATGTCTCTCTGTTGCTTATTTTTAATGATTTTGTAATATTTATCATCGTTGATGATTAAATATAACATTTATATGCTTGGATATTATCCCTAATAAAATTGAATAATTTTTATTTTTATTAAAACAAAGTTTTTGAGCCTTTGAATTTATTTGAGATAAATCATTCAAGGCTGCTCAAGTGATGGTATCTTCCGATAAACATCACCCAGCGGTTATAATCGGCTATCAGCCAGCAACAACTTACCTCTCGCGGGTGCCTCTCACGTCATTCTGTCTGGAACTCTCGGGATTTAAGAGGTTCCATAATTACCACCATTACCGCACAAAACCCTTTGAGCAGATTATCGGGCATTCTATAGGTTATACGCGATGCGTGTAATAACAGCTTTTAGCAAAAATAATGTGGAAATATCGGGTTTTTTGAGGCTTCGACCGAAATGAAGCTGGATATAAGAAGAAATTTAAAATAATGTTATTCTAATGTGACCTAGCACATTAAATCGTTTACGAAATTGAAAGTAAATTTTTGACTATTTGTTTATTTGAATGTCACATTAGCTTCCCAACTGCCCGCTTTGTACCCAGCCAGTGGGACTGTGGCATTCCCAACCAGGGTATTTTGTGAAATTTTGAAAGGAGTGGCGAAATAGAAGAGATGAGTACATAATTCTTAAACACGGCTAAAGCCATTCCAAGCAACGCACAGTGCATTGAGTTATTTGGGGGAGAGGGCAAAAATCATAACTAAGGTTACACGTGTAATAAAAAAAATAAAAAATGCAGTTTCATAGATCTAAGTCATTAGCATCGTAATTAGTTTGCGTAAATGAAAAAAAAATAAGGGTTCAATTAAACACATTCCGCAAATATTAAAATTTTGTAAGTTTTGTAATATAACTTAATTTATTGTAATAACTCCGGTTAGGCGTGAAATAAAAAATAATAAAAAATGCAGTTTCATAGATCTAAGATATTAGAATAGTAATTAGTTCACGTATATTTAAAAAAAGTCTAAGGGTAGATACAATTAAATACATTTCGTAAATATTGAAATTTTGTAAGTTTCGGAATATAACTATATTTATTGTAATAACTCCGGTCACGTGTGAAATTAAAAAAAAAAAAAAAATTATTTCATAGATTTAACTCATTAAAATCGTAGTTAGTTCATGTCTATTAAAAAAAAAATAGAGTACCATCAAACATATTTCGTAAATATTTAAATTTTCAAAGTTTTCGTTCACTAAATATAGTATACATTATAATAATTACAGTACCGTAGTACTAGCAGCAGTTTACACAACAACATCATTAGTATGCATTATTTACAAAGTTATATTCGAATTTATTTGAAACTCCAAATCAAACTTTGACGACATCATACAGACCAACCAAAGAAATAAATGACATAGTTTTAAAATAATTTCAAATACATACCGGGCCAGTAGATTCCATTTAGTTTGATGGTAAAAACACGATATATTTTGGGTAAACGAATGCACCTAATGGCCCCACTACATGATGGCCGATGGAATGGTTAACGCCCACACACAACTGGCAACGTTCATTCCCTTTCCGATCCGCAGTGGCGTTAGTTCAACTTTTGACGTTATTCAGGATGGACGTGGAAGCGCTATATATCGCCAGTATATCTTTTCATGTTCCCTCTATCTGGAATGGCTAACGCATGCGCATTGCGCATCCATACAACGGCAGCGTTCATTATTTGCTCGCGTTAGTTCAACTTATGACTTTATTCCGGTCGGACGTGTAAGCGTCTATCCAGAATATTGTAAATAGTAGAATGTTGCAAATGTTCATATCAATATTGTGCCAATTGGTTGCAGTATTTTTTTTTGTAACGATTCATTTGTTTTTTTTTTTTTTATGGTTGTGCGTTTTGTAGCATTGCAGTAGAGCTGTTTAAAGTTTCGTTTCTGCTTTTTAGTATTTTTGAGATCAAGACATATAGTGTAGTTTGATATTTTGTAATTCATTTAATTTCCAAAATACAGGCTTTAATATAAAAAAAATCAATCAAATCAATTTTTAGCAGACCCGAAATTGTTTTTCGGGACCCGTCGATAAGTTTTTAGGTTTTTGATATATTATATTAAATCCATAATGCGAACCTATATTTTTTTAATAGGTTTTAGGTTCTTTTTTTTATCGACACCTTGCATATACCAGCATGTAAGTACCAAAAATCTACGCTATAAATAAATTGGTTTGATATCCATACTAACTTATAAGGTATTTTTGAAGTGGATTTTAGGTTTGACATTAGAAAAAATTGCACAAAAAATAATAATGATTTTGGGGAACAACTGTCGGAGGGACCAACTGTCGAAAAGACAAACTGTCAGGGGAAGGGGCAAATATTGGAGGGACCAAATGTCGGAGGGCCAAATGTCGGAGGGATTAAATATCAGAGGGACAAACTGTCGGAAAGTCGAACTGTCGGGAAGGGGCAACTATCGGAGGGACTAAACTCGGAGAGGCCAAATGTTGTAGGGGCCAAATGTTGGAGGGGCCAAATGTTGGAGGGGCCAAATGTTGGAGGGGCCAAATGTTGGAGGGGCCAAATATTGGAGGGTCTTAATGACGGTAGGACTAAAACTGTCGGAAAGACCAACTGTCGGGGGGGGGGGGGGGGGGGGAGCAACTCTCGGAGGGACCAAATTTCGGTGGGCCAAATGTCGGAAGGGCCAAATGTTGGAAGGACTAAATGCCGGAGGGACCAACTGTTGGAGGAACTAAATCTCGGAGGGACAAACTGTCGGAAAGTCAAACTGTCGGGGGGGGGGGGAATTATTGGAGGGACTAAATTCGGAGGGGCCAAATGTCGGAGGGACTAAATTTCGGCGGGACCAACTGTCGGGAGCATCTATCGGGGATCAAATGTCAGGAGGTTAAGTGTCCGGTGATCAAGTGTAGGGGGATCAACTGTCGGGTCACCGGGAAGGAGATGGGAAAGGAGAGGGTTGGAAAGTGGCTTTGATTAATCAGTTAATTGAGTGATAACAAACAATAACATTGTATTTAATATGCTCTTAAATCCCATTTTATACTAGTAGCTGTTTGACCCGGGTTTTTGACCGGGAAGTATTCGGCTATTCAGATCTAGTCACTAAACACGGCTAAAGCCATTTGGAGCAACGTTTCAATTTTAAATTGTGGTCTTACACCAGGGCGATACTGGAAGTATCTTCCACTCTGGAACTTGCCGCAAAAAAAATACTATATATTATTTTTATTTAATTAATTGTGATTAAAAAGCATATATTTTTTTTTTATAGAGAAACTTCACAAGAGTCCCAACTGCTCCCCTCTGGAACCAGTGAGACTATGGCATCCCCAATCGGAGTATGGAGTATGAAAGGAAGGAGATGGGAAAGTGGAAGGTCGGAAAGTACATGGCTATTCAGATCTAGTCACTAAACACGGCAAAAGTTATTATTAAGCAACGTTTCAATTCTGAATGGTGGTCTTACACCAGGGCGATACTGAGAGTATCTTACACTCTGGAACGTGCCGCAAATATAACATATATTATTTTTATTAATTAATTGTGAAATAACACAAATTTGTTTGCTCTCACTCAATAAACTGATTAATCAAAGCCACTTTCCAACCCTCTCCTTTTCCATATGATCTCCCAACACTTGATCACCGGACACTTAACCTCCTGATACTTGATCCCCGATAGATGCTCCCGACAGCTCAATAAACTGATTAATCAAAGCCACTTTCCAACCCTCTCCTTTTCCATATGATCTCCCAACACTTGATCACCGGACACTTAACCTCCTGATACTTGATCCCCGATAGATGCTCCCGACAGTTGGTCCCTCGGACATTTAGTCCCTCCGACATTTGGTCCCTCCGATTTTAGTCCCTCCGATAGTTGCCTTCCCTGACGGACTTTCGGAGAGTTTGTCCCTCCAACATTTAGTCCCTCCGACAGTTGCCCCCCCACCGACAGTTGGTCTATCCAACAGTTGGTCCCTCCTACATTTAGTCCCTCTGACATTTAGTCCCTTCAACATTTAGCCTCTCCCACATTTGGCCCTCTAACATTTGGTCCCTCTGATAGTTGCCTCCCCCCGACAGTTCATCCCTACGACATTTAGTCACTCCGGCATTTAGTCCCTCCGATACTTGTCCCCCCCGACAGTTCGGCTTTCTGACAGTTTGTGGACATTTAGGCGCTTCGACATTTGGCACCTCCGACTTTAGTCCCTCCAAATGTCGGAGGGTCAGATGTCGGAGGGACTAAATGTCAGAGGGACAATTATCAGAGAGAGTAAAGACGGAGGTGCCAAATGTCAGAGGGACCAACTGCCGGGGGGACTAAATGTCTTAGGGACCGACAGTTGGATAGACCAACTGTCAGGGGGGCAACTATCAGAGGGACCAAATGTCAGAGGACCATTTTTTTTAATAGTGAATACCTCACAAGAGTCCCAATTGCTCCCGTCTGGAGCCAGTGAGACTATGGCATCCATAATTGGGGTATGTTATGAGGCTGAAGGTAAGTGGGAAAGGGAAGGAGACGAGGAAGAGGAAGGTGGGGGAAGTACCTTGCTATACAGATCTAGTCACTAAACACGGCTAAAGCCATTTCCAGCAACGTTTCAAACCTGAATGGTGGTCTTACACCAGGGCGATACTAAGAGTATCTCCCACTCTGTTGAGCTGTCGGGGGGGGGGGGGGGGGGACACTATCGGAGGGACTAAAGTTGGAGGGGCCAAATGTCGAAGGGACCTAATGTCGGAGGTACAAACTGTCGGAAAGTCGAACTGTCGGAGGGTCCAACTGTCGGGGGGAGGCAACTATCAGAGGGACCAAATGTAGAAGGGCTAAATGTCAGAGGTGCCAAATGTTGAAGGGACTAAATGTAGGAGGGACTAAACGTAGGTGGAACCAACTGTTGGATAGACCAAATGTCGGTGGGGGGGGGGCAACTATCAAAGGGGCCAAATGTCGGAAGGACTAAATGTTGGAGGGACAAACTGTCGGAAAGTCCATCTGTCAGGGAAGGCAACTATCAATAAATTTTATTTGATTAATTTGTGTTATTTCACAATTAATTAATAAAAATAATATATGTTATATTTGCGGCACATCCCAGAGTGGAAGATACTCTCAGTATCGCCCTGGCGTAAGACCACCATTCAGAATTGAAACGTTGCTTAATAATGGCTTTAGCCGTGTTTAGTGACTAGATCTGAATAGCCAGGTACTTTCCCACCTTCCTCTTCCCCATCTCCTTCCCTTCCCCACTTACCTTCAGCCTCACAACATACTCCAATTGGGGATGCCATAGTCTCACTGGCTTCAGAAGGGAGCAGTTGGGACTCTTGTGAGGTTTCTCTATAAAAAAAAAAAATTAAAAAATCGGAGGGACTAAAGTCGGAGGGACCAAATGTCGGAGGGACTAAATGTCGGAGGGACCAACTGTCGGGAACGTCTATGCTATTTAATATGCTTTTTAATCCCATTTTATGCTAGCTGCTGTTTCACCCGGGGTTTTGACAGTGAAATTCCTGACTATCATTTTAAGGCTTTGGACTCCCAATCCGAAGGTCGTGGGTTCGAGCACGGCGTGCGCAAATAAATTTTATTTGTGTTATTTCACAATTAATTAAAAAAAATAATATATATTATATTTTTGCGGCACGTTCCAGAGTAAAAGATACTATCAGTATCGCCCTGGTGAAAGACCACCAATCAGAATTGAAAAGTTGCTTGAAATGGCTTTATCCGTGTTTATTGACTAGATCTGAATAGCCAGGTACTTCCCCACCTTCCTCTTTCCCATCACCTTTCCTTCACACTCACTTTCAGCCTTACAACATACCCAAATTGGGATACCATAGTCTTACTGGCTCCTGACGAGATCAGTTGTGACTCTAGTGAGTCACTATGAAAATAAATAAAATATTTGTACCGATACGTAAACTTCTTTGAGAACTCCCACTTTTAAAATTGTCGTATATTTTTTATTAAAATATAATATTCTTAGATCTCAGTGTTGAAATTTTTTTTATAATTTTTATAAACATTATTTTTCAATTTGGGAGGCGGGAATGGGTACCGCCGCCCCGGGAACCATTTATTGGATAACCAACACCTCTGCCATAGGTCACCCCCAAGTGGTTCGCTACGTTTGGTGACTTAGCAGGTGTGCCCGGGTTCATGGGGTTCATTGTCTAGGTCTTGGCGGCGGATGATCTAGACACATTGAACCCCAGATTCCTACCCAACCCTCATACCTTTTTCCTTCCCAGAACTTCCTCTACTTCCTTTCCTTAAAAATACCCTCCACACAGCATCCCCAAAGGTGACATAGGCCCTGTCTTGGCGGCGGATGATCTAGACACATTGAACCCCAGATTCCTACCCAACCCTCATACATTTTTCCTTCCCAGAACTTCCTCTCCTTCCTTTCCTTAAAAATACCCTCCACACAGCATCCCCAAAGGTGACATAGGCCCTGAGGGAAATTATTTTCCTCAGGGCCTCCTGTGTGGACCTAATGTAAAAAAAAAAAAATTATGTTTAGGCACCTACGGGAATCCCAAAAATATACGGTTATATTTATGTAGAGTAAGAATAATATTTTCTGGCATAAGTAGGTAGGTATCTAACAAATTCTATATAGACGATTAATATGATTTAGGTTTTATCGTATCTTTGTATCGCCAGTGTTAAGTATCATAATAATTTTGTTTATGAATTGTTTTAATGGTTATTAAATAAATTTCATTGATTTAATTCATATAATCGCCATTTGAACATTGGGTTAACAAGAAAAAACATCGGTAATCATTTGAACATCAAACTCAAACAAGCTAGAACGTCCACTCCCGTTCACAGTCAAACAGGCACTGAGTAGTGGGGGTAGTGGGCCACTGTCCGGAAAACAACTCACCGAGGCCATCCCAGGCCATTCCGTCGCCATCCCATCGCCATCAGTGGCCCATCGCGTGGCCCATTGAATGGCCCACTCGGCCACTCCGTCGGCCACTCCACCATCCCAGGCCACGCCCCTGCCATCCCACCGCCACTATGGGCAATCCCACGCCACTAACCCTACACACAGTGGCCCATCGAATGGCCCATCGAATGGCCCATCGGATGGGCCATCCGATGGGCCATTCGATGAGCCATCCGATGGGCCATCATGTAGTTTCAACATAAGAATATAATTAGCGTCTCGCCGCCAGTAATCCCTAAGTTGAGGTCGTATAATTAGCCAATGGCCGTCCTCCAAGAAAATATACTAATGTCCTGGGAGTTTTGACTCATCTCTACGCTAGCTTTACTATACTTTATAAGTTTTTGACAAGTTATTCACAGGAGCGTTTATATATATATATGCATCCGACTTATGGGAATTAATACTCACAGAAGTTGTTCGAATGTTCAACTTATAGCGACCGTTTACATCTGTAAATTCATTTGCGGTAAGATGGGTTCCTGTCAACCACGATTTGCCGCTGTCAAAATTATGCGATTCTGTCAATAAAGACGAAAAGGCGTAAAAAAACGATATCAGACTGGCACTATTAGACCATTAAATATTTTCTTAAATTGCATTAATAAACTACACAAAAAAATAAAATTTACCTTAGAAAATGGAAAAAATTGTAGCTTAATTTTTTTAGATTTAATTATTTCGATTATCAATAATAAATTTGATTTTAATATTTATCTCAAAGACACATATACGGATATCGTATATATAATACATCGAACCATCCAATTTGACAAAAATTAGCAGCTTTTCATACCTTACTTAGTAGATTAATTAATGTTCCATTATCTTTGAATAATTTTAACACTGAATTAAATATTATAAAACAAATTGCAACAATAACGGTTAGGCGCTCCGCTGATGAGGCAACTGAAACCAAACTAAAACCGGCGGGGATACCCGGCGGTAATTTTTCCATGCAGACGTATTCCCTATTTATCTCTCTGGATTTTAACCCTAGAGAAAATATTGTTTTTACATAAAATAGATATCAACTACTAACGTGTCGGTACTTGTTTTTTTTTGATAAGTTACTTTTTACAGATGTTATGACCTTCCAAAAATCAATAAAATTGACTGGTTTATACGCCGTCAAAAGACGTTCAGTATACAAACTAGACAATGTTTTTTTTATAAAAAGCAAAACGTACAGACATAGTTAATAGTTAATAGTTTTTACGTAGTTGGTAAAAAAAATTGAAAATCAGTCCACTTTTGGAGGAGAAAAGTGGGGAATACAAAACCTCGATTTTAGTTAGGTATTGGTAGCCCGTTGTGCATTGTCCCTTTCGCTCAATATCCGGTGGAGTAAGAGCAACAGTGACAGCAACAATTTAGTAAAATCTATTTTTCAAATTTCTCCACCACCGGGTTTCATCTTAAGACCCATTGACCAGCGGCTGAGAATTAAAGTTCCAAAATGCTTGCAACTGTACAGGGAGGTTCCGATGAGAAAGTCGATTATTCCACGTATCAAAATTTTTAAACAAATATCGATTTATTTAATTCAAAACTTGCTTTAATAAATACCTACATTCAAGTAAACAATAAAAAGGCTCAAAACGCAAGATGATAAATTATTAAATATCGTGTACTTCTTGTTAGTATTTTTTGATCTTAAGTATTTATGATTTTTTAATAATGTGTAAACAAAATAAGTGTGTAAAAAAAGAGGGAATACTTGAGTCTATACTTGCGTTCCGTAAGCTATGTAGAATTTTAGATTATTTTACGATTTTTTCTCAGTTCTTCGATTATATTTCAGATTACGTAATATCTTCGTAAGAATTTGATCACTAATGTGGAGGGCCGTTAAAGTCGGGCGTTACTCTTTTATCAGGCGTTCCCAGTCATATTCCACTAGAGTAATTCCCGCAGCACGTGCATCGTAAAATGAACTGGGAATAACAGCGGAAAATGTGCAATTCTAATACCGGTATCTGAATGCAGTTATAGACATCAGGTACTGTAAGTAGCCGTTGCGTTTTATTTAAACGAACATATATAGTTAACATCTATATGTATAAAAATTAATCCCAGTTTCCCTTGGTCACGCCATAACTTCAGAACGACTTTGCCTATTTGATTCATCTTTTTTTAAAAGTGTTATAATACTTTTTTTGTAGAAGGTTCTTACGGAAAGAAAAGTTAAGAAAATTGCGTAGAATATTGGATAATTTCTGAAAATTGTACGTTTGACAGTTCGCGCGTTTGATATATTTAGAGATATTTCCTATACTATTCATCCGATTGCGATAAAAATTTGGTGAGTTGTTGTGGACATGCCCGTAAAGGTTTTTATATAAAAATATTTCTATATCGGTGAGTTCTGGAGTTATGAAATTTGCCAAAAAAATGCAATAATGTTGTTTGAAAAATATATATACATATAGTTTAGGGGCAGGAAAAAAATTATGGGAAGGGTAATCCGGAGGAGCAGAGGGGAAGGAAGGAGGGGCGGTTCTTAGGAGGAAAATGTGGGAGGGGGGAAGTCAGAAGGAAGGGGGATTGGGAATCCGGGAGGGGCGGAGGGGAATAAATTAAGGATGTTTCGCGGGAGGGGGAAGGTGTAGAGGTGGAAGGGAAATTAGTGAGAGCGGTGGTTCGCGAGACGGGGGACACCGGGGGAAGAGAGGGGGAACGCGGGGATGGTGAAAAAGGAATGTGGGAGGGGAAGGGGACGAGGGTGGGGAAGAGGTGGCGGAAGGGAAACGGGAATAGAGAATATGTGAGGGGAAGGGGACGAGAGTGGGGAAGATGTGGTGGAAGGGAAACGGGAAAAGTGAATGTGGAAGGGGAAGGGGACGGGGTGGGGAAGAGGTGGCAGAAGGGGAACGGAGACAAATGGGAAAGGACACACACGGAGAAATAATTTCTTTATTTAAGTGGCATTGCAATGTATGCCATCATCATATCCATCAGCTAGTAACCATAATAATAGTTTTGTTAAGTAATAATAACATTTTTTAATTTTTGAACATTCATCTGAAAAATATCCACATCAGGAGACAAGATTTAAGAATCATTTCTCCAAGCAGCATTGCCAATGGTAGGTTTCGTTTTCATCTCAAAACAACAAAAGTTGTGCCTGCGCGCTCTTGTGAAGTTGTCGGGAACATAGAACTCAACTTTTTGTCTAATATCAGGAATAGAGATATGACCGTTCATATGGGTTTATATGTTTGTTCATATCGTTCATATTCCCAATGGCAGGACCGTAATATATACAATGATTAGGTTCCATGACAACTCAACAAAGTGGCATTTTAACACCCCTTTGAAAAGTCAATTAAAGTCGATAACCTAACCTAACCCGACGTAACGTATTTTTCATCACTCTTAAAGGAGTGATGAAGTACACTTTGTTGATTTGTCCTATCATTGAATGTTTCAGGATAGCATCGTGAAACTTCAGAATAATTTTTTAAAAAATCTAATGAAATTTGTCAAACAGCAATAATACACATCTGCCCTGATGACGGGCACTAAAACGCTGTCCATCGGCTAAAAAAGGGATACCGCAACACGGCATAATACCCCAAAATATAAAGAATTAGAAAGTCAACATATAAACACTCGTATTAGATGGTTTCCAGAAAAATTAATTTATTAGATTAAATTATTAACATATTTTATGGAACAAATACAATAAGGAAATGGCCTTTCTAATATGACATACAAAACCACGTCTTATTGAAACTGTTACTTACTTTATCAGACAAATCACTATCTGTTTATAAATACACAGGGGGTCAAAAAAATTGGTCTGCTTTCGAGAAATTATGCGTAGGCAGTAGGCACTATGTTATGTTGAAGTTACAAAGACTTCTTATAAGTAGGTACCCGAAACGATGAAAACATTATTATTTTTAAACTTTATAAGACAATTATTATAAGCAATAATTATCAACCTGAAACACTCATCCACATTGAAACAATCTTCCGAGAAAAGATAAATGCCGCCGACAGGACTCGAACCCGTGCCCTTCTGATGTCCTGTCAGGTGCTCTTAATCCACTGAGCTACGTATCTTTTCACATGTATCTTTTCTCGGAAGATTGTTTCAATGTGGATGAGTGTTTCACACGGAGAAAAATGTTATTCTAAAATACGATCATTTTATTCGTCAAAACGGGACTGAAGTTCCTACTAAGAAATTAATGGTGTTTCAATGTTTATTCTTACATGTTCCCTCACGGAGAAAAATGTTATTCTAAAATACGATCATTTTATTCGTAAAAACGGGACTGAAGTTCTTACGAACAAATTAAGAGGCTAGACTTTGAACGACACGCGGAACACCCGCGACTGTCATTCTGTCCCGCTCACAATAAGCTCACGCACACTTACAATACATGCGAATGCGAAATGTGTGAATGAGACAACGCTCAAATTTACCTACAGAAATCGCTCGAAAAGGGGTTTATGGAGAATACACTTTTCTACACCGAAACTTTCACGAAATTGAAATTTTAAAAAATATAATTTTTTTAGAAAGAAGAAGCTACGTCGGTAGCTTTTTATAATTTTATAATTCTTTACGAGAGTTGAGTTAGCAGCACTTTTTCCTTAAATAATATTTTTTGATAAATCGTACATGTTTGACAGTGAATGTTTACGTTAATACGAAACGCATCGAAAATTCGAAAACATACCGACATAGTTTTCACCCTTTAGAAGGCAGTATAAAAAAATATATTCATTTTGTGCAATTTTCGATGTAGAAAAGTGTTTTTTCCCGTGCGTCCTTTTTGTATGGGCCGAAAAGCGAAGTCTATCGTCTTAACAGTGTTTCAATGTTTATTGTCGGGAAAATGTAAGAATAAAGTGATCGTATTTTAGAATAACATTTTTCTCCGTGCAGGCTGATAATTATTGCTTATAATAATTGTTACCCTTTGTGATATGCATAAAATCTTGTCTTAAACATGAGTTTATCAATTAAAAATAATTTATAAGACAAACCTCAAGTTGGAATAACCAATCAATGAAGACGATATTAGCGACTCTTAAACGAAAATTTTAAACAGAAAAATCGGAAAAGTTTCAGTCCCATCTAGGAATTGAACCCAGGACCAGAGTTCCATTTCTTGATTGTGAAACCCAACCGTTTTGGGCAGGCGGATGGTCAGGATTTGTTTTTATTACAAATATATAGTTTTATTTCGATATCGATCAATACTTTTAAAACAGGAGGAAGATCAATCACTCTCTATGTGAGATTTCGAAGAAACCTTCCTTTTTTGCACCCCTGAAAGGACAATGTTAATACTTCTTAATGAAATGCATACTTAACGTTGAAAATAAGATGAAAATTGCCGTCCACATGTTATTTTGAAAACTGTGCATAAAACCACGACAAAGCCGGGGAGCTAGTTTTCAATCAAAAAGTGAAAATTCAATTTATTTATTTCTATACTTGTACACATTTAAAAAACAATTACAATGGTTTACAAAATAGTACAAAAAAAGTTCATATTCAGTAACAGGATGTAAAGAGGTATGTAAGAAGGTTAATAGTAGCATTTTTTGAACACCTCATTGGGAGAACCTGTGCTGAGGTTTTTTTCGTTGTTTGTTTTTGGGGTGTTATGCCGTGTTGTGCTACCTCCTTCTTTAGCCGACGTTTAGTTTAGTAAAACAAACAACGAAAATGCTTTTGGCCGTGAAAATCTAAAAACGTATCTGTGCTGAGGTGTTCGCATGTTTAGGATTAAGAGATATTCTGCCGATATAAGAAGAAACGCAGTATCCTCCTTGATATTGTCAAGAAGGGCACCGTGGTTCAACCCGTGTCGGCAGTATCGTAGACATAAAATTGGTAGCAGTTAAAGTTATACAAATCATTTTCTTCAAAAGCGTGTAGGAATATTTTAGATTTTGTAAATAATATTAAGGTTAATGATAATGATAAATTATAAAGATAAATGAAAAAAGGTTTTCTAAACAAGTATAACGCAACTCCAGCGCTTTTTGCCACAATATGGCACTATTTTCAAATCCACGGATTGCTTTATTGCCAAAATATGCAATTTTTTTAATTAAAGTGTCTATATAATATATTGTACATTCAAAATATAACAAAATAAATATTTTCTAGATTCTTTAAAATGTTTTAAAGTTATTGATTTAATAATATATATATTTTTAAATCCTACGAATATTTGATGATAGACAAAAGATAGATGAATTCATTGGCTATATATCAGTTTGTTTGTCTCCATATTCAATTTTGGAGGTATGATTTTTTTAATGTCCGCTCGAGTATTTATTTCTCTAGCGTCGGCTCCTCTGGCCTAATACCTTTTAAAACGTGTCAAAACACGCATTTTAGTGAAAGCTTTATAATTTGTTAGTGACATTTGATTTTGCATTGTGCTAATAGCGGTAAAAATGAGTTTAAAGTTTACAAGTGCATTCGACAGGACACAAAGGATTCCACCACAGGAAGACATCTAAAAAGATAAGACTCACTCATATTTCACTTATTATATTGCTTGACGATTTGTTTATTTTAACACAATTATGTCCCGAAGCTCACGCGGTCAGGGCAGCGATGTTCAAATACTGTGTCACTAAATTTGACGTAGTACATATATTGTTGTTAATTTCAGTTTGCAGCTTTGTTCACACTTTCAGTTGGTAAGAAAGGTTTGGGAGGCACTGAACTCGAATTCCACGTGTTGACATACGTGGGTCATGTTTAGAATTTGGACAGAATCAGTCTCATTTACTGCTTTGGGCCGCCAGATGAGTATTCATAACATCATTAGAAATAAAAAAAAATAACAAAGCTATATTAAAACAGCATAGCTACACACGGATAGCGCACACATACACATGGATGTTTACTGATGAATTCGTTTTTTATTTTGTTTATCAGCTTTTATTGAACGACAAAAATTATTTGAAAGTACTTGTTCAACTTTATTGCAAGTGTTGAGTTGATCAATGTGCTTAAGTGAATGCTTTTAAGGATTTACGCAGCACAAGTGTGACTTGCACAGGATTACAAAGGGAAAAGTTTTGAGAAATGATATTTTCAATTTTATTTTGTTAAAGGTTTATCATTGTTTATGCTTATAAGCCAATTTTATCCCACTAATCCCATTAGAAGTAGGTTGATCCAAGAGGTGGCAAGAAGAGACAAGTAGAGGCAAGAAGAGACGAGAAGATCCAAGATGCATGAAGAGCCAAGAAGAGACATTAAAATACAAGAAATAGCAGGAAGAGCCATGCAGAGCCCACATGAGATGAGAAGAATCAAGAAGAGGCTAGAAGAGACAAGAATAAGTAAAAAGGGCCAATGAGATACGAAATGATTCCAGAAGAGACAAGAAGAAACAAGAATAGAAAAGAAGATACAAGAAAAATTACGAAGGGACAGGAAGACCCAAAAAGAGCCGAGAAGAGGCAAGAAGAAGGAAGACATAAAGAAAGGAAATACAAAATCATAACGCTCAATCCATTCCCTTCTTCCTGCCCTTCCTAAATTCCAATATTGGCTTATCAGGTTGCCATGTATACCGGTCGATTAAACTCCAACCTCCTTCCTATCCTCAGAGCACGTCTTCCAAGTCCTAAAAAAATGAGTGCCCCCTGGTGTACCGGTCTCACCGGGACAGGATTGCTCCTGGCTGGGGTGGTACAATCGTATCGTATCGTATCGTATCGTGGGGGGAAAAATTTCCTTTAGCAATCCGAGAAAAAGTTTTTAATTGCTCTGTCGCTCCAGTGGTTAAGAAAACCTATTTTTAATGAACATATTATTAACATCATGTTACGAGCAAACGCATTCATAAAATGTTGTTTATTTTCATATTTTCTAACGTATCGTAAGTATCGATTACTTTATTTACGTTCACTTTATTTTATTCATTAGACGTCCTTGCAACGACTCATGAGAAATTCACATTATAAACTGCAGCGGTATACACAATAAATATACATATTGTTAAATGAAAACAAATCACTTTGTATACACCACTTGCAATCAACTTAAATAAGTGGTGTATACAATTTAATATAATATTTATTTATGTCAATTTAACCAACCACATTGGAAACTAATCATTCTTTTGATATAAATAAAGGGATAATTTTTTTTACATATATAAACAAAATGGGTTTCTAATTAGATATCTTACAAGTTTTTGAATTTAGAAAAAGGATTAATTGCCAATTTAATATTATTAATAATCAACTATTTATTTTAAATATGCAAGTATTAAATTTATTTTCATAAGAATAATTTTACATATTTATAATAAATTATTTTTATTATTTAAAGACAACTTTGTTACTCTTTGATTATTTTTTGTTAATTTATAAAAGATTGTAATATATGAATGCAATTATTACTAAGTCTAAAATAATTTTTCTATTTTATTATATAAAATTGTTTTTATGGCATCTCTAACTAATTAATCATCACTTTTGTAATGTTTTTTTTCTTCCTCTAATGAAACAAAGTGATTTGTTTTCATTTAATGAAAGTGCGGCTACAAAGCTAATTTGCAAACATTTTAAAAATAAATATTGTCGCTTATCCACTGGAGCGACAGAGCAATTAAAATATTTTTTCTCGGATTGCTAAAGGAAATTTTTCCGCCCACATTAAAAAAATCATACCTCCTAATTTGAACATGGAGACAAACAAACTGATAAATAGCCAATGAATTCACCTATCTTTCGTCTATTATCAAATATTCGTACGATTTATAAAAAAAAAATATTATTAAATCAATAACTTTGAAACATTTTAAAGAATCTAGAAAATTTTTATTTTGTTATATTTTGAATGTACAATATATTATATAGTCGTTTTAATAAAAAAAGATTTTTTGAAAATTTGACACATTTTGGCAACAAAGCAATCCGAGGTTATGGATATAGTGCCATAATGAGGCAAAAAGCACCCGAGTGGTTGTATGATGAATAACCTTTTATTTTAATAAAAATTTGTAAACTATATTGCGTAAAAGCGTTAGATATGGCAGATGAAATATGAGAATGGACTAATTGCGATCTTAGTAGAAATGAGATCGCTGAGGAGTATATTAGATAAAACCACAGATCACTGAATTCTATGAATTCTGGGTAAAACCAAGTATATTCGTGTGACAAATATAAAGATTTGCAAAGAATGCAAGGATGATGTAAGCGTAGTGTGTAAGATTAAGATAGGGTCATTTAGAAGCGTATGAACGAAGAAAGGAGTATAAGGAGAATGTATGACGCAAATGTCAATTGTTTGAAAAAGTTGGCAGCGCCCGAGGGAGACACATCACGAGCAATTGTAGATACTAAGTACTGTAGTAGGGCAAGAGTCAGAATAATAAACGGGTATGTAGAGACGATGTACGAATGTGAATGAAGCAATGAGCGTCTGCCAAGATGTGTTTGGCGGTCCGTTCTCTATGCCTACTCCTGCTGAGAAAAGGCGTTAGATATGAAAAAAATGGGTCGCACTTTGTTATTAAAAAATATTTTATTTTATTGATCTAAATCATATTTCATTCCATAAATGTTGTAACGAGAAGTGGAAAACTAATCCAAAATCATCTAATTTAATCTGTTTTCTTGAATATATTAAACCGACCAGTTTTTATTGAACCACTGTGTCCATTTTGATCATAGATCATATCAGATTAGTTACACGAGTTTTCTTCGCCGACAAACAATCATTTGAGGTTAAAATGGTTATTTATTGACGTTTTTACGTAATACATTACACACACAAGTCTGTATTTTGGTCATTCTCTAAAGTCAGCTATTAAAATATTAACTTTTTTACCCGTACGGGGTGGGAGTGTCCCTAATGCTAGCCACCCTCCAACGAGAGATGACACCACAATAAAGATATGAATAAAAACCGTCTCTCCAAAATTGTTAAAATTTAAAATTTAAAAGGGGTGAGAATTTTTCCAAAATTACATTAACATTAGATATTTATGACGCTTTTTATAAAAAAATACATTTCGTGTAGGTCTGTTATCTTTACAACCAATATTTAAAGTTTATATAGTAATTTTATTTATAGTTTAGTTTTGCTCCCCGGATGAAAAAGACGTCCTTATAAACGAGGTGGTTAGCTTGTCGGATGTCTGTCAATAAACTCAAACTTAATCCGACAAAGACGGAATTTATTTGGATAGCTTCTCCTGGAAGACAAGCTTTCGTCGACTCCAGTCCGATCCGTATTCAGGATACAGTTATAATCCTTTCTACATAAATAAAATTTTTGGGTTTCACTTTAGTCTTTCTCTTGAATCGCAAATTTAAAAAAACTGTGAGTACTGGCTTTTACCATCTAAGGCAGATAAAATCAATCAGGAGATGCCTTCCCATGGAGCAAAGTCACTCATAATTTCGTTTGTTGTCTCACGTATGGAATATTAGAATAGTGCATATGCTGGCCTAACTACAAAACATTTCAATAGAATCCAGTCCGTTTTCTTTGAATGATTTTTGGTGAATCTAAGCATTGTCGTATAACCCCTTTCTTAGGATGTACGTGCCCTGAATGAATAGAGTTCACGTTCTGCTTATTGATCTTCAAAGCATATATATATATATATATATATATATATATATATATATATTTTTTTTTTTTTTTCCATATTTTTGGCAGCTACCTTTTTCATTGGAAACAAGTGTTCAAATAACGTATTTGTTACCTAGATAGTGTCTAGGATAAATACAAGTATATCTGATTTTATTTATGTATTACATTGATGGGAATAACCTTCAACAGTTAAATAGAGAGTTTTTCTTAAAAAAAATAAAATATATATACATATATAAATATATATTATTTCCAGAAATCATGCATAATAAATATTACTGACGCATAAATTATCATACCTAATTAATTTTACCAATATTTGAATATTTTAATCAGACTACATTATGTCAGGCAAAATTATAATAATTACTAACTTTCTAGTATATTTCGTGTTTAATGCACAGAAGTTTTATTCATATCACTGATGTTACATAAAGTGGCACTAAATTAGTTTTTAGCGCAATATTACTAAACTTTACACCTGGTATTTGCCCCCGTTTAGTTGACAGTTATGGAGCTGATCAAGCTGATATTATCGTTTTAGTTTAGGAATCGGTATACTCAGATTATACAAGAGAACTGGAGTAATACAGAGCTGCAATGTCACAATTTTAGCCTTACTGATGCCAGAAAATCTCGCAATATTATTTAAACGGCATATATATTATGGAATTAAATAATATGTACCTAATTTTTGTGAACTGTGTAGGTACCAGTTTTTAATGTTAATCGTCTACCGGTTTCACGTATACGTGTATGTTGTTATCTAGATACAGTCTTTATTACCCATTACTGATATTGTTTGATTTCAAAATGACAGCACGGTTGTTAGTTCCTACCGGAATGTCCATTTTTCAGTTTTTATCTTTCCCCAACCATCACTAGCTCGCAACTTTTCAAATAATGGAAAATATTAACGCAATAGGGTATTTTCACAAACGAGAGATTCTGTTGAAAATGTATGGAATATTATTCAAAGATCATTTTTTTAATTTAAATGACCGTACTAAAAATGTTTGTTTGTACGTTTTCATTCAAATTTATTCATTTTAAAAACGCTCAAAAACCTACGAAACGACATCAAACAAACAAAGTAGAACTGTCGGAAATTTTTCAAGAGCGAGTGACCCTTGTGACGTCACACGTCGAAAATGCCGTTTTGGCGGGATTACAAAAATGGGCAACTTAGACTCGCTGTAGAAAATTTATTCGTCAATATAAAAATAAAATAAAAAGGCCATAATAATCGTAATTTTTTGCAGATTTTTTTAAGCTGTAAAAAAACGTAGAAAGACCGTATTCTGCTAGTTCGAGTGTTTATTTGGACCAAGTAGAAGGATTCAGACCATTATGGAAGAAATGTGTTCGTGTTCTTGGTGTATATAATCACGGATTTAGAACTCATTGGTTCGTTTGCCGATATCTCAACGTATCGCGTTGGTACTATGTAACTATATTGTTATTGTGTTGCTTGTGTAAGTGATTGGTCATCCCATTTTCCTTCCCTACACTATTTTGGGAGGCAAGTATGGGTACCCAACCAATTTTCAACCAATATCTCCGCCGTAGGTCATCTCAAGTGGTTAGCTACGTTTAGTAACTTAGCAGGAGTGCCCGGGTTCGTGAGAGGCGAGTTTTTTATGCGTCTGCTCACCTACTGCGTGGGGGGCCGAATCGAGAGAGACTGATTGAGGGAGGCCTTTTGATCTCCAGCCGGACTCAGTTTCCTTCTCAGAACGTCCTCTCCTTCGTTACATAAAAAATATACCCTCCACACACATACCCTGAGAAGAACCATGCCCTGAGGGAAATTATTTTCCTCAGAGCCTCCTGTGAGGAGCTAATGTAATAAAACGTACTTACTGTTATGTTATAATGACATTTTTTCGTAATGAACAAATTAAAAATAGACACTATTAATGTGTTTCAGGTTATTCGTAATATTCCCGGGAAATTGCATTAATATGGCAATATCTGAATTTGTACCCCTGCTAAGTCACCAAACGTAGCGAACCACTTGGGGTGACCCACGGCAGAGGTGTTGGTAATTTTTATTTTTTGTTGAGTATATTTAGATGTGATTTTTCAATACCTGTCTCACTAGAATATACATGAGTCGAGAAAGACGTAAAGGTACATAAATGTAAACAAACATAAATACATGAATATAAATCCTGTAAAGATGCGATCTTTCAAATCACAGGGAAAGTACTGCAGTACTGAAAAGAAATAAATATTAAATTCATTATTGTTATCCAAAAAATGGTACCCTTACCCGCCAACCAAATTAGTGTAAGTAAAAGAGAGCGTATAAATGTTAAGGGGGTCCAACATGTCAAAAGTATTTTGTCAAATTTTCAAGTAAATCGGAGCAAAACTAACAAAGATACAGAATTTCAAGCGACAAGCCCTTTCCGATTTTTGACCGAATTTTCGAGTATTAACTTTAAATCGATTTTCTCGCAAACAAATTTTTGAAGTTCGTGAAAATCATAACTCAAAATCTCCTAGACCGATCCTTTTAGAATTTCGTACACTATTTCTACACATAAATCAACAGGTATTTTTTAATAACGAATTCACCAACGTCATAAATAAACAGTGTGTTGGCATTCACTTTATTATTATCACTGTTCGTTTTTGAGATACGAATGCTTCCATTTAATATTTGATTAGCTCCGTCGCTTCATATTAGTGTGTACATTAGTGTGTAGCTGTTTGACCTTTGGCTTTTAGTCACACTTTTAGGTCCTTTATCTCTATTGTATTTTAACTAATAAATATGTAACATAGTAGGAGAACCGTCACTAATAATTTATAATATTGCACTAGGTAAAAACATTCTCCATTTAAATCAATGACTTTGAAAAATAAATTATTACATATAATTGAGTGTTCCACGGCAGAATTCGTATATATGTCATAATGGGGCATTCGAAAGCAAACGCACGTCGTATCATTTTATAATATATATATATTTTTTTATTATTTAATCTATACATATATTATAATTACATGTTATTTTTTTCAATGCCTGTCTCACTAGGGTAAACCTGTGTCGAGACAGACGTAGAGTTACATAAATTGTATACAAACATGGTTATTTGAATATGAAGGTTGATTACATTTTACGTTCAATACAATAAAAGGCAGTTGATTGGAAGTGTGAATTAATTCTCTAAAGAGTTTGATCTTACAAATCACAGGAGAGGTTATTAAACATATATTACATACATATATTAAAATGATATTACAATAAAATGAATTGGAAATGGAATAAATTGATAGAAATATAAATGATATTACATACATATATTAAAATGATATTATTGTAAAATGAATTGGAAATGGAATAAATGGATAGAAATATATATTAAAATGATAATTATGTTAGTTTATTTGACGGGATTCTATTGTTTTTTATTTTATTTATTTTTTATTAGGTCGTACGTAATTGGGTATTTTTGTCTAAGTGCAATTGGTTTTACATATGTTTGCTATAGTGAGCCGTCCTTTACTTGCAAGCCATTTTTTTATTTCGCTTTTGAATTTGGTCATTGTTTCTGTTTGTCTAATCGTAGCTGGTAGTGTATTGTATAGTTTGCAAGCTATGTATTTAAAATGTCTTTGTCCTAAGGTGGTTTTAGTAAAAGGATTTTGGAGAATTTCTTTGTTTTTGGTTCGGGTATTGTGTACCGCTTGTGTTGTTTGGTATAGCGTTTTGTCGTTTTTGTGTAAATTAATCAAGATGGATTTTGCAAAGAGCTGTTTTATGTCCATGACGTTGAAAGTATTGAAGATCGTATCAGTGCTGGTAGTGAGAGGGAGTTTAAGAATTATTTTAATGATTAATTTTTGTGCTTTAATAATGGGGTCTAGGGCACTAGAAACAGCATTTCCCCAAGCTAAAATTCCGTATTCTATGTGTGATTGACATAGTGCATTAACAGGGTATTACCAGAGAATACCGGAAATTAAACCTTTTTAAATCAAATTCTAGACCCATTGACTCTTTTTTACAAAAAAACATAAATTGATTTTGAAAGATTGTTATTTTATCTAATACACCCAGTTTTAAAATTTTGAAAAACTAAGTGTATTTTTATTATACTAAGATTATACGGTTTGTCGTTGGCAGATTTGTTCAATTTTCAAACGATAGATTTTATTAAACAACACAAATTTCAAATCATATAATCGTTCAACAAAATAAATCAATACATAATCTAGTCAATACAGTTTTAAAAATTTTAATTTTAGCTAAATTAAAATCATTAAAAAAATAAATCCGAGAACATTTTTTTTACGCACTTATTTTGTTTAGACATTATTGAAAGATCATAAATACGTATGATCAAAAAATACTTACAAAAAGTACACGATATTTAATAATTTATCATCGTGCGGTTTGAGCATTTTTATTGCTTACTTGAATGTAGGAATATATTAAAGTAAGTTTTGAATAAAATGAAGCGATATTAAATTTTTAATTTTAAAAAATTGATACGGGGAATAATCGATCTTTCTCATTGGAACCTCCCTGTACAGTTACAAGCATTTTTAAACTTTTATTCTCAGCTGCTGGTCAATCGCTCTTAATAGGTGACAGTGACCATTATTCTATAATTAACGGGACCTTTTACTACATATAGAATACATTTATATTAATAAATGTAGTGTTAATAAAAGTATATAGGTATAATAATAATAGTATTTGGATGACTTGTATGGCGCTGTTTTTGTGAAAAATCACCTCAAGGGCGCTGTACAGATTTTAATTCATTTCTACAATCTTACTTCTAACTACAGGCTAGACAAACATTATAAAAACTTATGGCTAAAACATTGCATCCACCGGTTCTTCGATCAGCGATATACATCTATATGTAAAGGAAAGGAAGCATATTCGGAATACCATTTATATTTTAGGGTGCAGAAAATAAGATAAAAACGTTTTTATGAATAAAAGTCGATGACAATGTTAAGAAACTAATAGTTTATTAGGAAACGGGAACAGAAATCCAATAAAATTATTACAGTGCTCTTGAAAAATAAAAATTGAAAGAATGAGGAAAAATGCGTTTTTTTTAAAGTGAATGTAATTTGGAATAGGATATTCCAAAATATATTCTCTTTTAAATTTTAAGAATATAATAGTGTCTTGTTAATTATTTGCAATAATCACAAACACACCTACTCTTTTGTTTCGCGTCCAGCACATTTATTGTATACCCGGTTGTAAAATTAATCAATAAAATGAATATAATTTGGAATTTTGCCTCACACTCCGTATTCCGAATTAGAAACATATAACCTGAAAAATCATTCTTATATCACATGTCAACGTATTATGAAATGCAAAAACGAAAGTCATACTATAAAAGTATAACTCTTTCTGATGTGATTTCATTTGTAATGTTATAAAAAATATTGGAATATGCGATGATTATATTTGCATCAAAAACTCACCGAAAAAGTTTTGATATGAGCAACTTCACAAAATACGTCGGCATTCATCCACAGAAACAGAATAACTATTATTCCGACCAAAAATAGGGCTCGTAGCTGCGACGTTGAACAGTTATAATTATTTTTGTTAGATTTTGCTACCCAAACCGAAGATAAGACGGTATTCCGAATATCCAACAGTATTCCAAATACGCTTCCTTTCCTCTACAATGCATCTGACCAATTGACGCGATGCTGCCTAAAAATTTACAAGTGCATGTATTTTATTTTATGTATATCGATGATTAAGATAAAATCAACAAATAAAATAAAATAAAATCATAACAGAGAGTGACAAAATTGATGACCTAGAACCCAATAAAAACTCAGAATTTATTGTTGAATTGTTGAGTTCCATGGCGTATCAAGAATCGTGAAATTTGTAATATCATGTAAATTGGAAAATATTTGAATGTGAACTTTTACGTAAAGGACTAAGGACCCTTTTATAGAACATTAGACGCTGTAATGATAATACATTAACCCCCAGGCCTCGAGCCTATTTTGTCGGAAGGTCAAAATATTTCCGCTTTCCAATATAATCCAAATAAATGGAATATTTCTGAACGCATCCGAAAACTGTTTTTGAAAGTTTTCGATTTAAACGTATAATTATGAATTATAACTTTTTTTAATGCAAACATAAAAGCGTATTAAAAATGGCTCACTTTACGTTTTTTCCAACTAAATTTACTGATAAAGAAAAAAAACACACTCATATTTTGTTACGAAAGTGTATTTATTATAAACGTTATCGTAAACTCACTTTTTGTCGTTTCATGCAAAAATAACCAAAGTTTCTTTTCAAATTGCGGTTTGAAACTTTGGTTTCATAAATGACATTTTAATTATTTTGTGGTTAACCTTTTGATTAGAATATAAAGCGTGATGATTTATTTTTCTAACCATTTAGATCACAACTTTATCTGTGATAGTGAAGGAGCCGTAGATATTCACTTTTACCTCTAAATGACCTTTATCCACACAGCATCCCCAAAAGGTAACATAAGCCCTAAGGAAAGCTAGTTTCCTAAGAGCCTTCTGTAAAAAATACCTAAAGCATTTCAACCAACAACGTTTCGTTCCTGAATTATGGACTACGTAGGATTTCCATTTCATAAGGGTGATTGATACCAAAAAGCTATAAGAATTACGAACGATGTTTAATATGTAATTGTATAAATATGTGGCAAATTACCAAATCTCCCTGATAATAACCAACCTTCGATAAAAGAAATCACTAGAAAGCGAAGAAATAGAAGTATATTTCCTTTACTTACGCAGAACAACTGCCCAATAAAGAGTTTAGAAGGGGTTGCCAGAACTTCTCTTTTCGCTATAGTGAGACTCCCTATTTTAAACACAAATTGATTTAAAAATCATTCTATTCATGAATCTGTTCTGAATATATTGTAATGCCATGTTCTAAAGTATCTGGTAATTGTTTGCTTTCGGTTTCCTCCTTATTGTATGTTTATGTTTTTAATGTCCACTCAGAATGATTCGTATTTCTGAACCTGTTTTATACTACATTTTAGTTTTAATGTTCTTGTTTTGTCCTGTGCTATAATAGCACCGTTACTTTGTCCTGCGGTATAACAGCACTATTATTGTTAATTTTTGTTATCTTGTCTTTGCCTTTTATACTGTATATTCTTTATTTAATTACGTTATTAATATTTTGTAAGGACTCGTAAAGAGCACTGTAGGATTATTTTAAATCTACAATAAAATATATAAATACGTTTTGGACCACTCACTTTAAATTTAATACCGGTTTCGGAAGAACCCTTCCTTCGTCGGGAGAATATTAAAACTAACCTATGATGCAAAATATTGATATATATATATATACCAAACATTTAGGTGCTGGAGTGGGAGGTCAAAGGGGGAGGGGGGTAATTGCGGGAATTCCAGCAATAACAGAGTGGTTTATTGTAAACATATCTAGAATGGGACTAAACGATAAATTAATTTGGTTATTCAATATATTAGCGTTATTATTTAGGGATTTTTTAATTTCAAGTGCTTCCAAGTTATCTAATTTTTTGCTTTTATTATTACGGTGAAGAATTTTAACCCCTGTGTCCTTATTAAAAGTATGATTGGTGGAAATAAGACGATTGGCAAACTCCGAAAAATTATTATTATTTAAACATCTTAAATGTTTCGTGATTCTAATATTTACATTTCTGGTTGTCTCACCTATGTAGAACGATGGACAATCATTCCAACATTGGAGGTAAAGTGTAAATAAAATTTAAAACCAATTTATGTATTTTATTGTAAATTATGGCGAGCCACAAAGTTAACGCTTATACTTATTACTTATTACGAACATGTATTTTAAATCTTGTTATAGTTAAGCGCACTTGAAGTGAAATATCACAAAACTGCGCTATACAAATGTTGCGTTATTATTATTAAGGTCCATCGCCTGCAATACTTTGATCAAAATTAATATGCAATATGCATTGTCAATTGAATGCAGATTCGAGCGAGTTGTCTATTTTGAAGTTGGGAAGTTACCTCCCAATGCAAGCAAGTAACAAAACTTTACAAACACGCAAAGGGAACCGAGCTCAATAGGATATGCTCAAGCAACAAGCAACTAAATCATACAATTTGATACTGTCTCTTATGCTAAATGTGTCCATATCCGAATTGATTTTTTTTTAATGTGAATGCTGCACAAGAGTCCCAACTGCTCCCAGCCGCCTGGAGTCGGTGGAACTACGCCACCCCCATTATTATATGTTACAAGCTTCTGTCTGCGTAGTATTAGTACTTCGAGTAATCTATTTTCTTTTCCTAGGTCCCATCTACGTTTATACCAAAATTTTTAACCTATTTATTTAAAATATCTATAATTCTTGATTCGATTCAAAGTATTAGGCGAGTACTTCAAATAAATTAAGTAATTTAAATATTTTCCAAAATAGAATTTTGATTTAACAATCAATGTTTTGCAAAATGTCATTCTCAAATTTTGACGTTTTCTATTAAACTATAATTATTATTTTCAATATATTAAAAATAAATAGCTAGCTTCATAAATTATAGCCTATATGTTATTCTGATGTATGAGCTATATTATTGTAAAGTTTCATTAAAATCCATTCATTAAATTTCCACTTAAAGAGGAACAAACATACATACATCCATACAAACTTTCACGTTTATAATATTAGTAAGAAGATGAGGCAGAAGGTAGTGGGTAGGGGAAAGAGATGCGGATGAGGAAAATGGGAACGTTCCTGGTTATCCGTTTTGGTCACCATACACGGCTTACGCCATTTCAAGCAACGTTTTAATTCTGAATGGTGTTCTTACACCAGGCGATACTAAGAGTATCTTCAACTCTGGATTCTGTCCCAACACCAAGGTTGCCCTCCTTACCGTGACCACTGGCAAGTTTGTTCTGCAGGACGGGATACAAAACAGTTTATGCTCTAACGGAGATAATTTATCTATCAACCTAGAAATAAATGCTCTCTATGGTAGTCGAGTTTTCAAACCATCCACAAATCAGTCTGAAGAAATTTGCAAATCCCTTCTGATCCATAGATGGTTCATTCCGACCGTGCCCAAGAAAGGAACATTAAGCTGGCCTTACTAATCAACCATCACACTGTTTCTCGCAAGTGTAGGCAGGTGGGACGGACCGCTAAAAATATGGGTCTTGGCACACACTCCTTGCTTCATTCCCTTTCATACATGGTCTCATACCCTTCTATACTTCTGACTCATGACATCTTCCGACTTAAGTAATTGGTTCACTTGATGGTTCACATGTCTTCCTTGGACTTCTTTTATCATTCACATTCCCATCATATATTCTCATTTCTTCGTTCATTCGCTCTCCGTGCCCAAACCATCTAAACGTCCCTTTCCGAATCTTTCTCATTACGCTTACATCAGCCTTGCATTATTTGAGAATCTCCATATTACAAGATTATACGTACATGGTTTTACAACACACACGCCCAGGGATCTTATTTTTACAATCTCCTTACACCCTTCCTCTGATAGTTCCATGCATCACTACCATAGTTATATCAGGGTAGGTACTAGTATTCCGCCACGTCTAACACCCATAGTCTTTCATTTTAAAAAAATCTCAGAAAAATCTTTCTAGATTAGGCAAATAAAGTTAAACTAAATTATAAAGTAAACGTGGAAAAAAAACAATATAATACATTATATTATTATAAAATAGTGAAGAGAAACAAGTTAAAATAATCAAATAATGTACAGTACCTGTCAACAGATATCTAAAGTCATAAATATTAAGAAAATGTACTAACGTACTTAGGAAGGAACAGAAAACAATTTAGATGGTAATGCCGATAGTAATATTATGTAGGTAGTAACTAGTTGCGTAATAAATATGTTAAGAAGCTACAAATGTCAATTCAAGATAAAATAAATGGCAAACGAAGAATCGCTGAACTGAAACCTTCAGGAACGGTACAGTACAGTAAGTTGTGCTGCCGGGTTGTTGCGAATGCAAACATTTTGACATCTCCGGATGCGGATTATTAGAGGTTCACATTCGCGGATGTTGATGCGGATTTCAGGATTTTTTTTAAAGATATTTAAATTTTAAGGAGAATATATGACGCAAGTGCGAATGATATAAGAAGTAGGAGACGTCCGAAGAAGACATGGCACGATCCAGGTGTAAAACCATCATTCAGAATTGAAACGTTGCTTAATATTGGGTTTAGCCGTGTTTAATGACTATATCTGAATAGCCAGGTACTTTCCCACCTTCATCTTCCCCATCTCCTTCCCTTCCCCACTTACCTTCAGCCTCACAACATACTCCAATTGGTTGCCATAGTCTCACTGGCTCCAGAAGGGAGCAGTTGGGACTCTTGTGAGGTTTCTCTATAAAAAAAAAGTGAATCAGATACTTGAGCCGGGCCATGTCAAGAGTCAGAAAAATAGAAGAGTATGCATGAGACGATGTATGAAAGTGAATGAGGCGAAGAGTGTGTGTTTGGCGGTCCGTCCTCTCTGCCTACCCCTACGAGGAAACGGCATTATGGTTAGTTAGATAATAAATGAAAATCGATTTAATTTTTATGTTTTATTTAATCATATTTTGAGAACAAAACTAAAACAGTTTTTAGTCGTTCTTATTAGCATTTTAAGTCTAAAGCTTTGTAAAAAAATTAAATTTAATACTTGGTTAATTATATTTAATAAATAGTAATACAAAGTAAGTCCAGATACTGATTTTTATTAGTGGCGGCATTTTTATTTACTTTTTCTCTTAATATTTACATCGAAATATTCATCAACCACACAAAAAATTTGGATAAACACAGTGAACAAACACTATAATTGATTCACAATGCGAATCACATCGGTAACTAAAAAAAAACCTGTAGGATATTGTCACCAATGTGTGCCTTCCTATTGGTCAGTTAGCGAACGAACTTTGTGATAGTTGCTATCCTCATTCATCGAAGATAGCAACTAGCAAACACACGCCACTCTGGCCCCGATCACTTTCTTTACATGTCGTTACTTGTTGCAGATATGAATCCGCATCCGTAAAAGCTCCGCATTGATTAATGCGGATGCGGATGCAGATGTCTGAATTAATGCGAATATTCCGCTTTTGTTACGGATGCGGATATCCGTAACACCCCTGAATTGTAGTACAACTTCGTCAATACGCAATATTATGCTGTTGTTAAAAATATATTCCTTCAACCGTACAACTAACTCCTCACCACAAGTTCTCCTAGTGAGGTTCTCGCAAAATATATAATTTTCCATTCCAGTACCTATCATCATCTCAAACCTACCTTTCATATTATTATTATTATTAATGGTTGGTAGATGTTTATATCACTTCATCATTAAACGTGATAAATCTTTTTTTCGAAAACTATTTATATTAATTACAATGTTTGTCAATTTATAGCTTCAATGGACATTGAAATATCTAGTACCTAAAGTGAAAGAAAAAAAAACAATAGTAGTACTTATGTACATCAAATTTCTTATGAATGGCGATGGGTATGAATACAAAAATTGTATTTGTATCACATTAGTTTATAAGCCCTAAATGTACGCTGTTATGTTTTGTCTTTGTAACCTACCTTTGCAAGTGACACCGATAACGTGTATAATTTATGCGAATTCCAAGGTTCTATCGAAGATCGTAAATCGCTAAAAATCTACAGTTATCCTCTGTTAACCTCCCAACAACTTTTTTCTGTCGATTAACATACTTAAATTTCTAATTTGTATTGTCTAAATACCTTTAAAAAGACACCTCCAAATTTACATAATTTTGTTTTGAAGTAAATACTTTTTTACGCACGCTTGACTTGAGAGGTAAACTGGCGAATCCGTTACGGAAATTACAGCGTTACGAGAGGGGTAATATCGGGCGTTACGAACGTTACGGAGGCGAACGATAATAAATTAAAATTAATTTTGAGGTTCATTCCTCGCAATCTAATCGTAATAACAGTGCTCAAATCCATAGTAATAAGTAATAACGTTTGGAATGGGTGCTGGCATTTATTTTAAACTTTGTAAGAATTAAATCAACAATCCCATTCTAAGCGTAATTCCCATAATAAAATTAATAACATTTTCGTTTAGAGTGTGTGAACTCAGTGCATTGAAACGACTGATTTGTCATGATGATTGGTAACAATCCAAACAATATAGATTCTTATACCAGATGCCAGAAAGAAAATTAGATTAGATTACTAAATAAGTATTTACTTCAGTCGTGTGGTCTAAAGCACACTCGTATTTTTTTATTTCTACCTATTCAGTATTTAACATATTTAATGAAGTAAACGGTCAGTGGCTGAGTAGGCATCACGTTTGGGTCCCACCCGAGCCTCGCGTATTCGATTCATCGGCTGGCTAAGTCCTTCATCACGACTCAAACAACATCTTCCGCTTAATGTGGTGGTAGTAGGAGATTTTCAAATATTGTCAGGTGATTCGTAACCCGGCATGTTTCCCTTTCATTAAAAAAAAATAAATTTGTACTTAGTAAAATCTGGAAATCGGTACGAAAATCATTTTTATTAGGGTTGTACTTTCGTTTTGTTTTTGTTTTTTATAGCTTAGATCTTTTTCTTCGGTGCCACTAGGAATACATTTTCAAGAATTTGACATTGGGGTGGAGGGCCATGAAGTGGGACTAAGTAAAGAAAGTGAAAATTCGTGTAACTTATTCTTTGCAAGGATTCATTTAATTTAAATTTCACCATAAGCAACAGGACGATATCATTACCGCGGACCTAGATTACACGAGAACCAAATCGAGGATGTTTACATTTCGCGTAGAAGAAAAAAACACGTTAAAAGCTATCAGTGTGCCGTGCTTCCCGCTCTTTTCCGCGACCTCGAACGAACCACACCGCTCAATCTAATTTTCCGGGCACTTTTCAAATAGGAAACTAACAATTGCAGTAGAAATTAAAAAGATATATTTTTTAGATGTAATTGCTTTTCCCTTTTTGTGTGTTTGCATTTTCCAGCGTTCAGTAGCTCGCGCGTTACGTCCTCCTTACACGGGTTAACCAACACAAACAAGAGTTTTCATGAACACGAAAAGCAACTATGTAAGTACTAACGTCATCATAGTATAAATACAGAGATGTAGTTGTGTGCATTCATGACATAGTTGTATCAGTGTGAATCTGCATATTGCATACTAATCCGTGCTACTACTTGCGCTGTGACATGTTCATATACGAGTATGAATGCACGCTGCAATTATGCCAAACTGGTTTTACTAAATACTTAGCACTTAAATGCGTGTAGAAGAAAAACTACTTTTTTTTAATCAAGTTCAATTCTCTTGGAGTTTTGCATGACATGTGTAGTTATTTTCGCGTCACTTTTAAATTTTAATAATCTAAATCGTATCTCTAAATTGAATCGAGGACTTTAGCCTTGCCTGGGCTCTACTCTAACCTTGAAAAAAGTCAACAGATGTCGTACATTGGAATAAAAATTGATATATTTATCCATGACAATATCTATATTGCTTTTAGATCGGGAATAATCTTGCATTTATACATAAATATAGCAGCCAATAGAAATATGCGTTTAGAAAATGGAGACAATGTTGGTATTTCTTAGTCAAAGAATGATATAGTTATATATGACCGAAGTGGTTACGGTCGAATTAGCTGTGTTCAATTCCTAAATGCGACCTTATCTTTTTCTGATTTTAATTCTGACAAATCGACTTGTATTAATTTTAGCACCTTTGTATTTATACAGTCCTGGGGAAGGTCCAGGCTGGACCGAAACCGGTTAGAGTTTTATATTTGTTTATCTATCTACTCAATGTGAGTAGATATATTTGTTTATCTATCTATTTTACATTGACATTAAGGTACATGATATCTGTGTTTGCAAAACAATAATTTATTTAAATTTAAGGTAGATACATGTATATTGGAGCGTTATTTATGTTTTCCTGATCGATATTAATTCTTAGCTACTTATATTGCCTGTTATGTAATTAATTTTTAAAAATATTGTCGTTATGGAATAACTTGCTACTTTCATTTGAGGCTACATTTTTCACAACGTATTTCACATAAAATGGTGAATTGTATACTGTATTAATAAAAATTGTAATTAAAACAAATTACCTACATAAAAAAAAACAATTAAAAAGTGGTGGGTACTGTGAATACTGTAGCCAGGAATCGTAACAAATTATTTCAACAATTTTTGCACATGCATGCCACATTGTCAGAAACACTGCACATGAGTGCACAATGCACATTACAGCTGATACTACTTGACAGCCCATTTTATCAGGCATTTTATCCTTTTCACGGCCAGGACTACACGACTCATTGCCCCCCTTTAAAGTATTTTCGTAAGATTGTGTTGTTTTCCTGATTAAACCAGTTAAGATAGTGTCGAAACTCCTATCCCATCTTTAAAACCTTCAAAACTTACCCACGTTTAAAAAAAAATTGAGAGAGAATAATTCGGTCGAGATTAAGGTGAAGACACGCGAAAAAATGCAAAATCGTACAAAATCTTGTGTTTTAGTTTTGAAAATTTGATCGCTTAGAAATAATATGGATTCTTCAATTAAATACTGTAAGTAGAACACATCTTGGCCTTTGAAGTGATCGAGTATTTTTTTGATAAGCTTTTTAATAAGCTTAGAAAAAAATATGCGTCTGACCTATAAAAAATGGTTAAAAGTGAAAAATCTCCTACTTACAAATCCTTTTTCTGGTGTTGTTTTATTGAATAATGTAGCTAATTAAGTTTCTTATAAGTGATCTGAAAACATTTTAATATTTGTATCTGAACTTTACGAAATAATATAAATCGTGCATTTTGGCGACGTTTCTTTTCAGTGAATAAAAATAGGCGGTACCCAACGAATTTGTAACTGCGAATTTCACCCTTCTGTCATGTACAGGAGGATTTTAGCTCATCGCTCGGTCTACTCTCAGAACCCGGGGCCAACGGACATGCCTTAGTGTACGCGGCGCTTCGATCTTTAAAAATGTACTTGCTGAATAACAAAACACTGTTGTTTGCTAGAGATTAGGGTTTTTATTGGTAAACGCCCAAAAATCGTTCGCTCCGCCCGATTCCGAATTAGTCAAGGACTAGTGGATTATCTTAAGAATAAAATTCACCTTCAAAATATCAACATGGCTGACGCTAACTTGTACAACAGTGTAATGGAAATATGCTGGGTAACTCAAAAAAACAGATTTTGAGATAAGACTTTGAACATTTTGTTACTTTCCACGCAAACTAAAAGAAGTAAGAATTTCACATTTGGTAAAAGGTAAAGTAACCCTTCATTCAAAATGTTGTTTAAAAAAAGTACAAATATATCATTTATTATGAAATTCATGATATGTTTGATTTAAAAAAAAAGCATTTCAAATAATTCTCAATCAAAACTTTTTCCAAAATTTTCACGTTGTTACTACTATTAGTTTGCGAGGAAAATTACAAAATGTAAAAAAAAATAATGTCATTCATATCGAAATCAGCTTTGTGGAGATACAGCACATTGACATATCATGCGACGCGCGTGGCAGGGATAGATGCCGATATAAGCCAATACGCTGTAAATCAAACATCCTTTCTTCCGCGCGGCAACGGCATTAAAATGGCAAAACAGCATATATGTGGAGTTTGTCCTAGCAGCATGCATTTTAAATTAAAATTTTCTGCCATAACAGAAGTGTTCTTTTTGCAGTTAAAGCTTTGTGCCACCGTTAATTCCTTAACCACAATAAACAATTCATGACATTTCACAGGAAGTAGGTCGACGAATGGAATTAATTTAAAGCTGTAAAGCCATATTGCAGTATCTATAAATACAGCATATTAGCGAAAAACTAATCAAATGAAGCGCGCAAAGTCTGTAATTCCAGCAATTGGAAAACCAAAACCGTATTTCGCTCTAGTTAGGCAAAAAAAAATTTGAAATTCGTATATTTTCAAATATACGTACGGTGAGAAAGGGTTAACATTTGTTTGTGATTCAAAGTATCGAATTAGCACTATAGTGAGTTCAATAATCTAAAGGCAATTAAATATACATAATACATACAGAGTACAGGCCACGAGGCCAATGTTATTTATTAACACACGCAACAATAATTACAACTCATAATGAAGGTCGCAGGAAGGCAATACAAATAAAGAAAGACTGAATTACTGAATAAGTTCTTTCAACTGAGATAATATTTTTTTTTTTTTTTTAAAAGTAAGAAAAATATACGACGCGTGAGTACGAGAGGGGACACGCAGAAAGACATGGCACGATCAGACAAATCAATTACTCACTCGGGCCGTATCGAGTCTCGAGTCGGAAGACGAGAAATATATTTATATATGAGACAACGCGACGCTATTATATCGAAGTGGATGAGCCAAGTTAGAGTTTCGTGGCAATCAGTTCAATCTATCACCCCTACAAGAAAATGGTGTAATTGTTGAGTCTAAGTAACTTGGGCACTTCCATTTCACTTCTATTTTTTTTTTGCCAGATTCGATTAGTTTTATAAATGGTGTTTAAACTCCCGTCACATTTGGCAATGCCAAAAATAGGCGATAAACGCCAATGTGAATTTTCAGCCGCCAGAAATATACCAAAAACTAACTGTAAAACCAAAATATCGCTGGTCATCAATCAAATATTTTTTCAGTGCCACCATTTTTTTTTTACTACTTCTATAATACTGTACAACAGTCCAAACTGCTCCCAACAGCCTGCATCCGGTGAGACTATGTCATCCTCAATTGGACTATGTTGTGAAGTTGAAGATAGTGGGAAGGGGAAGGAGATGGGAAGAGGAAGGTTGGGAAGTACCTGGCTGTTCAGATCTAGTCATCAAACACGGCTAAAACCCCAGTGAAAGACCACCACTCAGACATGGCTTTAGAGAATAGCGAGGTACTTTCCAAATTCCCAACCCTCTTAATTCTATTTACTTTCCTTCCTCAATTGTTCTTCCGTATAACGTACCCTACTGGGGATGACATAGTCTCATGACTCCCAGCGGTTGGGAGTCTCATGCTGGATTCGCTTTAAAAATAAAATAAAGTACGTTCACGGAAACATGGTATACTTCCGTTTGTACATTCTTTCTCTTTAATACGAAACTCAGCGCCGTACAACTTGGAACGAAGAACTTGTGATACGAAAATACTCACACATAGACTCTGCCATATACGTACGGAAGACTCAATATTGCTGCCGTCTGCACTGCATGCAACCACCCATACAAGTATACCTCTGCACTCTCGCCATACAAACTGCTGCAGTATACAATATATGAGATGGTTTAACAAGGTCACGGCCACCGTACACATGTCCACGTGGGTAGCTTGAGTCAGTTTACTAAACACAATATCTACGAGAAACTCGCAAGCAAAAACATACCGTACGAATACTTGGAATAATGACGATTTTTGCTGATAAGCATTATTTATTTGGAGCATTTTTTAAAACTCAAGTAAAGATTTTTTGCGAGCATGCTATTTTTTTACACGTGGATGAATGATTTGATTAATTAAAGGATGGTGGAAACTGGAAATTGTAATTTATATTGTTTGGAAGTGATATGATAATAACTGGAACCAGTCCTTTACAAACTCAATATTTAGACAGCCAGCGTAGTCCAGGGGCAAGGCTTCGGACTCCCATTCGGAAGGTCGCGGGTTCGAACCCGGCGTGCGCAAATAAATTGTATTTGATTAATGTATGTTAATACACAATTAATTAATTAAAAATAATATATAATATATTTGCGGCACGTTCCAGAGTAAAAGATACTCTCAGTATCGCCCTGGTGTAAGACCACTATTCAGAATTGAAACGTTGCTAATAATTAGTTTGTCTTATTTATCTTTCTGATTATTGTGAATTCTAGCTATTGAAGTAAAAAGTTCCAGTAGTGTGAGAATAAAAATAGTTTTCTTTAGAATTCAAATGGCTGAATCGTAGGAAAAATTTACAAATTTATCCATAAATAATTATAAATAAAAAAATAAACAACCTATTTCCTCCGCTCAAAAATGTAAGCTTTTATTTAGTTTTTAGTCAAAAAAAAATTACTTCAACTTCGAGCAAAGGTTAGGCGCACTTATTTTTTTTTATTATTTATTTATTTATTTACTTATTTACATTTGATACATTTAAAGCCAAAATAACAGAAATAATATTACATAATAAGAGAATATATTTAAAATGAATACAAGTGTTATTACGCTGTTTTAGGTCCATATTAGTTCCTAGCTAGGCAGATTGCCTGTTCTAAGGAACCAAAGTTTGTAAAGTGCCAAATGCAATTTAAATTATTATTATTTTTTTAAATTAATACTTATTTATACTAAGTTTTTACTAAATGTGCCATTCATAGGTAACCATGTATCGTTTTAAGTCACATTATATAATAGTTTTTCAGACTCTAAATATGATTTTTATTCAGTTAACAAATGACTGCTAGATATGAAATAAATTATTCACTCCTAGAATCATTACGTTGTGTGACTTTTGGGTTAACACCTCAATTCGTGTTTCCTTCGTCTTCTTCGGCAATGTTACGAACACTCTTCTATTGTCCCCATCAGGCACCATGTGTAGATATAGAAAAGAACTACCTACCTACTAACTTAAAAACTACATCTTCACCGTATCACTTCTACACAAATAAACATTATGTTCCCTCTACTTTACATATTGGCCTGATGATGGACACTGCAATACTGACCGCAACGTTGGTTCAAGATGACCAGGAAACTGAGCACGGCTTATAACCCCAAAACTTTATTAACTTATTCAACTGGTGGTTAAATTGGGAATCATCCATTATTCCAGTCAATTATGTTAATAATTTCACATCTAGTCGGTGTTCGGTGTTTACATGACAGAATGATAAAGCTGACAGTAATCTTCTTTGCATATTATAATAAGACCGGTGCAAAGCGTGGAACACGATATTGCTTAATATAAACGGTGAGATGGTGTCTTCAGATTATAAGTTCAGATTGTCTTTAGATTATAAAAAAAAAGTATTTATATTAATCTTTATATTAAATGTATTTATTTATCTGTCGTCTTCAATCTACTTCTGTGCGATCGGGTTTACCAACATTAAAACCTTTTTTTGACATAAAACACCACTCTACCTACCTACACCAGGGATGGCCAACCTTTTTGACGGAGGACCAATTTATCCTTTTTCAATTGTTCGCGGGCCGCAGGGGTAGGGTACCTACAGCTTGATTTTGTTAAATTTGCATTCGGTGGTGTCGCAAACCTATTTTTATTTCGATTCGTATATATAAAGTCGATTTTTTTAAATATAATATATTTATTTAATCAAAGTATGTACCATTGCTATCTATGCACTTTTGCCATCTCATAGGTAGTTCATCAATCCCTTTACTAAAAAAAACCATTCGGACGGGAATCAATAAAATCTTTGAAGGCGGTTTGGACTGCCCCATCGGAGTTGAATTTTTTCCCTTGCAAAAAGTTATCCAAATTTCGAAAAAAATGGTAATCTGTTGGGGCAAGGTCCGGAGAGTACGGTGGATGTCTTAGACATTCCAATTAAAGCTCCTCTAATTTGGTAGCCGTCTGTTATGCAGTGTGTGGTCTAGCGTTATCATAAAGCAGCAGTGGCCTAGAGCGATTAACCAGCCTCGGTTGTTTAGCAGCTAGCTTTTCCATCATGGTTTGCAGTTGCTGACAATAGACATCTGCCGTAATCGTCTGGCCAGATTTAGGAAAGCTGTAGTGAACGACACCAGCACTAGTCCACCAAACGCTCACAAGTAACTTTTTTGGAGTCAATTTTCGCTTGGGGCATGGTTTGGCTGGTTCGGCAGGGTTCAGCCATTGCGATGGGCGCTTCCGATTATCGCACAGGATCCACTTTTCATCACATGTAATGATTCGATTAAAAATCCCTTCATTATTGTGCCGGTTGAGTAATGCAACGCAGCAGTCAACGCGCGTTTGTTAATTTGCTTCACTCAATTCGTGGGGTACCCACCTTTCAAGCCTTTTCACCTTCCCATTTTGCTTCAAGTGGATTAAAACAGTTTTATCACTAACACCGCAGCCTGCAGCTAACTCGGACTTGGTTTACGATGGATCCGCTTCCACAATAGCCTTCAATTCTTCATTATCAACTTTGGTCTCCAGCCGTCCACGGGACTTGTTCTGCAGGTCGAAATTTCCAGAACGAAAACGTTGGAACCAAAAATGCACTGTGTTTTCTTTTGCGGCACCGTCGCCATACACATCATTAATCCTTCGGGCCGTTTCTGCAGCAC
Organism: Limnephilus auricula; assembly: GCA_951813805.1. NCBI lineage: Eukaryota > Metazoa > Arthropoda > Insecta > Trichoptera > Limnephilidae > Limnephilus > Limnephilus auricula. Next base: position 15,835,487 of record OX638404.1, read on the forward strand.
TGGTGCGACGGTGGAACTCGTACTCGTAAATAACGCGATATTTCAAGTTTTCCATTTTGTAAACTAAGTGACGCAAAGAAAAAAAAAATTAAGGAAAAAACAAATGAATTTTAATTTTCGAAACACAAATACATGAGTACATAGCTGTATAAATTTGAATTTGAAATTCCTAATTAAAGAGAAGATATTTGAGATCAAAGTTGCCAGTACGGCAAAACGCCAATTTCATATGTAAGGACCAATATTTTGTGCAGCTGAATCGAGACATTAAAGAAAGATTGAACTTTTCCGCTCAACCTTTTTTAAATCAACAGAAACCGTTGCCTTAAACTTTACCGCAAACTTTTTGATATTTTATTTAGCCGAGTTAAAGGTACGAAAAGGCTCGCAAGCCCATTCTTACCCATTGCTGCACGCGGTTGCCGCGCGACTCAAGTGATTGGGTGCTCTTATAATTCACACGGCAACGGCACGGCGACGGCAGCATCTCATCTATTCGTTACGAGTGAGGAAGATGCCAGAAAATGTACTTTTTCTTTAGAGGAAGCAGACACCCGTGCACCGTTTGTCTCACAATTATTTAGTGTGTAAGAAAGAGAAGCAGCATTATTGGGATAAATTACACGGTCATTTTATGTAAACACGCCCTCTGAGATCTAGGGGGAGGGGTATCCGGCAGGGGCGGAGGGGAATTAAGGGGAGGGGTTTCACGGGATGATGGACGAGGGAGGGGGAAGGTGGAAAAGGTGGAAGGGGAATTCGGAACGAGGCAGGGGAAGGAAACTAAGGAGGGGAAGAGGAGACAGAAGGGGAACGGGGACGAATGGAAAAGGATATGCAGTGAGAAACAGTTTCTTTATTTAAGTTAAGGCATGTCGGGTCAGCTAGTCAAATATCAAAAAGATATATTTTCTATCTCCTATGTTTACTTTTGGCAGCAACATTCAACGATTCTGTGGACTTATTATATGAATACCGCACAAGAGTTCCAGCTGCTCCCAACCGGTCGGGGTGAGGGGTTGGGCAGTTATTCGGCTGAGTGACCAGTGATGTCATGTGGATATTGCGGATGTCTGTGATCACCAGTTTGATAACGCGTTCGAAATGCTATGGAGCTGTCACTCGTACTAATAATTGCACCATAGGACTTGTTTATAAAAAACATTTTTTTAATAGATTAAATAATATTATTACTAAATATAATGAATTAAAAAAACTAAATATTTCATTAAAAATCTAAACATATGTAGAAAACAAACAAAACCTTAGCAGCAATTTTCTCAAAACTGGCTTTTGTACACGGAGAAAAATGTTATTCTTAAATACGATCATTTTATTCGTAAAAACGGTTAAAAACGGCTCTGAAGTTCTTACGAACAAATTAACAAGGTTTCAATGTTTATTGGCGGGAATATGTAAGAATAATTTATTGTATACGTAATTTCGTACATATAACAACAAATTATTCTTACATTTTCCCGCCAATAAACATTGAAACACTGTTAATTTGTTCGTAAGAACTTCAGTCCCGTTTTTAACCGTTTTTTACGAATAAAATGATCGTATTTTAGAATAACATTTTTTCCGTATAGATTATGTTGTTCTTACACCTGTATCCTCATTGTCTTAACTTTCGTACTTTTATTATTTTACCAAATATGATAATTATCCTTTCTTCGTTTTATTTTTTGAGTTATTATGCCTTGTTGCGTTTTGCTGTGTTCATCATCGGGGCAGATATGTAAATTGTAGCTAAAGTGCGTGTTTATGTTTGTAGAAGCGAAACCGAACTGCACACGTCAATCCGCTTAGTTCCGGTATTTTAGTTTAAAAAAAGTTAAATTAAAAAAGGTTAAATTAATGTGGTTTTGGCGTTTAGTTTCGATGTAGCTGAAAATTTGGCTAAATATGAAAGAATCAACACGGCTTAATACCGCAAAAATAAACTAATTTTGAAAATCTCAAATCATGTCTTTATAAATTTGATCTGTTGAACACGCAACACACGTCTTAAATAAAACAGGTATTGGTGTATAGTAATTTAATATGTAACCCTTTTTTCATTGCGTTAATTAATGAATTCGAATTTTCATTGCCGTTCATTCAACGTGGTTTAGTGATCGTAACATACCAAAATATGTTTCAATGAAGCGAACTTTGAAAAGCTCTTTATAGGCATTTTAAAAAATGACTAGGGTTTTAATGATATAATAAGTATCTTTGGTATAAATTAGTACTTATCGGATCCAGCAAATCGTCGACTAATTAACTCAAAAACAGTAGCATGTGGTGTGTTGATTTGAAACACATTTTGCCAGTTTGAAATACAACTGAACCCAACAACCGTATCAAAATGGCTGCTTTTATAATTCCCGCGGAAGCGGCACGGCGACGGTAACGGCTCGCTGCATCTCATTTATTTAATACGAGTGAAGGAGATGCAAAAAAAGTCATCATCTTTATGCCTCTCCCTCACTCATATTAAAGAAATGAGATGGCGTGAGCCATTCCCGTCACCCGTCACCGTTCCATTTCCGCGGGAATACTATAACCGCCTATTAACAAAACTACAAAAACGCACGACAACAAAATAAACCAACAAAATACACAAAAAACCAAAAACCTTTTTGTTTAAAACTTGTTTCCGACAGAAATAATATTTAAATTAACAAATAAATTTTTTTTTAAATGAGCATAAAAAACACATTCAAACTTAATATTTCGATACCCACCAAATATTTAATTCCTTTAAGAACAGGCAAAAATTGTATAGCGAGGAATTAATATCGACCAGGAGTTAAGCTTAAGAGGGTATTACCAGAGAATACCGGAAATTAGTCATTTTTAAATCAAATTCCAGACGTATTGACTCTTAGCCAATAATTAATAATAATATTAATATTAAAGCGAGTTTTGAATGAAGTAAATCGATAATAAATATTTAATTTTTAAAAATTTATACGGGGAATAATCTATCTTTCTCATCGGAACCTCCCTGTACAGTTCCAAGCATTTTTAAACTTTTATTCTCAGCCGCTGGTCAATGGCTCTTAAACGTACCTCAATTTATAAAAAAATTATTACTTATGTTTAGCAAATACATAAAATTCTTTTCAGAAGCTGGGCATACTGTACATGTACATGCCCCGCAGATACACAACTGCGAACCCTGTGCAAATCGTAAGTACAATCGCCCGACGATTGAATTTGGCAGCCACCTCTCTGGTTTGAATACCCAAAATACCTGAAAAACCTTCGGCTCTGCAGAAACGGGCGGTCCGTTCAATAGATTGCAATGTTTAGGGCACAAGCTGAACAAAGCTGTTCTACCGATATTTCAATGGAAGGTTCTCCGAGGAACTCGCGTTACCGATTCTTTCGGCACAGTTGCATAGTCGCGCGCGCCCATCATTTGTATAGATGCAGTTAACATTTGTCTCATGAGATCGTGTCGTTTCTTAGTTCAACAGCTCGGCTGTGAAATAATTTGCCGGCCCTTGTGTTTCCTCCCTTCTACAGAAAGAAACAAAACTAGTGTTTTATTTTTATTAAATATGTCCAACCACAAAGTGATTGCTTTGTAAAATAATATAAAAAATATCTTTTATTATTAGCTTATTTGCAAATATAATTTCCTAGATGCAGAATTTAATTCAAATTTAATTTTAAAAACAAAGTTTTAAATCCTATATCGTACGATTATACTATAATCTGTTTATCCCCATGAATTCCTTCCGTATAGGAAGCGGAAAACTGGAAACCGCCATCTGGATTGTCGCTTTCGTCCCCGTGAAGCCTTTAATGTAATCTTCCGCCTTAAAACCATGGGACATACATAGGTAATATAACAAAGCGTCGGGACCGAAATGACTCATAAAACTTCAACACTGCAGTTTCTAACTAAATCTACTTGGGAAGCGGACCCTGGGTGGAACTCGGCAGTCACTCAAAGAAACAGACCCAAAAGAGAAAATTTTCAAAAACATAATTTTATTAAACTTATTATTATTAAAAAGTTCCTGAATTCGTCGTCTCGTACAACAATCTTCTACGAATTTCTGATATTAATTATAACATGCTGAGGACATAACTTATATATATTATTGAAGATGGAAGCCATCAAAATGTTATTTTTGCGGTCGGTCGAAAATTTTTTGACATCGCGGTAAATGCGCGGCGCTACCTACTACAGCACTACAATTCTAATTATTATGAGTTTTACTGAATCTTGTGTGATATTACGAGACACCATTTTATGAAAGTTCACATTGAAAGCCCACGAGTTCCATGACTTTATGATTAGGAGACATAATTTAATTTTCATAAACGACCTCATTTATCCAGAAACAGAAAAAAACTGACCTGACTTATTTCGGTTTATCTCCTCAATGTGCACATCGTAGATTTATTTATTATTTACTTATTTATTTTCTCATGTTCTCCGTAAAACGGTTATACACCAATATATATTTTTATTTTTTTTAAAGAAAGACAAACATTCCCGGGTTACGAATAACCCAACAACATTTGAAAATCTCCTACTACCACCACACTAAGCCGAAGATGTTGCTTGTGTTGTGATGGAGGATTTAGCCAGCCGAGGAATCGAACACGGAACGCCTGGGTGGAACCCAAACGCTATGCCCACTCAACCACTGACCGGTCAATATATATCATGTAGAATATTATAAATTACAAACTGCACAAGGGCAGTTTTACTATTTTGTGACATGTGTTAAAAGATAGTTGCTGAACTGTCTGTAAGTGACATTTAAAATGTCGATGGTCAATGCAGAATCGTTAAGCAGTTGAGTCGCTCTGTTTACTGGCGCGTTCTGATAGGCAGAAGTCCTCACTTTCAGAGCATAAAAAAGTGCATGGGATCTCCCACGAGTATACTTGTTAGGGACATAAATTAACCTTTTTTTAACATAGGCGGATTAAGTATGATACGAGAGATTAGCTTAAAAAAGTGTTTACTTAAAAATATTTTTCTGCGTCCTTCTATGGCACGTTACCAATATATTATGTATACCGACCTACGTTTTTGAATATCTATCGATATCTACGATTGTGTATGCAAAAAGGTTGATCGCCTAACAACGCCTCTTTGACTTACACTGAAACAAAGAAGTGGTAACTCAGGTAGGTCACTTATTTACTACTAGGACCTAGGACCGCAAGAAATTAAAACCATATCCATAAATAATAATCAAACGGCCAGGCATCTTAGTATTACATACACATGTTAGAATGTTACACAACCGAAATAGATATTAAAACAACAGAACAGAATACACAATAGAAATAAATATTTTAAAATAAAATAGCTTTAAGATTAATTATACTGTTCTTTCAGAGTTATTAGAGTATTGCACAAAGTGCTGAAGGAAGTTGCGCCCAGTCGAATGAACCATCCAAGTATCAATTTAATAGGTTCATGAAAATACTAACTTCGTTTTCACAGTTATCCAAATCGGATGGTCGCGGAAATCTTTAAACCAATTTTAAAATCTTTCATACTAAAAACTTTCTGCAAGGATCGATTCCACACAGTTTTCGTAGTTAAAATGTTCACAGTCTAATAATTTAAGTTTCCCGACATCGTAAATCGTAAAATACACTAATATCGTGTTCACATTGGGAGCGAAAAAACCCCGTTATCTTGTTTCTAGCCAATGACAACTACCGTTACAATTATTGCAACCATCACTTTTTTTTTCATCATCCTTATATATATATAAGGATGATGAAAAAAAAACTGTATATATATATATATATATATTGGCGCTGTAGCAATTATGCGAGTATTTCATTTGAGTTCTGCACTCTTTTTGCACTCTTTGTGACTAATTGCAAAAATAACTGTGTAAATTTTATCTACGGTCTGACGGATATGTAACTGAAATGATATGTTTGTTTCCAAGTCATTCTTCTTTTTCGTTATAAATTTGTATACTTCTAATTATTCTAAAACTGTACGTTTATTACCAATTTTTGACGTTCTTAGCGTTGAAGCTAATATTTTGAATAATAGGATTACGTTATATTATATCACTTGAAAAAAAAGAACATAAATATACATACATTACACATATGAAAGAAATTGGAAAAAAGCTGTGATAGAATAAGTTAAAAAAAATAGTCTCTAAATCTAAGATCGACCTAAGAGAGCGGAATATAAATCCATCGTTTGGCTATAAAAAAGATTAAAAAAACCCGCGGTGATACAAAAAAAATTTTGACGTGAAGATCGTCCTAAGAGAGCAGAATATAAATCCATTGTTTAGCTATAAAAAAAACTAGCGGTGATACAAAAAAAAATGATGACGTGCTTCTACCTTTTTTCGAGAAAATCGACATTTAAATTCAAGCAATTGTTATAGCATTAGGGTACTTGTCGTTGGGCTGTACAGAGGACGTAATACGGGGGATGTTTTGCATTGTGTTCACTCACATGAAAAAGTGACCTGGAGCTCTGCACTTCGATATCGACAAAGATCTTCAAAATACTGTAACAGGATGGCTACATTCCCAGACAGCCGAGTTTTGGACAAAAGGCATATGCGAATTGGTGAAACGTTATGAGTTATGAGCTATGACTAATGCTTGAATTTAAATAGAGACTACGCTGAAAAATAGATGAAAGTCGCAGATAAGAAAAAAAATGTATTTTTGATGTTTCCTGCTGTAAAAGCATGGACTGTAGTTATAGTATATTCTACACTGCAAACTTGTCTCATCAGTCCCACCTTGTTTCAAAGACGTTTCTCTTTTTGAGTGTATTCTGTTTGTGTCCGAAATTTCAGTCTGGATTTAATGCAGAAATATAAAAGATCTACGAGACATGCAGTTTTAGTTTGGCCGTGCTTTTATTGTGGTTTTATAGTGGGAAGTAGAGCCGGGACTGGGAGAGGAAGGCGAAATCAAGACATTTAAACGCAAGGTGGACCAGGAAATGCAGTTTAGAATGCTAGTACACAACTCCTTGGGATTAGAGTTCGTGGCTTTTCGTGCGCTGAAAAGATTATTTCAGCGTTCTGAACATTTCCTGAAATCATGATTATAAATTTTCGAATTGTATTTATAGTGTTCAATTAACATATTTTTGTGATTATTTGACTATTTTTGTAGCAATTCTAGAAATGCTTTATGTACACAATTTTTGTTCGGTCGGTATATATATATATATATTTTTTTTTATATTAACTCCATACAGAAGGCAATGAGGAAAATAATTTCCCTCGGGGCCTATGTCATCTTTGAAGATGCTGCGTGGAGGGTATTTTTGAGGAGAGGAAGAAGTGAACATGGGTCTTGAAGAGACCCATGTTATAGGAAAGAGGAAACACAGAGGCCGGCAAATCGTTCCACAGCCGAGCTATTGAACTTAAGAACGAGTCGTAAAAACGACCAGTTCTCATGTGACAAATGTCAACCGTGTTTCCGGACTATGCACCGGTGTCAAGGGGATCAATGAGGCTACTTCCTCGGAGCATCTTCCATTGAAATACCGGTAGAACTAGGATAGCATTCCTATCCGACGCCTGTGCTCTAAAGATTGCAATTCGTCTGTTAAGACGGGAGAATCTATCAAACGGATCGCCCGTTTCTGCACAAAGACGAGGGTGTTTTTCAGGTACTTTGGGGCTCCAGATCAGAGGTTGCTGCCAAATTCAACCCTGGGGCGCACTTGCGATTTGTACAGGGTTAGCAGTTGTGTACTATTAAGGTATCTGCGGGCCCTGTACAGTACGCCCAGTTTCTGAGAGGCTAACTTAACTCTGGCCTCGATGGAGCCCCCATATCTGAGCTGGTCACTTAGAGTTACACCGAGCATATCAATGGAAGACCTGTTCGGAAGAATGCTCCCGTTGAAGGAGACTAGATAGTCATTTCGATCCCTTTTAGACGTAATCAGACATGATTGGGTCTTTGAAACATTGAATTCGACGAGATTATTCTTACCCCAAGAGAAAACACTCTCGAGGTAAGCGTCCATTATTTGCTTCAAAGCCCTCCGAGCCATTGGAATTTGTACACCCTTTGGGGACTTGTCAAACAAAAAGCTATCATGGACTGTACTGTCATCCGCGTAACAATGAATTGGTGCACATGTCAAAAGGTCATTGATGTGTAACAAAAACAAAGTCCGAGACAGAACCGATCCCTGTGGCACGCCAGCGTGTATCGAATGCGAGGAAGATGTGAAACCGTCAGCAACCGTCTGAATCGACCTCTCCCTTAAAAATTCGGCAATATTATATCAAACGCTTCATAGTTGCTCTCTTTGAGACCCACGAAACGGGTTCCAAAAATAGGACCTCCTCTGTGGAGTTTAAAATACTACAGATGGTCAATAATATAAGTAATAATTTTATCGTGTTGTCTCCCTCTATACTTATATATATTCTGGTTATTGTTTAGCATTAATTTGTACCCTGATGATGCTTGAGTAAAGCGAAACTGGTTGGTGAAATAAATTAATAAAAACTCGTGGTTAACAAAACAAGTGTATCATTTTTATGTTAATAATATAAGGGTTTTGCAATATTTTGACAGTTAATTAAGTCATTTCGTTGGACTTAAGCGTGATGCATGCAATGCGATGCAATATTAGTATTTAAACCATTTAACGGCTACATGCAATGTCTTCTTGGCATGTAAGGCGATTTTTGATTAATCTTTACTGCGAATCGGATTACATTATAATTTTTTTTGACAAAGTATACCTTTTTCTATCGTTTCGCATGAGAAGAATTAAAATTAAATTTATAATTACTTTATAGAAAGCGTAACCTTGCTAAAAATGTGTTTTTTATTTGAAATATATGAGTGCGTACATATAAGAAACACCCTTTAAGAAATGAAATATATTGGCTAAGATTATCTGTGACAGTTTCCCTTGACTAACTTATTTTCTTTCATATAAACTTATTCACAGAATAAATAAATATCTAAAACTGTGCTAAGATCGAGCGTTTCTAGATTGCCAATCGATTTTATGTAGCCAACAGACCTAGCTATAAAAGCTCAAGCGTCATTTGGCTTGGCCTACTTCAGCATATCGCTCGTCATACATTCCCATTGTGAATGTACGGCAACCGATATGCCGAAATACGCCAAACCAAATATCGCTTTAGCTTTTATAGCTAGGTCTGTTGACCCCATTATGCCTATTACCTATATTCACGCTAGTATAAGGCACACTCAGAATATACACATTTTTGACTTGAATAATTCATTCAGAATAGACACATTTTTGACTTGTGTATTCCTCTTATAATCAAAAACTGCTATCTACCGTCTTTTCTTCATGTGTTTTAACCATATTGGTACTAGGATGTTCTCCGGCTAACTTCTTGCTAGTCTTCATCGCCTATATAATTAAGGTCTTTGTACACGGAGAAAAATGTTATTCGAAAAAACGATCATTTTAATAGTAAAAACGGTTAAAAACGGGACTGAAGTTCTTACGAACAAATGAACAGGGTTTCAATGTTTATTGACGGGAACATAAAGTATAATTTGTTTGTATACGTAATTTCGTACGTTTACCAAAAATTATTCTTACGTTTTCCCGCCAATAAACATTGAAACACTGTTAATTTTTTCGTAAGAACTTCAGTCCCATTGTTTAACCGTTTTTACTATTAAAATGATCGTTTTTTCGAATAACATTTTTCTCCGTATAAGGATGCCAATATAACTGACCTGAGGCCCTAGCACACTCGATCGATAACGACCGATGGGATAACTATCGGTAACTTCTTATCCTTCCCTAGCATGATTACAGATTGCCCACGAATAAGTGACAGTTCACAATGACTAAGTGTCCTTAACATATTCGATATCAACTGTTGTTTGTACGTTAGCGATGTGAAGTTGTCCTAGGGAACGATGAGAAGCTACCGATAGTTATCCTATCGATCGTTTTCGATCGACCGTGCTAGCACACCTGATGACTTATAACACAAAGTATTTTAAAAATATAATACATTTTGTAAATTGGGTCACTCTTGGTACCACAATGTTAGAATTTATGTCAATGGCTTAAAAACACTCCACATTTTAAGACCCAGCCAAACACTCATGACTTATTTTATTTAGCGTGAGAAAACCTGTAAATGCAGCTGTTTCTTTTATTGTCTCACTAAAGCGTAAGTAAAACTGAACACTCCGAGTCTTCGGAGGAATCGATCTCCTGAGCGGAACGCGGAAGCGGAGCCCGTTTACGACGGATGCAATTTTACCTGATGCCTCCGCTTCAGTAAACACCTTCGTTGTATTAAATCATTGGGTTTAATGAGGCAGGGGTTCAGCCATTTTCGATGTAGATTGTAAAATACTTAAGTCACTGATAAGACGTGTTCGATGAAACGATTTGGACGTGTAACACCATTAGAGTGTGATTTTTCAAGAAAAACTTGCATCTATTGATAAAATACGTGAAATTTTGTTGGCAATCCGAACAAACCTTTTAGAAAATTTTGGGGACGCAAGCGGATGTAATTGGCAGATTTAATCTTAGTAAATGTAAGTCTTGTCTCACACTATATTGTATTTTATTTGTAAAAAGTTGTGAAGAACGATTCATATATTAATAAGCGTCAGTGGCGGTTTTCTCTAAAGTGCGGTTGTGCGGTGAACCCCCATTAAAAAGATGATAAAATAAAACATTCTTGTTGTATAGTAATAAATGTGCATCACAGATAGCTCGACATTAAAATTCCGTCTTTAAAACTCGCGCCACCGAAAAATACGGTACCTATCTATTCCCATTTTGTGCGCGTTGCGATCCGCACACATTTGTCCATACGAAAAATCATAGCCGATACGAATTGCTGTGCCGGTAGAATGGACAAAACTACGCAGCTTGGTGCGCTGCTCACGAGTCAAGATGTCACGTGACCTCCGAACTTTGACGAGTCTCGCCGAAACGAAGCCCGAGATTGTCGCAGGATGACCGGCTGACGGTCGACTTTTGCACCGACGGATGCAAGTAAAATGTTATATATTATGGTATTTAACTTTGTAGTCATTTTTGTACATTTTTGATTTTCTTGTTTCTGCATTTCTCCAACCGTTTACTAATGGCATTTGTAAATCTACTATTGAAGTGGACCGATTTTGACTTCTGTTTTCGTTTTTTTTTTAAAGATAAGTCGTTATATCTATTTATTTATTTATTTATTCACGCCCATAGAGCTTTTACAACAATCATAATACAAAAATAACAGAAAAATAAACAATAATATACAAATTATGTTACATCATTGTTTAGTAAGTGGGAAACAGAATTTTTGAAATTTCAGAAATAAATTTTGATAAGGAATAAACGAAAATATCAACTGAACTAAATTTATTTCCAAGCCTATGTAGTCTTTGGATTGGGGAGTTATTGAAATAATTAGTTTTCGAAGGATAAACAAAGAACAGCTCTTGAAGCCTCGTGTTACAATTTGGTACTCTGAATGTTATTAGTTTAGTTAAATCAGGTGCGTCAATTGTGCCATTTACTAATTTAAATAAAAGTACCATATCGCTCTTGGTTCTTCTAGAAGATAAGTCAGTTAAATTAAGTCGTTTCAATAATATATCATAATTAATTTGTTCAATGGGTATGGAGAGTTTGAAATTAATGAATCTTAAAAATTTATGTTGAACTCTCTCAATTTTTACTTGATGTGCTTTATAGTATGGGGACCAAATAGTAGAATTATATTCTAAATTACTTCTAACTAAGGCAGTGAAGAGTATTTTAAATGAATAAAGTGACGTAAAATCTTTGACTGTTCTTAAAATAAATCCCAAACATTTCATAGCCTTATTAGTAACTTCATTAATGTGTGGAACAAACGTTAATTTTTCATCAAATACGATACCCAGATCCTTGATATGAGACATCTTTTTAAGAGAAATATTATTGATACTATAATGAAACATAATAGGATTTTTGTTTCTACAGAAAGATATGAATTGACACTTATCAATATTTAAAAACAGTTCATTATGATTACACCAATTTTGTAAACGATCGAGATTGGATTGAAGGATATTACAATCATTAATACAGGTAATCGTTTTGTAAATTTTTAAATCATCGGCAAACAGGAGTATGTTTACTTCATTAAAAACTTTTACAATATCATTGATAAATATTAAAAATAACACAGGACCCAAATGAGAACCTTGTGGAACTCCGCTGGAAGCCACAAATTGCTTAGAAGTGCAATCTAAAATTTTTACACAAATTTTTCTAGATGACAAGTAACTTTTGAACCAGTTTAACATGCTACCAGAAACACCAAGAACTTTTAGTTTATGAATTAAAATTTTGTGAGATACCTTATCGAATGCCTTGCTAAAGTCTGTGTACACTGAATCAGTTTGAGATCGTTTATTCAATGTTTCAATTATATGATGTTGATAAATCATAAGGTTTGTTAGAGTTGATCTTCCAGAAATGAATCCATGTTGAAATGGTGTAATAACTTTAATTAATTCCTTATTAAGTTTCGTTAATAAAATAGATTCAAATAATTTAGGAATTGCAGATTGTATACATATAGGTCTATAATTTGAGACGTCAGTTTTATCACCTTTTTTAAATATAGGCGTTAAAAAGCTATTCTTCCATTGATCAGGAAAAATTCCAGATTTTAGAGAGAGGTTAAAAATTTTCATTAGTGGAATTGTTAATATAGATATACATTTTAATAAAAATATTGGAGGATCATTATCAGGGCCTGCGGATTTATTTTGTTTTAAAGAGACAATTTTCTTTTTAATATCAGTTTCATTAAATATACAATTGTTTAAATCAATCGAATCGTCAAAATTGATATCATGTAATGGATATATATGATATATCCCTTAGTTACGAGTACATTTACTAAAGTTTCGGCAAACAACGTCGCTAGTTATGCAATTTTGTGTTGAGCTTTCCTAGTATTGTTTCGGCTTTCAAATTGAAAGTGGTTGCGTTTATCGGTTGTCGCGAATATTCTGTCCTAATTTTTTCACACAATGACGGAATACAGTGTTATATACAAAAAATAACGCTAATGCTTATGAAAAAAGGTTGGAAATTAAATATTATTATTTTTTGTATACGTGTATAATGGATTTTTAGTGTAAGTGAAAAAAGCAAATTTTATTTCGTGGCCACCTTTATTTGTGTTTCTTGTTTTTTATGTTTTAAAATATCAATTATATTATATTCTACATTCTACGCAATTATTCTTATTAAAAAAAAAACAATAATAATTAGCAACGTACATTGAGTGTTGTAAAAACCATTAAAAAATTTAAATCCTCTAAAACCATTTTGATGTATTTGGAATAATTGTGTCGAGGAGTGTCAAGTTATTTAAAAACAATAGTACCTATTTAGGTACCCCTCCACTAACTTTATTTAATTTGTGCGACAAGAGTACATTTTGATTAGACAATATATCATTCTTCTCTTGAATTTCTGAACCCCCGGTTAAAAAGACCACGAACCGCCCCTGATAAGCGTTAATTATTATATTATATTGAGTATATTAAATTAAAAATAATATATTTTTAATTTAATTTTCATGAATATACACGGAGAAAAGTGTTATTCTGAAATACGATAATTTTATTCGTAGAAACGGGACTGCAGTTCTTACGAACAAATTTACAGGACTTCAATGTTTATTGGCGGGAACATGTAAGAATAAACATTAAAACACTGTTAATTTGTTCGTAAGAACTTCAGTCCCGTTTTTAACCGTTTTTATGAATAAGACGATCGTATTTTAGAATAACGTTTTTCTCCGTGTACGTGCTTAGTGTAGATACGTTTTTAGATTTTCACGGCCAAAAGCATTTTCGTTGTTTGTTTTTGGGGTGTTATGCCGTGTTGTGCATAACATCCCAAAAACAAACAACGAAAGTGCTTAGTGTAGTTGGATATTTTTCAACAAAATTTAAAAAAGTCGAATTATTCATTCACAGTAAAATATTTTGTATTTGTGTGCTCATTTCGAAAAAGACATTGGCTTGTTTTGCACAAATACGCGGTGTATACAATGTGATTTGTTTTCATTAAATTAAATAAAAAATTCGTAGAAATATGACAAATTGCAATATCACAGTCATTATGTGATGATACCTGTCTCACAATTTCACTGATGTCTTATATTTTACAGTAATATTTGTATTATATTCATATGCAAAAAAAATAATATATATATATTTAAAAATAAGTATGTCCACACGTTAAAGAAAATGCACAGTTATACAACTTTGACACCGAGTATTAAAAATATGTTTGAATAAAATACTGCATTTACCAGTCCTGTAAGAATTGACGAAAATGAAGCAGTAGGATAAGAAAGGACGCAGTTTGAGAAAATAGAATGTGGGTAGTGCGGGTGTCGATGAGGGAGGGGGAGGGGGAGGGGCGGTGAAGGCAGACAGTAGCGGCGTAGCCTCCCCACGCCGTAAACATTTTATTACCCAGAAGCGACGCGAACCAGACAGTGCAGGCAGTGTTTAGGGGTGTTAAATATACGGGACCTACCCCACTGATCCACTGCGCTGGCACTACGTGAAATATGAGGTCAGTTGTGTATCAGTTGTAACGCTTCTCAAAATAATCGTCGGCGTTAGCTTTGGGGCGAAAATGGGGAAGTGAAAACTCTGTACGATCTATCGCATCGAACGCACTGATTCTCTTAGTCTTAAGGTCCAAAAGAGTTTTTATGCATATCCAGGAAAAACACAGAGTCAAACATTTTTTTACAATTCGTTTCTCGTTTAAGGTGAAGACATGCGAAAAAATTCAAAATCATACAAAATCTTGTGTTTTAGTTTTGAAAAGTTGATCGCTTAGAAATAATATAGATGCTTCAATTAAATACAGTGAGTAGAACACATCTTGGCCTTTGTAGTGATCGAGTATTTTTTTGATAAGCTTTTTTATAAGCTTAGAAAAAAATATGCGTCTGACCTATAAAAAATGGTTAAAAGTGAAAAATCTCCTGCTTAAAAATCCTTTTTCTGGTATTGTTTTATTGAATAATGTAGCTAATTAAGTTTCTTATAGAGTGATCGGAAAACATTTTAATTGAACTTCACAAAATAAAATAAAACGTGCATTTTGGCGAAGTTTCTTTTCAGTGAATAAAATAGGCGGTACCCGACGAATTTTTAACTGCGAATTTCATCCTTATGCCATGTACTTACATGCCTTAGTCTACGCGGCGCTTCGATCTTTAAAAATATACTTGCGGAATAACAAAACACTGTTGTTGGCTAGAGATTAGGGTTTTTATTGGTAAACGCCCAAAAATCGTTCGCTCCGCCCGGTTCCGAAGGAGTCAAGGACTAGTGAATCGTCTTAAATGGAATAGTCTGAATTTTCAACAAATCAATTGCAATTTTTAAAATGGCAATTACTCAAAATAATTTTTTGTATAAAATATTATACTATTGGTAGGCATTTCTTAGATTCTCCAAACAAACACTTGCAATTTAGAAAATTATACTTACATTCATAGTAAAAGTTCCAGAGTTCATTGTACCATATTTACAGACAAAGCCACAACCTAAATTGCTTTGCAGCAGAGCTCAAATTTGAGTTCGAGGGGAGGGTGAAAAATATCTTTAGATTTGGGGCGGTGAGTCAAATATAATTTGCAAAACTTTTTTGTAGCGTGTATACATTATACATCTCAATCACGATAAAGTTTTCCCTTTCGAAATTGGATAACACAATTTATAACCTTCACCCAAAGAGTAAATACTCGTCAAAAGTTGGCAACAGCAACAATAATAGGGGAGTGGGTTGAAATCGGAAATCATACTACTACCAGGCCCACTAGCACACTCGATCGATAAGGATTTATAGGCTAACTATCGGTAACATCTCATCGTTCCCTAGCAAGACTGCAAATCGCACACGAATAAGTGACAGTTCACAATGAAACGAATAAGTGTCCTTAATAATAATTGTTTGTTCGATAGCGATCTGCAGTTGTCCTAGGGAACGATGAGAAGTTACCGACGATTATCCTAACGCTCCTTATCGATCGAGTGTGCTAGGGGGCCTGGTCGACAGCTCAATATCAGAGCGTGTCGGATTTGAGACGTTGTTGTGACGTATTTCCCTAAAAAAAGTATTCTCTAAAATTTTTAAATATTCTCTAAAGTTATTTATTTCCTCATAGTTTTACCGAAATTGTCGATTTTTATAATATATTATCAATAAAGAATTAAAAATGTGTAGTAAATTGAAATATTTCAAGCATTTTTACAATACTTTTTTAATATTTTATATAATACTAGCTGACTCGCCAACACATTGCTGTGGCTAACGAAACACAACGAAATCTACTGGATGTTTACCTAACCTAGATAAAACCACGTAATGTGTCAATAAATTAACTCACACCGCCATCTGTCAGAAAATTATGCAACTTACAAATAATTTCAAATAATTGTCCCACAAAAAACATTTAATTCGCAATAATAAATATTGAGGTCAATAATCGAGATAAAAACTATCATATCTTTTAAGTTGGACCAAATTACACACAGTAAGCCAAATTTCATCAAAATCGGTTAAGTAGTTTCGGATTTTACCTCGGGCGAACATTGTGACACGAGATTTTTATTTTTAAAGATTATAAAAATAACTTTACTAATAAGACCAAGCAGAACACGGGTAGATCAAGAGTACACCAAAATACAAGTTAATGATTAAAGCCTATTTTTTTTCTATACAAATTTAAATGTTTACCTTCGTACATACAACACATCCAATCATAATTACTCTCTCACTAAATAATTTTGTAGGATATTTGGATCAAGGGGTATCCATCCAAAATTATGTAAATTGTTTGCATATCATACATTACGACCATAGCCGGGCACTTTCGGCCGTAAAGGTGTCGTAAACAAAACTATAATATTGATTTAGTTCGTATAATTTGTGAGGTCGGTGGACTCATAATCACTTGGCAATCTGTGAATGAAAACAGAATCATTGTTTTTTTTTTCAAAGTTCAAAATTTATCGTGTGTTTACGGTTTTGACCACAATGTTTTTTTTTCAAAGTTCAAAATTTATCGTGTGTTGACGGTTTTGACCACAATGTTTATTTTCGAAGTTCAAAATTTATCATGTGTTGACGGTTTTGACCCCAATGTTTTTTTTTCAAAGCTTAAAACTTATCGTGTGTTGACGGTTTTGACCACAATGTTTTTTTTTTGCAAAGTTCAAAAATTATTGTGTGTTGACGGTTTTGACCACAGTGTTTTTTTTTTTCAAAGTTCAAAATTTATCATGTGTTGACGGTTTTGACCACAGTGTTTTTTTTTTCAAAGTTCAAAATGTATCGTGTGTTGACGGTTTTGACCACAATGTTTTATTTTTCATAGTTCAAAATGTATCGTGTGTTGACGATTTTTATCACAATGTTTTTTTTTTCAAAGTTCAAAATTTATCGTGTGTTGACGGTTTTGACCACAATGTTTTTTTTTTCAAAGTTCAAAATGTATCGTGTGTTGACGGTTTTGACCACAATGTTTTATTTTTCATAGTTCAAAATGTATCGTGTGTTGACGGTTTTTATCACAATGTTTTTTTTTTCAAAGTTCAAAATTTATCGTGTGTTGACGGTTTTGACCACAATGTTTTTTTTTGTTAGGTTTGTCGCAGGTTAAGTTTGTACGGTATTTATTTAAATCTAAGAACCTCAACTTATTTTGAGCATACTTTTTCTCCGACATAATTAGTCGTCTCTTATTTTACAACAGCTCAACACAGTAGGCTCTGAAGACAAAAATTCTCCCCAAATCATCTTTGGGGATACTTTGTGGATTTTCAGGAAATGAATGAGAGATTGTTCTGGGAAGGAAAAATGTGTGAAGGGTGGGTTAGAATCTGGGGATCATTGTGTCCAGGAGTGACGAACGAATGATTCCATCCCTCCCACTATGTTCCGCGAGAGCCCTGCTGGAGAAGTCAAAAGGCCTCCCTTAACCAGTCTCTACCGATATTGCCTCTGCCCACGCAATTGGTGGGCAGACGCATCCGAAGCCAAGACCCGGACAAACCTCACCCCATGAACCCTGGCATCCCTGCTAAGTCACCAAACGTAGCTAACCACTTGGGGTGACCTATGGCAGAGGTGTTGGTTATCCATAAATGGTTCCCGGGGCGGCGTTACCCATACCCGCCTTTCTTAACCGCTTAACTTATAATAATGAATCTGAATTTCAACAATTCATCTTATTTCACAGATAATTTTCAATTTCTGTGAAAGTTCTAATAAGTTCTGCTATTATTTCATTACAGGCAAGTTGCTTCACAGAACTGAAATAATAAGATGAATTGTGATGAATTATTCAAATTTTGTTAAACAACCCGTCCTTAGTAATTAATTGTCTGATTATAATTACCGGTGTATGACAACATATTTAATACAATGTGCTCCTTAATGATACATTATTATTATCTTTATTGTGATATGTAAAATTAACATACATAACATCTAATTAATCACAGAAACCAGTTTTCACTATATGTGACAAACGGGAAATATCTCGATTAGGTAGCAATGCGAGAAACGCGATTGACATAAACCGGTGTTGAATTTTCTATTATAAAACATTGTTTATGATTTAAAGTTACCTTTCTAAGATAAAGGTTATTGTATTCAATTTAACACTTTCGAACCTGAAACAATACTTTTATTTTTATTTTATATATTTTTTTTATTTTTATTCGTAACATATTTCTTTATACAGTTTTTTTTTACATGCTTTTCGACTACCACACTAGACACATGTCCGTATACTGGCAGTGATCAAAATATTTTAATGTTGATAGCACTCAATTTGGGAGTAAGGTATGGCGGGTATGTGTATAGCCGCCCCGGGCACCATTTATTTGACAACCAACACCTCTGCTATAGGTAGTGTTCACCCCAAGTGGTTGACGGGGTGAGGTTTTCGGCAAATGCTTGACCAAGGGAGACCTTTTGACCTCGTCAAAAGGTCTCCCATTGCCTTGCACCACATTGGAAGGGATTCGTCACTCCTGAACACATTGACCCCAGATTCCTACCCACCTCTCGTACATTTTTCCTTCCCAGAACTTCCTCTCCTTTCTTCCATAAAAAAAAAACCCTCCAAAGAGCAACCCCGAAGGAGGCATATATTGGTTAAAAATATTGGTGTGTTTTTTGTCAATGCAAAGAAGGTTTATTTTACTTAATTATGATTTTTTTTTAATATAAAGAAAGACGAACATTCCCGGATAACGAATAACTTGACAGTAGTTTTAATATCTTCTACTACGACCTTGGCTTGTGTCGTGATGGAGGCCTTAGCCAGTCGAGAAATTGAACTCACGACGTCTGGGTGGGGCCGAGCACTGACCGGTCTAAATTATTATTAATTCTATACAGTATATAATTAAATAATTTCATACATAAAAATTAAAAATTAACATGTGAAAAAACATTTCTACTATCGATAACTTTTCAATATCGGGTCGTCGATAGGCGAAACTATCGATGATTTTATACCGTTTTCTCGAACACGGCCGCACTTTTGATAGCCAAACTGATATTGATAGGGAATAAATATAAAATGTGTATACGATGGCAGCTCTGGTCCGTCTATGGAGTTACTTACATATTATATCAAATGGCTTCGTAAAAATACTAACAAATTGACAATTTCGAATTGCAATACTAACTTTAATAGGGCTTCGCACGTACTTTTTGAGACTAAACGGGATTTAATTAGTTAATGAGGTATTTAGTCAAATTTCAACCACTTTTGTTTCTCCTATATCAAACGGAATAAATTGATCACGGCTTAGATGAATTATTTAAGTTTGTGTTAACGATTATTATAACGTTAACGTTGACGATAACGATCATTATAAGGTTAATCCCGTTAACGATTTTTTTCAAGTGTAAGAGCTTCATTAGTTCACTGCCATACATTAATAAGCAAGTTATTTGCATAACGATTTTTTTTTTGTAAATAGACAGCTTTACGCTCGAAGGCCGCGCTAAAATTTGTCAATCCAATCCTTACCAATTATTGATCGTGCTCTGATTTAGTCAATATCATATTGATAAAGGGTTTTGTCGATCGTCTGTGCTAGAGACCTGCTGAACGAATAACTAAAATTCGTTAAGTCAAAATTGCCTAAATTAATTAACTAAATTTTATAGCAAAATCGTCAATTTTTATTCACTCCATGAGAGGGGTGGGGGGGGGGGGGGGGGGATTCTGAAAATCCATGTGTGTATTTTCAAATATACGTAATGTCCGAAAGGGTTAGATATTATTATATGTGAAATGTGAAGGGATATTATTTTCAATGTTACGTTTCCTGTTTACCTTCCGGTTGGTGATCGAGCTATTAGCAAGTATATGACGTTCAATTTAAAAACGCCTTGGTGCGATTTTATTACTTAACCGTGCGAGCTAAAGAATAGACAGATATAATACAGACATACAAACTGATCAGTGTTCTATGTAATGAATATTGTTCAATGAATTCCTCTATCTTTAGTCCATTATCACATATTTGTAGGATTTATAAAAAAAATCTAATTAAATCTTTAACCTTAAAACATTTTAAAGAATCTAGAGAATATTTATTTTGTTATATTTTGAATGTACAATATATTATTTTTTAGTGGTTTTACTAAAAAAAATTTTTTTGAAAATTTGCCACATTTTGACAACAAAGCAATTAGAGGTTTTGGAAATAGTGCCATAATATGCCAAAAAGCGCTCGAGTGGTTAATAAATATATGTTTTTAATTAAATTAAAACAAGTAACTTTGTGTACACCACTAATACACTCACAATTATCGACATGTTTGGAAACCAAATAATAAACCAGGATAATAAGAACACGAATAAAAATAACAAACAAGTACAAATAGGCAAATAAGAACTATAGACAAACATATTATGGATAGTGGTGATTACTTAAACTTTAAAATATCATAAAAAACAATTATGTACAATGAAATATAAAAAATATTTTAGAATATTTAAACATTATATAATATATAAATTTATCTTTTCTATATATAGATATATATATATATATATTTTATTTTTAATAATTATCAAACGATAATCAGATTGTTTAAATAACATTACAAATGTAAGTATTAATATGAAAATAAATTTAAGAGATAGCTATTTAAAAAAAAAATGGTTATTAATTATATTTAATTTACCATTAAACACATTTAACATGATTATATTTATAATAACAATTATTTTAAGTTATAAGCAATCGAAGTATATTAATACGGTTATGCCCGTACGGTTCAAATTAAGGAACCCTACTTCGAGTAAAACTCCAACGCCACACTGTATGGAAACCGTTCTGAGCCGTGCGTGAACGTGCAATTTTCCACGGAGCTGCTGCCGTAATATACACACCTATCACTCGCTTAGCGGGTTTTTAACTGCTAGTAATTATTATTAGCCTGAAACACACATCCATATTGAAAAAACTTTCTTAAAAATAAAGTTGGTTGTTTGCAAGGGAAAAAAATGTAATAAGCGGTAATTGTATTGTTGAATAAAACATTAGTATATATTGAATCATTTGGCGGGTATGAGATAAGCCGTAAGCTTAGTGGATAGAGCTCCTGACCGTCAATCAGAGGGGCGCGGGTTCGAGTCCCGTCGACGCCATATATCTTTTTTCGGGAGGTTTTTTCAATACGGATGAGTGTTTCAGGCTAATAATTATTGCTTATAATAATTGTTACCCTTTGTGATATGCATAAAAAGTCTTGACTTGAACATTAGTTTATCAATTTAATAATAATTAATATTTATAATAATTTATTTTTGTTATAACAACCTGATTTTCTTTCTTGAATTGATTTATTGAAAAAAAAAACTTTTTTCGCTATCCTGAACAATTAACATTTTGTCCTTTTGCCATTTCAAATATCCGTGGTCGATATATACGTAGGCAAAATATTAGTTTTAATTATGGGCACAAATATCTGCACGTGTATAAGCAAGCTGCATTCTAATGCAATCTGATCGCCGTGCAATCGCGGGACAAGGAAGTGCATCGGTTTTATGGTTCCGGTGCAAACAGATAAGCCATTTCGTAATACCGACTATAGTCTTTTCCGCCAATGTTTAAACTTTAATCTGTCCGGACCATCAATTTTTCGACCTATTCGTTCCGGTATTGGTATCTTAATATTGACCTATCAGGGACCTCTAGATACTTACCGACCTATACTTCAATCTGGTGATAATGCATGTCAGGACGATGAATTTTTTTTTTGATATTTTATTTTTATTTTATATCAATGAACAGACGTTTTGACAGCCCAGACCTGCCAGGTGTAATTATTTATCGTGTACCCAATAAATATAATACTAGACTTTATGCTCCATTTAATAATTTGGGAGGCGGGTATGGGTACCGTCGCAGCTCTGCCACAGGACACCCAAAGTGGTTTGCTACGTTTGGTGACTTAGCAGGGGTGCCCAGGTTCACGGAATTAGGTTTTTCCGGGACTTGGGGGCGGATGGGTCTGCCGACCATTTGCGTGGCAGGCCGAATCGGGAGAGACTGATTGAGAGAGACATTTTGATCTGGATGATGGACATTTTGATGGACCCTCTCGACCCATCGCCTTGCACCTCGCCATTTATTTAAGGACATATTTATCCCCAGATTCCTACCCACCCCTCAAACCTTTTTCCTTCCCAGGACTTCTTTTCTCCCCTTCCCTTAAAAAAACCTCCACACAGCATCTTCAAAGATAGGCCCTGTAGGAATTCTTTCCCCAGGGCCTCCTGTGTGGAGCTAATGTAAATAAATGTAGTTCTTTTACTAATTGTATGCACTATTCTTGTTTTCAAATATATTGCATTGTGCTGGGAAAGCGTGCTAAACAAATTCAAGTAAAAAAACGTTACTTCCGTTAAGCATATTTTATTTGCAAACTTTGACACCTCGTATCTCAGAACAAGAAAAAGTTCAGTTAGAACCGTGTCCAACGAATTTGACGATATAATATTATTACATACTCGCAGATATGCAATAATATCATACCTTTAATTGGCCGTTGGCCCACCGGTGGCCACCAATGTTTTTTTTTTTTTTTTTTATCATTATTTAATAATATTATTAGTAACAACAGTTGTATAAACTACCAAAATCTGAAAGAATTGTTACTGTAAACTTATAAAATGCGACATAAAAAAATTCTGAAGTGACGTTTGATTTTATTTGAAAAAAACCTGGCCTACCAAAGGTTAAGTGAATCAGTTTGCTATTATTTTATTTAAGTATCCATTTTCAACGCCCTTGTGGACTTTTACATTATAAGTGTATGTATGATACAGAGACACAATGTACAGAGATACAGAGACACAAGACACAAACAATGAAGATAAACATAAAGGAAAGAAAATTATATAAATGGAAAAAAGAAATAGAAATAAAAAAAAACAGACCATAGTTTTTTGTTTGTAGACAGCATAAATTAATAATATAGTGTAGGTTGTATGTGAATAATAGAACATTTTCAGGTGAATAATTTAATACGTTAAATATGCCGATATTTGAGGTGAATTTGTTTCCAAGTATGTGAAAGCGATGAATAGGTGTGTGTATGTGGTAATTGGTCCCAGAATTATTGTTAGAGAATAATATATTTTGCCGAGTTTCTCGATTAGGTACCTTGAAGTTGGTGAGATACAGAGTTCACAATAGTCTAATTTGGAGTGAATAATTTTAAACAAAATAGTATTTTTATAAATTATATAATTATAAATTTTTTAGGGAATGCATGTTAAGCGTATTTAGTAAGAATGTAAAGTTTATGTTCTGAATAGGTGTGTAATTTGAAGTTAATAAATCGTAAAAATTGGTGCTGCATACGTTTAATATTTCTTGTATGATTTGATAGTATGGGGACCACACTACAGAATTATGTTCATCTTATATTACATTTATTAAAATAAAGCGGTTTCTATGTACATAAAAACACAACAAATTTCTTTGTTAAATGCGAAACTTTATCACCTGTGGTTTCCAGTAGTTACAGATTTTTTTTTATTTCAACAAATTCCAAACTGACTCCTGCAACAACTGACCAACTTAGATTGTAGAGCGTTCGAGAAGACAGGACTATTTACAACCATTTACTGTAATAAAAAAAAAACATAATTTTTAATCCAATTCCGGTTATACATTATGTGAAGCTATCATCGTGAAACGAAGAATACCACCCAAGAGTTCCAACTATTCCTGTCTGGAGCCAGTGAGACTATGACATCCCCAATGTGCGAGTCTGAAAGTAATGGGGAGAGGAAGGAGATGGGGAAGAGAAAGGTGGATAGTACCTGGTAGTAAATTTATTTGCGAATTCCGTGATTTGAACCCGCGATCTTTGGATTGCTAATGTCCTCAGATTAATTGTAATTGCTAAGAGGCCGTCAAAATTGGTTATTTAATGTATGCCTTACTCAAATTTCTTCGGTTTAGCTGATTGTAAAACGTTTGTAAAAATTGTAAAATGATTAAGTATTTTAATTATATAATATCATATATTTAACTATATAATAACCCCCCCCCCCCCTATACACACAAGCCCTGCTTTATTATGGGGGTACATACATATATATTATATAATTAATAAGTGTATAAAATGTATTTGTAATTTATATATCTTTTTTGAATTATTAATAAAAAAAATTTTTTTTTAAATTACATAAAACAATTTATTGACCTATTTTTCCTTCCAAGTTAAAAAATTAATTGAATCTAGAAACTAACTAATAATATCAACATATCCTCCACAGAAGCACTTTCAAATAACCAAATAAAGTTTAACAAGGCGGTTTACCGTGAATGATTACTATGTGCGGTCAGTTACGTACATGACGCGTCTGTTAACAACTACAAAACACAGAACTAGGACTTTATTCTGTTTCCCCCTGCAACTGGACAGTGGACAGTGACCAGCGGTCAATGGCGGGCCGGACGTGGTACGTGGTCATCCGTACAACTGTCTTGTCGTGCGGTCGACCGCTTATTTGTTGCTCAAATGTTTCTCCTGGAAACTGGACAGTATGTGTACTTGGGGTTAACCAATTTGGCACGTGTATTGTTTATTTATTTATTGTTTGAAACATTTACAGAGTGTTAACAATTGAGCCCTTGCCCGGAATTATGTTGTATCCAACAAAACTATCAATGTTGAGTTAATGATGAAATAATGTTGGGCATATTATTACGCATCTTTTAAGATGGGGATTATGGTAGTGAAAATTTTTTTGGGCCTGTGGCAGCATTTTAAAGATTGATTTGTGGAAGAATGTTGTATAAGGCCGTTTATCAAAATCGTGGATCGTGGTTTAATTCATGGGAATAAATGGAGAAAACAAATGTTATATGGCTTCATCTAGAAAGACTTTAAAGCCAAGAAGCTGAAGAATGCAGGAAAGTAGAATTTTTCCAGCAAAAATATTGTTAAGGCTGCTTTTTAGCCGTTGAAATAGTTTTGTCGAATAATGTTGTTGCTTTTTAAGCTCAAATGCATCAATGACATATGTAAACAGATGTTAGAAGAGCATAGTGATTTCTTGAAGGTACGAAAAGTAAAAAAATCCATTTTGTGGAATAATGTTGCCTGTGAAATTTTTATATACAACATTTTTCCA
This sequence comes from Limnephilus auricula, assembly GCA_951813805.1. Classification (NCBI taxonomy): domain Eukaryota; kingdom Metazoa; phylum Arthropoda; class Insecta; order Trichoptera; family Limnephilidae; genus Limnephilus; species Limnephilus auricula. Next base: position 15,861,211 of record OX638404.1, read on the forward strand.
CAAAATCAGCACAAATTCTTGTAATAAATTCTATTTTAATAGCCTTTTTCTACGACTTTTCCATTAAAAGTCTTAAGAATTGTATGTTTATTGTATTTTAAATATAAAATGTTATAAAACATAACGGGTTTCGTTTTTTCCATTTATCTCGGAACAAGAATATTGTTGGATACATTATTCCGGGCAAGGGTTCAATTATTACATTACTCTCCAATAAAAAAATGTTCACAGCACGCGTTATATGTTTTAGTTGTCACTAGGCGGAGATTCTAATATTTAAAAAAAACTGAATTAATAATAATCAAAATTAAATAAAGAGTGGCCCAATCATAACGCACGATGTTTATATAAATAAAACAAAAAGTTTTCAGAGAATTATCTTAATTTTTTTATTATGATAGAAAGATCTATGACAATTATGTGTGAAACAAAATATCGGCCAAATGCTCGCCACGGCTTCGGTGGCATACCTCTATCCAATGGTCCATATTTTCAATGACGCTGAGGCATAATTAAGGTTCAATGTCGTTAATGTGCCGATCATCCTTTAGCTCTTGAATTGTTCTTGGCTTATTGACGTACACTTTTACCTTTAAATATCCCAAAGAAAGAAGTCCAACTGTGTCAAATCACATGATCGTGGATCGTGGCGACCAATTGACATAGCCACGACGAGCAAAACGGCAATTGAATTTCTCGCGCAAAGAGCCACTTTTTCGTTGGCTGTGTGGCAAGTGGCACCGTCCTGTTGGAACCACATATCGTCCAACTCTATATCCTCAATTTCTGGCCACAAAAAGTCCGTTATCATCGCGCGATAGCGAACACCATTCCTGGTAACTGCTTGGCCGACCTCATTTTCGAAGAAGTACGGCCTGAAGACGCCGCCAGCCCATAAACCGCACCAAACAGTCACTCTTATGGATGCATCGGCTTTTCAACAATCACTCGTGGTTTCTTATTTGCCCAAATGCGGCAAATGTGGACACATTTGGTCGATTATGTTGACAAAAAAAAATCACCAAGTGCACGAAATGCATTTTATTATCTTCTATAATCTTACAATTGTGTAACTCTCCATGGTTGAATTTGTCAAATACTGAAACAAAGAAATTTTCAAATAAAGTTCGGCAAAAAACTTGACATTAAGGTGTGACTCACAATTAACATCGTGCGTTGGTGGACCACCCTAATAAAACATATAAAAATGTATAAACTTATAAAAAATGCGATATAAAACATAGTGAGTGGAAATTACTTACAGAGAAAGATAAAAAAATATAAAAAACGTAATAATAAAGCAATTACATAACTGTTCTCCATGACATCATGGTAGAAGATTGTTGATTTGGTTTTTAAAGTATGCGAGATTGTTTGAGAAGATATCTATACGGTCACATTCACGTTTTTTGTTTGGTTGTGATAATTGTTCGAAAAATGTGTAATTTTTATATTTTTAATCATAATTTTGATTTGCAAATCGATTGAAAACCGAAAATTCCTGAATTCGAATTGGCTCCCACGTCGCTTTGACGCATACGAAGCCATTTGTTTCCGTACTATTTCCCAGTGATTCTTCTTCCTTCTCACACGTCTAAGGCTGCCTTTACACACATAATTTTTTTCGATTTTTAATTTAAGATGAAACCCGATGGTCGAGAAATTTGAAAAGTAGATTTTACTAAATTGTTGCTGTCACTGTTGCTCTTACTCCACCGGATATTGAGCGAAAGGGACAATGCACCTCGGGCTACTAATACCTAACTAAAATCGAGGTTTTGTATTCCCCACTTTTCTCCTCAAAAAGTGGACTGATTTTCAATTTTTTTTTTTTTAAACATTATTTAGTTTGTATACTGAACGTCTTTTGACTGCGTTTAAAACAGTCAATTTTATTGATTTTTGGAAGGTCATAACTTCTATAAAAAGTAACTTATCAAAAAAAAAGTACCGACACGCTAGTAGTTGATATCTATTTTATGTAAAAACAATATTTTCTCTAGGGTTAAAATCCAGAGAGATAAATAGGGATTACGTTTGTATGGAAAAATCACCGTCGGGTATCCCCTTAAGTCACTCACTTACGCAAAAACCAATATAAATATGCCCATTGGAAAGAAGTCGCTTAGGTGAGCGGCATACCTTACTGGAATAACTTACGTGTGTAAAGGCAGCCTTATACTACGACAACTAAAATGACAGAAGGTACTAGAACCTCGACAGAAGGTCCGTCCTCTGGCTGAGTGTAGTGTAAAGGATTGGTCACACGAAATAATTTCGACAATTAAAAAAAGGAAGCTCGAGACTCTCGTCGAAACAATTGAAACAATCGACTGCCAACCAGAACACGACAGTGGATTTCAATATTGAAATGGGTATGGAAAGAAACTCGGCAGCGAATTTTCGTTTGTTTTTGGGGTGTTATGCCGTGTTGTGCTGCCTCCTTCTTTAGCCGACGTTTCGGACAGCGTTGCAGTGTCCATCATCAGGACAGATCCGGCAGATCCGTCGATGTGAATTTGTTGTGTTAAGTGTGTGCTTATTTATTTGGGCAAGCTTTGTTAATACTTGAATAGTTAGTCCTTACCATATATGAATTGTAATACTTTGTAATACATGTATTTTAAAAACGACTTAAAATATCAAATTTTGTAATGTTTTTAAAATAATAAAATGAATTGAATTGAATTACTTGGAAGCGATACCGTGTCGGATCTGCCCTGATGATGGACACTGCAACGCTGTCCGAAACGTCGGCTAAAGAAGGAGGTATCACAACACGGCATAACACCCCAAAAACAAACAACGAAAATGCTTTTGGCCGTGAAAATCTAAAAACATATCTCGGCAGCGAATGTCTGTTTTCATGAAATTGTTTGTTTTCCCCAGGGCGGCAGTTCAGCGACCAGGTTAAGGAGCTCGCGTACCGCTCCCGACTTCGCGCGTTAGAGCTGGAGGCGCAACGACAGGACCTGCTGTGCTACTCGCGCTGCTACAGCTACACGTACGTGCCCACGCTGGGGCTGTGCGCGCCCGCAGACCTGCTGGCCGCGCACCGCCCGCCCCCGCCCTCGCCGCCCAGAGCGCCCTCCTAGCAACACAGGTATGAAAAACCACCTACTTCTTTTTATCAAACTAATTAACCATCGTTTACCTGCCACCTGCCATACTCGCGTAAAAATATAAATATATTATTGCAACAAATCAATCTACACCTCTCAAAAATACGAGCGATGTTTCAGCTGCGAATCGCAGCACCGCGCGCTCCTCTCCGACCGCGCTTCTATAACGTGTCAAAAGCAGGAAATAAGAATGCAAAACGACGCACACGTCATATTAAAATGTTAACTGTATTCGACCCAAAAGGGTTGTGGACGGATTGTTCCACCAAATTTCAAGTTAAAAGTCAAGTTCTGTGAAATTCCTATTCAGGTTCTAAGTCCGGTGTTAAAAATAACTTATAAATAACAGAACTTGAATACAACTTTCACAAAACTTATAAATTAGCTTTGAAAATTGATGACTTTTCAAATTCTGTAAAACAAACCGTCCTTCGTTTCGTAAAAGGCTACAAATCTCACCTTATTTGGATATGGTTCTAACTTCACTTTACAGTGGTAAGAACTATGACACCTAAGAACATGTTCTTAGGTGCCAAAGTCCTTTCCATCGTAAGACGTAGTTAGAACCCTGTCCAACCAAGGTACGAAATTACAAATTTCGGTAAAAATTACAAATGTAGCAATCAGTGCCATCTGTTGGTAGAGTTACCTAGTACACAATTTTACTAGTGAAATAATTATATTATATTGCCTTTCGTTGAATCTAGAAATTTTCTTTATTATCCAGTAATTGACTTATAACATACATAAATAAAGCTATTATTTGGATATTTCAAATTTGGAATCAAATCTTTGGGGCAATCAAACATTGGCTAAAGTCTGCAGCATTGTTAAGCAACAACTTACAAAGTCAGTTTTTTTAATGTCAATTAATTCTTTGATTTCCGACTGCGTACCCTGATTAAAAAGTCTGTGCACGCCACTCGCTGAGAAAATCTATATTTTTTTTTGTGCGTTCCCTTTCCGATTCAAGTTGATGGCCGTTTTAATGATTTAGTAAAGATTATTTTTCAAATGTGAAATCGTCGTATTTATTTGTAATGTTTTATTCGTTTTTTTTTAATGTTATGGTAGTATGTACCCTGCCTGATGAAAGTTTAAAAAAAAGAATTGTCATTGAGGTAAGGAAGTTTCTTTGGACAAATTGTGTAATTCCTTATTTGAAATTTGAAAAAAAAAAAATAGTTAAAATGTTTATGTGGTTTGTAATTATGTAGATAGGTATTTAAGAGCGATTGACCAGCAGCTGAGAAGAAAAGTTTAAAAATGCTTGCAACTGTACAGGGAGGTTCCAATGAGAAAGATCGATTATTCCCCGTATAAATATTTAAAATTAAAAATTTATTAAAAACTTGCTTTAATATATACCTACATTCAAGTAAGCAATAAAAATGCTCAAAACGCACGATGATAAATCATTAAATATAGTGTACTTCTTGTAAGTATTTTTTTAACATAAGTATTTATGATTTTTTAATATTGTCTGAACAAAATAAGTGTGTTAAAAAATTTGAAATATTTTAGTTTGTAAGACCTTAAATAAAGACCTTAAATTATTTTTTGTAATTTTTTTGTAATTTTCGTAAATAGAGACATACTATTTGTACAATAACTGAGTTTTTATAATTGGATGTTCTCACGTAAGTGCGAACATCTGTAAAAACCCAGTATAAATAAATAAATAAGAAAAACTGAGGTATTTTTGTCCAAAACACGTTCTCGGATTTATTTTTTTATGATTTTAATTTAACTAAAATTTAAATTTTTAAAACTGTGTTGACTAGATTATGTATATATTTATTTTCTTGTGTGATTATATGATTTTAAATTTGTGTTGTTTCATAGAATCTATCATTTGAAAATTGAACAAATCTGCCAACGACCAACGGTATAACCTTAGTATATTAAAAATACACATAGTTTTTCAAAATTTGTAAACTGCGTGTTCCAGATAAAATAACAATCTTTCAAAATCAATTTATGCTTTTTTTGTAAAAAAGAGTCAATACGTCTAGAATTTGATTTAAAAATGGTAATTTCCGGTATTCTCTGGTAATGCCCTCTTAAGTACCGGATTTCAAATCTTATGATTTCGGCGGAAGTTTTGGTTTCAATTTGTTAAATAAGAAATAAAAAGAAATATATTTTGAACGCGAGGTGTGCTTACTTAGCTTATCATTAATCGTAGTTTTAATAATATGTTAAAAAATCTTTCTGAGAAACTTGATTTTGCTTGCCTTTAAAATATTGTCACTGTCAATCTCTTATGTATGGACTTCGGCCATCACAGTATTAAATTTTATTGAGTTCATTATGAGTAGGTATGTTTATAATATCAAGGTAATGGAAAGTTAAGTACTTTTGTCGTACAGTGTTCATATAATGAATGGGTCTTACTCACCATCCGATTTAAAGCATTGCTTAAAATTGGAAGTTTCCTCCAGACCATCAGAGTTGCAGTGTGTGATTGCCTTTGCGTTGTGAACACGTATTCGTAGCACTCGCCCTGCACGCAAACATGTCATACAAACATGTCATACAATTACTATATTATATGTAAATTTCATTATCATAAATTCATTGCTGCATTAACTGTAAACCTCATTATCATAATTATTATATTATCAGTAAACGTACTTCATTACCTTAAATTATATAATCTGCATACTTCACCCGCCATAACACAGGGACATCCCTAGCATGGCGGGCGAAATAACACAATATCTACACTATGTATAAAATTATTTTAATAAATACATAAATAAATAGCTCAGTTACTTTCGATTTTTTTTTTCAAAAGAAAGACACATTCCCAGGTTACGAATAACCTGACAATATTTGAAAATCTTCTTATAACCCCACGGTAAGCGGAAGGTGTTGCTTGTGTTGTGATGGAGGACTTAGCCAGCCGAGGAATCGAAAATGCGACGCCCGGGTGGGACCCAAACGCTATGCACACTCAGCCCTGACCGGTCGATATTTCAAAGGATTCGATTCGCGTTGGCTGTATTGGAAAAACACAATAACCTTATTCTTAAAAGAAAATATTGGGCAAAAAATAGTCAAAAAGCGTAAGTTTAGCAGCATAAACAAACGTAGCAAGGGAATTGAACACTGTCGATTTCAGGAATTTAACTAAAATAAAATAAAAATATTTTATACAAAAATGAATTCACTTTTACACGCCGGGATTTTAAGCCGCAACCCACAACCTACGGATTCGTAGTCGGGAGACTTACCCTTCTACCATGAAGGCAGTATAAACGTACTTACCTACATATTTTGGTAGATGTACCTGTATTATATTTTTTTCGTAAGTAGTAAGTTAATTATTAAATAATGTAGGCCTCGCTTTTTCATTACGAATAACTAATCATTTTTTTAACGAATTAATATCAGTGGAAAAAAATAATGTATTCATTCGCAAATCTGTTGCGAAAATAACTAACAGCATATTAATGGGTCGATAAACAACCGCACGGAACGCTCCCGTCGAGAAATGACGAGTAATTGGGGGTTTGGTCAGAATCTTGCCTACACACGATCGGTCTAGCTGCAGATTTGGGGAGAAATTGGAAGCGATCCTCTTGCGACGGTCCGGCAGAAGAATAATAACAATTCGGCTGTCGGTTGTTCACACTAAATATTAGCCGGTTCACACGGGGCGATTTTTGTCGGTCAACTTTTTTGTTGAAAGCTAATTGACACGTGTGAACACTTTGTCAACAAAGTTATCAACTTTTTTTGTTGCTAGCGAAAGTTGATAGCCCGTCTACTTTTGTCGTTCAAGTATGACTATCGCCATTTTGGTTTTACTAATCCTTCGAGTTTTACATCGAATCGTCGCGTCTGAACACATGTTTCAAGTCGCTTATCATTTTTAGTTACTCGCGGGAAAAGTAAACGTCAGGCGTTTCATTTATTCGGTACTAGTTCCTACCTGAATAATATCTGAAATGGTCGGACGATTTAATGTTCAGATTTATGGATCTGTACCAAAGCCATCCCTGTCTTTCGGATCAAAAACAAGAAGTATACAAAAATAGAATATTATTTTTGAAATGTAAATAATATTATTTTGAAAAAAATTGTGTTGGATGCGCCTAATTCACTCCTTCTCATGATCCATTTTCTCACCCAAGTACGACGTTTTTTATATTTTTTCATAATCTCCAGCTCCTCTCACAGAACATTAGAAATTAGATAGACGCACGCACTAACAATTTCAGTTGACGCCATTTTGAATGTCAAAATCGGTTCAACTTAAATTGAAACGTGTGAACAAAATGTTGCTCAACTTTTTTCGTAAAATAAAAGTTGGTCAACAAAAATCGAAACGTCAGAACGCCCCATATGCGATTTGCAGAGGCTGCATGCAGTCTTGCTAGCAGTGATTTAAATCGGATCGTGTAAAGGCCGTTTAAGAATGCAACTTTTTTATCGTTCCATTACATAAATCGGTTCTGCGGGCGAAACCTCAAACAACTTCCAAAATACACACCTACTTATGGTTAGCCGTTTATTGTTTCGCTTTTATCTGTTCAGAAGCGATTTTCGAAAATGACTTGTATTTTATTGCGTCGGTCGTAACGTAAAAAGCTTTCGAAAACAAGCTTGTTAATGTGTTTTTAAATTGAAAAATATTTTTTAATATTCTAAAATTTTAATGGCTATTACAATAACAACATATTCGATAAAGTAAACCTCAAGTAAGTATTGCGGTGCATGTCCCAAGAAAAAAAGAAGAAAAAATCTGCCCAATGTATGAAAAAAAAGTACCTACTACATATTTACTATGATATTTTTTCGATCAATTTTCTTACTACAATCTTGGTAATGGACTGCATACCCTACACTGATTGATATAAGAAATAATTAAAACGATTGAATTGATGGCATCACCAATATCACTGAGTCACGTGCCAGATTTACTGTGCATTTGATTATATTTTGCCAGTTCTTTTTGCATATTATAGACGACAGCACTTTCATTTCAGCACAGAAAAATGTTATTCGAAAAAACGATAATTTTAATATTAAAAACGGTTAAAAACGAGACTGAAGTTCTTACGAACAAATTAAATTGGCGGGAAAATGTAAGAATAATTTGTTGGTATACGTACGAAATTACGTATACCAACAAATTATTCTTATGTTTATATCTCTCATGTTCCCGCCAATAAACATTGAAACCCTGTCAATTTGTTCGTAAGAACTTCAGTCCCGTTTTTACTATTAAAATGATCGTTTTTTCGAATAACATTTTTCCCCGTGTAGCTGGCACGTGGGTCGAGCGTGTTCTACTGTCCTTAGTGTTATAATAATAATATCCGCCGGAAGGTTTATTTTGTTTCATTGAATTCAAACTACCCGATTGCATTGGGACTACCTAACAGTATCCCATTCCATTTGTATTTGTTTGTATTCAAAGTTCCCTGATTAGATTACACTGTTGAAGCCATAGATAATAGAAACAAAGAAGATGGACCGTATGAAACGCGTTTTCCCATCTACTCACAGCGGCGCCCCCTTTATTTCTACCTGTAAACCAGACGACATTCGGCATTCTTCCATGCCATATCTCCCTTTCTTTATGTTTTCTATGATTGAACCTGGACGATGAACGTGTAGGCGAAGGGCTGGTCGAGCTCAAGGTATTACTATTTTTATTATACCTACGTATGAAACATCAGAGTAATTTATATTTTGAAACCCACACTGTTAGAAAGCGCATAAAACGGTTTAGTAGTCGCTTTTATTGTGCAGTATCTCATTTCAAGTTTATTTAATCGTAAACTTAACCGAAGCTTGTATCGACAGCAGCCATTGCCGCTAGTAAAATCCGCCCGTTAACTATTCTTCGGCAAAATCCATAACTACTCTGTGCGCATAAAGGATCACAATAAATATCCACTAATGAAGGAAAAAATACAGTGAATGTGTTGCATCAAAAGACAGTGAATCGTCGCTTCACTTCGTTTTAATCCAACAGACCGAAACACTAATCGGGAGAAATGGCACTTTAAACTTTTTTTCACAATAGAAGCACATACATTTTGGAGGACGTAAGACAAAGTGCGTTTTGAAAATCCCTTAAATAATTGCTCATAATTTTTTTTGAACGAGCATCGCATAAATAAAGGCTTTTTGAGAACATTTGCATACTTAATTCAATTCCACGAAATATGGTCTATTGGACAAAAACGAACTAGAGCGACGGAATGTGTTGCATCAACAGACAGTGAATGTGTTGCATCAAAAGACAGTAAATGTGTTGCATCAAAAGACAGTGAATGTGTTGCATCAAAAGACAGTGAATGTGTTGCATCAAAAGACAGTGAATGTGTTGCATCAAAAGACAGTAAATGTGTTGCATCAAAAGACAGTGAATGTGTTGCAGCAAAAGACAGTGAATGTGTTGCATCAAAAGACAGTGAATGTGTTGCATCAAAAGACAGTGAATGTGTCGCATCAAAAGACAGTGAATGTGTTGCATCAAAAGACAGTGAATGTGTTGCATCAAAAGACAGTAAATGTGTTGCATCAAAAGACAGTGAATGTGTTGCAGCAAAAGACAGTGAATGTGTTGCATCAAAAGACAGTGAATGTGTTGCATCAAAAGACAGTGAATGTGTCGCATCAAAAGACAGTGAATGTATTGCATCAAAAGACAGTGAATGTGTTGCATCAAAAGACAGTGAATGTGTTGCATCAAAAGACAGTGAATGTGTCGCATCAAAAGACAGTGAATGTGTTGCATCAAAAGACAGTGAATGTGTTGTATCAAAAGACAGTGAATGTGTTGCATCAAAAGACAGTGAATGTGTCGCATCAAAAGACAGTGAATGTGTTGCATCAAAAGACAGTGAATGTGTTGCATCAAAAGACAGTGAATGTGTTGCATCAAAAGACAGTGAATGTGTTGCATCAAAAGACAGTGAATGTGTTGCATCAAAAGACAGTGAATGTCTTGCATCAAAAGCCAGTGAATGTGTTCTGATCGTCTCACTAAAAATGTATTTTTTTAAATGTTTTCATAAACAATATTACTCTAATTAATTAATTTATTTAACGCTCCATAACCGATAATTGACGCAGATATCGCTAGTATTTGGTAACAAAACAACGTCATCGGTACCCAGGACTGCCTACAAACATTGGTGGGTGTGACTTACAGTACAGTTCCCTGCGGGATGCCAAAATTCATGGTCTGTGAATCGCTCAGAAAGCCATTTCAATTGTAACATTTGTATTTTTTTAAATAAATATAAACCAATTTTAAATTGACAATTTTCGTAGAAAGATGAGATTTTGGGTGTAAAAGTCTTTCTATGACCAATAAAAGACAAAATATGTTTCTACGGGTATAAATAATATAACGTTAATAATTTTAACCTATTTTATTGTTATCAAGCTTAATTTGTAAAACTCTATTTTTATTTTTATTTTTTTTATTTCTTCTGACTTTTTCTTCCCCACAGGAAAAACTTAACTCTCCACACACTTTTCCACAAATGATCATCTAAATATGTTTATATATACTAGTCAATCCATACTATGTAATTGTACTATTTAAGTATAATAAATACAAAACAATACAAGAACAACATGTCAACCCACCAGAGACCAATGGGAAAATAATCAGAGGGTTCGGCTTGGTAGAACTCCTAATTGGACCGATAAATCCTACTGATCCCTCAATATAATTATTTAAAAAATATATGAACTTAATTATAATAATATTAACTGTACGCCTACCGCACGAACATATCGTTTGGGCGGCAAATCAAAATCCGCATAATTTAAATCGTTGTTGAAAATACATTACTCAGTGTCAAAATAAAATACAAATAAGATTATTTTTGTATCTTTCGTGTATTTGAGGAATTTCATCTTTGGACACTATTTCTATCTTCAAAACTAAATCATTCTCCTAAGATGTAAACAATTTTCAAGGGGTGGCAATTACTATGCCCAGTGTCCGCTAATAAGCAAAGCTATTTAACGGTTCACTGACTTTATTCACAGCTGGAGTGGAATTTAATGACATAAGACGTTTTGCAGCATGATCAATATGGACATAAATAACATCATTTATTATCCTATGAATCAATGTTGGTCGCTGCGAAACTGATAAGAATTCCATGACAGTTGATCCTCCTACAATTGGCTCTCCGGAATACAAATATACAATATGTAGTCGGTTTATGGAAAAACGGTAAATCTACTTGCACAAAATATTATAAGTATGGGTCCCGAAGAGATGTGCCGAGAGAATGTATTTTCATTTAAATGCATCAAGGAAAAAATCGGGTCTCCGATATAAGATTGACAATGGGTATCGTTAAAGCTTGTAACACATTATGAGAATTGGGCACATTTTCAAATGTGGTGCCAAAATCATACATTATTGAGTTATCTTATTGTAGCGTTCAGGAACTGGATTGGAATAATGTCTTCAATGTTATCCTCAGTACTACACATTGAGTATATGTAATTAATACAGTAGAGGTTCGTTATATGAGATCGTCGTTTATTGAATACAAATGGTTACAAAGTAAACTTCCAGCCAAGCTGGCGGTAAGATTATTAATGGAAGCGCGGTGCAGCGCTCGCTAAAGCGCTGCCTTGAAATGACCCACTTCGGGTCGCAACTCCGTCAACGTTCGGAACGTTGCTCGGCGGTAGAGCCCGCCCATATATCATAGAGTAAGAGGCAGTGTTGCAAACACCACACTTATGACCGTTTAAAGTTTAAAGCAAATTTAGTACATATAAGCAAAATACTATTCATAAGATGATTCAATATAATATAAGCCTGAAATAGTAAAAAAAAAAAGAAAGTATAACATAAAAAAGTAAGTGTGTGTGTATACTCACAATATTAATTGTGTGTATTATAAACCATTAAAACAAAATAAAATAGAGTGTAATTTACTCGTAAGATATAGAACACGATTATATAGCACGATTTAAAAATAAAATATAGAAGTTGCCCTTTAAAAAGCTAATTCAATTTGACAAATATACAGGGTGTTGAGGATCGTACTTGACTTACTTTAACCAGTGATTCCTGACATTATTTGGAGTAAAAAATGAAAATGAAATTCTGGTCTCCGGTGACTTTTTTGTTGTCAATTTTTTTTTTCAAAAACTTTTTCTTTAATATCAAACAAAAAAAATTCTTCCGCATGTCGTCACTGGTCACTAAGCGAAGTAACCAACCAACCCCTCACCCCGCCCCTAACTTTCCAATACCGTATGATTTTTATGGTTTTGTAGAAAAAAAAAATTTTAACCGGAGACCAAAATTTCATTCGAATTTTTTACTTCATGTCAATGTCAGGAATCACTGGTTAAAGTAAGTCAAGTACGTTCCTTAACAACCTGTATACACGAGAGTGGACCGGTATTAGAAGTGTGGAGGGGCTATTCCGGGCAGCGCAAGATAGAGACATATTCACCAGAGTGATCGCCAACGTCGGGGGGGCCTGATAAGGCACATACGAGATGTATAATTAATGATAAGATCTGAAATTGAACAAATTGTAATGTATAAAAGATTGCTAGCAGGTACAGGAATACATTTATGGGAAAGGAAGCAACCGTAAGGGTTTCGCTTAATTCATTTCCGATATTTCGTGATTCGGATCGTGCTTCGGTTCGCAAATATGTATGTACTTAGCATAACATGACAATTATTATTATCATTAGGTACATCTATACACAGCGTCTGGAAACTCGTAGTACAAGCGGGAAACTGGTGATACTACATCACGAAATAAATAAATTTAGGAGCTGGGTCTACGCTTCGACATATTTTAAAAGACAACTGACATTAGCCCCCCATATGTAGATATGTGCTTTTGTTTTACTTTTATTTTCACTGTATTATGATTTCTTTATTGTTTTAATTTAGAATTTTTTTAAATAACTGTGATACTCATCTATTTAACTAAAATGTAAAAGCCCATAAGGGCGTGTGATAAATAAATAAATATTTCAGTTCTGTGAAGCAACTAGTCCATAATGAAATAATAACAGAAACTGAATAGAATTTTCACAGAACTTTAAAATTAGGTTTGAAATTTGATAAATCGTTTAATTATTTAACTACGAGGACGGGTTGTTGCACAGAATTTGCACAATTCATCAAATTTTAATGCTAATTTTCAAGATCTGTGAATGTTATATTCCAGTTCAATAACCCAAAAATAAATCACTATGCATTTTAATGGGCACAAAAAAATTCAAATTATAAGTGACCAATTTACGTTGGAACACAAATTTGTCGTACCTACATAAATTCAAATTTCTACCCAAAGAAACGCCTTTTTACGATGTTTAATTTTTAATATAATTTTTATTATATTAAAATAGTATATAGCGAGGATTATTTAAGTCATAAAAATAACTTGCCAAAGTGGCCTTTAGAATCACGCAAAGTTCATTTATTTAATGGCCTTTACATCAAAATTTAAAACACAATTAAAATAGCACATATCGGTACTAGAAAATTGCTATACCTTTTGATTAAAAAATAATTATTTCGTTTGGTTGGGTGTTTTGGCCTCAATCTCCAAATTTTAGTTTTGTATGAAAAGGGCCGCGCAGCCGTTCCCCTTGAGTATGTAAACATTTTTTTTTAGTTTTTAACATCGTTTTTGCAGTGTATATATTCCTTTATCTTGAAATAAAATAACTTATTTAAACATCTACCCACGCAAAGCTATATAAAAATAGTCAATTAGTTTATTAGCACTTTTAACCTTTAAAGTTGTTATTTGATAGCCTTGTGAGAAGTAGGTACCTTAGTACTATTAATTGATTTGACCCTGCCTGGAGAATTAAATCTCTAGCAAAACGCATAAAATGTATTTACCTTCACGGATATGCTGATAAAGTATCTTTCCATCAACCTTTTGTTACGGTAGTTTAAAATGAACTTCGTATACGGTACTTTATGAATCAAATGAACAATCCAAGCAAATATCTATAAAAAATGTGTCTCTTTTCGATTACGCAAATTTTGTCATAATTTTGTGGTTGTTAAAAAAACAAATAATATCTACGTGTATTTGGCTTTAGGGGTTATAAAGAATTCCATTGAAAAATATTATGGCTTTAAAAAAATATGTTCATATAGAATATAGACCAATAAACGCCGATTATGAATATATAAGTTTTAGTAAATAATATTAATCGTAGAGTTTAAAAAAATTATTAAAAAGTCCATTTTTAATAATGTCATTAAAACACACTGTCAAGTTGGTATTACTGATTTGTTAGTGGTGACGTCACTGCTCTCCATTCACCATTGAAGTTATATAAAATGTTCAACATTTCATGTAATTTCATGTTATTGGTTTATTTACGTACTAGATTTAGACATATATAAAAGTTGTTGTGTTAATTGAAACATTATTTATGCCCTATGTTTAACAATTAAAATGACGAAGGGAAAGGGCTATATTTACGGACAATCTGATAATTTGCCAGAGGTTGATACCGAAACGTCACGCTTTTCAAATATAATACGGACCATATACGGATAATGTAATAAATGCCGAATTTCGTGGAATAAATAATAATAAAAGCAACCAAGTTAAAAAGTCTTATTACTTTTTTTTGAAAGTCGTAGTTAGCTGTAACAAAATATTTTGGCCTGTTTGAGGTTATATGCATTTGGCCTGTTTGAGGTTATATGCAATTGGCCTGTTTGATTTATAAGCATATTCTCTTACACATCTTACGGTGACAGTGCTATTGGACAAGTACAATTGAAACGAGAAGGGGATTTGTGATTCGTGCACCTTATTGGTTTATTTATGCGTGCACCGTTAGAGCAAAAGTCACGCCTGAACACCCTGAACACACTTAGAAGCCCGACTTACGATGTCATTTGTATTTGCAATGAATAACAATAATTTTAATGTATTTGTATACAATAACAGTGGCGATGACATTTTACCTAATGTTTTTCTATATTAAAAGCAGTTAATCTTGAATAAAAAACGCCTCGACTTTTGACACCTAAAAATCACTGCTCCTCTGATTTTTCCATACAAAATGTCAATACCTGTTGAAAAACAATAAAAGTTTTGGAGAGTGATGACGTCACACGATCCACCATAGATACGGTGGTTTTCAGGGGATCATGAAAAATGAAAACTTTGACAATTATTTTAACTATTAAAACTAACTATAAATATAAATATGCAGTTATACGAGTTAGAAGTATTCATAAAAAATTGGACTCGAGTTCCTTATTGCTGCTTGACAGCTGATTTAGCGGAGCGCTGCGAAAATCGATGGTCGTGCGCGGTGGATACGATAACTCAGTTTAGGTTTGAGCTAAAACTAAAATCAAAAGAAGTTTCTGTAGCCCAAAAGCTAGCAAAATAAAAAAAAACAGGCCCGTTTTTAACCGTTTTTACGAATAAAATTATCGTATTTTAGAATAACATTTTTCTCCGTGCATTGGATAAAGATATTGGGCCCGACAATATTCAATCAGATAGATCAATAACATTATATTGGGTCTATTAAACTAATAAGCAATAGTTGAATGAAAGCAGAAAACATCTTCCGAATTTCATACAAACATCTTATTAGGTTTTTACCATTTTTAATTTAGAAATAACACTTAATGAATTTTTATACACTCCACTTGTAAAAATTAAAATAAAACATTTATGTATTTTTAAAAACCTATTTTTACATATTTTATGTTGCCAGTCGAGTGGAACTATAAAAAGTGCTGGTGCTAAATATAACATTTTAAAGGCCTCAATAAAATATCTATAAATATAAATCTTCCGCTACTGCGGTCTGAGCTTAATGCAATTTATTGAGGTAGGTTAATCTTTACGAGCGAGTACGGTTGTCAAATTAAATTACTGATGGATTTTTCTTTACTGTTGGGATAGGTCCATTCTATGCGAACTGATTTAATAAAAAAAATAAAAAAATATTAATAAAGACAATTAAAAATACAAAAAGGTCACCCGAAGTGGTTCGCTACGTTTGATGTTTTAGCAAGGATACCCGGGTTCATGGGGTTTGTCTGGTCTTGACGGCATCGGCCCACTAACTGCGTGGCAAGCCGGATTCGGTGAGACTGGTCGAGGGAGAGGGTTGGATTCATTCATCCGTTATTCCTGGACACACTGATCCCCAGATTCCTACACACCTCTCTTACCTTTTCATTTCCAAAACTTCATCTCCTTCCTTTTAAAAAGACCCACACTGCATCCCAAAGATGACATAGGACTTAAGATGAAACCCGGTGGTGGAGAAATTTAAAAAATAGATTTTACTAAATTGTTGCTGTCACTGTTGCTCTTACTCCACCGGATATTGGGCGAAAGGGACATAGCACTTCGGGCTACTAATACCTAACAAAAATCGAGGTTTTGTATTCCCCACTTTTCTCCTCCAAAAATGGACTGTTTTTCAATTTTTTTTACCAACTACATAAAAAAAAACTACTCTATGTCTGTACGTTTTGCTTTTTTTTTAAAAAACATTATCTAGTTTGTATACTGAACGTCTTTTGAAGGCATTTAAACCATTCAATTTTATTGATTTTTGGAAGTCATAACTTCTATAATAAGTAACTTATTAAAAAAAAACAAAAAGTACCGACACGCTAGTAGTTGATATCTATTTTATGTAAAAACAATATTTTCTCTAGGGTTAAAATCCAGAGAGATAAATAGGGAATACGTTTGTATGGAAAAATCACCGCCGGGTATATATTAAGGGATTTTTAAAAATTTTATTTAATGTAAAAAAAAACTCGTTAACTAATGCCTTTTTACTAAAGTCATATTATGATAGTCTTGATTATTGTGAGTTGGCCTATCAGCCCTCCAAATGAAAACGTTGACTTTTGGGAAAACCTGTATAAATGTACGTACTTACTCAGTGTCGGTCAACGTTGGCGCCAACAATAATTTACTTGTGAATTTTCATGAAGTTTTCGCGTATTTGTAATATTATATTTCAAAAAGGTGTATTCATATTTTTTTGCCAGCTATTTATTTGCCTGGCATTTTAAATCCTGCGGCATGTTGAGTAAATGCGTGTAATTTATAAAAACGGATATCGCGTAAAACTTACAATATTTTTAAACATAATTTTGGTGCAGGAGTGTAACGCATTAATTTAAATATCAGGCTAATTTCCAGTTGCCTATATTATTAACGGGTACCTTTCTACCGTACTTATTTAGCTTATCTTGTACCCACCTATTTAAGGTATAATAATAACTTAATACCAACTCGGACCCTTCTCATGCACATTACGCAGTCCTAATATGGGCAAAAACTTTATGAAATCGGTAAACAGTATCTTATGATGCATTTTTTTAGATATGTTATTATTTTTGTTCCCAATGGCCGCGTTGGTTAAGGCGTTTGTCCCGGTGAGACAAGAGATCCTGAGTTCGAATCCATGTTGCGACCGTTTCTTTTTAATTTTTCTGTTCTTTTCATATTTTGGTTTAGATGTATTGTTACTATCATCTTCTTCAATAACCGACGTCCTGGCAAAGCCGACATTTAATTGTGCTGTAAATATTGCGGGTCTCGGGCATGATGACATTGGGCTAACATTAATTAACAATGTAGGGAGTAATAAAATAATCGACGAAAAATCCTTTTCAGATAAATATCGATCACGGAAATTTGAAATGTTGTAAAGGCCAAAATGTTCATTGTTCAGGAGAGGGAAAAAAAAGAGTTTCTTTTTTATCATCTCCTGTTTTTGAAGACCTATATGATGTTTTTTTAAATATAAAATAACATTGCATACCTATTTTCAGAATACATTTTTTGTAAATTTCTCTAATAACAGTATTTAATTTATTTTTCAGAAAAAAAAATCCCCTTAAAATGTACGTCGTAAAAGACACACTTATTTTCCTAGAAATATTTCGACGACGCAGATCGGAAGCGAAAAAAACTAATAAAAATTGACATATTTAACTCATTTTTGAATTTATTGTTCTTTCTAGCATTTCCGCTATCGATACGTCTCACAACAAATAACTCCGCTGAGTTCCGACGTCATGAAACATAAACTTTTATCTTCAATGTATTTATTTTATGTCTTTCCTCTTTTATACACCAATTGGGCTTTTACATTGGATATATTAAATATTGGAAATATTAAAAAACAAGGGTTTTGTAATAATTAAATTTAGAACGAGGGGATTGGGACTGCCGCCCCGGGAAACATTTATTGGATAACTAGCATGGAGTGAGGTGTGGCTAGGTATTAGCGGCGGATGACCTGGACACACTGAAACCAAGATTCCTACCCATCCCTCATACCTTCTCATTCCCAGAACTTCCTCTCCTTCATTTCCATAAAAAGACTCTCTACACTGCATCTCCAAAAACGGCATAGGCCTTGAGGAAAAATAATTTGGTGTGGAGAAAATATTAAAAAATAATAATATCTACTAAACAAGGCTTGCAAAAATTATTAATTTACACTTAGAAATTGGATAAAATGAAAAAATAATGATAATAATAAACTGAAATTTTCAGAAATAATATCTAGATGTGAAAAAAAAGTTTAATTATATTTAAAACTTTGAATTATATAATGAATGCAGGTAACTCCATTATTAAATGATTGAATGCTGTTGGAGCCAACAAAAAGTTGTCCACAGAAGCGAAGGTAGCAGTCCACAATGGAATACTGGTACCTACCCTGATGTATGGCAGTGAAGCATGGAACTGGCAGAGAAAGGATGAAAGTAGACTGAATGCTGTAGAAATGAGATCCTTGAGGCGTATGTGTGGTAAATCCATGTATGATCGTATGAGAAATGTGGAGATCCGAAAAGAATGCAAGGATTGTGTGAGCGTAATATGTAATATTAAGAAAGGGACGTTTAGATGGTTTGGGCATGTTGAGCGAATGAATAAAAAAGGATTGTAAAGATAATTTATGACGCATGTGAATGGTAGAAGAAGCCGAGAATGCCCAAGGAAGACTTGGCACGATCAAGTGAATCAGATACTTGAGTCGGGCTATGTCAAGAGTCAGAATAATAGAAGAGTATGTATGAGAAGATGTATGAATGTGAATGAGGCAAGGAGTGTGTGCCAAGACCGAGTTGTTTGGCGGTCCGTCCTCTCTGCCTACCCCTGCGGTGAAACGGCGCGATGGTTAGTTAGATAGTTAGTTTGTATAATAAAAGAAATTTACCTGATTTTTATATTCATAGCGAGTCGTTCTAACCTAGAAATAAAGTGCAAATGACATAACGCCATAACTTATTGTTTCAAAGTTTTGTGGTTTTAAGCAGACGAGTAGATTATAATTATGGATTAGTTAAGATTTCCCGTTTCTTACTCGTTTGAGAACAGAGAGTGCTAATTTAATTAGCATTAGTCCGAAATAGTGACATCAAGTCGGTAACTCTGTACGTAAGAGTACGTCACCAATGCTGTACTATTTATACCAGAACCGTATTATTAGATACGCAGTCAATGTCTCAATTTTCTACAACATCTTAGACAACACCAGACTACAAACATGCGGTCACACTAAAAAGATCAGATACACAAGTAGAGCCTTTTGTGGATAAACCCCTAAATAATATATACTCAACATAAATTATTACTCAGCATCCTTATCAATAAAAAAATTAAGAGAACAGTTGTCTCATTTTCTTTGACATTTTCACCGTATTTTTTTTATATGTGACACTTCACAAGAGCGCCCCTGTCTTGAAAGGGCCCGGATTATATAAAGGAGTAAGAACAGATGCCGGAAGAAACGACTCGAAGAAACGACCGATGAAGCCAAAATCAAACGGGCGTTCCCTCCTCGAGTTTCACGCACGAGAACCGGTATCACTGCTGCTAGCTCCTTAGAGCAGACTCCATTCAAATACCAGTAGAACAGACTCAGCGTGGCTACTGTGTAATTTCCACAGAAGAGTCCCAGCTGCCCTTAATAGGTATGGGATGTGTATTACGGGGTAAAGGAATGTTAGGAACTAGTTTGCTATTAATAAAATTCTATTATATTATGTAATATATTTTTGTGTGACACAGGGTTACCACAGATTACCTAATATCATAGTAGGTATATTATGTAGAGTAATATTACTAACTAATCCGGCCACGCGTTGCTGTGGCCCACGAAACACAACGCCATCTACTGGATGGTTACCTAACCTAAGTTTTTTGTCAATAAATTAACTCACACCGCCATCTGTTAGAAACTTATGGAACTTACAAATAATCACAAAACATTGTCCTATAACAAACATTTATTGAACATTTAATTAGCATTAATAAATTTTGAGGACAATAATCGAGATAAAAACTATTCTATTTTTTAAGTTGCGCCAAATCACACACATTAAGCGAAATATTACGTCAATTTATAATAATTGTTTAAAAGCATCATTCAGGTGTAACGAATTGGATCATGCTCGTGAAGTGCATTGGTATCTAACTACTCATAAAACGCTTCCGTTGCTTTGTCACTGTGCCAACTATTTATCTCAATGTATGAATGCACCATTGTGCTGCACTACGTCTATTCTTCATGCTACCAACCAATTTCAGAAGATAGTGTTTCTATTATCTGTGGTATCTTTGCTACCATATCGCTTGCTGAGGGTTGGTTTGTACTATGTCCATTTATGTTTTTTTTTAAACTGTGAATGCAGTAATATTAATCATATTTTTATCTACTATATCCACACACAAAAAAAAAAACAAATTTTTAGCCGGGAACTTACATTTTGAACATCACTTTTTGTTTTATCTCCATAGTAATTACAAAAAAAAAAAACTTTTTTTTACTTTTTTTTTATAGTTAATACCTCACAAGAGTCCGTCCCAACTGCTCCCTTCTGGAGCCAGTGAGACTATGGCATCCCCAATTGTGGAGTATGTTGTGCGGTCGAAGGTAAAATGGGGAAGGGAAGGAGATGGGGAAGAGGAAGGTGGGAAAGTACCTGGCTATTCAGATCTAGTCACTAAACACGGCTAAAGCCATTATTAAGCATCGTTTCGATTCTGAATGGTAGTCTTACACTACGGCGAAACTGAGAGTATCTTTTACTCTGGAACGTGCCGCAAATATAACATATATTATTTTTATTAATTAATTGTGAAATAACACAAATTAATCAAATAAAATTTATTTGCGCACGCCGGGTTCGAACCCGCGACCTTCCGAATTGGAGTTAAAGTGTCTTACCACTCGACCACGGACGGTCGTCGTTACTAGTATTTATTAAAACTTATGTACCTCCATGTACGTAAAAATTGCTAACCTTTGATTACTCCATACATTTTATTGATTTCGGCAATACAATTTTTTTTAAATTTCTAATGAAGATTTTTTAATTTATTATTATTATTTATTAAAACCTTATGTATGTAAATGTTGAATTTTTATAGTTTGATGTGCCATAGGATGAAATTACTGTTGGTTTGGTCTATCTCCGCCCAGAGTATGGATATAGTATAAACCAACATTAAATATGGTCATGGTACAAACCAACATTCATTTTTTTGCTATTTTGTTTGATAAAAGTGGGCTTTTTCGTTTTTGATTATTCAAAATAAAAATTCAACCAATTATGTTATTCTTTTTCTTATAGGTAGATTAAACCTTTTATTTTATATTATTATTTATAACAATTAGTTTGAAGTAAAGTAAACAAAAATATAATATCTTAAACTTCAAACCGTTCTCAATACTACGCGGAGAAAAACGTTATTCTAAAATACGATCATTTTATTCGTAAAAACGGTTAAAAATGGGACTGAAGTTCTTACGAACAAATTAACAGGTTTCAATGTTTATTAGCGGGAACATGTAAGAATTTTGTTGGTATACGTAATTCCGTATGTCGTTTTTAACCGTTTTTACGAATAAAATGATCGTATTTTAGAATAAAATTTTAGTTCTTGTGGACGTAGTACAAACCAACCCTCAGCAAGCGATATGTGTGCAACGCCACTTTGCCTGATCATTATTTTGATATCAAGGATCATTGGAAGTCAGCAGACTTCGTTTGAATCGCGAAGAAGCTTCGGGTTAAATACAAATGGCATATAAAGATCTTATTATTGTCAAGAGACATAAAAAACACACAATTTTTTTTTATGTAAATTAGTAAACGTCGTACCTATATCTACCCACTGAGTTTATTTTTTTGTTGTTGTTGTTTTGATAAAAAAAATAGTCCACTTTCGTTTAAATCGTATCAGTTTCTCAAAAACAGCAAGCGGGATGTTTTTTGTAATGTTGTAATTTATAATTTTATTCTGTTGAAAAATTTACTAGACAAACGGTAAACGTCAATGTCGTCACCATCGGGGTTACAATCCTTGGATAGTCCTTCTTGTGCTTCTACTCCTGGTTCTCTTTATTTCCTTCTGGCCACCTCATTGCCCTGCCATCTATGCCTCCGAACACTCCTTCGTCCTTCCTGTCTTTATCTTCCATCCTCTCCACTTGCACCTGCGTTAATCCTGTGAAAAATTATGGGAACAAGACAACGGGTCAATAATAAACTTTCTTTGTTATTTTCAATAACAAACCGGTCAATAATAAACTCTCTTTGTTGTTTTTATCACATTTTGACGGCCTCCGTTGTCGAGGGGTAAGTCTTCCGACTAGAAAAAACGCCGACGGTTCTTTATTTACTTATTCTTAATTATTTATTAGTTAGCCAAAACTCATCAAGAAATTGATCTTCATAATACCTCATCACAATTATTTTCATTGATGCTATTTTATTTCATTTATTTGCGTTATAAACAGTCTATACATTTATATATTACAGTGAATAAGTATGTTTATGTCATTGACCAATAAAATAACGACATTTAGATTCAGGACCATAATAATAAAAAAATATGCAACAATATACATAATACAAACAATTCTGATTTATGTGCATCTTCAATTTACAAAGTGTTTTATGATATACATATTTCTAAGGTTTACACTTAAATTTTATTGGATATCAATAATATCTTTGAGGAAAAGATTTCTTTAAAATACAAACTACTAAAAGTAAAAGAGAAAATGTGAGGAATTAATAAAAAAAAAAGAAATCAATGAAATTAAGTTTTTGGTTAAGACGATAGACTTCGCTTTTCGGCCCATACAAAAAGGACGCCCGGGAAAAAACACTTTTCTACATCGAAAATTGCACAAAATGAACATATTTTTTTATACTGCCTTTTAGAGGGTGAAAACTATGTCGGTATGTTTTCGAATTTTCGATGCGTTTCGTATTAACGTAAACATTCACTGTCAAAGATTTATCAAAAAATATTATTTAAGGAAAAAGATCTGCTAACTCAACTCTCATAAAGAATTATAAAATTATAAAAAACTACCGACGTAGCTTTTTCTTTCTAAAAAATATATATTTTTTTAAATTTCAATTTCGTGAAAGCTTCGGTGTAGAAAAGTGTATTCTCCATAAACCCCTTTTCGAGCGATTTCTGTAGGTAAATTTGAGCATTGTCTCATTCGCACATTTCGCATTCGCATGTATTGTAAGTGTGCGTGAGCTTATTGTGAACGGGACAGAATGACAGACGCGGGTGTTCCGAGTTTCGTTCAAAGTCTAGCCTCTTAAACATATGGCATTCGATCTATCCTCTAGAGATCGCTGGTCGTATTTTATTGTATTTTTACAAGAAAAACTCTCTTTTTTAACTTTTGAAGGTTATTCCCATCAATGTAATATATCATTGAAGAAGAAGATAACAAAAAATTTGATTATTATTGATATCTTCTTCTTCAATGATGTATTTAAAGTTTAGTATTTATTGGCATGGTGGAGTTTGGGTTTGGGAAATATATTTTTTTAGTAGGTACATCTATATAAGAAGGGTTTAGACGTATTTTAGTATGACTGTCTCGCTAGTGATATCCCGTATGGAATGTATGAAATGGTAGCACTGATTTATTCTATAATAAACTATAGGGTGACCCCTATGACCACTGGCCACAGGTCAGGGTGGACATCTTCTGCCAGTACTACTGGGTGCCTACTTGGCTAAGTCGATAGCATACACGGGATCGTGACCGCAGTCTGCATTGTTTGCTTAAATAAATACAAGTCAAACGCGTGGAGTTCAGAATGCAGAGGAAATCACTAATAGTGGAAATGAACAGTGGCGGCTCGTGACTTTTGGTGAGCTAGAGTGCTAATTTTAACAAAAATGGCATTATTGATGTCGTTGTAGCCGAAAAATATTTTTTATTTTTTTTACGAAAAAAAATTATTTGTATGAAGATTTTCAGAAAATCGGTGCGGCGCACGGCAAAACTGAAATTTCCTGAAAATCTTCATACAAAAAATAAATTTTCGAAAGAAAAATAAAAAATATTTTTCGGCTACAACCACATCAATAATGCCATTTTTGTTAATATTAGCACTCTAGCTCACCAAAAGTCACGAGCCGCCACTGGAAATGAATGATGCATAATATAGTTTGTTGGGATAAGTTTTAGACTTACACAAAGACTTACAAAAATTATAATATAGTAATTATCGTTACCTACAACAATCGTTTTACTTAAGTAGCGAATCTTTAACTCCTAACTTTCTCTAGTTGTGTACATTGATATTTTGCTTATTTGGCTTATCGCTATTTTCTTTTCCTTGCTTCGACAAGGTGCCTCTTGGTGTCCCTGTCTTATGCTACTTCAGGGGGATCAATCTATTGCAGGCCTAATCTCTCTTCACGTAGTCCAATGTAATATAAAATAAATACAATATAACATAACTTTAAAACAATCTACGTCATGTTGAGCATGATAATCACATTTCTGTTAGTAGTTGACACAAATTATTGCCAAATTTGAATTAAAGAAAAATCGTTGCTTTATGGGTGTATTTTATTTAAATAGTTTAATTGAATAAAATTGGTTTAGAGCATACCATATTCTGATATTTGTCAGTTCTTCAAATTTAAAAAAAATATCGTTCAGGTTGATTGGGTATTTCACAGCCTTAAAATTCGAAATGGACCCCAGGGTTCTTCTTAAATATGGTACTTCTTACATCGGTGATGTCACTGCACTCATGGTTTTGTGTGTGTGTTTTCTTTCATTGAATTTTCTATAAATGTATTCAATAAGTTTTATTAAGCTCTAGCGATTATTAAACTATGCACAAGCCCGTACTGTGATATTCGTAATCCACTATTGTCATTGTCATTCTAGTTGTTAACCGTCATTTCTTTATTAAAAAAAACTCTGTTAATTTTTACACTTAAATAAATATACATTTTCTTTTCTCCAAGCTTCGTAAAATCACTTTGTGGTGTCATTATTAAATAAATGAAACAAATAACTTTGTATATAAATGAGGGCTTAAAAAATTGAAGTCTTAATAGTAAATCTCTTAAATTTATTTTTATATTAATACTTATATTTAAAATAATTGATTTTTGTTGTTTAAACAACTTGATTATCTTTTGATTATTTATATAATGTAATTTTTACGCATTCTAAAATAATTTTTATATTTAATTTTAAATAATTGTTTTTTACGATATTTTTAATTAATTAGTCGTTGTTTCTTGTTTGTTTATTTTGTTATTTAATGCTATTACCACCCTGACGAAGAAACCAACGGTTTGTAGGTAATTGTAATTATATGATAGTGGTTGATACAAAGTTATTTGTTTCATTTAATTAAATATACATTTATTTAGTAGGTATTTGTGTTTTTTACAAAAAAAAAATTATATAAAATCATGTATATAGGTAAGCAATAATATAATATTGTGAATAATAATAAAATAAAAAGATTAATAAGAAAAAAAGATATACCAGTAACAGATAATAATGGATATATATATAGTAAGAGATAAATATGTTCTCTTATAGTAGTTTCAGGTAAAATTTCAATTAATGATGAAATTCATGTATTTTCGATAAATTTTAGATTGGTAGGTTATTAAAAAAGTTATTCCTAGTTTGACACAGGTATTTTAAATTCGTAATCGATTTTGGGATGTTAATATTATTCACGTTTTGTGTATATTATTAAGTTGCATATTATAATTATTTATTTATATATTATTTTAAACGCCCTAATGGGCTTTTACAATATTTACAATTTAAAATGTTTTATTTGATTTAGAGACAGCAAAAGTTTTTAGTGTGTGATAACAAAAAAAATACATAAAAGATTTAAAAAAATGAACATGTACCTAACCTTTATGGTAGATATAAAGATGAATTTAAGTGTATGTAATATATAATTTTTAAAACGGAGAAAAGAGCAACGAAAAAGTAATAAACCAAGAAAAATAAATTAAAATTGCAGATGTTATAAAATTGCAGGATTATCACATAACCGTTTTATCCATAATTTTTCCTAAATCCTTAAGTGAAGCTTAGCGTTAAAGTTTATTAGTTTATTCCTTGCGCTCCCAGTGCAACAGTTAAAGAAACATAAATACCTGAAAACAATATGATATTACCCGGCTAACCGGTGCGGTAGATTGCACATACAAGCTGTGAAAACGCATGCTTTGGCTGGAAATTAATAAAATGGCCGCACACGGCAGGTTTAGCCAGCTTTTAGGTTACAATAAAATTATTATTGCAATGCACTTTCTTTAAAGCTCGTCCTTGATCCTTTTTTAATCACCGAACTTCCACAATACTCATTTCAGTTTTATGCAAAATTGAACACTCTGAAAATAAGCTTTGAAAAATAATGAAAAATATTTTTAAAATACTGACCGTAACCTATAATAAATAATAATACAAATAAAAACGTATAATACTCGTATTTTTTTTACTAGAACGCTACTCCTATATTTTTGTAGCTGAGAGTTACAACGGGAGTTTAACGACTAATATTAATTGCTTTTCATCTATATTCCCTCG
Organism: Limnephilus auricula; assembly: GCA_951813805.1. Taxonomy (NCBI): domain Eukaryota; kingdom Metazoa; phylum Arthropoda; class Insecta; order Trichoptera; family Limnephilidae; genus Limnephilus; species Limnephilus auricula. The sequence goes on from OX638404.1 coordinate 15,888,249, forward strand.
ATTTACATACATATTGCATTTGTTGGATAACCAACACCCTTACCATATCCCAGGTTGTTCACTACTTTTGGTGACTTAGCAGGGGTACCCGGGTTCATGGGGTGAGGTTTTTCTAACGTTTGGAGGGCAGGTGTATTTGCCCACATTCTGCGTGGCTGGCAACATCGAGAAAGACTGATAGAGGGATACATGTTGACCTCTCCAGCCGTAGTCTCTCTACCCATCGTCTTGCACCGCAGTGGGAGTGATAAACTAACTTCCTTGCCCACCTCTTCCTCTATTTTCTCTCTCTAAAAAGACCCTCCACACAGCACCACCAAAGATGACATAGGCCCTGAGGTAGTTTTTTTCTCAGGGCCTTCTGTGTGGAGAAATGTGAAAAAATGTATAATACTTAATTTATTTATTTTAAACCTTGTATTTCTATTCAACGTGACCGCTATCAGACAATCCATCCATCTTCAGACTGATACATTTTTGTTTAAAGTGAAATACACACGAGGCGCTTCTGGTTATTAGATAGATTGATATCCATTTTCGATAACTGTACGGAAGCATCTACTAATATCTACAGGAATTCCAAAAACTGAACAAATCGGACTAATATCTATGAGAATCCATGTTCTGACTAATATATCTATACGAGATATGTTGGAACAATATCTATGGGAACCAAAGTGAGGACGAATATCTACAGCATAAACTGCTGACTAATTAATATCTATGGAACAGGTGGTGTAGACGAATATCTACAGTACTGGCAGAGGTTGGCTTTGCAATTATATATAGCATATTAGCATAACGTAATGTTGCGTATGCAGTTTAAAGAACTTTATTTTGTATCACAAACCATGTTATACAAACCTAGCGTATCCGCTAAACTACTTGAAAACTGTGATATTTTTATTGCCTTGACGCTAGCAGGCGCTTTAAAGGGGGCAATTTTTTTGTATCACAAACCATGTTATATAAACCTAGCGTATCCGCTAAACTACTTGAAAACTGTGATATTTTTCTTGCCTTGACGCTAGCAGGCGCTATAAAGGGGGCCCTTTTTTTGTATCACAAACCATGTTATACAAACCTAGCGTATCCGCTAAACTACTTGATAACTGGGATGTTTTTCTTGCCAAGGCAAGACGCGTCAAGACGCGAGCAGTCGCTATAAAGGGGGCACTTTTTTGTATCAGATGCCATGTTACACAAACCTAGCGTAGCCGCTAAACTACTTGAAAACTGGGATGTTTTTCTTGCCTTGACACGAGCAGGCGCTATGCCGATTTCAACATTACAGCAAAATACGTAATATTCTGCCAAAACTTCATGTACGTACTTTAAACGTTTAAGCCTTTACGTAATTGAAGTAATTTATGCTTTTCCGTACAACCTCTTGCTCAGCTGCTCCATAGACATTCGTCACCACTGGGACCGTCATAGATATTTATCCGAACTTAGCTTTGTAGATATTAGTCTTCACTCTGAAGTTCATAGAAATTTTTCCAACATATGAGCTGTAGATATTCGTCCGACATACAGGCTGTAGATATTAGTAGATATCTGGAGTCGACTGTGCGCACTCGTAGACTAAAGAACTCAAAGCACAATTATATTTGCAGATATCACGGTCGTCGTGTAAATGAAAAGTGATAAATTTTAAGTACATATTATCACAAAACATCATTACTGACTGACAAACGTCATTACTGGTAAAAGCTTTAGATTTATAAGGTTCACGTGATATTTTTCAGAATATTAACTGGAAAACAACAGCCTCTTGATATTATGCTCTACCCAGAATGTTAATTAAATTATTCACATTTCTACAATAGCACGATTATTATCTATCCCTTTATCCCTTCTTTATAATTTGTAAGACGGAAACAATCTTTAATGTCTCCAATAACAGATTTAGTTGAACACTTAACATTTAATGCACATTTTACATCGGTGTGTAAATGCTATATATTTATGCGAGTATTTCACGTCTTATGTTTCGTACTTCATTTCAGTTATAGGTTATAGGTGAAAAGTTGCTGACATGGAATTATTTATATTGTTATTATGTTGTCTTTAATCGTAAAAAAGTTTTTGTCTGCGGGTATTCAGCGCCAGTTGTATTTATCTAACACATTCAAACTTCCACATAAAAGCTAGAATTGAGGATTCCCTTCAATTTAGACGTCGAATAATATTTATATGCTGGGAATCTGTCATATTGATTGCTTTCTGTGACTTTGTCTTTTCTATTAATATATTAGTTCTTTTATACCAAATCGTCATCAAGTTAATATTTTCTAGAGTAGGAGCCACTTGTCATAATCTATGTCCTTTTTTTTTTATTTTTTATTATTTAATAACAATACAAATTAAAATAAAAATACAATATTAAATAAATTGAGATTGCTATTAGTTTATTATTAGTACTGTTAATTGCTTATCTCCTTTTCGTTGATCTGAACTATTTAAATCAGTTATCAGTTGTTTCCTGGCCCTATTGGACATGTATATCCTTGTCATATCACAAGCGTAACTAGTTCAACTAAACCAGGGGTCACCAATATCAAATCAAATAAACGATGAATTTATCTTCATAATTAACATATCTAACTGTCTATTTATCAATTTATTTTTAAGTTTAAAATTCCTTAAATCATATTTAATTATAGGTACAAAATATTTTTCATTCTGACACTCGCTTCTCTTCTAAACACAACCGTCCGCTTCTATAGAAGAGAAACATCAAAAATCAAAAAAAATCTGTGAAACTTATTTTGTAATTTATCGTTAACAATATTGTCAAACCTTATAAACTTATAATTTAATAAATAAATTAAAAAAAAAAAATAAAACGAATGGGTTCCGGAACGTTATTTTATCAAATAATAAACAAATGTTATGAATAAAAAGAAGTACTAAGGATTTTTTACAATATTAATGAGAAAAATTACATTTTTTGCCTTGGATTATCTGTCCGATGTTTGGACTAAAGTTTGTGCAGGCTGTTGTCATTAAATCTTGGAGATGTTCATTATTTTTAATAAAGTTCATCTTGGAAAATGCTGTTTCACAAACATATGTTGACCCAAACAAAGTTAGAAGTTTCAAGGCTATTTTTTTAATTCTGGGTATTTACTAGAATAAAACAATTTTATCCAAAACCCTTGACAGGAAGCTTCCTGTTTTTGGTGTTTTAAAACTGTATTTTCTTGGAAAACGATCATTTCCATCTAGAGAGCAGCTTTATTACTCCCGAAAATATTTGCAGCTTCATTGCTCCATTCATCATTTAAGTTACATGTGTAAAATATTTTGTATTGTTAACACAAGGCCCTCACAAGATAGGTCGGCGGTTTGGATTCGGACCGCGATCCGCCATTTGGTAACCCCTGCCCTAGGCTATACGTCATAAGTTTCCTTATCCTGGAGTACTATTTTTTTTACAATTCTTAGCATTTCCTACTTTTTCAAAACTTACGGTTTTTTTAAAAAAATAATTAAAAAAGTATTTTCAGTTCTTTCCTGTTTTGCCCGGAGTCAGGATTGTCGTTGTCATATTATCTCAATACGTTATTAGTTCTTTCATGATAGTCTGGGAGTTGCTTTTTGTTGTCATAATATGTATGCCAATACGTTATTAGTTCTTTCCAGTTTTCCCCACAGTCTTGAGGCAGGATTTTCGTTGTCATTATTAGTTCTTTCCTGACATTCTGGGAGATATTTTTTGTATTTATAATATTTATATCAACACTTTATTAGTTCTTTCCTTAAAATCTGTTACATGATTTTAGTTGTCATATCTCAATAAGTGATTATGTATTTATTTCCTGACGGTAGGTGACATTTCTTTCCTTGACCAATAGGTTAGTAGTTTTTTATTAGTCTCTGATGATATATTCACCTGAAAAAAGAGAACCCTCAACTTGATAGAAAACAATAAACCTCAATATTTACAGATGTGCAGTAGCTTTGGCATTTTGAGAGCAATTATTTTTAATAAGCATTATTAAAGAAAACGTAATGTTTTATATGAAATATACTCTCTACGTGTTCAGCGGACCAGTAAACACTGAGGAACCTGCCCCTGGCATAGCTTTTTTTCGCATCGGTGCCGATACAGTACCTACTCCATTAAAGGCGTTGCTCATGCGACAATCTTTGTGTATGTATGGCCAAATGCCGCTCAATCTTCTATCACTATACTATACAAAGTGTTCTCAATACTGGCTACTTACTACTTGACCAGTCTCCGGATTTTATTATTCCATATTCAACACATCCATTCTACTTTTCCGTATAGCCAACATTAGCCCCAGTACTAAATGTCGTTTTATGGCTCGCTCTCGACGAGCAAAAAAGCGCCAGTAGTCAATTTCGAAAATTCAATTCGGAAGCTCGGTCTTCGGAAGTTTTGATCCGGTAATAAAATCTTTCAATCTATAAAACTAATGCATTCCGGGGGCTGGGGGAGGCCAGTGGGGTGGGATTATTCAAAGGGTGGGAAGGGGTAGGTAATGTGTCACGCGATGACCCGTGGGCAAGTGACTTGATCAAATATGGTCATGTTCCATAACTCTTGGACAAAAATTGTCGGTAAGTCTGTTGAACGTAATAGTCACATTCGTTCTGAATCATCTATACGCTTAACTGACCGGTCAGTGGTTGAATAGGCATCGCGTTTAGGTCCCACCCAGGCGTTTTGTGTTCGATTCCTCGGCTGGCTAAGTCCTCCATCACAACACATGCATCATCTTCCGCTTAGTGTGGTGGTAGTAGGAGATTTTCAAATGTTGTTGGATTATTCGTAACCCGGGAATGTTTGTCTTTCTTTGTGTATACAGTATGGCCAAATGCCGCTCAATCTTCTATCACTATACTATACAAAGTATTCTCAATTCGGGGTACTTACTACTTGACCAGTCTCCGGATTTTATTATTCCATATTCAACACATCCATTCTACTTTTCCGTATAGCCAGCATTATCCAGAAGGTAATATATACAGAGGATAATTCAGTTCAATACATTCTATAAATAAAATCAATATATTAAATTAATATGTACAATGTAAATAACTTGACTAATCAATAAAATAAATTGCTCTTAATTCCGCTTAATTGATTCTTCTTGGGAAGTTTACTTTATTCATGAACACATGTATTATGTTATGCCAAATTCAGGTGTCAAATGCATTCCAGTTAAGACATGAAAGGGTTAACAGAGTATTCATTTAGTCGCGTGTCTGGTTACTCATTTAATAAAAGGGTACAAAAAAACGTTAAAAATCGTTTTAATATATTTTCTATTCTCACACTTATGCTGTTTAATAAAACAGTAAGGTATTATCTGCTCACCATTTGTGATAAAATGACTTGAAGATGGTAAATTGGTGATCTGGGAAGCGTACACATGTCACATATTATCACGTAGCACATGTTGCTCATAATGCATGCAAGCTACATCGCTCTTGGCGACACTACAGCTGATGAGATGCGAGAACACTGCTCTATGAATAATATACTCTTGCGCCAAAATGTGCATCATATTTTTGATGGTATTATATAAGAAATATTATTTATTTATACTATGTCTTCCTCACTTATGGATAAACATTAAATTATTCATAAACTGCTCTTTCATAGGTGGCGCCAATTTAATTATACGTATTAGGAAAAAATATTTTTTTCATGTTATGCCTCAAAATATTAAGATGAATATTAATAATTTGCACCTGAACCCGCGGTGAATGGATATTAATACTTTTCACCTGAACACGCAGTAAATGAATATTAATAGTTTGCACCTGAACACGTTGTGAAATGATATCAATTGTTTGCACCTGAACCCGCGGTGAATGGAAATTAATTGTTTGCACCTGAACCCGCGGTGAATGGAAATTAATTGTTTGCACCTGAACCCGCGGTGAATGTATATTAATAGTTTGCACCTTAACCCGCGGTGAATGGATATTATTAGTTTTCACCTGAACACACGGTGGATGGATATCAATAAATAGTTATGCCATAAAAACATATACATAATATAAAAACTCAATTTTTTCATCGAAGGCATACAAGTACAATATTGTATCGGTGAATCTAACCAACGTTGTATTTTTATGTGTTTCTTGAAATAATTGAGTTTCTGTAAGAATAAAACTATTTATTCAAATTCTTTTAACTATCGTATGGACTATGGCGCAAACAAACTTTTCATTTTAAAATATTGAAGCATTACTTGCAAAAATGTTTTTTCCTAAAACATTTAAATTGTCCCTACCTATGAAGGGCCAGTAGTACTCACCCAAAAAGTATAAATAATAATAATACGAAATTACGAATGTTGAAGCGAGTGCGCTAATATTAAAATTTCGAGCAAAAATTGGGAAAATGTTTAATAAAACACGACTCGTTTACAATAGACCAAAAATCTCTCTTCAACACCTTAAGTAGCATTTAAAGAAACACTGTGAATTTTTTCATACATATCACTCGTGAAATAACAGAAACAAAGTGTAAATAATAATTTTTAGAGCTTACTTTGCGATTTTTTCCTATCGATGGAATTTTATGTAATTAACGTTTCGGATCTACAAATCTTTAGATATTTTCTTTAAAAATAACACAGGTATATTTTTAGAGAACTTACAAACTTAAAGTGTTCAAGAACGTATGTTATAAATCAGTAGAAAATCGGAATTCCGGCCATTAACGTTTTAGTGTATAGGAATATTTTAAATTTATAATAATATATTCAATGATATTATTGAAAATAAAATTTTAAAAAAATATATATTTTTAAGTTTTCCCAATCCAGTTATAAAAACTCAGTTATTACGCAAATGGGTAGGTACATAAAATTACAAAAAACTTACTTAATTACGGAATATATAATAACTACACACAATAAAATTATATAAAAACTTTGCTATAAACCATATAAAATATTACAAAGAGAGGCAAGAGATGCAAAGAGAGACACTAGAGACATACGTGAAACACAATATAATGAACTGAACAAATAAATTTTTTTGCAATACGTATGAACGTTTTTTGTGAATCTGTATACCTAAATTCTCGGCGAAAATGTCGAATTCGGTCTTAAGGTGCGATTCCGTGCCACGCGGCAGACGGCAGACGGCAGCGGCAGACGTCGACTGCATTGCCGCCGACGGCAGACGGCACTACTTAACTGTATGAATTTGTATTGGACCGTTTCCGACACACGACTGCAAATGCCGCGCGGCACTTGCAGTCGACGACTGACGCGTAGCGGCAGACGGCACTCGAGTGCAAGCATAGTACTGCCGTCGACTTCAGACATAATGGACGTGTTGAAAGACGGAGAAAGCGAAAGTCTTATTAATTTAGTGTCCAAAAATCCGTGCTTATTTAATTGCAAGAATATTAATTATAAATATCAAAGAATAAGAGAAAATGTTTGGAAAGAGATCGCTCAAGATCTCAATAAAACCAGTAGGTTTTTATTTTATTTTTATTTATGTTAAACTTTTACTGACTATTGTGTACAATTTACAACCCTTCTTTGCCAAGATACTTCACCTACTTGGGAACAAAAATGATATTTTAGTATGTCTCGGATCGCTAAGCCTCCAACATTAGCAAAACCTCTTGAACAGAGCATGTTTTGTACAAACAAAAATAAATGAAGGAAATAAAAAGAAAAGAAAGAAAAATAACAACAAAAAAAGTAAGAATAAGAAAAACTAAAAGTTTATAGCATAATAACTTTTGTTTGTTTAGCACAGATATTAAAATAATAGCAGACAACAAATTATAACAGACAAACATTAAAACAAACTAATGTGTGTATTGCATATTATAGTCCTACATACATGTGTTGTATAAAATAAGAAGAAAAAAAAGAGAAGACAGAATAAAATAAAATAAAAAACCCACTTAAAACATAAAGATAATAAGATAATTAATAATAATAATAAAATAAAAGGTATATCTACTTAAAAACAAAGGATTAAAACAAAAAAGCGAATTGATATTTGCATTGCATATTATAATCGTACATACGTCCGTATATATTTTGTGTAAATAAGAACTGGAAAGAGAAAAGAAAGGATAAAATAAGATAACCAATCTATAGATAATGAGATTACCAAATTAAACTGATGTTCACTCTCATTTAGGTGTCTTTTTATCAACGTTTCGTAAGCGCCTTCTTCCAGTCTATTTAAGTACATTGGCAGTATAGGATTTCTACTTGAGTAATAATACAATAATAAATCATCATCGTCTTTTTCTTCTTGCAATAATACTTGCAGCATTTTATTATTCATAATTTTGTGTGGAAGACACAACCGTCGGCAGTAATGCAGTGAAGCAACTGCAGTGCCGACTGCCGTCACTGCCGTCGACTTTGGAACCTACGCGACAGCATTAATTAGTGCCGTCTGCCGTCGGCGTCACTGCAGTCGACGTCTGCTGCTGCCGTCTGCCGACTGCCGCGTGGTACGGAATCGAACCTTTAGATGAATTAATCAAATGAAGATAGATACATTACCTACTGAGACAAAGCGCGTGATGGTTTTACTATGTCCAATAGATTTGCTTTAGCTGGGCTCTAGTATATCTAGGAAATTCAACAATACAAGCGACTACAATACAAAGGCAATATAATATACAGACATAACAGTGTGCCTATAAGATGTAACATACTTATAGGCACACTAAAAGCCACACAACATACACAAACCACTCTTAGGCATATTTATACATAATATTACATGCATAAAATCAATCGATACTAATGTGTAGGTGCTTCGAAACAATATCTATTTAAAAATAATCTATTTATTTATTGTTTTTGTGTTTAATTCGTATTCTATTTTAATTCGTATTCGTATCGAATTTCTTCGATTGAATTTACTCGAACAATTGAAATTAATAAACGCACGAACGACCCTAATTTAACATTAATTAATAAAGTAAGGAAAATAATATATTCACCTCTTCTAAGTATTTTCATAAAACCTAAACAATATTCATAGCAGTAACGTCATTATTAAACAATTAAGAACACATTTACAAATTTCAAAATACCCATGGGGGAGAATCTATTACTTTCCCAAGAATTCGGTTTAACCGACAATAAATCAATTTGCTCACTTTCAAATTGACATTTTTAATCGTATAAATATCGTAGTCTAATTATGAAACACCTCAGTTTGAAAATGGCCTTGTAAGCCGAAACAGCTGTCGCAATAATAAAAACTTTAACACTTGCAGAACTTAATAATAAACATTATTAAATTTAATTTAAATTAAATTTCAAAAAAAAATATCTGCCCGTATTAACCATTTTTTCAGCATGTTTTTTTTTAAATTCAGTGGTGCAATTCAATTTTATTGGCATTGGCATTATATTAAATATAGTAGGTACAAGATAAGTGAATGTTCGTTGCCCGTAATTATTTGTAATTTTTGGATTGGACATGCCTTCATTTTGACTAAATCTTGTATTTTATATACGATCTACTTTTTTTACATATGGAATCAGACAATAAATTTTGACATACAATGTTAAACCATTATATCCCTGGATCATATAATATATTAACCGCTTGGACACATAAGCTTGTTTTCACGATAATTTAACGTGGGTAGACATAGGAATGACGTATGGTCCCGTACCTGAGTTTTTAAATCACTCATAATAATTTTAAAATAAATACTTTTTCTTACCAAAAGCTTAGTCATCGAGTTTTCGATTGTTTGAATGATACCTATATGCATGAGTTTCCCCAAGACTTTATTCCATATCTAGTAGGTAGGTTCTACTAGCGATGTTCAGTTTATTATTAATGTATCTACTTACAGGCATTAATTCTTTAAATTTGTAAATTCGTCTCTCAATAGCTCGAAGTCGTTTGCAGATACTGTTTACGTTTGTATCCCATTTCATATATGCGTGATTAAGTGATTATAGTTTTCCCCAAATATATCTACGTTTTTTGGAATTTATTTTAAGGCCCAAATATTAACAAATGTTGCATTCGAAACTGCTTTCAAATCACAGCTTCAGATGCACTTCCAAGGTAACCGACGAGTTCATCGAAAATCAATTCATCGAAAGCAAATTCATCGACAACGAGAGGTTAGGTTAGGTTAGGTTGAACTCGTTTTCGATGAACTCGCCGTGAACCCACTTGCAATGGACTGTAAATACTTTTAACCAAACGGTGTTTTCTGGAATTTGGTGATAGTTTATGTGTAGGAAAGAACGAGGTATGTAAGGACAAAGGGACGACCAATCTCTTATCACTGTATACGAAAAACACCAACAACTTGGATACGTTTTTAGATTTTCACGGCCAAAAGCATTTTCGTTGTTTGTTTTTGGGGTGTTATGTTTTTGGGCTAAAGAAGGAGGTAGCACAACACGGCGTAACACCCCAAAAACAAACAACGAAAAAAAACCAACAACTTGCTTCCAAGATAGTCCCAATCCTTCTTATTTTTACTATTTATAATACTAATTATTATAAATCATTTAACCGAAGTGTGGCCTCAACCCAGATTTTTTCGATCACTTGAAGTGGTTAGATATTTAAAAAGAGAATAATACCTCATGAATAAGCAAGTTGTTTTTTTTCACCGGCTGCTATTGGAAACTGTCCCGCACTTGAATAAAATTTAATCCAATCTACCGGACGGATATCAGGGATTTTTATCGGAGTGCGTGCATTCCCTGCCGTTGAAATTTCGTAGGGTGACATATATTTTATTTAAAAATTATTTTCTATAAAATAACAGCTTACTTGTTTCTAGTGTCTTTTATCATACCACATCTATCGACCAACAGACGAAGCTTAATCTGTTGCCTACAACACTGTTTCGCGCTTTTTCATGCAACAACTACCAAGCAGTAGGTACAGTAAATGGTGGACATCGATGTGAATTTCAGTTGAGCGGGCGAATAAATAAATAACTGTAAATGAGTGTAAAATTATCTATTTTAATGAATAATTGGTGTTTTTTTATGAGGAATTGTGAAAATTCTTTAACCACTGAAGCGACAGAGCAATTAAAAACTTTTTTCTTGGATTGCTAAAGGGAATTTCTCCCTCCACATTAAAAAAAATCATACCTCCGAATTTGAATATGGAGACATACAAACTGATTACAGTTCTATATAGCCAACGAATTCACCTTTTTTTTGTCTATTATCACATATTCGTTGGATTTATAAAAAAATATTATTAATAGTTAACTTTAAAATATTTTAAAGAATCTTGAGAATATTTATTTTGTTATATTTTGAATGTACATAAATAGTCCCTTTAATAAAAAAAATATATTTAAAAAATGCCATATTTTGGCAACAAAGCAATCCGTGGTTGTGGAAATAGTGCCATATTGTGGAAAAAAGCGCTCGAGTGGTTAAATAGTAGGAAACTGCGTAGTTTAAAAAAAAAATGCTTTATTAATCTCTGTTACTCAATAAATAATATTTAATTCATACGATCTCTAATAGTAAGATATGTCTATAATATAAAATCTTTAGTAGCTAGTTTAATTATTTTTTTAATAAAAAAATATATTTACATACCTACAAGTATTTTTAAAAAAATCTATCCATACAGTAAAACACGTACGTTGACTAAAGAAGGGAGTGGCGCAACACGGAATAGAACACAAAAAAACAACGATAATGACATACATATTTATAAATACTGAAATAAACATATGTAAAGAAAAAAATAATTTTCTTTAATTTAAAACAATGCCGAGATTAATCTTGTGAGATAAGATTATAATTATTTAGATTAACAAATTAAACTATATCTTTCTTCACAGAAAAACTCAATTGTGTTTTAATTGATCAAAATTCCAAATCACAAGGAAAATATTCTTATATATTTTATAAATATAATTACTCATAAAAATACTCAAATAAATAAATAAGTCATAATTGGAGATATGTACACGTACACTTAAACGTGCAAATAACCATAATAAAATAAATTATTAAATCATTCAAAATTAATAAAATATTTAGTTTTGACCACTTCTATTGTTATAAAACCAACATGTTTCGTAAGCAATGCTTCTTACTTCGTCAGAGTTTCCTTAAAACTTAAGAGAGCTAATCCAACATGATCGTAAGCAATGCTTACCTTCGTCAGGGTTTCCTTAAAACTTAAGAGAGCTAAACCAACATGATCGTAAGAATGCTTACCTTCGTCAGGGTTTCCTTAAAACTTAAGAGAGCTAAACCAACATGTTTCGTAAGCAATGCTTCTTACTTCGTCAGAATTTCCTTAAAACTTAAGAGAGCTAATCCAACATGATCGTAAGCAATGCTTACCTTCGTCAGGGTTTCCTTAAAACTTAAGAGAGCAAAACCAACATGATCGTAAGAATGCTTACCTTCGTCAGGGTTTCCTTAAAACTTAAGAGAGCTAAACCAACATGATCGTAAGCAATGCTTACCTTCGTCAGGGTTTCCTTAAAACTTAAGAGAACTAAACCAACATGATCGTAAGCAATGCTTACCTTCGTCAGGGTTTCCTTAAAACTTAAGAGAGCTAAACCAACATGATCGTAAGAATGCTTACCTTCGTCGGGGTTTCCTTAAAACTTAAGAGAGCTAAACCAACATGTTCGTAAGCAATGCTTACCTTGATCAGGGTTTCCTTAAAACTTAAGAAAGCTAAAGATGAAGTAAAGCATTGCTTACGAAACATATTGGTTTTTTAAATATTAAGGTGGTTAGATGTAGGTATTTTATTAATTTTTTAATAAAAAAATTATTTTCTGTGTTTGAAGAATAAATCGTTATTTTCTTTTTAGATTATATTCTTGTGTAACGACAGAACGAAATAAGTTGCAAATTCTCCAAAATAGAGCAATGAGAATAATACTTAGACGAAATAGATTTTCAAAACTAACTAAAACGTTAAAGGACTGATATACCGTGTTTAGTTCAAATGTGGTCGGCCAAAAGCATTTGTGCCTATCACCTTTTAAATATGACTTTTGATATCGGACGTTATTTTTTCGTACCAGCTTAGTCATATTGTGTAATACTCACTATATATTCCAATACATGAGAAATTAAATATATTTAAAAAATATAGAATATTAAATTTATCGAAACGATGGCAACCCCTATTTTTATACAATTCATCCAGTCATATAAGCGCATCTCTCCTCTAGGGTTCTGTTCAGTTGACCGGCTGTAAAACTTGAGGCAATAAAACCTCCACACAACAGCCTTCGGGAAAGGCTTCTCGTTAATTACAAACTGAAAACTCTGCTATTTTATTTCGCAACCGTGCTGGGAACGCTGAGTTGTTTTTCACCTAAACTGTGACGCTCGTTTAAGCTTTAAAAAAACATTATGGATGGAATTGTTATAAATATTAATTGAGTTTTAGAGCTAAGATTTAATTGGTAAAGAGAAAAATATTAGGTAAGAGGAAAAGCCAGGGTTAAAAGGAATAAAAACATATTGATTATTATCATTTATATCTTAGAATTCGTCATACTTAAAACCACTTTAGCGATCACGCGAAATAAATAAAATTTCAAATTTAATTTTGAAATTTTTCCGTCCACATTAAGAAAAATTATTACTCCACATTTGTGTACGTAAACATATAAAAAAATTATAGTGCTATACAGCCAATGAATTCACCTGCATTTAAATAACTATCCTAAATTTGTAGAATTTATAAAAAAAATATGAAAAAATCATAAACATTCGAAAAGCATATATTTTCTGGGTTTTCTTGTTAAAATCTGCCTTGGAAACTTTAATTTTGCGTCCACATTAAATATTTTCTATGGAGTTTCTTGTAAATAGTCTAATTAATAATTCTTTAGGCAATTATTTATAATGAAACAGTATTTTGATAAGTTCTCAACAGTTGCAATAATTCCTAAGAAAAAAAATTCGTAAGAAATTTTGTTCGTGAAAGCACAAATTTGATTACAATAAAATATGATTTTTAAAACTTATTAAATTTTAATTCTTACTAAAAAATAACTGCATGACACCAGATAGATACATTCATTATCTTTATTCTACAATAACAATTAACTCGATTAATGCTTTATTTATGGAAAATTATCCATTTGCAAACATCGCTATCACGAACAATCTATTGCGACAGTAGAAACAAAAATCCACTATTTTTAAGATAACTCACTTTATTTTTAATTATTTCGACATGTAAACAGGTTAAAAACATTGATAATTCAATCATTTTTACGCTGGTATACAAATATATTAGAAAAGCGATAAAAAAAAAAACAGATTAATACGACATTTTACAGGACAAGGTTTTGAAAGTCAACGGTTTGATAACAAATTTAATTCAATACTGTATAGCGACGAACAGTGACATATTTTGATCATTAATAGAAGTAGACTTTCAGATCTCAAATAACATTATCGGCAGGACGCGGGAACATTTGAAAAAATTCAAAAAATGTTTTACGACCGATTTCAATCGCAGAAAAATAAAAGTGGTCCAAATTTGGACCGATTTCACTCCAGTGGTTATACAAGAATTTTATCGCTGGAGTCTCCCCGCTGGCAGTTATTTATTACGTAGATACTGTGTACTGTGTTAGTAAAAAACCACTATGGTAAAAACGGCAATACAAGTATATTTCGTCACTTTAACTGCGAGGTTAATTTGATTCCCTTAGATTTAATTAGCTCTTAAATGCTTTAAAAGATCTTTCTACCACTTACTTCAATCGCCCTTACTCATCTTGCTGCTTATCGCCAAATCCCCGTGTTCAGTTATCGCTCTAAAGTCACATATATACATGTATAATTCAGAATTAGCATCGATATCGTATTTTCCCATTTATCCGGTGAATAGCGAAGTGATAAATTTTATTGATGCGGTGTGCAATTCAGGTAAAGCAAACGCTCGTTTATTGCCGAGATGTATTTTATGACTTGATGCGTTCTTTGGAAGCTGCGTCACCGCCAGGGCTGCGGACACCCTGAACCATTTGTAGATATTGCTTAGAATTTCATTTTATTAAATACATAAATATCATTTTTAAAACATGGACTATATTATTTAAGAGCAATTTACATTTTTAACAGCAGATAATTTTTGCGAATTACAATCAGGTGATTATTTTTTAATTGATAAACTAATGTTTTTATGCATAGCACAAAGGGTAACAATTATTATAAGCAATAATTATTCAGGCTAATGCTATGCATAAAATCTTGTCTTAAACATTAGTTTGTCAATTAAAAACTAATCATTATTTGACGAGTTAAAGTATTTAAAAAAAATGTAGACATGATATATCTCGACGCCACCTAGAGGGAAAGTTAGCACGTACAATGCCTTTCTCATATAAAAATAAAGTTGGTTGTTTGCAGATGAAAAAATGTAATAAGCGGTAATTGTTGAATGAAACACTAGTACCTATATATTGAATCATTTGGCGGGTAAGAGATAAGCCGCCGTAACTTAGTGGATAGAACTCCTGACCGGCAATCAGAGGGGCGCGGGTTCAAGTCCCGTCGGCGGCATGTTTTTTTTCTCAGGAGGTTTATTCAATATGGATGAGTGTTTCAGGCTAATAATTATTGCTTATAATAATAGTTACAATCAAGCGAATGAACCGAACATAATTTATTCATCATCCTCTCGATAACTACCCACTATAAATAATAAATAAATAATCCCAATGGTTTGAAAACTCAGCTAATTTTTCTGCTATTATAGGTTCATATTCATAGGTTCGAGTACCGACTAGTAAACTCGGACCTTATAAACAAATAAATCGTTGAATTGTAAAACGAAAATCAAAAACATACGTTTCCATACGAATAGTGCTTTTGACAGCTTATCGAGAAAATAGTAAAATATCCCCAAGGGTATTTATTTTATGCTTGAATTGTTTTTATTTCCCGTTCAAATTAATTATTAAAAATACAAAAATTAAATTATTCAATTAATTATTAAAAATACAATTTTCAAAACTCGTACATCACAATTATTTTTTTAATTTAAGGGGTATTATTTTCTTTTTTTTTTTATGCAAATAAATCAAGTTTTGTGTGCATTACAAGTAAAATCAACTTGTAAATTAATCTATTCAATAAACACTAAGTTATACTATGTTCAGACTTTTTGAGTAAATCGATGCGTGTAAAAGCAGAAATATTAATAAAGATTTTTCTTTAAATTTTAAACGTAATAAATTTTCAAGGGACACAATTTCATTTTTTTTACCTTCAACAGCAACAATAATGATTCATATCAAAAAGGCTATTATGATCTTATAACGAATTAATCAGGTTATCTACTCAGTATACACACCGCCAAAATAGATTCGTAAGCCCGAAAAGTGCAGTTGAATATTCTTCCTCTGGTGATTGGTAGACAAATGAGAACGCAATTGGGTTTACATCATTCACCAATTCTGACGGCTGGCGTATTCCAGGGGCAAGGCTTTATACTCCCATTCCGAAAGTCGCAAATAAATTTTATTTGAATAATTTGGGTTATTTCACAATTAATGAATTAAAATAATATGTACTGAATGGAAGATACTCTTAGTATCGCCCTGATAATGTAAGACCACCATTCAGAATTGAAACGTTGCTTGAAATGGCTTTAGCCGTCTTTAGTGGCTAGATCTGAATAGCCAGGTACTTCCTTACCTTCATCTTCCTCATCTCTTTCCCTTTTCCACTTACCTTCAGCCTCACGACATATCCCAATTGGGGATGCTATGGTCTCACTAGCTCCAGACGTGAGCAGTTGGGACTCTTGTGAGGTATTCTATTTTTTTTTTTTGGGTTGACATGTGTCATATGACAACGGATCGTTTTTACGACTCTTTACTGAATTCAACAGCTCGACTGTGGAATGATTTTCTGGATTCTATGTTTCCTCCCCCTACAGCATGAGTCTCTTTAAGACCCATGTTCACTACATCCTATCCTCAAAAAGACCTCTAAACAGCAGCCCCAAAAATGACATGCGGTCTGAGGAAATTTAATTACCATAGGGCTTCCTGTATGGAGTTAAAAAACAAAAACTACTTTCTACGGGATCTTTTTTTTTTGTTACGTGAATACCGCGCAAGAGTCCCAGCTACTCCCAACGAAAAAAATGTTATTCGAGAAAACGATCATTTTAATAGTAAAAACGGTTAAAAACGGGACTGAAGTTCTTACGAACAAATTAACAGGGTTTCAATATTTATTGGCGGGAACATGTAAGAATAATTTGTTGGTATACGTAATTTCGTACGTATACCAACGAATTATTCTTACATTTTCCCGCCAATAAACATTAAAACACTGTCAATTTGTTCGTAAGACCTTCAGTCCCGTTTTTAACCGTTTTTACTATTAAAATGATCGATTTTTCGAATAACATTTTTCTCCGGGTGAGATTGAAGGTAGTGGAAATTAGATGTGTATGAGGAAGTTGGAAAAGTACCTGGTTATTCAGATCTGATCATCAAACACCCAAAAGCCATTGGAAGCCACGTTTCAATTCTGAATGATGGTCTTACACCAGAACGATACTAAAAGTATATTTCACTCTTGAATCTGCATCAAATATACCTATTATTAATTTAAGAAATAACACAATCCAATCAGATAAAATTTACTTGCGCATTTGATTTGAACCCGCGGCCTTAACCCAGCCTTACCCCTAGACCACGGAGGCTGTCTATAAGTATATATATACATTTTGAAACGACAAATTAATAGTTAACTTTATTTTATTGTTTTATTGTATATTGATTTGATTTAACTGAGATCATCACAACCACGTTTACCTTGGAAACATTTGCTACTTGTCTTTAATTCAACATTCGCTTGGTTACCTGTTCATTCTGGCCATTGATTGTCACATACGGCGTTAATATTATTATATACATACTTTTTGATTCCCTCCCCCTATTTAAGAAAAACTTTTCTACCATACTGAATTCGCACACATAACACACACATCCGCACGCACACACACACACACACATACATTCCCTCTCACCTTCTATAATATACTAACTTAATTTAGGTATAATGTATAATATATCATATATATATATAACAGCGACATGTCATTGGTACCTATTATTGTATTATTTTCTATAACTTTGTAACTATTTTCTTAAATGTAATTATGTATATACTGTTTGTTTCTGCAAAATAAAATTAAAATTAAAATATATTAACTTCTATTTTTCGAAAAATATTTCCTTACACCGAAAAATACGGAACTATCAGGCATCTGGTGTTTTTATTCAATATTTCCAATAAAATGAATACTTCCCTTATGGATATTATTATGGAAATGATGTTGCTAGCAGAAAATAAATACTATTAATTAACTACGCTATGACTACGCAAGTTTCAGAGCTAATCATTGTAAATCGTTTGATTCTTTAGAACTTGATAATCTAACAATTAAATAATTTAAAAAAATTTTAAAAAAAAAGATTTTCGGTCAATTTTTTTAATTTATTTTTTTAATTAGTTAATTCAAGTTTAATTTGTTAATTCAAGTTTAATTTGAGGAACTCAGTTTTAATTTTTGGTTTTTCTTTTATTCATACTACAATATTACTTTTTAATGTAATATGTAAAATTGACTGTCTATTCGTGGCGGGCGTGCGGCGTGGATTTGTTTTGTATAAAATTCTACAGTTTTTTTCGATATTGACGACATTTTGCATATCGAAATAATGGGAAAGTCACTGTTTAAATGATATTTTTAAAAACTACCCCCATCTCACTTTCCTACCTGAGGCCCTAGCACGCTTGCTTTATAACGATCGGTAGGATAACTATCGGTAACTTCTCATCGTTTCCTAGGACAACTGCACATCGCTAAAGTACAAACAACAGTTGATGTCGAATATGTTAAGGACACTTAGTCATTGTGAACTTTAATTTATTCGTTGGCGATCTGTAGTCATGCTAGGGAACGATGAGAAATTACCGATAGTTATCCTACCGATCGTTATAAAGCAAGCGTGCTAGGGCCTCTGGTAAAGCTATGTTTTGATATGTAAAGAAGTGCCCTGGTTTGGCTTTGTTTTTAATACAAAACTCAAGTTTTATTTCGAGATTGATAAAAATTTGCATATTTGACCCTCAAACCAAGAGGAAGGTCACTGTGTATATGAGATTTCTAAAAATATGGGATACTCAGAATCCCATCTTCTTTTCCCACTACTTAAGATGAAACCCGGTGGTGGAGAAATTTGAAAAATATATTTTACTAAATCGTTGCTGTCACTGCTGCGCTTACTCCACCGGATATTGAGCGAAAGGGACAATGCATCTCGGGCTACTAATACCTAACTAAAATCGAGGTTTTGTATTCCCCACTCTTCTCATCCAAAACTGGACAGATTTTCAATTTTTTTTTTACCAACTACATTAAAAAAAACTATTCTATGTCAGTACGTTTTGCTTTTTTAAAATAAAAAATATTGTCTAGTTTGTACACTGAACGTCTTTTGACGGCGTTTAAACCTGTCAATTTTATTGATTTTTGGAAGGTCATAACTTCTATAAAAAGTAACATATCAAAAAAAAAAAAAAAAAGTACCGACACGCTGGTAATTGATACCTATTTTATGTAAAAACAATATTTTCTCTAGGGTTAAAATCCAGAGAGATAAATAGGGAATACGTTTGTATGGAAAAATCACCGCCGGGTATCCCCTTAAAGCAGAATTTTGATTCATCGTGATGAAATATTGTTAACTTGACGTTCGAAATAAGAGGATCATTACTGTCTCCATCTGAATTCTAAAAACTATGCGTAAAGCCCGGGCAAAGCCGGGGACATAAAACTTTCTTTGACATTCTTGACCAAAAGTTCAAAACTCATCAAAGCTCAAAGCTTTTATTTTCGCAATTTTCGCACGTAAAATGGCATACTGACATTATTACACCGTGCGTTTAATTGATAAGGATATTGCATTATCACGTGGAATGATAGAAGAAGTCGGGGACGCCCGAGGAAGACCTACAAAAATTAACTTATTTCAATTATTGTCAAAACTATTGTTTCCACCTTGAAATTACATCCATTTTATTAGAACGCACAACCCCAAAACTTTACTCCAAACCATTTAAAAACCCCGAGCAATGCCAGGATCACTTCAGCTATTTATATACAAAAGATTGTCTATATCGGCCGGAGTTTATTTGATTTTTTATAAAAATCTACAGTTTTATTTCGAACTTGATGAAATTTTGCTTATTTGGTCTTCAAAACAATTTGAGGGGCGGAAATGGGTATCGCTGCCTCGGGAATTATTTATTGGATCACCAACACCTCTACCACAAATCACCTTAAGAGGTTCGCTACGTTTGATTACTTAGCAGGGGTGCTCGTGTACGGGTTCAGGGAGTGAGGTTCGTCAAGGTCTTGGCTACGGATGCGTTTGCCCACAGACTGCGTGGCGGTACGGACTGGGAGAGACTGATGAAAATCTTTCAATCTCTCCAGCCGGACTCACTCGACCCATCGATTTGGGCCATAATGGGAGAGCTGAATTCATACAACTGTCTCTCATGGACATCTAAACCAAAGATTCCTACCCATCCATCATACCTTTTATTCTTCCCAGTTCGTTGTCTCCTTCCTTTCCTCAAAAATACCCTTCATGCAGAATCGCCAAAGAAGACAGGAAGGGAATTATTTTCCTCGGGGCTTCCAGTATAAACTTAATGTTAAAAAAAGAAGAAAAAATAACGCCTCTGTCTGTGTCTCATTTTGAAAAGCTCTGTGTAAAGCCCGAGGGGGTTCAGATAGCTTTCTTATAAAAAACAGTTAATTTTTAAAAGAGTTCTATTATGTAATTGACGGCCGGCGTAGTCCAGCGGTATGGTGTTAGACTCCCATTCCGAAGGCCGCGTGTTCGAACCCGGCGTGCGCAAATAAATTTTATTTAATTGATTTGTGTTATTTCGCAATTAATTATTTAAAATAATACGTATTATATTTGCGGCACGTTCCAGAGTGGAAGATACTCTCAGTATCGCCCTGGTGTAAGACCACCATTCAGAATTGAAACGTTGCTTGAAATGACTTTAGCCGTGATTAGTGACTAGATCTGAATAGCCAGGTACTTCCCCACCTTCCTCTTCCTCGTCTCCTTCCCCTCCACACTTACCTTCAGCCTCATAACATACCCCAATCGAAGATGCCATAGTCTCACTGGCTCCAGACTTTTTGAGCAGTTGGGATCATTATTTCTCTTGACAGTTGTTTCGAAGACATTATCAAACAGGTTGAACTTTAAAAACATGTTTATTTTAACTGCTCTTTTATGTATTATTATAAAATAATGTATGATTTTATTATAACTTATTTTCAAATGCATATGGGATAAAATATACCTATATTAAAGTGAAATAATGCCGATTCCAAGAAAGTTCTTTAATGTGTTGTTTAATGATGTACAATTATTATTAATTATAATTAGCTGTATTTAATAATGCAATGAAGTTTGATGGGCGATCAAATTTAATTACACGCTGTTAAAAAAAATCACAAGTTAAAAATCTCTCCTTCATAAATATAAACATCTAATAAAATGCGTTTAAATGGCCCCCTTGATTAATCGATGCTTCTTCGTGAAACGAACATATGTAATCTAATCGACAGATCGCCTTGTTACAGAGACCCATTGATGTTATACCTTCTGATCGATACCCACATAAAATAATCACACCTATTGGTATTAAATTCCAGAAACAAATAAATTAGTGGTGTTAATAGCTTTTTACCTGTCCAGATGTAAGAAAATGCAATGTCCGCGTCATCTGAAGCAATGCCAGATTTTTTTAAAAATATTAATTCCAAACAGGAGGCTCTGAGGAAAATAATTTCCCTCGGGGCCTATGTCATCTTTGAAGATGCTGCGTGGAGGGTCTAAAAATTATTCGGATGCGCGGCCTGTTTCGGCCCGTTTTATACAAATTTTAATTTTGGATTTGAAGCCAAAATATCCAGCCACACTGAAAAATTATTATGTGTTTCTTCATTTATTTGTGTGTGTTTTTTTTTTCATAATTATTTCTGGCTTTTACCCTTCAAGAGTGTTCTAGGCCATCATTTAAAATTATGGATAAGTGAAAGGCGAATTTAAATATTAATTTTATTTATATGGAGTAATTTCAAAATTGTGATGAAGATTGGAGTCGAGTTCAGACTTAGAAGAGATAAGATATTGAATGGAGGCGAGGCAATTTTTGACAAGGCCTGATAGAAGAGAGGATACATGTTTAGAGAGGGACAGCCAAAAAAGATGTGATCTAAAGTTCCCACTTCTAGACCACAGAATGTACAATCTGGGGAGTCAAGGACGTGAATTTTAGAATGATGAATTTGTGTTTTAAATTATAAAATAAAGGCACATGAAAAAAATTTATTTATCATGATCTAAGAGGCAATTATTTGTGGGTAAATGATAAATATTTAAAAAAATCATTTTACTATATCATTATAGCTGGTGTTAAGTATCGTACTTGACTTACTTTGACCAGTGATCTCTGACATTATTTGGAGTAAAAAATTTAATGAAATTTTGTTCTCTGGTGACTTTTTAGATGTCGTTTTTTTTTTCAAAAACGTTTTCTTCAAAATTAAACATTTTTTCTACATGTCGTCACTGGTCACTACACCAAGATACCAACCAACCCCTTACCTCGCCCCTAACTTGCCAATACCTACTGATTTTTTTATGTTTTTTGTAGAAAAAAAAACTTCAAAAATGTCACCGGAGACCAAAATTTCATTTACATTTTTTACTTCAAATAATGTCAGGAATCTCTGGTTAAAGTAAGTCAACTACGCCCCTTAACACCCTGTATATAAAAATCTCGCGTCTTTCCTCATAAGATTGGAGAAAGACATTATTTAATCCAAGCTCGAATGATAACAGTCTTAGGTTTTTTTTTGTACAGATTTAATAATTTTGGGTTCCAGATAACACTCCCATATTCCAATTTGCTTCTGACCAAGGAGTTGTACAAGGTTATAATGGATTGTGGGTTTTTAAATGGTTTCGATATTCTATGAATGAATCCCATCATTTTCAATGATTTACTCGTGATAACACTGATGTGGACATCAACCATAAATATGTTTGTTCGAGATAAACTCTGAAACTACTTAAACGATATTGATGAAATTTGATCCACTGTGTGTATTTTGGTCGAAATTAAAAGATAGGATAGTTTTTAAATGTTTGTTATAGTACAATGTTTTGTAATTATATGTAAATTCCATAAGTTTCTAACAGATGGCGGTGTGAGTTAATTTATTGACACAAATCTTGGTTATCTAGGTTAGGTAACCATCAGTAGATGGCGTTGTGTTTCGTTAGTCACAACAATGCTTGGTGGGGTCACCTAGTTTATTATAAAAATATGATAAAATAAAATAAAAAAATATTAAAAGATAGCATATTGATGGGTGTAAAGATGGAGGTAGCGCAACACGGCATAATATCCCAACAATAAATTATGATAATACTTTTAACCGTAAAATAATAAAAAAATGTTTTTAACAGGATGTTCGTGTTCAATTCCAATGTAAATTTAATATTATTAATAATTATATTGTATATATTATTATTGACGCACATAATCTAAAATAACTATAAATCTACACGCTGCATTCAAGGCTTTGGCCTTGTATAAATTATAATATATATATATATATATACAGTTACAGTTTAAAACCCAAAGCATATTTGTCCAAATGCAGTATTACTATTTGCTTTGTTCTGGGTTTATGATTATGTTATGAGTATGTGGATAATTGCAAACATACTCGTAAGATAGCTTTTCTCGCGCGCTCTTTTAAAAAAATGTTCTTAAGTTAAAATAAAAATAACATTTCACTTTATTAACTTCAGTTCAAAGTAGTAAAATTTAATTTAATTTTGCTCTAACAACATAAGTTAAACAGTTTTAAAAAAAATGTATACCCTTCTGCGTTTTTAGGCTGTTTGGGAGGAGATTATATATTTTATACACCCCAGTGACCAATGCTTCTCTTGCCACTTTCGGTCTTTGCAGTTTTTGTATACAATTCATTATGTTGTTGGCTCGTGTACCTATTTGTGATGTTTTTATAAATGATGTGTTTGTGTGTATAAGTCCATTTTGTATTTTGTAGAATAAAAGGCATATGTTATATATATTTTTTGTTTGAAATATGCAATTCACCGCAAGGAGAGTGTTTTGTATAGGTTGGTTATATTCTACCTATTTATAACAAGTGTCTTGAACACTTTCAGTTTTTAAGTTTCTTAAAAAAATATGTATGTTTGTAGAGCCGAAACGGTAGTTATATGAAATTCCCTCGATTAAAAAAAGTATGCTCTGATAATTATTAAAAACAAATTTTGTTATAATATTTAACATTAGCTGTGAAAAAATTCAGTGTATGCTTAAATCCAACTGAAGCATTTGTCGAGAGTTTTAAATGAGTCGTGATTTATTAAAAATGTTCACTATTTTCGCTCAATTATAATCGTTTTTTTTTTTAATATTAGCGCGCTTCCTCTTACATACGTATTTACATTATCTTCCTTTTGCCGGGCCTTAAAAGAGGAGGGCTAATTTGACCTGCAACGCTTCTGTTTGCGATCATATCTACCCAGATCTGACCTTGACAAATTGCGAGTTCCTCTCGTCGCTTCGTTTGGCTCAGGACCAAGCCCGTGCAGACATCTTTCTCATTCTGTCGGCATGTGCCGAGTTCAATTATTTAATTATTTAAACCAATGCGATGACCTCAGATCGGAAGCGGTTTATTGAATTAATAGGGTAGGACTGCAGCCAAGTTTAATGTATTGTTTACGGAAATTAAACTTTCGTCACCGTGTTCAAACGATGTAGGAATGTAAATAAAGCGAGCAGTGTATCGAAAGTTGTTAGGCGGTCTATCCTCCATGTGGGTAAACTGTCTGATGGTTAGTTATGTTAGTTACGATACGGTATTTATTTATACAAAAGACTTAATATTATGTACTTAATTCGTTCACTTTGTGTCTCGCCGTAATTTTGAAAGAAATACTTACATTTGTTTTTGACTTTATTTTTGGGAGGTAATTTTATTTTTTATTTATTAAGTATTTTTATATTTATATATAACGTGTAAACAGCTGAGCTGTTCGGGTATGCCACAAGAATTTCTTATGTTCGTTACTGTCACTTTTACATGTTGGCATCATTTGCCAGTAGGTACGTAGCAACAAAGTGGCTTTAGATCACCGTCTGTCGCTTGTGTGACATGAACTATTTGTCTGGTATGTATAATTCATTCATAATAATTAGCTAGTGTATCGTGGTGACAAATAAGTGACATGACAATTGAGAACAAACAGAAAATCCCTAGGAGTACGACCTACACGGATTTGTAAGAAAACTTACGTCACGACCAAATCTTCCGTGACGACCAAAAATTACGTGACCATCAAAACTTACTTGACGACCAAAACATACGTGACCACTTAAACTTACGTCACGGCTAAAACTTACGGTTTAAACTTAAATCTTCAATCACGACCAAAACTTACGTCACAAACCAATACTTACGTTACGCCACGACCAAATGGTACGATACGACTAAAACTTACATCAAGACTAAAATTTACCTCATGGCCAAAACTTACATTACGACCAAAACTTCCGTTACAACCAAAACTTACATCACGACCAAAACTTGTTTCTGTTACGATGTTTCGTCTCCTGGGCTTCAGTCAGGCTGAATAAACTGATTATCTGCTCATGAAAGAATTTTGATGATTGAAATTTTTTGCAAATCTGAAAATCCTGGTACCACCCGACCTTTTTCAATCAATATTATTATTGTTCTTCCCTATATTCTTACCTTCCCCACTCCCTTCAGCATCACAACACACCCCAATTGGGGATGCCATAGTCCCAATGGATCCGCTCAGTTGGGAATTGGGAGTAGTTCGGCAGCATTTAAATTAATTTACTTGTAAAAAAAAATTGTTTCCAATTATTAAATTATGAATTTCTGAAATAAATCAAACATCATCTCCCTGAACTCAAAAAATAATACTTGTCAGTTATTTTTCAAAAGATGAGATATGCACGAATGTCTTTCGCGGAAAAAAACAGTTATGCCTTCTATGGGTATCTATTTCGCGCAACTTCTCAAATAAAAAAGCTCTAAATTTTTAAGATGAAACAAGGAAGAATAGTTTAAAGATAAAAGTTTATCTGAGTCGTTTGGGGTTCATTGTTTTAATACCCTGTTGTTCTTCGACGTGTCTTGAAGTTTATCTTGAAAGTTGTAAAGAAACATATTGCAATTTTTTTAAGATTTATCACTTTGACGACTGCAGCTCCTTAAAATGTGGAAGAAAAATCTTCTAGAATTTTTTTTGGAAAATAATACTTTTTATTCTCGTTTCTTATTATTATATTTATCCGAGACACTATCTTAGTAACAAATACATTCTTTGAATACTTGTTTTCACTGAAAAAGGTAGCTTTCAATAATTTTGAAAAAAAAACATTAGTCGAAGATAATATTCGTAATTTACTGTTTAAGGTGGCAATTTTTCTTCATCTTTCAACTGTTTTCTAAGAAACTGATGGTTTGATACTTGCTAAACAATACTTTTTTATATAATTTTTTTATTCCAGAAACAAAGAAAATAAAATTTTCACTTACTTAACTAGAATTTTGAATTATATATTTTACATTACATTACATACTTTTTACATTTCGTTACCTTATATTACATTACATTACAGTACATTTACATTACATTATTTTACATTATATTACCATACGAATTATTCCGTTCCACTATTTTGTTGATTAAGAATAAAAATGTATACTTTAATAAAGCTTATGAAGTCTAATCTCCAAATAATATTGGTTATTAACTATACGTATATCTTCCTATAATCTCAGCTATTACCCTGCCTCCTCTGCATCTCAATAAATGAACAGAAGTAGGTACTTTGAGTATATCGGTTCTGCGGGCGAAATCGCAAACAAATCTTTAAATTTGCTGGTTAACCGCTTATCTGTTCAGAAGCAATTTTGTAGATGGTCCATAATTTGAAATTTATTACGTCGTAATATAAAAATAACAACCTTGTTAATGTATTTTTAAATTGAAAAATCTCTGAATTTTTGTGAAATAAACTACGACCTTGGAAAGAATAATGTCTTTTACAACCTACGGCGCCATTTTGCGAGGGAGGGAGGGAGTGGGAGGAGGAATCTAGGTGAAATTCGTTGATCCTGGATTTCATTTTGGTCAGTAAACTAGGCATGGGTTATTTAACAGCTCTGAATGGTGGTCGCTCAATAGGGCGATACTGAAATAACTTTATATTGTTTTGTTTACAATCTTCAATCGCTGAGAAGCTTTCAGGTCTGCTAAAGGTTATTTTAAAACGACACTTTTATGAATTTCTTTTTTCGATAGCCAAAAATCTTAAAAATTAGATACTTATAAAATTTATTGAATGATGTTTGTGTATATTAAATGAAACTTACGTGTACGTGTGTGGTTATTTTTAAAACATTTTAAAACACGTGAAAAAAAATCATAAAATCATTTATAAATTTTAATTAAAAAGCTCAATAAGTACAAGTTAACTTAAAATCCGTGAAAATTCGTACAAATAAGGCGCTGCGCTGACGAGGCAACTGAAACCAAACTAAAACTGGCTGGTTTCTATGTCTTGATTGGTCAAAAAGCTTGTTTATCCATAGACGAAGAACAATCAGCTGACAGCTGGCAAATACCAACGGCCGGCCACGGCAATCAGCAGTGCAAGTCGCGAGTCACTGCTTACGTTACCATTGACAACGGGTTTTTGAGTGATTGTGAAGTGTGCGGGCCATCACATTGTCATACAAAGACAGTTGGCAGTTGAGAGTTTTCAGTTGCCTCAGTGGGCGGAGGCGCTAACTCTCGACTGACATCATAGATAAACAAAAAAAAGATCTGCACCCACTTGGAATTTCGTAAACACATTTTTGTATTGGAAATTTATGTCCCTATTGGGCTTATTTTTGGATCACGAAAAACGTCCACAAGGTATGACTTATGTACTTCGGTTTTCAATGACCAAAATTTAATTCTTAATTGCATTCAATGGAATATTACTACTTCCATTTAAAAAAAATTATGGAAGGCACTTCTGTTTTTCGTCTTGAATATATATAATGTATGTATTCAATTTGGGAGGCGGATATGGGTACCATTTAGAACCATTTATTAGATAACCGACACCAACTCTGCCTTAAGTCATCCAAGTGGTTCACTACGTTTAGTGACTTAGCAGGGGTGCCCGGGTTCATTGGGTGAGGTTTGTATAGATATTTTCCGTCGAATGCGACTCTGTAGTAGGCCGGATCGGGAGCGACGGGTTGGGTGAGATATGTTGACCTCTCCAGCAGGACTCTCTCACAACATCAACACAACAACGTGGAGGGACAGATTCATACGTCCGTCAGTCCTGGACATACTGATCCCCAGATTCCTACCCACCCCTCATACCTTTTTCCTTCCCAGCACTTCCTCTCCTTACTTTCCTAAAAATACTTAAAATACAGCATCTCCATAGCTGACAATAGGAATTATTTTCCTCGGTGAGCTAATGTGAAGCTAATGCAATCTTAAGAGGAGGAGTTTGGGTTGTGTTAACCTGTCATTGGCCGTACGTACTCCAGTGTACCATCGATTTGGAAAGCGATTTTGACCCTTATGTATAAAGAAATTGTATCAAGAACAAGGTCAGAATCGCTTGGACCATTCTCGTTCTTGACGTAACGAAATACTGCACAGCGTCTAGTCTCTCCGAATAATTCAAATTTATTCATGATGCGGCGGGCATCAAAGATGGCCGATAAAATGGCCGCCGCGTGATTATATGAACGGAGTCGTAGTCGGAATCTATATTTTTTCATTGTTTTTCATATAAATCCATTGTGCAAATCATAGATTTGAGTGATTATTTGGAAGATCGTTTTATCTACATTATTTTCATGTAATTTTTGTATTATATCACAAAAGAAATTTTATAAAAATTGAGTTCGTAAGAAAAGTGAGAAATGTAAAATATTTTACATCGTATTGAAAAAAAATATTTTTCCTATGTTGGCTTTCAAAAGGTTAAATGATATCAATTTAAAGCTAATTTTGTGTGTAACAAAATATTTGAATAGTCCTCATTTGACAGTGTTTCCGCCTTTTCCACATGCGCATATTGTCGTGGAAACGCGGTCTCGCGATTTTAAGTACACGGCGGCCGCGGTCGTTAAAAATACAGGAACGAGTTGCACTTTATGGGTGCATTTTGCTGCACGCGCAGGAGGCCATTACCGAGTTATAAAAACTTCGTTTAAGTTTTTTTCAGCGATTCGTCGTGTTTCGGTTATTTAATGACGTTTTGTATATTCTCATGTTTGTTTACCCACTCCGGGTTGGTATTGTGGGAAGTTTGAGTTTCACAATGTTTCGCTTACATTACTTATTATAAAAATATACTAAAAATATTCCCGCTTCGCAATAAAATCCAAATATATGGAATATTTGTTAACGTATCCGACAACTCAAAACTGTTTTCGAAAGGTAATGAAATAGCCTTTTAAATTTTATTATTAGTTTATGAATATTTGTTATTATTTATTTATTATAATTTTCCAAATAAATAAAAATCCGAATAAATGGAATATTTGTTAACGTATCGGACAACTCAAAACTGTTTTCGAAAGGTAATGAAATAGCCCTTTAAATTTTATTATTAGTTTATGAATATTTATTATTATTTATTTATTATAATGTTATCTTGCAAATACAATATTTCATCGGTGATTCAATCCAATATTGTATTTGTTAGCCTTTCTTGAAAGATTCAAGTTTTTTAATCGACATAGTATTCATATTGCTTGTGTACTTTCGCGAACAATAAATTTTTCTTAATACTTCAAAGCATAACTTGTAAAAAGCCTATATAATTAAAAAAAATACGCGCGCCATCATTTGAGAGGCAGGAATGGGTGCCGCCGCCCCGGGAACCATTTATTGGATAACCAACAGCTCTGCCATTTGTTTGTTTTCGGGGTGTTATGCCGTGTTGTGCTCCAGGGCAGATCCGGCAGATCCGTCGATGATGGACACTGCAACACTGTCCGAAACGTCGGCTAAAGAAGGAGGGAGCACAACACGGCATAACACCCCAAAAACAAACAACGAAAATGCTTTTGGCCGTGAAAATCCAAAAACGTATCCAGCTCTGCCATAGTTCACCCCAAGTGGTTCGCTACGTTTGGTGACTTAGCAGGGGTGCCTGGGTTTATGGGGTGAGGTTTGTTTAGGTCTTGGCGGCGGATGATCTGGACACACTGAACCCCAGATTCCTACCCAACCCTTATACCATTTTCTTCCCAGAACTTACTTTCCTTAAAAACATCCTCCACACAGCATCCCCAAAGATGAAATAGGCCCTGAGGGAAATTATTTCACTCAGGGCCTCCTCTGTGGAGCTAATGTAAACAAAAAATCTACCAAAGATTGTAATTTTAATGTATTGACGTTAGCGTGTACCTATGAAGTACTACTGCAGTTACGTAACGGTTACTCGCTGTTATGTAATAAAACTATTAAAAAAAAATTAATTAATATTAATGTTATAAAGTTCATTTACATGGTAATTTGCTTAACATTAACATACAATACGATTATTCAATGTAATTTTACTTGCAGACAAATTTTGTATTACGATCCTTTTATATATAGAATAGACTTCCGGCGTTATCGATAATAGATTTATTATGTAATCGATGCAACTCATATGTCATTGAACTTTGTTCTGCATTATTGTTGCAATAATATGGTGATTTGAGTCGAGTTGGTCTACGAGGTACCTACGTAAATTCAGGTGAGTCTTATTTGATATGATTCTGCCTTCCCAATTTCTCCAAACGCTCATAATTTGGTGTGCAATTAGTCATGTCATAATAAATGTGGTACTAATAATAATGTTTGTGAAGGGCCAAGGCATCCCCGTTTGGGGTGTGCTGTAAGGCTGAAGAAGGATATGGGAAAGATGAATGTTTGGAAGTAATTGACTTTCAGATCTGGCAACAAGCAACCTTTCACAGGGGTGACGCTGAGAATTTTGGGAATACATAGTACGCTCTGCTCTAATATTCAAAGCATCAATACGATACTGTCAACATCCCGTTAATTGTACATAAGAGGAACGGCTGCGCGGCCGGCTTCATACAAAACGTAGTTTTGGATTTAAATACGAAGTAAAACTTTTTTTTTAAATCAAAAGTTGAGGCGTATATAAAACCGGATAGGAATCCGTTTTTTGAATTTTGCTTTCAATTATAAAATACAAGCTTCTGCCCGCAACTTCGTCTGGGTAGGACTAGTACTTCGAGTAATCTATTTTCTTTTCCTAGGTCCCATCTACATTTTTACCGAAATTATTAACCTATTTATTTAAAATGTGTATAATTCTTGATTCGATTCAAAGTATTAGACGAGTAGGTACTTCAAATAAATTCAGTAATTTAAATATTTTCCAAAATAGAATTTTGATTTAACAATCATTGTTTTGCAAAATGTCATTCTCAAATTTTGATGTTTTCTATTAAACTATAATTATTATTTTCAATATATTGAAAATAAATAGCTAGCTTCATAAATTATAGCCTGTATGTTATTCTGATGTATGAGCTAAATTATTGTAAAGTTTCATTAAAAACCATCCATTAGATTTAAAGAGGAACAAACATACATACATCCATACAAACTTTCACATTTATAATATTAGTAAGATTAGATAGGCCCCAAAAGATGACGATTTATCCATGAATTTATGAGGCAACTTTGAAATTTTTTTTAAGACTGAAAGAATGTTATTTTTGAAAAAATAGCTCCTATCTGAGGTCAGGCATATGATGAAGTACATAATAAAATTTTAATTTCCGCTGAAAGTGGATTAATTTGCGTTAAAACCCCAAACTAAGCAGCCACATTTTAAACGTTCATTTAACAAAATTCTTCTAAACGCCAGATATATTCGACTTCTTACACCTTTATAACTCTGCGTATTTTTGGTATTATTTGCGCGAGGAAAGTAGCGTCAACGTTGTATTTTATTTTTGTTAACAATAATTTTACAAGAACGAAAAAAAGTTAGTCAATCAATCGAGTCAAAAATAATCTTAGCCATTAAGGGGTGTTTATAAAAAGTATTTTCTTATATAAAACTTCAAATTTATGTAATGAAAAAACAAATTATTTAGTACGTGGCGCTTATATTTTTTTATAACGTAATTAATAATTTTATTTATATTCCATTAAATTAAAAAGGTAGGAAAAGCTTCAATGTATCCACAAAATATTTTTTCATATACATAATGTAAACCGATTCGTAGTAAAGATAAATCTAAATAGTGATCTAGCGTATAGCTTTATCTTAAGTTGAAGTGCTTTGCTTTATTTGCAGATTAATAATAATAAAAAAATATTCGTCAAATAAGTTTTCCTGCATAATAAATACTCTAAAGCAATAAAAATGGTTTCTCAGAATTCGCTAATCCCCGGAACGAAATAGATCGGATTTGTAATAATATTACAGGGGTTTATGTTCTTCATAAAGTTGGAGTAGGGTCCAGAGTGTCCAGACTATATAATTTTGAAGCATTAACACCGGTCGGTGGCTGAGTGGGCATCGCGTTTGGGTCCCACCCGGGCGTGGTGTGTTCGATTCCTCGGCTGGCTAAGTCCTTCGTCACGATTCAAGCAACATCTTCCGCTTACTGTGATGGTAGTGGGAGCTTTTCAAATATTGTCAGGTTATGTAACCCGGGAATGACATTACACCTTAAGTGAATACCTCACCTAAATGAAATACCTATTTTTGTTTATTTTTTAATTGATAAACTAATGTTTAAGACAAGATTTCTTATGCATAGCACAAAGGGTAACAAATATTATAAGCAATAATTATTAGCATGAAACACTCCTCCATATTGACTAAATCTCCCGAGAAGAGATACATGTCGCCGACGGGACTCGAACTCGCACCCCTCTGATTGCCGGTCAGGAGGTCTACCATTAAGCTACGGCGGGTTACCTCCTACCCGCCAAATGATTCAATATATACCTAGTGTTTCATTCGATAATCACGCAATAATATGCAAATGTAAAAAAAGGAAACTATTAATTATTAAAACATGTTTTGTCGAAAGCTCAGAAACGCATCACTCTTCCGAGGAGATCGTCGCGTTTTTACAAAAACGGATGAGGATAATTTAAAAAAAATACTTTTTCCATCGATAATTATTTCCTGCAGTTATATGCCATCCATCAGTGGTGGGTTCATTGATTATTCCAGTGTTTATTCTCTTTCGTAAAGGCTCCCTTCCGGATCAATTGCTATTTTGTGAAAAATGGCACAACAGTGCAAATTACACACTTTACGTTTTGACAGGAGCGTTTATCTTGGCGTGTTCTAATTTGACTCTTCTGAAATCCTTCTCCCGATGATCCATGGACCATTTTATTAACAAACTACTAAAATTGCAGCCGTAAATGTAAATAACTAAAATTGCAGATTTTTTAATATATATTTTTTTACGCTTTATAATATTTATACAATATACATTGTAGGTACATTATACATCAAACATAATTCACCGTAGATATTTCACTGTACATTGAACATTGTACATTACACATGCATAATATTTGTTAATGCTTGCAAAACATTAATTTTTGGATAGATTTGAATCTGAATCACTAATGATTTTTAAATTTTACCAACGGTGTTCATTTTAACGGTAAATTTGTGTTCGTCTCTCTAATTATTTTTTTCATAGGCAATCATCCTGAGGCAAATATTTTATAAATTCTTTCAACCTCGCATATCCTACAACAATAAATTATAATATTCCGTTGTTTTCACGGGTATCACAAATATCATCAAAAAAATATTTACGGTTTAATTTAATTAACAAGTTTTTCTGTGTAATTATTATTACTCGTGATAGCTGTTTTGCCTCCTTCCTTTTTGCTTTATTAAAAAAAAATACTTTGTTTTTTTTTTTAAAGTATTAAAATAGAGTTCTACAAACTAAACTTTGTAACAATATATAAAGAAATACTAGTAAATACGTTCTGGGTCTGAGTCCCAGTTGTGACCGTTATCTTTAATTTTTTGTGTCTTGTTCTTTTTCATATTTCGTTCAGATTGTTATGGTTTTCTTATTCTCCAATAAAATACATACTAATCGTATTCTCGATCTTAGTTGTAGGTTTCTCATCGGTCTAATTATTTATAGACCAAAGTATTTTAGCATGTGACTCGAGTTGATTCTATACGATACAAGTGACATTCGATTGCATTTGTCTTTTTGGGGAGAGAGATAATTTGGATTTTAGCCAGTCATCTGGAATGTTGTCTGATATATCTAAATAAATTCACTATTGTAATTCGTAATTCAACACTATTGCACGTTTCGGACATCCCATAGTCAAGTTTCGTAAGTAAAATTTTTTATTTTAAGTTTTATCTCTAAAAATAAAGTGATTGTGATTATCTATACCCACGAAAACCGTGTTTAAGTTAGATCACTCTATCTCCGCAATATATAATAATGTCCCCCTTCGACAGGATCGCTTGTTCATCAAAATCATTTGTTTTCGCTTTCCGGTAAAAATAAGTTTTATTTTTGTATATTATCTCCACGTAGGAAGCCCAGAGAAAAAAATCCTTCAGGGACTATGTCATATTTGATGATGCTTGTGGAGGGTCTATTTAGGGAAAGAAGGAGAGGAAGTTCTGGGAGTGGAAAAGGTATAAGGGGTGGGTTGGAATCTGGGCGTCAATGTGTTTAGAAGTGACGAATGTACGCAAGACGATGGGTCGAGAAAATCCGGCTAGAGGGTTCTAGGTTAGGTTTCCCTCAATGACTCCTTCCGCTACGCAGTAGGTAGGTGGGCAAAATCATTGTCCACCAAGACCTATACAAACCTCACAGCATGAACCCGGGCACCCCTGCTAAGTAACCAAACATAGTGAACGACTTTGGGTGACCTATGGCAGGAGTATTTGTTATCCAATAAATGGTTCCCGGAGAGGATGGTGGCCATTTTAATTGTTCAGCAATCATTTTTCAAATTCGAAATCGTAGGGTTTATTTAGACTTTCTAATTCGCATTATTTTAACATTTCGAGTCCTACCCATGGAACTATAGAATGTTTTAAAAAAGAATTGTCGTTGAGATAGTGATGTTTATGTGGACAAATTGTATAATTTATTATTAGAAATATAAAAAATTAAACATAAAATATAAGTAATATGGTTTATAATTAAGTAGGTAGGTATTTAAGTGCCTACTTACAAATCTCATGATTTCAGAGGAAATTTTGGTTTTGATTTATTTAATAACTAGCTGACCCGGCAAACTTCGTACCGCCTCAGAATCAATAAATGTTGTGTTTAATTTATTAGCTGAAATAAATTAAGTTTTTATTAAGTCAAAATAAATACTCTAATTTCAAAAAATCAAATTGAGTTTTTGACTAAGCACGAAATGTTCGGCACACTACACCATTGACAGTTCGTATTGATTCAAATAATGTGCGTAGGTGGACATAAAGTTCCATACAAAATATATGAAAAAATTCATTTTCTTTATAATTATTTTTCCCGTGATTTTTTCCGATGTTTTATTAGTTATTCTGTTAATCGGGACGGAGACAAATCCAACAAATCAAAGATCATAAAAATCGGTTCAGCCGCTCTTGAGTTATAAATGGTGTAACTAACCCGACTTTGTTTTATATATTAAAGATTACAATAGACTTTTTGTAAGCGATTCGTAGAATTACTAAGTAAATCATTCACTTATAATGCACCAACAACTTATTTATTTACTTATTTGTAAGAAACTAACAGCTTTTACATAATATGCAGTGATAAATATATCTACAAGTGAACTGAAGTCAAGCCACAGAAGTTTCTTATGCTAAAGTTTATTGGAAATTAAGTTTTAATATCTTAAAATTAATTTTGGGTTACAGAAAGGGGAGAGGAAGAGGAATATAGGAAAAGGATAGGAGATGCTCCCGATCCCGGTAGGCATTATTTCATATAGATATTTCTTAAGGTTATTAATATAAATATTAATGCTGTGAAATTTTGTATTATATTCTGCACATACACGAGGAATTGGGGAATTTTTTTCTAACACTCGTTATACACGAGGGTAAATAAAATAAATCGGATTGTCGGGTTGATCTTGACGGAATATGAAAATTTATTGAATTGGTAAGTTCTGGTGAGTCCAGGCCATTATTTAGGATTTTAAACAATATGATTTAATTAAAAATAAGACATCGTCTTTGGAGGGAGTTGATATTGTGAAATTTAATGGATTCGGTATAATTTGAGAAGTGTTAGTTTAGTTTATAGTTTGTGTTTAATTTTTTTTTTTATATCTTTCTATTCTTTCAATATGGGCTTGGTATAAAGGAGTCCAGACCGGTGTAAGTGTTCCAAGTGCGGGCGAATATATGAGGTGTAAAGGGAAAGTGTTTATGTCGTGGAAGGATTTTGCCATACGAATTATAAATACCAGCGTTTTATTGGATTTGTTAGTGATTTCATCAGTGTGTTGGACAAAGTTTAATTTAACATCCAGTGTTACCCCAAGGTCCCTGATATATTTTACTTGATTGATATGTGTGCCATTCAATGTGTATACAAAGGAAATTTTATTTTTATTACGTGTAAATGTTAATTTATTGCATTTTAAGATGTTAATAATAACAAGTTTGTTTAATTCGCAACGTCCAAAAAGATGATTGAGGTCCTCTTGAATGATTGATTTAATAACTAAGTATATTTTTTTATCATCTGCATATGCTAGGTAATTATCATTTAAAAAATATACACATTAAATAATAATGGGCCTAAATGAGAACCTTGGGGGACACTGGAGGGCACAGAAAAGAAACTTTTAAAATATCTAATTCCTGTATTACCGTACCGTCGCTACCAAAATTGGCTAGGAAGAAAGTTAGCAGAGGATGAACAGAGAATTTCTCCCGCCGCTTGGAATAAATAAATATTGTCAAAACCTGTAATTTGTAAGTAATGTTGTTCGTAAATTGAAGCTAAATTCCATTATATTTTAGTTTGAATTTGCCCGAGCTTTAAGAAACATAAAAGGTGCAACTATTTCCAACCCCTTGCTTACGTTACTTGTACCCAGTTATTAAAGAGTTCATGCTTTTTCAGAGATTTATGAAAACATAATTTCAACGCTCTGTGTCCATAATCAGGAAAAATTATAACTTATTACACATTACCATAACATAAACCTTGCTTATGTATATTATTAAAAACACCTCGCAAAACGTGCTGTACGCACTTACGTGGCAAAAATAACTACCGGTCTTTCGGATTGAGTATCGGTATTCTGTGAGCCCCAAATGCTGATAAATGATTATTTTATTATTCGATATGGGCGGGCAATTTGTTGATTGAAAGGACACTGCCACCTCAGGGGATATTTATTTTATAAAGTATTCCAAGAGCGCCGGATTTTAATTTCGTGCCATTTCTTTAATTTAAAGTTGGCAGCTCTAAAAATGCATGCCATCATCTGTCAAACTTGCGATTAGTAAATATGGAACGCTACACGAAAGAACGTTATTATTGTTAAAACTCATTATAAATCCATATTTTTTATTAGAAAAACTCTCTTTTTAACTTTTGAAGGTTATTCTTATCAATGTAATATATCATTGAAGAAGAAGATGATAACAATAATAATCTAATTTTTTAAAATATGAAAATAAACAATAAAAAAAAATAATTATAATTATATTAATTTAAAAAAAAAAAAAATTGCATTTGCACTTTACACACTTTGGTTCCTTAGAACAGGCAATCTGCCTAGCTAGGAACTAATATCGACCTAAAACAACGTAATAACACTTGTATTCATTTTAAATATATTCTCTTATTATGTAATATTATTTCTGTTATTTTGGCTTTAAATGTATCAAATGTAAATAAGTAAATAAAAATAAATAAAAACAAGACACAGAAAAATAATAAAAGATAACGGTAGCTGCCAATAATATGGAAAAAAAAACTTTAGTCGAAGATAATACTGTTATTTCTGAAATTTGAAATATGAAGTTGACAATTACGACAGTCTCATATAAGATCGCAGTAGCCCAATTGGTAGAGATGTATGTCCCGGTAAAACTGGGTTCGAGTCCCAGTTGCGACCGTTAACACTGGGTTCGAGACCCAGTTGAAAACCGTTTTCTTTTTTTATTTTCATATTTTAAAGAATGAGATTATTATTGTTATCTTCTTCTTCAATGATTCATTATAAATCAATAAATTCTGGACTATGGCACTTTTACATCCATATAAGTCATCATTTTCTCAACTTTTTTTCGTCTTTATTCATTTTGATCATCATTACGACGGTTTTAGATAAACTTTCTCCATTTTTATAATGATGTTTTGCAATCATACCTAATGCCTTGTTTTTTCTTGAAGCGATCTATTTTATTTACTAATCGCAAGTCGCAAGGTTGACAGATCTGATGACAAATATAATTTTTAGAGCTACCAACTTTATCTTTTAAAAATGATGGGGATTTTAAATCCGGCACTTTTGTTGGAACACCTTATATTAATTACAAGGTTTCTAAAGGACTGGGGATCATCTTTAGGGATTCTTTAATTTTAATTTAAAAAAAAATAAAAAATAAATAAAATAAAAAACAATAGAATCCCGTCAAATAAACTAACATAATTATCATTTTAATATATATTTCTATCCATTTATTCCATTTCCAATTCATTTTACAATAATATCATTTTAATATATGTATGTAGTAATATCATGTATATTTCTATCAATTTATTCCATTTCCAATTCATTTTACTGTAATATCATTTCAATATATGTATGTAATATATGTTTAATAACCTCTCCTGTGATTTGTAAGATCAAACTCTTTAGAGAATTAATTCACGCTTCCAATCAACTGCCTTTTATTGTATTGAACCTAAAATGTAATTAACCTTCATATCCAAATAACCATGTTTGTATACAATTTATGTAACTCTACGTCTGTCTCGACACAGGTTTACCCTAGTGAGACAGGCATTGAAAAAAATAACATGTAATTATAATATATGTATAGATTAAATAATAAAAATAAAATAAAAAATTAAAGGAAGGTGTGAAGTGTGAACCATTGTCTTGAAGTTAGTAATCCATGTTGTTGAGGAAGTAAACACAATTAATAGTCGACTATATATGCCTACAAGTGTGTTAATGTAAGTTGTATGTTGAGTGTATGTGGCTAGGAGTATGATGCCTGTGTTATATCTATCTGTCTATGTATTTTATACCTTTGTATTTTATTCACTCGAAATGTTATTCTTTTTTTACCTATCTTCTATATTATGTTTTCTCATTATTTGTCTGTTTAAGGGGGTTTCTCACCATCCTCCCAATAGCTTATCTACCCTAATAACGAATATTTTCAATTTAAGATTTACGGCTTATTTATTTATTAAGTTGGAGTTTATAATTCGGTACTCGAACCTACGAATAGTGGCTATATATTGGATAAGTTGGCCGAGTTTTGTAACCACTGCGAGTATTTTATTTTTATTTTTAATAATATTCGTTATTAGGGTAGATAAGCTAACAGGAGGATGGTGAGAAACCCCCTTAGTGTTATAATGACAAATAAAAAACCAACACACAAGCAATCGAATCAAAACCGAAAAATGTGTACCGCAACCGTAATTTCCATGTCGTTGAATTTTTGAAGGCGACTATGAATACCATTTATTGGATACCTCTGCCATAGGTCACCCCGTGTGGTTCGTTATGTTTCGTAACTTAACAGGGGTGCCCGGTTTAATGAGGTGAGGATTGTCTAGGTCTTGGCGCGGATGCATCTGCCTACCTATAGTGTGGCAGGTCAGATTTGGAGACCCTTTTAGCGCTCCAGCAGAACTATCTCGACCCATCGCACTACAACGCACTGGGGGGATTGATTCATACGTCTGTCTCTCGTGGACACACCGACCCCCAGATTTCTACCCGCCCCTCATGCCTCTATCCTCCCCAGAACTCATTTTTCTTCCTTTCCTTGAAAAACCCCATTCAAGGCCTCCTGTGTGAAGCTAATATAAAAAAAAATTCTGTCGATCAAAATTTATTTATCTTTATCATTATTTATTGCTAATTGCTATTAATTTATTACTTTCATAACTTAATAAATTACTAACAATTTATTAAAGATAAAGTCATTAAGTTCCATTAAAAGGGTATACCAAATATTAAGCCATAACTTCCTTGTCAGTTGTGATGGACATGTCATAAGTCTTGTTCATTTCTTAAGGCTTCTGCGTCGAAATTCGGAGCAGGTGTTGTTAATATAGATTAATAATTCCAATGTACTGGACCAGTAATAAAATAACGCAAAACACTGGATGCGGTCAATAAAGTGTCAATATTACGGTCACGCGCCCTAATTCGCGCCGGTGAAAATTCTCAATAACAATTTATTTATTTATTTATTTATTTATTTATTGAATCTATATCATAAGGTTTACATTTTTTTGGCCTTGTCTGTCTCACTAGGAACTCCTGTGTCGAGACAGACTAGTTTACAAATATTTTTTAATTATTATATAAAGTACATTTTTTAATAAAGCAAAAATGTTTGACAAAATTTTCAGGTTGGTAGGTAGTGGTAACAATAATGAGATATACGATTATATTTGGGTGAGGTGACTAATTATTGCACGAACTTTTTCGATGATCCATTGTTTGATCAGGATTTTGTATTTTTTAATATCATTCGATTGTCTTGTTTTGTCAGGTAGGTTATTGTATATTTTAGACGCAATGTATTTAAAATTTCTTTGACCAAATGTTGTGTTTGTTTTAGGTATTTGTATGAGTTCTTTGGTTTTGTGCCGCGTGTTTACAATATTTTGGGTATTTTTATAAAATGTATGTGCTTTATTTTTAAACAGATGAGTTAAGATAGTTTTTGTGTAAATTTGTCGAATATCTAATACATGGAATTTGTTGAATATATCTACAGTACTTGTTATTATGGGAACTTTAAGAATAACTTTCATAATTAATTTTTGTGCCGATAATGAATCTATAGCTGATAGTGTTGCACCTCCCCATGCGATTATTCCATATTCAATGATTGATTGACAAAGAGAGTAATAAACAATTTTCATAGATTTGGAATCTAGTATGTTTCTAATGTTTTTGAAGAAATGAAATTTTTGAAACAATATGCGTATATCGACCAAAGAAAGACTACGCGGTAGAAAATGATCACTCTCAAAGTGAGAGCATGTAGCTACCTATTTAAAAATATATTTGTACATAAATAAACCCTGTATAATTACAACAAAAAGATACGCCATATCATTACATTTCAAGTAGTTTGGTTCAGTTGGGATATGATTTTTTTTCTTGTTAATTCCATTACATTATTTTCGTTACAATTGAATATATCATCAGAGAGAATGATATTATATTTTGAATACAATCGTAAACGTATGCCTGCAGTACACTTTGGCAAACGTTGGCGCCAACCCGCCATTGTGTGAACCGTGAAAGCTATTGGCGGGATGGCGCCAAGATCCTTTGATCTGTGCACGAAAAACCGACAATAATCCAATTTTCGGCCTCCTTTGATTTTGACGGCTTCCGTGGTCAAGGGGTGAGGCTCTCGACTCCCAATCCGAAGTTTGCGGGTTCAAAACCGGCGTGCGCAAAACATTTTTATTTGATCAATTTGTGTTATTTCACAATTAATTATTTAAAAATAATATATGTATACATATATTAGATAAATTTTCGACACGTTCCAGAGTGGAAGATACTCTCAGTATTGCCCTGGTGTAAGACCGCCATTCAGAATGTTGTTAAAAAGTTGCTTGAAATGGCTTTACCCCTGTTGGTGACCAGATCTGAATAGCTAAGTAATTTCCCACCGTCCTCTTCCCCATCTCCTTCCCCTCCCCACTACCTCCAGTCTCACAACATAATCCAATTGGAAGCAGTTGGGACTCTTGTGCAGTATTTAATTTTTTTTTTAAATTTAAAAATGGCCAATGTACGCCACTGACCATTGTTAGCCAGTTTCTCGGCTTAGTAACCGATGACGACGTGCTTTTTTTGATAAACAAAAAAAACAAACCTGTCACCAGTGACCAAAATTTCATTAACATTGTTTTCTGCAATCACTGCTTAATAAAGTAAGTCAAGTAAGCCCCAAAACACCCTACGTGTATGTAATACCCACGCTTTTATTGTTAAATAACAGTGTATAGTATAATGAATCTATAATTATTGGTCTCTCAGTTAGGTAAATTGCATATATCAGCACAGGTTCCCCTAGTGATGTGTTCACGAAACATTCAATATTACCCACCAACAGATATACCTTCTCAAACCTACCTTACACACAACATAATAAAAGTTCAAAATATATTATGTACAAATGTTAATGGACCATGGTTTTTGGTTGAATTGTTGTTTGTTTTTATGGAGTTTGTGTTGTGAGATTTGGCATAAAGTTGTCTTATTGACACGACTTCACGGAGAAAAATGTTATTTGAAAAAACGATCTTTTTAATAGTTAAAAGGTTAGAAACGGGTCTGAAGTTCTTACGAACAAATTTACAGTGATTTAATGTTTATTGGCGGTAAAGTACGTACGAAATTATGTTTAACAACAAATTATTCTTACATGTTCCCGCCAATAAACATTGAAACCCTGTTAATTTGTTCGTAAAAACTTCAGTCCCGTTTTTAACCGTTTTTACCATTAAAATGATCGTTTTTTCTATTAAAATGATCGTTTTTTTTTCAAATAACATTTTTCTCCGTGTTCTGTTTTGTAAATTTCGCTTGAATTTGTGTTGAATGGTACCTACTTTCAGGATGAGTTAAAATATCGCCTTTTGAATTTTATTTTATTAATCATTAACGCCCTTGTGGGCTTTTACATATATTTACATTTTTATGTTTAATTAAAAATGGAAATGGCAGAGAAAGGATGAAAGTAGACTGAATGCTGTAGAAATGAGATCCCTGAGGCGTATGTGTGGTAAAACCATGTATGATCGTGTGAGGAATGTGGAGATCCGAAAAGAATGCAAGGCTGATGTGAGCGTAGTAAGTAAGATTAAGAAAGGGACGCTTAGATGGTTTGGGCATGTTGAGCGAATGAATAAAGAAAGGAGTGTAAAGAGAATTTATGACGCGAATGTGAACGGTATAAGAAGCCGAGGACGCCCAAGGAAGACGTGGCACGATCAAGTAAATCAGATACTTGAGTCGGGCCATGTCAAGAGTCAGAATAATAGAAGAGTATGTATGAGAAGATGTATGAATGTGAATGAGGCAAGGAGCGTGTGCCAAGACCGAGTTGTTTGGCGGTCCGTCCTCTCTGCCTACCCCTGCGGGGAAACGGCGTGATGGTTAGTTAGTTAGTTAGTTATGTTTAATTCATACAGGTGTGTTTAGATAACAAAGAAAACATTAATAGGTTTTACACATGGTACATAGAAATAAAGATGGTAGATAAAAGTATAGCGTCATACAATAGACAGAAAACAATCAGTTTTAGGGCTGCAGGTAGCGTATGTTACAAATAATAATAATGAGTGGGTTCTTAACTTGCAATAATTTATATAATCGTTTTGACACTTGAAATCTGTTTCCATAAGTAAATATTTTAATTTATTCATCATGTCATCTTTATTCAGTAAACTTGGCCAGCAAATTAAGAGCCCAGAGTTTAGGGCTTATTTTATGAGCACCCATTTTTGGGGGCCAGTTGCTAATTGGGGTATTCCTATTGCCGCCATTGCTGATATTAAAAAAGACCCTAAATTTATTAGTGGAAAGATGACATTCGCTCTCTGTCTGTACTCAATATGCTTTATGAGGTTCGCTTGGAAAGTGCAGCCTAGAAATTTGCTTCTTTTGGCTTGCCACGTCACCAACGAATGTGCACAACTCACTCAGGGCAGCCGGTTCATCAAGTACCATTATTTAGGTGGAACCAAGGAACAGCAACTTGAAAAATAAGTTCCACAGATTTATTATTGTTTGTTATATTTATAGATTACTTGAATTAGAAAAAAATGCACAACTACCTTATATGATATAACAGACTGCACTACTATTTATAATAAATGTTATCGAATTTGTTGAATAGATTAAACTTATAAATACCTAATATTATATTTTAGAAAATTTATTAAAATCTCCAGTGATATTTATGGACTGCTCCGAAATCCTAACTCAAGTTTTCTAATTATGGAAATAGATTTTTTTGTGTTT
The DNA here is from genome assembly GCA_951813805.1 of Limnephilus auricula. Classification (NCBI taxonomy): domain Eukaryota; kingdom Metazoa; phylum Arthropoda; class Insecta; order Trichoptera; family Limnephilidae; genus Limnephilus; species Limnephilus auricula. Next base: position 15,932,716 of record OX638404.1, read on the forward strand.
TTGTGCCAAATTTCATAATTTATCATTATGTTTGGCATATCAATTTTAAAATTTGATTAAATTGAGTTAGCATTGTTTAATTCGGATCAGTCTGTTAGATTCTTCAGTATTCAGTATCGCAGCCAACTATTTATAAAAAGCATTGTATGTGTAGGTATACATACAACAATAAAAAACAGGAACACTTGTTCTTTACTTTTCAATGTCTCTAGATATTAATAAACATTTTACTGATTGACATAATTGAACGAAATTTAAAAAATTTATAGAGGGTATATTAAAAGTGGTTGTTTTGTAGTTTATACAGTGCCTATTCTTCCAGATTTAAAGGATTCGCTAATTAAAATAAGTAGATATTTATGACTATCAAAAGAGTACCTAATAGACTTAAAATTTGGTATACTAAAAAAACTATTTTAAATGTGATGGAAAGTTATCATTCATCTAAACTTCAGGCCTTCCATAATGTTATAACTTGGATCTAATTCAAATTACAAGCGACTAATGTATAATATTCATGTATATATATAAATATTAATTGAAGTGATAAATAAAAATAATATATACACTGAAAAAAAAAAAAAAAAAAAAAAAAAAAAAAATTTATGCATAGCGAAGTTGATTTAAAACAAAAATACACACTACCGACTTGCACCGCACTAAAAATTGCTATGTAGTCATTGTAGTTATTGGGTCAATTGCTATGTAGCACTTTCCCAAGCTAGTAGGTAAACACTTTACCTACTAGCTTGGGAAAGTGCCTTTTATCATAATATATAAAACAAAGTCGGGTTAGTTACACCATTTATAACTCAAGAACGGCTGAACCGATTTTTATGATCTTTGATTTGTTGGATTTGTCTCCGTCCCGATTAACAGAATAACTATTAAAACATCGGAAAATATCACGGGAATAATAATTACGAAGAAAATTATTTTTTTCATATATTTTGTATGGAACGGTTTTTCAAATAATGTGCGTTGATCGACATAATTAGAATCAATTCGAACTGACAATGGTGTAGTGTGCCGAACATCTCCTGCTTAGCGCCTCCGCCCACTGAGGCAACTGAAAACTCTCAACTGCCAACTGTCTTTGTATGACAATGTGATGGCCCGCACACTTCACAATCACACAAAACCCCGTTGTCAATGGTAACGCAAGCGGTGACTCGCGACTGTCACTGCTGATTGCCCTGGGCGGCCATTGCTAGTTGCCAGCTGTCAGCTGATTGTTCTTCGTCTATGGTTAAACAACCTTTTTGACCAATCAAGACAGAGAAAACAGCCGGTTTTAGTTGGTTTTCAGTTGCCTCGTCAGCGGAGCGCCTTAGTCAACAGCTCAATTTAATTTTTTGAACTTAAAGTATTTATTTTAAATTAATTAAAACTTAATTTATTTCAGCTAATATATTAAACACGACATTTATTGATTCTGAGACGGTACGAAGTTTTCCGGGTCAGCTATATAGAAATAAATAAAGCAACTAAATTGTAAATCGTTGATTTCTCTAATATTAAAATAAGTACCATTATAATGACAAAAATATAATACTTACGACCTACCGCTTTATATTGTACGGCTTTTATCTGTATAGGCATCTACTGCCTGCTCGTCAGCCGTTAAGTTGGTTTCAAAGTGAGGCCATTATTAAATTTACTACACATTTGTATGGAAATCTACAAAACATTAAATCCATATTCAATACATTTTATATGGCGACAAGGCGATCCATGAAATCTGATTCAATGAATCAATGAATGGCTTTATGATCGTCTTTCAAAAATGTTTTCTCGCTCTTCGATCATGGTTCATGCCGGTCGTAAAACAGTATCCGGTGTTAAAGTCTTTCGTGTTCCTTGATCCTTTATCCGTTGATATGTTTCACCGGGAGCTTTCTTCTTATTGGCTCAAATCCTTGATTGATTTATGATCTCGCGTGATCTCACTGTCACAATTTATGTCTAGACTTCTGGATTAGATGGGCGTACGAGACATATATCGAATAATATTAAAAAATACAAAATCCTGATCAAACAATGGAGCATCGAAAAAGGTCGTGCAATAATTAGTCACCTCACCCAAATATAATCGTATATCTCATTATTGTTACCACTACCTACCAACCTGAAAATTTTGTCAAATATTTTTGCTTTATTGAAAAATGTACTTTATATAATAATTAAAAAATATTTGTAACGTAGACTGTCTCGACACAGGAGTTCCTAGTGAGACAGGCAAGGCCAAAAAAAATGTAAACCTTATGATATAGATTCAATAAATAAACAAACAAATAAATATTATATAATATTTTATGTTCCCTGACGAAGAAAACATCGGTTTCGAAACATGTCGATAATTGTGATTATATAGTGATGTAAACAAAGTTATTTGTTTCACTTAATTATAAATGATGCCACAAAGTGATTTTGCGAAGATTGAAAACATGAAAATATAATATACTTTACCCCTTACTTATAATCGTAGTATAACTAATACTTAAAACTTGACTTATTATCCGTCTAAAATCCGTTTTAACCATACACACGTAATGTGTACGGTTAGAACGGCTTTAAACCAGGTTTAAGGTCAACTTTACAAAACCAAGGATGAGTCGGCGGACACCGCAATTGTAAGTAAGTGGTTTATTTTTAATTTTATATACCAAGTAATAGAGTTGTAAACTATTTGTTGTGCATAGTAAGAAATCGCCTTTGAGGTGATCTCACAAAAACGACGCTCTAGAAATTATCCAATTATTTAGTAGAGTCAGTTCATTTGATTTATAAAAACAGTAAAGTTGCAAGCAAAACTCATGACTCATGAGCGTCTTGAGATACACACGTTTAAAAATTTATAGAAAACGCACTTCTAAAATAAGAAACGAGTTTGGCAAATTAAATATGCAATAGTGTAAAATATTAAATAAGTTATGAAATGAAATATAAAAAAAAATAGAGAAACTTGGAAAAATGTGTATTCACTCCAAAATTGATTTCAGCAAGTTTTTATGAAGAATTCGTAATACGGAATCTTTTAATGTGTCGGCAACATTCCCAAAATTTTTTCTAAAATTTTGCAGACGATTTGCAGGTAGCCTTTATTTTTAAATTGTTTCAGAAAATTGTCAAGGTTGCAAAATGCATTTTGTTTTGTATTTCTGGTAACCCTGAAAGTTTCAGGGCTGTTAATCAATAATATTTTTTTATTTTATTTATTTATTTATAATAAATACATTTGTACAAAATAAGGGTAGTCCCACAAAGCTGTCATATGGCAGCTTGTCTGTAGGTTCTACAATTTATCACTCTTAATATACGTAAGGAAATATTTTTTAATACATATTAGGTATATAGTTTTAAGGAAACATTAGGATAGATCACATAATAATATTAGATTATTTGAATTACATCTGTAAGATATTTCAATGTACATGCCTAATAATAACATATATAGGCAGCTACATTAAGATAACATATTTAAAGATACACGGAGTTTTCGTTAATAATGACAAAAAATTATTTTTGCTTTTTTCAAAATTGGAACTGATTTATCGAGAATTTATACGATCACATTTAGATAATACACGAAGCGAAAAAATGGTTCCACTTTTATACGTTTAATTATCCGACTTGACCACCACCGCTCCCAAAGCTAAAACGCCGAACGACCGGAATCTAGTCCCCGCGCACCGAAGCTCGCGTGATAATAGTGGAACGTGTGTAATGTATGGACTTCCATGGATTGTTTGTAATGTGTGGACTTACATTAAACAGCGTATGCTGAGAGGCAGACATGCTTCGCACAGGTCCATACATTTCTTCAAAATCTGCACACTTCCAGCATACGCCGACGTAAATAGTACGAAAACTCCAGTGTGTCAAATAAGGTGAACCCCACTGTGTCAACATATATAATATTGTTAATCAATATTAATATCATTGGTAATTTTATTTAATAAAACAAGGTCAGAGTCAACCCGCTTATCAGACAGCGTATTCGTGAAAAGCATAATATTTCGTAATATGTACATATAAATAATCTAAGTCTCACGGTAAACATCTTCCAGGAAAATCATTAAGTTTCTATTTTCATCCATGCCCAGTTTTTTCTCTCCTATTGAAGCTTCCTCTCTTCCTAACTAACTAACCATCACGCCGTTTCCCTACAGGGGTAGGCAGAGAGGACGGACCCCCAAACAACTCGGTCTTGGCACACACTCCTTGCCTCATTCACATTCATACATCTTCTCATACACACTCTTCTATTGTTCTGACTCTTGACATGGCCCGACTCAAGTATCTGATTTACTTGATCGTGCCACGTCTTCCTTGGGCGTCCTCGGCTTCTTCTGCCATTCACATTCGCGTCATAAATTCTCTTTACACTCATTTCTTCATTGATTCGCTCAACATGCCCAAACCATCTAAGCGTCCCTTTCTTAATCTTACTTATTACGCTCACATCAGCCTTGCATTCTTTTCGGATCTCCACATTCCTCACACGATCATACATGATTTTACCACACATACGCCTCAGGGATCTCATTTCTACAGCATTCAGTCTACTTTCATCCTTTCTCTGCCAGTTCCATGCTTCACTGCCATACATCAGGGTAAGTACCAGTACTCCATTGTGGATTGCTAGCTTCGCTTCTGTGGACAACTTTTTGTTGGCTCCAACGGCGTTCAATCCTCCATTAATGGAGTTACCTGAATTCACCCTTCTTTCTCTTTCCCATCAGCCTTCCCATCTCTCGTAAACATACTTTCCAAATATACAAACTCATCCACCTGCTCCAAGTATTCATCATTCACAACTATATTGCACACCGTTTTCGGACTCTCTCTTTCAAACACCATGACTCTCTTCCTTACTGACATAATTAATCAGTATGAGTACTGATAGCTATGGCTGTGTCTGCTGGTGTCCTCTCCTGCTGGAGGTATCTATCAGCAGGGTAATCATTAACCTTCTGGTTACCAGGATCATTTTTGCAATACTGAGCTCGTGCCAGTCACGTAGATTTCGAAGGCAAAAAGTCCGGTTTCTTCCCTGCTCCTCTTCCATCATTCTTCTCCTGCATTATCAAGTGGATTATTTGTTTCATTCAATTAAAAATGACGCCACAAAGTGATTTTGCGAAGTTTGAAGAAATAATAACATTTGATATTATTTCTTGGTCATTCTTCAATATTTTTAAAATTGATAGATATACACATTTTGAAGGCTTCTAAATTTTGGTCTATTATCCTAGCGTAAGTAATTACGGTATAACTTATTACATTATCTAAATCAATCGATGCTTAAGAGGATACCCGGCGGTGATTTTTCCATACAAACGTATTCCCTATTTATCTCTCTGGATTTTAACCCTAGAGAAAATATTGTTTTTGCATAAAATAGATATCAACTACTAGCGTGTCGGTACTTTTTGTTTTTTTTGATAAGTTACTTTTTATAGAAGTTATGACCTTCCAAAAATCAATAAAATTGACTGGTTTAAACGCCGTCAAAAGGTGTTCAGTATACAAACCAGACAATGTTTTTTAAAAAAAAGCAAAAAGCAAGACATAGAATAGTTTTTTCTTATGTAGTTGGTAAAAAAAAATTGAAAATCAGTCCACTTTTGGAGGAGAAAAGTGGGGAATACAAAACCTCCATTTTAGTTAGGTGTCAGTGCATTGTCCCTTTCGCTCAATATCCGGAGGAGTAAGAGCAACAGTGACAGCAATATTTTAGTAAAATCTATTTCTGCACCACCGGGTATCATCTTAAATTCGCCACATTTTTGGTTTGGTTGTTAAAAGTTTGTGTCATGTGATTATTGTAGGCATGAAAACATTACTTAAATTCAAAACAAATAACATTTTCAAACACAAATATTATGTCTTCGGACTGATTTACATTTACGCCACCTTCGTGTTTACAATAAATAAAAATATTTTTTTTATGCATATGTGAAAGGCGTTTTTTACTAGGTCCCTCAGCATTTTAATGATTTATACAGAAATTTATTATCTTTATTATTACCTCTATAGTTTTTTACAGATTCAAATCAAATGTCCAGATATTATGTCTCTCTTTTTGTCCCTTAAATCTGTTGCTTCTGTTTGCATTGTTTGTCATTTGAGTGACTTTGTAATTTTATGTAGATTTTCTCCTAGCGTTACATGTATCCTTTGACGACCAGGTTTTTGTTCCATGTACCCATTTGTAAAATAACTGAGTTTTTATACATGATTTATTACTGGATATTGTCACGTAAGTGAGAACATCTATAAGAACCCAGAATCTATATAAATAAATAAATTATGAGGGAGTTGAAAATAATGGTTGCCTCTTCTCCTCCCGAGTGAGAAGTCCTGAAAATTTTATTACGAGGACAAACATCTTTTTATTCGACGTTATGAGTAAGTTGGAATATATTTCCTGGCCAGCCCCCTTCAATCATAAAGTTTTTCTTTCTTGCTTGTGTCGCTAGGGCGCTTCCCAAAGGATGTATTATAATACAGATCAAAACATCAATCTTTTATTAAGAGTTTACAATATAAAGCATCAATGATAAATAAGTTTTGTCTTCCTTTCCTATTCGGATTTAGTTACTTTAATTGGATAAACTCTGTTCATAGTTTCTCCTGGCGCAACTTCTGCGGTAGCGGTTTTATGTGAATGGCGTATCACTCTGTTCCACATGTGACTTCCACAACTCCTGAAGAAAATCAAATTAATGATTAAAAATATTCAATTTCATGTGTTTACCTCATTAGAGTACCAATTGCTCGGAGCCAGTGGGACTATAACATCTCTATATTAAGATGATCACTAGTCCTTGACTCATTCGGAATCGGGCGGAGCGGACGATTTTTGGGCGTTTACCAATAAAAACCCCAATCTCTAGCAAACAACAGTGTTTTGTTATTCCGCATGTATATTTTTAAAGATCGAAGCACCGCATAGACTAAGGCATGTCCGTTGGCCTCGGAGTCTGGGCGTAGACTGAGCCACTGAGCGACGGGCTAAAATCCTTCTGTACATGGCATAAGGATGAAATTCATTGGGTACCGCGTATTTTTATTCACTGAAAAGAAACGTCGCCAAAATGCACGTTTTTTTTTATTTTGTGAAGTTCAGATACAAATATTAAAATCTTTTCCGATCACTCTATAAGAAACTTAATTAGCTACATTATTCAATAAAACAACACCAGAAAAAGGATTTGTAAGTAGGAGATTATTCACTTTTAACCATTTTTTATAAGTCAGATGCATAATTTTTTTCTAAGCTTATTAAAAAACGTATCAAAAAAATACTCGCACTTCAAAGGCCAAGATGTGTTCTACTCACAGTATTTAATTGAAGCATTTATATTATTTCTAAGCGATCAAATTTTCAAAACTAATACACAAGATTTTGTACGATTTTGCATTTTTCCGCATGTCTTCACCTTAATATATAATACCAGTTAGGGTGATCTATGAAACCTTACGTTGCCTGTTTATATAAAAAAAACTTTTCGACGGGAGACAGGCAAATGAAAATGATAGATATATATATATATTTTTTTTTTTAAACTATTACATATTTATTACATCCAGAAAATAACATGAATATATAATATAATATCATATTATTACATAGTAGTATTGCTTACTATTTATATTTTTCCTTTTTACCTTTTATTTTCTTACTTTTATTTTACACAGTAAAGTTAATAATATACTTTAGTGACAATAACATTCAATTATAAAGTTAATAACATATTCATTAGTCAGTTAATAACTATAAGTTAATAACAATAAGATTGTTATAGGAATAATGTTATAATAATTGATGTCACTAGAGCAGTATCTAATAGGAGAAAAAAATAAATATGTATGTAAGAACGGTCATATAGAAATAGAACAATTATAATAAATATATTTGATGTTGTGCATAGCCTGCCTCACTAGGCGAACCATTCCAAGAATTCCGTAAGAAACTTCTGTCTTTAAGCAGTATTTTAAATGTTTTTTGCTATTTATACATTTTATACATCTTGAGTTCATCTGTAAAATAATGTAGTAGTTTAATGATGTGTTAATTAAAATTTATTGAGAAAAAATCGGTAAAAAGCAGATAATTTCATATTGCGATTTCCAATAAGTTTTACGATCCATCACGTAATAAAAAATAATAATTTAATACGATTTTTAATCAATTCGGTCTGATAATTAACAAAATTATCAACGAACTACCGATATAGATTCTTAACTTTACGATAGTTTAACATTAACATACTCGTAAATACAAAATTACTAAACAAAACCATTTCTCATTCCGGCTTCACTTTTTAATGCAGTTCTGGTCATAAAGACTAGTTTATGTTCTACGCGGAGGTCTAATCTTTGATAAATTCACAAAAGAACAACAAAAAATATTTTAATAACCGCAACGATTTGTCACAGCGGCTTTACTTTGTGAAAAATTCAAACTTGTTTCATAAAACTTAGAGCAGGGCCGCCGCCGGGAGAGGCTGCTGGAAAAAATGAATAATCGATGAGTTATAAATAATTTAAAAAAAAAACAGTTAAATGTTTGTCGTCGTGGTATCTGTGCATTAATCGGTGAGATGAAGCTATTTTTACATTAATCCGGCACAAGAGACCCTGAGGAAAATAATTTTCCTCTTTTTCATATTCGGGATTGCTCTTTGGAGGGTCTTTCTAATTGTGGTGTTTGCAACACTGCCTCTTACTCTATGATAGATGGGGGGCTTTACCACCGAGCAACGTCCCGAACGTTGACGGAGTTGCGACCCGAAGTGGGTCATTTCTAGGCAGCGCGTTACCGAGCGCTGATCCGGGCTTCCATTTATAATCTTACCGCCAGCTAGGCTGGACGTTTACTTTGTGACCATTTGTATTCAATAAACAACGTTCTCATATATCGAACCAGTGTCGTATTTATTTACAACCATCAGTGTGTAGCACTGAGGATATATTGAAGACTGAATCCCGACCCAGTTCGGAACGCTACACTAATGAAATGAAGGAAAGAAAGTTCTGGAAGGAAAATGCATGAGGGGTGGATCTAGGGGTCATTGTGCAGTGCAAGACGATGGATCGAGAGAGACCAGCTGGAAACATCAAAGGGTCTCCCTAAACCGGTCTCTTCCGATTCTGCCTGCCTTGCAGCTATTCTCAATCCACGATAAGATCAACCCGTGGACGCGCATGTCTCCGCCCCTTCTCCCCACCGCTACTAGGACGAACGCCAACACATTCAAACCCACAATTTAAATAAATTTAATTATTTTATAAAAGTTTATATATTTGTCTACGGACAAACAAAAAATGGAATTTCTTTATACACTTAAATAATGGTAGTGACAGTATTACAAAATACAATACTGTATTTTATGTGGCATGAAATTTATTAAATTGGCTGCGGAATTAATCCGAAGTTATGAACATCATCATTCCCATTAAAAAAAATCTCAGATCATTCACTTGAAACCAATGAATAATCATTGTTATCCTCGAGCTCATCAACAATATGATGGACATTACAAATTTTTTGCCCAATACCAATAATATGTCGAATTAAATTACTCCAATACCTTCGCCAGCAGTGACACCTACCATAAACTTATCATATAACCTCCTGTAAGAGTTGTCCTCTTTAGTTCTTTGTAATTAGTGATTATATATTTGGACATATCGGCTTAAAAAGGGTCCAGCTAGCGCCAGCAACAGCGTCATAAGCCCTTGTTACCAGGCCCGCGCTTTTTATAAATCAATCAATCTCCCCGAGCGATGTTTTAATTTAGTGAATTCAACAATCCTTTTATCATCTGTCTCTTTTGGACCTAGTCCTTCATACATTGAAACTTCGAGATGCACGATTTAATATCTGTTTTATTACTGGGTCTGAATGGGTTAATTTCTCGCAGCGCAGGTCACAGGACAACGGTCAGCGACATACTGAATTTTGGGCGTAACAATTTGCAGTAGCCGTGCGGCGGTGAAGAGACCGTAGTGGGGGGGCTGGTATGCGCGGTAAAAACCAAATTTCGTACCATCGCAGGTTGATCTAATCCTGGATACAGAATAGTTGGTAGGCGCATCCGCCGTTGAGTTATAAACACATTTCTGCTGATGAACCCGGGCACCCCTGCTAAGTCGCCAAACGCAGCGAACCACTTGGGGTCACCAATGGCAAAGGCGTTAGTTATCCAATATTATTTTCCTGGGTCGGAGGTACCCATGCCTCCCAAATCTAAATATGCTCATACTAGACATTACTTTTACATTTCAGTACAAATTATGAAGCCAACCTTAATTTTAAAATTTCGCTCAGATTTGAACGGCGAACTCTTCAAACAATCTTTCTAAGACCCTGTTGTTTCACCGAAATCCAAATGTAACATTATCAACAAATGTATCTATCACATTTCAAAGGTCACCCGAAAGGCAAAGAAGCGTGTTTGAGAAGCCGCCCCCTGGTTCGAAAGCCCGCGTGCGACGCACCCAATGTGCTTACATACTAACACATGAATACGGCACCCTGACTATTCCAGATGTCAGTGGATACTAAACTTGAAGGAACAATAATTATTACTATTCCAAGATACTAATTCATTTGGGTTTCTTCAAATTCAATTCCGAATCTTTCGTCACCAATCTTGAATGAAGTGGGTTGTAAATGTTACCATTATTAAAATAGTTAATGCCATACTAACGATAAGGTACTTATTTACTAGTATTTACGATCTTCCTTACCAAAGAATAATATTCCATTGTATGGTCGGCATCTGTGTGTAATAAATTGAGCCATTATTAAAAATCTTTATTTTTGCCGCGTTAACAATGCGTCCTTGTTATTTAAATGGGTTTTTATACCACGTTAGATGTTAACTTTATGGGTTTAAATTTTTACAACAACGTTTTTACGTTTACTTGAAGATTAGCTTCGGTTAGTAAAAATCTCCGCAAATAGGTACTTAATCATTTCAATGGTGAGCTTGGCCATAAAAATATCGAGAAGAGTTGGTAAATTACGAACCTACCTAGGTTTTTAAAAATAGTATTATGCAAAAATAGTTTACGCACGAATAGAAAACGCACGGTGCTGCCAAAGGATCCTCGGTAGACCATAATTATTCACTTATTCGCTAGATTGGTTTTTGGATGAATTTAAATTTTTTTATGAACTAATTCAAAGCGACGTTAAAGATGCCAAAATGCGTAAATTTTTACAAGTTCGAGGAACGTTTTTAAATATTAATTATTTTCCCAATCGTTTTCTGTAGTAGCTAGGTAAATCTGCAAATAAATTGTAGGAAAAAGGCTATTTTTCAATTTGTTTTTTAAACATAGAAAGAACATTTGTCCAAGATTGATCAAATTTGCTTTCTCGTGTCACTAATAAAAATAATAATTATAACAGCGCTCTTGAGGTGTTTTTCCAAATATTATATATTATATCCAATTAATTATATTAATAATAATAATTATGATCTCTATTGCAGGATGTGAGGAGGTATGTAAAATCCAAAACATCCCACAGAGAGTATAAGTAAAATAAAAATATAAGTATTTATAATAATTGGTCAATCGGATCGAAGATTGTTGGAGCCAATATCTTACTAATTACGGGTTAGCCCAAGACCTAATGTAGTGAAAATCTGCCTCTGATTATGCAAATAATACTTTTTGGTTGGGTGCCACTGTGGTCACCAAAGTAGGCAGGTACCTTTTTATGAAAGAGCAATTTGCTTAGCGAAGTTCAGTCGACTGGAAGCATCAGGATATCAGCAGTAGCAAGAGTCCAGTACCCAGTACCAGGGGAGCAGAAGACAGGACAGGTCGAGCGTCAACCGTCCGTGAAGTAGCAAGTAGCCTCCTCTATCGTTAACGTTAAGGATTATGATTTACGCTCCCGTCCGGCGTAGCGGTCATAAAAGCGTAAAACTGCTCAAAAACCGGGGTGACACGCTCGTAAAGGCGGCTCCATAGTTCAAAACATTGTTCCGAAGGCATTAAACTACCGGGGAAATGCATTTCATCCCACAAACCGGACATATAATATAATAATATCTACGTGTTTTTTCCACGCTCTACTTTTCATTATAAGACCGACGTACGTAATACCTAGCTATCCACTCTATTCAGCTAGGAAAAAAGCCCTCCTTTCATGGTTCGTTACTTTTGGTAACTTAGCAGGATTCCCGGTTTCATGGGGGTGAGGATTGACTTGCGTCTGCCGTGTGTGGTGGGTCTGATTTGGAGAGACTGGTTAAGAGAGACCTTTTTAGCTCTCCAGTAGAACTATCCCGCGATCGTTCCGCTGGGGTTGCATTCCGTCACATTGCACCGCAGTGGGAGGGATGAAATGAATTCAAACGCCGTCACTCCTGGACACACTGACCCCCAGATTCCTACCCACCGCTCATACATTTTTCCTTCCTAGATATTCCTCTTCTTATTTTCCTTCTAAAAAACCCTCCACACTTTCCTAAAAAAAATCATTCTCAAAGATGACATCGGTCCTTAGCGAAATTATTTTGCTCATGTCCTCCTGCTTGGAGCTAATAAAAAAACATTAACTATCATTTTTTTTTTATACACTTTACAAATATAAGACAAAAAGTCCCGATAAACTACTTTTTAGTCTAACGGGTTCTTTACATTAAAGATCTTATTATAGTGATTTAATAGTTACATTTTTACAATTATAGATATAAAATAAAATTAAACTTTTTTACAGAAATATAGATAAAAGAAAAATTATGAAAGCATATGTAACAATTTTAAAGTATTTAGAAAAATATGTCATTGTAAGCTAATACAAATAAATTCTTTCCGTAAGCCAAGTCTTCAGTAAATTCACCAATTGTGTGTTTTGGGCACAGTTTTTAATTTCAGCAGGTGGCATATTTAAATAACTGGGAATCATGTAATTTAACGTTCTTTGTCTTTATTTATGTTTATGCTTAGGTACAATTAGTCCTTCATTAAAGTTAAAACGAGTATTATGTGCTGAAATATAATTTTGTACCACAGAATTGCTCTCACTAAAAGAATTTTGAGACTCTGATAAAAGTATGGAATATTATGCCTTTCTTTGTATAAATTTTTTTCAGCTAATAATTTAACCAATGAATTTTGCACTGATTGAACATGGTCTATATTTGTTTTACAAGAAAATCCCCAAGCTTTTATTCCATATCTTATAACAGATTCAGCTAGAGATAAATAAATAATTCGAAGTATCGTTATCTTCTTTCATAATATACCTATATTAGTACCAAAATTTGCAAAATAATAACAAAATTCGTGTAATTTTTTTTTTAATAATATTTTTAAAGATCGCTGTAAAACTTAGAAAGCTACTATAAAACACTTGATTTCAATGATTTCGGGGAAAGTAGTGTGAAGCCACAAGAAAATTAATGGCAGAAATTACACGACTGTATGGGAGACGGGAAAAGGGAGTAATTCGCGTTAAGTTATAATTAAATCATGCGCCGTCAGCCCCGCACTCCATTTGATGCTTTTCAAGTTATGTTTAGACCAAAAGACAGGGTGGACCAACTCGGAGCAGATATTTGGAAATGTATTATATCCATGTATTACCTATTTTTAATGTAAATATATATCTCTATTAGGATTTTTTTTATGTGATATCATGATATCCCCATTTAGAAATAATAAGTTTTTAGTATAGGGCTGTTTGGATTGACTTTAAAAACCCTTTTTAAATTATGTTTTGATTAGCTTTCATGATACAGTTTCTAATCCTACTGACACTCGGTAGGTAGGTATACACGGAGAATTTTTTTATTCTAAAATACGATAATTTTATTCGTAAAAACGGTTAAAAACGCGACTGAAGTTCTTACGAACAAATTTACAGGGTTTCAATGTTTATTGGCGGGAACATGTAAGAATAATTTGTTTGTGTAGGTACGTAATTTTGTACGTACACCAACAGATTATATCATTAAATCGTATGAGTCAAGCGATAAAGTAAGTACCAAAAGTATGTTATTAACTAATAATTGTTTGTTTGAAATGTGTGTTTCATTTGGTGAAATGTTAGACAGATGCTGATAAATGTCGTAATTTTTCGAGTTTGACCTTTCGAATGTTAGTAGTTCGAAATGTCAATTTCTTCTTTTGAAAGGCAATGATCCTGAGCCAACAATATATTTTCATAATGCTCTGCAACTGCGCCCTTGAGGTGATTTTTCACAAAAACATTATTATTTCGGCTACACAAACCTTACAATGATAATATCCCGAGATTTACACACGTCTGCGCTAGTATTGTAATAATTATTGATGGTATGAAATTTACCACGTTCAAGCGTTTTTTTTTTAAAACTTAACGGCCATTGTACATGTACATGGCTACGGTACGAAAAAATCTGAAGCGTACGTTCTTTATCCGAATAATATCGCATATCTTTCTTACGCATTAAATAATGGTGAGACAAACGATGTACGTATGTCTGCTTCCCACAAAAGAAAAAATAATCATTCTCTTCCACATCTCTTGCTTATATTATAGAAATGAGATGCCGTGTGTCGTTGCCGTCGCCGTGCCATTTCCAAGAGATTTATAAAAGCAGCCATTCACATCGGCGACTAAATTCTTGTAAAAGAATTGCGATTTCTGCAATGAGATTAAATCAAAAACTTAAGATACTCAACAAAACGGAAATGTAGCTAGCTCTTTTACCGTCACATGAATTAATTTTTTACGCTGTGATTTATATTGAATCTTAAGATTTTTGTTAAAAAAATCGGCAAAAAGTTATAAAATCAAGCACTTTTAGAAAATGTATCTTTGTTTACGGTAGTTGCCAATTAAAACTGCATTTATGTTATTTAAATAATATACTTTTAAAATGTATTTTTATTGACTCACCCTCTCCTGGGAGGTATCTACCTCATCAGGGATGTAATTATTAAATACTGGACGGCCAAGTCGTAAAATCTATACGTGAACAACAGGAATGCAAAATAATGTTACTTCGAGAATTTATATTTTATGATTAAACAGCATCCATGACATTTTCTCACTTGAAATTCCATAATGATTGTAATATGCAAATTATATAATTACGGACATTTATCATGTCTAAATTATAACTTACACATTTGGATTTCGAAATATATACCTACCTTAGAATTTTGGATGTAGAAAACTGTCCTTATTCAAATTAAAGGTTAGATGTTAATTTTTTTTAATTAATAAACTAATGTTTTAGTCAAGATTTTTTTTATGCATAGCACAAAGGGTAACCATTAATAAGCAATAATTATTAGCCTGAAATACTTATCCGTATTGAAAAACCTCCCGAGAAATCAATATTTGATGAGTTAAATCATTTCACCAAAAAATGTAGACATAATATGTCTCGACGCCATCTAGTGGGAGAGATAGCACTTACATGTTGCAGGTGAAAAAATGTAATAAGTGGTAATTGTTGAAGGAAACACTTGGTATATATTGAATCATTTGGCGGGTAAGAGATAAGGCGCCGTAGCTTAATGGTAGAGCTCTTGACCGGCAATCAAAGGGGTGCGGTTTCTAGTCCCGTCGGCGACATGTATCTTTTCTTGGGAGGTTTTTTCAATATGGATGAGTGTTTTAGGCTAATAATTATTGCTTATAATAATTAGATGTTAAATTTTACAGCCGTTCAAAAGAGAGGAAGTTGTAAAATAATCATTCTCTGTTGATACACTTGAATGGTATTTTTTGTTGGTATGTTGTTAGTTTGTGGTCCTAATTAAAATAATTAGTAATTTATATATTAATTAATTCTATTACAATTAAAGATGTGTTTTGCCTGTATCAATGGGAACTCCTGTGTTGAGCACACGCGCAGTTCATAACAGAATAAAAAAAAAATAACAATACAAAATTAATTTTAAAATAAAAGACAATCAGCGTCGAATCTTGAGAAATGCATCTTATCTATAAATATACATTAAACTGTACGTTCATTAAAATGTAGGTATGTACAATTGTACATCGATTATACCTATATAGTTAAAACTTTGGTATTTTTTCCACTAAAAACTTATTTATCCACAATGTACCTCCGACGAAAATGTTTGCACACTTCGTGGATAGTTAAGTCGGGGCCACAATGCTTTTACTTTTCGTGGCCCATGGAAAACAACAAATGTCGTGGCCCCGCCCCATGTTTATGGTAATGTTTGAGGTATTGTTTTACCTTTTTGCTTTTCGGTTCCCTAAATTTTGCTAAATTGACCGTAAACTGTTAATTTATAAAAAAATATCACAATCGTCAATCAAATGTGACGGGGATTCAACTTACCCTACCTTACTTTCTATCTATCAAGCAATGGCAAAATAATAACTATTTCTTCAATCTTTGCAAAATTACTTTGTGGCATCATTTTAATTAAATTAAACAATTTAGTTTGTATAAACCACTAATCACATGTTAAAATATCTACATGTGTCAAAACCGATGGTTTCTTCGTCAGGATAATAATATGAATACCATAAACAACCATCGGTTTTGAAAGATGCAGATATTATAACATGTGATTAGTGGTTTATAAAAAGTAATTTGTTTCATTTATGACCAGAACGTGACTAACTAACAAATCATCCCCACTGCAGGGGTGGGCAAAGAGTCACAGACTCCTCGCTTCATTCACGTTAGTATACATTACATCAACTCATACCTTCGTAATCTTCTGTTATTGGTCCAGTTCAGTACAGTTGATTTTTTCTTTACAACTGTATTTTTCATTAGTCTTACAAAACTGAGCATTGTTCAGTTTAATTATGAGGAATCTCGCATTTTTACGCAGGGAAAAAAATGTTATTTTAAAATACGATCATTTTATTCGTAAAAACGGGACTGAAGTTCTTACGAACAAATTAATAGTATTTCAATGTTTATTGGCGGGAAAATGCAAGAATAATTTGTTGGTATACGTACGAAATTAAGTATAGGTACCAACAAATTATTCTTGCATGTTCCCGCCAATAAACATTGAAACCCTGATAATTTGTTCGTAAGAACTTCAGTCCCGTTTTACAAATAAAATTATCGTATTTTAGAATAACATTTTTCTCCTTGCATGTGTTTTCATTATAGGTAATCTCAGTAATTTTTATTTTTAAATTGATTCACTCAATTCAGAAAATGGCCACTTCCTAGTAATTATTAGTGACTTTCCAAAATTTGTTTTAAAAAATTGAAGTATTACATTTATTTTTGTTTTAACTGCAAAAACGATGCATATAATATAATAATATGTTACAAAAGTAAAAGGATTTGTCCTTAGGGGAATCATAAAAATGTTTCCTTTTTTACAGCTCGATAAATTATCGGTAATCGCTTGTCTGTTTTTTGACAACCCCTCTTGTCAAAGCGTCATCTCGAACACTTCAACATCACTTTATACAAAACGTATTGAATATTCATACTTAGGTTTATTGAATGCAAGAACGTCGTAAAACAAAGTGTTAGTAGTATGCTTTCCAGTTTCTCATAAACCATCCCCTCTTAAGAAGTTTCCTTTTCCCCCTGTTATTATTTATGACACAAGAAAAAATCCTCAATAAAAGTTACCCTTTAGAATTAATATGTACTTCATTTAGAAGTACTTTGATAACTAGTAAGGGGACAAAACAAACTTTAACTAGATATTTTGTTTAGACATGGTTTTCAGCCGAAACCAAAACCGAATTAAACAAAATTAAAAACACTCTACACTTGAAAGTACACCTACCCCGAAGTCAGGCATTTAAATTGTTAAACTTGTAAATTATACAAAATAAAATAAAATAGATCAAATTAGTGAGAAAAAAGCAGTGTTTTAATGTACCTACACTATAAGAATTTATAAAAAAATATTTTGATTTTTTTTTTTTTTAAATAGCAAAATAAACGTACATAAAATATTTTCTTATAATACAGTTAGTAAAAAAATCTTTAAAATCCGTCCAGTTCTGGAGGAGAAAAAAGGGGAATACAAAACTTGGCGCAAAAAGACGTGGTGCCTCTGAGTATGATGTACCCCACTACAAAACTACATAGGTTGGCCCGAGAGCATATTAGTTTTATTGTATTTTATTTATTGTTTTTCTGTTTAATTCGTAGAACTCCATTTAATTTTTTTTATTTTTTTTATTTAATTTTATAATGTTTTTTATTAAGTTCTGCAAGTGTTATAGTTTTTATTATTGTGACAGCTGTTTCGGCTAACAAGGCCATTTTCAAACTGAGCTGAGTTTGAAAATGGCCTTGTAAACCGAAACAGCTGTCACAATAATAAAAACTATAACACTTGCATAACTTAATAATAAATATTATTAAATTTAATTACCAAAAAAATAATTAGTTTTATTGCTCCAAAAATGCACAATTCATTATGTACACCTTAAACGAGACCACGTGTCAAAATCTTAATTTTTTTTTAAATATATCAAAACTTGGCTAAAAAACACTGAAACACATATTTTTTTGTTATAAGTTTTAACAAAGCCATTAATAATATTTATCAATAGACAGCTTTTAGAATAGATAAATTATATTGCTTGCTATGTTTTTGTTTTTTAATTGCACTTAATAATAAAAGATCTCTCGTCTTACCGGGACGAGCGCTCTACCAATTCAGCCATTGCCACCTCCACGTCCCGGTAAGACTAGAGATCTGGGTTCGAGTCCCAGTTGCGACCGTTATCTTTTATTATTTTTCTATATCTTGTTAATTTTCATATTTTAATTTAGATTATTAGTGTTATCTTCTTCTTCAATGATGGGAATAACCTTTAAATGTTAAAAATATATTTTTTTTAGATAAATATAATTTTATAAAATTAAATGTAACCTTTTGTATATTAAATCATATGCGAATGCAGTATAAACAAACTCAATAAATAATAATAAAAAAAGATCCCAGCGTCCTTTTCAGTTCCCAGTTAAGTGTGTTAACTGCGTTAACCGATGGAATACCGCCATAATATTAAAGCGTCTCCGAATCCGCTTTGAATTGGTTTAACGGCCCGTAAAAAGTTAAAAAGTACAAGGAAAATAATTTGTTTCTCATTATTCCCGTTCATCTTCAGGGATGAGTGGTCACCGGGAGTGGAGACATTAACATTATTCATAACTCAAACATAAGAGGAACGGCTGCGCGGCCGGTTTCATACATTACGTAGTTTTGGATTGGAGGCCAAAACACTCAACCAAACTGAAAAATTATTTTTGTAATTAAAAGGTATGTTAAATATTTATCTCGGGGAGGAGCTATTTATTTATTTTTGCTTTCAAATGATGACGTTTAGGTAATTAAAGAAATCCGTTTTGGTTCATTTTGGAAGCAACTTTGGAATTTTTTTGTGAATTATTTATAAGTATTAAAAAAATCTACCAAATCCTTGGTTTTAATGTAATGAATAATAAATAAAAAAATGTTAAAAATGCGTTTCTTTGGGTAGTAATTTTAATATTTAAACGACAAGCTTTTGTTCCGATGTATATAGGTAAATTGTAATTTAAATTTGCACCTATTCAAATTGTTTCTAAAAAAATATATTTTTAATTTTATATTTCTTCATATTTCTTTTTTAAATATGGTAACATAATTTGTTTTAATCTATTTTACTCGCAAATAATTGTTTAAGTTGCCTAATAAAATGTTAAAATAATAATTAATAATTAATTTTAATCATAAAATGTTAAAATCTTTAATAGCCTATATTTTATAATTTAAAGCAAGAATAAATAATGTAGCTCCTGTCCGAGATAGAAATTTGACAATCCTTTTGATTACAAAAATAATTTTTCAGTTTGGTTGGGTATTTTGGCGTCAAATCCAAAACTACGTTTTGTATGAAACCGGCCGCGCAGCCAATGGCCATAACAATATTGTTACTGCAGTAATACACGTTTGTGTTGTGAGCCACGCTGCTGGTGGGAGCTTTTGGACAAAGGGGAGCTTTTCCATCAAGATGAGTCTATTTGAATGTGTGTAGCAGATTAAGAATTTGTTTTCGTGTCCACCTTTTATCTTTGTGTTAATTTACATATATGTTCTGTGAAACACCCAATCGAACGTATAATGTATTTTTGAAGCTACAAGCCAAAAATGTAGATATGTAGGTATTCTTAGTGTGCCGAATTTCGCCATGGTTGTAGGTAATAGGCATAAAAATCGCTTAGAAAATGGAGTCTAGAGGAGACGATATCACGCGCGAAAGTTGTTTTAACCCGTTTAATCACAGGACACCATATTTGTCCCAGCTCACATAGGCCTCACAGAAATCGTTATTTTTCCCTTACTATCATAGTCAGAAATGTGATCTAAAAGGTATTGGAAAGAGAATACAACAAATTATATATTCAAATCTAAAAGAAAACCACAAAAAAAAATTAAATTTACCCCTTTCTGAAACCAAAGTTTCCGATAGTAATTTGAAAAAAAATTATTGAAAATGAATTTTTTAAGAATTTTTTTTACATGAAACGAAAAAAGTGAGGTGACAGTAAGATTTATAATTCATATTTAAAAAAGTACATAGTAATTTTTAATATAGAAATTTGAAAGCCTATTTCATCACCTTTCGAAAACAGTTTTTAGTTTTCGAATACGTTAACAAATGTTCCATTTATTTGGATTTTATTGCAAAGCGGGAATATTTTTAGCTTCTGACAAAATACGCCAATTTTTTTAGGGGTTAAAATAACTCAGCTACGGGGCATACGTCATTCCTATGTCTACCTACGTTAAATTGTCGTGAAAACAAGCTTATGTGCCCAAGCGGTTTTTTAATTTTATTGTGTTTATAATTTACATAAAAATAAAAAAGTTAATCAATTGAAACTGTCACAGAAAATTTGTTTAATTATCAAATTGTTTTTTTTTTAAGTCTTTCTTCTACTAATGAGTGCTTCACATATTCCTGGAATTTCAGCCAATATTAAAAAATTGCGTAAAACTACTATAAGAGTCCATATACATAAAAAAATTTAAATCTTAAAATCTGTTATTGATCTTGCATTTTTCTTACTTATCCCTTTGGTTTTCCAATATTTTTTTTTATTTACCTGCTTACATGATTTTATATAATTGAGCTAGAATTCCCTCACCAAAACACATGAACCTCGACTCTTTATGGTGAAGAAAGGATATTCTTATTTTCCTTTACAACACTGTATATATGTTAACGGAAAAGTATGTAATCCGTCATTGTATTCAGTTCCTAAAATCGCCCGGAAATGTCTGACATAAATTATATTAGACACATTTCCTAGTAAATCTATACATTTCCTAAATAGCAATCGGAAATGTAAAACATTTATTAATAATATAACTATAAATGGGCACTTTCTTTTGTATCACAAATCATGTTACCCAAACCTAGCGTAGCCGCTAAACTACTTGAAAACTGGGATGTTTTTCTTGCCTTGACTGTGGGCCCTTTTTTCTGTATCACAAACCATGTTAATTTCTTAAATAACAGACTGATTACTTACCAAATGAATGTTTAACTTTATAAGAATATAACAAATAAAACAACATGTTTTATTACAGAAATTATTCTTTTTATACATTTCCTAATACGATATTGGAATTATATACAATTCCTAGGAGTTGTATACAATTCCTAGATTTCATACATTTCCGGTAACATATATAACATGTAAAAATTGTATATTTATTATAAAAAATGTACAAATATTAAATTAATAAAAATGAAATAACAAGTAGAGCTTGCATATATTTTACTTGACAGTTTATCTTCCGTATTTAGTTATTTTCAATCTTTTATTTATCTTTTATTAATTTCAAATTATTTTCAACCTTAAATTTTTTTATTTTCTATAATTTTTTTAATAGCTCAGGTACGGGGCATACGTCATTCCTATGTCTACCTACGTTAAATGTCGTGAAAACAAGCTTATGTGCCCAAGCGGTTAATGACTGTTTCCCTTAAATTTATCTACTCTTACAATCTTAAAAATGTAGGTAAGTAAAAAGAAAATCGTATTTCAACATACTATTACTAATTGGAACTAATGAATTTAGTTGGGTTGTCACGAATTTATTTTAAAGTCGTAACTCGAAGCTTTTGTTCCAAATTGTAAATCAAACACTGTGCGCTTACCTTTTGAATTTAACATCAGATTTAATAACGCTTTGTAAAACTGTGCCAGCGCGTCTCGCTCTGTCATTATTCGTTATACGTATTCCGGCCGCTAGACTGCGTCGTTAAACGGCGCTCGCCGTTACCGACGTCGCTTTCACGTGCTAGCTCCTGGCTCCTAGTTCCTACGGCGCATCGCCAGTTCTGGGCCGTTAAAACTTGGCGTATTAAATCCAAAGTGTGTACCTGACATGGGTATTGGCTTTAGCCTTGTACTCCCTGTTTTGATTCCACGAGGTGGATGGATAACTGAAGTTTTTAATCGAAAAGTTTCGGTTGGCACTTGAATAGTTTCTACTCGTTAACTGCTTTAATGTGTCATTATACTCGTTGGTACACAGGCAGTTTTCGCAATGTGTACGACCAGGTAAAATGTAAATATAAACTAGTAATTAATAAATGACGGTCTATTATAATATATACGATAATATACCAAAAAAATGTAATTTACTTTCCAGCAATTGTAATATCTCCTCGATTTGATGTGTCACAATTTTTTAGATATTTTTCGACACCCGATGCCTCGCCAAAAATTCGAGACCTTCCCAATAACCATATTATTGAAATGTTTTTGGTTTTCACGGCAAGACATATTTGAAATTCATCGTCACCATCATCATCTTCTATAATATTTATCATGATTAGTAGTCGATTTTGAAGCGCAAAATTTAAATTGCAAAACAAATCATTAATCCTATACATACCATATATTCCACCCCTTTAAGGGAGGGAGGAATGGGGGTGCCTCTAGGCGTTCCTTGACCACATTCAGTTAGTAGGTCCAAAGCTTCTGCATTTCGTTTTCCCAGCTTTTTTTGGTCTACCTTAACCTTTTCGCTCCAGAACTGCTGTTAGAATTTATTGTGTTGTTAGTGATTTTACTGGCATACTGTCTATAGTCTAAATCTTAAAATCTACTTATATAAAGAAAGGTGTCTGTGATGGGCGAACACCGGAGGGGGAACGCGCGTGGATTTGATTTTTATTCTACAGATTTATTCCGAGATGGATGAAATTTGACATACTTGACCGTCAAAATAAATTGAAGTTCACTCTCTACGTGAGATCACAAAAAAACTATTCCTTGCAATCTTTTAACCACTGGAGCGACAGAGCAATTTTAATGCTTTTTCTCGGATTGCTAAAGGAAATTTTTCCGCCCAAATTAAAAAAAAAATCATACCTCCGAATTTGAATATGGAGACATACAAACTGATTATAGTTCTATGTAGCCAATGAATTCCCCTATCTTTTGTCTATTATCATACATTTGTAGGATTTATAAAAAAAATATGTATATACTTTTAACCTTAAAACATTTTAAAGAATCTAGAGAATATTTATTTTCTTATATTTTCAATGTACAATATATTATACATATAGTCGTTTTAATAAATAAAAATTTCAAAATTTGCCACTTTTTGGCAACAAAGAAATCCGTGGTTTTGGAAATAGTGCCATAATGTGGCAAAAAGCGCTCGAGTGGTTAAAGCAGAATTTTAATACTTCTTGATGAAATTTTGCACACTTGAAGTTCAAAATATCAGGTAAATTACTGTCTACATCTGATTTCGAACAGATTTAAAACTTTGCGTAAAGCCTGGGTAACGCCGAGGACTTCAGTTAGTTTCCTATAAAGAAGCGCTCGTGTTCAAAGAGTGGCAACCAATATAATAATAATGATATTTGGTTGATTTGTATAGCACATTTTTGGTGAAAAATATCCTCAAGGGCTCTGTACAAATGTATAATATATTTCTACAATCTTACTTCTAATTGCAGACTACACAAAATATTAAATCAATTTTTGGCTTAAAGTTTGCATCCACCGGTTCGTCGAACACTAATGCAAAACTATAATATTTGTACATTTGACCATCAACCGCAATTCTGCATAAAAATGTACATTATATTGTGTTATTTATTTACAGGCAAAAAATATTTACCGGACCATATTTAACTGGGAAGTCACTTGAGATTAAGAGCGATTGACCAGCAGCTGATAATAAAAGTTTAAATATGCTTGCAAATGTACAGATAGGTTCCAATGAAAAAGATCGATTATTGCCATATCAAATTTTAAAAACTAAAAATTTAATACCGATTTATTTCATTAAAAACTTGCTTTAATGTATACCTACATTCAAGTAAGTAATAAAATGCTCAAAACGCACGATGATAAATTATTAAATAAAGTGTACTTTTTGTAAGTATTTTTTGATCATAAGTATTTATGATTTTTTAATAATTTCTAAACAAAATAAGAGTGTAAAAAAAAAAGAAATATTTTAGTTTGTAAGACCTTAAATAAATAGAAAAACTGAAGTATTTTTGTCTCAAAACACGTACTCGGATTTATTTTTTAATGATTTTAATTTATCTAAAATTTAAATTTTTAAAACTGTGTTGACTAGATTATGAATTGATTTATTTTCTTGTATGATTTTATGATTTGAAATTTGTGTTGTTTAATAGAATATATTGTTTGAAAATTGAACAAATCTGCCAACGGTATAACCTTAGTATATTAATAATACACTTAGTTTTTCAAAATTTTAAAACTGAGTGTACTAGATAAAATAACAATCTTTCAAAATCAATTTATGTTTTTATGTAAAAAAGGGTCAATACGTCTAGAATTTGATTTAAAAAGAACTAATTTCCGGTATTCTCTGGTAAAGCTCTCTTAACACTGTTTGTAATTGGAACACATGCATCATTGTGTGACTGGCTTCGCCCTCTCAAGAATTGATGTATATGAGAATAGATCTGACGATAAATGCTAAATTGGTAAAACATAATATCCCCTTTTTAAAATTCCTTTTAATGTCTTCGTTCCTCCAACATCTCCCAAAAAATGCATTAATACATTTCAAACAGACCGCTATCTTTCGCCAACGGGTCAGACAACCAATTTCCAAAAGCTGCGTAGGGAATATCTTCTCTTTTCTGCATATTCACGAAAACCATAAAAGTGCAGCTGCCGAATAACTATTATTATCCTGAATATCAAATTAAAACTGTGGTTCGTATGGATATCTAAACTTTTCTAAAATGTTGTATTTATTTAATAATTCCTTCATTGGATTACGTATCATTAATTATCTAACTAAATTTTACACCAGAAAATTTAAAAAAAGATTAATAATCCCGTGGTCAAATACTCATTTCGGGGTGCCTCCTTGTAACTCCGGTTCAATTACCTCTAGAACACGGATTTGTATTGATTTTCAAAATTTAACTGTTTGTGGGAACTATTTTCACAAGCGATGAAGTTAGCGCCTCCGCCCACTGAGGCAACTGAAAACCAACTAAAACCGGCTGTTTTCTCTGTTTTGATTGGTCAAAAAGCTTGTTTAACCATAGACAAAGCTGGCAACTAGCAACGGCCGCCCACGGTGATGAGCAGTGCCAGTCGCGAGTCACCGCTTGCGTTACCATTGGCAACGGGGTTTTGTGTGATTGTGAAGTGTGCGGGCCATCACATTGTCATACAAAGACAGTTGGCAGATGAGAGTTTTCAGTTGCCTCAGTCGGCGGAGGCGCTAATTACCAAAATTATTTTATTAAATAATAATTTTGTACATGAAATATACATTTCTTTTGTTTGAATTTTTGACAGATGATATCGTCATTTTTCAAGTTTACTAACGGTGTCCATTCGAAAGATAAATTTCTGATCGTCTTTTCAAGGGCAATGAACACGTGGCTTTTTTGTAATGCTTTCAGTTTTACAAATCCTACAATTATAGTATCCTGTGATTTTTCACGGGTCTGTGCTAGTCTATCAAAAATATGAACAATACACATCCATTTTGTAGTTGCTAGCGTCTCAAGCGTTTGTGTTGAACCTTGTTTGAATTTAGACTTTTGGACTTCCTTTGTTTATTTAAAACTTTGCACCAATACACAATAATAAATTGAAATTAATTGATCGTAGCGAAATCCTGTTTTAACCTGACCGTTTCACGACGATTTCATCTGCCTGTAAATTTGTTATGTTTTCCATTTCCAGTTCAGAAAGGTTTCCCTTTTGTAAAGATTATTTTTTCGTATGTGAAATCGTGTTGTTTATTTGGAGTTTCAAATTCGCATTTTTTTCCTTATTATGATAACTACCTGCCTACCTTATAAAGAAAGTTTGAAAAATGATTTGTCATTGAGGTAGTGATGTTTATTTAGGCAAATTCTATAATTCCTAAATTTGAAAATTTAAAAAATGTTACATAAAATATGGCTTATAATTAAGCGGGAAGGTATTTAAGTATCTACCTAAAAATCCTGTGATTTCAGATGAAATTTTGGTTTTCATTTAGTAAATAAGAGAAACTTATTTTTAACTTAGGGCCAGTTTTATAACCATCTGATCGTCAGACTCGAAATCATTTTTAACAATATTCGTTTGGATGTAGAATGAATATATGTTAAAAATTGTATTAACCTCAATTCATCGCCCCACAATACTAAGGTCCTGGGTTCAATTCCTAGATCAACTACTTTATATTTTTATGTTTCAAATTTTGGATTGAGAGTTGCTAATATGATCTTCACGATAAAATATTTTTTTAGTCTACGTTCACAGAACTATTAGTTATTATCACGAATTATGTTTGGATTAAATGTTGTATATTAGGCATACTCATTATTTATTGGGAATAATCACTGGCAAAAGGCAAATACGCAAGGGTTAATCACATGAGAGAGGAGCTAAATTGGATTCCAATAAAAATGAGACTTGATTAATGTGTTAATTTTTGTGCATAAAGTCATGAAAAACCAAATGCCAAAATACTTTAAGGATGAAATTGTTTTTAATTGAGATTGCGAAACCAGAAATATAAACAGAGTTAGATTGCCCCTATATGAAAAAATCAAAACCACAGTACTGCCTAATATATAGAGGACTAAAGATGTATGATGAAATGCCTGAAAGTTTGGAAAATGAAGGAAGAATGAATGTATTTAAAAATAAATTTTATGCATGCTCACTGTAAAATTATTAAAATTTTTGAAATGAAATATTACCTTGTATATATTAGTTTATATTCTAATGTAGTATAAACTAAATCAATAAATAATAAAATAACACAAATCTGTTTATAAAATTGTAGAGCTTCTTGGCTTTTATTATTTAAAATAGAAGGTTTAGCGAAAGGTTTCTTAACGACATGTTGAGAAACCGCGCCACAAAAAGGTGCATGTCTAATGAGAGTCGGAATGCTGGAGCAGTAACACCTTCAAATCAGGATGATGTTAGACTGCAGTTCGATAAGGTGCATTCAGGGGGTTGAGCTGGGTGGCTGAGGGGGGTGGTGGCAGGGGCAGGGAGGGAGTGGTCATAAAATGCGCTCTGGATCTATAAAAAAGTTGCGCAGTTAACATCAGGGCGTACAAAGCAACCCATAAATTATAATGTTTGATGTGATTCTTTTTATGACCACCTATATGTGTTGTACGGCGAGGCCGGCGAATATCGCGCCTTGGATTCATTTGCACATATGCGATACCTAAAAGCAGTTATTGCTGACTCGACTGCACTCTACACTGTGACTGTTAGGCTTTATGCTGTTCGTGCAGTCCGTCAATACTAAAATCAAGGGCGCTGCGATCGTTTAAATGGTTTTAAATGGCAACACCCAGATGGTTCAAAGGAAAATTAATATAATTTAAAAAAACGGGTCCAATTTATGGTTATTTTTCATAACAACATTAAAGAGCGATTGACCAGCAGCTGAGAATGAAAGTTTAAAAATGCTTGCAACTGTACAGGGAGGTTCCAATGAGAAAGATCGATTATTCCCCGTACTTTTTTAAATAAAAAATTTAATATTGATTTATTTCATTCAAAACTTGCTTTAATATATACCTACATTCAAGTAAGCAATAAAAATGTTCAAAATGCACGATGATAAATTATTAAATATCGTGTACTTCTTGTAAGTATTTTTTGATCACATGTATTTGTAATTTTTCAATAATGTCTAAATAAAATAAGTGTGTAAAATTTTTTTTAAATATTTTTGTTTGTAAGACCTTAAATAAATAGAAAAACTGGGGTATTTTTGTCACAAAACACGTTCTCGGATTTATTTTTTAATGATTTTAATTTTAAATTTTTAAAACTGTGTTGACTAGATTATGTAGGTATTGATTTATTTTTTGTATGATTATATGATTTGCAATTTGTGTTGTTTAATAGAATCTATCGTTTGAAAATTGAACAAATCTGCCAACGACCAACGGCCTTAGTATATTAAAAATACACTTTAAAAAATTGCGTGTACCAGATAAATTAACAATCTTTCAAAATCAATTTATGTTTCTTTGTAAAAAAGAGTCAAGACGTCTAGAATTTGATTTAAAATGGACTAATTTCCAGTATTCTATGGTAAAACCCTCTTAAACGGACATATTTCTACAATCCTACTTCTAACCACAGACGACAAAGGCTATCGACAAAACATAGCTCATAAACATATACTTATGGCTAGTAGATTGCATCCACCGGTTCGTCGGTCACTAATACAAATCAATATGTATTAAATAAAGTTCATATTCACAAATTCCATTTGCATAATTATAATATATATATGATACAGTCGAGAACTAGAATCTAGAATCAATTAGCATCGAATATACAAGAAAAAATTATTCGAAGTGAGTATACAAGAAAAACAGTAAAATAAAAAGAAAAACTGTCTAAACAAAATAAATATATAAAGCGCTGGTAATACATAATTAATTATCATATATAATTTTTTAATAATATTTCTGACTGCGTCCTGCCTAATTTTAGTAACAATTATGTTATTTTTAGAAACAAGACAAACACTATACAAGAAAAACAGTAAAAGAAAAAGAAAATAAAAATTACTACGTTACTTTCAGAAATTTATTTGGCAGCATTCACGTATTGAAAATAATCTACAAATACGATATCTTTTTTCGTTATTTTTCCCCTAGTTTGTATTTTCTACCTGAACAATTTTATCAGTCATACTAATTTGATTCAATTTGAACTAATTGCATGTAAAATTTGCATAGATAGAAGCAAATCGAAAAAATATTGCGAAGGTGGGTATTAGCGTGGTTGGGTAAACATCGCGTGTATATTATTATTATGTTAAAGGAAACCAAAGGTACCGCAAGCTCCGTTACAACCTTTCACTTCTCAAAAACTACGCGTGTATGTTACAACGGATCTCTTTGCGACAGGACAATAAATAAATAAGGAAAAATAAATAAATAAGTAGCATAATATGTTTGTTTGGGTAGGCACTAGCAAGTGAATCACTTTAAAGAGAACCTTGAAGGGTAGTGCTGTACAGATGGACAAAAAAAAAAAAAAATTATAATTTTTTATTTTGTCAGGAAGCTCAAGAAAGAAAACAATACATATAGTAACAAAACATTGCGGAAATAAAAAAAATCGAAAAAATTAAAGAATTGAAAAATCACTGGTCACTTAACTGAGTAAACGCCCAACCCCTCAATTTCACCCGACCTACTTATTTTTAATGTTTTAAGTTTTTAAAAATTAATAAAAAACATCAAAAATTTCACTTATATTTTCGTTTATATTTTCTGATATATTAAAAAATCACTGGTTAAAGAAAGTCAGGTACGTATCTTACACCCTGTATACCTAATGTGACCAGACGTCCCGTTTTCGCCGCGACAGTCCCGTTTTCAGGCAGCATGTCCCGGTGTCCCCGAACACAACAAACAATACATATAGTTACAAAACATTGTCAAAATAAAAAAATCGAAAAAATTAAAGAATTGAAAAATCACTGGTCACTTAGCCGAGTAAACGCCCAACCCCTCAATTTCACCCGACCTACTTATTTTTAATGTTTTAAGTTTTTAAAAATTAATAAAAAACATCAAAAATTTCACTTATATTTTCGTTTATATTTTTTGATATATTAAAAAATCACTGGTTAAAGAAAGTCAGGTACGTATCTTACACCCTGTATACCTAATGTGACCAGACGTCCCGTTTTCACCGCGACAGATCCGTTTTCAGGCAGCGCGCCCCGGTGTCTCCGAACACAACTTCGAGACTGCCAAATTGTTGTGAATTTGAAAAAATATACAAAAAGCGAGCATATAAAAATCCTGACGGTAGAATCAAGACGAGTTCTGATCTAGCCTCCCACATAGTAAAGTAAATTCACTCATAAAATCCACGCTAATTTTAGTCAAAACATATTTCTTTATTTCCTTTATTAGTAAAAAAAATCTCTATTTTTTTGTTAATAAGGGTTTAGAATTTCAATCGTCCATGCGATTGGTAGCCACAAGATGAATTGTAATCTAGCCTCTTTTCTACAGCGTCCTTGAAACGATTTTTCACGGAAACAGTGCTATGTAAGTTGTCGAAATTTATAATCGTTATTAAGACGATAGACTTCGCTTTTCGGCCCATACAAAAAGGACGCCTGGACTTTTAGAGGGTGAAAACTATGTCGGTATGTTTTCGAATTTTCGATGCGTTTCGTATTAACGTAAACATTCACTGTCAAAAATGTACGATTTATCAAAAAATATTATTTAAGGAAAAAGTGCTGCTAACTCAACTCTCATAAAGAATTATAAAATTATAAAAAGCTACCGACGTAGCTTCTTCTTTCTAAAAAATATATATTTTTTAAAATTTCAATTTCGTGAAAGATTCGGTGTAGAAAAGTGTATTCTCCATAAACCCCTTTTTGAGCGATTTCTGTAGGTAAATTTGAGCGTTGTCTCATTCGCACATTTCGCATTCGCATGTATTGTAAGTGTGCGTGAGCTTATTGTGAGCGGGACAGAATGACAGACGCGGGTGTTCCGCGTGTCGTTCAAAGTCTAGCCTCTTAAGTACTAACCCTTTTTTTTCGGTGCCCCGGTTGGGGGAAAAAATAAATGGTCACGTTTATGTATACCGTATATCTTATACCGACGATACATATTTTATTATTAATTAGCCACTTCTTTGAAAATAAAGCAATTACCGTCTTATACATGGTTCTCCGATTAAAATAATGCTCAGGAGTACCTAATAATTAAATGAAGAAGATTAATTTAACCTTTAATCACAATTAAAATATTATGTTATATTA
Organism: Limnephilus auricula; assembly: GCA_951813805.1. Taxonomy (NCBI): domain Eukaryota; kingdom Metazoa; phylum Arthropoda; class Insecta; order Trichoptera; family Limnephilidae; genus Limnephilus; species Limnephilus auricula. The sequence continues at coordinate 15,964,012 of OX638404.1, forward strand.
TATGCAAGATGTTATCAAACTTTAGTTTTTTTCTGAGCCACAATAATTGAAAATTGAACCTTTTCGTTGTTTGTTTTTGGGTTGTTATGCCGTGTTGCGCTACCTCCTTCTTTAGCCGACGTTTCGCACAGCGTTGCAGTGTCCGAAATGTCGGCTAAAGAAGGATGTAGTACAGCATAACAACCCAAAAACAAACAACGAATATGCTTTTGGCCGTGAAAATCTAAAAACGTTTCCGAAAATTGAACCACTCATAAAGTTTTTATTTAATTTTCATTTGATAGATAGTATTATTTTTTATTATCAATGGAGTGAGTAAGTTTAGAATTAGTGTAAACGGAAGACAGTGGTTACTTGGTTAATTTTCGACTTTATTTGCAGAACAGTGCTGTGCTTTCTTGTTGAGATTTATGTTTGATGCATTTTAAAGGTTTGTTTTATAAAATATCAAAAAATTTCTTGACGAATATTGTACTACCCGAAAGATTGTAAATCAATAGCATTCATTGGTTTGAAAATGAATATAGTAAAAAATTTGCTTGTGGCAATTTTAGCTCTCTTTTCGCGAAAAAATTATGTTGGTCTATTTTGAATCTGCTGCCAAAAATTGCAAGAACTTTTTGTATATATTTAAATAAAATGATAAAAATCGAAAGTCTTTATTGTTTTGGCCTCGGGGATATAAAAAAATCTGATCTTTGATAGTGTTATTGAAAAATACCGTTTTACAAAATTCAAAATCAGGTTTTGCGAAACCACCTACTGCAAAGTTAACCTTAGTATATACCTTACCACATTCGGCCTGCTTACAAATTGAAAATTAATAAATTGACCTTTTGGCTAAAAAGGTTGATCATCACTGATTTAACACATACAAAAGGCTGGGGGTTCGCAAGGTGGTGAATTATTTTTTTTATGACTGATGACGTGCCTTTAAAAAGTTTGTAAACCGCTGCACTTATGTTTTATGCTAATTAGATAATCATATATTATGAATGTAGGGGAAAGTTGAATAATTATATTAAGAAACTTACGATGCAAAGTAATAAAAAAAAGCTCTTAAACCTATCATTAATATTTAATTAGATATTATTATATTTTGAAAATTATTGTTTTTGCTCTTTATTGTACTTAATACTACTACACATACACTAAATACACTAAACACTACTACACATACACTAAATACACTAAACACACCTCACCCCGTAAACCCGGGCGCCCCTGCTAAGTTAACTGGCGAACCCTTTGGGGTGACCTATGGCAGGGATGTTGGTTATCCAATAAATGGATTCGAACCTTACTAAACACGCGAACGCCTCGGCCACCAAGTCTAGTAGACAAACCTCACTCCATGAACCCAGGCACCCCTGATAAATCACCAAATGTTTGGAGTAATCAATTTTAGGGGTGTTGGTTATACAATAAATGGTTCCCGGGACGACAGTAGGTACCCGTACCGATGTTTTACAGAAAATATAAATATTATCGCACATACCGTAGAAAATTGCGTAAATCAAAAAAGTTTCTTTTACAGGAGAGTGAAAACAAATCGACGGTCCCGAAGAACAATGTCGGATGTGCGATTTCGTAGATTTGTAGTAGAGCTTTTTAAATTATCGTTTCTGCAATTTTACTGTTTTTGGTATCAAGAAACGTAGTGTTGTTTTGATCTTTGGCATTTCATCTCATTGCATTAAAAAATTCGAAATAAAGACTTTTAAATTAACAAGATAAGCCAATAAATAAACAAACAAAACGATTTTCAATTTTTGTCAGATCCGACATTGTTCTTCGGGACCGTCGAAATGATTGAATGATGAACAACATTATTCAAACACATAGTAATTACATGTAGCTGATTAGAATTAGGAGGGCATATACCTGAATATTGGATACATTATTGAGAACTTACGCTTTTTAGGTATTCCATGAGGCTGCTCAGTTTGTCCCAGGTGAGGCGGACATGGACCATTACATGCTTAGCTTGTTCCAAAGTCAGCCACTGGAAAAATTTCAGTAAATAATTGTATTAATATTATAAACTTCCATAATTCTACTGCAGTGTTCTAGATATCCATAATACTAGGGTCAGTCAGTTAAAAAGTAATGCCTCCTATTTTTTTCTCCTTTTAATTGCCAAGAAATTAAAATGCAATTACACAGGTTGAAAACCACACTATTGTCGATTAATTTGTCACTTTCAATATAATCTCTGTCCATTTCCACAGTTTGGTCCATCTTTTAACAAGGGCATGTTTTTTTTATGAACAAGCGGCCCCGCTGAAAAGAGATACAAGCGACATCTTGCGGATATGGAGTGATCTAACTTAAATACATAGATAATGTATGATTCATCTTTAATTAATCACATTAATTTTAATATAAGGCCGAAATCCACAAGAAATCCGGTAACCTTTTGGATCGACACTTGTCGTAGTAATACAAGTTTTTTCAAACCAACATCAAGAATGACTCGATTGTATAATAGGTACTGCAATCTTCAAGACTTAGATATATTTTCAAACTCAATTAATACCTTCAGAAGGAACTTACACATACTTTTACCAGATGATCTCCTTACTTAAGCCATTTTATTATTTTAATTTCTAACAATTACTACTTGTGCATTGGCTCCACAAGAAATGTATTTGTATGTCCAAGTGTAAGTACATGTATGCATATACATATATATATGAGTACGTTGTGCACATATATGCATATATGATTATGTGAGTATATTTGTGTGTGTATGTATGTGTGTGTATGTATATATATTTGTATATTATATTTATAAGTATGTATGCATTTTTCCTCCTAATAACCGATTTCGATCCTCCTAATTTTTATATACATATTTAAAATTAAATTTATCACTCTTGTAACTAACCAATCATTAATTACATAAAGAATATTGAGATGAATGTTGTGCTCACCTATAATTAGAAACATCATTACAACCATGTATAAATGTAAATAACTGTAAAAATTATGTGATGTATTCTGTTGGCGAGCCAATAAATAAAAAAATAAAAATAAATAATAATCACAATCACTTTACTTTTCAGAGATAAAACGTAAAATAGATTTTTTTTACTTACGATTAATTCTCTATGGGATTTGCGATATGTGTTGGCTCTAGGGCTAGGAGTACAATCCTTATACATAATATTAACGATACAAACTCGTATCTGCTACTAAGGTATAAAATTTAACGACTTTTTAGTTAGTGGATTCAATGTGGGGGCTATCGGGTTTCATTGCCTCTTTTACCATTCGACGTTTTGTGTTTTGCATTGTAATTAAATCGCTGGATTTCATTGTTCTCGCGAATGCCCAAAGCGATAAAAAGCACACCACCGATAGCTCCGTTGTTACCTTTTCCTATTTCTCATAAATGACGCGTGCAGTGGAGAGAGAGGTATCAATGGAATGCTCAACGGCAGGACCATTGCATTCAATGCTTGATTATAATATAAAACTCCGACATTTAAATTTTTAAAACCACTCGGGTGACCTATAATCATCAAATGACGCATCCCCATAAAACTCATTCTGTCTATTTTCTTTTTTTTTATGAATACCGCACAAGAGTCCCAACTGCTGCCAACTGGAGCCAATGAGACTATTCCATTCCCAATTGGGGTATGTTGTGAGGCTCCGGAAGTGGGGAGGTGCGGGAGATGGTGAGAGAAAGGTGAAGAAGTACCTAAATATTCAGATCCGGGTTCGAACCCTTCGAGACCTTCGGATTGGCAATCGGCAATCTTACCACTCGACCAGTATAAAATATAAACAGATTCAGAAAGAAAGGACGATTCGGCTCGTCATGGAGTAGGCGGTCAAACGCATCCGCCGCCAATACTTACACAAACTTCACCCCATAAACCCGGGCACCCCTGCTAAGTTACCAAATGTGGCGAACCACTTGGGCTATGGCTGGGGTGATGGTTGTTCAATAAATGGTTTTGAACCTTATTAAACACGTGAATGCTTTCACCACCAAGACCGAGTGGATAAACCTCATCCCCATGAACCCAGACACCCCTGCTAAATCACCAAATGTAGTGAACCGCTTGGAGTGATCTATTTCAGGGGTGTTGGTTATAGATACAATAAATGGTTCCAGGGACAACAGCACCCATAACTACCTCCTTTATCATTATTTTACATCGGACTTGCATTACTTTCAATCTCCACATTCGTAATACGGTTATATATGTAACTACATGGTTTTACCACAAAAGCGTCTCAGGACTTTCATTTGTATCCCATTAAATATGCTACCGTCCGTCCTCATTCAACACCAGTTGGAATCAGAACTCTTGCAAACTAGTTTCGTTTGTCGTAAGAACTTTTTACTGGCGACTTATTGCGTTAGATCTCTTTTAATGTATGTTTTTTACATTCCACCGTTCTGTAAGTTTTGTTTATTTTGTTTATTTATTGAATCTATATCATAAGGTTTACATTTTTTTTGGCCTTGCCTGTCTCACTAGGAACTCCTGTGTCGAGACAGGCTAGTTTACAAATATTTTCTAATTATAATATAAAGTACATTTTTCAATAAAGCAAAAATATTTGACAAAATTTTCAGGTTGGTAGGTAGTGGTAACAATAGAGATATACGATTATATTTGGGTGAGGTGACTAATTATTGCGCGACCTTTTTCGATGATCCATTGTTTGATCAGGATTTTGTATTTTTTAATATTATTCGATTGTCTTGTTTTGTCAGGTAGGTTATTGTATATTTTAGACGCAATATATTTGAAATTTCTTTGACCAAATGTTGTGTATCTATCATCTATCTATATATATCTATACCCTATCATTCCCGCCAACATATTTAATGCAGGTTCATCAAGGATTCTTTTATACATCTTACTATTTTATCTTATTCTTACTAATATTATAAACGCGAAAGTTTGTATGGATGTATGTATGTTTGTTACTCTTTCACGCAAAAACTGCTGAATGAATTTTAATGAAACTTTATAATAATATAGCTCGTACATCAGAATAACATATAGGCTATAATTTATAAAACTTGTTATTTTCCATATATTACAAATAATAATTTTATTGTTTAATAGAAAATATCAAAATACGAGAATGACATTTTATTTATTTATTTATTTATTTATTTATTTAGAATTTACGGCACTAGTGCCATTTACATACATAAGTTTTTTTTTATTTTACACAGACATAGATAGTACAGTATTACATTTTGATGAGTGAAAATTATATAATTATATTGAAACACATAACAAATAAAATAATAAACAAAGATTGTTAAATCAAAATTCTATTTTAGAAAATATTTAAATCAGTATTTTTTTTTAGTACTCGCCCAATAATTTGAATCGAATCAAGAAATATAGATATTTTAAATAAATAGGTTAAGAATTTTGGTATAAGAATTTGGTAGAAGGGACCTAGGAAAAGAAAATAGGCTACTCGAAGTACTAATCCTGCGCAGACGAAGTCGCGGGCAGAAGCTAGTTTAGCATATTTTTTTTAATTCGACCTGTCAGGTCAGTTGCTGAATTGGCATCCCGTTTGGGTCCCGCGTGAGTTCAATTCCTCGACTAAGTCCTCCGTCACAACACGAGCAACTTTTTCCGCTAAATGTGATGGTTGTAGGAGATTTTAAAATATTTTCAGATCTTTCTTCTTCATCATCATCTTCTTCCACTTGTCCTATTCGGGTCGGGGACCCACTGCATCAAAAAGGCTCCTCCATGTCCCTGTCCCTGTCGTGTGCTCATTGATCGGCTTCCGTCTATGGCAGACCCATCCTCTCCTCACACAGTTTCTGGAGATGCCTCGCCCAACTGTGTCAACAGATTTTTCTAAACCTGGAAAAAAATACCACGCCTTTGAACTTAAACTTACGTTATTTCATTATTATATTATTCAAGTAACTTGGAAAATATTGTTGACTTCTTACAAAGGTAGCAGTGGCAAGTAGTTTGATATTGGTAAAAGAATAATCCTTTTAAGTTATTTGTAATGCATTCCATTGTTCCCCCAGGGCGCCCATTTAAGGCAGTCCGACACTTCGACAGGGGGCGTTATTTGTTTCTCGCAAAACAAATATTATCGTTCAATCGTGCCAACTTGTTACTTACACAAATATGTTATACGAGGGCGCTACAGTATTAACCATAAACAAGTGGATTATAAAACATGGCGGTCAGAATATATGGGGGAATGTGTGGTTTTTAAACGGAATGTAGTATGTTTTATGTAATATAAACCATGTTTGAAAGAAAGTACCCATTATAATGTAAACAATACCACCTAGAGGAAAAGCTGCGCGACTTTTTCATACAAAAGCTTTTGGATTTTAAGCCGAAATACCCAAACAAACTGATTTAAAAAAAAATCTAATTATGTAGCAAATATCTAATAGGTAAATACAGATGTGAGTTTTTTTTTATAATTTGTATTTTTAATTGTAAAGTATAGGTCATTGAAGAATCATGATTTTACAGGCACTTTTGTCAAAAAATTTTTTAGTTAAAAATAATAATAATAATTTAAAACCTACAGTGTTTATTTACTAAAAATAAAAGTAACATAACTTTAACGAACCGTTATTACATATTTACGGTCCTGTATAATATCTCACTGATGTTAATAAAACAATATATTATGTACGTTTTTACGCAGCATCGCGTTCGTTGGTCAAATGCATTATACATATAGTGTTGTAACAGACATTGACGAACCGGTGGATGCAATTTGTTTTAGCTATAAGTTGTTATAACTGTTTGTCTAGTCGTTTAGTGTGTGGTTAGAAGTAATATTGTAGAAATGTATTATACATTTGTACAGCTCCCTTGAGTTGATTTATCACAATAACGGCGCTACAAAAATTTAAAAAATATTATTTATATATTTATAAATGATTGATTTGTGTAACATAGGGGCATTTCGAACATGCGAGAAATACTCAAACGAAACCAATGATCAAACAAACACTGAGTTATCGAACCCGCAACCGCCAACCGCAAAACGCGAAGCCATGGTGGCCGGTTTATATAGCAAAAAAAATGTTCTTTTGTAACATTTTAGTTGATAAAAGAACTAATTTCGCTGACATAAAGTCCTACTATATAGGATATCTGGAAAATCTCTACATCTGGATATCCTGGATGCTATGAAATTTGGCTTAGGTGCCGGCAGAAAACACAATTGAGAAGAGCTGTATGTAATTTTTCACTTTGATTAACTATCGATTTACTATAATAGACTTGAGAGATACTCATTCAGAATCCATAGACTGGCAATTAACTTATTAAGGAGGTGGACGACAATTTTCAGAGCAATCGATTAATTATGAACAAAAATAACTGGATCATCTTTTCACTTCAGTGAGGATGTTCATCATGACGGCCGGAGTAGTCCAGGAACAAGGCTTTGGACTCCCGTTCCGAAAGTCGCGAGTTCGAACCCGGCGTGCGCAAATAAACTTTATTTGATTAATTTTTGCTATTTCATAATTAATTTTTAAAAAAATATTCGATCCTTGCGGCACGTTCCAGAGTGGAAGATACTCTCAGAATCGCCCACTGTTCAGAATTGAAACGTTGCTTGAAATGGCTTTAGCCGTGTTTCCATCTCCTTCCCTTCCCCGCTTACCTTCAGCAGCACAACATACCCCAATTGGGGATGTCATAGTCTCACTGGCTCCAGATGGGAGCAGTTGGGACTATTGTGTATCACTATAAAAAAACATTTGTAAATGTAGAAATCTAAAGATATCTTATTGTTAATTATTTATTACAATCATTTGAATTTCTACCAGGAAATAATATCTTCGGAAAATGCAGCTAGCTACAAGACACGAAATCTATAATGTTAAATTTTTCTGTTGTGCAAATTTGAATATTGGTTTTCTTTTAAATTATTTTATTTTAAACATTTAACCCACAAATCTGAACATTATCAGCGTCCGCAATATCTGTTAATATTTAATTACAAGATTCTCTTTTGGAAATAAAGAAAGAAATAACATGAACAATTTTAAACTGATCGAAAAATATAAAGGAAAACGACTGTTGCTCATTCCGTGTGAATAGTGAACAGAATTTATTATAAAACTTTTTGTGATAAGTGTATTTTTAAATTAAGTAAATGAAATATATTATTTATAACTACTTTTATGTTTCTATTTTTAGTTTGTCTTAATAAATTTTAAAATATTCGTAATAATTATTACTCATGTACTGTGGACATATAAAATTATGCACCCAATGCATATAAATCATATCTATATTGCTTTCCATGTGTTTTTTCCAAATTTTCCTTTTAATGAAGATTTTTTATCACTGTACAGTTTTTTTTACATCAACGAGCCCACCGTCCCTAAGCACAATCTGACACCAGCTCACATCAAGAAATAATATAATATTGCACATAATTTTATATTGCGAAATTTGTTGTTAATGAAAATATGTAACAAAAATACTATCTGCCTAAAAGACCAAAAAATGTACAGCTACTTTTATGAGGCGCAATTAAAATTTGCCAAGTGTATTTGCTTATTATCAGTTTTTTTTATTAAAAAACGCTGTATGCTTTTTTATCTTTACCTTGACATGTCTGAAAATAATCGTAAACGTGATAAATATATCACGATTTAATCAATATAATATATTAGGTACCTATAAATGGCCATGCACAAACCCATAAAAATATGTTTCAAATACCTTCTGCAGGATACATCCATTTAATTTTTACAACCTCACATATCGTAAGTTCCTCTTCCAATATAACTCACAGGACAACACGTTTAATGGCCGAATCTTTTATTTTCCACTGTCTATCCACTGCCGTCTGCAGTTCCGCAGGAATCAACAGTGTATTATTAGTGGAATTTCCATTTATTTTTCCACAAGGTGGTTTGTATACGTAAAATGATTATAGCGTGAGACAGAAAAATCGTAAAGATATTGGAAAGGGACCGAATTTTAATGGTTATTTGCTGTTTATCGAACCACCCAAATCGGCAATATTTATTATTTTTTAAGTGTTGCTGATAGGGAGGCTTTGGTTTGTCTAAATAAGGCCTAATATTAATAGAATTTAAAAAAACTGTAATTTCTTAGTATTTATAATCTACTAGCTGACCCGCCACGAACGAAACACACCGCCATCTGTCAGAAACTTATGGAAACTACAAATAATTTCAAATAATTGTCCCATAAAAAACATTAAAATATTAATTAGTTCCGTAAACATTTTCAATGCTCTGCTGTACCTTCTTTATCCAAATATAATTCTGCATGCGTTATTATATTGGATCCGGAGTCGTTCCATCGAGCTGATTCTGTGACACCATGTTTCACACGCATACTGGCTTGTGCAAAATACATTGAACAATGATTTTTTTACATTAAGTATTGCTGCATTTTTAGAATCTATATATGGAGTAAATACATCTCCTCTATCGTTCAACATCACTATCATCCGAGAGGTCTTCAGTAATGATGTGCCCCAAGTATTTTTCGATATATCTATGTATTCCTCATAAAGTTGTACAGGTAGAATATTCTCGGGTTTTTTTTCCATTTTGGAACCCAAGTTCCGTCTTCTTGTTATATCGTGTTGTAGTCATTTGCGTATACTTCACAGATTTAATATTTTTGATTTAAATGTGTCAAGTATATTTATAAGTGTTTTAAATCAAATCTAATTTTATCGGCAATATTTGAAAATATAATATTCCGTCTTAGAGCGCTCGCAGACAGACTTTATTTGCGGAAACAGTTGCCTTGCAACAGTTGCGGACAAAATCCATTACGGTATATGCGCACATGAGCGAATTTTTAGTTTTGGAATGTTTTTCCAAAATTAATTAACAGAAGCCGGTCGTGGTAATAACTCATGTTTTTCACTATACCGATCTTACGCGCCGCGTAGTATGTAGTTGCCTCGCGATAACATATTGGTATAAGTAAGATGGTTACTTATATTTTCCTTTGATCTTCGTATAGTACCTACCCATTAATATATTTTTCAAGTCTTTAAATCGAGTTTCTATTCATCATAATAATGATACTTTTACTCTAGGCTACACGTAAATTCAGATGTTATGCAATGCAATATAATATGTATTCATTACCAATATCGGATGATTCCTTGTTTTATTTTAAGGCCCAAGACCCGTGGTTCGGTAAAGGATCGACATGAACCAAAACCCCCTAGATCACAAGGCTCGGACACTGAATCCAATCGGCCTCCTAACTTGTATGAGAACCTTAAATATATATATATATCTATATATATATATGATTATTTTTTTTTTTTTTTTATTTTTTTTTAATTAACTGAAACTATTAAAAATGCTTTAGTAAATAAGAATAAATTGAAAAAACGGATTAAAACAAATTTTTGTGGAATCTCGTACAAGTTAGGAGGCTGATTTGAATGAGTGTCCCGGCCTTGTGATCTAGGAGGTTTTTTTTTCTGAATTGGATGTAAGTCAGATACGTTTTTAGATTTTCACGGCCAAAAGCATTTTCGTTGTTTGTCCGACGGATCTGCCCTGATGATGGACACTGCAATGCTGTCCGAAACGTCGGCTAGGGAAGGAGGTAGCACAACACGGCATAACACCCCAAAAACAAACAACGAAAAAAAAAGGATGTAAGTCGATTCCTTACCGACCCATGAGATGACTACTCTAAACAAACACAGTTTGTCAATATAATCTTACGGCCTTACTAAAAAAAAACACTCCGCGGCCGTTAAACGGTGTTTTACATGTGGCAACGCTGGAAATTTTAACACTTCGGAAAAAAGTCGGTCGCGGATTTTTGTCTGATTAATATGATCTTTTAGTTAATTATTTCAATCTTTATGACTAATTCGCACTTATATTCATGTATTCAATATATTTGCTATTAATTTGTGTTGTTTTTTGTTAGTTTAAGTCAAATTGTGGCACTAAAATCATGTGTTCTAAATTAAGCTGTCAGAAAATGGTTCATAGGTTATGTTCAGAAATAATTTGCATTTTAAGATCTTTATTTTATTATAAATTCTTGAAAGTGATGTTTTTTGGTGACTAAAATGTCTAATACATATTTTAGTAAACGTATCAAAGAAATTAATGCCTTAAGATGTGCAAGCAACGTATTCAAACGTGAGTTTTTTTATTGTAAATTTTTGGATATGAAAAGCGAATTTCAAGATTTTTTAATATTTTTTTATTGTTTGAAGGAGTAAAAAGTGAGGTGACAGATTTATTTTAAAATCATTAAATAAAAGGACTGTGTTTTTTGAATTTTGAATATTTCCAAATATTTCAATGTTTTAATAGAAAGTGTTTGGGGTAAGTGAGTTTTTTTTTCCAACTTGATGTTTGAATCTTAAAATACTACAGTTTTTAAACATTTAAGTAAATTTAAGATATGAAAATCTTAAAGGTAATTAAATTTTGGTTCTAAAATGGTATTAGTTTTTACGACATCTCAAAAAATAATAAATATATAGGACATTAAAAAAAAAATCGAAATTCGTTGAAAATTACAAATGGAAAAAATATATACAACAGATGAACTACCCTCCTTGGCCGTGTAAGCAATGTACATATCTTTCCATGAACAATTTTTTGTCAGTTCTTAATTAGTAAGGATTCTTCATACATGGTTGTTTGACCATTGTACAAATTTTTCAGAAAGTTTATTAGTAAGGCTGGTAAAATGGCGACGTTGTCAGATCAAAACCATATATTTTGTTTAGTAAGAATTTGAAAAACGAAATGTACAGACTTTACACAACGTGCTACAGAAACACCGTTTAACGGCCGCGGAGTGTTTTTTTTTAGTAAGGCCGTAAATATATAAAACAAAGTCGGGTTTGTTACACCATATATAACTTAAGAACGGCTGAACCGATTTTTATGATCTTTGATTTGTTGAATTTGTCTTCGTCCCGATAAACAGAATTACTATCAAAACATCGGAAAAATCACGGGAAAAAAATTATGACGAAAATTATTTTTTTCAAATATTTTGTGTGGAACAGCTTTTCAAATAATGTGCGTTGGTCGACATAATTTGAATCAATTCGAACTGTCAACGGTGTAGTATGCCGAACATTTCGTGCTTAGTCAACAGCTCAATTTCATTTTTTGAACTTAGAGTAGGTACCTATTTATTTTAACTTAATAAAAACTTAATTTATTTCAGCTAATAAATTAAACACAACATTTATTGATTCTGAGGCAGTACGAAGTTTGCCGGGTCAGCTACTTATCAAATAAGAAAATGTACTTATTCAAAACTGAAGAGTGTACAATTCTAGTATTAAGGTAGCGACATACTCGCAGCTCACATCAAAAAGTTATTTATAACACAATAGCGCTCGCCATACAATCCCATGAGACCCGCCAGACGTAAAAAGATGATGCGCTGTGATCGCGGTTTGAAACTTCGCTAATCGGAATTATTTTTCGTATTCGCTACAGTGGCTATATCAGAAAAGTTATGCGACCCCCTCTCTACCGTAAACAGGAGAGGGGGTCATTTTTAATACACGGAGCATGCACGGAGCTGTCAAGTTAACATATCCAGTACAAAGAAATGATATTCGCTCGACCGCTTCCGATTTCAACTGACCCCTTCTCCTGCCGTAGGAAGGAATATTTTATAACGTAGTGTGTCGGTAGAAAAGATACTTATAACGCAGTATCTTTTTGATGTGAACTTCGCGTTTGTCGCCCGCTTTATTGTTTATCGATTATGTATTATATAATATTAATTTGATATTTTAATTTACAGTTAGATAAATCTGTCGCGAAACACTTAAAATCTCCCCTGTCTGGTTTCAAGTTATTTAGATTTAAATATTTTTGAAGTGGTTTAGAAGTTTTATCGACGGATATACGCTCTTTGCCACATGAGTAAATAAAATTAGCTTTGATGGATGGGTTTTGACGTATAGAGCGGATGAGATGAGATAAATATTAACCTATACGTAGCACTTTGAAAATCTGAATGTACTTAGGTTTCAATCATTGTGAACGAAGTTCTTTTTTTATTTGTTGTTGTTGTTTTTTTGCATTAGCTCCACACAGGAGGTACTGATGAAAATAATTTCCCTCTGGGCCTATGTCATCTTAGGGGATGCGGTGTGGCGGTTTTCTTTTAAGGAAAGGAAGGAGAGGAAATTCTGGGAAGGAAATATGTACGAGGGGTGGGTAGGGGTGTTTTGTTTTAAGGTACTGACACATTTGCTTATTACAAGCCGGCTTATGAGTATGCTCTTTAATGAGCATGCTCACACAACTGTACACACTTGCTCATAAATGAACAGGCTTGGCTTGAGCTTTCTAATGAATGAGCATGCTCAAAGCCAACAATTGAACACACATGCTCTTCAAAGAGCATGCTCATGTCAAATAATAACTGTCATCGTATCTATAGAGACAATTCCGTTCGCCCAGAACATCTTATTGCTTGCAACGCAATTATTAATTATTTAAGAAAATTATAAGGATTATAAAAGATTTTATTTTATTAACGCGGTTAATCACAGGATACCATATTATTTGTCCCAGCTCTCAAAGGTCTCATAGAAATCGTTGTATCTCCCTTACTATCATAGTAAGAAGTATGATTTAAATGGTATTGGAAAGATAATACAACACGCTATATATTCAAATCTAAAAGTAAACTACAAAAAAATAAAATGTACACCTTTTTGAAACCAAGCTTTCCGATCAGAATTTGAATAAAAATTATGAAACTTTGTGAATTTTTAAAGTTTTTTTTTTACATGAAATGACAAAAAAGTGAGGTTACCATATTTAAAACTTTTAAAAGTTTTCATCCAAAAATTTTATATTTATAAAATTACATGGTTATTTCCAATAATATAATTTAAAAGCATATTTCATCACCTTTCGAAAACAGTTTTTAGTTTTCGGATACGTTAACAAATATTCCATTTATTTGGATTTTATCTCAAAGCGGGAATATTTTTAGCCTCTGACAAAAATCGCCAAATTTTTGAAGGGATAAGAAAATTAAAAGATCGATATGGGTTCGTAATCGGATCACTAGAAGAGCAAACCTTGGAGCAAGTAATCATTTGTTAGTAGAAATGCGAGATGTCAACGGATATAAAAATCATTTACGAATCCTTCCGCAGTATTTGATGAGCTACTCTCTAAAATTGCATACAAAAACGAGATACTCAAATGCGGAATGCTATTCGGAACTGAGATCGGATTGAAATGAGCATGCTCATAAGCCAGCCTGTCCACACATGCTTAGAGGCTCCCCCTTCCATCCGATAATCCAATGAGCATGCTCACAAATCAAACGTCTGTCGATTTGAGAGTATGCTCTTTTGGCTTCAAATGAGCATGCTCATTACTAGCAACGTCACTGACACACATGCTACTAGGTAGCAATTGCTACTAGGTAGCATGCTCTTTGGCTTCAAATGAGCAAGTGTGTCCGTAGCATTATGGTTGAAGGCTTATATGAATTGAATACAGTGGAGGTGCATAGGTTCACACCATCTACCTATCCCTGCGAGATAATGGCTTGATGGTTTTTTCTAAAGAAAATTATATTTTCACTTATTTAACAAGAATGGTTTACTAAATAAATACATTGTAATAATGAAGGAATATTACAATATTATACGCTTTGATTATTTTGGTAGTTTCTGTTAATGTCGTCTGGAAGGCAATTGTAAAAATTAACCCTCTCGAAGCTAACGCATTTCTTTGCCATGTCGTATATCGTTCTATTTTGTATGTGTATGAGTGTATTACATGTTTCATATAATATAAGGAAATATAATATATTATTAAAAGTTCTCTAGGCGTTAAATAAAGAAACAAAAAAAAAATTATAAAAAGCCTAGGAAATCATTATATGATAATGGTCGATCGTATGGTGTCTGTGTGCCTAGCACAGTGGTTTAAAATTCCTCAATTTCAAATGTCATTTACAATGCAATAAATAAAGAAAAAAAAATTAAAAACCCTTTGTAATTTTTCACTAAAACGGTATTTAATTATTATTATTATATTTAATATTATTTGATACCTATAAAATAATTTTTTTCAAAAAGTTTATTTTATTTATTTTAACATCTTTGGCTTAGAAATCGCATGCCACTTTTACAGGACAGCATCGAATCTATTCGATACGAAAGTGAACAATATGGATATGCGATCGTAAAAAAACTTTTTTTTTCTTTGCTATTGACAATGGACGTGTACGCACTATGGTAGAATTGAACCTTCTGATTCTGAAGATACCAAAAAGTCAAAATACGTAATATCTAGACATGCGATAGTTTTGATAAGAACGATCTACAACTACTATTGCTAAATAATGTATTATGGATTATATAAATTATGACAAGAGTAATTTCATAAGTGCAAGAGAATGATAATTGTTCGAGTAGCATGTAAGCATTAAAAGAGAACAAGGTTGGAAAAAATAATCGTAAAATATTGTTCAAAATTGCCTCACGAGCCGATGAAGAACTGGATTAAGGTTGACTTGAATTTCATTCATCGTTGCGATCTCTTGTGTCGTATAACATCCGGGATTTTACATCGCTCCCTAATATCAGAAATACTTTTGTTTTCATAGAATTTAATCGCTTTATTCATAAGGTTATTTATAATTAACGTTATTTGTAATAACGCACAAAACTTCTTGCTCGGGCGTATCTGTAAATCTTATAATAATATTGACGTTTTCCACTGTACCCTTAAATCGTTCAAAGTCAAATTAACCTTACAATGTAGTTAAATCAAAACTATTATTTTCATATTGTTTATTGTTTTCTTTTTAATAATTTTTTAATCATACTATTTACTATTGCTTCTTTATCATATCAGTAACCATAACAAAATATTATAAATGGAACATAACGGGTTTATATTATACAAGCTTCTGCCCGCGACTTCGTCTGCATAGGATTAGTACTTCGATTAATCTATATTCTTTTCCTAGGTCCCATCTACGTTTATACCAAAATTCTTAACCTATTTATTTAAAATATGTATAATTCTTGATTTAATTCAAAGTATTAGGCGAGTACTTCAAATAAATTCACCAATTTACATATTTTCCAAAATAGAATTTTGATTTAACAATTATTTTTTGCACAATGTCATTCTCAAATTTTGACATTTTCTATCAAACAATAATTATTATTTTCAATGTATGGAAAATAAATAGCTAGCTTTATAAATTATATGTTATTCTGATGTATAAGCTGTATTATTGTAAAGTTTCATTAAAATTCATTCAGTAAATTTTGCGTGAAAGAGTAACAAACATACATACATCCATACAAACTTTCGCGTTTATAATATTAGTAAGATTCAGTATTTTTTGTTCAATGATTTTATATACAACTGTATTTTCCCTAAATAAACTTAAATAAAAATAAAAATGATGAGTTCTGGCGACATGAGAATTGCTCAGATTTCTGTCGGAAATCTTTTAGTTCTTCGCAATTATTTTCAGCGCTACTTCAATCATAAGCTGTTATCGTGAATACCGGCGGTTAAAACTTCACGGCTGGTTTTTCAGTAACCTTGTGAGTGTTATGTGTTATGATTATGTGTCTGATTGTGTTGTCAGTATTCCTACCCTTACTACTACTTGATGAACATAAATATTTCTTAAGATGAAGCTATACGCCAAATCACTAATTAGATTTATCTTTACTACGAAACGGTTTACATTATGAATATGAAAAAATATGTTATGGATACATTGAAGCTTTTCCTACCTTTTCAATTTAATGGAATAAAAATAAAATTATTAATTACGTTACAAAAAATATAAACTCAAAGTACTAAATAATTTGTTTTTTCATTTCAATATATTTTTTTTTACATTAGGTCCACACAGGAGGCCCTGAAGAAAATAATTTCCCTCAGGGACTATGTCATCTTTGAGGATGCTGTGTGGAGGGTATTTTTAAGGAAAGCGCCCTTGATGTGATTTTTCACAAAAACGGCGCTCTACAAATTATCCAATTATTATTATTATTATTAAAGGAAGGACAGGAAGTTCTGGGAAGGAAAAAGCTATGAGGTTTAGCAGGGGTGCCCGGATTCATGCCCGCAATTCGTTTGCCCACCTTCTGCGTGGCTGGTTGAGAGAGACCTAACCTATACCTTTCCAGCTGGACTCTCGGCCCATCGGCTCGTATCCGGACACCCCTGCGAAAAATCTAAATTGTGTAGGAATCTGGGGTTCAGTGTATCCAGATCATCCGCCGCCGAGACCCAGAAAAATCTTACCTCATGAACCCGGGCACCCCTGCTAAGTCACCAAACGTAGCAAACCACTTGGGGTGACCTATGGCAGAGGTGTTGGTTATCCAAAAAATGGTTCCCGAGGCGGCGGTACCCATTCCCGCCTCCCAAACTCAAAATACAGTGTATTACGTACCTGCTTCTACAGCCCTTCAATGGGTATCTCAGTGTTGCCGCATTTCACTTGCCGTGTGTATTTTATCGCTGTTCGTCAGTCCATCTTCAGAATACTTGTATAATTAATGGCATTGTCGGCAAACTAACATAAAATCCAACAACTAAGGAATGGCATGATTGAAGACGTTAAAAAATCGGATTCCTACCATTTGGTTACGAGCAATCCTCGTTACACGGACCATCAATTTATGAAGTTAATGTGTCGTTAAATTTCCCAGAAAATGGGAAAGCGATTGTAGAGATAATTCTAAATCTATCATAGCATTAACTATTATAAAATATTAGTATTTGTGGGTAGATGAATGAAACGGAATATTCGTAAATGCAAATTCTCGCTAAAACTACCTATTACAATCCTACGTAAAATGGCAGAAGACTCGAATAGAATAATAATTTATCGGCCCTCTCATAATATTTATCGGCAGCGAGGATCAATAACTCAAAAGGGCATAAAATTTGGCTTAAACACATTCTCAGTCATATTGGTTAGAAGACGTAAGATAGGGTTGCCATTGGCAAGTCTTGACAATCAATGATTCTTGATCGTCACACTTAGGAACTATGATATATAATCTTTTTTTTTACTTAAATTGATTTGTATGACTCTAATATCTATCAATATTATAATGAACCTATTATTATAATTTATTATTATTAAAATATTTAGAAACCTCGATGTATATTATTTAATTTGTATAATTTAGTAAATTTCCAAAGAAGCTGTCCAAAGAAGCGAAGTTAGCAGTCCACAATGGAGTGCTTGTACCTACCCTGACGTATGGCAGTGAGGCATGGAACTGGCAGAGGAAGGATGAAAGTAGACTGAATGCTGTTGAAATGAGATCACTGAGGCGTATGTGTGGTAAAACCATGTATGATCGTGTGAGAAATGTGGAGATTCGAAAAGAATGCAAGGCTGATGTAAGCGTAATGAGTAAAATTAAGAAAGGAACACTCAGATGGTTTGGGCATGTAGAGCGAATGAACAAAGAAAGGAGCGTAAGGAGAATATATGATGCAAGTGTGAATGGTATAAGAAGTAGGGGACATCCGAGAAAGACATGGCACGATCAAGTGAATCAGATACTTGAGTCGGGCCATGTCAAGAGTCAGAAAAATAGAAGAGTATGTATGAGACGATGTATGAATGTGAATGAGGCAAAGAGTGTGTGCCAAGACCGAGGTGTTTGGCGGTCCGTCCTCTCTGCCTACCCCTGCGGGGAAACGGCGTGATGGTTAGTTAGTTAGTTAGTTAGTTAGTAAATTTTAATTCAATTTATCAACCATGCTATGTAACTTATAAATTAATTATTATTTATCTGTAACCTAAATTTCCATAAATTCATTGTTATATTATCCGTAAACTTTACTATCATTAATTATTATATAATCTGTAAATTTCGTTAACATAAATTCAATGTTATATTATCTGTAAACTTCATTACTATCAATTATTATTTTATCTGTATACTACTTCATTGTCATAAACTCCTTATTATATTATCTGTAAACTTCATTTTCATAAATCATTATATTATATGTAAACTTAATTATCATAAATTTATTGCTGCATTAACTGTAAACTTCATTATCATCAATTATTGAATTATCCGTAAACTTCATTATCATCAATTATTATATTATCTGTAAACTCCGTTATCATAAATTCATTGGTTCATTATCTGTATACTTCATTACTATCAAATATTATTTTATCTGTAAACTTCATTGTCATAAATTCATAGTTATATTATCTGTAAACTTCACCCACCATAACACAGGGACATCCCTAGCATGGCGGATGAAATAACAAACTATCTATAAAATGTACAAAATTCATTTAATAAATAAAATTAAAATTAAAAAATTGATTGACGATTTCCAGTGATTCGATGTTTTCCAATATTTTTGATGACATGCACGGCAAATAAAACACGTTGAACTCTTCTAGACCGTACTGGTATGCAATTTCTTCTTTTTCTAGTTCTTCTAACAATGTGGTTAGCTATCGTAATAATAATAATTCCGACGTACATTTCGATGTCATGGGTACGAAGTCTTCCTCCTGTACGTACCTAACTCTTCCACCAATCTTTCCCTGGATTATCGATACTTCATGTGTTATGTTATATTTGTCATTCTTCTCAATATACGCATAATGTGTCATAATTATACTCTTTTCGTTGAGTGTATTCTGCCGTGCTCACATACAGTTATTTAGAGTTCTAAAACTATGTAAATATTCATGTTTTATTGATTTATTATTTATAAACGCCCTTAGTAAATATAATACGTGGTAGATATAAATCTGTTCCAGTCCTAACAAATCAGTGTCCCCTGGTGTACCGGACTCACCGGGACAGGATTGCTCCTGGCCGTGGTGGTACAGTCGTATCATATCGTATCGAATAATTTGATATCATTGGCAAAAAGCAAAAATCTACATTGTCGAAACAACTGGTGATGTCATTTATGAATATAGGATATAGAATGAGGCCGAGACGACTTCCTTGAGGTATACTGCTAGTTGCGTAAAATAATTTAGATTTGGAATATTTAATTTTAACAAATAAGATTCTGTTAGACAAGTACCCAACTCGAGAACCAATCCAACAACTTGTCTCTCAGTCCAAATGCATACAGTTTACTAAGTAATAATTATTTATGAAATACTCTGTCGAAAGCTTTTAAAAAGTCTGTGGAGACAATGTTAACTTGTTTTTGTTGTTAAAGATTCCGTAATATAGTTATGGTATAGTAATAGGTTAGTAGCAGTTTTGTAGCAGCAACGAATCCGTTTTGGTTTATATCTGTTACTTTTAGTATTGATGGATAATTTAAATCGAGAATAATGGTTATGTAAATCCATGCTTTCAAATGAGTTCTTAGGATAAAATAAATTAAACTCACATAACATATAAACATTCTGTAAACATCCAGTAACTAAAATAAATTAAGTAATATAATTACTTGCGAATATTGAAGATTCAAATATTTAAAGGCCATTACACCAATGTACACATGTTCCTTTTTTAATACCTTATTACATATTTGTCTAAAGTAATGGTGTTTGAAAGAGAGAGTACGAAAACAGTGTCAGTTTCAGTTTTTTCAGTTTCAGTGCCGGCAACCCGGGCGTTTATTCAATGTAAATTGGTTGATTTACAATTTTCTGTTCTTTTACCTGCCTCACTAGACAAATTCTGTTCCGAGGCGGGTAAATAACATAATAAGTATATTTATTTAAAAAGGATATGAATCAGAAGAGACATGCATTAAAAAGATATGTATTAATATAGATATGCATTAAAAGAGATATGTGTTAAAAAGCAAAAAGTAAATATATATAATAAATATTTACATACCTTCTTATTTTGATTTTATTATTTGTTACACTACCATCAAAAGCTTACATACGTTATAAAAATAAAAATAAAACTAAGAATAAAAATAAAAATAAAAAACTTAAATTTGCAGTTAAGAGAATATAAATAAAGCAGGAACATGTTATTTAAATTGCAAACCTGCAGTAACCTGTGCAATATAGTTGTGAATGATGAATACTTGAGCAAGTTGATGAGTTTGTGTATTTGGGAAGTATATTTACGAGAGATGGGAAGGCTGATGGGGATATTGAAAGAAGGATAAATGCAGGTAACTCCATTAATGGTGGACTGAATGCTTTTGGCGCCAACAAAAAGCTGTCCAAAGAAGCGAAACAAGCAGTTCACAATGGAGTGCTGGTACCCACCCTGATGTATGGCAGTGAAGCATGGAACTGGCATGATGAAAATTGACTGAATACTGTAGAAATGAGATCCCTGAGGCGTATGTGTGGTAAAACCATGTATGATCGTGTGAGGAATGCGGAGATCCGAAAATAATGCAAGGCCGATGTGAGCGTAGTAAGTAAGATTAAGAAAGGGACGCTTAGATGGTTTGGACATGTAGAGCGAATGAATGAAGAAAGGAGTGTCAAGAGAATATATGACGCGAATGTGAATGGTAGAAGAAGAACACATGGCTCGATCAAGTGAATCGGATACTTGAGTCGGGCCATGTCAAGAGTCAGAATAATAGAAGAGCATGTATGATAAGATGTGTGAATGTGAATGAGGCGAGGAGTGTATGCCAATACCGAGTTGTTTGGCTCTCCGTCCTCTCTGCCTACCCCTGCGGGGAAACGGCGTGATGGTTAGTTAGTTAGTTAGTTAGACTTACGATGTGGTAGTTTATACGGGTGTGCAATATATCCACAATCATTCGGCAGCCCTGCCAAGCGGTGAAATATATTTTTACAATAATTCTCAGATGTAGGACTGTAAAATCTGTCAAATCAATCACACAACTTTATAGCGGGACTCGAGACAGATCTAATTGCAATATTCTCGGAAGGGTTATTAATTTTAGTCTTGGATGCGGAATTATTATTATTATTAGTTGCATATAGAGGCCCAACAAAGTTTTATTGCGCTTATCCCAGTTTTACAAGCGAGACCGGTGCAGTGGCTTTTTTGTCCGCGAGTAGGTGGAGAACTTTTACTGCCGAATTGATGGAGGTAAACAGCCGTAACGCGGATTATCAGATTACTGTAAGTAGTGCTATTAAAATATATTACTTAAAAATAGTATAGTATATAACAGATACGCAAATAACTATGCAAATTTTAGTCATCATTTTTAAAATTATTAAGAGGCTAGACTTTGAAACACACGCGGAACACCCGCGTCTGTCATTCTGTCCCGCTCACAATAAGCTCGCGCACACTTACAATACATGCGAATGCGAAATGTGCGAATGAGACAACGCTCAAATTTACCTACAGAAATCGCTCGAAAAGGGGTTTATGGAGAATACACTTTTCTACACCGAAATTTTCACGAAATTGAAATTTTAAAAAATATATATTTTTTAGAAAGAAGAAGCTATGTCGGTAGCTTTTTATAATTTTATAATTCTTTATGAGAGTTGAGTTAGCAGCACTTTTTCCTTAAATAATATTTTTTGATAAATCTTACATGTTTGACAGTGAATGTTTACGTCAATACGAAACGCATCGAAAATTCTAAAACATACCGACATAGTTTTCACCTTCTAGAAGGCTGTATAAAAAAAATATATTCATTTTTTGCAATTTTCGATGTAGAAAAGTGTTTTTTCCCGGGCGTCCTTTTTGTATGGGCCGAAAAGCGAAGTCTATCATCTTAAATAAATTGTTGTTTTTTGGTGCCCATTTGTAAGAAACGCGTGATGTAAAGAAAGTTGAATGGAAAACCCAGTTAAAAAATTGGTTCTATAAAATTGGATAACTGTTGCTTTAATTTTTGGGTTCGATTTTTAAAAACACAACTTAATGTTTTATTGGTGGATTAGTTATAACCCCTACTTTCTTTACCCCAACAAGTTATCTACTCCAATATACCGCAGGCATATAATATTTACGTAGGCATTATTTGTCGAATTTTACGCTATTACTTATTCACATCGGGTTCGAAGGATACTGTATTAAAATATTGCTATTAAAATATTACTTAAAAATAGTATAGTATATAACATACACGCAAATAACTATGCAAATTTTAGTCATCATATTAAAAATTATTAATAAATTGTTGTTTTTTATGCCCATTTGTTTTCTGTATGATGCGTGTTTTGTGTGGTTTTTAAATCAAAGGACCTTAAAATGTGTGTTTTATGTGTTTTCACCTTTGCACAAGAATAAAGTATGCACACAAGGAAAAGGAGAGAAATTACTCACTGCGGGACCACTTTCTTCTATATTTGCTGGTTTTAACATGCACTTTAAAGTGATAATATTTTTGTTGCGGTACGTTTCTTCTCTGCGGCGGAGCGGATGCGAATATTATATGCGGAGATGTTTGCAGGAAGAGGGTCGATTATTGAATGATTGCGGGTAATAGGAAAAAGTTACAGGTTTATAGGGAAGGGTAGGAAAGAAATGTGACAATACTAGCTACAAGTACAGCAGTTTATGATGTGTATAGGTTCGTACAGATGTATGTATGTAAGTGTAGCTGTGTAAATGCCCAACCACTGTAGTCTAGACGTGTCATTCGTCTGAATTCATCTTCTCAGAAATTATTGAAATAATTTTGTTGATAATAATATTAATAGTTCAGAAGGTTTGCATAGGTAATGGGAATTGCAAAGCAAAACCTTCCATGTGATCTGAGACAGGCTTCAGTGACAATATAAATTAATAACGGTCGAAACACGTAGAAAGCGTGTTTCGTACTTCCGCGCTCAGCACGCCGAGTGCGCCGGAGATAGTTTGTATCGAATTGCGGACATCTGAACCTGGCTTCACTGTATGCGGTTTAGTACTTTTACATACAAACATTATTGCCTGCACCAGTCGGCCGCCCATGCACCGACTGCTTTACCCGCGTTCTACGTGTTTCGACCCTAACACATTAAAATTGATAACAATACAAAATATAAGAAAAGATATAAACGTTGAGGTAGGTAGCCTCGGGGCTTTGGACCAAATCTGTCAAGTTTTTCTGAAGCACCCGCTCTCGAAGGTTGATTTCTAGTATTTTACGCCGTTTTCTACACGGTATTCATAGGTCAACGCACTTTTCAGCTCCCAACTTAATTTGAGTTTTTGAATTTTTAAATATTTAGTTAGCAGTTAAAAAACAAAAGATTACACCAAATTTTCAGTGTCCTATAATATGTTCAAACATTGTTAAAGTCTGCTTTATTTTGTAAAGTTTGCACCCTCGCCGTTATGCCTGTAAGCTGTCAAATCGAAAGCCAAAGAAAAGTACAACGATACAACTTCACGTCGTATACTATCTGTCAAAAGTCAGCGAAAGTCTAAGTGTGGCTTTTTTTTAAATCAGGGTGGAATTTTATAAAAAAAAAATAAAAAAAATCGTAAGTCGGACATTTTTATATGACGACGTCATGTTTTTTTGTGAAATTTTTGTAACCTAATAGAAAAATCTAACTACACGATTATTTCTTCTTTGCCATTATAAAATGCCTGCCTGTGGGACTGTTGTTTCGTTTGGAATGTGTACAACATTTTTAAATGGCAGAAAACATAACCATCGACTATAATTTAATCAATTTTTATTACATTCAATTATTTCTTTCCTTAGATATCCACATTTTTTTATAATATTTGTGATAAAGCCAGAGTATTGTTTTTTGACACAACTGATTTTTTTATTGGTGGATTAGTTATAACCCCTACTTTCTTTACCCCAACAAGTAATCTACTCCAATCTACCGCATGCATATAATATTTGGCATTATTTGTCGAATTTTGCCTTCCGCTATTTCTTATTCGTCTGTCACTTGTTCACATCGGGTTCGAAGGACCAATTTTACGAGATCTATGTCCCACAGGCCTATTTAATTTGTCATAATATTTAACGTGTTCATCATAATATGGATATTCCGGAACGCTGTTCCGGTTAGTGCAATATTTCCATGCTTTCTCGCAGTTAAAAATAATGCGCTCCGGTCAAATATATTATAACCAAGTCATGTATTTAGACGATAAATATTGTGATATTCGGGATTATTTAAAAAAAAAAATGAAATGCTTTCTATGGTTTGAGTTTTTTTTACTTTAGCTCCATACTGAAGATAATAATTTCCTTCAGGGCATTTGTTATCTTTGGGGATGCTGTGTGGAGGGTATTTTTAAGGAAAGGATAGAGAGGAAGTTCTGGGAAGGAAAAATGTATGAAGGATGGGTAGGAATCTGGGGTTCAGTGTATGCAGATCATCTGCCGCCTAGAGCTAGACAAACCTCACCCCGTGAACCCGGGCACCCCTGCTAAGTCACCAAACGTAGATAACCACTTGTGGTGACCTATGGCAGAGGTGTTGTTTATTCAATAAACGGTTCCCTGTGCGGTGGTACCCTTACCCACCTCCCAGAGTCTTGAAATTAAGTAAAAAAAGTCTGTAGTTTTAGTTGTAGTATGGAGTTTCTTTTTTGATGCATTTGTAATCAGTAATCATTAATTACTTTAATTTATTTTTCATGTAACTTCTTAGCTAGGTACCTTGTGGGTGTCCTGGCCCCCTAGCACACTCGATTGATAGGATAACTTTCGGTAACTTCTCATCATTCCCTAGCATGACTGCAGATCGCTATCTGCAGTTGTCCTAGGGAACGATGAGAAGTTACCGAAAGTTATCCCATCAATCCTTATCGATCGAGTGTGCTAGGGGCCCTGAACGTCCTTATTTTTTAAAACTATATTAGTAATGAATGTATCTAAAAATATAGTTTTACCGGCCTGCTATTTATTACAAATTCGTCAAAGATCTGTCAGTTTTTGAACACTTGTAAATTGGAAATTATCATGAATGCAGTACCTACATTTGCTTTGGTTGGGAATTTTGGTACCAATTCCAAAATTTGGTTTTGTATGAAACGGGCCGCCCAGCCGTTCCTCTTAACCATCGTGCAGTTTCACCACAGAAGTAGGCAGAGTGGATGGACAGCGTTACATTTCGGTCCTGGCACACACTCCTTGCTTCATTCACATTCATATCCTCCTTATATTCTGTCTCTTGAAATGCCCCGAAGAATTTTGTTCACTGGTTTCATCATCCTGGGCCGCCCCCAATGCCATTGATATTTGCGTTATATATTCTCCCTGCGATTACTCTTTTCTTCGTTCATTCGCTCTACATGCCCAAACCATCTAAGCATTCCTTTCTTAATCTTGCTTACTAATTCTAATTACGCTTACATGAGCCAGTTTTCTTTGCAAACCTCCATAATGTATACACACATATAGTTCTATGCCTCACTGCCATACATCGGATACCAGCACTACGAATATATCAAATTAATAAATGCTAAGATGACCGGTATCACAACATTGTTACAAAGCTAGCCAAGCCGTTCACGAAAGTCGTCGATTGTACACGGGTTGTACAACGTGCATTAGGTACGTGTTCGCATTCATTAAAAATGCATGTAAAACTTGCGAGCAATTACTTCACTAACCCGTGGAAGTAACGAGAGATGTAAATTCATCAATAAGCTTATGCTTATCTCTGAGCAGAGTTATAGAGCCGATTTTTACAAATTTCCCTTATCATTTCTCCTACTAAAAATAATAATAAATTGGGCCTTTTTTATAGTGCCGTTTTCAGCTAAAGGGTGCTTGAGGCTTACCCCTCTCATCATCCCATAATATTGAGGATTATCAAATATTAATTCCGTATTTTGTAGTTTCGTAGCGAAAACAACCATCCCTTCCCCATATCATTTTACTATCCACTCCCTTCAACGTCAACAAATCATATTTGTGGATGACATAGTCCGACTGGCTATAGGCAGTTTCGATTCTTATGTGGTATTCAGGTAAAAATAAAAATAAATTATATCAGTATAGTAATCACTGTTTAGTTTTTTTGTTTTGAAGAGTTTTAATTTTCAATATATTTAAGAAAGATACTCTCAGTATCGCCCTGGTGTAAGACCACCATTCAGAATTAAAACGCTGCTTAAAATGGCTTTAGCCGTGTTTGGTGACCAGATCTGAATAGCCAGGTATTTCCCCACTTTCCTCTTACCCATCTACTTCGCATCAACTTCACTCCCACTCACCCTCACCCTTACTCCCACTGCCTTCAGCCTCAGAACATACCCCAACTGGGGATGCCATAGCTTCACTGGCTCCAGATGGGAGTAGTTGGGACTCTTGTGCGGTTTTCATATAAAAAAAAATTGAAAAAAGTTCCTGGGTTCGATTCTCGTTGCGACCATTACCTTCATAGTTTTCTGTGTCTTGTTCTTTCTCATATTTCATTTAGATTTATTACTATTATCTTCTTCTTCAATGGTATATAATATATTACATTGATGGGTATCACCATTAAAAGCTAAAAAAAAGCACTGACTTTGTGATTGCCCTGTGTCTTCATTGCTCTTCTTGGAGCAGCCGTTTAATTCGATGGAACACCAAGTCCGCCTGTTTAATGTCTCCATAACCCTGGATGGTGGATGGATGAAGCCATGCAGCCGCCCTGCAGCGTTGAGCTAGCGCATGGTTATGTTATGGGCGGCGTTAACCGCCCAAACGATCGTTGCATCCACGCGTCACGACGGCATAAGAACGTCGTAAATTATGCCAACTCCGGCCGTATAAATCCCGAATGCAATATTATCTACTTGCAGGATGAGAGACAGGGTTGCATTTTCTACGACCATAATCCACACAATATGCTTTAATTTTATTGGAGGTCATCCTGGACTTTAACCAGCTCATATATATTATATATCGATTTTCGTCCGTAACTCTAAAAGCATCAACATCCACACCTACGCCCAATATTATCGCACGTCTTCTTCGGCGGGATTGCAAGAATGCTTTGTTAACAGCTGTTCGTCGCCACGGGACCTTGACCTCAGCAGACATCGGCCTTCCAGGAGTAGCAAGCCGCATATTCCTCAACAACCACCTTACGCCTTCTAATAAACTTCTAATGAAGAAAGCAAGGAATCTCAAGGCTGAAAACCATTTTTCTTTTGAAAACCAATATTTATGGGAAAAAAACTACAACATAATTTTATGAAAAAATTATGGTTATCCCGTGATACGGATTTCTTCCGAAGCGGATCGCAAGAAATTTTTTTGACTTATACTTTTAAAAATTGTTTCTACATACTTTTTACTATTTTATTTCCATTACTACGTTATTTTCCTTATCACCTTTTACTGTTTTTTCCTGTTTCTTCTCTCAGCTTACATTATTTTATATTTATCAAAATTTAAAGATACCTACTATGATATTTTTTTATAAAATTATGATGTTCATAATACATCCCACCTCCACCTGCTTACAATGGTTATTAAGGGTCGATATGGTATTGTGTTCACCTCATTTTGAATATTATTATAAATTATCTAATTGTTAGATACTAATTGAGGGCGTCCTTAAATAGATATTACCAGAATGTACGAGGTTTGCGAACAAAAACATATAACTTCTTAAGATCCGTTATAAATAATGACGTTGATATTATATGTATTACTGAAACATGGCTCCTCGATAATATCCGTAACCAAGAAATTTTCGATGACAGATATGTTTAGTCATACGGGATAGAAATTATAATCTCGCTGGACAAACATGGGAGGGGGTGTTCTTATTGCCGTACAATCCAAATATAATGATATTCACCAGACAGCTTGGTCAACACAAGAAACTGAAGACATAAGGGTAAATATTACTTCAACTGCCCCTAACAAAAGATTAAACATTTGTTGTTCTTACCACCCCCACTGCACCAAACATACTAGCAGTCCTATAAATCACTTTGAAACTGAAAATAATCCCTATGATGACTTCATACTTATAGGAGACTATAATATCTAAAAACTTGTCTGGATTACAAATGTTAATTTAAATCAAATGACTTCACAACTAGCCACCAACAAAGCGCGTACTTACGCGATAGATTTTCTTTCACTCATCAACTGTGACGTGACTTCCGTGACTTCCATCAATATAATAACATAAATAAACGCATTCTCGATCTAGTAAAAAGTAATTTAAACTGTGCATTACTGTCCTTTCTTACCGAAGATTCACATCACAAATCATTACAAATCTAGATAATACTCCAAAAGACCAAATGGACCCTAGTTTAAAATATTTATCACGGAAAGTCTTATTTCTTAACTCAGCTGACTACACTAAGATTAATTTAATTAATTAATTTTCGAAGGATTTAACTGGTCACATATTCTCAGTAACATGTGCATGGAAGATGCTACTAACTAATTCTATGAAATTATTAACGAAGCAATCGACCGTTATGTTCCCTCACGAAACCTTTAACTGTCTCCAAAATATCCCATTTGGTATACCTCTTACTTAATTAAAATCATTAAAGAAAAATTTTAATTTCAACGTAAATTTAATTTTTTTTACTTACCTACTGTTTCTGTACAAAGTTGTGAACTTGTCTCTGTACAAAGTTGTGAAAGAACTTATGGACTCCCCAGCTTATTAGAAAAGTGTACATTTCGTTGCCCTGAACGCAATACCAGATCGAATACTTTATTTTATATACAACATTTCAAATCGAAATACCTAAAAAAACTCCTTGCTCAGGCGTAATCTTACGATGTACCTAAATCAAAACTGTTACTTCTGTATTGTTTATTATTCTCTTCTTAATAATTTTTTGCTCACACTATATATTATTGTAACTTTTGATTAACTACTTACTTCAGTAATATTGTTATAATTACGAATCAGTAATCATAACAAAATATTATAAATAATGGAACTTCACTGGTTTATTTTATGTTCACTATCTTATGTTCAATGATTTATTATAAAACTGTATGTTTCCTAAATAAACTTCAGTAAAAAAAATACATATATATATATTCTGCTTTCACAGTGAGTTGAAAAAAATGGGCTGGGCTCTCCCAGTGTAGGAAGTAATTGGGGTAAGGATAGACAGAGGATTGGGAAGTGAATGTACTTTGTCAATGAGGAACAACCGTATCGGACTTTTATTTAGATTTATTTGGTTGTTTAATTACTTTTCTATTCATGTTTTTGGCTTTCCTTAGCTCTAGTTCTTCTGAGCTATCCAATCTGATACCTATTCCGTTTTTATGCAACAAGGTGATGCCTGTATTTTTATTAAATTTATGAAATATTTCTATAAGATGGTTCGCAAATTCGGAGAAGCCATTACTGTGCAAACATCGTAGGTGTTCTCTGACACGGGTTTCTAATATTTCGTGTTTTGCCTATGTAAAAAGCGAGGCAATCACTATTAATGAACGTTAAGGACAAAGAATATAGTTTGGGCCACTTAGATATTTATTCACTTCAATGCAACAATAAAAGTGGTATACGTTTTTAGATTTTCACGGCCAAAAGCATTTTAGTTGTTTGTTTTTGGGGTGTTATGCCGTGTTGCGCTACCTCCTTCTTTAGCCGACTTTTCGGACAGCGTTGCAGTGTCCATCATCAGGGCAGATCCGGCGTCGTCGGATTTGCCGGATCTGCCCTGATGGTGGACACTGCAACGCTGTCCGAAACGTCGGCTAAAGAAGGAGGTAGCGCAACACGGCATAAAACCCCAAAAACAAACAACGAAAAAATAAAAGTGGTGTTTACAAATTTATTGTTTTATTTTTATTTTGAAATGATTATTAATTGCGAACAATTCATTCATTTTTGTCTCTCATATCAACTTCTTCAATTGCCCTGTACGGTTTGGGGACTCTGTAAGAATAGTCAAGAAGAAGGAAGCCATAAAGAAGAAAAAAAACAACGCTCAATTAATTGTTTTATTCTTGCCTGTATTCCAACACTAGCTCATTAGATTAACGCCGTTCTTCCACGTAGCTATTCACAAGCGACGCTACCGCTACCTGTCAAACAAGTTTGCTACACTAATAATAGTATGAAAAACACAGACGAGCGGCGATCGAGTCGCTTGAAGGTAGCTCCATGGAAGAACGGCGTTAGAGTGCTCCTGGCTGGGGTGGTACAATCGTATAGTATCGTATCGTTCTGTAACGATTTTATAAACATTGTGAATGTGTACCAGCTATAAAAAGAAAAAAACTACTGCATCTCTTATTCGGTGATAGCCATCCTCCGATCAGAAAAAGATGCAGGTATCTGCTTACCGTATTTCTAGTTTTTGGTAAACCAATTTGGCCCTGTGGTAACAGTAGACTATGGCAGAGAGAAGATTGCCATTTACTGCCGTCAGAGTGTAAACACTTTGAAATAAACTATGCACAGTAAAATAATGTATCAAGTTCTTCAGACTATTTTATTTATACAATGAAAAATTTGGATCAAGACCATAAAATTGAAATCCACAACTTTTTTATTTGTAAAACTTTTTACGCATTCAATGTTCAATTCCGAAATCTATCGATAGATATTTATTTTCTGTTTTATTCATGAATACGCCTTGCCTGAATGAATGCAAAAAAAAACAAAGTAGCACCTATCCTAGTTGGATAATATTTGATATTCCTTTTGATTACAAAAATTATTTTTTAGGGTTTATTATTTTGACCTCAAATCCAAAATCAAGATTTGTATGAAACGGGCCGAAACGGTCCGCACAAAAATTCCTCTTTTCGCAAAAGTTTCCATAAAGCTTAGCAACTGACGGTGAAAATTACCGATGGAACTTAAAAGCATTACGTTAATATTCTATCTTCTAGCTAAAGCACTAATACTCAACCATTTTAATGGTGATAAACGAGGGAAGGAAAATAGACTAAGGACAAGAATTGTTAAGTAAGAGATAAATTGACTTGGCTAGAGTGATTAAAATTATTGACTTAGAAATAATTATACGAGGGAATATAGGTAGGGAATGAGTTTGACAGTAGGTACCGCGGAAGAAGTAGACGGCTGATTTCTGAGTCAGATCATAGATTTCTTATTATATCTTATTATCCTTGGACTTTAGCCAGGGGGAGGGGGCTCAGCCCCTCCCCCAAGCAGGAAGTTACAAACAAAATTAGCATTATTAATTGTTTTAGCTTTTAATTCGTAGATTCTATTAAACAACACAAATTTCAAATCATATAATCATACAACAAAATAAATCAATACATAATCTAGTCAACACAGTTGTTTTTCAATAATGTCTAAAAAAAATAAGTGTGTAAAAATTTTTTTAATATTTTAGTTTGTAAGTAAGACCTTAAATAAATTGAAAAACTGAGGTATTTTTGTCACAAAACACGTTCTCGGATTTATTTTATAATGACTTTAATTTTAACTAAAATAAAAATTTTGAAAACTGTGTTGACTAGATTATGTACCTATTGATTTATTTTGGTGTATGATTATATGATTTGAAATTTGTGTTGTTTAATAGAATCTATCATTTGAAAATTAAACAAATCTGCCAACGACCAACGGTGTAATCTTAGTATATTAAAAATACACTTAGTTTTTCAAAATTTTAAAACTGCATGTACCAGATAAAATACGTCAATACGTCTAGAATTTTAATTAAAAAGGTCTAATTTCCGGTATTCTCTGGTATATACCCTCTTAAGTTAAAAAGTTTAAAAATTTATATATATTTATAAAGTCTGCTTACATCGCGCCCTTACGAAGGTACTTTTTGGATCTCTACATTTCACCCAATCGCAATAATTTTCTTTTGCGAACTATATTTGTAAATTTAATAATATCTAATAAGAAAAACTCTCTTTTTATATAACTTTTCAACGTTATTCTCATCAATGAATATATCATTGAAGAAGAAGATAACACTTTTAATCAAAATTAAAATATGAAAAAGAACAAGACACACAAAAATAAAAGATATCGGTCGCAACTGCGACAAGAACCCAAAACCTCTTGTCTTACCGGGAAGGGCTCTTTTACCAATTCGGCTATTGCCACCTATTATAAAACCGTCATATTTTCATAACATTTCTTTTTTTTTTTTGTAACATATTATATCATTCACAATTATAATATCATTTCATTACATATCATTCATCATTTTTTTAGTTACCCAGTTAATAGAGAAATATTCTCGGGTCTAACTGGAGAGCTAGTCTATGTATTTATGTTATACATTTAGAACTGCTTGTAGATAATATGTATAGTTACAAAATGGAAATAAAATACTTTCAAAAATACTGTAAGATATTACAAATTATTGTACAATGAGAAAAATACCTATATTATAGCAATGGAATATCAACAAAATATTAGCAACAGAATACGGAATATATCTGAAAATCTTCGATAAAAAAATAAGTCAATCTGTTGCTTATCTGTAAAAATACAACGAGAGTTTTTTTTTAAAATTTAAAATAGTTTTTTTCACTTATTATTGTATCGTATTAATAATATCTCTTTACCTGCCTACTGACACTTGATGATTTGACCAAGTACTTACTGTATTTGTATTTACACAAGGAAATGGGTTACCAATCGCATATAATAATATCACTAGAGATCAGAGTGCAATCACATGCGATTTAACCTTTTATGAGCATAATATAATAGACTAAATATTATGGAACAAATTGTATTAAATGTAATCAGTTCGTCCGTATAAACGTTAGTCAACAATCAATATCAAATCGACCCTTTGGAATAACAAGGTTCCATCTGTTGAGGAAACGTCACGCGGTTATAGTATCTATGGTAAGCTAACTTAGAGTTCATTATCGCATGACGTTAAAGCAACACATGGAACCTAGTTATTCCAAAGGGTCTGCAATGTCAAACGGTAAAACAAAATAACAAAATGCAAACATAATTAAGAAAATATTTCATCCTCTTTATATTTTTACATCTACTATACTTTTTATACTCTTTCATCTCTGCTGTATTCTTCCAAACACTCTTTTATTATTATTTTTTTTTTCATTTACATTCCTTCATATGCTTTGATTATGTTTCATTTTGTATTATAATATAGTTCTTCTTACTTTCCTTTACATTATTTTATGTTCTTTTATATTCTATATCCACTGTTTAAAAAATCGGCCACCATAACACGGGCATGTGCCTAGTATGGCGGCCATAAATTCCACAATTGTTATATATTTACTATTCAAAGAATAAAGAAACTTTAAAAAAAAAAAATTATGTAAGAAGGGTGTAACCACTGTTAATAACTAACTGAAAAATTTAAATCAAGTTTGATGGGTAGGGTGGTTTCTAAGTGGTATTTTTTTTTATGTGTTCTTCTCATAGACAATAGAAACATGGTAGATAGGCCATAAACTATTAGCATGACACAACGTTCACAAATGAAGTGTCGACAGCATCGTTTACACACAGAGAAAAATGTTATTCTAAAATACGATCATTTTATTCGTAAAACGCGGTTAAAAGCGGGACTGAAGTTCTTACGAACAAATTAACAGGGTTTCAATGTTTATTGGCGGGAAAATGTAAAAATAAATTATTTTTATTAATTATTAGAAAAAATTTCGTACGAATACCAACAAATTATTCTTACATTTCCCGCCAATAAACATTGAAACCCTGTTAATTTATTTGTAAGAACTTCAATCCCGTTTTTAACCGTTTTACGAATAAAATGATCGTATTTTAGAATAACATTTTGGTAACACGGTTGGCTCCGTTTTGGAATGCTTAAGATCGTTTTTAAAATAAATTGTTTTGAATGAAAATATAAAAAACTACACATAAAGATGATCAGCATCAGAATAATAACTAATAACCTTTAATTTTTCACGGTATTCATGGTATGTAAAACTACCACATTGCAGAGCCGATTTGATATTGCGTGCGGTTTAGTTCGATCGTTGCTTATTCCATACCATATCTACCTTTGTTTTTATTGTTGTCTTTGGTTCTACTGAGGTTTTTTTTTAGATTTTAGATTTATATTACGGTTGGTCTTGTTTAATCGGGGGAGAAGTTCATTGGAGTAATGGTTCATTGTCAGTAATTGATTAAATGCACGTGTTTACTGTACGAGGTAGGTATGAGATATGAGAGCCAAAATGTCAAACATAAATACATATGTTTGTTAAATCCGCCTGTTGCAGTTGGCACCAAATCTCATTGACTAGAGTCCACCACGTGTAATTATTATTATGTGTCAGCATCAATGGAGTGTAAATATCTCATTCTCACGAACATGTCGACAATTCTAAACCAAAAGGGTTTTTTATTTAAAATCTGTGCTCTTCAGAAAAACGTGCGCATAACTTTTTTTAAAATTCTTTTTGGAGATCAATGTTTTATTATATATTTAATGCAGAGCCGTGAACAATAACGGGTTAGTCTGTTCTCGACAAATCAGTTCCAATTCAAAATCCTCCATCATAAAAAACATTTCCCGCTTACGGTGGTTGCAGTGGTAGTTTTAGGTTATCTTTCCTAAATCTTATATTAGGTATAAATATTGTAACAAGCTAAATTGTATTGTGTAATAATATTGAATGGTAGAACCTACAGACAAGCTGATCTTTCACAGCTTTGTGGGACTACCTATATTTTGTACACTATTACATGTAATTATATGCAAATTTAATAAATAAATATTTAAAAAATAAAAAATAAAAAAAATATTGTGTTGGTATTAGGAGATTTTTCAATATTGTCAGGTTATTCGTAACCCCAGAATTTAATCACAAAAATCATTATCTGCTAAAATATTGCATTTCAGATAGGTACTTAATTAAAAACAAAACCAAGTTCATTGAACCTGTAATCTGGTAGGTATTCACAAGAATAACTAACGCACATCACAGATAAACGAAATTAGTATGTTTGTCTGCGTTTAAGATTCTGAGTTTGATTCTGGGTCGCACCCAAACATATTTTCTGCTCTTCCCTAATATTCCGTTTAATTAATATAATGTAATTAAGTGTATTGCAAAGCAGATCCCAAGGTTTGAATTTTACTCGTAAAATTGATGTGATGTTTGTATAATACCAATATTTCAGTCGATTTGGTGCCACAACAAACAACAAAATTTCAAAAAACTTTTCAAAACTCGCGTTTTTTCCTTTTTACATGGTTAGGTAGTTAATAGACAGCAGTTCGTTGCCTGAGTGCTTAATTGTCTAATCTCCATTTTAGTTTTGTTCAATCTTCATTTTAAAATTTAAAATAACGTATAAAAAACTATTTTAAATTATTTAAACTAATGAGACCTTTACCTTTATGGAAATAGCTTCATCTTTAACACCATCATAATGTTTCATTGAAATAATGAAAGAAAACCTTCTCCTCCTGCAAAACTTGCAAATGGTCGTTTGGACAATAAAGGATGCAGGCAACGAGTTGTTGTCACAGGTCGTTGGGGACCATAGGCACTAAAACTCACAGAGAGGACACCACGCTCCTATTCTGACCCCGTTAAAGTTGCGCCTCCACCGAGGTACCTAGTATTCTATATACAATTAGAATCAATTCATTTTACAGAACAATACAATGCAACAGGTCACGCAATAGTGGTGTATTATATATACGGCCGTTACTAACACTTATTTATCAATTAATTATTTATGCAATAATAACATATTGTTGTGGTTTAGATTACATAATAATAACACATTGATTCATTATTATTCAGCAAAGGGCACTGAGTCTTTTTAATGAGTTGTTGACGGCGTATTCCACGTGTAGGCATTTCAAGAGCTTGTTATAAAAACCTACATTCTGACCATATATCTATTTTTTAATAAATTCTGTTTTTCGTTATTGGTACGTAGACGGTCCAGTTGGCTTTCATAAGCATTGGTCCATTGCATGTCTACCATGTTTCTAGCGATGCTTCCTGGATCCAAAACGTTAAAATAGCCAGATTATGTTTAGAGAATTTTGTAATTATAAAATTTTAAAACGTATTTCAGCCTTCTTCATTTGCACCTTGCACCATAAATGAATCGCTGTCTTTATTCTCATCATGTACTTATGTCCAAAAGCAATAATCGGTACCTACTTTCTACTTTATACTCCCAACAGCTGCATGTTTCCTGGGTGTCGCCGGTGGCAATGTTCAGTTAGTATATATAAAGTCTTATTATCTTCCTCGTTGAGTTTATATCAATTTTGAGTAGTTGCCTGGCTCATTTGGGTTCAAACCATCTACGAGGAATTAATTTTAGTTGAACGCATTAATTTATCTAAACGAATTAATTTTAGTTGAACGCTCTGTAACGATTTGCCGGCCTGTGTGTTTTCTCCCTCCTATAATATGAGTATCTTCAAAGCCCACGTTCATTCCTTCATCTCCTTACAAAGCTCCATTACAACTCCAACTCCACAAAGCATCTTCAAATGATGACATTGACCCTTAGAAAAATTATTTTCCTCGGGGCCGCCTGTGTGGAATTAATGTAAAAAAATATTGAATGATTCTAAAAGCTCTAGATTGTCCTACGCTGCACAACATAAATTTATAAATACCAAAAACGTGTATGCGTCCTCATCCTCTTGTTTAATCCCAACTAACTTGAAGCTAGTTGACATTTATAAAGAACTTACATTAGAAAAGGAAAAACGCATTAAAACACGTTTTCATGTAAGGAGAGAGTGGCTTGTTGTAACGGGGGTAAGTAGTAACAGCTTAATAACTCAAATATTTTGTTTCGGTTTTGACTTAACGTACTCTACGACGCGACGTAAGCACAGCCAGGACAGCGCAGGAGGGCGCCGTGACCGGTTGTCAGCAGGAGTACTGTTTTTAGCCAGGTAACCTGAAAAAATATTAGTTCGTAAAAATTGATTTCAAGATCATACTGTGTCGAATTGAAAAATGTTTTTATTAATGTTTGTTATTCATTTATTAAACTATCGTATGATAGTACTTTCACATAACCCAAGCCAATATTTTTTTGTTTTTAAATAAAATATGTAAATAATTTCGGTTTGGGGCTAGTTGTAATAAAATTTTGGGGCAAGTAGTAACATTTTACAACTTGCCCCATATGGAAGCTCTGAAGAAAGAATTTAAAGAAAAATTGTTATAAAAACAGAAACAAGAAGCTAAAGCAAAAAACTAAGGAACGGGATTTCAACAATCGGCGCTTTGTTTCTAGCGTTCTATAATTTCTTTATTTACAAAATACTAATTTATAAAACTTAGATATAGGTTTGCGACACCACCGACAGTCAATTTATCGCGAACGCATTACAAATGGATTAATTAGTCCTTCAACTTAAAAGGCTGATCATAACTGATCAACAAAGTAACCTTTTATTTCACTGCTACGGCTACGTCAAGGGTGGTGAAGTCGACAGTGCTGTAAGCTAGGCGCTTACAAATACTGACAATAAAGGCTCCAACTTTGCCAGGCAGGGACAAAGAGTATTTTCCACCCCATTAAAGGAAGGGTGTAACAGTAATGACGAAGAAGCAGTATAATTCTAATCAGTAAGATAAATCTGTTTAAAAAAAAAACAGAATTTCCGTCCACCTTAAAGAACGCTGCAACGAACGAAATGATTAGGGACAAACACACTTACGTCTTACTTCACTTACGTCGCGTCGTATCGTCTAGCACCGCGTCGCATCATTAGACACATCATTTCTCAAAACGTGTTCGCAAATTTCCCATGAAGCGGCGTAACATGTCTATTGCAAACTGCGATGACTTCTGTAATGTTCTAGTAAATTACTTCATTTCCTACATGTTTATTTTCAACTTCCGTACATGCAACGCAACATTTGGCACATATTACTATAATTATTATTGCCAAAACGTAATTGTCTATGACTTTACGTATGATTGCTTGGGCGTTATGTTCTTAAAAGCATAATTATATCTAAGATCATTATTATACTAAACATATTATTTTCTTTCGAGTGAATCAAACACAAACTTGAAGTGGAATATATAATGGAGTGCATTATATAACATTTTAATATACAAGAGCGGCTATGTATGTATGAGATAAATAAATATCGTATATTTTGATCCAGAATTTGCGCAGTGATCGACCAGGGTTTCGGTTTCGGCCAAAAATTAGCCGAAATTCCGGTTCAGCCTAAACCCATGTTCCCGGTGTGTCGGATAACGTTCGGCTTTACTCAGTCGCTTGTGATGTCCTCTAAAATAACTTCAGTATAATTTTAAAAGAAACTGTTATACAAAATTAATTCCTTAGAACAGGCCTTATGTCTAGTAAGGAAAGGCAAGCATAATAGCAACTTGAATTCTCATGCAACCCCAATCTTACTAATATTATAAACGCGAAAGTTTGTATGGATGTATGTGTGTTTGTTACTCTTTCACGCAAAATTTACTGAATGGATTTTAATGAAACTTCACAATAATATAACTCATACTTCAGAATAACATATAGGCTATAATTGATAAAGCCAGCTATTAATTTTCAATATATTGAAAATAATAATTATTTTTAATAGAAAATGCCAAAATTTGAGTATTACATTTTGCAAATCAATGATTGTTTTATCAAAATTCTATTTTATAAAATATTTGAATTAGTGAATTTATTTGAAGTACTCGCCTAATACTTTGAATCGTATCAAGAATTATAGATATTTTAAATAAATGGGTTAAGAATTTTGGTATAAACGTAGATGGGATCTTGGAAAGGAAAATACATTACTTGAAGTACTAATCCTACGCAGACGAAGCCGCGGGCAGAAGGTAGTGTATAATAAATATAATTTATTTTAAAGTCATTATTTTAAAGTAAAATATAATTTATTTTAAAGTAGATATATCGTTTAAATCAGCCCAGGCCAACCCGAGGCCTGCGGTCATGTAAGAAGAACTTTTTTTTAAATATCTTGTAGGTACTCAGAATTTCTTTAAAATAACAATTTTTTATAATTTTTTTTAAAATTAAGTATTATTTATCAAAAAGAACAGGAATACATTATTATACAAACTATTACATATTTATTTCATTAAAAAAATAACATGAATATAATATCATATTATTACATACTTTTTATGTTTTTCCTTTTTACCTTTTATTTTCTTCCTTTTTTATTTTACACAGTAATGTTAATAATATATTTTAGTGACAATAACATTCAATTCAAAAGTTAATATCTTATTCATTAGTCAGTTAATAAATATAAGTTAATAACAATAACATTGTTAATTAAGTTATAAAACCAATAAAGTTTCTATAATTACACCAAATGCTCTTATTCTTCTGATTTAACTTTTTTGTATTTTTCTAATTTCCTCCGTAGGGGCCGGCAAGAAACTTCAATAAATTAAATAAAAAAATATTGTTAAATCCAACACGTAGACAATACCATACTTGACAAAGTGATTTTTTTATTAATTGTAGAAGTAATATCCGAAGGCAAAATAAATATTTAAGGTCGACACTGCAATTGATGTGCTTCATACAGAGCATAGGCGCAATTCTTCCGCACTGCAATTGCAGGGCTCCGGTCCCTAGAGATTAAAGTTAAATAATCTACAGAGCTTACATTAAATAACTGTTACATACGAACGAAACAAAAAGCGCTAAAAGTTACCCAATTTTCTCATTAACTTCACATATTATATTTCATTCCGCATTTTATTTAACCCTAACTAATGAACTCTTACAAATTTATAAATAAAAAAAACCTCTAATTTCGGGGTATTGAGTATGTTTTTAATCTTGGGACATGATTTGAGATTTTCAAGGGCAGATGTGTAATGGTAATGAATAGTAATGATATATAATCTACGGATACTATCTTTTTTAAAGAAAGATGAACATTCCCGGGTTACGAATAACCTGCCAATATTTGAAAATCTCCTACTACCACTACAGTAAGCGGAAAATGTCGCTTGTGTCGTGATGGAGGACTTAACCAGCCGAAGAATTGAACCCAAACACTAGCTTGGACCCAAACGTGATGCCAACTCGGCCACTGATCCGTCGAATTGCAATAGGTACGTAATGATATGTGATATGTGCAGATGTGTAATGTATATAATTTACACATACTGAAACACGCAATGATACGTGTGTACTTAATGGTTTATGATAAATGTAGAGATATGTAATGATATATATTCTACACTACATACACTATACACATAATAATATATTATCTACAAATCTACACAACTGCCCTGATGATGAACATTGTAATGCTGTCCGAAACATTACATTACATTACATACCTAGTATTCAAGTACCTACCTAGAAATGGCTAGGATTCCTTTATATTTGAATTATGAATTTTATTTTATTCTATTGTTTTTTCAAATGTCATTGCTTTGGTTACACGTTATGTTATGTGTAACCAAATAAACAACCTGACAAATAAACTTATTGTCGTTTCTTTATACTCCAGAGCAACACATTGTTTTATTTGTCATTAAAAACCTAAAGACAACAAACAGTCTTTTATTTATAATAAAAGTTATTAAAATAAAGCGTTTTGATGGGTGTAAATTAAATTTACGAAATATACATTTATCCAACATTTGTCGTTTATGTACTAAAATTACTACAAAAAAACGCATTTTAACCTTTTTTTACTTATTTTATTATTCATTTTATTAACACAGAAGATAAGGTAGGATTTTTTTAATTAATTATAAATAACTCACAAAATTTTCCAAAGTTGCTTCCAAAATGAAGCAAAACTGAATTATTTAATTATCTATATTTCATCATTTAAAACAAAAATAAATAAAGTAGCACATATCCGTACTAGATATTTTATATAACTTTTGATTGTTCAGTTTGGTTGGGTATTTTGGCCTCAAATCAAGCCTAAAAAAAAATTAAATTTGTATGGAACGGGCCGCGCAGGCATTCTTCTTAAGATGATCCACTAGTCCTTGACTCATTCGGAATCGGGCGGAGCGAACGATTGTTGGGCGTTTACCAATAAAAACCCTAATCTCTAGCAAACAACAGTATTTTGTTATTCCGCAAGTATATTTTTAAAGATCGAAGCGCCGCGTAGACTAAGGCATGTCCGTTTGCCCCGGGCTTTGGGCGTAGAATGAGCGACGGGCTAAAATCGTTCTGTACAAGGCATAAGGATGAAATTCGCACTTACAAATTCGTTGGGTACCGCCTATTTTTATTCACTGAAAAGAAACGTCGCCAAAATGCACGTTTTATTTTATTTTGTGAAGTTCAGATACAAATATTAAAATGTTGTCCGATCACTCTATAAGAAACATAATTAGCTACATTATTCAATAAAACAACACCAGAAAAAGGATTTGTAAGTAAGAGATTTTTCACTTTTAACCATTTTTTATAGGTTAGACGCATAATTTTTTTCTAAGCTTATTAAAAAGCTTATCAAAAAAATACTCGATCACTTCGAAGGCCAAGATGTGTTCTACTCACAGTACTTAATTGAAGCATCTATATTATTTCTAAGCGATCAAATTTTCAAAATTAATACACAAGATTTTATACGATTTTGCATTTTTCCGCATGTCTTCACCTTAAGGTGATCCCTTAGTCCTTGAAAATCGACAAAACATCGGAATCCCCGCCTCTTTTTGAGAGGGATTTAAAAAACTTGACAATACTTCTTTGGAAAGGTTGGAGAAGGTATTTGAGAGTTGTATTTTACAAGTTGATTTCGTAAAGGCCTGTAAAAAACATTAACACATTTCTTTCGCATTGTTTATTATAATATCAAGGAAATTTACAGTGGATTTCACGGAACCAAGCGACGCCGTAGACGAGCGTAGAGACGCCCTTCCGGCCCAGAAAACGGGCGGCATCTAGTGTAAAATGACCATAGAATTATGCGGACGGCATAAGGTTTAAATCTCAACTCAATTCGATTGGATCTTTCATTCTTGCCGTAAAAAACACTGCGAAATTGCAGTGTATTGTTTTATTTTGTGAAATTCTGGCACAAATATTAAAATGCTTTCCGACTACTTTCTAAAGAAATTTATTTGCCACATTATACAATAAAACATTATCCGAAACTTCGTTCATTAGTAGGAGATTTTCTACTTGAAAGCATTTTTTACAGGCCTGTATTTTATTTTTTTCCAGACTTACAAAAAGGCTTATTGAAAAAATACTCGACTACGTCCAAGGCCAAGGATGTGGTCTACTCGCAATATTTAATTGAAGCATCTATAATATTTCTAAGCTAATAAATTTTCAAACCAAAAACACATTGTATGATTTTGCATTATTTCGCAAGGCTTCATCTTAAGGTGATGCACCACGTCGTGTAAAATTCGAGATCAACAACACTCCCATCTAAATGGCGATAAGGTTCAAATATCCGTCTGACACAAGTACTACCTGCTTTGATTTATTCACTAAAAAAACCTTTTTTTTTGCGAAGCTCAGGGTAGCTATTCCTGAGCAGCGATCAATCGTTGCTTGTTACGCGCTATCTACGAGCGAAAAATTACTCGTCGTCGCGACGAACTTTGTCAATGTTTCAATCTTACGTATTCTTGAACGTCGAACGGTCGAAGAGATGATTACATTGGCAGCCCTGTGAATATTGTCTATGTTCCTGATGTTTTTGAGATTTCAATATTGTGACTGTCAAAAAGTGAAACGGTTGATATTGATAATATGAATTAATACCATTAATATGCATTAATGCATTAATATGATTGTAATTTGACTTTATAAAAATAGACGAAATCTTTGCGGGTGCGAAAGTTCACGCGGGAAAACAGTAATACTATATTCTATATTTTGACAGCCCATTGCATAGATACGCTAACAACCCACCACTGGTTTCTACTGGTTTGCCCCACTCGTTGTTGTGTGGAATGAATTGACGTTTGGCGTCTAAGTATGTTCCTTCGACCAAGCTAAAGAATAACCAAGTCGACCAACGGACGTACTTTAGACGGAGATTGCGAACGACGAGGCTTGGAGAATAGCTT
Source organism: Limnephilus auricula (assembly GCA_951813805.1). Taxonomy (NCBI): domain Eukaryota; kingdom Metazoa; phylum Arthropoda; class Insecta; order Trichoptera; family Limnephilidae; genus Limnephilus; species Limnephilus auricula. The sequence goes on from OX638404.1 coordinate 16,007,859, forward strand.
GCCAGGAATAAATATTTAAATGTTTTACGATAATTTTTTTCTAAAGAATTTAATTTTCCATATCATGGAATAAAACCGTTATCGCAAAGGGGTTCGTCAGTAGGAGATTTTGAACTTTAAAGAAGATTTAAATTTTTTTTCTGAGCTTATAAAAAGACTAATCAAAAAATACAAAATCAATATGTAAAATATTTCTTAGCGATTTTTTTTTTTTTTTAAATACAGCATTTTACAAAATCCCGGGGTTAGGTTACGTTATTTTAGTTAGGTTATGGTTAGATCATAGATTCCAATAGTGTTTGCATTTATATGCGTAAGTAGAGACCTTCAATAGATCGAGTATGAAAATAGCGTCAAAGGTCAACACTACACGTGTGTCTCTGTTAGTGACCTTTAATATCTCTTAATGTGACTGCCTATCTATGAATGCATAATATCCATTAAAACAGTTAAAAATATATTATGCATATAATAAACATAAGTGGATGCAAGTAAATCGTAGCTACTGATAAAATGAAGCGCAAGGTTGCAAACCAACTTTAAAAACAAACAAAAAAAATGTGTTTTTTTTACATAAACTTTACATAGGAGGCCCTGAGGAAAAAACCCTCAGGGCCTATGTCATCTTTGGAGATGCTGTGTGGGAGTATTTTTAGGGAAATGATTTTCTGGGAAGGAAAGGGATTAGGAATCTGAGGTTCAATGAGATTTGTTGGTTACCCAAGAAATGGTTGCCTGGGCGGCGTGACCTATACAAAATTGAAAATTCTTGTTTTATGTTGAGTCTTTACAAGTGTCGTAAATAATGAAGAAATAATAAATATAACAAAAACATTTAATTATTGACAGATTTTTACAAATGTACATTTTGTTCAGTTATCATGGCATTGTCTTTTATACGGCCGACGTGGTCGAGGAGCAAGACTCTCGACTCACAATCCGAAGGTCGCGGGTTCGAAGGTTCGAACCCGGCAATTTTTATTTGATTAATTTGTGTTATTTCATAATTATATTTGCGGTACGTTCCAGAGTAGAAGATAATAACGCCCTGACAGTGATGGTGTAAAACCACCATTCAGAATTGAAACGTTGCTTTGAATGGTTTTAACCGTGTTTGGTGACCAGTTCTGAATAGCCAGGTACTTCCCCACCTCCCTCTTCCACATCTCCTTTCCTTTCCCCATCTACTTCCCCTTCCTCATCTCCTTCCCCTCCCCACTACTTCAGCCCTACAACATACCCCAATTGGGGATACCATAGTCTCACTGGCCCCAGAAGAGAGCAGTTGGGACTCTTGTGCGGTATACATGTAAAAAAAAAATAATTGATTCTATTGACAAATGGGTCACTGCACAGCTCATTCAGGATTTCTACCGGAATGCACCTGGTTTTCAGCAGTGCCTGTAACATAATACACATAATATACGAATAATTCGTTAATTATTATAAATAATACGAGTAATTATTATAAATAATAAAATTTAAAATATATATATATTATAAAAATCAAAATTCAAATAATCTTAAAAATTAAAATAAATAATATAATCACAAACACAAATCTTTTTATTCATTGTAAAGTGCAGCCAGCAACCATTCGCCGCAGGGCTTCTGTCAGGGATGATGGCGATATTCGAATAGACAATAGACAATGGTATTACTGTAATAATAATGAAAATAATAACTAAAAGCAATGTAAAATGAAAACAAATTACTTTGTACACCAAAATTTACTTTGTACACCAAAATTTACTTTGTACACTAAAATTTATTTTGTACACCAAAATTTACTTTGTACACCAAAATTTTACTTTGTACAACAAAATAATCTTTGAACACCAAATTTTACTTTGTACACTATAATTTACTTTGTACACCAAAATTTACTTTGTACACAAAATTTACTTTGTACACCAAAATTTACTTTGGACACCAAATTTTACTTTGTACACCAAAATTTTACTTTGTACACCAAAATTTACTTTGTACACAAAATTTACTTTGTACACCAAAATTTACTTTGGACACCAAATTTTACTTTGTACACTATAATTTACTTTGTACACCAAAATTTACTTTGTACACAAACTTTACTTTGTACACCAAAATTTACTTTGCATACCAAAATTTACTTTGGACACCAAATTTTACTTTGGACACCAAATTTTACTTTGTACACTATAATTTACTTTGTACACCAAAATTTACTTTGTACACAAACTTTACTTTGTACACTAAAATTTACTTTGCATACCAAAATTTACTTTGGACACCAAATTTTACTCTGTACACTAAAATTTACTTTGTACACCAAAATTTACTTTCTACACAAACTTTACTTTGTACACCAAAATTTTACTTTGTACATCAAAATTTTACTTTGTACACCAAAGTTTTACTTTGTACACCAAAATTTTACTTTGTACACCAAAATTTACTTTGTACACCAAAAATTACTTTGTACACCAAAATTTACTTTACACACCAACATTTACTTTGTACACCAAAATTTATTTTTTACACCAAAATTTACTTTTTACACCAAAATTTATTTTGTACACCAAAATTTATTTTGTACACCAGAATTTACTTTGGACACCAAAATTTAATCAAAATTATCAACATGTACCTAAATTAAGATTAAGAATTATAATTACTCGAAGTAATACTGATTATATAATATTATTTTCCATCTGTTCTAGGAAGAACATTATTATTTATTTATAACATATAATATCATTCACAATTATAACATCATTTCATTACATATCATTCATCAATTTTAGTTACCCAATTAGTAAAGAAATATTCTCGAGTATAACTGGGGAGCTAGTCTATGTACTTATGTTATACATTTAGAACTGCTTATAGCTAATATGTATAGTTACAAAATGGAAGTACAATACTTTCAAAAATACTGTAAGATATTACAAAATATTGTACAATGAGAAAAATAGCAATGGAATATCAACAAAATATTAGCAACAGAATAGCATTTTTTTACTTCTTTAATAATCGCAAATTCACTTAAGTTAAATGAAAACAAATAACTTTGTAATCACCACTTATTTAATCAAAAGTACCAACATTTTTCCAAACTGATGATTTCATGTCAGGATAAAATAAAAATTAGCAAAGTTAGTAAAGCTAAGAATTAGTTTTTCGTTTAAATAACTCGTCAATTAAATAGTCTGTTATTAATTTTTTGATGTAAATTTTATGGACATAAAAAATACCCAAACAAAATAATAAATTATAATATAATTTCCTTCCATTACCGATTCGGTAGGGTGTACAAACGGCACCCAGTGTGTACTCTGTAACTAAGTGCATCAAAGTACTTTTCCGTATGCACATATTTTTATTACATTATTATTGTATCATTAATCAATTTATAAACAGACAACGCCGATAGCACAGTTGTTGCTTATCAGCCTCGTTCCAGTTATAATGTTTATCTATCAAACCAAAGAATTTCCAATTCAGCAAGAATGCCAACCCATTCTGTCATTTCCTCAAATTAGAGTATCAAGTAATCAATATTTCAGATTCCTGTAGTATCACTATAATAATGATTACAATGTTATGAGCGCGCAATACATTATGTTGTCTGAGGTCAGAAAATGATAATTATGACACTTAGAAAAGCTACCTTTCATAAAAACCAACGTATCAGCATCCTTTAAGAGGCTAGACTTTGAACCACACGCGGAACACCCGCGTCTGTCATTCTGTCCCGCTCACAATAAGCCCACGCACACTTACAATACATGCGAATGCGAAATGTGCGAATGAGACAACGCTCAAATTTACCTACAGAAATCGCTCGAAAAGGGGTTTATGGAGAATACACTTTTCTACACCAAAACTTTCACGAAATTGAAATTTAAAAAAATATATATTTTAGAAAGAAGAAGCTACGTCGGTAGCTTTTTATAATTTTATAATTCTTTATGACAGTTGAGTTAGCAGCACTTTTTCCTTAAATAATATTTTTTGATAAATCGTACATGTTTGACAGTGAATGTTTACGTTAATACGAAACGCATCGAAAATTCTAAAACATACCGACATAGTTTTCACCCTCTAGAAGGCAGTATAAAAAAATATATTCATTTTGTGCAATTTTCGATGTAGAAAAGTGTTTTTTCCCGGGCGTCCTTTTTGTATGGGCCGAAAAGCGAAGTCTATCATCTTAAGTAATTGAATCACTGAATGGCGCTGTGTAAAGTTAACCAATTATTATCGATAGCGAAAAGAAATGATGTAAAGGACAATAAATCAAAAAATTAGTTAAATAAGTCATTTTTCCTTTTTTTTCTTTTTCAATCTGCAAAATATTTCTAGGAAAATAAGTGCGTATTTTACGATGTTCATTTAATAACATTTTTTTTTTGAAAAATTAAATACCGTTATTAAATAAATGTTAAGAACGATTGACCAACAGCTGAGAATAAAAGTTTTAAAATGCTTGCAACTGTACAGGGAAGTTCCAATGAGAAAGATCGATTATTCCCCGTATCAATTTTTTAAAATTAAAAGTCTAATTATTTCATTCAAAACTTGCTTTAATATATACCTACATTCAAGTAAACAAAAAAATGCTCAAAACGCACGATAATAAATTATTATATCGTGTACTTCTTGTAAGTATTTTTTGGTCATAAGTATTTATGATTTTTTAATAATGTCTAAACAAAATAAGTGTGTACAAAAAATTGAAATATTTTAGTTTGTAATAAGACCTTAAAATAAATAGAAAAACTGAGGTATTTTTGTCACAAAACACGTTCACGGATTTATTTTTTAATGATTTTAATTTAACTAAAAGTAAAATTTTCAAAACTGTGTTGACTAGATAGTGTATTGATTTACTATGTTCTATGATTATCTGATTTAAAATTTGTGTTGTTTAATAGAATCTATCATTTGAACATTGAACAAATCTGCCAACGGTATAACCTTAGTATATTAAAAATACACTTAGTTTTTCAAATTTTTAAAACTGCGTGTACCAGATAAAATAACAATCTTTCAAAACCAATTTATGTTTTTTTGGAAAAAAGAGTCAATACGTGTAGAATTCGACTTTAAAACGAATAATTTCCGGTATTCTCTGGTAATACCCTCTTAAGTATTCTGAAAGAACAATTCAATGTTATTTATTTAAAAATAATTATAATAATTATTTGTCTGCAAAAACAGGACATATGATTTTTTTTTTTTTTTAATAATAAAACACTTTCTTTACGCTCTCCTGAACACTTAACGTTTTGTCCTTTACACATTTCAAATTTCCGCTACCATTCTATAAATAACAATGTTGTCGAATATGTATAATAAATAAGAAATAAATTTTGAAAACTTAATAATTATGCATCTAATTAATTATTATTGTATATATCAGCTAGCACTTCGTGGTAATCCATTATAATAAAATAAAACAAATCGAATCATATTAATTTACCATATTATCTAAAGTCTAAACTAGTGTTATCAGCACACGAGGTCGAGTTTTACTACATTCTAATATTACTGCAATAGTTCTATGCATAGGGCTGCCACCTTTCAAAAACAGTAGACCCGGAGATTTTACAAATATAGTTTTTTTTATTAAAATAAAACTTTTTTTGTATGAATTATTTAATTAAGGCAAAATGTCATAATAAATTACCATTGGCAATGTTTTTTTTAAATATAAATCACCTAGCTAGTGCTAGGCTGACTTGGAGCAGCTTGACACTCAAAAGTATATTTTTAATTCTGAAGGGATTGTTTAAACATCTTTCCTTGCTCAGGTTTCTTCAAAAACTTAAAAAAATCTTGGCAATTGATATTGTAATCCACTCTGCCATCACCATGTCCACTGACAAGCAGTTTCGCTCGTCTGTCCACGAATTTTCCATTAAAGAAAAGACGCGTTCAACAAAAGCATTGCTATGGGGATTGAAAACAAAAAATCCAATTATTATGGCAGTTCGGTGATGTTTGAGGTGACTTTCAATAACTGAACTTATCGTAAATCAACAGGCAATGTTGAATCACTAGATTGTACGAACTGAGAAAATACTTGGTTTAATTATCGGGTCTCGTCATAAAGTTTATCTTCGTCGACATTTTTCAAACCAACCGAGTGATTCAACAGCTTCCACAGTATCTTCGTAACTTACTGCACTTGTTAGATCGAATTTGGAAAATATTTTGAACACAGAATCCTCAAAATCATAATATTTCGCTGCCACCGCCCGGTCTGACCGAGAGATATCGAGGTTAAACCCGTAGCCCGGACATGCACCATGCAAACCCGTAGACTCCGGGTCAAACCCGGAGAGGTGGCAGCCCTATGTATGCATCATAGGTGAATAATTCACATACTATCGCAAAACACTCACTTTTCCTGCGTATTATTCATGTACTATCTTTGTTATATATATATAAACTATATATATATATATATAGTTCTGTTATAAAATAAATCTTCAGTACACTACATAATGATACTTACTGATAAAATAATAATAATTAGTTCCGTTATATAAATGTTGGGAGTTAAGACATGTTGTTTATACAGCAAATGTCTTGTGGAGGCCAGCATTATTTGTAGTTAAACATTATACTTTCCATCGTGAAACATAATGCATTTAATGGTTGGAAAATAATTTTTTCTTTATTATTCTGGCGATAGACCACCGAAACACTTTAAATGTCTTTTATAAAATCAGATTTCACAATAATGAATTCTTTTAAGCGACTTCGAAATTATGAGAGATGGGAAGGCTGATAGGGATATTGAAAGAAGGGTGAATGTAGGTAACTCCATTAATGGAGGATTGAACGCCGGTGGAGCCAACCAAAAGTTGTCCACAGAAGCGAAGCTAGCAGTCCACAATGGAGTACTGGTACCTACCCTGATGTATGGCAGTGAAACATGGAACTGGCAGAGAAATGATGAAAATAGACTGAATGCTGTAGACATGAGATCCCTGAGGCGGATGTGTGGTAAAACCATGTATGATCGTGTGAGGAATGTGGATATCCGAAAAGAATGCAAGGCTGATGTGAGCATATTAAGTGAGATTAAGAAAGGGACGCTTAGATGGTTTGGGCATGTTGAGCGAATGAATGAAGAAAGGAGTGTAAAGAGAATTTATGACGCGAATGTGAATGGTAGAAGAAGCCGAGGACGCCCAAGGAAGACGTGGCACGATCAAGTAAATCAGATACTTGAGTCGGGCCATGTCAAGAGTCAGAATAATAGAAGAGTATGTATGAGAAGATGTATGAATGTGAATGAGGCAAGGAGTGAGTGCCAAGACCGAGTTGTTTGGCGGTCCGTCCTCTCTGCCTACCCCTGCGGGGAAACGGCGTGATGGTTAGTTAGTTAGTTAGACTTCGAAATCATTTCCTTCAGGGCCTACATCAATTTTAGGGATGCTGTGTGGAAGGTCTTTTAATCATTCGAGCGCTTTTTGCCACATTATGGCACTATTTCCAAAACTTCGCATTGCTTTGTTGCCAAAATGTGGCAAATTTTCATTTTTTTTTTTATTAAAACGACCATATAATAATATTGTACATTCAAAATATAACCAAATAAATATTATCTAGATTCTTTAAAATGTTTTAAGGTTAAAGATTTAATTATATTTTTTTTATAAATCCTACAAATATGTTCAAAAGATAGGGGAGTTCATTGGCTACATAGAACTATAATCAGTTTGTATGTCGCCAGGTATGATTTTTTTAAGGTGGAAAATTTAATTGCTCTGTCTGATTGAATCTGAGGTTCACTGGGTCCAATAGTGACGGGTGGGTCTAGAGTGCATTGCTGGAGAGGCCAAATGATTTCCTCAACTAATCTCTCTAATTAAGTGGGTAGACGCATCCGCCGCCAAGACCTAGACAAACCTTATCCCATGAACCCGGGCACAAGGCACCAAACGTAGCGAACCACTTAGGGTGGCCTATAGCAGAGGTGTTGGTTATCCATTAAATGGTTCCCCGGCGGCGGTACCCGTACCCGCCTCCCAATTTAAATTTTGTAAAGCCAATGAGACTATGGCATTCCCACCATCTGAAGGAAGTGAGGTGTTAATGTTAAGAATATGGGGACGAGAATATTGCACCTGAACCAAATCTCTTCCGATTTCGACATATTTTATGTCAGTGCACTTCCTTCTTCTTTAGCCTAAGTTTCGGACAGCGTTACAGTGTCCATCATCAGGGTAGGGACACTGTAACTCTGTCTGAAACTTTGACTAAAGAAGGAAGCATACACGACATAATAACTCAAAATTTATTACAATCATTCTTTTGACTGTGAACATCTTAAGCCATCTTATATCATTAGTCCCTATGTTGGTAACTATGTACCTAACTAATAAGAAGAAAAAACATTATTTTAGGTAATTTTTTGTGTAAAGTTATCCCAGTTGGGTAGATCTCTAAGTAGGTCCTTTTTCCATTATTACCTATATTGATTTTTTTTTTTAAATTATATTTATTGACCAAAAAATACATTTAAGTGCAATTTTGTTTAGGTATATGCCACCTCACTAGGCTGTTCCGAGATGAAAGAATAAAAAAAATATTAATTAATAAATAGAATTTGGAAAAATAAACATAAAATGAAAATTAATAAGAGAAATATAAAAGAAAAAATGGAGAAGAGATAATATAAAGAAATTAAATTAGTTGAAAAGAAGAGAGATACAATTTAATACAGGTGTGTTGCTATTATATTGTAGAAGTTATAATATTTCCGCAGTATACAATGCCCTTGTTGACTTTCCATGTATGTATTTTGTGTTGTAGATTTACGCTTTTTTCATTTTTAAATTCCTATTTCATTTTATTTTGTTTTATTACAGTAATCTTTCTCTTTTATATTTCAGATCAGCAGCTCGGCTTTCTGATACTGCGAGTCCAGGGACTGACTCAAGCTAATGCCGCAAAGAGACAACGACAACACCGCGCTTCAGTATCGGCGGAACCATAACCTGCGAGGAGCATTATTACACCTGAATAGAGGATTTCCCATTCGAAACTAATTGACGGTCCGAGCAAAGTACACAGATTTACATTCAGTTGCCAATGAAATCGGCAAAGCCCGATATATATCGCTCATTTCTTAGAAAAGAGTCACTAGCGACATCTCGCGGAGATAGTGCGACTAACTTAAATACGATTTTCGTGTATGATTGATTATCTGGCCCCCTAGCTATCACACTCAATCGATAAGCATTGTATCGATAAATTTCGGTAACTTCTCATCGTTCCCTAGGACAACTTGCGATCGCTTATGTACAAGCAACACTATATTAAGGACACTTAGTCATTGTGAACTGTCACTTATTCGTTGGCGGTCTGCAGTCATGCTAGGGAACGATGAGAAGTTATCGAAAGTTATCCTATCAATCGTTATCCATCGAGTGTGCTAGGGGCCCCGGGCATAGATAATCACAACCACTTTAATTCAGAGATAAAATTTTATAAAACAGAAATTTTGGACGAACTTTTTCTAAGGGATTTGCGATGTATATTTTAAACTTCAATTGAATCGTTTATTTGATAAACACCTTTTGTCTATTTGTGTTTTTTTTTTTGCTGGAAGTGGACTGTAAAATTCATTGTCGTGAATCGGTTGGGTTTTGAACCCAAGTTTACCACGGCTTATCTGGTGACCAGACAACTCTATACAATATGCAAATGCATCGCTCCTTTGAAAAAATCTTTAAAAGTGATTTAAAAAAAACTTGGTTAAGTAGGTTACGTTAGATTAGGTTATGGGCTATTTTTTCTTCATTTTGAATAATTTTTTAAGAGTGTACCGGTTATGGAACCGGTTTATCTAGTTCGGAGATAAACAATAAAAATACTGTTCCTGTATTTAGTTCTTAAACATTTTTAGAAGATTCATTTTGATAAATAATGATAACGATGCAAAACAATTTAACGGCCGCCTAGCGGTCATTTGATTAATTAAATCCTTTTCCGTGGAAACAATAGTTATTTGTAAAAGAAATGCACAAAAGTCCACTGATGCCTATCGAGAAATGTTGTAGTTATTGATTATTGGTTAAATATGTGGCATTAATTTGCAAATAGTCATTTCGACATAAACATTTAAAAAATCAAAAAACATTTATTGCACAAAAAACAAAAAGTAACTTATAGGTTATACCATATGCTTAGACAAGATGTGTTTTCAAATAAGCGATTCAGTTATTTATTTTTCGCTTAATGAGTAACACCTCAAATTGTAATATTTTATTAATGAAGACAATATTAGCGACAATCAATTGAAAATCTGAAACAGAAAAATAAGAAAAAGATACGGTCCCATCTAGTAACACCGACCCGGCAAGTCTGAGTTGCTAGATGGAACCGTATCTTTTTCTAATTTTTCAATTTTCGATTGAGTGTCGCTAATATTCAGTTATTTTTCACATAGTTATTATTATTTTAACGTTCACAGTGATGTCTTAATGGAAACCCAATCCAGGTTTCAAATTTGATTCAATTTTTTAACTCTGATATTATAGAAAAAACATACATCAATGACTTTCGTGGAGATTGATATGCTATGGCTTATTTACCACAACCTATTATTTTATTACTAACTTAAAGTCAATGTATACATAAGCTTGTTTAATTCGCATAACATATCATCTTCAATTAACTTATTATTTACATTCTAATGTGGGTTTAGCAAATTTGTTATCTGCTGTCAACCATAAAGTATATAAAATTGTCTCAGAAATGGACACTACTATACGTATACATACCTACGCTGCGATCTGAGATGTTCACAGCCAAAAATATTAAATTGATTTATTTTTGGGTGTTATACCGTATTGCGCTACAATGTCTGACAGCGTTATAGTCATTAGAGGCCTAGCGCGCTCGCTCTATAACGATCGATAGGATAACTATCGGTAACTTCTCATCGTTCCCTAGCATGACTACAGATCGCCAACGAATAAGTGACAGTTCACAATGACTAAGTGTCCTTAACATATTCGACATCAACTGTTGTTTGTACGTTAGCGATGTGCAGTTGTCCTAGGGAACGATGAGAAGTTACCGATAGTTATCCTATCGATCGTTATAGAGCGAGCGTGCTAGGGCCTCAGGTGTGCTAGCACGGTCGCTCGATATGAAGTTACCGACCGATTGTCGGTAACTTCTCATCGTTCCCTTGGACAACTGCAGATCTCAAACGTACAAACGACAGTTGATATCGAATATATTAAGGACACTTAGTCATTGTGAACTGTCACCTATTCGTTTGCGATCTGCAGTTGTCGTAGGGAACGATGAGAAGTTACCGATAGTTATCCTATCGATCGTTATAGAGTAAGCGTGCTAGAGCCTCAGGAGCGGATTACACATCTGCCCTGATAATGAACACTGTAATGCTGAAAGAAACGTTGGCTAAAACGTAGCGCACATGGCAAAATACCCCTAAACAAATCAATTTAATACCTACACTTGTTAAATTTGGATATCGTATCTTCATTTAACTTATTACTTAAACTATCTTTGTGGGTTTAGCAGATTTGTTATCGGCTGTCAACCATAGATCACCAATGTATATAAGTTAGTCTCAGAAATGGTTAGTATATATACATACCTACACTTGTTAAATTTGTGTAATCTGTTTTCAATTATCTTATTATTTACACTATCTATGTGAGTTTAGCAGATTCGTTCTTTGCTGTCAACCATAGATCACCGATGAATATAAATTAATCTCAGAAGTGGTCAGTATGTATAACAAACTACATTTGTTTAGTTTGTGTAACTGTCTTGTAACCTGTCTTCAATTGACTTATTATTTACATCATCCATGTGGGTTTAGCAGATTTGTTCTCTGCAGTCAATCACTAATCATCAATGTATATAAATTAGTCTCAGAAATGTCAGTATGTATAACATACCTACATGTATAATGGTTAAGTTTGGGTAACTTGTCTTCAATTGAATTATTATTTACATCATCCATGTGGATTTAGCAGATTTGTTCTCTGCAGTCAATCACGAATCAGTACTAATCACCAATGTATATAAATTAGTATCAGAAATGTCAGAATGTATAACATACCTACACGTGTTAAGTTTGGGTAACTTGTCCTCAATTGACTTATTATTTACATCATCCATGTGGGTTTAACAGAATCATACTCTGCTGTCAACCATAGATCACCGATGAATATAAATTAGTCTCAGAAGTGGTCAGAATGTATAACATACCTACACGTGTTAAGTTTGGGTAACATGTCTTCAATTGACTTCTTATTTACATCATCCATGTGGGTTTAGCAGATTTGACCTCTGTAGTCAATCACTAATCACAAATGTATATAAATTAGTTTCAGAAATGGTCAGTTTGTACTTTTAATAACTTTAAATATTAAATAATATACCTTCAGCGCATGTACCAAACACAGTGGTTATTCAGGGCAATTCCATAATTGTTTTTGTTGTTGTACCAAATGCAATTCTTTAGTAAAGAGTTCCACATTTATTATTGAATAAGTTAGAAAAGGGGCTTTTGAACAAATGAATTGAAGTCAGCCCAAAGTAAAAAGTTTAGCGATAAGTTTTTACGAAGTTCACTGTATCTATTTACTTGCACCACGTCTTTGATGGTGCAATTTTTATTATTTCTTTTCGATTCTGTTTTATTTATGATACAGGATTTTTAATGTTATTTTCTGATACCAGTTTATACCATGTTTGAATGTAATCAAGTCTTCGGTAACAAAATTTCACCTAGAAAGAAATGTTAATTTAATTAATTTAGAAATATTAATTTTAAGTTGGGTTATTGATATTTGAATGCCATGTTGGTGAAACTGATATTTTAAGGATTTCTATTTAATATGGATTTGTGTGTTTGGATCTACAGATGATGGAATTGAGACTAGAGTCCGGAAAATTAGACAAAAAATTATTTAAAAACTTTGAAATTCATACACTTATTTATGATGGGGTGTTGAGCAATGTTGCCATTCTTTGCGCTTATTGTAACTACGTTTCGAACAGCATTGCGGTATCCATATTCAGAACAAATCCGGTTCTGAGCCAAATGTAACTTGGAGCGACGAATATTGGCCACTTTTTACTTAAAAAAATAAATGATACCCTCTTTATAGTTTTTTTTTATACATAGGAGACCACGAGGAAAATAATTTTCCTCAGGGCCTATGTCATCTTCGGGGATGCTATGTGGTGGATATTTATTATTTATGATTTTATTATCGTTATTTTCTACATAGTCCACGAATTGAAATTATACTTTCTCTAATTGCATGAAGTATTTATGTAGTAGGTACTGTTCTATCCACGCAATAGATACATACTTTGGCACTTATGTGCTCGCCAGTGCCGCCACCAGAGATGTCATGTGCATCTTTTAGTAGTGGTCGATCCACAACTTGACTTAGAGCGGGACGGTTGCGTGTTCGATTCCCGCACAGCGGACGAAATTACACATGGAGAGAATTATTAGAGCTACCTACTTAAATTACACGTACTGGAATTCTACACGTCAAAAATGTGTTTTAATGGGTAGGTTTAAATTTTTTATAGCTAGTAAGTGGAAAATAAGAATGTTTTATTGAAAAAATAAGTTAGATTGGGTTAGATTGTTTTGATGTGTACAATTCCGGTAAGAGTAACTAAATCTTTCCGTATCTAATTTTGTCCATATATAATTCCGTCGGTGTGTTGTATGATTATATGATTAATATATATATATATTTTTTTTATTACAGAAAAACAGTTTGTTTTTTTTCATGTATACATTATACCTGCAAAGCTACTGGAAGTAGCTTTTCTGCAATTGTTTGTAATTCTGGTAGTACGTGAAATTCCCGCCTGATTAATTTCTACACGTAATCGCCCTGATGATAGACGCTGCAAGACTTTATGAAATTTTGATTGACGCGCAAAAACTCAACACCCCAAAAACCACCAAAATAAAATCCTGAAAAGATTTCATATTTATTATCATAAGTCACATAATATTAAGTAGGTACGTTCCTACCGGTTAGTTGTAAAGGTAGAAACAGACGTTTAAAATGAAATTTCGTACTGTATGATAAAATCATCACTGTTTTCTAACGGTGGTTTGTTAAGTAACTTACACGTGTTGAGAAAAGATAATGGAGACTTTTGTAAATACACATTTTACCGCTTTAAAACACCTTCTTTTTAGTACTGGAAAGTAAGCACAATTCTGGATTTTACCGTTCTAAATTGCGATAACCTTAACTTTATGAATAAATAATATTGTGTGACGAATAATAAATTACTATAATTAACCCAGACATCCCACGATAAGAGATATTACGATAATTGTATAATGTCGGGATTGCACATTTCTGTTATGCTGAAGTGTACATTTATCTATTTATGTATCTTTTATCATAATGTAAATATTATTTATATTAACACGAAACGAATTACTAGATAAGAGAGTTCATTAATTATGTAGGTCGTTGCAATTATTACATACGAGTATTAATGTTTTCTCACAAGGATATTTGCTTAGAAATACACTTAATTTCCTGCTACATTTTATGTTCATTTTGTGTACCACCCACGATCGCGATGTAGAAAAATAAATTTAATATTTTCTGAATCGCACACTGACGTAACATTTTAATTTTACATTAACATGATCAGATTTTGGTATGATTTGAGAATTTAACGGCCAAAAGAATTATCGTGATTTATTTACGCTACCTCCTCCTTAAGGATTTGTTCCTGAAGTCCTGGGAAGACCCAAAACGCATAGAGTACGTCTCGTACTCTATGCGTTTACGTAGGGAATTGAAATTCACAAAAATTTCAATCATATTATTAGAGAGCTGGCAACGCGTTATCGCATCTACATACATTATCACACACTTCACCACAATCTTCTGTTACAAGTCTACCGTGATGATGGATACTGTAACGCTGTCCGCAACGTTGTCTAAAGAGTAATGGGCTCTACACACGGTGCTGCGAACAGCCGGCTGTTAGCAGCTGGCTATTGTCTCCTGTCTCCCTTTTCGTCGTGCGGACCCGTAACATTCTGTTTCACGTTGTCTTCTGTCTCTTTTATTAACACAACAAATTCAATTTCACCATCTCATTTCCTCGGTTGGTACTAACGGCAGACGGTTTCTTCCTATTTGCAGTCAACGTGAAACAGAGTGTTACGGGTTCGCATGGGAAAAAAAGAGACGGGAGACATCCTCCAACCTTCGATTTTTAGCCATCTGCCAAAAGCTGCTGTTCGCAGCATGGTGTGTAGATAGTATAATAGCGCAACACGGCAATTACGTCGTGATTTATTTTTTGGTATTAACCCCTAAAATAAATCACGATGATAATCAGATTTTGCCCACTTCATGTAATTATATTATTAATACAGGTATTCAGAGTGTAATAGGACATAACCAACACAACATTGAACACACAGTACGCACCATCCCTTTCCTATTCGGCTGACTTAGGCGGTAGTCCATGAGTCAGTGATTAATCAACATAACCAAATGCTATTACATCCTGCGTAGACAGAGCGATTTTTTGGCGTGCTTACTGTTCGTATTTTTTACCTCGGATCCTCTTCATTATAAAAAAATGGTACCGTTCTTATCATATTTCTTTTTCGCGTGTTTACGACATTCTTCCAGATAGAATTAAAAAATGGGTAACCCATTGCGGGACTTTTCTTGTGCTGTAAGACCGGTGGGTAACCCATTGTGGGTCTTACAGAAATTATGTCGATTCCTTACCGACCCATGGGACGGTAGGCTTATTATTCTAATCACTAGCGACACGTGAAAGATTTTATTTTTACTTTAAATGGAAAAATTAATCTTAGAGTAAAATAGCATTTACCTTTTTTTAGTACAAAATAAGTATAGAAATGGATGTTTGTATGTTTAGAACACCCTGTCACACCATTTATCGAGTGCGATTTACGTGATCCTACACACTTTTTCATTGAAACCCCTGTCTATAAACTTAGGTGAGAGAATTTTTCTTTTTTGGCGAACAACAACGAACGTATCTGAAGCAAACCATAAGATGTTCGGGAGTGAATATTCATCTAAAATCATATTTATATGCTTCGAAGGCTTTCACTCATAAAATTATTTCAAATTTCTAACAATTGCGAAAGAATAAAATAATACATAGACACTCGTAAATTTTTAATGAAAAATTATTTTTATATGTGCGGTGGTACCTACCTATTATTTTGAATGTAAATTTTAGGCCCCTAAATTGTACTATTTTACTACGATTAAAATTACTTCTTTATATGAATCATAAACATAGATATAATCATATAGGTACATTAGGGTGCCTAAAAAACGTATGAATATAATTTATTTTTTTTATTTTTTTATGGGGTACCCTTTTATATGTTTCCAAATGTCTAATTAAAAATTGAACAATTTTTTAAATCATTTTAGTGGGGTTTTAGGAGTCGCTACCAGCTGTGAAAATTTAGGAGTTTGACCAAAAAGTATAAGAAGTTGGTATTTAAACTGATTATTTATTTTAAGATTAAAATCAATGAAATTTGTATATGTTACACATACGCTTGTATGCGAAGTGTAACATATTTATGTCACGATTGTAAATTCAGTCTAAGAAATAAAAGTGCGTTATTACTCAAAGACTATTGGGATACTAACACTTTTAAATACTTTTCTTATTATTTACAATTCTGCGGGGATCGGGAGAGGGGTGTGTTTAACCTACACGGAGAAAAATGTTATTCTAAAATACGATAATTTTATTCGTAAAAACGGTTAAAAACGGGACTGAAGTTCTTACGAACAAATTAACAGGGTTTCAATGTTTATTGGCGGGAACATGTAAGAATAATTGGTTGATATATGCAATTTCTTACGT
Organism: Limnephilus auricula; assembly: GCA_951813805.1. Classification (NCBI taxonomy): domain Eukaryota; kingdom Metazoa; phylum Arthropoda; class Insecta; order Trichoptera; family Limnephilidae; genus Limnephilus; species Limnephilus auricula. The sequence continues at coordinate 16,024,782 of OX638404.1, forward strand.
ATACCAACAAATTATTCTTACATTTTCCCGCCAATAAACATTGAAACACTGTTAATTTGTTCGTAAGAACTTCAGTCCCGTTTTACGAATAAAATTTTAGAATAACATTTTTCTCCGTGTATGTGTATTTTATTTAATTCTGCATGCAGTGACATGTTTGTTTTGAAGTGCTGCAATCATAGCCCCAAACGTCGCATATTTTCGAAACTTTGTTCAATGGTGCGACCCCTAAAATTTATTTAAATGAAATAAAAATATGTGTACATTTTTGGCTAGTGAAAGCATTTACAAGGGTGCCCCGATAAAAAAGACGAACGTTAACTTTTTGAAGTAGCCTTATAGCTTATACATAATACATACCTAGCAGTAAAAATAAAATAAAATATGCACGAAAATACGATCACAATACTGTTGTGCTGTACAACATTAATTTCGCGGTAAAAATTGTGAAATTGCAAATTTTATGCTTATAATAAAAAATCCTTATATGAAAAGGGATTTCCATGAGGCTACGTTTTACGTTCATATGATCGTTTTCAAGCATATCCCAATCCATTATATTGATTTTTCTTTAAATTTTTAATAACACTTTTCAATAACAAATATAATCGCCTTTTCAGCATACCCCTCGCCATACATTTCCATCGCTACGGGAATGGAAATGTACGACGACATCGCTCGTCGTACATTTCCATTCCCATTGGAAATGTACGACGAGCGATATGCCAAAATACGCCAAGCCAAATAACGCTTCCGCTTTTATAGCTGAGTCTGTCGGACACATAATTCTATCAACAATATTTGTAAAAACTGAAGACGTTTATGAGGACAGTAATCTGGTTTTTAAAAGTACAAATAATCTTTTAGCTCCAATTTAGAGAATTTTCTGTTCAATTTTGGGCAATGTCAACCTTCATTCATTATCAAACGTATATTATCCAAGTATTTTTTTTAATTCAACCTCACCACGATTTAAAATCCGTGATCTTTCATTATTATTTTGTTCAATATTAAATAGGTTGTTATTATTTTACGTCGTAATTTATTTGATTAGATGAAACTATTATTATAAACTGTAGATAGAATCCCTTTCTTAAAGGAGAAATTATAATTTTTGAAAGGTAAACGTGAAGTGGGAATTCTGTGTTTGTTTTTTTTTCGGAATTTTAGCGAAATCTCCGAATCTAACTGCCTTCATTGATATTCTTAGCACTAGTCCACAATCAGAAAACAAGCAAAACGCGTGCTTGATAGTTGTTTACCGTTTACATTTGACAATTCATCCCTCTTACAACATGGGTCAATTCCCACCTTCTTTCTTTAAAAAAAACCCTCCACACAACACCTGTAAAGATTCCTAGAGAAGGGAAATCTTAACACCTGTGTGAAGTCCATAGAAATATTTTTTAAAGGCAAACGGTGCTAAAAGATACTAAAAGTTTGAAATATTTATTGTAGGGGAAAGAATGCAGCTATATGATTATTTATGTTTTAAGTTTTCTAGTGAAGCGCCGAAACACGAGTTTGAAATATTATTTTATCGATTCATTGAAATAAAATTATGAAACCAATATTTTTTTACTATTTCCATGATGAATTGAAGTGAAATAGGTTCATTGTGTATCTACTGTTGTATTTATAAAATAATTTTAAGTCGTATATTTAAGATGTGATTAAAATCCGAATTCTTTGGTTTAAGCAATTTGTAACATACCTAATAAGATAATTATTTTTTAAGTGTTTACTATTAGAATCGAGTTGATTAATTTTATTACAGTTGTTCAAAATTATGAACCGTCGTGAATGTTAAATATATAAATGCTAGAATGTGATTTTTCACTTATTTTTAAACCATTTAAAAATCAATTTCCATTTAAGAATCCTGTAAAATATTTGCTATAACCTTTATGAATACTACTAATGTGAATCGAAACTCATCCGAATTATTGTAATAATTATTGATACCTATATGATAATCATTATTATATTATATATTTTCTATAATCTTTGTATTATGTTCTAACAAGACTTTACAAAAAATATGTATATATTTATACTACGTATATATGGTGCATGTCCATCAAAAAGCTAAGAAATTATTTTCCATGTTTGTTCGATCGCATATGATGATGTTGTAATATTACATTACAAAGTGTTATATAGGTTCATGTGAAATAGTTAAATATTTTTTACAATTATTTCACACCTGTTTTATTCAATTGTCACATCGTCTGAATGAATTGCAATCATGTAAATCGTATTTCACACTCATACAGAATAATTTCAAGTGAAATTTCTACTTCAAAATTATAGGTAAACTCAGTATCGCCCTCGCTAAAGGTCATCAATCAAGAAATCAAAAGACTGTTTGAGATGGCTTTAGACGTGTTGTAAAGATCACATCTGAAAATACAGGAACTTCCCAACCATCCTATTTCGCATCTCGTTACCTTCTCACCTCCCGTCAGTCTCACAACACACCACTATTGAGGATGTCATGGTCCCACTAGCTCCGGACGGCCTTGTGCAGTATACATATGAAGAAAAATAAGTTTATTAACAAGCAATTTTATCAAAACACATTTAATAAAAATGCTTTTCTTTTTTCGTTGCCCTATTTCATATGATATATAGATACAAGTTTGTGACTTCCGTCCAATTGACAAAGAGTTCGTATAAACGTACCTTTATGTTTATTCTTCCCACACCTTCCAAAACAATGAATAACTTAATTTCGCATTTTTTATTTAAAGTACACAAAAAATGTTTTTGAAACAGTTTCGACTTTCCGCCAAGATCCATTACGCATTGCACTAATTCCGCCATTTTCATAAATTTTCGGAGAAATGGGTGTGTGTGCGTGAGTACCACCATAATTTGATAGAATGCATTGTCATCGACAACGAGTCTATCTGCCGAATTTCTGATCGATCAGATATCTAGATGTGGGTTAATTACCACTTCCAAGATTTGCATTCATTCATTCAAACGAAAACAAAATCGAAATTCAAATACATAGATGTATTTAAAAAAAGTTTACATTTATGTTAATTTTTTATGATTAATGATTAATGAGTCACCCCTGAAGTTTCGCAGTATGAACGTAAAACGCTGAGTACAAAAAAATTGTAAAAATCAGTCATCACATTTTTTAATTACTTCTTTAAATTTATTAAAACATATTCACAAGCAGTCGATTGTTATTCTGCAGAAGAATAATTAAAAATAATAACGAAAGGAGGTAATGTTTATGGCAATGTTAAATTTTAAATAAATAACTACATAATTATAAATTATATGTAATTTCTCTCCAAAGCGTTAAATATTTACTAACCTACCTATTAAGATTTATAATATTATTGTGTTTTATTAATATTTTTAATGCATGCCAATATTAACGTAAAAATTTCTTTACATAGTTTTTTTTTTATATGATGCTATGAATTGTTGGAAAAAAGCTTTTAAAGCCTTCTAAATGTGATATTAATTTAAATACTTAATTAAAAAGGGTTCTACTAACATTCTTCAGTGTTAATTATAGTCCCATTTTTATTTTTTAACATATTTATCACAGTTAAGATGTATTTTTTAAAATATCAAATTTAAAAACAGTTAATGTAACATACCTACTACAAAGAGACGGTCAGTGTTTAAAAATTATACAACTCTTTCAAGGTTTACGTCCAAATTTTAATGACTTAAGTATGTATGTATCTATTATTTATAGGAAAATGTGGAGAAATTGTATTAGGTTATTTGTACAAGAAATTTTATTAATATTGCATGAAGCCAGTTCATCTTTGACCGTCAAGAATTTTCTTTATGTTTGAACATTTATTACTATTGTAATGTAATTCCTGTGGATGCTTAGATTTAAGTATTTAACTAATAAGAGACAATTTTGTGTTATATCGATCAGTGTTCGTTTTATTGCTTTATAATAATTAAGACAGTGTAAATTTTCCGTCTCCAGTCTCAATAAACATACTAATGTAAGTATAAATTGTACCATCGTCTACAAATAAATAAAGTTTAAAACTTGATTTTTTATTTCTCCCAATTTTTTTTTGAAAAATAACCATGGACAATATCGTCACCTTAAAGCAATACTGAGATATCTTCGAAAAAACCACTTTTGAGTTAAGTATGCAGTTCGATGTAAAATTGTGAGCTCTACAAGATACATTGCTGGGATATTTTGAAAAATAAATGCCCGAGTTACAAGTAAAATCTCAGTATTGAGATATTTCTAGATTTACGTTTACGATTTAACGTAACGAAATACGAATATTATGTCTATGAAAATAACCTATGAAACCACATTTCAGAACCATTTTCTAGCTAAAAATCAGAAAAGGAACATTCAAAGTTTACTATAAAATTGTAGAAAATTTTACCATACCGTATCTAGATGTTGATGATAGGTATTAATTATTTATTTATAATTTACGGCACTAGTGCCATTTACATACATAAGTTTTTTTTTTATATACACAGACATAGATAGTACAGTATTAAATTTTGATGAGTGAAAATTATATATAATTATATTGAAACATAACAAATAAAATAATAACAACTTTAAGAAAGATGGAAGCAAAAACTAACCTGTTATACAGTGACCTCTTTAAAATGTTTAATTAGTGTAGCTTTATACTTCACAAGGGGTATATTAAGAATATCGGCGATTTTAGCATAAAAGTTACCAAGTGTTTGCAACCTATTTATAACTGAGTTATATCCTGAGACTGTGGTATAATTGTCACAATAATACATACTAGAGGACCTCGATCTAATGGTAGGTACTTGAAATTGAATCAACATTAATATATCAAGGTAATTTAAAAATTTATAAATTTAATTCTAAAACATTAATATAATTATGAGATACAAATGAAAAGAATCGAATAAAGTTCAGGTTTTCAATACGATTTATTAACATTTCTAAAAATACATCGATCGTTCAGTTTATTAGACAAATTTGGAATAACAAGGTTCCATTTGTTGCTTTAACGTCATGCGATAATGAACTCTAGGGTAGCTTACCATAGATCCCATAACCGCGTGAAGTTTCCGAAACAGATGGAACCTTGTTATTCCAAAGTAGACGTGGGCAAAATTGAATGAATGATTTGAATGAATCAATTCAATCTTGTAACACACTCGATCTGATTCTCATTTTCAGAAGGAATTAAATCTTCATTCCTTACAGATTTTTTAAACGGCACCATATTTTTATTTCTATTTATTTTACATTAAAAAAATATTTTATGTTAACGATTTACATATTTTAATGCTTCGTAGAAATTTTATTTAATATTATTCTGTATGTTTACTGCGCGGTTAAGTTACCTATAAGCGCGCGCCGCGAAGATTCCGGAGGTAATGTGCTATATGCATTGTACTACCTCTATCACGTATAGTATATCCCGCGCCGAAAACCCATAGGTCAGAGAGTCCCCACACCTCCAGCCCAGGCGACAAAACGTTGCGAGTCGAACGAAGTAGTTCCGAGTTCCGAGCAACGCACCTCTCTTTTACAGTCCCATATGTCCCACTCATTCATTGAATTAATAAATGTATTCCTTATTCAGTTGTGTCGTCATAGTCCTACAAGTCTCTCCGGACCGAAGCGGTCAAACCCAGTCTCTGTGTCACTTCTGTTCCACTAATTCAACGAATGAGAGAAATAAGTAGGATCGCCTCTTTTCAAATCCCGCTCCCATGATCGAGTATGTACTGCCTCTGTTGAAGTGAGTCGTTAGGTTCGCGGAACGCAAGTAAATTAAGTCACAGCAAGTCAAAAGACACTTGCTAGTCGGAAGTTCCTAATCCAATCCTTAACGACCGCTGCGAATCGGTTCGTCGTTAGTCCCCGCGCAGCGGAACCGTCAATTTAGTTCCCAGTCACAAGTCCCAGGCAAGACACAAGACACTGCTCAAAAGATACAATTCATTCTCAATGCCTGCCGCAAATCCGTTTGGGAGTGCAGTGCGATTTCCCCGTGGGCCGAGCCGTCAATTTAGTTACATCGTAGGTCGAAGACTTCCGATTTCGAGCCCTGCGTAAATTGGGTAGAATGTGTTTTATATTCGATCACGCGAAGCGGAACTATTTTAAGTTTAAAATAAATATAATAAAATTAGTAAAACTGTTTAATTTGATGATTTATTTGATTTATTATATTCTGGATATAACTACTTATAAAAATACATTTTTCTATCGGTTTTGCTGTCATAACATCACATTAAAAAATTCAAAAGCCCGTAGTCGTGGTTTTCGTCGATCAGTGTCTAATTTTTTTTATTTTATTATTATATATATCTATATAAAAAATATATATATATTTTTTTTTTTTTTGGGAATTTTATGAATTAAAGGATCGAATGAAAGGAATCAGATCAAAAGGCCGAGGGAATCAGACTGAATCGATTCACTACTGTGAATAAATCTGCCCATGTCTATTCCAAAGGGTCGAAATAGGAAGTTTTAAGATAATGAGGACAGTCATATTTGAATGCTCACCATAAAGCAAATAATGTTATTTACACGTATATATATAAATATGCTATAAAATAACACCGAGAGGCATAACGGTCATACATTAGTATGACATTTTCAAATATTCTACTAGTGACCCAGAAAACATCAACATTTTGTTTAATTCACTACAAGTCTTTCTGCATTATAATTGATTTGGTGGTGTTTATGAATAATCTGAGTATTGGACCAGAGGCCCTAGCACGCTTGCTCTATATCATTCGGTAGGATAACTATCGGTAACTTCTCATCGTTCCCTAGGACAACTGCAGATCTCAAACGTACAAACGACAGTTGATATCGAATATATTAAGGACACTTAGTCATTGTGAACTGTCACCTATTCGTTTGCGATCTGCAGTTGTCGTAGTGAACGATTAGAAGTTACCGATAGTTATCCTATCGATCGTTATAAAGCAAGCGTGCTAGGGCCTCAGATAGAGGGTACACTTTTACATATAACTGCATACTCGACTCAAATTTAGATTTCTCGTAGATAATTCAATAATGGACGGTCAATATTTTAAAAAAACGACCCAACTTTGTGAATTATTTCTATTTTCCCAAATATGCAAAAATCAGTTTTTTTTTAATAATGTGAATAAAATGCATTGATAAGAAATTGTAGTCATCGGGACATACCTATAACATAGTTGGCTAAATGCAGCTAATTGGTTTGGGCCTATACTTCATATTCATACTGTGCGAGCCCCTTTGTGGCGCGGACCCACAGGATGCATTCTTAAGGGGATACCCGGCGGTGATTTTTCCATACAAACGTATTCCCTATTTATCTCTCTGGATTTTAACCCTAGAGAAAATATTATTTTAACATAAAATAGATATCAACTACTAGCGTGTCTGTACTTTTTGTTTTTTTGATAAGTTACTTTTTATAGAAGTTATGACCTTCCAAAAATCAATAAAATTGACTGGTTTAAACGCCGTCAAAAGACGTTCAGTATACAAACTATACAATGTTTTTTTAAAAAAAGCAAATCGTACAGACATAGAATAGTTTTTTCTTATGTAGATAGTAAAAAAAAATTGAAAATCAGTCCACTTTTGGAGGAGAAAAGTGGGAAATACAAAACCTCGATTTTAGTTAGGTATTAGTAGCCTGAGGTGCATTGTCTTTTTCGCTCAATATCCGGTGGACTAAGAGCAACAATTTAGTAAAATCTATTTTTCAAATTTCTCCACCACCAGGTTTCATCTTAATTGCACGTAAGTATGGCCTTGCACGCCCTACAGTGAGGCATGAAACTGGCTGAGAATTACTCTGCAGTAGAAAGAGTAGGTACTTGTATGAGATTCCTGAAATGTGAAGAAGAGGTGTCTGGAGAATAAATCATGCAAGGTGGATAGATACCAGGAAGTTAGGAATGGCAGAAAGACAAATCAGAAGAAATTAAAACAATTAATAAGTAAGTAGGTAGGTACCTATCTAATTGAATATTAGACGAGTACCTTTGTACGATAAATGCATATTTATTTATAGCTGAAGCAAATCCTGTATACGTATTATATGTCCCCGGCGATTGCGAAATGGTTAGTTCATTAGTTTTCACTTAGGGCCGTCTGTTTCAACGCTAGCTACAGTAAAAGTTAAACTGGCACATTGGCCAGAAGTAGAAGCCAGAAGAAGAAGAACTTACGAAAAAACTTACAAGTGTAAAGCTATCCAGTTTAACTTTTACTGTAGCTAGCGTTGAAACAGACGGCCCTTAGATATAACCAGATACATAGGTAGGGAAGAAGATTGTGGACAATTGTGCCACGAGTCGCAGTGGCAGCTCGTGACTTTTGGGTGTGCTAGAGTTCTAATATTTAAAAATGGCAAATACTGATGTTGTTGTACCCGGAAACTATTTTTTTTCTTGGAAATTTGTTTTTTGTATGAAGATTTTCAGGAAATTTAAGTTTTGCAGTGCACTCCCCACGGATTTCCTAAGAAATCTTAATACAAATACAACAACATCAATAATGCCATTTTTTATATTAGCACTCTAACACACCAAAAGTCACGAGAGTAGTACTAATGCGAATAACTCGCTTACTATAATATCTTACTAATTAGGGCTCCCTATACTGACTGTCTTCGGAGTCAGCTAACCCAGAGGTAGAAAATACTCATTGAAACCCTTTTGGTAAAACGAAGGGTAAGGGAACAATTAGGTTTCCTTCGGGAGAACCAATACAGGTGTAACCTATTTCTTAGTGAACTCATATAAGATATTGTCAAAGTTTACACTCGCTTACTATTGATAAAGTGATATAAATAAATGGCGGTCTGGAGACTATCTCCTGCAAGATGCCCGCCGTCATCAGCGCTGACCTCCGTCTCAATGAACCCAGATATGCCACCCTGCCCAATATTACAACAGCGCCCTTGAGGTGATTTCTCACAAAAACGGCGCTATACAAATTATCCAATTATTATTATTATTATTAAATAGTGTTATACTTGCGAATTGATTGTAACCAAAATAAATATTAATTATGTTCATCGTTAAAAAAGTGCATTTGTTTGATTTTCCAATTACAATGGCGCCCAACTAGTAGCAAATCAATTCGCGAGTTTTAGAAGTTCATAGGATCAGTAAAATCAGTGGAAGCTGTGAAAATTTCGCTTACAAAGAATGCGATTACGTTGAAAAGCCCAAAATATATCGTGTAACGCAATGTCTTTTATGCCCCGTTCTGACTGGGCAAGTAATTTAGACGAGTAGCGAGTAACTCGCCTCTTGACTGACCAAAATGTTACTACTAAATTTATGGTGTTCAGACACGTTTAGTTACTAAAATACTCACTACTCGACTAAACTACTAGCCTAGTCTGTATGGGCCATAAGTGTAGACAAGAAATAATGTCAACGAAATGGTTCGTCACAACCAAAGGACATTTTTCGATGAATTCCCAGTTGATAATACTACTGAGGAAATTCAGTTGAATATGATACATATATGAGCTTCTCAGTCGATTCATACAGAAGAAAATACCTAGGCCCTCCATTCATGCGGGGAAACAGCATGATGGTTAATTAGTTAGTTATGCGAATAATGTATTACGCGATAGCCGCCGCTAAAAATCAGACAAATAATTAAAAAAAGCACCAATGTAACGAATAACAAATTAAAACAAATTTCACGACAAATCGGTACTTGTTCTAAATTACTTAAAATGTACGTTTTTTTCAATTACGGTGTTTAATTTTTAAGCCAGAGATGTACCAGTTGAAAAAAAATTGGTGGACCTTTGAATGAGCACTCTTGCTTTAAATAGGTATGGTTTTTTTCTGATATTTACAAAGTTCGAAACGAGTGCGACTCGAAAAGTAATGTTTCGATATTCATATTTCTAAACATCACATCACTAATTCATAGACAAAATGACAAAATTACGACTTCACTAGCTGTCAAAAGTTAAATGTGGGAATTTGTTAAGTTGTTTGTTTTTGATTTAGAGATTAAGTTTATTTGAGGCGTTTATACAGTTTTTCGAAATAATATTAAATAATAAAGTTGTTGTTGTAGATTATTTATTGTGGAACAATTATATTAGGACAGCTGTCTCGTATTCAAAGACATATATTTTTTTGAGGTTAAGGTAATAAAAACTTTCTTAGTATTGTTTACTGTTCGAAATTGTTAGTACTTATCTACTTTTATTTAATGGTTACAATTATCTCTTTCTACCAAATAAAAAAAAAACAGTAAAATAGTTATCTTTTCTCTAATTGAGTATTATTTTAATTTGCAACACAAGCAACAAGTATGACATCCTTCAATTTGTAAAGAATCGGTGTCTGGCGAGTAATGGACGGTTTTTTATCCATTGATTAAACAATTCTTTTTTTAGGCAAAATGTCCAAACCTGCTAAAGTTGATGACAAGCTTCTTCACTACGAAACATACATCAACAATGTACTGAAAGAAGATTTGAAAAAAATCGACCAGAACTTACAAAGAGTAAATGCTGAAATTGTCGAATTCGCCCAAATAAAACAAACACTAGAGCTGCTGCAAAACACCTCTGACTTTCCAGATGGATTTAAAACTCAAGTCGATGTGGGATGTAATTTCTTCATAGAAGCTAAAGTACCCGATACTTCGTCCATGCTCTTTGATATCGGCCTAAATCATTTCTTAGAATTTACAAAAGAAGAATCCGAAAAGTTCGTAGATCTGCGCATCAAAGCGCTGGAGAAAATGTCCACAGACTTGCGAGAAAGTAGTGCAGTAGCAAAAGCACATATAAAACTTATGCTCTTATTCATTGGACAACTAGAAAACTTGCACACAGAATCAAAGTCATAATAAAATTAATTACATTTATGGTTCAGTTGATTAAAGATCATTCTTTGACCTTCCAGCGAATGTGAATCAATTAAACAATTTGTCAAATTGATGAAATGGGCCCTCAACAAGGATGTGATTTTAACAAACTGCATGCAATTATATTCAATGAATCGCTGTGTATATAAACTCCGCTGGAGAGAGCATTTGTACTATTTGCTTGTTAGTTCGTAGTTTGCGTAGTGAAGTCAATCAGATCCTACAAAGTTACAAAGTAAATAATTTGCATTTGAAATGAGTACAAAAAGTAATTTGATTAAGTTAGATATTAATAACAATGAGGGAACCGGTTCTGGTGGCATTAAAGATGATTGGTTTGTAAGTCTCCCCGACGTTAAGAAACACAGTGAGTTCCTGGGCAATGTCTTCCAATTGTTGACCGAGGAAGCGGTGTTTGAAGGCACCAGCAGGTCACAGCCGGTGACGCGATGGAGAGATCCTAACTACTTAAAGAAACTCATCGACTTTGAGCCTTCGGAAGACCCAGAGAATGAGGAATATCTCCTGAAGGCCATAAAACACACTATTGCTTACAGCGTAAAGACGGGCCATCCTTACTTCGTCAATCAGCTTTTTTCCGGGTAAGTAATCAATCTATTTTTGATTGCAGCTATCGTGTGATTTGTATATAAAATGGCCACCCATAAATCATAATGGGGGGGTCCGATGCTCTGCAGGAAACCCGCTGGCACAGCGCGGGCGTAAACTGTGTGAGTTTAATAATAATAATAATAATATTTGGCTAATTTATATAGCGCCGTTTTCGTGAAAAATCACCTCAAGGGCGCTGTACAAATAAACTAAGATTTATAATTATAACTAGGACTTGGATCTAAGACTTATAGCTAGTGACTTACGACTAAGACTTATAACTACTGACATAACTAGTGACTTACATTATTACATATTTACACCTGTGACTTAAAGTTAGAGATTCACAACTAACATAGGTACTTATATTTAAAATTACGTGTTTTGGTTTTTGCCAGGGTTGTCACTGATAACAGTGATAACATTAAAAACCACATAACAAACAAAACTCTGTAAGTATAGGCACAAACAGGTAACGTAGAAGTATTTTACACATACATATATTATACATTCTACATATTATATACATATTATATATTACATGCACTTTTTAATATTTTTTGGCGCCAGAAGAAGAGGGAAGTTCTTATATAATACATTATAATTTTTGACACGGTTGTAAAAATTAACTTAATGGGTTAGCTAGATTTATAGGCAGTTTGAATTCGTGACTATGGAGTATTCTTCGTATAATAAGTTTATTGTATATTGTTTCTTCTTCACATTTTAGGTATAACAGTTTACAATACAATTTTTAACCTCACTAGGACAAGCCTGTGTTGAAGTTAACAATTATTTACTTAAAGTAACAAAATAACACAAAAGGAAAAACAAAAATAATACTTCAAAAAACACAAAATAATATAGGTAAAATAAAAATGATACTTCAAAGAACAATATTGTTACACAGATAATGGACAAGCTAAAGGCCCTTGGCACATTACAATGTAAACAAAGTAGGGTGACCATAGTTGATTTGAATTTTGAAGGACTAAGATAAATAATAAATATATGTATATAACATATTATGCTATTAATTTAGCACAACAAAGATGAAAAAATGGTTTAGACAATAGAATACCTATACTTTTAATTTATGAAGGACAAAGATGAAAAAATTAATTGGCAATCCTCGGCAAACAAAAATAATTTGAGATTCTTTTTAAAAGTATTCAAGGAATTAGATGACTTTACATATTCTGGAAGGCTATTAAATAAGAGTGGAGCCTCTTATTTAAGTATGTCTATTGTTTATGTAGTATTCTTTGTAAAGTGATGATTCGTGTGCAAGCACTAGTAATAACATTGATTGACAAGTCAATATCAATATAATAATTTAACTTGATGATCCCAATAGCTTTGCTGTTTGGAATTTTTTTTAATTATTAACATCCTTTTTAGGAGTTTTTACATAGGAATATTAAAAATTATACATAACTGAACTGCCTTAGTAACATCGTTTGTATTTATTTAGTGATAAATTGAAGATGTCCATAAAGCAATGCAAAGATGTCATCTTTTTTCTTCTTATTTTTCATTTGTTCAATAAGTTCACTTTATTTTTTAAAGATTCCCTTTGGGCAAAGCCTTACCTTATAGTTTATATTCTTCTAACCAATCATCTAAGTCTGGTACTGCAAATTGGCAGATGGAAAAATGTCACTGTCAAGAGATTGAAATTTATACATAAAGAAATTCAGCATTTGTGGAGGAGACCAAATCCCAACTTATGGCTGGTTTGGACTAAGCTACTAGTTTAGTCGCGTGGCGAATAATTTAGTATCTGTACATGTCCGATCACCATAAATTTAGTGGAGTAGTTTAGTCAGTAAGAGTCAATTCATTTTGTTCTATTTTTTCAGGCGAGTAGCGCCCCCCATCACGTGTTACTGCTCACTGGCTCAGCCACTAAACAAGTTCGAACCCGTTGTTTTAGTAGAGTTCATTAGTAGCCGCAGAAATGTCGTCTCGTTGGAGCGAAAATGCTACTCTAAAATTAATTAATTAACACCATTTATACAACATGAGTGCCTGTAGAATTAATCCATCAATTCATTTTATTAATCCATTTTTGTTTCTATACTTTCTTTACTTTCATCTTACTAATTTCTTCAATATCAATAATACAAATATTCAAGGATAATACATTGAAACAATTAAATTTTAATTCATCTTCATGACATAAATTTAAACATCAAAATTATCTATTTTCCACACATTAAATGCATAATAATTATATTTACAAAGGGATAAAATATTTTATTAATCTTCCCAAAGAAGTAAAAAAAAAAAAAAATTGATATTATTCAAGAATAAAAACTGAACACTCATAACATCATGAACAAAAAGCAGTGACTTCATTTCAATTCATATTTATATTTTTTAATGTTAATACAAGATATTATAATACTTAAGATATTATATAATAATAATAATAAAATATTACCATTTATTATTTTGGCTACTGGCATTATACCTAGCTCTCTCATTAAAAATTTATGTGTATTAGATTTGTCAAAGAATTTATATATAAAAATGCAAAAATCAGTCATTTTAAATACATGTAGGATTACGAAAGATTTTTAAAATATTTATATTGAGGGATCAGTAGGATTTATCAGTCCAGTTAGGAGTTCTACCGAGCCGAACTCTCTGATATGAAAATATCTGGAGTCGGTGAATTATTTTTCCATTTGGTCTCTGGTGGGTTGACGTGTTGTTCTTGTATTGTTTTGTATTTATTATACTTAAATGGTACAATTGCATAGCATGGATTGACTAGATCAGGGGTCCTATCCGGGCCGTATCCGACCCGCCAGTGTCATCCATCCGGCCCGCGACATCTTATGACCAGTGTCATCAATCAGGCCCGCGACCGCTAATGGCTAAGACCTTGCTCAGAAGGAGCGAATTCGTTGCGAATTTTTTCATGCGAATATATATGCTCGTTGGCGAGGTACTGGGCACCAATACATTGCATCCACAAGTATCGCGCGAAAAATACGTACAACTTCACGTGAATCTAGAAAATGTGACGTCATCATTCTTTTGCGAACTAGCGTCGAGCTCTCATCGGTGCATTTTACAAAATAAAACAGCAAACATGGTGGCTTATGCTATTAAAACATGTAAAAATTATTACAGTATTAAATTCCATAGGTAAGCATTATTTTACAACATTTTAAGCTTATTCGGATCATATAATCAGTTTAACCGCTTGGACACATAAGCTTGTTTTCACGATAATTTAAAGTAGGTAGACCTAGGAATGACGTATGGCCCGTACCTGAGTTATTAATAACATATACTACGACATCGCGATATATCTGGCGAGGCATTTCTCGAGTGTGCTCGTCGCTGTTTACTGGGGCAAGTAAATTTTGAAACATTTGTAACAGTGTCTTAACTAAATACAGCAACAAAATATTTGACTCTGAAAATAGCTACGAACTTTACTTTGCCATATTTGAACTTCGGGAGTTTGTTCAAAACGTGGCGAGCAATTCACGCTCCCATGTAAAATGGTCTATTCGTTCAAAAGCAGATTTTACTTTTAAGAACTAAATGGTGATATTATAATGCAAGATGCCTGTATACTGTCAGATTGATTTATTGACGAATCACAGTCAACTCACCATTCCGCGTTCCGCTACAGTTGGTGTTTACCCCTGGCCTGTATGTTCTCGTCTAGTAATATTCATATGTCTATGAAAAGTACACTCTGTAATATTATTTTTTTACTACTAAACCAATCTCAAGAACTAGTTCGCTTCACTAGCGCAGAAATATTGAAAAATATGTTATTCACTATTTCTTTTTATGCCATCGTATTATCTAATATTGTAACAACATTATAATTTAGATAAATTGATTTATATTTTGTATTTCAATTGCTTAAAAGTTGTGTTTTAATTGATTTAGGGAGTTTCTCCCAATAGCTTATCCATACTACAATGAATATTTTTTGATATAAAAATAAAATACTTGCAATAGTTAGAAAATTCGGCCAACTTATCCAATATATAGCCACTATTCATAGGTTCGAGTACCGAATAATAAACTCCGACTTAATAAATAAATAAATCGTAAATCGAAAATAAACTTATTAGCAGGATGGTGAGAAACCCCCTTAGATTCAAGTAATTTAGATTTTCTAAGCTATTCTACATCGTAATAAACATATTGGTTTAAGATATTTGAATTATTATCAATCTTTTCAGATGATAATTAATAATAATATTATAATAGGTTAATCTAAAGTACCTTAAAACCTTTTTAAATTACAATACAATTTCCAGCCTAGACCCATACGGCTTGGCAGGGCAGATGGTCACCGATGCCCTGAATGGCTCCGTCTACACCTACGAGGTGGCCCCGGTGTTCAGTCTCATGGAGAGCAGCGTCCTGCAGAAGGTCAGGACAATGGTCGGCTGGGAAGCGGCCGGGGATGGCATCTTCTGTCCCGGCGGTTCCATTGCTAACGGAATCGGTATCAACTTGGCGAGATATTCCTACGACAGTGATATTAAGGTAAATAAATCATTTCAAACAAGGAATGAGAGGAAAATAATAACCAATCACTTACAAAGGCAGCATCTGCGAAGCAATACCTCGAGGTAATTAACAATAAACGACAAATACGAAATGAAAATGATATTTTTCTTCACAAAAATAAATTAATAACACCAAAATTGTGCTTCTATGATGGTACTAGTTCCTTCTTCTTAATCCATAAACCAAAAACATTCAAACTTGCACACATTATTTTCTATGCTCAAAACAGTTTCCAAATAGTAGCGACAGTTCATCTTGGTAGGAAGGTGAGAATCCACCATATTCTGATGGTCTGAATGTTATCTGATAAGACATGCGAGGGTCGATCAATAAATACCCGTGTTAGGAATGAAGATTCCAGTTTTTCCCTTTTTTTTTCAACGTAATCCCTTTTTAGGTTGATACACTTTTCCCAAAGTTTCTGTCATTTCTTTAACCTCTCAAAAATAATGATTTGTTAAAGTGTTCAAAATGTGCTTCTGTCTCGGCTGTAACCTCCTCGTTTGAGCTGAATTTTTTCCCCCCGAGTCATGTTTTCATGTTGGGGAACAGAAAGTCGCAGGGAGCCAGGTCAGGCGAATACGGTGGATGCAGCAGCAATTCGTAGCGCAGTTCGTGCAATTTGGCTGTGATAGTTTCGGACGAATGTGCCGGTGTGTTATCGTGGTGAAACAGCATTTTTTTCTTAGCCAAATGGAGCTCTGTCTCCTTCAATTTCTTATCGAATCGGTCCAATAATTCACTGTAGTACTGCCACATGATTGTTCTTCCTTTCTGCAAAAGTCTATTAGGATTGTTCCCTTTGAATCCTAAAAAAATCTTGGCCTTAACCTTTCCGGCCGATGGAATGGTCTTTGCCTTCTTCGGAGCAGATTCACCCAGAAAAGTCCATTGTTTTGACTGTCACTTGGAATATGAAAATGTATGTATACAGGTTTCTTCAACGGTGACAACAAAACCTCCAGTGAATTTCGCTTAAAGAGGTACTAACACTGCTTCGACATTGACAGCCTTATCCGCTTGTCGTCCACCGTGAGCAATCGCGGCTGCCATAGGACCGACATCTTTCTTAATCTTAACTTACCCCTGTAAAATATTAATTGCCGTTCCGTACGACAGCCTACGGCCTCGGATGCTTCACGCACTTTAATTCGGCGATCAGCGAGAATCATTTCATGGACTTTTTCACGATTTCCTTGGTAACCAAGTCTGCCGGGCAGCCTGGCCGCTCCTCATCAAAAACTGATGTACGACCATGTTTAAATTCATTGAACCAATATTTCACGGTTGTCGTAGATGGGGAAGGGTCCTAATAGACATCAAACTTTGCTTTTATTTCTTTGCATTTTTATCCAAACAAAAATAGAAAGTGAATTACGGATCAATAATACTGTTTTTCCATTTTATCGAAAAAAAAGTTTGAGACGACTGGCTGCCAAATAAAAACTTACTTATGAATCAGTCTGAAATTTAGTATGGTGTCGTTTGACAGATGACAGTACGTGACGATAATGTCGACTTCCCTGTGCAACGCTACCTATCTTCAAACACTGGTACTTATTGAACGACCCTCGTACAATAATAATTACTGTGTATTTTTTTTCAGAAAAATGGTATATCCAGCCTGCCCCGTTTAGTGATATTTGCATCTGTTGACGCCCACTATTCCATTAGGAAGATGGCAGCGTTACTTGGTATTGGAGAGAGCAACGTTATACTTATCAACACGGATGCCACCGGCAGCATGGATGTCAATCATCTGCAAAGCTGCATCAACATCAGCTACCAGAATGGTAAAATACACTCAGTTATTCTTACGCTTCATTTTACGACAACTACTATAATCTACAGTAAACATTGTGAAAGCCAACCTATCATTTAATTAGTGATTGAAGTTGTATCGCTTAAAAAATATGTAGCACGTTATAAATATTAGGCTGCCTACACACACGCAATCCGAACTTGGGAACCGAACCACAAATTATGGAAAAGCAATGAAGCCACCGCAAACAGCGTGAAACGCCTCTTGCCGTTGTTTCGTTCCTTTCTTATAATTCATGGTTCGGTTCGCGTCTAAGTTTGCAAATGTTTACACAGCATTAGAGATAAATTTGAATTTACCTGGTCGTAAGTGTTAAAAAACTAAATATGTAATATTATGTAGTATTTGTAAATAGTTAATTTTAGCCTCTTTTTCCAATGGAGTCATGTGCACCTCTGAATTCAACACATGTTCTATTCTATCCAATCTTCTATCGACTCAGCTTTGACTTTGATTTTTCTGCCGATAGCTCAAAATGTTTTTTATGGTGCTTGCCTTATGCGTTGTCCATACGGTGACAGTATGTAGTTGAATAGTTAGTGTTAACTAAAACGTCTATTAGAATTTGTATTCACTGGCATTGCATTGGCACTGGACAAGCCTTGCTGACAAATGTCTGATTAGTGAGCTTGTTCTGTTTGCAATACGATTAATTCTCTTGTATTTATTTAATTTTCGAGTAATTTTACGCCACTAGGTGACGTCCCAATAGCTGTAATAGCAACTGCCGGTACCACAGTACTGGGAGCGTTTGATCCTCTCCCGGTCATCGCAGACATCTGCCACGTACACAGCATCTGGCTGCACGTGGACGCCGCCTGGGGAGGAGGCCTCTTTTTCTCCAAGACTCATATTAATAAACTCCAAGGAATCGACAGGTACATCTTTATCTTTATACAGGTGTATCGGTACGTACCCGACAAACTTTAACCAGTGACTCCTGACATTATTTGAAGTAAAAAATTGAAATAAAATTTAAGGATCCGGTGACATTTTTGATGTTTTTTTTTTTTTTGCAAAAACATAAAAAAGTTGTAGGTTTTGGATAGTTGAGGGCAAGATAAGAGGTCGGGCGGTTACTCGGCTGAGTGACCAGTGACGACATGCAGAAGAATTTTTTTGTTGGATTTTGAAGAAAAAAAAATATCATCGAAAAAGTCACCGGAGACCAAAATATCGTTTACATTTTTTACTTCAAATAATGTCTGGAATCACTGGTTAAAGTGTGTCGGGTACGTGCCGATACCCCCTGTATATAAAGATCTCGCATCACGATGTTTGTCCAAGCCCTGAAACTTAACCGATTTTGATGAAATTTGGCTTACTGTGTGTAATTTGGTCCAACTTAAAAGGTAGGATAGTTTTTATCTCGATTATTGACTTCACAATATTTATTATTGCGAATATGTTCATTAAATGTTTGTTATACGACAGTGATTTGAAATTATTTGTAAGTTCCATAAGTTTCTGACAGATGTGAGTTAATTTATTGACACAACACTTATTTATCTAGGTTAGGTAACCATTTAGTAGATGGCAATGTGTTTCTTTAGCCACAGCAAGGCATGGGCGGGTCAGCTAGTAATATTATAAATATTCACACAAATATGAATTTCACGAAACAATATTACACTGAACGGGATTACACGTCCCTGTACTACTAGTTATTGCAATCAACCAAAAAGAAATTTGGGATCAAATGTTTATAGGTTTTGTAGGAATTACTATTTAAGTTGATATTTAGGTAATTCCAGGAATTTTGGTTACCTATTCTGGCAACGGGAAAGTAAAGTCAGTTAATGTATGTCTTATTTCAGGGCTGATTCGCTGACCTTCAATCCCCACAAGTTGCTGGCCGTACCCCAACAGTGCTCCATCCTGCTGACCAGGCATCCCACCATCCTGGCCGCCTGCCACTCCGCCCAGGCCTCCTACCTCTTCCAGCCAGACAAGTTCTATGGACCGGAGCTGGACTGCGGGGACTCCCACATCCAGTGCGGGAGACGACCTGATGTCTTCAAATTCTGGCTGATGTGGAAGGCCAAGGTTACTTAATTATCCAGATGTATAATAGTCCCACCTAGGAGTCAATCTTATGTATAAAAAATAATGTTTATTTGTTTATTCGTATTTTATGGGCTGCCATACCGTTCATCTGATTGCGATGAAACTTTAGGGAGGTAATGAGCTCATAACCGGGATGGTTATAGGATAGTGAGCTATGGCGTTATGAAATTATTTTCTATACTATTCATCCGTTTGCGATGAAAATTTGGTGAGTTATTGTGGACATGCTCGTGAAGGTTTCTATATACTTAGAGATGTTTCTATACTGGTGAGCTATGGCGTTATGAAATTTGCACAAAAAAAGTAAGATTTTATGGAATTTAGCGGCAGGGAAGGGAAGGCAGAAGCGAAACAGGGACGAATGGGAAAGGACACGCAGGGAGAAACAATTTCTTTATTTAAGTTGCATTGCAACACATGCCGGATATCAGCTAGTAACTAAGTAATATGTATTTTTTGAAAATTAATTATTTTATTTTATTCTTATTTTATTATCCAATCCAACAAAAATATAAATAAGTCATTGAAGAAGAATATAATACTAATAAATCTAAACGAAATATGAAAAAGAACAAGACACAGAAAAATATAAAGGTAATGGTCGCAACTGGTAAACCAAACCCAGGATCTCTTGTCTTACTGGGACAAACGCCTTAACTGACTCGGCCATTGGGACCTGTTTATTTTAAGTCATTTTTGTAAAACCTTCAAAAGTTATAATAATAAATTATGCCTATAAAATTGAGTATAAATAAGTACATATTTAAAATATAATGTGTCATGTCTACTTTTGCCACTTATCTTCTAATAAGTGTAATATCAATAGTAAAGAACGATCAAAATGATACAATGTGCTAGGTTTTTAATATTGTGGCATCTGCATACAAATTCGTTTCTTACCCCTAGCTTAACCTCTCGTAGGCCGCAGTCCCCCCGACGGGTCCGGATGTTTAAAGCGATTTTGCCCCTTATGTATAAAGAAATTGTGTGAAGAACAAGGTCCGAATCGCTTGGGCCATTCTCATTCTTGACATTACGAATTACTGGATAGCATTTAGCCACTCCGAATAATTCATATTAATTGCTAAAGATCCGCCGGGCACCAAAGATGGCGGACAAAATGGCTGCCGCTTGATAATATGAGTGCTGTCATATTCGAAGTCTATATTTATTCATTGTTTTTGATATAAATCCATTGTGGAAAGCATAGATTTGACCAAAGATGGCGGACAAAAGAAGTTCGTTTTATCTACATTATTTTGATGTAATTTTTGTATTATATCACAAAAGAAATGTTATAAAAATTGAATTCGTAAGAAAGGTGAGAACTGTCAAATATTTTACGTCGTATTGAAAAAATTTATTTTTGTATGCTGGCCTTCAACAAGTTAAACTTTCTAAAAAAACTGAGTGTATCTGTAGTGACCTACCAAGTAAGGTATGTTTTCTGAATCTGTTACATAATTAGATAGAGTTAGGAAGTCAAATTTCTGATTTGAAGTGATTTTTCACGAAAACAGCGCTATAGAAATTATCCAATTGCTATTATTATATATAGAAATAATTTATTAATTTTGTAAGATCAATTTGATAAATGTCAGTTCTATTTTCAGGCCGGTAAAAACCTTTTTTTATTTAATTAAAAATATAAAATTTCCAATAATAACTTTTCTACGCCCAATTTTGCTCGCTGTTCAATCTTAACTTTTAACCCTTTCGCTCTCAGTATGAGTGTTTAATATTTAGTGCCTGATATTTACATTAATTACATATTCACCCTTTATGTTAACACCTATTTAGCTGATGGATGCACAAACAGTGAGAGAACTCCACGGACTTGAGAACTGTCATTGAAAACACTTGGATAATATTTTATAAGAGTTTAACGCGGTCTTGAAATTCAAGTTTCCGGAAATATTGCTTCTGGTTCAATTCTTGTTAAATGAATTCACAAGGCTTCTCTAACTGTCTGACTAAAAGTAATAACTTGTTTTTTTTTTAATCAATTCTTTGTTTAAAACCACCATGTATTTATTCACTCTTTCAACCGGTTGCGGGAGAACTTCTCCTTTGTCGGGATTCATTTTAGAGAAACAAGATATATTTATATGTAGATTGAAATTTTTAATATCAGTACATAATCAACAAGTTTTTGCAGTGGAGCAGTTTGTAGTTTTGTAGTGAAGCAAATTTTTTTTTTTTTTTAAGTAAAATATAATTTTGTCATCAGAATTTGCCAATCCCCTAATATTAAATGACCAAAGTTTTAATAGAGATACGATGGTAGATATTCTTCATTGTAATAAAAATGTATACATTTAGATAACTTTCAAGCATTAACCTTTTGAAAGCCAGCATAGGAAAAATATTTTTTTTCAATACGACGTAAAAAATTTGACATTTCTCACCTTTCTTACGAACTCAATTTTTATAACATTTCTTTTGTGATATATTACAAAAATTACATGAAAATAATGTAGATAAAACAATCTTCCTAATAATCACTCAAATCTATGCTTTCCAAAATGGATTTATATCAAAAACAATGAAAAAATATAGACTCCGACTACGACTCCGTTCATATTATCACGCGGCGGTCATTTTGTCAGCCATCTTTGATGCCAGCTGCGTCATCGAGAATTAATTTGAATTTTTCGGAGAGGCTAGACGCTATGCAGTATTTCGTTACATCAAGAACGAGAATGGCCCAAGCGATTCTGTCCTTGTTCTTCATACAATTTCTGAATACGTAAGGGTCAAAATCGCTTCAAAAATCCAGACCTGCCGTGGGGACTGCGACCTGCGACGGGTTAAAAATCTAGAATTTCTAAAGTAATAATAAATTATATTATATACAAATATCATTGCATCCATGGTTAGCATCTGCTTTACTGTTAGCCAATTTAGTTACTTTTGAAAATATATTCTGCCAAAATATTATTCATTGCTCTATTTTGGATAATTCATAACTTATTTTGTTCTCTGTTGTTACCACAAGAAAAGAATCCTTGAGCAGTAGTTAAAATGTGGAGCATTTTAGCATTTGTTCACCTTGTATATAGTGATTGTAGTTTTATTTGTTTTTTCTTTATTTAGGGAACTAAGGGATTTGAGCGTCACGTGGACACCATAATGGAAGTATCCCAGTTCTTCAGAGACTGTGTGAAGGAGCGCCCCAACTTCAGGCTGGTGAGCGAGCCGCAGTTTGTCAACGTCTGCTTCTGGTTCATCCCGCCTTCGATGGCTGACTGCTCCGAAGAAGACTTCAACTCCTCGGAAGGGAAAGCCAAGATTCACAAGGTTCACAAACATTTCTTTAGTTTTTCTACATTTACATATACGGTCCAATAAGTGAAGTTTAAGATAGATAGGTGAAAATAAATGAATATTTTTATTTATTGACCTTTTTATGTGTATACATATTGCATTTATTCGAATGTATTTTAAACATTTTTGAAAAAAAATTAATTGCAAAAAAATAATTACGAACTTTACGTATGAATATGAAATAATAAAATAATCAGAGATCAAAAATATCATGAATAAACAATTACATGTTATTTTTATTTCTATATAATATTACAGCGTTCACATAAAGTTATTAATATTTATACATAATAGCTAATAACATAATTTATGAACTTTTTGTTGTGTTGTGTGTAAGGTAGGTTAGTGACTGTGAAACTTATTATTGTTATAATAACAGAATCCTCAAAAATGACTCCTTAAGCGCGGCAGTGTACTGCGAACTGTACAACTTTAAGTTGACGAATGTCGGCTGACGGAAGTCTACCGAATTTCTGCCAAATGAACCCGCAACACCCGCAGTGCGGTGCATCCCTTTCTCTCACCCTTATAATTGAATTTAATTGGGTTTTTGGAAGTTGCGTTGACCTACAACTTTCAAAAAGAAAAAATAACTGCAAATACCGTTATGCTCGAGTTTTTCCACTCAAAAGTTCAAATAATAAATAAATATCTTTTTCATAGTTTAGATTTTACAGAAAAACTCCAATATGGTTTAGGTATGTGGTACTATTTCAAAGACATCATGACGTGTATTTTAGTAAGCAAATTGAGTATTTTTCCTTCCAGATTGGGCCAATAATCAAAGAGAGGATGATTCGCAAGGGGAGCCTAATGCTCAGCTACCAGCCCATCCAGGACAAGCCCAACTTCTTCAGATTCGTGACACAGAACTCTGCCCTGAACAAACATGACGTCAAATACATTCTGGATGAAATCGAAAAACTTGGGGCTGATCTATAATACCATTATTGTAGATTTTTAAAAATATTTTAACATTTTTTTACAATCTTTTTCAGAACACTTAGTCATGTGTTTTTACATAGTTTTAACAAATGTACACATCAGGGATCTCATTTCTAGGTTCTAGTTCTGGTTTTATAATTACATAATATATGTGAATTTAGATTATCACAGCCAAAAGTATTTTTGTTATTTATTTTTGGGGATTTATGTCATCACACATCTGTCCTGATGATGGACACTGTAACGCTGTCCAAAACTAAACATGGCTAAAGATGGAGGTATTTAGTAGAAGGAGGCAGAAGTGGCCCGTGACTGAACTTGACAGGAGGTAAAACAGATAAATTAAATGATAACAGGAGCTGCACAACTGTAACTTCCATTTTTTCAGTAAAATAAGCAATACCCTTCACTCCACGATACATCGACTCCGAAAATTGTAAACAGAACACAAAAGAGTGCATCAACAAAGCCATGATACTTTCGAATAAAGTTTTTTTTTAGATACCCTATTTACAGTTTTTGCCTGAACCTTACAAACTTAATAATAGGTATATTTAATAATGGTTTTGGCGGCTCATTATTTTTCAAAAACAACCGCAAGATTTTGATGACCCACCACTCATTTTAAACTGTTTTTTACAGAACAAAACATATTAAAACCGGGCAGTGTCAATACTAAATACGCTGAATACATACTGTCAGAAAGCGCTAAAACATCTAACATTGTTAATTATGTACATAGTTACAAATCCGTTAATCCTAACTAATTTGTTCCAAACCTTTGGTATTACACATGTTTAACGGTATTATCAATGATCAAGGATGCTTCTGCGCAAGCGCCACGATTGCACGCTCATACCATTTGATTTCACTGTGTCTCCGTTATTTCACGGTTTAAGCATCTTGAGAGAGTGCTCTCACAGTGATTGTCACCTTCGGCATTTTGGAATATGCACGGCATACGTGGGTTTCTGTATGGAGTTGCTAAAGCGGGAATCCTTCATGGGTTGAACGTAAGTTCATATACCAATGTTTGGCGCACATATTCTCGTTACTACTGTGCTATTATACATTTTTCACATATGCACTGAGGCAGGGACCGCCTCTGGAAGGAGGTAGACATGGCATAACGCCCCAAAAATTAATAACAAAAAACATAAAATGTGTATTTTATATAATATATATTCCAAATTTGGTTCCAAAATGAACCAAAATGGATTTCTTTAATAACCTATAAGTCATCATTTAAAAGCAAAAAAAAAGTAGCCCCTGTCCGATTAGATATTTTACATACCATTTTATTACAAAAATAATTTTTCAGTTTGGTTGGGTATTTTGAAACCGTCCGCGCAGCCATTCCTCTTAAGAAGTTTGATTCTTTTGGTCCCGTTGAAGGCTGAATTGGAAAAAAAGATCTAATTATTTATTTCCTACATTCATTAAGGTTTTCCCTTTCAAGAAGTTTTATTTTTTTCCAGTCCCTTAGAAAATCTTTATGAGATAATTTCACTATAGGTGTTAAATACTTTATTAGTGTTCACAACGCCATTCTAATTTTAGAGTTGTATATTTGTGTCAATATTGAGAAGTTTTGGGATAAAAATTATGCTGTGATTTTGATTATGTCTAAATATCATTTCGTCATTTTCTTTTAACCTTTACAACGTTGGCTTTTTCAACGTAACCTTACCCGTCAATCGGCAAACTTTGAAACAATGTCGGAATGTGTTTTCCTGAAACTTAATTGATCACATAATATGGCGACAGCTGCGCAGATCAGATTAACCGCTTGGGCACATAAGCTTGTTTTCACGACAATTTAACGTAGGTAGACATAGAAATGACGTATGCCCCGCACCTGAGTTATTAAAAGCATTATGTACATATCTAATAATGCTTTGTTATTTATTATCTTTATTTTATTATGATGTTGTTAATCAGGCCTTGTTTTCCACTTGTGAGCTAGGCGCCCACAAAGTGGATAGATAGCTTTCACACTTGCCCACGCCCACTGGCACGTCATGCCAAAATTAATTAGAATATATTTCAACCTTCCCGTGGTCCGAATGTACGTGAGTTGCTGGCTAAGATATTGCTTTCACTACTAGTAAATGGATGGCAGTGAAACCTTACGTCTTACCGGGACATTTAAAAAAAAAAAAATTAGATTATTATTGTTATCTTCTTCAATGATAATTATGGCTTATAATAATTGTTATCCAACAGTTCTGTTAATTTTTTCACGGCGATCAATGACACCGCGTTCGAAAATCCCGCTGATGTTTATTTTAGGCAAATTCTATTATGTTTAATACAATGTGTTCTTTATTGAATTCTCTGCTTATAAAGTTATTTCAATGTCCTGGAATTAAAGATAAGGCGCGAAAGTGAAGTTTAGTTTGCACCTGTCCAGAACATTTCTGTTTTCACAGCGGCATCTATTTTACTATTATAATCCTAGATTTAATATCATAATGTGAGCAGTTTTTAATATTAATTTAATTAGAATGATTCAAAACAAAAATACAGTTACAATTTATATTATTCTGGGACAATTTATAGTCTGATTAATTACGATTGAAAATGAAATTTGAAGTGAAAAAACGTTTTTGGTAAGTATGTATGAACATTGTAAAATTTTATGTTAAAATAGTTATGTGTTGTGTTATTATGTTTAGGGGGTTTCTCACCATCCTCCCAACAGCTTATCTGCACTAATAACAAATATTATTAAAAATAAAAATAAAATACTCGCAGTGGTTATAAAACTCAGCCAACTTATCCAATATATAGCCAATATTCATAGGTTCGAGTATCGAATTATAAACTCAAACTTAATAAATAAATAAACCGTTAATCGTAAATCAAAAATATTCGTTATTAGTGTAGATAAGCTATTGGGAAGATGGTGAGAAACCCCCTTACTTATATAATTTTAAACCTTGTTTATAGTTCTATGAAGAACTTTATCACTGTATCTTAAATATCCTGTAATAAGTACAATTTTAAATGATTGCTAATAAAAATCTCCCACATTTAATACATTTGTGATTTTTTTTATATAATACCTAAAATAAATGATGAAATGTAGGTAAATTCTTTGGCTTTAAAGGACAGTTAACAGTTTATGGGGGTTTCTCACCATCCTCCCAATAGCTTATCTACCCTAATAACGAATATTTAAGATTTACGGTTTATTTATTTATTAAGTTGGAGTTTATAATTCGGTACTCGAACCTATGAATAGTGGCTATATATTCGATACGTTGGCCGAGTTTTCTGACCACTGCGAGTATTTTATTTTTATTTTTAATAATATTCGTTATTAGGGTAGATAAGCTATTAGGAGGATGGTGAGAAACCCCCTATCTGTTTTTGTAAATACTCGGAGGTATGATTTTTATAATGAACTTGGTGAATGCAAAACCAAATGTACTAAAATCTCACTCAATACATTTTTTTGTAAATGCCTTGTCATTCCAACTATAAATAAATAAACTTAAATAGATAAACTTGCATATTAGTTCAAAACCAAACTAAAACTGGTTGGCAACTACTGCATCGGACATATCACAAATTACTCGAAAACTGACAGCTTTTGAGGCGCAACCAAGGCAACCAGGCAACCTGGCAACTGAAACGCACCGGTGTCTAGCGACTAGCATGGCGAGTTGTGAGTGACTGGTTGCGTTGCGATTGACAACGGGTTTTTGAGAAGTTGTGTAGTGTGTGGACCATCACATTGAAATAAATACACAGGATAGCAAATTGAGTTGCAAACTAGTTCTTTTTCAGTTGCTTCCACTTACTCTATTGATGCATTTTCCTTTGTTTATCCATTAATTGTTTTTATTGAAATAAAATAAAATAAATTTTGATTATAACCGTCTATTTTATTTTTACCGTATTTGACGTTAGTAAATTTGATTTGCCATTCTACGCCTTCAGGTAAATTGAAATTCTTACATTAATTTTTTTTGTGGTATAAATATTTATGATATCTTGAATAATAAATAATACATTTTTATAACAAATTCATTTCAATGCTGTGCCTATTGATTAAGGTGTTGTAATAACTACTAGTTTACTGTCCGTATAATACGAAAACTGGTTCATAGCAAGCGTATCCGCAGGTAGTGGGACAACATCTCTTTTTTGGACCGCACTCGTCATCTTTCGTGCACAAATTCCCACAAACGGAATCGTGAGGTTGATTATTGAATTCGTCGTACTTATCGGCATCTATTGTCGATCGGTCGAAGCTTTCTCCTCCGTTTAGGTGTGTTACTTGGCTAAGTGAATGGTGGATGTCTCTGATAGAGCGAGGTTCCTCGTCTAAAGTTCTGCTTCCAGTGCCGTACGCGCGATGGCGCAAGTAGTCTTGTGGCTCCAGGAGAGCGATTCCGGTTCTACTTAAGGACAATAATTTTGACCTTATCTTTAAATTAACGCATCTTTCTTCGATTGCGATTCACGTTCTCTTCTGACAGTTAAAGTGCTATCGGTGCTATCTTTTCAGAAGATAACGCCGGTGCTAACGTCGATTGCGATTCCCGTTCTCTATTTGACACTTAAAATCATATCCTTTGAGAAGTTAACACTGCGCTTTTTAATGACACCAATCGACCTGTCATTAGCTGAACATTGAGTAATAAATTTGCGTAATTAGTGAGGATTATCCATATTTGTTGAATTTAAACAAAAGAAAACTTCATATTATCGTAAGTTTTCAGTGTAAACATGATAAGTGGAGTATTTTTCGCATTTAAATTTAAAAAATAAAACCGAATTGACGTAATTGCGATGTTTTTAATAGGGTCAAAATATTTCCGCTTCGTCGCTTTAAAATCCAAATAAATGGAATATTTGTGAATGTATCTGAAAGCTAAAAACTTATTTTGAAATGTTATGAAATACGCTTTCTAATTTTATTATTAGAAATAACCGTGTAATTTTCTAAATATAAAATTTTTAATGCAAACTTTAAAAATGGCTCACCTTACGTTTTTTCTAACTAAAATTACTGGTAGGGTTAAAAAATAAAAACACACATATATTTTATCAGAAAAATGAATTGTAAACGTTATTATCACCTGACTTTTCTGTCGCTTCATATAAAAATATTTTTTTAAAAATTCACAAAGTGTTATGATTTTTTCTCAAATTTGGGAAACTTGAGTTTCATAATGGTGTACATTTTAATTATTTTGTGGTTAACTTTTATATTTGAATATAAAGCGTGGTATTTTCTCATTCCAACAAACTTTAGATCATATTTCTTACCATGATAGTAAGGGAGACTCTCAGATTAATTAATCATCACGCCGTTTCCCCGCAGGGGTTGGAAGAGAGAACAGACCGCCAAACAACTAGCTGTTGGCACGCACTCCTTGCCACATTCACATTCATACATACCCTTCTATTATTCTGACTCTTGGCATGGCCCGACTAGTATCCTAGTTAGGATCCGTTAGTATCTGATTCACTTAATCGTGCCACGTCTTCCTCGGGCGTCCTCGATTTCTTCTACCATTCACATTCTCGTCATAAATTCTCTTTACACTCCTTCATTCATTCGCTCTACATGCCCAAACCATCTAAGCGTCCCTTTCTCAATCTTATTAAGCTCACATCAGCCTTGCATTCTTTTCGGATCTCCACATTTCTCACACGATCATACATGGTTTTACCATACGTACCCCTCAGGGATTTCATTTATACAAAATTCAGTCTACTTGTCAAGTTATCAAAATGTATGGAGCTGTGGCTGAGAGGAGAAAGGAAAAGCTCTTAGGTAATAAATTATAAAACATGAAGTGCATAATATATGTTTTATTGACGCACAAAATGATAATACATGTAGATTTTTTTTCAACCCATTGTGAAATTCAATGATATTATTATATATTACCATTGTACAGGGCAGTTCAAATTTCAAAAGTCTAATGAATAAATTCACTAATTAAAACACATAAAACTGCCATTAAAATTATATTGAAAGGTCCTGACAAAAAAATTATCTTAAGGTATTTGTTAAAAGAATTCAAATTCTACTTGGATAATTATTTTATGTAAAAACGCTTTTTACAAGTTATGCCTTGAAATATTAAGATTAATTAATTGTTTTCGCCCGTACAC
Source organism: Limnephilus auricula (assembly GCA_951813805.1). Classification (NCBI taxonomy): domain Eukaryota; kingdom Metazoa; phylum Arthropoda; class Insecta; order Trichoptera; family Limnephilidae; genus Limnephilus; species Limnephilus auricula. The sequence goes on from OX638404.1 coordinate 16,055,126, forward strand.
AAGCAATATTAATAAATTGTTTTGTCATTTAAAAAACTCATATCCTTCAAGAAAGGCTAACAAATAGAATATTGCATCGGTGATTCAATCCAATTTTATTATTAGCCTTAATTGTTTAATTTTGTTAGCCTTTCTTGAAAGATTTGAGTTTTTTAATTGACAGAAATATTTATTTGTATTGCTAGTGTATGCACTTTTTATTTCGAAGCACAACTTGTAAAAAATGTTTGTACGTAAAATAAATACGCGCGCCATCTATGAAAAAGTAGAATATGAATTGTTTTGACAATTACCTTAAAAAAAATGTACTCTGAAACAACACTACTTTAATAAACCCTACTTTAATTTTAAATGTATAAGCAACATTATATACTCAAATGAAAAGCTTGATACAAAACATATAAACTTCAGTAACTTCATATTACTTATATAATTAAATATTAATTTGCAAATGAAATCCTCAGTTCGGGAGATCCCAGTGAAAATAATTCACATTCTACCATTTCATAGATGGTGCGTAAAATTATTTTACGTAAAAAAGCATTTTCACAAGTTATGCCTTGAAATATTAAGATTAATTAATTGTTTGAGCCCATACACAAGCAATATAAATATTCATAAATAGTTTTGTCAATTAAAAAACTCACATCTTTCAAGAAAGGCTTATTAAATTAAAAATGAAATATTAATATGTAAAATCATCAGCACGGGAGATCCAAGTGAGAATGTCATCACACCCTCAACTTATAACATTTCTACAGCTGCAGCGGTATAGTAGTCGTCAGCGACATACACTGCTACCTCCATCAGTGTCGGAAGAGATCTCTGTAAAGAAATAAACATATGAAATAGTATATATATGAAATATCATTATGTTTAATAATACATAATGTATAAACTAGCAAATAAATTTCTGTCTACACGTATCAGGCGTTTTGACTGCATATTCTATCTGAGAAAGGTGACATATGAATATGCTTTAATGTACAGCGCTAAAAAAATATATTGAATATTGATTGATACACTGAAAGAGAAATTAATGTTACTTTACTTAATTACACGCTTTTCAGTCATATTTATCAGTTACATATTTATTGTTTTAAAAAAAACTGAATCTAAGAACTGTCTCGCTTTTACTTGGTTTTGGCATTTAGGTATTTTTTGACTGTGCACATTCTGTCTGCGAAAGATGACATAGCTTTAATTTGCTGTGTTTAACCAAAAAAAATTCGACAAGTGTTATCCAATATCAGTTGCGTACATATGAAACACAATATAGAACCATACAATACACACAACATGTCTCTAATAATTTTAATATTTGATCTTTCGAATATTATAAAATAGAATTTATATTATGTATATGAATTAATGTAATTATTCATACTTTTATCTACTTCATGAATACAATGATTGGTTATCCTGCAAACTTACATTGATGGACGTCAATCTACCTGATTTGTATAAAGAATTACCTGTCATGAGTCGAGGCCTCCTCCTTAGTCTCCGTGGAGGTCTATCCACGAGGAGTGAAGGTGAAGAACTAACCACAGGGTTCAGGTATTCACTCGGAACACACAGCACCTCCACCACACCACGTCACGTTGCTGACCGCTACTCCCATCAGTGCCAAAAGAGATCTCTGTAAAACGAAAAAAACATCAAAATGAATCCTATAAAATTTCTTTATCTTTGATAACACATATTACGTAAACTAGCAAAAGCATTGGGCATTAAGGAGCGTGAGTATACTTCTACACAAATAATTAAAATACGTACATTATCATTGGGAAGATTGTCAGGCACGTCTAGTCTCTGCCCATCAGGCCGAGGACTTTGTTCTTATCCTTGGCCATCAACATATAGTGTATAGCCGTTATTCCAGATCGAACTCAGTTTCGCATGTTGATCAATACACTGAAAGAGAATCAATAATTAACGTCACATTACCTAATTACACACTTTTTTTAGGTTTGCACACTTAATAATAAAGACAAAATACAATATTACAAGAACTGTGTCGCTTTCTACATGCTTTTAAAAAATTCTAACCTTAAACGTCAACTTTGTATACAGACATAATTACTGTTGATAATTCCGTTTCAGTCCGTGGTAAAAAAGCATACGAATAATATTTAAATGCTTTTACATACATAATACAGCATCTACTTACCTAATTTTATTGTATTCCCAAGTAAACGACTTCAAAATAACAAACAAACAACGAAAATGATCCTCTGAACGCGGCGCCGCAGTTGGCGGGTAAAAATGACAACTTTCAATGGTGATTGGTGAATGAGTAACAAAGTCAATACTATCCAGCAGGGTAGGTACCTTTTAAGAAAACGAAAATCTTCGATAAACTGCTTATTTATGTTGTTTAAAAATAAAATAACGATGAATTAGAATGCAATACAATACAAAGTAATTGTTTTACAAAGTTTTGGTTCAAATAGTGCGTCACTCGATTATTTTCATGTATCTGTTTTTTCAAACAATCTCTCAACAACTCTTTAGCGCGTTTGTTTAGGATTTTTTTACAAAGTCTCTCATAATTCGAGAATGTAACGCTGGCAGAAGAACGAGAATCGCTTCGAATGTCATTTATAGGTGCTACAAGCAAAGTTAGCACCAGTTAGCACCGTCCTTACAAGTGAGAGCAAATGTAGCAGATATGTTAAGGTGAAAAGAACCGGAATCGCTCTCCAGGGGCTTTATTATAGGGCACAAACCTTCTTTATCTGAAAAAATTGGTAATATTAATATTTCTTGTAGACAGATTAGAAGCAACTATAAAATTAATAACAATTCTTATATAGAAGAAGTTGTCTAATAATTTTTGTTGGAAAAGTTACTTCTGTTTTTTACAAACGACAGAAGGAAAAATTCAAAGAAGAGATGCCTGTTTGGAAGTTTATTTATTTTTTTACTTCGGGGCCGTCTCTAGATATAACTTTTAATCCTTTAAATTAAACTCATTACCAAAAAAATACATAGTAGGTACTATGTATTTGTCTTTCTTTTTTTAATTTTGTCGGAGTTAACATACTCATAATTGTGTTGTTTTTTTTTTACGTTAGCTCCACACAGGAGACCCTGGGGAAAAATCCATAACGGCATACATCATCTTTGGGGATGCTGTGTGGTAGGTCTTTTTAGGAAAATGAAGTTCTGGGAAGCAAAAAGGAAAGAAGGGTGGGTAGGAATCTGGGGGTCAGTGTCCAGCAGTGATGGACGTATGAATCATCCCTCCCACTGCGGTGCAAGCCGATGGGTTGATAGAGTCCATAGCTCCCTCAACCCGTCTCCCAATCCAGCCCACCATGCGGTAGGTTGGCCACCAAGACCTAGACCTAGAAAACCTCACCCTATGAACCCGGGCAACCACCAAACTTCGCGAACCACTTGGGGTGACCTGTGGCAGGCTATTGGTTATCCAATAAATGGTTCCCGGAGCGGTGGTACCCACACCCGCCTCCCAAATTGAGTTGTAGGTATTACTTTGAAAGTACACATTTGATAAATTGATAAAGAGTCGAGTCAGTGGAGTTTACAGGTTTGCAAATCATGATTTCTTCAAAATATCATTCCGGATTTTGTAATTGAAGAAATTCGGATTTGAAATCTCTAGTTAAGATTAAGATGATATGCCATTTGGAAAGGGGGAAAGCCGGGCCTGTGCAGGCGCAATACGTGCAACCCGCTCCGGGCGCCGAATTGCCAAGGCGCCAAGCAGCCAAGGCGCCAAACAGCCAAGGCGCTGATAATAGGCACTATAACGCCTAATACAGCGCCAGGAACCGTTTGACTCACTCCTTTGGCTGACTCTGGGGAAAAGGCGATTTTAGATAATGCTAGACAGAAAACAATAGTAGGTCTGCCAAGGTCTCCAAATGCGATTTTAGGTAACAGAAAACAATAGTAGGTCTGCCAAGGTCTGAAAGGCCATTTTAGATAATTCTAGACAAAAACAATAGTAGGTCTGCCAAGATGTGAAAGGCCATTTTAGATAACGCTAGACAGAAAACAATAGTAGGTCTGCCAAGTTCTGAAAAAGCGATTTTAGATAATAAGTTGAGGTAGAGATGATTTTAAGATTTTTATTCAAAGTCGCAATTAGGCGGGTATTTGTCCCAGCGCTCCGGGAACCATCTATTGGATAACCAACACCTCTGCCATAGGTCACCCCAACTGGTTTGCTACGTTTGGTGACTTGGCAGGGGTGCCCGGGTTCATCGGTTGAGGTGTGTCCGGGTTCAGTTGGGTGGCGGGCCGGATACGGAGGGGTTGGTTTGGGGAGACCCTTTCACCTCTCCAGCTTGACTCTCTTGACCTATCGTCTTGCACCGCAGCGGGAGGGATGAATACATAGATCTGTCACTCCTGGACGCACTGATCCCTAGATTCCTATCCACCCCTCATACCTTTTTCCTACTCTCCTTCCTTGTGAGGGATTATAGAACTATACCATTCAACCATGGTTAGAGTAGGAACATATTAGTTTGGTTATAATTTGGTTTGGGTAATATTATACTGATTATACCAAAATTCAGTAATTATTTTGATCTTTCATCTTTGACGATTAAAAAAAATCTCATCTCGATATAATATCGCTGTTTAGCCCTACCCACTAACCACGCTCCAGGCCCCCTAGCACACTCGATCGATAAGGATTGATAGGATAACTTTCGGTAACTTCTCATCGTTCTCTAGCATGACTTCAGTTGGATTTCTCTAAAGTAACAGCTCTTAATGACTAAGTTGTCCAAGGGAACGATTAAAAGTTATCGAAAGTTATCCTATCAATCATTATTAATCGACTGTGCTAGAGGTCTCCTCTAGTCTAGCTCCAAATAAAAGCTACATATTAAACATTATTTCTTAAAACAGCCGACGTTGTCCAGCGGTAGGGCGTTGGACTCCCATTCCGAAGGTCGCGCGTTCGACCCGGCGTGCGCAAATTAATTTTATTTAATTGATTTGTGTGATTTCACAATTAATTATTAAAAATAATTTATAGTATCGAATGAAAGGAATAACGAATGAATCGAATTTAAGGATCGAATGAAAGGAATCAGATCAAAATCGATTCACTACTGTGAATAAATCTGCCCATGTCTAGTAGGTACTCTTATTCCTTTACATATATATAGGTGACCGGTCTACTCAGTGCAAACTATTTAAGAGTATGAATATTGAGTACAAACATTTCATCGGATGTTAATTCCTCACATGATAATTCATCATGTCTCGAAGCATCGAAAACTGATAATTGGGGTTTTTAACCTTAGGTTAGTTTAGGTTAGGGGGGTGGGGGGGGGGGGAAATGGAAGGGTAGGTTTAATGTGAGTTATGATGGGATGAGTTATCATGTGAGGAAGTATCGTGTCTGAATAAATTTACTATGGGAATTCAGACGCTGAGATCTCATTGTCCGATTAGACATGGAACCATACCTATGTATTTACTTGGCTTTCACCCATTAAGGGTGATCTTGGCCATAAACAAATCTTAAAAATAGTAACAATATTACATGTTTAATGGTCGTAATATGGGAGCTCACACAATAAATTTACTCATAAACGATACTTCCCCACATGATAATTCATCAGCATCATAACTTATCTCAGTAAGGATTCAGAACAAACTACCTCTTTTTTGGGTTGGCTAGAGAATTTCAGGTTTTGCCTTGCCCCTTTGTAACTTCACACTTCTTTAACCATTTTAAAAAAGACTCTCACAATGCTCACGTTATTACACTTATTATAAAATAAACCTTCCAACAACAAGTCACCAATTCATCAAAGCCACAATACGTACGTAAGAAAAGAATCCTTCTGTCATAGAAGTTCAGAAGAAAACCCAATTCTTAAAAAAAACTGAAATATTCCCCGCAGTTTGGGAATTCCCCGCAAATGGGCAACCCTGCTCAGAAAACACTTTTTATTATATAATTTCATGTTATAAATAATAGAAATTTTGACTAGTGTCGTTTAGTACAGCCATTTTCAGCGGGGAAAATGGGACACTTCAAAAGAAGTGAAACAATTTATTATCTCTATAATAATATCTCTTGTAAAGTTGACGTGAGATTTTTAAGGCCCCCCCTCGGTATAATGAGATTTGGTGAGATTTTAGTGGACCCCTCTTATATTCTCCTCACTCTCAACTTACTTAAAACCAAATTCATCCGTTTCAGTGCAACACAAGCAGGAAAACCAAAAGAAATACACAACATCATTATACACCACTGTAACGACCGAACCACTTGTAAATGTATAACCTTAGAATGTGTCGATAGTATAAAATATCTTGGAGTAATCATAGACAAATCTCTGAGATGGGGTGAACATATAGACTGGACTTCCACAAAGATCAGAAAACTTACTCATCTATTCATGTCTGTTAGAAATATTATTTGCATAAAAGATCTGAAACAAATGTACCATGCCTTGTGTAACTCATTGCTAGAATATGCATCCTTGGGATGGGGAGGCTGTTCCAAAACATTACTTGATCCCTTAGTAAAAGCACAAAAATCACTTCTAAGGGTCATCCTTAAGAAACCATTTAGGTATCCCAGTGATTTATTATTTAAAGAGGTACGAGTTCTTGATGTACGGCAACTGTATATAAGAAAAATTATTTTACATACACAAAAACATCGACAGCACTATTCATCCATTGATCATCTCCACAACACCCGTCATGCAAGGAGGAATCCAGTAGTTCCACCCATTATAAACACATCACATGCCCAAAGACAATACTCCTACTTAGGGCCTAAAGTGTTCAACCTCATTCCCGATACATGGAAATTGAAAAGTGCTAGCACTTTGCGTAAATGGATTAGCAATTGGCTTCTGGACATGGGGAGAGTCGAGAGCGAACATATGCTACACAGTATTTATTCTGGTTTAGTAATGTATAATTTCTATATCTTAAGAATTTCAAAAAAATATAGTACTTTAGGATTCATAATATTATGTTTTATACTAGCTTATAAATGTGGAAATTCTAACTATGCAATTGTAAATGTTCTCCAAAATGCCCTGGAAAGAATCTCAGACTTGTTATCTCCCGAAAGAAACCATTCATCTGTTCTGTATGAAATTACTAATGTTATCCAAAATGACCCTGGTAAAATAATTACATCTTGGCGATTCTTTCAAGGAAAAAGAAACAATCCCGTCACTACAAATGCAACTACTAATGTTCTCAAAATTTGTCTTGACAGAATCGCCATTCCTTTCCATTGTAAGAATATGTACTAACACACAATTTGGCTGTCCTGAAACGGGAATCCTTCCCAGTTGGACAGACAAAGATCATCATGTATTGTATGTTTGTATTATATAAATAAATAAATAAAAATAAAAAAAATAAAATAAATTCAGCGCCGGTTCTACGAAATCTGGCGCCCTGTGCAGGAAGTACCGATGCGATTGAGTCGCTTGTAAGTAGCTCCATGAACGAAGGGCGTTACTCTACATAAATATGACAGTATATTTTTGGGATCGCCCGTAGGTACCTAAACATAAATAGTGTTTATGAAAATATTATAATAAAAAATATACAGTTATTTAAAAAAGGGAAGTTCTCAAAGAAGTTTATGTATAGGTACAAATATTTTTATAGAGAATATCTCACAAGAGTCCTGCTCCCGTCTGGAGCCAGAGAGACTATGGCATCCCCAATTAGGGAATTTTTGCTCAACAGTCCTTAGTTTTGTTTTCATATCTTTTTGTTTAGCAAGTTAAAAGAGAAATAATTTTTTTATTTTAAGTACCGGGTTGCTACCACTTCCTTTTCGTATTCATGGTATAGTGTCAATTCTTAATAATAATACAATGATTAAAAATGATAACAATACATACAATGACAAAAATTAACCTATATTATATAAATGGGGTGGTATTTTTTTTGACCGGGATAAGTAGTCTTCAAATAATTTTTTTTAATACCTATTATTACTAATAATACACTTCATCGTCGATAATATTAATACAATACATTCAGGAAGTACCTACAAACAATAGCATCGATAACGTAATACATTATACATTCTTTCTTACCTGTATTCCTTTAAAGCGTTTATTTCCACCACGGTAGTTCAAATCTATGATTTCGCAAATAATTTATCATTTATTTAACGCCGATCACACAATTTCTGAAAAACTCGCACTTCGCACTGCTAGTTGCTACAATGACAGCTGATTGTTCTTCGTCTATGGTGAAACAAGATAATTATTGAAATCGTAAAATTGAGTAGGAAGTTTGGTTGGAAACCATAGCAACCAGCAAGTTTTAGTTTGGTTCAGTTTCTTCAGTGAGCGAATCGCCTTAGTTCTGATTTGTGATCAAGTTTTTTTTTTCAATCAAACACATAAATTACGGTTTTGGCGCCCCGCTCGCCCCCCCTTTAATCGCCCCCTATTATTTTTATTTAATTAATTGTGAAATAACATAAATTAATCAAATAAAATTTATTTGCGCACGCCGAGTTCTAACCCGCGACCTTCGGAATGGGAGTCAGAGGAATGTCACTGACTGTCTATCTACATGATATTTAGAAAACCTCTGCGTAAAAACCGGGTCAAATCCAGTTCCAGAACGCTACAAGTATGTAGTTGCTTGAGTATACCTGTTACCTACTTTATAATTTAGTTTATTTATATAATAATACTCATACTTGAAAAAACAGTGGTATAATTCCGTTGTCAAATATTGTTTAAATATTGCAGTTGACCAAAAAATCGTTGTCTCTAATATGAAAACCAATTTTAAATCTGGCGCGTTTTTGTATACCGACTCTTCGCACAGTGGTAAAATTTTTTTGATGTCGTAAACTATTTAATATTATTAAATCGTTTCATTATCCGTATAAATGAAATGAAAACGACAATTACTTTTGAAAATCTTATGAAAAATGTGTTCATACTTACATTTGTAGTAGTCATATTGGGTTATATTCTTTATTTTTATTGAAAAGTGCCCTAGCTTTTCCAAGTGACCAGTGACTACTGTGGTAGCTAGGACACTCGTTTTTTTTTAAAGAGAGAATCGCCAGTAGCCCTATACTCTCTGAGCTAGTGATAGAAAATCAATAAAAAAAGTACAAAGATAAGTTCAGTAAGATGTAAAATAATGTTTTAAGTAGGTTAGTTGTTAGTAAGTTAGTCACCACCATGCAAGATGGTTTAACACAGAATTTTAGATCTAACTAACAGCTTATCTGAACTAAAACCAAAACCAAACAATTAGTGACTAAAAAAAATCGGAAAAAAGTTCAAAGATAATTTCAGAAAGATGTACAATAATGTTTTAAGTTTGTTAGTTGTTAGTCCCCACCATGCAAGATAGTTTAAAACAGTTATTGCAGATCTAACTATGAGCTTATATGAACTAAATCTAATCCGGACAACTGGCGATTAAAAAATATCGGAAAAAAGTTCAAAGATAATTTCAGAAAGATGTACAATAATGTTTTAAGTTTGTTAGTTGTTAGTTGTTAGTCCCCAACATGCAAGATGGTTTAAAACAGTATTGCAGATCAAACTATGAGCTTATCTGAACTAAAACTATTCCGGACAACTAGCAATTAAAAAATATCTAAAAAAAGTTCAAAGATAATTTCAGAAAGATGTACAATAATGTTTTAAGTTTGTTAGTTGTTAGTCCTCACCATGCAAGATGATTTAAAACAGTAGTGCAGATCTAACTATGAGCTTATCTGAACTAAAAGTAATCCGGACAACTAGCGATTAAAAAATATCTGAAAAAAGTTCAAAGATAATTTCAGAAAGATGTACAATAATGTTTTAAGTTTGTTAGTTGTTAGTCCCCACCATGCAAGATGATTTAAAACAGTATTGCAGATCTAACTATGAGCTTATCTGAACTAAAACTAATCTGGACAACTAGCGATTAAAAAATATCAGTAAAAAGTTCAAAGATAATTTCAGAAAGATGTACAATCATGTTTTAAGTTTGTTAATTGTTAGTCCCCATTATGCAAGATGATTTAAAACAGTATTGCAGATCTGACTAAGCTTATCTGAACTAAAACTAATCTGAACAACTAGGGCCTTACTAATAAACGTGTTTTAAATTTTACACAAATGATAAACAACTGTTAATTTATGGTAAATGGTTGTTTAAAATTTAAAACACGATTACTACTAGAAGGTTATAACATAACCTTCTAGTAGTAATCGTGTTTTAAATTTTAAACAACCATTTACCATAAATTAACAGTTGTTTATCATTTGTGTAAAATTTAAAACACGTTTATTAGTAAGGCCCCTAGCGATTAAAAAATATCGGAAAAAAGTTCAAAGATAATTTCAGAAAGATGTACAATAATGTTTTAAGTTTGTTAGCTGTTAGTTGTTAGCACCATGCAAGATGGTTTAAAACAGTATTGCAGATCTAACTATGAGCTTATCTGAACTAAAACTAATCCGGACAACTAGCGATTAAAAAATATCGCAAAAAAAGTTCAAAGATAATTTCAGAAAGATGTACAATAATGTTTTAAGTTTGTTAGTTGTTAGTCCCCACCATGCAAGATGGTTTAAAACAGTATTGCCGATCTAACTATGAGCTTATCTGAACTAAAACTAATCCGGACAACTAGCGATTAAAAAATACAGGAAAAAAGTTCAAAGATAATTTCAGAAAGATGTACAATAATGTTTTAAGTTTGTTAGTTGTTAGTCCCCACCATGCAAGATGGTTTAAAACAGTATTGCAGATCTAAGAACTCATCTTAAAATTAAACCGAACCACGAGTGGTTGCACGCCGGAAACTTAAAACTAACTTAAAAATAATCCTGAAAACACAATGTTGCTGATCTTAAATATAACTTAAAACTAACTTAAAATTTACTTAAAACTAACTTAAAATTTACTTAAAACTAACTAAAAATTTACTTAAAACTAACTAAAAATTTACTTAAAACTAACTTAAAATTTACTTAAAACAACCTTAAAATTTACTTAAAACTAACTTAAAATTTACTTAAAAATAAACTGGTTCTTCATGCCCACACCGTCGCTGCTCGACGTATCCTGTGAAAAGCAAAATACAACATTAAAATAAATCTTAAAGGCAAAAAAAATCATTAACGGCCCTCAATACTAGTAACTGAACTCTAATAAAGATATTGCACAATCTAGTTAGGTACCCTTTGCCACATATCACCATAATCAACTGGACGATCGATGTATTACACTTGTAGTACTGTAGTAATTACAGTCACCTCATACAAACGAATGTATACACCTCGTACAGCATAAGTATTAACTGTTAGTGAACAGTTGGTAATCTGACCAATAAAAACCCTAACTATCTTGAAAAAAAACCAATCTTCTCAACCCACCTACCACAATAAGGTTTTCAATAAGAACCTGTTGAATGATTTTATTACAAGAAAACAATAGGAAATTCAAAAAAGAAATTACTACTTACTAAGTCCTCGGAAGCGTTGGTGAGTCCTCCGAATTCCTGTAGCTGGAGCTGGTGCGGGGCGCAGAGAGGAAATGCGAAGTTCCACCTGAAAGACACATAAAGAGATGTTATTATAACGTAAAATCAACATATTATTAAAATGAATGAAAATGAAAGGCAAGGTTAACCCCTCAGGCTAATTGGTTCGGTTTTCGGAACAACTCATATGTGTGGTCTCATAGAAATCGTTGTGTCTCCCTTACTATCATGGTTAGAAATATAATCTAAATTATATGATAGAAAGAGACACCATGCTTTATATTCAAATCTAAAAGTTAACTGCAAAAATAATTAAAATGTTCACCTGTATGAAACCAAAGTTTCCCACCGCAATTTGAAAACAAACTATGAAACTTTGGGAATTTTTTTATCAATTATCTTTACATGAAACGAGATAATTATGCTAGTAGGGAAAACAATGATTTCTAAAAGATCTATAGAAGTGGTTCCGAAACGCGAACAAATTAGCCCAAGGGGTTAAAAAAAACTTATTGCATCAAGACATTTATTAATATTTGTTAAAAAAAAATGATTTAGCTAAATTGAGTTTAAGTGTTCTGTGTGTTACACTACGGATGTCATTTAAAATACCTAACCTAAATATTTGTTAATAATATATAGGTGCGCTTTTACTTAAAAATGTATATTGCTGGAAAAGATACGTCGATGAAATAATATGTATTTGGTTAGGTACAGAAAGGCAACTGAACATGTTCTTAAACTTTTTAAATAAATTTCATAAAAACATTCAATTCACACTACAAATAGGTAAAGAGAAGAGTTTAAATTACTTAGATTTAAATTTTACATTAGTAAGTAATAAAATCGATTTCAATTTTTTCTGTAAAGATACGTACACCGATATTGTTGTACATAATTCATCAAATCATCCTTTCTCTCAAAAGCTCGCAGCCTTTCACTCTATGATTAGTAGATTCCTTTGTCTGTTCCCAATTATACTTTGGAATTAAATCTCATTAAACAATGGTTAATAATGGTTATTCCACTTAATTAATAGACCAAATACTAAATAAAAGAATAAACAGAATTTCTTAAAACTATATATGTTTATTACCTTTTTCTAAACATATAAATAATATACAATAAAATATATAAATTTGTTATAGAACGTAATTTTTTTTTTATGAACAACCTAGAAAATAACATTTTTAATTGTAAGTCGGCACTTTTAAATAATGTTCTTATCTGGCGGAGATACGTTGATGATATTTTCTGTATATGGACTGGGACACAGCGGCAATTGACTAAATTCCTTCATCTTATAAATTCATTTCACAAAAATATCCAATTCACGTTGGAGGTAGGCAGTAATTCTACGATTAATTTTTTAGATTTAACTCTAACTTCAGTAAATAATAGTATTGAATTTAATATTTATCGTAAATCGACATTCACGGATATAACTATACATAACACATCAAACCATCCGGTAACCCATAAACATTCTGCCTATCATTCAATGGTACACCGGTTAGTAAAAATCCCCCTTTCATCTGTTAATTTCACAATTGAACTATCTAAAATCAAACAAATTGCTCTGAATAATGGTTATTCCTCACACTTAATTGATAAAATCCTAAATAAAAAATTTAAGCTCATTTCAACTAATAAATTTTTATTTGGTAAACCTGAAACTAATAATAAAATCACAAATCCCTTTCAATGGTGTAGGATCTTATATATATCTAATTTTTCTTCACTTAGTACAAAAAAATTGCCTCCTTGTATTAAACCCGCGTTCTATACTGAAAACAACTTAGGTAAATTATTAAAAAACACTAAAGATAGAGATCATAAATTAAGCCACTCAGGCATTTACCAATTATGTTGCAATGATTGTCCATCATTCTACATAGGAAAGACAACCAGAAATGTAAATATTAGAATCACGGAACATTTAAGATGTTTAAATAATAATAATTTTTCGGAGTTTGCCAATCATCTTATTTCCACCAATCATACTTTTAATAAGGACACAGGGGTTAAAATTCTTCACCGTAATAATAAAAGCATAAATTTAGATAACCTGGAAGCACTTGAAATTAAAAAATCCCTAAATAATAACGCTAATATATTGAATAACCAAATTAATTTATCGTTTAGTCCCATTCTAGATATTTTTCCAATAAACCGCTCTGTTATTGCTGGATTTCCCGCAACTACCCCCCTTTCCCTTTGACCCCCCACTCCAGCACCTAAATGTTTGGTATATATCTGTCAATATTTTGTATCATAGGTTAGTTTTAATATTCTCCTGACGAAGGAAGGGTTCTTCCGAAACCGGTAGAGTGTAATTAAAATTAAAGTGGTCTATAACAAATTTATATATTTTATTGTAAATTATGGCGAGCCACAAAGTTAATGCTTATTACGAACATATAAATAATAATCAATGGCGTAGAATTCTATTTGTTGATAACGATCTGTCAAAAATAATTAGTAAAAACATTCCCGTACTATACAACTAGCATTTTATACAAATAATAAATTTTTAAAAATACATCCTATAACAATAAAGATAGCAAAAATAAAACAAAAAATCGGGCGTTTATAAACCCAATTGTAAAGATTGTAATTGCTTTTATATAGGTAGAACAAATAGAAACTTTGAAGGAAAGGTTAAAGAACATCTCAGGGCTTTAAATGGCAATAGCTAATCTGACTTCGCAGATCATTTATCAAAAAACATACAGGTTATAAGGCATCGCAGATTAATAATTTAGAGATTTTAGAAATAAGAAAAAATGTTAATAATAATAAGCAGCAAATTTTTATAAACCCTCTTTTGAACCTTTTCCCACTCAACCGGTCTTTCCCTTCTAATGACTTTGAAATCCCTAATTCTAATAAACTTCTCCACCTTTACCCCTTCCCCTTGCTTCTACCCCTTCCTCCCATATGTGATCAATATTTAATTTTTAACTTTAGTGTACATTTAATCCTGATCATGTGAACATCTTTCACAAAACATGTTGATTGAGTATAAATCATTAATCCAATTGCGTTGAAATTTTGGCTGTTTGTTGTGCGCACGTCTGCGGTGGTTTCTATATATAATGGTGAGCTCTGGCATTTTGAAAGATGTATACAAAATTAACAGATGGCAAGCGATTGTTTGAAAAATGTGTGTATTTCATATAGCGGTAGGGTGGGAAGGATAGCGAGGGAGCGATAGTGAAGAGTAGAGACTGAATTTGGAAAATACATGCTTCTCACACAGTCAGCTCTTTGTAGCCTACTCACGCATAGAAAAACTGAAAATATTGTGTATCCAAATGCACTTCAATAAACAGAATCAAAACTCAAATGCTTTCTTACTTTAAGTAGCATTGCAAGGCATGACGGGTATTCACTAGTATCTTATATATCAATAAACAGAATTAAACTCAAATGCTTTCTTACTTTAAGTAGCATTGCAAGGCATGACGGGTATTCACTAGTATCTTATATATCAATAAACAGAATTAAACTCAAATGCTTTCTTACTTTAAGTAGCATTGCAAGGCATGACGGGTATTCACTAGTATCTTATATATCAATAAACAGAATCAAAACTCAAATGCTTTCTTACTTTAAGTAGCATTGCAAGGCATGACGGGTATTCACTAGTATCTTATATATCAATAAACAGAATCAAAACTCAAATGCTTTCTTACTTTAAGTAGCATTGCAAAGCATGACGGGTATTCACTAGTATCTTATATATCAATAAACAGAATCAAAACTCAAATGCTTTCTTACTTTAAGTAGCATTGCAAGGCATGACGGGTATTCACTAGTATCTTATATATCAATAAACAGAATCAAAACTCAAATGCTTTCTTACTTTAAGTAGCATTGCAAAGCATGACGGGTATTCACTAGTATCTTATATATCAATAAACAGAATCAAAACTCAAATGCTTTCTTACTTTAAGTAGCATTGCAAGGCATGACGGGTATTCACTAGTATCTTATATATCGATCTCCATTTAATTAGTCAGACATCTCCAAATACTACATTTTGAGATAATGAAGAAAGCAATATTGGAATGCTCACCATACATAAAATATTATATACATAATAGTACGGTACATTAGTAAGAAATTTTTTACTAGTATCCATTTATAAAAAAAAAACAATTTCGATACGAGTTTTTGTGCATTATAATTGATTTGGTGGTATTTATGAGTAATCCGAGTATTGTTTCAGACAGAAGTTACACGTCTACATATAACTGCATCCTTTACTTAAATTTTGATTTTTCAGAAATGTCTGACTTATCAACTTGATCGATATACTGTAGTGTATCTAAAAACTTCTGGCTTGTAGACAAAGATGGCAGTGCTAAGAGCTGTCCTTAGATTCCGCTAGATGGTAGGTAGGTTAGTACCTGTGGGAACCGAGAGAGGGTCAAACAGCTCTGAGAGAGTGTTCACTGGTACACACGGTTTAGATTCCATTTAGCCAGCTTCTAGTTAGGTCGACTAACGAGATCTATATTGTAAACTGTGAAGTGTATAATAAACACAGATTACATAAAGTATCTATTATTCCAAGAAGTAATCTCCATCCAAAGTATTGGAGAATCTGTTAGTGTCTGTAATAAATAACAGAACGCTACAATATACCGATCTCCGTTGAATAACTGCTATGAAACAATAAGAATTTTAAAACAAAATGATTAAAATGAAATAACATACCAAATCCATAGAGGCATTGGCGATCCAATCAAGTCCCCCGGAGTGCTGGCAACCCAAAGTCCTGGTGCAGGGCGCAGACATAGAGGCATTGGCGATCCAATCAAGTCCCCCGGAGTGCTGGCAACCCAAAGTCCTGGTGCAGGACGCAGATCATAGAGGCATTGGCGATCCAATCAAGTCACCCGGAGTGCTGGCAACCCAAAGTCCTGGTGCAGGACGCAGATCAGTTCCACCTGAAAACACCAAAACAGATGTTATTATAATGATAAAGCAAGAGATTATTAACCCCTCAACCTATCATAATTAGAAATATGATCTAAATGATATTATTGGAAAGAGAAAACACAATGCTATGTATTCAAATCTTACCGTTAACCACAAAAGAATTAAAATTTATACACCTTTATACTATATACATAAAACCAATGTTTTTATAATACATTTGTGTAATAAAATGTGTTTTTATTTTTTTTTCATTACCAGCACTTTTATTAAGAAAAAAGGTGAGCCATTTTTAAAGCTTTTTAATAACTCAGTACGGGCATTATATGTCACAATAAGTCATTCCTATGTCTACCTACATTAAATTATCGTGAAAACAAGCTCATGTGTCCAAGCGGTTAAAGATTGCCTTCAAAATGTTTATAATTAAGAAATTGCATGGTTTTTTTTTTAAAGAAAGACAATTATTCCTATGTCTACCTACGTTAAATTATCGTGAAAACAAGCTTATGTGTCCAAGCGGTTAAAGATTGCATTCAAAATGTTTATAATTAAGAAATTGCATGGTTTTTTTTTTTAAAGAAAGACAATTATTCCCGAGTTACGAATAACCCAACAACATTTGAAAATCTCCTACTACCACCACACTAAGCGGAAGATGTTGCTTGTGTTGTGATGGAGGACTTAGCCAGCCGAGGAATCGAACACGGAACGCCTGGGTGGGACCCAAACGCAGTGCCCACTCAACAACTGACCGGTCATTTGGTTATTTATTTATTATTAATTTTCAACGCCCTGATGGACTTTTACATAATAAGTATATAATACAGTGATATATATATATATATAATACAATGTTTAAATAAGAAATATAAACTTATAGCAATTAACATTATAAAAATGGTAGGTATAAAAGTAAGTAAAAAATATTATATTATAATAAAAGAGAAAAAGTAAAAATAAATTAAACTGGAACCAGTTTTTAAATTGCAGATGGCATAAAAATAATAATATATAGTGTAAGTTAATATTAGAAATTTACAGATGAGTAATACAAGAAAAAGTTTACAATACAGAAAAACAAAAGAGAGTAACAAGTTTTTACATTATAGATAAATAGAAATAATACAAAAATATGTGCAACAGCTCCTACATATTATTTCTAATAATTAAATTTTAAAGCGTAATTCATCACCTTTCAAAAAAAATTGTTAGTTTTCGGATACATTCACAATAACGATTCTTTTTCAAACTTTCTTTGAAAGAGGTCTTCGCAACGCTCAATTTAAAAAAATGAGTAATACAGCTTCACAGTTAGGTTGACAAACTGCAACAAAAATAAAGGTATTTAATAAAGGATCTTTATTTAAATGAAATTTCTTACCAAATCTCAGAAGAGTCCACAAATGTTTCTCGGAAGTGCAAGTTGACCATTTCCCTTCGAGTGCAAGAGAACTAGAAGAGAAGGCATTTGAAGTTCAACCTGGAAAAAACTAAAAGAGATGTTATTATAATGAAATGAAAAGGGGAACAAACACAAAAAATATATAAAATTCAAAGCGTAGTAAATAAAATACATAAAATTCATATAGAACTAGAAGAGAAGGCATTAGAAGTTCAACCTGAAAAAAAAACAAAAAAAAACATATTATTATAATGAAATGAAAAGGGAAACAAACACAAAAAAAAACACAAAATTCAAAGCACAGTTAATAAAATATAAAAAAAATATGAGTTCCTCTTCAGCATCTCGAACTCTACTAGATGGCTTAAATCTGAACGAGACAACTTAGAGCTAAACATGCTTAAAGCTAAGACGGACTTACACGCTAAGACGGACTTACACGCTAAGACGGACTTACTTGCTAAGACGGACTTACACGCTAAGACGGACTTAAGATTAAAACGCACTTAAGATTAAAACGCACTTAAGATTAAAACGCACTTAAGATTAAAACGGACTTAAATCAAAATTTGCTTAATATAAACGGGTTAATAACTCAGGTACGGGACATACGTCATTCCTATGTCTACCTACGTTAAATTATCGTGAAAACAAGCTTATGTGTCCAAGCGGTTAAAGCTAAAATGGGTTCAATGCTAAAACAGCAAACATTTTCAAACTGCATACCAGTTTATGAATACATTCAGTCAGGGGGGCCCCCCCCTCGTTAATGGTGATCAACAAAATACAATAGAAAATACAAAGTATAATAAATAAAATTTCACTTCCCAACAAGCCAGATAGGTAGGTAGGTTGTACGCCAGCTATGCATCTGTTCTTATTCAGCGGGTTTTGGTTCAGCGATACATCTGCTGAACCAAAATACAGCTTGATGATGTCACATGTTGATAGAAAACCTTGCACCTAGAAAAATAAATAATGTAATTAGTTTAAAAAAAGTGCATTGATTATTATTAATTAATATTAATTCGAATACATGAATATGTTTTTTGTGCCCACTCTGCCCCCCTCCCCCTATATCCCACCCTTTTCACAACTCCCCTTAAACACCCCACACGATAAAAAATAAAAACCATAAAAAACTTCATCAAAATAAAAATTTGTTAAGTGTGTAGGTATTGGAACGCACCTCCATACATATATGGAAAATACATACACTTTAAAAACGACCCAACATGTCTTTTTTACCGCAGGAGTAGGCAGAGAGGATAGATCGCCTCACAATTCTTATCTTAGCGCACACTTATTGCTTCACTTAGCATTCATACATCGCACAGTGAATTGATTAGAAAAAGCTAGCTAGACAAAATTCATAGAAAGATTGTTGCTTTAAAAAGATACATGTAGATGTTAATTCCAAAAAAATCACAATGGCTCTTTGATGCTTAGGGCCAGTTTCTTCACAGAATTGGAATACTCACAGAACTTCAAAATTAAGTTTGAAATTTGAAGAATTGTTCAAAATCTGTTAAAAAATTGGCTTGCCTAAAAATGCATGCCAATTTGAGAGAAATATTGTAAAATTTAAATACCTACTAATTCAAAACAAATATGTACCTAGCTACGCATTATACTACGAATTATAACCAAATTTTCCATCAATAATTATGATAACTTACTAGAATGGTAGATACTTTCATATCGGCCCAGTGAAAGACAACCATTCAAATACGAAACATTGCTTGTAATGGCTTTAACCCTTTCGGACCATGTATATATTTTTGCACCATGATTATTTTAGTGATCCCCGAAAGTTTATTCCCTGACAGACTTTTTCGGTTGTCTGAATTTTTCACACAATCAGTTCCACGTTAAATTCAAAGTAAATCCGAGTTATAGAAATGAAATTGAGTTACAGACAGTAAGTAGACTTAATTGTCTGAATTTTTCACACCATTAGTTCCAATGTTGAAAATGACACTTAAATTCAAAGCAAATCCATTGTAGAAATGAAATTGTACTAGACAGACAGTAAGTAGACTTAATTGATCGTCTGAATCTTTTACACCATCAGTACCAATCTTGAAAATGAGACACAAATTCAAAGCAAATCCATTGTAGAAATGAAAATAAGTTAGAGACAGACATTAAGTTAACTTAATTGATTGTCTAAATTTTTTACACAATCAGTTCCAATCTTGAAAATGTTAAATGAAATGCAAATCCGAGTTTATTGATTGTCTGAATTTTTCAAACAATCAGTTCCAATCTTGAAATGTGATGACCCGACAGTTGATCCCGACAGTTTATTTCACAACTGTTTATCCCCCGAAAGTTTATCCCCCGACAGTTTCAGCTCCGACAGTTCATCACCCGACAGTTTATCCTACGACAGTTTATCCTATGAGAGTTTATCCTGTGAGAGTTTATCCTGTGACAGTTTATCCTATGACAGTTTATCCTACGACAGTTTATCCTATGACAATTTATCCTATGATAGTTTATCCTATGACAGTTTATCCTATGACAGTTTATCCTATGACAGTTTATCCTATGACAGTTTATCCCCCTAGTTGGCCCCTCGAAATTATAATTATAATTATTTCTGCAATTTTTATCAATGTCAAACCCAAAACCGACTTCAAAAATACTTTTAATAAGAAGTTGATTTGGATATAAAACGTATTTATCTCAGTGTTGATTATTGTACTTGTAAGCTGGTATTTTCAGTATAAGACAAGTTTTTTCCTGGATGAATTTCAATGAAAATATTGTTATTCGGCGCTACATCCTCTCCGCGCACCCCTTCAGGGACACTTAGTTATATTTTGTGCGAGTAGATATACCGTTTATTTTCCTTAACATTTTGTATATTGTATATGAAAACGCTAGGAGGTCAACTGTCAGGGGATCAACTGTCATTAAGCCAAAAGTATAGTTTTGAGATATTATTTTACAACAGATTAATTATTAATCAAATGACTGTACAATTCTCATTTTGACAATCTTAACACCTAGGAAGATAATTAGTATACAAAAAAAAATCTTTAGGCTATTTAAAGAATAATTATTTATATCTAGTGTTTCCGAGATTTCATTCAACAGCACCATTCCTCTTGTCATGCTTATGCTGTGTAAGAGCGTCTGTTCTGCCGTATGGTATTTTGAAAAAAGTCGTATCGATGACTACGGCTAAAGTTTTCAGGCACGTATAAGCCACCGCATTCCAAGAGGAATGGACTATCAATACAGTTATGAATTATGTTAAAATTAAGTATCTACTTATTGCAAGATTTGCATAACGTCTGGCTTCTAAGATAAATCTATTTGTTGCCTCAAAAGTAAGTTTATATGGTGCATGAACCTATATATATATATAGACATACCTGAGGATTTTTTATGGATTTGTTCCAGCGTAATAACATATTTAGTTTGGTGCGGAGACCACACACCACTAGCATACTCCAGCTTACTTCGTTTGTAGCATGCTGGAGTGAGTCGTAATATGTGGTCCGAGAATGTTAGTTGTGAAAGGTAAGTGTAAGGAAATTTTGGACTCAGTATAAAGCACTACTAAGTAATGCAAAATCATGCGATTTTGGTTTTAAATCGCTTAGAAATATTTCAGATGCTTTAATTAAAAACTCATGTAAGAGCGATTGACCAGCAGCTGAGAATTAAAGTTTAAAAATGCTTGCAACTATACAGGGAGGTTCCAATGAGAAAGATCGATTATTCTCCGTATCAAATTTTTAAAACTTAATTTCATTCAAAACATTCTTTAATATATGCCTACATTCAAGTGAGCAATAAAAATGCTCAAAACGCATGATGATAAATTATTAAATATCGTGTACTTCTTGTAAGTGTTTATTGATCATAAATATTAATGATTTTTCAATAATGTAAACAAAATAAGTGTGTAAATTTTTTTTTAAATATTTTAGTTTGTTAAACCTTAAATAAATAGAAAAACCGCATTATTTTTGTCACGAAAATTGTTCTGGGATTTATTTTTAATGATTTTAAATAAATTTTGAAAACTGTGTTGACTGGATTATGTAATGATTTATTTTGTTGTATGATTATGTGATTTCAAATTTGTATTGTTTAATAGAATCGACCAACGGTATAACCTTAGTTTATTAAAAATACACTCAGTTTTCAAAATTTTAAAACTGCATGTACCTGTTAAAATAACAATCTTTCAAAATCAATTTTTTTTTTTTTGTAAAATAGTGTCACTACGTTTAGAATTTGATTTAAAAAGGACTAATTTCTGGTTTTCTCTGGTAATACCCTCTTAAAGTTCAAAATAAAGTTATGGTTTTAATGTATAATGCGGAAAATTAAATTCCTTAGAAAATGATCGTAAAATATTTGAATACTTGTGCCCGAGCTTTGCAAAACAAAATAATAAAAGCGTTTTCTTGAATTAATTTAAACAGGAATTTAAATCTTATCCCCGTCTACATACGGTGTTATTGTTGGCGGCCTGATCCAGAATTTTTTCGATGTGGTGCTTCGCCTTAATACACTAAAGTACTCATGGTGTCATTTAATATATGTAAATTTCTTCCTCACTTTCTAAAAGCTAATTAATATAAATTGTCAGTTTAGATATTGAAATTTTTTTTTCTAAATAACTCTACCAATTGCTGTCAAGCAACAAATCAGGGGGGAGGCGAATACGGGAGGGGGATTCGCAGGATGGGGGAAGGGGGGGAGTAGAGTGAGGAGAGGGAAGGTGGAGGAGGAGGAGTGGGAATACGAGAGGGGAAGGAGACGCGGGATAGGAAAGGGAGGAGGAAGGCGAACGAGACGAATGGGAAAGGACGCGCAGGGAGAAACAATTTCTTTATTAAATTGGCATTGCAACGCATGTCGAGTATCAGCTAGTGATAAATAAAAATAGCCCAAAAATAAATCAAGGTAAGCCCATTAGCTGGTACATTTTTTAATCTAATACATAACCCCAATAGCCGGTACATTTTTAAAGTATAGTTAAATTTTAACATTTTAGAAAAGCCTTCCTATATGTGTCAAATGTTAGAAGCACGTGTAAGCAGACGCGCAGTACTCGGACAACTCAATAAATAAAATGTCATAGAATACGGACATAAATTAATGTAAAAATCTGTCATCCTACGCAACAAAAGCAAATTTTCATTTCACTTAATTGAAATTGTTTTCCATAGCCCCGAACACAAATAGCTGTCTTTTATAGTAATAAAGATGAATCAAAATGTTTTTCTAAAAAATATTCTTATTAAGCATGTCCAGTCATTCCGAAAGTTTACCAAATATTTTTCTATACAATATAATATGCATCATAGTAATTTTTATTATAGCTCACTGTGATAATGGAATTATTTGTAGCCATGAATCAAAGAATGTGTGGTTCTACAAAAGCCTTCTTCTCAGCAGTTTAGATATTCAACATTCGAAATTCTATTAATCTATGATTTCCACGGAAACAAGTCAACAGCTTCAAAAGTGAAAACACATAAATAAAATCAAAGTGATATTTTTAAAGTTAATGTGAAAATGATGCTCACCTTCCCGCTTGGCCTCGTCTTCCTGCGTGTTGAGGACAGGAGAAAGGGGACAGGGGGCGTGGGAGCCCAGTTGCCCAGCTGTAGACTGGAATTCCCATTTCTGGTTCCGACTCCAGTACTCCCAATTACTGGACCTGGGGTAATTACCATATAATGTTAAAAATAGGAAACATAAAAAGGTATGTCTAGGAGAAAAATTTTTTACCGAAAAGACA
This sequence comes from Limnephilus auricula, assembly GCA_951813805.1. Lineage (NCBI taxonomy): Eukaryota > Metazoa > Arthropoda > Insecta > Trichoptera > Limnephilidae > Limnephilus > Limnephilus auricula. The sequence continues at coordinate 16,078,742 of OX638404.1, forward strand.
AGTAATACGAGACAAAAAGAGTTGGGATAGTATAAAGATAAAATAGTATTTTGTGTTACATAATTTTAACCTTTAAAAAAAAAATCATATCGTTAATTAATATTGAGACCAATAATTACAAACAGTAAGTTCTTTAGTAAGCATGTTATATTATTATAACACTTTATTGACGACATATTTAAAGGATACTGAAGTGCATGACATATTAGAACAAGGTGCATACATACAGGTGATGTAAAATAATTACCCACTTTTAATCACTAATTACTGCGTTATGCCATATTTTATTGGTGGCAATTATTTCACTAACCGCCACAGTAAATTGTACAGATTATGGAAATTACACTTTGTTTTAACAATTACAAAAAATCAACTCTTTACATGCAAAAAACATGTCATTAAGTTCTTAGTTTGGGTAAACTAAGTAATTCGTGAGTAGACTGAAACAAAACTGACGCAAATCAACCCATACAAAAAAAAAATTAAAATGGCGGTAAGGGAATCGTTTTATTCCTGAAATTTTGAACTTTGATTGAATAAAATTGTGATTTTAATGCATCTTTTACCATCTATACAAATGTAATTAGTTGTTTCCTGTAGTAATTAAAATTATATTTCTGTAATTTCCAAAATTTGTGCCTAATAAAAGTGTGGCGGTTAGTGGAATATTTACCAATGCATGCATAAAACCTTGGGATTGCAGTTGATTAAAAAGATTGGGAGTTGCAGTTTTCAATACGTCGTTTTTGGAGTTCGGGTCCCAAATTTTCAGGAAATCTCACCACAGTTATGCTAGTGATAGACTCAGCTATAAAAGCGCTAGCGTTATTTGGCTTGGCGTATTTCGGCATATCGCTTTGGGAATGTATAACAAATAACGCCGGCATTGTTATAGCTAAGTCTGTCAGCCCTATTATTGTTTAGAAATAAATGCTCCAGTGCTGCCATAAAATAAACTACGAAATCTTCCACGGAATGTACATTTTCTACAATAGAGTTACATAACAAGGAAATGCATAGAATTTTTTCATTTCCCTTGCAAAAATGTTCTTCCCGCTTCCAATAATAATTCCGAGAGTGGAAGATACTCTTAGTATCGCCCTGGTGTAAGACCACCATTCAGAATTGAAACGTTGCTTAAAATGGCTTTAGCCGTGTTTAGTGACTAGATCTGAATAGCCAGGTACTTCCCCACCTTCCTCTTCCTCGTCTCCTTCCCTTCCCCACTTACCTTCAGCCTCAAATGGGGATGCCATAGTCTCACTGGCTCCAGACGGGAGCAGTTGGGACTCTTGTGAGGTATTCACTATAAAAAAAATTTGGCCGAGAACATGCTTATAAAGAGCATGTGTATTCATTTGTTGGCTTTGAACATGCTTATACATAATTATAGTCAAAATAAGCATGCTAATTTATGAGCAAATGTACCAATACAGTTGAAGAGCATGCTTATTTATGAGCTTGTGTGTCAGTACCATAATTATGAAAGCATTAAGCCAGGGACAAACACAGCGTTAAAAGCGCCGGCGTTATTTGGCTTGACCTATTTCACCACATCGCTCGCCATACATTTACAATGGTAATCTATGGCGAGGGATATAGTGAAATAGGCCAAGCCAAATAACGCTAGCGTTTTTAACGCTGTGTGTGTCACTGGCTTTATTGTTGATTCTGATATCAGAGGGAAACACCAGTGTATCAATTAAGAACAAATGGATAGTAGGGAAAACATTCATTTGTTCCTTTCCATCACCCCAGGAATGATGCTATGTGTGAACACTTTGCATTTATTTATTTAAAAATTACAAAAATTCATCCGACGAGCTGATTATTGGTCTCAAGGAAATCGTCATCTCCCTTACTGTTATGGTGAAAAATATTATTTAAACGGTGTTGAAAGAGAAAAACCACGCTTTATATTCAAATCTAAAAGTTAACCACAATCACAGAGAATTAAAATATCGATCGTCCAGTTGATTAGTCAGACATCTCCGAAAAATCGACACATGAGTTGAGCATGCCGTTATATATAAAAGTGTACCCTCTATCTGGTACAATACTCAGATTACTCATAAACACCACCAAATCTATTAATTACAATGCTGAAAAACTTGTACGTGGATAACAAAAAAAATTATGTTTTCAGGTTAACTTGTAGGAAATTTCAAAATATTATATATTAATAAAAATTATGAGCTGATATAATAAAAATATAATGCTGATGTTTTTATGGTACTTCGTGATTGCAAAATAATGCTGCCTAATGAAAAAAAAAACAATAATATACTTAAATGGACTTACGTTTTTTGTCTATATGATATTATGTTTTCCGTTTCCTTCCACGTGAACGTGTTAGAGCAGAAGTTGTCAGCTTTTTGAACCTGCGTACCCCTTGACTTACTAAAAAAATGTTGTACCCCCTACCCTCGATCTATCTTGCGTACACGTGTAATTTTTTAATACTCTCATTTATTTTCTTATGGTTTTAACTGTAATATGTAACTATTGTTTTTAATATATTTATACTGTGGAAATTAAATTAATAAATTATTGCATGAATTATCTAACAATCAAGTCACACAAATACAATTAAAGCAATTTTATACACAGTGTCACACGACTTCGGCCATTTTTAATCAGTAATGATTCTACTGCGAAATTGTACAATTTTTTTAATTAATGAAGACTCAAAAGGCGAAACTCAATTCATTTATTTAACACAAAAATCGCTCTCCTGAACAAAAGTCGAAAGTGGACAAACGTGGTTCATCCACTAAGGTACAGATATATAGAATCACAATTTCGAAACGCAATTTGAAAAAAAAAGTGTTTTTTTTAATTATTTGAGGTGACGTAACGTTTATAAGACATTTTTCTAACATGTGGGTAATAATAGTTTTATTTTATTACCAGCAATTTTAGTTCGAAAAAACGTATGACGGGCATTTAAAAACACTTTTTACGTTTGCATTCGAAATTTTATACAAAAATTATTTGTTAATACAAAACAGTTTTTAGTTTTCCGGCACGTTCAGAAGTATTCAATTTTGATACCTACTACAAAGCGGGAATTATGTGACCTTCTGACAGAATAACATGCACCCTGCGAGAAAAGATGCTACCTCACAAAGATAAATAAGGCCAATGACGTTAAAATACATCTAGACTTGCTACTCACAATCTTAACGAAATGCGGCAGGCAAAAAACACTTTTTTCAGGTAAAATCTTAATTCAAACAGTGATAAAGATAGAAATTCGAAGAATTTGTGTGCATTGCGCTATTTAAAACAATATAAATTCGCGTACATTTAAAAATTAAATGCTATTCGTTGGCTTTTACTGGTGTTTGCCGAGTTTAGGAAAATATTTTTCATCACACACGTGGGAATTTTTGCACTTTTTCAGTACTAAAAACTACGAAATAGAAAATGACAATTATGTCAGACTGCTTTGAGCAGTCTAAATTATTATAAGAATGGCGAGTAGAAGGAAGCCTTTTAACGTTATTGAAATGGCACATGATTAGAGTTTAAAAATGTATAATAAAAAATATGATTTAGATGAAGTTTGTAATTATTACGCACCATGCCGCAAACAGGCCGACAGGTCGGGCTGCTTGGCTGCTACAAATGCAGCATCGCGCGTAGTACCCTTGACAATCGAACTAAACGTAAAATTGGCTAACTTTAACACATAACCTTCCTATCAGTTGATAGACGTGGTGGTATAATGTATGTCGTGAAATAATTGCATAATGTGGTGTAATTCTTTCACAATCATTTATACGAATGCTAATAATGTAAAATAATCACAATAATTTGTATTTTCTTTAACATAAGTTAAATTTAGTTCGATGGCAAAATCACTGAAAATATTAAATTAAAAAAATATATGGTAAATGTTTACTACTCCGCTTACCGGATAATACGGAATTCGAAGTTCGATACACGGATGCGCATGGATAATACGGAGCGGAACATTTCCTTTGCCGCCTTTGGATTTGATATTTGCGATTTTTTTTTCAATCTAAATACGCACGAATTACTTAGTTTACCCAGCCTAAGAACCTAATAACCTATTTTGTGCACGTAAATAGTTGTATATTGTAGTCATTGAAGTTGTATAAGTCCCGTTTCACTTGGCCAAACGTGGCTTTGTGAAATAATCTTATAAAATTGAAATATAAAATGCATGTTTTTTCGTCTCCATAAATACTCAATTTTCGTAATAATAAAGCAAAATCTAACGGTTTGAATAAAAAATATTCCGTATTAACCAGTAGGCGGAGTACGAAACTATTAATGTATTTTCTTTTATACAAGTTAAATTTATTTCGATGACAAAATCACTGAAAATACTAAATTTAAAAAAAACTACTTCCATAATATATTATGTCGACTCCGGAAATTTGAAATGTTGTAAAGAACAAATTGTTGTTCGAAAGAGCAAAAAGAAAGATTTTTTGTAGACCGGTAATAATTATGATTTTTTTATTGAATTGAATACTTCTCTCAGAAAACTTTAAATAAAATTGGTTTCTTTTACTTAACAGTTTTTAATTTATAATTTAAATTTACAGAAAAAAATCCCTTTAAAACGCACGTTATAAAAGACCGACTTATTTCCTGGAATTATTTCGACTACGTAGATCGAAAGAGAAAAAAACGAAGAAATTGAACTCTTTGTTGGATTTATTGTCCTTTCCAGCATTTCAAATTTCCGCTAGCGATGTATAATAATTTAAATAAAAAACGTTTTAAAAAATAAAAAAAAGTTTAAAAATGAAACTTACTGGAGAGCGAGGCTCGCCATGCTGTTCTCACAACGGTGGGTCGGCAGAAAATGAACTCAACGGTGGCGCGCGGAATAAATGCAAAAATCCCCCACCACTCGAACTATTTCCGCGTTTTGCCGGAGGCTCCGAAGAGAAGGAATAAAAGTACTCGAGTTCTAGGAGTGGTTCCAGATTCCGAGTTCTTGTTACGAACTGGGTACTGGGAGCCGAGGCGGGTGCCGAGACGCACGGTTCCGACCCCGAACTTGACCCGGACATACACGCAACTCGCGCAAGTTGCGGTACTGACAGACATGCTCATTATTAGCAATAGAGCATATGTTACTAATGAGCAAATGCTACTTAGTGGCATTACTGGATTCGTGGGTGGAAGGGGAAGTGCTCTAAGCATTTGTGAATAGGCTCGCTTTTGAGCATGCTTATTTTGATCCGATCTCAGTCAGAACCCAAATCGATATTTTTATTTTGTATTTTTTTTCTTTCACCAATAGTTTATTTAATAATTGCATTGCAAGCAATAACATTATTTTGCGGATAAAACTGTCTCTGTTATGTCGTTGTGACAGTTGACATCTTGGACCCAAATCAATCGTTTTATTTTTTTTCATCAAAAGATTCTATATCAAAAGCCTATTTCAACACCTTTCGAAAATAGTTTTTAGTTTTCGCGCACGTTAACAAATATTCAATTTATTGGGATTTTATTGCAAAGCGGTAATATTTTTAGCCTCTGACAAAAAACTTCAAATTTTTGAAGGGTTAAGAAAATAAAAATATCGATTTGGGTTCGTAATTGGATTACTAGAAGAGCAAACCTTGGAGCAACTAATAATTTTTTAGTAGAAATGCGACAAGATTTCAAGGGATATAAAAACTATTTACGAATGCTTCCGCAGAAATTTGACGAGCTACTCTCTAAAATTGCATAAAAAAACGAGACGCGGAATGCTATTCCGAACTGAGATTGGATTGAAATGAGCATGCTCATAAGCCAGCCTGTTTACACATGCTTATAGATAGAGGCGGTTCCGACGGTTACTCCTTTTTCAAATCGACTACTTCCAGATAACCCGTTCCAAGACTCGGACCCAAACCCGTAACTCGGGACCGGACCCAGAGACGAAAACCGAATGCCCCCACCGGCATCCCTGTGGCCGCAGTCTTGCGCCACTCGCCAGTCGTGAGGTCTTGTCCTGGTCCGAGTTTTGTGCGGGTTCTATCTGAATCCGGCTCCGAGGTCCGGCTCCGAACCCGTGCGTCCCGGTAGCCGCAAAACACCCAGTCCGCACCCAAGAACTCGAGCCCGGACCTGCTAGAACTCGAGTACTTTTAAAAGGAAGCACTCCTCGGAGGCCTCCGGCAAAATGCAGGACTCACCCATCTCTAGTGTCGAACCTACTCATCGCTAGTAGAGTTGCCACTTGGAGGGGGGCTGCCTTTCCACCGTTTCCATGCTCGCACTGCTCGCAGTCATGTCGCAGTTTCTGTTAGCGAGCCGCCGGGTGAAGATGGTCAAGTCATTTCTCTGGAGCGCGGGTAAGTTTATATTTTTATAAACCCCATAAAATTCGTGCAATAATACAAACTCAAAAAAACACTTCGAACGTTTTTTTTAAACTATGTCGTTGAATAATTCAAGGAAATTGTGCCATTTTAAATAATGTTGTGGCCTATTTCATCACCTTTCGAAAACAGGTTTTAGTTTTCGGTTACGTTAACAAATATACCATTTATTTGGATTTTATTGCCAAGCGGGAATATTTTTAGTCTGACTAAACACGAGAAATTTTTGAAGGGTTAAGAAAATAAAAAGTAATTGGACTTCTAGAAGGGCAAACATTGGAGCAACTAATCATTTATTAGTAGAAATGCGAGAAGATGTCAACGGATATAAAAAATCATTTACGAATGCTTCCGTAGAAATTTGGCGAGCTGCTCTCTAAAATTCCATACAAAAACGAGATACTTAAATGCGAAATGCCATTCCGAATTTGAGATTGGGTTGAGAATCAAACGGCTTTTGATTTGAGAGCATGCTATTTTGGCTTCAAATGAGCATGCTCATTACTAGCAACGTCACTGACACACATGCTAGTAGGTAGCTTGCTCTTTGGCTTCAAATGAGCAAGTGTGTCCGCAGCTGTATGGTACGGACACACTTGCTCATGTGAAGCCAAAGAGCATGCTAGTGCACGCAGTAGCAATTGCTAGTAATGAGCATGCTCATTTGAAGCCAAAAGAGCGTGCTCTCAAATCAAAAGCCGTTTGCTTTGTGAGCATGCTCAATGGATTGTCGGATGGAAGGGGAAGCCTCTAAGCATGTGTGAACAGGCTGACTTATGAGCATGCTCGTTTCAATCCGATCTCAGTTCGGAATAGCATCCCGCATTTGAATATCTCGTTTTAGAGAGTAGCTCGTCAAATTTCCGCCGAAGCATTCTTGAATGATTTTTTTTTATATCCGTTGACATCTTCTCGAATTTCTACTAACAAATGATTACTTGCTTCAAGGTTTGCTCCTATAGTGATCCGATTACGAACCCAAATCGATCTTTTTATTTTCTTAACCCTTCAAAAATTTGGCGCTTTTTGTCAGAGGCTAAAAATATTCCCGCTTTGCAATAAAATCCAAATAAATGGAATATTTGTTAACGTATCCGAAAACTAAAAACTGTTTTCGAAAGGTGATGAATTCAAATTTCATTATTAGAATTAAACATGTAATTTTTTAAATGCAACCTTTTTGGATCATATAGACGTTGACACAATGTGGTGAAATGGTTGCATTAATTTCACCACATATTAATTAATTAGCTACTATTTCACTACATCACGTCATTGTCTATAATAATATTATGTCGTCGATCGTTATCGATCGTCCAATTGATTACTAAGACATCTCCAAATATTAAGTTTTAAGATAAATGAGGAAAGCAATAATCGAAGGCTCACCAAAAATCAAATATTATTTACATGTGTGTGTGTTTTACGTATAAAATATGCTAAGAAATAACATCGGAAAGTATAACGGTCCGGTACATTAGTATAACATTTTCAAATTTCCTACAAGTTAACGTGAAAACATATTTTTTTTTGTTATCCACTTACAAGTTTTTCAGCATTGTAATTAATAGATTTGGTGGTGTTTATGAGTAATCTGAGTATTGTACCAGATAGAGGGTACACTTATATATATAACGGCATGCTCAACTCATATGTCGATTTTTCTGAGATGTCTGACTAATCAACTGGACGATCGATATTTTAATTCTCTGTGATTGTGGTTAACTTTTAGATTTGAATATAAAGCGTGGTTTTTCTCTTTCAACACCGTTTAGATAATATTTTTCACCATAACAATAAGGGAGATGACGATTTCCTTGAGACCAATAATCAGCTCGTCGGATGAATTTTTGTAATTTTAAATTTTTAAATAAATAAATGCAAAGTGATCACACATAGCAACATTCCTGGGGTGATGGAAAGGAACAAATGAATGTTTTCATTACTATCCATTTGTTTTTAATTGATATACTGGTGTTTCCCTCTGATATCAGAATCAACAATAATGCGTTCATAATTATGGTACTGACACACAAGCTCATAAATAAGCATGCTCTTCAACTGTATACATTTGCTCATAAATTAGCATGCTTATTTTGACTATAATCATGTATAAGCTTGTTCAAAGCCAACAAATGAATACACATGCTCTTTATAAGCATGCTCTCGGCCAAATTGGAAGCGGGAAGAACATTTTTGCAAGGGAAATGAAAAAATTCTATGCATTTCCTTGTTATGTAACCCTATTGTAGAAAATGTACATTCCGTGAAAGATTTCGTAGTTTATTTTATGGCAGCACTGTAGAATTTATTTCTAAACAGTAATGTGGCTGGCAGATTTAGCTATAACAATGCCAGCGTTATTTGGCTCGACCGTGCCGAAATATGCCGAAATACGCCAAGCCCAATAACGCTCGCGCTTTTATAGCTGAGTCTATCACTAGCATAATAGTGGTGAGATTCCTGAAATTTGGGAAACGAACTCCAAAAATGACCAAAAATGTATTGAAATCTGTAACTTCCAATCTCTGTCATTGGTAAATATTCCACTAACCGCCGCACTTTTATTAGGCATAAATTTTGGAAATTACACTAAATTTCATTTTAATTACTACAGGAAACAACTAATTACATTTGTATAGACGGTAAAAAATGCATTCAAATTCCAATTTCATTCAATCAAAGTTCAAAATTTCCCATATAAAATGATTCCCTTATATGGGTTGATTTATATATTTATTTATATGATAGTTTACCCAAACTAAGAACTTAATAACCTGTTTTGTGCATGTAAATAGTTGATTTTTTGTAATTGTTAAAACAAAGTGTAATTTCCATAATCTGTGCAAGTTCAGCGGTTGCGGCTTCAGCGGAGTGAAATAATTGCCACCAATAAAATATGGCACAACGCAGTAATTAGTGATTAAAAGTGGGTAATTATTTTATATCATCTGTATGTATGCTTATCTTGTTAATAATCCTTGTTCTAATATGTCATGCACTTCAGTATCCTTTAAATAAGTTGTTAATAAAGTGTTATAATAATATAACTTGCTTACTAAATAACTTATTGTTTGTAGTTATTGGTCTCAATATTAATTAACCATATGATTTTTTTTTAAAGGTTAAAATTGTGTAACACAAAATACTATTTTTTCTTTACACTATCCCAACTCTTTTTGTCTCGTATTAATTGTCTTTTCGGTAAATTTGTTTTCTCCTAACCATACCTTTTTATGTTTCCTATTTTTAACGTTGTATGGTAATTTCCCCAGGTCCAGTAATTGGGAGTACTGGAGTTGGAACCAGAAATGGGAGTTCCAGTCTACAGCTGGGCAACTGGGCCCCCACGCCCCCTGTCCCCTTTCCCCTGTCCTGAACACCCAGGAAGACGAGGCCAAGCGGGAAGGTAAGCATCATTTTCACATTAACTTTAAAAATATCATTTTGATTTTTTTTATGTGTTTTCACTTTTGAAGCTGACGACTTTGTTTCCATGGAAATCATAGATTAATAGAATTTTGTATGATGAATATCTATACTGTTGAGAAGACGGCTTTTGTAGAAACACACATTCTTTGATTCATGGCTACAAATAATTCCATTATCACAGTGAACTACAATCAAAATTACTATGATGCATATTATATTGTATAGAAAAATGTTTGGTAAACTTTCGGAATGACTGGACATGCTTAATAAGAATATTTTTTAGAAACACCTTTTGATTCATCTTTATTACTATAAAAGCTATTTGTGTTCGGGGCTATGGAAAACACGGCATTTAAAATTTCAATTAAGTGCAATGAAAACTTGCTTTGGTTGCGTCGGATGACAGACTTTTACAATAATTTATGTCCGTATTCTATGACATTTTTTTATTTATTGAGTTATCCGAGTACTGCGCGTCTACTAGTAGTATACATACATGTGCTTCTAACATTTGACACGTATAATTAGTAAAGTTTTTTATAAAAAAATGTAATTATACTTTAAAAATGTACCAGCTATTGGGCTTATCTTGATTTATTTTTGGGTTATTATTGTTTATCATATCACTAGCTGATACATGGCTTGCGTTTGCTATGCCATTTAATAAAGAAATTGTTTCTCCTTGCGCGTCCTTTCCCATTCGTCCTGTTCACCTTCCTCCTCCCCTTCCTCTCCCGCATCCCCTTCCCCTCTCGTATTTCCATTCCTCCTCCTCCACCTTCCCTCTCCTCACTCTACTCCTCCCCCTTCCACCGTCCCGCGAACCCCCTTCCCGTGTTTTCCTCTCCCTCCGGGTTCCCCTCCCCCCTCCTGCATTCCATACATTCATTCCCGATACATTCAGTTTTCAAACAGCTCGCGTGCCACCTATTGCAATTTTTTTGTACAAATTTCATGATGCCAGAGCTCGTATATGTTATTCTGATGTATGAGCTATATTATTGTAAAGTTTCATTAAAATTCTACCAGTAATATTTGCGTGAAAGAGAAACAAACACACTTAGACCCATATAAACTTTCGCCTTCATAGTTTATATATATGGGAAAATGAAATTGTTGTTTTTACCATCTACCTCACAATTTTTCCATGCTTTCTCACCGTTTAAACCTTCCCTGCGCCCGATGAAAAGTTTGTACTCAATATTCATACACTTAAAAAGTTTCTACTGAACATTCTGGTCACCGAAAACAACAGCTGTGTCATTTTACAACCTTATCAATATTTTGCTGTTTTTTGTGTATTCCATACTTGCTAAATAAGAATAATTGTTTGCAAAATGGAAAAAGATTAAGTATTTTTTTCGTTCGCCCCGAAATACTATGTAACATTTATTATTATTAATAGTCATAGGTCATTTACAAACATTTATTTGAAATTGTCAACGCTTGGGTACATTTATTTGGAATGCGTAGAACCATCAATGAGCCGATGTTACTAATTCTTTCTTATACATATAAATATAGGTTTTGGAAGAGTCTTTTCACTGTACCGTGTAAATAACGCAAGTCATAACACTATAATAATATTCATATAAGTAATTTAAAATCCAGCATTGTGACAAATAAATGGACTTTCATCAACATCAATTAACATAACAATGTTAAAATAACAACAACAATTACAACAACCATTTCAACGACAACTATTACAACAATGTTTATTACAATTGCAATTACAAAAAATGATTAAGTCAACAATAACATCACCAATAAAAACATCAACAATAATAACATTACAATTAACAATTATCAATAACAATAACAAACACATGTTATTTCGGTTCCATGTCTAATCGGACTATGAGATCTCTGCATCTGAATTCCCATAGTAAATTTATTCAGACACGATACTTCCTCACATGATAATTCATCACATCATAACTCACACTAACCTAACCTAACCAAACCTAACCTAACCTAACCAAAGGTTAAAAACCCCAATTATCAGTTTTCAACGCTTCGAGACATCATGTGAGGAATTAACATCCGATGAAAAGTTTGTACTCAATATTCATACACTTAAAAAGTTTCCTTTGAACATTCTGGTCACCGTTATTTCAACAATTTTTTTTTTTTACAAAATATAATTTTATTTAAGGTCCATGATTGGTCATGTATACCTTATCAGAAAAGAGGAGCGCTTGTGTTGTACAAAATATTTATTTGTTAATGTAAATTTTTTTCAAAAATTGTTTTTATTTATGATTTTGGATAAATTTAAAATCCATTTACTGTCAAACGTGATAGCTTGATAAGTTTATTAGTGTGGTAGGTTTGCACCTAGGGTGGTGCAAGGTTCTCGTGGTCAAGGGCTTCCACAGAATATAGATGGGTGGTGAACAATAATGAGAGTTGGATTCTTATTATACAGTTTAATGAGTACACAAATGACTAGTAAATACAATGTGTATCTAATGGAGATTTCGAGTGAAGAGCGCACAATGGACAAAGTACATTCTTTATATAGTCATACATGCTGTCTCTTTCATGCATATGATCTCTCACATATCATCGAACATGCAACAATCACCACAATAAGTCACTTGCTGAGGGTTGGTTTGTAATATGTCCACTTATTTTTTTTTTTAACGTGAATGCAGTAACATTAATCATATTTTTATCTACTATATCCACACACAAAAAAAAACAAATTTTCAACAGGAACTTACATTTTGAACATCGCTTTTTGTTCTATCTCCATAGTAACTACAAATAATGAGGATTGGAGTGTACTACGTCCATTGGCCAATACTTTTTTTTTTTTTACTCTTATTTATTAAAACCTTATGTACGTGTATGTAGAAATTACTACTGTTTGATTACTCCATACATTTTATTTATTCATACGACAATACTAAATTTTCTCATTTCTAATGAAGAATTTTTTATATTTTTTATTTTATTATTATTTGTTAAATCCTTATGTATGTGAATGTCAACTTATTATTGTTTGATTTGCCATATGATGAAATTACTGTTGGTTTGGTCTATCTCCGCCCAAAGTATGGATATAGTATAAACCAACATTAAATATGGTCATGGTATAGTACAAGCCAACATTATTTTTTTTGCTATTTCGTTTAATAAAAGTGTTTTTTTACATTCTTGATTATGCTTTTATTCAATTAAAAATTCAACCAATTATGTTGTTCTTTTACCTAAAGGTAGATTAACTCTTGTATTTTATATTATTATTTATAACAATTAGTTTGAAGTAAAGGAAACAAAAATAAATTTTTTAAAACTTCAAACCTTGTTTTCTAAATACGAGTTATTGTGGACATAGTACAAACCAACCCTCAGCAAGCGAAGTGTTGAGGTTATTGTTAATTTTTTATCAAGTATGTAAATATTTTTATTATGCCCAAGAGTCACAACTGCTCCCTGGGGTGGAAGTTGAGGAAGAGTTGGGATAACCTAACCTAACCTAATGGTAGATTAACATAGATTACATGATAATAACGTCTCTTCTAGCCCTTCATTATGTTAAAGTATCAAGAATACCAAACGCCAAATGGCGGGTGGGGTGAAGTGAGAGAGGCTAGGGGGTAGTTTAATTTTGTTTTTCAGGGTAGTAAGGGTTCTTTACTTTTTATTATGTGAATACCACACAAGAGTCCCAACTCCCAAGGGGTTGAGCGAGAGTTGTGATGAAGGGGGCTAAGGGGGTTTGGAAGGAGGATGTTAGGGTGAGAGTGCCGCCCGCATGCGATGCTCGCCCTACACGGCCTCTTATGGGCGGGCCTGTATGTATGGCGGTCATCCTAAACGCAGATTAAGCAAATTTTTATTTTTTACGTACTTGTAATTTGAATGCAGTGCAACCCATTTTGATATAAATAGTGTTTCCGAAATTTTACCAACACACCTTACGTTAAGGAGGTTTTTTTGTTACAGTAATGATATGCAAAATACAGAAATTACCCTTGACGTTGGGTTACCACAAATTTAGCACAAACACTAAAATTGTGCCTTATTCAAAATACAAAACAAAAATTTCAGTATTTTCTAATTGTTTATCTTTGATTGTGAGTTTTTTTAAAAACTAATTCTATTTATTTTTCCAGGTGTAACCTTTTCTTCCAACGAAGGATGTGCCGTCATCAAGCTGAAATTTGGTTCACTGTCTGCTGAGTCTTGCTGTAATCGTCCTGCTGTGTCTTACTGCGTTAAGTGGTAACTGCGTTGAGCTCTAGGCTGTTTAGCTCAAATACGTTTAGCTCTAAGACAATTAGCTTTAAGAACGTTATCTCTAAGGCGTTTTTCTTTAAGTTTGTCTTTAAGGTATTTATTCTAGGCCGTTTAGCTCTAAGACTGTTATGTCTAATGCGTTTATCTCCAAGGCGTTTATCTTTAAGTCTGTTATCTCTAAGGTGTTTATCTTTAAGGCTTTTATTCTAGGCCATTTAGCTCTAAACCCATTATTTCTAAGGCGTTTATCTGTAAGATGTTTATCTGTAAGGCGTTTATTCTAAGCCATTTAGCTCTAAGACTGTTAATCTCTAATGCGTTTATCTCCAAGGCATTTAGGCGTTTGTCTTTAGGTTGTTTAGCTCTAAAACCGTTATATTGAATGCGTTCATATCTAAGGCGTTTATCTCCAAGGCATTTATCTTTAAGGCGTTTGTCTCTAGGTTGTTTAGCTCTAAGACCGTTTTATTGAATGCATTCATATCTAAGGCATTTATCTGTAAGGCGTTTATCTTTAAGGCGTTTAGCTCTAAGACCGTTATGTCTAAGGCGTTTATCTCTAAGACGTTTATCTCTAAGGCGTTTATCTCTAAGGCATTTATCTGTAAGGCGTTTATCTCTAAGACGTTTATCTCTAAGGCGTTTATCTCTAAGGCGTTTATCTCTAAGGCGTTTATCTCTATGGCGTTTATCGTTGTTGTTATCTGTAAGGCATTTAGCTCTAAGACCATTATCTCTAAGGCGTTTATCTCTAAGGCGTTTATCGTTGTTATTATTTATTACATGGACTTCACATTTATTCTTAAATAATAAGTGTAAGTTTTCACCTGATTTTATACATTTTACGTGCTATGCTTTCAATTTATATATTTCTTGGGTTTTGCAAAGATTTCTGTTTCATGAGAATCAGGACACCAGCTGTCTTCTTACTCCAGAAAGTCAATGCGCTGTCAGCGGTCTGAGGAGTTGATTTTCTTCAGACTCGGGTGTGACCAGTTGCCACCACTGAAGTTTCCAGGTTAGTTTATGTAATAATATCCTGCTGTGTGGTTGTTTTGTTGGAGTATTATTTAGAATTAATATGTTCCGAATTTTAAACACTGCACATATTCTATGTAGAATAACTTCATGTAATTAATTACCACCGAGAGCCCGAGCCGGGCCCAGATTTTATCATTGTTGAGTTTTAAATCAACTGAAAAAAGAATCGTTTTTGAGATGGTGATGTTTCTTCAGACAAATTGCGTAATTCCTGCTTCCATATTTTTAATATTTTGTCGGAAAAAGAATAGAAAAATTTGTCTTAATTCTTTTCCTTCGGACCCCTCGCCTCTCATTTTCATTTGTTTTAATAATGTCTTGCTTTTACATTATAATAATATCTCCTTTCGTGTATTTCAGGTTGAACCTCGCCTGCTCCAGCGTCCAGGACTTCGGGAGACGTGGTTGCTGGCACTCCGGGGCACCTAAAGGGATCACCAACGCTTCTGCGGACTTGGTATGTAATTGTTTTTTGATTTTTGCTTCCAGTAAATAGCTATAAGTTCGTTTCCCATAGTGTATTACCAGAGAATACCGGAATTTAGTCCTTTTTAAATCAAATTCTAGACGTATTGACTCTTTTTTACAAAAAAACATAAATTAATTTTGAAAGATTGTTATTTTATCTGGTTTTTCTATTTATTTAAGGACTTACAAACTAAAATATTTCAGATTTTTTTATACACTTATTTGGTTTCAACATTATTGAAAAATCATAAATACTAAGGATCAAAAAATACTTACAAGTACATTTTATTTTTTTTATTTATTTTTATTTAAAGAAACATTTAAAACAAAGAATAATACATACATATCAAATAAAAAACATAATACAAAAACAGAGAAAAAGTCCCAATAAACTACTTTTAAGTAGTTTGTCAATGGGTGATAAAATTAAATGATATTTAATAATTTATCATTGTGTGTTTTGAGCATTTTTATTGCTTACTTGAATGTAGGTATATATTAAAGCAAGTTTTGAATGAAATAAATCGATATTAAATTTTTAATTTAAAAAATTTGATACGGGGAATAATCGATCTTTTTCATTGGAACCTCCCTGTACAGTTGCAAGCATTTTTTAACTTTTACTCTCAGCCGCTGGTCAATGGCTCTTAAGGTGAATGTCAAAAGAATTCATATTCTACGCTTTCGTAGATGGTGCGCGTAGTATTTTTTACTTATAAACACTTTTTACAAGTTATGCTTTGAAACATTAGGAAAAAAAACTTAAATCTTTCAAGAACGGCTAACAAACACAATATTTCATTAGTGATTCAATCCAATATTGCATTTGCTAGCCTTTCTTGAAAGATTTGAGTTTTTTAATTGACAAAACTATTTGTTAATATTCTTATTGCTTGTGTACTCCACGAACAATAAAATTTTCTTAACATTTCAAAGCATAACTTATAAAAAGCGTTTATATGTCAAAATACTATATGCGCGACATCTACGAAACCGTAGAATATGAATTCTTTTGACATTCACCTTAAAAAGTGTAACATGAGATTTTGTATCGAAAGCTTTACAATAAGACTAGGTAGGTAGGTACATTGAAATTTGTTCTTGAAGTTTTTGGTGTCATTTTTTGGTCATGAATTTATAAATAGCAATTACTAGTATTGTATTTAAACATCCTAAAAAGTACCTTATTTTAGGCTAAGTATGTATGTGGATTGGGGAGTTGGTTACTTGAGTTTTAATTGTCTTGGCGTCTATGATGTCAGCACCTGTAGATGATTCATTAGCACCCCCCACACAGACTCAGGGGAGCGACCGTCCCAGTGCCATTCCAGGCCACCGTGCAGAAAAGTCTCACAGTGAACTGTGCTGTAAACTGTTGTCTTACTTTCGGTCTTTACTTTTCTGCCCGGCGGCTAAGGCTGGAATCAGACGGTTCACTCGAGTGAAGGTTTACTCTATGGTTCCTCATGGAGTGAAATAGGTGGAATGAAATACAGAAATGAACGATTAGTGAACCGTCTGATTCCAGCCTTAGAGCGGCGTGCGGTACGGTCGCTCCCAAGAGTCCGGGTGGAGGGTTCTATTCTTTAATGATTGTATTAATTTATTTATTTACGTATTGTAGATTGCACTGATCAACCAAAAACATTTATAATTTAAAACACTGGATCAGTAACCTAGCGACAGCTAATATAACAAAAGAGAACGATCGGAACGCCGTTCTGTTGTGCGCGTCACCTTGGTTGGTTGTGTTTTATTATCAACACATTTATCCTTCTGAATAGTTCCTGATAATTAACTTGATTATCAAATGTAAAAATATCATTTAAATAAAAAAAAGTGAATCCAATGATGTTGTATCATTAAAGTATCATTCCGAGTGAAATAGGTGGAATGAAATTGTCTGATTCCAGCCTTAGAGCGGCGTGCGGTACGGTCGCTCCCAAGAGTCCGGGTGGGGGGTTCTATTCTTTAATGATTGTATTAATTTATTTATTTACGTATCATTTCGAGTGAAATAGGTGGAATGAAATACAGAAATGAACGATTAGTGAACCTTCTGATTCCAGCCTTAGAGCGGCGTGCGGTACGGTCGCTCCCAAGAGTCCGGGTGGGGGGTTCTATTCTTTAATGATTGTATTAATTTATTTATCTTGCATTGTGGGCTTAACCGCTTGGGCACATAAGCTTGTTTTCACAACAATTTAACGTAGGTAGACATAGGAATGACGTATGCCCCGTACCTGAGTTATTAAGTTGTGATGTTTAAATTGTCTATCATTATTGGAGTTATTGTTGGGTAGATAGATGTTTGCTGCAACAGTACTTGTGATATTTTCTGCTAATATACTTCCAATATTTTGTAGTGTTTGTCAGTTACATTAGCACATTTCCTCAGGGCTTCTGTAGAATTATTTTCAATATTTTTATTTAATCATGTATTTAACGCCCTTAGCCCTTAGGGCTGTTACAACAAACATATTACATGTTGAAATTTTAAACAATGCAGAACATAATATATATCATTACATAATTTAAAATATATCAGTAAATACCATAGATACTTTTCATATTACTTTGTAGTGTGTGTAATTTTATTAATTTACCTTTTTACTCCCGTTAAATAGACTTTTAGAATCGTTCTGTACAATTTCGTTCATTTTTCATTTCAAGCTTAGTGATCAGTTTGTTTGGAGGTCAATAATTTGTTCCTGGAAGTTATTTCTATTAAAATTGATGTTATTTCTCTCCTGTTTTCAATTTTCTTCTAATAGTTTCATTGTTAATTCCATGTTCTTTCACAGTTCATTTAATGAATGTTGATTATTTACAAATCTGGCTTGCCATTGAAGTAAAATCATGTATGGTTTCATAGTGCTTTCACACAAACGAATTATTGATTTCCGTAAGTCTAAACTTAAACTTTAGGTTTCACAGTTAATACCCACGCTGCGCAAGCGGGTTCCCTACAGAGCGTCGGGAATCTGAATCTGACTCAAATTAAATACATTTTTTTTTATCATTGAAGAAGAAGATAACAATAATAATCAATTTTTTTTTTAAATATGAAAATGAACAAGACACAGAAAAATAATAAAAGATAACGGTCGCAACTGGTACTCGAACCCAGAACCTCACGTCTTACCGGGACATACACCTCTACCAATTGGGCTACTGCGATCTTATATGAGACTGTCGTAATTGTCAACTTCATATTTCAAATTTCAGAATTAACAATATTATCAATTACAATGTTATGGGAATAACCTTCAAAAGTTAAAAAGAGAGTTTTTCTTATAAAAATATGAACATTTTTTTTATTTTTAACAAATATGTTCAACCATTTCTTGCTATTTATAAATTTTTTTTTTATAAGTTTTTTATTCCAGAAAAAAAGAAAATAATATTTTCACTTACTTAACTAGAATTTTTATTAAATTACATTACATTACAGTAGATTAAATTACATTTTATTATTATACAATATATTATCATACAATATTTTTCACTTTCACTATATTGTTGTTTGTGAATAAAAATGAATAATTTTTTTTAAATTTACACACAGTTTTTCGTTTTTAATATCATATGGAAGGCAATTATATAAATTGCCCCCCTTATAACTAATGAATTGCTTACCGTAGTTAGTATGAATGGTGTTTAAATAGGTTCCACGTCTAATCGGAATATGAGATCTCAGCGTCTGAATTCCCATAGTAAATTTATTCAGACACGATACTTACCTAACCTACCCTTGCATTTCCTCACCTAACCTAACCTAAGGTTAAAAACCCCAATTATCAGTTTTCGACGCTTCGAGACATAATGAATTATCATGTGAGGAAAAGTTTGTACTCAATATTCATACACAGAAAAAGTTTTCACTGAGCAGACCGGTCACCATTTAAATGTATGTTATCGTGTTGTCGTGTAAAATGTTTGTGTACTTGGGACGTTTTAATGAATTCTGTGTTTGTATGTATGAGTTTATTATTTATTTTGTATATAAGGAGACATATATTGAATTCGTATAGTTTTCTTAATGTTAACAGTTTTGTTTCCAAATATAGTTTTTTTGTGGATGTTTTGAATTCGTAGTGAAATAGTTTTTTGATTAGCTTATTTTGAATTACCTGTAATTCATTAATGTATGTTTCATATGCATTTACCCAGATATCAATTAATTAATTTAATTTAAATATTTTAATTCTGTCAGAGTCAGTCTTCTTATCGGAGTTTTACAATTGATTTTTGAAAGTATTTCTGTCAATATGATTTTTGAAAGTAAAAAAATGTCATTTTTCTAATATCTCTGTCTATACTATGTCATTATGTACTTGCACTCTTTACGGTATTTGTGAGATTGCACTAACTTCCCCACATTTCTGAATAAAGAAATTATTTTTATTATAAAAACTAGAATGAAACGTACCTACTTTACCCAAAATAACTTTTATTTAATCATTAAATGGTACGCAGGGCCGCTTAAAGCCTGAGCCGGACCCCCGGGGGTTGCTCATTATTGATCGAGACTATGAATTAAATATTATAAAGCTAATTTATTTTTTTGATTGACTGAGCAACTGCAAAGTTTTGTTTTAACTCGATTAAAGAAATTTTTTTTTTTATAAGAAAAACTCTCTTTTTAACTTTTGACGGTTATTCCAATCAATATAATATATCATTGAAGAAGAAGATAACAATAATAATCTAATTTTTTAAAAATGAAAATGAACAAGACACAGAAAAATATATTATAAGGTATATGTCCCGGTAAGACGTAAGGTTCTGGGTTCGAGTCCCAGTTGCGACCATTATCTTTTATTATTTTTCGGTGTCTTGTTCATTTTCATATTTTAAAAAATTATATTATTATTGTTATCTTTTTCTTCAATGATATATTACATTGATGGGAATAACCTTCAAAAGTTAAAAAGAGAGTTTTTCTTATAAAAAAAAAGAATATTCATTTAGACTTTTATAAAAAGTCAATAGGTGTTCCATAAAAATAAAATCGAATATATTTATCCGAGACACCATCTAGGTAACAAATACATTATTTGAATACTTGTTTCCAATAATAAAGGTAGCTGCCAATAATATGAAAAAAAAAGAAGAAAAAAACATTAGTCGAAGAAAATTGAAATATGAAGTTGACAATTACGACAGTCTCATAATAGATCGCAGTGGCCCAATTGATAGAGTATGTCCCGGTAAGACGTAAAGTTCTGGGTTCGAGTCCCAGTTGCGACGATTATCTTTTATTATTTTTCTGTGTCTTGTTCATTTTCATATTTAAAAAAATTAGATTATTATTGTTATCTTCTTCTTCAATGATATTTTCGATTAAAGAAAGTTTGAAAAAATAATCATTATTGAGACACGGTTACATTTCTTTGGACATATTGTATAAATAGTGCATTAATGCGATATAAATAATTTATTTTTTTAGCTATCTCATTCTTTTAATGTTATTTATCTTTTCAATTTTAAAATTGAATTACTTGGAGATTATATATAATTAAACTTAAAAAGTAATATAGCCATTATTTTTACAGAAATAAATTTATTATATAATAAAGTACCTATTATAAAAAATTTGGAATTATAAAAAAATCTATATAATCTTTATTTCGGAGGAGAAGCAATAGAACATTTTGTCTATTCTGTTCCTTCGGTCCCCTTGTTCCCATTTTCATTGGTTTTAATAATATCTTGATTTTACATTATGACACGTATCTTTTGGTGTTTTCAGGTTGGTTTCTGGTGTCTCCAGTATTCCAGTACTCCCGGGGAACAGAACAGGAACCAACACTTCCGAGGAATTGGTAAGTTATTTCATTGTTTTTTATAACAGTTTTTTAAATGCAGTGATACCTAGTGGAGTGTACACAAAACATCGTCAGTCATTTTATAGCAAAACAGCGTAAACAAAATTGCAATACCATGTAAGTGCTTAACCACTGGAGCAACAGAGTAATTAAAATATTTTTTCTCGGATTGCTAAAGGAAATTTTTCAGCCCACATTAAAAAAAATCATACCTCCGAATTTGAATATGGAGACATACGAACTGATTATAGTTCTATGTAGCCAATGAATTCTTCTATCTCTTGTCTATTATCACATATTAGTAGGATTTATAAAAAAAATGTAATTAAATCTTTAACCTTAAAACATTTTAAAGAATCTAGAGAATATTTATTTTGTTATATTTTGAATGTACAATATATTATATAGTCGTTTTAATAATAATAAAAAATAAAAAAATTGCCACATTTTGACAACAAACCAATCGGAGGTTTTGGAAATAGTGCCATAATGTGTCAAAAATCGCTCAAGTGGTTAAGTAAAAGTTTTAGAGGTACAAAAAACTTCTTTTTTTTCCTAAAGTGCTTAAGATTTTGGCTCTTCAACTCTACGTGTTACTCACTTCGGTTCCGCATATCACTCTATTTAGTTATTTACGTTCTAGCTACACAATTATGCAAGATATTAATTACACTTTACAGGGCCCTTGAGGTGATTTTTCACAAAATGGGCACTATACAAGTCATCCAATTATTATTATTACGCGAAGTTCACATCAAAAAGATACTGCGTTATAAGTATCTTTTCTACCGACACACTACGTTATAAAATATTCCTTCCTACGGCAGGAGAAGGGGTCAGTTGAAATCGGAAGCGGTCGAGAGAATATCATTTCTTTGTACTGGATATGTTAACTTGACAGCTCCGTGCATGCTCCGTGTATTAAAAATGACCCCCTCTCCTGTTTACGGTAGAGAGGGGGTCGCATAACTTTTCTGATATCGCCACTGCAGCGAATACGAAAAATAATTCCGATTAGCGAAGATTCAAACCGCGATCACAGCGCATCATCTTTTTACGTCTGGCGGGTCTCATGGGATTGTATGGCGAGCGCTATTGTGTTATAAATAACTTTTTGATGTGAGCTGCGAGTCTGTCGCTACCTTAACACTTATGGTATTGAACTAATTCAATGTTTTTAGAATAACGCAAGAATTTCAACTCACGTGTAAATGAAATAATTTAATTGTTTTTTTCACCCAGGCGTTTAATTTATATTTACTTGTTAAATAAAGAAAAAATGCATACATAAGGTTATCTTACTAATTTATGCACATTTTATGCTTGACTTATAACACTAATTTATGCTCAATTTTCTTATCAATTTTTAACAATAATAAATGTCTACTCTACTCCTCATGAGGTAAGCCATAAATAAACCAATAACAGGTAAACTATATAGATATGTCACCATAAAAATGGTGACAGTTAACTCTTTAAATTTTTCCTTTCTAGCTGAATCTTTGAGCTTTCTATGGTTCTTGTAATGATCTTCAGATATATTTCCAACTTAAGCACAGGACACTCATCTATCTTCAGTTTGAATAAATAATGAATTAACCACTGGAGCGACAGAGCAATTAAAATAGTTTTTCTCGGATTGCTAAAGGAAATTTTTCCGCCCACATTAAAAAAATCATACCTCCGAATTTGAATATGGAGACATACAAACTAATTATAGTTCTATATAGGCAATAAATTCCATCTATCTTCAGTTTGAATAAATAATGAATTAACCCCTGGAGCGACAGAGCAATTAAAATATTTTTTCTCGGATTGCTAAAGGAAATTTTTCCGCCCACATTAAAAAAAAATCATACCTCCGAATTTGAATATGGAGACATACAAACTGATTATAGTTCTATGTAGCCAATGAATTCCCATATCTTTTATCTATCACATATTTGTAGGATTTATAAAAATAATATAATTAAAACAACCTTAAAACATTTTAATGAATCTTGATAATATTTATTTTGTTATATTTTGAATGTACAATATAATATTCAATCGTTTTAATAAAAAAAAAAAACTTTGAAAATTTGCCACATTTTGACAACAAAGCAATCCAAAGTTATGAAAATAGTTCCGTAATGTGGCAAAAAGCGCTCAAGTGGTTAAACAGCTCCCTGTAAGACACTGGCAGCACTCTTTCTTTGGCATCCTACTCCTAAATACGATACAATTTTAGTTGGCTTTGAGTTATTGGTTCAAAAGATAGAGATTTGTAGATGTTTGTCGGCAATAGTGAGATGGTTATTTTGGAAGGTACTAATTATTTTTACTGTGTTTGTTTTTTTATTTCTCCTTCCAAGGCTGGTATTGGGAACATTCTCTTATTATCCTTAGACCCTTTAGAACGATTAACCGCAATAGTGTTATTAGAATCCCGCATAATCCCAATAGCGCATGGTCCATTATTTTATTTTTCTCAGACCCTTCAAAATGATTCTGCATACCCATGCCGGATATCATGCCGGGTTGATTATACTCTTATGTACAATATTCTGCACAATACTTATTTATATGCAGATGTCATGGTTTTAAAAATCGTACCAGTCTAGCAGTAATAGGCTGAAACCAGTAACACATTGTTTCAATACATCGGTAGTGACATGTGGCAAAGGTACCTAACTAGAATGTGCAATATATCGGTAGTGTTATGTGGTAAAGGGTACTTAACTAGAATGTGCAATATCGGTAGTGATATGCGGCAAAGGGTACCTGACTAGAATGTGCAATATATCGGTAGTGATATGCGGCAAAGGGTACCTGACTAGAATGTGCAATATATCGGTAGTGATATGCGGCAAAGGGTACCTGACTAGAATGTGCAATATATCGGTAGTGATATGCGGCAAAGGGTACCTGACTAGAATGTGCGATATATCGGTAGTGATATGCGGCAAAGGGTACCTGACTAGGTAGTGATATATAGCAGATGGTACCTGACTAGAATGTGCAATTTATTTATTAGAATTCAGTTACTAGTATTGAGGGCCATTAATGATTTTTTTTGTCTTTAAGATTTATTTTAACGATGTATTTTGATTTTCACAGGATACGTCGTGGAGAGACGCTGTCGGCCTGAAGAACCAGTTTATTTTTAAGTTAGTTTTAAGTTAATTTAAAGTTAGTTTTAAGTTATATTTAAGGTCAGCAAAATTGTGTTTACAGGTATATTTTTAAAGTTAGTTTTATGTTTCCGGCAGGCAACCACTCATGGTTCGGTTTCATTTTAAGATGAGTTCTTAGATCTACAATACTGTTTTAAACCATCTTGCATGGTGGAGACTAACAACTAACAAACTTAAAACATTATTGTACATCTTTCTGAAATTATCTTTGAACTTTTTTCCGATATTTTTTAATCGCTAGTTGTCCGGATTAGTTTTAGTTCAGATAAGCTCATAGTTAGATCTGCAATACTGTTTTAAACCATCTTGCATGTTGGGGACTAACAACTAACAACTAACAAACTTAAAACATTATTGTACATCTTTCTGAAATTATCTTTGAACTTTTTTCCGATATTTTTTAATCGCTAGTTGTCCGGATTAGTTTTTTGTTCAGATAAGCTCATAGTTAGATCTGCAATACTGTTTTAAATCACCTTGCATGGTGGGGACTAACAATTAACAAACTTAAAACATTATTGTACATCTTTCTGAAATTATCTTTGAACTTTTTTCAGATATTTTTTAATCGCTAGTTGTCCGGATTAGTTTTAGTTCATATAAGCTTATAGTTAGATCTGCAATATTGTTTTAAACCATCTTGCATATTGGGGACTAACAACTAACAACTAACAAACTTAAAACATTATTGTACATCTTTCTGAAATTATCTATGAACTTTTTTCCAATATTTTTTAATCGCTAGTTGTCCGGATTAGTTTTAGTTCAGATAAGCTCATAGTTAGATCTGCAATACTGTTTTAAACTATCTTGCATGGTGGGGACTAACAACTAACAAACTTAAAACATTATTGTACATCTTTCTGAAATTATCTTTGAACTTTTTTCCGATTTTTTTTAATCGCTAGTTGTCCGGATGAGTTTTAGTTCAGATAAGCTCATTAGTTAGATCTGCAATACTGTTTTTAACCATCTTGCATGGTGGGGACTAACAACTAACAAACTTAAAACATTATTGTACATCTTTCTGAAATTATCTTTGAACTTTTTTTTAAATTTTTTTAATCACTAGTTGTTTGGTTTTAGTTTCAGTTCAGATATAAGCTTTTAGTTAGATCTAGAATACTGTGTTGAACTAACTTGCATGGTGGGGACTAACTAACTAAGAACTAACCTACTTAAAAACATTATTTTACATCTTACTGAACTTTGTACTTTTTATCGATTTTCTATCACTAGCTCAGAGAGTATAGGGCTACTGGCGATTCTCTCTTTAAAAAAAAAAACGAGTGTCCTAGCTACCACAGTAGTCACTGGTCACTTGGAAAAGCTAGGGCACTTTTCAATGAAAATAAAGAACATAACCCAATATACCTTCCAGGGGCATAGCTACAGCCGTATCAGCCGTATCAATGATATGGGGCCTGGGGGCTGCAGAGATCCCTAACAGAGTAAGCAAAAATTAGTAAAATGTTATCCACAATGTCACATATAAAAAAACTGTCATACGTGCCTGTCGAGTTTTCACTTCAGAAATGACAAAGGTTCAAAAAAGCAATCTCTTTTTTTCCCGGTTTAAGCGAGCGCCTATAAGTTGGCAACATCCTACATCGGTTATTGCGAGATTCCCCCTTTTAAGTCTTTCCTTTAAATGGGAGAATCCCGCAATAACTGATGTACAATGACAAACCATGGAGAGCAATATTTACGCGTTTTATTTCATTCCAGTTCAAACGTTTGTTATTTTAAATTACAGAAACAAACGGTACATTGGTTACAGAGACAGTTTACAGATATCAAATGATATTTCATGTTGGGTACCTATGGTGTGTTTCTTTGAATGTCTTATTTGTAATTACCGGGTGATGTGCGTAGTGTAGATGTGCTTGAGTGTAAACAAGTATTACATGAATATTATTGCGTAGGAATGTGCACAGATATTAAACACTCCAATTAAAAATGTTCACTAGGTGGTGATGCTAGTAGTGAAAATGACAGATAATAATAATAAAAATATATATAAAACATGAGATACAAAATATAGAAAGTGTACAGAGAAAGAGAAGATATAAAAAGATAAAGAAAAGATATTATGATAAAACAATTATATGTCTGTTCTCCATGACGTATCATGGTAGAAGATTGTTAATTTGTTTTTTAAAATATGCGTGACTGTTTGCAAAGATATCTATAAGGTCACATTCAATTGTATTGTATAGACGACACATTCGAGTCAGAGGATTGAAGTATGTGATATTGTTATTAAATATTTCAATATGGAATATATTTTGACTCCTTAAATTACGTCTATTAGGGACTTTAATATGAATATTGCTCAGACAATGAGTGGTAAGAAGTTTATCACGAATAATTTTATATAAACATATCAAGTCAGCAAATTTCCTTTGAAAATTTGTCAGAAAATCTTTGAGTGGTCTTGTTAAACTATTGCACGACGAGCAATGGCTAATGAAACTGGCGTATTTGGCAGACATATTTGATAAACTGAATGTAATTTGCAAGTCCATTGCAAGGAAGAAATACAAATACTTTTACAGTAAACGACAAAATCTCTTCTCTTAGAAAGAAACTTGTCTTCTGGATAGAATTTGTTGAACAGAAACAGTACCAATGTTTTTCTCTTTTAAATGAGTTTCTGGAAAAAAATGAGTTGCAAGTAACCTCAGATACTGAAAATGCATTTACGAACATTTGATGGCCCTCAACAAATCTCTGGAAGAGTATTTTCCTAAAAAAACCTGCAGGACATTGACTGGGTACAGAATCCAATCCTAGTTCACAAGAAACGAGTTGCAAACTAGTTCTTTTTCAGTTTCTTTCACTTACTTTATTGATGCATTATCCTTTGTTTATCCATTAATGGTTTTTATTGAAATAAAATAAATTTTGATTATAAATGTCTATTTTATTTTTACCGTATTTGACGTCAGTAAATTGATTTGCCATTCAGGTAAATTGAAATTCTTACATTAATTTTTTTTTGTGGTTTAAATATTTATGATATCTTGAATAATAAATAATACATTTTTATAATAAATTCATATATGCTGTGCCTATTGATTAAGGTGTTGTAATAACTACTAGTTTACTCTCCGTATAATACGAAAACTGGTTCATAGCAAGCGTATCCGCAGGTAGTGGGACAACATCTCTTTTTTGGACCGCACTCGTCATCTTTCGTGCACATATTCCCACAAACGGAATCGTGAGGTTGATTATTGAATTCGTTGTACGTATCGGCATCTATTGTCGATCGGTCGAAGCTTTCTCCTCCGTTTAGGTGTGTTACTTGGCTAAGGGAATGGTGGATGTCTCTGATAGAGCGAGGTTCCTCATCTAAAGTTCTGCTTCCAGTGCCGTACGCGCGATGGCGCAAGTAGTCTTGTGGCTCCAGGGGCTTTATTATAGGGCACAAACCTTCTTTATCTGAAAAAATGGGTAATAATAAAATTAATAACAATTCTTATATAGAAGAAGTTGTCTAATAATTTTTGTTGGAAATGTTACTTCTGTTTTTTACAAACGACAGAAGGAAAAATTCAAAGAAGAGATGCTTGCTTGGAAGTTTATTACCGAACTTTGTATTTCAAAACTGCTTACTAATTACAGCTTCAAATTAATCAAAATGGAAAATTTCTGGACTTACGAAATTTAATGAAGTTATGTTAATAATTATTTTATATGACAAAATCGTAACTGTTTTTTTTACACTTTGCGGCGGTCTCTAGATAAAAATTTTAATCCTGTAAATTAAAAAAATAAGACAAATACATAGTATCTACTATGTATTTTTTTGGTAATGAGTTTAATGTTGGTGGAGTTAACATACTTATAATTATGTTGGTTTTTTTTACATTAGCTCCACACTGTTTTTTTTTTGTACATTAGCTCCACTTTTTTCCCTGGGAAAAACCCCTGAGGGCCTACGTCATCTTTGGGGATGCTGTGTGGTAGGTCCTTTTAGGAAAATGAAGTTCTGGGAAGCAAAAAGGTGAGAAGGGTGGATAGGAATCTGGGGGTCAGTGTCCAGGAGTGATGGACGTATGAATCATCCCTCCCACTGCGGTGCAAATGGCGATGGGTTGAAAGAGTCCAGCGGAAGAGGTCTAGTCTATAGCTCCCTCAACCCGTCTCTCCCGATCCAGCCCACCATGCGGTAAGTGGGCCACCAAGACCTAGACCTAGAAAAACCTCACCCTATGAACCCGGGCAACTAAACTCGCACGGGCGGTGACCTGTGGCAGGCTATTGGTTATCCAATAAATGGTTCCCGGAGCGGCGGTACCCACACCCGCCTCCTAAATTGAGTTGTAGGTATTACTTTGAAAGTACATATTTGATAAATTGATAAAGAGTCGAGTCAGTGGAGTTTATAGGTTTGCAAATCATGATTTCTTCAAAATATCATTCCGGATTTTGTAATTAAAGAAATTCGGATTAGAAATCTCGAGTTAAGATTAAGGTGATATGCCATTTGGAAAGGGAGAAAGCAGGGCCTGTGCAGGCGCAATACGTGCAACCCGCTCCGGGCGCCGACTTGCCAAGGTGCCAAGGAGCCAAGGCGCTGACAATAGGTACTATAACGCCGAATACAGCGCCAGAGGCCCTAGCACGCTTGCTCTATATAGATCGGTAGGATAACTATCGGTAACTTCTCATCGTTCCCTAGCATGACTACAGATCGCCAACGAATAAGTGACAGTTCACAATGACTAAGTGTCCTTAACATATTCGACATCAACTGTTGTTTGTACGTTAGCGATGTGCAGTTGTCCTAGGGAACGATGAGAAGTTACCGAGGGGAAAAGGCGATTTTAATGCTAGACGGAAAACAATAGTAGGTCTGCCAAGGTCTCAAAATGCGATTTTAGGTACTTAACAGAAAACAATGTAGGTCTGCCATGGTCTCAAAATGCGATTTTAGGTAACAGAAAACAATAGTAGGTCTGCCAAGGTCTGAAAAGGCGATTTTAGATAATGCTAGACAAAAAAATGGTAGGTCTGCCAAGGTCTCAAAATGCGATTTTAGATAAAACGCTAGACAGAAAACAATAGTAGGTCTGCCAAGGTCTGAAAAGGCGATTTTAGATAATGCTAGACAAAAAAAATGGTAGGTCTGCCAAGGTCTCAAAATGCGATTTTAGATAAAACGCTAGACAGAAAACAATAGTAGATCTGCCAAGTTCTGAAAAGGCGATTTTAGATACCTAATAGGTAGAGATGATTTTAAGATTTTCATTTAAAGTCGCAATTAGGCGGGTATTTGTCCCGCCGCCCCGGGAACCATTTATTGGATAACCAAGACCTCTGCCATAGGTCACCCCAAGTGGTTCGCTACGTTTGGTGACTTAGCAGGAGTGCCCGGGTTCATCGGGTGAGGTGTGTCCGGGTTTAGTTGGGTGACGGGCCGGTTCCGGAGGGGTTGGTTTGGGGAGACCCTTTCACCCACCGGCTTGAGAGGGATGAGTACATAGATCTGTCACTCCTGGACGCACTGATCCCTAGATTCCTATTCACCCCTCATACCTTTTTCCTACTCTCCTTCCTTGTGAGGGATTATAGAACTACATATACCAAAAATGGTTAGAGTAGGAACAAATTAGTTTGGTTATAATTTGGTTTGGGTAATATTATACTGATTATACCAAAATTCAGTAATTATTTTGATCTTTTTTCTTTGACGATTAAAAAAATCTCATCCCGATATAATATCGCTGTTTAGCCCTACCCACTAACCGCCCTCCAGGCCCCCTAGCACACTCGATCGATAAGGATTGATAGGATAACTTTCGGTAACTTCTCATTGTTCTCTAGCATGACTTCAGTTGGATTTCTCTAGCATGACTCGCCAACGAATACTTATTCTCTAATATGACTCGCCAACGAATAAGTAACAGCTTGCAATGACTAAGTTGTCCAAGGGAATGATTAAAAGTTACCGAAAGTTATCCTATTAATCGATTCCTTATTATCCTTATTAATCGACTGTGCTAGAGATCTGGGATCCAAATAAAAGATACATATCAAACATTATTTCTTAAAACGGCCGACGTTGTCCAGCGGTAGGGCGTTGATTTGTGTGATTTCACACAATATCGTCCTGAGGCCCTAGCGCTCTTGCTCTATATCGATCGGTAGGATAACTATCGGTAACTTCTACAAACAAAAGTTGATGTCGAATATGTTAAGGACACTTAGTCATTGTGAACTGTCACTTATTCGTTGGCGATCTGTACTCATGCTCATGCAAAATTTAAAGATTAGTATACATTCATATAATTGTAATAGAAATTTAAATTCATGTAAACCTGACTGCTCTGTACTCACTGTTAAAACTAATGTAAAATACCTCGGTGTAATTATAGATAGTAACATAAAATGGAAACTACAGATCAATGCAACAGTAGAAAGATTAAGAAAATTATTGTACATTTTTCTTAGAATCCGAAACATATTAAATTTTAAACTATTAAGAATCATTTATTTTTCACTGATTCAATCTGTATTACAATATGGAATTGTTGGCTGGGGTGGTGCATTCAAAACTTCTCTCTTGCCTTTAGAAATCATCCAAAGAATATTAATAAAAATAATTTTAAAAAAACCATATGATTACCCCACCATAAGATTATTTCAAGAATTTAAAGTCCCTTCACTACACATTATTTATAAAAAAAATTCACTTTTACAAATACACAAAGATTGTTTCAACAACGATACCTCAATATCTATTTCAAACAGCAAAAGACCAAGTATTCTTGGCTCTATAACTATCCCGCTTTGTAATACCACCACAGCCCAACAATTTTATAAATATTTTGGAGTCAAATGGTTTAACCAATTACCCCTTAACTTAAGATTGGAAACAAACTATAAAAAATTCAAAAGGTTAATTAAAACAATATATCAATAACATATTACAATCATTGTGACTGTGACTTTGGAAATTCCTTTACTTTTATACTATTTTTTATTTTCTCTCTTCTTCTTCTTTTATATCTTTTCTTTACTCAATTCTGTTTCACGTATAATGTATGATATACATATATAAAAAAATTAAATATTATAATTTTCATTATCCTACACATTTTAAAAATATATGTTGAATTGTTTTTCGCTGCTCCACCTTTTTTACACGAGCATTGCTCAAAAAAAAGGTGAAACACGATATTTAAAAAAATGTATTAAAAAAATATATATATACAATGTATAATAACTGTATTTGTAAAAAATAAAAAAAAAAAAAAAAAAAAAAATGCTAGGGAACGATGAGAAGTTACCGATAGTTATCCTACCGATCGATATAGAGCAAGCGTGCTAGGGCCTCGTGTAAGACCACCATTCAGAATTGAAACGTTGCTTGAAATGGCTTTAGCCGTGTTTAGTGACTAGATCTGAATAGCCATGTACTTCCCCACCTTCCTCTCCCTCGTCTCCTTTTCTTCACTATAAAGAATAAAAAAAAGTAAATTACCTTTTTTTCCAATTGACAGGAAAAAGTTTTTGATGGGACCACAGTTGACAGCACCAGCAAATATTACTAGCAATACTACTATTAGAGGAGTTCTAAATATCGCAGACATTTTTAATATTTTGATATTCAATCACACCTTAAATTTTAATTCAATAATGAAACACAGTACTTAATACACTTCCGAAGCAATTGCTTTATTGATCAATACTAAATTTAATACACACGTTTAACCCTTCTTATAAATTTTAAGAAGTCAACTAATTTTACAAACTTTCTTTTCGTAAATAGTTGTTCAATGAATCACAATGGAAAGTTGAGAATAATCACAAATATGCTTTAATTTGTTCATACTTTGAAGGTACAAAATGACTCATTTATTAATATTCTACTAGTGCCTACTGCCTACACAAAATATTAAATACATTTAGACGCGAAAGTTGTCACCCGGTATTCTTTGGCTGTCATTTTTTTGTGAATAAAAAAATTCGGTTCTGCTTTTGAATTGTGTTTATTTGATGTCTTAATTTTTTTTTTATTAAATCGAAAAAATTATATCGGCCAAGAGGCCGCCGCCAGAATGTGACGATATGGGTCTGATTTATGCCATTTTCCATCACCCTTCCGGCGATAGGTTCTCGCATTCTTGACGGATATTCTCTTTGAGGGCTTCAAGAATCTGAAGCTTGTTGACATGGACTATTGATTTCAAGAAACCCCACAAAAAGAAGTCTGGAACAGTTCAATCAGGCGATCTTGCCGGCTAGTGTAACTCACCAAACGAGAGTTTTGGTGATTTTGGTCAATAAAAAAAACGTTTTTTCCGCGTTCTTGAGGGGTATAGTGATTTATGTCTTATTGACGTGTATTTACAAATGTCAAAGCAGAACTGACATATAACGCTATTTGCAAAAATTATAGCATCTTCTAATAGACTTTACATTTTAGACGACTAAGTAAGGCCAAGTTCAGAGAGTGAGAAAACCGCGGGATTAAAAATTCATGAGATGTTCATGAGATTTGTTTTAATATTATACGTAATGTTATGGTAAGTACCTACGGTTTTATCTATTAATTGGGCAGGAAGGTACCTATCTAACACAATATAATGTTTTTGTATATTCATCATTATGCTAACATTTCGATATCATTCTCAGGTGCCGCACCTGAGGATCCGGTTAATATTGGAATTACCTGCAATTGATAAAAAACAATATGAGTATCATAAAAAAATCGATAAAAATATCGTGGAATTTTTTTTGATAGAGTGAATTTTGTAATATACATTTGTTACTATTTTTTTTAATATTGTTACCGATTTCGACCTGAGGTGCTAGCATGGTCGATCGATAAGGATCGGTAGGATAATTGTCGGTAACTTCGCATCGTTCCCTAGGACAACTACAGATCGCAAACGTACAAACAACAGTTGATTTCGAATATATTAAGGACACTTAGTCATTGTGAATTGTCACCTATTCGTTTGCGATCTGCGGTTGTCCTAGGGAACGATGAGAAGTTACCGACAATTATCCTATCGATCCTTATCGGTCGACCATGCTAGAACCCCTGAGGCCCTAGCACACACACTCGATAACGATCGATAGGATAACTATCGGTAACTTCTCATCGTTCCCTAGGACAGACAACAGTTGATTTCGAATATGTTAAGGACACTTAAACATTGTGAACTGTCACTTATTCGTTGGCGATCTGTATTCATGCTAGGGAACAATGAGAAGTTACCCATAGTTATCCTATCGAGCGTTATCGAGCGAGTGTGCTAGGGCCTCTGGAGTAGTAAATAATTCTTACATAATAATGTATGAATATAACATGTATTTTTCTGAGAATTCCGCACAACTGTCCGGATTTAGTGGAACGCCATAGCATTCCCGAATGGGGTGCCTATGTTGTAAGCTTGCAATGCGGAAGAGAGTGGAGAGACGAAGAGAAATAATGGAAAGTAACTGGCTATTCAGATATGGTCACTAAACATAGCTAAAGCCGTAAATTTCAAGCAACATTTCAATTTGGAATGGTGATCATTCATCAGAGCGATACTAAGAGTATCTAGTACTGTGTAGATACCTATTCAATTTATTCATTAAAAATAATATATAGGTAGTATATTCTGGACTGGAAGATACCCTTAGTATCTCCCTGGTGTAAGTCCAACATTCAGAATTGTAACATTGCTTGAAGTGGCTTCAACCGTGTTTGGTGACCAGATCTGATTAGCCAGGTATTTTCCCGCCTCCCATATTCTTCCCCTCCCCACTTCTACCTCCACCTTCAGCCTCACAACTCACAATATACCTCATTTGGGGAAGCCATGCATAGTCTCACTGGTTCCAGACGGGAGCAATTGGGAATCTTGTGCGGTATTCACCCTCCACCCAGCATCTTAGATGACATAGGCCCTGAAGGAAATTATTTTCCTCAGAGCCTCCTGTGTGGAGTTAATTTAAAAAAAATAAATGTTTTCGATGACTTTATGGTTTGACATAATATTATTATTATGGAATGAAACCAAACTTTGTTTTAAACCAAAATTTATTCAAATCTACCAACCGGTTTCGCTCGACTTAAGCTACATCAGGGTAAAAATTCAAATATATTTGCACGCCAGCTATGGAAACCGCGATCTCTGGATTATAACAATGAAGGTCGTTAAAATTCAGTGATATTCTCCACAAAATAGTTTCAAAATATCAATAATACTCAACGCTCACCTCACAAATCATTTTACAGTTCTAATGGTGCCGAATTACCCGAAAATCACCCTATTAACACCGGGATCACCTGCGTCGCAATGAGAGACAGGATCTCAATAATCTTCCGGATGTCCTCCGCGTCGGGAAGAGAAGGAAGTATTGCCCTGGAATCTCCTGCTCCGTCCTCTTGACGAGATGGAACGGACGATGACGTGGACAGCGGATCCTGGTGGCCGATGGCGATGGAGCGAGGAAGGTTGAGACGAGATCCCAGTATACCGTGATCTGGGAGTCTACCCAAGGTGGACAGCAGCTTGGAGACGTGCTTTGTTGCGGATCCTTGCTCTGGATCTGTTTGTGAGTCGGACGTACGGTTGATTATCACCTGTCAACGCCAAATATGAATAAATAAAGTTTCGCTACGTTTAGTGATTTGGAGTGTCCGGGTTCATAGTTCATTTGTCTAGGTCTTGACGGCGGATGCGTGTGCCCACCTACTGCGCACTGCGTGGCGGGCCGGATCGGTTCTCTCGACCCATCGCCTTGCAACGCAGTGGGAGATATGGATTCATGCGTCCGTCAGTCGTATACACACTAACCTCCAGATTCCTACCCACCACTCGTACCTTCACAGAACTTATTTTCCTTCCTTTTCTTGAAAAGTTCCCCAAAGATGTCTTGGCCCCGAGGGAAATTGTTTTTTTCCGAGCCTTCTGTTTGGCGCAAATTGAACAAAAAATCTTTATACCAAAATGAGAATCATATTATAATATATTATATACATGTACTTGGACCGTTCGTGACATCATCGTTCTAGTTTCTTATATCTTATTCGTTTTCAGACAATTTCCTTAGGAGTTCACGCTTGGACCAGTCCGCCCCATAGCACACTCGATCGATAATGATCGATAGGATAACAGACTGTCGGTAGCTTCTCATCGTTCCCTAGCACAACTGCAGATTGCTAACGTATAAACAACAGTTAATATCGAATATATATTAAGGATACTTAGTCATAGTGAACTGTCACTTATTGGTTCGCGATCTGCAGTCAAGCTAGGGAACAATGAGAAGTTACCGACAAATATCCTGTCGATCCTTATTGATCGACGGTGCTAGGGGCCAGGTGATAATGTGTACCACTAAACAGATATAAATTTGTTGAGGGTCTAATGTGCCCGAAGTAAGGCAAATTTTTCCTTACATGTGAAACTGATAAAAACTTTTTGAAATCTTGATTTTCGCCGGTCTAAGGCCTTTGAAACGATAAGTCATCATTATGCCCCGTTCTGACTAGGGAAGTAATTTTGTCGAGTAGCAAGTAACTCGCCACTTGACTGATTAAAATGCTACTACTAACTACTAAATTTATGGTGTTCGGAGACGTTTAGTTGCTAAAATTTAATATTCGCTACTTAACTAAATTACTAGCCTAGTCTGTACGGGCTATAACAGGTATCGTGTTATATATTTATTTTATTAGGCTATAACCTAATTCTATTCATTCCCCAATAAGAATATCTATTACAATTTCTGTGTTTTTTTTTTTAGTTTCTAACACATTGATACCGGGAAATTTGAAATGCTATGTAGCACAAAATGCAAATTTTTCAGGAGAGAAAATAATGTTTTTTATTTTGTTAAAAAATCATATTTCCTGTTTTTTTAGACATATTATTATGAAATTTATGTATCAAATAACATGGAATAGGTTTTTCAAAATACTTTTTGTAAATTTCTTTGATAATAATATATAATTTATTTTTAATTTTTCAGAAAAAAAAATCCCCCTAAAATGCACGAAGTAAAAAGACGCACTTATTTTCCTAGAAAAATTTTGACAATGCAGATCGAAATCACATATTTAGCTCATTTTTGGAATTATTGTCCTTTACAACATTTCAAATTTACACTGTCGACGTAATACTATATATAGGTATATTATATGTATATATCTCTCACCATTGCATTCGCTTGAAGCACATTAAAACAGGCAATAACCAAAAGAATGGTAGACATTACTGCGATTCCTGACAACATGGTAGCTTTGGTACTAGATACGTCTGTTCTCGATCAAGGCTTTACTTGATTTGAAGTATTCAAGTCCCTATTTCAATATAATCTCCATTGAAGCAAAATGCTGCTAAAATTGGATAAATTAGAAATAATGCGGACTTCGCGTTCTATTGATTTTTCCCCATTATGTTCGCTATAAAAGGCAATTTTTGCGAATTAATTCAATTAGTTTTGTTTAGATGACATGCGATTGCTATTATTTAACATGAAATTAGACGTGGTTCAGGAAAATGTTTTTATGTGATTTGATCGTTGCAATGTTTCTATTACATAATAGGAACATTGGACAGGACCCTGTATACATATACAGGGTGAATCAGGACGTATCCAACCAATTTCTGAGCTCATTTGGACTAAAAATGTAGACCCTTTTATTCTTTCACATATCGCCACTAACACAAGTGATAATATTATCATGTAAGTACCTTCCCATTCAACATCATTGGACACGTACGGAGATACCCTCAAGCGACTCGAGTACCGTACGACGTGAAGTCAGTACCTCTCACAAACATCCGTGACTACGTTTTTTTACGCACACACCCATATTTTTTACAGTTTCGCAAAGTTTCGCAATCATTGGTAGTCTCTACGTTTATACGTCTCGTTCTCGGCCGACGCCGGGCGTCTCTCCTTGTGTTTTGACAGTTCTCGTTGAATTTGGTAATCTCTACGTCCCATGTGTGAGTCTGAGACATATTCATTTCCTGATTCACAAAACAGCTCAACAGACCTCCGGCTTGGAATCCTTACTAACGTTTTGAGTTGACACATCGCCGAATGACATTTTTCTTGAAGTTAATAAAAACGAATTTAATAGTTTTAAAGTGGTTTTAAGGTAAGTAATATGATTTATTTCGAATTAACGACATATCAACCGGGTTGGTAGATGTTTTTACATAAATCGCCGCACTTTTAGGCACAGAATATTGTAATTGCACTTCGTTCCAGCAATTACTATAAGAAACCACTTTTTAAATGCACAAAATAGTTCTTAGTTTGGGTTATTTAAGTATTTTGTGCGTATTTAGACCAACCCGGCAAAGACTCGTTTTATAAGAAAATTTTAGCTTGAATAAAGATGGAATTTTGTGACATAACCTCTCCTTAGAAAATAGTTGTTGGTTTTAGGAAGTCAAGGAAATATTTTCCTTTAGTATATTATTATGTACCAAAAGGGTGCGGGTCTGCTAATAATTTATGTGTATTATTTTAGCCACAGCCAGTCTACAATGGACAATTATTTCCGTCTACATTTTTTTAATGGAGTTCTGCGCAGCGAAGAGCTGAGAAATGAGTCAGTCCAAAGACGGCAGTTAAGGGATCTGTCAAACCCTTTGACTATTCCTGTCACAGTATTTGTGGCAAACTACAGGCTATCCCAGGACCTATACAGAGCTTTGTGTGAGGAGTTGCGGCCAATAGTCCCTGTACGTAGACGAACAATCGCAGTGCCCTTGGAACTCAAAGTGAATATGAAATTATTTAATTTTTCACTAGTCTTAGCGATCTCAGACCGAGCAGCATAATACCAGCATTATCCAAAGTACTCGAAAAAGTTGTGTCAACACTGAAACTTGCGGGATTATACCTCGTCATCAATCGGGGTTTCGTAAAGGTCACAGCACAACAGCTCTGCAATGCATTACAGACGATATTCTTACCTCCAATGATGCAGGCAAAGCCTCGGTATTAGTTCTTCTAGATTTCTCTAAATTTTTTGACTTATTGAGCATTCCATTGCTTGTTTGAAAGTTGCGTTACTTTGGTTTTAACGATGAAACAATAAAATGGTTTCAGAGTTACTTCAAAGATAGAACTCAGCGCACAGTTTACAGGGAAATCAATAGGGCTCTAAAACATTCATCTGATGTAAAGATAACGCGAGGGGTTGATACTGGGGCCATTGTTTTTTTGCTATATATGCCGCTGACATAATGCAATCTATTAAATACTGTATGTCGCAAATGACACACAATAATATTTATCATTTGACATAAGTAACGCTCATCTGGCGGTGGATATGGTAACGGATGATCTACGTAGAGTTTGCACTTGGGCACAGGAGTGTTACTTCTTAATCCTCAAAAAACTGTTGCTTTATTAATGGGAACTAAGCAAAAAATATCATGTGTAAGGAATGGAGGACATGTTGTAAAAATACATGAAGCCACCGTTCCCTTTGTTGACGCTGCGCACAACCTTGGAATAATGGTGGACGGTAAATTGAGATATGAACATGTTAAAAGCAGGTCACAGTGGTGCTACTCGAGGCTTCGTCTGTTGTATAAATGTCATAAGAGATGGCGTTTGCTAAGGTTTTGCTTTGTTGTTGTGTTTTTTTTATAAATAGTTTTTATTAACTGGCTTCACGTGATTCCTCTATGGATAAATTGATATCTTAATCCATTTCAATTAACCCTTGATTTACACGGTGACTTCATGCATACATAATTTACCTGGTGGAGCCCCAGGACTCCCGGAAATAAAATCGAAATTTTAACGTGAAATAAACAGTTATAGTCTTGTTTTCTTTCTGCCTATCTTATTTTTTGATGTATTTGCTATACTTATAATATATTATTTATTTTTAAGGTTCTAACAACACTGTCGTTCCTTGCGACAGGGTCGTATAAAAAAATAGTAGGAAATGACTTTCATTTGAGTCTTTCCCAAAAGTCAGTAAGCCGACACATGAATGAGATCGTGTCGGCTATTAATCAAATCAGGGTACGACATATCAGATTCCCAAGTACCGAGCAACAAAGGAATTCTGTCAAACAAGGGTATGTTCAGATTTATTATATTTTGTTAATTATCTTGATTAAGGCATATTCAGACAACAGACTAATGTGTAATTATTTTATGTACTCGTAACATTATGTCATATCTCCATCACCTTGTGTCGAGGAATGAACACATCAATCAACATGAATATTATATTAACACACAGGGATAGTCTAAGGCCAATTTAAATATATAATACATAAACTCAGCAGATGATTGTAACAAATTACAAGATATTAATAGAATTAATAAATATTGCATAGAAAATCAATTAGTCCTAAACATAGATAAATGTAATGTGATAACATTTTCACGTAAATGTCACCAAATCATCCATACTTACCGTCTAAACCATGTTCCTCTCCAACGAGTAGAAAAAATCAAGAGACCTTGGAGTATTACTTGACTCTAAATTACTGAGATCATATTGAAAACGCCTTAGAAAAAGCCCAAAAACAAATAAGCTTCATTCTACGAGTCACAAAACCATTCAATAAACCTTTTACACTTGAATTACTTTATATGGCATACGTAAGATCTCACCTCGAATTTGTATCTGTGATTTGGAATCCTCAATACCAAACTTATATTAACCGAAATGAAAACATTTAACATTAATAGGTGTTATTGGCCTATTTCAGCATATCGCTCGCCATACGTTCCCACGAAATACGCCAAAACAAATAACGCTAGCACTTTTAACACTGTGTGCGGTAAGTGTTATGTTCAATGATTTTTTATAAAATTGTTTCCTAAAAATAAAAATATAAAAAAAATTACTAGTCATAGAATAGAAGAGGACTATACAAATGCCTTCCATGTAGATTTTAAAGTCACCACTGATTTAGTGTCTTTTGGTTCTAACCCAATTACCTTTGCTCTGTCTTTCTTACACTTACTTGAATTTCATAATGATGATGAAACACAGTGCAGTGTGGTTTTGGAAATTCATGCGAAAAACGGTCTGACTTATTACGATTACAGTAATATTAATTTTATAGCATATCGTCTCTGTCGAGGTTGAAGGGAGGAACAATAAGAATTACAAAAACAAATAAAATTGTGTATGTGGTGTTATATTTTTATATTTATAAGAAAACATAAGTCTCCACAAAACAGTCCATGCTTCTACACTCTAGGAAAAGCTTTGAAAATCTGTGTAGACACGTTAAGACAAGTAAAATAAATGTACAAGTTGTTGCTTCTCATCTTGGAAGGGAAACTTCAATATCACTGAGTTGATTGATTCTAATTCTATCCCCCAAAGAAAACTTTTGATAAAACTACCGAAAAAAACATCCTCCGCAAAGAGATTCAGAGTTAAAAACCTAAGCAATATATTTTACATAAATGCAGTGTACATAATACAACAACATCAATATGTCGGAGGGGCCAAGTATCACGGCATCTGGGATGTTGGAGTCAGCAGCTTCCTATGCCACGAAGAACCGCAAGTAGTGAATGATCCTCGTTCATCAGGGCTTTTGAAGTAGGAGTCTCGATTCTCAGCAACAGAGGAGACTCAAGATAAAGCGAGAACGTGAAAGCAAAATAACAAAATAATTAGAAAAGTACAAAAATAAATGCATTCATTATTCACAAACAACAATCATCAAATGAAATAAAAGCAAGTTTTTCTCTGTAATGTATCGTTACTTTATTAATTACATCTAAGGTAAATTGATGATTTAATACAACCTAGGAATGATGTCTCTTTGGACAAATTGTATAATTCCTCATTTTAAATTTTAAAAAATGTTTCATTAAATACAATTTAGAACACATACAGTAAAGGAGAGATGGTACAACTAAGTACACGGGTAAATGTCTAATATAGTACAGCCTTTTCCTTAGGTTCTTCGGGCATCTCCCACTTACGGTTCTTCAAAGCATTAAGTGCTTATATTTTATTTTGAAACCCTTGTATAATTTTTTTAAATCATTATGTACTCAATGTGAAAGCCCGCGGGCTTACAAAATAGTAAATAAATTATATCTTACACTTCCGTTTCAACAGCTCAGCTAAAATGCCATCTCTGAATTTCGCATCTTCTTGCCTCTCCGCGGCAATGCTGGCCAGCATGGCCGCACCCAACTCTTCAATCTTCGCAACTTTCTTCTCCTCCAATTTTAATTCATCTTTTTCCAGAAGAAGCTTTTCCCTCTCAGTGGCAACAAGGTGTTCTCAGTGGCAACAAGGTACCTGTGGTCAAAGGAGATGGCTCTTTTACCAACTGAAAGCAAAATATTTTTATGTAATTTTTTTATAAATATATTTGTTAAATACGATTTTACTCTTTTTTTTACATTAACTCTACACAGGAGGTTGTTGAGGAAAATAATTTCCCTCGTGCACCGGTGCCGAGGGGATCAATGACGCTAGTTCCTCGGAGCATCTTCCATTGTAATATTAGTAGAACAAGGACAGCATTCGCACCTGACGCCTGTGCTCTAAAGATTGCAATCAGTTTGTTAAGTTAAAGAGGAGATGAAGGAGAGGGTCACAAAGACGGCCCAATCGGAAATCCAACTGTGAGGAAAGCCCAGGAGATCATTTTAAAGAAATTACAATTTGATAATTGTTTTGTTTACTTAATCTTTTTATTTAAATTTTCATCAATCATGTCATTAAATTAAATTAAATTCATGTCATTAAACGAGTCTACTCTAATAATACCAATTTACTTTCATAAATAGAAAACACAAGAAATAAGTAACACACATATTAGATCTCAGGGTCAAAAACATACCCATCAAGCAACTACGAGTAGTAGTCATACATACATATTATTTGCAATAATGTCTCACATTGTTGGGAACTTCGACAACGCCATGGATCCAACCTTGTGGATGTTCCTCCCCACGATTGATGCATGAAGAACTCCACATGCGACTATAACTGCCAATGTGGTGTTGAGGTTCAATCGAAAGCCTAATCGGACGGCTTCCTTAGATTAAGGTGTGCTTAAGCTTGTGTAATTGGAAGAGCGTAGTTGTGTAATTGAGCAGTGTCGAGCCAAAGTTTTGGCTTAGCATTTGATTAGTAGGATTGGGAACAGCGGCCGTTAGAGCTCGTACGCACTAGTGGGCGGTTAACCGCGCGGCTGGCTGCTTTTTTATTTTAATATGCAACCGCTTATATTTGTACAAAAATTTGTAAAATTCAAACCGCAGTGGTTGGTCAGAGGACGGCTTCGCGGTTGACCGCCTTCTTGACTATACGAACTAGACGGTTGGGGTTTAGTTGTAGTAACTGGCCTTATTCATTACGTGTTTGCAGTAAAGTAAAATATTTTATTTTCTTGGTTTTGCGTCACTGTCGTAGATGGTACAAATAAATGACACAAGCGACCTCTCGACAGCATCCATTTTATTTATGATGAGACAAGGCAACATAGTTTTCTGCCTACCGCGGTTGAACCACGTCAGGCGGCCAGCCGCTTAGCCGAACCGCTCAAGCGGCTGACCGCTAATGCGTACTAGCTCTTATAGTTACACCAAGCATATCAATGGCGGGCCTATTCGAAAGATTGCTTTCACGAAGGAGACTAGATTTTCATAGCACATTTCATCGTAAGTACTTACACAGTCCTTTGTTAGACGCCTTTCTTTTGATGCCGGATGGCCCAGGCGTTGCGGGTATCTCGGCCAGCACCGGCCCAGTGGAGATAACTTCCTCAAGCACCGGGCCAGGCGATTGAGGAACAACCTGGCAAGTCGGGGCATCGATTTCAATTTCAGTCTACAAGAAAGTAATAAACTGCATATTAGATTTTCACCATCCATATTAAAATATAAATGTGCATGAATATGATCTGAAACATACAACGTATAGCGTACACTCTTCCGGTAATCCATCAATGGGTAATCGCCCCATGATGGCCAAGACCTTTTCATCAAGTGGGGTGGGAGGTGGGAATCTCACCAATCCACCTCCCGTTCGGTTCATCTCCACTTCTATATTTGATGCCTTCTTCTTGGCATTTGTTTTCAGGTCCCTCCATGACTGAAAAAATTGATAAATAGTCAAACTACTATTCAGAAACCCATAAAATAAGATTATTTTCAAACTACTATTCAGAAACCCATAAAATAAGATTATTTTGAGTAAGGTATTTGTTTCAGGTTCAATAGTTTTATTTTATTAAATACGTACTTGCTGCCATCTGTCGCCCGATTTCTGGGTCCCAAACCTGATGGCGTTAAGGCTTTGGGCCAACTCGTCCCATTCTCTCTTGTTGGCCGGCCTATCTCCGAGTAATGACACCAGAAAATCCATCTGCTCACTCGTAGCCCTTTTAGTCTGTAAAAGAATA
The DNA here is from genome assembly GCA_951813805.1 of Limnephilus auricula. Lineage (NCBI taxonomy): Eukaryota > Metazoa > Arthropoda > Insecta > Trichoptera > Limnephilidae > Limnephilus > Limnephilus auricula. The sequence continues at coordinate 16,122,688 of OX638404.1, forward strand.
ATATTATATTATTATTATTATATAACTACATGAAATGTTATCATTAAACAACATTAAATGCGGTTAGCAAAATAACGGAATTAAGAATCACAAATTAGAAATAATACGTATAAATGAATACTGTGAAACCATTAAATGACGATTGACAAGTCCCTTGCTTTGACATGCAGTATTGTCAACTCTAAAGAATAACATATATATATATATATTGCTCTGGATTCTAGTGTTTTTAGTCTATGTGAGGAGCTTACTTTTCATCTAACTAAGATCACTTAATGTTTTTGTGAAAATGTAATTTGAAGCCACAAATATTTGAAATACTGGTTACAAAATACCTCCGCATAAGGTATTTCAAATACCAATTACAAATTACATTTTTAGGAAGGAATAATTGACAAGTAATTCATATACTGCCCAACCCTGACAACAGTCACGTTTACAGTACCCAATATCTAATTGAATAGTTTCATCAACTGAAAAGAAATCTACAAATAGTCACGTTTTACATGTAATTTTAAGATAACGTAATATCTTGACATGTAAAAACACAATCGTTCAAAGCAAATTGCAGGTTATAATGTCTTTTATATACTAATTATTTCTGGGAATGTTCCGATATCTTACAAATTACATTTGCGAACGTAAACAAACATGAATGTAATAAATAATAATAAAACTTACCGCCATTGTTGCTGTAGTAATAATATATTATGTTTGGATGTAAAAAAAGCGCAGGCTGTTTGCCGCAAATGTCAGATGTGAACCATAGACCATCCATAGACAATTTACCTTTTTCTATGTAGAGTATGAAAGTCAAACCAGACCGACGCTTACCGACGCTCCAGAGCACTCCCAGAGTAGCGTATTCGATCCAATGTCCATTGTCGAATGTGAAACCATAACGTCCACAAAAATTACTGACTTAACATCCTGGTACTGGTTTGCACGGTTTGATGTCAGTTGCACGCTACTCGTTTGACAGAAGTGGCGTCCGAACATGTATTTATTTATTTACTAGCTGATACCCGGCATGCATTGAAATGCCAATTAAATTGTTTCCTCTTCCCCTCCCGCGTCCCTTTCCCCTCCCGCGTTCCCTTTTCTCCTTCCCGCGTTCCCCCTCCCCTCTCCCGTCCTCCCCCTTCTCGCGCCCCCCCCTCCCTCACGCATTCCGCTTCCATCTTTTTCGCCTTCCCCTCTCCCTCGTCCCCCCTCCCGCGAAGCCCTCCTCCTTAATTCCCCAACCGACCCTCCCGCATTCCCCTCTCCCGCGAGCCTTTTTTCCCTGCCGCCTAACTCCATAAAATACACCCATTTTCCAACAACTCGCTTGACCTATTAGTCGGCATGTGTTGCAATACCAATTAAATAAATAAATTGTTTCTCCCTTTGTGTCGTTCTCCTTCCGACTCCTCTTCTCCTCCCGTCTCCCCTTCCCCTACCGCGTGCCCTTTTCACCTTCCCGCGTTCCCCCTCCCCTCTACCGCTCTGCCCTTTCTCGCAAAATTTCAATGAAAATAATAAATACATGTACATGTTTATTAATTGAATTTCGGAATATTGCATACTCACATCACATATCAAGACAACCGAAATTATATTATTTAATAATAAAAATAAAATTAATAACTTTGCTAGGAAATATTATTAATTTAATATTAAAAATTATTTAATTATTTAATTTAAATATCATCAATAATAAAACACATTTTCGTATATAATATCTCCATAAATGGATGTATTTATTTAACATTATCGTGATATGAATACCTAACATAATATATTATTACTTTTAAAAGAACTTTTCTACCTGAGACTATATCTATATTAATAGGTACCTACCTAAATATAAAATACTTATGCATATTAAAATTATAATAATGTCTAACAATTTATGAACCCACGAGAGTTTGTTTCATGGCGTTGATAGCTTTTCTATTAACTTTTCCTGAGTGAGTGATTGGAAGTATGTCCATGAAAACAACTCCTCCCCGCAGTTGTTTATGATCCGACAAGTTATCTGTAAGAGAGAAAAACAATATTATTAGATTTTTATTAATTTCTTTAATACTTTCTACTTTACTACTTTATTACCTTTCACAATGTTTTTGACGTCCTCCGCGGTGACCTTTGCCCCGGGCACCAGTTGCACGAAAGCCTTCGGGTAGTAGTTCTCGTGAGTGTGCTCTACTCCAACAACGCAGACCTCCTGGATACCTGGCAGTCCTTTAATCACCTGTTCTAATTCACATGGTACAACCTGAAAGAATAATATTCACATTACATTTTACTTCGAACCGAGAACCGTTGAAGGTAAATGTCCCCGACTGCTAATTTTAAGGTCGCGTGTTCATATCGCGACTTTCACAAATAAATTTTATACAATTAATTGTTGTTATTTCAATATATGCATATGAGTTTTCAGTGAACTAGTGTGCCAAGATTGAAAAAAAACGACGTTAGGTACTGATATTGTTGTAGCTGAAAATGTTTTTTTTTTCAAAATTTCAGCTTTTTGTATAAAGATACTAACATGAATTTATGGTTGAGGCGCATCCCCAAACTGAAAGAATCCTAAAGGTATTCATACAAAAAGGTGAAATTTTGAAAAAAAATTAAATTCTGTTTTGCCGCACCTTGTATAAGTGGCAACCTCAGATAATAGAAACAGGGGAAATGGGCCGCTGTTACCTATTAGTATGGACCGTGCGCATAATGCGTGTCACCAACATCGTTCACCCATACTACTACAAATCTAATCCTGGCACAGCGGCGTGCCCCGCTTTCTTTTCTTCCTGCATACCAAACGAAGAACTTTTATTGACTTTTAACCCGTTTAATCACAGGAGACCATATTTGTCCCAGCTCACATAGGTCTCACATAAATCGTTGTTTCTCCCTTACTATCATAGTCAGAAATGTGATCTAAACGGTATTGGAAATAGAATACTACAAACTATATATTCAAATCTAAAAGAATACCACAAAAAAATTAAAATTTACCCCTTTCTGAAACCAAAGTTTCCGATAGCCATTTGAAAAAAAAAAATGGAACTTTGTGAATTTTTTAAGATTTTTTTTTACATGAAACGAAAAAAAGTGAGGTGACAGTAAGGTTTAAAATTCATTTATCTAATGAAATAAGTATATGTTTTATTTTTTTTTTTCATTATCAGAAATTTTAGTTAGAAAAAAAGTAAAGCGAGCCATTTTGAACACTTTTTAAAGTTTTCACAAAAAATATTTATTTAAAAAAATACATAGTAGTTTTTAATATAGAATTTTGAAAGCCTATTTCATCACCTTTCGAAAACAGTTTTTAGTTTTCGAATACGTTAATAAATGCTCCATTTATTTGGATTTTATTGCAAAGCGGGAATATTTTTAGCCTCTGACAAAATACGCCAATTTTTTTAAGGGTTTAATAGCCTCTGCAGTTTGATCACAGCTCGGCGGCAGTCTGCACGCTTCAATTCCTCATCCCATATCTCCCTTTCTTTCTATTATGTATCTACAGTGATAACACTGATAACTGATAACTGATAACTAATAACGTACTTGTTTATCTTGATATTTGAACATCTCCTTTATTCTTTCCACAAAGAAGAAGTTCTTATCTTCGTCGTAATACAAGAGATCTCCCGTGCGGAACCAACCATCCTTGTCAAATGCGTTCTTAGTGGCTTCAGGATCTCCGTAATATTTCTGTAAAATGAAACGAAACATAGGTACTGGATAATATTATTATTTCTTACTCTTTTTGCAACAGCAATATTCCAGAGTTCTTCAGAATTTATTCATAACTGCTCCCATTAAAATATTATTTTGAATAACCACTGGAGCGATTTAGGCTATCTTTTGGCCAATTTGCAAACACCCTGGCGCGTTGGCTGGCCAAAATGTGGCCAATTTGAAAATATATTTTTAAATATTTATTGAAATTATTTTAAAAGTTCCCGCGCTTTGTGTACTTCGATTAATAACAAAGATAACTCAGTAGTCTCACATCTATTCTGAATTATTTGTTATTGACATTTGGCGAACCGAAATTATTGAAAATGATATGTTACGTATCAAAAATGCATTTGCATATATATATATATATCAGCTAGGCTGTAGACAACATATACAAGTCATAATATTTAATATTCTACACGTAGTTACTACCTACATACGCCACTTTTAAAGTTAATAATTTGTTTACAAATTTAACGATTTATATATATGTTTTTTATTCTAAAAATATGGAATAGACGGTTAAATATATGTGCATTATGTGGCTCACTAAATTATAAACAGTTTACGTGTCTCCATATTAAAACTCCGAGGCATGATTTTTTTTAATGAGGGCGGGAAATTTCCAAATCGGACGCTCAGAAGTCCCGAACGCTAGACGCGCATCTATTTTATTATTACGCTAACGTCTGTCGTACACACTCGCTCCACATGCGAGATACAAACGGAAGTGCTGCCACCTATGATAGTCAAATAGAACTATTGAAAGTTTCATAATATAGTTTTCCCACGGAAGCGGGATTTTACCTGCTAATGTCAATTATTATCGCGAACTCTCGAGTGGCTAAAACTGTCATCCCACTGGGTTGGTATCTGTTAGCAATCGACATATAAACCGAAGATCCTGCGAATAATCCCACAACGGCTGATAGAAGATACCGACCCAGTGGAACGACGGGATAAATTTTATAAAGGGGTTTTCTCACCGTAAAAAGTGTGTAGTCCGATTTTAAACGAATTTCTCCAGTTTGGTTAACTCCCAGCTCCTCGTTAGTTTCAGGATCAACAATCTAAAATTCATTAAAACATAAATTCACATGTAGGAGTGTAAATGCATAGTGAGTGGGTAAAGTCAATTTTCTCGTGTCAATATACAACCCTATACACAGGATGACCGGGTGTAAAGTGCATTAACTTCGGGAGGTGATTCTATATCAGGGATGGCCAACAGGTCGACCGCGGTCTACCGGTCAACCGCGAAGCTGATTTAGGTAGCCCGCGAGAGAAAAATAAAATGAATAGGAAAATATGACAAAATAACATTATTTTGAGATGTATTCGCGCGAAGGACTGTATATGATATTGACAGCTTAACTGTTAAAATCGGTAACTTAACCGATACTGAACGTTGTGGTCGAAGAAGAAATAATTAAAATGAGAAGCGACATATTTTTTAAAGCTAGGGCATCTGGTAGTACAGATTTTTGGAAACTGATTTGCAAAGAAAAGTTTCCATGCCTAAGAAAGGTAGCTTTATATATGACATCGTTTTTCGATTCTACCTATCTTTGCAAATCAACATTTTCAACGATGGATGCAATAAAAACCAAACATCGTTTCCGCATAACAGATGCCCACTTAACTTTGTGTTTGCGAATCGCAGTTACTTCGTACACTCCCCAATATGATAAGCTTGTGGCGAATATGCAGTGTCAAACATCCATCCTAAAACGTAAAGCTTAATGAAAAAAAATTATAGATATGTTACATTGCACTAATAAATTCTTACAAATTTATCACAAAATAGTTTTATTTTGTCACTTTTAAACTCTACCTTGCAGTCGACCGCAAGAAATATTTTTTAACGCAAGTAGACCGAACAGGTCAAAAGTTTGGCCACCACTGTTCTATATGATGGTAGGAGTAAAAAAGTTTGACAACTTTTTTCGAAATTCCTACTTTTTTCCCATTCAAAACATACCTATTAAAAATCCTTATTGTGAGGAACAAACTTACCCGATAAATTTGCTGTGTGCCTGCCGGGCGCTATTGTGGCGACGTTAGTTTTGATTATAGCGTAACAGCGGAAAACAGGTTATAGTGCTTGCCGCACACGCCGGACTAATTTTATCTTTTTACCAAAAAAGTACCCCTAAAAGTAGGAATTTCGTAAAAATTTATTTTTCTTTTTTACTTATATTATCATGTTGAATCACATCACGAAGTTAATGCACTGTACCCCCGGACACCCTGTATATCATTGAATCAAGAATAACAAGATAAAAAAAAACTGGATCTAACCTCCTCAAATAATGCGTGATTCTGTCATCCATGTGTTTTCATGTTGCTTATCAAAAATTCATAAAATTTGCTAAGTTCGCTTGTCTTTGCAAAAATTCTTGTTGATGTTTTGTTTTGTTTTTGATCAGACAATGTTTACCAAATACTTCAACACCGAGTATTGAAATTGGTCTGTAATATATAGCAATATTTATTAATCAGATTTATGGGTACGGATTATAATTATTATTTCTTCGTGGAAAATGTATCTATCCTTCTAGACATTATGAATACAATGTGTTGGAGATTTTTTTATTTTATTTTTTTTATTATTATTTGAAATATATAGGTACATATATTTACAAAAGAAAATCATGGGTCTTAAAATCTAATTACAATAAAATAGTTTGTTAACGAATCTACCCAATTCAATAAAGAAAACATTTCTCGTGTTTGAATTGGGGAGTAATGCCATTACAAAGGTAAAAGAAAAAAGAAGAAAAATTTTAGGTAAGAAAATTAATAAACTTATATAGGATGTTAACAGATATACATTGATAGTGGAATTGAATATCATATCACTTACTAAGTTGGATAGAAATAGATAAGTAAAATTAAGAATATAGATGTAGTGAAATTTTAATTATTTACCTTGTATTTGACCCAGGGATGAATTTTCCCACACGAGTTGGGAATATGCTTTTCTCCTGTTGGGACGATAACCGTTCCAGACATCTCAGTTAATCCATAGTTGTTCACAACTCTTCCTTTTGGCAATTTCGCCTAAAATTAAAAAGATTTTACAGATTACATGGTGCCCGGAAACTAGCGGTAAACTGATAAATCTACGTCGCATTTAGTCAATTTTGTAGTAGATAGGTACCTACACAAAAACCTGGAAAAATGTAATAAGCGGTAGTTGTTGAATGAAACACTAGTATATATTGAATCATTTGCCGAGTAAGAGGTAACCCGCCGTTGCTCAGGGGATTAAGAGCACCTGACCGGACATCAGAAGGGCGCGGGTTCGAACCCCGTCGGCGGCTTGTATCTTTTCTCGGAAGATTGTTTTAATGTGGTTGAGTGTTTCAGGTTGATAATTATTGCTTATAATAATAGGTACCAATTAAATACTTTTTGATTTGGAGCTTTCGTTTTCGGGTAAATTGAGTCCAAGGGTGTAATTTTAACATACGTCGAAGCGTAGAGCAGATAAACTCCAATAGTTTCTTAACCCTCAGTTACCGAAATAAAAGAAAAAGAAAAAAAAATAAAAAATCTCAGTAATGCTCAGATTGAAAAAAAACTATTTTCTGGGTTCTCCGTGTGACGTAGATTCATTCACCGGTTTCTCTACACTAGTTTCCGGACACCGTTTATAGCAATTAAAAAAAAACATCGGATCATATGTATTATATACACTTGGAAACAAATATAGTTCAATTGATGTCTATCGTTTTCAATCGGTTTCCAAATTTAAAACCAGTATATTAGAACTTTTATAATAAAACAATAAACATTTAGCTATTGCACCTCTGATCGAAATATTTCCTCATGTTTGACACAATAATAAATGTAGACTTCTTGCAATTACTACAACTGCATTATTTTTTCACATGTAATTACTGTAACCATTTAGTAAAAATGTTATTTTATTTTTAATTATTTATCAATTTACAAACTGGCTGGCTTTTGGAGCCCACTAGTTCGTGAATAGATTAGTGAAAAATAAATTAATATATACATTAGCTTTTATGTGTCGCATAGATATTATGTTAATACTACTACTACCTATTATGTACATATAAACTTCATTTTTATAAGAAATTTTTGGTTTTTATACCTTAGAAGTAGGCATATTCTTATTTTCTTACGACAGGTTTACACCTACAAACTATCATGTTTTCATTTGCTTTTTACTTGCTTTTATGTGTCAAACGCTTAAGGTTAAATTATTGCTTTTACTATTCTATACTTATAATCTTTGTGTATATTATTTTTTATTAACTATGTAAAATGGCAGAGCGAACGCCCTGGATTTAACGGGCCACGATAACTGGCCAAACGATCTAGGTATATTATGTTAACAATACCACCAACAATTATTTCGTAAACTCCCTAATTACAAGGCCTCATATTATACACTATATTATTATGTCGTATTATACCATGTTACTGCTCTCACTGTCTACTATGTACATATAAACTTTACATTTCTTTATAGCTAAATTACGTTTGTTAACCGTAGGAGTAGGCAAATTCTTATTTTTGTACAAGTTTATACCTACAAATAATCATCGTATGCATTACTAGTTACTTGCTGTTATAATATGTCAAATGGATAGATTATACTATGTATTACTACTGTAACTGTGAACTTACAATCTTAAGAATATTTTGTATAACTATGTATGTAAAAGCCTAATAGGCGTATAAATAAATAAATAAATAAGAAAAATACAGAACTCGGGACCTTACGCTATCCGGTTGTCTGATGAGCCACCGAGCTATCGCACCAACAATTACATATCAATGCATCTCACTAATATTATAAACGCGAAAGTTTGTATGGATGTATGTATGTTTGTTACTCTTTAACGCAAAATTTACTGAATGGATTTTAATGAAACTTTACTATAATATAGCCCATATATCAGAATAACATATAGGCTATAATTTATAAAGCTAGCTATTTATTTTCAATATATTGAAAATAATAATTATTGTTCGACATAAAATGTCAAAATTTGAGAATGACATTTTGCAAAACAATGATTGTTAAATCAAAATTCTATTTTAAAAAATATTTAAATTACCTAGTGAATTTATTTGAGGTACTTGCCTAATACTGTGAATCGAATCAAGAATTATACATATTTTTAATAAATAGGTTAAGAATTTTGGTATAAACGTAGATGGGACCTAGGAAAAGAAAATAGATTACTCGAAGTACTAATCCTATGCAGACGAAGTCGCGGGCAGAAGCTAGTATGATAATAAAGCTCTAGCACGGTGTAATCGATAACGTTATGGATCAATAGGCGTAACTTCCGAAGATATTATATCGATCGATCGTAGCAGTCATTCACCAATGATAGCCGAACTGATTTAGGCAGGGAATAAATAAGCAATCGATATACGCTGGCAACACTGAAGATATTTTCTATGAATTAACACTACGAAATGTCAGACTCCAAGCAATTAAGTAAAAATATTAATAATTTGGCAAAGTTAAATTGAAATACTCACAAAAATATGCATTGGCAGCCCTCATTAACTTTTGACACTAAGCGGATGTTAATTAGTAATTTATTCATATTTCAACGATTTTCGTTTCTCGAAGAATGAACGGAATAAATTGACTGCGACTTAAATGCATTTTTTTTATTTTTTTTTTATGTTTCTTTATTCTTTGAACAGTTATAACAATTGTGGAATTTATGGCCGCCATACTAGGCACATGCCCGTGTTATGGTGGCCGATTATTACGTCTACGGATCGCGTAAACGAATTGTTTTCTTTTCTAAGAGCTTCGTTGGTTCGATTGACGGTCGGCGTGGTCGAGGGGTAAGGCTCTCGACTCCCAAACCGAAGGTCGCGGGTTCGAACCCGACGTGCGCAAATAAATATTATTTGATTAATTTGTGTTATTTCACAATTAATTTCACGTTCCAGAGTGGAAGATAATCTCAGTATCGCCTTGGTGTAAGACCACCATTCAGAATTGAAAAGTTGCTTGAATGGCTTAGCCGTATTTTTTTATTTATTTTTTTTTTTAATGCCGGTAACCCGGGCGTTTATTAACATTAAAGTATATTTACAGATCATGTGCGCTACCCGACTCACTAGACAATATCGGTTCCGAGCTGGGTAGCAGTATCATTTCATATATATTTAAATATATATCCTCTTAAAATAATTAAACTCGCGCAATCAGCAGATTATTCTTATTTTTAAGAGGATACCCGGCGGTGATTTTTCCATACAAACGTATTCCCTATTTATCTCTCTGGATTTTAACCCTAGAGAAAATATTGTTTTTGCATAAAATAGATATCAACTACTACCGTGTCGGTAGTTTTTGTTTTTTTTGATAAGTTACTTTTTATAGAAGTTATGACCTTCCAAAAATCAATAAAATTGACTGGTTTAAACGCCGTCAAAAGATGTTCAGTATACAAACCAGACAATGTTTTTTTAAAAAAAGCAAAACGTACAGACATAGAATAGTTTTTTCTAATGTAGTTGGTAAAAAAAATTGAAAATCAGTCCACTTTTGGAGGAGAAAAGTGGGGAATACAAAACCTCCATTTTAGTTAGGTGTCAGTGCATTGTCCCTTTCGCTCAATATCCGGTGGAGTAAGAGCAACAATGATAGCAATATTTTAGTAAAATCTATTTCTGCACCACCGGGAATCATCTTAAATATCAATTTCGGTAGCGCTCGGACGCTCGGTAAATGCCCGAAATTGCTTCGTTAATACCAGACGTGTCGGATGCTAACACGTTAGTTATTTAGGAGACTCCATACGCTTGATAGTAAATTTTACGTTTTACATTGTAAATAACATTTGAATGGAATCCCTTTTTACTCCAAGAGACGTTTAACGTTTCAAATAATTGGATAGGTATAAAATTTTGAGTATTCTTACCTGGATTTTGAGTATTTTATCATGAGATAAAACACTGCCGATGCACGCGAATATTTTTATGTCAGAGAAGTCGCAACTGTCAAATTCTGGATGGTTTATGGCTTCAGTGATTGCATTGGGATTGAGCAACACGAAATCAGGCTGGGAAATAAAAAATAAAAAAAAAACAATATTATGATTATTTACAAACGTAGGCATTATAATATCTCCGGCTACCTGCGGAGAGTCAATAGATAATAGAAAACAAGAGAGATATAGCATGGAAGCGTGCCGACTATCGCCAAACTACGACCTAACTGCACGGACTATCAAAGCGGGGTGCGGCGGGGCCAATGGAAATCGCCGGATGTGCCTTACGTTAAAAATTGTGCGAAAATCCTGGTGCCAACCCCGAAGGGGTGCCGCACCCATTGACGGCCAAAAGGAAGTAGCGGCCCCAAAAATAGGAAAAAATAATTGTCTTCAAACCAGTCATATGTAAATATTTTTTAATTTTCTCCATTAACCAGTTCAAAATGAACCGCAAGAATTTATTTTATGGACGCAACCCAATAGCCGGGGCATGTGCGCAAAGTTGAGATATGTATCGCAATCGCACTGCCAATATTTCTCATTTGCCTCTGATTCGTTGACGGGGTATCTATTTGAAAATCAGAAACTTTTCAACATGGATATTAAAGCTCCAGGTAAAGCTCAGGTAGGAACCAGGTAGCTCCAGGTTCCCGTATCTGCAATTATTTTTAACATTACACATTTAACGTAATATAGAATAAATAAATAATATATGTTTCATGAAATACTATTTCTGTTAAAAAAAAAATTTTATGTGTTACTTCAACTTGAGTTTAGAAAAAAAATTCCACTTGGTTCCAAGACATTATTTTACCAATTCAAAAATATACTTTATATATTATGTTATGTGAAAACGTAAAATGTATATCCACCCTCTTCGACCTTTCTTAAAAAATCGAGCGCATTTTTTCAGATAGTCTTGGCGACGGCGCTCTAAATGATATGAGGATTTATAATATTTAAAAAATATCAATTTTACAAGGGTTGGCGCCGATCTGGGTAGATGTGTTGTGTGAAAAAAATAGTTGATATCGCATCTCCCTTGTTTATATTACCTATGGGAGGGACTCTCGCGGACACATCGCTCGGTCAGCATAGAATAGATGCTCGTTGGAATTCCTCTTTTGCAAAATGAGTAATCTTCGAGTGGGTGAATGCCAAGAATCACCGAAAATTGAGACATTCGAAAATGGCTTACATCTCACGGACTACTTAACCCTAGAACCGTACCAATAATAAACTAACAGTAAAATTTTTTTATATAAGAATAAACATTTATTAATAACCAACTTACATATAATTTTGTGGCACATATTTCAGTCTCGCATAAAAGGCCTAAATAAAAGGAACCTATCTTAACAATTTTGGGAAATCTTTTTTTGGTGCTCTAAAAATAAGAAACTTTTACATTTTTCACATCGAGTGTGTGATTTACGGTCTTTTGACCTGGGACAAAAAAATCTTCCAGATTTTGATTCTGAAGGGGCTGGAGCATCAGAAGACCGCTTTTTCCTATTATACCAACAATCCTTATTTGGAGATGCATTGGCAAAGTTTTGTATAAAAATCGATCCTTCAAGTGAGGTTTTATAAGGTCAAAAAATTGATTTGTACCCCAGGGTACCGTTCTAGGTTAAGAAAATAAAAAATCTGGAATTCTTCCTAGTTGGACTTCGACCAATGATCGAGTAGTTGGACAATTAAAGTTTTCTTACCTAGATCCGCAAAATAATTTCTATATTAAATAAATAAAATAATATTACCTAGTTGGTTTTTTTTTACATTAACTCCACACAGGAGGCACCGAGGAAAATAATTTCGACCAGGGGATTTTATCTCATCTTGGAAGATGCTGTGTGGAGGTATGTTTTTAGCAACGATAGAGAGAGCATCGACCAAGATTGAAAGAAAAATATAATTCTTTCTTCAACGACTTGTGTGTGTATAAGCTATGTCTCAAAATCCTTCAAATTTACAAATCATAATGAATGACAAATGATGAAGTGTTTACTTTGTATTTTGGAAAATAGTGTTAGGTTAGGTAATGAAACATTATCAAATGTAACCCTACTTTTGGGAGTTTTTTCGTCAATATGCAATGAAGAACAATCTTTATTTTTGGCATGTTGTTCTTAATTAAAACTGTATACACAAAGTTATTTTTTCTAAGAAAACTTACCTTATATCTAGTAATACAGTCGAAGGCAATTTTAGCTGTAATTGGAAGCGGTGTATAGAGACGAACGCTTCCTCTTGTAAAAGCCAAAATAAAACCAAATACTCCCGAGCCCCAGAAGAGAGCAGATGAAATAAACACCTTTGATGTTGGTTGTTCCCATTTACCCTTTGGAACTCTGAAACATAACAAAAATGTCGTAAATAAAAACATTCAATTTTAAGAATTACCACAAAGATATGATATTCGTTGATTTTATTTCATAAACTGTTTTATTGAAACTTTATAAGAAACATAACTAAATAATACATAAGTGTACATAAATACTTAATCCAGGACAATAAGTTAAAATATACTTTTATTATAAATAAAAAACTTAAGTATATTCAATATTATTATCTATTATTTAATTTATAAAAACAGGAAAACAAGTCCAACTGTGTAATTATTATTAGGCATGACAGCTGTTTCGCCTTCTGAAGGCATTATCGTAATAATAATTACATAGCAGAACTTGTTTATAAATAAAAAAAAGTAAAACTAAATTAAAATGGAGATCTACAAACTAACCTTAAAACAATAAACTAAAATACATCTTACTGGCAGAGAAATATTATATTTCATGCTGCGAAACTATTTAACGCGCTACCCACAGACATATGCGCCATAGACATATTCATATGTCTATAGCGCAAATGAATATATTAAAAACTTAAATCAAGTCAGAGCTGAGAAATCAAATTACAAATTATGAAGACAATATAAAGACAGCTAGAACAAAAAATAAATAAATAAAAAAAACTACAGGCCACCTTAGAGCAGGATCCTGGTGGGTATGTGAATTGTTTAAAACTGTGAAACAATTTAATTGCTGGTTAGGCTTACGCTTTATATGCTTGGTTAAAGTAAGTTTTAGGCTAGCTTTACACTTGTAAGTTTTTTCGTAAGTTTACGACCTCTGGCCAATGGGCAGGTTGGATTTTCAAAATGCAATTTGCCCATTGGCCAGAAGTCGTAAACTTACAAGTGTAAAGCTAGCATTAGATATGGTTTTGATACTTACGGAAGCATAATATTGAGCAAAAGAGCCCGATGACTCAAACAGATTCCCTTAGGTAGGCCAGTTGTACCACTTGACCCAATGATGGACGCTATTGTTGTCGGATCAAAATCAACAACCCTGAATAAAATATTTTATCACATTTAGTTTAGGTAAAACCTAAAATTTAATAAATTTAAGGTTTAATCATAGTTTGAAAATGGCCTTTTAAGCCAAAACATCTGTAACAAAAATAAAAACCAAAATACTTGCAGACTTAATAATAACATTATTAAATTTAATTTAAATTAAATAAAAATTAAAATAAATTAAAAAAGTCCATTTTGTATATTTTTTATTTATTAATCTATGTAAAGCATAATTACAGGTGATTTTACAATACCTGCCTCACTAGGATATATATACTTGTGTCGAGACAGACATAGAGGTACATACATGTACACATACATAGTTACATGAATATAAAGGTTAAATACATTTTAAGTTTAATACAATCAAAAGGAAAGGTAATTGGAAGTGTGGATTTTCCAAATAACAGGAGAAGTACTGAAGTACTGAAAAGAAAAATTATGTACTCATAAGTTAGATTTGACGGGATTCTATTATTTTATTTTATTTAATTTTTTGGGTTAGGTCGTATGCAAATTGGTATTCCCCTCTAAGTTCGTTTGATTTACATACATTTGCAATAGTACCTAGGATTTCGAAACTAATCATTCATCTCTTCTATTCCCGATTTTCTTGGAAACCATATATGGCGTTGCTTATGTCGATATGCTTTAATACAGTGGTTTTCAACCCTCAACGCATAGCAAAAATTGGGGGTATGACAAATATGTAGGTTTTAAAACTCAGTTCAACGTTTTTAAATTTCGGTGGTTTAAGCTCGGTGGTTTGAAAGCCTGATTGCTGAACCAGACTTGGGGCTCTACCTAAGTGAACTTGGTCCAGCAAGCTCAAGGGTCACATTGAATTTTAAGTTAACATTTATAATTGTTTATTTAGGATGTAACAGGAAATCGGGATTTTATTTTGACTACTGATGGTATGGGTGTTAAGGTACGTACTTGAGTTACTTACCCCAGCGATTCCTGACATTATTTGGAGTAAAAAATGAAAATGAAATTTTGGTCTCCGGTGACTTTTTTTGACATTTTTTTTTTTCAAAATTTTTTTTCTTCAAAATCAAACAAAAAAAAATCTTTCACATGAACATATTGGTCACTCAGCCGAGTTACCGCCCCACCACTTACCCTGCCCCCAACTACCCAAAACCTACTATTTTTTTTGTTTTTGTAGAAAGAAAAAAAACATCAAAATTGTTTTACTCCAAATAATGTCAGGAATCACTGGTTAAAGTAACTCAAGTACGTACCTTAACACCCTGTATAAAAAACTTTTTTTCTTCAAAATTTGAGGTTAAAAAAGTCATCCTCTCAATAATACACTTTGAGACTTTGGGTTGTGTACGGAGAACATAAATTTTCTTTCGTCAAAATAAAAAGACGTGGAAAAAAATTTCTTCAATTTCGCCCGAAATCATGTTACACGCAATATACAATTGTATTAATTGTATTTGTGTGACTAGATTGTTAAATTCTTGTAAATTAAATAATGAGAGTAGTAAAAATTACAATTGAAACATGTGTTTCGTTACATGTGTACACGAGATAGATAGATGCGGTACAACAAATTTGTACTAAGAGTCAAGGGGTACGCAGGCTCAAAAAGATTGACAACCGCTGCTTTAATACACGGAAATTCATGATTAGCAGAATGATTAGAAATTACGTACTCGTAGGTAGATTATATTATAATTGTACAATTATCAATGAATCCGTTTCTTCCATCAAGCACCTTTAGAATTAGTCCCTATCCTAAGATTCCAGTGAGCCATTGAAAGTCTTTGTAGTTTCTCACGTAATCTGTCTTATTATAACAGCATTAGCCCCTAAAGCCTCTGACATTATGTGAAATGCTCTTATTTTAGGATCTGTCAGAATAGAGATTCCGCAAAAAATATTTTCGCATTACATTTTGACGGTCCAGAAGAAAAATGTCGGATGTGCAATTATGTAGTTTTGCAATAGAGCTGTTTGAAGTTTCGTTTCTGAATTTTTACTGTTTTTAAGATAGAGAAAATAATGTTATTTTGATATTCTGCATTTCATTAAAAATTTCGAAAATATTTATTTATTAGTATTTTATATCAACAGAATAAGCCAATAAAAAATGCCTCATCCTCCATCTCCCTCTTCTTCCATTATTATTATTAAGTCGTTGTCACTTTTTTTCGTTTAATATAAAAGTATTTATTAAATATTTTGCAATTTTGTGTAAATGAATGTTGTTTCATAGAATTATTTCATTTTTTATCGGGAGCGTTTATGTTTTTTTAAATGCAAACTGTACGATTTTTTGTTGTCCGTTAAGAATATCTACCAAAATTTGCAAAAGGGATTAAACTCTGCGAAATATTTTTATTGTACTCACTGGAAGTCTTCTTCAGTCCCTGTTGCCTTCAATAAATCAGATATAGATGTAAAGTCAGCACTTGGAGATTCTCCTAAGATGACGATTTCAGTGTCTAGCTCCATTTCCTTCAAAACGCTTTTAAACACAGGAGCAATAACTGCGTCGCAGAAGATAATTTTTGGCTGCCCCATAGTCACCATTGCTTTTATCTCTCCTGAAAATAACGTGGGGTATTTTTAGAAATGATAAGTAGGCACCATTTATTTATCTGATTCGGTTTGTCGGACTAAAAGTGCACAATTTTACAAAAATTTACCAAATATTACCAAAAAGACAAACTAAGCCATTATAGGTTCTACACAACACAATTATGCAATAAGCCATAGACATCGAATATTAAAAAAAAATTATCTTATTATATGACTCCAAAGACAAATACCATACATGGACAAAGAGATTTCCATAATCTGCCTCCAAAATATAAAATTTTATTAGACCTGACAAAAAATGTTAATCTAAAACACAAAATTCACACATTGATAGCCACCAAAAATAAATGCATTTATACTGCGGACTGATAACTTCTGTTCTTCTCATTCTATTTATTTCTTTCCTCAATTCATTTTCTATTTCTATCATTTTTTTCTTCCCTTTCGTGTATTTAGTTTTTTCAGATTTTATTTCTTTCGATTCTAATTATCTCTTCAAAATTTTTTTTCTTCCCATTTCCAATATTAGATAAAATTTCTGCTACCTCAGACCATACCCAGCCTTGTGAGGTGGTTGGAGCAAAAATATATTTGTATCATCTTGATTAATAAACATTTTTTAAAAAGTGGTAGGTACCGTAGACCATGGTGACTGCCAGAGGCATGATGGGAGCTCCCAGGAAGAGGGAGGCCAGTACAGGTGCGGTGACTATATCGGTGTTGTTCCCGCAGATCATCACCACATCTCCCAGTCCAATCCCGCGTCTAATGAACTCTTGCGCCAGTCGAATGCCGCTGAGTCGAGCTGATCCGTGGGTCTCTGTGAATCCGGTGGTGATGTTTATCTACAATTAAACAAAGGTGTCGTAATATTTTCGATGTCAATGAATTTCTTCACGATACCTGCTAATATACCTGCACATTCGAAAGTATCGTTTGATCGAACGAAATATTTGTTTTGAATTCAAAGATTAATTTATTTATTAATTAAAGCTAATATTTAAAGAAAGATTATGTTGCCAAAAAAGTAAATGTATGTATGTTTATAAAACTATTGGCATACTCGAATGTTTATAAAACTATTAGCATACACGATGAGCTAACTTAAGATTAATAAAAAATAAATATATATATATTTAAGCTTGTGGACTCTTGATTTCTTTTATTGGGAGAATATTCCTCACATGTGATAAAACAAGAATCGGTACCTATTTGGATTTCTACCAAACATTCAAATGGTCCCCGACGACATAAAGGTTCCCCACCCCTGGTTTAAAGTAACGACGACAACATCTCAGAAAATCAAATTACCTGGTACGTCCGATCGCTATATTTCTTCATGGCATTAAAAGCATTTCTTCCTATGTGAACATCGATGCCTTCCGCCATCTTCTTAATGGCAGCATCCTCTGCAGATTCTTGGTTAGACTCCATGATAGCTGTTAAAAGAAAACTCAAGATTTAAAAACAGGACCGGTAGGTGGCTGAATGGGCATCGCGTTTGGATCCCACCCAGGCGTTTGAAAACATATTTATTTGTTAAATTTGCTACAAAAGGAAAAACTATTTCATTTATTTCAAACACTTTTGCAAACTTCCACCCAACACTCTTTAACCTCCATCACCTACCTTTTTCACTCGTTTCTTTTATTTCTTACTACACCACTAACCAATAAACTCTGGTTCTGAATATATAAGTTTTATTAAATCATATTATACGTAGAGTTTTAAAAAATTATCAAAAAGTCCATTTTAAAACCTGTAATTAAAACACACTGTCAAGTTGCTATTACTGGATTGGACAGTGCTGACGACACTGAGCTCCATTCGCGCCCATTCTCCATATTGAAGTTATAGTGAAATGATCAACATTTCATGTTACTGGTTTGTTTATGGGATTATTTACATACTGTTTAAAGAGATATAGGCATATAATGTAGTTGTTGTGTTAATTGAAACATTTAAGCCCTCGACAATTAAAATTACGATGGAAAAGGGACAATTTGCGGACAATCTGATAATTTGTTCGTAGTTAATACCGAAATGTCATGTTTTGCAAATATATTGCGGACTATGTAAGTGCCGAATTTCGTGAAATAAAAGCTACGTAGTAAGTAAATTATCGTGTTACTTGTTTTTGAAAAAATAAATGAAGTTGAGTCCTTTTTTTATCAATGTTCACATGCAAACTTAAATATTTGTAATTTTTTTTTTAAGTTCGTTTTCACAATTAAATTAACTCTACAAGTTTGAATTTTATTAATCCCGCGAAAACGCCCGGTATAAGGCGGGAGAGTGTGTGACGTAATCTAGTCCCCGTTTGTGTGAAATATAATGGTAATAATAATAATTGGATAATTTGTATAACGCCGTTTTTGTGAGAAATCACCTCAAGGTAAATATTTACAAAACCGGGACACGCTTAATACGGACTAAAAAAATAAATTTAAAATGTTGTACTTAGATATTAGTTAGATATTGTCATCTACATGAACATATTTTTTATAAGTTAAAATATTTTTCACTCAACTTCCTTACTGAGGTAGTTTGTGGGGTTATAGTACCTACCACAATGTTAGGTGTATTACATCGATGGCAAAAATTCAATGAGTTAAATATGTATCTAATTTTTCTCTGTTTTTTTCTCTCGTGTCGTCGAAATATTTCTAGGAAAATAAGTGTGTCCTTTGCGATGTGAAGTGAAAGAGGATTTTTTTTCTGAATAATTAAAAATACATTAAATTCTGTTATTAAAGAAATAGAAAATGGTTGGGCATTTACACAGCTACACTTACATACATACATCTATACGAACCTATTCACATACATGAACTGCTGTACTTGTAGTTGGTATTGTCACATTTCCTTCCTACCCTTCCTTATAGCCATGTCACTTTTTTCCTATTACCCATAATCAGTCAATAATCGACCCTCTTCCTACAAACATCTCCGAATTTTTTATTCCATACTTTTCGCTATTCACCGCTGCAGAGAAGAAACGTACAGCAACAAAATATTACCGCTTTAAAGTTAAAGTGCATGTTAAAACCAGCAAAGAGAAGAAAGTACTACAGTTTCAGTAAGTCCTTTTTTATCATCTCTTTTATATGCGAATATTTTTCTACTTGTGCAGTGGTCACACACACACACATTTCAAGGTCCTTCGACATACAAAATTACACAAAACACGCATCAGTTAGGTATTCTTAAAGATGTATTCAATGTAATTATAAAATAAAAATTTATAGTTATAGGTCTTAGATATATGATTTTTTTTAAACTTTCTTTGCTCGATCGATATGAAGTTATCGACCGATTGTCGGTAACTTCTCATCGTTCCCTAGGATAACTGCAGATCGCAAACGAATAGGTGACAGTTCACAATGACTAAGTGTGCTTAATATATTCGATATCAACTGTCGTCTGTACGTTAGCGATCTGCAGTTGTCCTAGGGAACGATGAGAAGTTATCGACAATCGGTCGGTAACTTCATATCGATCGACCATGCTAGCACCCGAGGCTCTAGCACACTCATCGATAACGATCGATAGGATAACTATCAGTAACTTCTCATCGTTCCCTAGGACAACTGCAGATCGCTAACGTACAAACAACGGTTGATATCGAATATGTTAAGGACACTTAATCATTGTGAACTGTCATTTATTCGTTGGTGATCTGTAGTCATGCTAGGGAACGACGAAAAGTTACCGATAGTTATCCTATCTATCGTTATCGATCGAGTGTGCTAGGGCCTCTGAACATTTAATATTTTTTCATTTCAAATTACCGTCGTCGATATATTTTTATTACGCGTATAATAAACCGTGAGCAATGGAGTGTGTTATTGGATACGTAGGTAGGCATTTTTTTAAATATAAAAAATGATTTATTCATTTCATGAGATAGAATTATATTTATTAATATTTATTATAATAATCATAATTAGGGGGTGGATACCTCAATATGTTACTCTGCCCTTATTTTACTTATTTTTAAATAAACCGATTTTTACCTATCGCATCCGACACGAATTCGTCGAATACATCGAATAAAAAAAAAAATAATTGCAATCAGAGAGCGTAATTTTTATGTTCGTTTAGAATAAGAACACAGATTTTAACAAAACTGGTTTTAACTCAACAGTGAGTCCACAGGCTATTAGCCGGTTCACACGGGGTGAACCGTTTGTCGTTTGTCGGTCAACTCGACAGTTGAAAGCTAATTGACACGTGTGAACACTTTGTCAACAAAGTTATCAACTTTTTTTGTTGCTAGCGTAAGTTGATAGCCCGTCTACTTTTGTCGTTCAAGTATGACGCCATTTTGGTTTTACTAATCGTTCGAGTTTTACATCGAATCGTCGCGTCTGAACACATGTTTCAAGTCGCTTATCATTTTTAGTTACTCGCGGGAAAAAGTCAACTTCAGGCGTTTCATTTATTCGGTACTAGTTCCTACCGTCATGGAATCCGTTTCAACCAAAAAATATCTGAAATGGTCGGACGATTTAATGTTCAGATTTATGGATCTGTACCAAAGCCATCCCTGTCTTTTTTTGAAATGTAAATAATATTATTTTGAAAAAATTGTGTTGGATGCGCCTAATTCACTCCTTCTCATGATCCATTTTCTCACCCAAGTACGACGTTTTTTATGTTTTTCTCCAGCTCCTCTCACAGAACATCAGAAATTAGATAGACGCACTAACGATTTCAGTTGACGCCATTTTGAATGTCAAAATCGGTTCAACTTAAATTGAAACGTGTGAACAAAATGTTGCTCAACTTTTTTCGTAAAATAAAAGTGGGTCAACAAAAATCGAAACGTCAGAACGCCCCATTAGATAATACTTGAACAAGCAAATGGTGGTGGCGTGCAATTCGTATTTAAACTTATCTTGAAACTGGTTTTAATTTAAGTGTGAATCTACTAGGGGTACCTACTCGCTTTAATTAAAACTACTCCCAGAACATGACAATGGTTTTCTTCTGATTCTGGCAGCACATAGCAGCTAGAATTTCATCACACCACTTATATATTATATTATGTGATACATATAATATATAATGTAGTTGAATAATATGTATCTATTTTATTTATTAATATTAATCAGTGTATTTTATTAATATTTATATATTTTCTTACTAATTTAATAGTACATCTATGGGCTATTTAAAAAAAACCTAACTTTTAAAGACTTTTTAAGGAGTCTTTGAAATGTCATTTTTTTTACATTAATTGGAGTAAAACATGTACATGACATTTTAGTCTTCGGTGACAATTTTGATTTTTTTTTTGAACTAAAAATATCAAAAATGTCACCATAAAAATTTTCAAAATTCTGCTTATTCGTCACCACAGAAAAAAAAATCTATAATCGGTTATAATTTTTGTAAAATTTCTACCTTTTGATTTCCCAAAGATTAATAAATAATAATAAAAAACTTATTCACTTCTATACAAACAATAATAGACCGCAAATTCGAGAAAGTTTCGTATACTTCTGAAAAAGTGCAGTTTTTGATTACATTGTTGTTTATTGTTATTAAGTTTATTTTGTAGAACTCCATTTTAATTTTAATTTCTTTTATACAATCAATAATATTATTATTCAATGTATAAAAAACAGTTTATTATAAACAAGTTCTGCTTCGTAATTATTATTATGTGTTACAGCTGTTTCGCCCTCTGAAGGCATTGTCAAACTGGTGTCCAAACCACTTACAGACGATGAATTTATACTAAATCTAAATCGATATTTACGATGACTCATTTCTAATTTCTTAGTAAAATTGCTGAAGATATTAAGAGGCTAGACTTTGAACGACACGCGGAACACCCGCGTCTGTCATTCTGTCCCGCTCACAATAAGTCACGCACACTTACAATACATGCGAATGCGAAATGTGCGAATGAGACAACGCTCAAATTTACCTACAGAAATCGCTCGAAAAGGGGTTTATGGAGAATACACTTTTCTACACCGAAACTTTCACTAAATTGAAATTTTAAAAAAAATATATTTTTTAGAAAGAAGAAGCTACGTCGGTAGCTTTTTATAATTTTATAATTCTTTATGAGAGTTGAGTTAGCAGCACTTTTTCCTTAAATAATATTTTTTGATAAATCGTACATGTTTGACAGTGAATGTTTACGTTAATACGAAACGCATCGAAAATTCGAAAACATACCGACATAGTTTTCACCCTCTAAAAGGCAGTATAAAAAAAATATATTCATTTTGTGCAATTTTCGATGTAGAAAAGTGTTTTTTCCCGGGCGTCTTTTTTGTATGGGCAGAAAAGCGAAGTCTATCGTCTTAATGGTTGTTATTTCCCTAATTGTAAATTCCCAAATTGCATTGTTAAAATTCAACTGAAGGTCGCTATGCACTCTAATTATGTTGTTAGTCATTTGCAAATGATGACTCATGGTTTTTTTATCATTTTTATTTTATTTTTATATTATATATATTATTCAGCATAATTAAGTATTTAAAATTGGTTTCAACATATCTAAAAGCGGTGAGTATATTATATTTTTTTGTTCATTTATTAAAATGGCTTTAGGATTATTATTATGTTTATTAATTTCCAACTGCTCTAAAAGATTAAGTTTACACCCTTTATTTTGCACATGTAGAGGTGTTGGTAACACATAATAATAATTACGAAGCAGAACTTGTTTATAATAAACTGTTTTTTATACTTTGAATAATAATATTATTGATTGTATAAAAGAAATAAAAATTACATTGTTGTTATTATTGTCTTATGATTATTTTTTATAATGCTCTCCTACAACCCGATTTTATTTTGTTTTGAATAGCTAACGAAAAAAAAACGATTTCTAACTACTTGAAATTCCACTTAATGGACATCTAAACGCGTTAGGTATATACACACGGAGAAAAATGTTATTTTAAAATACGATCATTTTATTTGTAAAAACGGGACTGAAGTTCTTACGAACAAATTAACAGTGTTTCTATGTGTAATAACAAATTTTTCTTACATGTTCCCGTCAATAAACTTTGAAACCCAGTTAATTTGTTCGTAAGAACTTCAATCCCGTTTTTACGAATAAAATGATCGTATCTATTATAGAATAACATTTTTCTCCGTGCAGAACAACAGAAAAGATACCCGCTATAATTATGTGATAATTTTAACTCGAAAACTTGTTTGTTTTTATTTTTGACCTGAATGAGTAAATATTTTCCGAAAATACAATCTCCGGAGCACACGCGACCGAAACTACGAACTCGATAACAATCACAAATGTACTGGATTGCACGCCGCGCCGGAGAGATGCGCCCCGGACTCGTGGACTGTGAAGGTAGGTACAGTGGTGCCTCGCATAACGAACGCCTCGCACAGCGAACGCTGCACACAACGAACTTCCTTTTCGTTCATTTCACGATTCATACAACGAACTTCGCTTCACACAACGAACTTCGCTTCACACAACGAAGTCGCCCACTTCACACGATCACTGCCGATTTATTGCATCCTTCCGCGCAGGCAGTCGTTAGTCACTGAGCAGTACGCTTAACTTACGCACGTGTCGCAGCAATCGTTCATCATTACAACGAAGTCGCCCGATCTTCTACGATCACTGCCGATTAATTGCATCCTCCCGCGCAGGCAGTCGTTAGACTCGTTAGTCACTGCGTAGTACGCTTAACTTACGCACGTATCGCAGCAATCGTTCTTCATTACGAATTAAATCGCACACGTATCACGGCAGTCGTCCTTTTAAGATAAACTCAACATTTTTTTTATATTATTTCTTAAAATTAAAAAATGTGTGTTTTTTTCATTATGTTTTTAGATGTATCTAAATAAAAAAATTTATCTTTTTTTTATGTCATCTTACCATATTTTATGCTACAGAACGAATTATTTTTTTTAACATGTATTGTTATGGGAAAACGCGTTTCACATAACGAACTTTTCGCATAACGAACTTGCTCCTGGAACGAATTAAGTTCGTTGTGTGAGGCACCACTGTATATTGTTTTTTTATGCGACCAATGCACCAAGGGCCTCACTCCAGGGACGGATTTACCCATTTTTACTCCAGGGAATGTTGCTGTTGAGAAAACGTGGAAAAAGAAAAACCGGAATATCTTCCTAGTTGGACAGTAAAAGTTCTCTCATACTGGGAATAAATTGTGTAATGGATGAATTAGTCCAGTCATTTGGGACGAAAAGAGGGGGTTACCTGAAAAGCTTTCCAGGATTTTTGAAAATTGGTAATATTATAGATTTCTATGTGCTCTTTCCGAATTTCAACTCGCTCGCGCCGCCATTTTGGAAAAGTTTTTTGACGATATCTGCTTTCCTACTCGTTTTACGATAAAAAAACATGTATGTACAAAATAGAGAAAATTTCCTACAATTTACGTATTAAGGTGATCCCATAGTGCTTGAAAAGTTCGACATCGGAATCCCCGCCTCTTTTTGGGAGGAATTTAAAAATACTTGACAATACTCTTTCGGAAAGGTTAGAGAAGGTATTTGAGAGTTGCTTTTTACAAGTTGATTTCGTAAAGGCCTGTAAAAAACAGTAACTCCTTTCTTTCGCATTGTTTATTATAATAAAAAGGAAATTTATAAACGATTTCACGAAACCAAGGGACGTGGAGTGTAGAGACGTCCGTCTGCCACGAAGACCGGGGCTAACCGGGCGGTACTGACTGGGCTCATTGTTACAAAAGCAGGTAGCCTTTATGCCGAACGGCATAAGGTTTTCTCAATTCGAAGTTCGTTGAACACCGCCCTCTATGATACTTATCGTAAAAAATAGTGCGAAATTGCAGTGTTTTGTTTTATTTTGAGAAATTCTGGCACAAATATCAAAATGCTTTCCAACCACTTTCTAAAAAAAATAATTTGGCACATTATACAATAAAACATTAGCGAAAAGGCGTTCATTAGTAGGAGATTTTGCACTTGAAAGCATTTTTTACGGGCCTGATATTTTATTTTTTTCCATGCTTACAAAAAGACTCATAAAAATACTCGACTACTTCCAAGGCTGCAATATTTAATTGAAGCATCTATAATATTTCTAAGCGATTAAATGTTCAAACCGAAAACACATGATTTTGTACGATTTTGCATTATTTCGCAAGGCTTTCTTAACATTTTTTTGTAAAATCAATAGTTTTGGCGTACGAGCGCCGCAAAGTACACTTCAAAATGCATTTGGCTAAAAAAAAAAATCATTTCCACACCACCTTGAGATAGAGTAAGCGGCGCGTTTTTTATCGCGGTGTCTGTCCCCTGTAGGCCTAATCCACATGTTACGCACAATTTTGAAATTTAGCGCAATCTTCTTCGCTTTGCTGTTCCTGATGTTGCAAGTTCGTCTTCGGTATCGATTGAGACGTCACAGACCGAAATTTCATCCGCATCATCTTCGATGGGGTTATCAGACTCATCACAATCCTCTTCGTTTTCGATTCCATCATACTATAAATAAATGTCCAAATTTTTATGTGAATCCGAAACTGCCAGAAGCCAGCGACTTTAAGATAAAGGGATGTGGTGAAGCTGTAGGGTATGGGGTGGATAGAGAAATGGGGGGATAGGAAGCTGAAAAAGCACCTGGATATTCAGATCTGGTCACCGAACAAGGGTAAACTTATTTCATGCAACACATTTCACGACTTTTCAATCTATATTTGAATTTTGTAACTCCTTCGAATACAGGGCCCTTTGATAATGTAGCTTGGGCTATAAAGTTTTTGGGCCGGTATATCAATTGCTTTTGATGCTCGCTATGAGAGAAATTTCTGTCCGTCAAGTTGCTCTCTGGTAGGAGTCGTGGCAAGATAAGCCTAGTGATACACGGAGAAAAATGTTATTCTAAAATACCATAATTTTATTCGTAAAACGGTTAAATATGGGTCTGAAATTCTTACGAACAAATATACAGGGTTTCAATGTTTATTGGCGGAAAAATATAAGAATAATTTGTTGGTATACGACATACGTACAATATTTGTTCTAATAATTAATAATAATAATTTATTCTTACATTTTCCCGCTAATAAACATTGAAACCCTGTTAATTTGTTCGTAAGAACTTCAGTCCCGTTTTTAACAGTTTCACGAATAAAATGATCGTATTTTAAAATAACATTTTTCTCCGTGTACCATTACTAAAAATACCGATACACTGGCCCTATGTTTAATGCGGACCTGGATCGCCGACATATACAGTGTAATTGTACCAGTGCATACACCTACATAATAACGCCCGACTCGATTTGATCGCTGAATTCTGTTTTTAGCGCAATGCATTTTTCTCGTTCCAGACTGTGTAACGGAATCAGGATGATTTAGGCAATAAGTGTGTTTTATATATTATGAGTTCGCGCACCCGATGTCAGTAACATTTTCCCTTACTTTTTGAGAAAATAATCAAACGTTTTCAAATATGGCTGCTAGTACAGATAGGTGCTACTTTATATACTTTGTTTTAAAAAATTTTTTAAATAGGCTATTAAAGAATTCAATTTTTCATGATTTTAGAGGCATCTTGAGCAATCGTTTACGAGTCAATGATTATTTTTTTTAATTATTTTTTTTTTCTTATCTTCTTCTTCTTTATATATAAAAATCTTGCGTCACAATGTTCGTCCAAGGTAAACTCCGAAACTACTTAACCGATTTTGATGAAATTTGGCTTACTGTGTGTAATTTGGTTCAATTTAAAAGATGGTTATCTGGATTTTTGACCTCTATATTTACTATTGCGAATCAAATGCATTTTATGGGATAATTATTTGAAATTATTTGTAAGTTCCATAAGTTTCTGACATAATATGGCGGTGTGAGTTGATTTATTGACACAACACTTGGTTATCTAGGTGTAGGTAACCATCCAGTAGATGGCGTTGTGTTTCGTTAGCCACAGCAACGCGTGAGGGGGTCAGCTATGACTATATAAATTTCACGAAGTAAAAAAT
Source organism: Limnephilus auricula (assembly GCA_951813805.1). Taxonomy (NCBI): domain Eukaryota; kingdom Metazoa; phylum Arthropoda; class Insecta; order Trichoptera; family Limnephilidae; genus Limnephilus; species Limnephilus auricula. The sequence continues at coordinate 16,150,332 of OX638404.1, forward strand.
AAACATTTTTTAAAAAAGCATTTTTACAGGTGTAAATTTAAATTACAGACGACCGATTTATATTAAGGGGTAGGCAGAATTGACGGACCGCCAAACAACTCGGTCTTGGCATACACCCCTTGCCTCATTCACTTGCGTACGAGGTTTTTTTTTCATAATTATTAAAACAGTTAAGAGGCTAGACTTTGAACCACACGCAGAACACCCACGTCTTTCATTCTGTCCCGCTCACAATAAGCTCACGCACACTTACAATACATGCGAATGCGAAATGTGCGAATGAGACAACGCTAAAATTTACCTACAGAAATCGCTCGAAAAGGGGTTTATGGAGAATACACTTTTCCACACCGAAACTTTCACGAAATTGAAATTTAAAAAAATATATATTTTTTAGAAAGAAGAAGCTACGTCGGTAGCTTCTTCTATAATTTTATAATTCTTTATGAGAGTTGAGTTAGCAGCACTTTTTCCTTAAATAATATTTTTTGATAAATCGTACATATTTGACAGTGAATGTTTACGTTAATACGAAACGCATCGAAAATTCGAAAACATACCGAAGGCAGTATAAAAAAATATATTCATTTTGTGCAATTTTCGATGTAGAAAAGTGTTTTTTGTATGGGCCGAAAAGCGAAGTCTATCGTCTTAATTGCTCAAGGAATTAAAAAAATTCAAATTGTTTGGTACTAGCATCATTGTCTGTTTTCAATGACTTGTTAAAATTTCGATTTATTTTACTTTACTATTGGGAATAACACACATTATTAGCATATTATGTTTTTCCCGTCATAATTTTCATTGTTGCTTAACGTTATTTTCCAGGTATTAATTTATATATATTAATAATGAATGTGATATTTGCCAATGCAGTGCGCAGTCTAATTTGTTATCTATTGTCTAATTTCTCAAGTAATGGTTTTTTGATAAAAAAAAAAATAATAATTTAACATACCTTCAACTTGAAATTCCATTGTAAAGCAACACTCGAAAATAGAAAATTCCAACAAATTAGCAACGGTAAACACGGTGACTAATAAGGGCAATAATAATTGTAATTTAGCGCTTGCAGCAATTAGATCACTTTCGAAGCCGAAATACTAATAAAATCTTTGGCGAACCGGGATTGTATTTATACCTGCAGATAGTTTGGTAATTAGGCAAGACTTACGTACAATAAATACTTTATAATAAGGACATCAATATTTTATGGCTATGACCTACAGACGGACTACTGTGCGACTGTTCGTTTGACCCTTGTCGACCTTTCACAAGTACATATACTTAGTCCGTAAGAAAAACGTCATTTTTCATGCATTTATTAAGTTTTATTTATGTATTAATCTTTAGAAAATTAATAGTTGAATTTCATAATTTTTTACATAAACCAAAAATACAACCAATTATAGATTCCCTCCTTGTGTTAAGAAATGAACGGAATAGGGTATTTTCACAAACGAGGGATTCTGTTAAAAACTTATGGAATATTTAAAAACCATTTTTCTGATTTAAATCATCCTACTAAAAATGTTTGTTTTATTTTCTTTTCATTCAAATTTATTGGTTTTAAAAACCATAAAGAAACTGACAAAACCAAAATGGCCCATGGTTGGCAACGACGTTACATACAAACGTCAACAAAGAACAAAGTAGCACTGTCAGAAAGCAGGGCAACGCTTATACATCTCATTTCCAAAATGGGAAACTTTGACTCGCTGTAGAAAACATATTCGTTAACATGAAAATAAAATAAAAATGCCATAATAATCGTAATTTTATGCAAAAAAAAATTAAGCTATAAAAAACGAGGAAATGCTCTTTTAAATAAAACAAATACAATAACAGAAAAGTTACTTATGACAGGTTAGAAAAACACTATTTTATGACTTTTTATATTTATTCAGCTCGCAATTAGAAATGTCCACTTTTGTTATCATTTTATTGTAATTACTACAAGAATTTTTTTAATGGTTTGTTTTGTATTAATCCACTTTGAATAATATAAGAAATTAAGAAAAGTATAAAACGTATTTTTATTCAAATCCATCAAAGATAATTGTCATAATAATACTATATTATATTATTCGCCCAGTTTAAGTGTTGGTGACTATTTATAAAGCATCACCCTTTTGAAAAACTAACTACTATTAATACTACAGAATACTTACTTATATTTAATAGGTAGATATATAATAGTATACATTCTTACATTAAGACCGTGAATAATGAGGGGAACACTCTTCACCCCAACATAAATCTTCTTATTATTGAATGAAAGCGAAAAATGTTTCTTCTTCTTCATACTTTTTTCCTTAAATATAGTATTGTAGATGGCGCAACTTCCGTTTGCAAATTGCATGTCAGCGTGTGATAAGTGTGCATATTCCGTACGGCTGTACGGCAGCAGTTCCGTGGAAAAATGCACGTTCACGGACGGGTCAGAACGGTTTCTATGCAGTGTGGTGTCGGAGATTTACTCAGAGTCGGGTTCCTTAATTTGAACCGTACGGGCATTACCGTATTAATATGCTTCGATACCACCGTTTAAGACAAAAGTCTACACTGTAAGTAAATTCGTTTGATACCATACCAAATTATTATTAAAGGTATTTTTGAGGTCGATTTTAGGTTTGAAATTGGTAAATAATAAACAAACAAAAATTAATCATAATTTCTGGGGTCCAACTGTCGGGGATCAACTGCTAGGTCACCCTGCCGTACAGTTAGATAATGTGATTTCATCGCGACTCCCATTCTCTTCGAGCAACACTTCGAGCACAAACTCGGTAACTTACTTATTCTCAGTTAGCATCGTCATCGATGATAATACTCGGAAATAAATATTCTGTATAACTTTTATTTCTCTCTACCACCTATTAAAAATACCAACAACATATCTATTGTTTTTCCAAGAACTTTATTACCTTTTTTACAACCAAATGGGGGCCCAGGGTAAAATAGGACCTATGTTATTTTTGGAAAATTTTAAAGGATAGGATGGAGGTTCAAGGGTTCTATGGAGTACCTGAGACTATAACTAAATTAATAGATAATAAATTAATAAAAATCTTAATTGCACAATAACATTATGATAATGCCTAACTATTTACTAACCAACAAAAGTTTTTTTAATGGAGTTGATAACTTTTCTATTAACTTTTCCTGAGTGAGTGGTTGGAATTGCGTCCATGAAAACAACTCCTCCCCGCAGTTGTTTGTGTTCCGACAAGTTAACTGTAAGAGAAAAAAAAACAATAATATTAGATTAATATTATAAGTTTTTGTTAATTTCATGAAAATGTGAAGATTTTTTATGAGGGTGTTGCTGTTTGTAATACAATAATAAGGTTTGAAATTAACGGCGCAATATGAGTATAATATTTTTATAAAAATTAGAAACGTACTGATTATGAATCATGATGTTATCAGGGATTGTTATATATTATTCTAATATATAAAGCAGATTGTCTGTTTGGGGCTTTGTGGCCGGCAGAGTGGATTTGATTTATCTACTAACTTACAATTATGTTCCGAGGTTGATTTTGCACACTTGACCATCAAAATAAGAGAAAGGTCACTGTTTACATGGAAAACTACACTCATCCTCTTTTCCCATCCCTTAAGGGCGCGCTACCCCGCTCAACAAGAAGAAGATGGAGAGATACGACAATACGAACGAAGGAGCGAGCGCGCTAACAGTAAAAACCATAAAATTCGTGCTAAAATTGTGAAAAATGTTTTATAAAAGACGACTTGTTTGAAAAAGAGCAAAAATCTCGCGGGGGCTGTGACAAGTAGCATTTAAAGAAACATTATGAATTTTTTCATAACTTGTAAAATAACGGAAACAAAAGTGTAAATAATAATTTTCGGAGCATACTTTGCGATTTATTTCTATCGAGGGAATTTCAAATAATTACCGTTTTGGCGTGGGGAATGTGTAGATACTATCTTAAAGAATAACATATATTCTTTTAAGAACTTAAAAACTTCAAACGTTTATGCATGTAAACTTAAAACATGTAAGAAATCGGTAGAAATTGGCAGAGCGGCCCGTTAATCAAAATATTGATACTACTCAACAGAGTCGATCATCACAGATCGTTCAGTGAAACAGAATATAAATAACTTTGTCACAGCATGAATTTTAGGAGATTAGTTCCATAACTTATCCATGAAAAACTGTACAAACATTCAATTGTCTATTGCTCTAAAAAAATATCGTCGGTTAGGCTGGAATCAGACGGTTGACTAATCGTTCATTTCTGTATTTCATTCCACCTATTTCACTCGGAATGACACGTCTGAACAAGAAATGAAACAAAAGTGAAACGAAGTTGGGAACATTCGCTCGAGTAACCATAGAGTAAACCTTCACTCGAGTGAACGAACTTACGTTTTTGCCAAATGTTCTTTACAATAACCTTTATCATTTCAGCTTTTTTTAAATAATAAATAAAGGACATTATAGAGAACACTGGGTTTTTCTAAACTTATTTTGCCACAGTTAGTTAGCCACATATCGCTCTTAACCGACGATATTACAAAATGAAGACTGCAACTGATTTCCTTAAACATAAAATTTTAATTAATTTGCAAAGACTTTCAAAATGATGTTGCGAACATTGTACTTTTTTTAGAGCATATTTTAAGAATTTTTTATTGCTAAGATGTAATCAGATGTGTCCTTATTATTAAATTACCTTTCACAATGTTTTTGACATCCTCCGCGGTGACCTTCGCCCCGGGCACCAGTTGCACGAAAGCCTTTGGGTAGTAGTTCTCGTGAGTGTGCTCTACTCCAACAACGCAGACCTCCTGGATACCTGGCAGTCCTTTGATCACCTGTTCTAATTCACATGGCACAACCTGAAATAATAACATTCACATTATATTTTTCGTTGAACCTGAGAACCTTTTAACCCTCGGCCTTCGAAGCAAAAGGTCCCCAAATGCTAATTTAAAGGTCGCGATTTCATATCCCGACTTTCACAAAATGTTATGCAATTAATTGGTGTTATTTCAATACATGTATTGATACGAGTCGGTTATGCGAGAAACTCCGCTCCAGGTTAATACCGAACGTACCGAGTCGAACTCAGTACCTCAGTAGAACTCGAACTCGAGTAGAACTCAGTCGTCCGCCTGCTACCAAAGGAAAAGGAATAAGTTTGCTCATCAACAACGACCAAAAAGCCTAACACGAAGTTCCGTCGGACATTAACAAAAAGCTGGCCTTTGGCAGAACTGATGTCAGTTGTGACCCTCGTTTAACCGGGGGCAGTCGTGGCCTTCTCTTCTTCCGAAGCAAGCAGGCCACTTGCTCCCCCAGTTCAAGACTCTGTGTGAAGAAAATGCTACGAGCTCGGCAGGACCCTCTGAGCCCAACCACACGCCGTCCAAGTGCAGTCGAGTGCCTTTCGCATCCTGCTCTTTGACGCTGGGACCCAGCAAAGGAAAATACTTGTTGCAGTAGGATCCATCACCGGACAGCAGACCAACGCCTCTGACCTCCTGTCAAGTGAAAACCGCGCCGCGTGTCAGTCCGGTACCAAAGCCTCCAACTAATCAAAAACCTCCATCTGATTTTCAAGACCTTTAACTCCATGCAGCATTGACACGGCTGATAATCTCCCCACTGGACGGGATACGGATTACCAGTAAAAATATTTATTGTAATTAAGTGAACCTGACTTAGTGTTAGGTTTGTGAATTTAAATTGTGTAGAATAAAAAAACTCATCATTTAACTAGGTTTTCTACTGAATCCCAATGACTCCAGCATGTCAGAATATATATTATTTTTGGAAGGTACTATCAGTATCGCCCCGGTGAAAGGCTACCATTCAGAATTGAATCGTTGCTTGAAATAGCTTTAACAGTATTTGATGACCGGATCTAAATAGATGCGTACTTCTCCAACTTTCTCTGCACCATATCTTTCTCCTCCCCACCATCCTCATCCCAAAACACACCTTCAAACCACTGACTCCAGACTTTTGGAAGCGGTTAGAACTCTTGTGCGGTATTTAAACGATTTTATTTATATGAGAAACCTATTGACTTTTTCTAAAAGTCTAAAGTCTAAACGAATATTTAATTTTTATTAAAAATTATGCCCGCTCCTTCTAATATAAATGTAGATTGATAGCCAAAGATAATAGAAACAGGGGAAATGGGTCATGAATAATAACAATAACTATTAGTATGGACAGTGCTTCAACGCGTGTCCAAAAATCGTTCACCAATACTACTGCAAATGTCATCTACGCACAGCGGCGTGGGCCACGCAATTTGGACGTAGCTCGGCGACAGTCGGCACGCTTCAATTCCTTATCCCAAATCTCCCTTTATTCTATATATAAGGGCATACCTTATATGTATACTTATACCTTTTATTCTAAATATAAGGGCATACCTTATATGTATACCTATACCTTTTATTCTACATATAAGGGCATACCTTATAAGTATACCCATACCTTTTATTCTACATATAAGGGCATACCTTATACGTATACCCATACCTTTTATTCTACATATAAGGGCATACGTTATATGTATACCTATACCTTTTATTCTACATATAAGGGCATACCTTATACGTATACCCATACCTTTTATTCTACATATTTTATTTATTTATTTATACTGGGTTTTTACAGATGTTCGCACTTACGTGAGAACATCCAATTATAAAAACTCAGTTATTGTACAAATAGAGACTTACAATTACAAACAATCTACAATTACATACAATTAAATACAGATACATACAATTAGAAAAACAGAAAAGTCACAAATAAAAAATTTAAAAAAATAAGTAATAATAAAAATATATAAAAAAATACAAAATTTTATACAACATGGGTATACGTATAAGGGCATACCTTATACGTATACCCATATCTTTTATTCTACATATAAGGGCATACCTTATATGTATACCTATACTTTTTATTCTACATATAAGGGCATACCTTATACGTATACCCATTCCTTTTATTCTACATATAAGGGCATACCTTATATGTATACCCATACCTTTTATTCTACATATAAGGGCATACCTTATATAAAAGTGATAACTAATTACATACTTGTTTATCTTGATATTTGAACATCTCCTTTATCCTTTCCACAAAGAAGAAGTTCTTATCTTCATCGTAATACAAGAGATCTCCCGTGCGGAACCAACCATCCTCGTCAAATGCGTTCTTAGTGGCTTCGGGATCTCCGTAATATTTCTGTAAAATGAAACAAAAATTATTTATTTATTTACCTTATACTGTAATGGCAGTACTTCCCAATTCAAACACAAGAAATTTTCTCTATTGAGTTGGGTAGTTTCGTTAACAAGAAATTACTTTATTGTAAATAGTTTTTAAAAACCACATCTTTTTCTTTTGTAAATTTGTCATATGTATGTATTTCAAATTTTAAAAAAACACTGGATAATATTGTTCTTTCTTACTCTTGGTACAAAATAGCAATATTCCAGATACCTTATATGAGTTTCTCTGGTTCATTTCGGTTGCTAAGGCTGGAATCAGACGGTTCACTAATCGTTCATTTCTGAATTCCATTCCACTTATTTCACTCGGAATGACACGTCTGAACAAGAAAGGAATCGAAGATGGGAACATTCGCTCGAGTAACCATAGAGTAAACCTTCACTCGAGTGAACCGTCTGATTCCAGCCTAACCGATACCGACCCAATGGAACGACGGGCTAAGTTAAAATCATCGTATCAAAATGAGTTATTAAGTTATTATGATTCACCAAAATTTTATAATCGGGTTTTCTCACCGTAAAAAGGGTGTAGTCTGATTTTAAACGGATTTCTCCAGTTTGGTTAACTCCCAGCTCCTCGTTAGTTTCAGGATCAACAATCTGAAATTCATTAAAATGCCGATTTAATCAAAATTCACATACTGGAATGTGAATCCATAGAAAATTGGGAAAGTCAATTTTCTCTGGTCAATGTGGAACCCTACGTATTTGGAATAGAATAAAAAATAACACATTTATTGTATGGTATTTGATAATGTTATTGATGTAGAAGGTATGGAAAAAAGCTGGATTTAATTCATTCACATTAATGCTTGATTCTGTCTTCCATGTATTGTCCATGTTTTTCATTGATAAGTTCGCTCGTCTTTGCAAAAATCCTAATCGCTTTTATGTATTTGATCATTGTAGTAATGAAATTGTACATATATATGTAGTAATATTTAGTTTCTAGGTGTCTCAACAGGTATCATTAGTAGTACCGCATGACAGGGACAATTCGGGTCTAAACCCGAACGATTACGATTAAGATATCCAGGCGGGCACCTTTACTTGGACAACCAAGGCCAGTTGGCGCCGCAGATCAACCCAGATCACCGTTTAGAACGGACGCTTGAGTCCAGTTCGTTATGCACTGTAAACACTATAACAATTGGTTATGATTTTAGATTTTCACGGCCAAAAGTATTTTTGTTATTTATTTTTGGGGTGTTATGCCGTGTTACGCTATCTCCGTCTTTAGCCAACGTTTCGGACAATGTTACAGTGTCCATCACCAGGGCAGATGTGTTAGGTTGATGATGGACACTGTAACGTTGTCCGAAAGGAGATAGCGTAACACGGCATAACACCCCAAAAATAAAAAAAATAAAATCTATAACAATTATTCACTGTAAACATAACAACTATAATCTCTATGAACCTCACCAAGATCACCAACTAGATTACCAATAAATGGAAATACAAGAACAAAAAAAATACAAAAAATTCAACATCGATATTATGTTAATACTACTACTACCCATGTACATATAAACTTTCATTTTAATAAACAATTTTCATTTTTATACCTTAGAAGTAGGTATATTCTTATTTTCTTACAATAGGCTTATGCCTACAAACTATCATGTTTTCATTTGCTTTTTACTTGCTTTTATATGTCAAATGTAAAGTTTAAATTATTGCTTTTGCTATTCTATACTTATAATCTTCACGATATTTTTTATAAACTATGTAAAATGGCAGACCGAACGCCCTTGATTTAACGTGCCGCGATAACCGTTCAAACGATCTAACGACAATTATTTCGTAAACTCTCTAATTCAAAGGCCTCATACTGTGTCGTACGATACCATGTTATTGCTGTCTCTATCTGCTATGTACATGTACTTTACATTTCTTTATAACACAAACTTTCGTTTGTAAACCTTAGGAGTAGGCAAATTCTAATTTTTGTACAACAGGTTTATACCTACAAATAATTATTGTATACATTTACTAGTTACTTGCTGTTGTAATATGTCAAATGAATAGGTTATATGGTGAACTTACAATCTTCAGAATATTTTTTTATGAACTATGTATGTAAAAGCCCAATGGGCGTATAAATAAATAAATAAAATAAAAAATTAACATCGAGTATTGAAATTGGTCTGTAAATTATAAAAATATTTTTTAACCAGATTTATGGGTAGGGATTATAATAATTAAATTAAACTTTATAGATATTATAAATACAATGTATGAGAGATTTTAAATATTCACCTTGTATTTGACCCAGGGAACAACTTTCCCACATGATTTGGGAATATGCTTTACTCCTATTGGGACGATAACCATTCCAGACGTCTCGGTTAGTCCATAGTTGTTCACAACTCTTCCTTTTGGCAATTTCGCCTAAAATGAAAATATTTTATACATTACTAGCTAATACCCGGCATGCGTTGCAATGCTAATTAAATAAATAAATTGCTTCCTTCGTGTCATTTCCCATTTCCCCTTCCGACTCCTCTTCCCCTCCCGCGTTCCCTTTTCATCTTCCCGCGTTCCCCCTCACCTCTCCCGCTCAACCCTTTCTCGTGACCCCCCCCCCTTATGAATTCCGCCTTCCCCGCTCCCTCGACCCCCTCCTTAATACCCCAACCGACCCTCCCGCATACCCCTGCCCCCAGCCTTTTTTTCTTGCCGCCTAACTCCATTAAATACACCCATTTTCCAACAACTCGCGTGACCTATTTAATATTTTAATGCAAATTTCATAACGCCAGAGCTCACCAGAAGTATTCAAGGGCATGTTCACAACAATTCAAAAAAAAATTAATAGCAATTGGATGAAATTTAAATCGCAATCGTATGAATAGTATAGGAAATAATTTCACAACGCCAGAGATCACTATCCTCCTATAACCATCTCGGGTATGCGCACATCATATTCCCAAAGTTTCATCGTAATCGGATGAACGGTGTGGCCACACATAAGGTACGAACACACAAATAAACAAACATTAAGTTTTATATTATATTTATGGTGCCCAGAAACTAATGCAGATCTAATAAATCTACGTCGCATTTAGAGTACCTACATTTTATAGTATACGGGGTATCCAGTATCCACTTTTTTGTTTGGAGCTTTCGTTTTTGGGTAAATTGGGTCGAAGGATGGAATTTTAAAATACCTAGTCGAAACATAGAGCCGACTTCAATGGTTTCGTAACTCTTCAGTCACCGAAAAAAAAGAAAAAAAAAATAATGGATTGCTCAGATTGAAAAAAAAAAACTATTTTCTGGTTTCTCCGTGTGATATAGATTCACCGGTTTCTCGCTGATAACACTAGTTTCCGGACACTTTTATAACAATTTTAAAAACCATAATAAGGAGAAAAGCATATGTCTTCTTCTTCCTTGCACTGTCCCAACTCATTGCCTAGGTAGGCTGTTGGGGTCGGCTCTCCTCGTTCTCAGGTTGTAGCTTCTTCGGTTCTGGGTATCGCTCTCTTCCAGGCCGTTTCTAATTAGAATTTTAGAGCATTGAGTCATCCAGGAGTTCTTTGGTCTTCCTCTGGATGACTGTCGATGAAGCTCCATAGACATTGCCTGCTTCACTGTGTGGTCTGGTGGTCTCCGTTTTATGTGACCATACCATCTCAACTGTCGTTCCTCTAGCTTATTGTTTATGTCTGTGACACCCAGGCTACCACGAATGCGTGAACTTTTAATTTTATCTTTTAGTGACACTCCTGCCGACCATCTAAGCATTCGCATTTCTGCTGATTCAAGCTGCCTGGTGTAGGAGTTGTACATGGTCCAGCATTCGGAGCCATACATTATCGCGGGTCTAACAATAGTCTGGTATACCTTTCCTTTTAGTTTTATAGGCATTTTTGTGTCACACAGGATTCCTGTTACGGATCTAAATTTACTCCATCCCACACCTATTCTGTGGTTAACATCTGCTGCACATCCTCCATCTTTGTGGATGAGTGAGCCGAGATACTTAAATGTGTCACAGTTAGCTAATGTTACTCCATCCAGTTGCATCGAAGGAGTTACAGCATTTGTGTTTTCAAATGGCAAGTACAAATATTCGGTCTTTTTCCTGCTAAGGAGAAAAGCATATGTATTATTATTAAAATCAGAAAATGGTTATTGGCGCGACCAGGACTTGAATCAGGCATACAGGACGTATATGCTGAGCCACCGAGCTGTCACACCAACCTTCAGACACGTCCAACTTATTCGCCGCATATCAATACCAGGGTTGTTGCGGATGCAAAAATTTTGATATCCGCATTCGATTATTAGAAGTTCACATCCGCGGATGCGGATTTCTTGCTCTCAACAGTTTTCAGCCTTACTTATTAGCATTTTAACTATATAATGAAAAAAATATTTAATAAATAAATAAAAAAATTGGTGAATTATATTTCATAAATTGTAATACAAAGTAAGTCTTTTTCACTTAATATTTACACCGAAATATTCATCAACCACGCAAAAAAATTGGATAAACACAGCGAACAAACTCAAACTCAAAACTGTAATTTTTTTAAACTGATAAACTAATGTTTAAGACAAGAACCATCTTTATTTTTATATTCGAAAGGCATGTAAGTGCTAACTCTCTCACTAGGTGGCGTAGAGACATATTATATCTACATTTTTTGGTGAAAATACTTTAACTTGTCAAATATTGATAATTTTTTTAAACTGATAAACTAATGTTTAAGACAAGATTTTTTTATGCATAGCACAAAGGGTAACAATTATTATAAGCAATAATTATTAGCCTGAAACACTCATCAATATTGAAAAACTCTCCCGAGAAAAGATACATTCGCCGACGGGACTCGAACCCGCACACCTCTGTTTGCAGGTGAAAAAATATAATAAGCGATAATTGTTTAATGAAACACTAGGTATATATTGAATTATTTGGCGGGTAGGAGGTAACCCCCCGTAGCTTAATGGTGGAGCTCCCCAAACAGAGGGGTGCGGGTTCGAGTCCCGTCGGCGAATGTATCTTTTCTCGGGAGAGTTTTTCAATATTGATGAGTGTTTCAGTAATTCAATAATTGTTAACTCTGTAATTGATTCACAATGGGAATCAAATCGAACTAAAACAAAACAAATAAAACCTGTAGGATCTTGTCACCAATGTGTGCTTTCCTATTGGTCAGTTAGCGAACGAACTTCGTGATGTCGTTACTTGTTAGAGATATGAATCCGCATCCGTAAAAGCTCCACATTGTTCCGGATGAGCATGCTGATGAAGATCTCTGAATTAATGCGAATAATCCGCATTTACGGATGCGGATGCGAATATCCGTATCACCCATGATCAATATACCGTGCACAAGTTCAAACACGTGCAAGTTCTAAAACAACTTTTTGAGTTATTGCCATAATTTTATTGGATTTGTCAAGCTGAGATCCATAGTAGATGTATTTCAATAAATTAATACTAATGGCGGTTTAATACTGTCCCCGACATATTGCATAAAATTTATTTAGGTAATTTTAAACCTTTACTGAATACTTTCGAATGGTCTTTCAAAGGGGTGTTGAAGTGCCTAATGTTTAATGTTGCCACTTTGTTGAATTTTCGTAAAACCTCAAAAATCATAATGTTTGTTTGCATATGATAAAATTTATGCGTTGTTCAGATAAGACTGCTTATTTTCGTAATCTCCTGTTATATTTTTTTAACAAAGAATTTCAGTATTCTCACCTAAATTTATTACCTAAAGCTGGGACTAACGTGAAACTAGGTAGGTACGCTTAAAGTTTTTATCATTTCGTCAACATTTACTTGATTTTAAATGCTCCGCAATGGCCCAAATTGAAGCCATAAGTGGCGTGGGGGGTATTTTTGACGCGTTAACCATTCGGGAGATTTCGATAGGACGCTCGGCAAATGCCCGAAATAGCTTCGTAAATACCAGACGTGTTGGACGCTAACACGTTAGTTATTTGTGAGACGATATTCTTTATAGTAAATTTTACGTGTTACATTGTAAATAACATTTGACTGTAATCCCTCGTTACTCCAAGAGATGTTTAACGTTTTAAATAATTGGTTAAGTATATAATTTCGTGTATTCTTACCTGGATTTTGAGTATTTTCTCATGCGATAAAACACTGCCGATGCACGCGAACGTTTTTATGTCAGAGAAGTCGCAACTGTCAAACTCTGGATGGTTTATGGCTTCAGTGACTGCATTGGGATTGAGCATCACGAAATCAGGCTGGAAAAAAAAAAACAGTATTATGATTATTTACAAACATTCTCATTATATGAAATTAGTTCGGAGTTGGAAGGTCGGCAGAACGTGTAGAGGCTACCCTCCGGCCAACCCTTACGCCGTTCTTCCATCGAGCTACGTACAAGCGACGCGATCGCCGCTCGTCTGTATTTTCCATACTATTATTAGTGTTTGAAAACTAGGCGCTACACTGGCAAAATAGTATGACAGGTAGCGGTAGCGTCACTTGTAAGTAGCTACGTAAACGATGGGCGTAACGCCGTTCTTCCACGTAGCTATTCACAAGCGACGCTACCGCTACCTGTCAAACAAATTTGCTAGTGTAGCACCTAGCGGCGTTTTCAAACACTAATAATAGTTTGAAAAACACAGACGAGCGGCGATCGATTCACAGAAGGTAGCTCCGTGGAAGAACGGCGTTAGAGTAACAATATACAGTCAACCCTTCCGAATCCCAAAATGGCGACGTCGAAGTGACATCTGCGGCTGCGCTGTATCTTTTGCCTACAATTATTATGTAGACATGTATAAATGGAAAAATATTATCGTGTTGTTATTATATGTAACACTGTTTCAATTTTACCAATATAAAAAAAAACTTTTTGATTTCTTAAATCATCCACTGCCTTATTCATGGAGGCTACACTTCGTAACCACGCAACGTGTAATAAATGACACTTAGTTTGTATGCAGGCGATGATTTGGGAGTTGTTTCGTCAATTGCAATTACTTTTTGGGGTGATGATTATCTGGCAATTCAAATGGCTTAAAAGTTATTCTTTCAAAGAAAACTCACTTTATATCGAGTAATACAGTCAAAGGCAATTTTAGCCGTAATTGGAAGTGGTGTATAGAGACGAACGCTTCCTCGTGTAAAAGCCAAAATATAACCATACACTCCGGAAAGCCAGAAGAGTGCGGATGAAATAAACACCTTTGATGTTGGTTGTTCCCATTCAGCCTTTGGAACTCTGAAACGTAACAAAAATGTCGGAAATAAGAATATCCAATTTTTAAAATTACCACAAAAAATTGGTAGAGAGGGTCTCTCTTAACTCTGGGGCATGTTGGGCCACACACTCATATATATAGGTGTTAAGGGACGTACGGAATAACTGGATAACTGGATTCAGTACTTGCACTGAGCTCAAAAATGATTACTGATACTGATAATTCTTAAAGTTTCCTTAAGGTTAAAACTTCGACAGACGATGTATTTAAAAACTTTCAATGACCAAAAACTTTATTGTTATTATAAAAAAAAATAGCTAAATCTAAATACTGTCCAGCATAAATACTCAAACCAGGGCAATAAGCCAATTTATTTTATGAGGTTATTCCCAGTTTTAATGCATCTTTGTACAGAGAAATATTACATTTCATGCTACGAATGTGCTATAATGCGCTACCAAATCAATAAAAAATAACATAAATAAAAGAAAAGTGAATAATAATCAATTTGAAAATTGTGAAGATAATGTAAAGACAACTGAGACACATATTTTTAAAAACTGCAGGCCACCTTAGAACAGGAAACGCTCGTGAGGAGGACTCTGAATTGTTTAAAACTGTGACACTTTTCTTATAATTGCTGCCTAGGCTTACGCTTTATACTTACAAATTACGTACTGTAATTATCACAAAAAATTGGTATTCCTGACATTATTTGGAGTAAAATGATAATGAAATTTTAGACTCCGGTTAACATATTCGTTTAAAAAAAAAACAAACCATTTTTTCTTCACATGGCGTCACTGATCACTCAGACGAGTAACTGCCCTACTCCCAAAGCGAACCAAACTCTGCAATACCTACCTTATGTTTATTTTTTTTAGTTTAAAAAAAAAGAAAAACATTCACAAATGTCACCGGATACCTATATTTTATTTAGTATTTTTAATTCAAATAATATCAGGAATCACTGGTTAAAGTAAGGCAGGTACATCCCTTAACACCCTGTATATATTTTTAGATATAGTTTTGATACTTACGGAAGCATAATATTTAGCGAAACTGCCCGATGACTCAAACAGATGCCCTTAGGTAGGCCAGTTGTACCGCTTGACCCAATGATAAACGCTATTGTCGTCGGATTAAAATCAACAACCCTGTAATAAAATATTATATCACATTTAACATAGCTTTAAAATTATTTCGAAACTAATCATCCCTTCTATTCCCGATTGTCTTGGAACCATTACATCGATGTAATGCTTTATACATAATAGTTCGAAGTTCATAATTAGCAGAATAATTTGCAATTATGTACTCGTATGCAGATTATATAATTGGAGAAGTATCATTGAATCCATTTCTTTGATCAAGCACCTTCAGAGTTTCAGAGTCGCTATCCTAATATTCCAATGAGCCATTGAATTTAGGATTGATTAGGAAAGCGCGGTATTCCTTCTTTCTGGCTCTACGGTTGTTTGTTGTCGGCGAAGAATATCTTCCAAAACTTGCAAAAGGGATAAAATTCTGCGTAATGTTTTGATTATACTCACTGGAAGTCTTCTTCGGTCCCTGTTGCTTTCAATAAATTAGATATAGGTGTAAAGTCAGCACTTGGAGATTCTCCTAAGATAACGATTTCAGTTTCTTGCTCCATTTCCTTCAAAACGCTTTTAAATACAGGAGCAATAACTGCGTCGCAGAAGATAATTTTTGGCTGCCCCATAGTCACCATGGCTTTGATCTCTCCTGAAAGAATTTATGAACAGCGTGGGGTATTTTGAGAAATGATGAATAAGTCGGTACCATTTATTTTTCCGGTTCGGTTTGTCGGACTAAAAGTGTTCATATTTACAATAATTTACCAAATATTACCAAAAAGTCAAACTAACCCATTATAGGTTCTACACAACACAATTACGAAATAAGCCATAGACATCGAATATTTAAACAAAAAAAAATCTTATTATATGACTCCGAAGACAAATACCATACATGGACAAAGACATTTCCATAATCAGGCTCCAAAATTATAAAATTTTATTGGACCTGCCAAAAAATGTAAATCTAAAAAACGAAATTCACACATGGATAGCCAACAAATAGAAAGGCATTTTGTACTGAGGACAGATAACTTCTGCAACACAACAACTCGCTCTTGTATCAACTACACTCACGTATTTTTCTCTGTTCTTATCATTTCTATTTATTTATTTATTTAATTTATTTTCTATTTCTATCATTTCTTTTCTTCTCTTTCGTGGACTTATTTAGTTTTTTCAGCTATTATTTCTTTCATTTCTAATTATCTCTTCAAATTTCAAATATTAAAATTAGGTAACATTTCTGCTACCTAGACCAGGTAAGCCTAGTGAGGTGGTTGTAGCAAAAATATATTTGTATCTATCTTGATTAATAAGCATATTTAAAAAAAAAAAAAAAGTGTAGTAGGTACCGTAGACCATGGTCACCGCCAGTGGCATGATAGGAGCTCCCAGGAAGAGGGAGGCCAGCACAGGTGCAGTGACTATATCGGTGTTGTTACCGCAGATCATCACCACGTCTCCCAGTCCGATCCCGCGGCCGATGAACTCTTGCGCCATTCGAATGCCGCTGAGTCGAGCCGATCCGTGGGTCTCTGTAAATCCAGTGGTGATGTTAATCTAAAATTAAAAGTACAAATGTCGTAATATTTGTATGTCAATGAATTTCTTTCCGATACCTTCTAATACGCACACTCGAAAGTATCATTTGATCGAACGAAATATTTAATTTGAATTCCAGCTTCAAAGATTGCTTCATATTTATCAAATCGCTTACAAGCCGTGAAGATTGGAAATAAACAGTAAAATAGATTTTCTTCAGGAGTACCCCAGGGATCCGTTTTGGGTCCACTTCTCTTCAACCTTTTTACAAATGATGTTGCCAAAAAAATCGAGTCATTTCGTTTCTTGACTCATTTACTACGCTAACGAGCAGCAAGTTAATTTTTACTTGTATATTTCTAAATATATCATTAATTTGTCAGATGATTTAAATTTAGAGTAACAAATGACAACATCTCAGAAAATCTAACAAATTACCTGGTACGTCCGATCGCTATATTTCTTCATGGCATTAAAAGCATTTCTTCCAATGTGTACATCGATGCCTTCCGCCATCTTCTTAATGGCAGCATCCTCTGCCGATTCTTGGTTCGAACCCATGATAGCTGTCAAAAGAAAACACAAAATTAATTAATAATCGCTGCCATAATGCATAAAGATCAAGATGTATGGTTTATGAAAATTTTGATTTGTCAAACTTGCATCAAAACGAAGAACTATTTCACTTATTTCAAACCCCCATCTTTGAAACTTTGCAAACTCTGGACACCCCCACCCAACACTCACTATTTTAGATTAATCTTTACTACGATTCGGTTTGTATTGTAAATACAATAAAATATGCTTTGGATAAATTGAAGCTTTTCCTACCGTTACCATACAGTAGACTTAAAATAAAATTGTTAATTACTTTACAAAAAATATAATCGTAGGGTACTAAAAAATGTACTTTTCATTAGAAACGTATGAACATTTAAAAAAAGTTGTGGCCCCAAACCAATGTTTTTGTTTTCTTCGAATTTATTTTTACTATCTTACATTATAGTTACTATTTTGCTTTATAAGTCATGGTGTTAGGGGACGCACGTGACTTTGGAATACAGTGATTTCTGGAATTATTTGGAGTAAAAATGTACATACAATTTTAGTCTCCGGTGACATTTTTGATATATTTTTTTTAACTAAAAATGACCACAAAAACTTTGTATGCTCATTTGTCACCATGTCAATTGTTTGTAATTTTTGTAAAATTTCTACCTTTGCATTTCCCAAATATTAAAAAATAATAAAAAAAAAAACAATCCCTATTCTCTGTATACAAACAATAATGAATTGATAGACCGCAAATTAAGTCGAGAAAGTTTCGCATAGTTATGAAAAAGTGCACGCCTTTTCTTATTTTGTTATTATTATTTAATTCTATTATTCTAATATTTATCATCTATGATAATTCACTGATTATTTTTTATAATGCTCACCTGCCACCGGAATTTATTTGGTTTTGGCTAGCTGACGAAAAAAAACGATTTCTAACTAACTACACTAATTTCAACTGATCATTTAACAGACGTTGGGTATTTCCATTTTCTATAGCCATCATAATTTTTCCTATTTTCGACATGCATATAATTAATTTATATGTTTAATAGCATGTCTTATTATATTTTTTTTTTTTTACGTTTTCGTTTTCCTGTTTTCTATTTCCATTATAATTTTTCTTCTATAACTTTTCCTATTTTCAACATCTTTATATATTTAGTTCTTATGTTTAGACTAGACATTACAAAGCAACTATATAACAATATTTCATTGGTCACCATGAAACAGGCAGTCGCCTATTATGGTTATAATAATGTATCACATATATGTAATGTTTTAATGTATATAATCGTTTATTTTATAAATAAAATAAAATAAAAAATACAGCACATCAGACAAGACACTGGCTATAATAATGTGATCATTTGAACTTGAAAACTTTCGTTTTTATGTTTTATTATGCTCTAATATGTGGTAATAACGTGAATCGGTGAATATTTACCGATAAATAAAATAAAATCTCCGCAGCACACGTGACCGGTACGAAACTACGAACCCGATAAGAATCACAAATGTACTGGATCACACGCCGGCATAGATAAATGCACTCCGGACTCTCGGATGTGTAGGTATCTTGTTTTTTATGCAAACCAATGCCCCAAGAGCTCACTCCAGGGACGGATTTACCCACTTTTATAACAGAGAAAAAGTTCTACCAATGTTGCTGTTGAAAAAACGTTAAAAACAAACGGGAAACCTTCCTGGTTGGACAGAATGGACAGTCAAAGTTCTGTCATATTGATGAATAAATTATGTAATGAATGCATAATATTAACGGAAATGTATGTAATCCGTCATTGTATTCAATTCCTAGGAAGTGTATGTAGTTCCTAAAATCGCCCGGAAATAAATTATATTAGACACATTTCCTAGGAAATCTATACATTTCCTAAATAGCAATCGGAAATGTAAAACATTTAATAATAATATAAATATAAAGGGGCACTTTCTTTTGTATCACAAATCATGTTACACAAACCTATCGTAGCCGCTAAACTACTTGAAAACTGGAATGTTTTTCTTGTCTTAATGCGAGCAATCGCTATAAAGGGGGCAATTTTTTTGTATCACAAACCATGTTAATTACTAAAAAACAGACTGATTACTTACCAAAAGAAAGCTTAACTTTATAAGAATATAACAAATAAAACAACGTGTTTTATTACAGAAAGCATTATTTTTATACATTTCCTAATACGATATTGGAATTATGTACAATTCCTAGGAAATGTATACATTTCCCAGGATATGTACTTATTAAATAATTTTTAAAACAATGTTTGATACATTTCCTAAATCGCTTCGGAATTGTATACATTTCCTAGGAGTTGTATACAATTCCTAGATTTCATACATTTCCGGTAACACATACATAAATGTCCAATTTTTTATGTAATACCAAAACTGCCGGAAGCCAGCGGGGATAAGCTGGGGGAGTGTGGTGAAGCTAAAGGGTACGGGCAGGATAGGGAAATGGGAGAGAGGAAGGTGAGAAAGCACCCGTATATTCAGATCTGGTCAAAAAACCCATTTCATGCAACGTATTTTACGACTTTTCAATTTATATTTGAATTTTTTCAACCGCTTCGAATACGGGGCTCTGTGATAATATTAATTGCTTTTTATGCTCGCTATGAGAGAGATTTCCATTGGCCTAGTTGTTCTTTGGTAGGAGCCTTGACAAGTTACGCCTAGTGATACCATAACTAAAAATATCAATACACCGGCCCTATGTTTAATGCGGACCTGGATCGTCGACGTATACAATGTTATTGTACTAGACATTTACGTAATAGCTAATAGCGATAACCGAGAATCCTTCATTAAATCACAGAATTCTGTTTTTAGCGAAATGCAATTTTCTCGTTCCCGATTGTGTAACGGAATCAGAATGATTTAGGCACTAAAGGGTGTGTTATAAACAGGGTGTCAGGGGGTGAAGTGCATTAAATTGGGGAGGTGATTCTACATGATAGTTGGAGTAAAAAAGATTAACAACTGTTTTCGAAATTCCAACCTCTTTTATTCCATCCAAAAATACGTACCTATTAAAAATCCTTAGTGTAAGGTACAAACTAACCCGATAAATTTGCCGTGAGTCAGCCGGACGCGTTGTGGCGACGCGCGACGGTGGTTTTGATTGGCGCGTATTGTAACAGAGGAAAATACCTAATAGTGCAGGCAGCACACGCCGTACTAATTTTTTCTTTTTACCAAAAAAGTACCCCTAAAAGTTGGAATTTCGAAAAAAAGTTACTTATCTTTTTTACTTATACTATCATGTAGAATCACCTCCCGTAGTTAATGCACTTTACCCCCAGACGCGTGTTTCCAAAAGCTATACCGGTTCAGACACTGTGACTGAACTGTGAAAGGGTTTGTTCGTTTGTTGTGCAAAATCAGCTTACAAAACCTATACCGTTTCAGACACAAACGCGCTTCGATGCCCTATCTATGCTGTGTGTTTCACTGACGGTGACGAACGGTATAAAATAATGCCTTTTGTTGTTGCATTTGCTTTGTCTTATTTTTTATTTCTTTTAATGTGTATATATTATATGCAAGTCATGTACAATTCATAGCTTGCATTATATTCCCAAAAGTTAATACAGTAAGAGCACTTTTTGATTCCTAATTAAAACTAGCAGTACATATTTTGTCATTTCCTGCACATTCCTTGCTTCAATGACATTCATAGTCAGAAAGAATAGACCGCCAAACAACTCTGACACACTGCTTGCTTCAATCACACTCACACATCTTCTCGTACCCTTGTCTACATTATATACTTATTATTTCAGTCGTGGTGCGAAATCCAGGCGCCGACCATTCTCCTGTCTTGGGCGATAGATTTTTTTTGTTTTTTTTTTGTTTGAAACATTTACATAGTGTTAGCAATTATTATACTAATAATATCGCCATTAGGATGTGCATATTACACTACGATTTGAAATGTTCACGTTATGCGTAAAACAAGATTTAGTTGTTACCAGGTGGAGAAGCTGCTTGTGAAATGGCAAAAAAAATAATAAGCAAAATAAAATATTAAACATAGTAAAAGTACATAGTATGGAGAAAGAGAATAAGGAAAGAAAGAAAAAAGATAATATTGAAGCAATTACTTTTAGTCAAAATAGTTATAATTTGCCATGACGTAATATTAACCTATATACTATGATAATAAAATCAGCACATGTAGATTAAAAATGTGTTGAGACCGGAGTATTGGATCATTGGGGTGCACTTAATTATATATTTTATATTTTGCTGAGTCATTCAACATTGCATATTAAAATAATGATATCAAACAGCGATAGCCCGAGGTAAAATGAGATAGGGAATGGTGACGCAAAAATATAAGAAACGATAATGTTTTCTTGTGACTTGATACGATGGTCCATAGTCCATACTGGAATATATAAATTCAGTTATTTTATCTTTTATTTCTTCTTTTTTGGTACCCTCTTCAATCCGACGTTAGGTTACGTTGGTTACATCTACATTAGTTATATATATATTTATTTTTTTATATATATATTTTAATAAACGCACGAACGCCCTTAATTTAACATTAATTAATAAAGTAAGGAAAATAATATATTCACCTCTTCTAAGTATTTTCACAAAACCTAAACAATATTCATAGCATATAACGTCATTATTAAACAATTTTACAAATTTACAAATTTACAAATACCCATAGGGGAGAATCTATTACTTTCCCAAGAATTCGGTTTAACCGACAATAAATCAATTTGCTAACTTTCAAATTGACATTTTAAATCGTATAAATATCGTCGTCTAATTATGAAACACCTTAGTTTGGAAATGGCCTTGTAAGCCGAAACAGCTGTCACATTAATAAAAACTATAACACTTGCAGAACTTAATAATGAACATTATTAAATTAAATTTAAAAAAAAATTAAATGGAGTTCTACGAATTAAACACAAAAACAATAAATATATTAGTTATATGTTATATGTATTAGTTGCATTGTTCGATGCATTAGGTTATCATTTATCATATATGAGTCAATTATGATAACCCTGCTGACTACATCCTGGAATAACGCTTGTTCTTGCGGAACAGCACTTGCTGCATCTATACGGAGCCAAACACCAACTGATGATTTACTAAAATACCTTCCAATTGCATCGTTTTTGTAGAAGATTGCCTCTTTTTTAACAGAAATAGGTTAGAACACCTACTTTTCCCTGCTTACACAGCTCGAATAGCAAGTAATCACAAAGACTCCTTTCTCATACTAATGTTGAGTGAGTGCGGTGAATGTAAAGCTGGATGTCATTGGAGGGTGAAATAAAACCTTTTCGTATAAAAAATTGCCAATATTATTTTTAATTAGCTAGTGTAGCACACCGTTTTTACGCTTGCCACTACACCATCTCTTTCCCCCGTACAGCGCCATCCTGCTCACCCAAACCTAGGCTAACCAGGATGCGCAGACGCCTTCTGCGCATTTCTTACCCTCGAGTCGCCCCATAAACCACGCCCCGCCACAAGGAATGGCCTATATAAAGAGCTGCGCGCCCTAATTCAACCAGCTCGTCTGCAGCTCGCCCTTGGCTAGTATACTCTCTTAGTTGCGCCTCGTCCTTTGGCACGACCCTCTAAGGAGTATCCTACTTCCATAAGCAAAGCACCAACCAGACCCCGACTGCTGCCTTAGTTGCGCTTCGTCCTATGGTACGACCCTCTAAGCAGAACACAGTAGCCGCCGCCCGTTACCATAACGGCACGAGTCAGTTTTGTTGTTCCCAAAGACTAATCAGCAAGGTTCCCTCCGATCCCTTGCTCAGTTAATTATTATTGTGATTTGATACATTGTAACTATTTTTTACTATATGTGATCTGTGAACTTATCTTCAATAAATAACATTTTAACAACAAATTTGTTACACTAGTCATTTAATTTATTAAGATCCAGTTGAGCTATTTCAAGTAAGTTTTTGCCAAAGTAAAATATAGCAGTTTCACCTGCGTATAAAAAAATTTCCCCGTTTAGGTTTAATTGACAGATATCGTTAATATATATTTGAAATAATAGAGGCCCTAATATGGATCCTTGAGGAACTCCATGGTTTATATTACTGTGTTGACTGTTTTTGTTATCTAAGCTGACATATTGCATTATGTTATTTAAATACGTTTTAATGAGTTGGAGAGCAGCGCCGATTACACCTATTTTTTCATTTTTATTTTAGTAGTATCTCATGAGTAAGAGGCGGCTAGCGGTGGCAAAATGATGAATTCCCAGAGCCGCTTATTATTAAAGGTAAAACAATTAAATTATCGTTATTTAACGGGTAAAATTTGTTTTAAACACAGTGTAGTTCTTGCAGGTGGCCGATGTGTACAACGAGAGACCTGATCTGTATCAATTCTCATTTTTGAATGATTTATTAACGAAATTAGTTTTCGTACAGGGAATACTTAAATACATCATTTATTTTCATAAACATATATTGGATTTTCAATCTGGATGTTGTGTGATATCAATCGTATAATTTTTTTATGAAATATAGAGGAAATGAATTAAAGATTTAATTATAAATACGTTACAGTTTCTTCGCTGGTATTATAATGCGAACACGTGTGAGCTACTGTGATTCAACATCCAAAATATTGCGACATATAACAGTTGAGTTCAGATGGAAAAGTGTAAATCAACCAAACTAAAATAATATTCAATTGCGTACTGCTCTTCGACCTTTTGGTGCTAAAAATTACTATACCGGACTTGTTAGCTGCAGTTCCTTGGCGATAACATGAAATATGATATGTTTGTTTACGATATTTATACACGTAAATATAATGTTATTTTTGTCCCTTTCTGTTCAAAATAAAATATATGGAAAAGAAATGAGACATACTATCGGCTTATCTTCTATATAAGCAATCCTTTTAAAACTACAGTATGTTAAAGGATTTATTTAGCTAACTAGCTCATTAGAATGGGCAAAAATAACTAATTAATAATTATTGTATTTTAAATAAGAAATATAATACACGACAGCCTCCGTGGTCGAGAGGTTAGTGTCTTGACTAGCAATACGGTGGGCTCGAGTTCATATTCTAACGTGCACGAGTAAATTTATTTGATTTATTTGTGTTATTTTCACAAATTAATTTAAACGTAAAAAATAATGTGTAGTATATTTGCGGCATGTTCCAGAGTAGAGGATACTCTCAGTATCGCCCTGGCGTAATACTACCATTCAGAATTGAAAAGTTATATGAAATGACTTTAGCCGTGTTAGGAGATCAGATCTGAATTGTTCCCCATCTCCTTCCCCTCCCGCCTGCTTTCAGTCTCACAACGGTTCTACTAACATAAAAAAGAAATCTTTTCATTTTATTTTTGTTATAAATTAACTCCTTAAATTAACTTGAGGAAAATATTTTTCCCATAGACCCTACGTCATTTCTGGGGATGCTGTTTGAAGAGTTTTTCGAGAAGAGGAAGGAGTGAACATGGGTTGTGAAGAGATCATGTTGTAGAAGAGAACACGGAAGCCGGCAAATCGTTCCACAACCGAGCTGTTGAACTTAAGAACGATCCGTAGAAACGACCCGTTGTCATGCGACACGAATGTCAACCGTGTACAAATATTGGGCGTGCGTTTGGCATTTTTCCCATTTATACAACGATACCAAAAGGATCATAGATGCTAGATCCTCGGATCATCTTCCACTGAGAAGTAGAACACAGACAGTGTAGAACACAGACATCGTTCAGGAATGAGTCGTAAGAACGACCCGTTCTCACGTGAAAGATGCTGTCTGCAAAAGTTGGGTGCGCGTTTGGTGTAAATTTTAAAAGAATTAAAAATAATATACGAGTATATCATACTGGTATTTGCGGCACTTTCCGGAGTCGAAGACACTATCAATATCACCCCGGTGTAAGACCACCATTCAGAATTAAAATGTTGCTTGAAATGTCTTTAGCTGTGTTTTTTCCTGGCCATTCAGATCAGAATGGCCAGGTAATTCCCCAGCTTCCTCTTCCCCATCTCATCACTACCTTCAGCCTCCAACACACCCCATATAGCCTCACTGGCTCAAGACGGTTGGGAGGAATTGGGACTGTTTGGCGGTATTCACAATTAAAAAATGTTTTAATTTTTTTTTTTACTTTCACTTTACACAGAAGGCCCGGAGGAATAGTTTTCCCTCAGAGCCTATGTCATCTCTGGGGTGTGTGTGAATGGTTTTTAGAGGAGAAGGTGTGAATATGGGTCTTGAAGTGATTCATGTTGTAGAAGGGAAGAAACACAGAAGTCGGCAAATCGACGGCCGGCGTAGTCCAGTAGTAAGGCTCTGGACTCTCAATCTGAAGGTCGCGGGTTCACCCGGCGTGCGCTAATAAATTTTATTTCATTAATTTGTGTTATTTTACAATTAATAAATTAAAAATAATATACCTATAGTATATTTGCGGCATGTTCCAGAGTGGAAGATACTCTCAGTATCGCCCTGGTGTAAAACCACCATTCATAATTAAAACGTTGCTTGAAATGTAGCCGTGTTTGGTGACCCGAACTGAATACCCAGGTACTTCCCCACCTCCCTCTTCCCTCTTCCCCATCTCCTTAACCTTCCCACTACCTTCAGCCTCACAACATAGCCAATTGGGGATGCCATAGTCTCAGTTGGGACTCTCATGCGGTATTCATATAAAAAATCGTTCCACAGCCACAAATATCGTTCGTTCCGAACCCAAGAACGTGCCGTAGAAAGGACCCATTCTCATGCGACACGAATGACACCTGCGTACAAATTTTGGGCGTGCGTTTGGCGTGTTTTCCAATTATGCAACGGTGTCGAAGGGACATACGCTAGTTTCTCGGACCATCTTCCATTTAAATACCGAATGAATACGGACAGCATTCCCACATGACGCCTGTGCTCTAAAGATTTCAATCCAGTTGTAATTGGGGAAGCTATTAAACTGATCGCCCGTTTCTGCTTAGGGTTAAAGATTTTTTTAAAGTATTTTAGGGCTCTAGACCAGAGGTGGCTGTCATATTCAACGGTGGGGCGCACTTGTGATTTCTACAGGATCATCACCAGGGATTCTACAGGTCAAGGATATCCCCGATATACATATGTATATAAAACGTACCCATATATCACGTCATTTTCATAAGTCAATTTTTATTGTTAACAACATACTCATGCTAAAACCGGGAAGCGGTTTAAAAATAAGTGTGATGAAGTAATTTTTCCCTTGAGTACGACACTGTAATAGCCCCAGCGTGGCCGCCTACTACTCATGAGTCATGACTCATGACTTACGGTATCGAATGCTTTTTGGAGGTCTACGAGGATTGCTTTAGCATAATTTCCATTGTCTATGCTTGTTCTAAGTTTGTTTATTAGATCGTTAGTTGCCGAAAGAGTATTATAAGAGTATATTTATGTATCAATCGGTATTTACCAGAACATCCTTTGGACAAAGGAGTTTTTCATATAAAGCTCGGTTGCTTTTTTATAATATGCTCAGTGAAAATATAAAAACTATGTACCTTATATTTATTCAAGAAAATGGTCAAAATTCATATACTAACTGAAAGTGAGGATTTTGGATTACCCATGTTGTTGCTTATGTCATAAATCAGCGTGAAAGCCCTACATTCGTTACAATCCACATTTACTTACTGTGTGTATACCTTACTTATTTATTATTAATACTGTACCTACAAATGCCAGCGTTTGAGTACAAAAATCGACACTTTAAGTAAATTCGTTAGATATCCATACCAACATATTAAAGGTATTTTTGAAGTCGATTTTAGGTTTCAGATTGGTAAATAATATACAACAACAAAAAAATCATAATTACGGGGGTCCAACTGTCGGGGGATCAACTGCTAGGTCACCCTGCCGTACAATTAGTTAATGTGATTTCATAGTGACTAACTTATTCTCAGTTACTTGTAACTTATTTATTTATTTATTCACGCCCATAGAGCTTTTACAACAATCATAATACAAAAATAACAGAAAAATAAACAATAATATACAAATTATGTTACATCATTGTTTAGTAAGTGGGAAACAGAATTTTTGAAATTTCAGAAATAAATTTTGATAAGGAATAAACGAAAATATCAACTGAACTAAATTTATTTCCAAGCCTATGTAGTCTTTGGATTGGGGAGTTATTGAAATAATTAGTTTTCGAAGGATAAACAAAGAACAGCTCTTGAAGCCTCGTGTTACAATTTGGTACTCTGAATGTTATTAGTTTAGTTAAATCAGGTGCGTCAATTGTGCCATTTACTAATTTAAATAAAAGTACCATATCGCTCTTGGTTCTTCTAGAAGATAAGTCAGTTAAATTAAGTCGTTTCAATAATATATCATAATTAATTTTTTCAATGGGTATGGAGAGTTTGAAATTAATGAATCTTAAAAATTTATGTTGAACTCTCTCAATTTTTACTTGATGTGCTTTATAGTATGGGGACCAAATAGTAGAATTATATTCTAAATTACTTCTAACTAAGGCAGTAAGAGTATTTTAAATGAATAAAGTGACGTAAAATCTTTGACTGTTCTTAAAATAAATCCCAAACATTTCATAGCCTTATTAGTAACTTCATTAATGTGTGGAACAAACGTTAATTTTTCATCAAATACGATACCCAGATCCTTGATATGAGACATCTTTTTAAGAGAAATATTATTGATACTATAATGAAACATAATAGGATTTTTGTTTCTACAGAAAGATATGAATTGACACTTATCAATATTTAAAAACAGTTCATTATGATTACACCAATTTTGTAAACGATCGAGATTGGATTGAAGGATATTACAATCATTAATACAGGTAATCGTTTTGTAAATTTTTAAATCATCGGCAAACAGGAGTATGTTTACTCCATTAAAAACTTTAACAATATCATTGATAAATATTAAAAATAACACAGGACCCAAATGAGAACCCTGTGGAACTCCGCTGGAAGCCACAAATTGCTTAGAAGTGCAATCTAAAATTTTTACACAAATTTTTCTAGATGACAAGTAACTTTTGAACCAGTTTAACATGCTACCAGAAACACCAAGAACTTTTAGTTTATGAATTAAAATTTTGTGAGATACCTTATCGAATGCCTTGCTAAAATCTGTGTACACTGAATCAGTTTGAGATCGTTTATTCAATGTTTCAATTATATGATGTTGATAAATCATAAGGTTTGTTAGAGTTGATCTTCCCGAAATGAATCCATGTTGAAATGGTGTAATAACTTTAATTAATTCCTTATTAAGTTTCGTTAATAAAATAGATTCAAATAATTTAGGAATTGCAGATTGTATACATATAGGTCTATAATTTGAGACGTCAGTTTTATCACCTTTTTAAATATAGGCGTTAAAAAGCTATTCTTCCATTGATCAGGAAAAATTCCAGATTTTAGAGAGAGGTTAAAAATTTTCATTAGTGGAATTGTTAATATAGATATACATTTTAATAAAAATATTGGAGGAACATTATCAGGGCCTGCGGATTTATTTTGTTTTAAAGAGACAATTTTCTTTTTAATATCAGTTTCATTAAATATACAATTGTTTAAATCAATCGAATCGTCAAAATTGATATCATTTAATGGAGAATCAGTTTTAGTGTCGTAGACTTCACCAAAGCAATCAGCAAATAAGTTTACTATATCTTGAGAGTTATCTGCTATTCTGTGTTTATAATACATTGTCGAAGGAAAACCAGATTCTTTACAATTAAGAGTATCAGAGAATTTGAAAACAGTTTGCGGATTCACAATGGCCAACTGTTCTAATTTATCAATATAGTTCAAATAGCACATTTTTGACATTTTTTTAGATTTTGACCGCAGGAGACGGAATTTAATGAAATCATCTCTATTCCTAGTTGTTTTATAAATTTTGTGACAAATTTTCTTTTGAGAAATAACTTCAATAAGATCTTTACTAAACCATTTGGGATAGCTATTATTAGTAACTTGTGAATAATGGCTTTCAGAGTACCGGGCCGTAGGACCCTTGCTCTTTCATCTTGGATTTTAATATGGTTGTTGAAAATTGATTTTTAGTGTGTGTTTTTGTTTTATTCTCAGTTATTATCGTCGTCAATTCACGAGATCTGCAACATCTTAATTATTTTATAACTTTGTGAAATAAATACTCGTTAAATTTTCTGTGTGACTTTTATTTCTCTCTACTACCTATTAAAAATACCCACAATATTATTTCTTTTCCAATACATTTTTTACATTAACTCCACACAGAAGGCCAGCCCAGGGTAAAATAAATTACCTCAGGACCTATGTCATCTTTGGAAAATTTTAAAGGAAAGGATGGAGAGGAAGTTCTGTGAAGGAAAAAGACGAAAGACTATAGACTATTGGAGACTATAACTAGATTAATGGATAATAAAATATATAAAATCTTAAGTGCACAATAACATTATAATAATGCTTCACTATTTACAAACCAACAAATGTTTTTTTAATGGAGTTGATAACTTTTCTATTAACTTTTCCTGAGTGAGTGGTTGGAAGTGCGTCCATAAATACAACTCCTCCCCGTAGTTGTTTGTGTTCCGACAAGTTATCTGTAAGAGCAAAAAAAAAATTCCTTAGATTAATATTATACGTTTTTCTTAATTTCACGAAAACGTGATGATTTTTTATGGGGGTGTTGCTGTTTATAAGACAATAATAAGTTTTAAATGAATAGTTCAATATGATTATAATTTTTTTATAACAATTAGAAACATATTGATCATGACATCATTAGGGATTATTATACCTATCAGCTTCTAATTCTGTTTGTGGCTTTTTGTCGGAAGTTAATGAAATTTTGACACTTGACCATCAAAACAAAACCAAAAAATAATTACATCACACGTGTAATTTAAAAAAAACAATAAAAAATTTAAAAATAAGAGAAAGGTTCCAGTGTCGCTCTGGATTTTATACAAATCTATTGTTTTATTCCAAGATTGATAAAAATTTAAAAATATAAGAGAAAGGTCACTGTTAACATGAGATTTCAGAAAACTACCCCCATCATTTTTTCCCACCCCTAAAAGCAAAATGTTGATACTATTTGATGTAATATTGCACACGTGACGTTCAATTAGAGACAAATTACTATTTATGTCTGATTTCGAAAAACCTTGCATAAAGCTATAACTGTATAGATATTCTATTGTCTGTTGTCGTAAAAAAAATCGTAGGTTAAAAGCGACAAGCGGCTAACTTACATTTTTCACAAACTGAGTATTATTCACACTTTTTGTAGAAACTTTTAGACAAATTTTAATTATAAGCATACTGTTTTTCTTTATATGCTCACTATTTGCTTCTTTTTAGGTACAAAAATTAAATGTATATAATTATATTACACACGCACGGGCTGCGCCTCAGTGGGTTCCCGTTACTCACATTATTTCACTGAATGTTATAAAATACCAAATGTACAAATTGGGATAAATAAAGTTTATTCTTCGAAAAAAATGTTGTTTCGATCGTTGTACTTTTACCTTTAACAGCATATTTTTATTGGGTCCGTCGTGTCTTTATTATTTTATTACCTTTCACAATGTTTTTGACATCCTCCGCGGTGACCTTCGCCCCGGGCACCAGTTGCACGAAAGCCTTCGGGTAGTAGTTCTCGTGAGTATGCTCTACTCCAACAACACAGACCTCCTGGATACCTGGCAGTCCTTTGATCACCTTTTCTAACTCACATGGCACAACCTGAAAGAATAATTTTCATAATATTATATTTTACTTTAAATTCTAAAACTTTATGCCTTATCCCGTATATGCCACTGTTTCTATTAGATATCTACATTGATAACTGATAACTAATAACATACTTGTTTGTCTTGATATTTGAACATTTCCTTTATCCTTTCCACAAAAAAGAAGTTCTTATCTTCGTCGTAATATAAAAGATCTCCCGTGCGGAACCAACCATCCTTGTCAAATGCGTTCTTAGTGGCTTCGGGATCTCCGTAATATTTCTGTAAAATGAAATGAAACATACTGGGTAATAAAATGATTTCTTATCCTTTTTATAAAAATAACAATATTTCAATATTACGTATCAAGAGTTATCTGGTTTTATTCGTGTTTTTGAAAATAACTTTCTCTCGAGTTAACATAGTTAGTTGTATGGAAAGAAAGACATTTGGAATTCGTATCTTTATATAAAATTAAGTTTGTCGGTAAGTACACCCCTTAAATGAGTGACATCTCTTGATGAAAATTAAAATATTGTATTAAATTTATTCATAATAAACTTCCTTCTGTTGACAAAGTTAAATATATTGCATCAAAATACACACCTGATTTTTTAATTACATATTTTTATTGAGTTTTCTCACCGTAAAAAGCGTGTAGTCCGACTTTAAAAGGATTTCTCCAGTTTGGTTAACTCCCAACTCCTCGTTTGTTTCAGGATCAACAAGCTAAAATTCATTAAAATACTAATTTAATCAAAATATGCATACTGTAGTGAGTGGATAAAGTGAATTTTCTGTTATCAATAAATTTCAACTGTAGGTTTATGATAATATATACAGGGTGTTAAGGTACGTACTTGACTTACTCAGTGATTCCTGACATTATTTGGAGTAAAAAATGTAAATGAAATTTTGGTCTCCGGTGACATTCTTCATGTTTTTTTTTTTTTTTACAAAAACATACAAAATAGTAGGTGTTGGGCAGTTGGGGGCGGGGTAAGTAATGGGGCCGTAATTCGGCTGAGTGACCAATAAAGTCACATGAAAAAAAAAATTGTTTGATTTTGAAGAAAAAAAAAATCTCTTAAAAAAGGTCACCGGAGACCAAAATTTCATTTACATTTTTTACTCCAAATAATGTCAGGAATCACTGGTTAAAGTAACTCAAGTACGTACCTTAACACCCTGTATATTAAAAGAAGGTTTGGTAAAAAGCTGGTCTTAATTCCCTTAAATTGATGCTTCTTTCTGTTGTCTTTGTGTTATTGTTGCTCATCAAAAAATCCATGAAATTCTAAAATTTACATCAATCAAATTTATGGGCAAGGATTATAATAATTATAGGTTTGATTCACAGTTGCGATCGGTACTTTTTTCTCTTTCTTGTTTTGTTTCATGTTTCGTTTAGAATTATTACTATTTGGGAGGCAAGTGTGGGTATCGCCGCCACGGGAGCGATTTATTGTATAACCAGTACCCCTGCCATAGGTCACCCCTTGTGGTTTACTACGTTTAGTAACTTAGGAGGGGTGCTCGGGTTCATGTGGTGAGGTGTGTCGGCAAATACGTTTATATATACTTCCTACTGCATAGCGGCACAGATCGGGAGAGACTGGATGAGGAAGACCTTTTAAACTCTCCAGCCGGAATCTCTCGACCTATCGCCTTGCACCATAGTGTGAGGGATGGGTTCATACGTCCGTTACTTCTGGACACATTGACTCCAGATTCCTTCCCGCCGCTCATAACTTTTTCCTTCCCAGATCTTCTTATCCTTCCTTTCCATAAAAAAAATACAGCATCTCCTGTGTTGAGACAGTGTAAATAAGTATTATCTTTTTCCTCAATAATAATTATCTCTTTAAACTTTTTTGAAAATTTTTCCTTTTTTAAATACAAGACGATAGACTTCGCTTTTCGGCTCAAAAAGGACGCACGGGAAAAAACACTTTTCTACATCGAAAATTGCAAGAAATTAATATTTTTTTTATATTGCCTTTTAGAAGATGAATGCTATGTCGGTATGTTTTTAAATTTTTGATGCGTTTCGTATTAATGTAAAAATTCACTGTCAAACATGTATAATTTATCGTAAAATATTATTTAAGAAAAAAGTGCTGCTATCTCAATTCTCATATAGAATTACTAAATTATAAAAACATACCGACATAGCTTCTTCTTTCGAGAACATGTTCTTATTTTTAAATTACAATTTCGCGAAAGTTTGGGTATAGAAAAATGTTTGATCCCGAAACCCTTTTTCGAGCGATTTCTGTAGGTAAATGTGAGAGTTTACGGCAGTTGTCGCATTTGCACGTTTATATAGATAGCATTCGCATTTATCGTGAGTGTTATTTAGATCGGGACAGAATGACAGACAATTAAATACGTAAACGTTCATCGTGTGGTGCAAAGTCTAGCCTCTTAATACATGTATGAGAGATTTTAATTCACCTTGTATTTAACCCATGGAAGAACTTTCCCACACGAGTTGGGAATATGCTTTTCTCCTGTTGGGACGATAACCATTCCAGTCGTCTCAGTTAGTCCATAGTTGTTCACAATTCTTCCGTTTGGCAATTTCGCCTAAAATCAAATAGATTTTATACATTACATGGGTCCGAAAAGGCGCAGATGCAAGTAGATATGCAAAGTCATACTTGACATTTAAAATTGGATTCGTTTTAACGAGTTTAAAAAACATGTATATTTTACTAGACAAACAAAAAATATTGGCGTTTTAGTAGATGGAGTACATTTGACTGAAATTCCTCAGTATTTAAAAGAGATATTTAATATTTCGAATAATTGGATGTTTAATTTCGAGTATTGTTACCTGGATTTTGATTATTTTCTCATGCGATAAAACACTGCCGATGCACGCGAACATTTTTATGTCAGAGAAGTCGCAACCGTCAAATTCTGTACTGTTTATGGCTTCAGTAACTGCATTCGGATTGAGCATCACCAATTCAGGCTGGAAAATAAGAAAAAAATATTATGATTAGGTGCTACAGATGAATAAATATTAGACATGAATGTCTACAGCTGCACGGAGAAAAATGTTATTCTAAAATACGATAATTTTATTCTTAAAAACGGTTAAAAACGGGACTGAAGTTCTTACGAACAAATTAACAGTGTTTCAATGTTTATTGGCGGGAAAATGTAAGAATAATTTGTTGGTATGCGTACGAAATTACGTATACCAACAAATTATTCTTACATGTTCCTGCCAATAAACATTGAAACCCTGTTAATTGGTTCGTAAGAATTTCGGTCCCGTTTTTAATCGTTTTTATTTTAGAATAACATTTTTCTCCGTGTGAATGCGGCTGAATGATACACAGCTACACCACCGGCTGTTGAGTTGGTCGTTTGTATTGAGAAATGGAATAAAAATTATGAACATTAGATTCGGTCTTAATTTTTCATCCAAGTTCCGGAAAATAATAAAATTATTCTAGCGAAGGCGAGACCCCTTTAAAAATAAAAACAAACAAGAATGGCAGTAATTGTACCGATATCCTAACGTCATTTCCATTTATTTCCGTCCGAAAAAGATCTGAATTACCTACTCGTCATATCGCGCCTAATGAAATTTTACTTCAAAAATTCAAATAATTTATATATACAGTTTAATTTCTTTACAAAACTCACCTTATATCGAGTAATACAGTCGAATGCAATTTTTGCATTAACTGTATGCGGTGTATAGAGACGAATGCTTCCCCTCATAAAGGACAAAATATAACTATACACTCCCGTAAGCCAGAAGAGTGGAGATGAAAAAAACATCTTTAAATCAGGTTGTTCCCATTCGGCCCTTGGAGTCCTGGAAAATTTCAATACTAAACATAGAAAATATGACACAAAAATGAACATTTAACTTAAGGATTTCCACATGATGTGGTAGTGCGGGGCATGTTGGGCCATACATACACACATAAATATATGGATGCATACGGGGTAAGAGACGTATCTGACATACAAATAGAGTGACCCTACGGGATAACTGGATGGGGATCTGCCTTGAGCACTCATACAGATCGGCTCAAGCCGAAAAGGGAGAATTCTAAAAATTCCGATTGTAACTCCGAAAGATGAAATTTTAAAAACTTTTAGATTTCAATGTAAAAAGAGTACATTCATTACTGTAATTATCACAAATACAAACTATATTAAAAATAAACTTTAACAAGTGATTCCTGACATTTTGGAGTAAAAAATAATGCTAATGAATTTTGGTCTTCGGTAACTTTTTTTTTTAAATTTATTGATTTTTTCTATCACGTGTCGTAACTGCTCACTTAGCAAGTATTCGTTCGACCCCCAGGATGACGTCTGATGCTGACTGACCAATTTCTACTCATTTTTTTAATGTTTTTAATTTTTTTTAAACCACATATGTCACCGTCTACCAAAATTACATTTACATTTTTAATCACGATAATTTCTAGATACATTTTTTAAATAATTTTCGATACTTACGAAAGCATAACATTGAGCGAAAGAGCCCGGTGACTCAAACAGATTCCCTTAGGTAGGCCAGTTGTTCCACTTGATCCAATGATGAACGCTATTGTTGTTGGATCTAAATCAACAACTCTGTAAAAAAATGTTTCACCACATTTAGCATATTTTTGAAAATTATTTCGAAAGTAATCATCTTCTCTATTCCCGATTGTCTTAGAACTCCCCCCCCCCCCCCCCCCTAAAAGAGAATACTACTCATAGATTATATTCCTGGAAAATACAACAATATTATTTGCACCATCTCTTTTATCAATGTGATAATAAGTTGTTGGTAGAGGCCCCATAAAACTTACGAAAGATTCACTATACTGAACTAACTCACTTTTTGGAATTTCTGAGTTAGAGCTTGAAATGAGGGCTGCAAATCATAATCTATCTCTGCCAGAGAGAACCAATCAGAGAAATATTGTCTATGATTGGCCAACTCGGAAATTCCAAAAAGTGAGTTAGTTCACTACGATCGAATTGTGTTTTTGGTTTAAAAATAAGATAGCTCAGAAATATTTAAGACGCTTTAATTAAATACTGCGAGTAGAACGCATATTTTTGCCTTTGAAAAAGTCGAGTATTTTTTTGTTATTGTTTTATAGGACTAGAAAAAAATTACGTATCAGGACTGTAAAACCTACTTTAAAGTTCAAAATCTACTTCGAACCCCTTGTCGGTTATGGTTTTATTGTATAATGTGAAAAACTAAGTTCTTTGGAAAATGGTCGAAAAATATTTAAAGATTGGTGCCCGAACTTCTCAAAATGACTATGTTTTTTTCATAAATAAATCAAAACGGGCGGCTGGTGTTTTAACTTTATCGTCTTACCTTAAACGGAATTGCTTTGATTATACTCACTGGAAATCTTCTTCGGTCCCTGTTGCCTTCAATAAATCAGATATAGATGTAAAGTCAGCACTTGGAGATTCTCCTAAGATGACGATTTCAGTGTCTAGCTCCATTTCCTTCAAAACGCTTTTAAACACAGGAGCAATAACTGCGTCGCAGAAGATAATTTTTGGCTGCCCCATAGTCACCATTGCTTTGATCTCTCCTGAAAGAATTTATTTTCACAAGTGATGAATAGGTCGGTACCATTTGTTTATCTGATTCTGTTTGTCGGACTAAAAATGCACATAATCAATAAAAATATTTTTTGAAACAATCCAAATCCGGTTATCTAAAGGGTTCGTATTTCGCTGATCGTATTATGACGTAGTTTCCGCTACTGGCTGCTAACATTGTCACGGGGAATCGAGACTATCTCCAACTGACAGGCATGACGTCAAGTCAGTCATGATTTTAAAATTAGCGTAGTTTTTGCGAATTAGAATAATACATTTTATGGAGGCGGCTGTATTCCAATCCGGCTTCGGAAGTAGTAGCAATACCTACCATGGACCATGGTGACCGCTAGGGGCATGATGGGAGCCCCCAGGAAGAGGGAGGCCAGAATAGGTGCGCTGGCTAGATCAGTGTTGTTCCCGCAGAACATCACCACGTCTCCCAGTCCAATCCCGCGGCTGATGAACTCCTGCGCCATTCGGATTCCATTTAGTCGAGCCGATCCGTGGGTCTCTGTGAATCCGGTGGCGATGTTAATCTAAAATTAAACAAAAAATTGTCGTAATATTTTGTATGTCGATGAAGTTCTTGACGATACCTGCCAATTTACGCACATTATCACAAGTATCATTTGATCGAACGAAATATTTCATTTCAATTCCGACTTCAAAGATTGGTGGCATCATAGCTATGCAATCGCTTACAAGCCGTAAAGTTGGAAATATACTGTATAACTTGCTACACTTTCTTCAGGGGTACCCCAGGGATCCGTTTTGTGTCCACTTCTCTTCAACCTTTTTCCAAATGATGTCTCAAAAATTATCAAGTCATTTGGTTTCTTGTCTCATTGCTAACAGACGACCAGTAAGTAATTTTTTTAAAATAAAACAATATCTTAGTAAACATCACTCTCATTTTTTGTACACTTTTTGCCGACCGGGTTTCGCTACAACCGTAGATTCTTCAGGGCAGTAAAATTCTCGACTAATATCTTAACAGTTTAGTAACATGTGTTATAAATAATATATTCTGTTTTCACAGTGGATTGAAAATGAAGAAGCTACCTACGGTTGTAGCGAAACTTGGTCGGCATAAAGTAGATATATATGTAGCGGCCTACCTATTTACTGAACGGCCGCACCTACCTGCTACTTCGCTAGGCAATTCAATTTCGACCACCTTCTGGAAAGAGCTCGGACCTGTCATACATTACACACAGCGCTGCCTAGCCATATCGAGAAACTTCTCGCGTGTGCATGTTTGACCTACCTTCCGAGTACCTTTGTCCCAGCCCATATAAGGACTCGAGCAATCCAAGTAGTCAGTCGTTCTTCATCAGTCTTCGCTGCAACAAGCCGGTGACATAGCAACTATACCTCGCAATCTGCGGTTCGCGTGTCGGGGATAATATTATGCGATTGTAAATACTCACATTTGTAAATAGTGCATTATTGTAAATACATCTCTTCATCAAACATCACCGCATTATTTATCCCGACCCACCGTTATCTCCTCTATCAACCGGAGGCCCAATCATCTCCTCTTCCAACCTGAGGCCCACACTTCTCCTCACATAGGAGACACGCACACTGCCTCCCAAAGTGGTGACACACCGACGTGATATGAACACGCAACCCGACTCACCTCCTCATCACCACGTCGCTCGCAATCACCCTCCAAAGTGGTGACCAGCGACGTGAGTTCACGTGCTACGGACTGCAGATTTTTTGTATACGGACATGATGGGGGCTCAACATCCAGCACCGGCTCAACACCCAGCCCTGGATCAACACCCAGCCCTGGCTCAACACCCAGCCCTTGGTCAACACCCAGCACCGACCCAAACCCATCACCGGCCCAAGACTCAAGACGACTCATTTTAACCTCAACACTAGGACTCCGCCCACCGCGCGTCGAGCCTCCACATCCCACCGCGATGTAACCAGCATGCATCCCACCGTGATGCATCGCCGTCAGAAGCCTGGGGGACCTGGAAGATCCGTGATCTTCACCACCAGCTGACATCAACATCAATCTCCGCCCACCGTGCGTCGAGCATCAACCTTAATCTCCGCCCACACGGCGTCGAGCAACAACAACAAACCTCCGCCCACATGGCGTCGAGCACCAACGCGAGCACCAACACTCCGCCCTCATGGCGTTGAGCATCAACACACCTCTCCGCCCATCGTGCGTCGAGCATCAACCCCAACACTCCGCCCACCGTGCGTCGAGCATAACAGCAACAAACCTCCGCCCACATGGCGTCGAGCACCAACAGCAACACTCCGCCCTCATGGCGTCGAGCATCAACACCAACACTCCGCCCACCGTGCGTCGAGCATCTACCTCAACCTCCGCCCATCGTGCGTCGAGCAATATCTTCAACACACTCCGCCCATCGTGCGTCGAGCTCCACATCCCACCGTGATGTGGCCAACCCGCATCCCACCGTGATGCATACCAGCCTGGGGAAACGGAAGATCCGTGATCTTCATCACCAGCGCCAGCACCAGCTCAGCTCGCTCCAGCTGACAACAACAAACCTCCGCCCACCGCGCGTCGAGCAACAATCCCAACATCAACACTCCGCCCATCGTGCGTCGAGTTTCACCTTCCGCCGCGGACCTGCATCATCCAAGCTGCCTTCCTGCATCATTTTTTTTATCCTCGCTGCCGCTAGGAGGGGGGTGTGTAGCGGCCTACCTATTTACTGAACGGCCGCACCTACCTGCTACTTCGCTAGGCAATTCAATTTCGACCACCTTCTGGAAAGAGCTCGGACCTGTCATACATTACACACAGCGCTGCCTAGCCATATCGAGAAACTTCTCGCGTGTGCATGTTTGACCTACCTTCCGAGTACCTTTGTCCCAGCCTATATAAGGACTCGAGCAATCCAAGTAGTCAGTCGTTCTTCATCAGTCTTCGCTGCAACAAGCCGGTGACATAGCAACTATACCTCGCAATCTGCGGTTCGCGTGTCGGGATTAATATAACTACGATTGTAAATACTCTACATTTGTAAATACCGCACAATGTAAATATTGTAAATACATACAGTCATCAACAATCATCCTCGCATTTATTATCCCGACCTACAACACACGGAGATATCACGACTCACCGATATCTTCTCAATCAACCTGAGGCCCACACATCTCCTCACCTAGGATCCACGCACCTGCCTCCAAATATATAAAAAATAAAAGTGGTGTTTACTAAGGTATTGTTTTATTTTAAATTATAATGTCACATCACAAAAATATCTGCTTCATATGAACAAGTTAAGTTTACTATTCAAACGAAACAAGTCTATAATTAAACAAAAATATTTTAATATTTCCTTTATGATAAATTTCTTCACGATACCAGCAAAAGTATTCGAACGTATCTGTGAATACGATATAGTTGGGTCCGGGTTTAATTATATGTCCGTTTGAGAGGTCAACGATAGGTGAAAATTAGGTGCCTGATACGCCAATCTGTCGTATCGCACTAACGCACCGGTATTCGACGGCCGATAAAGACTTGTATGGTCGCATTTATAATTCCCACGGTTATTGCACGGCGATTGCGCAGAAATGTAAAAAAAAACGTACGTTCCTTATCACAATAATGCTGCAGCTCTTTCTTACTCCCTAAATAATAGCGAGACAAACAACGTACGTACGTATTCATCCTCCAAAGGAAAAAATAATCGCGTTCTTGCACCTCCCTCACTCATATTAAAGAAATGAGATTGTTGCTGTCGCAGTGCCATTGCTGTGGGGATTATAAAATCTGCCTATAGGCGCTTTTAATATTTCCCCGGAGATGGCACGGCAACGACCCAAACAAGGCAATAAACGTACGTACCTTGTCACAATAATGCAGCAGTTGTCTCTTACACGCTAAATAAGAGTAAGACAAACAATGTGCGTATGTCTGCTTCCCCCAAAGGAGAAATGCAATCATTATCAATCACACTTCTCCTTCACTTGTATTAAAGAAATGAGATGCTGCGAGCCGTTGCCGTTGAAATTTAAAAAAGCAGTCTATTTTTGATTACGTCACGGCGACGCCTCAAAAAAGGCACAAAACGTACGCTATTTATCACAATAATGCTGCAGCTCTTTCTTTCACACTACATAATAAATAGTGAGACAAACAATGCACGTATATGAAAAATACAATCATTATCATACATCTCTCTCACTCGTATTAAAGAAATGGGATGCCGTCGCCATGACGTTACCGTAGAAATTATAAAAGCAGCCTATGGTCCCGGTCCTGATAAGTGTGCCACCTTGTGTGTATTGCCATGCAAATAAGTAGGTACCGGCCGGCCGTCGTAAGACCGGTGTCTTCGCGCTCATTTGCTGAAGAATCTGCCAACCAGGGCGGCCACAAAGACAGATTATAAATTATAATAGTATGGATCTCTTTTGCTGCTTTTTGAAGGAATCCAAGGAGCTAGACAAGATCACTTTAACCACTGGAATTAAGAACACTAATACAATTTCATTTGGAAGAGTGTTTCAGACACCACTAATTAATTTTAATCCACCAATTAAACATTGTTATGTAGGTATTTATTTATTTCTAATCTCGTAAATGGACGTATGAATCCATCCCTAATCCACCTAGCTTAGGTCTCCCTCAACCAATCCCTCCCGATCCGGCCGGACACGCAGTAGGTGGGCAAACATTGGCCGCAAATACAAATCTCACCCCATAAACCCTGGCATCCTGCCAAGTCACCAAACGTAGCGAACCACTTGGCGTGACCTACGGCAGTGGTGTTGGTTATCCAATAAATGGTTCCCGGAGCAGTGATAACCTTACCCGCCTCCCGCATGGAGTCGAAATCTTACAGATCATTTAAAGTAACTTGTAACATTAAAGTAACTTACTCAGAATGTCTCAGGGGTTAAAGTTTGAAACTAAGAAATTACCTGGCACGTCCGATCGCTATATTTCTTCATGATATTAAAAGCATTTCTTCCAATGTGTACATCCAATCCTTCCGCCATCTTCTTGATGGCAGCATCCTGTGCTGATTCTTGGTTCAACCCCATGATAGCTGTTAAAAGAACTCAAAATTTAATAATAATACGCCATCAAATCAAGTACTTCTCTGTCGCTGCCATAATGAATAAAGTATATGTGTAATTTTGAAAACATATTTATTTATATTGGGTTTTACAGATGTTCTATCTCACATGCGAACAATCCAGTTATAAAAACTCAGTTAATAATACTTGATTGACTGTCATAATATAGTACCATATTATGAATACGAACCAAATTCATTTTTAGAAAATAATTTCTTTAAAATTTACTATGATAAAACTATACTAACAGACAGACCAATTGGTCATAATAGACCTGATATAGTTTTACATGACAAAATTAAAAAAATAACTTATATTATTGATGTAGCTATTCCAAATTCCTGTAATATTCAAAAATCTGTTTCTGAAAAAATAAGAAAGTATACAGATTTAGGAAATGAAATTAAAAGAATCTGGCATTCTCAGACTATAAAAATATTACCTTTTGTTATTTCGGCTACTGGCATTATACCTAGCTCTCTTATTAAAAATTTAGGCATATTAGATTTGTCAAAGAATTTGTATATAAAAATGCAAAAATCAGTCATTTTAAATACATGTAGAATTACGAAAGATTTTTTAAATATTTATATTGAGGGATCAGTAGGATTTATCGGTCAAATTAGGAATTCCACAGAGCCGAACCCTCTGATATGAAAATATCTGGAGACGGTGAATTATATTCCCATTTAATAGTTTGGTAGATTAACGTGTTGTTCTTGTATTGTTTTGTATTAATTATACTTATATAATACACTTGCATAACGTGGATTTACTA
Source organism: Limnephilus auricula (assembly GCA_951813805.1). Classification (NCBI taxonomy): domain Eukaryota; kingdom Metazoa; phylum Arthropoda; class Insecta; order Trichoptera; family Limnephilidae; genus Limnephilus; species Limnephilus auricula. Next base: position 16,193,272 of record OX638404.1, read on the forward strand.
GATGATCATTTATATGGAAAAGTGTATGAAAGGGTTTAGTTTTTCCTATGGGAAAAACTAAACCCGTTCCTGTAAATCTGGTGAATAAAAAAAAAAAAAATTGGATAATTTGTATAGCGCCGTTTTTGTAAGAAATCACCTCAAGGGCGCTGTAATAAACAAATAGATACAAACAATTACATAAATCTAATCGGACAAATTATACATTTATAAATCTTGAAATGGTTTCTAAATAAAGTTTAAAAATAACAAAACAAAACCACTGGAGCGACCACGCGAAATAAATAAATTTACCTCGATTGCTCGAGATTTCCAGACGATCATTTTTAAAATTTTTCGCAAACATTAAATAAAATCATATCTTCGAATTTTAACATAAAGACATAAAAACTTATTAAAATGCTATATAGCCAATAAATTAACCTCTCTTATACCGTTTATCTCATATTTGTGGGATGTATAAAAAAAATATTAAAAAATCGTAAAGTTTATAACCGCGCGGTTCCTGCGTGTTTGATACTTTTAATCTGCCGTCAGAGGTACTTATTCGAGTCAATATAGAATATTTTCGATTTCTGTATGTTCTTTGTGGTATACTTGATAATGAAAGGTACATATCTTTGAAAAAGGGACTTAATTTTAACCATAAACAGCTGATCATAAATTTTGCGCCAAAAAACATTTAAAAAACTATTTTTAACATCGTTCTAAAATCATCTACGAAGTTCGAATTTGCAACATCTACAGCTATAATAGATAAAGCATTTCAATAGCTTCGTTTTAAGACCGAAATAACAAATGTGGAAGCTACAAATATTTTTTTAATCTTTTTTTGCCGAATTAAGAGATATTTGGCTTTTAAAAGCCGTAAAGCAATCTTAGACATTTAAAAAGGCGCATAAATAAGCCCAAAATCGCTTTAGTGGTTAAAAGTACAAAATTTGAAAAATACATAAAAGTTCACTACAAATGACAAATAACACAAAGAGAGGCAAGAATCATAATTAGAGACACAAAAGGTAGGTACATAATATAATTAGCACAATACATGAATCGAAAATCAATTCATCGAAAGCAAATTTACCAAAGCAAATTTACAAAATACACAAAAAAAAGGTTAGGTTAGGTTAGGTTGAATTTTAGTTAGTTGAACTCGTTTTCGATGAACTCGCCGAACTCGACGAACTCATACCATGAATCCATATAGATTACCTACTTCAGCACACTCTATCATATTATATAGTCGACACAACATTTGTGTAAGGTATTCAGGTGAAAGATATTTAATATTTATAAATATGGCTTCTTAAAAATTGTGAATTGGAAACATTTATTTTAATACTGCTAATATATAATGTAGTATCAAGATTGCCGTGAATTATTTTATGTAAACATATTAGATCAGTTTGCCTTTTAATTTTAAGTCTATTAATTTTGAAGTATTCAAGTCGCATGTCGTATTATCTGAGATTTCCACGTTATCCACATTTTAAAGATAACAGTCTTAGCATTTTTTTAATGCATCATCACGATTTATTAAAATTGCAATAAAATTCACCGAATATAATATACATAATATAATTTTAAATTTTTTCAAATGTTTTTTTTTTTTAAATATAAAGATTTTATAAGCAGAATAATAATATTATTTAAAAATCTGTTTCTGAAAAAATAAGAAAGTACCTATACAGATTTAGGAAATGAAATTAAAAGAATTTGGCATTTTCAGACTATAAAAACATTACCATTTGTTATTTTGGCTACTGGCATTATACGTAGCTCTCTCATTAAAAATTTAGGCATATTAGATTTGTCAAAGAATTTGTATATAAAAATGCAAGAATCAGTCATTTTAAATACATGTAGGATTACGAAAGATTTTTAAAATATTTATATTGAGGGATCAGTAGGATTTATCAATCAAATTAGGAATTCCGCCGAGCCGAACCCTCTGATATGAAAATATCTAGAGTCGGTGAATTATTTTCCCATTTAATAATTTGGTAGATTAACATGTTGTTCTTGTATTGTTTTGTATTAATTATACTTATATAATACACTTGCATAGCGTGGATTTACTAGATTATCATTTATATGGAAAAGAAAAAATATTTCCTATGGGAAAAACTAAACCCGGACCTGAAAATCTGGTGCATAAAAAATATAAAAGAAAAAGTTCGAAACGCAAAAATAAAAAGTTTTGGAAACACCCGCCCAACCCCCTTTCTCACCCATCACCTACCCCTTCCAGTTGTTATACCTAATGTTTTGACTTCACCATTAAACAGGCACTGATTCATTCCGTGATTTATTGTTGGTATAGGTACTTTTAACCTGACATTTACGACGAAGAAATGGTATTAAGCTATGCGCCAAATCGCTATTTAGATTTATCTTTACTACGAATCGGTTTACATCATGAATATGAAAAAATATGTTATGGATACATTGAAGCTTTTCCAACCTTTTCAATGTAATAGAATTAAAATAAAATTATTAATCACGTTACAAAAAATATAAGCCCTAAGTACTAAATAATTTGTTTTTTCATTAAATAAATATGATGTTATGTAAAAAACAACTTTTTTTAAATACCCCTTTATGACTAAGATTATTTTTGACTCGATTGTTGACTAACTTTATTTCGTTCTTGTAAAATTATTCATAAAAAAAATAAAAACAACTTTGGCGCTGCTTTCCTCGCGCAAGTAAGGCGCTCCGCTGACGAGGCAACTGAAAACCAACTAAAACCGGCTGTTTTCTCTGTGTTAATTGGTCAAACAGCTTGTTTAACCATAGACGAAGAACAATCAGCTGACAGCGGGCAACTATCAATGGCCACCCAGGGCAATCAGCAGTGACAGTCGCGAGTCAACGCTTGCGTTACCATTGACAACGGGGTTTTGTGTGATTGTGTAGTGTGCGGGCCATCACATTTTCATACAAAGACAGTTGGCAGTTGAGAGTTTTCAATTGTCTCTGTGGGCGGAGGCGCTAAGAAGTCAAATATTTCTGACGTTTATATTCCGACACCACGTCGTGTAACATTTGAAATCTGGCCGCTTACAATAACACTCCTTACGCAGATTGCAATAAGGTTTAAATTCCCGCGCGGCGGCTATTTTGATTCATCCAAGTGTGCAATAACCATAGTAATCATAATAATCATAATAATCATAAATTAAAGAAAGAGGAACGCTGCGGCCACGCCTTTCCGGATCTATAAAATCTACTGTGCTGATCTTCATCTTAGTGCAAATTACTAAAAAAAAACTATCACGGCATGGAATGCTTAAAAATGACCTGATTTGACGACGATTTTTTGAAAAACCAATCAAAGCAAAACGGTTTGCCTAGAGAGAGTAGCATAAGAGAAGGTCGTAACCAAAAAATCGATTTTATAATATACATATATGTAAGTGCATATATATTGTCAAAGTAATAACGTTGTCATTCTTTTTAATTATTAGTTTTTTTTAATCATCAAATGTATTATTCAAATTAAATATAATTTTTCCCTAATAATGGTATTTTTATCGATTTTCTTGCTTTTATGTTTGGAAAAAAATAATCGGAGCACCTTGATGTTGTTAGATTAATAAGAAAACGTAAATATTGTACTTAAATGTACTTATTCATACATTTTTAATGTTTTATTTTGCTCTCCTGTCACCATTCATTAATTAAAAATATTCTTAGCGTAGCGAACGAAAAAAAAAACATAACAAATCCGAATTCTAACTACTCGAAATTCCACTGATCTTTTTTAATAAACATCTAAACGCGTTATTTAAATTTGTGGCTGTCATAACATAAATTGCATAACATACTGAACTATTTGCAAAAAGTAACGCGCTAAATATTATAATTTATTTGAACTTGTAAAATTTATTCTTTTAAATTTGCTATAATACTATGGTAATTACACAGTGAGTGAATATTTACCAATGATATAACTTTCCGCAGCACGCGTGACCGGTACGAAACTGCCAACTCTACAACAAACACAAGTACACTGCACTGGATCACACTGATCGACTGATCACAGTATCACAGTGATCGCCGGACCCGCGGGTGTTTATATCAGAATACCTAAAAGCCGGTCTCCTGCGATCGTTTCCACAACACATCAAACATTCTAACGGCTTGTGACGGTGTGTGATTAGCGGAATCTAATTATTTATAATCTAATTAAGCTCCCAGAGCTCAACTTATAGAGTAGTAGAATAATAATGAATAATTGTATAACTTTGCATAATGTAATCACTTGTAATGTTAAATTTTTTTCTTGTAAATAAAAAGAAGAAAAAAATTTAATACGAGTGATGGAGATGCAAGAAAACGATTACTTCCTACCTTTGGTGGAAGGAGACATGCGTACATTATTTGTCTCATCGTTTGCCAAGCCATTAATTAGTGAGTAAATAACCGCAGGAACCACAAACATTGTGTCTGCAAACCAAATGTGGACAACCACTCCCCATTTGGCATGTTTGAACGAAATGTTTGTAGAAATGTTTGAGGCTCGTTTGTGGAAACAGTCGAAGGAGACCGGGCTTTAATGTTTTTTTTGCGAACCAATGCCCCAAGAGCTCACTCCAGGGCCGGATTTACCCCTTTACTCCTGGGAAACATATGGGGGTCAATGTTGCTGTTGAGAAAATGTGGGAAAAGAAATAAAACGAGATTCCTTCCTAGTTGGGTTCTAGTCAAAGTTCTCTCATATCTGGGAATTAAAATTTAAAAAATAAATATTTTTCATTTTTTATGTGATACGGCAACTGCCGAAGGCCGGCAGAGTTTAGCCTGGAGAGGCAGGAGGGTACAGGAAGGGGGAGAGGAAGGTGGGGAAGTGCCTAGCCATTCAGATCTGGTTACCAATACGGCTAAGCACTAACTATAACCTACATTTCAGGCAACGTTCACTATAGGTACGATATAACGAAAAGAAGATTATCCACCACTGTGGAAAAATGCCTCAAGTAAATGTACTATATATTTTTTGGGTAATTTCAATGTCAAATTAATTAAATTTTATTTGACCTATACAGACAACTTGTTTTTTTGTGTGTTCGGAATCTTGCGTTAGAACCAAGTAATAGAGCGTATCAATTTTCCATTATTTCAGTAGCAAAATCCTGGAGGTATTTAATTTCTGACACATGCTTACAATCAATATATACGGGAATAAAAATAATTTTTTTATACACATAAGCTTGTTTTCACGACAATTTAACGTAGGTAGACATAGGAATGACGTATGCCCCGTACGTGAGTTATTAAAAAAAATACGTCAAGTACCCACATGGAGATTTTTAGGATAGCCTCACCTGGGCCAATGTTGAATCCGAGCCGGCTCACCCACTCGTAGAATTATCGTACTGGCATATACCTACAGCTAACCGGTTACCGGTTGTCGTTGATTATGTGTTCAAATCTCGTGGGCCAAAGTTCAATTCGACAACAACAGAGCTCAACCCATTGGTCAGTCTGAAACCTAGAAGTCGAAATAATAAATGTCTTTTCTTTCGGTGAAAACCGCTTTTATTTAAAATCTGTATAAATCTTATTCCTCATAATAGCGATGTGTCGTTCACGTGTAAAGCGCTTTCTACAAATCATTCCCCAATCAATGCTTCACAGATCGTTTACATTCTCGCGAACAAAACCATCATGTGATCTGTGAACAATATGAAGAAATTAAACAGAACATGCAGAAACTTCATATGATCCACGAAGTAGAAGTGGTAAAAACCATGTCTTGTTCGACATGCATCTGGCAAACTCTGGTTTGTGAGACATTTGATTAGATACAAATTAATTAGGTTGTAGGTATAAGGTAGCCGTAAGTATAGTAATGTAATAATATTCCCCATCACCTATGAGCAGAAGCCGGATTAGAGAATGCAGGTGAGTAAAATAAAGGTCCTATACCTGATGATTCCTCATTTCTTTGTCAGTTGCTGTGCAAATTCTTTATGTTTACAGCTTTTATTTTTATTGCATCCTTTATCACGGGAACTTTTCCTAACTTGTGGAAAAGGTACCAGTATTTACATCTGATGACCAATAGTTAATAAAAAAAATAAAGAACAATTTTGCAAAAGTTTTTGAATCTGTGATATTTAAAAATATTTTTTCATACTTTTAAGCCCCTTCTCCACCCTAGACAACGTGGATTTGTTCCTCATAGATCTATGAATTCAAAACTTTTGTAATTATGTGTATATAATTCTTTTATTGGAAGATTGCAAGATGCAATTTATGCTGATTTCCAAAAAGACTTTGATAAAGTTATCCACTCTACTGTTACTAATAATAGTAATAATCCTTGTGGAATCACTCTTGCTTCTAAATTCATGATTAGATAAATTCAAATGTACACATTAAGATCAATCAAATCACTTAAAATGATGGGATTTATTCTCAGACTAAACCTTCCAATAACCCTCAATAAATTCTATCCCTTTACAATGAAGTAAACTCGAATATATAGAAGCATTATTTGGAATCCAATTGCTGCATCAATCAGTTCAAATAAATGCTAAGATTGTTAACTTTCAAATGTGGTCTCATGACCATCAGATCATACGACGTACATCTTGAATACTTGAAGATTAATAATACATTTAAAATTAGAGGGCAATTTGACTGATCTACTATGTTATGAATAGGATTGCTTCTCCCTGAATCCCCACTCACTGGCCATGTCAGGATAAATAATTCTAATGAAAGTAAACAAAATTAGAATCTCATTATATTAGCACTTCAACTGCATCTAATCGAAAACCCACGATAAAAGCGGACAAAAAATGCATATCATCGACCAGCATCAAATCCTCGATACGAAATCCAGACACCGAACATGCTATGGCGTTAGACACATATAATGTATTGATACAGTTGTATTGGACCACTGGAATGCAATTTATATTATATAACATGATTGTATTTTGCTTCATCATTCAACATTGCAAATTATAATATCGCTGTTATAAGCACAGAGATAGTCCCAGGGAACACGAAATATTTCATGATGAAGCAAAATTAGATGAAAGGTGGCAGTGTTTTCTTGCGACTTGATATGACGGTCTATAGTCCATTTAGGTCAATTATTTTTTCTTCTTGTTCTGATGCCATCTTCTATCGGAGGTTGGAATGATGAAGTAAAATTAGATGAAAGGTGGCAGTGTTTTTTGCGACTTGATATGACGGTCTATAGTCCATTTAGGTCAATTGTTTTTCTCGGATATGACGGTCTGTAGTCCATTTAGGTCAATTATTTTTTTATTCTTGTTCTGGCGACATCTTCTATCGGAGTTTGGGTTAGGTTACGTGCATCTGCTTTAGTTATTTGCATTATTAGGTGTATTTGGTTATCATTTGAGCAACCTTCACCCCGCAGGCTGCAGCCCGAAGCAACGCGTGTAATTGCACTGTACTCGCACCACTCGCGTAGATTTCGAAGCCATTTGTAATAAGCCACACACCTATTGATGATTTTTTTAAATACATACTAAGCAGATTAAAAGCTATTGCTGAACACCATAATCAGATATTGAATCATTCTTCAAAATGTGCACCGATATCTAACAAAGCTGTACACGGAATGGAAAAACTTATTTCAACAAAGGGGTGATTTGCTCTCTTTAAAAATGTATTCCAGTAGTTTTTTTATAATGTATCGTCGCTTACATTATAACACCTCGTACCTCATATTAGACAGGTTTCCGGGAGGAAAATAAAACCGTTTAGTTATTTAAAAAAAAAGGAACAGCTAATATTTAGAGATCAGTTATTTGGAGATTTTTTTCATTCAAAACATACTATTAGATATTTTAAATGATATTTGCGGTGTAAGACACAAAAAAAGATGAGAAATATGCGACATGCGTTGTTATTATGGGTGACATATATAATATTTTTTTCAACTTTCTTCAAATAATATGACAAAAATAATTATAGGAACATTTAAAAATTATAATAATTTTATTACTAAATTCAACATTTTTATAAATATTTACTGCTAATCAGAGATAATTGGAGCGGACCCCACCTCTTTCCCAACGGCATTATAAGGAAACATATGGTTTCCTCCTTTACCGCACACTCTAATTTTTTTTTTTTAACGAAGCTACATTTATTTTGAACGAGTCTTTATGCATACGAGGTTAGTAAGCAGTATGCAAGTACTTACATTGACATAATTCGGGGGAGAAATAAAACTAGCTGCTCGTGGAAGAATTCTTCTGAAAAAGATAGTTTAAAAATATACGTAAAAGTGTTAGTAAAAGGGAAAGATAAATAAGAGCTGCAACCCGTCGAAGAAACCTTCTGAAAATACAAGTAATATTGAAAGAAAACAGTAATAACATAATATAAGTACATAAGTACTTACAATGACAACAGAAAGAACAAAAATTTTGAAAAAGAAAGAATAGCCGGAGAAGGTATTCAGCAAACCACCCGGCAGTCCGAATGAAAATGTGCATGGCGATCGGCCTGACTACAGTCGAATCCCGAGGTCCACGCCCTTTAGCCGGCTAAACGATTGTGACTCAAAGAAATGAACGTGGGAGAAAGGGGAAAGTTTCCGAAGACTTGGAGAAAAAGGTGAGCGTCAGTTCACCGGAGGGGGGGCGGAAGGGCGTCGAGTCCGTGCCGCCACTCCTCAAGCCTACTCATGTCATTGGGGGAAGCGCGGGCGGGTCGCGGGACAGCCGCTCTGGTGTGTGTTCGCCTGATGATATGCATGGACAGGGTCTATCCCACCCCCTTTTTATGGGGGAATGACGATACATAATATGTACAGTTCACAGCCAAAAATATGGGAATCAAAACTAATACGGTAATAAAATAATACAGTAATTACATAAGAGAAACATAATGCAAGTGTGAGTACAAAAATAATATAATGAGCGATAGTGTAATCACTACCATCGCTCACCAATATCCATGGAACAAGATCTGTTGAAGTTAAAACATAAATCATTGTTAGCAGAGACAAAACAAAGAAAATAACATATCATGAATGCATGTAAACAGTGCGAAATAAAAAGCTAAAAAAATTAAAATTTGAAATAAAATAAGTAAAACGGAAGAAAATACATTTATCGTGGATAAGTACCAATTATCACTACCGTCGCCGTACTGTTTCCGTGGGAATTATAAAATTATAAATTAAATTATACGCGGTGTTACTATTATCGCCACAGAGATTATTTCTTACGCAACGTACACGGAGAAAAATGTTATTCCAAAATACGATCATTTTATTCGTAAAAACGGTTAAAAACGGGACTGAAGTTCTTACGAACAAATTAACTGGGTTTCAATGTTTATTCTTACGTTTTCCGCCAATAAACATTGATGGGCGGTCCGTTTGATAGATTCCCCTATCTTAATAAGCGGATTAAATATTTAGAGCACAGGTGTCAGGTAGGTATGCTGTTCTCGTTCTACCAGTATTACAGTGGAAGATGCTCCGAGGAACTAGCGTCTTTGATACCTTCGGCACCGGTGCATAGTCGGAAACACGCCAAACGCGCGACCAACATATGTACACGGTTGACATTTGTCACGGGAGAACAGGTCGCTTCTACGACTCGTTCTTGAGATCAACAGCTCGGCTCTCTTGAGAGATTAAGTATTTTCACTCCTTCCTCTCCTCAAAAAGTCCCTCCACACAGCATCTTCACAGAAAACATAGGCCCTGAGGTAAATTATTTCCCCCTGGGCCTTCTGTGTGGAGTTAATGTAAAACAAAATAATTATTGGCTCGGTTTGCAAATGTATACGCAGCCTATGAAAAATGTTAGAAATAAAAAGGTCATTTCACACCTACATCAAGTTTTATTTATTTAGTCTTTGGGAAATATAAAACCTCAAAAATTATTAGTTATTTAGTACGAGGACAGGATCATAACATAAACACCAACAATGTCAGAGAAACACTATTTCATGGTATTTTTTATTTATCTAGCTCACAATTTCAAATGTTCACTTTTGGTATCATTCATTTTATACCTAGTAATTATTACATAGTCTGTTCACGCAACAATTTTGTTTACAGTTTGTTTCACACAAGTGTTTCGGAGCAAGAGCGACTTCCAGCAATTGGTTTTTGACTTTTGACATTGCGTCGCTCTAGTTCGTTTTTGTCCAACAGACCATTTTTCGTGAAATTGAGTTAAGTATGCAGTGGTTCTCAAAGAGCCTTTATTTATACTATATTCGTTAAAAAAATTATTTAAGTGTTTTTTCAAAACGCACTTTGTCTTACGTCCTCCAAAATTCATGTGCTTTTGTTGGATGTTGGCTCTTAAAGAAAAACGAACATTGGTCAGGTTTTAAATTCATATTCTTTTTAGACTTGAAGAATGTGGCAATTTATTTCATAAAAAAATCATATTTCTAACTTGGAAATAACACCAAATTTTTTTGTCTCATTTCTTTGCTTTTTGGACAAAATATTGCGAAGATTCGATAGCTTCCGTGGTCGACGTGTAAGTACGACTGTCGATTACGAAACCGGAGTTCGCAGGTTCTTAAATTGTGATATTTATAATTTAACTAGCTGATGCCCGGCATGCATTGCAATGCCACTTGAATAAAGAAGTTGTTTCTCCCTGCGTGTCCTTTCCTATTGGTCCTGTTCCCCTTCCGCCACCTCTTCCCATTCCGCGACTCCTTCCCCTCCCGCGTTCCACTTTCACCCACACTTTCACACTTCCACCTTTTCCGCCTCCCTTGTCCCCCCTCCCGCGAACCCCTCCTCTTAATTCCTCTCCGCCCCTCACGAATTTCCCTCCCCCTCTCGACTTTTTCCCTGCCGCTAAACTCTGACCTATTTCAATTTTTTTATGCAAATTTCATAAAGCCAGAGCTCGCGGTATGAAATATACTTTACGACCTATTCTCATACCTACCAAATATATTTTTAATAAATTTAAAAAAATCGGTCCAGCCGTTTCGGAGGAGCGCGACCACAAGCACAGTGAACGATATTTTTATATATTAGAAGATTAGATTACCTTTAAAAATATATATATATATATACTAGCTGACCCGGTTACGCGTTGCTGTGGCTAACGAAACACAACGCCATCTACTGGATGGTTACCTAATCTAGATAAGCAAGTGTTGAATCAATAAATTAACTTACCCTGCCATCTGTCAGAAACTTATGGAACTTAAAAAAAATTGTCCCATAAAAAATATTTAATTCGCAATAATAAATGTTGAGGTCAATAATCGCGATAAAAACTATCCTATCTCTTAAGATGGACCAAATTACACACAGTAAGCCAAATTTCATCAAAATCGGTTAAGTGGTTTCGGAGTTTACCTCGGACGAACATTGTGACACGAGATTTTTATATTTTAAAGATATACTATACAAGTATTTGCGGCACGTGCAAGAGTGGTGGACTGGATACTCTCAATATCGCCCTAATGAATCTTTTTGCTTTAAATCGGGATTTATAAAAAAAAAATTATTGGATTTTTCTTTGAAATTTCGTTCCATTAGGGCAGGGCAAAAATGTTTTTCGTTTTCTATCGGCCACGTAAAAAAAATCCACAAAATGTTTGTGGAAACAAGATTGAAAAAAAAATGTTCGCAAGAAATCGGCCTAAGGCGATACACTAAGAAGTAATCCAGAGTCATGAGTTTACGGTTTTAAAATGGTATTAATTAAATACTGCGAATAGAACACATCTTGGCCTTGGAAACAAACGAGCGTTTTTCTGTTGAAAAAATTTATGAGCCCAGAAAAAATAACGTATCAGATCTATAAAAACCGCTGTGGACTTCAAAAATCTCGTACTTAACCCTTTTTGGTTATGGTTTTATTGTATAATGTGGCAAATTGTTTTTTTAGAAAATCACCATAATTCATTTTTAATATTTGTGCCTGAACTGCGCAAAATAAAATAAAACACGCTTTATTGTGATGTTTTTTCTTGCATTAAGGTAGCGACATACTCGCAGCTCACATCAAAAAGTTATTTATAACACAATAGCGCTCGCCATACAATCCCATGAGACCCGCCAGACGTAAAAAGATGATGCGCTGTGATCGCGGTTTGAATCTTCGCTAATCGGAATTATGTTTCGTATTCGCTACAGTGGCGGTATCAGAAAAGTTATGCGACCCCCTCTCTACCGTAAACAGGAGAGGGGGTCATTTTTAATACACGGAGCATGCACGGAGCTGTCAAGTTAACATATCCAGTACAAAGAAATGATATTCTCTCGACCGCTTCCGATTTCAACTGACCCCTTCTCCTGCCGTAGGAAGGAATATTGTATAACGTAGTGTGTCGGTAGAAAAGATACTTATAACGCAGTATCTTTTTGATGTGAACTTCGCGTTTGTCGCCCGCTTAAATCAAAACAGGTCGCATTATGGAAATTTAAACCTTATGGCCATGTACATAAGGATGTTATTTTTAGCGGCCCGATTACAAATGTCACATAATGTGGTGCAACTCCTCAAAATAAATATCTTTGATGGTGTATGATAAATGATAAATGATAAGCCTATTGGTGTGTGTGTGTGTGTGTATGAGACGTCACTCGGTGTAGATTGGCCCACTGATCAAATATTATTACATGTGATAAAATAATTCAACTATTAGGCACACAATAACAAAAGATTAGAACGCTCTATTATAAAATTAATATTGCATTATATATTATTGTCTCCTCAGTTTGGTTACTGATTCCGTGCCGATGTACAAGTTGCCAGGAGGCTTTATTTAAATAACAGTCATAAATTTACTTTTCAAAATGGCTGGCATGCCTGATGAAGTCATCCAGAAGTTTATGGAAAAGTTGGATCTGCATGTTGGAAAATTTGCTCTGAAGCAGTTGAAATCCTTTGGAGATGAGATTAATCAGGTATGTATGATTTGCTACTTTACATCAAATCAGGTGACACCTCCATTACTTTACATCAAATCAAGTGACACTCACATTACTTTTACATCAAATCAGGTGACATCCCCATTTCTTTACATCAAATCAGGTGACACCCCATTACTTTATCGTATGGGTAAACATTAATAATCATTTTTTAAATTTGTTCAGGTGGGTTTATTGAAAAATTTCATCATGAAATACGTACTTAAATTTGTAAAAACATATTTCTCGTAAATAAATCATTGAATTAAATTATTTCATGAATATACACGAGTAAGTAGGTATTAATTATTAAAAAAAAAATTAAATTATTGATCTTGACATATGTCACAAAAATAAACTCAAAATTATATAAGATTTTTTTTGAAATATATAGGTATGTCACGAATTTAAATTAAAAATTTGTCACGAATTTAAAACGAAATTTGTCACAAAGTTTTTATTTTTATTTTTATTCGTAACATATTTTTTATACAGTTTTTCTTACATGCTTTTCGACTACCACACTAGACACACGTCCGTGTTATGGCAGTCGAAGTTAATATTCAAGTTTTGTTGCGGAATTAATATAAAAAATTGTCACCAAATTAATATCGAAATTTATCACGAAATTAATTATGTTTTTTTTTTTTTTTTTTTATTGGCAAAATTTTTTGATACATACATTTACAAGTAGATACATACATAATAACATAAATGAAAAGGTAACAAAAAAATCCCACAAAGGCGAAGCCTGTGCGTGGGCATTATAATATGTGGGTATAAAACAGTGGTGGTTAAAATAAAAAGATTAAGAATTAAAAATGTAGTACATATATGTGCAGAGGTAATTGATGTTATATGACGACTTAATCGCTTTCAGATAGAATTGTCCACCGACCTGGTGGAGACCCACGCCTCTGTGTGGCTCCGCAGCGTCAGGGTCGCCCAGGAGCTGAAGAGGCGAGGAGTTGGCCTGAACGACAAGCTGATCATCTGCGCACACACGCACAATGACGCGAGCATCCCCATTCTGGCTGGACTGTACATCGGATGCGCTATCTTTCCACTTTCTATGACTATGACCAAAAGTAAGCCAATTTTTAAAAATAAGTTTTCTACCGTGACTCCAATCTCGTCATAATACGAGCATGTGTGTCTTGTATGGTAGGCGAAAATCATGTAAAAAAATTGTAAACAAAAATATTTATGAAAAAAGAAAAAAAAGAAAATCTCAAAATCAGTTGTAACCCCAATACTGGGGAAGATTGGAAGGCGATGGGTCGAGAGAGTCCTGCTGGAGAGGTCAAAAAGTCTCTCTCAACCAAAAGTCGACTCTCCCGCACCACGTAGTCGGAGGTCAAAAGCATCACCGTCAAGACCTAGACAAACCTCATACCATGAACCCGGGCACCCCTGCTAAGTCATCAAACGTAGCGAGCGACTTGGGGTGTCCAATGGCATTGGTGCTGGTTATCTGGCCTCCCAAATTGTCAGAATAATAGATTTGAAGAGTTGAAGAATAAATTTTACAAGAGATAGATTAATAATTTTCGAATTTATCAATTATTGACGAAAGGTTTATGTCCTTTAGTATAAATGTCATGAAGTAAGTTTTGTCCGAATTTATTGATATATAATTATTGTCATCCACCCATTGTTTCAAATTGTTTATTTCTACATTCACGCATCGATACGCTCCTACCCATATATTTTTTTGATTAAGACGATGAAAAATATTGTTTATCCATTTTTCGTAATAGATAGTATTTCATTTACATAAATGAAAAACGATAAAGGACCTAAAACGGTCCCGAAGAACAATGTCGGATGTCTGATTTTGTTGTTTTGCAGTAGAGCTGTTTAAAGTTCCATTTCTGAAATGTTAAATGTTTGTTTTAGAGATCAAGAAATATAGTGAAATATTTGAGATTAAGAATTAAAATAAACTAATAAATAAGCCAAAAAATTGACTTTCAATTTTTAGCAGATCCGACATTGTTCTTCGCGACCGTCGAAATATTTTAACTACGTTTAAAATGATAGATATGGGATGGTAGTTTGAGATTTCTTAAAATTATTTATTTTTTGCACGCCCTTAAGTTGCCTTTGAGCCTTAGCTATCGAAGTTAAGGGGAATTTTTCATAAATATTAAATAAATTATTTATTCGTTAAGACCCATTGACCTCTACATACCCTCTTAACTCGTAGATAAGCACTATATTTTTTTATTGCGAGAGGTTTATTAGATTTCGACGTATTATGTTTGCAAAATTATCTGCCAGTTTACTGATTGTGACTGAGATCACTATCAATAATAATTGAAGTCTTGTACTTGAATGTAATTGAAAAGATAATAATATTACGTACATATTTCGACAGTGTTTTATCAGGAGATATTTTTGCAAGTAATTTTGGGACTTAATATGTGTCATATTAATTCAAGTTTAAACTACCGATATGATTTATTAGAATAAATAGCATCATTATCACGGAAATTGTAATTTTTGATTTGGTATGGCATAATGGTGTGTGATAATAACGTGTTTTACTCTTTTTGGTCCGTGATAATAACGTGATAATAAAGTATTTCAAAATTATTTTTTTTGTTTGTAAGCATTACACAAAGATTTTTATTAAATGCATGACCCCCATTTTTTATTTATTTATTTAACGCCCAAAGGGCTTTTACGTGTTGGTACAGGTTTAACACTTGTTACATTTTGTTGGTAGTATAAAATACAAAAACACAAGTCATAAAAATACGAGAACAAAAACTGAAAAATACAGAGATTAGATATGTTTACAAAAATACTTAGGTTCAGGAATAGTGTTGGAATAAATATTTTACATGATCCACAAAACTTGCCAAGTTGATAGTAAATATGTCAACATCACCTAAGTATTGATTTCCCATAGTGTGAAATCGTTGTATGTTGTTGTCCTCTACTGGCAAAACCTTGAAGAAGGATGATGTTTTTTCTTTTCGTATTCTGCCCTCGCTAAACAGTGCCAGGGGGTATGGAGTTAATTCATTTGTCAAAAGCTCTGCAACCTCTTTTTCGTTCTTTTTTGCTACGACAGTTCTTTGGAAAATTGTCAGGGTTTTAATAGTAACTTCCTCACCTTTGATTTTAATGGTGCTGCTCATACTGGCTATCGACAAAACCACATTCTTTCTAGATTGCTTCATGTCAACAAATTTGCTGCCAATGAAACTTTGCAAAGTTTTGGTTCCAAAATACAGTGCTTGGTGGCAGCTTGTTTTGTAATTTCCCAGGATTCCCACTGACAGCGACATGACAGAATCCAACTTTGGGAAAGGGAGATGGTCATTGAACCATTCGTGAATCTTAGCTCGATCTCGTTTGCCTTGATACCGGGAAATCAACGTGCTGCTCTCCAGTTGCGAAACCTCTTCAGAGAACTCCTCCAATGACGTGCAGAGTGCAGATAGATTTTCATTTATACTATAAAAACAGTTTTTTTTTTATGTCACTTCTTTTCTCCATCCATATCTCCTTAAGCATTGATCCTAGCAAAAAATGTATAGAACCTTTATTGTGGAAAATTTTATGTAAATAATTTAGTTTTCAGACATTTTTTCGCTAGAGACAGGAATTTCCGAGATATTAAGGAAAAACTGAAAAAAATGACCTTTACAGACTCCCCTTCACCCTTAGCTCCACCCCCACACCCCGGTACTTTTATCATGTTGTTATCACCTTCCCCTACAACTGTGCCAAAATTGGCTTCTGCGTGAATTATTTCCGCTGTTTTTCCTTCGTTGCCTTGACTAAGTATATAATAACGATAATTAATACTGGGATAATTTTAATGGCGCTATTTTCTAAAAAATCTTTTCAATCGATAAGGATTGTATCGATCGATAACTTCCTGTAACTTCTCATCGTTCCCTAGGACAACTGCAGATCGCTAATGTGCAAACAACGAATATATGCAGTCGAATATATTAAAGACACGGTCATTGTGAACTGTCACCTATTCGTTGGTGGTCTGCAGTCATGCTAGGGAACGATGAAAAGTTACCGATCGAGTGTGCTAGGGGCCGGATAACCCTTTTTATTGGGATAAAGATATGCAGGGTCTACCGCACGTGTAAGGGGGCATACTTTAAGACGATAGACTTCGCTTTTCGGCCCATACAAAAAGGACGCACGGGAAAAAACACTTTTCTACATCGAAAATTGCACAAAATAAATATATTTTTTTATACTGCCTTCTAGAGAGTGAAAACTATGTCGGTATGTTTTCGAATTTTCGATGCGTTTCGTATTAACGTAAACATTCACTGTCAAACATGGACGATTTATCAAAAAATATTATTTAAAGAAAAAGTTCTGCTAACTCAACTCTCATAAAGAATTATAAAATTATAAAAAGCTACCGACGTAGCTTCTTCTTTCTAAAAAATATATATTTTTTAAAATTTCAATTTCGTGAAAGTTTCGGTGTAGAAAAGTGTATTCTCCATAAACCCCTTTTCGAGCGATTTCTGTAGGTAAATTTGAGCGTTGTCTCATTCGCACATTTCGCATTCGCATGTATTGCAAGTGTGCGTGAGCTTATTGTGAGCGGGACAGAATGACAGACGTGGGTGTTCCGCGTGTGGTTCAAAGTCTAGCCTCTGAATTACGCGAGCAAAAAATGGCGGAGTCAATAAAAATCTCACGTCATCTTTAAAAGAGTATATGTTCTTTCTTCTTAATATATAAAAATCTCGTGTCACAATGTTCGTCCGAGGTAAACTCCGAGACTACTTAACCGATTTTGATGAAATTTGGCTTACTGTGTGTAATTTGGTCCAACTTAAAATATAGGATAGTTTTTATCTCGATTATTGACCGCAATATTCATTATTGCGAATGTTTTTTATGGGACAATAATTTGTAAATTCTATAAGTTTCTGACAGAGGTGTGAGTTAATTTATTGATACAACATTTGGTTATCTAGATTCGGCAACCATCCAGTAGATGGCGTTGTGTTTCGTTAGCCACAGCAATGCATGTGCGGGTCAGCTAGTATTATTAACTATGCCAGTTATTTTTACGAAAAACAGCTTTAAAAATTAACTTAGAGATAATAATAAAAAATTTAATTGTTTCACTTCTTTTGAAGTGTCCCATTTTGTCCGCTGAAAAATTTTCTATTATGAAAAACATTTATTTCGGGGGAGGGGGGGTCCCACTAAATCTCACTTAATCTCACCAAGGGAGGGGGGAGGGGTCTAAATTTTTTTTAAATAGCTCACGTAATTAATGTGTTCCCCCTAACCACGATCGTAATAAACAACAAAACAATAATTATTATTTTGCCTTGTCTAGACACTTGTAAAATGTTTTTGTATAAACAAATAATAAGAACAATGGACCTTATCTGAAGATCATACAAATGCATCATACAAATAAATGTGTTTGAATACTATCGAATACCTGTGATCTTTTTTAAAACGTTTATCTTTTTAGATAAATATACAATATTTGTAATTAGTAATTACCTATCATGTAGCAATAATTGTTTATTATTGAATTTGTGTTTTTTATGCCTTATGAGTTTAGGTTCAGAAGATGAAGCTGCTTGTTGTAGAATTTTTTTTCTAAAATGACTACACTCGTGCCATTTGTGTCACTCCTACAGCTGTATTCTTGGAAACGAAGTTGTTAGTAATATAATCATGATTTGTTTTGGGATATTGTGCCATGATGGTAACTCCTTCTTTAGCCAACATTGTGACACATCCGCCCTGGTGATGGACACTGTAACACTCTCCAACTTATGTTACTTAGTCAACTAAAGAAGGTGATAGCGCAACACGGCATACTACCCCCCAAAACAAATCTTGGTAATACTTTTGGCGGACAATCTCAAATCATATCTTGGAGCTTGTAGGTAATACAGTTATAGTCGTAGTGAGGTTAATAGTTGAATTGTTGTAAAACAAACAAAAAATATGTCAAAAAGAAAAGAAAAAAGTCTCCGTTCAATTGAGTCGTGGTACGGTTTTCCGGGGGTCATGCGAATAAGGCTCATGATCAATTGTGCGGCTCGTTCATGAACGACTCATCGCTACCCCAAAAACCAATTTATCTTGCAGGGGTCGATTATTGGTATCAGAAAAAAAATAACAAAACACTTCTAATTCTAATTGTTCTCGTCGCTTTGTTATTTTCTTCAACTGCTGTTCTTCATATACTCCGACCCCTAACCATTTGCCTCCATTATAGAGTCCTTCCGATTCTTCTCCAATCTTCTTCCAGTCAGTCCATTCCTCGATCAGCTTCTCTGGGTCGCTTCGACTGGGATATCTTGATCATGATTTTAGATCTGTTTTCGTCGTGTCATCTGATGTACTCCACCAACTTCTGTCGGTTTATTTCCTTGTGATCAAGTACAGTTTCTGCACAGTGCACAGTCGAGTTGCTCCACGTAATACCCAGTTATATAAAGCATTTTTACGGCTTTTCAAATAATATCGACGCAATACAATCTTGTATGTTATTTTACTGTTTCAGCAATCTTCTACGTCTAGTTAAAAGTAGGTTAATTATATTGCTAATAACATAATAATAATATCTAATGACTAATAATGAGGAACTGTGCATTTCGTTGTTTCTAGCTGAAGTAAAAAATATGCTAGTAATTGGAAAGCCTTCCACTGTCTTCTGTGATCCTGAAATCGCCCAAACATTCAGCGAAGCCCTCACAGAGCTTAACTATGAAACTGAAGTGGTTGTATTCGGAGAAGAACCACTGGAAGGGCCATTTGTTCCATTTGCAAACTTTCTGCAACCCACTGGAACGGAAGATACCTTTGAGTAAGATAATAGTTTTGATACACAATTAAAAATATCCATCATTTTTCGAACAGAAAATTGGTAAAATGGTTTGTTATTTCTTTTAGAGTGACTGAACTCGACCCCAGTGAAACAATCGCCTTCATCAGCTGTTCAAGTGGAACTACCGGAATGCCTAAAGGAGTTTGTCATACCCACAAGACTTTTGGCCTTGGATTCTTTTTGATGTGAGTAATTAAGATTTTAAAACGTGTTATTTATTAATGAACATTCATCTACAATACGGTGCTTCATCCCAGGGTTTGGTTTGGCCTGCTTCCCAAATGTTTTCTACCAGCTTTGGTATGTAGTCATTTATCTTCAGTCCTTCAGTTCCTCCATTTCAGTTCATCCAATCTCATGCAGTCAGTCTCTGGGTCGCTCTCGATGCAACATCGACAAGGCTTTGATTATTGGTTTCCACACTTAAGTACTTAGGACAGAATCTTACAATAATTCATTCTGAATTGGTTCGTTGTAGATTGTAATTCTGTAAAATGCATTTTTCAGCATAGATGTAAAATCTTCAACTATTTTGGCTTAGATCTTAACCAATTTTATTTTTGTAATACGCAGTTGAGCAGCAACATCATTGTTGTGTATGTGGAAGGTTTTCTTCTTTAATTCTCAGTTCCTTTATTAATATTCCCTTGGGTGTGGTAGCATCCGCTATCACCAAATGGCGAATTTTTATACAGGTATGCATTTTAATTATTTATCAGGTCGCATATTCGCACTCCTAGTAAAGAAAAACCAACATACTTGAGTTTTACGACGATTTATTGGGTGTCCGGTTTGTACAACGTGATGATGTCTGCATTTGCTGGTACCAAAAGGATTAACTGCAAAATACCTTACTCAGTTGACCTCCTTGAAAAGGGCTTGAACAAATACAAGGTACCGATTATTTAAAAATAAAAACTTGCCATAATATGAATCTCAATATAATTCAGCTTGACTACTCAATATCGGTCAAAAATATGATTAGATGAGGTGATCGACACTTCAGTGACTGATTTGTGTGATTTTGTTGTTTTGTTGTTTCGTTTTAGCCCCAAATGGTAATGATAACTCCCGTGGCGATGTGTCAGTTGGTAAAACATCCCAAGTTCCTGGAACTGGACTGGTCCTCTATAAAGATGTTCTTTGTTGTTGCCAGCCCAATTTCCCCTGAAGTACTGGCCAAAATACAGGTAATTTTTGTAAACTGTAACATTTCAATTTGGGAGGCGGATATTGGTACCTTCGCCCCAGTAACCATTTATTGGATAAACAACATTCGCTACGTTTGGTGACTTAACAGGAGTGCCCGGGTTCGTCGATGTCACTTCTTGTGTTATATTCTATGATAGCAACGATCAACATTTACATGCAACGAGAAGATGGCTTCAAACTGTGTCATTCTATAGAAAGCTTTGATAATACAGATAATCTCCTATGTGCACTATGTATATATTAGCCCGGAATGAAAGAGGTCGAAAAAAATCCTTCGAATTTCATCAACCCTGTATTACTAAATGTTGCTACGGATAAATAAATAGCTGTCGAAAAATATTTTTTTCACATATGATCTTCAGGTGGAGCACAGGACATAAAATTTTGAAAAAATTATCGATTCTAGAATTTTTTTTAAATTTAAACTAATATTATTACCAACTTTAACTTTATAATCTGCACTAAAAAATAAAGAATAACAAGAATATATGTTTTAATAATTTCAACCTTCAGTCGTGTCATCTAAATTTGGGGTAGCTCCCGGAATTTCAGGGGAAAGTGTTATTTTGTTTCGAATTTCGGCATTTCTTTTTCCGATTTTATTCTTGCTCGAATATATCCATCGCGTCCTGTACTTCCGCAAAGAGCCAAATTAGCTTCAGTAACCAGCTTCACACCTTTCTCCACAGCCTGTGTGTGACAGGGAAAATTTTAAAAGCTGATATATTATATATATCCTCGCTCATAATTTTGTCCCATAATTCACTGTCACCGTATTTTTTTGCTCGAATATTTGTTTTGTTTTCCAGTCTATCAAATCATAATAATCCTTGGTTTGGAATTTTAATTTTGGAGTCGAGAATGTTCTTACTTTCGTCCTTTTTGCATTTTGTAGGGTTTTAAGAATTCTTCTTACGGCAAACTCTTTTATATGTTGTCTTTCGTCTTGTAGCATACTTAATAAAATATTTTTCTGGCTCGGAAAGCAAAATGTTCTTCTGTAATTGTTTTCCTGTGGTACTTGTTATCATGTTTTTCTTGCACAATGGTCGTGTCTTTCCGACCATCAAAATATAACCCACTTATTTTACCGTCAGAACTCCTGAAGCTCGTAATCTGCGTTCTATGCAACTCTTCTCGAACTTTTCGGCGCTCGCATTGTAATTTACTTATATCTATTACTTTTGTGGGATCTTGCTTAGAAATAAAATCAACATCTTGAAGAACTGCACCTGCGATGGTTGATGCTGATCTGTTTGAGACATCAGTCCTGTCACAGGCAGTGGCAAGATTTTGTAATCGATGGCTCATCTGATTTTTTTGAGTTTTCGAAATGCTAAATTTGAAAAAAAGGTTTTTTACTCCGCCCTAATGCATATAGATACTTACAATTTCATATATCATTTTTATGTAAAAGCCTTTTTAGGCGTATATAAATAAATAAATAAAAAGTATCATTGAAGAAGAACAATAATAAACTAAACGAAATTATGAAAAAGAAAAAGACACAGAAAAATAAAAGATAACGGTCGCAACTGGGACTCGAACCCAGAACCTCTCGTCTTACCGAGACAGACGCCATTCCAATTAGGCCACTGCCACAAATTATTTGAAAGTCATATTTGTCAATCTCATATTTACAGCTACCTTTTTCATTGGAAACAAGTGTTCTATGAACGTGATTGTTACCTAGATAGTGTCTCAGATAAATATATCCGATTTTATTTATGTGGAACACCTTGGAAGGCCTTTTTGTAAATGTCTCATGAATATTCAATTTTTATAAGAACAACTCTCTTTTTATATCTTTTGAAGGTTATTCCCGTAATTGTAATATTATATTATTGAAGAAGAAGATAACACTAATAATCTAAACGAAAATAGACACAGAAAAATAAAATATAACGGTTGCAACTGGGACTCGAACCCAGAACCTCTTTTTGTATCTGTTGTGATTATTGAGAAATTTTATTGTTATGTGATTTTTGAGAAGATATCTGTCGTATGCTTAGTATGCTTTATGCCTTCTTCTTTTAAAAAATATTGACTCTTGAAAGTATCTCTTATAAATGGACATATAATAAACCTCCGGTTGTTCCACCAATATTTCCGAAGAAATAGAATTTCAACTGAAGTAGGTTCAGTCTAAATACCTAATTACCATATTCATTTAATTGATAACAATGATGACATTTCAGAAACAACTACCAAATGGAATGATGACTAATGCTTACGGCATGACAGAGATAGGAGGAGTGAGTTCCAATCCTGAGGGAATACCAAATTCCGTTGGAAAAATTTACCCTTGGGTTCATTGGAGGGTAAAAGTCTCATTTATTTTTCACACTTTATTAAAATTTGGTAAATATATAGTAAATAGTCTTTGAAATATTAAGAAAAATTTATGGTTCGCGAAAGTACACAAGCAATATGAATATTAACAAATAGTTTTGTTAATTAAAAAAATTTAATCATTATTGTTAGCCTTTCAAGAAAGGCTAACAAATACAATATTTCATCGGTGATTCAATCCAATAAATTTTCATTTACAAAAATAAATTTTCTTTTTGGTTCAGTATTTTGATCTCAAATCGAAAATTAAGATATGTATGAAATGGGCCGAAACGGGCTTCGCAAACGTTCCTCTTAAGTCTTAAGAGGAATATAAACACCAGAAATAATATTTGATTTCTTAACCCTTTAAAACTCCGCATTTTTTGGTATTATCTGCGCTAGGAAAGTGGCGCCAAAGATGTTTTTATTTTTTTATGAATAGTGAAAGTTAGTCAATCAATCGAGTCAAAAATAATCTTAGCGATAAAGGGGTAGGTACCTATTTTTAAAAAGTTGTTTCTTATATAACTTATATACTTATACTATTATTACTTTGCGCTTATATTTTTTGTAATAAATTAATAATTTTATTTTAATTCCATTGAACTGAAAAGGTAGGAAAAGCTTCAATGTATCCGTAACAATTTTTTTCATATTCATAATGTAAACCGATTTGTAGTAAAGATAAATCTAAATATTTTTTTTTAACTTAAAGAGTTAAACCTCAAATTATAATATTTTAATTAATGAAGATAATATTAGCGAAATTCAATCGAAAATCCGAAACAGAAAAATCTGAAAAAGATACGGATACATCTGGGACTCGAACACAGGACCTCTGGCAATCCGGGCCAACGCGCTATCCACTGCGCCAACGTATCCCTATCAGATTCGGTCATTTTTAACTGTATCATACTTCGACTGAGAACCATTTTCGGTTGACTTTCGCTAATATTATCTTCATTAATTAAAATATTATAAATCTAAATAGTCATTTGGCATATAACTTATTCGTTTTTTTACTTAAATTTTTTTTTTAGGTTGTCGATTCTGAGACAGAACTTGCTGTTGGACCAGATCAAATTGGCGAACTTCGATTGAAATCTCCTTGTTTATTCCATGTAAGTGATAGTCTGACGTCTGACGTCTGACGTGCGTTGAGAATCGCCTGAAAAATAAATAAAAATATAAGTAGGTTAGATTTTTATTTTTAAAGATTAAATTTGGTATTTTAGAGCTATTTGGAGAATCCGGTTGCCACAGCAGAAGCCTATGATGAAGATGGTTGGTACAGAACTGGAGACCTGGTGTACTTTAATGAAGATAAATACATCTTCATTGTGGACAGACTCAAAGAAGTTATGAAATTCAGGAGTTTCCAGGTTTGTTTTCCATCTTACAAATTACCTAACTAACAACATCATTGACGGCCCTAGATTTTTTTATTTTTTTTATTAAGTTAAAAGAAATATACATATTTCGCTTTGTTAACTTAATACATTGATAACAACATAATATTATTTGTATCATTGATAACATTGATACAAATAATATTAATAATGATGGTTTACTACCTAACACATTTTTTTAAGTGAGAACATGTTGGTTTTGCTCATTAATTTTGAGAGCAAACAGTTTTTTTTTAAATACATTTATTTTATTTTCGGTTGTCAGGCTATCTATCAAGAAGGAGATTATATATGTTTATACCCTCATAGCCTATGTTTCTTTTGCCACACTCTGGTTTTGTTGAATTTGTGTATAATTTATTACTTATTACGTTGTCTTGTGTGGTGTTCATGTACTTGTGATGTTTTTCATAAATGTAGTATTTTTGTGTATAAAGCCATTTTGAATTTTGTAGATTAATAAGCATATGTTGTATTCGTACAGTTTTCTGATTTTCATTACGTTAGTTTCTTTGTATACTCTTTTGGTGGGGGTATCTGGTCTATAGTTAAAAAGTTTTTTTATAACTTTATTCTGAATTATTTGAATTTCGTTTAAGAATGTGATATTTGTGTTTCCCATATTTCTATGAGGTAATTAAGATGGGAATGAATTAAACTAAAGTATAATCCTCTCTTTACTTGTATTGGTAGAAGATGGGCTATTCTACCAAATACACCAATTAGTGGGATATTTTTTTCTTTTACTTTTTGTATGTGGTGTTTAAAAGACAAGTGTTTATCGATATAAAGTCCCAGGTATTTTTCACTATCTGAAATTTGTAGGTTTATTCCTGCTAATTGCAAAGGTTTATGAGACGGCGTTTTTCTTTTTTGTGAACTTAAGATCATGTAATTAGTTAATAGTTAATAAATTTTTAATCAGCCCTCACCTGCAGAATCACCGCGGACGATCGAAAATACCCTAGTATGTCAATTCGATTTTACGATATTGACTAA
This sequence comes from Limnephilus auricula, assembly GCA_951813805.1. Classification (NCBI taxonomy): domain Eukaryota; kingdom Metazoa; phylum Arthropoda; class Insecta; order Trichoptera; family Limnephilidae; genus Limnephilus; species Limnephilus auricula. The sequence goes on from OX638404.1 coordinate 16,218,989, forward strand.
ATTCATCGTCTACAAATGATAAGAAATATTACGACCGACGATTGACAAATTTTATTGCGGCCTCTTGAGTGTCATTCATTATGCAAAATAACTGGCTTATTAATGATACGAGGTGAACTTAGAATTTGAAGAAATTGAATTAATTAATTCACTTCAAATGCAATCAATTTATTCCATTCGTTCTTGGAGAAACGATATTGGTTGAAATATAACTAAAGACATCATTCACTAATTAATTCATATTTAGTGTCAAAAAGTACATGCCAACTGAAAAGTTAGTACATATTTCATTTTGAAATTGTCGATTTATTAGTATTTTTAATTTTTACGAAGCCGTTTGACATTTCGGAATGTAAATACATTGACAGAAATGCCAGCGTTGCCATCATACATCCATTTCTTATATATTCCCTGTCAATATCGGTCTGGTTATCAACAGTGCAACCGTGCTCGGGAAATCGGAATAAAATCATGGGTATTTACACCGATCGATTCAATATTGTTAAGATATCGATTTCTTGTGCTACACCCGCCTATTCTATTCTATGATCTATTTCATAGACTCTATAAATAGATCCGTGAAAACCATGAACCCAATTAGGTTCATGGTGAGAACAGTACTTTTCGGTATTGTATATATAATATTATGTATATGTATAATAGACTTCATCTTTGATTCTATAAATTGACAGACTCACTGAATAGATCAGGTGAGAACGCTCCATTTATTGTGCTACGCGACTAACAAAGTCTAAAGGCCGGTTTCCTGTGACCGTTTTCACAAACAACACCTCAAACATTAGGCAGGGCCTCAAGTTTTTTGTTTTCTGTTTTGTTTACAGAATGAAACATGAGAAACTCATGTCTTTTGTTTACGGAAAGCAAAAACATTGTGACCCCAACCCGACCCCATCAACAAAATGTTTAGATGTTTTTGTCGGAAGAGATCGACCTTAACTTGAGGGAAAAGTTATGGCCTTTCTATTTCGCAAGAAGATAACTACCGAGCATTGCTCATTCCTTGGCACCTTGATGGTTGGCCATTTTCAAAACAAAAATCTTAGTAAAAATTCATAGAAATTGCACACACATCTTCAAATAAATGCCTTCCATGTAGATTTGAATGGAAATCAATGTCGCCACTGACGCAGTAGGTACCCTTTGATTATTAGATCGAGACAGCCTATCGACGTTACCTATGTACCTACTCTGTCTTAAATCATAATCGCCGTAAGTACATTTGATTAAAGATTTGTACTGAGAGACCGATTTTTCTGAATTGTTTAAACGTGTGTATTTCAGATACCTCCGGCGGAGTTGGAGTTTGAGATAATGAAGGTGCCGGGGGTGGTGCAGGTGGCTGTGATAGGCCGGCGTCACCCCGAGGACGGGGAGCACCCCATGGCCCTCGTGCAGAGGATGGAGGGATCCACGGTCACCGCCCAGATGATTAAGGACGCTGTCAAAAGTAAGATCAATCCCCACCCGCCTTCGCCAAATATTTGTTATTATTAGAATAGTGTAATGTGGCTTTTTCCATAGTCAATGTTTAGAGAACTGAAAAAATCTTATTTGTGATTCGTCATTTTTACACAAAATTGGTTTTCTCTGACCTTTTTAAATAATACATCCAAATGTTTATTTGTCTAACACATTTGAATAGCCAATAGAAAGTAGCTAATTTCACACCAAAATAGCAGCACTCATTTTTCGAATAAAAAAGCATTAACAAATAAAACTAATATAAAAAACGCTATTCCGTCATTTCTTTTGCAGCAAAACACCAAAAAGTGATGTTAATTTTGTTGCTAAATAACTCCACTTTTACAAAAACTATAAAATAAAACAAAAAAATAATACGAATTGGTCAAAATAACACAAATTTTCAAAATCTAGTCAGCTGCAGCATTCCACTCTAGAGGTCTAAAAGGCTAGAAAGGATTATTTATGCAACCCAGTAAACAAGCAATATGCCAAAAAATATGTTTAGATCTGTTTGTTTTCCCTCAACCCCTTCCGCCTCCCCTCCGGCAACCCGATGCTCACCTTTTCCTCACGGTCTTCGGGAGCATTGCCGTCTCTCCCGAATCGTTTCTTCGAGGGACAATCAAAAAGCCGACTAAAGGGACTTCAGGTTTCATCTGCTTTCGTGCCGATCTCCATGCTTTTTCTCATTAGGACTGCCCGGCGGTTTGTGGAAAGAATTTTTCTATTGTATTATGTTACTGTAAGTACTTTCACACTTATAATAATGACAATATAATAACTTTGTTTTAATTTGACTTTATTACATATATTTTTACATATGTTTCGGTTCGACCTGAACCTTCATCAGGGGTGCATAAAATATATTGAACATAATACAGAGATAAGTGTATTTAATCGTTAAAAATGAATAAAGTCAATTTTCTAAATAAACAGTTAGATTTGTCAAACACCCTCATTTAATAAATATTTCCATTACCCCCCAACAAACACAAATTAATCAAATAAAATTTATTTACCCACGCCGAGTTTGAACCCGCGACTTTCAGATTGGGAGTCGGGAGCCTTACTCCTCGACAACGAAGGCCGTTGAATTGAAATTTTTGTAAGTCGATGAGTGATTTGGGCACCTTCAGAAAGGCTCACAATGATTGTAAATGTGAGAACTCTCAAACACTAATGACCAAATCAGTGTTTGATAGATCTCAGAGTCTTATTTTCCGCTAAAATATAAAATGCCTTCTTTAAACAGGACTGCCCTAATATCGATCTCAAATACGGATTTTTAATGATAGCAAGGTGGATGGTATCGATAGGGATAGTATTATTAGATCTCGCCAAAACTGTTCAGTTATCGGCCAGTAAGACTGTACACAGAACGACCACAAGTGCCGAAAGAAAAATATTATGACCTGAAAAAAATTTTCATCACGGTGGTGAAGTTGCATGATTCTGAGTTGTCATAGAACCAATGAATATGTGTAGGTGTAATACTGTTCAGTATTTTACTGTAAACAAAACACAATTCTACCAATTTTTGTTAAAAAATATTTAATTATTTTTTAAAAGTAGGCCGTTTTGTATGATATACAAAACATCGTAAGCGACAAAGATTGAAAAATATGTACCGGGCAAAACAACGTAACCGCCATTTATCGCCAAAGCAGCGCCAATTGAACTATTTCCATAATGTAAGACGGAAGGTATAAATAAAATAAACATTATCTAAAAAGTTGGGTACCATAATAACATTACTTAAAAAATGAGAAGAAAAAAACTTCTCCCGTAAAATTCTGTTTTTGTCGGTTACGATCTTTTGGCGATCATGGCTCGATGTAATAATGTGAAATAAAAACAAAGTTATTATATTGTCATTATTATAAGTAATTATATATACCCACAAAGTGTTTTCTATATGTGAAAAATTACTTGCCACAGCTTACTAACCCCGTATGCATGGATATGGTCTAGAGTCGTTCAAAATAAATGTAGCTTCAATTTTTTTTTAAAGTGCGGCAATGAAGGTAGCCACACGTTTCCTCATAACGCCATTGGGAAAGCGTGGGGTCCCCTCCAATGTTTATTTTTCCGAATAAAGTAATAAAGTCAAATAAAACATAAAAATGTAAACTGCAGACCGACGATTTTGTCATTCTCCTCAAAAAGAGGAAAACTTTGGTTTCCAATATGAACAAGACATAACAATCATGTTTTCTCTTTTTTTCAGATGCCCTTTCAGATAATAAATCTCTTAGAGGCGGAGTAGTATTCTTGGACAGTTTACCAGCCACTCCTTCGGGGAAGGTGGACAGAAAAAATCTCAAGAAAATGGCCCTTGAACTAACAGGAGAATAAACACATGGCTCATACTGTGTAACTTTACTTTTGGAGTGACATACTGACATATAAATGTTTTCTTCCTCGTCTTAACGTAACTTGTAACCACACTGTTAGTCAGATGTTTGAAGAAGTATCTCATTTTACTTCTGCCATCTATTGATAAAATTTCAAAGCCCATGGTTGCTCTGGCCCCCTAGCATAATCGATCGACATGGATTTATATGAAAACTATCGGTAACTTCTCATCATTCCCTAGGACAACTGCGGATCGCCAGTTGATGTCGAATATATTCAGGACACTTAGTGATTGTGAACTGTCACTTTTTCGTTAGCGATCTGCGGTCATGCTGAGAAGTTACCGAAAGTTATTCTATTAATCGTTATCGATCGAGTGTGCTAGATGCCTTGGAATGGCAATTTTTATTATTATTATTATCTAAGTATGTATGTAATTCTGATAAAATAGATTATTGATATGATGTACTTTCACTCTTGGTATGCTGCCGCAAAATATTTTCGCCGTGCGCTATCTGATTCTATCTTTGTCATGTCATGTTTTTTCTTGTTTTTTCCAAAATGATGTTTTTGTAAATTGTACTGTCTTATCAGATAATGAATTTATATATTTATAAAAATAGTATACAATTTATCATAACATGTAATTTCCTTAGAATAGCTAGTTAGATCCAGAGAAATGATTTTTTTAATGTATCCTTAAGGATACGCCGGCATTTGAAATGTTCAGGAATCATGTTTAAGATGAAAATAAAAAGGAGATAAATAATTCTCTTTGCCAAGTAATAATATTTATTGTGTTTTGTAGTTTTTGAAGTACATTAAGAAGCTATTTATTTATTTTTACAAAAATTAGTAAAGATTAATAAGGTTAATAATTTTTGGATCAATAATTTTTGGATCTTGAACACTGGGTTGGATGGGGTTTGAAAGAATCATAAAATATTCTATTAAAACTGTATCAAAAATACTCGCAAAATGGAATTTTTATATTTGTTAAGAACTAAATACTCGTATGGTTTTTAGTTTGTGAAAATGACGTGAACTCGTGGGAAAATATCGTTGTGAGATCAGAATAAAGGTCCTCGGTGGATGCAAAACTATTACATGGTCTTTGCAATATCAGTAACAGTATATTTTATATATTTAGTCATTTTTAATGCAACATGGTTGTTTCAACAAGCCTAATTGTGTATCGTGGTCTGTGCTGTATCTTCCGCTCTGGAACGTGCCGCAAATATACTATATATTATTTTTAATTAAATATTTATGAAATAACACAATTAATCAAATAAATTTTATTTGTGCACACCGGGTTCGAACCCGAGACCTTCGGTTTGGGAGTCGAGAGTCCAGCCCCTCGACCACGCCGGCCATATAAGGGGTGGATAGGAATCTAAGGGGAAGTGTGTCCAGGAGTGACGGACGTATGAATCCATTTTTCCCACTGTGTTGCAAGGTGATGGGTTGAAAGAGAACGGCTGGAGAAATCAAAAGGTCTCCCTCAACCAGTATCACCCGATCCCAATTATTCCCTTCTGGAGCAAATGAAACTATGTCATCCCTAATTGGGGAATGTTGTGAGGCTAAATGTGGGGAGGGGAAGAAGATGGATATGGAGAGGAGGAAGGTGGGGAAGTACCTGGCTATTCAGATATGGTCATAAAATACAGCGAAAGTCATTTCAAGCAACATATCAATTCTGAATTATGGTCTTACACCAGGGAAATGAATCTCACCCATCCGCCGCCAAGACCTAGACAAACCTCAACCTATAAACCCGGGCACCACTACTAAGTCACCAAGCGCAGCGAACCTTGGGGTGACCCATGGCAGGGGTGTTAGTTGTCCAATAAATGGTTCTGGGGGCGGCGGTACCCATCCCATAAACTGAGAGGCGGATAGGGATATGGATAAGATTAAAATTTATTATTTTTAAATTATTATGACGAAGAAACCATTGTTTTTGAAACATGTTGATAATTTTGGAAAAATAAGTGGTGTTTTACAAAGTGATTTATTTTCATTTAATTAAAATGACGCCACAAAGTGAATTTGGGAAGATTGAAGAAGTAAATAAAATTTACTTGCGCACGACGGGATCTGACCCCGCGACCTCAGGATTAGGCAAAGAAATAAATAATATTCATTCGCAAATCTCTTGAGCAAAGTATCTACAATACTATATTATTTTGTTGTGTGTTAAAAACTGCACGTCCTGTAACAAGAAAAAGAGGGAACCTACATGAGCAGACTTGTGCAAGTCGCGTTGGGGAGAAATTTGTAGTAATCATAGGTATTCATATTCACAGAATAAAAAGAAGAAGAAAAAATATAAATTCGGCCGGCGATATTTGCTTTTGACGACATGTGTGACGTATTGGGGGGGGGAGCGGGAGGGCTAGTAGTTAGCTACACATGCACGCATACCTACCCATGGATAAATCGCTTGCGAGTCCAGCGCGACAGGGATCGAAGATTTGCTTCCAAATACCAACCGAGGAAATTCGCCGAAGACCGCGTTCACTCTTAAGGCACCCATGGTCTTAAAAAACAAATACAACAAAGTGGTTATATAAGTTTGAAAGCACAAATAAACATCCACTTTTCAGAGAAGTTTTTTTAACAAAGGCACATACCGTGCATGTTTTTAATGAAAGTTATAATAATAATATAATTTCATTTTACGGTGAATCACAAATTAATCAAAGTTGATCAACTTTGTAATGATTTGAATACATAATTAATTTAAAAAAAGTTTAAAACTAAGATCAAATTAGAAGAGATAAATATTAGAGGATGAGTGAAAATATGTAAATATCTTTGATTGTAACTTTAATAGAAGGTATGGATAATATATTATAATGTATAAAGAAGAATACATTAAATTGTGTTGCATCTTTACTAGGCCAACATAACAGCTATAGTATCACTGTACTTAATCCATTTTATTTCCTAAGATACATTTTAAACAAATCCACATTTTCATTTCGATGAAAAACCACGTTTGTGTCTCGGGACCTTCAGACGTCATCCTTCTTCTCCAGCTTCAGGTCCACATATTCGGGGGAATACCTGTGGAAGCGACAACATACATTCATTAGACACTACCTACAATAAAATATTAAGTTGAGAACTTGGGAAATATCCAACAAAAAGTTCAATTTGAAATATACTCGTTCATGTAAATTAACATTTCATTGACATAGCATAAAAGCATTTTCCCTTTCCCTAGCAAAGGTTGTAGAATCGTCTCAAAAAAAAAACAAAAAATTAATATTAGACATTTACAAGAATGCATTTATTTTAACAGGACAGGACAGAGTACAAAACAATGTGATAAGTTAATCAAAATAATGGGTTAGGTTAGGCTAAATCAGATTAGGTTTGGTGTGTTGTTTGTTGGTTCTTTTTCATCAATGTTTTGTCAGCGTTTGGTATTGTTGTGGAACTGAGTTTTTACGTCATGAATGCATATTATAATAATTAGTAAGTTTATTATCAAGGAAAGTATTTCTTAGTTATGTTCTTGTCGTAGTAATAATAGACCGGGATCCTCGCTACACAAACCCTACGTCATCAATTACACGGATGAAACTACTTTGTAGTGAGAATGGGCTTTTAGTAAACCTTAAAAAAGCGCAAAAAAGGTTCCGCGCAAATTACATCATCGAGTACACGAACGGGAATGGTTTCATACGTTTCATATGATAAAATTACATGGAAAAAATTATGAAAAAAGCAGACCTCAACCGGCAGCATGGCACCTTCGCAGGCAGCTTATAGTTCAGCGACTCTAAGCGCATCCCATCTCTCCACCCATAAGTTGTTAACAATTTTTTTTAAGCACACAAAATTCACCTTGTGCTATACCAGATCGGAATTCTAAACCGGCCTGGTAGTTAATACCTCAAGCAACTCCTCTCGAGCGTCCATTATGATCTGGCAGTGCCACAGAATGTGCATGGCCGTTTGGTTTTCCTCGCCACAGGTGCATCCTGCATGCCGAGAGAGACTGAGGTTGAACAATCTTCTCCTAAATTCTCCATATTGTTCGGTTAACATGAGGTAGGCCCCTTCTATCCTAGCTCTGAGTGGAAGAAGGAGTGAGACCATCTCCCCTTTATCAACCTCTCCCATCTACTCTACCATTCATCAAGACACGAGAATGGTCCGAGGAAACAGGTTGAATAGCTGATTCAACTACAAAATAAACAAACTTAAAGCGTGCGTTACTTAGTCTTAGGCGGCAGTCGGTCTGCAAAATAATACAATTTTTTTTAAGAAGGTTAAGAAACGCTGGTACATATCATCCCATTGAAGAATTTCTTGGTCTGCCGACCAGCAGCCTGGCAGGTTTTTGTGTACGGATTTTTAAAGTATTTTTAATATTTTTAAACTATTGTCACTATCTTTATTATTATTTTTATTTCAATATGGTTTTAAAAACTTAGAATGCCAGATTTAAAAACAAAATAAGAGGATATGATAAAAAAAAAAAATTTGAGTGTTCCGAGTGTACCCATCGGTCGGGCGAGCCTTTCGATGCGAAAAAAGTTACGAAACCTGCCGCGGTGCTCCTCACCGCTGTCGCGTGCCTATAGTATTAAACATATATATAATAAAAATAGTCCTTTTAAGATTGCCTAATAGTCCATAGGGGTTGGAAGTTCGAACAACCGCCGTGTAACTGCCGTAAGAGCTGCGTTCGTTCAGAAAAGACGGAAACGGCCGAACCTGTGCGTTCCATATCGGTTTCGCGTGCTCAGTTGCATCGAATACACGAATGAAACTAATATATCGCTGTACTCCGCTTTCATACAATCGTGCACGACTATGTATGAAGTCGAAGATAAATTAATTTGAGATATATAAGTGATTACTTGATGTTTGATGTTATAAATACATATTTTTGAGATACAGCCCGTCCACAAAGGCGTACCCTCTGGAGTAAGTAGAAGGAACATCAACCAGACCAAGTCTTGTACTATCGTGCTTTTTTTATGATGGAAAATTACTCGGAATATATTCTGTAGGCATTAATGCAGTTAGATTCTTGGGCTGTATACCGCTCATGTAAAACAATCCTATTACGAGTATCTCACGTAAAACTAATTTTACAGTAGACAAAAAAAACTATCTTAAAATTTTAACTGAATTTCTCATAAGTTGTTTGATAGTTGTTTCGGCAAATTGAGTTGCAATAGATTTGATTGCAATTTAGCAATGTTTCGATTAAACAGAAATTTAAAACTTATCGCCATCTACATAATGATGTTATGTTTAGCGACCTGATTACGAAAGTTACACAACGTGGTGCAACTCCTTACAATAAATATCTATTATGGTTGATGATAAGCCTATGGGTGTGTGTGTGTGATGTCACTCGGGGTAGATTGGCCCATTGATATTATTACATGTGATAAAATAACATAAGGCACACAATAACAGCCCAATTGCATGACTAAAAGATTAGAACTCTCTATTATAAAATAATATTGTATTATGTATATATTATTGTCTCTTCGGTTTGGTCACTGATTTCGTACCGATGTACAAGTTGCCAGGAGGCTTTATTTAAATAACAGTCATAAATTCACTTTTCAAAATGGGTGGTATGCCTGATGAAGTCATCCAGAAGTTTATGGAAAAGTTGGATCTGCATGTTGGAAAAATTGCTCTGAAGCGGTTGAAGTCCTTTGGAAATGGGATTAATCAGGTATGTATGTGGTTTCAATAATATTTACCTGTTCTTCTTCTTCTTTCGTATGGTGGGGGGGTTAGAGGGGGACATCTAGGTCTGCGAGCCAGTCCAGGGCCTCAGGCGTCGCCCTGTGGACCTCATCAATACCTGTTGATTTGCTATTTTACATCAAATCAGTTGACATCCCTATTATTTTATAGTGTGTACGGGGTAATCATGAAAAACTATTTTTTAAATTTGTTCATGTAAGTTTTTTTAGATATTTTATCACTGTCTCCAAATACGTGCTTAAATTTGTCAAAACATATTTCTCTTGAATAAATTTATGAATTTAATTATTTCATGATTTCTTAATTAAGTAAGTATTAATTATTTATATAACGATTAATTAAAATATTATTTTTATTTTAATATTTTAATTAATGAAGATAATATTAGCGAAAGTCAATCGAAAATCCGAAACAGAAAAATCTAAAAAAGATACGGATACATCTGGGACACGATGTATCCCCACGATGTCCCAGATGTATCCGTATATTTTTCTGATTTTTCTGTTTCGGATTTTTGATTGACTTTCGCTAATATTATCTTCATTAATTAAAATATTATAATTTGAGGTTTAACTCTTTAAGTTAAAAAAAAATATATATATATTAAATGTTTGTTTCATTAGTAATCTTGACATTTGTCACGAAAATAAACTCAATACTTCACAAGAACTTTTTTGAAATATTATTAAATTCAAAATTTGTCATGAATTTATAGCGGAAATTTGTCACAAAGTTAACATCCAAATTTTGTCATGGAATTATTATGAGTCACCAAATTAAAATCGAAATTTATCGCAAAACTAATTCTGTTAAATGACGACTTCCTCGCTTTCAGATAGAATTGTCTACCGACCTGGTGGAGACCCACGCCTCCGTGTGGCTCCGCAGCGTCAGGGTCGCCCAGGAGCTGAAGAGGCGAGGAGTAGGCCTGAACGACAAGCTGGTCATCTGCGCACCCACGCACAATGACGTGAGCATCCCCATTCTGGCTGGACTGTACATCGGATGCGCTATCTTTCCACTTTCTATGACCATGACCAAAAGTAATCCATTTTTTTAAATGAGTTTTCCACAGTGTTTCCAATTTCTCAAAGCCAGTTGTAACACCGATAATGGGGAAAATTGGAAGGCGATTGGTTGAGAGGGTCCGGAAAGAGAGGTCAAAAAGGTTTTCCTCAACCAGTCTCTCCCGATCTGGCCCGCCATGCAGTCGGTGGGCATCCGCCGCCAAAACTAGACAAACCTCACCCCATGAACCCGGGCACCTCTGCTAAGTCACCAAACGTAGCGAACCACTTGGGGTGACCTACGGCAGGGGTGCTTTTTGTCCAATAAATGGTTCCCGGGCGGCGATACCCATACTGATTTACATACTGAAAAACTGATACAAAATTAAAGCAATTAAAAAACAAAATCGAAGCAACAAAATTTAAAATTAAAGCAACAAAATTTAAAAAAACTGATACAACACTCTGGCGGCTAAAACTGGAACCACCCATTGTTCACTGAAAAAATTCCGCAGTAGTTATATACGGGATCGCCCGTCATAAAAGTATTTTTGGTTCGGAAACAATTTTACAAAACGCCCTTTCGCTTTTGGGCCTCGGTTCGCACGCGAATAGCGACCGCCAAACAATCAAGTTTAGAACAGTTTATATTTTGGCAAGACAACGAGCTCACGGCTTTTGAGGTAGGTCAAGAATGAGAAAAAATGATTTTAGGCTTTAAAAAATCAGGCACCGATGTGTTTTGAAGTCGTTTATTTGAAAACAATATCAAGTCCGAATGGCCGAATTTTTTTGAAAAATAACGATTACAAGGGATTCCGGAAATTTATTCATTGGTCGTTATAATGGCATAAACTATATCATGATAAAAATGTGACGTCTTAAAAAAATCAAGAAAATTGCAAACAGGGCTCACCAGTATATACATAGAAACCTTCGTGGGCGTGTTCACAACAACTCACCAAATTTGCATCGCATCAGTTGAGTATTATAGGAAATAATTTTATAACGCCAAAGCTCGAGCTTTTATAATGCCAGGGCATACATTAATTATGTGAGCCAAAAATAGGGGGGGGGTCCAGTAAAATCTCACCAAATCTCATCATACCGAGGGGGGTCAATAAAAATCTCACGTCAACTGAGTATATATTATTATAGAGATAATAAAAATAAAAATAAATTGTTTCACTTCTTTTGAAGTGTCCCATTTAGCCCGCTCAAAAAATGGCTATTATAAAAACATTTATTTCAAGAGTAAGAAAAATATCTCACGTGAGGGGGGGGTCCCACTAAATCTCACTTAATCTCACCAAGGGGTGAGGAGTCTAAATTTTGGAAAAACTGCTCACGTAAATAATGTATGTCCCCTTAGTCAAAAAATTTCAAAATACAATATATTTCAAAATTTTTAAAATTTAATTTTTAAAAAAAATTCAATATTCAAAAAATTTCTAATTTCAAATTTCTAAAAATTAAAATAAAAACAAGTAGGGAAACACTACCTGCTTCATCCACATCAAACATCAAATCGCATAGTACTTTTACCAATTAGTCGCCTGCAACAGGCAAACAGCTTTTAACCGCTTGGGCACATAAGCTTGTTTTCACAACAATTTAACGTAGGTAGACATAGGAATGACATATGCCCAGGACCTGAGTTATTAAAATATTAAAGTTTGTAAAATCAATCAATCAACCGGTCAGTGGCTGAGTGGGTATCGCGTTTGGGTCCCAGGCAGGCGTTCCGTGTTCGATTCCTCGGCTGGCTAAGTTCTCCATCACAGCACAAGCAACATCTTCCGCTTAGCTCAAACTTGCAAAGATCGATTAGTGATATCAGAAAAGAACAAAATATTTGTAATTCACATTGTTATTTTTACGTTATCATTAATATGTGTTGCCTCCTTCATCTACTGTTCTTCATATACTCCGGTCCCTAAACATATATCTCCAGTCTGGAAACCTTCCGATTCTCCTCCAATCTTCTTCCATGCAGTCAGTCCATTCATCGATCAGCCTCTCTGGCTCGCTTCCACTTGGATATTTTGGTTATGATTTCCAATGTCCTATCACCTGACGTGCTCCACCAACTTCTGTCGGTTTACTGTTGTCTCCATCTAGTTCCTTGTGAAGATGCCGCATTTGCCTCTGCACAGTGCACAGTCCAGTTGCTCCACATCATGCCCAGTGAAACCGTCCCAGTTTCATAAAGCACTTTTACAAATAATATTGACGTTATACAATCTTGAATGTTATTCTACTGTATGTATCAGCAATCTTCTACGTCTAGTTGAAAGCAGTATAATTATATTGCTAATAACATAATAATTAATATCAATGACTAATAATGAGGAACTGTGCATTTCGTTGTATCTAGCTGAAGTAAAAAATATGCTAGTAATTGGAAAGCCTTCCATTGTCTTCTGTGATCCTGAAATCGCCCAAATATTCAGCGAAGCCCTTGGAGAGCTTAACTATGAATCTGAAGTGATTGTATTCGGAGAAGAACCACTAGAAGGGCCATTTGTTCCATTTGCAGACTTCCTGCAACCCACCGGAACGGAAGATGCCTTTGAGTAAGATAATAGTTTTGATATGCAATTAAATAAAAATATCAGTTTTCGTACAGAGACCTTGGTAAAATGGTTTGTTATTTCTTTTAGAGTGACTGAACTCGACCCCAGTGAAACAATCGCCTTCATCAGCTGTTCAAGTGGAACTACCGGAATGCCTAAAGGAGTTTGCCATACCCACAAGACTTTTGGCCTTAGATTCTTTTTGCCGTGAGTACCTAATTAAGTTTTTAAAACATACTCGTATTATTTATTAACGAACATTCATCTGCAATACGGTGCTTCTTCCCAGAGTTGGATTTAAACTCCTTCGCAAATGTTTTCCACCAGCTGCGGTCTCTAGCCAATTTATCTTCAGTTAAAGCCCCAATACAGTACTCGCGAAGTTGATCAATGTTGATGAAGAAGTGAACAGAGTAGTGTAGTGAGACGCATCGTGTTCGAACTTCGGAACACTTCGAGTCCTTTGACTCGGAAAAACTCGCAAAAACTCGAAAAACCGACAACGAGGTTGCACGAAGCGAAGTGAAGTTCGTTTCTACTTTATCGTACTTGATTAACCTCGATCAACTTCGTAGTAGTGTATTGCGGCCTTAAGGTCTTTCCATTTTAATTCTGTAATTCTGAAAACTGCATTTTTCAGATATAAAATCGTTAACTCTTTTGGGTTAGACACCATGTCTGAATCACCGATTTTATTTTTGTAATACTGACCTTTGGAATAACACTGTTCCATCTGTTGCGGAAACGTCATGCGATAATGAGATCTATAGTAAGCTACCTTAGAGTTCATTATCGCACGACGTTACTGCAAGAGAAGGAACCTTATTATTCCAAAGGGTCGATACGCATTTGGCCAGTTACATTATTGTTGTTTGCTCCTTTTGCTCTCATTTCCTTTGTTAGTATGGTAGCATCCGCTTTCACCAAATGACGAATTTTTGTACAGATATGCGTTATAATTATTTATCAGGTCGTATATTCGCACTCCCAGGCAAGAAAAACCAACATACTTGAGTTTTTCAACAGTTTACTGGATGTCCGGTTTGTACAACGCGGTGATGTCTGCATTTACTGGTGCCAAAAGGATTAACTGCAAAATACCTTACTCAGTTGACCTCCTTGAAAAGGGCTTGAACAAATACAAGGTACCAATTATTTATAAATAAAAAACATGCCAGAAAAATAACATTTTTTAATAACTCAGGTACGCGGCATACGTCATTCCTATGTCTACCTAGCTTATGTGTCCAAGCGGTTAAATATTTGTATTTATTGTAGTCGCGTTAACTGCATGATTGCGAATGATAAATCAATTTTACAATTCAGCCTGACTACTCAATTTCTGAGAAAAATATGGTTATATGAAGTCACCAATACTTCAGTGCCTGATTTGTTGTTTTGTTTTAGCCCCAAATAATAATGATAACTCCCATGGCAATGTGTCAGTTGGTAAAACATCCCAAGTTCCTGAAACTGGACTGGTCCTCTATAAAGACGTTCTTTGTTGCTGCCAGCCCAATTTCTCCTGATGTAGTTGCCAAAATACAGGTAATCCTTTTAAACGTAACATTTAATTTTAGGAGAGGGGTATGGGTACCTGGCCCCAGTAACCATTTATTGGAAAACCAACATCGCTGCAATAGGTCACCCCAAGTGGTTCGCTATGTTTGGTGACTTAGCAGGGGTGCCCGGATTTGTCTATGTCACTTCTAGCGTCATATTCTATGATTGCAACGATCAACATTTACATGCGACGAGAAGATGGCCTCAAACTGTGTCATTCTATAGAAATTTCAATCATCAAACATGCTAATTTCGGTTGCCTATGCGTGGTTGTTTTTTTGTTAACCTGCTTCAGAAAACTCAAAATTGCCTTATTTAAGGCGCTCCGCTGACGAGGCAACTGAAACCAAACTAAAACTGGCTGGTTTCTATGTCTTGATTGGTCAAAAAGCTTGTTTAACCATAGACGAAGAACAATCAGCTGACAGCTGGCAACTAGCAACAGTCGGCCACGGCAAACAGCAGTGCGCGTCGCGAGTCACCGCTTGCGTTACCATTGACAACGGGTTTTTGAGTGATTGTGTAGTGTGCGGGCCATCACATTGTCATACAAAGACAGTTGCCAGTTGACAGTTTTCAGTTGCCTCAGTGAGCGGATCGCCTAAGTGTTAGAATTGGAACTGTTGGTTTGAAAAAATAACACAATAACACAAGCAGTAAAGTATCTACCTATCTGTAATTTAATGTTTTTTTACAGAAAATAACATTAATCATACAGTATTTTAAGTTGCAGTCATAATTATGTATTATATTATTAGGGGAAAATAAACGATTATCAAAGAAAGCACACTTTGTGGCTTGACATAAAACCGAGAATTTTTCATTTGTAAATATAAATGATTTAGCTTTTTTGTTGAAAATTATTTACTCTGTAACGATATATTTTTTTAAGACACAATCCCATTAAACCGCAATTAAGCAGTTTGTCAACAGGATGTTAATGTTCAATTACAATTAAGACATACACACATAATATTCAATTTCATTGCCGGCAACCCGGGCGATTATTAAGATAATATAGTATTTTATAACAAGTAAGTTACCCGCCTCTCTAGACATTGTCTGTTCTAATATTATTACTAATTATAACATAACTTTCACAATTAACACATGACTTAATATAAAGCACCTCTATTTAGTAACCATGTTTTCAGCTTACATCTCAATCTATTTGGTGAGTCGCAATTTTTTATATTACTTGGTAACATGTTAAATATTCTGCGCACATTATATTCCAGAGTTCATATAAAGGCGTCAATTTATTTAAAAAAGGACTTCAAACCCAACACATCCCTGTGCAGAGATATAATAGGAGATAAGGAAAAGATTAAGATTAGGTGGAAAGAATATTTCCTACAGCTCTTAAGGCCGCGCTAACCCGCTCAAAAAGAAGAAGATGGAGAGATACGACAATACGAACATGGGAGCGAGCGCACTAAGATTAAAAACCATAAAATTCGTACAAAAATTGTGAAAATGTTTAATAAAAGACGACTCGTTTGAAAAAGAGCAAAAATCTTGTGGGGGATGTGTCGAGTAGCATTTCAAGAAACATTATGAATTTTTTCATACTTGTAACTTGTAAAATAACAGAAACAAACGTTTTAATAATCATTTTTGGAGCATACTTTGCGATTTATGTCTATCGAGGGAATTTAAAATAATTACCGTTTCGGCGTGAGGATTGTATAGATAATCTTAAAGAATAACATATATTTTTTTAAGAGCTTAAAAACTTCAAACGTTTAAGGAAATTGTGTCAGAAATCGGTAGAAATTGGCAGAGCGGCCCCTTAAATCCCAATAATAACCTTTCACAGTCTAACCAACTCACATTCAGGATAAGCTAAATAGTGATGAAACTACTAGAGAGCCAACAGTGGCAGAAATAAGGACTGCCCTAAAGAAATTGAAAATCAATAAAACACCAGGTGGAGACAATATCTCGGCAAAGTTCTATAAATATGGAAACGAACATCTGAAGAACCTGCTGCACAATCTCATTGTATAAAATATGGACCGCCGAAAGACTACCTGAAGAATGGCAAACTAGTATAAAATGACCGATACGTAAAAAGGGAGACAAATTGAATTGTGAAAATCACAGAGGAATATTGCTACTTTGTATAGCATATAAAATTTTCACAACAATTTTGAAAGAAAGACTAGAACGTCACTCAAGACGAGAACTTGCTGGAAGAGTATCAGGCAGGTTTCAGGGGTGGGGGGGGGGAGAGATCCGCCACCCATCAACTCTTCACTACTAGACAAATCCTGACAAAATGCTGGGAATTCGATATAGACATATATCAACTATTTGTTGACTTTAAACAGGTATACGACGAGAAGACGGAGAAATATGTGAAATACTCCTATATTTTGGAATACCATTAAAATGGTCAAGCTTGTAAAAGCAACTCATGAGAATAAAACTAAAATCATGATGCAAACCAGAACCCCACACCACAGAATAAAAGACAAAGTTAAATCTAAAGACACCGAAGTGGTCGAAGAGTTTACCTGCCTGGGCTCCATCATAACGCAGGACAACGAAGATTCAGTAGAAGTAAGAAAGCGCATCACAGCTGCTAACAATACTTTCTTCGCGTTGCTGCTAGTGTTCAAATCCCGAAACGTCCGTAGGAAAACCAAATTAACCTACAAAACGATTATTAGAACGGTCTTGGCCTATAAGTGTGAGGCGGGAACACTGACAGCAAAGTCTGCGGAACTACTGGACCCCTTCGAAAGAAAGGTACTTCGAAGAATCTTAGGAGCGATACAAGAGGGAGAGGCATGGAGAATCCGTCACAATAATGAGTTCTATGATATCTACCAAGCTCCCAGATCTCTACCCATTTAAGGCTCCAAAGACTAAGACGGGCCGGACATGTGCACTGAATGCCAAGCACATAAGTACCGAAGAAGGTTCTAACAGGACACCCGCGAGGTAAACGAAAGGCGGGCAGACCTAGGCTGAGATGGGAGGATGATGTCAGGAAGGATGCAGGAGGACTACTCCATGTTGCAGATTGGAAGACGACGGCCGAGGACAGAAGGCAGTGGAGGCTCATGTTGAGGGAGGCCAAGGCTTGAAATGGGCTGTAGCGCCATTGAAAAAGAAGAATATTCCAGAGTTCGCTGTCTATATTTATATTTTGGGACAAGCATTCTTTCATCCTTTGTGAACCTAGTATTATGTTCATGTTCCACTTTCCTCTTATATATATATGCTGAATCAATATTTTGTACCATAATAAGGCCTGCACCGGTAAGATAGTTAAATTCCGATACAACAATGATGTGTATAAAATCTACAATTATTTTACGGTAAACACAATTACGTAGGTACTATCAATTTGCAAGTATAGAACAGTTCAAAAGAGAGAAGAAAAGTAAGCCAGTACAAAACTTCAACAATTACTTTATGGGTACTTTAACAATCCAAAGGAAACCTAATTGTTCCACCAAACACCCGTTAACTTTTAACAAAAGGGTTACGAGTCTATTCAAGGTCAAGTATTTCAGTTCTGCCAAAGAACCACAGAGAACGGGATTGGTTTATTTATGCAGAGAACATTGAAGCTGCGCAGGTAGAACCGGAGGGCAAACATATCTTTCTATAGTTAAAGCATGAGAGAGTATTGGAGATTGAATAGTTATCAATATACGCTCTAAAATAATTAGATTTGCTAACTCGGTATTAGACTTTTGTGAACTTCTGCATATCATCGACCTAATCGAGCAACTAGGCAAAATATACTTATTTTACCACATACATGTACCTATTCCTTGCTTTTTATACACTTGGAAACAAATTCTCGTCAAATGTCGACATACTCGTATTTATATTTTAATTTTGGGGATTTCTGAATGATATTTTATATTTATCATACAAATATTTAGTTGCTTCGCGTAGAAACGATGTACCTACATATTTTATATTCTTCTTATTGTTTATAATGTTATAAAAATAATTATACATAATTTTTCTTCTGGTAATTTATTAAATAAACATTTTCATTGATGTGTTCAATGGTGTTGGGCAAAATAAGTGTTTAGTTTAGGGCATATGTTTGAGTATAGTACGATTTTCAGTTATGAATTAATATTAATATTTTTCTTTTATAATTTGTATAATTTCATTTTACACAAATTGGAACTTTGGATTCTTCGAATACGCATAAATATTATGTATTTATATAGCTATTTGGTTCCTACTTTATAAATACATCTGTCTACATTTACTTTTTCACCAGATTTACAGGAACGGGTTTAGTTTTTCCCATAGGAAAAACTAAACCCTTTCATACACTTTTCCATATAAATGATCATCTAGTAAATCCACGTTATGCAAGTGTATTATATAAGTATAATTAATACAAAACAATACAAGAACAACACGTTAATCTACCAAACTATTAAATGGGAATATAATTCACCGTCTCCAGATATTTTCATATCAGAGGGTTCGGCTCTGTGGAATTCCTAATTTGACCGATAAATCCTACTGATCCCTCAATATAAATATTTAAAAAATCTTTCGTAATTCTACATGTATTTAAAATGACTGATTTTTGCATTTTTATATACAAATTCTTTGACAAATCTAATATGCCTAAATTTTTAATAAGAGAGCTAGGTATAATGCCAGTAGCCGAAATAACAAAAGGTAATATTTTTATAGTCTGAGAATGCCAAATTCTTTTAATTTCATTTCCTAAATCTGTATACTTTCTTATTTTTTCAGAAACAGATTTTTGAATATTACAGGAATTTGGAATAGCTACATCAATGATATAAGTTATTTTTATAATTTATTAATTTATTATTTTTATTATTTATTTATTATAAGTTATTTTTTTAATTTTGTCATGTAAAACTATATCAGGTCTATTATGACCAATTGGTCTGTCTGTTAGTATAGTTTTATCATAGTAAATTTTAAAGAAATTATTTTCTAAAAATGAATTTGGTTCGTATTCATAATATGGTACTATATTATGACAGTCAATCAAGTTATGATTAATTACCAAACTTTGGTGAATTATTTTTAAAACCTGATTGTGCCTAAATGTATACTCAGACGGCGCTAATATAGAACATCCTGATATAATGTGTTCTATAGTTTCCGGAAAAGCCATACATTTTCTACATAAATCATCAATTTGATTTGGATCTTTGATTATATGCTTCCTATAATTTTTGGTATTAATGACTCTATCTTGAATAGCAAGCATAAATCCTTCATTATTATCTACATTATTATTTACATTATTATTTTTTTTCATCTATCTACATTATTATTTACTTTGGTAATACAGCTAATCTCCTAGGTACACTAAATACTTATGATTTTATATATCACTTTTATGTAAAAGCCTTTTTAGGATACATAAATAAATAAATAACAAAAATTATGTAGTATTTTCAGTGCAGTTGTTGTATTAGCTGGTTCACTGTGATATGTTATTAGAAGCATTTTGTTTCAAATCATCCTGTTTTATATCTGTGGTGAATTTTGAAAAGATATCTGTTGTATGCTTAACTATGCTAGATGCCTTCTTCCTTTAACAAAATATTGACTTTTGGAAGTTTCTCTTACACTTGTAAGTTTTTTCGTAAGTTTACGTCTTCTGGCCAATGGGCACATTGGATTTTCAAAATGCAATATGCTCATTATTAATGGACATATTATTAGTAAAACTCTGATTGTACTACCAATATTTCCGCAGAAATAGAATTAAAGCTAAAGACAATATCTACCTACTTAATTAAAGGTATTGCCTAATTGCATTAACTGTAAACCTCATTATCATAATTATTATATTATCAGTAAACGTACTTCATTACCTTAAATTATATAATCTGCATACTTCACCCGCCATAACACAGGGACATCCCTAGCATGGTGGGCGAAATAACACAATATCTACACTATGTATAAAATTCTTTTAATAAATAAATAAATAAATAAAATTAGTATATTCTTCTTCTTCGTGTGCCCTATCAGGTCCCCCCGACGTTGGCGATCACTCCGGTAAATATATCTCTATCTTGCGCTGCCCGGAATAGCACCTCCACATTTCTAGTACCGGTCCCCTCTCATATCAAGAGTAACGAGTATCTCGTACTCAAGACATTAGTCTCCTACCAGGCCCTCGGCGACCCTGTATCTTGCCTTTTAGTATTATTCAGAGCAAGTGATATTTCTCCCCTCAAAGTATGAGACCCACATATGAAATTTTCTTGTACTTATGTGAGCAGTTCTCTATCTGCTCTAGCCCGCCTGAGAATTTCTGTGTTGGTGGTCTTGTCGGTCCATGGGACTTTGAGCATTCTCCAGTGAAGATTTAAAAGCCTCAAAAGCCTCTAACCTGTTCATGGTATTTACTTTCAAAGTTCATGTCTCACATCCAAACAGCAAGACCGACAACTCATAACATTTTAACATTCTCTGCCTTAGTTTTAAATTGATATCGTCATTGCAGAAGAGGGATTTCATTTCACTGAATGCAGTTCTTGCTGCTTCAATTCCGCACTTATCCCCTACATCTGAGTCAAGAGTCTCCGTGAGAATGCTGCCGAGGTATCTAAATCTTTCCACCCTTTCGAAATTACAACCATTTAACTATATCACTGATCCAGAGTGATCTAGTTGTCCAAATGTCATCCATTTAGTTTTATTGGTGTTGATCGATCATTAACAAGATTTAATAGGACTTGGAAGTCATCGATACGGTCAGCTAGTATCATCTGCGTATCTTATGCTATTAATCACAACTTAGTTGATCTTCAGACTCTTCTCGGTATTAGGGCTATTTTAAAGACATAGTTGGAATAGAGATTAAACAATAGTGACGACAAGATACAGCCTTGTGGTACTCCACGCTAAATGGTGATTGCATTAGATCTCTCATTCCCATGTCTTATTTCTGCTATTTTCAATTTCTGTGCCAATGTTACGATCTGCAACCATTTTCATTAGGTCAGCATGTTTCCCTGTCAAATACCTGTCAATAAAACAGGCAAAGACTTCCTTTCTTTGGTCACGACGCTTTTACAATAGTACATCGACAGACAATAATGCTTCACACGGCCCAAACGCATTTCTGAAGCCAAACTGATTGTCATCCAAGTCCTGCTCGCACTTATTGCATATCCTGGCATGTATTATTTTAAGGAATAATTTAAGACCATGACTCATCATTACGACATCTAATTATCATATTCAGTTAATTGATAACAATGATGACATTTCACTTTCAGAAACAAATACCAAATGGAATGATGACTAATGCTTACGGCATGACAGAGATAGGAGGAGTGAGTACCAATACTGAGGGAATACCAAATTCCGTTGGAAGGATTTACCCTTGGATTCATTGGAGGGTAAGTCTCATTTATTTTTCACACTTTATTAAAATTAGGTATGTATAGTAAATCTTCGATATTAGTAAAAATAATACCTACCTACTTAGAGCGACTTTTCAATCATGGACAATAATCTTTTTGGAAGGTGTAGGTGGCTTTACTGCACCCTCGTCTTCTTCTTCTTCGATGGCGCTACAGCCCATATCGAGCTTTGGCCTCCCGCAACATTCGCCTCCAACTCACTCCTCCTGTCCTCAGCAGCTGACTTCCAGTTTGTTACCTGGAGAAACTGTGCTGCATCCCCTCTTACTTCGTCTTCCCACCTCAGTCTAGGTCTTCCCATTTTTCTCTTTCCACCTGGGTGTCCAGTCATAATTCTTTTTTTTTTCACCCTCGTAAAGTGGGGAAAAGGCGCGTCTAAAGGGTATCTAGTGGGCATCTAAAGCAGTGATTCGCAATCATTTTAACTACCTACATAAAATATCTTAATTTAACAATTTTCCTAATTATAACGGACCGCAAATGACGTTTATCTAGATGTGTAAAAATGTCGTAAAAAACACTTAAGCGGTTTTCTTAAACACAGGCCATCTCTATTAATAATAATCATTTACAAACTGGTGTGTTAAAAGTAAATGAATAATATTAGATAACGCATTTACTTCCGAGTTCGAAGTAAATACAGTTGCTTCACAGAACTTGAAAATTGTTATGAAATTAATGATTATTTCATCAATTTTCAATGTTTTTTATTCAAGTTCCATTAAAGTTCCATTCTGGTTCTCGGTTATTATTCTATTATGGGCCAGTTATTTCACTGAACTTTAATTTAGTTTTGAAAGTTGATGATTTTTTATAGTCATGTTTTTTTATTTTTATTTTTTTGTACAATTTTTCAAAAATGGTATTATAGCACTGAGAAGCAACTGGCCCTAACTAATTATTGAGCTTCGACTTTAAATTGAGTGCTTTTGACATTTTCTTGCAATGATTGTATAAAAAGTGTAATAAATCGTAGAAATATTGTACCTGTTATCGACTTATAATTATTTTTTTTTACTTTCAATTTTTTTTAGGTCGTCGATCCTGAGACAGAACTCACTGTTGGACCAGATCAAATTGGGGAACTTCGTTTGAAATCTCCTTGTTTATTCTATGTAAGTGATAGTCCGGCATGCGTTGAGAATCGCCTGAAAATTAAATAAAAATATAAGTAAAAATATAAGGTTTGATTAAACATTTATAATCTCTAACGCAGCGGTATTAAATTTGGTGTTTTAGAGCTATTTGGAGAATTCAGTTGCCACAGCAGAAGCCTATGATGAAGATGGTTGGTACAGAACTGGAGACCTGGTGTACTTTAATGAAAATAAATACATCTTCATTGTGGATAGACTCAAAGAAGTTATGAAATTCAGGAATTTCCAGGTTTGTTTTCCATCTTACAAAGTACCTAGCCTACAACATCATCAACGGCCTTTACCTGGAGAACCACCACGGGCCATCGAAAAAACCATATGTCGATTCGATATTACGATATTGACTAAATTCGTCATCTATGGGCAGTTGGCATTATTTACGAGCACGGTCAACAAAAGATAAGAAACATTACAACCGACGATTGACAAATTTTATCGCGGCCTCTTGAGTGTCAGATAAGCTGTCAATATGCACAACCTTTGAATATTGTCATTCATTATGTAAAATAACTGGCTTATTAAGGCCGCGCTTACCCGCTCAAAAAGAAGAAGGATACGACAACACGAATGGGAGGAGCTTCACTGGAGGGAGCGCGCTAGTATTAAAAAGGATAAAATTGAAGCGAAAATTGTGAAAATGTTTAATAAAAAACAACTCATTTAAAAAAGAGCAAAAATTTCTTGGATGTTGTGTTATAGCATTCGAAGAAACATTGTGAATTTTTTCATACATAAAACATGTAAAATAACAGAAACAAACGTGTAAAAAATAATTTTCGGAGCATACTTTGCGATTTATTTCAAATAATTACCATTTTGGTGTGGGGAATGTATAGACACTCTGTTAACCAGAGAATACTGAAAATTTGTCATTTTTAAATCAAATTTTAGACGTATTGACTCTTTTTTTCCAAAAAACATAATTTGTTTTTGAAAGATTGTTATTTTATCTAGTTCGTTTTTCGTATGGTGGGGGGTCAGAGGAGGCCATCTAGGTCTGCGAGCCAGTCCAGGGCCTCAGGCGTCGCCCTGTGGACCTCATCAATCCCGCCGGGGAATGAATGGAGCGGGCATTCGTTGACCACATGTAAGTGGTCTGCACCGCATTGCATTCACACATCGCCGACTCTTTAAGGCCCCATCTATGCATCATATGGGCACAACGGCTATGGGAGCACCTTATCCTATTGATGGCAGACCAGAGTTTGCGAGGCAATGAGAACCCAGGCTGTCTCTCAATGGGGTCTTGTACGAGGTGGGCATTTTCGGCATGGCCGATTGCCACTCAATTTTCCACCTGTCTTCTGGGGTGAGGGGTGATCGGAGGAATCTTTCTCCTTCCGTCCAGAAGGGTTTTCGGGACTTCAAGCGGCATGCCGGATGAGAGACGACATCATTGTGCAAAGGAATTGCGCTTTTCTGCAGCGCCTTCTTGTATTCCCTCAGTGTTGCGATCTCTCGCCTGATGCTTGGCGGGGTTATATTTGCAAGTAAGGGGAGACAAGGGAGAGGAGTAGATTTTAAGGTTCCGCTGATGGTTCGCATTGTGGCATTAAGCTGAACGTCGACTGTGGAAGTGTAGGCGCTTCTGGCCCATACTGGAGCACAGTATTCAGCTGTTGAGAAAACCGGGGCAATGGATGCCATTCTGAGCGTACTGGCATCGCATCCCCAACTAGTTCCAGCCAGCTTACTGACTTTGTTTAGTCTTGTCCTGGTTTTTTTGCCAGCTGTTTTCATGTGTTGCCGGTAGTTCAGGCTCCTGTCCAAAGTAACTCCAAGGTAGCGGGGATAGGGGACATGGTAAATATTTTTTCCATCAAACTGAACACTGAGTTTGGTGTTTGCCTGTGAATTGCTAAGATGTCACAGCTTTCCATTTTATCTGGTAAAGTCACTTTTAAAATTTTGAAAAACCGAGTTTATTTTTTAATACAGTAAGGTTATACCGTTAGTCGTTGGCAGATTTGTTAACTTTTCAAATGAAATATTGTATTATACAACACACATTTCAAATCATATAATCATACAGTAAAATAAATCAATACATTATCATTATTATCAAGTAAGGCCACTTTTCAGAATTTTAATTTTAGTTCAAATAAAATCATTAAAAAAAATCCGAGTAGGTATATGTTTTGTGACGAAAATACCTTAGTTTGTCTATTTATTCAAGGTCTCACACACTAAAATATGTCAGATTTTTTTTACACACTTATTTGGCTTAGACATTAATGAAAAAATACTTATCATCATAAAATACTTACAAGTACACGGTATTAAGAAACTAATCATCACGCGTTTGAGCATTTTTATTGCTTACTTGAATGCAGGTATTTAAAGAATATTTTGAATATTTGAATGAAATAAAGTGGATATAAAATAAATTAAGTTTTTCAAAATATAAAACATAACTTTACCAGATAAAATAACAATCTTTTAAAACCAATTTATGTTTTTTGGTAAAAAAGAGTCAATACGTCTAGAATTTGATTTAAAAAGGACTAATTTCCGGTATTCTCTGGTAACACCCTCTTAACATAAGTGAAAAGTTATTGCCTTTCTATTTCGCAAGAAGATAATTAGCAAGCATTGCTCATTCCATGGTACCTTGAAGGTTGGCCATTTTGGATACAAAAATCTTGGTGAAATTCACTGAATAGATATTCTAGATCTGATATCATATTTGCCATACATTTGATTTTGAATTTGTACTGAGAGACCGAATTTCTGAATTGTTTAAACGTGTTTATTTCAGATACCTCCCGCGGAGTTGGAGTTTGAGATAATGAAGTTGTCGGGGGTGGTGCAGGTAGGTGTGGTAGGCCGGCGTCACCCCGAGGACGGGGAGCACCCCATGGCCTTCGTACAGAGGGTGGAGGGGTCCATGGTCACCGCCCAGATGATTAAGGACGCTGTCAAAAGTAAGATCAAACCCCACCCGCCTTCACCAAATATTTGTTATTATTATTTAGAATAGTGTAATTTGGCTATTACCATAGTCAATGATTAGAGAACTGAAAAGATTTCATTTGTGATTTGTCTATTTTACCCAAAATTAGTTTTCTCTGGTATTTTGAAATAATTAAGGAATGTCTATGGCTTTAACACGTTTGAATAACCAATGGAAAGTAACTAACTTCACACCAAAATAGCAGCACTCATTTTTTCAAATAAAAAAGCAAACAAAACTAATTTCTAATAAAACTTGTCCCGTCGGTGGCATGTATCTTTTCTCGGGAGGTTTTTTCAGTATGGATGAGTATTTCAGGCTAATAATTATTGCTTATAATAATTATTAAAACTAATTTCTTGAAAACTTCTGTACAACGCTCTCATCCGAAGCCATCTCGATCACGGATCTTGTCTGTTTGATCCAATGTCATCTTTAAACTCTTAGATAAAATTCAGTCAAAATCTCTTCACCTTATCTCAATGCAAGTTGAATGCTGTGAACCTCCCTTAAATATAAGAAGACGATGTTAAAGCATGCGCATATGTTCATTCTCATTGGGACTGCCTGGCGGTTTGTGGAATACTCTGGCTATTCTTTTCTTACAATTTTTTTTTTTTTTATCTTCTTTCTGCTACGAGTATTATTGTAAATATTTATGTTATATTATTACTGTTCTCCTCTCCGTTATCACTTTTATTTAACAGCTATTATTTTTCTTTTCCTTTTACTACACTTTTATTTTAATGTGTAGTAAAGTGTTTTACATAATATAATATTATGTTAATGTAAGTACTCGTATACTGCTTACTAACCTCGTTTGCAGGGACGTTGGAGGGGTCTAGAATCCTTCAAAATAAATGTAGTGTAATTTTTTGTTTTAAATTGACACGGCGGTAATGGGAGTAGCCACAAGTTTCCTTATAATGCAATTGGGAAAGTGGTGGCGTCCCGTTTAATGTTTGTTTTTCCGAATAAACTTTATAAAAATGTAAGCTGCAGACTGACGATTTTGTCATTCTCCTCAAAAAGAGGAAACATTTGGTTTCCAATATGAACAAAACATAACAAGCATGTTTTCTCTGTTTTTCAGGTGCCCTTTCAGATAATAAATCTCTTAGAGGCGGAGTAGTATTCTTGGACAATTTACCAGCCACTCCTTCGGGGAAGGTGGACAGAAAAAATCTCAAGAAAATGGCCCTTGAACTAACAGGAGAATAAATACATGGCCCATACTGTGTAACTTTACTCTTGGAGTGACATATAAATATTTTCTTCCTCTAAGACGTAGAGGAACGTTGCGGCGATACTTGCGGAGAGGTTAAGAAGCTATGTTGATAAAACTTTTATCATTTGTCTGTAGGAAAGATGAACTTCTATTTACAAACAATAGATTATTGGAAACCAGGATGTGGAAGGCATAAAAATAATTTTTCATAAATATATATTTTTTATTTTAACATCATTTGTCGATACATACAAATTTATATGTACGGGCCAATGAAACAATAGTGTTCTATTTCACATAACTATAACATTTCCAACAAAAGGGAAAGAGATGGAGAATGATATCATTGTGTCTTATAATAATATTCTTAGTAAGGAGTTCATGTGACCGATATAAAAAGAAATTACAATTACATACAATATTATTTAACCTAATAAAAATAATCACATAATGTCTAAAAAGAATATTATCATTCATAATAAAACAAAATCCCTTAAAACGAGATCATTCACTTTCACATCGAGAAAGTTTGTTCAATTTACATCACTATTGTCTAAAAAAGTGTGAAAAACTTCAATATTCGTAGGTTTTTATCTATGTTGTCGGGACTAATACAAAGCGTCCACTTGTAAAGCAAGATTACTTCGGGAGATGATTTACATGATACATAGTATGTGCAAAATGTTGTTCCTGCAAAGCCCGGAATTATCAAAAACCACCCCATGAAGTTATTTTAGCCTACTACTGGACTCCTTGTATAATTACGATTAGTAGTTATTTTTAATTCCAAATGAATTGGAGCTTAGTTGTCAAGATTAGTCTCTCAGCGGTGGGGAACATTTGGCCCGAAATCATTTGGTCTGGCCCGCTAAAGCAGGTGTAGTCGAAAGTTAATAAATCCAGGAGTTTTCCTTTTCTCATAACAATATTTGTGTGAATTTGGCATATATCTGTATACGTGTGTACAAATGTTTCTCAACGGCTGTATTTAAATGTTAGCTCAAATATATTAGGCTTTTTTCAAATTAATAATTTCGTATTTGAATCTCGAATGATGTTAAAAAAGTTCAAATGGACCATGGTAAATAGGTTATCCACCCCTGTTTAAGGTGGTAGATAGCTATATCGCGCATAAACATTGTTGGATATCTGTTAACAATAATTGCATTCTTCTAAGTAATATAATAATTTTTAAAAAACATGTGTCAAATTCACAAGATTGATTGCATAGATACGGAAACAAATATGGTTATGTGAATTGTGTCATTTAATGATACGTAATCTCATACGTCTGTTCAACAGAGTACCCGAGGGTGATAGAAAATTACTTCCATAAACTATTAAAGCTAGGTTTATAATAGATCTGAACACACCGCTCCAATAACAAATTCACCAACATTGTGTGATATCCAGAGGCATATTATTACGTCTTTATAAATTGTGCTTTCTATTGTAATACTTTAATCTGTGCAAATGATTCAATGAATATCTTTCTCCCTCCCCAACATCGTCTTCTCTTTCAAACATAACTTCATTGTTTAATATTTAAGTAGTTTAACACTATATCTTTTTTGCATTCTCTAATATTAGTTTATATGAATTTATGTACAAATCAACAGAATTTATAAAATTAAATTATTAATGCTGTTGGCCGAAATCTCTTCAAGGCAGTTGGACATCAAGACTTAAGAACAAAGAGATATTACATATTGTTAGCACATTCCAGATATGCACAGATATTTTATAACATAAACATATTACAATATGGAGTAGAGATAATTTCAAAGGTGTGATAATTTCTTATAACTGAAAAGCGTGCAACAAATACACAGAGGGTGATGAGAACTAATAATCAAAATGTATGAAAGAGAAAGCTGAACAAACTTATTTTTATGATAATATTTAATAACAGTTAATAGAGTTAATACTTTTTGGATCATCTTGAGCACTGGGTTGGTTGGGGTTTTGTAATAATCATCAAATATTCTATTAAAACTGTATCAAATTTACTCGCAAAAGTGGAATTTTTATGTTTTTAAAGAACTAGATATGGTTTTTTGGTTTGTGAAAATGACGTGAACTCGTAGGAAAATATCATTGTGAGATCAGAATAAAGGTCGTCGGTGGATGCAAAACAATTACATGGTCTTTGTAATATCAGCAATAGTATATTTTATATATTTAGTCATTTTTAAAACAACATGCTATTTCATATTATAATTTATTTTGAATGCAATCAAAATAAATTATAATATGAAATATGAATGGTTTATATACTTTGGTTGATTTTTCAAAAGAAGCAAACACATTGTGACTTGACATTATGAAAACTACATTATGTACACATATATATACATAATGTTGTGAAAGAAAGGGACAGTATACTAGAGTGGGAGAGAGCTTCAGTTGTTGGAGGGAGGAGGGGAATGGGGGATAAGTGAAGAAACGGGGAACATACTTAAAATTGGACTGAAGGTTAAATTTAGTTGATTATAAGAAATCATTAATAATCAACTAAATTTAACCTTCAGTCCAATTTTAAGTATGTTCCCCGTTTCTTCATTTATCCTCCATTCCCCTCCTCCCTCCAACAACTGAAGCTCTGTCCCACTCTAGTATACTGTCCCTTTCTTTCACAACATTATGTATATATATGTGTACTTATGTATTTTTAGACATTATTTTTGTAACAGCCCTGATGATGGTATGGAGGTATTGAAACCGGTAGACGTAAAATAAAAATAAAGTGACTTAAAACAAAGTATTTTCTTTTCATTTATTTACTTTGGTTGAGTTTGACAAACAGTAGGGATTTTGTAACAGTCAAATTAAATTAGAAAAACATACACAAATTTAACAATCACTTGATTAATCAATGGAAGATCGTTAAGGCACCCATGGTCTTAGAAAACAAATACAACAAAATGGTATATAAGTTTGAAAGCACAAATAAACATCCACTTTTCAGAGAAGTTTTTAACGAAGGCACCTACCGTGCATGTTTTTAATGAAAGTTATAATAATAATATAATACCATATTATTTAACATACAGTATCTTTACAAAATATTAACAAAAACATCATTTTATGGTGAATCACAAATCAATCAAAGTTGATCAACTTTTTAATGGTTTGAATAATTAATTATTTAAAAAAAAAGTTTAAACTAAGATCAAATTAGAAGAGACATAAATATTGAAGGATGAGTGAAATATGTGAATATCTTTGATTGCAACTTTGACAGAAGGTATGGATAAGATATTATAATGTATAAAGAAGAATACATTAAATTGTGTTGCATCTGTACTAGGCCAACATAACAGCTATAGTATCACCGTACTTAATCCATTTCATTTCCTACGATACATTTTAAACTAATCCACATTTTCATTTCACTGAAAAACCACGTTTGTGCCTCGGGACCTTCAGTCGTCGTCCTTCTTCTCCAGCTTCAGGTCCACCATGGCGTGCAGCTCTTCGGGTGAATATCTGTGGAAGAGACAATATACATTCATTAGACACAACCTACAAAACAAAATAGAAATATCCGACAAAAACTTCAATTTGAAATATACTCATTCACGGAAATTAATATTCCATTGACATTAAAGCATTAAAGCATAAAAGCATTTTCCCTGGATATAGCACAGGTTATAGAATCGTCTCAAAGAAGACAAAAAATAAAAATGATAAATTTATATAAGATATTTACAAGAATGCATTTATTTTAACAGGATAAAAGAGAGCAGTGACAAAACCATGCGATAAGTTAATCAAAAGAATAGGTTAGGTTAGGCTAGATCAGATTAGGTTAGGTATGTTGTTTGTTGGTTCTTTTAATCACCTTTCTTCAATGTTTTGTCAGCGCTTGGTATTTTCATGGAACTGATTTTTTATGTAATGAATGCATATTATAATAATAAGTAAGTTTATTATCTATACAGAAAATATTTCTTACCCCAGAAGGTTCTGCAGATCACATACAAAGCGATAGACGTATCGCTTGCCGGCGGTTTTATGGATAATGTTCTTGTCGTAGTAATAACGCAGTCCCCGGGAGAGCTTCTCGTAGTTCATCTTGGGCTTGTTCTTGCGGATTCCCCAGCGACGAGCCACCTAATAGGACATACACACATTGTTATTAATTTTAATAAATAAAAGTAGAGTGTTTAACATAATTTTTTATTTAATTTAACTTAATTCTAACAGCCGTTATTCCCAATCCTACTGATTAGCCGAAATTTTGGCTCTACACTTCTACACTCTTCAAAATGCACTACTACGTACTTCCCAACGCAACTCTCGTTTGAGTAAGCAACGATCAATCAAAAAGAATCAAACATCTGGATTTACCTTTGCTCAGTAAAAGGATTACTTATAAAAAGTGTTAACAGAGTGAGGGGGTTTCTCACCAACCTCCCAATAGCTTATCTACCCTAATAACGAATATTTCCGATTTACGATTTACGGTTTATTTATTTATTAAGTTGGAGTTTATAATTCGGTACTCGAACCTACGAATTGTGGCTATATATTGGATAAGTTGGCCGAGTTTTCTAACCACTGCGAGTATTTTATTTTTATTTTTAATAATATTCGTTATTAGGGTAGATAAGCTAACGGTAGGATGGTGAGAAACCCCCTGAATGGAATAATGGATGATAATAAAGGGTTACACAAGGGGCGACAGCCAAATATTGAAAGACAAAGATTTCTTAAACCGTTTTCGAATATCAAAAATATCATTTCGAATGTATTAATAGAAAAAAATTATAAGTACAAAAATTACTTGTTACTACTATGATGTGTGGAAGAGAGACGAGTGATAGATTTATGATAGCTATTTACCATCGACAAGAGTTTTTAACAATTGAGTTTATCACAGAAAGCAAGAGTTTCCTTTGCTTGATAAAGTTCTAATTCATGCATATATGTATGTTATCTTCATAATGATACTTGTGTAAGTTTATTTTAGGGAATGGGTCTTACCTCATCAGGGTCAGTGAGCTTGAACTCCCAGCCGTCTCCCGTCCAGGAGATGAAACTCTGACACGACTTGTCCGTCAGCAACTCTAGCAAGAACTGCCACAGTTGAATGGGGCCCGAGCCTGGAAACATAAGCAAAGCTTGGTTTTAATATTAAAACATTAATAAACTAAAGAAAACTGAAATTAAAACATGTCCCGTTATTCTTGCCCCAC
Organism: Limnephilus auricula; assembly: GCA_951813805.1. Classification (NCBI taxonomy): domain Eukaryota; kingdom Metazoa; phylum Arthropoda; class Insecta; order Trichoptera; family Limnephilidae; genus Limnephilus; species Limnephilus auricula. The sequence goes on from OX638404.1 coordinate 16,251,683, forward strand.
GAAAAAGAGAAAAGGAGATTGTCCTTACATCTTTTCTTCGGGGTATGGACAGCTACAAAGCCAATGGGAATTTGCTAAAATTAGTGGCATGTTTGGAACAACTTAAGATTACATGACAATCTTTTATTTTTGTATCATTCCGTTTCCCTAAAATTGTTGAGTCAGACAATTTTCTCAAATTTTAATTTTTTTATTTGATACAATAACTTTACATATTTTAAAACATTATTTGATAATGTGGGCCTCACTGAGTGCGTTACCCATGTTGTGGCCCTCATTACGATTAAAACTACCACTGTTTTATAAGTCGATCTAAAACAAAAGATCGTTTTATAGTGCTGTTCAGATGGAAACCCAGTGTGGGAGGCTGGTATGGTGTGACAAACCAACGAATGCTAGTGAACTACTGCGATAGGGTATGCTTGTGTACTCACCGGTGAAGCATGGCCCCGGCTGTGGGTATCCCGTGGGCAGCTTGTCGGGGGGCAGGAAGGGGGTGTGCTGCAGCTCGGGAGGGGGGCACCAGGCGCCTCCGCCGCCTGCACCACCGAAGCTGTCGTAGGGAGAGCTGTAGCCACCTTCGCCTCCATAGCCGTCATAGTGTCGTGCTATAAAAACAAAAAAACATTAGTATTATTTAATAGTACTAGAACCCACATTGTGGAAGGACGTAAAAAACAGAATTACACTTCAACTTTTACGATTGGTTGAAAAATATAAAGGAAGAATATAGAATAAAATATATCAAAGGCTTAACCATACATCTGTGGATCGGACACCGGTGTCCGGATGACAGATGAGAGGTTAAAAAATAAAATACGATTTTAAACCTTCTACCTTATTATAGAAACTGTACATGGTCAAGGTCAGAATCGCTTGCGCCAATATTATTCCAGACTTTGCTTTTATTTCAAAACTCGAGCCTCTCGGAATGATCTGATATAAATTTTCTATGGAATACGGCCATATGTGGGCAAATGTCATCCGACATTCAAGAGGTTAATGTCACACAACTTTATGTACAAAAAAACATGCAAGCAATTCTAGGGCAAAGACGAAACTTTATCTACAATATTGGAATATATCGTCGTTGCAAATTTAATATGAACAATGTGACGATTATGACGAAAATGAGTTGAATATACAGTTATTTTGCTTTTTTTCCCCATCTTCAACAATATGATCCATGTAAAAATATCAAATATTTAAGGCGATAGAAAATAAACCATGTGAGGACAATCAAAATAGTACATAATAAAAAAATAAAAAAAGTATAAATGACTTTCATGACTTATGACAATCTCTTTGTATTTATTATCATTTAATTTAAGGCAACAATGACGGAAGATGCAAGTGTCACCCTACGTAATGTTTGTTTAATTTGTAAAACAAAAAATCGTTTTCATTGTTTTACTAATCAGCCTAATAATAATCCTTAAAAATTTGAACAAAAGCTTAAACGGGCCGAGAATCGGCATTTAACGGGGACCGTTCAAATGTAACGGTGATTAACTTAGCCGAAAGAATTTTAATTTATAAGACAGTATTTAGTTTATCAGTCAATTTATTTTGTAAAATCATTGAAAAATAAGATTAAAAAAATTGAACCCAAATTTCTGTGGAAAAAAATAATACAGCCAGTGGAAATCATAATTTTACGAATTGATTTGAAAACTGAATAATTCCTATCATTTACCGTACGTACTCCGGTGTACCATCGATTTTGGAAGCGATTTTGTCCCTTATGTATAAAGAAATTGTATGAAGAACAAGGTCAGAATCGCTTGGGCCATTCTCGTTCTTGACGTAACGAAATACTGTATAGCGTCTAGCCTCTCCGAATAATTCAAATTAACTCACGATGACTCGGCGGGCATCAAAGATGGCCGACAAAATGGCCGCCACGTGATAATATGAACGGAGTCGTAGTCGAAGTCTATATTTTTTCATTGTTTTTTTATATAAATCCACTGTGAAAAGCATAGATTTGAGTGATTATTAGGAAGATCGTTTTATCTACATTATTGTCATGTAATTTTTGTAATATATCACAAAAGAAATGTTATAAAAATTGAGTTCGTAAGAAAGGTGAGAAATGTCAAATTTCTTACGTCGTATTAAAAAAATATATTTTTCCTGATCTGGCTTTCAAAAGGTTAAGCATTATCCGTAGCATCAGTAACAGTAACCATTTGTGTTGGGTTAAATCATTAACGTCGGCATGTAAATATATTAGTGAATTTACGATTTAGTGACACGTAATATCACCGTAACAATAATATAATGTGGCGAGGTAAAAGTGTCCAATCGCGGGCTGTGGGAGGCGGACTGGGAATTTAAATGTCTGTCAAAAGTATTAAAATAATGTAATAGGCGATGGACGGCGAGAAGCGAATGGCGGGAAAATGTTGCAGCCGAGTTGGAATATTTAAAACTGTCAAAATATTTATTGGATTGGCGTTGACAGGAAAGGGGTGGTTCAGTGAAAGAGTTCATTTTATTTAAATATTAAAGATATTTTTACAACCCGATTTGCCAGTTTACACTCCTTATCGTAATATTTTCTTCCGTGCTTTAACCAAAACCATTTTAGACACATAATCTAATTTAAAGTTTCAAAATGATGTTATATAAATATTGACACGCCTGATATGATTTGAGATTAAAAATCATACAAATCAGCCCTGATGTGGTCACTATTCTGTCCGAAACGTTGGCTAAAGAAGGAGGTAGTGCAACACGGCATAATAACCCAAAATTAAATCGCGATAATTAACACACCTTTTCGCCAAACATACATGTTGTTATTTTGTACTCATCAAGATTGCTGGCGGCCACCGGCCGGCTGCAGCTGACGTACACGCAATAATACATACATAGATTATTCTAAAACCCATATTGTCATTGAATGAAATATTACATAATTTTTTTTATTGGGAAATTTTTAGAAGGCTTTGAATTGCTTATATCAAAAACTTTCTTTTTGAACCTAAGTTATTATAATTTGATTATTTTACTTTTACTGAGAACCTTTTTTCAATAATAATTAATCAAAATAAATGTCAATAATTTCGATTAACAAAAAGTTTAATAATATTTTTAATTTCTTTCCCATTCCAATCACTGAACTCCCCTGGCCTCCCCAATCATTGTATAAGCGATTCGAAGCCGAAAAGTGTGTTTGAATAATTGGACAATAAACGTCAGCGCGACATGTTTAGTATTTAACAGATTCGGAAGCAGCCGAATATCCCCCGAATATCCATCGAATGTTTCTCGAATATCCCTCGAATAGCCAACACGCCGTGCGCCGATGGACATACGAGATACGCGACACTTTACAATGTATATTTTTACGTCACTTATTTTTTGTCACTTTTGGAGCTCGGCGCGTCAATTTACGGGAAAAATCGGGAAAATTGTAACAGTATAAAAACCAATTCAGGATTTTAAGGCATTGGAAACCTAGATTCCGTTATTTGAATTATACACGGAGAAAAATGTTATTCGAAAATACGATCATTTTATTCGTAAAATGGTTAAAAACGGGACTGAAGTGCTTACGAACAAATTAACAGTGTTTCAATGTTTATTGGCGGGAAAATGTAAGAATAATTTGTTGGTATACGTACGAATTTACGTATACCAACAAATTATTCTTACATGTTCCCGCCAAAAAACATTGAAACCTTGTTAATTTGGATACATTTTTAGATTTTCACGGCCAAAAGCATTTTCGTTGTTTGTTTTTGGGGTGTTATGCCGTGTTGTGCTACCTCCTTCTTTAGCCGACGTTTCGGACAGCGTTGCAGTGTCCATCATCAGGGCAGATCAGGCAGATCTGTTAATTTGTTCGTAAGAACTTCAGTCGCGTTTTAAACCGTTTTACGAATAAAATGATCGTATTTTAGAATAACATTTTTCTCCGTGTATATATGAATAAACGAAAATAGTTGGTACAAATCGGTTTCAATTCATTGAAACCACGGCGCTTTTTTTGCATTAATCAAATATTTAAAAGCTCTTCAGCCAATGGTGGAAATGACGTTGCAAAACCGAAAATATTTATACACTGATCTGGAAAATTTAGACATATAAAATTGTGAAATTTTTATGACGCCATAACTCACCATTAGAGACTATTCAAATAATCAAAATCTGGATACAATATATTAAAATTTGTGTCCCGCCATCAGCAATTCCCTCCATTTCAAACAATAGCTTTACTACGAACATACTGGACGTAAGTTATTAGATTATGATAATTGTTTATAATCAAAAAACTTCCAAGAATGTAATCACACAGAAACACATTCGAACACAATAAGCCTCTCGTGTGATATTTTAACAGTTGAAGTCAATTGATTAGTTAGCATACAAAGGGGCGGCCATCTTGAATAGTTCGCACGTGTTCGTTGATTATTCATTAAATTGTTGTTCGCCTAGTGACCCGAAAGGATGGGCAGATAGTTATTGGTTATTACGCGGAATTAACAATCACTGTGAATGTTTTATAGTAATTTAACGCCTCCGAGAAGCGGAAACGACGGCAATTCAACCCTTACTGAAATATTAATTCAAAAACCATATCCGGCGAGGCTAACTCGACCGATGGACATATAAAAGTTTCGGAGAAAGAGCTGTTAATTGTCATTGTGTTTTTGTTGCTTACAAAATGTAATTTTGTAGTTTTGTGTTGGGTTTTAAAAATCAGAAATGATAATAAAAAATTAAAATTTAATTTAATTTATGCTAATTTGAATTATTAACTCGAGAAAGCTTGGGGTATTTTAGCCTTCGTCGCATTCGATTGACGATCAAATCGACAATCAGCATTATAATTTATAACTTCTTATTTTTCTCAATTTTAGCAAAAGTTGACACAAGCCGACACTAATCAAATCGGGACTGTTTAAATGTCAAAAATATAATATCATTGGCGCTGATACATTAATCATACCGGATGAGGCTGATATTAATAGAGGGATTACACGAAACTTAAGACACTATCCATATTTCTTTGAGATGGGAACTTCTGCATGTCGATATAATTAGGTAAACCTGAGCCCTCCGGGAAGCATTCCCAAATATGGTACAAGCCTCGAGAAAAATGATTTCCGACAGGGTGTGTGGAGACTTATTTTTGGGCCTCCAAGAGCTAACTGGATATCGCGCACCCCCACTAACCAAAACAGTATCTGCGTCAAACAGACGTGTTGTCATTTTGTACTCCTCAAGATTGCTAAGGTGTAAACGTGGTACGGTGTTGGGTGTGTTAATATAGGCCACCATAACACGGTCATGTACCTAGTATGGCGGCCATAAAATCCACAAATGTTATATTAAAAAAATTTAAAAAATGTTACCTCTGGGGTAGGGCTTGACGTAGTGCGACGGCTGGTACTTGTGCTCTAGCACCTGCGGCGAGGTGGCATAGAACTCGGGCGAACTGTCCGCATAGGGCGCGCCGTGCAGGGGTCCGTGCTGCTGCGGCCCGGGGTGCTGTTGCTGCTGGCCGTGCTGTTGCTGCTGCTGTTGTTGCTGCTGTTGCTGCTGCGAGTGCTGCTGGTGCAGACCCTCCAGCTGCTGGTAATCCTACAGACAGATTACCAAACTTAGAATATGATGGCAAATAGGCCAAATAGTTTAGCAACAACGATAAGATCCGGTGGTGGAAGAGGCCTGACGACAAATAGGTTAAGTTAGAATATAATGGCAATAGCCTAGCGATAATGATAAGACCCTGGTGGTAGAAGAGGCCTGGAGACAGGTGGATTAACTTAGAAGATGACGGCAATAGTACAGTAACACTGATAAGACGCTGCGTAGTGGAAGAGGTCTGAGAAAATATGGATTAAGCCAGAATAAGATAAAAATAGCACAGCAACAATGATAATACTTTGGAGGTAGAAAAGGATTGGAGACGAACGGGTTACGTCAGAAGATGATGGCAGTAGCCTAGCAATAATGTTAAGACACTAGTGGTAAAAGAGACCTGGAGACAGATGGATTAAGCTATCTTAAGTTAAGTTAGATATGTTTCGACTACCACCTTATAAGTGATTGGTTACTGCAGTAACTAGTAACAAACCTGGTGCTGGTCCTGGTGATGCTGCTGGTGGTGGTGATGGTGCGGGGGCAGGTATGCGGCGGGAGGGGCAGGGGGGCCATAGGGCTGCAGGAAGGGGGGCGGCGTGGAGCCCCCGCCTTGCTGGCCACCGGGGGTATAACCGCCTGGAACAAACAAACAACTAACATTAGTCAAAAATAAATATTAAAACATTTAAATGTTACGGTCAGTCATTTAGTAAGACACTAATACCTCAATAACGAATGCAATTATTGCTTAGCGAACACGGAGAAAAATGAACTGTTAAAAACGGGACTGAAGTTCTTAGGAACAAATTAACAGTGATTCAATGTTTATTGGCGGTAAAATACGTACGAAATTACGTATACCAACAAATTATTCTCAATGTTCCCGCCAATAAATAAAATGATCGTATTTTCTATTAAAATGTTCGTTTTTTCTATTAAAATGTTCGTTTTTTCAAATAACATTTTTCTCCGTGAAGTATCTCAAAATATGTGTCAAAATACACAAGTTCAGAATAAGTATTTAGGACACTCTTCCATTTTCTTTAAAAATACCACAAAGTTTGGATAAAATCTGGATTATTCTAACCTCAAAACAAATTGGGGGAAGGCATACTCGGTATATAAATATATATATTCGCCACTAATAACTGCGTTGTTATTCGGAGAGCCTATAACGGAGAAGAACACATAGGAGATTTCTTGAAGTTCTCACCACAGCTATTTGTTTTTCATTCATCTCAAATAATAATAATAATAAGTTCTTTATTCCGTAATGTGGGGAGGTGAGTGCAATCCCACACATCCCATAGATAGTATAAGTACATATAATATTGTAAAACATAATATTTTATAAATAAATGAAATATCTTATGTTGTGCAAGATCTAAATTGCCTAAGTTTCTATCGAAAATCGTTTCGAATAGATTCGTAAGACTTTGAGAAAAATGCTCTCCTACTAAATTGATAAAGAAACTATAAGAAATGGTCAGTTCATTGAGAAATTGTATTGTGATAAATTCTAAGAAATGAGAAAAGTGATCAATAAATTAAGGAAATCAGCTGAAATTAACCGAATGAATGGGCTCTTCCGGGTTTGGTCTAGAGAACCTTGGGCACCGGCCAGTGGTGACGCGTGCCTTCCTGTCCAATTCCACTGCAGGCAAATCGATTCTATTGTCTTAGCGTGGCAGTGGTGGCACGAGTCATGACAGATTTTTTTTTTATAAGAGGGAGGGGACCAGTGGAGGCCCGCGGTTTTGAATTTGAGTTGGACACATAGATTCAACAGCGTACATAAGGGCACTATGTCTATGGGCGTTTTTCAAAATAAGTGTACATAGATAAAAGTCAGTGTCCCATCACTTTCAGGATCAGTAACTTTTGTTGTGTCGGTTTTAATGACCAACCATATATTTTACCAATATAATAACAAATAAATACCTTTATGGACTAAAAATAATGAATAAATCTATTAAATTTCGATATTATTTTAAAATAAGTAAGACTACAGGTCACTGTTTCTGGTATGTCCTACACCTACCACTAGCAGTAAGAGTTCAAAAATTAATGTTATTTAATGTTATCCCAGTATTTATTTCTAATTCTACTAATAGTATATGATAATATTTTCGATTTGCAACCATAATATAGATTAATTATCGTGCAAAATAATTTAAATACCAGATATTGAGTTGTCCTACGAAATAGCGTATGGTGGAATTTCCGCCTACGCCACCACATTATTGACGTCTTCCAATAAAAATATTACCAAATTGATGAATATTTTGGAAAATAGCAACCCTATTTAGTCTATGAAGGGCGGCCATGCTTGGTTTTTTACAGCCAGTTTGCCAAGAAATCGTAACAAAAGTGGTCGTTCTCGGCTGTACTAAAAAAGTGTTCCACCAACGCTTCCGTATTTCTCCAGGTAATTTACCAGAATGTATTAGACTCTACTTTGTATTAAATTGATTCATTTATTGTTTTATGAAATGTTTAGTTAGAACAAACAGAAGTTTCATAATTTATTGATAAATACATTTCGAAAAAATATTGACGCGATTACGCTACTTCTCTTACGCAACGGTGTCGTGAATGGAACTTAAAAGTGACGTAATGGAATTCTAAAGGTCGGTTCACTCTGTCCGTCTTTTAGGGTATTTGGGTGTGTTACAATTTTCTAATTAAATTTATATTTTGCATGTATCTTCAAAATGTAACTATTACATGTAGATATGTGGGTTGAGTGATATATGTAGCATTGAAAAAAAAGAACAGCATAGCTAAAAAGAAAAAATTATTTGATTTTTATGTGTATAATTTTTTTTCTTTTTTTTATTAATTAAGATTATTAAAGATTAATTCTGAAAGAGTCGAAATGGTGTCGAAGTACTAATATAGACAGCAATATGAGCAACTATTACTGTAGAGGCAACTCTGAAATTCAGTATAAAATCAGCTGGTTCATACAATTTTGATTAAGTAAGTATAAAATGTAGCATGATTTATGTTCCTGTGTGTTTTAGTTAATCCTGTACCTAATTAAAGTTGTGTACATTAACAAGTACTTTAATACCCTTTCAGCTTAGTTACCTATTTCAGGCTATACACGGTATGCACGTGTAGCCCATTATTACCTATCTAATTATTTGTGCATTTTTATAAATAATTTATTTTAATTTTATGTTCAAATATGCCGTTGAAAGCTGCAGAAAAATCAAAAAGGTACAGAGACAAAATTAAAAACGACCCTGAAAAATGTGAAGCCTTTATGAAAAAAGAGTTACAAAGACAAAAATAACATCAAAATATAATCAGAGAGCTAACCAAAGAAGAATAGAAAAAAGAAGACGTTGGAGAGAACAGAAACGAAAAAAAAAAGAAAAGAAAAAAGAACAAGTGGAAGAAAAAGTACTTGCGCGGGGGGCCTTCCACGGTGGCGGTAGTACGTAAAATCGTCCTTTTTTATAGAGAATACCTCACATGAGTCTTAACTGCTCCCATCTGGAGCCAGTGAGACTATGGCATCCCCAATTGGGGTACGTTTGAGGCTGAAGGTAAGTGGGGACAGGAAGGAGATGGGGAAGAGGAAGGTGGGGAAGAGGAAGGTGGGGAAGTACCTGGCTATTCAGATCTAGTCACTAAACAGGTTAAAGTCATTATTAAGCAACGTTTCAATTCTGAATGGTGGTCTTACACCAGGGTGATACTGAGAGTATCTTCCACTCTTCCCATACCAGTCGCTTGTCGCGCTTTCAGCAGTGTAGCCACAACGTGCGTACACATACGACTGATATTTCGCGCCCGCTGTCGCTACCGGGCAAGCCTCTCAGTCTGGCCGAGGCCTTAGAATTCCTAAACGTTACCAAATTTTTCCCCTTACGCCACTGTCCTGTTATTGCTGTGATTTATTTTCTAAGATCAATTATTATATCTCAAAGAAATTTGTTCTTTTTCTTATTGATATAGTTCATGATTAATTTTAAATTTGTTATAATTAAACATTCGTAAAACAAAAACTTATATTCGTCTTTCTAGAACGCAAAATATACAGTACAAAGTATCCAAAAGTAGCGTAAAAGAATATTTTTATTGAAAAACTTAATATTTAATTCAATAAGCTTGATTATTCACATTTTTTAGGAGACTGATTGTGTTTTCAATTCGTAAATAAAAATCTGAAATAATGAATTTCTTTTAATTTTCTTTATAAACTTTATGATAAAAGTGACGTAAAAGAATTTCTTACCAATAGTATTAAACTTAAATTGCAATTATTTTCGAAGTTTATTGACATTTTCTATTTAAATACTTTTTGTCATGAAGTTCATTCTTTCTTTAATAAATTTACGTATATTTTAAATCGAAATGCAGCATCTCACTTAAGTGGAATTCCTATTACGTCACCGACATCTTTTTTGGAAAACGCCCCTATAATAGTCGGTATAGTACATACTTATAAACACATGAGCCTAAAACTTTTTTTTAAATTTAGTACCTAATGTCATTATTGAGTTAAGTTTTGGGGTTCAAGACCATTATTATCAAACAGTATGGTTATGTTATGGAATATTGACACGACTTATTTACTTCCTTTAAATAATAAAAAATGAATTACGGCCTTCTACGAATTAAAAACACAACACTAAATAAATAAAACATTTGCATGGGAAAGTGCGCATGCACAAATAATTAAGAATGTCAATAGATGGTACCTAAGTACCTACCTAGTTATGCATTACCCATTAAATTTGTTCTAAACTTTGTTGACTACACTGTTCTTTTTTACACAAAATTTGTGCAAAATATGCTCGAGCGCCCCTAGAGAATAGAACATCTAGGTTTATTCGTATGATTTACACGCATCTAGAAACACTAGATATATAGATACATGTACATACCCAAATGAAGCGAAATAGAAACCCAAGAAACCAAATGACCATTGTTTCTTTGATTCGCCTCAGCTTCGCAAGATGTCGTATTTTTCCAATAATCGATGTTTCGAACTAGTGTGAAAATGGTATCGACTAGGCGGCACAATGGGGCCGTAGCGGCCTACAGATATCCCCATCTCCGGTTCGATTCAAAAGCAGACAATAAGACACTTCCTCCCTTTGTTTCATCCATTCGGATAAGACTTGCATAAAATTCAACTTTTTTATAAATAATGGGTGATAGAAAAGTTTGTTTCTATGTAAATCCATAAAAAAAACACTCAGGACTATTTTTGACAGGAAGTTACAATCTTATTAAATGGTGGTCGATAGCCTGGTGGGTAGGACGCTCGACTAGCAGTCGGACAAACTAATAGAAAAACCGTTAGAGATAGAACTGTGTCATGGGGGTATCCGTGTGTCAGAATTAATCTCAACTTTTGACTTTTTTTTACATTAGGTCCACACGGGAGGCAAATAATTTCCCTCAGGGCCTATCTACTACCTACTATCTACTAGCCTACCTACTGGTGACATCATCTTTGGGGATGCTATGTGGAGGGTATTTTTAAGGACAGGAAGTTCTGGAAAGGAAAAAGGTATGAGGGTTGGGTAGGAATCTGAGGTTCAGTGTATCTAGATCATCCGCCGCCAAGACCTAGACAAACCTTACCCTATGAACCCGGGCACCCCTGCTAAGTCACCAAACGTAGCGAACCACTTGGGTGACCTATGGCAAACAATGGTTATCCAAAAAATGGTTCCCGGGGCGGCGGTACTCATTCCCGCCTCCCAGACTGATGAAATTAATCAAATATTTTCCAATGTTCAAAGTATTTCATGAACAGAATCTGCTACTGCCTAGGAGGCGAAAGCTCATACGAAAACTGGTGACATCATTTTTCTTTCATATCTTTCATGACTTTCTCCTCTCCTCAAAAAGTCCCTCCACACAGCATTCACAAACGTATACAATGTGCAGTGTTTTTAATCTAGTGTCCTCTGCGTCCAACGTCGTATCCTTACCAAGCTTAAACTTTCTAATAAAATTGTGTTTATACGAAGTAACCTGCCAGGAACCTACCTAAGTATGTTTTCTGTATCTGTTTATATTGCAGGTATACATAATGTAACATAATTAGATAGAGCCTAGAGCCTAGACCCAATATAAGTAAAAAAATTGTAGAGCCCTTGAGGTGATTTTTCAAAAAAACAGAGCTATTTACAAAGGTAAAGTATCCAATAATTATTATTATATAAGCCCTGAGGGAAATTGTTTTTCATCGGTCTCCTGTGTAGAGTTAATGTGAAAATGATAATAATAAGTAGATCACGTTTTTTTTTCGTTCAATAATAAAAAAGTTATGCTAAGTGAAATAATTATAATTATGCAGGAAGGATCCTATAATTCATTTTACAAATATTAGAAAAAAATTAAATGTCAAAAAAGCAAGCTCCTGGTAAAACAACATCAAAATGTTGAAACATGCTTAGCAATGAAATTTAATAATTCTGACAAAGAAATTTACAATGATGAATGGTCGTATGACAGTTTGGAACGAGATACATTTTTCATCATAAATTTCGTTCCATTTTCCAATGCGAAACATAATATTTCCATTGCAAAACGAATCGGTTTTTCCGGCGTAAAATTCAGTATTATTTTTCGTATTTGGAACGCGTCCAAAATCGTTCGGAAAAGCGAGTTTCCCGCGCAGATTTAAAAAGTTCCACTTTCAAACTTCGTTTTAGAACGAACAAAGAGGTTCGCTCCCTCCTCCTCCTTTCTCCTATTGGTTGAGGAGGGCGGGGGGCGGGGACGGGCCGGCCAATGGGCGGGCGGGCCTTATCACCGCCCACCAACGACAAGATTTACTCTGGCGGCCGAATCGAATAATAAATTATTCGACATTCGAACGATTTGGCAATAATTTATTACGATGCCGGGAGATTTAATTAAGAAGGTACCTACCTAATCGAGTCGGTAGGCTGTCAACAAGATCGTTCTTCAAGCTCATAGTAAGTAAGTGCCTACCTAATAATGTTGACAATATATTTATTATTATTATTGTACAACTTAACACAGTTAACTTTGCAGGCGGTCAGTGAAAGGGGTAACTGAAGAACGAACAAGCTATTATTTTTAATACACTCAAGTTTTTGTGTATCTTCAATATCTACCCCAGCGGTGTCTACGTCTTCACCATCACGACTTTTCTCCGCAAAGGTAGACAGAGAGGATAAAACGCCACGCAATTTTATCTTGGCAAACACTCACTGCTTCGTTCACATTCATTCATTCATGCATTATTTCTTTTTGACATGACCCGCTCCATAATTCTTTATGCACGTAGAGCACCACTAACTTTTTACACATAATAATCACCAACCAAATTTACGTGCAGTTCCGATGAGTTAGTTGTTTCGGGCAGCGGTATACAGGAGGAAGTTTACCTTGATGATAGCCAACTTCCGATAGGAAAAGGCACCAAAACAAAAGGAAGCCAATACAACAAATCTGGGTTCCACAATTGTGGTATTCGAAAAGTTTTTGCAAAGAATTTGAAAATCTCATATTGAAGCAAGCTGTTGTTTTGTTGTATAATAATTAATGAGTGGTTTCGCGATGACTGTGGCAGATGTTGGGAACCATTTGTCAGAAGAGGCGCAGTAATCCAAAGCCGGCACGGGCTCAAAGGCAGGGGAGAGCAACCTTTCGTACTTTTCAAAAAAAGGTAGATAGGTAAGTACTAATATTCAGGAAAACTGCTATTCACTAGCCGATATCGATAACGGGTAGAAAATTTCAGAAAAAAGCATATCTACACTTTCTGAAGTATCTGTCACATAACATTATCTACATATTCGATTAACGAAACTAACGGCCGTTGTTCCCAATCCACTGATCAACTGTTGAGCCGAAATTTTTGCTCAACACTCCTCAAGTGCACAAATACGCTCTTCCCAACGCAACTCTCCGAATCAAGCGACTAAATACATCACATAGCTGATCGGATACTCAGCTTGATCAATCGAAATGTCGGGAACAACGATTGTAAGTGACACTTCTAAACAGTTTATTTCAATTAATTATTTCAAATAAATATGTATGTTTGTATTGTACCTATAAGAAAATGTATAATGTCCTCCACACTAGGAGCAAAGTTTACATGTGTTGTGTGGGACATTATTATAGGTATAAACTATTTATATTTAAAAATATTATCGCAATTTAAACAAATTCTAACAAAAAATTCATTTAGGTCATAAAATAATACGAAAAATATATTAAAAGGTACCTACATTATATCAAAATAATTTTGAGGATTGCAACCAGTTCCATACTTATATATTTTGTATTATGCAAAAGTTTAAAGATATGTTGAAATTTGCACACAGAAACATATCTACAATTTGGGACGTTATTTCGAATTTGGAATATTAAATAAAGCGCTGTAATATTCTATTAAAAATTTCAACAGGGTTCAGAAAAATAATGGTTGACCTGAAAAATAACAAAATAAATTGATGTAGGTACTTAGTTACATTATTACTCGGTTACAATCTTTAGTAGTTATTCTCATAAAATCAAGAAGGAATCATTCAAATCTAAGTAAACAGTTTATGCAGGATTTTTTATGTTAATTTTAGCTAAGAACAGTTTTTAGACATTTTTCTAACTTTGCTAAGAGCCCCTAAAGTCTGAAGTGATATTTCACAAAAATTATCATATTTATTATTCTGTCAAAAAATTTAAAATTAAATCGGGTTGAAAATGATTTGTAAATAAAAGAAATATTCATGTCTCTTAAAACAACGTAAATTAGGTGAAATAAATTTTTTATTTATTTATTTCGCATGCCATTGATTCTCGTCCCCTGCCGCCTTGTTAAGGGTCTCGCCGACCACATGGTGTCCCGCAAGGAGCAACACATGTGGCCGAGGAGACCCTACGGACCACATATTACCGATTCTTCCACCTTCAACCACATGTCGCACCCATTCCCGCTACCTACCTATTTCCATCTAGCCTGGATCTTGTGATGAAACAATATTATCTACCAATGAAATAACATTATAATTATTATGATAACCTTTGACATAGTAGGAAAACCTCGTTAAAAATATGGAAAATTCTTAATGTGCAAAGTAGAAGTGATATTTTTTTCACAAATAAATTATCCGAGTATTATTACACCGATATTTATTACTTTTTTGATAAATTGGCCCACATGACCTCCGTAGCGGAAGTTTTTGGTTCTGGGACAGGTCACGCAGTCAACCCCCGACCAAGCTCAAATAAAGACAAAATTCACTTTTAAGGTGGAAGAACTCAGTATCGCCCCGGAAAGGGAGATCGCGATTCAGACAGCTATGTTTAGTAACCAGATCTGAATAGTCTGGTAGGTGCTTTCTAACTCTAACACTCCTTAATAATAATATTTGGATTATTTCTATAACGTAGTGAAAAATTACCTCAAGGCGCCTCTTTCCTCTTTCGTTAGGACTCTTGTGTTGTGTCACTACTTGATGTGTTTTAAAGTCTCTGTAAATGTCAGGAGTGTCAGAAGACAGTTAATAACAAGTAGGGTCTTTCAAAATATTTAATAAATGAACGGTGTTTATCTACAAACCAAGAAAATCACCGATATTCAAAAGTGACAGTTTGCAACATGTTCAAGGATGTAAAATAGGATTGGTAGTGTGCAGGGTTTAGTGGTTTAGTGTAAAAAACTTACCCCCTGCAAAACAACTAAATAAAAAAGAACTAAATTCAAAAATTTACTAAAATATTTTAGTCAGATTCTTCAGTAGGTTATGTTGCGCAAAGTAGGTACCAGGTTCCTACCCGCTTACAGTATTTACATAGATTTTGCGAAGGAGAAAATCGGCGAATTTGAATTTGAATTTCGGAATGAAAGACTGGCGGACAAACGTCGCGGCAGGTGGGCGAGCACCTGCCCTGGCGGGAACAAGTGTACAACGTTATATCAGTGTGTTCGAATATGTATGGCGTTATATCGGTGTGTTAGAATTTCTGTACGACATTGCATCAGTGTTCGTATTTACGTTATTTCAGTTGGTTCGGGATTGTTTGAGAGTTGCAGTTAGATTTTTTGTCTTTATACAATAATTTAATTACAACACGGTTTAATTAGACTGCGTTTTTTTGTGAAGCGGACCAAACAATGGTCTGATAAGGGATTAGGTACCCCGAATAACTAACCTTACATAGGCTCATCTAACCTAACTTTTCAACCATTGTAGAATATAAAAAAATATCTACCGTAAGTATCGTGTACCATAGTATCTACCTTAATTTGTAATATTAATCTCAGGAAGACATGGCACGATCAAGTGAAACAAACACTTATGTCGTAACATATACAGAGTGGAAGAAGATGATAGAAGACTATAATGTATGAATGTGAACGAAGTGAGTTTCTTTTAAGCCAACATTTTGTGGCTTTCCATCTTCTCTGCCTACCCCTTCGGGAAAAAATACATGATGGTAAGTTAGACAGACTGACACCTGTACCCTGTACGAGCCAAGTTATAACTCTAAAGCGACAGATAAAGTACATATTGTGATGGTTTAATGTTAGTAAAACAGGGTCAAGTTGCAATTCTAAACATTTCTAATCTTTATTGTTTATTTTCTCAGACCAAAAAACAAGATGAAAAATGTGTCTGAATTTATTCCTCTTATAAAAGGCAGGTAGGTAGTCACCATAAAAAATAAACAAGAAAACCTCGTAACTCATAACCAACTAATATCTAGTACTGACCAGGTAGATAGGTAGGTACTAGGTACCCACTTACGAAACGGATATCATTAATATCAATCTCTTCAGATGAGAATAATTACGCCTGACCGCGCCAAAAGTTACGCAACAGCCGAATAAGAAATAAATAAAGATGTGAATGTGCATTTAGCCTACCTTCATAACGAAATAAAATAACACGTAGAAAGGTACCTAGGTAGTATGTAGGTACTTTAAGATTTTGCAGTCAGTGTTGCCCAGTTGCCAAATAAGAGAAAGGCAGATATTTAATGTAAGTAGGTACTTACACTTACTAGTTCCAGTGAAACAGAAAATACTAAAGACTGACCTTTATTATAACTGCAAACTTTGTTATAATTTTTTGGGTTATAATTACATAATTGTAAAGCGCCCTAAAAGATGATTTAAACCATTCATAAACTCATCCAGAGATTTCTAATATTCCTTCGAGGGTAGCAGTGATTTTTTACTGTTGAAACCCGCTTCACATCCGGAGGTTTTTTCCTTCCGGTTCGGTAGTTAGCCAGGAAAGAAGGTGACTTCTTGTCTACCTGCCCAAGACAGCTTTCGTGTGCGTTTTTATACTACGCGTGTGAATGAAGACTGAGAAGTTACAAGATTAATACTGAGTTTTATACATAAATAATAAATATTTCAAAAGGTAATTAAAGTCAAAGCTTCGTAGATGACTAACAAAGTATGGTCTATAGAACTTTTCGTATAACATTAGGTGATTAATAAATATTATTAAATATCAATCTACATACAATATTAGGTTCTTCTATTTCCCTCAGGGCATGGGCTTTTCATGAGATTAAGGAGTGAATCCTGAAATATGTAGGAGAGAAGAAACACAAAAGCAGGAGGGTCGTTAAAACTACCTGCTCTAGTGCGGAAAATCTAAACTTCTTGGCGTCCAATGGAAGCTTATTACGAAGGATTTTATCATCCATTTTCCATGAGTCTTCTTTTCATCAGGATTCGGGATGAAAATAAGGACTCCTTTAAAAGGACCTGTATCACAAATCTAAAAGAAGTGCGTACTTTCGATAAGTATATGCACTGAATTAAGAAGAACACAAGAAATGCTATGTTGGGCGTGTTCCGTGGTTGAACCACATATTATGATCAGAACAATTTCTCGAATCTAGTTTTTTTTTTAAGTGTAATGTAAAATATTGATTTTGCGAAGTTTGAAGAAATAAAATATTGTGTTTTCGGTTTGAAAATTTGATCGCTTAGAAATAAATACTGCAAAATAATGTACCAGGCCTATAAAAACTGCTTTAAAGTTCAAAATCTCCTACTTACGAAACCCATTTCGTTTGTGGTTTTTCTGTATAATGTATAGTAAATTAAGTTGTTTAGAAAATGATCGTAAAGCATTTAAATATTTGTTCCCGAGCTTCGCAAAATAAAACAAAACACTATTTTTTGCGATGTTTTTTTCTTGTATAAATCAAATCAGACGGCTTGTTTTATGCGGGCATTCAAATCCTTATCGTCATCTACATAAGGAGTGTTATTGTTAGCGGTCCGATTCAAAATGTTACACGACGTGGTGCATCGCCATAAATTTCAATTACAGAAATTTGTTTCACAAATATTATTAAATGTCGATACACGATGCCAAGCAGTGTAAGAGAGACAGAGTGCGTGCTAAATGGGCTACAACCAAGGTACTATATCAGAGGGTACATCGGTTCCCATTCAAATCTACATGGAATGCATTTCTAGTGAGTATTATCTATTCAGTCGGTATATGGTCAGAAGTTGTGAATTATTCTTCCAATTAAAACGAATACATCCCCTTCAAAGTTAACCTTTGGTTTATACCTAGACTTATTATTAGTTCTGAGTTGTAATTATATAAGTGGTTATTACTGGTTACTTCAATTACATAGAATTTCGTTATAAAATGCTTTCATTATTTTCATTGCAATCATAAAGTTTAACGATGAATCATAAGGAAGTAGGAAAATGAATTAAACATAGTTATAAATGTGTAAACTGTTCCCCGTTACGCAGTGATTACTTATTCTTATTACGCTGTTCCATTGCTTCATTGGTAAATTGCAAATCAAGGACGGAACTTCTAAATATTGTTGAAATAGTGCAAACCCAAAGATAATATGTGCGGACTCGTGAAAAAACAAGGGATATTATATTGTAGGATTTGTGGAGCTGAAAGAATTTATAAAATATTTGCCTCTGGATACGCCTTTCGAAAACAAATATTATCACGAGATAAAAACCATCCCATCCCCTTTTTCCACCCCTTAAAGTAGAACGTTGATACTTCTTGATGAAAATTTGCACACTTCAATGTTGAAAATAAGAGGAAAATTACTGTCTACACCCGATTTTAGAAAACTATGCGTACAGCCCGGGCTATAATTCCTAAAATCAGTACGTGGCTTTCTCATATTACGTACTTCCAGTAGTAAATGCTAGCGGTTAATTGCCAACAACTAAGGTATTACTAGCTTGACGAGGGGATTTTATGATACTATTATTAAATATTTATTGGGATACGCATAATCCAAGTTAACTTCATAAACGCATCCCAGTTAAGCTATTAAACGGAGAGTTTTTTTTATTAATAAAGGAACGATGGAAGAACTCCGTAGGGTAATGTACTACGATAATTGACTTGAGTAGAAAAGCTCTTCGCTTTCCTACATATTTAGCTGACCTGATCTCTACTTGTTGACTAGCAAGCTAAAATACTTTTTATTAATTATGGTAACTATTCTGAACTTATCAACCAAGAGTATTTTACTATTTGCTATACTGCTAATTACCACGTTTGCTGTTAATTTGTTGACTATCCTGTACCAGCAAGCTATTTTGAAGTGCTGCCCTTAACTCGTTTACTATTTTGCTACCCTGCTCTTTACCACTTGCCTCTGCTAGCAAGATACCTTGTATTGGCTACCCGGTTAATCCACACTTTATCTACGTGATTACCTGGCTACCCGGCTACCGACTACACGGCTACCTCGTTACTCGTAGAGGTATGAATGAACGCCCCGTCAAGTGGGACGCGGAGGGAATGCTAATGAGCCACATTTCGGCGGTCGTGATGCCCGCAATGCATTATTGACACCGGGCACCGCGTTTAAAAGAATTCTATGAATAAATTGCCATACGCACATCTACACGTCGGGGGTTTATAAAGGCTCTATAAAGATTTAAACGGGCATGTATTGATACATTATGTGCGTAGATTACTAGAAGACTTCAACGGCTTGCGGCTTTTTAAAAACAACCAGCCGAAAGAGCGATATTAATACCTACTCCAAGTAAAATATTATGCACCCACACATTAAGGCAAATTTATCTAGTTGTTAAAAAGTCACTGAGATAAGAAACTTTTGTATTATGATTTTTCGTGGTTTTCCTTTAAGTTGACAGACACGTGTAGGGACCTTCCTATCTACACAAGACACGTGTGCGAAAAAGATATTCGCATACCGAAGATAAATTTTATTTAGTGAGGAAGAATTGTTTAAAAACAAGGTTTTTGGTTTTAACCTATTTGATAAAACCTTATTCATAATTGCGTTGTTGTAGTTTTACCTGAGAATAATTTAAGGCCCATTAACCAGCGACCGAGAATTCAAATATCAACTTGCTTTCGTGCCCTTGCAACTGTACATGACGGTTTAGATGAGAATGATTGATTATTCTCCGTACCCAAAAGTTTAACTAATAGATAACTCAATATCGACTTTATTTCATTAAAAATTTGCTTTAATATATACCTACATTTATTTAAGTAAGTAATAAAAATGCTCAAACGCGTGATGATATATTTTTTAATATCGTGTACTTCTTGTAAGTATTTGTTGATCATAGAAATTTATGATTTTTCAATAATGTCTAAGCAAAATAAGTGTGTAAAAAAATATGAAATATTTTGACAAACTGAGATATTTTCGTCATAAATTTTAATGATTTTAATTGAACTAAAATTAAAATTCTGAAAAGTGTCTTTACTTGATTTATTTTACTGTATGATTATATTTATGATTTTAAATTTGTGTTGCATAACACAATATTTCGTTTAAAGATTTAACAAATCTGACAACGACCAACGGTATATATAACCTTAGTATATTAAAAATAAACTTAGTTTTTCAAAATTTTAAAAATGACTTTACCAGATAAAATAACAATCTTTCGAAATCAATTTAGGTTTTTTTGTAAAAAAGAGTCGATACGTCAAGAATTTGATTTAAAAAGGACAAATATCCGGTATTCTCTGGTTATACAATCTTACGCAAAGTAATACTCGGCAAAGTATAGTGTAAGACACTTTTCATGAATCTTTATCCAATAGAGGATACACTATGGACAGCTGAATATGATGAAGAAGTCATGAATATCTTATACACCGTGATGAATCTGTACACGGTAGGTACCTATAATATTAATATGCAACTGAACGCGCCCCGAAGCATCATTTAAACACAGAACTAACTAGATTCCTACCGTTAAAATGATCTGCTCGGCCATCTAAATCTAAACTGATAAACTGCCTGTTGTGGATCGCGATGAGAAGAATATTGAATGAAATGCGCAACAGCGGGTTAAGGCCAATCTACGCCTCAATGATTCCATTCATCTCGTGACTGCCAACGAGTAAAAAGATACGAATCATTAAAGAAATTAAAATTTCACGATAATATAAGTACGTTGTACTTTTTGGAAGATGGTTCTGGTCAATGTATAGTTGCTTGCGTGTGCGTAAAGAACAAAAAAAATCTTTAAAGAGTCGAACCATGTTCACAGTTTTTCATATTTCAATCATCGCGCATCGGGAAAAAAGTAAAGTACATATCTGAAGTTTTAATATCCATGTTGAAAACTTTCTGATTTTTAAATAGGGAAAACAGGACGAGCATAGCTAACCCGTCATTGAATCAGACGCAAATTAGAAATACTGGGAGCGCCATACATATTTCAACTTTGCGCGCATGCACAGGGGTTCGCTTCCAAAAAAAAATCTTCCGGTTTATTTTGAACTGGTCTATGGAGAACATTTAAAAAATATATATGATTAGTTTAAAGACAATGCTTTTTTCTATTTTTGGCGCCGTAATTCCCTTTGGCCGTCCTTGTGTGCGTGGAGGTACTTCTAATATTTTCGAGTTATCGGCTAAGCCCGCTACACCTCATTCTCACATTCATTAAATACTGGCGTCCCACAGGGATCGGTTCTGTCCCCATCTTTGTTTTTGCTTCATAAAATACACAACAGTTTAGGTAACACAACTAAACACAGAAAGCTGTCTCAACCGATTAGTTTAGCTAGAATATCTGAGCTATAATAAACAAACAATAATATAATAAATAATAATAAACTGTAATAAATAAACTGTTGTTTAGCAAACAGTAGCTAAAAGTTCGGCAACTAAACTGTTTAGTAGATAATTACTGAAATTTTTCAGTGTGTTACGTAAGAGTAAGGATATTAAGTTGGTTTTTTTATTTTTCTGTGACTTGTTCTATTTCATGTTTGGTTTAGAGTTTAAATTTGTTATTTTCTTCTTTAAAAATTCCCTTTTTGATCAAAATGTGTAGCAAATATCTAGTACGGATATGTGCTCCTTTATTTATTTGTGTTTTAGATTATAAAATAGGTAAAGAATTCAGTTTTTCAAGATTTTAGAGGCAACTTTAACATTTTTTTGTGAGTAATATTTGAATGTGATTACCACACAAGCGCCCCAACTGCTCCTGACTATCCGGAGCCAATGGGATCATGGAATACCAAATATAAGTATTTTGTGGGGTTGAAGGAAGCGGAGAGGGGAAGGAGACTGGAGGAAGGAGGTTGGGAAGCACCTATATCTGATCAGCAAATACGGCGAAAGCCATTTGAAGCAAGGTTTAGATTCTGATATGTAGTCTCACTAGGGCGATACTGGGAGTATCTAGCACTCTGGAATCTAAAACTGAATGTATAAAAGTGTGCCTTTTGATGAGATGGTTCCTCGTGACGGTGTGACTGTGTGTGTACGTGTGGAAGTAGTTATGGGCGTGCGGGAGCGGAAGTGGGTGCCTAAAGGGTAGCCGGGAAGGGTACCTACACCTACCCGCCGCGCGCCGGGCGGACTTCCGGCTGACAGTCAACAGTGACACTGCACTGTGCACTGTGCACTCTGCACTGTGTCATCGATGCCACGCTCGACGCTTGTGCTTGTGACTTCTGACGAATGTCTAATGAGATTGATGCACTTGTTGATATCGGCGCCAATTGAATCAAATCTAAATAATCAGAAAAAAAAATCCAAGGGGAAAAATCTGTAGAAATTTCACGACACCAGAAATCATCGTTTGCTTCGTTCGAACAGCGAACAATGTTTCTGTTATAGATTAAAAATGTATCCCGACTTCTCAAAAAGCTATAGTAGACATAAAATAATAAATAAAGAATATTATAGTACCTAGGCAGTATTATGTAGATTGCCGGCAATGAAAACTTTAAAAAATTATTCGTAAAACGCAAAAATATCATCAATGAAAATAAAATATCCACAACTAATCAAATACGAAAGCAGATAAATAAATAAAAAAATACTTTCTGCTTCCGTGGTTGATTTATAATTTATTGTTTTAACTGTACCTATGAAGAATAAGAAAAATAAAAAGAAAATTCGGACAGGCATTGATTATCTTATCAGGATAAATAATAAACGGCAAGTATCTTTTACATTTTGCAAGTATTTTCTCACAGTATGTATGTGATGACATTGATAATGATGTTATTAGTTATTATATTAATATACGAGAATAAAAAATATTAGAAAGCCATTTTCGTAGGTAAACAACGTTATTCCAAGGACTTGTTGCTCAAAACAATGTTCAACCACCGCTTATGGCTAATGAGGATTCGTACAATCAGCAGTGCGTGAAAAAATATTTTAATTATTATACGTATGAACGTTAAAAACACAAATACCTAGAGGATGGATTCACACAGTTTTTTTTTTATAAAGTCCAATTTAAAACCTTAAAATTAAACCAATAACATAAATAGGTAGGTACAGTTTTAAAGCATAGATATTTGAAAGCTTTGGATACAACTTTTGATACATTTTAATGCAGATGAAACCATTTAATTTTTTTTTAATTCAGTAAACAAGGGGTAGCAATTTTCCAATGAAAAAAAACTTAGTAAGCTAAAAGGAACCTAAAATAATTAAATACCTATTGTATGTAACTCTCGTGCTATATTGATGGTGTAAAACAATGCAATGAATATGTATAGTTAGTCGCAGAAATTTAATTAACATCAGCCTACGCTCGAAAGTGCAACAGACCAATTATTAATAATTTAATGAAAATATTGCGGTGTGACATTTTCGATTGGCAAGAAATCAATTCAATACTTGCCATAAACATAATTAATATTGGAGTTATTAACTTCAGACTTCGGTTAGAATTATAACATGTATTTTCTTAGGCTCTAAGGATCCGAAATGAAAAAAATATTGGTATTTGTGTTAGTCTAAACACGATTAGATACTTCATAAAAATACACAAATATCGATTCATGAAGTGTTTTACCAATTTGTTTTATCAGATTTCGCTGCTTATTTTCTCGGGCTCTGTGAATACAAAAAGTATTCAATTTCGGAATTGCACTAAGAATTAAAGTCTTAATAGATTCATAAATAATACGATTCAGATATCGACTAAAATATATGTTTTAGAGCGGCTAAATGCAAGAGGTAGAGATCTGTAGAAGGGCAACTCATGGCATAGGCGGGACTACACTAAGATAAAAGGTTTTGATAAATAAAAAACGGAATTCTCTGAATCCACTAGAAAATGTATGAATGAGCGAGTAAATTCCAAATCCCAGGGGTTCAGACCACTGAAGGGGTGAATCCTTAACACTTGAACCAGTACCTGTGAGGTAGGCGGGACTCAAGTCCAACTCCGTGTAGGCGGGACAGTCCCCGTAGAAGGAGTCCGTGGCCAGCTCCAGCAGCACCATGTTGGCCGCCCCCGCCTGCTGCGAAGCCGTGGTGGCCGACACGACCGCGGGACGGATATGCCGCCCTAGGATCGGAGGGCGGATTGCGCCGCCCAAACTAACCGAGGAAAATGCTCTATATTCAAATCAACCAGTGGTACTTTATTTCACAAACAAATCGAGTCCTTTTGCGATTCACTGCGTCTTCAAAGATGTGCTACCTATTAGGTAGATTGTCTTTAATTTAATGTATTGTTTATGTTAAATCAAAACCGCAGTCAGTATTATTAGTCCACCGGTGTTTATAAACGTTTCGATGTGTTTATATTAATCACTTGCATGAATTAAATTATGTTTGAATATACGTAAACAATTCGATCACTGTTCGATATTTCGTTAAGTAAAATTTAAATTGATTTACATTAAAATCACAATAGTAAAAATTGTTTAATTTAGCGAATATTTAGATAAAATTAAGTTTAATGATATATTTATTTAATAATTTAGTACAATTCAACAAGTGGTTAGAATAATGTTCAGGTTAGCATTAAATGGGCGCGCACTGAAGTTCTTTGGTTTTATTTGGTAGTGGCTTCAAGTAGTGTTACCTTGAAAAGTCCGATTCAAACACTTAATAATTCATAAACTATTAAACAACATAATGTCCATAAATGCAATGTTCGAAACACTCGATCGATATCTTTATAAGCTCAAGGTAGAAAGTTTGTTATTTTTTTTAGCAAATCAAGCGCGATTGGGAATATTTTTGAAAAGTAGTTCGAAATTTGAAAGCTCCCGCCAGCGCCGCGTCGCCCACTGACAACGTCGACATTTCAACTGACAGGCAGACTTCCGTTGGAGCGAATGCGCGTCGGGCGCGCGCCCGAGCCTTTCCGGAGTCGGGCGGAGATTGCCGAGCGGCTCCGAGGGGCCACCCCCCGGCCTGAGAGGCAGAGGACTGGAGGTACCTAACTGCCTACTACTTCCCAGTACCTACCTACCGGCAACTACCTCTAAGCCAGCAACAGGCGAACACCTGCTCCGGTGAACTAAACTCGATGACCGGTGGGACCTCTTCGTTAGACTCCTAAAACCTATTTTCTATGTTTCCTCGCGATGTCTACAGTCTACATCCAACCTATTTAATAAAACGTTATTTAAGGGAAATCTTAATATCGGTAAAGTTACCCAATTCCCTCTCACACTTAATGAGCATTTTTTTTTAAATAACGCTTGGTTTCAACTTAATTACTACAAGAAACAAGGTACTCTCAATCAAAGCTAGAAAATTTACCTAAATAACCAAAACTAAGAACTAATAAGCTATTTTGTACATATTTTATATCTCTGCCGACTTATATAGTTGTTTCCAGTGGTATTTAAGTTGAAATTAAGTGTTATTTAAAAAAATGCATACGGCGGAATTCGGCAACTTTAGCTTGTTTTGAAATAATAGTAACGCACTGAGATTTATTAAAAATATATTTACCAGAAAAAATAATGAAAATTGTGCCATTTAAATTTGCTGAACCCAAACTTTGCAATAAGCCGAAGTTTTGGTGACTCTTTATCTATTGTTGTTTGATAATAATATTTACAATATAATGCTGCGATAATAATATTTACAATATAATGCTGCGTACCAGACGTTAGCCGAACCTGCGAGCTGAACCGAATTATGAGAAAGGAACAAAGCAACATCAAACGGCCCGAAACACCGGTTTCGGTTGCTTCGTGGCTTGGCTCGCGCTGATGTTAGCGAATGTATACGAGACATTATAAGTTGCAAGTATACGAAATCCACACGGAGAAAAATGTTATTCGAAATAACGATAATTTTATTCGTAAAAACGGTTAAAAACGGGACTGAAGTTCTTACGAACAAATTAACATGGTTTCAATGTTTATTGGCGGGAACACTGTTAATTTGTTCGTAAGAACTTCAGTCCCGTTTTTACGAATAAAATGATCGTATTTTAGAATAACATTTTTCTTCGTGATACTCGTAACGTTTTTCTCTTATGAGTAGGTTTTGCTATTTTTAGATTTAATTTAATAAGGTTAATATTTTATAACAACCCTAGTAACAAAGCATCACGTTCACTTGTATTAGATAAGATCATTTTAGAAACATATGATTTATTTGTACATCGCCCTTGAGGTGATTTTTCACAATAACGGCGCTATGTAAATCATCCAAATGTGTATCATTATTATTAAATTGCCTTTGAGGTGATTTACAAAATTAATATCAAAAATAATAATTAGATTAAAACAGCGAATCGTCATCAGTCATCATCATCGTGAATAATGTAGATTCGTGGTATCAACAAAACATGTTTCGTTCGATAAGTTCACGTTGTGTTCAACTTGCAGGTAGCTTAACCTCACGTCAGGTTAAAATGCTCGTAAAACTGCGGCTAATGTTAATTCTATGCTACAAAGGTAATTAAGTATGCACTGAAAAATATTTAAATCGTTTGGAAAAAAGAACCGAAAAACGTTTGGGCGGGAATATGAACAAGGACAAAAAAGGTAAAACCAAATATTGTACAAAACATTCAAAGTAAGAACTAATGTCCTTATAAACACTCAAACCAACACTGAAACCAAATAATTTATACATAATTGATAACAGAGTAATAATTATTAATGTATAATATATGAAACATTTCATGTTCTATATTTTTTTTATTTAAAGACACAAAAAGCTATGCTTGAGGAAAGCTATGAGGAAGGTATTAGTTATTTATTTATTAATAATGTTTTTCTTTATTACTGTTGTTGTTCTTAATGTGTAGTTTTAATTTTGAACAGTAGTTTTAGTAAATTTTTTTTAGTTGAGTATTCATTTAATCGTATAGTTATTATGTTCCTACTTTAAACATACAAATCTACGAAAATATTATATTCCTATTTGAAACCTTGAATATAAGGCTCATAAAATTCTATTTTAAAGTTTCACAGAAAACGATAGAATCTTTTCCTAATTTAAAAATTACTTTTAACGAAATTCTATTCTCAATTTATAGATTAAAAGTATTTTTTAAATGCAGACCATGATATAAAAAATAAAAAAATATTCTTGCAAATATGCAAATATAAAATAAAACGTAAATATTCTTAATGCGGACGGCAAGACAAGTCTGCCTATTGTTTATTACGTGAGGTTTTCCTCAACACATTCATTAATTACATGTCAAAAGGATAACTCCAAATACGGGACTGAAAACTGAGGTGGTATTTATATTTTTTTACATTTTTGTGAGGAGGTAGTTTGACGTAGTTATAAAATAAGTTTTAAAGTGATGCAGACGGGCATTGAAGTGGTGCGTCATATGACCGGTCATGCCAGGAACAATGGGAGACCATGGGAAAATGTTCAAAACCAACGTTAGGCATCAAAACTATGTGATACGTATCAGCCAGACATCACCCAATGAAAGGGCAAGGAGCGAGCAAAGCAAAACGAACTATAAAAAAGACATTAAACACTACATATAACATTTTATATGTCATGGTAATGATGAGTGCTTTGTTGCGAAGCATCGTCCGATATGATAACATGTAATTTGTGATACTTGGATGAGTTCACTCCACGTTAAATAATTGCGTATAATGTTCCATAGCAGACAACAGTTGACATTTCAACATAATATAAAATACAAGTTTTGGTTTGTTTTAAAATATGCAGGTTGGTGTGCGTAATCACTAAAGCTAAATTGTTTGGTTAAACCCAAAGCGAACCCCTTTGCTAATGACGCTATTAGTTTTAGGCAAAATATTGGGTTTAACCCGCCGTTAAATAGCCCTTAACTTTTTAGACAGGTACTAGCAAAGATCCTTATTATAAACTTTTTTCTGTAAAAGTACTCACGTAGGGTTAGTAAATCCTTGTAAAGGTTTTATCCTATTGTGATAAGTGATTAGGCTTACCGGCTTACGATACTTATACGTCTAATTTTTAGTTCGTGAAGTGTAAGTACATTATTTTATTACAAGCGAATCCAAATACCAACAATAAAATAATATCCTTGGCGTAAAGATTATATCCAACAAAGGATCCTCCACGGCAAAGTTCTTCACATCAAAACACACACAGTGAATTGAAATAAAATCCATTTTATAATCGAGTAAGGCTAAGAAAACAAAAAGGCAGACACTTGGATAAAGACAAAAAAAGTGAGCAATTTAAATGTGAGAGGCGCATTGTTTCCGTGGGAGAATCGGTGGCGGATTGGTGGAATCAAACTCTGCGCTCTGTGTTAGGCTGGTGCCAGCCAAGGTCCCCTTGGGGACTCCGGGCGCGAGGTAAGGTCACAACCACCAGCCAGGTTCAAGGTTACCCCCGGTGGGTGGGTGACGTATCTACCGGGGTAGCAGATTCTTCAGGAGATGGATGGTGACAAAGAGGGATGATAATTTGAAATAAATGTATACATCGACTTCATGACCCCTCTCGAGGTGGAAAATTTACTGTAATGACATGTTTACATGAGGCCAGTATTTAGTAGAGTGATTAGTGGTAACTAAATCACTGTCCTAAAAGTGCCGTCCAAACGTGCGATACGCGCGGATGAGAATATTTGCAGACTGCATCGATGTTATTTGTAAAATTGGACGATGAAGTAGATTAGTGCGTGTCCATACGTCGACAGTACATGAACAGCATGATATCGGAATTGTAGGGTAAATTGTAAAAAATCGGAAATCTGAATTTTTTAGGTGTCGCAAAGGGGGTGGAAGAAATGTTTTTATTTGTTTAAGTCATTCACAGGGTAAAAGCAAAGCCAACAAATTAGAACCAGAGTAGTAGAAGAAGATTAAAAGGTTTCAAGGGGTAGTTTCATAAGGGAAGCAGTTTTTAAATTAAAAAACCAGTCGATGATAATTTTAAAGTGAAAGATACGTAACAATCACTGATCAACGTCTAAGTATATTCTAAGGCTGTACCAAACAGAAATGGTGAAATGACGTGACAGTTATAGCGCAATATAGACAGAGAAATACATTAATATGGGTACGTGATACCGCAAAAGAAATAGTAAACACACACTCTCCAAAACGCGTCGTTTAATTCATAGCATCGGCACCGGTGAGGCAAAAAGCTGACACAAAAGGCTTAATGAATGCAGGTGTATTAACCGCACGAACCCTTGAACCGGCAGTGACAATGAAACAATCGCTGCCGGTTATGAATTCTATTATTCTGATATACATAGACCGGCTCTGGCACGCATCGCACCAGCGCAGCGGGACTGCGGACTGGGGACAGATACGAGCAGCTACCAGCTACGCGACCGAGCGACCAAGCGACAACCAACCTGCCGACTGCTCCCGTTCGTCGCTCATATTAGCGATCTCTACGCGTGGTCATTAATCCTATTATTCTGATGTACTTAGAACACAGACCGATGGCTTCCAAATGCAGCAGCGCAGTGGACTTAAGACTGCGGTACGACCAGCTAGCGACCAAGCGACCACGGGACCAAGCGACCAAGCGATCACTTAACCTGCTCCCGCTCGGGGCTCACAGCAACAGTGCGTCGCGTCTCTACGCGTGCTCTGGTTATGAATGCGAATGGAACATTGCGATCCAGGAGACGAGAACCTTTCGAATCTAATCTAATCACAGCCATCGATGGAGACGAGAAACTTTCGAATCTAGTCTAACATGGTTAAAACCGTTGATCAAGATAGAAACCTCTCGAATCTGGTCTAATACGAGTAAAACCGTGGAGGGAGAATCTTTTAAATATAATCCTGTATGATCAATACCATTGATTAATACACTTATAAATAAGTAAAGATAGGCATTTTCGGAGTAACAGGACTGCCTACAAAAGACTGCCACATTACTTAAGATTGATAAGACATTAAAGTGAATAAAAAACATATTTTTATAGGTAGCCCGTAATATGTACGTAAAGTAACCACCATTATTTTTGTACAACTGTGCAAATCTTTCTACTCTTTTTTTCATTTACCAAGTCCCTTTCCAGCAACGACATCCTAAAAAATATGAATGCCTATCACCTATCAATAATAAATAGATGTTTTCATAAACCTCGTTTAATTTAAACATAAGGTCGTTATTATACACGGAGAAAAATGTTATTCTAAAATACGATCATTTTATTCGTAAAAACGATTAAAAACGGGACTGAAGTTCTTACGAACAAATTAACAGTGTTTCAATGTTTATTGGCAGAAAAATGTAAGAATAATTTGTTGGTATTCGTACGAAATTACGTATACCAACAAATTATTCTTACATGTTCCCGCCAATAAACATTGAAACTCTGTTAATTTGTTCGTAAGAACTTCAGTCCCGTTTTTAACCGTCTTTACGAATAAAATGATCGTATTTAGAATAACATTTTTCTCTGTGTAATGTTGCGTGATTTACTAGCTTCGTAGAGCGTCCTTGGTATTTCAGAAGAATGGTAAAAAATAAAGCTATATTAACAAATTGTCAGATTAAAGGCTACAAATAGTCTAACACAAGATGATGATACCCTGTGAAGATTCAAGACGTGATACACTCGTACTCCGAAGAGTATCTGGGAATCTAAGAAGCACAGCTATTGGAAACTGTGTTGGTAACGCCTGTTCGAGGACCGCTCGTTGGAGTCACACGCCACCGTGCATTTAGTATTCAGCGGGGGTATAATTAAATAAATATATGATTAATCCGACGCCGGGCAACAGGCAACAGTGAAGACTGACCGGTGACCAGTGACCAGGCGACTGAATTAGATACATTACCGGCATATACGAGCAGTCAGACAGGCCCAAGGACACTGTTAACACGGGAAGTCGGATGCTAACTACAGCCGGTGAATCGGAAGGTGACTCGACGGTCTGCCGGGCCAGCGGAAGCGAAGGCGCTTTTGGGAATATCTAAGATGATATGCTTTTGTACATATATGAATAGTTGAACGGGCCACGAAAAGCCTTAGTCGTGTAATGATTTACATATGACTTACGAGGTTTACATATTTTACAACCGTACTCAGTTTGATCATGGATCGATGGCCAAAATGGCCAGCACGCAACGAGCAACGCAAGCAAACTGACAAAAGTAAAAAAAAGATTTAATATAAAGTTCATGCCAAGTTTTGCACGAATTTATAATTAGATACATATTAAGGTTATAATGCAGGTATCGAACAAAATAAATTTGTGATAAAAAGTAAAACACACAAAAAATGAAAAATGAAGAAAAAAATCTGTTAACACATATGACGTCGTGAAACCAGAACTTATTTTTTTCACCTTCTATCACACATGACAATGTTTGTTACAACCTACGGTAGTACAGTAAACCAGTAGCAGATCATCAATGGACCATAAAAAGTAAAAGTATTCGGTTTCCAATACTGAATCTGGATGCAGAATATATGAATCAAACACAAGAACAAGGAAAATAGTATTATTCTCCAAAAAATACGGAACAATGATTCGCAGAAAAGGCATAAAGACCAAGGACTTTATTCGGTATTGATCTTTTTTGTGATCCCCGAAACGCCTTCTGATTGTAGACACAGAAACACCCCACATCATACATTCATTTGTTGTCGGTTTCCAGGAAAGTTTGCGCAAATGTGCAATTATTTATTATACCTGCGAAACATCCAATTTCCTCGCGGAGAATGGAGCACGATTGTCATCACAAAGGTCACACACAAGGGAACAAATTGCAGCATAGGCAGGGGAAATAAACTTACCCATACACAAAATACATTGGGTACAAACAGAAGGACGAACCTGGTACGTGCATATCCTACATAAACATATATATATACAATTGAGTAAGTTGTGCTTAGTTTTTATCAAATCTTTTGCGGTTGGTATATTCCGTCCACGTATATTCGGTTACCTAGTAAATAATAATTAATTAACGTATTTTCGAATATGAATACGAATTAATATTGTATTTTTTTATTATCATTAATTAAAAAAATAAAATTAAAAAACGTTATTTTTTTATTTCACTTCGCACCATGAATAAGTACTTTAGTGTATTAAGTCAAAAGTATTGTTTTGTAAGTAAAGTTACGAAGGGTAACTTTAAGAATTTTGTATGAGTAGTAGGTAGGTATATCAAATAAAAAAATACACTAAAGCACCAAAAACCACCATATTATATCATAATAATATAGTAAGGCATTCAACTTACTATACTATAGTGAAATAAATCAATTAAAATGCATTTCAAATGTTATTTCAGTTACCTACTAAGCTAAAGCAATAAATAATAAAAAATTGAGTGCGTTTAACCTTTACGCGCGGTTAAAGTAAAATTTCTTTGACGAAAAACTAAAAACTTAGGCGGCGTAACATGATTAAGTTGTTTTTTTTTTGTTTATAATTATTTATAGACGAATGTGTAAAATTTTTCTGCGATTCAGCAATTCGAATTTTAAACTACACTATTTTTAATGTCACACTTCTGCCACTTTTTACTCCAATAGCTAGAATTGACAAGAATCCGAGAGATACATAACACAAACCAACATGTCCATCTAAAATCTTTAGCTAAATCATATAATAATCAACAAAACATAACAAAAACCTGTTGAATTTACCTTAAACATCAGTAAATAAGATAAAAAAAACATAAACATAAGATATAAACGGATGACGTCTGACGTTTGAGTTTGATTTGACATTTTGTTATTCGTTGATAGGCGTCACACTCAATGTTACCATACCTACGACGTTAATATGATGAAATATTAAT
Organism: Limnephilus auricula; assembly: GCA_951813805.1. Taxonomy (NCBI): domain Eukaryota; kingdom Metazoa; phylum Arthropoda; class Insecta; order Trichoptera; family Limnephilidae; genus Limnephilus; species Limnephilus auricula. Next base: position 16,284,737 of record OX638404.1, read on the forward strand.
CAAACGTCATTTCGGATTAAAAATGTTATTTCCGTCCAAAAACGATCTGGGTTACTCTTGATAATGCCCCTAAGGAAGTCTCACTTCAATAAAAATTGCTGCATTATTAACTAAAAAACGATAAACAATTTTTGAGTTTAAACTAAAGTACGGAGTGCGAGACTTTTCACAGGGAGCAACTATTTTTGTCTCGCAGTGCGCGTCAATAGAACTGGGGTAGAATAATATGATGAAATGACTCGTTTTTAACTCACACGACCATTCTTCGATCTTTTCTGTATGAGAAAGAGTGTTGTTCAAGTTAGAACCCCTGAAATTACGTAAATAATGTCCTTTACCTGTAGAACAAGGTACATTACCTACCCCAGTTCCCATTTGCCCGCACTTTCAGTCTTCCACACTTCCAGGGTGTGCACGTGTCTCGGCTCGTATCCTATTACAGCATCCGGTCTAGAGGGGTGGTGGTTTTATCCCTAGGGTAGTTGCAGTACCGCGTGGTATGGGGTCGCGAATCAAGGGTCGGTACGGCCCACTACCTTTATTTATAAAGGGACCCAAAGGCAACAGAAAAAATATTCCAAGCAAGAAGATCGAAACGCCCTTCACGAAGACAAGGGGTGGGGCCAGGGGATTAGCAAGTAGAGCAGGTAAGTTGATGCAATACTTTGTACATGAACAACACTTTGTACCTACAGTACCTACACATGGTGTCCGGAAACTTGTGGTATTGGCGAGAAACTGGTGAATCCAAATTACATTAATTTGGAGTCGATTTTACGGTTTAATTTTTTTATATTTGAGCTTTCGTTTTCAAGTAGGTACTTAAATCGAGTCCAAAGTTAAAATTTTTCAATATCAGCTTTTTAACGTATTTTAAAAAGCGTCGGAGCGTAGATACGGCTCTAAAATATTTGTAACCCTTTAGCTGTCTAAAAAAGAAGAAAAAAAAGAAAATTGAAAAACTCTTTTCATTTTTTTTAAGCGTTCTCTGTGATGAAGATTTACCAGTTTTCCTCTCGTAACTAGTAAGTTTCCGGACAACGTGTATAATAATTTTATCATATTTACTACAAATTAATTTATGAATATATTCGGTTGATTAAATTTATGTTTATTTTGAACATCGCTCGACTATTTTAATTATTATGCAAAATAATTTATTAACTTTGAAGAAAATAATATTTAATTTATTTTTTAAATTCTGGAAAGCAGTTTTAGACCTCTATCGTTCTAATATTCCAATAGCGTTGTATTAGTGCATATCTGCTAATAAACTTGATATTTTAATAAATATATAAAAAATGGTTTTCTTTAGAAATAAAAAGGTATGAAAGAGATGAAAAATACATACACATTAATAAAAAAAGTTTAAAATAATAAGTAATATATATAATAGTAATAAAACACATATTAATGAATTATTATCATTATTATATTAATTACTTACATGATTTTATTGTTTGAGCTTGAATTCCCCCATCAAAAACAAAAGCCTTGTCTCTTTATGGCGAGGAAAGACTGATATGATTTTTCTTAATAATACACTGAAATTAATTAAACACGCAGTATTTATTGTTAAAAAAATTGTAAATAAATTAAATAATAAAAAATGCAGATAAATAAAATATAGTAATAACTCCTTGTATTTTTTAAGACTGGAGTTAAACATGTCAAATATATTTATTAACATCTGATACGATAACATAAATGTTCACCAGATTGTTAATTTATTTATTTATATTATGAATTGTGAATGTATTTAAATGACAGACCATTAAGTTGGATTAACAAGAGCAGGTAGTCAATAAAACACAAGTGGTCTGTTGATTTAATGGCGGACTTTTGCATATCTGGATTGCGTTGGAGTGGATGTAGAACGGAAGCGAAGACAATACCCGCCCAGGAAATAGGTAATGTCGCGGGCGCTACCACCATCTGCTCATCTGCTGTTCCGCCCCGAGATGTTCTCAAAGTTGTTCAGTGTTCGCGCTGTTCATCTCACATACAACTGACCAAGGATTCCTTGAGGAAACTCAACACTCCTATTCCTTGGCAAGAGTACAGCGATCATTTGTAAACGCGCTGATATGTCCAAATTGCCCACTTTAATTTATTAACACTATCGTAATAGTCTCAGAAATAACAGCGATTTAAAAATAATTAAATTTATATTTTTTATTACTACTCGCCTGCTGAATTATTGGAAGATTAATAGACTCTTCAACTGGCGTAACATATAATTGAATAAAATTTTGCTTTTAAAACTGTGTTATAAAAATAATTAGGGTCAAATACAGAATTAAGAAATTATTTATAACTTTTAAAGACGGGTGGTCAAGCGGCGTTAAAATCTTGGTAGTAAATACATTATTTCTCTTCTGATAACGTTAGAATCTGCTCATTAATATCTCTCCGTGGAATATTTATTATCGTAACACCAAAATGCGTGAAAACACAACATCGATAAGCTTTGCTTTTTCAACTGCGGTTAACTTATCACTGTTTTACAGTGCGGTGAAATATGGATAACATTATTTGTTATTTATAATCACAGTTACACGTAGCTTCGGGCGATAATAAACCTAGCAACCAGACCCACTACCAGTTCTGCCGATGCTTCCCGAATGGATTCCCACTCCTACAACAGCTCCCATCTAGTTAACTTACAATCTGACCAACAGAAAATAACTACACTTTAAAAGATGACATATGAAATGCAGGATATTGTGTGTTTCGCGACATCCGGAAAGCGCTTAACGAATTAATTAAGATGTGCTGTGAAAATGTTTCTTAATCTACAAGAATAATATAATTATCAGCTTCCTGCGGTGAGAAATGCCTTCCTAAAATGTTATAAAACATATTTTATGGAATCTCTGGAAGGCTTGAACATTCTTGTAATCAGGATGATTCCAAAAATATGTTGCTACACTACAGAACTCATCACTTGAAATAAAGTGAACAGTTTAGTACGTAACGTACGTTACATATACGTAGGAGCTTAATTTAATAAATTTCAAGACTAAAATAATTCTTAGAATGAGATATTCCGTCCATCAAACTTCAGATAATAAAGTGAAAGATTTCTGGTGTATCCTAAAGGATAAGATCGCGAGTGCGGGTGCTCTTCAGATCATCAACGATCTTGAGGGTTCAAAAGTTCAAAAGACCACTCGAGTAAATCTACTAACCCACAACTCCTATTCGGCCAAGTGGCCACAAGAAAATCATGCCCTCCTTCGCCACAAAAATGAAGAGACTCTTTGGGAGATGCACAATAGAGAGAGCTCGACCTTAGGCATTTACAAAACAATACAATACTTGGATGCCACTACGCAACCACAAAGAGATACGTAGAAAACTCAACAATGAAAAGTGCAAGAGATTTCGCTTTTCATCCTAAAGCACCATCTTCAAACAGATATGAGAGTTCAGAACTAGATCATAGCCCTTGAAGTAAGTATTATTATAATGCCACTGTTTTCCACAGCATTTCTGTTTGTGTTTACCCTCAGCTTTCACCGTGTGTGTTTATAAATTGGCCTTGCCACATTGGAGCATGTGTTATGAATGGTGTTGTGGGTAAAAAACAAATGGGCACCTAGCATTATGATGTGGAGAGGAAAGATAGAAGTGTGCTAGCAGGACACGTGTGGAGGACACGTGCGACAACATCCGGCCATGACCAGATCCTTCCAACGGAACATTCAATAAAGCCACACATCTGTGGATTCATAATGAACACCTTACGGATTGTATAATCGAACTTTACGTTCGGCAGAGGTGACTACACGATATTAGGTTTCATGTTAAATGCATTGATTTTTTTAACAGAACAAAACAAAAATATGCTGCTCGGATTACGCACCAAGCAAAATACCAAATCTTTCACAACTGCGCGATTGTGCCTCTAGAAAACTTTTATCTCTCATTAAATATAATTTAATATTTCTATGTCGGTACATTCTTCGATTAATAAGGTGTACAGTTGAATGATTAAGCCTCGTTTCCCGAGCTTAAGCTTCTGGTTAAAGAGTGTCGCTATTCATCTGAGAAACGTTAAACCATTTAGAATTAATTAATGCCGATAAGAGGTCTCCTACATATCGGAAAATTTATAGTTTGAAGATAACTTTTTAATGAGGCAGAATATTAAACCAGTTGGTAACTGAACTTGAATTCAAATAGACCCACAGAAAGTAAAAAAATAAAATCCAACACAAAATAGATAGGAAAAACAGTAGGAAAGATCTGATTCTTTGCCAAAATAAACAATGAGGCATCAAAATATGACGTATACCCATTACGAAAACAGGATATTAACATGAACAAACCAGCGAGAGATATACGATAGGAAAACTGAAATAATATTCGTCCGATGACAAATTTTTAAAAAGTAATAAGGCCGACAAATAATAGCCAAAGAACGTTTGTAGTTTAGTTTCGGTTCTGATAAAACATTTAGAATGTATTATTACAGTGTTATCAATGTATCTTGTGGTTTAGTTTGCTATGAATTGAGCATGGGCCGATAAGGACTAAATGGGAAAAACAAGGATAAGTTATTATAATGTTATTATCATACTATGGCCTACTATTTTATATTTAGAATCTAAGCTTTATTTCCAGTTTTATCGTATACTTAATTCTACATTCAACTGTGCATAAAAGTTTTTAGCCGATTTTTTGTCATCTACTATCACATTCTTCTTTCTGTCATTTCTACTTCACTGAAATTTCTATCAATAAACGAACTCAGACCAGCAGGCTAATTCGTTCGCTTTTGGGGAACAACTCATTATAGGTCACAATAGTTACGTCTTCTTACTCTCATAGTTGCGAAATATGATATAAACGGTGTTAGAAAAATAAAATACAATCCATACAAATCTAAAAGTTAACTGCAAAATAAATATAATACCTTTATGAAACTAAAGTTACCGACCTCAATTTGAAAAAAAAAACGAAACTTTGGCAATTTTTTTATTTATTTTTACGAAGGTTCGTAATACGTTTGCCCAATAAAACATGTGCGAGTATAATTTTCAATCAGTAATTTTAGTAAGAAAAAAACGTTCTTTATGTTTGCATTCAATTTTTTATATTTAAAAAATTATATGTTTAATTCTAATTATAAAATTTGAAAGCATATTTCAACACCTTACAAAAAAAGTGTTTAGTTTTCGGATGCTTTCAGAAATATTCCATTTATTTGAATTTTATTGCAAAGCGGAAATATTTTACATTCTGACAAAATATGCCCAAGACCTGAGAGGTTAAATAGTTGTTGTTTCAATGAAAACTTCAAAGGATCATAGCTCATAGCTCATGTTAGCTTTTTTAGAGGGACAAAGAAATATGCGAGTAGATTTGAGAATTATCTACAGTTAAAATAAAAAAATAAAGTTATTAATTTGCCATTATTATATTCACCAACATGCAAAGGATGTCATCGTTTCAACTTGTAACCACAAATCACAAAGTAAGGTAAAAAAAAATATAAGAAAACTTTTTTGTCACACAGAAAACACGAATTAAATTTTGCGGTTTAAAACAGGAGTATGGAACTATTAATAGTAGTTAATTGCAATCAAGTAGGTACCAATATTAATTAAAAAATATTCTTGTATCGAAGCGATATGCTATGTAAGTATGTACTCGAATATCATATTTTATATGCAGAACGGTGTCTGTGGCGAGCGGGCGGTGTGGATTTTATTTTATAAAAATTTATAGTATTATTCCGAGATTGAGGAAGTTTTACACAACGAACCTTTGGAATAACAAGGTTCCATCTGTTGCGGAAACGTCACGCGGTTATGGCATCTATGGTAAGGTACCTTAGAGTTCATTCTCGCATGACGTTAAAGCAACAGATGGACCCTTGTTATTCCAAAGGGTCGAGAAAAAAAAATTTAATAATATTTTACCTTCAAAATAAGAAGAAAGTCACTATATGATTTCGAAAAATTGTGAATTCTAGCTAGTAACGAATAAAACGGAGGTATTAAATGTTCTCCTTGGTCGAGGGGTAGGGCTCTCGACTAGTAATCCGAAGGTCGCGGGTTCAAATCCCGACATGCGCAAATAAATTTTATTTGGTTAATTTGTGTATTTTCACAATTGTGTTTGCGGCACATTCCAGAGTGGGAGATACTCTCAGTACCCGGTGTAACACAACCATTAAGAATTAGGACGATACTGGAAATGGCTTTAGCCGTATTTGGTAACCAGATCTGAATAGCCAGGTACTTCCCCATTTTTCCCTACCCTATATATTTCCCCTCCCTACTACCTTTAGCCTCACAACATACTCCAATTGGGAACGCCATAGTCTCACTGACTACAGACAGGAGCTGTTGCGACTCTTGTGCGGCATTCACATAAAAAATATCAACATATAATTTTATCTTAGATGTTCATATAAATGTATTAATTCAAAGAAGCAAAATGCAAAGCCAGCTTAGATGATTTGGGCTTGTAGAGTAGTTAAAAGAAGAAAATAGTGTAAGGAGAATATGACGTGAAAGTGGATGGTAGAAGAGTGGGGAACGCCCGAGGAATGATTCCGTGACATCTCAAGACAGTGACCCTTCAACAGACCTTTGAAAAGTGATATAAAGATATTAAAAGTGATTAAAAATATATCCCAAAAACTAAACTAACGTAACCTATTAATATAGTTGTTCGTCACTTTTCATGACTTTACATCACTTTTCAAAGATGTGTTGAAATACCACACTGATGAATTGTCCAGTCACCCAGAAAAAGACATGACAAGATTAAGTGAACCAAACAAATACTTGAGTCGGGCCATGTCAAGAATCAGAGTAACAGAGGGTATGTATGAGGCGATGTATGAATGTAAATGAAGGCAGAAGTGGATGCCAAGACCAATTTGCTGAAACTCTGCCTAACCCCGCGAAACGGCGCGATGGTGAGTTCGTTATTGTTATTAATCCAAATCGAATGACCTCATGCAACAGTTAAATAGCCAATAGCTGCACAGTGGGTGAATGTCGTCGAGAACTGCGATGGGAGGGGGGAGGTCAGTGGGCTGGGGGGTGAATGTGGAGAGGGGCGGTGGGGAGGGTCGGGGGGGGGGGCACAGGAAACTGTGGTATTGGCAGCCACGATAAGGACCGCCGACCAAGATACGGCAACACACACTTGTAAACTAATGAATATACTTGGTACGCTACAGAGGTTTTCAAAAATTAAACATAAAACATATCGATCATGGAAATTTGGAATGCTGTAAAAGACAAAATTGTTCTGGAGAGCGAAAAGAAAGTTTTTTCTTTTTCAAAAAATCATATCTTCTGGTTTTGTAGACCTATAAAATTAGATTTTTTATTATAAAATAGATCTTTTGGAATACTTAGAATTTTTTGTAAATTTTATAATAAATTTATTTTTTTATTTTTTAGAAAAATATCCTCTTAAAATACACGTTGCAAAAGACCTACTTATTTTTCTAGAAATATTTCGACGACACAGATCGAAAAACTTTAAAAAAACTTACAAGAGAAAAATTACATAAATAATTTTTGGATTTATTGTCCTTTACAGCATTCCAAATTTCCATGTTCGCTATATAGGTAAATACTATTAATATGAAATTCACATTGTGATATAATAATGTACGTAAATGAGTTGTAACAATCTGCGGTGAGAGATACTAAATTTACTTATTTAAAATTAGTTATGTACAGAAATGGTTGCTAGCCCAAGTTGTTTCAAGAGGCATTAATAGAAAATCAAGTGAAAACACAAAATCCAGCATTAAAAGAAATCTACATATTTCATTACCGAAAAATTCAAAAGTATACTGTTGAAAAGGGAAAGTGTTTTTAGGAAGATAATTAACAACATTTAATTATATTTGAACGAAGGATTTCCAGAAACCCTTGGAAACTCACATGATAAAGCGCTATCATTGCGATCCATCAGATGGGTAAATTAAAAGCAAGTCATCAAACCTTATTAAATAATAGTGTTGATGAACAAAGACATAAAAATATTTAGAAATCTTATTCTTGGTTTACTTTTGTTTATTTCATAAGTTAGATAATTAGTAATAGAAATAAGGTTTGGTTGAACTCCCCTGTAATTTTATTGTTATCGTTGTGTATGAAACGCCGTTAAAGTAGGTAAACAATTAAATTAACTGTTAATAAAAATACCATTTAAATATAAGAAAAATGTTATTTTAATCTGAACTATGCGATTAGAATCAAGAAATAAATTTGTTATAAATAATAAAATGTTTTAAAGTTGTACGTACGTGAATCATTAAAGTTGTAGATATTAAATCACTATTATTGATAATTTAAAAGATCAAATAACTAGAAAAGAACTAGCAAAAAACATAACATTCATATTTGCAACGTAATAATAATTCATTTACATTTGTACAGCGCATTTTTGTGACATTCAACCTCAAGAACCTCGTACGCTTGTCCTAAATATATCTATCTACACGGAGAAAAATGTTATTCTAAAATACGATCATTTTATTCGTAAAAACGGGACTGAAGTTCTTACGAACAAATTAACAGGGTTTCACTGTTTATTGGCGGGAACATGTAAGAATAATTTGTTGGTATACGTAATTTCGTACGTTTAAAATTTGTTCGTAAAAACTTAAGCCCCGTTTTTAACCGTTTTTACGAATAAAATTATCGTAATTTAGAATAACATTTTTCTCCGTGTATAATAAACATTTACCTATCTATTATGACCTAAATATATTACTATATTATAGTTATTATCTTATTAGAATAACGTCCTTGAGGTTGGCTCACTAGGAAAACCAAATAATATATTTAAAAATAAACCCATTATGTACTTTTAACTGAACCTATTAACAATATTCATCAAGTTTTTAAAGATGAAACTAGTAACGCATATAAATGTGTGTAATGACTGGTAATCAAAGTACACATCTTTATTAAATAAAATAGCCGTATTATAAACTTTTAATTGTCAAAACTGAGAAAACACCTAGGATTATTTTTTATATGCTTTTTGGGACGATTGTTAGTTGTTATTTGTGTAAAGAATTCCGTTTTAAAAGCTACACATACCAAAACAACAGAATTTCACACGAGAGCCCTTCAAGTTGTAGAATTCCAGTGAAATGCCTAAAGCAGTTCGACAATCGTAAATCTTTTTTTGGTAAACTCAACATATTTAGGCTCTATTAAGATAAGAACCGAGATATCTCTGTAAGATCCACCAGATATTCCCCTGTTATTATAGGAGGATTATCATCCTGACATCTTGTTTAACGGTACTTCACTATGTTGAAAACAAGACGGATGCTGCTACTGGAGATAATAACTGATTTTTAGGGGGAAAAAACAGCCCACAGGGCTGAAATGTGATGACTTCAAGTGCATGGAGCGAATTGTTTGTGTGGGTTGAACACGATATGGCAAAGACTATATAACTCAGCATTACTACTTGGATTATCTCTGAGACAATTTAAATGAACTTACAAAAGTCGGGGTTTACCACAGTTCGTACTATTCTCATCCAATTCAACGACTTAAACTATAAAAAATAAAGCTCTCTTTGAAATTTACCTGCAAAAAGTAATTTCAGTCTTTATAACACCTGTACAACTGTAGTACACCGTGTGACCTGAATTTTTCAATACGATACGATTGGCGGAAAATTTGTGCAAAAATGCCGCCAAAGAGATGATTGAAATAGGATACTCGATTCAAAATTAAACGTCGAAAAGAGCAATGAAACACTGCTTTAAACGTATTATTTGCGATATTTTTTCCCTTTACTTAACCACGTTCTTTTATAATATTAGGTGTCTATTATTCACCTGAGATTCCACTGCTGAGATCAGCTCACAAAAGTTTCATATCTTTACGCGCTTTCACAAAAGAACAATTATTTTTTATTTTTGAATCGGCACAATACGAGCTGTACTCGTCGTTGAAGATTAACCAGGGCAGGTTACACCCTTTTCCCTATTAAACCCTCCAGGAGAGCAACAACAAAGCAAAGAGCTGTTTCACAATAGGCATAGAATGGTGGAGAGTTGTATTCAATAAGACTTCAACTACTCTTCGATAAACCGAAAGATTAAGACATTGTGAGCGTTATAAATGTGGAATAATATTCGTATCCTTTTCTATTGAAACCAGGTTCTCTAAAATATAATTGGAAAATAATATTAAAGTTAAATCAATGGAAAGAGTCACGCATACCTACATAAAATACATACAAATATAACCTAGAACAATATTAGTCGAATTTCAACGAAGAACGAATCAGCATTTAAGAGGTTACCGGGAATTATTCCTTTTTAAATGAAATTCTAGACGTATTGACTCTTTTTTACAAAAAAACATAAATTGATTTTGAAAGTTTGTTATTTAATCTGGTACAAGCAGTTTTAAAATTTTGAAAAACTAAGTGTATTTTTAATATACAAGGTTATACCGTTGGTCATTGGCAGATTTGTTCAATTTTCAAACGATAGATTCTATTAAACAACACAAATTTCAAATCATATAATCAGACAACAAAATAAATCAATATATAATTTAGTCAACACAGTTTTCAGAATTTTAATTTTAGCTAAATTAAAATCATTAAAAAATAAATCCGAGAACGTGTTTTGTGACAAAAATACCTCAGTTTTTCTATTTATTTAAGGTCTTACAAACTAAAATATTTAAATTTTTTTTAACATACTTATTTTGTTAAGACATTATTGAAAAAATCATAAATACATATGATCAAAAAATACTTACAAGAAGTACACAATATATATTAATTTATCATCGTGCGTTTTGAACATTTTTACTGCTTACTTGAATGTAGGTATATATTAAAGCAAGTTTTGAATGAAATAAATCGATATTTAAGTTTTAATTTAAAAAATTTGATACGGGAAATAATCGATCTTTCTCATTGGAACCTTCCTGTACAGTTGCAAGCATTTTTAAACTTTTATTCTCAGCCGCTGGTCAATCGCTCTTAAGTCTTCAAATACGTTCATCACACAAAGTATTAGCACTTAAAAAAGTATCTACATAAATAATATGTACATAACATCTCGTGTATTTAGACTCAAAAGCGAATAGCCTTCGGATTTGAAACCCAAGTCAATTATCAGTCTATAATATCGTGTGATCTTATTTATAATGATAATTAAAAATGTAGCAATCCTTTCAATTAAGTGTCGAACGTTAATGGCAAGTTTATAATGAAAAATGGATGAGCAACTACCGATTCTGCAGGATGCTTTAATAAACCATGCAGACAGGTGAACTTGTATCGCAAATGGGAGAAAAATGGCTTTAGAATTTTAGATAGTTAATAAAAGCCATTTATAAAAGCGTTGAGATTAATATATCCTTTACTAACTAATAACTTTGTTTTAATTGGTGCACAAATTGATGAATGAAGTGAGTAGAAGGAGGGGGATTGATGCAAAACCAAAGTCATCGAAAAAAAAACCACTTATTTATATGGATTAATTGTTTCATTCTTATCTCATGCTGGTCGAGTTTAACCAAAAAACTATAATTGATCACCTCTTACGTGAAGATTTACTATTCAATTAGCATATTATAATCTCACCTCTTTTTTTATGAGGAAGGGAGACAGGCAACGTCTGTAGCCGCTACCTGCGGATTTAATTTAATTGCTACTAATTAATGTCAAGTAAGTACCTACATGATTAATATTAACCCATGTAATTTTGTGATTCTGACATGTTCGTGACTATTGAAGATTGATAGTCAGTAGTATGTTTTTTAAAAACATAGTTTACTATGTACTTTGAACTTTTGTACATATATATTTTGTCGCGAATTAAAAAAACATTATGGTGCAACCCTGAATATTTTAGGCCACTTTCCGATTTCACCTAAATTCTGTGATGGAATGTAGTGACCGGGTTCGACGTTTTAAATATGAATAGGGGTGACACGGGGGGTGAGTGTGCACGTGCGAGGGTGGAGATCAGATTGCAGCGGAAGTTGTACTAAATACTGAACACGGACACGTGTATTTACTGTTTGCAGGGGAGAGAAGGGACAATGGACACTTTCGACACTCGTCAGGTAAAATGAATTATTCAAACTCAAAAAACCAATTACGTACTTCAATTTGATGTGTTAATACGTAGGTAGGTCCTCGAAATGGTAGTAAATAGTAACGATTGATATAAGAATTAAAAAAAGGTAACTATTCATTTTTATCCTCAAAACGGTATATATATTTATGTACACTGAGTGTACAGTACATTATATACCGGAGCGAACGAAATTTTCTAGCAGGGTAAGAAAAAGCTTTTAAATCCTAAAATTGAAAATAAAACAGACAAAAGTGAAATATTAATTCAATAAACACTGCAATAATATTTGGTTACCTTTCCAAACCATGATCATGTCCAGATTGATCCAATGTATACAAAAAGTTTATCCAATGTCACTCATTATGTCCAAAGTGGTTGCAAATTATTTTTTTATATGTGTATTCATCAAATAAAAATATGAGAGAATTATTAAAGTCAAAGAAGCAAATTGATAATAATTTATTGTGTTAGATTATAGTTGCTTTTTAAAACTCTCACTTTACCGTAATTGTTGTGAAAATATTTGAATGCACAAAGCACAGGACATGTTAATTTGACAACCATAGAAAAAGCCTAGACTCGGCTGACAGATGAGCGCGTTTCCCGCCTTTTCGCGAGGGCGAGCGCGGCAAAAAATAAACAACGCAAATGGCGGCGCGACGGAGACTGTCAGAAAATCGGAAAACCAAAAGTGAAACAACGAAGCCGAGAGACTAGTGCCAAGGATAAAGGTAAAGAACCAGACCGAGACGCAAAAAGAGAACTAACGATGGAAACGGCAATTATTACTAATATTACCTAACGGCTGGAAAACAGCTTAACATATTAGCTTGGAATATGTTCATTTGGACGAGTTGGGAACTTGCGATTGCAGTGGGCGGTCGCTGATAACCTTGGCTCGTTAGAAATGACTCACGTTCAGTATGGAAGGGATGAAAGGAAAATAACAATATTATAATGGAATTTAAAGCAGCCAATGTTATTTTTTTATCATTTTGTACAGCAAACATGGGATAAGTTGTACCTAAAATAATACCAAAACGTTTGTTATTAAGTTATTAATTTATTAACTTTGTGCCAGACATTCATTTTGTAATAAGGCAGTTATTATTATCACATTATTTATTTGTAAAAATATCTATATTAGTATCATTGATGAAACGACATGAACAAGTATATGTGAAAAGTTAAGTCATCGGAAAATACAGATATGTTCATTTAATTTTTTTTTTTAAAAGAAAGACAAACATTCCCGGGTTACGAATAACCCGTACGAATACCTTCGTACATAAAATGAAAGTTTTATTTTTAACATCATCAACTCGACACAGGGCGGGCGTAGGCGGGAATGTTTCAAAGGGAAAAACGAATTACATTAGATACCATTTATTATTAAAACGAGGTTTTTTTGGTGTGCCTAATCAATTAGCAGTAATTGAGTCGACGTTTAATTCCCCATCCCTTAACAAAACTGTGGTTCCTAGTTTTCTTTTTTAAATTATCACCAAAAGCAATATCCACTGTCACTCTTTTTTCATTACTTAGGTACCTACCTACCGACAAAGGTTTTTGATTAAAAATAAATAGATTGGAATAAATTTAACATTGCACGATTAAAAAACTTGCATTATTAATTAATTTTATACACGTTGACATTATAAATGGGAATTTAGCACAACAAAAAAATATTAAGGCGTCGTATTTATTTCGGCACATCCGAAAAAGTTAAATGACTCAATTATTCTGTTTTAATTACAATCCACAATCACTTTGATCACAATATAATAATAACATAACTGCGCAATGCAAAAAAAAATAATGAATTAAAAACGCAACGGAAGCTATGGAAAGTGAGATAACATACAGAATTACTGGTGAATAGTGAAACTTGAATACAAGGTACTGGCATAGTGAAACTTGCCACTTAAATACAAGGTCTTACGGCGATAGCAAGCCATCTTCCGGCGGTTAATTGAGATGTTTAATTACAAAAATATGTGTTGAAATCGTGATATTTATATGCAATTGAATGCACGTAAACAAGGGCCCCTTAAAGGTAAAACAATTATGACACAATATGATAAAACTAGGGTAAGAGCTTTCAGGTAATTGAAAAATCTGTTTATATCATTTACCGGTTTATATACTATGTAAAACAATATATATCTACTATAAGTGCCGTCATTGGAGAAGACCACCATTCAGAATCGAAACGTTGCTTGTAATGACAATAGTCGGGTTTAATGGCCAGATCTAAATAGTTAGGTACTGCCCAACCATTCTATCCCCTACCTAATTGGGGATGCAATTGGTGACCCCATTTAGGAGTGGTTGGTTTTCTTGGGCGATATTGTGTGCGAAATTCGTTATGGTTTTAGAATTACGAACCTGGTTTTCATATTATTAGAGTAGTGGGGAGGATAGTTTTGTAATTTTAACTTAGTTTCAAGATCACTGAACGTATCGCAAATTAATGTTTGCCAATGTTACTTATTCACGCATTTACTTAATCACGTGTGAGCGAATTAATAAAATAAATGTAGTGCATTGAACACACTTACTGTTGAAATTTTGTCAAGTTAAAAGTCCTAAGTTTCCAATAAAGGTAGCTTTTTATGCCCAGTAGACGATGATGGCACTAAATAAACAACGTCTAACACATATGATTTAAGATTTTCACGGCCAAAAGTATTTTTGTTGTTTATTTTTGGGATATTATGTTGTATTAAAGAATGAGTTAGCGTAACACGGCATAATATCCCAAAAAAAAACAAACAAAAAAACGTCTAACACGTTTGGCGAAATAGATGTTTCTTGAAATACGAACGCTTCGGCAAGTACCTACATAAAATATGAGCAATATAAGCAAGAAGAGAAAAGCTACGTATTTTTGTGACATTCACATAAATGAAAATGCCTTCTCCCTCAACATATCATGATAAGAAATATTAAGGGAAAACGTAGGGACAGAAGTCTCTGAAGAAAGGAGGAACTGGACAGGGATGCACCACTTTTCACTCCCCTGTATCTAAAGCAGAAGATCGAAGTATTTTTAAAATAAATAAATGTGTAGTAGGAATCGGGAAAGGCAATGGGAAATAGAATTAAGAAAGGAAATAATGACTTTTCCAATAACAAGTGTTCCGCTATTATGTCCTCTGCGTGCAAACTGTATCAAAATGTCTCTAAATAAACAGTGTTAATCTCACGTGACCTACCAGGTAAATATGGTCCTGTATATTTTCTTAATAATAAAATTTACAAAAATGAAACATAAAATACATTGTACATATTATAGTTTTGTATCACTGATCTGTAGTTAGGAATAAGATTACAGAAATGAGAGTAAAAAAACGGCTCGATATAAATCGTCCAAATATTATTATTTATTATTATTAAAGCACGCATAGAGAGAATTCTATGAAAGATATAACTGAAATAGTTATAGTGGTAATAAAAGCTTGTAATTAAACCAACATTTAAAAAAATCTAGCGGATTCTAATTACCCTTGAAAGTAAGAACATGACGTCATAACTAACGAAACCGAAATCAGGCCACGTGTGAAAAATGAATCCGTCAAGTTCACGCTCAAGCTAGCACCATTTTGGACGTTCTGCAATACATTTTCACGGCGAACAGAGCAACAGGGTCACCTGTGTAATAATAATTACTCGGTTCTGTGATGAGGCTGGTGTGTACACCGGGTTCTGTGTTCATCGTGCAGTGTTCTGTGTGCAGTGTACGTGGAGAGGGGCAATAAACACTGACAATAATGGAACTAATGCCACTGGAGTACGAACAAAGCTAAAATATTTTGAGAAAATCAAATAAGCGCATCGTTGAACAAGCAACTGTGATTAAAAATATATGAGATAAACGCAATTTTAACACATCTTCTACGATAATATTGCTACTCTGAACTCCAGTTCCTTAATCTATTATAAATAATACATATGTATAAAGATTACCAGCCAAACGAACGTAATTTTAGATGAAATCAGGAAAAATATATCTTACACCAAAATAGACTTAATTAAAAAAGAATAGATAGAAACAATATTAATGCTATTCAAACAATGTGAACTAGAAAAACACACGGAAAAAAAAATTTGGGTGCGAAGACGTAAACTTTTTTTTAATAACGATGGAATTGTTTTAACTTGTTTTCTGCACACCTAGCATAATAGTAATTTCATTCGTAATTCACCTATTAAAAAAAAAACTCGGAAATAAAAAAAATTAAGATTTGAAGAATAAAACATAACAAAAGTAAGTTAAATTTTAAACGTCACATAAATTTCACCCAAAACTTTATTCAGGACAATAGATCATCGCAACCCTTAAATTACACAGAAGGTTGTTCCATGAACTGTAAATAGTTCAATCCGACTTTAACAAATAGGCTCGTACACTGTCGAAATAATACACTCGTGTACCCTACAATCTACTGTGATTCTGGCCTTGTGTGGCCGGTCCCGCAAGTGAGATACATCACTTAGATCTCCGGGCACATGACATGTGGGGCACATAAATCTCACTTGAACGCCAGTTTTGACTATTAAGCCTCTAAATTGGTGCATCGTGATTCCGGACGGTGAGCCGGGGCTTGCACCAATGTTTGTACTACCAACGAGTGGTCGTAAATAGGTCTGAAACTATTAGATTAGAAACTAGAAACGGGCACTACTAAAATCTTTGAAAGATTAGATACTGACAGAACAATGAAAGGTAAGGTAAGGTTATCAAAAATTTGTAAGGTTTGTAAGGTTATATAAAAAAAAAACTCAATTTCTCAAAACTAACTCACCTACCATTACATAACAACAGAGAGGTATTAGGCAGAATGGACGAACCGCTACACAATTGGATTCGCACCTTGGCGCATACTCTTTGCTCCTATGCGTATACATCTACGAATACACACACATTCTTAATTCTTATGTCACAACGACTCATGACATGACAGGACTCAAGTATTCGATTGACTTGATCGTGTCATGTCTTCTTGAGCGTCCTTTACGATTTCTACCACTATCTTGCGGGATTTTTAACATACTAATCCCCATATTCTCGTGATACCGCTGTCTCCGTATTTCTGCTCTCGCTATGAAGCATTTAACCTTTCCTTTCTTAGTTTATTAGATTGTTCTATTCGGATCTCCACATTTATTGGTTTAATCCCACATACGCCTCATGGGTCTCATTTCTTCGTCATTCTGTTAATTTTCATATTAAGCCAGTTTCATGACTGTAATAAACATTGTGAACAAGAATCATGTAAAGGTAAGTAATCGTTATTTAAATAAGAGCATGATAGCTCTGCGAGAATGAGATGGTGGCGTTCCCTCGGTACAATTAGTCGTACAATGGACCCAGCAAGTGGTTCCCCGCCCAATTCAGTGACAATCGACGTCAAAGCAAAGCCACGGTTCGTCGTACAAAACAACGTTTAAACGAATTATCTCTACTTAACTCCAATCTGGTGGAATTATCTTCACTGAAGTAGTGAGTGAGTTGTTCAGAGGCTGTGGGCTCTCAATGTTTGTTGTTTCAAGAGATTCTTCAAACGAAGGAGCACATTCTAGATTGGATCAACTGAGGGACTACTTAACATGATGTACGAGTATGTGTTCACTAAATGCGACCTGATGAATACATACGTTTATTTAGTCGGGTTTTAAATTTGAGTAAATAATAGTTACATGACTACCGACTTTTGTCAAATGTATGGGATTTATTATCTACCTACAAGTCTACATATTATAATAAAAGCATATTATAATATTTTTTATATTTATATATGTATACACCGTGTCCGGAACTGGTGAGAGTCGGTACATCACACAGAAAAACTTTTTCTCTTTTTTTCGTCAAACAAAGGGTTTTGAAGCAAACTTTTGGAGCCGCGTCTACCCTTCAGACGCTTTTTAAAATACATTATTACCGATATATTATATAAATATTAAGTCCCTTGCGACGGTTTTCTTCAAATTTGAATAAAAAAAGTTTAACCACAAAATCGACTCCAATTTCCCGCTTGTACTACCTAGTAGTTTTTGGAATGTACGTATAAAAATAAATATCTATTAATTGAAAATGGTTTTAAATTTTTTAAATTAAATTATCGTGGATTATCCTTGAAGTTTCGTGGTATGTATGTGCGTGAAAGTGTAGTGTTTTTACTTATATTTTGCCAAAAGTAGATATTTACCTAGGGAAAAAACTATTAAAAAAATACAAAATTATTTTATTTCCGTGATGTAATAAGTTAGAAGACTCACCATTGTGGGCGGGGTGGTAAGGGTGGGATATCGTTGGGGCGGGTGTGGGGCCGGACGCAGAGGGCGAGCCGCCCAAGTACTCGGCCAGGTCGGGGATGCACACGCTGCTCTCGTACATGTCCGGGTGCACGTTCTCCAGAAGGGAACGCTCCTTCTCTACGTCTGGAGGAACCAAGGATCAGAGATTAGATGAATGACAACGAAGAGCCTCAATTCAGGGTGTACTGCTTTTCAGAGGTCACAAAGAATCTCGACAGGTACAATACTGATCAATGAACACCATGATGACCGGTGAGATCTGATTAGAGATTAGAGGGATGAAGAAAAAATAACTTCATTTAATGGCGAACCGCTAATAAATCCATTATCATGCATCAGAAAGAGAGATTACAACGAAGCTATCAACGGCAGAACCACACTGATCAATGAACACCATAACGATCAATGATATCTGATGTTTAGGCAGTTGCAATTCTGATACTATTGATCAATAATCATCAATATGTTCAATGAGATCTGATGGTTTGGTTGGTTGGTACATACCCTTTTGCAGGATCTCCAAATGCTCCCAGAGGATGTCTCCCATGAAGGCAGGTGCCCTGGCAACGAAGGCCTCCCGGCCCATGGCGCAGATGTCCCTCCCCCTCATGCGGAAAGAGGCGAAGGTCACTCCCTCCAACGAGAACTCTCTCGTGGCCCAGCATAGCCAGTGGGCAACGTGCGCCTCCGTCCATTGTCGAGGATCTGGAACAAAAGGAAATTTTTGATAATCCGCAATATTCATGGTCTCAACGTTTAACAAGTTTCATTAATTTTATGAATTAGTTCACATCTGTCAGAGTCTTGGCTCATATTTAACCCCTGCATTATCGATTTTGTATGATCGTCAATATTTGTCCTTCTACTTATTTTCTTTAAATCGTCAAAATCTTATGTCTAAAAATCATGATTCGCCCTCTCGTTAGCTATAGTATTTTTTCACGTTAAATCACTTGCTATTCAGTCTGGCAGAAAACTATGTACAACATAATGCCAGAAGTCGTGGATTCATAAGTGTATAAATGTATCAAAGTTAACCTCAATACAGGCTATTATAGTCCTAGTGAGGTTAATTTCTATGTAAAAAAAAAATATTCATAATATGTGAGAAGATTAATAAATAAATAAATAAATAAGATTAAACTCCTCTGCGAGGATATCAAAATGTCGATGCAACATTTTTGTATGACTAAAAATTCTACATTTCGTTGCAATAAAACAAAGGGACACGATAGTGACCAGTCGACCATAAGGAGTGGGCATAAACAAGAAGCGGCCAGCAAGAGCAATACAGAATAATGTGGGATCAAATCCATTGTTAAGGTTCGAGATGTCTTTATACATATTTATGCTAATTCAAGGAGCATGTTTAATTACTTACATACCAAGATGAAAGAAATAAGAATTGTCTGAACCTTGAAATTCAAACATTAGCAATAATAACATAGCTACAACAATTGTGAAAATCGCATAATATTTGTTGTATAAATAATTGCAAAAATGGAAACCGTCCCTCTGCCTGTTATGACATGCGCAACAAAACGTTAGAATACATTGCGAAAAGCAACGCAAACCCATTAATCATAACGCAATATCGGAACGGCGAGGTGAGTACAGCGGATATAATATTGTATATTTTCCATCCAAGTTATTGCCCAACTTAACGGGCACACACATGTACATAATACACATATGCACGGTTTGCTAGAGAATCTCCCCAATTTCGGTTCGTTTTCAACACAGCGCAGCGGAGTACCAAGGCCGGGGCGCTCGGGCGAGACGCTGCAATACACAATACAGCGAGCCATTACCACACAGTACACACAGCCAACAGCCAACACAGAACACAGAACACACTCCACACTCTCACACTGAGAGGATCGCCTCGTGTACGAGCTTGTTGTAGGGGGCTGACTGAGGCATCATTGAACACGGTACTCCGTCCTCGCTGGCCTGTGTTGTGATAGGACCGAATGTAACACTGAATGACTGAAGTTTTATAAAATGTTCCATATTAGAGACAATGGATTTGGATAAAGGTTTTAAAGGTTAAAAACTGTTGGAAAAGCAAAAATAATTAGAAGTAAGGAGTCGAATTCAAATAATACAATTATAAAGATAAGTTTGCAATAAGCTCTAATTTATATTTCTGTCCACTCGCTAGTAAAATAACAGCATATAATTAGTTCTGGTGTAAATTGAATACTTTGTCGAGGAAAGACAGTGATAAATACAGTCGCGTAATTAGTTACCAGTATTCTTATCTCCTGAATTCGCGTTTAAATAAATTATTATCATACGGCGGGGTTGGAGTAAATGTGATCATTTCCAAGAATACTGGTATTTTCTGTAACTACTGGCGTATAAAATGTTCCTAACACAACAACAAAGAAGCCATGGCGAATGTAAGAATAACTCAAAAACGGCTTTTAGTTTATTGCGTTAGCGCAGAAAACCAGCGATCTGGAACCAGAACAATGGACACAGGACAAACAATTAAAGCACTCTTGGATCGTTAGGAGCGAATCTTTAAAAGTTAAAAGTGAAACCGTGTTATCAACAACCTAAATCATCCGAGAGCAATTTCGGCTACGTTGCTGCACATCTACGAGCCAGATAAAGAATTATTATTATAGGGCAAGTCAAAAAATATTGTAGATGTTTCTTCATTGTGGTCGCGAAAGTGGATCGGAACGGATTTCAAAACACCACAAAAATTAAAATTACAATCAAAAGATGGCATAATGTAGGCTTGGTCGTGCTGTCATAACCATGTACAATCTCGTCATCATTATCAATTAAACATTAATTAACGCTGTTCCACGGTAACGGTACACATAGGTATGACGTTTTAGATTTTGGACATAAGTATTTTCGTGACGTCTTTATAGTAGTTTTTAGAAGGGGACTTGATTCAATCCTTGTGGAATACTTTGCTCAATGCTTAGAACCGCGGAACTAATACAGGAAAATTATCTTCCCCATTTCCTTCTCCCCCCCATTGTTATCACCTATACAATATTACTGGCTCCAGACGCTTGTAAACAGTAGGGACAGTTGGGAAACAGTATTCAGATAAAATAAAAGCGAAATTGTAAGAAAACCTCCAACTTTACGGAAGCTGAAAACTTTAGCTGCGATGACTCACCCACATACGTTTAGCATCTATCTTTAAATTATCCAAATGAATTGGATGTGCCGAATCGATTAATTGCGGCACATATCAAAGTGGCACGGATATTTTGAAATCGTAAAACGGCCAGTGTTGCCACAGCTTCGGAAAGTAATAAAACCCTCGTCACCCTCCAGCGAATCGGCAGCATTTATTTATTCGATTATGGCAATTTTCCGATGCATGGTTTTCTAAGAACTCATCGCCGATGATACAACAATGATGCATGACATGTATTAGTCCCACTAGGTACACATTATTAGATTTGATGAAATCCATTTAGATTAATAATTGCACTTTGTAAGCATGCACAATCCAAGTAGGTATTTATTATGCAAATGCATATTTGCAAACGCCTTGTCAGATAAATACTAGATACTTGAATACTTGACAAATTTATATAGCGCCATTTACATGATCTAAATATAACGTCAAGGAGCATAAAACTCTAGAAAAACTACTTTAAAATATTTAAAATTATATAGGCCTCACAACTTTAAGGCTAACGAGCGTATGCATGCAAATTATATTTTCAACTCAACTAAGGGACGGAGAGTAAGGAGCTCCGTAGTATTGATTGACAAAACATTCCTAATGAAAAATCCTAACATACTTATAGGTAGGTACATCCAAATGTAACATCCTTCATCCTTGGGTAACTTCGTTTGTCAGATTACTACTATGTGGACCTGCCTCTGAAAACCTCTCTTTGTGCGTCGTTTATGAGGAAGAGAGAGAGGTTACAAGAATGCCGTCAGTCTTTACCTATTAATGAATAGATTGAGTCAAAATAATGTTCACTGCAGTAAATAAAGCGCAAGGAAAAACTTTAAATTAAATTAAAACAAATCATTTTATATACACCACTTATTTAATCAAATTATTAACATGTTTCGTAAGCAATGGTTTCTTCGTCAATTAACAAAAATAACAAAAGATGTAAATATAGACAAAAGAAATATTACAAAGAGTGGTGATTAATAAGTTAAAGATATCATAAAAACACTTATATAAAATAAAATATAAAAATTATTTTAGAATGCATGTAATAATTACATTTATATATTAAATACTAGCTTCTGCCCGCGACTTCATATGCGCAGGATTAGTACTTCGAGTAGCCTATTTTCTTTTCCTAGGTCCCATCGTATGTTTATACCAAAATTTTTAACCTATTTATTAAAATATCTTTAATTCTTGATTCAATTCAAATTATTAGGGGGTACTTGAAAAAAATCCCTAATTTAAATATTTTCTAAATAGAATTTTGATTTAAAAATCATTGTTTTTCAAAATGTCATTCTCTAATTTTGAAATTTTCTATTATTTTTTTACCTATTTGTAATACATATATGGAAAATATCTAGCTTTATAAATTATAGCCTATATGTTATTCTCATGTACTTCTGATATATATTATTATAAAGTTTCATTAAAATCCATTCTGTAGTTTTTGCGTGAAAGAGAAACATACATACATACATCCATACAAACTTTCGCGTTTATAATATTAAATATAAAATATATATATAGTATAAAGTATAGTAACTATATAGTATAGTATTATAGTATGGTAAGGTAAGATTTTTTATTACTTAACACAAAATAATCAAGTTGTCTAAATAACAAAAAATACTTATTATAAATATAAGTATTAATTTGAAAATAAATAATATTTAATTGACTATTAACACTTTTTCTAATTACTAAGTTATCTAATTGTAAACCCGTTGGCTTTGTGCTAAAATTTTAACCCTTATTTATTTCAAAAGAACGATTTGTTTGAAATGTGGTTACACACATGTTGATAATTTTGATAAAATGAGTGGTGCGTACAAAGTAATTTGTTTTCATTTAACTAAAATCACGCCACAAAGTTAATTTGCTAACATTGACAAAAAAAGCTTTCAAGTTTAAACTACGAGAAAATACAGTGAATTCCTTCAATTATTGTAATGGCAAGCTTCGAGTAAGCAGACGTGCAATTATGAGGCTATAAAGAATGATTTCTCGGTAATTAAAGAGAAAATAATATTTCACGGAGGAGGGCGATAATTTTATAATTATTGTAACTAGTTCTATCATCCTGAGAGGAAAATAAACTTGGCTGACACGCGAAGAATAATACTAGACCCAATTTATTCATTGGGAATGCAAAACGCGAATGTAATAAAAAAAATACTGTTGAATTGTAAACAAAATGGGTTAGGTTAGGTAAAAATGTCTTAAAATTAGTATTATATTGCATGTAATATAGAAAACTTATTTTCAAGTATTTTATCGTAAAACAATTTATTAAAAAATATAAAACAATGTATAGTATGATATCATGACATATTTTTGGTTAACATTTGTTTTAGAGCTCTTCTACTGATGATGGAAATGAAATTGTCAAGAGAAAATAATTGATTAAATGAAACAAATAACTTTGTATTAACCACTATTATATAATCACAATTACCTACATGTTTCGAAACCGATGGTTTCTTTGTCAGGGTAGTAATAATATTAAAAAACAAAAGAATTTAATGTTATCACTACCCTGACGTAGGAACCATCGGTTTCAAAACATGTAGGTAATTGTGATTATATAATAGTGGTTGATACAAAGTTATTTGTTTCATTTAATTAACAATGACGCCACAAAGTGATTTTGCGAAGTTTGAAGAAATTAAAATAATTGCTTTGACTCAGAAAATTACAAATTTCATAATACCAGAACTCACTTTTAGCGAGAACAAGATGTTCACAGAGCTATCATTCAAATACGAAAACGTGTTACGAATGCGTCTTTTCAACATTCAGGTCGAATAATTGGCACTCAGTTTTTCATATTGAGGGTGTAATTTCCGGCGCAAGAAGACTTCGCTCCCTCACATCCCCAAATAAGATTTGTTCTGGGAAGAATTGTAATGCAACTATTTCTCCATTTCCACACACTGAAACAGCTGGAGATTGGAAATATCTAATATAGCCGAGTTCAAACCCCCGACCGGAGATTCATCCTCTCTCAAACCCCTCGCGATCGGAACATTACGTTTTCATTGATTCGAAGAAACATGGGAAATGGATTTGATCGAGCATATTTAATTTATTTTCGAGAAGTTGGAAACATCGAAAAAAAATGTGCTTGCTTTTTGTAATTCCGGAAAAATCATTGAAAATCAAAAAAAAACGATTACAAGATTTGTAATAATATTTAATAAAAATATGTCGTTTTATTACTAGGTTGGGGATCGTAGGGCACAAATAAAAAGATAATCTATTTTCCGAAGCAGCAAAAACGATCGACAGGTGAACTTCGGCGGTATGAAATTTTCTCACTTTCAACTCGCAACGTCATTTTCATAACGAGCCGATGCTTTAAAATATGTACTTTACTGAAAAAAAATATAATGCCATATTTTTAATTAAATTATTAAGTTATTTGGTAAAATTTAATAAAAAAAATTAAAATGAATTATTAGTGGGTAGGTATGGTGCTGATGGTTGTGTTTTGCAGGTGGTAGCCAAGATATTAAAACTTAGAACAGCTGTTTAACCTTAGGAAAACAAATTTATTGAGTTAAAAATACATGGTTAATACTATTTTGAATATTTATCGTATGAATTTCCGAAAAACATAAAAACAGAGCATTATTTATTGATCCGAAACGACGATGTCATCAATGTCCTTTCATCTATCCTACTGGAAAACAACATTTAAATGACATGTTTACGTTACCCCGCGAGGCCTAATTAACCCCATGTTAAATAAGCTGGTCGCTTGATCCCAACGTTCCCCAACTCCCCCTGGACATGTTCAAATTAAATATTCAAAGACACCAATAGCAGGATTTAAACTAAATCGGACATTAACACCCCGATATAATTTATATGGACGGAAAAAATGTACTCTGAAAGAGAAACAATCGCGTGCCGATTGGAAATTCAAATAAACAAAAGCCGGTCAAAAAGGTGAACAAATCCCGATTTCTATCTCCGTTTCCGCTTACAAATGTGCGTTCAGTGTTTGTTTTTTTCGCTCAAAACTTGTTAGATATTTTGACTTGAAAGAATATTGTTTTAGGCCCATGATGCTAGAGGCTAGTTTCAAAGAGCATGTAAGACGGATTATACTAACAATATGATAACAAAAAAGTTGAAACATATGATTTGTTTACTTAATGTTTGATGGGATTATCTCTTTTACTATGAACAACGAATGAATGCATTGAAAACTCTGTCGCTTGCAGCTTACAAAGTAAAACGCATTTCGTAGAATAATTCATTAAATGGAAGTGAAGTGTGGAAGCCCCGTTTATCAACTTTTATTCATTTTATAAAAATGGGGGTTTGTATATGTTATAAGAACATTTTATTTTTAGAAGATATATTCACAATGGTCGCTTTTGACAAGTTAAACCGTCCTTTAAGAAAAGTGCCACCACATGATTTCCCGACTATAGAATGGTTACAGTAAATTATAAACTACATTATATGAACAGTGTTCATAAAAAATAATGACAGAATTATTTAAAAAAAATATTGTTTGTTTCTTGAATTTAATTTTTATATTTTTTGCATTTTATATTCATTCTTCTTTCTTCTTTTTTTGCCCGTGGGTATATGAATTGTACCTATGAGTTCTCTAAAGTCATCCAACTGTATTTAGCATTACATATATTCTTATTGATTATATTGTGTTTATGCTTTATTTATGTAATTTGTAATCTTTTTTATCTATGTTATGCAGTTGTTTTAAATGAAATTTGTAAAATGTAACGATATGTAAAAGCCCAATAGGGCATCAATAAATAAATATATTCTATGTATTATATGGAAATGGTGAGATTGCACTACCCTCTCCGAGATCTGAAATAAATAATAAAATAGCTATTTTCATTTACGTAACGGTTCCCTGCCAATTCAGAATCAACTCAACTCACCAACTCTTTAAAAAATCGTTAAAATTTATGAAAAAAAAATAGCCCTTACCCTAACCTAACATAATCTATTTAACCATTTTTTTTTCAAAACTTTCAATGGCTTTTCAAAGGAGGTATTGAGTTGAATTCATTCTGAGTTATCCGGTCACCATACGTAACTACCCATGTAAATCGCTCTGGACACGTCCGAGATAAGATAGTATATATTTTTCATAATGAACAACTGGCCCCACGCCCAAGTTATTCGAAGTGTCAATATTTGAAGCCGTGATTCGAGCAAACACTGGGTCACATAATGGGGCAGGACAGTTTAGAGACGTGTTAATGTGGACAAACATACTCAAACTCAAATACGTGTTGGCATTATTGGATTGTGGCAAAATTATATCAGAGAGCAGACACACAACTTAAAGTAATTGTGAAAACATTCGAGATTGTATTAAACTCAAATTTAGTAATTGGTTTTGCAATAAAGAAGGGTGGACCTATCTGGGTGCTTTGAAGCATTCCTGATTATGAAATTAATGTACGTGAATTAGAATAGTTTGGGAAAACTAGGGGTTATAAATGTTATCGATTTTTTTAGTAGGTTCATTACAAGGGAAACGTTTTGTCACTTTATTTGGCAGTGTGTAAACATATGGGGGTTTTAACCTAGGACCCAACGATAGATACATGAAGTTGCACGAGTGAGAGTTCTTTCATCTCTATATGAGAAATGGTATGTTAAAAAAATGATAATTTTCTGTCGGAAAACTCGTTGAAGAAAACATATACCTAATGCATTATCGCATGGTGTTTAAGTGTGAATGAAGAATACCAAACGGGACCGCATGACGTAGTACACGGGTAAAAATAAGAACTAACATTATTCGATTTTAAATGGCATTTTCTTCCAATATACATCTCTGTGATCACACCTCTGCGCTTTCATCTTTACCGACATTTCTTGTGAAGTATGCCGCCCAAAGACTGAAGTCTTATTTATATAAGACAAACGGAGCCTCCTTGCGGTACAGAAAAGTGGATCGTATGAGAACTGACTAGTAAAGGAACGACTCAGAGTAAAAAACGGTATAGTATTTTATAATTCACATAATTTATAACATTGAACTGCTTTGTACCTTTTAAGCATGTTTAATACAATTGTGTATGTTTTAAATACAAATAATTACATTCGTTGTGGTAATTACAAGAAACGGCCAATTTAATTATGAAATTAATACATTATTTAAATCACGTTACTAATACGTACTGCCAATTATGTGTGTTTTAATTCATTATGATTAGGATTTTAGCAAATGGGTCATATTTTTATATTAAAACGAAATGGCGTACCACTGATAGCTGCTCTTTTGTAATCTTTCCCTTTTTCTGATACATAACACGAAGGTTACTAACAAAGCTTTTACTTCTGTTACATGCGTTTCTGAGAGAGGGGTTTATAACGTAGCTATCAGCTACAGAACAGTATCCATAAATATATTTTGTTATGGAATTTACGATCAGTGGGTTTGTGTTAAATATCAAATTTATCTTATCTGTTATCACAATCTGATAATAGTTTAGACCCTTTGAATGATTGAAATGTAGGTACGCTAAATTACCCTGAAAATCATTTTTTCACTCGCAATCAAAGACTACAGAGAAATATGACGACCAGGTCGACCGGAAGTGAGGACGCGTTCTATTCAGTGATTTTCAATAATGAATAACATGAAAAGTGTAAAAAAAGATATGGCTATTGTGAAGACCGGATATGAACCCCCCCGCCGTAAAACGGCGGGAAGTTGGAGGGGGGATCAAACTAAATCTATTTACGAACGAATTCCAAACGCGACTGATAGAATTTCACAGTGAATTGGATCAAAATATGATTTTACATCTAATAAACTATTCACTTGTAGATATGATTTGAGAACACTTGTAGTGTGTAGATTTGAATTCACTAGAGTGTGAAAACGATTTTTATTAATCGTTATATTTATTCATTACGATACGATACGATACGATTGTACCACCCCAGCCAGGAGCAATCCTGTCCCGGTGAGACCGGTACACCAGGGGGCACTGATTTGTTAGGACCGGAACACGTGCTCTGAGGATGGGTGGGGAGTTGGAGTTTAATCAGCCGGTATACATGGCAACCTAATGAGCCAATATAGGAAAGTAGGTTGGGCGGGAATAATCGTTATATTTATTCATTAAAGACAATATTAGCGATTCTCAAACAAAAATTTTAAATAGAAAAATCAGAAAAACTGGTCGCATCTAGAAAATGTATCCAGGACCTAAGCTTTGCAGGTGCTCTGTTCTCCCAGAGAGCCTCCGCAAAGCTAAGTTCTTGGGTTCAATTCCTGGATGCAACCGTAACTTTTTCTAACTTTTCTATTTAAAATTTTCGTTTGAGAGTTGCTAATATTGTCTTCAATGATAAAACAATATAATCTTGTTGGTAACCAGAGAACCTACATTAATATAAGACCATTTAAAAATAATTCGGGGTACCTAATTTATAATTTAAACCCTCAAACGTTTGCATAAGTTAAAATTATACGTTTAAAGGTAATATAATCACTTAGGTAATCAGTTTGTCGTGCGGGCGCGACAAATAATTTAATAACCCAGTTTGATTGTGGTCCTAAATCGTGTATACACTAGTTAGTGGTGTGTTAAGTGCCTTAAGGATGTAATTTACCTTAAACGATGCGGCAGGAAGCGTCTAATAAAGTCCTTAGGAAAGCTAATTATTGTTCATTCGCTTTCCTTAACCATTCAAGGCATTTGTTTCATCATTATTGCGTAGAATAAATAGTACTCATATCGTCATCAAATTTTGACACACCGAGTTTCCCCGGTTCATATTATTACAATTAGTCCTTCGACTCCAAAATAGTGCACATCATAATTTATAAACATTACATATTATATATTAAAATGATCTTTGTCAAAATGAGCAGATTTATTACATGTAATTATTGTTTTGTCTATTATATTGACTTTTACTTAGATATTACACTTGGTAGATAATATATCAAAGTTTTGACGGTAGACACAAGAAGGTGCTTTTGAATGTAAATAATATATTTTAAAATAATATAAACGTAGATTAGAGAAATAAAAATAAAATTAAAATATATATACATTATAAACATGTAGTTATGATTTTCAACCATTCCATGAAATTTTAGATTTGATTTTGATGAATTAATGAACTAGAGAATCAAAAAACAGATTTTAAAAAGTAGAGAAATGATAAATGCAATGAAAAATTAAATCAGTTTTTCAACTTAAATTGGTATAAAAATAAAATTAATGTAATACAAATATTATACCAATTTATAAGAATATAAAAAAATAATAATAGTAATGTAAAACTTCAATTAATATGATTAATTTAGATTTAATTACATACACATAGACATTGTCGTGGAATAAAATTTAACTAAATTTAAAATGTTTTATGTTTATTAAATTAAAGAAAAATGATAAACTTTTCGGCAGTTTGTCTACTTTTTTGTAAATTATAAAATTCTTGTATCTAATACCATAGGATGCCATCTCATGATCTCCAATGTTTTTGATTGGGTTAGAATAAACCCCTGACGGTAACCCAATCCCTTTAGCAATGTTGTTGGAGGCGATTTGCCGTGTCTTCCAAGGAACCAAATAACACACCAAATACTTACTAATTTCGGTGAGGTATAAAAATCGCTTGGCTAATAGTCTTATTTTATAAGAAAGAAAAAAGTTAATCAATGGAAACATCACAGAAATTTTTTGCCAAAAATTGTGTTTCTAAAAAGTTGTTTCTTAAATGCGTTAATAAACAAGGTCCTATACGCATTGAACGGCACGACCTAGTTGCGCCATCATTTCATCAAATTTCAGAGAAATGTGTGTATGTGCGCATGTGTGCGCGGGAGTGCCAAGTTGATAGTATGCATTATCATAGACAACGAGTTTCAGCTCGATCGGATGTCGGTAAATGGATTAATTTCTAAGAGGTATTCATTCATTTATTCACGAAAATAAAATCTATAGATGTATTTGAAAATAAAGTAAAATACTTTGAAAAACAGTGATCAAAACTGAGAAGCAAAATAATACATAATGAATGAAGATAAAATAAAAAAATGTAAAAATAATGTAAAGAAGGGTTCATGTCACGAATAAAGTCGGGCGTAAAGCTAAACAGCGAAAAACTATGAAACTCATTTTATTTGATATATTCCATCCTAACTTGAATAAAAAAGATGTTTCTTAAATTCATGGTTTCAGCTTTCAGGGAATTATGCATTTTTTTTACATTAGCTCCACACAGTAGGCTCTGAGGTAAAAATTCCCTCAGGGCCTATGTCATCTTTGAAGATGCTGTGTGGAGGGTTTTTAAGGGAAATGAAGGAGAGGAAGTCCTGGGAAGGAAAAACGTTTGAGGGGTAGGTAGGAATCTGGGGATAAATATGTCCAGGAGTGATGGACGTATGAAGCCATCCCTCCCACTGCGGTGCAAGGCGATGGGTCGAGAGGGTCCGGCTGGAGAGATCAAAAGGTCTCCCTCAACCGGTTCCATGTCTAATCGGACTAAATTTATTCAAACACGATACTTCCTCACATGATAATTCATCACATTAACCTGCCCTTCTATCCCCCCCCCCCCCCCTCACCAAACCTATCCCAAGGTTAAAAACCCCAATTAACAGTTTTCGAGCTTCGAGACATGATGAATTATCATGTGAGGAATTAACATCCGATGAAAAGTTTGTACTCAATGTTCATACACTTAAAAAGTTTTCACTGAGTAGACCGGTCACCCCCTCAACCAGTCTCTTCCGATCCGGCCTGCCACGCAGATGGTCGGCAGACGCATCCGCCCTCAAGTCCCGGACAAACCTAACCCCATGAATCCGAGCACCCCTGCTAAGTCACCAAACGTAGCGAACCACTTGGGGTGACCTGTGGCAGAGATGTTGGTCGTCCAATAAATGGTTCCCGGGGCGGCGGTATTCATACCCGCCTCCCATGAGAGAGATATATCAATGACCTGATGTTTCCCGATGCGATTTCGCGTTGATAGACTCGATCTGAATCCAGCATCTCTATCACATGTCCATCAGAGCTGGGCCGATCGCCTAATGAGAGTTGCGACCACCGAGCATGAGGCAGTGGCATCGGGCATCGGGCATCGGGCATCGGGCCTCGTGTGTCCGGACAACGCGCAACGGTTCACTTCCTGTTGACCCCGGCTTTATCTCGCTAAAACACTATTACCACGTACAATCCTCGCAATTAAACCCGCCGGTAAATGGAAAAAATACGGAGAAATTTTCGTTGAACACGTACGAAATATGATTGTTGTTTTTTTGAACGGGTATTTGAACGGGGAATATGAGAGAATGATTACAGCATTTAGGAGGCTAGACTTTGAACCACACGCGGAACACCCGCGTCTGTCATTCTGTGCCGCTCACCATAAGCTCACGCACACTTACAATACATGCGAATGCGAAATGTGCGAATGAGACAACGCTCAAATTTACCTACAGAAATCGCTCGAAAAGGGGTTTATGGAGAATACACTTTTCTACACCGAAACTTTCACTAAATTGAAATTTAAAAAAAAATATATTTTTTAGAAAGAAGAAGCTACGTCGGTAGCTTTTTATAATTTTATAATTCTTTATGAGAGTTGAGTTAGCAGCACTTTTTCCTTAAATAATATTTTTTGATAAATCGTACATGTTTGACAGTGAATGTTTACGCTAATACGAAACGCATCGAAAATTCGAAAACATACCGACATAGTTTTCACCCTGTAGAAGGCAGTATAAAAAAATATATTCATTTTGTGCAATTTTCGATGTAGAAAAGTGTTTTTTCCCGGGCGTCTTTTTGTATGGGCCGAAAAGCGAAGTCTATCATCTTAAATGAAAACCATTCCTAGATCCTTGTTTTAAACTCGGAGCAGTAGTTCCCACAGTGGACATTCAGAAAGGGGGTGGCGCGATGGTTAGGAGATTTTTTTTTCGTACTGAGTATTTCGATTTTGTTTTAAACTTTTTATTCTATTATTTTCGGCAACTAAAGGACTAAATAACTTTAGGAACCGTATCCGACGCTCCGACACATTTTAGAAGACGTCAAACAATTGGATATCAAACCCATGGCAACTGATTTTTTACAAAGTTTCACCAAAATAATGCCAACTTCTAACTCCATTTACTCGACCGCCGTGGTCCAGTGGCAAGGCTCTTGACTAAAGTTCCGATGATCGCGGGTTAAAATCCCGATATATTAAATTTTATTTGATTGATTTCGTTTTCACAAATTAATCATTTAAAAAAAATATAAAGAATATTTGCGACACGTTCCAGAGTGGAAGATACTCTCAGTATCGCCCTGGTGTCAGACCACCATTCAGAATTGATACGTTGCTTAAAATGCCTAAAATGTTTAGTGACTAGATCTGAATAACCGGGTACTTCCCCACCTTCCTCTTCCCCATCTTCTTCCCCTCCCCACTTATCTCCAGCTTCACAACTACCCCAATCGGGGATGCCATAGTCTCACTGGCTCCAGACGGGAGCAGTTGGGACTCTTGTGAGGTGTTCACATAATAAAAACGAAAGCTCAAACAAAAGAGTAAAACCACAAAATGGACTTAAAATGTGATGCAGATTCCCCAGTTTTCCGCTTGTTTACGAATTTATAAAAAGTTGTTTCTTACAAACAAATCTAATGAAAAAATAAACACGGCCCTATACATCGAACGGCACAACCTAGTTGCGCCATCATTTCATCCAATTTCAGATAAATGCATGTATGTGCGCGTGTGTGCGTGAGTGCCAAGTTGAAATAATGCATTGTCATAGACAACGAGTCTATATGCCGACACCAATTTTCAGATAGTTATGCATTGTGGCAACAATCAATTAAATAGTTCTGAAATGTTTCAAAATATTTTCCTTCCCAAGGATTTTCCCAAACGCTTGGATTTTCAAAACAGCAAGTTTAAAAAAAATAACAACAGAAGACAGAGACAAATAATTTTGAGAAACCCTAGCTCTAGAGAGATTTGGAACTATTAATCACTTAATTATATAAAACAAGGAGAATATAAGGAGTTTACTTTATTGTCGCTGTCTCATGAAACTTATTTGAATCGAAAAAGTTATTTTGAAGTCGAACTCTGAAGTTTTTAATGAGTTCCCAGTAAGAAGCTCTATCTAATATCTACAACACACCTACAAAATCAGCTACAACATCTCAAAGAAACAGACAGAAAAAGAAACAGTATTAAATGTCTAAAACTAAAGAACTTAAAAAAATAATTTTGTTGTAGCAACGTTTTAAAACTGTGTAAGTATATAATATGGTTTTTTTTATCAAAATTGACTCAGCTTAGCTATGAATTCTCAAAAATGAATTTGACATAATAAAAGCTTTCAGGCATCAAGTCAGCAATAAGGTGCAGATGGCAGTGAGATCAAAGGTGATATAAAAATACGCCAAATGCAAATTGTACAAGCTATAAATTCAATAATGTTGCAGCTGTTAGCTTGGACCGAGGCTTGTCCCACTGAGGATAAAAACCGATGGAAGTGTGTTATGGGCGTGTCTGTGTGCCAGAATCCATCACTTTTTATCTTACTTCTGAAATGGTAACAAATTAAAAATGTCGATTTTTTTAACAGATTATATCTATCAATCACTAGTCTAGGCCAGGTAATGTGCAAATTGGCGTATTTTGGTAGTTTTCTTTCAAATCAATATAAATCTCACTTCTAGGTTTCAACTGTTCATTCCTCTTGTCACTGGCGTCCACTTTGATATTGGATATCAAAATCTGGGCGGTAATTTGGCATATTTCATATTTGGGCTCCATAAATTTTATTATCCTTTCAGAATCTTAAAAATTAAAGCTGTGCCAGGAGTAGGGACAAATTTTGTCAATAACAACCAAATTTAATAATAACAACCACTTTATTCTGGTTAATTGATGGATAACGGGTCTATTATGCCTGTTTATAATATCACTTCTAACGATTACGCTTACATATTACATCCCCTGTTCCAAAATGACCATTTTTAACCACATTTTAATATGAGTAACCCATTTCGAGTCGCAGTCTAGTAGGAATGGACCGCAAAACAACTCGGTCTTGGCACACACTGCTTGCTTCAATCTCATTCATAAATCTTATATTATTTATTTATTGGAATTAACCTATTGAAGCTCATAAACTTCACTGTAATACATATTTAATCAATTCAGAAGATAACATCAACTCCCAATGAAATATTAAAGATTTATTTCTTCAAACTTCGCAAAATCACTTTGTGGCGTCATTTTGAATTAAATTAAACAAATAACTTTATATTAAACCACTATTATATAATCACAATTACCAATATGTTTAATACAAAGTTATTTGTTTAATTTCATTAAATATGAAAGAGACTAATGCACAGAAAATAAAAAAGGTAATGGTTGTAACTGATGGTTGAACTATAGTTCTATAGAACCCACATCATCTTATCTCCCCGGGACAAGTACCTCTACCAATTTAGCTAATAATAGGATAGCTTTCTATCTTAACGTAAGAACGGGCGAGATGGAATAATGAAATCTAGAATAAATCATAGACATTCAAAAACCACCTTTACCATAAAATTCACGATTAAAACGTTGTATTAAGATGAAACCCTGTGGTGGAGAAATTTTAATAATAGATTTTACTAAATTGTTGCTGTCACTGTTGCTCTTAACCCTACCGAATATTGAGCGAAAGGGACAATGCACCTCGGGCTATTAATACCTAACTAAAATCGTCAAAATCGAGGTTTTGTATTCCCCACTTTTCTCCTCCAAGAGTTATTTTTAAGACTATTTACAAGACTGATTTTCAATTTTTTTTACCAACTACATAAGAAGAGACTCTTATATGTCTGTACGTTTTGCTTTTTTTTTAAAAACATTGTCTAGTTTGTATACTGAACGTCTTTTGACGGCGTTTAAACCAGTCAATTTTATTGATTTTTGGAAGGTCATAACTTCTATAAAAAGTAATTTATCAAAAAAAAACAAAAAGTACCTACATGCTAGTAGTTGATGTCTATTTTATGTAAAAACAATATTTTCTCTAGGGTTAAAATCCAGAGAGATAAATAGGGAATACGTTTGTATGGAAAAATCACCGCCGGGTATCCTCTTAAATGTAGGTATAAAGCAAGTTTTGAATGAAATAAATCGATATTAAATTTTTCATTTAAAAAAATTGATACGGGGAATAATCGATCTTTCTCATTGGAACCTCCCTGTACAGTTTCAAGCATTTTTAAACTTTTATTTTCAGCGGCTGGTCAATCGCTCTTAAGGTAAGAACGGGCGATGTGGAATAATGAAATCTAGAAGAAATCATAGACATTCAAAAACCACCTTTACCATAAAATTCACGACTAAAACGTTGTATTAACGGTTTCCATGTTGTCCATTTTTCGATTGATCAATCTGAGTATTCGATCAGCAAGTGATTTGTGTAGTAACGCTCGACTCGACTATTGATCCGAGAGTTGAGTTGGGAAGAGCGTATTTGTGCATTTGAGTAGTGTTCAGCCTAAATTTCGGCTCAACAGTTGATCAGTAGAATTGGGAACACGGGCGTTAGTATTATTCCATGTCTAATTTTGGTAAAATTTAAATAAAAATTATAGTTTGGTGTATTTAGTAGGATGACCTACCTTTGGTGATGTTGAGGCGGACCTGTTCCTTTTCCCAGGAAGCGAAGGAGGCCTTCAGGGCCTCTGTCATCTTCTTGTTGGTTCCCGGGGTAAGCGGTGGCACCTGCGCCGGGATATCTGCAAAACAATAAATACATTATTATTAATACAAACCTATTTTTATTAATACATTACTATTAATACAAATCTATTTTTATAAATAATTCACAATGTAAAAGGACGTAACGCTTATAGGTCCAATGTAATTTCTCATAAATGATGCTTGTAACCAAATCCATATACCAAAAAGATTGGTAACAACGGAGCTGTCAGAGGCAGGAACATAATAAAAATACTCGGTTAATTTGTATACCTCCATTTTTGCAAAAGGGCTTATTTATAAACCTCAAGGACGCTTATGAATCGGTCTGCAAAAGTTTATACACGGTGTCCGGAAACTCATAGTACAAGCGGGAAACTGGTATAAGTACCTAGCTACAAAAAAAAATGGATGCTAGGTTATTGTAAGAACCGATTGCTTCATTTGTGGCATAACTACAAATACCTATTGTGTTTTTTTATATCTCATATGAAACACCTTAATGATTGTAAGCAAATCTATTTAAACTAAATGAAAAAAATACTTTGTATACACCACTCTTGTTTAATTAAAATTATCAACATGTTTCTAACGAAATGGTTCCTTCGTCAGGATAAAATCAAAATTAACAAAAATGACAAAAGACCAACAATTACAGACAAATAAGTAAGTACCTTTAGAAAAAACAAACTTTACAAAAAGTGCTGAATTAGTTAAAGGTATCGTAAAAAAAAAATTACAATAATTTTAAATAAGTTGTGTAAACAAGTGATTGGTTTTCATTTAATTCACAGAGTGAATTTGCGAAAAATAATAAAATAATTTATAGAGCGCCGTTTTTGAGAAAAAACACCTCAGGTCCGCTAGAATCACCTCAAGGTAATTCTGTAAGCACAATATTATTTATCATTGAAGAACGATAACAATAATAATCTTTTTTTTTTTAATATGAAAATGAACAAGACACAGAAAAATAATAAAAGATAACGGTCGCAACTGGGACTCGAACCCAGAACCTTACGTCTTACCGGGACATACACCTCTACCAATTGGGCTACTGCGATCTATTATGAGACTGTCGTAATTGTCAACTTCATATTTCAAATTTCAGAATTAACAATATTATCTTCGACTAATGTTTTTTTCCATATTATTGGCAGCTACCTTTATTATTGGAAACAAGTATTCGAAGAATGTATTTGTTACCTAGATAGTGTATATTATCAGTTGCGACCGTTATCTTTTATTATTTTTCTGTGTCTTGTTCATTTTCATATTTAAAACAAATTAGATTAATATTGTTATCTTCTTCTTCAATGATATATTACATTGATGGGAATAACCTTCAAAAGTTAAAAAGAGAGTTTTTCTTATAAAAATAACAATATTATTTGTTGTTATTTAAATTAGATACC
Source organism: Limnephilus auricula (assembly GCA_951813805.1). NCBI lineage: Eukaryota > Metazoa > Arthropoda > Insecta > Trichoptera > Limnephilidae > Limnephilus > Limnephilus auricula. The sequence continues at coordinate 16,322,505 of OX638404.1, forward strand.
GATAAAATGACTTATTAATAATTTTCTTCAAACTAAGGTAATTTTTTGCCAACGCTTTATTTTCGAAACTCGTTCTAGCGTTATATTAACGTAAATTAATCTTCAAAATTATTTTCCAGTTAAACCGAGAACGAAAGTACCCGCAAGTCACGTCACTCTAAAACGCATCACATTTTTGAGTTAACGATTAAAGTATGGTAAGACTTACATTACAGAAGCGTCGTAAAAAGTTTTAACAAGTAATTAAATATTATATTAATAACAATGTGATACATCTATAAAGCGAGTTCTCATAAGTGAACGTTGCACGTAATAAACTGTTGAAGGGTGTGAACGTAAACAAAGGGTTGACGGTTCAATTAGGTAGAACGTTTACTACAACTCAACTAATTTAATACTTAATAATTTAATACTAGTAATATACACATAGTTATTTAATTAATTCACATGACGTCCATATTATTATCAAGTCGTGTAAAACTGTAAAAATATGAAGAAAAAAAACTAAAAGAGATGTTATTGTAATGAAACAAAAAGGGGAACAAAAAAAAAATCAAAGCACAAAAAATAAAATACAAAACTTATCTTATAAAGAGTATATAATGATGTGATATTCTCAAGTTAAGAGCCAGTAGTACCCGCCCAAAAAGAATAAGAAGGAAGATACGACAATACGAATGTTGGAGCGAGCGAGCTAATATTAAAAACGAAAAAATTAAAACGAAAATTGGGAAAATGTTTAATAAAACACGATTCGTTTACAATAGACCAAAAATTTCTCTTCAACACCTTAAGTAGCATTTAAAGAAACACTGTGAATTTTTTCATACATACAACTTGTAAAATAACAGACACAAACGTATAAATAATCATTTTTGGGGCATACTTTGCAATTTTTTTCTATCGAGGGGATTTTATGTAATTAACGTTTTGGCTCTAAAAATCTTCAGATATTATCGTAAAAAATAACATTTTTTTAAATAACTTAGAAACTTAAAGTGTTCGAGGGGCATATGTAATAAATCGGTAGAAAATCGGAATTCCGGCCCTTAAAGCGTTGATATTATACCGCAATATTGCCAAGGTGAAAGACCACCATTCAGAATCGAAACATTGACCAGGTACTTCCAAACCTTCTATTCCTCATCTTACCCTTTTCCACGCGATTTTCAGTCACAACTCACAACATACCAAATGGGGATGCCATTAGGCATGTTCACTGGCTTCGCATAATTGGAAGAAGTTTAGACTTGTGCGGTATTCAAATTTAAAAAATGGACAGCTAAATATCAATTAAAAAGTTTTTTTTAAAGAGACAAGACGCCATGTTGTTTGTTATATTATGTTCTTCGACTGTCGGCTAAGATTTTGATTTAAGGGTTGAAATCTCAAGAAAAGTCGGATAGTCACTCTTATAAAATAGTAAAACAATACCTAATATTTTCAACCAATTCAACAGATGTGACCCTCCCACACACCTTATGGGGTCACGTTCGACATTTTTTATAGGCAAGAAACCCCGACTTATATGGTGCATCGTAAGTTATGCAGAAGAAACGCATTCCCCCTGAGCCGGGGATTAAATAATTGCAACAGTATGCAGTCGGGACAGGCAGGTTGCAGGTTGCACCAGCCAACAGCTGTCCACCATGTGCCAGTGCCAGTGCCAGTGCCAGTCGCTAGTTGTAGCGACTATAGCATGCACTCTATCAGACCTCTGAGCCTACAACCCTCTTGCCGTTCTGTACTCCTGGTATTCGTAACAACCTTTTAGTATTCTAATTTGATACGCATAATGACGGTTATTCGATTTCAAATTAAGAATATATTTACGATGTGTGTGTTTCATTTGTAGAACTCATAGATAATAGAAACAAAGAAGATGAGCCATTGATACGACCCGTTTTAGTAAGCCCTAACCGGAAATTTCTGTTTTTAGAAAGATTATCTCTATATCTATTATATTATTTATTAGAAAGAAAAACGCTTCGATTCTGAATGGTGGTCCATCATCAGGGCGATAATGAAAGTAGTTACCACTATGGTTACATTCTGCTGTAATATGACGACAAAACAAAAAAAATTATAATATGTATTCTTTTTAAATTTTGGAATAAAGACCATTATTATTATAATAACTAAATTATCATATACAAGGGCTTAAATAAGGGATAGTTAAGGGGGTTAAACGTCTCCCCCTCCCCTACCCTCCTCCCATGGGCTTCAGTATTAAAATACATTCCTGGAAAATAAAACAATATTATTTGCACTATTTCTTATTTCAATTAGATGTAAATAATTAGTAGAGATCCCAAAAAACTGTAAATAATCAGACTAATACAAAAGCTCTATGTCAAACTCGCATGGTAATAAAATGCTTTCGTATTCATAGAAAATAATATAGTTTTTAGGATTGATAAGATACGCCAAGGAAGAAAAAATAAATATTAATGAGTTAGTGATGAACGACTAGAATCCTTTAAAATATACCTTATTACTTATTACAAAAAGCCATTAAAGAAGACTGTAGCAAATAAAAAAAATACGCTTAAAAGTAAAAAATGTCGAGTTTCTTGTAAAAGTATGCACCAAGTCCCATTGCATGGAATATAAGCTCGTTATTTCGCTACAACATAATAATTGATGTGGGTATTCGATGACGGTTGAGTTTTTGTACGGAATATTTACATTAGCATATAAAAATGTATTTATTAAATTGTAGATACAGATTATGGGTAGACCGGCATGAAGACGTTGGGGGCCATTTATCGATGTGAAAATAATAAAAAAAACAACGCATTTATTTTTTTTAAAACGTTAGCCCTGAAGATGCAAACAAGAACATCATAATGGTATATCTAACATTCCATAGAAAAGTGTTGTAAGTCAAAAAATTTCTATTTTCAGGATTGCGAAAACAAATAAATGAATAATGAACAAGCGGTCCCGTCGAAAAGATGGGGCATAGATAATCACTATCACTTTACTTTTCAGAAATAAAATATAAAATTTTGACTTACGATACTTCTATGGGATGTGCGATACGTTGCTAAAAAAATGTTTGTTTATTTATAATAAAATTTATTCCGTGATGAAAACTCTCGATGGCCCAGGCATGTAATAAAAATCAAGTTGATGAAATAATTTCACGCCTTTTTAATGAGATTATTAGAGAGAGGCCGAAAATTTGCATGAATTATTTTTATATTTATAAGTAGATTCGAACTTCGGGTCCTACCCACCTTGCCCATAACTTCTCAAATCCATGTTTACAGCTGCTGCAAAACAGACAGATCTACAGGATCGGGTGATAAATTAATACTATCATATATAAATAATTATATAAACAATGGCGCCCATTGTAATGTCCACGTTTCCCGCCGTTGCATATCTGAAGCCCGAGATAAACTATTAAATCAACAATTCGCACAAAACGAAGGCACTCGGTAAAAAGTAACAAATCATTTATACCAATTTTGTATGAGGACTAGAGAAAAGTTTGATTCCTTTCACACCGGTTACAAATTCGAATGTAAATTCGAATTTCGTTTCAAGGGTTGGGGCACCTGCCAAATGCTCCGTTTACCACCTGCGCGCGCAGAAAAGTTAACATCGCTCCATTAGGTCAATACTGTTAAAGCTTTAAGGCTACTTAATTACTTCGACGCAATGCAAAATCAAGGGTTTTTTAATCAAAAATTTAATCTCCTTACTTTTACATATATGGTTTAATTAAATACTGAATAGAATAAAATACATCTTGGTATTTGAAAGAGTCGAGTATTTTTATAATATTTTTTTAATAAGCCCAGAAAAAATAAAGTATCAGGCCTTTAAAAACTTTTTTAAAGCACAAAATCTCCTACTTACGAATCATTTAACGGTTATGGTTTTATTGCATAAAGTGCCAAATAAACTTCTTTAGAAAATTATCGGGAAACATTTTGTGCCTGAACTTAATAAAATAAAACAACCTTTTTGGCAATGTTTTTTTTTCTTGAATTAATCAAAACAGGCGACTGGTGGCAAACGGCAATTCGAATATCTGACATTTAAAAGGTCCTAGTTGAACGTCGATTATCGGCATGTTTCAGTTTTTGACAATAGTGTCAGGTTATTATTACGCTAGATAATTTGTTTTTTTTTTATGTACCTACCCAGGAGTATGGTAATGTGAAGAACTATGAAACGCTTTTCTTATTTATATATAACATTTTCTTTTCGACAGTTTCATAAACACGAAAGATCGACACAAGTATTTTCTCAAAACAAGCTACTCTTCGAACTTTAAGTTAGGGTAGTACAGACCTGGGATGCGATATTTTGTTTAGGCACCATAGTTAATTTGATATCGAATATATCGCGGGGTTCGAAATTTAAAAGTGAAACCATAGATCGGTAATCAAAAGCAAAAAAATATCTCCTTATTAACAAGAGCACTGGGGATTACTGTAAAATAATGCGAACATGAGGCAATAATTATTAACGGGCGCCAATTGCGTTATAAAATATAACGGTATTTTAACAAGTAAAAGTCCATTGAAACAAAATACCTACCATTGCAAAACTCTATATACAATGCCTACCGTTGCAAAACTCTATGTACAATGTTCTTTTTATTTGATCCAACACATGTATGTAGGACTGTTTGAAGAGTTACGTGCAATGCAAACATTAGTTTGTTTTTAATGTTGGTTTGTTATAATTTGTTTCAATTTGTTATTAAGTATTATTGTTTTATTATTATTTTAATATCTGTGCTAAACAAACAACAGTTATTGTATTTAAAACTTTTATTTTCTTTTATTACTATTTTTTTTTTTAATTCTTATTTTTTATCTTTTTTATTTTTATTTTTTCTCTTCTCTTCATTTCTTCATTTTATTTTTGTTTGTACAAGACACGTTCTATATGTTCCATATATCATCCTAATTTGACTGCCCTAAAACGGGATTCTTCCTAGTTGGGCAGCCAAAAAAATTTCTAAATAATGTATAACGTATGTATAGAAAAAAAATTTTAAATAAAAATTTTAAAAAAATAATGCCGACCATTATTTATGTTAACACCCCACAAGAGTCCAAACTGCCCGGATCTACTCACTCTATGGTATCCCCAATAGGGGTGAGTTGAAATAGGTGAAACAAGTAGGGAGGGAAAGGAAATGGGGAAGAGGAAGGATGGGAAGAACCAAGGCTAGTCAGATCAACACCAAACAATTTCATTGAGTAATTTCAAGCAACTTTTCGATTCTGGATGTTGTTGTTTCACTAGGGCGTTGCTGAGAGTAGCTTAAACGCTATAACATGCTAATACCTACTGTAAATAATACAAATTAAAAAATTGTGGATGATTCCTATTCTCAGAGATTCACGATTTTATACTAAGGGGGAATTTTTTAAATACATTGTTTGTAATCGCCGCCCCAACTGCAAAGTTAAGTGTATCGATCTGTAAAATATGATATTCTTGTTAACCCACTTCTTATCATTATTCCTATCATTGTATAAAACCGTACTAAACCGTGTATGAACATTAAAAGCCAATGAAACATCAAATATAACGTGTTAATGTCAAATTAAAATGAAGAGTTGTTATCGTTTCCTGTGCATTTTTTCTGTTTTAAATGTGGGTTATTCCCTTATGCTTTTTCGCAGCCAATATGTATTTGATTGCCAGATTACAATAATAATTAGGATGTTCCCATTCAGTTTGCGAGTCTAACAAGCGAAGACAGCCGATAAAAAAGAAATGATTTAAGATTTCCTAGAGTCAGTAAATGCTTTACATTCTATTCACTCCATAAATTATATTATTTGACTCGGGAACACATAATTTACAACTCTACGACACGTGAAGAAGTGTAATTGATTTTAGCACTTAATAACAACGAGAATATTAATGAAGCCAGGCTATATTTCAACGTCGAGATTCGAAGCTTTTAAAGAGGCTATTTGCATTTCATTGATTTATTTGGAGTGAATGGAAGAACCAGAATCTATTCATAAGGTAAACACGCATCAAGTATACTATATTATAATACCTATATGTAGATGATAGATAGGATGGTATAAACGAAGACATAATGTAAATTTTAATTGCACAATATAATATCATCGTATAATTTCAAAGTAATTGTTCTTCAATAAAAATATTTCAAGTAAATTCTTACCAATTTCAATTACAAGTCTAATCGAAGTGGTTTTTGATATTTGAAGATGAATAATTATAAAAATACACATACATAAATCAATTTAATGTCAGTTTCAACACTCATTTACCTATTATTGAACATCAAATAGTATATGGCATCTTGTCGAATTATTTATCAGTTAAATTGAAATTTCAAGATGCATAGCACCTACGCGATGCAAATGATGCTGTGATGTTAATTTCATAAAGAAAACGCTGTGCTAATTTCATGACGGCAGAGCTCACAGCTCGAGATTATTTTGCAGCCTTATACCCAAAGATTTTTTTGTTAAGAAATATAAATTTAATAATGATACTTTTGTTCTTGGTATTCATCCAATTACATCTACCCCCGACATATTGTCCAGTACGTTCAACCCCCATGCATATAACTCTTGCTGAAGGGTCATTTAAAAATCTATCATTCATTTAATTTACTAAGCGAAATATAAATTGATACGAATACTAAGAAAATATAAACTAAATACAATAAAAATTTACTAAAATTGTTATTAATAGCCTCAAATCAATAAAATTATCGCGCAAAGATAATTAAGGTTCGTAACTAAGTAACTAATCAACCATCAAGCCATAACACTCAAGGGATAAGCAGAGAGGATGAAATGATGAACATTATTCTATTATTGCGACTCTTGTCATGACTCGATTCAATATTTGATTCTATTGATCAAGTTGTGTTTTCCTAGGTTGTATAAGACTTATTCTGTCTATTCGCTTATAGAATATAACTAAAAATTAATTTGCACTAAAATTTGGACACAGATTATATTTTTACATGGATAATTTATCCGGCAGTGACCTTCACAACAGTCAGCGTTAAAAGAATTCATATCCGACATGATATAATGCAAATGCAGTATTACACGACGGTAACGTAATCCATAGAAAACCTGTGGGAAATTTTCTCAAGCTGGGATTCAATGTCTAGCTCAAGATAATCTCAGGTCTCGTCGCTTATTCTTCTCAAAAATTACCATGTGCCTTATTAGTGTTTTATTCAAATAGCCATGTTTTTTTATTAAAAATCATGTAGGTGAATATTAGGATCTTAAATCTTTATTCCGAAAAGTAACGTAGATAATTTATCAATACTTTTAGGTTTCACTTTTAATTCTGAGGAGCTTTCAATGCATTAAGTTTAAGAGCGCTTTTATTCCAAATTTTAAAACACGCTTTTTATAGTTCAACAATATCTTCAATCATTTTAAATTTATACTGTATAGCAACATTTAAAAAAAAAAATCGTCGAAAGTACTAGCACTGGCTCTGACAATGCGGTTAAAAAGCTAGTTAACGCAATTATATAAAAATATTATAAGGTGAAAATAGTCAGTTTATATTAATGATGAGAATGGGTAGCAAAAAACAACATTCAATACGTACAAATAGACCACTAAAGTATGTGAAATATCTAAATTTTACTCGAACAGCAAAATAAAAAAATTTTAAACCCCTCTTAAAATGAAGTTAGGTTGCTGAATCGTCTATAGGTATAGTAATTTCAACTATGCTTTTGTTTTAACTACATTAATTTATTATGTACGTGTACCTACCTACCCATACATCGTCTCATACATATTCTTCTATCATTCATGCTGTTGACATGGTCCCACTTATAAAGTATCTGGTTCACTTGAATATGGCGTATCTTCCTCGGGCTTCCCCGACTTCATCTACCATTCGCATTTGCGTCTTGTATTGTACAACTGGACAGTCGGCCGTTAATAAACGATATAATACATATCATTAGACAATAAATATTATGACAGAGTAAAAATGTAAATGCTGTGTTGTGTTGTGACGTCACCCAGCCGCGAATAATAACAGAAGCAACGACACGCGAAGTTGGCTCGAAAGTGAAAAAGTAGGCGAAAAGTCCACTATGAGAATCGTGCTCACGCGCGTGTGAAGTACCAGACTCAGACTTCTTCCTCTGCTGACTGCTGCTCTCAGACACCTCTCACTGGGCACGCTAATCACACCTTATGTAAAGCGGGCCGCTTATATGGCCTAATTTTAAGTGCACTGGGTTATTGTTAATTGTTGCTGTGGATAATTGCGATATCGCGAAACAAACGAAAAGATTCAGTTTTTTGATGATGGGCTTATATAATGATTATTCCAAAAATTTATTAAAAATAAAAATAATATCTCATGTTTTAGTCTCTGACTTGTAATGTACGCGTGGACTATACAGGATGTTAAGCATCATACTTGAGTTACTTTAACCAGTGATTCCTGACATTATTTGGAGTAAAAAATGTAAATGAAATTTTGGTCTCCGATGACTTTTTTGATGAGTTTTTTTTTTCCAATAACTTTTTCTTCAAAAGCAAAGAAAAAAAATTCTTCCACATATCGTCACTGGTCTCTAAGCCAAGTAACCAACCAACCCCTCACCCCGCCCCTAACGTCCCAATACCTACTAATTTTTATGTTTTTGTAGAAAAAAAAAGGTTTAAAAATGGAGAAAAAATTTTATTTACATTTTTTACTTAAAATAATGTCAGGAATCACTGGTTAAAGTAAGTCAAGTACGATGCTTAACACCCTGAATAATAAGATAGACTATGCCTATATGTAAAATATAATAGTTTTGGCCCGGAGCTCTGTACGCCAATTTATCAAAAGTCCCTTAGATATTCCAGAAGTCATTTTGTAAAGTTTTCGACATTAGTTATAAAATCAGCTTTTAAATAATATATAATAAGCTAAAAACTTACAGAGGGTGATTCTGGCGTCGTGTAAAATTTACAGCCGTTTCTGTTACGCACGCTATGTCAAATTCGTCATAACTCATAACTTAACAATTTTTATGTGAATACCAAAAAAAGACAAGACGACATATCTTTTTCAATTGTTCAGTAAGATATAATACCAGCGTTTTTTACAACTATGTTTGGTAAATATCCCATACAGAAGGTAACCTATTTGAAGACACCCAAATGAAACTATATAATTTAATTGAAATTGTAAAACAAGTATGGCATAGGTATATTTTGAGTAATCAAGCGTGGACTAGTGGTACGATCAAGATATCCCGACGATGGTTTGTAAATTAATGTGAACAGAGACGATGAATTCAGTAATTTGATTCAAAACTAAAAATGATTAAGTCTGCGTTGAGATAACACCTGTTTTACATCATACTGGGCGGGTCACCAAACAAATTTAAATTATTTTTCTGTCACTGAGACCAGTCTACGTCCTCCCATAAATTAATCGAATTCTTTTCATTAAAATAAACTGTACTGGTATTTTCGTTGTTTGTTTTTGGGGTGTTATGCCGTGTTGTGCTACCTCCTTCTTTAGCCGACGTTTCGGACAGCGTTGCAGTGTCCATCATCAGGGCAGATCCGACGATGTGACATCCGACATCGTCGGATCTGCCCTGATGATGGACACTGCAACGCTGTCCGTAACGTCGGCTAAAGAAGGAGGTAGCACAACACGGCATAACACCCCAAAAACAAACATCGAAAATGCTTTTGGCCGTGAAAATCTAAAAACGTATCTGTACTGGTATTGTTATTACATATATTATTACAGAGTTAGGTAAGCTACTTTTGTCCACCGTAACACAGGGATATACCTAGCATAGCGGGCTACCATAGATCATAGAAAATATAGAGATAGATACAAGAGTTTTTTTTTTTGCAAAAAATAAAAATATTAGGTGTTGGACAGTTAGGAGCGGGGTAAGAGGTTGGTCGGTTAGTCGCCTGAGTGACCATTTACGAAATGCGGAAGAAAATTTTTTTGTTTGACTTTGAAGAAATTTTTTTTTTTAAAAGGCGTCGAAAAAGTCTTTATTTATTTAAAAAGTTATTTATTTTTACTTACATTTACATCTAATTTCATTTACATGTCAGGAATCACTGGTTAAAGTCAAGTACGTCCCTTAACACCCTGTATAAAAAAGTATCGGTCGCAACTGGGGCTCGAACGCAGGATCTGTCGTCTTACCGGAACAAGCGCCCCAACCAACTCGGCCATTGAGAACTCTGATTTGAAAGCCATTTTTGTCAATCTCATATTACATATTCAGAGTTAACAATATTATCTTCCGACTATTTTTTCCATATTTTGGTAGTTACCTTTTTAAAATATCACAGTGTGCAAAGAACTGGTTCGTAACCTAGATAGTGTCTCAGATAGTAATATCAGATTTTATTTACATGGGACATTCATTGAATAATAAAATTGAAAACTACATACCTAACAACTAAAATAAATTATTGAAACTGGTTAACCCCTTTGGTTAATACTGATCACTAAACGGAAAATCATCAATTATTAGTAAATATTTTAATTGGCAGCTAAGCAGATTTTTTAAAATTGAAATAGACTACTCGAGAATTACTTGAGCTGCGCTAAGATTTCATATACTTGTTTATTAAAAAAAAAATTATTATAAACCAAATAATATGAGGCAAATAAGCCAATACTTGAAAAGCGAATTCAAATAAATATTTAAGCATTCAATGTGATAATTTTATGTAAATTCACGTGTGATTTAATGAATAAGACAGTGACTTGGCATTGATTTGCGTTTCTTATTAAATGATTGAGTTGGTATAATTTATAATAAATAAAATATTAACGTGGCCGTTAGAACATCAGCTACATGTCTAGAGCGGTGGTTGAGTGGGCATCGGGTTTGGGTCCCACCCAGGCATTATGTGTTCGATTCCTCGACTAGCTAAGTCCTTTATCACAACACAAGCAACATCTTCCGCTTAGTGTGGTGGTAGTAGGAGATTTTCAAATGTTGTTGGGTTATTCGTAACCCGGAAATGTTTGTCTTTCTTTTGAAAAAAAAAAGAAGTATTATTTCCATTGTATTTGAGGAAAATGCCGGAAAAAATTACAAATAATGATGTCATCATTAGTGACAGAAAATTCTGGCATTTAAGTCATCTTTTTTGACTAGGTCCGTATAAAATACGATAATGGGTTGTAATCATTTAGTGATCAACCTAAGCTAGGTCGGTAACCCGCGAGTTTTTTTTAACATCACAAGTGTCTGCAGCCATTTTTGGAAAAACCACATTTGAAAAAAGAAAGGTTCAGCAAGAAAATTGGAAAAAATGAAATTCCAATGTGTTTATAACAAATCAACTAAATATGATTTTCTTTTTACAACTCCTCACGCGAGGCCCTGCAAATAACTTCCCGCAAAGCCAATGTCATCTTTGGGGATGCTGTGTGGGGAATCTTTTTAAGTAAAGGGGAAGGAAAAGGGTATGCGGGAATCTGAAGGTCAGTGTGTCCAGGAGTCACGTATGAATCTATCCCTCCCACTGACGTGCAAGGCGATGGGTCGAGAAAGCTCGACTGGAGAGGTCAGAGGATTTTCCTCGACTAGTCTCTCCCAAGGAGACACAAACGCCACTAAGACAAACCTCACTCCGTGAACCCCAGCACCCTTGCTTATTCACCAACCGCCTCTGTGGCAGACGTGTTGATTAGGTACACATACTCGCCTCCCAAAACCATGACGATAAAAAGACAATATATAAGAAAAATGAATGAGGCAAGGAGTGTTTTCCTAGACAGAGTTGTGTGGCGTTTCGTCCATTCTGCCCTGAAGAGAAACGGCATGTTTAGTTAATTCATAGATATTATGTTAATGTACATTTTTTATTCCAGACAATATTGTTTATGAATTCGATCGGATTGAAAGCCCACAAAGCAATAAAAAAAACAATAAACATTTGAATATTCCAAGACCTTGTTTAATAATGTTGTTTATCATTGTATTCGAAAATTGCAAAAACATCGCTACAGCAAAACAGATACAATATTGCTTGGGTAATTGCATATTGTTTTCCTGTATATGTGTGGGTACCTATGCCAGTAGAAGAGTAGTGTGAGTGTATTGAATACAGCGTTAGTTGTATGTATAGGTTCTAGGTTCAGGCAATGTAAATGCCCTTAGAATATATAATTATCATAACGATAAATTCCAGGTACAGGCTGGTAGCTAGTACCTAGTAGCTAGTAATACAATGATAAGAGAAACGAATAAAGAGACTGATGAATAATTATTGTACGCGCATAGCCCGCTGGTCAGGGCAGCTCAATAGCTTAGTTAAAAAATAAGCAAAATAATGAAAAGATAAAATAATAGGTGAAAAAGCTTGCATCTTCAAGCGAAGTTGTTAGCAAATACACTCCAACGGTTGTTTCTGGCGTATTTAAACATTTACAGATTTTTCTGGTTGGAATTTCTAGGTTGGGTAACTTTTGTCGTTATTGGCCCTTTTATATTCCCACGATTATGGTACGATTACGACACAAAAAGGCAAAAAACTTGCGTTCCTTATCACAATGATGCTGCAACTCTCTCTTACACACTAAATATTAGTGCGACAAACGATGAAACAAACAATGTACGTATGTCTGTTTCCTCCAAGGAAACATTATAGATCTAAAAATATCTGTTTAACCGTAAAAAAGACTAGACGCCATATTGTTTTTCAAGTGTTTAATTAAAAATTGGGCGAATCCAGGAAGTAACTGTACCATGTAGTATTAGATATCATGAAAAAAAAACACAACATTCGATTGCAATTTTACTTTGGTATATACGTGTTATTATTGAGACAAGGGCAGTTGCAGATAAGTTATACAAATATCACGAAAAATAAATTACTAGCATTCACCGTCGACAGTTGAACTGCTCTGGACTCCGTAGATAAATGGATCATTTGTTTATGAATGGATGGCTATCTAATTTGAATATTTATGTGCGCACCAATGACGAAAGCTCGTGGACTTTATTGGTCACCATCAGCCATTATAGGCCTCAAATGATTCAACTGCTCACTCCAAGGAATGATAATCTATTCGCATTCTAAATTTGAAATCTCAGGAAAAACATAATTTATCCTTTCTTCCACTCCCAGCTACGGAATGAGAATTTATTCGAAATTTAAATTTGAAAACTGGGAACCTAATGTGTAATAAGAGAATCTACACGCAATCTAAATTTGAAAACTCAGGAATAAAATAATTTATCCATTCTGCCACTCCCAGCTACAGAATGAGAACCTATTTGAAATTTAAATATGAAAACTCAGCAATAATTTAATTTTCCATCTTGAATTTCTAATCATCCTTTCTACTACAATACAACATGACACTCTATTCGATTTTTAAATTTGCAAACTAATACAAGTGAAATTAATTAGGTACCATAATTTTGTTTTAATAGTTTTAGGATATGTTGTGTAATTAAATAATATAGAATTATAGAACATACATTAATTACGTGAGCAGTTAAAAAAAAAATATTAAGACACCCCCCCCCCCCCCCCCCTCCTTGGTGAAACTTAGTGAGACCCCCCCCCCCCCCCCCCCACGCGTGTGTTTTTTTCTTATTCTTGAAATAAATGTTTTTCATAATAGCCATGTTTTAGCGGGCAAAATGGAAAAAGAAGTAAACCAATAAAAAAATATATTATCTCTTTGTTAATATATAGATAGGTACTCTTTTTAAGTTGACGTGAGATTTTTTATTGACGGTATAATGAGATTTGAAAAGATTTCACTGGACCCCCCCCCCCCCCCCTTATTTTTACTCACGTAATTAATGTATGCCCCCTTATGTTAGATTAAACGATAGGATATATGATTACCTATCTTTATAGCGTGTAGATTTTTCCGAAATGGGCATAGTCGTAATCAATTTATAATTTATAACACAGAAATAATCGAATGACGTTTCGAATAAGAGTGTCGTTTTTAATTTTAGAAAACATTACAAAATGTTTCAAATACATTTCAATCGATTATTTGGAAAATCGAAATATACAGATGAATTTGAATCCTTTATATGCAGAATCACTATGATGTTAATTAATATATAATATAAATTACGTATGACTACCATAATGTGTAGGTACATGAGCCTAGGGTAGGTGAGAAAATCACAAAGAAAATCGAAATATTTCGGTCACCAGAATAACTGATAAATTCGAAATGGACTTCTCGATTGTGGCCATCACTAGCGGTTCCTACTTCATATCAAATGAAGGAGTCACCAGTCACCGTGGTAGGTACTATCTATTGATGTCTGTGACTGTATTCAATAATCCATTTATGATCGAGGTTCAGCTCGGTACAATGGCAATTGTAGCTCTGAAAGCATTCTGCTCGGTAGGTGTAGATTTATTTTATCGATATACTGCTGTACTACTGTCCTCTAAGTGAGTGATGGCTTCTGGATTATAATATACGGAATGTAATCATGAATTAATTTAACTAATGCAGAGATCACCACCTAATTGGTAGGTGTAAACAATCGTGTTGCCAGATTACATTAAGTATATATTAACATACTTATCTCTACAGGTGGTCAAAAGAGGAACAAAAGAATTAGGTACCAAAGAATATTGTTGAATCCATAGATTTTTTTTACAAAAATATTATATTTGCGAGACTCCCGACTACACCGAGTAAAGGGGTAATTTATATATTACAGCGAATATTTAACAATACAGGGTGTTAAGGTGCGTACTTGAGTTACTTTAACCAGTGATTCCTGACATTATTTGAAGTAAAAAATGTAAATGAAATTTTGGTCTCCGGTGACATTTTTTTTTTCTACAAAAACATAAATAATAGTAGGTGCGGGGTAAGTGGTGGGGCGGTAACTCGGCTGAGTGACCAATAAGGTCATGTGAAAGAATTTTTTTGTTTGTTTGATTCTGGAGAAAAAATATTTTGAAAAAAAAAATTGACATAAAAAAAGTCACCGGAGACCAAAATTTCATTAACATTTTTTACTCCAAATAATGTCAGGAATCACTGGTTAAAGTAACTCAATTACGTACCTTAACACCCTGTATATTACGCACTTTGTGAAACAACACAAAACTGCGCTATACAAATGTTATGTTATTATTATTATTAATCATAATAATAACATAATAACATCTTTAAACATCTACCTAAATATATATGTATTACATAGTTAATCAATGTAAATATATTTTTTTAAATGCTTCAATGCAATATGAATAAGTTTCCGACCAAGAGCCGGAGCTTTTGATAGTTAATCTCAAAAAATAATTTGAGATTCATAAAAATGGCAGTAAGCAAATGGGTTACGGTAGTACAGTTGATTAGTGTGATTGTCCCTGGTTCCGTAAATCTATTTCATGTAGTAAGATTTTTTATTTTCGTTATTTGCACAATTAAGTTTACAAAATGACTGATTATCAAAATTACTGATTTTAAAATGTTATTTAGCTTAACATGTTTTTTAAAATCTAGTTTGAATTTATTAAATGGTGTGATTTTTATGGTTTCCGGCAGCGAATTATAATATTTCATCCCTTTGTAGAATAAACTGTTTTAAGTGTGGGCTTCGTCCTTCTTTGGTAGTTTAAATTCATAGCACATCCTTGTATTATGTTTGTGTCCTTGTTGTTTATAATTTTATTTAGTTATTTATTGTGAATTAACTTCTTGAAGGCTTTTACATGTATAAATTATTATAGGTAAGTTGTTAAGGAGTATAATAATCATAAGTGTGTAGTACATAACATAATAAACTGAATGTGAAAGATATAAGAAGGTACAATACAAGTGGGTATTAATGTGGTTTATTTATCTGTAAAATTGTGTATGTCAATAAGTGTATAATAAGAGTAAAAAAGAAGTACTTAAGGTATTATGAAAGTAGTAACGCAGCAATGTGTAGTAACTTTGTTGATATTATTATTTAATTTTTTATTTATTCATGAAATATTTATGTAAACAGTTTTTTTACGTGCTCTCGACAGTTTGTTACACATATACCTATATTTATTTTTTTACACACTAGACACAGGCCCGTATCATGAAAGTCGAATATGTTTCATACGTTTATAAACATTATAAATGTATGAATAATAATATAGTATATTTGGAATAAGTATAGCGCCGTATATATCTTGTATAGCGCCGTTTTTGTGAAAAATCACCTCAAGGGCGCTGTACAAATTTCAATATATTTCTAAGAAACATGAATAGTTTGTTGTAAAGTAAGTTTGAATTAGTAAACCTTTATTACGCCCGATTGGGTGCTTTACAGAACATAGCTAAATTAATTCAGCGATAAAAGGTGTACAAAAAACAGTATTTAGTAGGTACAATACACGGAGAAAAAGGTTATTCGAAAAACCGAGCATTTTATTTATTTATTTGTATTTCACGCCCTGCTGGGCTTTTACATGTTATTTTTTTATTAACAAAGTACATTAATAGTATTTTAATAGTAAAAATGGTTAAAAACAGGACTGAAGTACTTACGAACAAATTAACAGTGTTTCAATGTTTATTAGCGGGAAAATGTAAGAATAATTTGTTGGTATACGTACGAAATTACGTATACCAACAAATTATTCTTACATGTTCCCGCCAATAAACATTGAAACCCTGTTCATTGACCAAACCCAAACCCCTGAACTTCAGTCCCGTTTTTAACCGTTTTTACTATTAAAATGATCGTTTTTTCGAATAACATTTTTCTCCGTGTAGTGGTATGTAGAACCGTTATTATGGAAAGTTGTACAAATGATTTCGATATGTTTATAAAACAATAGTATAATAACCCGAGTACAAAAAAGTAAGTAGGTAATATGTACACAAGTAGTTAATTTTTTTTTTATTATTATAAAAAATAAAAATGAATTGTCTGTTTTAAAGAATGTTTATTACGCCCGATTTGTTGTTTTATAGAAAACGTTAACACACAAATTAATATAACGATAAAAGGTGCAATTGAAAAAAAATTATAGATCTGTTAGAAACATTGACAAACTACTTAAAAGTAGTTTATTGGGACTTTTTCTCTGTTTTTGTATTATGTTTTTTTATTTGATATGTATGTATTATTCTTTGTTTTAAATGTTTCTTTAAATATTCTAATAAACTGAATTTTAGTTTGGACACCGAGCGGTTGGTGGCGGTAAGCATCGATTGAACTATTCTTTACAGTATTTGCAGCCTTTGAACAGGCGAATTTTGTTTGAAACGTATTTTGGTAACAGTATTAATTATATGTATAAATATCATCGCGTTCGAGGTCAATTAACAGATTCGTGAAATAAAAAAATAAAACAACAAAATATCTATCCAGATTATAATACATGCACAATGTGACGAAATTTTTGCACAAGACCCAAACCACATTTTAAAATTCAACGGCCTGACAGCGGAATCGATGGTATCGATTTGCGCGTCAGGGGTGTATAAAAGAGCGTAACACTGACATCATTAATTACCTTTCTGCCTGGTGAAAGCTTTCATAATTGCCTTAATTCCCATCCCTGCGGGCTTGGCTGCACCCCTGTCCGTTATCCTGGTTGCCTCGTTCGACAAAGTAATGCGTTTGCCTTGTGCCCTTGTTTGTAGGGCAACAGGGTTGCTTACTATAGGGCAATAAGTCGCACTGCCTGTCGAGGGATTATCGCCCCCACTAGGAACAAATAGAGATGTTTCTTCTTTTTTCGGTAAAGTTTCTTCGATTGTCTAATAAATCACTTTTTATCACAATTTTTAAAAATATGAATATAGTTTTTTAAATAAATATTATATGATTAACTTCAGTCCAAAGAGTATCACAAATTATTATTAAAAATAATATTAATTAATAAATATATTATTATGTTTCAAATTAATTAATTATATAACATTATTGTTCGTTCTGAATACACATTTGAAGAAATATAGTTCAGTTTCAAGTTTCAGACAATCTTCACAATTCTTCATTTTTAAAGTCTCTAGAACAGGGAAAATTTATTATAAAATTTGTGTCATTATAAGTAAACGTTGGAATTGTAACTACGTAAAATTTTATACTAACGAACAGTACGTGGAACATCATTGTAAGTAGACATAATATTATTTATTGATATAGATTTGTTAAAAGTTAAAAATAATAAGAATTATAAAGCACGAAAGGAAATAACTGCGCACGATGCGATCATAATATAATTGTATCTATCTCGTAAAGGAAGCTTTCAAGCATGAGGTAACGTGTAACATTGTACAATACATTCTTAGGAAATGTTCCAAACCTATAGAATTGACCGGTATAAATAATAATATTATTATCAACCTTAGACCACTGATAGATCCGTCTTAACTTCTCCCTTTCTCATAAACTTAACAGAAAGCTTTATAACTGAGCTTTAAGCGGCAGGACCTATGTGATCCATCTACACGTCTAAAGTCCCAGGACATATTATTATTCCCACGTGTGCTTTAAAAGCGGTTTCACCTGCAATTTAACTCTACATCCTGTGCCCTTATGCATAAATGATGATGAGGAATAGGATCGAGGATCTACCTTACTTCATACGCCCACGGATTCTATACAGGACGATAACCTATCGTTCTACTTAAATATTATAAGACTCGCTTCCACAGCCCCCTTTTAGAAAAAAAAAGATTGAAAAATGCAGAAGAAATCGCCTACATATACGCATTAGTGTTTTTTTTACATTTCACAGAACAAATGATCAAAGATTGCATCTCTCGGCGGTGAAAAGCATTTTTCTTGGTATGCAGTTCTAAACTCAAAATCCTATATCCTTAATGGGGCCAACAGACCTAGCTATAAAAGCTCAAGCGTTATTTGGCTTGGCCTACTTCAGCATATCGCTCGTCATACATTCCCATTGGGAATGTACGGCAACCGATATGCCGAAATACGTCAAACCAAATAACGCTTGAGCTTTTATAGCTAGGTCTGTTGGCCCCATAAATGGTAAATTTGTGCTATATGTAATAAAACAAAGGATGATCAATCATGATTACAACTCATACAAGTTAATTAGGCGGTTTTAATAACCGGCCAGTAACCGAGTTGGCATTGCGTTTGGGTCCCGCCCAAGCGTCGTGTGTTCAATTCCTCGGCTGGCTAAGTCGTCCATCACGACACAAGCAGCATTTTGCACCTAATGTGGTGGTAGTAGAAGTTTTTTTTAAATATTGTCAGGTTATTCGTAGCCCGGGAATGTTTGTCTTTCTTTTTAAAAAGAATAAAAGTTAACCAAGATCTTTATTACGAGAAAAGCTCGACAAGTAATGAAGTGAGCTTTAACTACGTCCAAAAGAAAAATACGTATTTTAACCAAAATAGGTAGGTACTCTTTTTATGCATTCAAGCACAAAGACTTATCGATGCAAAGACGTCCTTTTCATGCCCAGGAGTCTAAATGGATTGCACCCCGTTCACGCACAAAAAGCGTTGTGTTCAACTACTATTATTATATAGGTACACAGGTAGAGGGACGGATGTTTAAGGTGACACCACGTCCGGTACGGCCCAGTGCGAAGCGAGACCGGACACTTGCAGTGTGGTCATCACCAAATATCAACCGAATATAATATATTTGTAATTACATATTAACAAACAAACCCTTGACGAGTCAACATGACGTAATTACAATGATTATTCATCACTGTGTGAACTGCGAACACGACACCTAATATCAGCTCAGTACAGAGGTTAAACTCTCCATAGGTGAACTTTGGCATCCTAAAATGTGCACAGCGTTTGCTGTCTCTACTTTATATCAATGCAATTATTTTGAAATCGCACCATGATTTTAGTCAAAAGTTGTAGCATTTTGAAATATTCGTGTAATTAAAAAAAAAAGGTAATCTTAGGAGAAACTGGGTAATAAATTTACTACCAAATGTCAATATTGGTACATGTCTGTGTATTTCGGTATGGATGCTATTAAAAAGTAGGAAGGTACCTATACCTAAAAAAGGTCAACAATTTGAAAAACTGTTTAAAATTCAAACAAGTAATTAAAAGAAATATAAACGCCAGAAATATTCGACTTCTTACCCCTTGAAAACTACGCGTATTTTTGGAATTATCTGCGTGAGGAAAGTAGCGCCAAAGTTGTTTTTATTTTATTTATGAATAATTTTACAAGAACGAAATCAATAAAGTCAAAAATAATCTTAGCCATAAAGGGGTATTTTTAAAAAGTTCATATATTATATATCTAATGAAAAAATAAATTATTTAGTACTTTGCGCTTATATTTTTTGTAACATAATTAATAATTTTATTTTAATTCCATACGTTGAAAAGATAGGAAAAGCTTCAATGTATCCAAAACATATTTTTTTAATTCATAATGTAAACCGATTCTTAGTAAAGATAAATCTAAATAGTGATTTGGCTTATAACTTCAACTTCAGGGCTGATATTCATCCAGGTTCTTCACCAGAGAACACACGTTCTTTGTTTATATATTGCCGAGAAAAAAAAAAAAATCACACGTTGACCATTAGAGAAATAATCGCTTCTCGGAAACCCTCAGTGACTAATATAAGACTATGCACCTGTTCAAGAGTGACCTCGGCAGCATTAGTCTTTACCTGCGTGTCCGAAATAAACCGCAAAAGAACTAACGACAGCTAACGGCTGATGGGGTTTTTGTTGTACCCCAATAAAACGTGACGCCCATCGGCTTACTATAAAAGGACTGCACACGAACTAGACAAATTAATAAAATATATAAATTGGTACTAGAAAGAATGGTATGCGACAGATTACAGATCGCCAAAATAAAATGGCAAATTAAGCTTAAGATTTTTTTTGTGAGTGGATAACTAATTTTGGTGTGCTTTTGTAGTAAAAACATATCTATATTAAAAACATATACATATTTGGTAATTGTGATTATATTAGTGGTTTAATACAAAGTTATTTGTTTTAATTTTATTTAAAAACATATCTCCCTACGTAAAATGTTTTTTTTAAATGTAGGTACCTTACATGCAACTAATACTTTTTCTTGAAAAAAAATTATCTGAAAGAAGCCTTTGAGTAATTAAAAACGATAAAGGTTTTAATGATCCATGAAGTACCAGTTATGTCAAAACACAGTGTTTTATATTAATTTTTGTAAATATCTCTTTAAATTACTATGCTTTACTTTATTATGCTCTGGCAAATGAATGTTCAATTAGGTTTTAAGATATTTGATCTATCGTCTCATGCATAAAAATCACTTTGTGGCTTAAAATGTTTTAGGTACTTATTTATCCTGCAAAGCATTGATATAGGATCACCATATTATTGATGATTCTCAGATTATATATACCCTTCTGAGCGTAAAAGCTTAAAAAGTTATTTTTTTTTTTTTTTAATAAGTTGAGTCGCACCAATTCAAGAGGTTTATCCCTTTCCTTCAAATTCAATCAAGCTGACACTATTGAACCATCAAGTTGATCCTAAAGCCCCAAAATAAACAATCAAAACTGAATCAGTCCGATCTGATAGACAGGCGTGAAGCTCGATTAGCTGAGATCAGAAGGGTTAAGTCAATGCGTGCTTCTCGGCTGTTAGAACATCAGAAGAACTAAGTCAAGTGATGTTGAAAGAACAATAAAGGATGTTGGACATAATATGTACTACAAGTTTATGAACGGGTATTGGAATCCTTAAATTCTTTGTGAAATCAATCCTTCGACATAAGGAACTAGATATCCCGAGACCGGCAGCAGTGGATACGTTTTTTAGAAGCAGCCAAGTCTTTCCAATGGTATTGTGGCCGAAGATGATTATATATACAACACTCAATTGGATCAAATTCAAGATATTTAGTATATTTTCGAATGACAGACAGAAGCAAGAAGGTAAGACAAAGATGAACATATAAAGACAGCAACGCAAAAGGTAATAACAAAATGAAAACACTACATATTTCAAAATGCAAGATAGAAGAACGTAGACAAAGGAAAAGGAGTGAGCAATGAAGAGGTAAACAATTGATGACTTAAATTCTTAAAGAAGGAAAGCTAGAGTAACATAGATAAAGGAAAAGAAGTGAACGATACAGAGGCAATTCGGGCCAAACCAAAATTAGCATTTAAAGAAGGGATGCTAGAAGAACACAGACAAAGAAAGGAATTTACACAAAGTAAAAACATAGAGGCAAATAAATGCAGACCTGAAATCAACAGACGGTGAGTAAAATTAGATTAGATACTAGTTGTGAATGTTGGTGATAAATAAATACATAGTTATATATTTCTCTCCCAGAAGGCCAAATGGACATAAGATATTATCGCAAAAACTAATACAAAAAATCTAAATAAAAAAGTCTCTGCTTTTAACCTCCCGTAAGTAGTAACTAAATATTATAAAATATTTTTTGTCACGCGACCGAATCCTCAACAATTGAACGGTCTAGGGGCGATGGTGTGCGGGTATTGTTCCACACAAATCTGTGTCTCTCGCCCTTTGACCCGGGGCCAGCAGTGTCGGTGGCGAACCGCTCAAGAGGGCGGGTAATTGGTTTGACCTCTGGCTCCATCTGTGGCCCGCGCTGTCAATTAAAATGCAATTAAGTTAGCGTACCGAACATCGTGTAGCCTGGTCACACTACCCACATAATCAAACCGGGGAAAAGAGACGGCCATACGTGACTCAGCACGCAAGAATCGAATTGATAATGTTCTTGCTCAAGAATATGGCAATGAATAAAAGTGGTAAGCTCAATTGTATAGAGGTAAAAGATTTACAAAGCATTTTCCAGGAACACTTTTATAAAGTGCGTTTATATGTGTAAATGGAATGGTGAATAGTGACATATTCTGGATAGATTAGAGGAATTTTAGTAATAACTAAGCAAATATAAGTGTGCATAAAAAGAATACATGAAAATACACACATCATGTATTAAACTAATTTTAATTATTAATTAAGATAATTTCCATTGAAAATTAAATTCAAAGTAGAATGGCGCAATAGAAGGTAATCGTATACGCAAAATAGTTATGTATCATGTCATATTCGAAATGGGAACACGACAAATGTGACGTATTTAGAATTAGCGGTCAATGCTAAGGCGCGTTCCCACAGGTTCACATGTACAATTTATTTCTAATTAAAGAACGAATTTAACATTAAAACGAAAGAGTGGAAAAACGGATTTACAAATATTAACGATTCAATGTTCAAAATTATTTCAAATAAATAATTAATTGAGCATTGAAATGGAACAGTGGAAAATTGCTTCATAAGTAATCATAGAATGTTCAATTTTGTTTTAAATAAAGAATGAATAATTGAACATTGAACTGAACGAGGTGGGGACGCGACTTTATAATTTAATATCGAATTATCGACTGTGAAACAGTACGCTATTTATGAGCACAGCCGTACAATATGTTTTAAATTAATGTGATATGGAGGGACTGAGGCAGACAGCACGCGACTGGCATAATCATTGGATGTTTCTAAACTTGAAGATAATGCACAACAGTCAATACAAATCTGGAGGTCTGTGCATATTGTTTGGAAGTTTATGGTAGTGGAACAAATTGATACCAAGGCGATCGATGCATTTTTTCCGGGAATAAAAAAACCTGTCCAAAAGCTAAAGTTTTAGTATGTATGATCAAAAGCCTAGTTGTGTGTTATTTTTTTAAGGAAACTTTAAAAGAAAATTAGTACATTGCTTTGAAGTGAAGTGTCAATGTTGAAAACGAATAAATTTATATAAATTCGTATTTCAATTTATATGTAACCGCTTCAATAAGATTATGTGATAACATTGTACCTGTGTCAAGAAAGGTTCGGAAGCCATTCATAATTT
This sequence comes from Limnephilus auricula, assembly GCA_951813805.1. Taxonomy (NCBI): domain Eukaryota; kingdom Metazoa; phylum Arthropoda; class Insecta; order Trichoptera; family Limnephilidae; genus Limnephilus; species Limnephilus auricula. Next base: position 16,346,342 of record OX638404.1, read on the forward strand.
GTTAATTGCGGAATTTTTTTTCAGAAATCCAATTTAGGTTATCAGAAGTTTCAGCATTGTCTTTAAGAAAAACTCAGTTTTATCATGAAAATTTTTTCAGAGAGAGACGTATTATTATAATTTGTTCTGAAAGTGGTCTATTCTCTCTTCATAATTTTAAAGAAAAAATCTTTATATGACAAAGAACATTAAATTAATTCAAACAAACACAGCAGTGCACTTGATTAGAAGTAAATATAAAAATAAAGTAAACATTGCGAAATAAACAATAATAAAATGAAGAATCCATTTAAACGGAATTCCTTTATTCGATAAGGGAAATTCTGAAATAAAATAAATAAATAAATGATTTTCAGAAAGCAGTATAGGCCAAACGCTCGGTTTCAACGAATTCACAATGACGTTCCACGTTCAAATAAGCTAATCGGACAATTCCAGTACTATTGGTCTTCCTCGGAACAAAACAACAATGGGCTACATTATGCTACCATCAAACGTGACGTATTCAAGTTACTACTACTACCTCATGTCATATTAAAAACCACAAAATTGCTACTGAACACAATCAATTTGAATATTAAACTCCACACTAATTTTTAAAATGTCACGCATTTTTTACAATAAATGTTCTAAATTTGATTTAAAAATTGCACTGAATTTAAAATATTTTACGAACACACTATAAAGTTCTTTATTTTAAAAAGAAATATTCCGCGAAAATTTCAAAATTAGAATACTGACAGTTCTCGAAGTTCGTTTTTGTAGCGACGGCTTCATATTTTTCAACATTAAACACAGTTTAAACACGAATTGTTATGTTTTTTTCACATGGTCAGATAGATAATTAATTGGTGTTTAAGTTTGATTAATAAATGTTGTGTTTTCGTGAGTATTTGTCGTGATTAGAGCGTGTTTTGACGTGAAGTTGCGCGCGCACCACCGCACCTGCGCATCGCGGCGCGGGACTGAAGTACTGCGGGCAGAGCCGAACGAAACGGAGCACTTCCGGCGCGAGAAACAGCGACACCCCTCCAGTACAAATACTGTTCCCGACTCCTTTCTGAAAGACACGAATGCACGTAACATTGCCGAATGCAAGCAAGGTGTAGATTATATTGCTGAATGCTACTTGCAAATAAATGTACTGAATGCGAGATGAATACTTCACCGAATGATAAAAAAATTTCCGATTGTGAAGTACACAGGTACTTCATAGAATCATCGGGGAGTAGATTATATTGTCTTATTGCAAGGTACAAAAAGCATTTTGAAGTCACGGTCGAAAGTGGGGGTGAATATCATAATATTTTCGAATGCTAAGTACAACAAAATTAATAAATAATATTGACCAATGTGAGCTTGGTGCGGTAACTTTGTCGCAAACGGGGTGCAATGTTATTTCCTAAGGTGGAGATAATATTTCCGGGTGGTGAACATTTTAATGTAGTGTGGGATGCTCATAATATTTGTGTTTACACGGTACATTCAAAATATTGCGAAAACAGTGTGAACTTTCTCATATACGAAGTGCAGACTTCTGCCTACAGCGTTTTTTTCTTCTCAGATAGCTGTAAAAAGATTAATTTTAAGAACTTACTCGTATATTATAAGTGTATTTAATTACGTGCGTTTATGCGTATGTTTTGAAATGCGATTTCTTGATATCCATTTTTTATTTTCAATTTATGTTTATTTTTATGAGACACCTCTCAGCAGCGCCCCTGTCTGTACGGTGTAAGGGCGGGGAACTATGCCGCCACCCGGTTGGGCATGGTTGTGAGGCGGTTTAAGGGAGGGGCTGTAGGAAGGGATTTATTAATGCGGATCTTGAAGAGGCCCAGCTTGTATGAAGAAGGAAAAACAGATGTCGGTGGCTCGTTTTAATGACCGACTTACACAAAAACGATTCGAAAAAACGACCCGTTCTCATGAAGCCAAAATCACCAGTGAACGAACGGGTGTTCCGCTCGTATTTTCACGAGCACCGGTTCACCGGGGATCAACCCTGCTATTCCTTAGAGCAAGCTTCATTAATTACCTATAGAACAGACTCAGCATGCCCACATTACGTCTGTGCATTAGAGATAGCAATCGGTCTATTAACAACGGATCGTCAATCAAACGCCCTCCTTTGCACAGAATCATGTAGGGTTATCAAGTATTGTGGGGCTCCAGCCCAGAGGTGGCTCCCAAATTCAATTGGTGGGCGTACTTGAGATTTATAGGGTTAATAGGGTTAGAAGCTGGTCACATAATTATTTAATAGTTAAAGTGCCTAATTTGTTTATTTTTGGGACTTTCCAAATTGCAAATTGGAAGGCAAATTGCTTTAAGATAATTTTTCGTCAATGATTGATAGTACTGCATTGACGGACTAACCGGAAGCGATAAAAATCACACTGAGATAAGATTTGCACATTGCACTGTGGTTATCCGTTTTAAAAATATCATCAACGTTTTCTCTTTCTTAATCTGAAACCAGCCTAAAATCTATCCGAAAGAGACGCAGAACCACGATCTAAGAAAAGCGCCGGGAGCCAATTCCATTAATCATTATTTCCCAATTCTGATAGATTTAGAACAGAAACGAACACAGTTCATCTAAAACAGTGCCAGGGTATTTACGTGAATCGGGTTCCAGCTTTCAATCCTCAGCAGATCGCTACTTCAGATCTGCGGTTAGGTTTATGAATGAATCTTGTCATCTCCCTTGCGCTCATCGGCGGTGTCTAATGAAGCAATGAAAGAGAGGGAGAGATATCAGACGACGCAGTTAGAAACGACATGATCCGCGTCAGCGATTGCAAACTAAAGCTTCAAATTTGAAACAGGTAAATGAACACTAAACTATATTACATGGAACTCGTAAAAATTACTTCGTAATATTTTCAATATAAAGAGGAGAATACCGGAAATTAGTCACTTTTAAATCAAATTATACACGTATTGACTGTTTTTTTACCAAAAAATATAATTTGTTTTCGAAAGATTGTTATTTTATTTGGTAAAGTCAGTTTTTAAATTTTGAGAAACCGAGTTAATTTTTAATATAGTAAGGTTATATACCGTTGGTCGTTGGCGGATTTGTTAAATTTTCAAACGAAATATTGAATTATACAACACACATTTCAAATCATATAATCATTAAGTAAAATAAATCAATACAACATTATCTGAGTCTAGTTTTTTTTAACTGTTAATTCATATCTAATACAACACTATCCTCTTAAAGCCCGTTTTCAGAATTTAAATTTTTGTTCAAATAAAATCATTAAAAAAACACGAGTATGTGTTTTGGGACGAAAATACCCCAGTTTGTCTATTTATTTATTTGTCTTGCAAACTAAAATATTTCGGATTTTTTTTACACACATATTTTGCTCAGACATTATTAAAAAATCATAAATACTTATCATCAAAAAATACTTACAAGAAGGACACGATATTAAGGTTAACGGGTCTTAAAGAACATTCCATTAATACCAGCAACTAAAAAAATAAATAATATTTACTTGGCTAATTTATACAGCGACATTATTATAAAATATCACCTGAAGAGAACTTTATTATTTTTTAGTTTTATTTTACTTTCTTCAAACTTCGCAAAATCACTTTGTGGCGTCATTTTGAATTAAATTAAAACAAATAACTTTGTTTAAACCACTAATATAATATATTTTAGAAACAAATCATTCTTTTGATATAAATAAAGGGTTAAAAATTTTACACACAAACTCAACAGATTTACAATTAGCAAACTTAGAAATTTTAGAAATTAGAAAAAGTGTTAATAGTAAATTAAATATTATTAATAACCAAATATTTTTTTAAAATAGTTATCTCTTAAATTTATTTTCTTATTAATAATTATATTTAAAATAATTTATTTTTGTTGTTTAAACATCTTTATTATGTTTTGATAATTTATATAATGTAATTTTTCATATTTTTTAAATAATTTTTACATTTAATTTTAAATAATTGTTTTTTACGATATTTTTTATTAATTAATCACCTCTCTCTAAAATATTTTTGTCCATAGTTCTTTTTAGTCTATACTTGTTTGTTTATTTTGTTATTAATGTCATTACTACCCTGACGAAGAAACCATCGGTTTTGAAACATGTAGGTAATTGTGATTATATTAGTGGTTTAAACAAAGTTATTTGTTTTAATTTTATTTTACTTTATTTATTTGTACATTTTACTTTACAACTCATTTTTTTACATTAGCTTCATTCTTGAAATTACCAATTGGTGTAGACTTTAATATTTATTCCCTTTTTATGGGAATAAATAAAATTAAAAAAAATGTGACCTTGTTCAATGTCCAATGCATCTGTATCACTGTTAGCCAAATTAGCCTAAGAGTTAAATTATTGTTATTTTTCATCCCCAAAGACGATGTAGACATGAGGAAAACTTTAGCAGATTTAATTTGAAAATTAAATAAAGCCAAAAAGAAAAAAGCAAAGATTTTTTTTTTTAAATTATGTATTTTGGAACCAGAAGCAATTATTTACAAGTTGGTAGTCTAAATCGTTTTTACAAATGAAGTTTCTTATTTTGATATTAATAAAAATATAATTAATTATGTTATAATATATTCATAATATAATGGTGACAGTATCAACTTACAAATACAGACTTGACGGTAAGTACCTACTAAGTTATAATAATAAGCACAGAGGTAGGTACATGTACGTATTTCCAACACACCTGTTAGCAGAAAATATTTATATCGTTTGTCATTACGGCAGACATTATTTGTCGCGTGAGAACTATAACATGTTTTAAGCTCGACTTGGCAGATGTCGTGTTTTCTCCTTCTTATAACATGTCACACCTTCCTTTAAATCGGAGATGATGCCTTCATCTAACATTTAAATTACATTATCTTCTGATGAAGTTAAAAGATATGTATCTTATTGGTATAAATATTTAGTTTAAAAATCGTTAGTTCTCAACCGCTGAAATATTTTACAAACGCCGAGTGTTCCCGGTTTATGAATGAATTTCCCTATCCTTGTCTATCGCCGCGGTCCGCTCTCTCTCGCCCATACAAACCGTGTGTGCGCAGAGTACACTCACAGAACATACACATCCGCAATGTGTGAGTCTGTGTGTGCGTGCTGTACAAGATAAGGTATCATGCAGGGCTGTACCATTCTGTTTGGTGATAGTAAATAGGCAAGGCAACAAATACTAGAACCACCTCAAAGAAAACACCGATTGAAAAATACACCACTCTTCTCACCTGCTATTCATTTGTGTGGTCACCACATAAGGTACCTGTATAGAATATAAAACAGTACTAATATGTTCCTGCCGCTGAGAGCTCCGTTGTAACATCTATTTTGGTTCTATGCATTGTTTATGAGAAGTTTCACCAGCGGTTTAGGTTTTTCTTACGGAAAAAATGTTCTATTATACAATATTCAGAGCCTGTAATATATTTAATGTGAATTTTAATGATATCGACATATTCTCGTGTAATTTAAGAACCTTTAAATGTCCTAGCTAACTTTAAATAATTTTAAATATCCTATTGTAAGTTATCATGTTGTTGCTGTGAATCCTTTCCATTTACTTGCGATCCAATTTATATACATGTGCGTTCACTTTAGTTGTAGGTATATATATATATATACATTTATTATTTATTTGTATTCTTACATCTTCTATTATTTTGTATTTAATATTTATAATATTGTATTTTTTTGTAAATATGTCAGCCTACGGGTACAGGACCCTTAGATTTTTTTTTAAATGAATTATTATTATAATTATTAAAAAAAGTATTAAATTAATTGTGAAAATCTGTTATTAGATGTTTTCTTTATTATCAAGTTTGTTGTAATATATGTAAATAAACTGTTGATTTTCCTAAATAAAAAAAATAAAAAATTTAAAAAAAAATCCAATTGTTGCATTGCAATTGTAATGCATCTATATATTTTCGGTGGCGTGATGTTGGTAGAATATTGTCCATAAATCAAATTATCATTAACAGATTTATCGCCATATCTAGTAACATATTAAACTGGTTTAAACTAGACATTTCTTTTATCAAAAGGAAGGAGTTAGTAATGAGCTCACAGATTATTATCATCTCCAAATTCTAAGAATATCCAGCATTGATAAGACAGAAAAATAGACACAAAACAAAAAGTCACACGGAGAAAAATGTTCTGCGAATTTATTCTAAAATACGATAATTTTATTCGTAAAAACGTTTAAAAACGGGACTGAAGTTCTAACGAACAAATTAACAGGTTTCAGTGTTTATTGTCGGGAAAATGTAAGAATAAATTATTATTATTGGTTTAGAACAAATTTCGTACGTATACATTGTTGGTACAGTGTATTTTTTCGTTGTATCGTCATGCTGTATTATCAGGGCAACTAGATAAAACATTTCTAAACGAATGTTTTATAAATATGGCCTGATAAATTATCGTGAGGGTCAAAATCGATTTTTCTCCGTGCACGGTTTCTTGGTGAAAAAAAAACAAATATTTAATATACATATTTAGATCGATCTAATCATTAACTGGTTTGTACAAACCATTATTCCTTATTAATACTTAGGACCCGCACACTGATTTCCTACTGCATATAACATACACTATAATATAATCTGTATTCAAATGCCTAGTTGAAAAATTAACCACCTAATTAAAATTCCTCAATGGAAAAAAAAAGCAAAATATCCTCTGAAAATTATATAAAAAAATTTCATCTTGTTCTGTTATTTAACATTTTATAGGTATGAAAATATTCATAGTGTTTCTTTAAATGCTACTTAACTCAGATGTCAAGAGAAATTTAATCTATTTTAAATAAGTCACGTTTCATTAAATAATTTCGTTTTTGCCCATTAAATATTACCGTTGTTAAAGTTAGCAAGCTCCCTCTATCAATAGTTTTTACATATCTCCCTTTAAAACTATCTTCCATAAACGACTTTTTTTAACGCTTTTAACCGCGCCCATATATGAAGAAAGAAATTGCAGAATTACCAACTTTTGTTTTATACAATTATTTTCGGTTCAACCCTGACCGGATAAGGGTCTACCTGGCAGGTGCCGCTCCCCACATCCGAATCGAGGGTAGAAAAAACCCGACACATCCTCCCACACCCTGCCCCCTTACCTCACCGCCACACACCGCTCCCGCCACTCACTACGGGCCACGGGGCTCGCCTCAAGGGTCTTACGAGACCGATTTATGAATGAAATCGTAAAATCTGAAAAGGTACATAGTACCTACCTTTCACTATCACAAAAAACTCTAGAAAAGATATAGGACTATTAGAACTCGAAGAGCGTAACAGAGTTCCCCTTCGGTCAGAAGATATAGAAGACATAATTTTATATATTATTTATTATTTTTTAATTGATAAACTAATGTTTAATACGAGATTTTTTTTATGCGTAGCACAAAGGGTAACAATTATTATAAGCAATAATTATTAGCCTGAAATACTCATCCATATTGAAAAAACCTCCCGAGAAAAGATACATGCATTTTTTGGTTCCATGACAACTCAACAAAGTGGAATATTAACACCCTTTTGAAAAGTCATCAAAGGTGATGACAAAATAGCCCATCATCTAACCTGACATAACCTATTTAACCTAGTTGTTTTTTTTTTACCATTTAACAAGTTAACTATTTATTAGATGATAACACTCCTGCCAGAGGTCGCCCCAAGTTGTACACTAGATTTAGTGACTTAGCAGGGTTCATGGGGTGAGGTTTGTCTAAGCCTTGGCGGCGGATGAATCTGACAACCAACTGCGTGGCGGAGCGGATCGGGAGAGATTGGTTGAGAGACCTTTTGACCTCTCCAGCCGGATGGATTCGTACGCCCTATTTTATTCTTGGACTCATTGACCCCAGATTCCTACCCACCCCTCTACTTTTTTCATTCCCAGAACTTCATTTCATAAAAATACCCTCCGCACTTCCCCAAAGATGACATACACCATGAAGGTTTTTTTCCTCGGGAACTAATGCAAAAAAAAAAATAGGTAAATACCTATATAAAATTAACAATTCATTTTCCAAAGAATAATAAATTGAAGATCATAATTACTATTATTTAATTACATAATTTCGTTTATTTAATTCGTTGTGATTTGTAAGTATAATGTTATGGTTTTAAATGACCGTAAAACTCGAATTGATGAAAATTTATTAAAAACTTTAATGACTGCGATAAATATCGTTCATTATGGGTTTACAAATTATTTACGTACGTAACCAAAGATCTCCGAAAAATATGAACATATTAAATGTTAGGTCAAATGTATTAAATTCAATATTTACAATGCCGCAGGATATTGCAATCTGCAATGTATTTTATAAGATGATATAAATTTTAAGAAAATTACAATGGCCTAATTTCAGATCCCCTACAATACATATAATCTTATTTCGCAGGAAACAGTCGTTGATATTTATGAACTGCTAATTTGATTTAATTTCTGACCTCAGAACGTAAATATATTAATTAATTAAATAGGTTAAGATTTAAATGAAAACATCTCATTCGCGTGTTAGATACTATTATTTTTGTCTTATTTTTTATGATGCACTAATTTTACTACCAAACTTGGACCGTAATTTGAATTAATGCTTGGATAATTTATATAGTACCACTTTTGTGTAATATCACCTCATTGGCGCTATTGTGTACCGATAATATAAATATATTTTGTCACTGAGAAATACAGAAAAAAATCATGTATCGCATGAAAGACAAATTTGTGGCATTTTAAATTATTATTGCAAAGCTTCACAGCTGAAATTTTCAAAATGACGTTGCGAACTTGAAATAGTAGAGGTGACCTAAGGAATTCCGGATATATTTCGAAATGCAGGAGTTTTTCAGAGTTTAAGAGGTTTTTTTGATTGAAGAATATTTTCTGCTTCATAATTAGATAACTAGGTATAATTTATTTCATAACCAACCTCTCTGCGATAGGTTACCAAAAGTAGTTCGTTACGTTTGGTGACTTAGCAGGATTGCCCAGGTTCATGGGGGTGAGGTTTGTCGGAATTTTGGTGGCGGATGCGTATGATTGGGAGAGACTGGTAGAGGGAGACCGTTTTTGCCTCTCCAGAAGAACTCTCTGGGAACATCGCCTTGCACCGCACTGGGAGGGATACATTTATACGTCCGTCACTCTTAGACACACTGACTTCCAGATTCCTACACATGCACATACATTTTTCCTTCCGAAAACTTAATCTCCTTCATTTCCTAAAAATACCCTCCAAATAGCATCCCCAAAGATAACCTAAGACTCTTGTGTATAGCTAATGTAAAATTCATGATAAAAAAGGACAGGATTGCCAACGTATTTTGGGTTGGTTTATTCTACTCCCTACCCTTGAATTTTTTTCTAAAAAATATGTAATATTATTGTTATAATGAGAAATATTTAGACAGATTTAAGCTGAACGATTGTACCTTTACATACCTTTCCCTCTTAGCGTAATACCTGTTTTACGGTGAAAGCTTCAAGATTATCTGGGTGCTTAACAAAGGTTCTGGAATAACCCAGGGACTATTTTTCCAGAACCGAATGACTCACCGAATTAATACGACAGAGGGTACATTTGTACTGTATCATTTAGCAAATGAAATGAAACATCCTATTATGTATTACTAAAATAATGCAACTTACGTTTTGGAGGGTACATAAGCACTTGTGTATAATATGAAAGAATTAATGAAAATCGAAAAGGTGTTAACTTATTTATTAGTATATTCGCAAATTATTTATTTAATTATTTGAGTTTAGACTTACACTTTTAGGATGGGTTGTTTCGTAGAATTTGAATAATTTATCAAATTTCTATTATTATTTTTTAATTGATAAACTAATGTTTAAGACAAGATTTTTACGCATAGCACAAAGGATAACAATTATTATAAGCAATAATTATTAATCTGAAACACTCATCCACATAGAAAAAATCTCCCGAGAAAAGATACATGACGCCGACGGGACTCGAACCCGCGTCGTTCTGATTTCCGGTTAAATACCTCTACCACTGAGCTACGTCGGTTTATTTCTTACCCGCCAAATAATTCAATATATACTAGTGTTTCATTCAATTCCCGTCGGCATCATGTATCTTTTCTCAGGAGATTATTTCAATGTGGATGAGTGTTTCAGGTTAATAATTATTTCTTATAATAATTGGTAAATTTTCAAGTTCTATGAAGGATTTAATCAAGTTAGATATAACCACTGGAGCTACAGAGCAATTTAAATCTTCTTTCTTGGATTGCTGAAGGGAATTTTTCCGCCCACATTAAAAAAATCATAACTCCGAATTTCAATATGGAGACATACAAACTGATTATAGTTCTATATAGCCAATGAATTCACCTATATTTTGTCTACTATCACATATTTGTATTAAAACATTTTAAAGAATCTAAGGAATATTTATTTTGTTATATTTTGAATGTGCAATGTATTATATACTCGCTTTAATAAAAAATAAATTAAAAAAATTTGCCACATTTTGGCAACAATGCAATCCGTGGTTTTGGAAATAGTGCCATAATGTGGAGAAAAGCGCTCGAGTGGATGAGGGATTATATTTTCAGTAGAGTTCTAGAGAATATTTAGTTTGTTATATTTTGAATGTAAAATGTAAAATCATAATCATAATGTGTAATAATATGTACATAATCGCTTTAATAAAAAAAAATAATAAAAAAAAAATTGCCACATTTTGGCAACAAAGCAGTCCGTGGTTTTGTAAATAGTGCCATAATGTGGAGAAAAGCGCTCGAGTGGATAAGGGAATATATTTTCAAAAGTGTACTTATGCGGAAAAGTTGGTACAATATAATAATTATTAATTGCCGGGAATAGCGTATAAAGCGGAGGTTCTTCGTAGTGGCGAGAAACAGGAGTTCCCAGCAATGAAATTGTTTGCCTTTTATTTAATAAAATACAAGGATTTTCTTGTCCCAACTTTCCATTTCCAAATAGTAAGAAAAAGCTGCGTAGTAAATATTAATACGAGAAGAAACACGTATTTGCTAAAACGTGGATACTTTGCTTTACGGTGTCAATTAACGGATCTTTCCGGTCATGAATAATAATCCGATTCACGATAAATTATTTCAAATATCACCAAAAATAATAAATTAATGATTTTATCATGTAACTTAGCTTTCCGGTGTTAGGAAAGATGGCGCCTGGTTTGTTTTTGTGACACCAAAAACCGCGGTCACAGGTTAGATGTTTATTCAACAATAATATATCCTGTCACATATTGCGTAAAATAAAAAAAACCGATAACACATTTTAACACTCGTGTGAATAAGATCAAACTGAGAATGTTACAAAAAATACTTATGGTAATTTGAAATAAGAGATTTAAAAAAAATATTTTTAAGTTTATGTTTTTGAGGACGGAAATGGGAAAATAAATGACAAGAGTACAACGAGTCGGTTCATGTCAAAAGTCAAAACACCAAAGAAAAAAAAAGCTGAATGGATATTTCGAGGATCCAAAGCAAATGATGTAAATCAGTTAAATTTTTTTTTTCAAATTCTAGACTAGAATACCCCCTTAACACCCTGTATGTTTATGTAGGTAATTTGGGAACAATTCGAGGCGCTTTTTAGGCATCGCTTATCAATTTTCTCACAATAAACCAAGCTTATCCACGTTCACTAAAGCCATTTCTTCGGCTCGCTGCGTAAAATAAAAAACCTGTTAAATCTCAAAAAACCGTTCTCATTGAACTCTTTATTAAATTATTAACATTTTACTTATTTGCAAACGATTTCCTTACGCGAGTGACATATAGATCGTTAACTCGGGAATAAAATTATAATAACCCGATAAGGCCATTTTATATCAAAAAGTTTCCACAGAGATCATAATGTCGAAGCGGAGTTGACCCGCCGGTTCCCACATTAATTAAGAAATAACAAATCGATATAGACATCGATTCAACCCACGCACATCTGATAAGAGAAAAAACACGTATAATTACGTTTATATGGATGACATAACTACCTAAAGTCGAAGTTTTTTATTCACGGCCTTCCCGCTTCAGAGAGGCTAATTGAGAAACCAGTTTACTCTGATACTCAATGGCCAGTCACAATAATGAAAGGATATATTAATTATGTTGTTTTTATCAACCCCACACTGGAAAGATCTTTCAGGATGCTGTGAGGAGCGTTGTTTTAAAGTTAGAATAGACTTAACCCGGCGCTTTATCGATCAACTACTAACAGCAAGTCGATCTACAGCCAAGCTAAGAACTTCTTAAGTAGGGATGATGTACGGAACACCTTTTATTCAAGTAGATGCATAGTATGGGCATCTGTAATCTAAGTTTCAAAGATCGCAATCCGTCTGTGAATATAAGAAAATCGATTGGACGAACTGTCAATTATTATCAAACAATAAGTAGTCTAGATATTTAAGAAGATTTTATAAAATGAAAACACCGAACAAAAGTCCTAACTGTTCCCAACAGTCTAGAGCCAGTGAGACTACGGCATCCCCAATTGAGGTATTGGATGAGGCTTAATGATGTGTGGTGGGAAGGAGACGGGGCAAAGGAATGTGGGGAAGTACCTGGTTATTCAGATCTGATCGACAAGCACAGCATGTGCCATTTCAAGCAACGTTTCAATTCTGAATGTTGTTCCTTCACCAGGGCGACAAGAGTATCTTTTATTCTGAAAAGTGCCGCAAATATATTATTTTTAATTAGTTATTTGTTAAACAATACAAATTATTCAAATATCATTTGCTTGCACAAGCTGGGAATTGAAAACGCAAGTCGTGGTAAAAGTGGGTAATTTTAATAGTATAAGTAGTTTAAAGGAAATAGTAGGTGCTTACTCTTAAAATAATAACACAGTATAAATAAATTACCATTAATAAAATTTTAAAACCTCATAATTTTGGTCACAACACCAGAAAATTCATTCCGTCAATAGCAAATGTAACAGAAGTAGAAACAGAAGTACGTTGGGCTTACAGACAGGTCATGACAGCTAACCTCAGATATGTGAAATCACCTGAATGGGAAGTCAAGGAGAAGGTTTTGTAATATGTACTCCGTGAGAATATGAGAAGCGATGCCACCAGAGCGGAATTATTTTCAGATGTTAATATTAGGAGATTATTGCACAGAACGTGATTTTATTTAAATTTTATTGGAGAAGATAAACATGGTTGAGCAAGTTTTAAATGAGATAAAATACATATAAAGATGGCATTTACATTTTATGCCATATTTTGATTAGATTTCAAATGAACGTGATGATAAATGCACTTCAAGGAAAAAATTATGTTGTAGTGTGAAAATTGTCTTTTGATGCAACATAATGCAGCAATATTAAGGAATGAAGCATTGAATCTTTGAAAAACCCTATAAAAAAAAACCACACTAATCCCTTTCTTTACCCTTGCCCAAGGGTTATTTATATGACTCCCTTCCTGGCCTAATCAATTCAATCAAAATATTAAAAACAAATTACAGAACTCATAACTTGGTTTTTAGCAAGGTTTCTAATGAAAAGTTTAATTCCATACCAGTCTTAACTCCTAAATATATTTTTTTTTATTTTTTATTTTATTTATTAATAAGAAAAAGATTTTATATACAGGTGATTATATATTGACAAGTTATTCAATTATACATAATTATTCTACTACTCCATAAGTTGAGCTCAAAGAGCTCGTGTTTATGGGAGGAGTATTTACAGCAAAAAATAACGTTCTAATTAAATTTGTAATCAATAATCAAAAACTTATAAGATAAATACAAACATTATTACATAGGTTTCCAATTTAGAAAGAAATTTTTATTGAAAGACAACAATACATATATATTTTTTTTACATTGAATAGTGCAGATTAAACTAAGCGTAAACTAAGTGTAAATTAAGGTTACAATATATCATTATCCAATTTCAGGGACTTAATTTGTTTTTTGTATTGTTCATATTTCAAAGTTTCGGTTATACTAATTTTGTTTTTGGACAACAATAAATTGTACCATTTCACACTTAAATACAGGTAGTGATGCTGAGCCGTGGTGGTTCTAAGCATAGGGATGGTTATTAAGCCTTTAGTTTTGAATCTATTGCTTATGTTATCTGAGGGGTGAATTTTTTTAATAAAATATTCTTTATAAATTTGATATAAGGCGTTTCTTTTATACAATTCTGTGATAGATGGTACATTAAATTCCCGAAATATCTCTAAAGTAGGGAAGTCGTATGGTTTTCTCAGGATGATTTTAATAATTATTCTTTGTATTGTAATTATGGGCTGTAAGGAAGCCTTAAAGGCCCCTCCCCAACCAATAATGCAGTACTGTAATAAGGACTGAATTAATGCATAATAGACGATTTTGATAGTTTTCTTGTTTAAGATGTTTCGTATGTTATAGAAAACGTAGATAAGTTTTCTTACTCTTTCTACGGTGAGATTGATATGATCTTTCCATTTAACGTTTTGATCTATTAAGATTCCAAGATATTTTACATTTGATTTATGATTTAGCTTAGCGCAGTCCGAATTACATGTACCGTCATTTACATGATGATATGATATGATCATCATCCCCTAATAATAAGAGAAAAATATACTCGTCCTACTTTACTAAAACATGGTAACTATTCCGACGAAATAAAAATAACTTTTGTGAATGCGATTTTGATGCCTGCAACTCTGAAATTTTGTCAACCATGGATTTGTCTTACCTTCATGGTTTAAATGTTAACACCAGGTTTACTTTATTTTGCAAATAAATTATGGAAAATAATCGTCAAATGTGCACCGAAAACCGAAAACAAGAATATCTTTGGTTATCCTCTTTGTTTTAATAGATTACTTAAAATTACTTAACTCCAAAAAGAAAATTTAAAAAAATTCACCTCCCACAGATGATTTTTTACACTAATGGGCTCAAAAATGTTGATAAATAAATAACCATACCATACTACATTAATGGTTATTTATCAGTAGTGTAATATTTATAACATGTTTATTAGTATGGTCATTTTATTATATTTTTACACACCGTTATGCACCGTTATTGAAAGATGTATTTGTTTTATATTAACCCTCTGTCTATTGTGTAAATAAAATAAAGTTTAATCATAAAGTTAGCAACTTTTTTTCCAAAATGTAGACAATAATTCATACTCCGCAAAGACTAAGAACGGGACAAAATCCCATCAAATTTCAACATCACACCGATATTCCTAGATGCATATGAATGCGATTTTGATGCCTGCAACTCTGAAATTTTGTCAACCATGGATTTGTCTTACCTTCATGGTTTAAATGTTAACACCAGGTTTACTTTATTTTGCAAATAAATTATGGAAAATAATCGTCAAATGTGCACCGAAAACCGAAAACAAGAATATCTTTGGTTATCCTCTTTGTTTTAATAGATTACTTAAAATTACTTAACTCCAAAAAGAAAATTTAAAAAAATTCACCTCCCACAGATGATTTTTTACACTAATGGGCTCAAAAATGTTGATAAATAAATAACCATACCATACTACATTAATGGTTATTTATCAGTAGTGTAATATTTATAACATGTTTATTAGTATGGTCATTTTATTATATTTTTACACACCGTTATGCACCGTTATTGAAAGATGTATTTGTTTTATATTAACCCTCTGTCTATTGTGTAAATAAAATAAAGTTTAATCATAAAGTTAGCAACTTTTTTTCCAAAATGTAGACAATAATTCATACTCCGCAAAGACTAAGAACGGGACAAAATCCCATCAAATTTCAACATCACACCGATATTCCTAGATGCATATAATTATTTAAGAAGCGTGCATAATATTATCGCGGCATGATTAACGCTCTGACGGTACATTTGCTTTACTACGCTCCTAATTCGATAGCTCCCAGTCCAGTCTAGTTAATGTACGGGAGAGCGTGAAACTCCACATCTCAAGAATTTAAACTACCGAACGCGATCATAGAGAACGATACCCAAATCAAAACTGAAGATCGACCAAGTGATACTAATATTAAAGAATTTTCTTGATGCTTTTTATACTTGTAGATAAATGGTTACGTTCTCACAGGCCATAAAACAAAATGGTAATAAATTGAATTTGTTCTAAGCAATAAATATATTAAGTTTATTATCTCGGTCGATCAAGCGCTTCTGTTGAGAATTAAAGAGCATATCAGAGATCATCTAAGTAAGATCCAAAGCTCCTACTTGAAACACATACTATCAGATCTGTTTAAGTACCCTGTTTAAAGCTAGATTAACTGTGTATACTTATTTTAATATTACCATTTTTGGACTTAATTTATGTGGCCAATAAAGATTCCCGATAAAGGCAGAAGCTTTTATTTCGTCTAATAAAGATTTTAAAAGAATTTAATGTTAAGATTCTTGCCATAACCATAAGCTTTTATTTTATCTAATAAAGATTTGAGAGAGTTTTAATGTAAGGCGGTTTTGTTTAAACTTTACTCGAGAACCGTTCTGGTGGGGCTCGTGATGGCGATGTAATTCATTCAAGAATTGAGCAAAAAATAGTTGTGATTACATTCATTCATTTTTCCGTTCACGTATCGGCAGATATAAACGCCACAAGATGGAGAGATAGCTGGGCAGTCTGGGCACTGTATGTCCTAGGCGAAAACGAGTTACACGTGACACGCTCGAGTTTGCAGAATTAATTGAAATTAACGTTGTAGCTGATAGCTAGGTTTTCAAATACGTAGGTTAAGAAATGTTACTTGGTACAGCTTTGAAAATCACAAATTTGATATGAAAATGCTGTTTTTTTTTTTATGAATGTATGTTTATTTTTTATTTATTTATGAGTATTAAAACTAAAAGAAGCTTCGTGTATTCATAAAACGGCAGAAAACTAAATGAATTATTATATCATATAATATAATATATGATAGTGCTCCCATTCTAAACAGTGGCGGTTCGTGGTCTTTTTAACGGGGGGTTCAGAAATTCAAGAGAAGAATGATATATTGTCTAATCAAAATTTACTCTTGTCACACAAATTAAATAAAGTTAGTGGAGGGGTACCTAAATAGGTACTATTGTTTTTAAAATAACTTGATACTCCTTGACACAATTATTAAACAACCAAAATGGTTTTAGAGGATTTAAATTGTTTAATGGTTTTTACAACACTCAATGTACGTTGCTAATTATTATTGTTTCTTTCAATAAGAATAATTGCGTAGAATGTAGAATATAATATAATTGATATTTTAAAACATAGAAAAACAAGAAACACAAATAAAGGTGGCCACGAAATAAAATTAGATTTTTCACTTACACTAAAAATCCATTATACACGTATACAAAAAATATTAATATTTAATTTCCAAACTTTTTTCATAAGCATTAGCGTTATTTTTTGTATATAACACTGTATTCCGTCATTGTGTGAAAAAATTAGGACAGAATATTCGCGACAACCGATAAACGCAACCACTTTCAATTTGAAAGCCGAAACAATACTAGGAAAGCTCAACACAAAATTGCATAACTAGCGACGTTGTTTGCCGAAACTTTAGTAAATGTACTCGTAACTAAGAGATATAACGACTTATCTATAAAAAAAATACGAAAACAGAAGTCAAAATCGGTCCACTTCAATAGTAAAATAGTTCAATAATTCAATAGTAAATGCCATTAGTAAACGATTGGAGAAATGCAGAAACAAGAAAAAAAAATGTACAAAAATGACTACAAAGTTAAATACCATAATATATAACATTTAACTTGCAAAAGTCGACCGTCAGCCGGTCATCCTGCGACAATCTCGGGCTTCGTTTCGGCGAGACTCGTCAAATCATCTTGACTCGTGAGCAGCGCACCAAGCTGCGTAGTTTTGTCCATTCTACCGTCACAGCGATTCGTATCAGCTATGATTTTTCGTATGGACAAATTTGTGCGGATCGCACCGCGCACAAAATGGGAATAGATAGGTAACGTATTTTTCGGTGGCGCGAGTTTTAAAGATGGAATTTTAATGTCGAGCTATCTGTGATGCGCTTATATTACTATACAACAAGATTGTTTTATTTTATCATATTTTTAATGGGGGTTCACCGCACAACCGCACTTTAGAGAAAACCGCCACTGATTCTAAACACGAGAATTTCTCAATTAGGGAGGTATTGTTACCACTAATATTATATATTGGTTAATTATATATTATTTATGTATTGGTTAATAAAATAAAATAAAATATTATAATAAGGCGCTTACCAATAAATATACACAAAACAATTCAAAATCTTATTTCAGAAAAAAAAACCATCTTGACCGTTTATGAAATTTGCATGTACGCATTATTGCATTTGTATGATATTTGCCCTTTCTGGTAAATGTATGTTATTGGCCAAAGCGACTACTTTCTTTCATCATCTACTTTCAGCAAAACCCTCTGCTTTGTATTTTGGTGCTCTATTGTATATTATGAAACTTATATTTTGATATCAAAATACATAATATATAAAATTGTATCTACTTATTACCTCCCATTTCATTGTACGAGTAAGTTCCTCCCGTACTAAACTAAGTTTTGTAACTCGGCGGGATTTCTCTGGCAAGAAATAAAAATAAATAAACACAGTAATATAGTGATAGAATTTGGGAACCGAATAGTAAAGCAGAGTTGTAGAATAGATCTAATAAAATCATTAAAAAAAGTTATAATAATAACGATATACCGTAGTTAACGTATCTACGTACTATTTGAGTCGCGAACTACTTGAATTTAGTTGGGGCAAAAGTAATTTATCAACGTCCCCCGAGGCCCCGGGCCCCAGGCCCCAGGCCCCAGGCCCCAGGCCCCAGGCCCCAGGCCTGGCATCTCTCTCGTCTCTTGTAACGTATGATCTGTCGGTAGCGCAGGCGTCACCGCTGTTTGCATACCCCGACCCCGATACCATCCATACTCCATACTCCATACCTCTCTCGTCTCGTGTGCCCCTGGAACCGGTCGCCCGCAACTTCAATAGTACAGTCCCGCGACGGATCGGTTCTCACGATTATTATGTTAATTTGGCGTTTAATCAGCGCTGGCGAGAGTTATCTCGTGGAGACGGAGGCTGCCCGGCCGTAAAATTGGTCTCCCAACGTCGCAAGACGAAAGCCTGATACCTGCTAAGTATAGAGTCTATAGCCTCTATAATGTATTGTGGTAATTCTTTTGAAACTGAAAAGCAGAATTTAATGAATAAACGTGAAGTGGGGACAACAATGTCAATATATTATAATCAGATAAGAAAAAAACGTCTCCTGTAAAATTTTGTTATTGTCGGTTACGATCTTTTGGCGACCATGGCTCGATATACTCGGTTAGTTGATCAAGTGATTCTAACGGCCGCTGTTTCTAACTTTTAAATCGATTCATCTGAGGCCGCAATCAGCCAAGCATTTTGTAGGGTAGCGCTCGATTTATGTTGTCCCCAAACATCTTATGTTATCTGGCCTCGCCCACTTCCATAGACAATAAAATGACATCAAAGTAAGAACTTTCGAAGTTAAATTAATATTATAGAGTTAATTGTTGGATTTATTATTAAAACACGTAATTTATTTAAAATATTTTTATCCATAAACTGACATTTTATATTTTTTAAACAAACGTATATAAAATAAAGTGTCAGCTTGACTGAAGGTACTGGACTTGACACTTGGCTTTGGCGAATATTCGAAAACGACATAGTTTTTCGCATAAATTAACCGTTTTTCGTCTCTGCTCCGCACGCATCCGAACTTCTCAATCCATATTAATTAAAATGATAATTGATAAACGCAATACAACAGAAGTGAAATGAGCGCGAAACTGTCTTCTGTCAAAGTGATATTTCATCGACCATACATTGTGTTCGCGGTATTTTTTCTACTCTGTTGACATTTTTAAGAACTAGTCCAAAACTAAGGCGGCCGGAACGAGTTTAATCCACTAGTCCGGCTTCCTTAGGTTAAGATAAATGCTTAAGCTATACTTGTGTGTTGGAAAAAGCGTAGTTGTGCACTAATCAAATACTAAGGCAAAATTTTGGCTTAGTAATTGATTAGTAGGATTGGGAACAGCGGCCGTGAGCCTCGCAGGCGTCGCTAATACTCTGTTAGCTAAGTCCTTCATCATTACACTAGCAGAATTATTCGCTTATTATTTATATAATGAGAAAAATGTTATTCTAAAATACGATAATTTTATTCGTAAAAACGGTTAAAAACAGGACTGAGGTTCTTACGAACAAATTAACAATGTGTCAATGTTTATTGGCGGGAAAATGTAAGAATAATTTGTTGGTATAGGTAGGTACGTACGAAATTACGTATACCAACAAATTATTCTTACATGTTCCCGCCAATAAACATTGAAACTCTGCTAATTTGTTCGTAAGAACTTCAGTCCCGTTTTTACCAATAAAATGATCGTATTTTAGAATAACATGTTTGTCCGTGTAGGCAGGAAGATTTAACAAAAAATTGCCAAATTTATGTAACAGAATAACTTGCCCACAGACTTTTTCAAAATTGCTTGATTTTTACAAATTGATTATTGGTCAATGGTTTCCACAATTTTGGAAATAAAGCTCACAGCCCGAGGACAAACCAATTAAGAAACAAATTAGACATCACGCCATTTTACGGCAGAGCAGTGCACGGCAGCAGAAATAATGAACCGCCACACACGTATCTTTCATTCATATTAGTAAATACTCTGCTATTATATCAACTCTTCACATGACCGAATAGTATTTGATGTTCTAAATCGTACCATGTCTTCCATTAACTTGGGCGTCATTCATTGAGGTGTGGTAATCTCAAAGAAAATAAAAATCCTACCCCTTTTCCTAGCCGCGTCGGGAACATAATTTTATTATTACTATAAATATAAATAAAATGAAAATGAAAAAAAATGAAACAAAATACGATACTAAAGGACGTAATGATTTTTTTTAATCGTCCAATGTTATGAGGTACTATACCAGTATATAATTAAGGGGGTTTCTCACCATCCTCCCAATAGCTTATCTACCCTAATAACGAATATTTTCGATTTACGGTTTATTTATTTATTAAGTTGGGAGTTTATAATTCGGCACTCGAACCTATGAATAGTGGCTATATATTGGATAAGTTGGCCGAGTTTTCTAACCACTGCGAGTATTTTATTTTTATTTTTAATAATATTCGTTATTAGTGTAGATAAGCTATTGGGAGGATGGTGAGAAACCCCCTAAGTGTGAATTGCAATGCGAGTATTTTATTTTTATGTTTAATAATATTCGTTATTAGTGTAGATAAACTATTGGGAGGATGGTCAGAAACCCCCTAACCTAAGTGTGAATTGTAATGGTATTTGTATAATATAATGTATATAATATTTTAAGATTGTATTATTGCTTTTTTGTTATTTAATAAACTTTAAATTTTGTATCTGAAATGTTTTTAGTTTTCTTCATTTTTTGCTTATCGACGTCCATATTAGCGATAGAATATGATTTGGCAAAAAGCAAACATTTGGTCATCAAATCACAATGAATATGGTGGCCAGTTAAATTCAAGCCATACAATAATAACACAGAGTGCAAGAATAAACTAATTGTCCAGCAGTGGCCAAGTGAGAGGCTTCTTGCTAGGCTCTCGGGCTCCAGATGAACATAACCTGTCTAAACTGTTATTACAGCCGTAATGTATAGTGATTGCAGACCTAGATGGGACCACTGGACCACTGGAGGCTGCTCAAGAGATGTATAATAACTAATAACTGAGAGGAAGCATTTTACACGGTCGAATTTATACGCCCCGGTTAACTTTTAAATAGGCACGCGGTTTCGTATTACTGCGATGGTAAACAATAAACTAGATTTGAGAAACAAAATCAGACTTATTTTGATTATAACGTCTTGAAGTGGATTTGAAGCAAGTAGCAGTATTTTGGAAATCAATATTAATAAGTAATTATTTTCATATAGTACAAAGTTCTTAGCCAGGTGTGCTAGCACGGTCGCTCGATATGAAGTTACCGACCGATTGTCGGTAACTTCTCATCGTTCCCTAGGACAACTGCACATCTCAAACGTACAAACGACATTTTCGTTGTTTGTTTTGGGGTGTTATGCCGTGTTGTGCTACCTTCTTCTTTAGCCGACGTTTCGGACAGCGTTGCAGTGTCCATCATCAGGCATAACACCCCAAAAACAAACAACGAAAATGCTTTTGGCCGTGAAAATCTAAAAACGTATCCGTACAAACGATAGTTGATATCGAATATATTAAGGACTATTTCATTATTATTAAAGTCATTGTGAACTGTCACCTATTCGTTTGCGATCTACAGTTGTCGTAGGAAACGATGAGAAGTTACCGATAGTTATCCTATCGATCGTTATAGAGCAAGCGTAGCACTTAGGTGGGAACTACTGTTGGTCTTTATACAGATTACGTGACAATCTATATCAGTATCATTATGAACTTTATCTGCTGCCTACCAAAATCGTTTCGGCCAGAATGTCTGGCCTACAGAGTGGAAAAGGTTAATGAATATTCTAGCTTTGTAAATTGTCCTTAGTCGATTTTTCAAAAAAATTACCGTCATAAAAATTAGCCAAGAAATGTGTATTTTAAATATTGAATAAAGTACACAAAAACGTCATTTACCTTTTTTACCTACCATTGTGCAGAATCGCCTCCCGAAGTTATTGCACTTTACCCCATGTACACCTTTATAAATAAATATGTATATTATGACTATGAACATCTTGGCAGAGTGAACAATCCTTGGAACACATAGGTCATGAGTTTTAAACCAGCGGAAAATAAATATACATAAGTACCCATCCTAAAAACAGTATAAAATACTTATGGTTTAATCAATAATATTAAATTTCACACGAATATCTAATATCTTGTTAAGATTCTAAAAAAATATAATGATTTGCAGAAATTTGCCAGTCTGAGATGTTCACATCGTACCAAAAAAAACTTTACATTCAAAAAGAAAAGAAGTTGTTTGAAACGGAAATATGTACATACAAATGTTGGAATTAAAGCGAAAAAATTATTAAAACTAAAATATTTAATAAAGAATGCCTTATTTAAAATAGAGCGAAAATCTTTCGACAAATGTCTAAAGTAGCTTTCAAAGAAACACTGTGAATTCTTTTTACCTATAACACGTTAAATAATATAATAAAATGTGATTTTGGAAATTTTTGGAGGATGTTTTGCGATTTTTTTAACAAGGGTTTTTTTAAGGTTTCTTTATTCATTGTATAGTTTGTTACAATTGAGGATTTTTTGACCACCATGCTAGGCACATGCCCATGTTATATAATATATTTATCTTAAAAAATAGCATATATTTATTAAAGAGTTTAAAAAATTTAAGTGATCAATAGAAATATATATATATGTTATAAATCGATAGGAATTCGGAATAAGGGAGTTTCAAAGATTTTATTTTTGTTGTTGTTTTGTTCTCATTAAAATGAATTAAAGTATCTAGCAAAGTCGATATCACCTCCGAAGTACAGAGTACAGTATACCTACACATTATTATTATTACCACGAGGATACTTTCTTCTTACTCGGCTACCATAAGTGGATTATAACCTTCTAAATCAATTTTAATACTTCATAATTCGAGACTTCCGCGAGCCGAGCGCCCAGAATGGAGCTCTTAAATACGGTCTAGACGCGACTAATTTTAATCAATTTTCCACGCTACACAAAAGGGAACAAACCCCAAAACTTCCATATTTAAAAAAAATAAAAATAGATTGGATCTTTTTACTTGGAGCCACAAATGGAAAACAATCTGATGATAGTCCAGATAGGGATTACAAACAAGAAATCTAAATCAATTTTGTAGATCACAACAAAGGGAACAAATCTTTTAGACTATCATCTCAAAATAATGTAGTTTAATATTTGGTGTTTTTACAACAAGCCGTTGCTTGGTCAGGGTGTGAGAATCGTCAGGATAGGTTTTGATACAATGGCCCATATATGTCAAGAGCATAAAAAGCCAATGGACGGTGTATGGATGGACTCAGAAGCGTATTATCTCGAGTCTTGAGTGCCTTTATTCGAGATTAAGGCGGCGCAATAATGATTATTATAAAATAAATCTGGGCTACCTGCGAACTAACTGGGAATCTCAGAAGAACATTGAGCGGCTCAATTCAGTACAATTAAATCAGGTTTTTGCAAAGAAAAGAATTGATTGCAGTTTTACGTGCACTTAGGGTAATATAATTTCACAAATAAATTAATGATAGTAATGCAAAAACCCTAGAAAAAAAGATAGGCAACCTACTTAAATGCCAAAAGAAATAATGTGGGTTTATATTTAGTATGCATTTCCAAGTTTCGTCCGAGATATCCTCTCTTTAAAAACGCAACATTTGCAAAATATAAAAACATCAATATGCGTCTTATAAAAATTAAACACAAACAAACAAACGCCATTTTTGTGAAGAATCCTTTGGGTTTGTCACAAAAATAAATACATCGAAGCTCGATATATAGGTCATGATGGAAATGGCGCTGATAACACATGCGTTGATGTAGAAAATCCCGACAAAAATCTATATAAAAATTGAAAACTTCTTGACGGCAGAGTTCACTTTTCAAAGGATTTTATTGACTCAGAAAACAGAATTCTGTTTTATAATCACCACGTTGACAAGAGGTGGACTTATGAATAGAGCTTTTCACTAATTTTTTACTTATAATAATAAATGTTTAAATTAATCCCAAACAACAGCTAATAACCCCACAAAAAGACAATTAGGAATTATGATGTCTTAGGTTATATCAGCTTTCAAAATGCAAATTAGTTTTTTTATCTAACAAGCATCTTCTTGAAACACCAAGTCCGCTGTTTGAATTAGAATACAAATTTATAAGGAGAAAACCGAGCCAAAAGAAACATTACATCTAAACAATCAGGCTATAACTTGCACCAAAGATGCATTCAGGCAAGCCAATGCATGTGTAGCACGATAGCTGACCTCACAGAATAAATCACACGACCTGAACATGTAAACAAGAATTATTTCAGTTTTTTAGGAGCCATTATACGACATCGTAAATTAACTTTGATACACAAACCAGCGGTCTTTACTCTTTACTGCGTTGGTTGCAGATCACAGCCGATGATGGACAAATCATAGTGGATGTGTTAATTGCTGAGCGTTCACTCGACACTGCTTCATGTTTCCCTGCATCATCCATCACCACCATCTATTTAAATCTGCATTTGCTATTCAATAAAATAGAATTTACCTGCATTATTTTTAATGATTATTATACCCCCCGGCTAATAAACAGATCACAATCTTGTGGAATGTGGAGTTTTAAGAGAATTTTCATGTATCATGGACCAATACACGGAGAAAAATCGATTTTGACCCTCACGATAATTTATCAGGCCATATATATATATATATTTTTTTAATATTAAAAAGACAAACATTCCCGGGTACGAATAACCCAACAACATTTGAAAATCGCCTACAATCTACCACCACACTAAGCGGAAGATGTTGTTTGTGTTGTGATGGAGGACTTAGCCAGCCGAAGAATCGAACACGGGACGCCTGGGTGAGACCCAAACGCGATGCCTACTCAACCACTGACCGGTCCATTTATAAAACATTCGTTTATAAAATGTTTTATTTAG
Source organism: Limnephilus auricula (assembly GCA_951813805.1). NCBI lineage: Eukaryota > Metazoa > Arthropoda > Insecta > Trichoptera > Limnephilidae > Limnephilus > Limnephilus auricula. The sequence continues at coordinate 16,372,093 of OX638404.1, forward strand.
TTGCCCTGATAATAAAACATGACGATACAAATAAAAAAATACGTTGTACCAACAATGTATACGTATGAAATTTGTTCTAATAATTAATAATAATAATTTATTCTTACATTTTCCCGATAATAAACATTGAAAACCTGTCAATTTGTTCGTAAGAACTTCAGTCCCGTTTTTAACCGTTTTACGAATAAATTGATCGTGTTTTAGAATAAATTCGCAGAACATTTTTCTCCGTGTAAGACGGCCTCCGTGGTCGAGGGTAAGGCTCTCGACTAGCAATCCGGAGGTCGCGGTTACGGGACAAATAATATATTATTTAATTAATATGTTATTATTTAACTTATTATTTTACAATTAATTAATTAAAAATAATATACATATATGGTATATCTTCGGTGGAAGATATTCTTTGTATTGCTCTGGTGAAAGACCATTATTGGTTTGGGAGGCGGGAATAGGTACCGCCGCCCCGGGAACCATTTGTTGGATAACCAACACCTCTTTCAAGTGGTTAGCTACGTTTTGTGACTTAGCAGGGGTGCCCGGGTTCATGGGGTGAGGTTTATCTAAGTCTTGGCGGATGATTTGGACACACTTAACCCCAGATTCCTACCCAACCTTCATATATTTTTCCTTCACAGAACTTCCTCTCCTTCCTTTTCTTAAAAACACTCTCAACTCACTCACTCACTACAACCACCTAAGTTTAGGCCTCTTTCGTACTGCAGTCATAAAGAAGCCTCTTTAGTGGTCGGCTATATCGAATCCTTGCTATGTCCGGATATGTTTATGTATATTTATTTTATGTTGATGTAACGAAAATAATGGTGTTTAAAGAGTTGGAAACTGTTATATAGTTGAAATTTTTTTTAATCTTCATTTAGGGTCATTTTCTGGTAACTTAATCGTTGGATAATCTGGTTTCCCTTCATTTATATAATGCGTGTAAAATTTCTGGCTTTGCGTTCAATAAAACAGTCACAATTGAAAGCGCAAAATAATATTATTTACGTTGAAAGTACCAACCATTTTCCACTGTTAACCGATCACATAAAGCTTAAAATATTTATGGCGCCGAGTGGTAGCCAGAAACGAGAATAAATTTAAAAATTTACAGCTTACAATGATTATTTATTACTACAGAGATACATATTACAAAGGTATTATCGCTCTGCAGAATATTATTTTATATACGATTTATTCTTCTTTTAAAAACTCAGTTTACATTATACACACAACCCACATTATTCCAACTTAAAACACAACATATGAAAATAATCTTAAATTACAATGCTAAAACAAAAAAGCTCGAATGGTGAGCTTTGGCATCATGACATTAGCACAATTTTTTTGTACGGCATTTCTTGTTAAATATGCAGCTAGCAAAGTGATTTTAATCACGAGCTTTTTTAAATGTCGTAAAGTAGACTGTAAGAAAAAATGTTTTCTGAAACGAAATTTTGAAGTCGGGTAGTGAAGCTAGCAATAACAACCTAATCAATGGTCATATTTATTGCAGACATACTCTTTATTGGCAGTTTTGTTGTGCTACAGCGTATCTGTACTAAAGCGGTCACTGTATCAAATTAGATATCATATTAACTTAGAGCACATTGCGCAATTGGTCCATTCACGATGAAACTGATTCGAGAGATTATTCCATTGAGCGGAGATGAAATATCTACAAGTAATAACACTGGCAGCATTCGATGTTCAACTTTCTAATAAAGATATCTTACAAGAACGATCAATAAAGATATCTTACAAGATCCATACGATGAACTATACCATAGATAAAAGATGTTTAACTCTGAAAATTAATATCCTAATACCTGCCTGGATTCTTAAACACCGTGTGAAACTGAAATTATAAAGGATGATTTCGGGAATATGTGATAGAAAAAGACGTTGCACACCAGTTTTCCTGTGTTGTTCATTCTTCAATGCGACGAATGCCAATCTCCGATAGGATATGGCACATTAATGAGAAGATGGGGTGGTATTTATAAAACCAAGGTACGAAATAGCAAACGTATTACGAAGTACGCGAAAATAGCTATAACCCTACAATTAATGCTTCGTTTAGCCAAATAAAGATAATTTGAATCCATAAAGATAATAATACAGCCGTCTGACTATCTTGAGATGTACTGCGGTGTCCAGCGTGTAAAGCTAAGTTTTAGAAGTTTTGAATGTATTTCTTTTCTCTCCATTTTTTTCGTTATGTTCATTCAACTCCCAAATGCTCCCGACCGCCTGGAGCCAGAAAGACAATGGCATCCCCAATTGGCGTATGTTATGAGGCTGAAGGTAGTGGTGAGGGGAAGGTAGTGGGGAAAGGAAGTTAGTGGGGAGGGGAAGGAGGAGGGGAAGATGAAGGTGGGAAAATGTCTGAACGTTTCAATTCTGAACTGTGGTCTTACACCAGGGCGATACTGAGAGAATCTTACACTCTTGAGTGTGTCGCAATATACATTATATTATTTTAAATGATTAATTTGTGAAATAACCCAATTTAATCAAATAAAATTTACTTGCGCAAGTCGGGACTACCCGTGACCTTTGGCTTGCTAGACGAGCGCCTTACCCCTCAGCCACGGAGGCCGTGAAAATTCCAAAGTAAAAAACGATATAATATATTTGGCTTTGAGATATCTACAAAATATTACGAGTCTTATAGGGGCTAGTCTGCATAACAGAACAAACAAAATCACTCCATAGGACCTCAAACGTTCATTGCTTTTGTTAGCAAAACAACAAATTCAGAATGAACTGCTTTGAATAAGATGTATTAGGGGGTTTCTCACCATCCTCCCAATAGCTTATCTACACTAATAACGAATATTTTCGATTTACGATTTACAGTTTATTTATTTATTAAGTTGGAGTTTATAATTCGGTACTCGAACCTATGAATAGTGGCTATATATTGGAAAAGTTGGCCGAGTTTTCTAACCACTGCGAGTATTTTATTTTTAATTTTAACTATCTTCTGCCCGCGACTTCGTCTGCGTAGGATTAGTACTTTAAATAATCTATTTTCTTTTCCTAGGTCCCATCTACGATTATACCAAAATTCTTAACCTATTTATTTTAATTATCTATAATTCTTGATTCGATTCAAAGTATTAGGCGAGTACTTCAAATAAATTCACTAATTTAAATATTTTCTAAAATAGAATTTTGATTTAACAATCATTGTCTTAGCAAAATGTCATTCTCAAATTTTGACATTTTCTAAAACAATAATAATTATTTTCAATATATTGAAAATTAACAGCTAGCTTTATTATACCCTATACGTTATTCTGATGTATGAGCTATATTATTGTGAAGTTTCATTAAAATCCATTTAGTAAATTTTGCGTGAAAGAGTAACAAACATACATACATCCATACAAACTTTCGCGTTTATATATTAGTAAGATAATATTCGTTATTAGTATAGATAAGCTGTTGGGAGGATGGTGAGAAACCCCCTTAGTTTATTAATTGTGATAACATTTATTGGTAACTTCTATAATTGCGTACTATAAAGAGAACAACCAGCAAAGGTGTACAGCTCTACCTTTACAATTCAGCCAGAGTTTATTGCGTAACGCTTGACCACGCTGACAGTACAAGTAATAAATTCGTATCAATTTAGTTGCCAAGTATATGTGTGGTATTACTGTTATTAGTATCAGAATTAAAACGCATGCACGTCTGCAATAATTGCAGCTTTGTTCGTACAATCTTAAACATGACATAATGTTTTCTTGTGGTCTTGTGTAACGAGAAATAATAAAGAGTGGTCTCGCTACTAGCTAATTCATTGATGGATTTTATTTTATCTGTATTAATGAATCGTGGCAATTATATTTCTAGGTGGAATGGTTGTAACAAGGGGGAGATATTTAATTCAGAACTCTGAACACTCTTACACCAACTACTGAAGCGAACAGATGTCTGCGAAGAGATTGGCTTTAATTTGCGAGAGTTGTTTAAAAATAATACAGTCTCAATGAAGTTGTGCAAAAAAATCTACCACTGTGTTATTTGCACAATATTTGGTATTAAGCGCATTTTAATAGTAAAAACGGTTAAAAACGGGACTGAAGTTCTTACGAACAAATTAACAATGTTTCAATGTCTATTGGCGGGAATATGTAAGAATATTTTTTTGGTAATAGTACGAAATTACGTATACCAACAAATTATTCTTACATGTTCCCGCCAATAAACATTGAAACCCTGTTAATTTGTTCGTAAGAACTTAGTCCCGTTTTTAACCGGTTTTACTATTAAAATTATCGTTTTTTCGAATAAAATTTTTCTCCGTGTGGTATGTGTCGGTTCTAATCGTATGTATATCTATAGATTGTCTAGCAAGAAAAATACATTTTTTTCTAAATTGAATAAATACAAATACTTGGAGGGCTGGAAAAATCTTCTGAGAATGGTAATTAAGGCCTTTGTGGTCGTGGGGCAAGGCTGTCGACTAACAATCCGGAGGTCAAAGCGGGTTCAAATCCTGGCATGAGCGGGAAAATTTTATTTGATTGATTTGTGTTTTAACAATTTAATCATTTAAAATAATATAAAGTATATTTCCAAAATGGGAGATAGTCTCAGTATCATTGACTTTTTTCTTTACAATAGCTCCACACAGGAGGCTCTGAAGAAAATAATTCCCCTCAGGGCCTATGTCATCTCGTGGATGCTGTCTGCAGAGTTCTTTTTAGGAAAGGATGTTCTGGGAAGGAAAAAGGTATGAGGGATGGGTAGGAATCTGGGAATCAATGTGTCCAGGAGTGACGGACGAATGATTCCATCCCTTCCACTACGGTGCAAAGTGATTTTCCGAGAGAGTCCTGCTAGAGAAGTCAAAAGGCCTCCTTCAAGCAGTCTCTCCCGATCTGGCCTGCCACGCAATTGATGAGCAGACGCATCCACAGCCAAGACCTGGACAAACCTCAATCCATGAACCCGGGCACCCCTGCTAAGTCACCAAACTTAGCGAACCACTTGGGGTGACCTATGGCAGAGGTGTTGGTTATGGTTCCCGGGGCGGCGGTACCCATATTCGCCTACCAAATTATTTGGCTTTAACTGTGTTTGGTGACTAGATCTGAATAGCCAGGAACCTCACCATCTTCGTCTTCCCCATCTCCTTCCCTAATAACTAACTTCGTGAAATATGATTTATGAAGTTCCATAGAAAGCATGTACGGTTGTGCCACCCGACCTTTTTAAAATGAAATAAGAATATTTTAAATAAGTACCTATCGATATTCATTTCCTTACATTGTGTTGGCTCTTCCTATCTATTTATTGACCAGAAAGAGGAAAATCGTTAATTAATAATTATAGAAAATCAGTTTATCATGTATTATAAAATTGGTTAGTTCAATTATCTTCCAAATGTGAGCCGGAAAATGTGATTTTGTCAAACGAAGCGTAAACTCATTACTGACCAATTTCCATTAAATTATCGCAACTAAATAAATCATAGAAAACTTTAAAAAAACATGTTCAACAGGCCCATATAGAGCAAATGTACAGTTTCTAATGGTACAGGATGCGGCTTAGATGTCGGAAATGAATGAAAAAAACACTTCCTCGATGGCACTCGACCACTTGACCGGTCGCAGCCTCTCTGCTCTCTGGACCAGCCGGCGGAAGGGAGAGCGAACTTTGCGGTAAAAAAATGGAACGTGGCAATCATTAAAGTTGCAGAGGAAAGAATTTCAGACAGGAATGAAGTCCACTGGAAAGAACGGTGCCTTCTTACTTGACGAGTACCAGAGGAACAAATAGTTGCAATAGTAGAGTGTAGTTTTATATTATGCAATGATATAAATTGTAGGTGAATACACGAAGCGGTGTTCGGCGAATAAAAAACATTGCAAAATTTGTATACGTAGAAGGATGCTATCCATCTTCAAGCGTACCCACACGGAGACAAATGTTTTTCTAAAATACGATCATTTTATTCGTAAAAACGGTTAAAAACGGGACTGAAGTTCTTACGAACAAATTAACAGTGTTTCAATGTTTATTGGCGGGAAAATGTAAGAATAATTTGTTGGTATACGTAATATCGTACTATTACCAAAAAAATATTCTTACATGTTCCCGCCAATAAACATTGAAACCCTGTTAATTTGTTCGTACGAACTTCAGTCCCGTTTTTACGAATAAAATGATCGTATTTTAGAATGACATTTTTCTCCGTGCACTTTTTCCCACGGACTTCCATCCCCCACTTTCTTCAGCCACGAAATATATATACCTAGTGTGGAAGATACTCTAGGTATCGCCATGGTATAAAACCACAATTAAAAATTGAAACGTTGCTTGAAATGGCTATGGACGTGTTTGTTAATCTGATCTGAATACAGGTACTTCCCAACCTCCCTCTCCCCATCTCCTTCCCCTCCACACAACCTTCAGCCTCACAACTTACGTAGCCCAATCGGCGCAGCAAATATGCTATAACCTTTTTTTTATCGCAAAAAAAACTAGTACCTTCAGCATGTAAAAGCTTTTCTTTGATATACTAAAATATAATTTATACGATCCTTGAATCATAAACTTACCTGCATACAAAACGTACACCAAAACTGTTGCATTCTGATAATGTTGCTTACCTGAAACAAAAGAAGAAAACATAATTAGATTTAGTAACACAACAAAAGTGGATAACTGTAAAAATGTGTACAATGAATAATAATACGTGTTTGTTTTGTACAGGGCCATATTTGTAAAATAGTTTTCCAAAACAAACGTCGGAACATTTACTCTGATGTAAATATGGCCAACGAATCTTTGAACGTAGCGAAATATTTATATTCAAAACATTGCCATACAGTATGAAAGAAATGCCTGCAAATGCTTAAAACGTAATTCTTCGGAAGCGACAGTAATATAATTCCTGTATTTATTTCAATAATTCTTATCGTTGATTTCCTTTAATTTCCTGGTAGACCGCATCTATGGTCGAGGGGTAAGGCTCCCAACTACGAATCCAGAAGTCGCGGGATCAAATTCCGACCTCACCGCATACCACAAGTGGACATGCCATGATACACTCTACTCCAGTAATAATTTTTTTAACCTACTTTTCCATTTTCGTTGTTTGTTTTTGGGGTGTTATGCCGTGTTTTGCTACCTCCTCCTTTAGCCGACGTTTCGGACAGCGTTGCAGTGTCCATCATCAGGGCAGTTCCGGCAGATCAAAACAAACAACGAAAATGCTTTTGGCCGTGAAAATCTAAAAACGTATCTACTTTTCCATTATTCTGTTAGGTACCATTTTTATAGCCGTTATGTTTTTAATCGATTTTAGTCAAATTAGTAGTTTTACACTTACTTATTTTAAAAAAATCTTTGCATTATTGTCTCAATATACATAAAATTAAATATTTATCTTATTTGTAAGTGGATTGAATTAACCTCCTCACATTCCAGAATAAAGAAATTATTATTATTAAAACTTTTTCAGCGATAAGTATCACTACAAGTTAAACTTTGTTTGACAATAAAAAAGCACTTAGTTTATCAGAAACTTTAAGACGCCTCACCATCTTACTAATAACCTGGATTGAAAGATTTAAAAAAACTTGCTTTCATGGAGAACATTTCAGCATCTTCCTTTCTGCAATTATTTTGCATGATAAGATACAACTTAATCAGAAAGGTTCAATTTTGCCTATCTAAATAATGATTTAATTAAAGCCGAGTAAAGGAGAGAAGTCGGTATGACCTTTTGTTTGAACCTACTAATAAACATTACTTAATGATAAACTGCTAGCTTTCCTGTAATTATTTCTAATGATATAGCACCGGTAACATTTCGAAGCGCATAAATGCCAGGCATGATTTATGAAATGATCTACTTATATTTTAAAAAGCTCCTCGAGTATGCAATCAGACTCTCTACAATATTTTTTGGTAGATAAAATACGAAAAAGTAAAGGCACACTGGACCACGAATGGGGTATTATTACAAACTACGAATAGCATTTAAAATGTGTGGAAGATTAAAGGTTAACTTGTTCTGATTCTGATCATTGTACTAATGTTGTGAAATTTTAAGTTCATCCATAATTTTTTTTTTTAATTGAAAGAATAATTTAATACATAGTATCAACAAACAAGTCCTGCTAAACCAATTCAATTGGCTTGTCAACATGTGCTTATATTTTACTTTCATATACATTTAAAAAAATAATAATTTACATCTTATATCTACAGATTCAACATTTTTTCATACATATTAATATAAATATTTTTTTTCCGATAGCCAATTTTTCACCATATATTTAACCTTATTCATAGCAGTACATTGCTTTATAGTGTCAGGTAATAAATTAAATATCTTCGGTATGTTGTATTCAAACGTTCTCTGTCCGTACTTATTATTAAATTTCGGTACTATTAACCCGTCGTTGCGCGTGAATCTAGTGCTATATTTATGATCTAATTTCTCTTTATGCTGCGGGGTAAATATATGCTGAATTATAATTTTGTGTCATAGTATATATAGCCTTAACAGGTAAGATTTTAGCACTCTGAAACAGTTTTTTTTTCTTCTTATACATTATTAATTTTAAAATCCACACATTACGAAACGGTTCCAACTGGCTACAAAGTCTGTCTGGTAAGACGGCCGTTAGCAAAGATGCTAGGCGTGACATGAACGTCGCCAAATTCACAAATAAAAACGAACACGTAGTTTTGGCGGCAAACAGAAAATGGCACATTTTAAATCGTTATTGAAAATATATATTCGACATCATAAAAATACCTTAATTTTTTTCATAATGTTCTTCGAGAATTAAAAAAAAAACCCTGCGAAACGCCTTTCCCAGAAAACGTGGTACGGTTCGAGTTCGGTTCGCAAATGTATACGCAGCATAATAGTGCTATTCTTCGAAAGAAATACTTTATGTTCTCCAGTGGAAAGTCATAGCGCCTGTATAATTTAAAAAAATGTAGGTACTCGAAATACAGTTGTTTCTAAAGCTTCAAATCACTACGTTCTTACTAATTGTTTCGATTTCGTGCAAGTATAAAATCATATAACAGTCACTGGAACACGGTCGTAAATCACCGTTGTCAATAGTATCATTATTATACAGTTGTTGCTTTATAGTTTATAGATTGTATCCTTTCCTTCTAATGGAAACGTAGAAAGGCGGGTACCTACATAATGCTTGCGAGATTGTAAGGCTTCGAAAAAACTCACACACATTACGTCAATATCCGGCCAAAACCCGTTGCGGCGGAATCGCCATTTTTTCCTCTCTGCCAATGTAGTTGGTCCAGTCGGGTCCACCTCCTGTGCCGCATCCGTTATTGTGGAGGAACGGATGCTGCCTTATATCCTGGCCAGTGGCCACGTAAGGTTAGCTTATTATCTAGCTCTACAGTAGTTCTAGTAGGGGGGTCATCTTAACTCTTTGGGTAATTTTGGGAGATATTCTTCGCAGACAACAAACAACCGTAGTGTCTTTTTGAGAGGTATATATCCCAGCCTGTCTCATAAAAATTATGTTATCTAATTTGTATAATGGTGACAAATATAATTTAAACAGTTTTAGAAAGGGAGAATACTGAGTTTACAGTTTAAAAAAATTACCATAAACGCTTCCGAAAAAATTTAAATAATTCTATGAAACAACATTAGCGCTTGAAAATTATTTGTGAAGGTGTGCAAATTTATTTATATTAAACAAAAAAAAGAGAAGTGACAATAACTTTCATAATAGATATCTTTGTCTAATTAATAAGTAAATACAGTTTATACGATAGAAGCCATCGGTAAGCGACTTAAAAAACTTTATTTTTGAATAGGTTAAAAAATTTATTTTTTTAATTAAAAATAATTAAAATAAAGAATAATTTTAGAGATACGTAGATTTTTCTTTTATTATCCACATCTTGGTGAAAATGCATATTTAAAAAATCTTTCAATCATAAAGTAGGCAAATATGAAAATATGTTTGCAATATTGCCCTTTTATTAAGTTTTTTTTATTTTTTATTCATTCAAGTAGGGATTTGAACGATTCGATAATGATGGTTTGTATGGTTTTTTTAAATCTTCAAAAAATGCGTTACCTTACCTAGCAATACCTAGCTATTGGCAGGTTCTCCGGTAAAAAGTTGATGACCCAATTTCTAATCTGAGGAGGCAATGAACAAACTAGACACTCGCTTAATTATCAGCTTACGATCAGAAGCCGAAGAGTGGTTTAGTTTGCATGTGTATGATATTAATTGTTAATGTTTATAAGAGTAACGCTGGTTTACTCCGAACCACAATCTGCGATCTGCGAACTCTGCATTAAAATAGATCAACTCGTTCAACCCGTTCAGACGAGAAACAAGAAGAAAATATATTAAATACAGCTTTATATAGTTAACTTTGCAGGCGGCCAAAGATGAACTAAATATTCCAGGTTAATGCTATTTTGCTGTTTAAATACACATCGCACATCCTGTAGAAAAGTGTCGTGAGTCAAAAAAGTTAATTTTACAAGAGAGCGAAAACAAATGAATAAATGATGAACAAGCGGTTCCGTCGCAAAGAGAAACTAGCGACATATTGCGCGATAGAGTGATATATATATGCACACATAGATTGATCTAACTTAAATACGGTTTTCGTGAGGCATAGATAATCACAAACACTTTACTTTTCACTTTTCAGAGATAAAATGTAAAATAGAAAATTTTGACTTACGACACTTTTCTATGGAATGTGCGATTTATTCAATTGAGTTTCTTCTAACTTTTTTATTCTTATAAGTAAAAATATGGAAAATGCGATAAAAATGGAAAATGTATGAAAATTGTAAGGTAAGATATAGATATATATATATATATATATATATATATATATATATATATATATATATAAGATATAGACAGTATAAAACAGATATCAGGTTAGATACCTGTGAAGGTGGGTTCACCTACTTTATCTATTAAAAATATTTCCTCGAAACAGCAAAATAGTATTTGAAGATAATGATATTTGCGGAATGAAATAATCTGTTCAAATATTGCGTCGACGTAAACATGTGAACATTTTTCGTTGAATTTCATCATTATTGGATTTGATCAGAGCCCTTTTAACCGACTCATGCGGATAAATAACCACAACCATTCAACATTTTCCGAACAGAATTTTTTTTTACATATCTGGCATTTGAAATACAGGTTAAGTCATCACACAATTAAGATCACAATGATATAATAGAAACATGGCACGACAGAGTGTGATGGTTGGCAGAATGTAATACATCAACATTGAGAGACAGTCAGCAGAAGCGGGATTTAAAAGCTTCGATAATTTTTCTTCAATATTTTCTAAACAATTTGGGAGGCGGGAATGAGAACCGCCGCCCCGGGAACCATTTACTGGATAACCAACACCTCTGCCATAGGTCACCCCAAGTGGTTCGCTACATTTGGTGACTTAGCAGGGGTGCCCGGGTTCATGGTGTAAGGTTTATCTAGGTCTTGGCGGCGGATGATCTAGACACACTGAACCCCAGATTCCTACCCAACCCTCATACCTTTTTCTTTCCCAGAACTTCCTCTCTTTCCTTTCCTTAAAAATACCCCCCACACAGCATCCCCAAAGATGACATAGGCCCTTTGGGAAATTATTTTCCTCAGGACCTCCTGTGTGGACCTAATGTAAAAAAAAAAACATAATACGAAATTTGTTACTAAATCTGACGTATGAAGCATAGTTTAAGTCAGTATGTATCTAAAATGACAGAGAAATAACAGAAACATGGCACGGCAGAGGGTCGAGCCACCTATGGACTCTGGATGTTGGGAGGAGGTAGGATGGAAGCGACGATGATCCGGTTCCGAGGGGAAGACAGACGACTATTTCCGACTCTGGGACAGGCTAAAACTGTTTTCCGCTGCCACTTAACGCGAAGCTACATATCTCAACACTGGGACAATAATAGTGCAGATCTTAATAACACTCTGACTAACCAATTTGCACGATTAAAACTTTACTGCAATGACGCTAAAACAGCTTTATTCAAATAATAATTTATTTTTTTTGATACTGTATTTTTAAGAAAAATCACTTGAATGACGTTACAAAAATGATTAAAGGAATCAATTAAAGCGGGGTCGCTAACAGATGAATGAGTTGGATGAATGGGCAGGTTGCGATGATGACCAAAAATTAATGCTAACTTGGGATGGGTGATCCGCATTTGATGGCTATGTTCAAAGTCCAACGCCAAAAGTAAGACAGTATAAATATTTTGAATCTTCTACTAATAAACAAAAAAATTAAAACCAACATTAATCGACCTTAAAACTTGCCAATTTAAACAAAGAGCTTTACTCTATTGGAGACTTAAAACTAATTTTCAAAACCCGCATAAAAAAAAACAAATTTCTTGAACTATCTACAACCAAGCAGCAATAAATACAAATTTACAGTAAACCCCAATAAGGTTAAATGAAAACAAATGACTTTGTGTACACCACTTGAATAATAATAAATATCGGCATGTTTGATACGAAAGGTTTCTTCGTCAGGATAATAAGATCATGAATAAGAATATGAAAGGTGATAAAAAATAATGATATAAGTGGTGTACATAAAGTTATTTGTTTTCATTTAATTAAAAATGACGCCACAAAGTGAATTTGCGAAGATTGAAGACCCAATCAGGTTTTTTAAACTACGACAATAGTCTAACTTAAGGTAAGGTCAAATGAAGATTATAAAAACACATCTACAATTACAAAATCGATTTTGACTCTCACGATAATTTATCAGGCCATATTTATAAAACATTCGTTTAGAAATATTTTATCTAGTTGCCCTGATAATACAACATGACGATACAACGAAAAATACGTTGTACCAACAATGTATACGTACGAAAAGTGTTCTAATAATTAATAATAATAATTTATTCTTACATTTTCCCGACAATAAACATTTAAACCTGTTAATTTGTTAATTTGTTTGTAAGAACTTCAGTCCCGTTTTTAACCGTTTTACGAATAAAATGATCGTATTTTGAATAACATTTTTCTCCGTGTAGGTAGATACTTACCTACTAACATCTTTTATGAAATTCATATCGAAAATTAATCTAAAACATTGATTTGGCAGCATTTCTACAAGAAAGTTTGAAACTCTCACAGTTTTTAATCAATTATCTAATTTAAAACCTCATTAAACAGAAAATGTATAGCGTAATTCGATAAATACTGGTTGATTACGTAAGATATTAAGAAGTAAATCAGTTATGAAGTTTCTTTGATCCGTCCACGTCCATTGATCGAGATTCATGGGAGGTGAGGGAGGGGAGACGGGGGAGAAAAATCGTGTAACGCATTATCTAACACTCGTTTAGTTCTACACCATTGGTCTAAGTCTAAATTACCGTTCTCTGGGACTGAAATATCAATCAGCACACACACACGAACAACATACTACTAAGCTAGATGTGTGCGCAGCTAAACACTCGTAAAACTGTAGGAAATGAGCCAGAAACAACACTCACACACTCAACACTTAACTATAAAGCTGAGATGATGCCATACATTCAAATCACATTCATAAGCTTAGCTACTAGAAAATGCACACAAGCTTAAGTCAGGTATCTATCCATGTATCCATACATAAATACATAAACAAATATTTTTAAAAATCTGGACGTCTGGAACAACAATCATGAAAATGCTTAAAGTCGTGAAGTAAATTTAAAAATGATCGAATAAAGCTGGTTAAGAACTTTTTACTAATTTAATTTACATTACCAGCGTTTTAACTCGCTTCTTCCAGCTCGTAAACTCGTAGAGTGGGTAGCGTCTCACACACACAGCGAGATGCATTCATGAAGATTTTATGAATGAATTCTCAGGAGGACCGGTTGTAGTAAGCCGGCCGATCTCCGGGAGTAATCAAGTGTAACACTCGAATTATAGGTGTCAAGATGGCTCAGATCGTGAATACTGAACACACGGCGGACATGATGGATTATCCGGCGCAGATGGAGAGGCTGCGATTCAGAAGCTCGCGTGAAAGGATGCTTTAATGGAATGCAAATTAAAAATAATACTTCATACTTCGAGATTGAAAATCAATCAAAAAATATTTTTGGTGAATATTTCTACACCGTAGTTACTTATGATAAAAACTGCTTTATAATTATGACATTCGTGGTTCAGTGATTTCAGTCCTTGGCTATGAAATAGGAGGTCGCGGGTTCAAATACCAGCGTTCGCAAGTAAATTTTATGTGATTAATTTGTGTTATTTCAGATATTACCTAATTTTTGTTTCTATCTTCAGCCTAGTAACATACCCCAATTGGGGATGCCATAGTCTCACTGGCTCAAGAAGGTTAGTAGCAGTAGGAACACTCGTGTACGGTACCTATACACAAGAAAAATAAGCGTCATCATGCATGATAACTCCAAGTTTAAACCTGACCCTGTGACCTGTAACATTGCACGGAGAAAAATGTTATTCTAAAATACGATCATTTTATTCGTAAAAACGGTTAAAAACGGGACTGAAGTTCTTACGAACAAATTAACAGTCTTTCAATGTTTATTGGCGGGAAAATGTAAGACTAATTTGTTGGTATACGCACGAAATTGTTATTCAATGTTCCCGCCATTTAACCCTGTTAATTTGTTCGTAAGAACTTCAGTCACGTTTTTAACCATTTTTACGAATAAAATGATCGTATTTTAAAATAACATTTTTCTCCGTGGTGTAAAGCTCTGATATATAGAAAAAGCTGTTTGAAACTGTCAAAATGCTTTGTGAAAATTACATAGAGCTCAAGAATTCACAATAAATTGTAGGTACCTCCCTTGAGGTCTACAAATTATCCAATTATTATTAATATTACTACTATTACTTACCTACATGAACAATTTTCCACAAAAATATGATAACATATTATAATAAGTTAACATATTATGATAAGTTACTAGGTACTATATTATATTAAGAAACTATATTATAATAAGAAACTATATTATAATAACTTACTATATCTGCTTACAACAACTAGTAGATTTCTTCTAGCTTCGCAGTAGTTTCATTTAAAATAAATAATATCAAGTATTTTGTTTATCTTTTGGAAGAAATAGATATGGAACTGAATTGGAAGTTACTGACTGGATATATGGAAGACATTGGAATGATGAAAATGACTTTGGGAACTGAAAACAGTTGGGTTGACCTAAAAAAACCACACACAAAGAGGAATGCTAATTCAATGAGGCGAGAGCTCACCGTTTAAGAATTGATTTCGTACACAGATTTTATCAATTATAATTATTGCAATAAAAAAAAATTGACTAATAAAATTTTTGCTCGGAATATGGGAGATACAATATAAATTATTATTATTTTTAATTTTTTTTATTATTTATTAACCAAAAATACATTTTAAGTACATTTTTTTAGGTATATGCCACCTCAATAGGCTGAGCCTGTTCCGAGGATAAATAATTGATTAAAATTGACTTACAATACATTTTTGTAACGGGAAGCGTCTAAATTAAACACACAACAAAAGAGCAATATATTTTTATTTGTATTAACAAATTACTAATTACAGTTACAGAGTATACACTTGATGTGTAGAATTCTGTATTCTGTGGAGATGTAGCGAGAAACAAGATGGATATGAAATTATTATTGATTCTCTCTATAATCGATTAATGCCCATCGACCAGCAGAACTAGCCGGACCGGATATTGGTTGATTGCATACTACACCGTAATACAATTTGCTGCTAAGATTATCTAATATTTAATTATGTTCAACGAGATTTATGCCATGTTCAATTAAATGTATGAGATTTGAAAACAAATACAATAATGGAATTCATACCATCCGAAATTCGAACAGTCGTGCGTAATGCTTTTTAAAAAAAATAGAAATTACAAAAAATTACCTTATAATTAGAAAGCAATAGAAAAAACTTAGATACTATATCATTTCTGGCAATAAATCAATAGTCAAAATAAAGCTTAAATACGGGGTTTTAAGGGACGTACTTGACTTATGTTAAACCTGACTGATTGGAGTAAAAAATGTTAATGAAATTTTGGTCTCCGGTGATATTTTTTATGTTTTTTTTTGTTTTTCAACAAAAAACATTAAAAAATCGGTAGGTATTGGATAGTTGAGGCGAGGTGAGGAGTTGGGCGGTTACTCTGCTGAGTGACCAGTAATGACATGTAGAAGTAATTTTAATTTGATTTTGAAAAAAAAAATTAAAGTTATTAAAAAAGTCACCAGAGACCAAAATTTTGTTTACATTTTTTATTCCAAATAACGTCAGGAGTCACTGGTTAAAGTGAGTCAAATACGCCCCTTAACATCCAGTATCCAATATTTTTGCATTTCGTTCCATAGTAGAAGATGTTTTTTTTTACATTAGCGCCCTTTGTTCACGCAGCTACTTAAAAGCGACTAAATCGCCGCTAACCGCTACCAGTCCATACTTTTTTGTTAGTGCAGCGCGTAGCGGCGTTTCCAAACACCAATAATAGTATGGAAGGTACAGACGAGCGGCGATCGCGTCGCTTGAAAGTAGCTTCATGGAAGAACGGCGTAACTTCACACAGGATGCCTTGATGAAAATAAAACTAAGATACTGTCTGCGGAGAGATCACTATTCAGAAACGAAGTAGCTTGAACGTAGCTTTGAAATGTTTTGTTTAGTGACTATGTCTGAATAGCCAGATACTTCCCAACCTTCTCCTTTTCCTACTCGTTATTATCCCTCACTTTCTTAGAATCACTAAATTCCAAAAATAGTCAGTCAAAGTAAAGCATGACCTTGCCAAACTCTGAAGTATAGTAATGTTAATCAATCACTGTTCGTAAACCAAAATTAAGCTACTACATCGTGTATTCCTAATCTGCACATATTCAGTCACGTTTTCCATCAAACGATATATTTCGATACGCCTGAACAAATTTCTATCCATAATAATATGTATCAACGATAAATAAAAAACTAAGCCATGAGAATATCACTTAAGAAACCATTTTAGAGGGCCACATAGGTCTTATCGTTATTTCAAGATACAAATTTACATAATATTAATGGTTAATATCCATAAATAACTTGTAAATATTCATTTACCACACACAAACGTCTCATTCCTTGTGATTCTGAGGTGAAAATAAGAAACCTATAAATGAATACCGCGAGATCCACTGTATAATTTTATTACCCTGGCTACTTCAGAATCAGTAAAGCTTCACAAATTAAGAATATAATCAATTTGTATGCATATATACCGTGAGATGAATGAATTGGAGGATTTTCTGAGATCGAGATTCGTTTAGTTATGAGATGAGATAACCAAAAGTTGGCGTTAAACAGAACTGAACCGAACAAACTCGTTTCTGCTAATAATCAATTCTGGTTGATCATGCCGCATCCCTATTAAATGTGTTAATAATTGGCTATATTTGCAAAACTATCGAAACACGTTTTATTATTCAGTATCTACCTATGCACCTTTTTATAAAACCGTGACCAAAAAAACTTCGTAGACATTTAAATTATTATTATTTTAACGAAAGTTACAAAAGTCAGCTTTTCACTAACGCCGTTCTTCCACGTAGCTAGCTATTCACAAGCGACGCTACCGCTACCTGTCAAACAAATTTTCTAGTGTAGCACCTAGCGGCGTTTTCAAACACTAATAATAGTATGGAAAACACAGACGAGCGGCGATCGCGTCGCTTGAAGGTAGCTCCATGGAAGAACGGCGTAAGGCCTCACGGAATCACAACTAGAAATCGGGTTCGAAAACCAAATTAAAAGGGTTCTAAAAAATATTAGTAGTAGATGCAATTGGACCTGGTTCTAGAATGGAAGACCATAATGTAGTAGATGGAATTGGACCTGGTTCTAGAATGGAATAAAAAATATAATGTAGTAGATGCAATTGGACCTGGTTCTAGAATGGAAGATACTCTCAGCACTCGACCAACCTTGCAGAATCGCTAACGTTCCTTGATATGTCTTCATCTTTGTTTGGCTACTAGATCTGAACAGCAAGGTGCTTCCCAACATAAATATTTCCTTTCGCCCTCCTCCACAACACTTCCACCATTCTCACAGCATTCCCCGAATGGGAGAGCCATATTTCTACTATCTCCGGTCTGTGCGGTATTTCATAAAAAGATAAGAAAAACACAGATGACGATCCTTAAAAGCATTGAAATAATTTTATTTGTAACAAAGTGTTACGCAATATACAATCAATACATTATAAACTGCATTTTTTTCTATTTTTTTTTTTGTTTATTGCGATTTACATAATCAATACATTATAAACTGCATTTTTTTTTGTTTATTGCGATATTTATGCTCATTTAGATGTTCTTTGTAGTTAATAAATAATTTTAAAATAATAAACATGTAAATAAATAAATAAAAGAAATGAATTATTGTATAATAATGGCAACTTGGTATTCCGTTGTTAAAACTTTAAGCTAAGGCGGCAATGCAGTTAATTATCGGGAATGCGCGCAGGAAGTATTGCCGGGGCAAAAAGTGCGCAAATAAGAAAGATGGAGCCTGACCACTTACGGTCAGAGAGAGCTGCAGGATGTAGTTAATCTCTGTACCTTTACGCCGTAATACCGTAGCCCGGAGTGCCCTAGTCACTAGGCATGCCGCCTGCTACATTGATACTTGCTACCTATCGCCTGAAACTAATGCTGAAGGATCTCTACGAGAATTGTAAGGACTAATAAGACAAGCAATAAGTACCATATGTACTGTCATAATCTGGCACAAAATAATGCATGTTATGCTGCAAATAAATAAAATGAGAGTTGATGCCTGAAGCTACGGGGAATCTCGTAAAAAAAGGAAACTATAAACGAAATGTCAATCGTGGGCGAATATCAAAAGTAAAAAAATTATGATTATTTTAATTAATTAATAATATAAATAATGTTAATTAATTCAAATGCGGTTGTAACATTTTCCCATGTGACGATTGACACAGTTTTGACAGACTGAAATGTATTTTGCATTAAAAATAACAAAAGTTGAATCAGTTGATTGAAAACTGAGGATATGAAAATAATATATGGTCAGAACACGGGATGTGAAAGCTAATGCAAAACTTACAACACCAAAAATGGAAAAGATACGAGAATTCTCTTTTTAAAATGACTGAAAAAACCGTTCTTGTAACCGAGAAACTTAATGCAGTGCTTATATAAAAAAATGTTTAACGTTTTCAAAATGGCAGTAAGTGCACTTCTAAACACTGACCACAAGTACTTGATGCATCTCAGAATTCCGACTACCATTTTGTTTGCTTTCAATAGGGAATACCTGATTTATAAGGAGCCATAATACGACTTTTATTTTAAAACACACAATACACCTTTGAAGGGCGAGCCTGGGCAAAGTGTGGCGGACAAAACGTCGTAAGTATCACTGAAACGAATAGCGTTTAGTTCGCGGGACCGAGGTTGCCAGCCCCATTATTAGGCACCGCCAACTCTTAGGCCTGTGGGATATTCTTTTGTAAATCGTTGGCCTTTTTACCTTTTTATCTTTTTCCCTTTTACAAGTTCTTCCAGACAGCCTGTCGCCAGAATTTAGGCACAAGCAAACCATTGAAACCATTTGAACGGAGTCTTTTCAACAATTTAGGAATAATGGAAGGAAACTCAATAAATTGAAGCACTAGGACCAAGCAAACCAGATAATCTTTGAGTGTCACACACTACCACTCTCGAACGGGGAGTTCGGGACTTATGAAATTTGCAGACCTTTTAAGTCTGGAGTTTCTAAGTAAACACAACACTTTAAACTCGAAAAATTATCAAATGTTTATCAATTTAACTTTTTTCATACTTGTCGATATTTTTAAAGAAAATTGTACTGTAAAGTACTTAAGTAACTGGTCTAACTGATAGTTAACAAAGCACTCTTCTTAGGGTGAATTGTCTATTTAAAAAAAAACTGATAGTCATTAGTAGTAGGTATTATTTATTAGTTGTGATAAATTGCTAAAAATGGGAAAGTAACACAAAACTTAGCAAAATCATATCGCTTAAAAATTAACATACAACCTAGGGCTGAAAATTATCTCATACGAAAGTAACTGGCATATAAAAATTACTAAGTACCTATATTTTTGTTTTCACAAAATAGTAGTAAGATGAAAGTAGTGATAGTGTCGCCCTAAATACAAACGATGAATGGACGAGATTCATGAATGGGGACGAATAGCACGAAGATTGTTTCCCTTCATTTTACTATATTGCACTTGCAGTAACAATGCACCGAGCCGAACAATTGCGCTGCGGGGAACTAAGGCATTGTTCAAGGACCCTGGCGAATTCGCAATGTCAAAGAATGATTTTTTTCCCTTTCAGGGGGATCCCGTTTCAAAGGAAGATACAAATTCCTGGGGACAATAATAGTAATAATAATAGTACCTGTGATGTCCTTTAAAGGAATTGTCAGGATCCTGGATTCGGGATCGATGGAATGGAAATGTGATCAGCGCAGGTTGGACGCCTCTAGTATCTTGAATACATTACACGTAAGATTTATCCCGATTGTTGTACAATATGTTTGTTTACGAGGGAGTTTTCCGAGTGAAAGATTTCTAAGGATGGTCTGTACTTAGTCAGGAAATGAAATTTGAAACCTTTGTTTGCAAAGTTTATGGACACGTACGTATCAATGTCCGTCATATCAAACAGCGATCATTGAAGAGAAAGCTGATATTTTGAATGTTGGAGCTTTATTTTCTTAAAATTCTCAATCTTTAATTTTAAACTGTTCACAATTTGGAAGTTAAAAAAAACAAACATTTACTCTCATGATTTGTTCTCACATATTTAATCACTACCAATATGTTCATCGTAACTGAGTTGTAAGATTACATTAGTTTGGATTGATTTTTCAGAGAGAAGCTATTATATTCTTGTTTGAGTAATTGCGCAGCTGACCTGATGTGATTTTTTACGAACATAATTGCAATGTAAATGTATGTATAAATAATTATTATTGATGGTCCAGTACTTAAGTCTTTGAAATTTCATTTAGTCGCAGGCAGTAATTTGGCGATCAAACCAAACAATTAGTTTATGGCCGTATCAATGTTTTCAGGTGTTCCCGAAAACGTACTGCAAAGTGCAAGTGCTCGCGGGGTGCAAAGATGATATGGAAATGATCCATGCAGTGTCCCTATTACCTGCAAATTTGCATGAGAAATGACTGCAATCTGTAGCCGGGGCCGCTGCAGGCTTAAGGATGCAACTACTTTGCGCAGAATTTGGCAAATTATCACTTTGCAAAGCAATTTCTCGCTGAATCTTCGCGCCCGATTCACCAAACTGGGGGTGTGGTTGTAGAAAAGGACGAATATGAGATAAGTACACAATGAGGAGAGAAGGAAGCACAGGTATCTTATACTGGCAACGATCAACATTGCAGGGACGTGCAGCAAAGTTACGTAACGATTTACTTTGATTGTATTACAAACATTATTTTTCATAATTTAATGTTTATCATTATATTCTGGTTCTGTGTTTTCTCCTCAATAAAAAATAATGAAAATCACCTTAAAGGTGCTGTACAACGAATTGTTATATTTACTGACTCGATTTATAGAATTTGTCTTTAGCGTTATCTGTATCAGCACTTAGCTGAATCTTGGAAATTATAGTAGCGTAGGTAATGTCCAAATAGTTTTACAGATTCGTCTTACTGTATTGTTTTAGTTTCCATTTTATTTTATATTACTGATACATGTTTTAATAATATTGTTTCATATTTAGTTTATTAGTTTTACATTACTTCATGCTTTAAAACCAATTTATATAATTTTGGATAAATAAAATAAATAATAAAAATAAAACAAAAAACAAGAGAAAGTTATTTATCAAATATTCATCATCACAATTGGCGCTACAACCCTTGGCCTCCTCGAGAGTTTTCCTCCACTCATCTCTGTTTTGTACTAGTTCTCTCCAGTTTGGAATTTCCAAGGTACGTAGGTCTTTCAGAAAGTTGTCGTTCCATCTTAATTTTGGTCTTCCCAGGCTCCTTCGCCCTTCAGGTCTAGATTTTAGCGGGGACTTTGGTGCTTGATGCTCTGTCATCTTTCCACATGACCCTGCCCACGAAGTCTTCCCAACTTTATAAATTGTGTCACTTTTGGTTTCTTAAACAGAGTGTAGAGCTCATCGTTGTAACAAGGTCTACGCCAAATCCATTTTCTAGAATCGGTCCAAAGATACGCCTTAAAATTTTTCTTTCAAAAATGTCCAGTGCTCGCTCATTCCTCTTAGTAAGTACCCATGTCTCAGCTGCAAATTTATCAAATATTACACTACCATTATTGGGATTTGAAATTCGCTTTCCGCAATCCCACGGGATTTCAGCAATATTCCATCCCGTGGATTTGCGGGACTCTCAGGTATTGGGATTGATAAAAAATATTTATTTTACCCCAAAAACACGCTGTTCACATAAAGAAGCGGTGTTCTATTTTGACAATGTAAGAGGATCTGAACTCCATGTAAGGAAGAAAGTATAGAGCCAAACCTTCAACTCGAAAACTTTAAGGCCTGGAATTGACTTTGAAGAAAAAGTAGGAGGGAGATGTGTTCAGTTAGCACACATTTTTTTTATGAAAGTCCTACCAACTAGCAGAGAGAGGGCTTTCCGTTGTTGGGCTGCAATGCACTAATAATATCAGTTCACTATGGGTGGGAGCACTCTATTTTTACGATCTTAATTTTTATCAAAGTCTTAAAATTCTTATTATGTTATCTACCAAAGATGATAGATACGAAAGTCCTCTAAAATTACATACTATGTTACCTTTTTCAATGCCATTTTTTAATAATAAACTAGAATCAAATTAATTTCAATTGAAATATCGATTAATTTAAAAAAAAACCGCAATTTTCGTGGAATCCCACGGATTTATAAATACTATCCCGGAATCCCGGGGGATTTAAAAAAAAAACGGGATTTGCAAACTTCTACCATAATATTATTTCATAATATTAGATGTTTACATTTTAAACCTGTGTACTCATAACTTCTGATAATCTGTTGATGCATGCAACAAATTTGTAGATTTACAGAACAATACTGTATCTACGTTGAGACATTATTTTACCAATAAATAATAAACATAATTAATAAAAATAATAATAATTAGATAATTTATAGAGCGCCGTTTTTGTTATAAATTGTCTAAAGGGAGCTAAGTACCTACAGCTTGAAAAATTTTCTGGTACTTTTTATTGGTAAACGTCGGTAAACGCTAATATCCTCGATGTTATTTATTGTGCAGTGATTAGGGATCGGAAAAAATTTCCACGGGCATTTTGGCTAAATAAGATGTTGCGGATGACCGAAGGCGAGAATGCTGAACATAATGACTTGGGCTGGTTTCATGCGCAAACTGCTCATTTTGGTCGTAAACTGACATGGTTTTAGTTCATTTTGACATGAAATTTAGGCAAACTCAGTAATAACAATCCTACAGTTAAAAAAAACTTTCTTTGGTGGTGAAAAATAACAAAATAAAGGTACTATAATATATTTACAAACTCAATTTTTAATGAGAGGCATAATCTAAACATCGATTATGAAATTAAATTGATTGAATTAAATCTGACGAATTAGCAATCGAAATATAATAAGTATACTTATATGTTACGTGACATTTCATCAGCAAAAATTAGAAATAAAACGATAGCAGAATCACTTGAAAACGACATTTAGTTAATTGTTTTTAGGAGGGGAAATGCAATCGATTGGTTATAATTGTTATAAAGGATGTTTGGAAATGGATAATTCTGGGCCTAGCAGTTTGTAATGTTTGCATCTGCCATGTAGTTCATATTATATTTACTGAAGCAGTCATAGTTGCTAGTTTTCTTTTGCTATAGTCATAATCATAAACAATGCTATGGTTTCAGGGTGGCCACAAAAAACGGATTTCAAAATTCCCTGATAATTCCAGGTTTTCCAGGGCAGTTTCCACATTTTTCCCTGATATGTTTAATTTGATATAAGGGAATATCGTTCGTTAGATAAATAATAAAGGGAATTCCTTCATCTATAGCATTTATTATTTCTTTGCATCACAATAATCTATTAAACCACTGGAGCCTTTTTTGGCTTATAGATGCGCCATTTTATTTGTCTAGGATTGCTTTCAAGATAAAAAAGCCAATTATATCTTTATTCAGCAATTTTTTTTTAAAAATATTTGTAGCTCCCTCTTGTTATTTTGGTCTTAAAATGAATATTATAACTATAGATGTTGCAAATCTGAACTTCGTAGACTACTTTAGAAATATTTTTTTAAATATTTTTTTCGCGCCAAATTTCTGATTAGCTGTTTACGGTTAAAATTAAGGCGCTCCGCAAACTAAAACCGGCTGGTTTCTATGTCTTGATTGGTCAAAAAGCTTGTTTAACCATAGACGAAGAACTATCAGCTGACAGCTGGCAACTAGCAACGGCCGGCCACGGCAATCAGTACTAGCAGTGCCCGTCGCGAGTCACCGCTTGCGTTACCATTGACAACAGGTTTTTGAGTGATTGTGCAATGCAGGCAACTAATTGGTTAAAGCACTAAGAGATTTGACGTTTGAATGTGGATGGAGCAAAAAGTGCTCGGTTTGTCAGAAACGACATGTCACACGACTAACCTTAGAAAATTCTTAAAAACAAATCTTAATTCTTGATTCAAATATGATGTTTGAATGTGGATGAAGCAATAAGTGCAAAAACCCACAATTTGGTAGGCGGGTATGGGTACCGCAATCCCGAGAACCATTTATTGTATAACCAACACCTCTGCCACAGGTCATTCCAAGTGGTTCGATATGTTTGGTGACTTAGCAGGAGTGCCCGGGTTCATGGAGTGAGGTTCGTCCGGGTCTTGGGTCTATTGCGACCGTAATTGGTGTCCGACCCTTTTGTTATAACATTGCTAGCTTTTTCTTTACAGATTTCGAACCTACGGGAAAAGTATAGGGGAAAAACCAAGGCGGGTGATTTTTGACATGATTGTGTTGTAAGGGCTATTAATGAAAATAATAATAATAAATACCCACCTATCTAATTTGTCTTTGTCGGCATTTCTTTTGTTACACACGCCACAAATAAAAATAATAAACAACTTTGGGACTTCACAAATCTAAAATAACGAATTTTGTTTAATTTTTGGAATTCCCTGATATTCTAAAAATATTTTGAAATTCCCTGACATTTCCCTGATAATTCCAGGTTTTCCAGGTATTCCAGGTTCTGTGGCCACCCTGAGTTACAATCAATGTTTTATTTATCAATAGTGTCCAGGTTTAGTCAGGTTTTGTTATTGTAATAAATAATGCTATAGTTACAATCAAGGGTGTCCATCTTAGACACCAATCTAAATTTAATTTGTTACTTTTGTTTATTTATTTACTAATTTTCAACGCCCTAGTGGGCTTTTACATGATGAGTGTATGATACAGTATTATATAATACAATATGTAGGTATTTAAAATAAAAAAAGATAAACTTATAGAAATGATCATTATAAAAATGTAAGGTATAAAGTTAAATTTAAATAATAAAAAAATAAAAAATAAAAAGAGACCAGTTTTTAAATTGCAGATGGCATAAAAATAATAATATAGTTTGAGAAACTTATAGGTGAATAATACATGACAATGTTCACAAAAACAGAAAAGAAGATAGAGTAGGTTTTTACATTGTAGATAAATAGAAAGAATACATAAAAATATCATTCAGGTATCTCTTCAATAATAATGGTAAGCTTATATTAAACATATCGAAAAGAAAGCTCATTCGGTTTAACGCCACGGTCTGAAAATATTTAATAAGGTGTCATAAATAATTGATGAAGAAGTCAGGTATCGGACTAGAACGAAAGCTCGAGTCGCGATCACACGCCATCTGCGTTGACAAGCGGCAAGTCGACTTTCTGAGCATTGGATTAAAACAAGCCAGATTTATAGCGCACTATCAATACAGGTGAGTGTATCCGGCGCAGGAACAGGTGACGCTCATTTTGTTAATTATTCAATGGTAACTGATAGCTAACACCGCTTACAGGGAATGCTAATGCGACTGGATAGATAAGACTCGGATGCCATAGTGGTAGATACTCTCAGTATGGCCCTGGTGAGATATCAACATTCAAAATCGAAATTTTAAATACGGTGCAATGTAGTCAAATGCATCTTGTGGTTGAACTGCAACAAACCTAACATTATATCGCATACGAATTTGTTTGGATGTAAAATATCACTAGACTGCATATATAGTATTGCAGAAAACCCTATTATTGTGAAAACATATATTTTATATTTTCCGCGTGCAAAGTGGTATCTTCTCCAAGCATAAACTTTCTAATTAAAGTGTGTTTATCGGAAGTTACCTGCGAGGTAAGTATGTTTCTGCGTGTATTTGTAAATAATAAACGTAGATGGGAGCCTAAGAATTCATAATAAATTGTAAAGCGCCCTTGAGGTGATTTCTCACAAAAACGGCGCTCTACAAATTAGCTAATTATTGTTTATATACCTTCCTAATGGTAGGTTCAGACTGGACGACGTACGTACGCATCGCTACTCAAACAATGCTTAGCAACTCATACATTTTCTATGAAAATGGCCACAGATATCGCACGTCGCGATGCGTGTGGCCAATGTGATTCTAAAACATAAATTTTCATTGAAAATCTATGGTTGCTAAGCAGTCCAGATATTGTTAGGCGTAGCGATGGGCACGTACGTCGACCCAGTCTGAATCTACCATTACACTGTGACAACATTATTACATGATTTTTTATACTGTTTTCTGTGATTTTTCGAATGTCACACATATCCCAAATTTCGAATTTTTTTGTTTTTTTTTGTGCCAGCGAGTATTCAAATCTATCTATTTTTTAAACAATAGGCACACATTTTAATAAAAACTCAACTTTCTAACCCATCGTGATTTTTTTTGCCATTGT
Organism: Limnephilus auricula; assembly: GCA_951813805.1. Lineage (NCBI taxonomy): Eukaryota > Metazoa > Arthropoda > Insecta > Trichoptera > Limnephilidae > Limnephilus > Limnephilus auricula. The sequence goes on from OX638404.1 coordinate 16,399,151, forward strand.
TTATTATTTTTTTTTATGATTACATTTTCCTGATAAACATGATTTTTATGAAAAAGAACCTTCACATTATTTTTCCTGAGCACCATTTAAGGGTTGATTGGTATATGCTTTCATTATCGCATTGGAAAAGGGCCACCGTTCAGAATCGTGTTTGGTGACCAAATATGAATAGCCGGGAACTTTCCAACCATCCACTACCCCATCACCTTCCCTTCCCCACTCTTTTCAGTCTCACAGCACATCTCAAACGGGGATGTCACAGTCCGAACTGTTGGGAGCAGTTCGAACGCTTGACGAAAAAAATGATTATAATAATTAACTATTAATGAAAAATTTCATAAAAGTGGGTTCTGCGCAGCACAAAGTAATTCAATGACTAACTTTCCACGGAAAAGTAATCAAACAGAAGCGGGTCCTGTCAATAGTGATAAAGTATTAATTCGAGCGTTATATTATTAAGTCATTATTTACATTTACATAATCATTGGCTTCCGTCCACCATATATGTTTAGTCTACGAAACAGTGGAATAACATCGGTAAAAATAATGAAGCCTCTATGGAACGCCTCTTTTGCGTATTACGTTAAAATAGTATGGGAAGCAGCTTAATAATGAAATTAAAGACGGTTTTTTTTCCAAAATTTTGCATATCTTTCTCATGTTTAAATGGCTATGGAGGATCTCTCCAACTCTTTCTGTACTAAATAATATATATATTTTTTAAATAAAACATAATACCTAACCTAACCTACCTTACTTTATCACAGCAGAAAATCCACGAATATTATTATTATCAAAAGAGGGTCAATAATTATGTGGGATCAACGTAATCTATCCACCGCACCCACACGGAGAAAAATGTTATTCTGAAATACGATCACTTTATTCGTAAAAACGGTTAAAAACGGGACTGAAGTTCTTACGAACAAATCAACAGTGTTTCAATGTTTATTGGCGGCCAAATGTAAGAATAATTTGTTGGTAGGTATACGTAATTTCGTACGTATACCAACAAATTATTCTTACATGTTCCCGTCAATAAACTTTGAAACCCTGTTAATTTGTTCGTAAGAACTTCATTCCCGTTTTTAACCGTTTTTACGAATAAAATGATCGTATTTTCGAATGACATTTTTCTCCGTGCACCGATGAATTCAGGAGCAAATATGCCTGAATTGCTAACGTCCGTATGAGAGAACCAGTCTATGATTTGTACCTATATCGATTGTCTTTATTGCTTTGAATAAGGTTTTTTTTTTTTTACAAAAGAAAATCATAAGTCTTTAATATTACATAATTCTTTGGCTAATTACAATAAAAATAGTTTTTTAACGAATCTACCCAATTCAATAAAGAAAAACATTTCTCGTGTTTGAATTGGGGAGTAGTGCCATTACAAAGGTAAGAGAAAAAATAAAAAAGAAGAAAAAAGAAAAAATTTGAGGTAACAAAATACATAAACTTATTTAGTCGTTTATTAACAGTTAAAAATACTTCAATTTAGAATATTCACAATATTTTGTCGATTATTTCAAAACTGAGTTGAAAATCAGAAAAAAAACTGTGCAAATATAGGTACGTCGAAACTCAACGTTAAACAGTTTTGCTTGTTTTATAGAATGTATAAAATATTTTAGTTTTATTAAATACTTTAGTTTTATAAGTTTTCTGTTTTAAAAAAATATTTATTGATTATTTAAACGCCCAGAGGGCTTTTAAAGTTTGCATCACATCTTCCAGAACTCATTCATCGCTCGTAATATCAAAGTTGTGAGAAACATAATAGTTGTAGCCCGACTTGAATGAATCTCGAATCAATGAACTCGCCCGAGGAAGATGTAACCCCTATAGTCCATAACAATAAATTAATATTTAATGAAACAACACATCAATAAAGTGATCAGATTGAAGTTTACTGCGGCGCACCTATTATTAAAAGCGATGTTTTAATTATAAACGTTCACAACCACAAACCAGAGAAATAAACAAAAAAATTTATAGATATTGAAACATCTTATACGTTAATATTATTTTGCAGTGTTTTTGACAAACATTGACGGCCGGCGTAGTCCAGCGGTAGGGCGTTAGACTCCCATTCCGAAGGCCGCGGGTTCGAACCCGGCGTGCGCAAATAAATTTTATTTTATTGATTTGTGTTATTTCACAATTAATTATTTAAAAAAATAATATATAATATATTTGCGGCACGTTCCACAGTGGAAAATACTCTTAGAATCGCCCTGGTGTAAGACCACCATTCAGAATTGAAACGTAGCTTGAAATGGCTTTAGACGTGTTTGGTGACAAGATCTGAATAGCCAGGTACTTCCCCACCTTCCTCTTCGAAAACGTTGCTTGAAATGGCTTTAGACGTGTTTAGTGACTAGATCTGAATAGCCAGGTACTTCCCCACCTTCCTCTTCCTCGTCTCCTTCCCTTCCCCACTTACCTTCAGCCTCATAACATACCCCAATTGGGGATGCCATAGTCTCACTGGCTTCAGACGGGAGCAGTTAGGACTATAAAAAATAAAAAAAATCATACCAACTCTTTTCTCATTTCCCCGGCATACGCGATGGATCGCCAGACCACACAGTGAAGCAGGCAATGTCTATGGAGCTTCATCGACAGTCGTAAGAGGAAGACCAAAGAACTCCTGGATGACTCAATGCTCCAAAATTCAACGGAGAAACGGCCTGGATGAAAGCGATATTCAGAACCGAAAAAGCTAAAACCTGAGAACGAGAAGAGCCGACCCCAACAGCCTATCTAAGCAATTAATTGGGACAGTGCAAGGAAGAAGAAAAAGAAGAAGCGTTGGATCAAGTTGGTTTTCGGAATCAAAGAAAATTAACTTACTTTTGTTGGGAAACATGATTACATCATTGATTTGCTAGGTTGCCTTGAGTTTGGTTTTTAAACAATCGAATCACACTACAATGCACATAACTATGATACATTGTGATATGTTTGAAATAAACGAAAAGTGGTAAATAAATTCGTCTATCGTAAATAATGTGGAATGGCTCAAATCGTAGCATCCTTTTCTGAAAGCTTTAATGGATCCTGTATGATGTACTAAGTAGTTATTTTAGCGTGAGAAAGATGAACAATAAATTAATTTAGGTGCTTTCAATAAAAAATAATGAAACTATATAATAATTACCCATTACGAGCTGGTACATAATAAAATAAAATTTACAAACTTAAAAGAGGGAAGAAGTATCTACATTATAATTATTTATCTATTACTTTACATAACTGGAAGAAGCAGCAACAAAGTTTCTCCCATTCCTGACAATCAATTATTTTGACAGATTTATATTTTAAGAGGGTATTACCAGAGAATACCGGAAATTAGTCCTTTTTAAATCGAATTCTAGACGTGTTGACACTTTTTTACAAAAAAAAAATTGGTTTTAAAAGGTAGTTATTTTATCTGGTATACGCAGTGTTAAAATTTTGAAGAACTAAGTTAATTTTTAATATACTATTTACCGTTGGTCGTTAAATAATCTAGTAAATACAGTTTTCAGATTTTTAATTTTAATTAAATTAAAATTATTAAAAAATAAATCCGAGAACGTTTTTTGTGACAAAAATACCTCAGTTTTTCTATTTAGGTCTTACAAAATAAAATATTTCAAATTGTTTTACACACTTATTTTGTTTAGACATTATTGAAAAATCATAAATACTTATGATCAAAAAATACTTACAAAAAATACACGATATTTAATAATTTATCATCGTGCGTTTTGAGCATTTTTATTGCTTACTTGAATGTTGTTACATGTATATAAAAGCAAGTTTTCAATGAAATAAATCGATATTAAAATTTTAATTAAAAAAAATTGATACGGGGAATAATCGATCTTTCTCATCGGAACCTCCCTGTACAGTTGCAAGCATGTTTAAACTTTTATTCTCAGCCGATGGTCAATCGCTCTTAACAGAAAGTATCAAATATTCCTACAAAATTGTAAATTGTAAATTGTTAATAATAAATTATTTACATATGATAAACCTACTAGCTTCTATGTTGAAATGCAAAAACGATCGATAGAAGCTCGAATATTTTTTTTTTGGTTTCCCCCGCATAGATTTATATATATTTTTATAAATACTATTTTAGAGGTTCCCACGGTGAAATAGCGGTAGTGGTGGGATTCATCTACATAATATTTCCGAATACAATAATTTCCTGCGCCCGCCCCACGCGAAACGGGTCTACCTACAACCAATACTAGTTATTTCGCATGATTAATACTCAATAACACTTATATTTTTTGCAGAATCAATAACTGGTAAAAAATGTATTTGCATATTCGTACAAGATGAAATAGTGATATTATTTATTTGGCGGCAGGAAGGTACAACGTACCTACAAGTAAATTTGTTAGTACCCACTTATATTAAAAAAATAGTAAGAATGAATGCGGATTTTTTTCTCTTTTTTCATTTAATCATGAGCAATCATTATAATGTCGATAGGAAAGTACTTCATTATTTTATAATAAAAACAAACTTGATTTGAAATAATAATAATAATTATTGAAATAACTGGTTTGATGTGTGAACCGGATGACTTAAATTGACTTGACCATTGAAAATAATAACGAAATGTGCAATATTTTGAAGAAAATTTTTCATTCACCAGGCTAAGTCCAAAATGAAGAAACCAATGGAAAAGGCAAGCGAATTGGCAAGAAAACTAAAAATTTGGTATGGCTATCACTCCAGTAGTACCATGGCCATCTGAACCAGATACTTTGGGAGAGATGGCCCGTTGAATTTTTTGAATTGTCTAATTTTGTTCACCATTCATCTCTACTGATAAATGTACAACTACTACTGAAGAATTATGTTTAAAAATAAATAAAGTTTTAAATACAGTACGCAATGTCCTTTTATTAACTACAACAAAATATATATTTTAAATCCCGTAAAAACCATGGCCAACACCTCCTGACTTACTGTAATATTATTTACAATTAAACAAAAAATATACCAAAAATTTTTCATAGAACTGGACAAAAGTTATAATACATAATTTACATATGTATCAATCTATTATTTGATTTTCAGACAGAATAAAAAAAAAAAATTAAAGCAAAAATGATACCTAAAAATTGAAGATTTTGACGAGGTATTTTTTTTTTTCATTTTATTAAGATGGTGTCTATGAGATTGACAATTACACACCTCGTAAAAATTTTAATAAAATTAATTTTATTGAAGAAGAATCTAATACTAAAAAAATCTAAACAAAAGATGAAACAGAACAAAACACAGAAAAATAAATATATAACGATCGCAACAGGGATGTGAACTCACATGGGCAAACCATGGGTTTTACAAAAACTATTCCAATAAAAATTGAAAATGAATTTCCTTTTAAAATACAATCTGCATAAATTGAACCATCAAATAAATAAAGTTTATTAGATGCTGGCTATAAACAACATGGTTGCAAACCAAGCACATGGAAATATAAAAGCTCCATCATAAATAATGCGCAAAAACAAGGTCTGAGACAAATTTGACATAACGTTCCGGGATAAATCAAACTCTCGATTAGGGAGGTTGGTACTTTAAATTGCTTTCATGAGATAAATAATAAAATATAACAAATCTCACACGAAACAGAAGCCATTGAGGATATTTCGCAGTAGAGACCGGACACGGTAATGGTGTTTTTTTCCTTATTCTACATTAGTATTGCAACAGGGTAGGAAGCAGAGATTTGATGAAAGAGTGCTTATTCAAGATAGCCGCTTGACAGCTTCCAAATATTCTAGACGTGTATAGGAAAATCTGATTGACTGACGCTCTTAAAACTCTCCCGTGGTGAGTTATGGCGTTGTGAAAATTATAAAAAAATATATTTTTCTATGAATTTCTAGGTCAAACACATCCTTTCTTTTGTCATGATTTATTAAAAAAAATACTGTCAAAGAAATACAAGACGCCATAATGCTTCTTTAATCTAAATATGGAAATAAGCAGGATAGTAAATCCAGTAAACATATTATAAAATCATGAACAATAACCGAAAGCACCAAAAATCAAGATATAGTTTATAACAAAATAATAAAAATATCCATTATTTTTAATTGATGAACTAATGTTTAAGACAAGATTTTATGCATGGCACAAAGCGTAACAATTATTATAAGCAATAATTATCAGCCTGCAATTTGCAGGTGGAAAAAAATGTAATGAGCGGTAGTTGTTGAATGAAACACTAGTATATATTGAATCATTTGGCTGGTAAGAGGTAACCCGCCGTAACTCAGTGGATTGAGCACCTGACCGGACATCAGAAGGGCGCGGGTTCGAGTCCCGTCGGCGGCACGTATCTTTTCTCGGAAGATTGTTTCAATGTGGATGAGTGTTTCAGGCTGATAATTATTGCTTATAATAATTGATAAAAATATCCGTTTTTTTTACGCAGGTATCCAAGGACAACCATTGAATAAATGAAAAAAGACAATGGTGAAATAAAGACCTAATGAATCACGGATGCTCATTATTCCTAGTTCCTAAAATCGCCCGAAAATGTGTGAAATAAATTATATTAGACACATTTCCTAGGAAATCTATACATTTCATAAACAGCAATCGAAAATATAAAACATTTAATAATAATATAACTATAAAGGGGCACTTTCTTTTGTATCACAAATCATGTTACTCCTGGCGTAGCCGCTAAACTACTTGAAAACTGGGATGTTTTTCTTGCCTTGATGTGAGCAGGCGCTATAAAGGGGGCACTTTTTTTGTATCACAAACCATGTTAGTTACTTAAATAACAGACTGATTACTTACCAAATGAAAGTTTAACTTTATAAGAATATAACAAATAAAACAACGCGTTTTATTACAGAAAGCATTGTTTTTATACATTTCCTAATACAATATTGGAATTATATACAATTCCTAGGAAATGTATACATTTCCCAAGATATGTACCTACGTATTAAATAATTTTTAAAACATTATTTTATACATTTCCTAAATAGCTTCGGAATTGTATACATTTCCTAGGAGTTGTATACAATTCCTAGATTTCATATATTTCCCGTACTACTGATTTAAAATAAATTTTAAACAAGATATATTTTCAAACAATTTAACAAAACTTACGTCTACATTGGTAGGTGGAGACAAAAGAAACAAATTCTAGAAAAGATATTGCATTTGGTTCAGTTTCTATATTCTAACACAACACATCCTCTCAATGATTTCATCACTCCTCTTCTCCAGCTTAAAGTTAGGTTGGTTGGTTGGTAGGAGTATATTGTATCCAACGTGTCGAGAGTTTGCATTTTTATTTAAGATTTGATTATTTTTATCTGCCGGTGAATTCAGGTAGCTTAATGCCGTATCATTAATATTCACTTCGTGTTGGATTAATCTCCGCCTTGTAATGGCTGTATGTGCGCATGTGTTGAAGGGCGGAGGCGCCTGTTGTGGGCTCAGCCAACTACATTATGGGGATTCTAGAATTTTCATTGAAAAATTATGATTAACGGGCCGCTCGGCCAATTTCTACCGATTTCTTACATGTTTTCCATAAACGTTTGAAGTTTTTAGGTTCTTAAAAAAATATATATTATTCTTTAAGATAGTATCTACACATTCCTCGATATAAATAAATCGCTAAGTATGCTGCGAAAATTATTATTTACACGTTTGTTTCTGTTATTTTACAAGTTATATGTATGAAATTATTCACAATGTTTCATTAAATGCTACTTGACATAGCCCCCGCGAGATTTTTGCTCTTTTTCAAACGAGTCGTCTTTTATTAAACATTTTCACAATTTTCTCATGAATTTTATGGTTTTTAATGTTAACGCGTTCGCTCCTTCGTTCGTATTGTCGTATCTCTCCATCTTCTTCTTTTTGAGCGGGGTAGCGCGCCCTTAATGTGCAAACATTTGTATGTTTGAATGTTGGGTAAATTGCGCAAATCTGATAAGATAATGTAATTGAAAAGCATGTAGATTTATTGTACGTATATTATTATTATTATATTACTTTATATTTTATTTATTATTACAGAAATTGATTGAATTCAGAGAATCTGATAGATAAAGAAAGACACAAATCACGGAATCTGAATGGGACTATATACAGCAACAAAAATCACATTTATTCCATGTTGTTGTAGAAAAAATGGTTCTTATACTCGCAGGACTCCAAAATAATATATGTGCAGGTATTCAGGCTTTTCTAGATTGAAAATATTATGTTTTCCAATCATAAATGCCAATTACAAATCAAAAACTCTATTAAAAATTGTCACTAAAAAAACACGAATTGCTCATTTTGATGTAATAAAGAAAACATGGGTAAAAAGCTTATAATTTTTGAAAGTGAACATTTATGAAAATATGATTTAATTCATGAACACTGTTTTTTTCTGGCAGTAACCGGAGCTTTCCATCCGACGAAAATAAGGATGTAGATACCTACGTGTTTTTTACACCCAGTCAAATCATAAATATTTCTGCATTTATCTTGGCAGCGGCTTTTAAATTCATTTTTTATTTGACAACTACAGTCAGCTTCAATAATTACTACACCAACAACCCTGAAAACACTTCAACGGAAAACCTACTTAAAAAAAAAAGTTTTTGAGAGTGTTCGGCGATCAGGCATTGATAAAGGTGATTGTCGATCTGATATCTGTTCAAATCTGAATTTAAGTTATTGATAGAAGCTCTCTGAGATTTGATATAAATCGATTCACAGTCTAACATAAGCTTGCGAACTCAATTTAGATTCACGTCAGATGTTATTAATGAAGGCACGTCTAGATTCTGTATTGTTGAGATTGATTTGATCATCGACATGCTCGCGGTAATGAAATTTTATATGACGATACATTAAATTTATCTTTAGCAAGTAGTTGAAAATAATAATACTCGCCCAGCAGAAGTTTACCAGCCTATTCGAGATCGTAAACTTTTCTCGGGATCTCCCCCTTCATTTATACCTTACCACACTTCTCCTTGAATAGCGTTTTTAATAGATATTAAAAAAATAATACGTCTTACAGCCAAGAAGTAGGTATAAGGGGTGACTGGTACTTGATACGAAGTAATTCATAGTGAAACTGTAAACCAAGGCTGCCCAACCCCAGGTCCGCGGGACACAATGTGGCCCGCGAACGAACTTTATATGGCCCGCGTGAGCAAGTTTAAAATTTTATTGAAGTTTTTGTAAAACCCTTTCACAATCAGTTTTGACTAAAATATAATAAATGAATAAGTTTGTAAATAATCAATTCCAAGTATAACATACAATTTTGTGTGTAACAGAAATTACAGGACGACGGACTTCCTGTGGAATATAATAAAATGGCAAAAACTAAATAATTCATATCCTGAAAGTCTCTAGCCACCCCCTCCCCCCCTTAAATGACTAGTCAATTCGTATGTTGTTTCATGTCTAGATTATTGCAACGGAATATATGCAAGTCTCCCAAAATAGTAAATCAACAAATTACAATCCGTTTTCAACGCTGCTCGGCGAGACTTATCACCGGCGTATCTAAATACTCTCATATTTCAGAGCATCTCAAAAATCTTCACTGGCTCAAATGTCCTGAAAAAATCCAGTTCAAGCTCTGCTGGAAGGAATTTCAGCTTAACGGAATGGCTCCGGCTTACTCATCGGAGCTGTGAATTCCTGAAAATTCCAATTCTCGACAATCAACCCTCAGGTCAGCAGCATCATCAGCTATCAGAAGGTTGAAGGAACCAATTAATTGAATTGATTAATTGATACTAACCACATGTTTAATAAAAATATTTTATCAATCCAAATAATCCATAAAAATAGAATAGGAATACGCCTGAATAATTTAGAAGCTTTAGAAATTTCAAAGTCAAAGAAAAAAATTTGTCAAATTTTAAAAAAACAGCTAGGATTAACCGACAGTCCGATTTAAATAGGTTTCCCTTAACCCCCACCCTTCCTTTACCCCGCCCCCTACCCCTCTTCCTTCCCCTCCACCAACCAGTCTATATGTTCTCTCTCTCTCCCATATGCTTGTCTCTCTACTTTTTTACCTGATATTGTTTCTCTGTATCATGATTTAGTTTGTATAGATATTATTGTCCCGGTGAAGGTTGAGTCCAACCAAAACCGGTCGACCAATATAAATCAAAATAAAGTAGTTTAAAACTAAGTATTTGTTTCATTTTTTAAATATTTTACATACTTTGTGGCACGGATAAATACATACATTTGTTTTAAATCACTTAAATCACAAACTAACTTATTTTTATGGTGTTTTAATTTTTTTTGGGCGTTTGTATTGTTTTCAATGTTCTCATATATTGCGTAAAGTATATTTTAATATAATTAGAATTTCTATTTTTGCTTCATTTTAACAATGGCTTAAAGATATTTTATAGCTTTGTAAAGAGTCCTGAGAATTGAGAAGTTCATTCACAAAAATAGCTAAAATTCTTTGTAATAATTCTTAAGAATCGATAATATTTCTAAATATAATAAAGCACGCACTAATCGTGATTTATTTTTGAGTTGTAACGCCGTGCTGCGCTTCCTCCTTCTTTCGCCAAGGATTCAGACATCGTTACGGTCGATCACCATCACCACTTTTTCCCTGATGACGAACACTATAACGCTGTCCGAAAAAGTTGTCTAAAAAGGGGGAGGCACATTAAGGCATAATACCCCAAAAATAAGTCACGATAATACTTGGAGTGAAAATCTAAAATCATACAATGAACCACTGTTTTCAGCGCAATGGCCAAATCCCTATATCCTCTGTGCCCAGAAGAAGTACGTTAAAAAACATGGCGTGATAGCTTTATAAGAAAAACCGGTCTAAAAGGATTCGTTGTACCGTTAAAAAGGACATGTATTCTTTTTTCTACCCCAAAAATGTAAGGACACGCCTCTGACATGACAGGACCAATGTAAAAAGGATCTCCAGATATGAATCTGTCAATGGGGTACCGTTAGTACTAATAACGTAACTGGTCAGACCAACCCCAAGAAGATAAAGGGTAGAATAAATTATCATCCAGAAGGGGTAGCACGTGTTATGTTCAACTAAAGGGTGCATGTGTGTGATTTAATGTAAAATAACGCGACTTTCATTGGACGATTAATTGAGAGGTAAGCAGGCTACATAATATTTAGAAATAAAAAAATGTATTTGACATACAGGATGTTAAAGGACTGACTTGTTACTTGACTTACTTTTTTAATTAATTGGAGTAAAAAATGTAAATAAAATTTTGGTCTCCTTGGTGATTTTTTTATGTTTTTTTGTAAACAAAATTTCGTCAAACAAAACAACAAGCTTTACACATTTCATCAATAGTCTAACTAACTGTCGAATACCTACTTATATTTTTGTGTTTGAAGTTGAACAACAAAAAAAACCCTAAAAAATATTGCAGGAGACCAATCTTTCATTAAAATGTTTTACTCCAAATATAATCAGAAATCATTTAGTTAAAGTAAGTAAAGTACGGTCCTTAACACCCTGTACAATATGATTGTACTTTTGAGTAGGTTCAAGTTGCATTAAGTACCTACCTAATAATTAAATTCCTAACGGTCGGAATTGACGTAGAACTAAGTAAAAGTATAAAATTTTGGCCTAGTATTAATTAAATTAAAAAAATTCCATAAAAATTTTCAAATTAAATGAAAATAATAAAAATTGTTTCAACAACTATTTAATTAAAAACGTATTTCAGAACGAAATTTTCCATAGCTGCCAATAATATGGAAAAAAAACATTAGTCGAAGATAATATTGTTAATTCTGAAATTTGAAATATGAAGTTGACAATTACGACAGTCTCATAATAGATCGCAGTAGCCCAATTGGTATAGGTGTATGTCCCGGTAAGACGTAAGGTTCTGGGTTCGAGTCCCAGTTGCGACCGTTATCTTTTATTATTTTTCTGTGTGTTGTTCATTTTCATATTTAAAAAAATTAGATTATTTTTGTTATCTTCTTCTTCAATGATATATTACATTTCAAAAGTTAAAAAGAGAGTTTTTCTTATAAAAATATAATAATTGATAGTCCTACCTATATCGAAATTGCTTCAAAATTATCACGCCAGCTTCACTTTTCAAGAACTTTCTTACACCGTACTTAATTATTAAGCACACAATAATAACACGGTGATCAAAAATAATTTTAATGATATATTTAAATGAACTAAGGTAACTTAATTACATATTTCATAACATATAATATTATTAATAAACCTGGTAATAAGTACATATTTAATAGTTACGGTTTCTATATATTTGTTTACGCCTTCCAAGTGAATCCAATCAGTGCAAAAGCATCGTTTAATGTTAATTACATAGAAATGGAGCGGAGTTAAGTGCTGTGCAGCTGAATAAAAAAAAAACATTAATGTTGCACCATAAAATTAACTGCAGTAGCAAATACCTATCAGAAGCCGCTCCAAGAGAATCATATTCATTTATATTTATGGAAACGAATTAACTGCAACATGTGCATGAGAGCTTTAAAAATAGTTTGAGACATATGTTTTTTTTTAAATAGTACCAGGGGTGGTTCTAGACTTTTTGTGATCTAGAGTGCTAAGATTGAAAAATACGAAATTACTAATGTTGTAGCTGAAAATGTTAAATTAATATTTGTATAAGGATTTTTCAGTCTGAGGAGGCAGTCTTATAAGAAATATATATATTTACCTACAACATCAATAATCAAGCTTACTAAAAGTCACGTACCAGCACTGAATATAAAAGTACTTAGGCCAAATCTTACTAATATTATAAACGCGAAAGTTTGTATGGATGTATGTATGTTTGTTACTCTTTCACGAAAAATTTACTGAAAGGATTTTAATGAAACTTTACTATAAAATAGCTCATACATCAGAAGAACGTATAGGCTATAATTTATAAAGCTAGCTAATGATTTTCAATTTATTGAAAATAATAATTATTGTTTTATAGAAAATGTCAAAATTTGAGAATGACTTTTTGTAAAACAATGATTGTTAAATCAAAATTCTATTTTAGAAAATATTTAAATTAGTGAATTTACTCGTTACCTACTCGCCTTATACTTTGAATCGAATCAAGAATTATAGATATTTTAAACAAATATGTTAAGAATTTTGGTACAAGCGTAGATGGGACCTAGGAAAAGAAAATTACCTACTCTAAGAACTAATCCTATATGCAGACGAAGTCGCGGGCAGAAGCTAGTATATAATAACAACTTAAAATGAAAACTACAATAAAAAAAGAACATAACCAAAATTTACTTTTAATTTTGCTTTATACAGTTTTACCTACATACTCTAAAGGAGAATAAATCTGTTTTACTAAAGACGCAAAAACAATCAATCGGTGACATTTACCAGCATCTTCTCACTCGAATTTATAGATCAACACGACTATTTTCAACTCACTGCGTCATTTCCACCATGAGTTACGGGGCTTTGAATTTTCCATTGAAATATTTTAAGAAAATATGCCAAATTGTTTCTAAATTGAGTAACTACAACATGGTAGTTTTATATATGCTTAATTAATATAAAGGAGTATATTCAATAGAATGCTAGCAAGGATACAAAATATGTTTTAAATAATTTAATTTGTCGTTTTCCTCCATTATTGAATGGTTACTGTTGTTTTCAGTGGATTATTTCACCCGTGTGTCGCCGGGCATCTACTCCATCCGATACAAAATCACGTTTATCCAGATAATAACGCCGGTAGTAGATGTATATATTTCACGATATGATAATATTTTCTCGTCGAGTTCGTTTTGATATAATTACGCAGTCTCTTGGGCCGTATTTCGGTCCAGCCATGAATGAAACGAGTAACGGTTCTAACAGGAAACAGGTTGGTCCAACCGCCACAACTCAGACACCAATCTCACATCCTGTCTCTCAATTACGGAATAAGATTTACATAATAAATAATATATTCGTGACAATGTCTCACGCTGTCAATTAATAATTGACAATATCTGCATTGATTTCAAAAGCCACGCAAATTATGATTCCATAAAAATTAATCTAATCAGAATTGTTAGTTAGTCCAGATTTAGCTTATTTAGTGAAAGCACTGCATGTAAGTGAAATTAGTAAAACTAAGAATGTGACACTCATAAGCTCCAGACGGTAGGGAGCAGTTGAATCAAATTTTAAATGTTAAAAGTTTAAATTTTAATTGATATCAGCTAAAACGCACAGTAATGCGTCGAGTAAGATAAATAAATTATTATAATATATCAATTCACCGGACAAAAACCTGTAAGCGCAAGGTGTTATAACTTAACCCTTACATTGGCACATTTGTAAAATTAACTGTCTTGCAGAATATCCCAGATTACACATAACAAAATCAACCCGAAAAAAACAAACATTTTTTTTTACTATAATACATCGATTTCAAAAATCTATTAAAACTAAAAAAAAATGGTTTGACTCAAGATTGAACCACGCTGCCAACATACCGAGTTGATAAGACCGATATTTATTTAATATGTAAGTGCTGTAATGAGATCTAATTTCGGAGAAATGCGTCTATGTGTGCGTGCGTGGTTGCCTCTAAATATTCACAAAATCGAGTCTACCTGCCGATTTTCAGCTAGATCGGGTGTCGGGAAGTGGGTTAAATTCCTCTTCCAAGATTCCACTTCATTCGTACATTCATTCTATCTTAAGAAAAGTGAAATACAAATTGAAGTATTTAAAAAAAAACTATATAACTTTTCTATAACTATATAATTACAAAAATGTACAAACTCCGAAACACTACTCAAATCGAGTCTACCTGCCGATTTTCAGCTAGATCGGGTGTCGGGAAGTGGGTTAAATTCCTAAGATAATAAGAAAAGTGAAATACAAACTGAAGAAAAAAAAAACTATATAACTTGTCTATAACTATATAATTACAAAAATGTACAAACTCCGAAACACTACACAAATAAAAAGTATTGCTTCCTTGTCGATCATACTTCATTGTACGTCTTTCTATGCATGATGCGATGATATTCTAAAATAATAATTTTTAAAAAAAGCTAAGAAAGTTAAATATATATATTACATTTAACTTAATAAATAAGATAAACAAAAATTCATCGTGTGCTTCTAATATTCCCACGTTTACGGAACAGCGACGAAAAAAGGAATAAACTTACGTTCCTTATCACAACAATGCTGCAGCTCTTTCTTACACATTAAATAATGGTGCGACAACAGATGAAACACACAATGCACGTATGTCTGTTTCCTCCAAAGGAAACAGGTAGTACTTTTAACAGACATAAGTACATCGTGTGTCTCATCTTTCGTCTTACCGTTATTTAAAATGTAAGAAAGGACTGCAGCATTATTGTGATGAGGAACGTAAGTTTATTGCATTTTTTATCGTCGCCAATCCGTAAACGTAAACATTTCTGAATAAAAAAAAGGTCTTATTTTTTTATTTATCTATTTAGAGAATGATTTTTCGATGCCTGTATCACTGAGAAATAAAACATTTCAAGTGGATGCAAAATAACACTAATGAATGAGGAGGTTTGTATACAGCAATGAATACATTAAGGCTAAATACAAATAATTATAATAACATAATAAAGTTAGGTTAAGATTTAAGATAAAATATCTGCGGAGAACGGGTTATAACAAAGTGAGCAAGAGTGGGGCGCAGAAAGGAAAGGAGGTGGGGGGGGGGGGGTCTAGGCGCCGTCCAGTTTCGCAATTCATAATACAGGCTGCGCAGGCGTGGGAAAATCGGGCAGCTGGACCGTGGCAGCGCAGCCTCCCCACCCCTCCCCCCAGACCGCCCGCCACTCCCCCCGACCTCCTCCCATTCACAGGCGATCTCGAACCCCCTCCAAGCAACTCCGAGCCGGTAGGAGAATAAACGAGACGAATCTTGGCGGGTGGTTAGGAAAAGCTTTACTTTTCTTGGAAAAGCTATCATGATGAAAAGTCCAGCCAACTTTATTTTTCAATATTCACTATTTAATTTATTTACCAATTGAAAAAAAATAGATATGTATTTATAATAATAGAATAATAATGTTAAAAGTTAGATATTTCTACGTGAAAATGTGTACGATTTGAATTTTGATTTGAAAGAAAATGATGTCACAATACTTTTCAATCACCCCACAGTGGTCATCAACCGCGCTGCCACTACGGTCGAATGACGTCAGGGGCGTAATAATTTGTTATTTATTTAATAATTTTTCAAAACTGATTAGTAAATTATTTAAATTTAACAATTATTTAAAAAAAGTTCATTTAAAAAAAAAATTATGTATATAAATTTTAATCATTGAAGAAGATAATACTAATAAATCTAAACGAAATACGAAAGACAAAAAAACATAGATAATACAATTTGAAATATGAGATTACAAAAATTACATAAATTAAATAGGTCCGAATGTACGAGTATTTTGACCCGGTAAAACAGAGATCCAGGGGTGCTAGCATGGTCGATCTCTAACGTACAAACGACAGTTGATATCGAATATATTAAGGACACTTAGTCATTGTAAACTGCAGTTATCCTAGGAAACGATGAGAAGTTACCGACGATCGGTAACTTCTATATAGATATCGATCGACCATGCTAGCACGCCTTGGTTTGATTCGCAGTTCGACCGTTTCTTTTTTATTTTCTGTGTATTTTTCTCTTTCATATTTATTTTAGATTTATTAGTATGATCTTCTTCTACACTGATTAATATTATATTGATGATTAAAATCTTCAAGAGTTATTAAAATAAAATGAAATAAGTCATTATCCACTCGATCGCTTTTTGCCACAATATGGCACTATTTCCACAACCACGGATTGCTTTGTTGCCAAAATGTGGCAAATTTTTTAAATATTTTTTTTATTAAAGCGACTATTTAATACGTTGTGCGTTCAAAATATAACAAAATAAATATTCCCTAGATTCTTTAAAATGTTTTTAAGTTAACGATTAAATCTTTTTTTTTTATAAATCCTTCGAATATGTGATAATAGACAAAATAAAGGTGAATTCATTGGCTTTATAGAACTATAATCAGTTTGTATGCCTCCATATTCAAATGTGAATGAATTTTTTAATGTGGGCGGAAAAATTTCCTTTGGCAATCCGAGGAAAAAGATTTAAATTGCTCTGTGGCTTCAGTGGTTATGGAGCTAAGAACTGAGATAATATAGACAAGCACTTACATAGTTTATAAGGCAAACCTTATTAACTATAATAAATAATTCTGCAATCGAAAAAGGAATACACCCAAAAGGTGTGTGAGAAAACTATGAAAATAATGAACGCAGATATTTGTTACAATATTGCGATCACCCTGTGAATCGGTATTGTGGTCGTGAGTAGTTGATCTAGCGACCTCCGTAAGCAACACCTGTCCGGTCTCTGATTAAGCTTCCAAGTCCCGGTGACACGGGGAGAGAGGTGTTTTATCCCTACAACATACTTCACTGCTCACTGGGGATCATATACCTCGAGGAATTATATCAATTAATTTTTATAATGCGCTAGCAGACCTGTTAACGTCACATAAAAATAAAAATAAAATAAAAACAAATAAATGTATTTTTTATTGCCACGGTCGAGAAACGAACCCTGATCAACCGACCGAATGCCTGTTACTATGTTAACCTTAACACAACCAAGCCACCAACTATTATAATAACGGCATAAACTTTCATTATAATAATGTACTGAAAATATAACAATTATAGCGTAGACCCAATAATATACACACATAATTCCAATTTTGAAAACGATATACATACAAAAATAATTTTGTGTAAAATATTGTATTACTAGTAATATATTATAGGTAACCTTTTGACGGCCGGCGTAGTTCGTTCCGAAGGTCGCGGGTTTTAACCCGGCGTGCGCAAATAAATTTTATTTAATTGATTTGTGTTATTTCACAATTAATTATTTATAATAATATATAGTATATTTGCGGCACGTTTCAGAGTGGAAGATACTCTTAGTATCGACCTGGTGTAAGACCACCATTCAGAATTGAAACGTTGCTTCAAATGGCTTTAGCCGTGTTTAGTGACTAGATTTGAATAGCCAGGTACTTCCCCACCTTCCTCTTTCTCGTCTACTTCCCTTCCCCACTTACCTTCAGCCTCATAACATACCCCAATTGGGGATGCCATATTCTCACTGGCTCCAGACGGGAGCAGTTGGGACTCTTGTGAGGTATTAACTATTAAAAAAACATAATTTATCGCTTGTCTGAATAATTATTATTCTTCGCACAATTGATTCCAATTTTTAAAACGAGATCTAAATTCAAAGAAATTCCGAGTTCTAGAGCTCATTAATCCACAGTTACAGATACTCACACAACCGAAATTAGTATTTTCGAAGATTTCACTCTATGTGATTTAAAGTTATCCATTATCAAATTTTTGCTCTTCCACACAAATTCGACTTTAATTTTAAGTTTTGTTGCTACCCTTTGTAACACGTGATAATTATTTTACATGCAAATTTCAAAGCTCCATAACGCAGAGTGAAGTAGCGAGTTTGAAAATTTTCATTGTGAACTAGAAATTGCCAAGAGAAAAATCTGTTCATTACTCAAGAGCTCGCCTTTTGAGAGCTTTTGCTGGTTCGGACAAACAGACTTCTGCTATAAAGCAATAGTTACGATATAAGTATTATAATATAATGAGAGAGCTTTTGCTTTGTAATTTGTTATACCGTTATTATAATCATTTAATGTAATATAATATTATCTACCTTCATGCTCATCGACAACTAACCGTTTGAAGAGCGACATTGAGTAGATCCAGTTTTATTAAATAAACATGATCCAAAGATGTACACTATTATAATAAAGCATGTGAATATGAGTGTAACCACGCCCAGTCTAAAACTGGATTGGATTTGGGGGGTAGAATACATTTATTACATAATGTAACTACCTTACTATATTCAAGCAGTTAATAACCAGAAGACATAAAGGAAATTATTAAATTACGATAAAGTAAAATTATATCTTTTTTTTTTCTTTTTTTTTATTGATATAATAATCATTTAACCAATCTTTCAGTGAAGTTTTTCTTCTAAGCTTGCCTTCAAATGCAGTGATGTGAGATAAAATAAATATGTTAGTAGCTGAGTATACAAATGCGTCGGTCTTCCACCCAAGGGATCAATTTGATATGTACCTAATTAATTTGTAATCTAAGAACAGGCATAATACCTGGAGAGGTCTGAACAAACAAACTCATTTTAAAAGTAATTAATAATTTTTTTAAAGTTTCTTACAATCGCACAAGCAACATTTTCGACCATACTCGTAATGATAGTAGTAGGAGCTTTTCAAACATTGTCAGGTTATTCGTAACACATTAGTAACATTCAAATTTATTGCTATTGCACGTGTGTAACAACCTAACCTAACCTTAACCAGACTGAAATCTTAAAATTTTAGAGTAACTTTGTATTACGAGTATTTATTTTATGTTATATTTGGGAATGCTGTATAGTGGGTTTTTAAGGAAAGGAAGGAAGAGGGTATAAAGGGTGGGTAAGAATCTGGGGGTCAGTGTGTCCAGGCGTGACGGGCGTATGAATTCATCCCACCCACCACTGCCGCCAAGACCTAGACAATCCTCACCCAACGAAACTCACTCACTCACTAGGTGTGACCTATGGCAGTGGTGTAACAGTTACACATGTTTACAGCAAAACGTGTAATGCTTTAAAAAAAACAAAAAAATCCTTTGTGAATAAATTTTCTTTTAGACTTCGTCGGAGATTGAACAAGATATCATCAGGTCAGAGCCGTCAGACGACATAAAAATCAACATATAGAATAAAAATGTTAAATATACTAGAAGAAGAAAGTCTAAAATACCAAATTAAATACACTTCAACCACTGTCAATAATCTTGTCTCGACAACCCTAAAGTTTGGTGAATGAAAATTTTAATAATAGAACCGCGAGGATACCTACGTAATTGGAGATTAAAACATAATGACGCAACGTTGCTCCAAAGCTGTTTAAAACAACACATACATACCCAACACACTCACACGCTGGAATAACGTCACATCCGGGCCCCGGTGTCTGTGACGTCATTTCCGTCCAATGGCGCCTGCAGCACGGTAAGTTGACACAAAGAAACGAAGATGATAGCCGCATTCGAGATTCAGAGCTTTCAAGCAATCAACGTAAAAGCCGTACGAGAAAAGATACATAATAAAATCAATCCATTTTTAAAAAGACTGCGGAACAGATAACCTAATCCATTTCAAAGGTATGTATGTACTTCGTAGGACATGAAATGTAAAAAATTTCAATGTGTCTTCTTATAAAACTACGTAATTGTTGAAATTTTAATGAAATTACTTCCCATTGCGGTTAAACTCGGTGTAATTATTAAACGCTACACAAATAATATGCGATATCCGATGTATAAATAATGAAAACGTTTGTGTTTATAATTTACTTGATATCCCACTCAAATGTATTTTATAAACAAATAGAAGTATACGAATAGTTACACATTTTTAAATATTAAATGAATGACAAACAACTCCGCACCCAATTAGGAACCCTGTGGAACGCCATTCAACTTTTTTTTTTTCAATAATCTATTTATAAACTTTCCATTGACCGAATGCAATATAAACATTCACTTCACCAATTAACTTTAAAAATGCTTCTAATGCTCACACCTCGGGATGTTTCTACATATATAAATAGATGCGAGTACTTTTTTTCCGTTTTATGTGCGATCTCCAGAGAGAAACCCGTGGAACTGGGATGTCAGCGAGTGATCACCGAAATAGAATATTATTTAATTTGTGCCTTTCTGTTTTGACTTTTAGCTGTAGGTTAATTGGTGCGGTGTGCCACGGACAAATAGGCGACTTTACAGAATTTGAGACATTCCGACGATTGACAAATCTATTTAGACGAATTAATTTATGAGCGGGACTTTAAAAATATGTTTTATTGAGATAAGATATTTTAATGAAAACATTGATATTTTTTGTAATAAATTCAAGCTTTAACGATGAAATATTGTTCTTCATTGGACCATTTAGACAGGTTCTTCTACGGATTTCAATCAGCTGAAAAAGATTACATATTTTTATAAAATATCATCAATATTAAAATACAGGTTTTGCTTATTGAAAGAAAAGTTAGCGAAGTCAGCTAGTATTATTGAAATATCTGCTGTTAAATCAAATGAGTTGATCAATGACAATTTATAGAAATATGATGCCTTCATAACGAAGTATAAACATGTTTTTAGATTTAATTCTCCGAATAATCAACCTCGTATCGTGAATACTAATAGTCTTTTTGCGTATAGCTTCAGTCGATACAAATTAGGATATAATACACGTTCAATACTTCATATCAGATTTACTTTCTGCAAGTATAATAAGAAATTAGAACACGTTCCTGCTTAGATTTATATTTAGTATTCGGATGTAGACATGGTGTGTGCCGTGTGGACCATTGTCCTTGAAACGCAATAAAAAATGGACAATAAAATGAAAGGACAAAATTTAGGTGATAAACGCTTGATAAAACAATAGCGGAAATGACACATGAGCTTTTTGACGTGACACTGTGTGCGTACGTGCTTATATTTACTTATTTAAACATGTGTGTGTGGGTCTTCCATCTCTTTCTGTTTGACGAGTCACCGGAAGCGGTTAATCACCAGACGTGACTGCAAATGAGAAACAGGAGAGAGAAGAGACGAAGAAAGGAGAGGAAAGAGGAAGCGAGAAGCGTAATTTTGATTTAGATCCATAGATAGAGGTCACAAAAAACAGCCAAACACGAATGAGAAGATTAATAGTAAGATAGTTTTACTATCACCTGACCATTCATGTATTTGGCATTTTGCAGACTATGTTCAAGTAGGTGGCTCGGAGTATCCAACTGGTATACAATGGGGTCACTAGACCTACCTTTTGCAATTATTTTTATTCAAATTACAAACAGGAAGGCATAAATAAAAAAGAGGCCATGTCTATTATTTTCTCATTCATGTTTTAAGGCTGCCAGCGAGTTTGTCTACAAATAATCTCATTCAAAGCGTTTATATGGAATGTTGACATTATTTAGTATCTACCAATTTAAAAACGACCTAATCACAAAGGTTCACAAAGTCCAAGGGAAGAACAGTTAATTGGAGAAGAACAAAAACGTGAAGAAAACCAACAGATTATTTTGGGCCACCACAACGAATGGCAAAGCCACTCTGAACAATAGGGGTTTCAATAGAATAATAATAAAAGTTGTTAATTCATTAGTTTTACATGTGTCAGTTGATAATCTACATCTTGATAGTTATATCTTCCTTTAGAATATGGGACAATCAAGCCTGGATGAGGAAATGCCACTACTGTTGTTAATTGACGGTTAAAGATTTCCGGTGGCGTTGAAAGGGCCGCTTCTGTAAATACTGGCAAGAATACATCAGTACAAAGCCGACAGGTCTCTCTACTCTCTATTATGGAGATCGACGTGTTATGAACTTGTTGCGATGGTGATAGCTTGCGGTGCTGTTAGATGCGATTATTTTGTTATCAGAAAGAAAACTTTTAATGTTTCCTTAAGAGCGATTGACCAGAGGCTGGGAATAAAAGTTTAAAAATTCTTGAAACTATACAGGGAGGTATAATAATGAGAATGATCGATGATTCCCCGTATCAAATTTTTTTAATTACAAATTTCAAATCATATAACCATACAGCAAAATAAATCAATACATAATCTAGTAAAGACCCTTTTAGGATTTTAATTTTAGTTCAATTAAAATCATTAAAAAATAAATCTGAGAACGTGTTTTGTGACGAAAATACCTCAGTTTTTCTATTTATTTAAGGTCCTATAAACTAAAATACCTATGAATTATTAAATATCGAAGAACGATATTTAATAATTCATCATCATGCGTTTTGAGCATTTTTATTGCTTACTTGAATGTAGGTATATTTATATTAAAGCAAGATATATATATATATATTAATGAAATAAAACGATATTAAATTTTTAGTTAAAAAAAAAATTATACTGTGAATAATCGATCTTTCTCATCGGAACCTCCGTGTACAGTTGCAATCATTTTGGAACTTTAATTCTCAGCCGTTTTTCAAAGGGTCTTAAGAAAATGAACGTGTGTTTATTGCCTTTTTTATGGTCGCCATTCCGTAAACATGCGAATTTTAAAAGCGACATGGTGGACTGGTGGAATTCCATAAAAACGATATTTTGAAACATTTTAAACATTTTTTCCAAGACCAATGATCCTGATGCTTTTTTTTTAAAATACTTTCAGCTTCCCAAATCCTACAATTATAATATCCCTCGATTTTACACGGATCTGCGCTAGTGTTAAATAATAACGTTAGATAATGTAAATATAATATAAATAATGATAATTTTGTTATCTTTTAAAAAGTAATTTTTCTAATGTCTTCAGGTAAGTTTTTTTTTTTAAATCCTTGGGATGAGCAATGGTGTTGTACAAATGAGGTACCTACTTATTGATTTTACGTGATGAGAGTACAAAATTAAATCTGGTGCGTTTCGAAAAAAATATATATCTAAATATTCACAGATGTTGTGGATTGTGAAAAGTTTCAGACTTGTAGAATAAGCTGACAATAAAAAAATAAAGTACATAAAAAGACACCTAAACGAATTACGGTATTCGAATATAACGTGTTAGATTATTTAGATTCTAGAATAAGGATTACAAATCCATTATCCATTTGAATATACGTAAGTAACTAGCTTTTAGCGACTTCGCGAGAAATTACTGAACAAAGAATTTTCCCACTGGAATGAAATATTTTTCCGGGATGAAAGAAACCTCTATCACTTCGTAGTCTCCCAACTACCCCTATGCAGAAAAAATGGCCAAATTGCGACATCAAAGAAGGACAAACAAACAAACACACGAACGCATTTTGGATTATTTTAAGAGATGAATTTAAGTACCTAGGTACTTTGTCAGTCTTAGTTGTTTAAGTCTATTCCGAGATATTGTGCCGTGTGCTTTGGTTCTTCCAACCTTCCGATATCTGAAAATTTGTGTACATAAAACTAAAAAAGAAAAAAATGAGATATATAACTTTAATTTCATATTTCCTTCCCAATAAACACGTTGACCAATAATTGATATTCAAGTTTTTGTGTAAAATAATCGAACAGCACTTGTGGGGATTCGTGGGCTGCATTTCCGAACAGCTTACATCGCATGGCGGGCGGACAGAGCAGGACGGCAACACACAAAAGGTGTCATGCCCTCCACTTCGACTTCCGGTACCCTCCAATTTATTCCACAGGTTGGCGGCGGCTTTCTGCGCGGGAATCGCACGGTAGCCGGTAGCCGAAACAGGTAGGAACCCCGGGGAATGTTGTCAGCCCTAATTGAGGGTTGCCATATCAAAAATATATCTCGTTGGATGCTGCGGAAGGATAAATAATTATTGTTGTGTAGTGGTCACTTAACGTCGCCCTTGGGATTCGTGCAAAAAACTACAGAAATGCCATTCACGAGAGTATTAATGAATGAAATGAAGGTTAAAAAATCATCTCAATGGGATGTCGTTTCCGCAGAAATAAGCAGAGTGGTTGCAAGACGAATATCTTACAACTTCTCGTCATATTCCCAGCAAATATCGCTTTATCGGCTTCCGATCATTGATGGGCAAATCGAGATGTAAATTTAAAAATAATTGGATTTAAATTCTATAAGTAAAACGTTTCAATTATGCCAAACACTAATTTTTATGACCGATTTTGTTGTGTGGATTGTAATATTATAAGATATTATTTTCGCAATCAATATAAATAAGTTGAGGTACAATTTTATTGTCTGATGAGATCTGATTACTGTTGGGTACACATTACAGATGTGATATTTTATTATTAATTTGAATTTGTTTTGACAGAAGATTAATAATGTATGAGAACAAAATGTAACTCACGACTGCAAAGTGAACATAAGAAGTATAAGTCTGTATACTGTTATACCCAAATAATTGGAAATAAATAGTGGTGATACAATATGAATCAAAAAGATTCCACGTGAATACTGGTTTGTTCAATGTCCGCCTGATTGCTTTTTCATTTACGGTTCAAGAAGAAGTACTGAGAACGATCATAATACTGTCAAATCGGCTTAAAACGTCCACAAATGATGTGGCGTGACAGATGGAATTACGGTGAGAAGATCCTGCTATCTTTGGCTTTATACTGAACTAACTAATAATACTCTGTCTTACGTGTGGTCCAATGAAGATTCGTTTTAAGTTCTGGGAGGCACATAAAACACCTTAGGTAGCTGCCGTGAAGAACTCATTTGGACGTATTTATTGTTGTTGGCTTTATCATGTACAACTTTGTTTTTAACACATAATCATGTGTCATTCGGTTTCCGTAAAAACGGGTTACAAACAAATAAAACATTCAGCGCAAGCTGAAGTTAAGAAAGCCATGATTCCATGACAGTTGATCCTCCCACAGTTGGCCCCCCAAGTACTAATATACTATATGAGTCAGTTTAGGGAAAAACGGAATACCTACTTACAGAAAATACAACTAAGTGTCGCCGAAGGAGTGTGCAGCGAGGATGTACCGCCGAATAACAAAAGTATAAAACATAATATTTCCATTCAAATTCCTCAAGGAAAAACTATTTGTCTTCATACTGTAATACCAGCGTAAAAAAATCGGGTACAAAAAATCGACGCTGTAAACAAATTCGTTTGATATCCATACCAATTTATTATTAAAGGTATTATTGAAGTCGTTTTTAGGTTTAAAATTGGTAATTAATTTTTTTTTAAATATAGTGTTATAATAATTTCAATCAATTTATTAACTCTATTTTGGCAGTAATCTTCTAATAAATGTAACATGAAAAGAGATGGTGTAGCAAATGTAAAATTATGCAATGTCCAATGTTTTAATGTAGTGTCCTCCGCGTTCAAAGTCGAATCTCCTCCAAGCATAAACTTTCTAATTAAAGGGCTTACCTGGCAGGTCACTTCCTGCCAGGTAAGTATGTTCTAGGTTAGAGCCTAAGAAGTCATAATAAAATGTACAGCGCCCTTGAGGTGATTTCTCACAAAAACGGCGCTCTACAAATTATCCAATTATTATTATTATTATTATTTCGGGGGGCCAGTTGTCAAGGGATCAACTGTCGTATCACCGAAAACCATTGGCAATAATATAAAGACGTGAAATTATAATAAGTCACAAATTATAGACTTTCAAGATTTATACTTTTATAATAATAGCATGTACAATATGTACATCGATATTCGCCCCATGATAACACCCCTTTGAAAAATCAATTAAAGTGATGGAAAAAAATAGCCCATAAGTAGTCTCTCTTATTTTATAAATTAATTACATTATGTTAAATCCTGTATAAATATAAAAAAACAGAGTAATAACTAAAGATTTTTATTGAAATAACTTCTATAACGATAACCTCTTTGTACTTGTACAGGCTAGGGGATAGGTAGTTATTTCACAAAACCCGAACAATTTATTAAATTTCAAAATATTTTTTCTAGTTCTGTTAAACAACCGGCCCTTATTGTTATCAAAATGAATGGTGAATGATAAAATTTTTATTTTTTTATAATTTAAAAAAAAAGTATTATTACCCCGAGGCGGATAATTTACTAGCATTATCAGAATATTTCATCTCAATAAACGCTCGGGTTGCCGACAATTAAAAAAAAGTAGTACTTAGATACTTACATACTACTAAAAGTCAATAAGTGAAATTTAGTATCAAGTATATATACAATGCCAAAACTGTACGATAATGTAGAACCAGTATACATTTTATTTTAAAATTAAATTAATTTTCAACCTTCGGTACCAAGTTTAAAAATAAGCATTTTGAATTATTTGGACCTCACATGAAAGTTATTCGTCGATCCTTCAACTCTCGGTCGTCTCTTATTAATTTTACGATGAAAAATGTTTAAAAATCAATCAAATGACATCACCGCGAGCTACAGAAGACTCGGGAAGATCAAACGTGAGAACGCGTGATGGATAGATATATTTTTAAAGTTGTCATCTTCGCGTTCACCGTAGATTTCTAAGAAACAGGCATGTTTACATCATCAATCATCTTTATTCTTTGCATTAATTCTGTGGTGCTAATGTGATGAATAAAAATAATAAAAGAAAAAATAAAAAAAACCTTACCGTGGCGACCATTGCCGTGTTTTTGGAGACTTGAGGTGAAAATTAATGTAGCTTACCTGTAACAAAAAAAAAACATAATTAGTAAACAGTTTTCAAACATTAAACTAATTGTCAAAATGCATAAGGCGACTGGAGTTGTTTTAGGACACACACATTGGCAAGGTGGAGAGATAAACGAAGTGAGGTTCGAAATTCTTTCTCTTACAGAGAATCAATTTCACAGGTCCATCATTTCCATTCACAAGTTTGGTGCTTTGACCAATTTTTTATCTTATGCATTAAGTATATACTAAATAAATAAATCAAAAAAGTGTCTTTTAAATTAACATTCGTACCAAAAAATGAATATCCGCTTGTTTCTTTTATCTTAATAATAAATCACATAATCATTTATAAACTTATAAAACACGGCAACTTGACCGAAACGGTCCCTCAGAACACGCGATGGACAAAAAAGAGTTAATAAACACCGCGACAGCACAAATTATTATTACATTTCACAGAGGAGCAAAAACAATACAGCTGTCATTAATTCCACTGCAGTTTTTGTTGTTATGGCAATTTGGTTTACCAGCCCACGGAATAAGGAAAGAACGGAAAACCGATGGCGAATCTCATTCGATGTAGATGAAGTGCTTCCTAGGGGTGAATTTAACTACATAATATAGAATTGTGTCTAGCGTTTAGTAAGAAATAGAAATAGCTAAATACACAATGTAATAGGTACAATACAATATTTTAAAGTGTGAAAGAAGCTACATACAATGCCGTCTAATGCTTACCAACATATAACTAATTTCGGTTGCACGATGCACAGTGCATTCGTGAAGTGATGCCAATTCCTGCGTAATGTGAAAAATTATTCTGGTTCAATAAACCTTTCATCTTAAAAATTGCAACTAATAGGTATAAATCATACCAGATAATCGATAAAATAGGTACCAAAAATATTTCATTAACTAATAATTCTTTATTATCTAAATTAAACAAATAACTTTGTATCAACCACATATAATCACAATTACTTACATGTTTCGAAACCGATGGTTTCTTCGTCAGGGTAGTAATAACATTAAATAACAAAAGAAATAAACAAGTTTATTTATATTGATTTCTTTTGTTGTTTAATGTCATTACTACCCTGACGAAGAAACCATCGGTTTCGAAACATGTAGGTAATTGTGATTATATGTGGTTGATACAAAGTTATTTGTTTAATTTAATTCAAAATGACGCCACAAAGTGATTTTGCGAAGTTTGAAGAAATAATAATTCTTTACTTGAAATGTGTATTTATTTTGTTAAAGTATTTGACAGATGTCTTGAGGCTTTTTTTTAATAAATACTTTCAGCTTCACAGATCCAACAATCATTTTAATAGGTCATTGGTATAGATATAACAGTTATATCTATACTAATTTACTATTGACTAAACCAAATGGTATACTGCTTATGGTGAATGCAGATTACATATTACATACAATGAAGGTATGAAGGAACCAGAAACAATAGCGATAACGGGTAGGTACTGTAACGACAGGTGCACAGGGTACGGGCATGTTTTTAAACAAAAACAAACATAACACCTCTTCTGAGAAATCTTCCCGTTAATTGACGTGCAGCAGGTAAACGGCAAAGGAACTCTAATTAATTATGTGAGTATTTATGTTCAAGTTCTGTTAAACAATGTAGTACGTAATAGCCCTTACGCAATTATCATTATTGCATGTATCGAAACATCGGGTATCAAGGAGTGAAGGAATGTAGAAGATAAACATTAAACATGAAGTAATTATTATAACAAGTTGAATAGTGGAGCCGAAACGTCGGTTTGCATTGTAACAATGTTCCCACCTTGGACGAAAGCAGGCTCAGTTACCTGATGGGAAGCCACATCGTGGAACCCGGAGATACCGTCAAACACCCATTGACAACCCTAACCATGGTGAACAGTTCTGATTGGACGTTACGAATAATATTAAATTAATAAACATGGGAGTTATAGTACACGCCAAACTAAAATGCCGGCCTGACGTTGATACAGAAATCGTAGCAATAGGCGAGATTAAGTTACCCCCATCCAATACTGAGCGAAACTGCACCTCTCACGATGATCATGCCCAAATAAAATCGTCACAATCAAGGTTTTGTATTCCCGTTTTGTCCCCCAAAACTGGAGTGATTTTTAATATATGTATATATATATATTTTTTTTTTTTTCACCAACTTATTAGAATAAAATATTTGCTATCTGGACGTTTTGCTTTTTAAAACTACATTGTGATTTTTTTTTACTGAACGTCTGTTGATGGCGTTGAAACGAGCCAATTATAGGATTTTTAGAGGGTCCTAACTCCTGTAAGAAGTAACTCATTAAAAAAAGCAAATGCTGTGGGGACATGCCAGTAGTCGATATCTATATTATATAAAAATATATGTATTTGTACTACTATCAAAATCTACCACTAGAAATACCTCGCATTTCCTCTTAAGATGATCCACTAGTCCTTGACTCATTGGGAATCGGGCGGAGCGAACGATTTCTGGGCGTAGTATTAAAAAATTGGTTTCTACTCCCTGTCCTCTATGTTAATGGGTATTTTGTTGATTTCAACTGCCTCCGTAATTAGGTGTGCTCGGTTTTGTTCTTCGTTGGACCTTAGGAATAAAACCAAACTAAAGGCCGGTTTCAATTAATTGCTCATCAATTGACGATTTGTCAGGATGGCCGAGTTTGCACGATCGAAAGTGTTCTAAAATCTTTTTGGAGATGGTCCGTTATAGCTGGTCTACCTTGTCATATCCCGAACAACTGAGTTTATAAACTGCGTTTGTCTTAAGATGAACCGCTAGTCCTTGACTCATTCGGAATCGGACGGACCGAACGATTTCTAAGCGTTTACTAATAAAAACCCTAATCTCTATCAAACAACAGTGTTTTGTTATTCCGCAAGTATGTTTTTAAAGATCGAAGCGCCGCGTAGACTAATGCATGTCCGTTGGCCCCGGGTTCTGGGCGTAGACTGAGCGACAAGCTAAAATCCTTCCGTACATGACATAAGGGTGAAATTCGCAGTTACAAATTCGTTGGGTACCGCCTATTTTTATTCACTGAAAAGAAACGTCGCCAAAATGCTCGTTTAATTTAATTTTGTCAAGTTCAGATACAAATATTAAAATGTTTTCCGATCACTCTATAAGAAACTTAATTAGCTACATTATTCAATAAAACAACACCAGAAAAAGGATTTGTAAGTAGGAGATTTTTCATATAACCATTTTTTATAGGTCAGATGCATAATTTTTTTCTAAGTTTATTAAAAAGCTTATCAAAAAAAGACTCGATCACTACAAAGGCCAAGATGTGTTCTACTCACAGTATATAATTGAAGCATCTATATTATTTCTAAGCGATCAAATTTTCAAAACTAAAACACAAGATTTTGTACGATTTTGCATCTTTTCGCATGTCTTCACCTAAAGTCAAAAGAAAATATTTCTTCAAGCATAGGCACTTTTTAAAATACTTAATTTATGATAAAAGTAAATATTTTTCTACTACCCAAACGGAAACAATATCTTGTGGAGTTTTTTGGGCAGTATACAATACTACACCGTAATCATTTTTATAGCGTAATCAATATAGTGAAATTAACTTTAAACTTCTTTAGAATAGGGGAACATGGGAATTTTTCAAATTTAAATTATTCATTAGTTCAAGTGTAAAGCACCCTCATGGGGTGGCTCTAAGGTGAAACATGGAACCTACATTAGCATGGGATCGGGGGTGGAACCACCTGTGACCTGAAGGTTCCCACGCCGGGACCCCTAGGAAGCTAATTAACCGGCAAAATGAATGACATTAGCGGACACGCTCCACTGGGCAACCCCCTGCATATTGAGAGGGTGCTTGAAAAGGGGAATGCGCTGGAAATAGAAAAGACAAATTCGTCTTGGAACGGGGAATTTCGAGTGTTATTGTTATTTTTCTAGAAAAACTAGCTGGATTGTCCAGCGTTGTCCGGCCTTTACGCAGAGTTTTTCGAAATCAGATGTAGGTAGTCAGAAATTTTCATTTTACGTGAAGTGTGCAAAATTTCATAAAAAGTATCAAAATTGTGATAAAGGGGTGGGAAAAGGGTATATTGGTGGTTTTTCGAAATCTCTTGTAGACAGTGACCTTTCTCTTGTTTTGAAAGTCAAGTGTGTAAAATTTGATTAATCACTTTACAAGCTTAACCCTAAGAAATTCAAACAAAAGAAATACACATTTCAAATATAGAATTTATCATTACAATAAGTTTCTTGTAATAAAAAACATTAAAGGTAGGAAGGCACTTTAAGCACCAAAGAAAATTATACAAAATAAATCTGGTAAAATTATATAATATTTTACTATGGTAAGTACTTTATTGATTTATAGCTTAATTAAAACCATTTCAAATTTTTAAAACGACACTTAAATTCAAAGCATATCCGAGTTACAGTTACATATATATACATTGAACCAGAGTTTCAAACATACACACAACCGAAATTAGTATTTTAGATTTTATAGAAACAGAGAAATTTATATGTCCGATACCTTCTTATTGGCATTCCACTGAAAGCTTAGCTATAACAACAACACCAATCTCATGAACGATTCAAATAACAGAAGAAAGGTTACAAACAGTTTCCGCTTTCGGCGGAAGGATCATACCAGGACAAGGAATTTCAGGGTCGACTCCATACATGTAAGTGCTGTGGGCATTTATAGATTGTAAACTTCAAAATTCTAAAGTGAAACATGCTGTCAATACTGTCACTGCCAAATGCGTTCATGCAACTTCTTAAAAGTTCACTCGACAGAAGACAAGAAACACGCGGTTAAGTCAGGTATGGTTTCTACATCGTGGTTGATTTAAAATATCAAAAGACGTTTAAAAAAAGGACCTATCTTATCTGACTCTGAATCTAATCAATTAAACAAACTATTCAGACATTGTAAGAGGGAACAAGGAGGTGGGTAAAATTAGCGAAGATCCCACGCGCCCCTAGGTGGTCCACCAATTACAGCACAAAAATACATAAAACTTATCTCGAAAAACAAACGATGTATTTTAATACGTTTGCGGCAATTAATTGATTGATTGCCATAAAATGTTGATTGGTCATTAGCGATGTAACCGATAGCGAAATTCTTCGAATATCTTATCGTGTTTTGTTTAAAATCTTTAGGAAATTAATGATTGATTCGCCAATTAAACTCATACAGGAGCAGTGGTTGTACAGTAATGATGGGTTTTTATTTATTCGAATCCGCCTTTGATGAATCGTAACAAAAAAGGAATAGCGTCAGATCCTTGCGGCATTCCCAAAAGATATTAAAGTTCACTTTGAATCGTTTATAATACGTTTTTTATTACAAAAAAACATAAATGTTGGAAACCAGATTACTTTCGTTTTTCACAAAAATTTACCAACCAAATGCCAAGGACATGCTAAACACAGTATGAGGAAAAATGTCTCAAAAGCGTTACAAAGTTGTCAATTTAACGGTGATAGATAAAAAAGAGGAAAACTAATGTTTGACGAATGATGGAAGAAACCACATTAAAAGCGTAACATATTTTATAAAAGTGTAAATAATTTTTAAATACGTACGAAACCCAAGCGTATCTTCGAAGATGACCTATTTTATTCAAAGCGAAATAGATCTCAACTAAGAGGCACAAATGCTTCGGCATTAATATGTTTATACTACAAGATCGGAAAAAAGTATTTATATAATATAAATTAAAACTTGAAGGTAAAAAGGGGGCGATAAATTTCTTAGAATATTGTGTAGAAAGTATTAGGATAGCCCCACCACCTTATAAAGTTATTAATAAGGTAAATTATTGAAAAACGCTCTTCAAACCCAAGACAGAAAAATTAATTTAGTTCCTGCACACATTCATCCATTTACAATAATTATATGAATAAAACAGCTGTGCGCGTTATCACTCCACCCTGACATTCAGTTCCACATTTGGCTGTGTGTATTGAGCTGGGTATAAAATAGTTCGTATAGCTGAAAATGTAAAATGTAGGTACGTACTGTAAATACATAATGCTATTTGCTTTGTTATTGTCAATTAACGTATAACACTTGGCCGTTGACGTCACCCGCACGTTGACTTGCTTAGCTATTTACATATTATTATAATCCATATTTAGTAATGGAAAAAAAATTAATGCGTTAGTTTTATTGCTTTATTCATTATTATTTAACGAACATGTGTGCAATGTATAATACTCAGTACCTACGTAGTCAAGTGAAATGAACTCATTAAAGAGTCAGAGTGTATATTATCCCTGAGTAGTTTTTACACTCCAACTACCGTAGGTATATTATTTGTGATGTAAGTCTTCAAAGGATATTTCTTAGATCAATATATTTGCAGTCTGGGAATATGGTCTTGCGGCGGTCGTTTCGTTGTAATACAAGCGGTATGGCAATATTCCGTTGTCATAATGTAAGCGGTATGCCAATATTTCGTTGTAATATTGTAAGCGGTATGCCAATGTTCCGTTGTAATATAAGCGGTAAGCCAATATTCCGTTGTCATAATGTAAGCGGTATGACAATATTCCATTGAAATATTGTAAGCGGTTTGCCAATATTTCGTTGTAATATTGTAAGATGTATGCCAATGTTCCGTTGTAATAAAAGCGGTAAGCCAATATTCCGTTGTCATAATGTAAACGGTATGCCAATATTCCATTGAAATATTGTAAGCGGTATTCCAATGATCTGTTGTAATACAAGTGGTATGACAATATTCCGTTGTAATAATATAAGCGGTATGCCAATGATCCGTTGTCATATAAGCGGTATGCTAATATTTCGTTGCCGTAAGACAAAATTATGGTTTTTGAACGAGCATATTCTTACTCAACAACAAATAAATAATTTCTACAATCAGACGAGAGGGTAGAGCGGTAGAGGGTGTAAAGGGTGGCCGAGGAGTGAGAGGGGCGACCAGGAGTGGAGAAGAGGAGTGGGACGGAAAGGAGGGGGTGACACCAGGCGCGCCCAGCCAACTCCTGCCCAGCCAAGCGGAGTTCCTCTCTGTGCGGCCCATTGTTGCAGTACTAGAGAGGGACTAAGGATTATTTTATTTCACAATAATTACCCGGCCTCGCCCGAGAAATGAACAATTTTTTTTTCTTTTTTTTACGTTATGCGCATATTTTAAAACTCCTTAGTTCGTCATGGAAATGAAGGTAAGAGACTTGGATAGACTAGAAAAAATTTAAAGTGTAATAATCTGCCAACAATATATTATTTATCAAATTACAAATTATCTGAAAAAATTAATCAAAATCGAAAGATACAGAGATTCGGAAGAAATGCAAGGTTTGGGCATGTAGATCAGATGAACGAAGAAAGGAGTGTAAGCATAATTTATATGACGGGAATGTGAATGGTAGAAGAAGTCAAAGCGGCGAGGAAGACAGTGCACGATCAAGTGAACATTTACAAGGCGTCTTGTATATTTCTTCAATAGTGACCAACTGCTAACCCTGTACAAATCTCAATACGCCCTGATTTGAGAGCCACCTATGGGATGAAGCCACAAAACACTTGATAAACCTAGTTCATTCTGTGCAAATAAGGGCGGTTCGTCTGGTTGACGATACGTTGTTGACAGACCGATTGCCATCTCTAATGCACAGGCGCAATGTAGGCTTGCTGAATCTGTTATACAGGAATTTTAATGGAGCCTGATCTATCTAAATTAGTTAGTTAGAAACATATATTAACGGGCATGAACGGAGACTAAAACGAATCCAGTCCGCGTCTGGAGTCGACCCAAAGACACAGAGAGGGCAAACCGGGAACAGCGAGTGCAGACCGTTCGACCGTCACATTGGGTGACTGCACAGTGCAGTGCTTACAGTGACTCCGAGTCTTAAATCGCGGAGGCCAGGGTTCGACTCCCACTCGACAACAAGCAAATAAAAATCATTAAAAAAATATAAATCAATTTGATAACTAATCATCACGCCATGCTACTGCAGGCGTGGGCAGAGATGGTGGAATCCCACAAGCTGTATTGGCGCCGACTTCTTGCTTCATTCACATGGATAAATACTCTTGTGTTATTTCGACGAATAGATACTAAATATACCAATAATTTGCATATTATAAGATATTTTCAAAATAATTTCAACACCTTAAACAGTTTGAAAAATACACAAATTAATGATGAAGTGTCTTTCGTTGTTTAATTAAATGCAAATTTCACAGCTCATAATGGAAACGACATAGCCAGCTGAAAACTGTGGCGTTGTCTAAGAGATCCTATAGAGAAAAAGCTGTAAAAAATTCCTGACATTAAAGTTTACTTTTTGACGTGATGATTCGCTGATCACATTCACAATAGATTCACGATGTTTTTCCCGACTTTCTTTGACGACCAAATCTAAAAAATCCGCATTCCCAAACTATCTCAGCATCCCTGCTTCTTTGTTTTTTTAACGAGAACCGAGAACCTCACTAGTAACGAGATATAAGATCAAAAAAGTGTTTAATTTATTTATTTATACTGGGTTTTTACAGATGTTCGCACTTTCGTGAGAACAATCCAGCTATAAAAACTCAGTTATTGTACAAATAGGGACATACAATTACAAAAAATCTACTATTAATTACAAATACAAAAAAAAAAAATCAAAAAATATTTATTGTACAAATAAAAAATACAAAGGGTGTAGCTTATGGGTATACAATTAGAGTTTCTTAAACGATTATTATTCAATACCTAATAACCACCATTTAAATTAACATGTTTTGTAAAAGTCTGATATTTACCGTCCTTAATGATTATTTTAGAAATTATTAACAAACGTTAAAAAAATCACCTTAAGATTATATATAATACCGTAAAAGAATAATCATTATGCCTTCACGTAAATACTAGATATCAACTCGATACGACAAAATGTGAATAATTAACATGTAAATGTGAAAGTATCGTGTTTCCAACCTTTTACGAACATTAGTAAACATTACGATGTAATAATTCCCACACTAAACCGATAACTTGCGAGCGTTCGCGATACTTCGCCTCATTAGCGCCCCTCCATTTTGATAAATATAAAAAAAAAACAACAACAGATAACAGTCGCATTTCTGAACATTATTAAAACATATCCACTTGTGGTTGAGCATGGGTATTGGACACAGGTGTCGCATAGGCAGTAGTCACCACCCTACAGGATATAGCGTGGGAACCGTGAACCCCGCGACCTAAGTTGTTGTCAGTACGTTAAAAACGCATTAGATAGGGCCGAATTGTCTATATCTATCTACATAATACACTTCTATTCACTGTTGGCTATTCTATACTGACGAGCCCAGTAATAAGGTGTTACCAAATAAGTGCCTAAAGTTGTAAAGACTTTACTACTTGCTGCATAGTTTTTTTTTAAACTAAGTGGATTCTGAGTGGCTGTTAGATCTAATATATAAAAATTAATGTTTGTTTGTTCGTACCCTATGCGCGGCCATACCGTTCATCCGATTGCGATGAAACTTTGGGAATATGATGTGCGCATACCCGGGATGGCGTTATGAAATGAATTCCTATACTATTCATACGATTGCGATTTAAATTTTTAAATTTCATCCGATTGCTACAATTTATTTTGAATTGTTGTGAACATGTCCGTGAATATTTGCATAAAAAATATAATAGGTCACGCGAGTTATTGGAAAAATTGGTGTATTTTATGGAGTTAAGCGGCAGGAAAAAGAGGCTGGGGGGAGGGGTATGCGGGAGGGTCGGATTCGCGGGAGGGGGACAAGGGAGAGGGGAAGGCTAAGAAGGTGGAAGCGGAATGCGTAAGTGGGGGGAAGGAGTTCACAAGAAAAGGGAGAGCGGGAGAGGGGAGGCGAAAAGCGGGGAAGGTGAAAAGGGAACGCGGGAGGGGAAGAGGAAGTGGAGGCAGAACAAGAAACAGGGACGAATGGGAAATGACACGAAGGGAGAAACAATTTATTTATTTAATTGGCATTGGAACGCATGCCGGGTATCAGCTAGTATATTATTAAAGGAGGGGTTTACTTTAATTAATACAAAGCTCACAAATTATGTTAAATATCTCCTAAAGTACGGAAAAAAAATGAAGATCACATTTAAAGAAAATTAAATTTGCAATAATTTGAGCATGAGACGACCTTTATTTGTCAAAATAAATGTCATCACATGGTTTGGCAAAAAAAATCAAAACTCACAGACCTTTCAGTGGCAGGACCATACACAAGACTAGAGTTAGAGAAATAAGTTGATGGACCAAACAAAGAACGTCGGTTTTTAAATCCATGGTTTAAACACCGTTCTTGAATAAAATTACAATAATATATATCTGAGAATGACTTTTATTTTTTCAGGTTACCCCATTGCGTGGCCACTAATGAACTTTACAAATGAAAACGATATAATAAACAATGTATTTAAAAAAACATTAAAGCTTTGTAGCAACAATTATAATCCTAATAATCAATTTAAAAAACCTACCAAACTATCAAAAATGCGTGATACTACAAATAATAACTACTCTTTTTTATTAATTAAGAGATTTTTAAATTAGCGTTTGAGTAGAATTGAATCGAATCAACAAGATACATACTTCCATAATTCGTTAGTTACTCCGTCAATTTTTCTAAAATAATTTTTCTTTGATCTTACGTTGTATTATTGATATTTATGATTACAAACTGACTGCAATAATTTAAAGCCGTTATAATTAGCTTTATTATTATAATTTAGGTATCTGTATTTCGAAAGCAACCGACATATTTAAGCAAATCGCATTATTTACGCGTTGCAACTTTTAAATTAAATGAAGCTCGTCGAATGTCTAATTTAAATTTGATCAAAGGCACTCCCCTTCACGCCGTTCTAATTGCAGCGAGACACGAGACTTGTGTCGATTTTCCTTTGCGATTTTCGAGGCCACAATCCCAGCCCTAAGAGATCGCCGCTTAATTACGGTTAATAAGTCCACAAGGTTGGAAACAGCAGAGGAGATTCTCACCCCAATGCAAACTAGTCTATTCCAACCCTTATAGCGTTTTCAAAGCGTCAAAAAATCTCCATTTATAACAAAAAATTTCCATGTTACTGATTTCAGCTTTTTGTTGAAGTGAATTTATTTTACAACCCCTTTGGAGGGTGGTTTGATCGATCTGGACCGAGTTGAGGTTGACAAAGGGCTGCGTAATTGCAGCCCAGGGCTATTAATGTATTCGCCTTAATTTCTGATAAGTCTGACTTCGATTGCTTCCAAATTAATTGACATTGTTCTCTGTCGATTATTATGTGAAACAAATATACCAGTAGACGTTCCAAACGCAGGAGACTTAAAAAACAAATAAGCTAACATAGTATAATAAAACAAATTTAAAACTTTTTCCACTTTTAATTTATTGACCGTAACCGGTTTCAGCTTGTCAAAGCCATCTTCAGACTGGTGAAAAATATTCTTAACCTAGGGATTTTATACAAAACATATTAGGGAGGGGGGAAGGAGGGGGCGAGGGGAGGGAGGGGTGGTCTACAGGGATTTTATTCAATTATGGATTTTATTACATTTGTTGTTAAGTGGTCTTGAGTGTCCAACTATCTAATTATTTTTTTGGTTATTCCCAGTAGGCTAATTACATAGGGTTGGTAGCTTACATACTTTAGTATTGTTTGGGAAATACCTTACAAGTAATGTGAATTATTAGCACCTAATTTTATTGTTGTCAAGTCTATTATTAATTACAATCTTTATTATATTTATGATGTTATGGAATTTTTTGATTAAACAATTGATTTTATAAAGGGGTTACGGTCAATAAATTAAAAGTGGAAAAAGTTTTAAATTTGTTTTATTATACTATTATAATGGAATTCCACCACGAATTATTAGTTTCAAAAATAGAAATATTAAATAAGCTAACATTTTAATTTAAGGTTTTCAAAATGGTTAAATTCGGTATTAACATTTGTGTACCCAAAATAACACAATAAGCAGTAGAACATGATTGATTTTCGTCATAACTTTGCTAACATTGTTGTAGCAAGCACAAAAGAAGAATTACTAATCCTTTTAATATTGAAACTATTCGAAAGCTTTTAGTGAAATTGGCTTTTTCAATCTCGCAATAAACTAATTTGAAGGCAATTTCGCAACACAATTCCCGATGGCTGATTTGTAACTTCTAACGGGAATTGTAAAGGTTCATAAATAGGCAAACATACACAGAGTGATAGGTATCACAAATGAACAAGTCTTTCAGGAAAGAGAGGAAATGCCATTTGCGTACATATAAAAGGCGTGCTTGTAGAGGATGTGTCCAGATCTAGAAGACAGGTAGTTACGAGAAGAAGTAACGAGATAAGGGAAACGGTTGAGGTTTACGTTCCGTACTGAAGTAATATTAATATGTAAAGTTTATACTTGTTAAGAAAAACAAAGGTGTGATTATCTGATGTACAATCAATTTTACATATTTCTTTTATGTAGCAGTGTGCACGGAGAAAAATGTTATTCTAAAATACGATCATTTTATTCGTAAAAGATTATACTTGGTCGATGGTAAAAACGGTTGAAAACGGGACTGAAGTTCTTACGAACAAATTAACAAGGCTATGTAACAATAATTTGTTGGTATACGTACGAAATTACGTATACCAACAAATTATTCTTACAGGTTCCCGCCAATAAACATTGAAACACTGTTAATTGGTTCACAAGAACTTCAGTCCCGTTTTTACGAATAATATGATCGTATTTTAGAATAACATTTTTTTCCGCGTGGCTAAAATAATTTTAATAAAAAAGGACTAGTGAAAAAGGTTGTATACGATAGGACAATATTTAGATATAAATAATAAACTTTTAAATTAATTGAATTAATTTAAACTTTAAAATACTTCATCATAATT
Organism: Limnephilus auricula; assembly: GCA_951813805.1. Taxonomy (NCBI): domain Eukaryota; kingdom Metazoa; phylum Arthropoda; class Insecta; order Trichoptera; family Limnephilidae; genus Limnephilus; species Limnephilus auricula. The sequence goes on from OX638404.1 coordinate 16,439,396, forward strand.
TTCCTAGTTTGGCGACAGAGTAGTTCTAAACCACGATACATTTTTGTAATGGCGCACGTAGGTATGTTACAAAAGCGAAAATCGATATAATATAGTCTGTAGGTACATTGTATACTCAGAACTAATTACTTTCAACCTATTTGAATTACAATACAACCGTTTAAAATTCAACCTCTTTTGAATTTGGTACAACCATGTATTTTTTACCTTAAACGTTAAAGTTTAATTAAAAAGGAATTTGCGATAGCTAAAAGCTTAATTAACATATTTAAGTGTCAAGGCTCTATTTGAGTAGAGTTCCAGGGCCTAGCCTCGACTTAGCTCGGGGGTTGATTAAACAATAGGGATGTCTGTTTGCACCCAACCAACTACCCCCAACTACCCAAGGGGTGTTATAGAAGCTTCTCAAAATCAACAGATAAAAAAATTAAACGATAACCACTCGAGCGACGGGTGTTCGGTTTCCCATTAGATTTTTTTTCACCTTTATTGAATTTTATATATAATCTCAATTTTATCATTTTATTCATGGGTCGACGGACTTGGACCCATTTCGTCTTCTACTAAGTTAATCCAAGTGCAGTCAATGTTCATTTTTTTTTTTTTTTTTTTTAAATAAAGACAAACATTCCCGGGTTACGAATAACCCAACAACATTTAAAAATCTCCTACTACCACCACACTAAGCGGAAGATGTTGCTTGTGTTGTGATGGAGGACTTAGCCAGCCGAGGAATCGAACACGGAACGCCTGGGTGGGACCCAAACGCTATGCCCACTCAACCACTGACCGGTCCTTGTACATTAAGGTGGGTCACGAATGTATGGGGAATTTTTTTTTCTTGTTTTGATTTGTCTAATAGTAATAAAAGGGTGTTAAATGAAGATGAAAAAGCGCGTAATTTTTTTGATAATATTTGGATATCATCTTCTTCCTCCGGATTGACTTTGAAATTTCACATATTAGAGAAAAACTCACCCTTGTTAAATATTTAAAAAATATTAGATAAACAAGTAAAAATTATTTATTTTTCAATAAAACGCAAAATAGAGGGAATGTTTCGAATTATTTATTAAAAACATATATGAATATAATTCAAACTATCTCAAGGTAGTGAATTCAAATACCGGCAAAATCCTTCTTAATCTCAAATTTCGGCATTATTTTGCGAGACTCAATCTTCACCTTAATAAGACTTTCTCTTGCATACATCGTACATAAAGTAGTCAAGGCTTCAATAACAGTCGATACACCTCTTTCAACTGCTTGAGTATGACATGGCAGTCGCAGAAGAGGCAATCTACCTTCTCCCCCATGAGCTACAAATAATTGAAGATCTTCATCCGATATATGCTTCAGTATTAAGGGTTCGGTTACAATTTTCTTCCAAATAATATGATGCATCGAGGATTATGTTCGGAAGTTGGAACAGCCCTGTTTGACTTAGTTTCTTACTGCGTGCTTTTAGAACACGACGGGCAGCTAATTCTTGGATATGCTTGTGAGGGTCTATCAACATTGCAAGCAATAAATTTTCGGGGTGTGCGAAGTATCTGTTTCTTTCTATAACTGAATCAATTATGGTTTTTAGTTCAGCTGATAAGTATCTAGGCGCTGAGATTAACTACCACAGGTGACGTGCTCCATCTTTACAGGTGGGATGAGTTTTGATGTTGAACCAAGCGCCGGAGCATAAACTTTAACAACGTACGTCTATAAAATAAAAAGATTCTCTGAAGGAGCTTCCGTTGAAACATAAAGACGAAGAATTCGGTTAGCACTGGTAAGCTATTTGGCATGAGACATTTTTCCAGGAGATTTGTGGCATAAATCTTTAGATAATTCCCCCACCGTAACTGCAGATACTATTTTAAACCAATATAACTGATCTGTATCCACATCTTTAGTAAATAATTCATGCAACTCTCCGTCAATTTTCTGAAAATGAACCATAGGCTTTTTTTCAGTTTTCCAAAGCTAGTCCTATTGTGCCTGAATATGTTTGAGGTCCATATGTCTTATCTTCAAGATGTGCGAACAAATGCTGAAATGGTAACTCGTTCATGTGAAGCAAGCAAATTATCCATTGCAATGGTTTGTAACTTTCGAAGTGCCAGAGTTTGGTGCAATAAAACCTAAATATATTGAGCCTGGGTCTTTTATCAATGAAATATGCTCTTCAATGCGTCATTCTCTGTATTGCGTCCCCTCCCTTTCCTGATAATTAATGTTTTATCTTTCCGGCCATCAAAATATATTGGGGATTTTTATAAAACTATGAGTTGTGCCCTTAATATTTCCTCTTGTTTTCTTTCCTTCTCTGCAAAGTTTACTCTCGTCAATAACTGGAATATTAGACTTGATGTCATACAGAACTGATGAGGCAATGGCTGCCACTGCCTTATCCAACACTCCATATCTATCACAAGTTTTAGACAGTGTGGAATGATCAATATTGACCGCAGCCTGCTTCTGAAGCGTTTGAGGTATAACATTAGGTTTGAAAACATCTTTACAATCGGATTCATTTGATGCAGAAGACGTGGAAATATCGAGTAGAGAGGTAGTTGGTTTACCTATGCTTTTCTTTTTAGACGGGCACAAGGATTTTTGCTTCAAAAGTTTCCCTTTCAACGCAGTTTTCATTTGTTTTGTTGAAGCGATATCCACGTTTCCTATTATAATTTTTCGTATAGAACCTTGGTCAGTAATGAAACTCTATTCATTTAGAGGTATTTTTTGGACAGGACAGTCACAGTTACTGAAATCATTGCATTTGCAAGACGAAATATCAAACAGCACTTTACTTTTGCGGCGGAATTCCCCCATTTTTTCTCCGGTATTAGTGCAATCGGTACTTCCCCGCCCTCACCTCACGCTTCCAATAATCAAAACCGAGACTTTTTGTACATGATTTCGTAAATATATACTACATTAGCTATGGAAGATTACAAAAAATATGATTAAAAAGATTCATAGTAACTTTTATACACACTAGAAATAACCCCTAAAATTTAAATTTTTCAAAATTTTGAAGTGAATCCGGAGGAAGAAGATCGTATCAGAAAATTTAAAAAAATTTAAGACGTCGTTTTGAACCCATTTGGCACCCTTTTATCGCTCTTAGAATCTGAAATTAACACTTTTTTAAAATGACCCACCTTATTGTACATCCTTCTCTCAATCTTACATGTGTGTTGCAGGACAATAGATACTAAAAAATGTCAATATTATATACTAGTATAAAGTGAAATAGATATAATAACAATAAGACGTGAAATAAATTATCTAACTTTCTTAATTAAAATCCTAAACTCCAAATTAGACTGTTCTGAACTCTTGCGTGTTGCAGGACAATAGATACTAAAAAATGTCAATATTATATACGAGTATAAAGTGAAATAGATATAATAACAATAAGACGTGAAGTAAATTATCTAACTTTCTTATTTAAAATACTAAACTCCAAATTAGACTGTTTTGAACTCTTGCAACTTAAAAACCTACATACATCCACAAGACCAAATAGACACAATACTGTATTCTACTACAATTATAAGCGCAATTACATTGATCACTCTCCGACACTGAGGTTTTACGCTATGGGAAACCAATACTTCGGCGATATTGAATGATAATTTTGTGGATCATATTAAAATTATTCCAACCATATGTTTAAACCTTCGATTGTCTCTTTGTAAGCCTATATGATCACTGTATTGTTTAAACTGGTGTTTCTTGTATTTTTACGTCATGTATGTATTTTTTATCTGTTGTAATATTATTTATTTTTCATGTTCAAAAACATTTCTCATGTTAAAGTTATACTGAAAATGAGATAAATGAACACCAAGAGGACATGGCAATCAAACGCACTTACAAGTAGTAAAATTTACAATTATTATCGTAGAAAATTGCTTTATGTACTTTCCTTGTTTCATAATTAAAACCAATCAACTAGGTTATGATATGCACTCAAGTCATTTCAATGTTATTTTTATCATCCTTGCAACGCTTCCTTATGGCTGTGTTTCATTTTGTCAAATTTAATTGCGACAGCACAAAATGAAAATTCTATGTCAACATTTCTGTACTTATCTAGAAAATGTGGTTAACTTATATTAATCATCGAAGACAATAATGACTCTCTAACGAAAATTTGGAACAAAATAGGTACTTACAGCCAATTATTAATTATTTCTTCAAACTTCGCAAAATCACTTTGTGGCGTCATTTTTAATTAAATTAAAACAAATTACTTTGTTTTAATTTAATATGTAGGTAATGTAGGTAATTGTGATTATTATTATTTACTATATTATTATTTATATTATAATAGCTATTCAATGTTAATCATAAAGGTTGACTGAAGCTAAGCGGGATTAAATGTGTTTAATAAAACCTAACCCCGTTCGGTGTGTGGGGTAATTCAGTGGTCTTCTGCGATGAAGCAAGCAGCGATGGATGCTTAAAAACATTCACGACTTGAAATCGGTTTATGAAACTTATCAAAAGAACTTGTCATATAAAAATTAAGAGAATCTTTAAGCGGGCTCGTAAACTTGGTAAGCTCGTAAAACTTCTAATGATACACTTTATGAGCGATTAAACTCTGTTTGATCCAATATCTTATCTCCTCCTGCTGGATGGAGATTTAGATGACCGGATTAACCCATCACCGTCTGTACAGGGGTCCGGACACTGACATCCAAGATGGCCATAGAACTTGTTGAAAAGGTGATTTCTTTTTTTACAATAGCTTCCACACAGGAGGCTCTGAGGAAAATAATATCCCTCAGGGTTTATGTCATCTTGGGGATGCTGCGTGGAGGGTATTTTTTAAGGAAAGAAAGGAGAGGAAGATCTGGAAAGGAAAAAGGAACGAGGGCTGTGTAGGTATCTGGGGATCAGTGTGTCCAGGAGTGATGGATGGATGAAAATTATTTACACAGATTTCTTTTCTTTTACTCGCCTCAGGGCCGTCTGTTTCAACGCTAGCTACAGTAAAAGTTAAACTGGCTAGCTTTACACTTGTAAGTTTTTTCGTAATGGGCACATTGGATTTTCAAAATGCAATGAGCATTTTTAATGAGAATCTAACGTGCTAATTAGCCAGAAGTTGTAAACTTACGAAAAACTTACAAGGGTAAAGCTAGCCAGTTTAACTTTTACTGTAGCTAGCGTTGAAACAGACGGTCCTCAAATAACGACATGATAATTTTGATAATAAGTACACATAATGCTTCCAAAGATAATAATTATTCAAATTTAATCCCATTATTGAAATCTACCTTTGATAATTAAATGATAATAAAAATTGGTAATCAAAATAAACCACCCACTTCATCTTTCATTTTTTTCAGGCTCAAAACATTCCCAAATGCAGATGCAAATTTTGAAGATCTGTGATAGCATAGCTATGGAGTGACAGCTCATTCAAATATGAATTAGATGGCAGATACTAGGGATAGGCAATAATGCAATACGGGAATCCCATTTGTCATATCACTTCGGTTATTCCCGCAAGTGAATCCCCGGTTTTATTTGCATCAGTTTGTTTATTACCCTTGTGTTTATTTAACATTTAGAAATGCATAATTGCATCAGCAGACAGTTTATCACAGTCTGATTTTGTAATTGTAATAATCCCATTGTAATAGACACATTTTTAACACATTAAATTGATGTTTAAATTAATTAATAAAAATAGATCACAATGCATTTGCACATGATTTTTTTAGTTTCAATCATATCGTATGTTACATTTTTTTTAAATAATTTTAGTCCAATAACACGGTGCACATATGTGTAATTTTATTTAAATATAATTAAATTTATAATTTCATCTCAAGATTTACACGGCTGAGTAACCAGGGACGAAATGTGGATTTTTGTTGTTGTTGTATTTTTTGTTTGATTTCAGATCCAACGCTGCCGAAAGAAAGCCCGCAATAAATAATTGGGATATTGCCGACTGTGATTGAGATCAGATTATAAATAGATGTGATTATAAATGCATGATTATTATTTGCCTATGCGAATGCCCGAACTGGATTGTGTTTTTCTCTCAAAGTCAGAACTTAATACGCAACATCAGAGTAAATCAATAAAGGGTGCAATAATGGTTTGCAAATTGCCACCAATACAGATACAAATGGTAAGGGATTAGATCACAAAGTAACACAAGATCACACCCAAAGCTCTAGATTTAAAATGGAACCAACTGCTAACCATAGTTCACATTATACTTGGATATAAATAATGGTGCGCTTATCGTTGTAGCCTCAATGAAAGTATTGAGCGAGTTGAAAAAACAACGCTGAACACACGAAACCAGTAAAATTCTCCATTGTCTACAAAAGATAAGTAAAATTCTGCTTATTTATGTAAATAATATCGACAATTGTGTCGGCTAAATCTCCTTGTAGAAGTAATCACTTACTGTCAACCACTTGTACAAACATTATGCTAATACAAGCCCAGGCCCCTTATCGGCGCTTCAAAACTGAACCGTTCTATTGGTAAGGCGTAAAATGCATATCGTCGCCTTTACTAATAAAAAATCTTTATTTATTCACAATTTGAGATTTGTGTGAGGTCGATATAATATAGAGAAATTATATCAATTAAAAGGGAAAAATGTTAAAGGGATCCATGATTCGAAGGTTGAAACTCCCGATTAACATAGGCCGCCAGTTTTGATTTGTGCAAAATAAACATCGCCAATTTATTTTATTTTGTGATGTTCATGAACAAATATTAAAATGGTTTCCGAAAATACTCTAAAAACTTAACTAGAAACATTATACAATAAAACTATATCCGAAAAGAAGTACTTAATAGAAAATTTTACACTTATCAAAACCAATTATTTAAAGGCCTGATACTATTTTTATAGAATATATATTATATATATCTTCGCTTAAATGTACTAAAGTTAACCTCAATACAGGCTATTATAGTCCTAGTGAGGTTAATTTCTATGTAAAAAAAAATAATATTCATAATATGTGAGAAGATTAATAAATAAAAAAATAAATAGACTTATGATAGAAAAATGCTCGATTAAGGCGAAGGCCAAGGTGTGTTTTACTTGCAGTCTTAATTAAAGCATCTACATAAACTATTTCAAGGCGATAAAATTTACAAACCAAAAAATTGCCTTCCGTAAACTTCGCTTATTTAGGACAGCCTGTATTTAATTATCTGAATCGAATGTATTTCATACTCATAACTTAGATCTTCGATTAAATCATAAATTCTCAAGAATTTAAAGAAAACAGTAAAAAAATTATTAGACTACTTCTACAGCGTCGTTTTCGTGGTAAAATCACTTAAATTACTCTTCACGTAACTTTTGTATTTCGTGAGAAAACAATATTTTATTGCATACACATATAATGTACACAACACAGTTCCAAAGCACATCACAAAAATTTAAACAGTTTTATGTTCTCTTGCATAGTACATATTACTTTAGGAGATTTACTAATTAAGGTGACGATATCACTAATTTTACAATTCCACATATAATGAGTCATTGAATACCTAATACGTACTACTATATAATAGGTGTGATTGAAAATATAAATGAAATTTCTAATTAAATAAAGAGCAGCTGAGAAGTCGAAGTAATTGCGCCATACCCAAAGTGATCCATGCCAGCGAGTTTCAAGAAACAATATTATCCATCTATGGTGTGCTAGGTACTAACGTATAAAAACACTAGGAAGTACTTACCTGGATGTAGATGATTTAGGAGATGTAAGCGTATGAATGAAACTAGAAGAAATAACGCTGCTTCTCAAAGTGTTATCTATTTCTTGATCATAGATCGCATCTATTGTTTCATGGTGCTTTCACACAAACGAAGTATTGAATTCCGAATGTCTAAATCTAAACTTTAGGGCGCGCAGTTCACGCCCACGCTGAACAATCGCATTTGACGGATCTTATGCGATTAAGTAATAATAAGTAATATTGATAGATTCTTTGCAATTTTTACAGCGATTTTAAAATGTTTGAGATTGTGAAATGTCACCCAAATGAGGCTTTACAAGTGCATAACCTTCAATTAAAGTAGGCAACTTCCAGGCTTGATTCGAGGTTCAACAGTTTCAAAGCTCCAAATTACGAGTATGTAAATGACGTAGTGAAAATAAAACTTTTGCCAGAAATTTGACCCAGAAAGTTTCGACAAAAAGCTGCAAATTTCACTGCGACAGCTCATCGATTTATTTTTGGGGTATTATACCGTATTGCACTACCTCCTTCTTTAGTCAACATTTCATACAGCGTTATAGTGTCCATCACCAGGGTAGATGAGTAATAACACAAATTACAGAATCTCAAATTATATAGGTATAGGCTGGTATCGTTTTTGTTAAACCACCAAATGTTACACAATTTTTTTGTATGTACGTGCAGAAAAAAAGACAATACGATTTGTAATTTATTGTTTCTGACCACTACCTAGCGGTCGATTTTAATACAGCCTCACGTTTTGAGGAGCCCATTGCCCTAACGCGAACTGGTTTGTAATTTATTGCCTGCCTATTCCATAGATAGACTAATGAAAAAACACAATCTCAATTCGAAAACAAATTTCCATAGCCATAAGCATCTCGTGATATACAGGCAGCATTAAATCCATACAATTATTCAGAGGCAAGACTTCCAATGTCTTCCGAATAGGTGAGTAACCCTTCGTCTTAACTTATCGGCCGCTCAGTTTGATTGGCGAAAACGAAAGAAGAGATAACAGATGTAAGATTATAAATATATAACTGGGAGAAGGTTTAAGGTACTTTTTACGATTATCACAAGTTACGTGAATTGTATGATGTTACAATATCTCCGTCTATGCCTATTTTTTTACGTTAGCTTCACACATGAGGTTCATGAGGAAAATAATAAAGTATTTTTAGGAAAGAAAGGAGAGAATGTTTTGAGAAGAAAAAGTTATGAGGGGTGAATGGGGTTCAATGTGTCCATGGCGTACGAATCCATCCCTCCCACTGTGGTGCAAGATGATGTTTCAAAAGTATTTTCCAGTTCCGTTTCCAGTCCTGCTGCAGAGGTCAAAATATCTCCCCAATCCGCCACGGGGCTGGTGAGCCGACACATACGCCACAAAGACTCAGACAAACCTCACCCCATGAATCCGGGCAGCGTGTTTCCAAAAGCTATACCAGTTCAGACACGGCGGTGATTCAGACAAGGCATTCGCTGCTCTGTCTTCGCGTACACTAGTCTATATTTTATAATTATGATTTCAATCGTGCCATCGCGCTGTAATACCATCAGGTCGTTTCTCCGCAGAGGTAGTCAGAGAGGATAGACTGCCAAACAACCTGTCACAGTGGTATCGAACTCTAATACCATCAGGCCGCGGCCTGACCGATACCTGATGGTATTACAGATCGATGCTACGACTGAAATCATAACTATATAATAGAATATATAATAGACAAGTGTACGCGATTTAATTACAAATCAAAATGTGCTGTTACTGTATTAACTTTTGGGAATATAATGCAAGCTATGTATTTTAAATGACTTTAATACAATATATACACATTAAATGCACCGATAGACGCTACACCATACTTACGTTCGTCACCGTCACAGAAACACAAAGCGTAGACAGAGCAGCGAATGCCTTGTCTGAATCGCCGCCGTGTCTGAACCGGTATAGGATTTTTAAATACGCATCCGGGCACCCCTGCTAAAACATCAAAAGTAGCGAACCACTCGGGGTGAACTATGGAAGAGGTGTTGGTTATCCAATAAATGTTTCCCGGGGTGGCGGTATTATACATTACTGGCAGGTAAGTGTGTATTTACCATCCGGTTTTACACGAATTTCAACAATATTTTTATTTGCTAACTAACTAACTAACTAACTAACTAACTAACCATCACGCCGTTTCCCCGCAGGGGTAGGCAGAGAAGACGGACCGCCAAACAACTCGGTCTTGGCATACACTCCTCGCCTCATTCACATTTATACATCTTATCATACATGCTCTTCTATTATTCTGACTCTTGACATGGCCCGACTCAAGTATCTGATTCACTTGATCGTGCCATGTCTTCCTCGGGCGTCCTCGACTTCTTCTACCATTCACATTTGCGTCGTATATTCTCTTGACACTCCTTTCTTCATTCATTCGCTCTACATGTCCAAACCATCTAAGCGTCCCTTTCCTAATCTTACTTATTAGGTCACATCGGCATTGCATTCTTTTCGGATCTCCACATTCCTCATACGATCATACATGGTTATTTTTTTTTGCTTAAATGTAGCATAAAGTCAAGTCGTCGTTTAGAGAGAAAAGGACTGTCTAATTACCTTGATATTAACTAAAATATTCCAAAATTACCCAACCTTGAAAGTAAGAAGCCATAAGCAACGCTTTGCTGGATTTAAAAAAAAAAGAACTGAATAAGACATGAAGCATCTAGCCAGTCTGACCAGCACGTTTGTCTAACTCCAAGATTTCTTCTCGGACTGAGAACTGAAATAAATAGGTTCTAGCTGTTCTAGCGGAAACGCCCTGAGGTCCAGCGGCCCCTACCGCGGCTACCGCAGCCTCCTTGAATGGGGCTGCCAATTAGTATATCTACATAAATCTCTGCTTACTAAATTCCCTAATGAAATGTCCGAGCCCGCTCGTAATGCGGGGGAAATATGTGGGAAAGCTATGCAACTGGTGCGGCATTAACGATTGGGAATGGTAAACATTGTTACCATTAAATATGCAGACTTATTACTGTGCTGCGTTTAGGTTGTTTATTATTTATTATCTGTGCATGTAGAATGTAAGAGTAATCCGAAGATGCGAGATATAACAATAATTGGAAGCCCACATATAATAAATTACGTGCATTACACAAATCAAAGTCCCATTGAAATAGTGTTTGGTGGAACTTTATACACTACACAGCAAGTTGGGGTGCTTTTACGCTTAAATATAAGCTAAGACTTCAAATTTAATCGATGGTTCTTAGATTACTAACGTAATATGGGGGCAAAATAGAACAATAAGAGAGGTCTATGGTTCAACCAACTGATAGTATCGATTAGTGTATGGTTACAGAACTATCACAACTTCAAGAGAGAGAAAAAAAAACAGACAGAAACGCAATGTGTGATTGAAAGGTGCATGACTAGTATCACCTAAAGATTGGAGAAGAAGAGAGTGAATAAGAAAAGACGAAAAAACAAAAGTAATCGATATAATATAACAAATGAAAAAAAATCAATGGCAATGGGCATGCTACGTTGTTCGATGGTTAATTCATCAATGGACTATCGCTTTAAGTTTTAAGTTTACTATAACTTTAAGTTTCATTGGTCCTTGTACATACCTTCTACCACTACAAACACAAATGATAAATAAAATGATAAAATATGTAAAAGAGGTAAAATTATGGCTGAATGATGCAGATATTGAAATGCTTTTTCTATAAATTTATCTATCCTTCTACAACTCACTTTCAGTAACTTTCTAAGTTGTATTACAATACGTTTTCTCTTTATTTTTTATAAAAGTAGTACAATATGTTTGTACTAGTAAATGTTTAGTTTAATATGTTTTTTATTGATATGTTCAATATGTTTTCTCTTTTTTTTTAAATAACTAAAAAAAGTTTAAAAGAAAAAATATGTCTTATCTATATTTTCTCTTTATAAAACTAAAATAACTTTTTCACTTATTCTACTTATGTAATACTAACTTTTTTATATATAATATGTTTTATAAGTCCATTTTATACTTTAGGTACTTGGAAATATAGTACATATTTATGATTTTATATTACCCACACTCAGGGAGTGCCTTAGTGGGTTTTCATTTCTTGATTTTACTATTTGTTATTATATAATATTATGTGTATAAAGAATTTGAAATAAATAAAGTAAAAAAAAAACCACAATGAAATAAAAATGACCTAAAATTTAAAAAACTGCAATTGAAACACTGTCATCCAAACCTCTCCAGCAGTACTCTCGACCTATCGCCTTGAACTACAGATTTCTACCCCCCCCCCCCCCCCCCCTTAATATCTTTTTACTTCACAAGAACTTCCTTTCCATAAAAAGATTATTTACACAAAATCCCCTACGATGACATCGGCCTTGAATGAAACTACTTTCCTCAGGGCCTCTAATGTAAAAAAATCAAGAAGTTCAGAAAAGTGAAAAGTGATCGAGGTAGCCTCCATTCAGCAATGCATTTACAGTAGAGGCGAGTCGTTCGCGAACGAACGAACGAAGTGATCCGCTTCTTCACGCTGATCCGTCGATCCGGTTCCGCAGATCACCCGCTCACTCGTTCGCGGATCTTTGCGAACGAGTGATCCGGTGATCTGCGAGACCCGTCTGATCCGGTGAACCGACTGATCCGGTAAACCGCGGGAGCCGAGAGGTCCGCGTATCGTTCGACGGGTCACTGACTGATCCGGGATCCGCATTGTTCGTTCGTTCACTAGGCCGCCGCGCAGAAAAGTACAATCCGTAAGTAAGGTAACGGTTTACAGCTCAGCTCATTCGTTCATTGGGAGACTTTTCTGCGCGGTGGCCTGCAAAAGCGCGCGGTTCAATAATATCGGGATTCATAGTATGCGTGCGTAAACTGCAGTCATATGGGTCGTGGCGTCATCGCTCCGGTCACATTATTTTGTATATTTATAACAAAAACAAGGATGAGTAATATTATTTTCATTGTTCATTATTGTTCATTGTTTATTATCAGTCATATTTATGTTCAATAATCATTTATATCTAAATAATCGTTAAAAAAGTAATGTTGATCAAAAATTGTATGATAAAAATTATAATACATATTGCCGTTTCAAGATGGCGCCACATTAGTTCGCAGTTCGCATACGGACGCTATCAGAAGGTTGGTTTAAGCCCTGCTTTCCAATTTTTCAGGTATCGCTTCTCGGTCTATTAAGAAAGATTAAAGTGTTCTTATCAGCTATATTTTATAGTTCTTATAGCAAATTTTTTGTACCAAAACTTGACCAAACAAATGATTTCATTCTAACGAAGGGGGATTCCGACATTATCGGGATTCCCTTTTGATTGAAATATTAAGGAGGCCCGAGGAAGCGTGAGTGGAGCGGGGGGAGAAGGAATATCTTTAGTGAACCGTCGTTCAATTGAGCCGGTTCACGGAACCGGTTCTTTACAGTGAACGAGACATTGTGAATTGGCTCGTTCAACTGACCCGCCTTGCCCACTACTAATTTACAGACATACTGATGACGAAAATCGGCTAAAAAAGAGTAAGTACACAATAAAAAAAAAAAAATGTTCCTACGCTGCGCTTACCTCTCCTAATCATTTAACGATTATGAGTTCAATAAGCAGGTAAGACATTAGCTTCCAACAAATTGTTCTGCGTTACACTCTGACCTCTGGGCAACTTCGGGGAACGCGAGCATCGCCACCGCCGCTATTTTACCAGACCTGTACCTAGTTTAGTTACTCCTCTTCGTACCACCTGGGGGAATGGGTGGGGGAGGCTGCGGGAGGGGGGAACCTGCCCATTGCACCTGCCGACCGGTCGGTTCCCACGCGGACCTGTGACGTCACTACATGCACACATACGCACGATACAGGGCTGACAATAATACTAACATACATTATTTAATACAAACTGAAAAACATTTCTTTAATATTATTTGGAGAGTTTTTGGATACTGTGCAAATCACTCTTTTGTAAAATTATCTAATTGGTTAAAATAAAATCATTCCAGTTTCATGCCTGAACTTCAGTCTTCTAAAGTGAGACATTTTACTCGCGAAGGATGTTTCAGTAACTAATTACGTCAATGGTCCTTGAGACCACAAAACCGACGTTATAAAAGTTAGTTAAGAAAGTAGATACATAATGTAATTATATATCATTCAATTAAATTAAAACAAATAACTTTGTATTGAACCACTATTATATAATCACAATTACTTACATGTTTCGAAACCGATGGTTTCTTCGTCAGGGTAGTAATAACAATAAGTAATGTCATTACTACCCTGACGAAGAAACCTAAATGTCATTACTACCCTGACGAAGAAACCATCGGTAACGAAACATGTAGGTAATTGTGATTATATAATAATGGTTTAATACAAAGTTACTTGTTTTAATTTAATTCAAAATGACGCCACAAAGTGATTTTGCGAAGTTTGAAGAAATATATCATTCAGTTTGATGTGGGGGTTAGCATTTACTTAGAGGGTTAGTTTACCTATTTAGTAAAACGAAAACCAAATTCAGAGGAAAATGATAAAACCATAGAATAAAGAACATAACAAGAAATTCCCTGTAGACGTGATTCGTGAATCACGGATTGATATGGCCAATTGGACCTCAAGTTTCCAATACAAAACCGTTTTCTTGATTTTCCATAAAACCTTAATTTTCGAAATTAAATTAAAGTTGAGATCTACGATGTCAGGCAAGTGTAAGTGAGATAGAGAGCTTGCTAAAGGCCGGTCTCTTGCGACCAATTTCACAAACATCATCATAAACATGGGGCAGGGCCACAACGTTTGTTGTTTTCCATGGGCCACGGAAAGTAAAAACATTGTGGCCCCGACTTAACTTTCCACAAAGTGTGTAAACATTTTCGTCGGAGGAGACGCCGCTTAAATGAAACAAATATTTTCCATTAATTTTTTTATGGAAGGCTCTTCTAGTTTTCTTATTTTTTTAGTGGATAATACAATACATAAATATGTATGAAAGATTACCCTCTCACTTAAAGGTTTATACACATTTTGACGTTTAAGTAATGTTTTTGAAAGTGAAATTTTATTAAAGGGTTCATTGAATAATTTCTGGTAGACAACCCTATAAATGTATTAAGTATTGCGATAGCGCCATTATCTGCTGTAATGAATACAATGTGGAGCTTGGTAAAACACAATACAAGTTTTTCGTATAGTTATTATACTTATTAGCTTAAAAATCACGGGATATTATAATCGTAGAATTTGTGAAGCTGAAAGAATTTAATAATTAAGATACGAACAGAAATTTACCATCCGAATGAATACCGTTAATAAACATTACAAATCATTGTTCAGATCTATATCTGTTGAAAATCTGAACAAAAGATATACACTTTTCAAACATTTAGATAATAATGGGGCTCCATCGAGGCCAGAGTTAAGTTGGCCTCTCAGAAACTGGGCGTACCGTACAGGGCCCGCAGATACTTTAATAGTACACAACTGCTAACCCTGTACAAATCGCAAGTGCGCCCCACGGTTGAATTTGGCAGCCATCTCTGGTCTGGAGCCCTCCTAGTTTCCTCCTTCCTACAACATGGGTCTTTTCAAGACCCACGTTCACTCCTTCCTCTCCTCAAAAAGACCCTCCTCACAGCATCTTCAAATATGACATCCCTGAGGGAAATTATTTTCCTCAGAGCCTCCTGTGTGGAGTTAATGTAAAAAAAAAAATTATAATAAAATAACTTTGGTATCCACTTTATCGCTTGTCTGATTTGATTAATTGATATTGATATTGAAAAATAAAGAGATCATTGAACTTGAATAATTTAAGCTTTACGTTTTCTTACGTATAAGGAGAAATAGTTCACATCACCCGTTATCACCAGTTAGTTTTCGAAAAATAAATCTTTCTTGCAAATTATCACTATCGTGTACCTATGCCAGCTTTTCAAATTCAAGTTTCGTAAGACAAAGAAATGAACCGAGTGAGGGACAGTGATGAACTCAAGTCCAGGTTCTTTGTTCATATCAGATAACATCTCCAATCTACTCTACAAGAACCTTACATCTATGTAAGTACGAGGTGCATAACTACCAACTACATGTAATGTCCACGAGGAGATTGAACTTAAGATCTCACGTCAAGACAATTAACAATGTTGGAATGAAAAGTTGTTAAAACTAAACAAGTAGGTACATATAAAATGGAGAATTTAATTAAAACAGGGTTATTCAGAAAAAATCGACCCGTTCCTATGTTCAATCGAGTTCAATCAAGAACGAGTCGTAGAATCGACAAATGTGACAAATGTCGACTGTATACAAATGTTGGGCGCGAGTTTTGGCGTGTTTCCCAACTGTGCACCGGTGCCGAAGGAATCAATGACGCTACTTCCTCGATCCATCTTCTATTGAAATACCAGTAGAACAAGGACAGCGTTCCCACCCGATGCCTGTGCTCTACAGATTCCGTTTGTGAAGAAGAATCTATCAAACGGACCGCCCGTGTCTGCAAAGAGTCAAAGGTTTTTTTCAGGAATTTATGGCTACAGACCAGAGGTGATTGCTAAATTAAACCATTGGGGGGAATTGCGATTTATACAGGGTTAGCAGTTTTGTACTATTAAAGTATCTGCGGGTTCTGTACAGTACGCCTAGCTTCTTAGAGGCTAACTTAAATCTTGCTATGATGGAGCTCCCGTCCCTGAGCTGGTCACTTAGAGTTACACGAACCATATCAATAGAGGGCCTGTTCGGAAGATCTCTTCGGAGGATTATTATTAATTATTAATAAATAATCATTTTCCTATAATTTTCTTTAATTATAATTCTAGACTAATTGTGGTGTAGCAAAATTTTTGCACAATATCACTCCAACCACGCTAAAAAATAGTGTAGTATATCATATTTTTGACAGTTCAATAAAAAGAAAGCGTCATATCTCATGATGAAAATGGCACGGCGAGCTGAAAATATCTGTGTTGTCTTACATATTACAGAAAGAAAAATTTGTGCAGATTTCAAGACGTCAGAGATCAATGTTCGAAAGATATACCTGCTTCAGGAAACAGATTACAAAAAAGCATGCTATTCAAAGGAAATAACCGACTTTAAACAAAAGGATGAGATTATGGACTTTGAAAAAGAAAATGTACCGAACGCATGTTTGAACTTTCAAAAAATGATGACCACTAGAATTGACTTAAAATCGTTAAATTAGATTAAGAAGTTTCCGAAAGACCCTGTTTGAAATAATTTCAGTTGTTTCAGGTATAAAAACAACAAGCAATGTGTTATTGTTTATACATTATCTACTGATTAAAGAAACGCGCTAAAAGATAATGTATACTGAAATGGTGATAAAATGCAACAAGGCCTTGTGAATAATTGTTATTTATTAACATATTTCATTGCTTTGTTTAAGATGATAATGCGATTTGTGAGAAAATGGCTTGATATTAATCAAAGGTTATAATCTGAAGCGCATAAGACATACTGCATCTTATTGTAAAGCAGAAATATCTGTTTGCAAGCCTCATGAAAACTCGCGAACATTTCGGAAGCTTGCAGTATACCCATAAAGCGAAATGAAAGCGCTTTGATCGTTTGGTCGTGCACGGAGAAAAATGTTATTCTAAAATACGATCATTTTATTCGAAAAAACGGTTAAAAACGGGACTGAATTTTTTACGAACAAATGTTTCAATGTTTATTGGCGGGAACATGTAAGAATAATTAGTTGGTATACGTAATTTCGTACGTACACCAACAAATTATTCTTATATTTGTTAATTTTTGGTAAAAAAAAAATTATCCGTGTGTAGAGCCGATGGACTGAGAAAGCAATACCAGGGGAATATTATGGCATGCAAGTTGATGAAAAATAAGTATGTTACGCACTGTTACAATATATGGAATGATCAATTTTACTAAATTAGTGAATGTGATGAAGGTAAGCATCGTGTCAACAAAGGCAGGAAATTCTATAGATTTTCCTGGACAATGCAAGTATTTTTGATCGCTGAGTTATTTCTATCCTGAGTTATGGAGCTTTGAAATATTTTTCAGAAAAGTGATCAATTAAAAAATAAACCAAAATTTTTACTGAAGTTATTAAAAACTAGCGCATGCCCGTCTAAAATCACGGGATATTATAATTTCAGGATTCTTGCCATTGAAAAGAAGAAATTTACCTTACGAATATTAGTTAAATAAAAAATTACGACGTCTATCAAACATTCAAACAAAAGAAATACACAATTAAAATGTTAATAAAATAATTTTGGTTCCAACTCTATCGCTTGTCTGATATGATTCATACCTACTTAGTACCAATTTTTTAAATTAAAAGTTCATTGTACTTGAATAATTTGACGCATTATGCAGGAATACGCATCACGTCACGCTACCCACCCATGCACCGACAACCAAAATTAGTTGAAATTAATTGAAAAAATTAATTAGAAAAAAAAAATCTATTCCGACCGTATCTATTTTTTAATATGAATTCAATCAATAGGCTGATATTATTTTATTAGTATATTTTGGTTCTAGAGGGGAGTCGTCGAACCCATTAAATTAGTCAACGGAGAACGGTAGTATTGCCCCGCGGCCGCCCCAACAAACTATCGGATACCAGGGATCCATGAGATCGATCAGATGTTACCTATATCGGAATCTGTACGCTATAGCTATACTCCTTCTGATGGAATCACGACTATGAACCAATTAATTAAACACACCTGCGCGGGGATTATGCTCTCCTGTGACCTTCAGCCGAAAATAGTATCTACGTTTTAACGTTGTGTGGCGGAAGGAATTAGGGTTAAGGAAGAAGAGAGAAAAAAGAGGAAGAAAAAATATCTGTGTTATTTATAGAGTCCCCACTGCTCCCAACCTTCTGGAGCCAATGAGACCATGGCAACTGGTTGTGAGCTGTGGTAGTGAAGAGGAGAAGAAATTGGGGAAGAGGAGGATGTTCAAGTATCTATTCAGATCTGGTCACCAAATACACGGAGAAAAATGTTGTTCTAAAATACGATCATTTTATTCGTAAAAACTGTTAAAAACGGGACTGAAGTTCTTACGAACAAATTAACAGGGTTTCAATGTTTATTTGCGGGAACATGTAAGAATAATTTGCTGGTATACGTAATTTTGTACATATACCAATAAATTATTCATACAATTTCCCGCCAATAAATATTGAAACACTGTTAATTTGTTCGTAAGAACTTCAGTCCCGTTTTTACGAATATATAGATATTTCAATTCTGAATGGTGCTCTTAAAACAGAATGATCCAGAGAGTATCTTTTACTCTGGATCCTGTTGCAAATATACTACATATTATTTTAAATGAATAAATTGTAAAAATAACACAAATTATTAAAATAGAAACAGCTTTGAGTGAGCTCTGACGTCATGAAATTAGCACAGTTGTATTTGTCTGCAAGTTCAAGATCAACGTAAGAATGTTCAGGTCTCGCTATCATTTTAATTTTCCATAATGAGCTATGGAGCTTCGTGGTCATTAATAATATCATTTAATCACCATTTGCACCCTAGGTATAGAAAATATTACAAGAATACTTAAATAGAGTATGTGCGTAAGAATATATGTAATTAGGTACCTACATCTAATTATAGTAATTATGTAATACATCTAGTAATTTAAAATAACAAATGTTTTTTAAAAATTTTGTTATGTATCTAAAATGTCTACTTTGGTGACGCCCCTAACTGCAACGTTAATTATGTCGTTCTTCATGCATGTTGATCTATCTACGTATGGAAAATGTGGTCTTTATTTGCAAGTTCGATACGTTTATTTATTCCTCGCAAACGAATCGAGGAACCGAACCAAAGATTATAAAACATATAGGATATGGCGTAGAAGCCATTTAATGTTTTATTAACCTTTAACACTCTGTAGGCCAGACATTCTGGTCGAAACGATTTTGGTAGGCAGCTCCGTGGGCCAGAGGGTCTGGCCTAAGTGTTTTCTTACTTTTTTATTATTTTGCAATATTCCAGCAAAATTGTAATTGAAATGTGAAAGTATTCATCGGCAAAGCGCTACGAAGTAATGAAAAATGATATTATGTTTATGATTTGAAAATTCGATATCTTAAAAATATTTCAGATACTTTAATTAAATTTACAGCGAGTAGAGCCTTGGAAATAATCGAGCACTTTTTTGATTAGCGTATATATAAGTTTAAAACCACTTTCGGGTATGGTTTTATAGTATAATGTGGTAAAATTAGTTTTTCAGAAAATGATCGTAAAACATTTAAATATTTGTGCCCAAACTTTGCAAAATAAAATAAAACACACTTTTTGGCGATGTTTTTTCTTGCATAAAGCAAGATGGGCGACAGGTGTTAAGCGGAAATTTAAACCTTATCGCCATCTTCATAAGGAATGTTATTGTTAGCGACCCGATTCCAAATGTTACACGACATGATACATCGCCTTAAGCCCATAAACATGATATATCCCTCAGTACCTTGTAGATATGTGGAACATAATGCTCTCATCATTAAATAACTTTATAAAAATATATTCTACTATTATTAATGAAAAGAATCTTGTTGTCAAGGAAAAAATGGTTTATAATTAGGATTAAGGAAGGTTGTTTTATATTTCGTAAACGAAAATTAAGAAATTCTAGGAAAGCAATCAAAGGAAAACGTGCAACGTTAAATACGAAAAATAATAATAATATAAAGCGTCGGAAAACTTCTTTCATCGTTGCAAACGAATTGATAGAAAAGACGGAGAGGGACGAGAATAGTACCGCTGTAAGATGACAGAAGAAGAAAAAGATGTTTGTTTTGAGACGGCGATAGTTATCTCCGTTCCCATTGGCCGGATGTTTGGACACGCCCCCCGACACCTGCCCAACTGAAACGTCATGCGTGGGCATCGATTCTACAAACTGCGGGCCTCGTTCCATTCTTTATTCAAATTCAAATTTACGTCTATTTTCCAAAACATTTTCCTTGCGATGAGAGATTTCTCGCTTCGGCAAAGTTTTGAAAAAATAACAAAAAAATTCTAGCCTGTCTTCCAAGTAAATAAATTGATCTATCTAAAATAACCTTAATTTCAAGAGTTTTTTTAACTTTACGGAACTGTTATCGTACACGTCACATAGATTTCGAAACCATTAAGTGCGGCGTAATAATCTACTTAGTTTTTCACTAATAATTTTTAAATTATCATGTAAGCCTAAATAAAAAATACATATTTTAGGTAGGCAACTACCTGATTCTAGTTAGTAGGCAAAGGCAACTAGGTAGGTACCTACTAAAATCTAAAGCCAAAAATAAGCAGGTGGATGATCAAAGAGTCCATAGAGCTGCTGCTCAGACTAGACATGAGTGCATAATCGAACACATTCATAAACAAAGAAACTCGAGTGAAATAGAACGGAAGTTATATATTATATCATTTATCTCAGCTAATGATAATGTCGGTGGGTACCTACCTACATACCCACGTGATCCATCATCTCAAATGGAAGAAGACTGATTATTTTTTACACATTTTGGTCTGACATGTTCATAGAAGCAACTTCCAAATGAAGACCAACTATATATAACCTCTAGATTCTTCCTAGTCTTTTCGAAATAGTAGAGTATCATATATGATCTGAATTTTTGAAGTTGTGTATTTATTTTAAGTTACTTCTTATAATTCTTACGCTTGGTTACCAGTGCGATTTTTACCCTACAGACTGAACTGCACTGAGTTTCAAAACCAAGAGCTTTGCGTCTTTTTCTATTTATTTTCTAAGTATTTTACCAAATTTCCCCCTGTATTGAGATGGGTTATCTTAAAAAATTGTAGCTTTTCTTAATGTGACCAACTTAGTAAAGTTTTCTTATTTGTTATCTGGTAGGTACCTAAAATTTTGCAATGTTTAGTATTGTTTAGGCATTTAAATGGAGATCCTATAGTCAGAGTGTCCTGGATATGTTCAAGATTCGCTTATCTATAACAATTGATCCGTAGTGTGATTGATAAGGTGTCAAGATTTTCATGCCATACAGAAAAATATAGAAAACGTAGCAACGAACCATTCCACACGTTATTCGAAAATTTTCTTCGTATCAATTGGTAAGAAAAATAATAACCCCACTGTTTTATGTTTTAAACAAATCTACAGTTTAATTACAATATTGACGAAATTTTGAACACTTGACACTTGATTTCGAAAAACTCCGTGTAAATCCCGAGCAACGCCGGGGTGTTCAGCTAGTTGGACCATGAAATTGTACAAAAGTATCGGGGTTACCAATAATAATGAACAAAGCGCATAGCTCGCATCCGGGGTTAGAAATTAACGGCGTCATTAGTGCATTATCAAATTGGTCTTTCGACAAGGAAACGTGTCCGAAGCGCCTAGTACCAGTGCATCCAATGCATCCCATGCATCCCATGCATCCCATGGCCCCCGGGCCATAATGCACCACTTTATTTGACAGGCAAATGTGAAACTGTGTCATAATACTGACTGTCTTTTAGTTAAAACTAAGTTAGTGGCAGAACTCCGCTTCGAAGGAGAGTTCAGGGGGAGAACAGATTAAATAAATAAATAGATAATTGGTAATTTTCGTGTTTTATTCATTTAAAATGAATGGCAATTTAAAATAAAATTAAAATGAAATCAGTTACAATCACATCCTATATAGATTCCTCCACTTCTACAAATCATCCACTGAGATCGTAAATGGCGCTATATCTTTTTAAAATTACAGTGACAAATATACAATTTATTAAAAACAAAGCTGGCAAGCAAATCAAGATATTGTCAGATAATATGCTAAATTATAAGACGAAGGGTTTTTAGGGTGAAGATTTTGTATTTGGATTAGGGTATTTTTAGGACTATGTGAATATTGGGACGAAAATAAGGCAATTCGAAACTCAAATTCCTTTAATTCCACCCTATTTAATCATGTAAACAAAACAACGCGAATAATGCATATTTTATTTTATTTTGTGAAGTTCGGACATAAATATATATTTTTTTAATAACTTTCTTAAAAACTGAATTTGCCACATTATGGTTAATATACAGGAGATTTTGCACTTGAAAGTGGTTTTTGTAGGTCTAATACTTTATTTTTGTCTAGGCTTATAAAACACAAAAATGTTTGATATCTTTCAAGGCCAAGATGTGTTCTATTCATGGTATTTAATTGAGGCATCTATAATATTTTCTAAGTGCTCAAATTTTCAAACCAAAAACAAATGATTTTGTATGATTTTGCATTAATTCGCATGGCTTCATCTTAAGGTTATGTACCACTAAGCAATGCAAAAACATGTGATTTTGGTTCGAAAATTAGATCGCCTAGAAATATTTTAATGCTATAATTTTTAAAACTGCGAGTAGAAAACACATGCCTTTGAAATAATCGAGTGTTTTTTATTAGTCTTTTTATAAGCCCAGAAAAAATTAAAGTAGGTATCAGACCTATGAAAACTGCTTTAAAGTTCAAAATCTCCTACTTACGAACCCCTTTTCGGTTATGGTGTTATTGTATAATGTGGACAATTAAATTCTTTAGAAAATTATCTTAAAACATTTAAATATTTGTGCCTGAGCTTCGCAAAATAAAATAAAACACGCTTTTTGGTGATGTCTTTTACGTGAATAAATCAACACAGGCGGCTGGTGTCAAACTGGAATTTAAACCTTATCGCCATTAACATAAGGAGTGTTATTGTTAGCAGGCTGATTCAGGATTTTACACAACGTAGTGCATCACCTTAAATTCACAATAACTTGCTAGATTTGAACTGCACTTTAAATGCATGTAAAGTGAAGCTCACTGAAGTGATAATACTAATTGTATTAGTAGATTAAACTATGATAACTATAAAAATAAGTCAATAAAAATATAAGTACCTTACTTAGGCGCTCCGCTGACGAGGCAACTGAAACCAAACTAAAACCGGCTGGCTTCCATGTCTTGATTGGTCAAAAAGCTTGTTTAACCATAGACGAAGAACAATCAGCTGACAGCTGGCAACTAGCAACGGCCGGCCACGGCAATCAGCAGTGCAAGTCGCGAGTCACCGCTTGCGTTACCATTGACAACGGGGATTTGTGTGATTGTGAAGTGTGCGGGCCATCACATTGTCATACAAAGACAGTTGCCAGTTTTCAGTTGCCTCAGTGAGCGGATCGCCTTAGAGATAGTTATTACTAACTAACTAACCAACCATCACGCCGTTTCCCCGCAGGGGTAGGCAGAGAGGACGGACTTGGGACAGAGAGGACAACTCGGTCTTGGCATACACTCCTCGCCTCATTCACATTCGTACATCTTATCATACATGCTCTTCTATTATTCTGACTCTTGACATGGCCCGACTCAAGTATCTGATTCACTTGATCGTGCCATGTCTTCCTCGGGCGTCCTCGACTTCTTCTACCATTCACATTAGTATCATATATTCTCTTGACACTCCTTTCTTCGTTCATTCGCTCTATATGTCCAAACCATCTAAGCGTCCCTTTTTTAATCTTACTTATGACATGACGCTCACATCGGCCTTATTTTCGGATCTCCACATTCCTCACACGATCATACATGGTTTTACCACACATACGCCTCAGGGATCTCATTTATACAGCATTCAGTCTACTTTCATCCTTTCTCTGCCAGTTCCATGCTTCACTGCCATACATCAGGGTAGGTACCAGCACTCCATTGTGAACTGCTAGCTTCGCTTCTTTGGACAGCTTTTTGTTGGCGCCAACAGCATTCAGTCCACCATTAATAGAGTTACCTGCATTTACCCTTCTTTCAATATCCCTATCAGCCTTCCCATCTCTCGTAAACATACTTCCCAAATACACAAACTCATCAACTTGCTCTAAGTACTCATCATTCACAACTATGTTGCACACTGTTTTCGTACTCTCTCTTTCAAACACCATTACTTTTGACTTACTTACATTCATCATCAACTCATTCTTCATACATACTTCGTTTATCCTAGATACGAGTGACTGCAGATCTTCTATGCTGTTAGAAATCAGCACCGCATCATCAGCATACAACAGACAACATACTTTCAGACCATTCAATTTCGCGCCCAATCCCGCCTCTTTCAATTCTTGCATACAATTGTCCATGTATAGATTGAATAACCACGGTGACATTACGCAGCCTTGTTTAACACCTTTTATGATGTCAAACCACCCCGTAAAACCACCGTTTACCCTAATGCATGCAACGCTTCCCTCATACAGAGACGCTATTGCCTGTATGAGATTTGTATTCACTCCATACTTGGACAACACCTTCCATAGCTTTTTCCTGTCGACGATAGTTATTTCATTATCTAAAACGAGTAACCTGTGTTCCATTTTGCTGTCAACGCCATACTTATGTATTCAATTCTGCAATAAATTCATCAATTGGAATGCAGGTTTTAAGTACATAACTCCTTTCTTCGAACCTAGAATGATTAGAACCCTTCCTTTCGCCTGTCGGTCCATCTCTGATCATTACAGTGGCCTATTAATAACGTCTGTACCAATATACGACCAGCATCCGGTGCATACTATTTCTGTTGGTTCTCGGCCTACGAGTGCATACGATCTCCTGACTTAGATACAAGAGAGATATAATAGTGATAAATGCCCTGCAATTTTTTACTTCGGACTAGTATTATTGCTGAAGCCTCAGGCTTCTAGACTGAGCAAGATTTTTGCTAAGATTTCTGTAACTAAATAGAGAATAATAATTGATTTTTGCTAGGAATATAAGATCAGTCAGATTCTAGGTCTCAGTTAGTAGGAGTTCATCGCTGATGTAAATATCCGTAGATACCAATTGATTTTTGTGATTTATTTTTAGGGTATTATGCCGTATGGCGCTACCTGCTTCTTTAGGCAACGTTAGCTGAAGAAGGAAAAAGCGCAAAACATCACAATGCTCCAAAAATAAACCACGAAAATATTTTTGACCGTGAATATCTCAGATCTTCTGTTTCATAAAGACACTTCACACAACGCACGTGATCCGTTCCCAACTAGCAATATTTTTTTAATCCACCAAGACGGCAACATATGTAAAGTATATATGTTTATATATTTAGTACATCAATTTTAATACATATAAGCATACCTTATTGAAGTTTTTTTCACCAAGTAGGGGAATAATTTGATAAAACTATTTAAATTGACTAATAACACATTATGAGCACTTTTTCGGCTGAAAGTTAAAAAAAATATTTTGGATTTTTTATTTTTACATTTTGTAGGTACCTACATACTGTGTGGATCAAATTCAAAAATATTTTTACTTTATATTTATTTTTGTGCAAGTGTTGTTTCCTGCAATATTTATTTGTATAATTTTGTAAAAAAAATTATATGTACCTATGTAAAAGCCTTAATAGGCGTAAATAAATAATACGGTATTCGGGCCGTCCCATCAGTGTTCTAGTACTGGCTAGTTGGGAACGACTCACGTGCGATGTGTGGATTGTCTGGACATCCATACTCTTTGGTCTGGACAAAATTTCACAAAATTTGCATTATTTGATCTCTTTGATGAAATTTCGCAAGCTCACCTTTTGCGAATTTTGTGAGAAATACAAGAAGAAATACAGAAATAATATGCACCCAATAGCGTAGATATGCTGCAAGTTTAAAAAAAAAGTAAGATGGCGTCTTATGTGCATAAAACCCATACTATAGAAAATGAATATCTTGATTGCATAAATTTAATATAATTTTTTGCATTCTCAGCGACTATAAAATCACATAAAACGTAGCTAATAATTTTAACTATTCAAGAGCGATACCGCCATTGCCAATGGACCCAAAAGATTTCAAGTTTCGCCGATCGACTTTAAAAACGCTTAAAAGTCATTGGGACGAGTTTTTTTGTTGAAATTTTGATTTACAAGTAACGTCAAACCGGCGCTGGGATAGCAAACGAGGTGCCCGTGTCTAATTAGTCGAATTCTAGATTTAATGTGCTGCCCAATCAATAGCTATGTCTTTTTATTGAATTGTTTCTACGACATGAAAAGGAAGCACCGATAGATAATGGAAATGTTGCATGTCGATTTTATTAGGTTCACTGACATACAAATAGGCACAAATAACGCACTGGGGATTTAACGACTTATAATTTATTATTATTATCAGGCCGTAAGCATTTATATAAAACTTACGATTTTCGATCTCCATTGTTAGATTAGGTTACGTTAGGCGATTTTTTTCGCAAGAATTGTCGCGGAAATAATGCGTTTCATATCGGGGATGGGGTTTAAAGCTCCGGAGGCAGAATCCTTTGTTGAATTTACGAAAAGGTTAAGTGTTGATATTTTGCACATGAAATTGTGAAATGCCTCACCATTACAAAATTCTACCAACACAGAGAAAAATGTTATTCTAAAATACGATCATTTTATTCGTAAAAACGGTTAAAAACGGGACTGAGGTTCTTACGAACAAATTAACAGGGTTTCAATGTTTATTCTTACATTTTCCCGCCAATAAACATTGAAACACTGTTAATTTCGTCGTAAGAACTTCAGTCCCGTTTTTAAAAGTTTTTACGAATAAAATGATCGTATTTTAGAATAACATTTTTCTCCGTTCGTAAAAACGGGACTGAAGTTCTTACGAAGAAATTAACAGGGTTTCAATGTTTATTCTTACATTTTCCCGCCAATAAACATTGAAACACTGTTAATTTGTTCGTAAGAACTTCAGTCCCGTTTTTAACCGTTTTTACGAATAAAATTATCGTATTTTAGAATAACATTTTTCTCCGTGTAATATTAAGAAAACAAGTCTGCATCCAGAGTCAAAAATATCCTAGCTGCAAAACAAACGCCGAGAGTTAACGATGTCCGAAATAAATAATTTAAAAAAAACAATCATACTGCGAAAAATCTCAAATCATATCGAACAAGGCATAGTTTATAATAGGTATTTCAATATTAGATGCCAGCAGGAAGGAAGGCATGTATTAAACCAAACAAAACAAACAAAAAACAATCCGTATTGCACAAAAATGCTAAGACGCATTGCAGTTGAGGTTTTATGGTTTCAATGGTGGTCATCTCCACTCAGGGGGCAGGAATCACAAAATCACATAAAATATTCATTGGAAAACTTGCCAAGCATTTTTTCCTATCGTTACGTAAGCCATTGTACACTGCGATCCCTTCACCCTTCCCCCGCCCCCTCTTACCAGCAGTCCTCCGCGCTCGCCAGTTTTATGAATGAGTTGACAGCAGGAAGCGATCAGTTGAGACGCGCGTGTGTTGGTGAGTGAATTCACCAACACACGCGACCACGTGTTTATTTACGTGCGTGTAACTAATGAACGCAGTGTTGAAATAAATATACGTGGAAAATTGCATGTGTATGCGCATCATTTGGATAAATAACGGGTCGAGCGCAGAAATGTTGTAAGCCATCTTTCACTCACTAGGAATGAGGCATTCAGTTTTAAACTGTTGTACAAAGTGGCAGAGTTATTAAAAAAAGCGTCGATCATTGTTTTAATGGACATACCGCTGATAGCTACGTTGTAACTTATAATATCTTCCTCTTTCTCATACATGACGCGTCAGAAAGAGAGGTTACAGCGTAGCTCTCAGCAGCACGAATCTATAATCTGATATTCATTAGAGTGGTGGATGGTCCCAGTTTCGACCTGGTGAAAGACCGCTTGATGGCTTTAGCAGTGTTTAGTAAACAGATCTGAAGAGCCAAGTTCTTTCCAACCTTCCTAATCGCCTTCAAACGTAAAAAACGTCATCATTACGTGCCCTTTGGACAACAAGGTTCTATATATCTACAGAAGGTGCAACCCAAATGAAACCATGTTGCCCCAAAAATATTTTATGTATGGCAAACAAAACAAAGTTGCTCGAAATTTTTTTGATGTGTAAATAATAAATTATTATTAAATAGAACTATTTTGCTAGTAAATTGCACAAAAAACATTGTTGTTCAAAAAATAAATATAAGTGTTTTAATTAGAACTTTGTTGCAATATTATGCAAAAATCTCTGTGAACTTACACAGGAGTTGAGATTATTTTTGGTAGGGTTTTAACGAAAACGAAACATAAGAATTTAGATGAAATCTTCGTTCCAAGGGGAAAGTTAATTGAAAGTTGAAAGATTCAAATGTAAATTTTGTAAAAATTGGCTCTTTCTGTATACATATATATATGAATGGGTATATTCGTATGTCGATTGCATCAGGTGGTGTCTCTTTTCGTGATGCAGTGACTCGAATGAAAATTTGCTCAGTTAATTAATAAATATAATTTGAGGACACTAGTGGTTGCATAAAATATGGCTAATCATATTTTAATATGAGTGTGAGAAATCAGCTTCAGAGTCTGTGGCTCTGATTGAGAAGACCAGTTTTTCATTATACCTTGGGAAATGATCTGATTATTAATGAAGAGTTTTAGATTGTGGCTTATGAAGATTAGAATATTTACTTCAATGAGAAACTAATGAAACCATAGCATCGTGAATGTCCTCCTTAGCTGCAAATGCTGTGATCTGTACCTACTATCTAGCATCTACAGTGTGTGATCTGTTACCTTTCAGATTTTGCTTATATATAATTGTGAATATAATTAATGAATAGAGCTTTCGATTATGACTTATGACGATTAGATATTTACTTCTTACAACTTTCTTCAGGGTAATGAGAAACCAACTGAATCATATACCATGAAAGTCCTCCTTATCTGCAAATGCTGTGATCTGTAATATCTAGTATCTGAAGTGCGTGATCTGTCACCTATCAGGTCTTGCTTGGGATGTGACAGAGCTTAGTGACAAGTGCTAAGTCACTTCATTAGGCGATAGTTGACTACGGTAGTCTGCAGTCTGGTTGGTTGGGAGTCGATCCGGCGGCCTTTCCCAGGCAGGCCAGGAAGCGGGTGTGTCGTAAACACTGCGAAGGAAGTGGCCGAGCCATTCGCAAGAGAGAAATCCAGTTTCTATATATAATATCTGATTAATTTACCGTTAATCGGTTATCAATGGCCAATGTGTGCTTCCTGCGGACGGTTTCACTTTTAATGCCATTTTTGCATGCCACTAAACAAAACAAACTCAAGTAACCGAACTAACTTTATCTAATCATTATATTAGCATTTCGTTAAATCTATATATAAGAAGAGTATCCCTATGTGGGTTTGTTTTGAAGATAAAATTTTGCATACTTGACCTTCAAAACAGGAAACGTTTAAAAGAGATTTCGAAAACCCACCCCTATTGTTTTTTTGACGATACTAACTATTTTGTGAAATTTTGCACACTTGACGTTCAAAATAAGAACAAAATAACTGCCTCCATCTGATTTTAAAGTAAATCTGCGTAAAGCTCCGGCAACGCCGGGGAAAGTCGATTAGTCTGCAACAAAGTAGGAAGAGATTTACGAATCTAGTGTAAGAATTCACCATTTAATAAAGGTGATCCAGAAACAATGTTAAAAACACAATATGTAATGGAGAATAACAGATGGTCTGAAGGTTGCCGTTTAGCTCAGAGGTTAGAGCAGTTACCTGACAGCACAAGTTCAAAATAATCAGCCATAATCAAAAAAAACTTTTTATAATACACATTACACATCGATCACGGAAATTTAAAATGTTGTAAGGGACAAAATGTTATTTGTTCAGGAGATCAAAACTTTTTTTTTTTTAAATCTCAATTCTTGTTTTTGTAGATCAATAATTATAATTATTTAATTATAAAATAAAATTGAATATTAGGATACTTAACATTTTTTTGTAAATAATAATAATAATAAATGCACGTCTAAAAGACGCACTTACTTACCTAGAAATATTTCAACGTCACAGATCGAAAGAGAGAAAAACAGAAACAAATGACAACATTAATTTTAAAAAAAAAATTATATTTTAATCTGATAACTAATAAACTCAGGTTTACAGAAATAAACTAGCGTTTTGTAGTTTCAGTGTAGGTACAATATAGGAGTACCTAATCAATTAATTATCTGCCTTAGCAGTTTTCGTTAAGATTAATGTCAGTATCGCAACGTGAATGGAGTTAAAAATTATGTAAGGCAGTTTCCAGTCTATTTTACACGCATAGTTATTCCATTCATGACGACTACAAGCTACAAGTTAATGTATCTACAATTTTTACAGTTCGGTTCGCATAACTTTTCAAGCTTGTAATAAATTTGTGTAACGCCTTTGCCCAGTCAGAGGCAATCTGATACTGGATTAATATGAATATATTTTATTAAATATATTCACAACTATCGATGATGTAGTTTTCTCGGGGGGTCCCAATGATGTTATGTTTTCTATGTCATTCGTCTTGTGTCAAACTGAACAGACAAATGAACACTGCAACTTGTTCAGATGCCAACGGTAATTGATTGATTGCTCTGTAAAAAGAATATCGTCACGCATTCACCAGCTTACTCCCCAAGTCAAGCGTGCATAAATAACTTTTACTTCAAAATTGCAACATGTTCTGAAGTCTATTTCAAAAGTTTTTATAATTTATATAAAACTTTATTATTTTTATCCGTCGCTCTATTTATGGCGGAAATCCTAGAAATCCCGCTAAGATTTCCGCTATAAAAAACTTAAATAAACACTGTTCTAATCCACCAAAGTGTGGCCAGTCTTGAAAGACGAGGAAGCAGAAGAATAGACGATTGTGCATTAGCGGATTGGAAGCGTGCTTCCCGAGCCGATGGACCGATGACTGCGAAAAATCGACTGGAACAATGCATGATAGATTCCATCACCAGACCCCGAGACAATGCCTTCGTCTCAGGTACAATGGTAAATGTTGAAAATAAATGCAAATTCGATCTCTGAGAAGGATTGTTCAATCCTTTAATTAACGCGCTGTGATTCGATTACTCAGTTGCGTTGCTTGCTTAAATTAATTATTTAAGGAAAAACGCTCTGGTTTTACATTATTATTTTCTGTTTAAAATACCACCTTACAGATGAGAGACAAAATGCTTCATTATCGTGTCTTGAGTTCTTTTGTGCGACAAGGAAACCTTGAGGGTGATTCGAGTTCTACTCGTATTTAAGGATAAGGAATTGTTGAACCTTACAACTTTTACATTAACTGCGATTCCAGTTCTCTCAGATGACAGCGAAATTGTTGGTAATTTTAAGGTTAGAACAATTCCTTATCTTTAAGTAGAACCGGAATTAATACCCTTACCCCTATTGACACCAAACAAAAAATTTCCACGAAAGAAAATAATGTTTAAAATGTCAATTTAATATTGACGCTTTCTAAAAATCCTCGACAAATAGATGATTAAAGTAGGTGTTCTTCGTCGAATGATCTAAAACATTAGAAATTAATTAAAGATAACTCTAGTATTAGTCATGACATCACGAGGAATGAGGATTTTCGCCATTGATGATCAAAAAAGCTCTGTAATAGCTTCGACATTTTGCATTACTGGTACGCGTGCTGTTCTCAGTGCAATCTGCAGGGTGAAGATCATCTGATGATAGCCTACTGTATGGAGCTAATGTAAAAAAAAATATAATTTCTATAGCGCCGTTTTTGTAAAAAGATCACGATAAGGGCCCTGTAATGCACATAAAAATAGGTCGAAGAATTCAAAGCATAATGCGCACATTGTAAATCTACGCACTTTTCAACTACTGAGAAGCAATATTAGCACAACACTGAACTTAGAAATCTAATTTTTTCCCTACTTAGAAGACTCGTATATTACGTTCACTGGTGTTGGAAGGCAAATCAAGGTACTTTATATGAATGGGAAGCTGCCAGGGAAGTATTAGCGAGGAGAGGCAAAGCTAAGTCTTGCATAAACCAGGCGCCTACAACCGGTTCCTAAAGTGTCTAATAATTATCATTGTACATCTCGCTAGTCGGTGTCGGTACTGCGTACACCTGCCGCCTCTCATATGGGTACATTATTACCTGTACAACTTCTGAACTCCTGTGAGCTTCAATGGAAACGAGAAGTTATAACTGCTGTGATATACAAAAAAAAATAC
This sequence comes from Limnephilus auricula, assembly GCA_951813805.1. Taxonomy (NCBI): domain Eukaryota; kingdom Metazoa; phylum Arthropoda; class Insecta; order Trichoptera; family Limnephilidae; genus Limnephilus; species Limnephilus auricula. The sequence continues at coordinate 16,472,212 of OX638404.1, forward strand.
AAGGAAGGTAGGCAAGCTCTTCAGAGAAGTCAAGAAGAGTTTTAATTTTTACATGAACTCCATATTATATTCTTGAGGTTTGTCTTGAGGAGTGAACGTGAACATGGGGATTGATGAGACCCAGGTAGATTAAATATATTTTTTTTACATTAGCTCCACACAGAAGGAAATAAATCCTCTGTTATCTTTGAGGATGCTGTATGGAGGGTATTTTTTTTATAAAAACGAATGAGAGGAAGTTCTTGGAAGGAAAAATGTAAGAGACGTGCGTGGGTAGAAATCTGGGGACAATGTGTCCAGGAGTGACGGACGTATGAATCCACCCCACCGACTGCGGTGCAAAACGATGGGTCGACAGTCCAGGTGGAGAGGTCAAAAGGTCTCCCTCAACCAATCTCTCCCGATCCGGGCAGCCACGCAGTGGGTAGGCAAATGCATCCGCCGCCAAGGCCTAAACAACCCTTACCCCACGATCCCGAGTACACATACACCAATTAATGTGATGGATATCCAATCCAAATTGAAAAATTTTGGTAAACATCAGTTGAAAAATCATTATAGGTACTTTTCCCACTTAAAATAAGATAGATTATCAATCATGAAGAGCCCGCCGGTATTTTATATAAAATTACATTGTTAAAATATTTTAATTAAAACTCAGTTAGGAAACAACGAAGACAGAACAAAAGAATATTGCAACAAAACATAATTATTTATATTGATCAATTAACTACTACCGCCATCTAGCGACAAAATCTTGAAGCCAGTTATCGACCGTAGATCGCTACTGCATTTATTTATATTCGAAAACATAGATGGCGCTCGCGCACAGCTTCCAACATTAATTTAATGCAAAACGAGCTTAGCGCGCTCTAGCGACAAATCGCCAAAGTAAAGTTGAATTCAATAAAGGGTTGCCAACGTAAACAAACAACACTGCTGGCAGATTTCTCGAGTTTTATCTTGAATTCAATCTCGCTTTGGAAATTAAAAATAGATTTGTTTATGCTTTGCTGAAAGCAATTATCATGAAATTATTAGTCATAGTCATAAGTCACAATCTCGTACAAAGACAAGTTTTTTAGTTATTTCAAATATAATTTTTTGAATGGAAAATTTAAAAAAAAATAATATATCCAGCATATTTGATTATTTTTTAGTGCAAATTGAAAAGATCCGCAAACTTATTTTCATAACTACGGATAAAGTAGAAAACAAAAAGCTAATGTATGTATTTTTTAAAAATCGATCTGTAATTTGTAAACATAACGCGAAAAAACTGGATTTTAGGCGCCCACGCCTATAGGTACCTACTCGTAGCTCCGCCTAAAGAACGCTTGGAAAAAATATTCGGCGGTTTGTAACTGTCAAATTGGAATTCGATTATTTTATAGAGGTACCTAGTTTAAATTCAAATCGATGCCATTATCGCCATTGCAAAATGAAACCGAATTCAGTATTTTGTTGCGAAGCGAATTTAAAGACCCATAATATCAAATAGTCTAGGTTTAGGTAGGTACCTACCTATTTATAATTACTAGAAATTGAACTCCTAACCTCCACCCTCCTCTACCCTTCCCTTTTTTTCCCTTCACCATTATTTTATAACATTTAATAAGCATATATTTTGAATAAGGTAAAAATAAATGTAAGTAGAAGGTAATGAAGTTATAATAATTATTACGAATGCAAACATGTGTCTTATTTATTGCTGAGCTACTCATAAATCGTAATAAGCGTGCGGAATAGATTTCACCGTTGCATTATTTGCATCTAATAATAGATATTAAAGATAAATATTTTGCAGCGCCTGAAATATTTTTAAATGCTAAAATAATAAAAAAACAAAAACGATAAGATAAAATTTATTTACGGAGTTTATGATAAGATTATGAATTAAAATGCAATAATTATTGAGTATTTCAAATGCAGTTCCATCATGCATGGACAATAAAATCTCTACAAAAATTTACATTATTTATTTAATCTTAAAAAGAGTAATCCACCTGATAGATCCCCTATTCACAATCTCTTTAATAATTATTTATTATACGTCAGGTGGTAAAGCTGTATTTTTACAGAGGTATTTCAATAGAGGGTGCTGATATGGACCAGCGTTGTGGCTCCATTCGGATCTCATCCTATAAACACGTGATTTATTAAGTGCCGTCCCCTCACCCCACTAAAAAAATTGTCCAGATCCATCAATGTGTGCATACCTTACTCTATCCAGACCTTGAATCATCGAATAAGATTTATTGGCTAAGGTTAAGAATTGCGTCTGTCATAAAATTACTTATCTACCTGGCAACTATGAAGGTACGTTATGTGAGTATTATTAAATTTCGAATCTATCGTATATTTTCACAGGTTTGACAATCAGATTTTCATGAATAGTGGTTTAAAATATGAAGAAGCCTGCTTAGCGAGTGAAAAGGAAAGATGGTAATCAAATATTATGCATTATGAGGGATTGTCAAGATGTCGAGTCTTGACCAGAATGAAAGACCAAAGACAAAAGACAAAGGGCGTGCGCGTCCTGTATTGGACGACATCTGACTTACAATGGCCACATTATAAACATTTACTGTCTATTTATAAACAATATACATTCGATAATGTGAGAGGCGTTTGACGCACGTGTCTTCCATACCAGTGGAGAGTGGAGTGGAGACCCGGGGACAGACGATACGAAGATCGTTTTTGAAAATGTTGAACTGGTGCTATACTGAATTGACTGGAGTACTGCAGATCTTTTCTAATTACATCCTCGACGGGCACAGATGCTCCAGAAAATGTTCAATGAAATGCTGAGTCTGGTGATTGATAAGCAAACTAAATGAAACACAAACGATTTCGATACAGAGTAGAAAGAACCAATAATTTTGAGCAATATGGAACGTTATGTGTAAATATGTGCAATAGTTCTTAAGCTTTTGGCACATTGGTATTAAATAATATTTTATGTATGCATATCTATATGGGGATATTGAAAGAAGGGTAAATGCAGGTAACTCCATTAATGGTGGACTGAATGCTGTTAGCGCCAACAAAAAGCTGTCCAAAGATGCGATGCTAGCAGTTCACAATGGAGTGCTCGTACCTACCCTGATGTATGGCAGTGAAGCATGGAACTGGCAGAGAAAGGATGAAAGTAGACTGAATGCTTTAGAAATGAGATCCCTGAGGCGTATGTGTGGTAAAACCATGTATGATCGTGTGAGGAATGTGGAGATCCGAAAAGAATGCAAGGCCGATGTGAGCGTCCTAAGTAAGATTAAAAAAGGGACGCTTAGATGGTTTGGACATGTAGAGCGAATGACTGAAGAAAGGAGTGTCAAGAGAATATATGATGCGAATGTAAATGGTAGAAGAAGTCGAGGACGCCCGAGGAAGACATGGCGCGATCAAGTGAATCAGATACTTGAGTCGGGCCATGTCAAGAGTCAGAATAATAGAAGAGCATGTATGATAAGATGTATGAATGTGAATGAGGCGAGGAGTGTATGCCAAGACCGAGTTGTTTGGCGGTCCGTCCTCTCTGCCTATCCCTGCGGGGAAACGGCGTGATGGTTAGTTAGTTAGTTTTACCTAGATAGATAGATATAAATAAATAAACCAAGAATCTGAGGAAACGCCACCATCTACAAATAAGTTACCCCCTTTTCGCCTTCGTACTCTTCATAGTTGTGGACTCCTATTATTATTTTCCAGAGTAGGTACATTTACTGCTTGTATACAGTAGCCCATTCACCATATTATTGTGATAGAAGAAGAAGCATCTGGTTAACGTTACATTGTTATCTATTTTTGTTTATCGATTCTCCTAGCCATTCCTGTTGACTTTTAATGAACGGCTGTTTATAAAACACGCTTGGTCCATCGATTATTGAAGTTGTATAAATCGGTCAAAATATTGATTTTATCGATTATCTTAGCATCAACCAAAAAAAAAATGGGAACGGTAAATACTATAAGAATTTGTTCCTTCGAGATTATTCTACCTAATCTACGTACTTGTTTGTGACCTGTTATTGGGAGTCAAAAAGTTCTCGGCATATTTTTCTAGCCAAAGACAACCCCAACAAATTGTCGCCAATGGTCGTTTTATAATGGAACAGTGCAACTATAGACAAAAAACTTCAATAAATGTAATTACCAAATTACAATAAGCCAACAAAATAAAGATGGTATATCCTTAATGGGGCCAACAGACTCAGCTATAAAAGCGCCAGCGTTATTTAGCTTGGCCTATTTTTCGCACATTTTCAATGAAAATGTATGGCGAGCGATATACCGAAATACGCCAAGCCAAGGAACGCTGGCGATTTTATAGCTGAGTCTGTCACAAGTGTAATCCTTGTGTTCACTCTACATTTTTTCAAATATAAGCAACACGAAAACAACGAAAAATAATGCTATTAGAAATTAGACGTCACATTTTTTGTAAATACTGGGAATATTTTTGGCAGGCCTCCTCAATTATTGGTTAAAATGTTGATTATAAAAAAAATCAATAAAAAAATCGCTAATAAAAGTAACGATGTCGGGATATTTTGGCTATTAGATATTATTTAAATATCAGAATTTATGAAATATTCTCAACCTTGATCCAGAGGTTAGAAAAAAAATAATTGAACGATGGATACTAAAATATCTAATTGGAGAGAATGTCGGATTTGCCCCTCATGAATCTGAATATAGTCATAAATATAAATTTACTATTATTTGGTATTGTCAGTTGCAAAATGGTAAATATGTACACCTACAGCATGTTAAATAGCATAGTGGTCAACGTGCTAGAAGTTGAGTAGGAATTTTGCGAATTACTAAAGGGACACTACAGTAATGAATAAAAATAATAATAATAGTTTGTACAGCGCCGTTCTTGTGAAAAATCATCTCAAGGGCGCTGTACAATTTATTATGAGTTATTAGACTCTAATGAATTTATTATTATTAAAATGTGTAGGCCATTGCATGGTGACCGGTCTACTCAGTAGCAACTTTTTAGTAATATGAATTTTCATAGTGTTGGTGTAAGAATACGGCCGTAGAGATTGTCATAATTCATCATGATAATAAGTAATAAATAACAACTGTTGTGATTAAAAACGATAAAAAATTAAAAGCAGAAAAATGTGAATTTAAGAATATATATTAATATTTAACATACTTTGCCTTTGACGTTAAGTGCATATTACCAACGTACTAAACGACAAATTTCTAACATTTATAATATGAAATTACACAATAAAAAGTGTATTTTGAGGTAGTTTGATCTGAATGGTCACTGAGATAAGTTATGAGTTATGATGCTGATGAATTATCATGTGAGGCAGTATCGTTTATGAGTAAATTTATTATGAGAACTCAGGTGGTGAGAACCCATATTACGACCAGACTTGGAATCCCATTGCATAATACATTATATTATTATTTTTCTTAAATTTTTGGGTCAAATTGGATTGATGGTGGACAGTAAAAAAAAAAGTTCGTTTTAAGATGAAGTAAGATAAGATTTCGATCACTATAAAGTACTTACTTACCTGAACATATAAAGAATAATAAAATATAAAGAAGTTTATTTTAAAACTAAAAGTAGAGAAACGACATTACATTATAAAGTCTGCTTTTAAAAGCTCTTTTTTCAGGTGCCAATAATAATAGTCGATTATCGACTTGTCGAACTGTGAATTTTCGCTTGACTCGTCCGAAATAACGAGTTCTCACCCCGAGGCGGCCTTGCGTGAGACAAGCCAATAAGCATTGTTTATTTCTTCGATGGAAAAATCCTATAAGCATAAGGAGACGATGTATACATAAAACAAATGTAAATGAATACATTAAACCTAAGAATTTAAAAATAATATACTGTTTGTTTGCGTAGTAGCACATAAGTATAAAGGTACGAAAGCCGAGATTACATGTGAATATAGATTAAAGAACTTCCGGAAAAAAGATAAAAGAGGATTTTTTCGGAATTTTCCATTGAAGATAGGTGTAAGAAAACCCTGTCCACCAAGGTAAATATTTCGTTCATATAAATGAACTTCCCTCTTTAGCAAAAGCAGTGGCGTTTCCTCTGTAGAGTGTTTGTGCGGTGAACTTCCATAAAAGATAATAAAAAGAGACAAACTTTTTTTACCACGCCATTACATTTTTTAGTCACAGCTTAATGAAACGCCGAATTGTATCTTGTTGCCAGGTCGCTAATTTTTGATGATGTGGTGAATTCCTTTACATCCAGGGAAAAAAATATTATGGAAAAGACCAACATAGATTGTTTTCACAATCTTAGGGAATTTTTGTTTCCCCTCCTTTTTAATGCCGGTAACCCGGGCGTTTATTGACATTAATGGTTATTTACAGATCACGTGCGCTACGCGACTTACTCGACAATATCTGTTCCGAGCCGGGTAGCAGTATTTTTTAGTCTCGTATTGAACTTTCGAAGAGATAAGCCATGATCCATAACTGAGGGAGAGCAACTATTACACTATACCTCAGCACGCAAACACGACCAGCAGAAATTTGAGAAAAAAATAATCGTATTAGATATAATGTCAATTATTTATTATAGTGCATCTAGGAGATTTTGACAATGCATTTTAAAGAAAATGCAAAAAAAGCACATTATGAATTTAATTTCAAAGACAATAAGTTGATCGATTGATGGCAGTGAGTAATCGTCCACATTATTTAGGTATATTTTATCCACCAAATGACCCCTTTCTAAAGAAGATGACATGCAAAGACTTCAAAAGCTGAATACTGCCGAATGCATAATTCATTGCTTTAGAAAGAAGAAAAACTGTTCGTTTATCTTATTTACATCTCTGAACATATGTCGTTGGGCGACAGCCAAAAATACATTGAAATAGACGCTAACTAATCAGGGGTCTATATCTATTCCATAGCGTGGGACGTGGCAGATGTCCCTGACCTTACGGGCTTGCAGTCTGCACTACTATTCTGGGTGCATGAGAGCACTTATCATTAGGTGAGAAGCAGGTACCATTAGAGAGTTAATCAAATTAGGCGACGTGTTATATATATATATATATATATATATATATATATATGTGACAAGTAATAAATATATGTGTACAGACAGGGTGTTCAGGGACGTACTTGACTTACTTTAACCAGTGATTCCTGACATTACTTGGATTAAAAAATGTTATGAAATTTTGATCTCCGGTGACTTATCCGATGACTATTTTTTTAAATTTTTTTTCTTCAAAAACAAAAAAATCTTTCGCATGTCGTTACTGGTCGCTGAGCCAAGTAACCGCCGACCTTTTACCCCCGTCCCAACTGTCCAACGCCTACTATTTTTTTTAATGTTTTTATAGAAAAAAGAATAACTTCAAAAATGTCACCTGAGACCATAATTTCGATTACATTTTTTACTTCAAATAATGTCAGGAATCACTGGTAAATCACTAAAGTAAGTAAAAATACTTCCCTTTACACCCTGTATATATCGTGATCTATAATATAATATACAGGCCTGTAGTCTGTACTCAGGGTGAGAAAGTGAGGAACACTTACCATAAGGTGAGAAGCAGGTACCATTAGAGAATCAATCAAAATATATCGGTGTTATTAATTAGGTGACGTGTCGTATATATTGTGGTATATACAGGGTGTTAAGGAAAGTAGATACTTGACTTATTTTAACCAGTGATTCCTGACAACATATAAAGAACCTCAAATATCTTAAAATACAGGGTATATAATACATAACGATTTGCACACTAATTGTTTTTAATTTCAACAAACTTCGATATCCCAAACATAGGTTCTCGAAAACAAAGCCGATACCTATTATATTTATTCACAGATAGATATTCTCACTCCTAAAGGAATTACGTGTGCGGAGTTCAGAGAAGCTGCGTGATCCGTTAATTCACTTTGGAATGGTTCATTAGCTGATCCAGTGATCACTGATGCAGCGGAGCGCGAGAGAAAGGCGATTAGATGATCCGATGATCACAGACACGTCCCGAACCATTGAACCTAACTCAACTAACTCAACATTAACTCAACGCGCTGCGTCTAGAAGGGAATAATGCCGTAACGAAGGGTAGAGACGTAGAGAGAACATAATAATCATAAATCAAAAAAGTCAACAAAATGCTGGGATTTATAATTCGTATAACAAAACCTTTCTGCAATATTAAAACTCTTTATTCCCTTTACATCCGTCCCCACTTAGAACAAACACTGCACACCGATCTGGTGTGCTAGCACGGTCGCTCGATATGAAGTTGCCGACCGATTGTCGGTAACTTCTCATCGTTCCCTAGGACAACTGCAGATCTCAAACGTACAAACGACAGTTGATATCGAATATATTAAGGACACTTAGTCATTGTGAACTGTCACCTATTCGTTTGGGATCTGCAGTTGTCGTAGGGAACGATGAGAAGTTACCGATAGTTATCCTACCGATCGATATAGAGCAAGCGTGCTAGGGCCTCTGGACTCCTTTCTACCAAGCCCATGTCGATAGAATCGAAAGAATTCAAAAAAAAAATTTAAACACGTAAATTATTAAAAAAAGCTTACAATTCTCAAATTACACAGAATCTTTAAACTTTCACAACTTCAACTCCCTCTATACACGACGATTAATTTTTGACCAAACTTTGTTATTTAAAATTCTTAATAATGGCCTGGACTCCCCAGAGTTTACCAACTTAATACAAATACATATTCCAACAAGATCAGCAAGACAATCCAACTTATTTCATTTGTCCACATGTCGAACTAACATTAGAAAAAAATCCCCAATTCAATTAGATATATTAAAACTCCATCTCCAATATAACTTTAATATAGGAGACCTTTTTGGCTTGACTCAATTTAACTTTGTATAGGTATATGTATCTCTATTTTTTATTTGTCTCTTACAAATAAATAAATAATATGATGAATATCTTACAGCCGATATTAGATCAATGCATTCTCGAATTATTAATTTATTTGGTTAGATACTATTATCAAAATATAACACAGCATATGACATGATAGAGAAAAAATAGAAGTTCATTAGAGTTAGGTAATAAAGAAATAATAAATAGGACCGAAATACACATTAATACCTACGGTTTTGGTTTTCTCCTTGACAGACATGTACTACTATTTAGATTTGACTACCCGGTATCGCCCGTGTTTAAAAAGGTTGTGTCGTACAATTAAATTTCATCTTATTTACAAATTTATCTTATTAATTACTGCATGTTGAGGATAGAATTTTTGGAAAGTTGAATACTTTGAAAGGTCATAACTTGGAGATAATTAAAAACTAATTTTTCTGCCGTTATTACTCAAAATACACAAAAATATGAGCCAACCTCCTTGTACGAATTTACGATTTATTAGTTAGGTAGATTATACATATTTTATTTTTGTTACATTATCTCCAGACGGGGGTCTTCTGGAAAACCAATTTTCTCGGGATCTGTGTCATCTTTGGGGATGCTGTGTAAAGGGTATTTTTAGGGAAAGGAAGAAGATGAAGTTCTGGGAAGAAAAAATATAATTTTTAAACAGCGTTAAGGGCTAAAAAATAGCTGAATTTTCCTACAAAGCCGATAAAAAGAAGGCAGAGCAATTTTCATAACACTAGAGCTCACCGTTCGAAAGTTCCTGTTTGAGATACCTACAATAATTAAGAAACATCTAGGTTTAAGACGTGTAAAATGTTCTCAAAATGATTGCGGTAAATCATGACACCAAGCTGTTTTACTAATTGAGACATTCGCTTTAGAATGAACATTGTTAATATAATATTAATATCTATTAAACAAATAATAATACGTCGACATTACATCCCGGAGGGAGTTCAGGTTCAGGTTCAGGAAACCTGTCACGCTAGGTGCCTTATAAGATCACGCAATGGCACGTAACTTGCTGCAGTCAGCTTCCCTAAACGGAGACTGATTGCAGGACAATTATTAGGTGTCTTCGTACTGACATAACTAGTTCTGGATAAGGTTATGGTCGTTAATACTAAGGACAGGTGTCCTGTCAGGAATCCAAGGACCAAGAAGGATGCTTGAAGATGGGATACGATTCATCAAAAGACTGGTGGATGTTGGAAGTAGTGGTGGGTGATTATTTATAATATCTACAATCTATAGGGGGTATTAAACCGATGCTAAAGTCAATGGCTTGGTTATACAGGGTGTTAAGGGACATACTCGACTTACTTTAATCAGTGATTCCCGACATAATTTGGTGTAAAAAATTAAAGTCACCGGTGACATTTTTGATGTGTTTTTTTCTTCATCTATAAAAACATATAAAATCAGTAGGTACTGGCGGGATGAGCAGTTAGGCGGTTACTTGGCTGAGTGACCAGTTACGACATGTGGAAGAAGAAAAAAGGTTGATTAGAAAAAAAAAAGAAAAAAATGCATCGAAAAAGTCACCGGAATTCAAAATTTCATTTACATTTATATGTTATATTACGTACAAATAATGTCGGAATCACTGATTAAAGTAAGTCAAGTACCTCCCTTAACACCCTACAAATACATTATACATAAAGTGATTAGTTTAGATTAACCCCTTGAGCATTTGATTCCTTTTAGTACACGGTAAATATAACAGTATCTGCGTAGAGTTGTTAGAAAAATAAAAAAATAACGAAGTTATAAGCTTTCAAAATTAACTTGGGTAAAACGTATGCAATAATGTCTCATGACGTCACACGTGACACGATTCGGTACAATTCATAATTAGAATGGAAGTGCTGCAGTACTGGCGCGTCTGTAACGTGATGTCACAAGCTTTTAGGCAGACCGCAAATACCCATCAACATCTTTACCCTTTTGACCGCTTATGCCTTCGGTACTATTCGGTACATTTTCCCAAAATTCAAAAAGGATTATTTACTCGGCATGCTTTCATTAATATGACACATTTGTAAAACAGGTGAAATTCCGTTGTCGGAAACGACCTCATTCTCAACAATTCAGCTCCAATTTTTAAAATGGCAATAAAAATATTTTCTGTTAAAATCATTTTTATTATAGATAAGTACCTACTTTGCCGCTTCTCCAAACAAACACTTCCAATCTTTAAAATTATGTTACTCAAATTCAAACCTAAAGTTTTATAAACAGGAGTAACAGATACAACCGAAATTAGTATTTTTAATATTTTATTTTCACCTCGTTTTACAACCATAGAAATTTAAAAAATTTGCCACAACTTTTAGTTTGTCTATTTTTCTTCTTGTGATTTAAAATTCCAAAATACACACAAGATCTCAAAGGAATGCCGAATCACATCAATATTTACTTCTCTACGGTTAGATTACATAGCCTCTGTCTATTTAAAACATTCCCCTTTAAGTATACTTATTTGATAAACTTTGATCAAGTTTACTCTCTCATTTTTATCATTATTGATTCAACTGCGCGGTTTTCCACTTTTAAGCCTTCCATTGTGCGGACAACATTTTAATCTGGTATATGAAAATAATGCATGTCATCTTTCCATTTGGTACTTTCCTGATGGCTCCCTTTTATACGTCAGGAGTTATTTATAAAATCATCGGACGTATCGTAGTATTAGTTAGAAATTGTGGAAGTATCCACAAAAATGGCGCTACACTGTTTCATTGAGATATTTATATATTATATGTCAAGGACATGACCATTTATGTATATCTACTATTATTCTCTCAGTATTACTGTGCTATTACGGGTGTTAAGGTAAGTACTTGAGTTACTTTAACCAGTGATTCCTGACATTATTTGGAGTAAAAAATGTAAATGAAATTTTGGTCTCCGGTGACTTTTTTATGTCAATTTTTTTTTTCAAAATATTTTTTCTTCAAAATCAAACTTTTTTTTTTTCACATGACCTTATTGGTCACTCAACCGAGTTACCGCCCCACTACTTACCCCGCCCTCAACTACCCAACACCTACTATTATTTATGTTTTTGTAGAAAAAAAAAAACATCAAAAATGTCACCGGAAACCAAAATTTCATTTACATTTTTTACTTCAAATAATGTCAGGAATCACTGGTTAAAGTAACTCAAGTACGTACCTTAACACCCTCTAACGTTACATTGATTTGTATGTGTGTTGATATTTCTGTTACATTCTGTAATAAATAAATTAAATTTGATGAACGAATATTTTAAAACAAGAATCTCACCTTTAACTGCGAAAATCGTAAAAGCACATATTTCTTTTGTTTCAATAATATTATTTTTAAATTTATGAAAAATAGTTTTTAATTGTAAACAAATTCTGATAATTCTACATAATTATTGATACGCGTGACAGCTGTTTCGCCTTCTGAAGGCATTATAAGTTTGATAATGTCTTCCGAAGGCGAAACAGCTGTCATGCGTTCTGATAATTACACACACGGAGAAAAATGTTATTCGAAAAAACGGTAATTTTAATAGTAAAAACGGGACTGAAGTTCTTACGAACAAATTAACAGTGTTTCAATGTTTATTGGCTGGAAAATGTAAGAATAATTTGTTGGTATACGTATGAAGTTACGTATACCAACCATTTTTTCGAATAACATTTTTCTACGTGCAACAGAACTTGTTTATAAATTGTAAATTGAATACGTAAAAAAAAACTTTAAAACAAAAATGAAATTCTTTAAATTAAACTTGATAACAATAAACGAACATCATTATTTGTTATGTACCTATTTAAGTTTTCCATTTAAATTGATCTTGATTTATCTTATTGACTTTTAACGTATAATTTATACCAGCAACGAATCGTAAAGGTGAGCTAAAATCGGCCATTCTGTCACACCTCTTATTGTACGATTCAGCTGACTTTTACGACCCGGCTGTGTGTAAGTATCAACACTTTTATGACTTTGGACAAATTTTCATGTTTTCCAAACGAATAACTTTAAAATATGAACAAGCAGAATTATCTTCACGTGTGAGAATTGAGAATTATGTTTCACAGTTTAGCTGACTCAAGTTTATTGGAATCACGTTTTAGAATAGATTTTGTGACACGCAGTGTGGTCCGTCCGTCATCGTGTGGTCAATATCCTAAATATTAATACAAAAATTATAAGGTCGACCCATGGCCTTTTTATAACTAAATAACTATAAATAACGCTACCCATTTTCTCTCGAGTTGCAACATTTTCTGTTCATGACAATTAGTTGTCGTGATCGAGCTGGATATGGACAAAAAACGATAAATGATGTTCCGTTCTGAAATTAGTAGCGTTTACAACCAAAATTCTACACAGACATTTTCAAATAACATAACACCATAGTTCACCGTTTGATAGTTTTTGCTGTTTCACACAACCAAATTAATATTAAGTTTACAGAAGATAAATATGTTCATTAAACATAATTTGTTCTGTAAAATATTCAAAATAGTCACCCACTCCCTACGATACGATTAATAAATTGACCTCAACCCGTACGCGACGGTTAGCCGAGCACTCTACAAACCGAGCACCATCCACTTCCATAAGAATTACGAATTATTTATTTACGGTGGGTCTGCTTACGATAGCTTAGTGGCAACGCTAAAGGGATGAATGATGACTGTGAAAAAGTACGATATTTATTTGATTATAAACGCCCTTTTAACGGGGTTTTACATAGAAATATATATATATTTTTTTATGCATTCGTGCCCCAGCAACATGATAAAGTGATAAATAGAAGACTCTACTGTCTCGGCATAATTACTTTCCTCCACTAATATTCTGGGTATAGTTAGTAGTTCTGGTAGTTAGGTGTGGTAGTCCCCAAAATTCTGCACTGAAATACAGCACTAAACTATATATAGGTACCAACTATCCGATCTTCCTAATAGCTATCAGCTTCCACTATTCCTTCTTTCAGCCTAGACACTATAAACTCTTGGGCGGTAATCATATTATAGAACAAATGGGTCTTCTAGAAGTTGTCTAATCATTTAAAAAAAAATAAGAGGTAATCAACGACTTAAAATAAAGATAACTTGAAAAACAGATTCAGATGAAACATACCTAGCTGAATTGTTGTAAGCTCAGACAATTGAATTTGATTGTGTGTGATTTTAGATCACAGAATATATCACGCGATTTATCACACCTAGGGGTTTCTTACCATCCTCCTAATAGCGTATCCATACTATAACGAATATTTAAAAAAATAAAAACTAAATACTTGCATAGTTAGAAAATTCGGCTAACTTATCCAATGTATATCCACTATTCATAGGTTTGAATAATAAACTCCGACTTAATAAATAAATAAACCGTAAATCGTAAATCCAAAAGAAATTTTATAGTATGGATAAGCTATTAGGGGGATGGTAAGAAACTCCCTAAGTAATACTGATTAATTACAAATTCATGTACATTAATTACAAGTAAATGTACAAACAAAAATAATTATTATGAGTCCCAGGAACATAAATACTTATTAGGTGTTTTATTTTGTACATTTTATATTGTTTTTATACCCAATATAAAACAATTTAGTCAATAGGTGTGAATGTGTGTATAAACTAACATGTTTTAATCATGAGGTAATCATTATTTTCCGTTTAGTCTAGGAGTTAATGTGCTATAATAATATTGCAAGTTAATTATTATAAAGACGGGGGCAGAGTTGTAATATTAATGATTGCGTAGGTATGTGTGTGTAAATAATGCAAGAGTGAGTGTAATGCTTATGAATCTTATTGTGAATCTTAATGTGTAGGTAATAGTAATCTGAGAAGAGCGAGACGGCAAGCGAGCGTGAAAGAGGACGGAGAATTCATTCATGAAGCCATCAGCACAGAGTTAGGGTTGACCAAATTTTTTACAATTAAATTTATTTGTTTCTTAAAATTGAACATTATGAAATCTTAGTATAATAAAACAAATTTAAAACTTTTTCCACTTTTAATTTATTGACCGTAACCGGTTTCAGCTTGTCAAAGCCATCTTCAGACTGGTGAACCAGTTGACCAGTCTGAAGATGGCTTTGACAAGCTGAAACCGGTTACGGTCAATAAATTAAAAGTGGAAAAAGTTTTAAATTTGTTTTATTATACTATTATAATGGAATTCCACCACGAATTATCAGTTTCAAAAATAGAAATATTATGAAATCTAATTTTTTACAAAGAGAAGAGAATGAAAGTTATTTTATTGTAGTAGAAATCAATTTCATTTGCCTTTTTTATTAACTCCTCACAAGAGCCCCTGAGGAAAATAGTTTCTCTCGTGGCCTATGTCATATTTTGGGATGCTATGTGGAGGATATTTTTGAGGAAAGGAATGAGCGAATTTTGGGTCTTGAAGATTGATTGGCTGGGATGTAGTAGCGTAAATGTCCTATCTAAATTGGTGGCATCAGTTATTTTTTAAATCAGTATAGATCACACATCTAAAGCATACAAATTCCAACTAAAGCGGTTTTCAAGCGTTGACAAGCTGCATAAGTATCAAATAACGTATTTTGGAAACGAATTTCACATTATTCATTATAGGTAATTTTTATTTAATAAATATATTTCTGTCTTGATTATTCAATCTTTATATTTTTAGGTTTCGAATTACGACTCTTCCAAACTTATACATATACATTCGAAGATTCATTTAATGCAAGGATTTGAATAAATATTTTATGATTGTACTGTACAACCCTGTTTGGCATTATACGGTGTAGTGACCCTCTCAGAATCGAATAATGGCCGTCACTGTGCTTCTCCGTGGCGTCACTCGCTTACCTCCTCGCCCATTCTGCTTGCCTAGTACCCGGATCCAACCAAACTATCGATCAGCGAGCAAATAAACTAGATCAAGAAAAAAAAACGCTTATTGAATAGAATAAAAATATTTTCAGTGCTGGTAGGATCATGCAAGGTTAATTTTCTACGAACCTTGGGATCAATGCAGTAATTATTAAATAAAGCTGTTCATATAAAACGGTTCACCGTTCTGCGTCTCTGCGCGCCTGGTAGGTGATTGAGCAAAAAACGACTAACTCCACCGATCGCTTCGGCCGTAGTTGGGGAGTGTGTTGACGATGATTATTCATTGTTGCTCTGCGTAATGTTGCGCTCCTAATCGAAATGTGGAGAAATAATATCGATAGATCGCTGCTTTGATTTGATGTACCAGGAGAATCAAATCTCTCTTGGTTTGTTTGTAGGCGCAGATGAGTTTTACTCCTCACGGTTCATGCCTTCCTGGTAGTTAGACCCCCTCGGTTGGTTGGCGGTGTCATCCTTCTTTTTTATTTAAAATATTAATTTGATTTAATAAAATTTCAAACGCGTTTAGTAGATTGAGTAATTGTTAAAAAATACAAAAAATTATGTGTAGGTAGGTACTAGTATAATCAGCGTTTTAATGATGAAAGAGAGGGTGACAAAAAACAGAACTACAACTTGATAAAAAAAAGTTGCGCAATTTAATATGCGGAATTTTGTATATTAATTTCTTAATCTTTTAAGTGCAGATATCAGGTGTTTATGAAAATTGAAGAGGTACTTACACAAATACTACGTTTATTTAATTTAATATAAATTTTTTATTTTGAATTATCCCTGATACTATTTAATAGAATTATTATTCACCATTTAAATTCTTGATAATAATTATTTTTAATTCTTAAAAGTACATAGATACAATTCACTATCAATCCCTTTTTAGGACTAAACGTATAACAAGCAAAAGTACGAATGCATAATACATTGGTAAATTACTATATTATACCACCAGCTGTATTAATCGGTACACTGTATAAGTAATTTACACAACGAATAGGCATGTACTAATAATGTTTAAAGGCAATAAGGACTTAAGAATGTGTGATGTGATGACAAAGATGACGATTGTGTAGGTTGA
Source organism: Limnephilus auricula (assembly GCA_951813805.1). NCBI lineage: Eukaryota > Metazoa > Arthropoda > Insecta > Trichoptera > Limnephilidae > Limnephilus > Limnephilus auricula. Next base: position 16,489,077 of record OX638404.1, read on the forward strand.
TACAATGAGTTCATTGAAAGTTACGAGAAATAACATTTTGTTGGATAAAATATCAAATATCACCATTACAACCACACATAAAATTATCAAAATAATAATTGCATTGGAAATGCACCAACATTAGTGTACCCATATGAAACATAGATAAATGCATTTTATTTAATAATTTGGCCCAGGTAAAAGGCCATCATTCAGAACTGAAACGTTTCTTTAAATGGCTTTAGCTGTGTTGTATGATGACCAGGGCCCCTAGCACACTCGATCGACAAGGATTGATAGGATAACTTTCGGTAACTTCTCATCGTTTCCTATGACAACTGCAGATCGCTAACGTTCAAACAACAGTTGATGTCGAATATATTAAGGACACTTAGTCATTGTGAAGTGTCACTTATTTATTGGCGATCTGCAGTCATAGGTATAGAAATACATATAGAAAGTTATCCTATCAATCGTTATCGATCGAGTGTGCTAGGGGGCCAGGTCTGATAGCCAGGTACTTACCCCACCTTTACCCCATCTCCTTCCCACGCCCACTACCATCAGCCTCACACCATACCCGAATTGTGGATTCTCACAGGCCTCAGCAGCTGAGAATAAAAGTTTAAAAATGCTTGCAATTTGTATAGGGAGGTTCCGATGAGAAAGATCGCTTATAACCCGTATCAATTTTTTTAAACTAAAATATTAAATATCGATTAAAAACTTGCTTTAATATATACCAACATTCAAGTAAACAATAAAAATGCGCAAAATGCATAATAATAAATTATTAAATATGGTGTACGTCTTTATGATTTTTAAGTAATGTCTACACAAAATAAGTGTGTAAAAAAAATCTGAAATATTTTAGTTTGTAAGACCTTAAATAAATAGAAAAACTGAGGTATTTTCGTCACAAAACACGTTCTCGGATTTATTTTTTAATGATTTTAATTGAACTAAAATTAAAATACTAAAAAGTGTTGATTTATTTTCTCTCCCTCTTAATAATAAACACAACAATTAACTCTATAATATTAATTTAACATCAAAAGTTTTTACTTTGATGTCATTTTGTTGTCTATGAAAGCGAGCGAGGCTACTTAAGACGATAGACTTCGCTTTTCGGCCCATACAAAAAGGACGCCCGGGAAAAAACATTTTCTACATCGAAAATTGCGCAAAATGAATATATTTTTTTTATAATGCCTTCTAGAGTAAACATTCACTGTCAAACATGTACGATTTATCAAAAAATATTATTTAAGGAAAAAGTGCTGCTAACTCAACTCTCATAAAGAATTATAAAATTATAAAAAGCTACCGACGTAGCTTCTTCTATCTAAAGAATATTTTTTTTTTTAAATTTCAATTTCGTGAAAGTTTCGGTGTAGAAAAGTGTATTCTCCATAAACCCCTTTTCGAGCGATTTCTGTAGGTAAATTTGAGCGTTGTCTCATTCGCACATTTCGCATTCGCATGTATTATAAGTGTGCGTGAGCTTATTGTGAGAGGGACAGAATGATAGATGCGGGTGTTCCGCATGTCGTTCAAAGTCTAGCCTCTTAAGATTATCAACGATAAGATATTTGGGAACAACATGAATTGAGCGTTATCCTACAAAATGCTTAGCTGATGGCGGCCCAAGATTTAGATTAAGAAAAGTTAGGAACAGATAACAAGATCTAAAATTTTTATTACTCTTTGATAAAATTTTTTTTTACATTTGCTTCACACAGGAGAGACCCTGAGGAAAATAATTTGTATATTACGTATACATATATATGTATATAATAATTGAGTATATTATAATATCAAATTACATTATCACTCTTTATCATCCCGAAATGTGATATTTGCTTAATTATTAATTAATAATGAATTTTCAGTGTTGTCAGACATTTAAGAATAATGTTCTTTGTTCAACGCCGTGAGGAGATAGCATGATATTAAAATAATTACCGCCAGTGAACACATGTGGAAATTTAATGCACAATTTTTATTCAATAAATAAAGAAGTAACTGACACAATCAGACTCTCCTTATCTGACAATACTCGGGATAACTAACGCGCTATTTTATTTCATTGACAATATTCCCCCTGCTCCTGTAAAGCTTTCCGCGCTTTTACAAGTTGGATTCTACCTGTACAATTAAGGGATCACGTTGTCCGTGTGTGCCGGTTTCCTATTGAATTTATAGTATTTGTGCGGGCTCCATTATGTTGTCCCATACAATAGGTATGAAATTGTATAACTACCTACCATTTGTTTCTATTATTCAAAATTATATAACTCACGTCCCAGCGAGAGTTCGTACCGACGTCATCGACGTTCGTCCTTTTCCTTCTCACGCGTCTTGTTTGAATACGAAAAAGACATAATATATACGGAGAAAAAGTTATTCTAAAATACGATAATTTTATTCATAAAAACGGTTAAAATCGGGACTGAAGTTCTTACGAACAAATTAACAGGATTTCAATGTTTATTGGCGGGAACATGTAAGAATAATGTGTTGGTATACGTAATTTCGTACGTATACCAACAAATTATTCTTACATTTTCCCGCCAATAAACATTGAAACACTGTTAATTTGTTCGTAAGAACTTCAGTCCCGTTTTTAATCATTTTTACGAATAAAATGATCGTATTTTAGAATAACATTTTTATCCGTGTACTAAATCGATTACATCACGTACGATCTCTCGCTGGGAATAGTATACCGAGAGTGAATACCAGTTATAAGTGTAATTCATATAAATAAAATATCTTAGATTGAATATAAACCTTGACGCTATACTAAAAATAGGCAAAAACACAGGAAACAAAATCAATAAACAAACATCTGGCTTATTTCTATAGCGCCGTTATTAAAAAATATAAATATATCCTAAGGGCGCACGAAAACATAATTCTTTAAAAATAAACAAACGAAAAAAATACATATTGTAATATAAAAAAGCTGACATTGATTTGATTTGATTAAATGTTGGTGCGAAGTTAAAGGTTAAAATATTACGGAATTTACTGAGCGTAATAAAGAGCGGTCCATTGAGATGAGATTTATGATCTCTTTAGTGATGAGGGAGATGAGAAATAGTCTTTCAGCATCTCGCAGAAATGAATGTACAGAAAACAACGAGTATTCGCACGGCCAACTGTAAATATAGAACCGAAAATAATGTGGTTATAAGATAAATAAAACAATATTGTATTTTAAAGAAAGAACGGATTTAAAAGTATTTTATTGCAATCTTTGGAAACAATTTATATTATAATATTACTAGCTGATACCCCGCATTCGTTGCATGCCAATTTAAAAAAAAAAATTATTTCGCCCTTCGTGTCATTTCCCATTCGTCCCCGTACCCCTTCCTCTTCCCCTACCGCGTTCCCTTACCCTCCCGCGTTCCCCCTCCCCCCTTTCTCGCGAACCCCCCTCCCCCCTCACGCATTCCGTTTCCACCTTCTTCGCCTTCCCCTCTCCCTCGTCCCCCCTCCCGCGAAGCCCACTCCTTCAGTCCCAAACCATCTCCCGCATACCTTTTCCCCAGCCTTTTTTCACTATAAATACACCAATTTTTCCAATAACACCAATTTTTTTGAATGCAAATTTCATAATGCCAGAGCTCACCAGTTCCCAACAATTAAAAAAAATTTAAAGCAATCGAATGAAACTTTTATCGCAATCGTATGAATAGTAAGCATAGGAAATAATTTCATAACGCCAGGGCTCATATCCTATAACCATCCCAATTACGCGCACATCATACTCCCGAAGTTTCATAGCAATCGGATGAACGGTATAGCCGCGCATAAGGTACGAACAAATAAACAAACAGAAAAACATTAATTATTATATTATAGATTATAAACGTCTAGTATGTCCCCCTCTGACAAATCAGAAATGATGAGTTTAGGCGTCATAAAGGTGCACAACGTTTTCTGATTTCAAGATTTTTCCATTTCTAAATTACTTCAGCATTATTTCCACTAACATAATATTGAATCATTTAAAACTGGGGCGAAACCGGACAGTCTACTGGTAATGGTATAGTTATTAAATTGATACTGTAACGGGGGTGTGTCATTCACAATATCCAATGCAAATATTATAATCATTTATGTTTATCAACACAAAAATTCCCGTGGAGATACCTACTATATTATTATATTTTTAAGTATTATTTATATATTTTCACAGTAATCGTCCGCGATAATACAGCCTTAACCAACGAATAAATTAAAAAATCAACCCGTAAAAAAACTGTCTTTACTACAATATACTATTTTCAATTTTCGACCCAGTCATCTCTTGGGCCGTCTAGTAGCCAATTTCAACTTTATTTTTTATCTTTGGTTTGACTGAGGATTGAACCTTCCTCCTCAGGGACTGGAGTAAGCACTGCTAACTGGATAGTACCGACATTAGCTGTAATATTTTAAAAGTAATGTCATAATTTCAGAAAAAATGCGTGTGTGCACGATTGCCACCAAAAGTTGATAGAATGATTTGTCTTCCTGCCGAGTTTCAGCTCAATCGAATGTCAGGAAGTGGGTTATTTCCATTTCTAAGATTCCATTTCATACCTACATGCATTCATTCAAGAAAACAGAATCGAATTTTAGTAAATGTATTTAAAAACTACAAGGCATTAACAGAATATATATTTTTAAAAGAGTTAAAACTACAAACAACAATGCCTGCACTTCAACAGTGAACCTGATCATGACATGAACAGTGCAAAAAATGGCATCAATTTAAAGTTTATATAAATAACCGACAAACCAGAATCGCAACAGTAACTGACCGCAGCACAGAAGCCGTTCAGAATCACCCTGACTTTAGTGCAGTGGCTGGAATTCCTATATACTGGGATCCGGTACTGCCGATGATTAAAGAACAACTGACTATGAGGAAGTCATTTTTCCGAATAACCGAAATTTATCCCTAAAGAGGTGCAATGAAAGGTGATGTTTTCGAATAACCTAATTTAATCTCTAATATAGGTGCAATGAAGAGTGATGTTTTCGAATAACCGAATTTAATCTCTAATAGAGGTGCAAAGATTGGCGACGTCTCCATACAATAAAATTATGTTTCTTATATTTGAGATGCAATGAACAGTGATGATGAGACTGAATAACCTAATTCAGTCAATGGTGGTGCAATGAATAGCGATGTTTCCGAATAAATTAATTTTGTCTCTAATAGTGGTGCAATGAATAGCGACGTTTCCGAATAACTTCATTTTGTCTCTAATAGTAGTGCAATGAATAGCGACGTTTCCGAATAACTTCATTTTGTCTCTAATAGTAGTGCAATGAATAGCGACGTTTCCGAATAACTTCATTTTGTCTCTAATAGTAGTGCAATGAATAGCGACGTTTCCGAATAACTTCATTTTGTCTCTAATAGTAGTGCAATGAATAGCGACGTTTCCGAATAACTTCATTTTGTCTATAATAGTAGTGCAATGAATAGCGACGTTTCCGAATAACTTCATTTTGTCTCTAATAGTAGTGCAATGAATAGCGACGTTTCCGAATAACTTCATTTTGTCTCTAATAGTAGTGCAATGAATAGCGACGTTTCCGAAAAGATTCAATGAATAGTAATGTTTCCAAATGACCGAAGACAGAATATTTTAGAATGGGTAGAAGAAGAAATCAAGAGACAAAGGGTCGCCCCAGAATAATATACAATACATATATATTGAAGCAATAAATCGGAATAGACAGTATATGTGTGTGAGTTAATAAAATAAGGAAAGTGTGACAACAAATTAGTTGTAGGTTGTTCCATTCTTGTGAGAAAACGACATATATTTATTTATCGACGTTCGTTTTAGGGGCTTTTACATAGGAATAATAAAAATTATGAATAACTGAACTGCCTCAGCAACAATCATTTGTATTTTTTTAATGATAAATTGAAGATGTGTACTGATTCGGCATTATTATTTCCTACATGAAAGTTATTTAGCTAAAATTTGCACAAAACAGCGAAATACACAATTTTGAAGTGTTTAACTGGTATCATCCCACTAATAAAAAACGGAGATAAAATTGTGATGAACATGAAGAAAGTCTATTCTGAGGATTTTTAATGTCACACCCCTCCACAGTTGTACTGTCCCGGGGTGCTAGTAGCCGCTACTGTGTCCACTGCATAAAGTGTATCTGTGCACCATACAGCGGAGTAAAGTTGGCCTCGCACCGGTTAAGTGAAAACTGCAGAACAGCATAACCATTCTTGGAGAAGAAGCCATAAGTGGTCCGCGTCCCAACTGGCACGGATTGGTCATGAGAAGCAGCCGACCAGCCATCCAACCAACGAACCAACGGCAAGGAGGCGATTTCGGAACTGCGGATCACTTTTCTCTGCACTACCGGAAATTATCAGATTTTTTATTGCACTGTACCTACTTCTAACGATACACAAATATACCTCGAGAAAAAATGACTCTGGACCCAGATAACCGAAATAATCCATGAAAATAAAAAGTAAGTGCGTATACTACACTTTTCGGGGTAATTTATCTAAATAAAACGACTTTCTTGAACTATTGTGGAAATTGAATGCCTTCTTCATTTTTTTTCTTAGAAAAATTTGAGAAAAAATCCGGTCCAAAGTGATGATTGTACATCGAATATTACATGTTGTACATAATTGACACACCTTGTTGTAGTTAAATGTAATTAATATTACAGCTTTCATCTACCTGAAACATGGTATGATTGTACATAGAATATTACATGTTGTACATAATTGACACACCTTGTTGTAGTTAAATGTAATTAATATTACAGCTTTCATCTACCTGAAACATGGTATGATTGTACATCGAATATTACATGTTGTACATAATTGACACACCTTGTTGTAGTTAAATGTAATTAATATTACAGCTTTCATCTACCTGAAACATGGAACATATTTTCGTTGTTTGTTTTTGGGGTGTTATGCCGTGTTGCGCTACCTCCTTCTTTAGCCGACGTTTCGGACAGCGTTGCAGTGTCCATCATCAGGGCAGATCCGGCAGATCCGACGATGTTTAGTGTTAAGTGTGTGCTTATTTACTTGGAAACGATACCATGTCGCCAGCTTCAATCCACTACGAGCTGGTAGGTATTACAGTGAAAGGGAACTGCGATTTTGTGAAAGCGCAGTATTTACGTTAGCCTGGGGCCCGTCCATGTGAGAAATGCCAACGGATAGTAGGAGGTAGCGCAACACGGCATAACACCCTAAAAACAAACAACAAAAAGGCTTTTGGCCGTGAAAATCTAAAAAACGTAAATGGTACATATTGATTCTGCCCCTACAACATATTTCAACATCTTCGACAGCAGTCAATATCAAGCATCACCCCCCAGTTCCGAAAAGCAGAACTTGCGGTCAGCTCCGATACTGGTACAGTGCTTGCGGGCAGGCGAGCTTGCGGTCAGTCTGAAGGTACCATTAGCTACTCGGAGGAGTCAACATAAAAACACTCTTCTTCATAACGCATTTTAGATTTACTTTACTTTAGAACTTGGTGAAACAGCACACTCTTTAACTATTTTGATATAATTTGAGATATTAGTATCCTACAGACCACCTCAATAAGAAGTATAAAATCAGCTCGTTAGGTTTACAAAATTCGTCATTTCTTAATTTAAAAATGATGTATTCTACATTGAGACCAAGATTACCCCTTTATAGGGTTGCCATCACTATTATCGACCAAATCTAAAATGTCCCAACAAAACTTGACGACCCGATACAATTCAGCAACGCTATTTGATAACATTTTCCGCGGAGGCGACTCAGTTTGTGCAGCAAGTTTATTTTTGTTTTTGTGTTCTCCCCTCCTCCCCCAGACCCAACGAGACCCTAGCCACTTATGGCAACCCTACCCTTTTAATAACGGAATTCTAAAGAATATAAAAATGTGTAGATCAAAGACCAAGTGCATATAATTTTATTATTATTTACCTACCGGACAATAATATGATCAAACCTGTTAATTATTGAATTACACATATAATAAAATCATATTAATTGGCATACCGATATTATGACATAACAGAGAAAAGTGGGGTGGTTCAAAATATGTGTGCGAAAAAACTTTTAGTAAAATACATCGTCATTATAAACTAAAACTTTAGCAATGGGCAATGGGCAGGCAACCTGTGAGACACAATAAATATTCGATTAAATTTTCATTTATTAATCAGGACTTTTGCATTAATATCTAAAAAAAAATAAAGAGTCTGAAATAATTGTTTTTATAACTAGAAAAACCAAAAACACGAATATCTAATTGACAGAGCATAGCGAAGTCTTGTTTTGAGTCGACCGTTTTGCATTTCATCTTTCTGTAAGTAAGTGTGTACGTTCTGTTTCTGTTTCAAAGTGGTGGCCATGTTGAATAGAACATTTTTATTGTCAGAGCGCGAATCATTCTGAGATCGGAATAGACAACATTATGGTACCTAACTGCTTGAAAAAAGTCTGAAAAAAGAATTGTCATTGAGATAGTGATGTTCCTAGGGACAAATTGTAGAAATCCCTTACTTGAAATAAAAAAGTCACAAAAAATATGATTTATAATTAGGCAGGTAGTTATTTAAGTTCCTACTTAAAAATTTTATGATTTCAGAGGAGATTTTGGTTTTGATTTATTAAATAGGAGAAATAAGAAACTTCATTGATTACCTCCAATAAACACATTCATCAGGAGTAATTTTTAACATATTTACTTTATGCCAACTATGCACATATATGGATGAGTTTCACTTGCCATTTTTCTTATCATACTTAAATTGTATAACTTAAAAAAAAAGAAAAAAGATTTTATATTATTTTTTATGTAATTTTCATAGTATCTTCTATATTAACAACCGCTCTGTAAATTGCCATCTCCACACACAGGCGTTTCACACCTAGTGAGATGGGCAATACGTCATTACTTTGTTTATATGTAATATTGAGATAACTAAGTAAATTTAAAAAAATAATAAAAAAATAAAAATAGTTTTTGGACGCGAGGTATATCGTTCACGGAGCTACTAGTCACTAAAAAATATTTTTGTTCTATGGGAGAATAGCCTATTACAAAAAAAAATGCACAAGATGGTAATTAACGGCCGGCATAGTCCAGCGGTAGGGCGTTGGACTGCCATTCCGAAGGTCGCGGGTTCGAACCCGGCGTGCGCAAATAAATTTTATTTGATTAATTTGTGTTATTTCACAATTAATTAATAAAAATAATATATACTACATTTGAGGCACGTTCCAGAGTGGAAGATACTGTCAGTATCGCCCTGGTGTAAGACCACCATTCAGAATTGAGACGTTGCTTAATAATGGCTTTAGCCGTGTTTAGTGACTAGATCTGAATAGCCAGGTACTTCCACACCTTCCTCTTCCTCGTTTCCTTCCCTTTCCCACTTACCTTCAGCCTCATAACATACCCCGATTGGGGATGCCATAGTCTCACTGGCTCCAGACGGGAGCAGTTGGGACTCTTGTAAAGTGTTCACTATAAAAAAAACGAAGACTTCGTTACGAAGATTTCTGAAAAATAGTAATTATTGTGGAAAATTACTTGCTGAAGTAGAATAAAGTAGATATAACCTAAAAATCTTTTCGTCAAATTACATTTATTTTAGCAATAGTATCCGGATTCGCCCGAGATTTCAACACTCTATTTTTGAAACCTGCAACATCTCTAGTAGTACTAGTTACTTTGCATTCAACACGACCAAAATCTGGTAGTAGAACGAGTGAGTAGGGAGGGCGCCGATTCGCCATATAAATTGAATAATTCGTGACATCCTCGTTAGGGCGGCGCTGGCATCGGTCTGCATTATTGGGAGGGGTAGGGGAGGTGCGGGGGTCGCTTACAGACTTTCAGCGACATTCGCTTATTACTGAAATTTTAGCGAATTCGTTTAAAGGCAGCACTCTAACCAGACAACCCAATTATCGGACGTTTTCAAGGCGAGCCGTGATGTTTTTACCGAAGAATCACTTTCTATGGCAGACAAGGTAAACTCTATCAGGCTAAGAGCGGGCTATTGAGAGAGAGAGAGATGATGCATCGGTGAAATATGAGCTACTTTTAGTAAAAAAAAAATTTAATTATCTATGAAAGTTGTTTTTCAGGGTAGCTAGTTCAAAAGAAAACGGTTTGATGGCAGAATAGCAGAGAAGCGTTTTCACAAAGAGAAGTTCTGCCCCTTTTTTCACATTTTTTGCATAGGTATTTACGAATGCACTTTGCGAAAATTTATAATATTTTTTATGTGTGGGAGATACTTGGAATGGTAAAGCGACCATCATTTCTTATATTCTTTTTAAATAAAGATGACTTTTCACAAAATGAATTGAGTTTTCATATTATTCATTATAACAGTTAATTGAATATGCATTTAAAGATTATCACAAAATAATGACCCTGAGTGATTATTTACTTAAAACTATGTTCTCGGCCCGTTTCAGCTTTTGATCAAATTGTGTTCAGCTTTGAAACGTTACACAGCATGTCCGTTATGTTTGGTTGATTAAAATTTGATGTAATTCTGAAACGGACCAAAAATCTGCATTTAAATCAACATTTTAAAAAAAAATGGCGCTAATAAACGATCAAATAATACGCCCCACCCGCATAGGCTCAAATAATAAATAGGCTTCTGCAGTTTGCAGAACCCAGTCCTGCAAGTTGTTCTGCAAATCGGATGGTGAGTGACGTAGGTTGAAACAACCCAAACCTGGCACCTGCCCCTTTAGCACAAGCACAACGATTAAAGCCGACTAAAAGTCTAAATATTCATTTATACTTTTATAAAAAGTCAATAGATGTTCCATATAAATAAAAATCGGATATATTTATCCGAGAAACTATCTAACACTTGTTTCCAATGAAAAGGTTTAAATATGAGTTTGACAAATATGACGGTTTTAGGTAGTAATGGCCGAATTGGTAAAGAAGCCCGTCCCGGTAAGACGAGAGGTTCTGAGGTCGGGTCCCAGTTGCGACCGCTATTTTTTGTATTTTTCTGTGTCTTGTTCATTTTCACATTTTAATTTAGATTATTATTGCTATCTTCTTCCTCAATGATATAAGAATAGTTAATCGACGAGAACTATTGCTTGTTCGTTGGCGATCTGCAATGTTGTCGGAATCGATGACAAGTTAAATGACAATATAGATAAAAAAATCTTTAAAGATGCGCTTGTCCCAGAGGGCATGACGACTTAACCAAATTTAATATTGCAAATCGGTCAATTTAATAGTCGTAGATATTGCTTACATAATATTTCACGCATGAATAAGACCCCACACGATGATGTTACCATATAAAATAAACGGAAAGTCCCCTTTTCCATAAATAAGTTGTACGCGGAGAGAATTTCAAACTCTTCCCGTATTAAATCAAGCGAATGGAACGGAAGTAGAAACAATGCAATGAGTGCATTCTCATCCCCATCTCTCACATTCTTAACAATGATATATGGTCAGAATAAAACCAAATAATTATTTTTTTTAAACTTGAAGAAGAAAAATGAGTTTCAGGAGTTTTCAGGAGAATATTACGATAAAAATGGCATACCTTACTTTACTTCATAGATAGTACACGGAGAGAAATGTTTTTTTCTAAAATACGATCATTTTATTCGTAAAAACGGTTAAAAACGGGACTGAAGTTCTGACGAACAAATTAACAGTGTTTCAATGTTTATTGGCGGGAAAATGTAAGAATAATTTGTTGGTATACGTAATTTCGTACATATAAACATTGAAATTCCCGCCAATAAACATTGAAACCTGTTAATTTGTTCGTAAGAACTTCAGTCCCGTTTTTAACCGTTTTTACGAATAAAATTATCGTATTTTAGAATAAAAAATTTCTCAGTGTACATAATACCATAATACTCAAATATAAATAAGAAATTATCTAAATAATTAAAAACTATAGCACAAATTACATTAACAAGAAATCTCCCTTGATTATAAGGAATGATAAAAAACTAACGAAAAAGATTAAAAATACTTGCGCCTCCATTTTTGACAGTCTCCGTGGTCGAGAGATAAGGCTCTCGATTAGCAATTCAGAGGTCGTTTTTTGTAATTTAAAATAATATAATATAGTAAATTTGCGGCAAGAACCAGAGTGGAAAATATTATCAGTATCGTCCTCGTTCAGAATTGAAAAATTATTTTAGCCGTGTTTGGTGACCAGATCTGAATAGCCAGGTACTTCCCCACCTTCCTCTTCTCCATCTCCTTTCCCTCCCCGCTATCTTCGGCCTCATAACATACCCCAATTGGGGGTGCCATAGTCTCACTGGCTCCAGACGGTTAAGAGAAAAATATGGAAATTTGAAATGCTGCAAAGGACTAAATGTTAATTGTCCAGGAGAGCGAAAATAAAGTTTTTTTTGCTTTTTCAAAAAACCATATCTGCTATTTTTGTAGACCCATAATAATTATGAATTTTTATTGTTAAAGAGTATTGAATAGGTCTGAACACGTTTTTATAAATTTGTATAATATCAAAACAAAACGAAATTATTTTCCTAGAAATATTTCCACTACGTAGATCAACGAGAAAAATAACATCTTTAACTCATTTAACTCATTCACAAGCATTTCAAATTTCCGTGACCGATATTAAACGATGGAAATAACGAAAAACGTATAGCTGTAATTGCATTAAATCCAAGAACTAAGTACTAAACGATCGATAGTAATTGGATATTACACATTTCCTTGGTGCATTAAACGATCATAACTACTTCAGATGTAATGTAACGAGTAATCAGAAGTTCCATCAACAAATTGTTTTGTCAAAGGGGAAGACAGGATGTAGAATCCGGTCCATTATCAGACATAATTCTGGACCAAAGAAGAATTGCAGCGGCTGTGCTTTTAGCTCAAACTATAAAGAGGAGCATCTCTAAAAGGTCCATTACGGCCGTCGCGGAGATACGCCTTTTCATCTGTTTGCCGTCTACATTGATTTTACTAACGAAAATCAGATGAACTTTGCAAACGTAGTTACAAAAACTATCAAAAGAGAGTTATTGAGAAAGCTCTACCAGGCAAACATATAGAGCTAATAAAATTTAGTTATTCGAAAGATTTTTTAGCTGGCTTGTTTGTTCCGAATATGGGTGGCGTTTTATAAAAATATGTGCTCTAGGTATAAGTTAGTGTCATTTTTAAAGCGTGGTGTTTTCTCTTTCTAACACCGTTTATATCATATTTCCCACCGTGACAGTGAGGTAGATATAACGATTTCTATGAGACCTATATGAGCCCAAAAGCAAACAAATTAGCCTAAGGGGTTAAAACAGAACTGAGAAACTGAGTGACATTATTAAAGAATCTAATAGAAAAGAGTTCTGTTACAAGCCGAAGTAATGTAAATAAAGGGTAACCACATCCTGGCTGACAAAGTCATCTATTGTATATTTGAGTGCAAATTACTCAAATGCAATCATTATTAATCAATTTAGCGGCTGTACGGTTGAAATTTAAGAACTCGACTTCTAGAACATTTCTAACGCCGCGCCTAATGCAAAACCATCTTTGTACGTGACGTTTGTTACAAAGCTACTGTCGTGTCGTTTGCCACCCGCCGCCTGCAGGGCTTAGCAGCAGAAAACCCGCGAATCGGGTTTTTAACTGCTAGTTTAAATAAACGAGCTTGATTATACCGGAGACTGCTGTCTCTGGCAATATCTCTGATTGCACGGATTTTGATAAAGCAAGCAATTATACAAAGGGGATGTAAACACATTGGAGTAACAGACAGAACATTCTAAGGGAGTCTCTCATTGGACACGCCCTAAAAATTTCACCTCTCCCTAGGCACCACAAATCAAGAATATAGAAGTATTCTTTTGAAATGAGATGCGTTGACAATTTAAAGAGAACTGCAGGCTTTGGATGGGTAAGTTCCGCTAAGGATCGACAAATCTGAAAAAAAATTAGGAAAAGTTGGACTCCGGATGGCTCATAAAAAAGGCAGAAGCGACTTACCCAGTGAGGCCTCCGGATCGGAAAGGTCCGATAAGGAAGGGACCTTCTGCATGGCGCGTGGTGCGGATTCGTCATGTTCCTCCGGCTCCAACTTGATGGATAGACCGCCGCCACCCCACTGAAACAACAAAAAATAATTAAAGTAAACATTTATAAATTTGTGAGAGTATTGGTTGGATAGAAATGATGGTATCCTACCTACCCTGAGAGAGGACGTAAGAGAGTTAAAATATATACTTAAAACACGATGCAGAATAACTTGTCCGGCCACTGGAATCACAAAGAAAGAGAAAATGCTAACATATTAAAAAATTCAATGATAATACATCAAAAATTATCTTTCAGTGAATTTTGTACGCGATTTTTGTATATTAACTTATTTATTTGGCAACAAAAATCAGTGAAAAATGTTTTAAAGACTATTTTAACCGCTTGGACACATAAGCTTATTTTCACGATAATTTAACGTAGGCAGACATAGGAATGACGTATGTCCCGTATCTGAGTTATTAAAATAATCAATTCACGATTATTATTCATAGCCAAACTCGAAAAACTACGCACAGTCGCACAGTCAACAATTAGACAGATAGCAATGCACGCCACCGTCATTTTTTTAGTACTTAAAAAAGTAATATTAAATAAAGATAACAGTGTGAAATTTTTCAAAACGAATAGAAAGTCTATTTATAACCCTAGAACAAGAAATAGAGGGAAAATCAGAGAATAAACTCAACACGTGATAAGAGATGATAAGAACAGCTATCACAAAAGGTAGAAATAATATCAAATAGATAGATTACGTTAAAAGTTGCACGTAAAAATAAATAAAAACAGTTCGAAGAGATACCTAATAATATATTTAGCGAGACTGTTTGTTAAATTTGTTATTCAATTCTGCTTCACCCTTCAGGAGGCGAAGTGACCCTCACTTCTTCCAGTAATGCAATCGGAGGGACTGAAATTCAGCAATATTGTGCTTTAAATTGAATAAAAATGTCGAAAAACTGAAACTTATCGTAGAATCGAAATAGAAATTGGGTTAGAAAAAAAAAACAAATAATATACCGAATGGAAAACCTTAATTTAACTAATAACAACCATAAAAAGAAAAAAAATGTTGACAGAATTTAAACACGAAAGAAGAAAATCGTTAACAACCAAATCACTTAAATGAAATGAAAAAATGGCGTTTATAAAAATCAGTGTCTAGGCCAATTGTTAAAATATTAATTTGATTTGTTTATTGTTGAATTATGATAACATGATTTGTAAACAGCAAAAGCAATCAATTGATGGAGTTACCAGTAAATAAGGGTAGACATTGGGGAGGACAACAATGCGGCAAATAATGGGCGGATTAAATAAAAAGTCCATCAGCGTTTATTACTTTTCACCCTTTGAATTGGGAAGATTGATGATATCTCTGTTTGGGCTGTCAACACATGCCACAAGTTACGAGCCTTGCTTATTCAAATAAAAGGCGTGTAATGACAATCGTTCAATTGTGAACAAGACTCATTTTGTATTTATGGGGCAATTTAATAAATGGTGTCGAAGAAAATCCAAAGGATAGAAGATTTAGATAAAAAAAAAATTATTTCATAAAATCAAATACAATTATTGACATGAACAGAAAAGATGGAAAAAGATTAAGTTTCAATTATATTTTTGTCGACGTCGGTGGCAAAGCGTTATGCACAATGCACACACAGGTCACGTGTTCAAAACCCAACGTGGATACATAAAAAAATGTATTATTTCACAGAAACATAAAAATGTATATTTGTTATCTTCAGTTTTTTTTAGAATTTAATAACAGGCTTTCCCAAAATAAATAGCCGCATACAATAAAAATAGAGAACTGCTTAACATATAGAGGAAAATGTATGGTGTATGCCTGAAAGTCATACCTACTAAATGTTAAAAAAATAAATTTAATATTATAAACGATGAAATGTAACCATGTTCATAGACAATAGTTGATATTTATAAGAAAAGGTAATGTAAAGTACCTCAATAAATATTTTTTTATAAATACCCTACATTCCAATCTCCTGCCTCTCCCACTTTCTCCAGCCTCACAAAAAGGTCATCCGGGACTATTATCTCCAATTTGGAGTATTTTTTAAAGCTGAAAGGTGCGGGGAATGGAAGGATAGTAAGGAGTGTAAGAGAAAGGTCGGGAAACACAATAATCGAAAACGAAACGCCACTTCAAACAACGCATCGATTCTAAATGGTGATCTTTCAGAAGGGCGATTCTGAGAGTGCAAAATTAACATTATAAGCACCAGGTGAGAGACGTAAAAAATCAATCAGTATTCCTCAAAACAGACAAATTTAAAACATGCGAAAAAACGACGCAAGAAGAAAAATGGATTAAAATTACACAACCACGAACATAGGTTCATATATAGAATCAGAAATACCATTTGACACCCCATTATTTGCCAGAGTTGTAGCAACTACCCTCTGTGTCCCCTTGCCACTTCAGTGTTTGGTAAACAAATTGAAGTGAATTGCATTATTGGGGCATAGAGCCAATAGGACGATAGGGGTTCTTTTTTTATCAGGGTACCTTTTTATACTGTTGCAGTATTTAAAATTAAATTCTATGTAGACTTATAAAAAATTCGCATAAAAGTATATATGTATTTTAACACTTGAAAGATTTTTCTTACAAACTTAATAATTTTGAGTAATTTATCTTTACCTATCTACAGATAGATATTCTAAAAAGGTTTTTTGCATTCGAACGAGAACTGGCATCTTCACTTTACATATTTGCACACCTTTTTCTGTCTCAAATTTCTAGACCAACGCAACTGCTTTGAAATGTCAACGTAAAATACAAAAAAGGCAAGACATCTTATTTTAATTTTAATAAATTATCCAATGAGAAAAATGTATCAAAAAAATTTGTTGTGAGGAGGGCCATCGGGTACCAAAAAAAGTGACAATATTCATGTAAATATCAACTAATGTATGTTATTATTTATTATGAGTATGTAAACGATATCAACTAGAAAATGATGTAACAAAAATAACTACAATGATTAAGATATTTATACTGGTTCATGTAATACTGGCTCCAATAAGTTATGGATGGCCCCACATTTATAGGTCGACGGGGCGAGTCTGACGCGTGCAACTGGAGGTCAAAAGTCAGGACATTGACAGCTCCCAGCTGGGGCAGAATGGGCTATAATCACGCCGTAACAGTGCGCTAGCCAGCGTAATCTGACAGGCGTGACTCCAGCAAGGATTCGATTAGCCCCGGGGGGTTGGTGGGGCTATATTGAACCGTTGGGGGATTCCGTGAATCAATTGGACGGAATCAAGAGTATTGAAATGTTAAAAAGTATTTAAATGTGAAAAATAGGCAGTACCTATGTACCCGTTACGCGCAAATAATATAAAATATAATTATAGTAATATACAATATTATAATAATATACAATACTGAGCAACGTGTTAATTTATTGTTTGCGGTCTATATATCGCCATCATTCATCATCACACCAAAATGAAAACTGTTAATATTAGCGGTCATTAAAAAAAAAAATAATACCCAAGACGTTACGTCATTTTTATGGCGCTGTTTTTATGGAATAACTACACAGTCTAATCAAAATTACCATAAAAATAAGTAGGTACTTGAAAGACTTTACTTTGATTTAAAAACACAAAATTAGCAGTCGCGTTATTTTGCTATTTAACAGAGTTTTATCAAATAATACCATTATTGCCAAGGAATCTCAATTAGTAATACTTGAATAGATGTATTTATTACTATATTATTTTGAGATAGTATAACAATAATCATTACATTTAATTGATAACTTTCTAGAAACTTTTCAGCAACACCAACTTATGTACTTAATTTTGTATATCTCGGGCATTTTCTGTCACTCATTCGACTAGCTCAAACGTTTCCTAACAATTCCGACGTTCCACAGTTCTAAATGATACATTGTAATCTTCATTACATACGTGTTGAAACAAAACGTCAAGAAAGGATGCGTTTTGTTCTTATTTCAAAAACAAAGCGGCGGGAAACACTCGGAAATAACGGACTAGGGCGCCCTCTGACATCCGGTCATAGAGGAAAGGGGATTTGATTTTCGAATACTTTGGATTCCACGATATCTGTTTTTCTTCTCTCATTCTCACGAAAAAAGAAAGAAATTATATTTTCCCGAAGTATTCAAATCATTTCCTAGAACGTACTAAAGTTACTAAACCATCGATCCCTGTAATCATTTCTAAACCATTGTAAACTGTTTATCTCTCTATCAATACGTGATCTGAAAAGATTTGCACGTTTTTTAAATAAATTAAAATAAAATTTAAATCCCCAAAAAAACATTATAAAATTTTATACTTGGGCATCAGTTCTGAAACAATTTCTACGCATTTTGATTTTAAGAGTTTTATTCACAATATACATTTGTAACTTAATTGTATTTACTCGCTACTAAAAAAATTAATAACAAAATTGTACATTGTGAATCTTTTCAAAACAAAATGCCAATATGTGTTTTGAAATCTAACTCAAAACATACTGACTTAAAATCAAATGCTAAGAGTATTTCGCCACGAATTACGAATAAGTACTCGCACTAAAATAGATTTATAAAACTTACTAGCTGACCCGGCAAACGTTGTTCTGCCATATAAACTATTTCTAATGAATATTTTGGTTTTCAAATAAAAAATAACGAATTTATTTTAAGTGTGTGGGGATGGGATATATGACAGAAAGAGGAATGGAGCGCTGTAGATGCTGACCGCCGGTAAAAACAAAAACAACAACTGAAAGGAGTAACAGAGTACCGCCGAATAGTTTGTCGATGTTTTTGGATTTGTTCGTCTGTTCTTTCTGCTCTTCTATTTCGCATGTTTGTTGCTTTATTCGTTCGACGGCCCAAATTGCCCCCTTGCGTCTTGCTTGCATTGTTCACTTTAATACCCGAGATGAATAGATAAATTAAAACAAATCGTACAAAATTTTGCACGCAGTGCGTTGTGATACATAACAAATTCCGAATGAAATGTCAAAATGACGCGACGCCTGTCATTCAACAACATAAATAATTTTGTTCTATTTAAAATACGATCGACGGTTAAATTTGTTCATACGTAAATACGAAATACAAGATTACAATATTTAAAAATTTTGTCAAAAAAATAGAAAACAAATCTGCATAAGGGACACCACAACCACCTAGCGGTATGAAATATACTTTGCGACCTATTCTCATACCTACCAAAAATGCATAAAAAATTTCATAAAAATCTCAATAATTGTGAATGGATAAACAAAGGGAGCAGTCATGAATGAAGGGAATGATGACTGAGCGAAGGAGAAAAGTGGGAGAGGGGAGAGGAAGGTGGAACTAAATAAAGGTCTGGGGTTAAATATAGAATATTGGGGTCCTTTGTAAGGCCACGCTTGCCGCGGCCAGGTTTGGTGAAGCGTTGGTGTGGGGCAGGAACGACAAACAAGTTCAAATAATGCAGAATGAAAAAAAGAGTTAAATGTGACGCTCGGAATTATTTTAGACATTTCATTCATCATGTCCAGAAAGAGATGTATAGAGTCCTTGAACTCAAGTTTAACCCTGAAATAATGATTCTGACAAAACTTCACTGACCTAAAATGATTTTTTCTGAAAATGAACTTCTCTTCAACTTGAAATCAATTCAACGTCAATAACATCAGAACACTGAAACAATGATCCAGGAATAATTTCTCAAACCAGAAATCGTGATCCTGTATCAACTTTTAACGAGTCATCAGTCGTAAGCCCGCCGGCGGGCGGGTGACGGCTTAGAAGTTAAAAAATAAAATGTGATTTTAACACTTATGTATATAGAAACTGTACAAGGACAATCGCTTGCGCCAATATTATTCTAGACTTTGCTTTTTATTAGAGCACTCTAGCTCCTCGGAATGTTCTTAATTTTCTATGAAATAGGTACGGCCTTAACCTCTAACTGTCATCCGACATTCAAGAGGTTAAACCTTAAAATTATACCCTAAGAAATTGAATAACTGTCAATTATTTTTGGCATTGAGGGGAAGGACATATGAGAGAGGAGGGTGGGGCAGTACCTGGCTATTCAGGTGTGGTCACCAAACACGGCTAAATCCATTTCAAGCAACGTTTCAATTCTGAATCGTTGTCTTACACCAAGGCCGTTCCTGAAAGTATCTCCCACTCTGGAATGTGCCATAAATGGTATGTGGAATGTGCCATAACTACATATTATTTTTAATTAATTAATTGAAATAACGCAAATTAATCAAATACAATTTACTTGCGCACGCCGGGATTTGAACCTTCGGCTTTCTAGTCGAGAGCCTTACTCCTCGACTACGGAGACCGTCTTAGTTTGCAAAAGTAATAATAATAATATATTACAGCTAATAGCATCGTACACTGGAGGAAGTGAACAAATGTGCGACGCGGCATAATTAAAAAAAATACCGATTCGAGTTCAAGTTAGTTTAAATTCCCCGAAGAGAGGAAGAAGGGGTAAGGGTGTTCCAAGAAAGAAGGAATCGAGGATCCAGTAGATTGGAAGAGACTAAAGTCATTAACCATTATACACGTGCAAGAATTACTACTACTCGAACTACCATCTATTGTCCCGACGAAAATTGTAGTATATATGCAAATTGTTAAATTTACATTATAGGTGTTTAGTTGCCATATTTCTCACTCTCAATCAAAAAATCTAAATGTATAGAAAATTTAAACAACACTTACTCAAAGTAAACAATTCGGTGACCCTACAGTTGATATCTAGACAGTTGGCCCCCCGAAATTATAATTATCATCAAATTATAACTTTTTGTGCAATTTTAACCAATTTCCAATCAAAAATACCTTTAATAATAAATTGGTATGAATATCGAACGAATATTTATTTACAATGTCGATTTTTTGTACTTAGGGGACTTGCATTAATTACGTGAGAAAAAAAATGGGGGGGTCCAATAAAATCTGACCAAATCTCATTAAATCCAGGGGGTCAATAAAAATCTCACGTCAACTTTAAAATAGTATATATTATTATAAATATAATAATAAAAAAATAAAGTGTGTCCCTTCTTTTGAAGTGTCCCATTTTGAACAAAATGGCTATTATGAAAAACATTTATTTCAAGATTAAGAAAATAAACTCACGTGAGGGGGGGTCACACTAAATCTCACCAATGCGTTGTGGTTTATACAGTATATATGTAGACAAGTAGATTTATCCTTGATGGGCCCGACAGACTTAGCTATAAAAGCGCTAGCGTTATTTGGCTTGGCCTTAGCGATGTGTATGTACACCAAGCCAAATAAGACTGGCGCTTTTTTAGCTTAGTCTGTCTAACATGATAGAACATATTTTCATTTAAATGTATTTGAATGAAGATATGTTCTATACTTTTCTTATTCGGCGGTACATCCTCTCTGCACACCCATTCGGGGACACATAGTTATATTTTTTGTAAGTAGGTATACCGTATTTTCCCTAAACCGACTGCATATTGTATACAAGTATGCCGGGAATCAACTGTCATAGGAACCAACCACTTCGCAAATCCGACATTGTTTGTTGGGACAGTCGAGTCGTGATACGGAGGGGTAACGGTTTCAAAAATGTATTAACGTAATTATTAAATTCATAAAAAAACGTAATATTAAAATTAAGAGTGGAAATCATCCAAAATCTAGACAATATAATATTTAAATATATACAAATATTTTAAGACACGAACAAAAAAAACTTTTTTCTTCTGGAAAATCAAAAGAAAATTTAAGAAAGGCTACTTTATAAGAACGTAAAAGTAATCAATAAATAATCCGATAATAAAATAATCAATAAATAAATCATGGAAAAGAAATGTTTTAAGTATTGTTATCTATCCCTTCACTTTGATAAGACATATTTAATAGCTTTTTCTGTTTCAAAGTACCTACTGAAAAGTATTTCAATATAACTATAAAAAATAACTCATTAAATGAATGAATTGTACAATATACAATAATTACCACATTGGTATCAAGAATTTTTACCTAACCATAAAAATGTAAGTGTTTTAAATCAGCGAATAAGTTTCGTTTAGTTTTAAAAAAATCTCGACGGTCACAGTTAGGTCACAAATTCGAACGTATGTTCTATGTGGTGATTAAAAAAATTGTCAATGACCGTTGGGGCGGATGGGGACGAATAATTATGTAATAATTAGCCCCGCTCCGCCTCCGCTGGGATCGAATCACGCACCGTGTCACCGAAGGGGTTAACACAACACCACTTCCGTTCACCACTGGAACCACTGGCCTAAATCGCGTAATGCGTATGATTTGTAAGTATGACTGTAAGATTTTTTATTATGTATGTAGAATGCGAAGTTTTCGAGATTGAAAATGAAACAAATTGAAAGAATGAAAATGATTTAAAGTTTTTAAAATGTTGTTTATATTATTGTCACTAAAGAGATAAATTACTTGTGAGTTGGTTAGTTGGGATAGAGTGAGCTATGAGGCATGAACGCGTGTCCGAAGTAAGCTCAATTTTTCCTTACTTTTGGCGAAATATTTCAAATATCTAAATTCTTTATTCAAAATATCCATCGTCCGGTTGGTTAGTCAGATATCTCCGAAAAATCGAAATTTGAGTGGAGTATGCAGTTATGTAAATGTGTACACTCTTTCTGGTACATTGCTCAATTTATCATGAATACCGCCAAATCAATTATAATGCATAACAACTTGTAGTGAATTAAACAATATGTTGATGTTTTCTGGGTCACTATTAGAATATTTCAATATGTCATACTAATGTACCGGACCGTTACGCTTACCTACCAAAAGTTTTGCAAATTAAGGCATGGTTTTTAAAGCTCCCAAATTATGGTCTTTGATGCAACCGACCAGGGGCAACAGATGTGGATTTTTTACTTAAAACTTCTCATTGGCAGCGATTTTGATTGCAGCTTTATTGACAATTTATATTGACCGTCTCTTTCTTTTATCTATTTATTTATTCTGATCGTTCTAGAATGGTATCAGATTTGTTGTTCTGGGGATTTTCTTTTTTTATGTGGCTGTATGTGTAATTCTTACAATTAGTTATAAGGTACCATTCCTTTTTTCATTAACGTATTTATTATTTCTGCAGATACCACATTTTTGTTACTCATTACATACATATTGATATATTTTTTGTAAACAAATAAAATCAAAGCGTTAAATATGTGCATATGAATAAGATAATAGATTATTGACTTAATTAAACGCGACGTGTAGTTAATGATAAAAAAATATTTTCAATTACGATGTTGGAATACACAATTCTTGGCATATTTCATCAAAATTATCAAAATTCTTGGCTGTCATGAGACACGAGATAGTATTATAAAAATCAACGTAAGTGTAGGCAAAATTTAACCTTATTACTTTTATTAGTTTATTCAGTACACAAATCATTACCATATTATAATTGTTAATTTTTACATTTTTTTTTTTAATAAAACTGTCTGCATGAAAACTAGCTACACAATAGACACCAGATGACCAGACAAAATAAATACGCGAAATAAATCGTTGTTGATAAAAACTAGAGAACCGGCACGAAGGAAACAAGTTGTTTGCGATCTCTTTAGATTAAACCTATCGTAAAAGAACACTGATTATCTAATTAATAATAATAATAATGGTTAATTTCCTCAAGGGCGGAATTGATTTTTTTTAAAAATGAGTGTGCTTTAGACCACACGACTGAAGTAAAACTTCTAGAGAGAAAGAAAATGTGCGCGCGCACCGCTCTCTCTAGCTCCTACAGTATTTATAAAATTGTTCAAGAACGAAATTAAATTACGAATAATCTTCATGAACTGGCGGCTATTAGAAGAAGAGAGAAAGAAAATGTGCGCGCGCACTGCTCTCTCTTGCTCCACAGTAACTCTCTCGTCACGCATTCGCCAGCTTTTACCCCAAGTCAACCGTGCGTAAAGAAGTTTTACTTCAAAAATATTATTGGATAATTTCCTCAAGGGCGCTGAACTGAATTAAAAAATATTTATTTTTCACTAAAATGCTAATTTCGATGGTGCCACATTCGTGAAATTTCGTTCTAAGGATTATGTACAACGTAATAATAAATTTAATTAACTTACAACTTCATATCAACAAAGATTAAACAAACATTATCTAGTGCTGTAAATGTAAAGAGTTTAATTTTGTTTAAATTCTCTTCATTAGAAGAATCAGACTCCAAGTAGAGCTGGCGTTTAAATTAGAAGTAAACATCAAAGCAAAAATATTACTAAGACGGGAGACGAAAGCTGCAAGGTGTTACGAAAATCTGTGACAAACTTAACTTCTCCGGGGAGTGACACGGCTTAGTGAGGATCACATAGTAATGATATCCACTTCCGCCCGATGCACACCCCACCTTTACGCTACACACCAAAGCTACACCCCAAACAGACAAAGCAGGTGTTTATAATATATATTATATGAAAATAATTAAAAATATATCTTTTTGGGACATTTTGAGAAGAATTATTGAGTTTAGAATGTGAATTGGCTGTAGTATCTCAAACGAAACAAATAATAAATATGTAGGTAACAAGTACGCAAATGCGAAATACTCGCATTAATTCAGACATCCGCATCCGCATCAATCAATGCGCATCAATTTACGGATGCGGATTCATATCTGCAACAAGTAACGACATGTAAAGAAAGTGGGCGGGGTCAGAGTAGCGGGTGCCTCGCGAGTATTTGCTAGTTGCTATCTTCGTTGATCGAAGATAGCAACTAGCACGAGTTCGCTAATTGACCAATGGGAAGGCACACATTGGTGACTAGATCCTACAGGTTTTGTTTGTTTTGTGTTGGTTATCGATGTTATTCCCATTGTGAATCAATTACAGTGTTGGTTGACTGTGTTTATCCAAGTTTTTGCGTGGTTGACGAATATTTCGATGTACATATTAAGTGAAATAGTAAATAAAAATGCCACCACCAATAAAAAGCAGTATCTGGACTTATTTTGTATAATTATTTATTAAATATAATTCACAAATTTTTTAATTAAAATGATAATATAATTCAAATGATAAAAATGCTAATAAGACTAAAAACTGTTTTAGTTTTATTCTCAAAATATGATTAAGTAAAACATATTAAAATTAAATCGATTTTGATTTTATTTATGTACTTAAAATTGAAATATCTTGAAAAATCCTGAAATCCGCTTCCGCGGATGTGAACCTCTATTAATCCGCATCCGCGGATGTCATAATTGTTGCATCCGCATCAACCCTGGTAGGTACTCGTACTATTTAAAAAGAAAGAAAGAACGGTAAATGCATGTGCATAACTCCGAGGACTAAACGGGTCCTAGCAGCTAGCAGTCCACAATGGGTGCTGATAATAAAGTTCTTTAATTCTTGGACAACCCTCGTATAATGGGGATGCAGCCAGTTTGATCTCTACCTCATAGTGTGTTCACGTGAGCGCGTATCTCGTGTAACACAAAACACGAAGGTAGACGTAAATTCGATAGAATTACAACAGCGGGTGGGTACTGGATACACTGGATAGTGGGTACTGGACGGGGACATTGTACGCATCAGTCGAAGGGGAATAATTGGCTGCATTATTAGGGTGCATCGAGAGAGGAAGACAATAAAAAACTGGTCAGGCTTCTACAAGAATAAGATGTACTCTGCACTTCCCTCTTGGGACTGATGCACGGATATCGAGTTACTACTAGAAGTATTATTAAGCAAAAGTGAAGGTATCGAAAAGCCTGTGGTAGATATAATGGAAACAATTTTTTAATTAATTGAAAGCTAGCGATAAAGAATCGAAATCTCGTGGTAATGAATCGAAAGCTCGAGATAACGAAACAAAATTTAACGTTCCTAATTGGGGTATGTTGTGAGACCCAATGGAGTCGGAAGTGGAAGGAGCTGGGAAAGTGAAATGTTGGGAAGTTCACGACTAATCAGATCTGGTTAGCAAACACGGCTTAACGATTCCAAATTATAAATAGTAACCATAGCTAAAATTACCTTAAACTACTTGTAGTGTATTGACAAGTAGGTTCAGTGGGTTAGCAATAGATGGAAGGAGTCATAAAGCTTCCACTAGTTTCCGGAATAGAGTTGTTTCTAGGAATGCTTATAGTCGATTGAGTAGAGCTCTACGGGCTTCGATTTACCTACCAGTCGGTTGAAGCTAGTCGCATAAGCTCAGGTCAATTATTATTATATTGTGTAAATAAACAGTTTGCAAAGACGAACCAAGGATTTATTGAGAAGTCCCCGACAGGGTGATTGAACGTAACTAAAGCAAACGTTACATTACTTAACCAATATAGTTAAACATAAATAGGCCTATAACCTACATAATATTTTACATTTCCTTCAGCCTCACAACATTCCTCAAATAAGGGTGCTATAGTTTCTCTGGCTCCTGGAAGTTGGAACCCTTTTGCGGTATTACAATCAAGAAGCTTATGATGGAGGAGAAGCTTTATAATAATTATTATTATTTGGTTACACTCTGTTGGTTTTTTAATGTGATTCTAGCAAAACGTGCCAACTTTGAATAAAAACTTCCTGGTAGTCAACCAAGCGAAACTTTTTAACGTCCATGGGTACGTAACCAGTTTCTGAAAGAAAAATAAATCATTAAATAACTAATCCCTCAACTGTAGGATAAAATAAAAATTCCAACTAAAGTTTTCTAGATTGCAATAAAAAGCTTTTACCAAAGTACCTACATACCTAAGAATCATGTGAATCTTAGCATTTTAATAACAAAAAGTAATCACATCTAACATAATATATACATATATAAATAACCAGGTAGGTAGGTAGTTTTAGGAAAGTGATGAAGAATTTGTTGTTGTTGTTTAAGGGTTTAATTAGGGTTAATTGAAAAAAATCGCCGTAGACGTAAGCGACTTAAGAGAAAAAAACTTGTGCGTAAAGCCAGCCTGAGATTATTATAATGTATCCTACTTAATAGTATGATAAAGGGGAGTATCAGAATGGATATGTAAAGGTGTATGCAGTGTATCAGTAGCTCACCGTGTCGATGGGCGGACAGAAGCTGACGGTCTTGCGCAGGGCGGGCCCGCCCTTGCCGGGGGCGGGAGGCGGCGGACCCTCGTAGAAGGCGGCTTCCTCCAGCCCATAGTCCACATCGGGACTCTCCAACTTCATACTGAAACACAATATAACACAAGATTATAGACTCATCTATCAGACAAAATGGATACATGCAGGTGTATCAGCAAGTACTCAAAGAATTTTAAACAGCGATTATTGTGCATATGGAGTAATAAATGTAGATGAGATGACTGCGATAATAATTTCTACAATATTATAACACACTCCACGCCTCTTTTCTTCTAATTTATTTTTATTTCATTGTTTCATTTCTTTTCTTTCTTTCATGTATTACATTTATTCCATCTTTTTATTTCTTTCATTTCTGTTTATCTCTTTAAAATTATTAATTATTTTTTTCTTTTACTTTCCTTTAGCATGAAAATTAGATTAAATTTCTGCCTCATCGGAACAGGCTCAGCCTAGTGAGGTGGTTAATACTAAAACGTGTTATTATCTTGATAAAAAAATAATAAATAAATAAAAACAAATTTAAAAATTATCCTTCACAGATAGCAAAA
Source organism: Limnephilus auricula (assembly GCA_951813805.1). Lineage (NCBI taxonomy): Eukaryota > Metazoa > Arthropoda > Insecta > Trichoptera > Limnephilidae > Limnephilus > Limnephilus auricula. Next base: position 16,516,814 of record OX638404.1, read on the forward strand.
TAGTATATTATGTAGATCAAAATTTTTATCCAAATATGCTCAAAAATCGCTGATTACATCGGTACTTGCTGATGCACCCTATATACGCAGATAACATAAAATACAATCATTATTCAAGTAGGCTTCGTAATAAAAACAAAGCATATTTGACGTTGCCCAATATGTATGTGCTATATATACACGTTTGCTTTTGTATTTCTGACATTTGATCTTGTAACACTATGCAATTTCCGACCCCGTTTGTGTTTTATATGGAATCTGACTGGAGTTAGAGTAATGGAGAGTTGTAGCCAAAGATTTAGCTACTAAAAGCTCTAGAGCTTAAAATTAGTTAAATATGAAGCATTCGCCAAATAATACATGAACTATGTATGTTCACTCTAATTCTCCAAAATCCTGTAGGTACTTAACCAATTAGTTATTGATTGTGAAAACCACTATTTACATCAAAGTTGATCACCATATTAATCCAAACTTAAAACTCGCTTTTATGTCGTTATTTTTTTAAAACCAACACACGTTTCGTAGGTAAAAATGGTTAAAGAGTTTCAAAGGCAAGTAAAAAAAACGTTACTTCAATTTTGAAATGAACGTGAAAAGGTTCAACAAACAACAAAAATCACGAACAAATAAACCATAAATAAATCACATATTTATTCAAGCCACGCTCAAATAAAGTGAGAAGGGATAATGAATATCATCGTATGATGGAAAGAAAGAGATGGAAAAGATATATTGCGTATTGGATGAATTCAGGATCAGAGCACGTATATTTGCGTAATTTAATTCTAAGTTTGAAATTTATCTGCCAATCAGAATCCGAGGAAGTTTGACAGTTTGTATTAAAAGTTACAGCAAGGAACATGTGACGGACATTTCCTGAATATATCTAAAGCGGTTACTTAAAACATAGTTTAGAGGACATGGCTTCCAAGAAATAGTCCTGCTTTATGAAATAAATTATGGAGTAGATAGAATATACAAATAATGTAGACAACACTGCTTTTATTACTTACATAAATAACTAACTAAAATTATTGTCTATTATCTTTATTCTTTGATAATATTTACAACACCTACATCAGTTCTAATATTGAAAATGTCACACTCATACGCACAATGTAGGTACTAACTGTATTACATTGTAGGGGAGTAGTGGATAGTTAGTTGGTACTTCAGGTGGAAGTGGAAGATACTCTCAGTATCGCCCTGGTGAAATACAACCATTCAGAAATGACTTAAGCCGTGTTTTGTAACCAGATCTGAATAGCCAGGTACTTCACCACCTTCCTCGTCCTTATTACCTAACCTACCTACACTACCTTCAGCCTTACAACATACCCCAATTTAAGATGCCATAGTCTCACTGGCTCAACATATTACGTAAGCTATATAAAAAACCACCAAATTAATCTTACACACCTGAAATTAATTTCGATATCAGACTTAGTCTCATTGGACGTAGAATGGGACATGGTAAGAACACACATACTTCTGATCTAAATAATGCATTAAAATATATACATTTTGTTATATATAAATAAATACAGTTGTATTTAACTGACTAAATAAAGTAAATTAAAAACAAATAACTTTCCAATATTCTATAATACAAGTAAATCTACGAAAAATCCAATCAATTCGTGGGAAATGACAAAAATGCAATGTACAAACTATGGCGATAATGCCCAGCTACCTAGACTGAGAACTGAAGTGAATCCCCACCTGTTGGGGTACTATACAGATGTCGATATAAGAAGCTGGGAAGTGATGGCCAACCATGAAAATCATGTATTTTTTATTGACTAACTAACTCATTAGGGGTTGGCAGAGATAATGAACAGCTGTACAACTCCGCCTTGGCCCAAACTATTTATTTTTAATTTAATTTTTAAATAATCCTACCTGTACCTACTTACGTTCGGAGCATACACGGAGAAAAATGTTATTCGAAAAAACGATAATTTTAATAGTAAAAACGGTTAAAAACGGGAATGAAGTTCTTACGAATAAATTAACAGGGTTTCAATGTTTATTGGTGGGAGCATGTAAGAATAATTTGTTGGTATACGTAATTTCGTACGTATACCAACAAATTATTCTTACCTTTTCCCGCCAATAAACATTGAAACACTGTTAATTTGTTCGTAAGAAGTTCAGTCCCGTTTTTAACCGTTTTTAGTATTAAAATTATCGTTTTTTCGAAAAAAAAAATTCTACGTGCTAACATGAACTCATTAACAATTACGTTGCAACAAATTGGCTGCACACAAAAGAGCAATGCTAGGTATCTCTTAGCGAGACAAAATGACTACTGAGCACCGAGTGCTTCAGGAGTAAGAAATAATACGTTGGAATACATCAAATGAAGTCGAAAATAAGAAATAGTAGTCGCCCGTCTAAGTGTTGTACCTACTGTCGTCCTAAAGAGAACTTCCAGCTTCCAATCGACGCTTTTATAATTCTCACGGTTACGGCACGGCAACGGCACAAAAACAAGCATAAATCGTACGTCTTTTATCCTAATAATGATGCACCTCTTTCTGACAAACTAAGATATACATATGTCTATTTCCTCCAAAGGAAAAAAAGAATCATTTTCTTGAACTCGCTCAAATGAGATGACGCGTGTCGCTGCCGTTGCCGTGCCATTGCCGTGGGAATTATAAAATTCGCAATACAGCCAAGGAATAAAATAATTTGAGACATTCGAGGAGAGCCTATTTACCAATCTGGACGCGAGAAGGATCACGAAGAAGAGAAACAATAGTTAAGATATACAGTTTAATGACGTTAACGGGTAATGTTTTATTATACTATTTAATACAATATTATAAGTACATTTAAAACATTATAGAATTAATAAGAAGTAGAAATAGCCGACGATGAAATTTTATCTCCATGATTTTTTTTGTTTTTTATCAGAATTTTTTAAAAAGTGTGAGAAAAATGCACCAAACAACAATTTTTTATTTGTATATTTATTCCTTCAATATATGCATTATTAAAAATCATCTAAAGCCAACACCGTTGTTTGTATAGCCAGGTGACTTTTCACAAAAGCGGCGCTGTATAAATCAGCCAAATATTATTATTACTATTTGATACGTATTTTCAATATTCTATAATATTTGTAATAGATAATTAATTTTGGTACCTACCGCCCCACTAATTTGAGAATCCGTCCACGAATATTTTTTTTTCAAATCACATTCAGTCGAAAAGGTTAAAAATTTACCAAAATCCCGGAGAGCTTGTGTAGGGCAAAAAAACGAGGGTGCATGCAAAACTGGGCGTTGCATTCTATTTACAGAGTGACAGGTGCACCCCGACCGGCAGGAAAATCCGCATAATGTACCGGAAGGCACGAAGCATTTACTCTGTGGTTTTGCAAGCCGTTGTACACGGAATCTACCTTTTATTGAGTATCACGTTACTATGTAAAAAAATTGATTGTGAAGGGATGGGATTATTTGTAGGTTGGTTGGGTACCTGCAGCAGCCGGTGCAGTCTGTTTATATTGGGTAAAATATTACTCGGAAGAGATTTGAGAGAATTTATTCAAGATGGTGAACAAGGTGAGGCCACTGAGTAAAAAATAGTCCAATCAATATTATGAAGATCAAAATGTGATAATCATCGAAAAGCAAATTTTTAGTAAAGTGTGGGACTTACTTTTAATTTTTCCGTCAGTATATGGAAAGAATTTTGACATTTTGTGAAATAATTATTATGTTTAGTGATTTTAACTCACGCGATGAACAAATTGCGAAAATATTTATGATCATGATTGGGATAATTCTTTTCAGAAAATAAAAAAATCTCACGTTCATAAAACAGTTGAATTGTCCAGTCAATTTTCTAATGTAATAAATACTGCACAATAGTTACTGCCTGGAGCCAGAGGGACTATAGCATCCCATCAAAGCAGATCAGTCCAGAGTTTATTATACGTTTTGAGATCATCTTAAATTAGGATTATGTTGTGAGGCAGAAACAAATGTGGAGTGGAAGAGTGGAAAATGTGGGTAAAATTTAATCTGTCCCTAAACATAACCAAATCCATTTCGAGCAACGACTCTATTCTGGTAAGTAATCTGTCACCATAGCAATAATAATAATATTTGGATGACTTGTATAGCGGCGTTTTTGTGAAAAATCACCTCAAGGGCGCTGTATACTGAGGGTATCTTCTACTTTGAAAATAACTTCTGTCCTGGAGAAGGAAAGATGGTCCGAAAAAAAAAGATTTTTGCATTAAAATTTAATACATTTAAAATCAAATATCGTTTAAATCGAACTGCACAGCTTTTATCTGGTTTCAACCATTTAAAATAAAATGGTCCAATAAATTTCAAAATCTTGAAAAGAGTCAACTTGTTGCAGCCCAAAACTTACCGTTTATGCAACCAACACGCTTTGGGCTTTTTGTGGAATCAAGTAAATCTTTTTTTAGCAGGGCGATGACCATAGCACGAAAGGTAAATTATTTAACCGTTCCTTGGCTCAATCTTATCTTTTTTATGAAGCGATTTATTTAAATCGACTCGGAATAAAAAAAAAACACCTTCGTTAGTAAACTGTAAGTAAATTGAAGCTAAATTTCTGCCTCACAATTGTTTTATGTGTTCTTGGAATTCATTGGGTATTGCTTTAATCATAGAGTTAGCAAAATCGCTTAAATTGTTATAAATACCTAACTAAATAAGTATAGGAATTATGAAGGCATGGGTACGGAAATGAAGGACGAAAGTACACGGAGAAAAATGGTATTCTAAAATACGATCACTTTATTCGTAAAAACGGTTAAAAACGGGACTGAAGTTCTTACGAACAAATTAACAGGATTTCAATGTTTACTGGCGGGAACATGTAATAATAATTTGTTGGTGTACGAAATTTCTTACGTATACCAACAAATTAATCTTACATTTTCCCAGCAATAAACATCGAAACACTGTTAATTTGTTCGTAAGAACTTCAGTCCCGTTTTTAACCGTTTTTACGAATAAAATGTTCGTATTTTAGAATAACATTTTTCTCCGTGTACACTGAATTATTGAATGCAGTAGAAATGAAATCTAAAAACTAAATTCATGTACAAATGAAAGATCTTAAATTAATACAAGGCTGATACAGGCTTTACAAATAAGATTAAAAAAGAACGCTTAGATGGTTTGATCATGAAGAGCAGATAGACAGAGAAATCTGTGTGAGGAGAACACGTGACGCGAAAGTGATTGTGAGAAGAATTCGGGGATGAATTAGGAAGATATCGTAAGATCAAGCATGAATCGGAATAATAGAAGAGTTACGTAAAAGAATTGTAAATTTATCGTTTTGTACCTATACGTATTATTTATTGTATATAAGATACATACTCATCGATTTTTAATAAAACACGAATTCCGAGATTCAACAATCTCATTGCACTCCAAATAAAGTGATTAATTTCCAAGAAGATGTCAGTATTTTGATAAGCCAATTTAGTCAATTATAAGATTATTTATCAATTTTCTCTACAGGGATTGATAAAATGGAACTGCATAATAATATTATAATCATTCATTCATATAAATATAATAGTTCTCTTCATTTGGATTCCAGGAAATAACATAAATCTTATTATATAACTCGTAACATCAAAGAACATTACATAAAATTAGAACCAAGAAACAATTATGATTGCTAGAACACACCATTTGCTCACATATACCAACAGTTCCTCACAACGTATAGTCTATCATTAGGTTATAATATCGACTGCTCCAAGGAAGACTGCAGTAACTCACTTTTTATCATTTTGCAGGAGAGCGATTTTAAAGTTCAAAAAATGTTGCATAATCTAACATGAGGGTTTTGAATTTTATTTAAATTGAATAAATATCGTTGGTTAATACTCTTTCTAACTGTATAGTACTTTCTTAGTATTTTCTTCAAATTCACACAAATTTTTAGGGTTTTAGGACTTACTGCTGTTTTCCTCGGGGTTTATACAATATCAGTATGTAGTATGTTGAGTTACTTCTTTTTTACAGGGAAAAATTAAAGAATTTATAGAAGTAGCAACGAGCTGCTTTATTTTAACAGTATAAAACATAATTTATACACATTAAAAATACACAGTTGAGAGTTTATCATTACCAAGTTACGGTGTTTCAGTGTTTTAAAGCAACATAAAAAACATTTTTAGTTCGATAAACTGAAAAAATAATATATTTTTTAAAAACTTATTTATAACTTACTCTACTACCCATATGAAATAGAAGAGATTCTTAAGTAATTACATAAAATGAAAGAATAAAAAGAACATTATCAAGTTTCATTCGCTTTCTGAATCATCAAATACCCCATCTCTGGCATTAGAATCTCCAATGTTTCTTCAATGGAAGAATTTAGTGAAAGATAGAAATTATGGTAAGACTTTGGATTACGCTGTTGCATAATGCTGGCAGATATTTATGTTTAAGTATATCGATGTTTTGTTTTTTATTATACTAAGCAACGGGTTCAACTAATCTGTCCAGTCGCCTGCCTCTTGTCCGTTTTTCTAAAATGACGGTTATGGCCTGAACTTTATTTTTCTGACGCGTTTCATACATCTTTCAATAGTATTTTTTCTTCTTCTGTGGCTATTTTAAATTTCTCACACACCTCATACTGGTCTATTTTAGGCTTGTGAAAAGCGTAATTATAATATAATGGAAATTAAAAACATCTGAGTGTATTATATCATTATATATTTGTATTATATCATTCTCAGTGTAGCAGATGTTTCAATGCATCTTTCTTTCTGCCAATACAGCCTGTACGTTTTGGAAATACTCAGATCTCTTTCTAGGTAAAGCTTCTTGGATGATTTCCTGGTGCAGTGTGACTCCACTACAGGAAAGGCTCAGATGTGTTTATGTACCGAATCATTGATATCAGGGAGAATTTTATTAGGTCTTGTGAGATGTTTCCAGACTGATCAAGCATTAGTGCACCTCCTAATTTTTCCACTTGCAGTGGTTATCATTCTATCAGAGATCCCTAATGTTTGCAAAAACATTGTTTGGTAAACATGTTGCCTTTACTCTGATTCATATTTAAATAATATTCTCACCAAACTCCACGCCTGGAGTTGTTACGCTTTGCAGCAGGAATTTTTTTTGGCACTAATTCCAAAGAATTGACAAATAAAATTCGACTGCATGGCATGACATCCTAATTTCCAGAACATTTTTTTCGCGATTCTTCTCAAAATATTCTTGCATTTAAAGTGGCAGTTTGATGTGCAACCTGATCCCATTTTCCCGAATGTGGTTGTGTTTAATCCGCAGTATCATTTAAATTTGCTGAGCTTTTAAAAAAAGTAGGTTGATTAAAACATTGAAATAATTTTTTGAAGTATTTGAAAATGTTATCATTTTTATGAATTATATACAGTGCTTGGAATATCCATATTATCAGTTGTTTTAGTAGAACGATAGAACAATCCTCTTTCCTAATTAAGAAGCAACATACAATCAGGAGAAGTTAGTCAACAAACACTCAATTCCATAGATCTTGAATTACTACATTCATCAGGCTTCCAATAGTCATCAGAATTCACTCCACTAAAATCTTGCTGATGAAGGACCCAATAAGTCATCAGACTCTTTAATAATATATTGTAATATGAACCAACATGTAGAGAATAAGAATTAACAAACCAATTTTTTGAGGCTTTAGAATATGATATTAAATAAAAAATTTGGTTATGTCTGACATACTCGTATGTTTAGACTTACCAGACTGCATTGTAGATGATAATGCTCTACCTACTAATAATGTGCTTCTACATATTCTCATGTTTAACACTTTCACGGTATAATTCTCTTTATATTTATACACAGCGTTCATCCGTCCCCACTTAGAACACTGCACACGATCTGAGGGCCTAGCATACTCGCTCGATAACGATTGGTAGGATAACTATCGGTAACTTCTCATCGTTCCCTACCATGCCTACAGATCGCCAACGAAAAAGTGACAGTTCACAATGACTAAGTGTCCTTAACGTATTCGACATCAACTGTTGTTTGTACGTTAGCGATGTGCAGTTGTCCTAAGGAACGATGAAGTTACCGATAGTTATCCTATCGATCGTTAAAGAGCGAGCGTGCTAGGGCCTCTGGACTATTTTACCAAGCTCACATTGAAAGAATCAAAAGAATTTAAAAAAATTTTAAACACCTAAATAAACAAAACTTAAACTTCTCAAATTACACCGAATCTATTAATTACAATAACTTCAACTCCCTTCTTACACGACGTTTAATTTTTGACCAAATCTTATTATTTAAAATTCTTAATAATGGCCTGGACTCGCCAGAACTAACCAACTTAATAAATATTCATATTCCGACAAGATCAACACGATACAGAACTAACTTTAGAAAAAAAATCACCAATTCCCCTTGTATGTGCACAATATAATACAAAATTTCAAAAAATCCATATTTAACGATACACTTCATAAATATCGATTAGAAGTAACACGTACGATCGAAAATTAATACAAAAGTGTGGAATGTATCCGGAGCATCTCCTATCCTTATCCTATATTCCTCTTCCTCTCCTTCTCACCCAAAACTAATTTTAATATGTAATAAAACTCCAATCAACTTTAAAATAGGAGACTTTTTTGGCTTGAATTCATTTAACAATGTATATATTTATATTTTATTTATAAGCTGTTTGTCTCTTACCAATAAGTAAATAGATATTTTCCATTTTATCACTGCAATAGGCAAACCGCAATGACTGTAAAATCAACAGACAAACGCAATTTAAATGATAATATCGATATTTCTCCGTGGATAAAAGAAGTAAGTCTGACTTACGACTGTAGACAAAACAAAAATTTCCGAAGAAAAGGGCAGTAACTCAACTTACTTCTTTAGTACATGGAAAACTAATGACTTCGTGACTTACGACTATTTTGAAATGGTTTTTTCTCGGGGTGTATTAATGCTAGAGTACAGAATGTCTTCTTGGGAGGTAGATAATTATTTATGAAACCCGAAAATGTAACTAACTCAAAAACACCAAATAGTGAGTTACTGCAGTCTTCCTTGGAGCAGTCGATATATACTTAACAAATTTACATGATTTCACCCCCAGATTAGTAATTACGTAATTAGTTGGTGAGTAATTATAATTTACATTATTTGAACGTAGTTTAATCAATGTTGCATATGATTTTTATGATTTTTTCCATGTTAGGTTTTCCAAGAAGTTTGGGTTTAGACCACGAAATTTAACAACATACCTATAGGCAGTGGCGGCTCGAGCACTTCTTTAATGGTGGGGACCGACATTTTTTACATATACCTACTACATACTGTATTGAAATCTCACTACCCGGAGAATATAATATAAAATTTCTCGAACAAAACTTTTCATGGTCAAATCATGCTAATCAGATGTCTAAAAACAAAATAAATTAAAATATCTATAGATTTACAATTTATAATACAGCATAATAAAAATAACGCTTTATTTGCTAGATTTATAACACGAGCAATTCCAACCCGAAACTACGCAACTTTTGTTACGTGGGCATTTATCGGATTGTCCCCAGGCTATAAATTCACATACTAGTGCGCATGCGCGGGTCTCAGATTCCGTATGATCGCGAACGAAACGCAAGGGATGAACGAAAATGCGTAAAGGTACAATACGGATTGTCCCCAAAGTGCGCAGTAGGTTCTGCGCACTGAGAAATGCACTCTTCTTATGGTTCGTGCGCTGATCGGCTGTCCGCTGGTCAGCGTGAGTCGCCGGTTCGCTTTAATTTGTTGTATTTAATTTCTGCAAAATGTTAATTGCTATTATGTTTAAAGATTTCATCAATTTCGGTGAAGACTGTTATTTCATTTAGTAGGTTTCGAGTATAACTGGTGGGGACTGTCCCCACTGTCCCCCTGTGAAGAACCGCCACTGCCTATAGGCACGACACGTCTAAAAAGCTCGTGTGATAGTTTATCACTTCATGTTTGCATGCTTCAATGGCCCTACATTCTAAGAACAGAGAGATTTTATTGACTGAGGAATGATGAAGGGAGTAAATATTTACCCAGTCAACGTGTTAAAACGCAAAAATGGACAAATATACAAATCATAAAACTGAAGATGAGAAGTTGTTTTTCTCGCCCTACTTTTCAAAAGCGGGGTCAAATTTAACCTATAATATGTAATCGATGCAAGCTTATCTTTAATATAGTACACATTTTGAACGTATCAGTGGAGTTGATTTATCTAATGATTTCTTTTTTAAGTTTTATAGAAACTTATAGGCCAGAACATTAAATGTATTGAAAACGGTGATATAAATACGTTAAGGAGGGAAAATAGATCATGAGAGATGCCGTAATACATACGCTCGAAAAACTGTAACAGAACTTTTGTTATTCTTGGACTGCTTCTCATTAAACGCGTTAATGTTTTAAATTATATTTAAACCTTGTTTGATTATAAATATGCTATAAAATACGTGCAAACACAGAGTTCTCGGAATAGCTAGGCAGTGACGTATGAAACCGTACAAATTATTGTTGTTCTCTTATCCCAGCGTTTACACATTTCCAGCAAAACGAAATTATTCGGAGAAATTCAAAGAGATGTGGGCCTTTGACGTTTTCAAGAACACCGCCGTACTCAGGTAGGTATATATATTCCTATAGATAAGTTAGAGAATAATGATGAAATGGAGCGTTTGTAAACATTGTAAAACATAAGTGTCCAATGAATCCTCACGTTGGAGATTCCAGAACTTTGAACTATTGACTTAGGTGTAGGTATACAAAATTAAACTAAAGTACTACAAAAAATATGTTACATACCTACCCTAGTCTCAGAGGAGAGGTCGTAGACAGCGTAATCATTCTAGTATATTCTGACTTTGACGTTTCTATACAATAGTACAGTCTTTAGGCAGTTTATTAAAAAAATCTCATTTATGTGTTTGGGTTCAAATTGTAGCAAATTTATTCTACTTAACCCGTATGTGCTCAACTTTTTTTTTTTTTAATTTTTCTTATTATATGTCCATTTTAGTATTCGATTAGACTTTAGTAATGATGTGGTATAAATTTTTTTTTTATAATTTAATTTCTTTATAGAGAAATCGACCGCCCCAAAAATGGGGCGCTGGGCGCATTACCGAGCATAAAAAATGTTAGGAAGTTGAGAATAAAAATGGGATTATAGTATAAAATGAATGTATCAAAATGTATAATAACGACAAAATCTTACAACTAAGCACAACATTCTATAAACTCTAAGTATGAAAATTGACAAAACAGTTTGTGTGTCAACCAACATCACACTTCCTGCACTTCTTAGTCGTATTTTTGTGGCACTCAGCACAACGAATTTGTGTAAGACTTGATACTATCAAATGCCCTACACCATCCAGCCTGACTCCATCTGGGACTCTTCGTCTTTTTGTCGTTTGCTTCAGTGGTCTACCGCTAGAACGTGCTGATGAATATCGACCAAGGTAAGTTCGGGTAACTTTTCGTATAAATGCCAGGTAATCTAAATATTTTTTTGCTTGACCGGCTGGAGACAATTTGTAGAGCTGGTATGCATTGTTCATGGATGCATTCAAAGGCCACATCAAAAGTTACCAGTTCCATTTTTTGCGATTGATACTTTTCCTATAGCAACCGATGTTTTGGTCAAGTCGATCCACTCCTCCCATATACTTGTTATATTGTAGAAAGCACGACGGCTGTTGGATTGCAACTCTTCTCTTTTCCCTGCTAGACCATCGCTGAGCCGAGCCCAACGAGCTGACTCCTTCGCAGGTGGACAGTTACCACATTGTTGTCGTTGTACTGGACCAAGGAGACACCTGATATTTGATAAGTCAGTTTGATAGCAACTGCCACGCGCTTGTTTTTTCATTTGTGCAGTATCTTTCAGAGGCGCTTTTTCAACACGATTCATACGAATACCTATAGCTTGGTTGCCTGCTTCTTTGAGGTGGATAAGCAGTCGGAGAAACGTAAAAAAATTGTCCATATGAACATGGACTTTTTGTCCTGCCGGTAACTTTGCAATAAGGTTAGTTACCACAGAACCTCCAACGCCTAACTCTGGATTAGTGTTGTCGGGATTAGTGGGAAAAGCTGAAAAAACAACTTAGGGACAATTATAGTATGCTGTTATGATATTATTTTTAACAATATTTGATAATCTTTATGTATAACTGTGGAATATCGAAAGTTTATATCGAAAGAAACACTTCTAAAATGTGTACACTGCCGCGCTCACCGCCCCTAAAATGGGGCGCACAACAAAACTGTCTAGATTGATATCGGAATATAGCCTAATCAAACTATTTATATTATTATTTTATAGTATACATATTATAAAATGACATAATGTCGAATTTGCATCAAAACTATGGAAATAAATTATATTTACTTACTTTTTTGTCCGCGACATTGCTACAAGGGTCATAGGGTCACTTTTGACATGAATAATGAAAAACCAAATAACGTCTCGTGCGTAAAAAGTATCTATTAGTGTTGCAATGAATGATAATAAATAAATTATTAGTCATAAAAAAAACAAAACCACGTGATATTTTTTTAAATCGAAAATTACTAACCGTTTTAAAAATGGGGCGTTTGACACATATGGGTTAAAAATGTTTGGATGATTTTTTCAATAAAAATTTCAAAACAAGAGGCTAAATATTGCTGAGTTTACCGGGTAATGCAGAGCGTGGGGGTTCACCCAGGTGGAAAACTTGTATGGAGAAAAATGTTCTGCGAATTTATTCTAAAATACGATCATTTAATTCGTAAAACGCTTAAAAACGGGACTGTTCTTACGAACAAATTAACAGGTTTCAATGTTTATTCTCGGGAAAATGTAAGAATTAATTATTATCATTAATTATTAGAACAAATTTCGTACGTATACATTTTTGTTACAGCGTATTTTTTCGTTGAATCGTCATGTTGTATTATCAGGGCAACTAGACAAAACATTTCTTAACGAATGTTTTATAAATATGGCCTGATAAATTTATCGTGAGGGTCAAAATCGATTTTTCTGCGTGTGGTTTTAACATCACTGTGGGAACCCAGACGGTATATTAAAAACTCAAAACTACCCGACCTTTTGCAAGGAATTGCCATTTTTGTGCTATATTGTTTGGACTAAACAGGTACCTAAGCCAAACATTCATCAAACTTTAACTAGCAATTGCGCCTAAATTTATGCAAATTATTTTAGTGACGAATATATTTTTCCTATAATTACCCCTGATAGTTATTTTTTGGTCCTAATAAAAAATTACGTTTTTTTTTATTACTAAAACTGAAATTTTAACATTTTTTTTGTTGGCAAAACTTGGATTCGTAATCAGCACCCCAAAACAGATAAATGAGGAAAACAGAACTACACCAGAATTTGTTTTAAAACTCCCCCTTTCAGCCCCTAATATGACTGATCTACAAGACGTGTGAGAACCAAGAGGGCTATCGTCGATGACGTGCGTACGACCTCTCTCTGGGACTAATATAATACTCCGGTTTCGTACAAATACTACAATAGTTATGCCATACTACAAACTAATCTAATCATGGTTAAAATGCATCAAATTGCGTTATAACAACGTTACGTTGTAGATGAATCTACAGGGGATGATATTATACGAAAAAAATAGGTGCAACTTAATGTTGATATATTTTTTTAGGCAGACAACGATAAGAAAATAATGTAAAAGAATAAATATGAAAAAATATGGTAAAACCATATCGGGGAAAGGGAAAAACCTTTAATGTATTTTATGTTCTTTGTGATATCTGTAATCATTTTTATAAGGTGTGTCGCGAAAAATCCATATCAATACAGTTGCCAATGTTGCCAACGATTGCTTGCCATTGAGAAAATGAAACTCAATCCGTTTGAAGTGCCAGCTGATCTGAACATCTGGATACAAAAAACATATTGCACAACAGAAAGAAACAAAGAAAAACAGTGAACTTGGTTTACACTTCAATTACTTCCATTATTCTTGAGTTTCCTTCTGTTCTCCGGGCAACCTGAACTGTCTTTATGCGTCAGATCAAGGTGAGAGATGCAAAGTGATAAAATACAGCAACAGTAGTCAGGAAAAACATTGATGTTTCAGTTCAATAGATACTTAATATGGAATAACACTTATGAAGAACAAATCTTATTTGGCAGGCATAGAACTACTTTATATTATACGTATTTATAATCTGATATAAAGTGCATAACTACAATTGCACAACAACACAGCTTCTTCCTTTGATAAGGAGAGTTGGTGTGGGTCATAATGGGGTGCTGACTGTGTATCTATGGATATTTGAGGGTTTTTTTATCTCGACGGCAGTCACTTGGTTTAGCACAGATGTGCCCCTGGGGAATTGTTGAAGATACACGGAGAAAAATGTTATTTGAAGAAACGTTCATTTTAATAGTAAAAACGGAACTGAAGTTGTTACGAACAAATTAACAGTGTTTCAATGTTTATTGGCGGTAAAATACGTACGAAATTACGTATTCCAACAAATTATTCTTACATGTTCCCGCCAATAAACATTGAAATCCTGTTAATTTGTTCGTAAAAACTTCAGTCCCGTTTTTAACCGTTTTTACTATTAAAATGATCGTTTTTCTATTAAAATGTATGTTTTTTCTATTAAAATGATCGTTTTTTAAAATAACATTTTTCTCCGTGTGCTGGACGATTTTTACGATTTTACAATTTGTTGAAGATACTGGAAGATTCTTCTACGATAATAATATATAGCATACAATTAAGAAACAAAATGGCAGCGAGGGGATTTTTCATAAAAACGGCGCCATACAAATAATAATAATTAATTTTGCTATGAAGACATCAAACGGACATTACACTATATTTCTGTGAAAATGTGTATTGTTTAAAATGGACATGATGTTTCATGCCTGCGAGAAATGTGAAGAGTAATCGTCCAGAAACAAACATGCTGTATTAAATTATATTTAACATTTAGAAATGCCTGGTTTCAAACAAAAGCATCTATTTATAAAGCAGCCGAAAGCACACTAAAAGCTCGAATACTTCTGAGTGCACCAAAATTGTCATAACTCTCAATAATAATTATTCATTTGTCTAAACGTTAACAAAAATAATATCTTTATTACGATCACAATTGAAAAATAAGTAGGGACGAGGGATATAAGTCCACTTATTCATATTATATTATTATACGGTGGCAACTCGGGCGTCAAAAAACCTCATAAAACATCGGTTTAATGATACACATACATAGGGCAGAAGCAAATGTCATGTGAAGTTTTGTTATTTATTGCCGGCTTGTGGGCTCTTTTTAATTGGCCTATAAGTAGGTACTAATCATTCATGGACAACTATAAATACTGACACATAGTGACACACCTATATATATACTTTTAAATGACACGAAACCTGAATGAAATTTAAACTTAATTGAAATTCATTTTAAATTAAAAAAAAAATTATAAGAAATGCAACAAATGGTTGTGTTTATTTTGTTATTATTACGGAAAACCACAAAATATATTCTTTTTACAAACACGAAATACAAAATAGTTACAATTCCATTTTTCTTTGCTTCCCGGTTAAAAAAAAGTGTTGAAAAAAAACCAATAAGATGTCTCTTATTTTATTATATTACAGCAAAGGGGGAATTGCAAAGCTCAAAATCTCTAGAGAGGAGTAAGGCTTAGCTGAAAATACAGACAAATCTGTCAAATTTCATGAAACCAGAATTTACTTTCGAGGGATCTGGCTATTTAACACAAACAAACAAATTTCTGTTTCATTATTTTCTACTAAAAATAAAATTTACTCCAAAGCAACTCCAAAAATACCGAGGTTTTCACAATGAATTAAGAGAAACTGGCTCATTAAATTCCACACAAAATAGTGATCTAAAATTTTAATTGCATCTAACAAAAAATAATATCATGAAAAGCCATCTGTCAGATTTTTGGACTTGAATCAAATTTTTTCATGTCTTAATTTAAACGATTTTTATCACGCAGCCTGAACAAAGTCCTCCTCGCATTCTATTTGTCAAATTCCCGGTAATATTTAAAGCACAAAGCTCGCAAGCGAAAGCTCAATCATGACAACAGTGTAATTTTAATTACCGCCATCCCTAAAGCTAAAGCTGCGGATAGGGATCTCTGTTAGCAGACGGACTAATCAATTTATCACCAGCCTCCCGGGCGACCGTGAAACATCAAATTAATGTTACAGCAGACATGTGCATTTGTTAATACAGCTGTGCAACGTTGTGCAACCTTAGTAGGCATACACCAACCGGAGGTCGCGGGATCGAAACCGTGCGCAATCAAATTTTAGTAAATTTCTACATATCGATCTAGTTGGTCGGACATCTCTAAATACTAGGTTTTAAGATAACGAGGAAAGCAATATTCGAATGCTCGCCATAAATCATATCAATCATGGAAATTTGAAATGCTGTAAAAGGACAAAATGTTAATTGTTCAGGACAAGATCGGATCCTCGATTTATTTGAAATTAACAGATGTCATACTTCAAATTTATTTCTATAAGTTCAAGTATGTATGGGAAAGTTTATGAAAGTGTCAAAACAATAGAAAAATTAAATGTTTAACAAAGACAGTTTTCTTTTATCTCCACAGTACACAAAAATACCATCTGGGGGGGAGGCACATTCATATTAAAATAAAACACAAGAATTTCATTATAAAAGCTCGAACATTTCAGTAGTCCAGCAAAATTCTAATAATATGTTAAGTTTAACCCGGCTTCGACCAAGATTTCAAAAGCTTAACAGAAATGACTTCGTGAGCTGAAAATGATTACATTGACCTAGAAATTTAAGACAAACGGCTGTGCAAATAACACGAATTTTCGACTGTTCTTCAAAATTCAATTCACTAATTATTTTATTCCTCTTAAAAACATTACAAATTTAAGTTTGGATAATATTGCTTTATTAAACATTAATAATTAGTTTACGTAAGAAAAGAAAAAACTTTATAGGAATACCTATCATAAATATTCCACCATGAATTATTGGAAAGATAACGACTAATGTCGAAATATTTCATAATACTATTACATATTAGAAAACCTGTGAAAACCTTCAGTTTTTTAGAATTTGTATAGGTAAGTAATCTCAGACATTAAACATACATTTATAAAAGGTAGGTACTACTAAGAGGTAGGTTTCAAAGATAAGGCTGATTACTGATTACTCATAAAAGCGACGCATTCTAGTTATTTTATAACGTATAAAAATAGTTTAATCAGCGTACCATATCTTGAGACCTATAAAATAATGTTTGTAAGAGCCGAAGATTCAACCTTGTATTTCACACACGTTTAAACATAATATAATTACGATAGAGTATTTCCACGATTTTTTTTATTACTTAATAAAATTACGATTATAATGGCATTTTTATTTTATGTCTATGTTGACGATTAAATTTTCTACAGCGAATCTAGGTTGCCCATTTTTGTAATCCCGCCAAAACGGCATTTTCGACATGTGACGTCATAAGAGTCGCTCGTTCTTGAAAAATTTCCGATAGTTCTACTTTGGTTGTTTGATGACGTGCGTACGAAGCGTCGTTGGCAACCACGGGCCGTTTTGATTTCGTAGGTTTTTGAGTGTTTTTAAAATGAATAAATTTGAATGAAAACGTAAAAAACAAACATTTTTAATACGATGATTAAAATCAGAAAAATTATCTTTAAATAGTCCATACATTTTAAACAAAATCCCTCGTTTGTGGAAATACCCTATTCTTATACAAGATAAGTTGTGAAATATTTTACTCACAGAGTTACAAATTAAGTCAAATTTAAAATATATCAAAACTAACTTATTCTAATATAGCATGCAGATAAATAAGAACATAATTTCTGACATTAACAGAAGTAGCAGGTATTGAACTTCGGTCAGCTTATTTAACGTTGTTAAAAAATCGTCATTCAGCGCCATTTCGAAATTTTTGAGAATTAAACGGTCCCGGCCCGTCTCGTTTTGATCCTCAACATTTAACCAAACGCTGACGGGCAGATAATATACGCTTAACGGGGTCCTTTTAAATGACAAAGATTGTCATAAATCAACGACCAAACAAAGATTACGGATTATTCATCAATGTGACATAATATAAAATGTTACCATTAGGTGTCTACATGTGTCTATGACCTTATTAATATTTCTATTTTTGAAACCGATAATTCGTGGTGGAATTCCATTACAATAATGTAATAAAACAAATATAAAACTTATTTCCACTATAATTTATTTGACCGTAACTGGTTTCAGCTTGTTAAAGCCATCTTCATTTTGGTACAAATTATTCTTAACCTACGTTTTATATACATAACATAATAGGGAGGGGGGAGAGGGGTAATCAGAAGGGTTTTATTCAATTATATGGGTATTATAATTGAAGAAAATCCTTTTAGACAACCCCTCTCCCCTCTCTCTCATATGTTATGCATATAAACCGTAGGTTAAGAATAATGTGTACCAGTCTAAAGAAGGATATGATATTAGATTTTCACGACCAAAAGTATTTTTGTTATTTATTTTTGGGGTGTTATGCCGTGTTGCCTATTTCTTTGCGCAACTCCTTATTTGGCCTAGGCTAAAGGCTTTGATAGGCTAAATAATGAGTTGGCGCAGCACGGCATAACACCCCAAAAATAATTAACAAAAACATTCTGAAGATGGTTTTAACAAGCTGAAACCAGTTATGGTCAAATAAATGAAAGTGGAAATAAGTTTTATATTGTTTTATGATATTACTATTATAGTAGGTACCCCTCGTCAGTGTTTCCAACTCAGCTCCTATCTCCAAGATGAGGTACTCAGCTCCAAAAAAGAGGTTTCGCTCCTTAGCTAATTTTTTCGGATAACATAGCTCCTTTTTTAAAAACGAAACTCATGAACGATAAATGACAATTTAGGAGTTATTTATTTAGGAACCGGTTATTTTCGTATTGAAAAATTGGTTTATACCTCAGAATTACTTTAGCTGCCACCCCCCCCCCCCCCCCAGCTCTTTTTTAGCTCCTTTTCGGGTATCGTCTGGCTTTATTTTATTTAAAATCGAGTTGGCAACACTACCACTGGTAACTCTAATATAATCCTCTTTCTCGTGAACAACGTATACAACAGAGAGAATATAACGGAGCTCTCAGCAGCAGGACCATACACAGTTAGATAGGTAGATACTATCTTAGTCGTAAAAATCATATTAACAATAATAATTTCACTGAAATACAACTATTTTATCTCCAGTCTACTGCAACACAAAGCGTTGTTGTTAGGGCGGCTGATTATTTTATCTGCGGGATGACTGGAGAGTGGAGTTAGAGGAGAGATGTCTGAGGCAACACCCACGCCATTACATGACGGCAGCAGCTGCTGCTGGCTGTGTATGTGTATGTAGGTACCTAAATGAACCCATCCAGAAGGAACTTTTTTGTGATGAGGGAACTAAAACTTGGAAACAGATCCTTCGAATTACAAGGAGAAAAATGTTATGGCGGGAAAATGTAAGCATAAGCATTGAAACCCTGTTAATTTGTTCGTAAGAACTTCAGTCCCGTTTTTAACAGTTTTTACGAATAAAATGATCGTATTTTAGAATAACATTTTTCTCCGTGTAAGAGTTGGCATTAAAAAGGACTTGGGAATAATTCTAGAGACAAAGATATGACAAATATATCTTGATTTCGATAAAAAAAAACATGGTTTTTACCATTAATACCACCATTCATAGTCGAAACGTTGCTGCTTGACATGGTTTTAGCCGCGTTTGGTGACCAGATCCGCATAACCAGGGTACTAGCACGGTCGATCGCTAAGGATTGAATCAATAACTTTCGGTAATTTCTCATAGTTCCCTAGGACAACTGCAGATCGCAAACGTACAAACAACAGTTGTTAAAGTCGAATATATTAAGAACACTTAGTCATTATGGACTGTGATTTATTGGTTGTGCGATCTGAAATCATGCTAGGGAACAATGAGAAGTTACCGAAAGTTATCGATACAATCCTGATCGATCGACCGTGCTTTCCTCTTCGCCATTTCCTTTCTCCCCCACTACATTCAGCTTCACAACATACAACAATTTAGAATAACATAGTCCCACTGACTTCAGACTGGGAGCGGTTGGGACTCTTGTGCGGTGACCAGATCTAAATAGCCAGGTACATATCACCTTCTTCAACTTTGACTCCTTCCCCTGCCCACTCCATTGAGGATCACAACGTGGAGTTCAACAAAAGTGGAGATACCTTAGTCTCACTAGCTCTGCGCAGTCGGGGCTCTTTACAAGTATTCACAAACAAACACTCAGCTGACGGTGATGTATCTTTAATTTGTAGGTGTTGTTTGAAAATTCCGGTCCTTCCTCAATAAAATATATTTGATAATACATTATCTAAGATTAATTTGTTAGATTATTAATAATTTAATATCATTATATTTATTATAAGGTACCTTATTAAATCCATAACCGGAAATCATCAGGATCTCACCGATCAATCTTCAATAATGATTTCATTACAACACCTTATCGTATTTCCAGCGTACTACAACAAAATACATAATAATATAATCTAAAGCGGAAATATCACATTAAAATTCAGAAAAATTTAAATATTTAACCGTAAGAATTAAGAATACATTATTATGTTTTATTAATAAAAAATGAAGAAAGGTAGAGACTACGTAAATGAGTTTGACAAGATAACATTAATGATTGATGATTTGTTTTAAATGCATATTTTTTATGATGACTCGAGATAAAATTGCCTACCATGCCACAAATAGCAAATCCCGCAGTGCTGAAGCTGTGAAATTATTTCCAAGTCATCAAATCGCAATTTAAACAAACTGATAACACATTTTATCGCATTTTACTATTGATTTTTTTAGACAGACTTCTCGGAATCTCGTCAGCCAAGGTAAATAATTGATTCCCAAAATCTTGGTCATTGTCGGATATCCCCATTTTATTATAAGGTTGGGCAATATACTTGAGGTAATTTGCAAAGGATGAGACGGTCAAAATCAACATGTGGTTTGCGTTTGTGTTTACATTCAGAGAGAAAAAATTGCGAAAATAACGTGCAAAATAAATAATAATGGACAGTGGAAACGGGGAATTCATTTAAAATAGGTTCATAGGTACCACCTTAGCATCCTGCTTTGCTTGTGGTACATTGTTACTTTAAGAGGCTAGACTTTGAACCACACGCGGAACACCCGCGTCTGTCATTCTGTCCCGCACACAATAAGCTCACGCACACTTACAATACATGCGAATGCGAAATGTGCGAATGAGACAACGCTCAAATTTACCTACAGAAATCGCTCGAAAAGAGGTTTATGGAGAATACACTTTTCTACACCGAAACTTTCACGAAATTGAAAATTTAAAAAATATATAGTTTTTAGAAAGAAGAAGCTACGACGGTAGCTTTTTATATTTTTATAATTCTTTATGAGAGTTGAGTTAGCAGCACTTTTTCCTTAAATAATATTTTTTGATAAATCGTACATGTTTGACGGTGAATGTTTAACGCATCGAAAATTCGAACATACAAACATACCGACATAGTTTTCACCCTCTAGAAGGCAGTATAAAAAAAATATATTCATTTTGTGCAATTTTCGATGTAGAAAAGTGTTTTTACCCGGGCGTCCTTTTAGTATGGGCCGAAAAGCGAAGTCTATCATATTAAGGGGCCGCTCTGCCAATTTCTACCGATTTCTTACATGTTTTCTATAAACGTTTGAAGTTTTTAAGTTCTTAAAAAAATATATGTTATTCTTTAAGATAGTATCTATACATTCCCCACGCCGAAACGGTAATTATTTGAAATTCCCTCGATAGAAATAAATCGCAAAATATGCTCCGAAAATTATTATTGTTTGTTTCTGTTATTTTACAAGATGTATGTATGTATGAAAAAAATCACAATGTTTCTTTAAATGCTACTTGACACAGCCCCTACGAGTTTTTTTTGCTCTTTTTCAAACGAGCCGTCATTTATTAAACATTTTCACAATTTTCGCATGAATTTTATGCGTTTTTAATGTTAGCGCGCTCGCTCCCACGTTCATATTGTCGTATCTCTCCATCTTCTTCTTTTTGAGCGGGGTAGCGCGGCCTTAATGCGCTGGAGAAAGCCAAAAGACATCAAGTAAATTATACAAACCATAGGCAAAAAAAAATTGTTTTCATTTTCGATAAGCGACACGAAATTTACAAGTTATATGTATGAAAAAATTCACAATGTTTTTTTAAATGCTACTTGACACAGCCCCACGCATTTTTTGCTCTTTTTCAAACGAGCCGTCTTTTATTAAACATTTTCACAATTTTCGCATGAATTTTATGGTTTTTTTATGTTAGCGCGCTTGCTCCCACGTTCGTATTGTCGTATCTCTCCATCTTCTTCTTTTTGAGCGGGGTAGCGCGGCCTTAATGCGCTGGAGAAAGCCAAAAGACATCAAGTAAATTATACAAACCATAGGCAAAAAAAAATTGTTTTAATTTTCGATAAGCGACACGAAATTGGCTCGAGATACATCGCATACCCGGCAGCGAAGATTTATGTCAATTTGACTGAATTTTAGAAATTGGTCCGATGATTATGGAAATGGGTTACAGACCCGTTGGCCTGAGGTTTGATCGTTTGATGGAGACAAATCAGTGACCTCTGAAACACGCTTATAAAATTATTAACATGTACATGGCAACGGCCGAAGCGAATGCGTAATATTTTAGGGTTTAATTTGGATGTGGGCTGTGAGATAAGAGCTGGCAAGGTTATCAAGGGCAAATAAGCATTTTGTTGTTGTTATTGTAAAAATTCACTCAGATAAATAAGTAAGCAAGTTTTTAATCAAATTTAATAAATGCATCAAGAAATCTGTTTGCACGTCTTATTAACTCTTTCGAAATGAGCTTTGACGTAATGCAAATTGCGTAATGAATCTAGATCAACGTAACTATGTAAATTTGTCATTTTTCCCATAATATAATCCATTCTACAGTTTAAAAAAAAATAAGATAAGAAGACAAAATTGTATTACAATTTTTTCAAATGATCAACTGAGAGGCAGGTAGAATTGTTTTGCAACTCTTGTGTGTTGGTATACAGTTGAATCGTCCTCAAGCCTGTTTAAGGCCCATTTTAAACATACCTACGTCATGGTTAACAGTTAAGTTTTCCACTATTCCGACCTTACGCCCCGCATAATATTTACACCGCGGATTATAAGTACCTAAGGAAGTAAGTACATAAGATGTTGTAATTCGTAATATTCAAATCCAGAATTTTGTAGGAGCAAGAATCTAAAAGTACAAACAGTAGAATGCCCTGTGAAACAGAGAGGTCAGACTATGGTAATACGAGATGCTAGCATACTTGAAAAGTAGGATAAAGTACGCATAACAAGCGAGATTCTACGGAGAAAAGAAATATCAATTTACTAGGGGCAAACTGTTGAAAAATCAAAAGACTTGTAGTTGATATGACCCGATTCAATTACAACATTCGAAGGGAAGTGTCTTGTTGGGGAGAAATTTATTTATTGTTTGAATTTTTATACACAACAGTATATGTGGTAATTTTGAAACTTGGATGCTCAACAGGTGAATCAACGCTGTTATATAATTTATTTTATTTATTATTTTAATTAAAACAGGTAACATTATTCATACACAAAATGACTAGCGTTTAATTACAGAAGACAAAAACGACATCATGAAATATTTATCGATATATTAATAATTATAATGAACACGTAGTAGTAGTAATTTGTGCACAGTGACAACTAGGTTTTCCCGGACACTCCAAAAAAAATACTATGACTTAAAAGTAATGAAATAGGTATTATAATTATTCACACATGGATCAATAAACGTCGATGTCAAATGTATGTTTTGTATTCGTGCAATTGATAAACCTATCTTCAAAAATCAAATATGAACGCCTCGGCTGGGCTCGGCTCTGACGTCATAGAATCCTATCGGCATGCTGCCTGGGACGAGATTGAGAGCCATGTGACGTCATCTTATGTAAAATTCCATATCGCCACCTCAAATTTCAAAATTGAGTTTTTAGGTTTAACCGAGATTGACATATAATTTAATAATCCAAACTTAAATCTGAATAATGCCAAATCATTGTTAACATGGCCGATAGTCGTATTATTATACATTAAAAAGGTCAAAAAGCATAGACATATGAATGTCTATGTCAAAAAGGGACAAAATATTCATTTTTTTTAAATTGCCACCTGATCCCTAGTAGAGTCTACTGTCCCACTACTTTTTTAGTCCTAGAGTCAATAATTCAGAGCAGAATGTTTTAAAATACACCTTTGCACGAACGCTCCAGACACCAATATTTAACAATCTGAATATTCTAAATTGGTCCCGAACCCAGGTGTCTCTGGACCATGAGTCACTTGCCTCGGGCTGGGTTTATTTATACCCACCTACCGGGCAATTGGTGAAACAGCTAAGTTTTTACCTGGATAAAACATGCTAACAAAAAACTACAAAGGCCATATTATCTTTCATCGGGTACATTTCGCCTAGTAGCTAGTTAAAATATGAATCAAAGAATTCTAACATTATTTTTAAATTATTTTTTATTCATTGTTAAAAACTCTTGAGAATTATGGTTTCAATTAAAAATTCAAATATTTGTGGAATAAACTTAGATGAAAAACATCTTACAATATTTTTATACCAATGAGTTTTACACGCCAGCGGAAATTATAATTTAATGAAAATAAATAACTTTGTAAACACCACTATTTAATCAAAAATAACCTTGATTATTTTGTATTAATTAACAAAAGTTTTTCTATACGTAGGGTAATAAGGGACTAACGTGACGTACATTAACGAGTGAACCAAAAAAAATTCTTCCACATGTCACCACTAGTCATTCAGTCAAGTAACCGCCCAATCCTCACCCCGACCCCGACTGTCCAATACCTACATATCTGTTTATGTTTTAAGATGATCAATGATCAATCAGACATCAACATTGTCACCCAAGACCAAAAATTCAATAGTAAGAAAACTATCTAAATGATATTTTAAAAACATCCATATCCTTCTTTCCAACCTTCTGTTTTCCTTCCCAATTTCGATACTTCTTGATGAAATTTTGCACTTTTAACGTTCGAAATAAGAGAAAAATTTACAATCTCTACATTTTATTTAAAAAAAAATTGCGTAGAACAACGTGGGCAACGTCGGGACTTCACCTAGTACCTACATTCTAAAAGTCAGCTGGGAATTGCGTTAACTTCTGTACGTTTTTTGCTTTTGGACGTTTGCCAGTGTTGCCAGGATAATTGATAAATCATAACAGGCAATGGCCTAACCGTGTTTTAAAATAGAATGCAACGCTTCGCAATTATAACCGACATTTAATATTATATTCGTCACTATTGCATCGACTTCACATTCGCAAATTTTGAACTGTTTAAAATATCATAAAGCAGTAAAAACACTCGGACGTCATGACTTTTGCAGAGCTTTTTCTGTGAGAAATTTCTAGGCAATTGCAACTATTTTACCGTACTACGTTATTCCCAACACTAGCTTCGGAGGTTTAAAAAACGTATTAAAAAAATTTGACAATCAGCTGACAGCTGGCAACTAGCAACGGCCAGCCACGGCAATCAGCAGTGCGAGTCGCGAGTCATCGCTTGCGTTACCATTGACAACGGGTTTTTGAGTGATTGTGTAGTGTGCGGGCCATCACATTGACATACAAAGACAGTTGCCAGTTGACAGTTTTCAGTTACCTCAGTGAGCGGATCGCCCAAGTCAAAATGTCAAACTGGGAAAACGGATTAGAGATTATTATTTTTTGGGATATAAAAAAAAATTATCACGACAACACAATCTCAAATCATTTCAGGATTCATACACATGAATCGAGATATTTATTTGTGTACCACAATTTGAAAGTATAATTAATAAAATTATCAAATGTGTAAAGCTCTGAATAATTTTGTTTAATTTATATTGTACATAACGGACAGGGGTTAACATTAAAAACAAATAAAAATTGTTTTTAAATGACCCAATATTAAATCTATTTATTCCCTTTGTAAAATGTTCAATATTGCCACTCTTCCCCCTACCAATTCTCATATTTCCACTGTTACCATTGCCTATGTCTATTATTATTTTTCTATTGACACCATTTATGTCTATTATTTTTAATTAGTATTATTTTTAAACCTTGAAGAAGTGAGCGTTGCTCACGAAATATTTAGGTTTTTATAAACAATAAAAGTGGTAAAAACTAAGTATTTTATTAATTTCAATAAAAAAAAGTAATGTAAAACAACAGCAACAACAACAACAAAAAAAGAGAAAATAATGTTTGGGTCAAGTAAAGTCGAGTGAAAACAGTGTATACGATAAGTTATAATAGAGTCGACACATTCGCAAAAAAAAACTATGTCAAAAAAGACTTCAATTAACCCAGTTTTGAAACGGATAGACACCATTTAAAAAGTGGTACTGGAAAAGAATGCTCAGGATTCCATGGATATCCAGGTGCACCAATCAACAACTGTCCGCCTATAATCTATAACGTATTCTATGATGCTTCAGTCACGCTGTTAGCCAAACTGAGAACTCAATCCTGGAAAGCTCATGGCCACTGGCAAAGTAGAAGGCAGGAGAAGCAGAGCGTTGGACTAATTTGAGTATGAGTTGTGTTTGCACTCCATGCAGTGCTGAAACTGAACCGCGAGGAGTGGAGGAGCTTGAGGGGAGATTTCGTTTCTACTAATTCTAAGGATAAAGAATTATCCTTACTCTTAAAATGAACGACTTTTTCATTAATTAGGGGCGATTCCAGTTCTACTTAAAGATAAGGAATTGTCCTAATAAAATTAATAAGTTTTTAGACAACGACAGGCGATTTCGTAAAGGAAAAAGAATTAGCCTTTGCCTTAATAACTCAGGAACTATTTATCCGTTAACTGCGATTCGAAAAAGTCGTTAATTTTAAGGTTAGGGTAAATTCATTATCCTTAAGTAGAACCGGAATCCTACCGGGTCGCGATCCACAATCCTCAGCAAGGAGGCAACGACTCAAGAAGAATTTTAACTTATGACTATGACAGTGTAGTTGAGGGAGTGCGGTGTTATATAAAATTGCCGAATAGCTATAAAGTCTCACTTCGTAATCTGAAGTGAAGGCGCAATGGTGCCAATGAACATTGCACAATGCCGAATTGCATTGCCAACTTTGAATGCAGTCTTCCTGGTGATTTTGAACTTCACTCAATCCAAATGCAGTCAACGCCCCGAGATACAAAAATTATCGTATCGAATTACAAGAAAGATGGAAGAGCATTATTGTGCCAAGATTGAGTGCAACTTGGATTATGGAGCTGCAGAGGATACAGCATCTTTGTCAAAGAAAATAAGTATCTACATATATAGTATACAGAACAATTTTTTGATACCACTTTTTTTTAAAACTATGTAATCATTTATAAAAGTACTACAGGCCCGAGTGACAAAGTTAAGGCAAAGTTTGAATCAACCATATTTTTTATTAGGTACGTATGTAGGTGCCGACCCCCAACCATTTATTGGATAACCAACACCATTGCCATAGATCACTGTAAGTAATTCGCTACGTTTGGTGATTAAGCAAGGGTGCTCGGCCGGGTACATGGGGTGAGATTTGTCAAGGTCTTTGGCGGTGAATGCGTTTGCCCTCCTATTGCGTTGGGGGCCATATCGGGAGAGACTGGTTGAGGGAGACATGTCCTAAAACTCTCCGGCCGGACTCTCCCGACCCACCCATATGGAAGGGAAGGATTCAAAAGTTCGTCACTCATGGACACATTAACCCCCAGATTCCTAACCACACATCTTTTCCCTTACCAGAACTTCCTCTCCTTCCTTTCCCTAAAAGGACCCACCACACAGCATCCCCAAAGATGATACAGGCCCTGATGGAAGTAAATTTCCTCAGGGCCTCCTGTGTGGAGCTAATAAAAGGCCTCTCCGTTGCAGAGATGCCGTAGTGACGTGAGAAACAATGTAACCCAGAAAATAATAGAAAACTCTGAGAAGGGTAATTTTCTTAAAATTCAAATTGTCTGAAAATTTCTAGCAGTTCCTATAAAATTGGACAGAGAGCCGAAAGTCCTTACAATTTTCATTAAATATAGTTTGTATTATTATGTTGGTAGGACACGGTCTGGTAATTTCTTTCGCAATGTAAAAAACATTGACAAAATCAACCATCATAATTTTCGATAGTTATTAGATGACAATTTAGTTTTATTTTTATTTTGAAAGCTCCCATAAAGTTACTGACCATTACTATAAAATATCTTGCAGTATTAAAGGGTTCCAAAGCTTCCACCGTCATTATTTACCACAGGAATTTTTGACACACGTGAGATTTTTATTTTTTTGTAATATTAGTACTCCAGATTTATTAATCCTATTGCAACACACATTTAACAATTTATATAACTAAAAAACAATATAAAATAATAGTGTCGACCCCGGCGGTAGTTGTTCGGTACTTAATTACAATAATTTGAAATTAGCATTTCAAATTATTGTTTAATGTAACACATCGTTCATATTTTCAAATTTAACATATTTTCAGTAAACTGTTAAACTTCTCCCGGTTCCCACAGGTGCCGTTAGCGGAGATTTACACCCCCATGATTATATCCGCCATCTTGAATTGAAAATGTTAAGTATAAAAAACAGGCTTTGTTGATAAAAATACAACCCTCATAAAAATATTAGTATGTAAACTGAGCCACGGCCAAGCACAAAAAAACGGAAAGGATGCCTTCAGGGATCGAGAACCTTTCAACCAAATTAAAAATTAAGATTTTTTAGTACAGCCACTTATTATTTTCTTAAATGCCCAGTATTTGATAACCATATATATGTACCTACACATAAATATACTTGGAGTTATTAGCTTAAAGGTATATTATTAGTTTATACAGTTATATTTAAAACTTTCTAAAGTCAGATATTGTAAGATCACACATAAGATATCAACGAAACATTGAGCTTGTATTGTGAAAGTTTTAAGGAATGTGCTATAGATGCATTTTTCGTTTCAGTAAGGTGCTTAATAGAAAGGGTTGCTTATATATTAATTAAGTTTCGTGAATATGGGAGCAGCGGAAGTAAAAATAATAAATCAATTGTAAATATATGATGTCGTAATTTTTCAAGTTTAACGGTGTTCATTTGATGGGTAAATTTCTGAAGCTTCACAAATCCTACAAATATAATATCCAGTGATTTTTTACGGGTCTGCTCTATTGTTTATTAACTAACTAAACATCACGCCGTTTCCCCGCCGTGATAGGCAGAAAGGTAGGACCGTCCAACAAATCGGTCTTGGCACACATTCCTTGCTTCAGTCACATTTATACTCCGTCTCATACTGACAGTCCCGAAGAACAATGACGAATTTGATAAAAATTGAAAATCATCTTGTTGGCTTCATTATTGGCTTATTTTTTGATTTAAATGCAGAAACGAAATTTCAAAAAGCTCTACTGCAAAACTAATACGAGTGGTAGACATCTTTAAAGGTCTCCAAGATTGTTTAGTATTATTTATAGGTTCGCAGTGAAGCGCAATTCATTCGTCACTAAATTGCGAAAACCGCACATCCGACATTGTTCTTCGGGGCCGTCGATACTTACCTACCTACTCTTCCATTATTCCGACTCCTGACATGACACAACATACGACTCAAGTATTTGGTTTTACTTTATTGTTCCGTGTACCATTCACAAACAGGTCATTTATTCCCCTTATTCTCCTTTCTTCGATTAACAATTACAAACCTAAACCATTTTAAGCGTCCTTTCTTAATCTTGATGTTTATTCGTGGAATAAATAATCATGGTAAAAAATAACGAGGTAAGAGGGGATGCGGCACAGCTTCTCCAGGTAACAAACTGGAAGTCAACTGCTGAGGACAGGAGGAGTTGGAGGCGAATGTTGCGGGAGGCCAAAGCTCGATATGGGCTGTAGCGCCATCGAAGAAGAAGAAGAAGTAAAAAATAACAGCACTAAGACTTATATTGATTTGTCGTAATCATCATTAATTTATTGACATTAAATGTAATTATAATGCTACGCCACTGGTTACATATCCCTTTACGGTTTGTACTGCGCAACAGTTGTTCGAGCCCCGTCTTGAGATGTTTCTCGCAGGAGCATCCATCGCCATAACGCAACATGTGTTGCATTATAGATGATGCTGTAATGCAGTGCGATTATAAGCTTTCAAAATGCAGTCAGGAATATATAAAACATCCTAACCAAACATTACAAACTGGCTAGGAACCGAGATGAATAATAACTTATTACTTATTCTTATTATAGACCGAACATAATATACCTAATGCTAGAAATTGGTTTGTTACCAATCTTATGGCGGCTAGATTTGAGTTATTTCAAATATTACCACATTTGATAACAATAAAATCGACGATAATCATCGACTAAAAATATCCAGACAAGGCGTGTAGGACTTAAAAGTGACACCAAAACCAGTAATTATTGCATTTTAATTAATGAAGATAATATTAGCTAAACTCAATCGAAAATCTGAAACAGAAAATTAGAAAAAGATACGGATACATATAGGACTCGAACCCAGGACCTTTGGCTTTCCGAGCAGATGCTCTCTCCACCGACCTTTCCTATTCAGTCATATTTAACTGTATCATACTTCGACTGAGAAATACCAACATTATCTTCATCTTCTTAACGCATATTTTTATTGGCTGCTATCTTTATGTATGATTGCAAGATTCAACTCGAACAAAATGCCCTCTGGATAGTGTCAGGATAAACTTATCACTTTTTATTTTAATATGCGACATCTATTGACTTTTTTGCAAGACTAGAATGAATATTCTATTTTTATTTTTAACTTAATGAGTTAAACCTTAAATTATAATATTTTAATTAATGAAGATAATATTATCGAAATTCAATCGAAAAACTGAAACGGAAAAATCAGAAAAAGAATTTTTAAAAAACCAGATTTATATCAATAAGAAAGTCGCAAGATCGCAACAAGCATTTTTTTAACCCCTTTTGTTGGTCTGCAAGTTCACGGCAACAGAATCACCAGCTTTGTGATGATCATTTTTCACACACAAAATTGAGGCAGTTAGGAATTTTATAGGTTTGGGTAATCGCGGACTTTATTATAAACAATTTAATCAGTTAAAAATAGATACATGTTACAGATAGATTCGATGCAGCTTTTTGAGAAAAGTAACATTTGATAAACAATGAACTTTCTAG
Organism: Limnephilus auricula; assembly: GCA_951813805.1. NCBI lineage: Eukaryota > Metazoa > Arthropoda > Insecta > Trichoptera > Limnephilidae > Limnephilus > Limnephilus auricula. Next base: position 16,548,261 of record OX638404.1, read on the forward strand.
GAAAACATGAAAAAAAACGTCGCGCATGAAATGCGACGAATTCGATGGGTAGTTGAAATAAGAAATTTATCGTATAGGTATATATATATATATTTTGAATTTGACACGCTCCAAATTTTAAGTACTTGAAATTGAAAAAAATGATAAAACATGTACAGTGTAGGTAAAGACTTTGGCGTAAATACCAAACTATTGAAACGAAACATATATGGAGAATTTTCAGTAATAATAATGAGATTATATTCAAGCAGCGCAATTTAGTGATTTAATTTGGTGACAAATGAATTGCGCTTCACTGTGAACCTATAAATAATACTAAACAATCTTGGAGACCTTGAAATATGTCTACCACTCGTAACACGTAAGTACATTACTATAGTTAATTAGACCACGATGCATATATGTATCTATTTACTTATAAAATATGAACGTGAAAACGTGCACGTCTCAGAATAAAAGCATGTTAAAGAATCGGAGATATAGTGATGAGTGATGACGATCTCCATGTCAGAGTGGTAAGCTCATTGGCTCTGGGCCCAACATAGCATAATATAATATAATAAAATATTATCCAATCCTTAAATCCCCGAAAAAACAGTTTTATCACACTTCGAGATTTAATTTAAAACCTAGTATTGTTAAATGCACTGACTAGCGAGAGACAACCAAAGAATGTTTGCGATGTGACTGGCCACTTTAGTGACCAGATCTGAATAGCCATATTTCCCATCTAAGGATTTTCTTCCCTTACTGACTTCTTTCAGCCTAACAAAACAACATTCTTAAAAAAATGAGATTGGCATAGTTCCACCGGCTCCGGGCAGCAGCGACGCTGTAGAAAATACTACGAAGACAACAAATATAAGTGAGTGATATTCTTACAACCTGTTTGTGAATTGAATTCACATTCATTCACTCGCTAAAAAAACCTGCTAAAATATGCGATAGCTAATTCCATTCAACTCTTTACCTGGACTTTAAATGAACTTAGGCTAGGCGTCTATACAGACACATATATACCCCGACTATCCGCAAGATTGTGTTTGTTGGTCTTGAAATAATATGAATGGAGCGATGTCGCCAAGAGGACGCCCACAATCGTGTTTCAAATATAAATAAACCCATTTCGACATCGCACCTACATTTTAATTTGAAAATTATAACCGTTGCAGAAACTTCGTCCCACGAGCTCTAACCTGCGTTACTACTTTTACAATCAGGTGGACGTTGAAAAAGACTATTAAAAATAGCAGATAGGAGTGAATTATGTTAATAATGTACTTTTCGAGTTTAAAATAAATACAAACTATGAGAAAAATAATCGACTTAACGATAGGTACATACTTGGGTAAGCACCATAATATATATTTTATGTTTTGTTATGGTTAGTTAGTATGAGTTTTAACCGCTTGGACACATAAGCGTGTTTTCACGATAATTTAACGTAGGTAGACATAGGAATGACGTATGGCCCGTACCTGAGTTATTAAATAAGTACCTTAAATATTGTTGAGAGTTTCATGCTTCTATGTATTTATAATGTGCACTAATCTGGTAGGTACTTACCCGAACGCATGGCAAATGGCAGTTAGTGTATTTTGAATGTAAAAATTAATAGAAAACAAGACCAGTCTGAAGATGGCTTTGACAAGCTGAAACCGGTTACGGTCAATAAATTAAAAGTGGAAAAAGTTTTAAATTTGTTTTATTATACTATTATAATGGAATTCCACCACGAATTATCAGTTTCAAAAATAGAAATAGTAAAAATTAAAATGTAAAAACAAATTAATGATGAATTTATCATCATAATTAACATATCTAATTGTCTATTTATCTACTTATTTTTAAGTTCAAAATTCCTTAAATCATATTTAATTAACATTAACATTAACATCAATGACCTTTGACATGTGCACCAATTCATTGTTACGCGGATGACAGTACAGTCCATGATAGCTTTTTGTTTGACAAGCCCCCAAAGGGTGCACAAATTCCAATGGCTCGGAGGGCTTTGAAGCAAAGAATGGACGCTTACCTCGAGAGTGTTTTCTCTTGGGGTAAGAATAATCTCGTCGAATTCAATGTATCAAAGACCCAATCATGTCTGATTACGTCTAAAAGGGATCGAAATGACTATCTAGTCTCCTTCAACGGTAGCATTCTTCCGAACAGGTCTTCCATTGATATGCTCGGTGTAACTCTAAGTGACCAGCTCAGATATGGGGGCTCCATCGAGGCCAGAGTTAAGTTAGCCTCTCAGAAACTGGGCGTACTGTACAGGGCCCGCAGATACTTTAATAGTACACAACTGCTAACCCTGTACAAATCGCAAGTGCGCCCCACGGTTGAATTTGGCAGCCACCTCTGGTCTGGAGCCCCAAAGTACCTGAAAAACACCCTCGACTCTGTGCAGAAACGGGCGGTCCGTTTGATAGATTCTCCCGTCTTAACAAACGGATTGCAATCTTTAGAGCACAGGCGTCGGGTAGGAATGCTTTCCTTGTTCTACCGGTATTTCAATGGAAGATGCTCCGAGGAACTAGCCTCATTGATCCCCTCGGCACCGGTGCATAGTCGGGAAACACGCCAAACGCTCGCCCAACATATGTACACGGTTGACATTTGTCACATGAGAACGGGACGCTTCTACGACTCGTTCTTGTGTTCAACAGCTCGGCTGTGGAACGATTTGCCGGCCTCTGTGTTTCCTCCTTCCTATAACATGGGTCTCTTCAAGACCCACGTTCACTCCTTCCTCTCCTCAAAAAGACCCTCCTCACAGCATCTTCAAAGATGACATAGGCCCTGAGGGAAATTATTTTCCTCAGGGCCTCCTGTGTGGAGTTAATGTAAAAAAAAAAAAAAAAAATTGTAGGTAAAAAATATTTTTCATTCTGACACTCGCTCCTCTTCTAAACACAAGCGTCCGCTTCTATAGGAGAGAAATATCAAAAATCAAAAAAAAACTGTGAAAACTTATTTTGGAATTTATTGTTATCAATATTGTTATACCTTGTAAACTTATAATTTAATAAATAAAAAAATATTTAAAAAAAATAGTAAGGTAGGTTAAAAAAAAAGGAAAATAATTCAAAATAACAATTATTCTGTCTGTTTATCGGTGTGCAATTATTATTTTTCTTATAATTGTTTTTTTCTGAGTTTTGGATTTTAAGATGAATTCAAGCAAATTCAAGATACCTACAACAAATTGAAGAAATGCTCCAACTGATGGATGAATAATTTTACCTGCCCATGTTACACGGATAGACATGGATACATTATATTGCCTATACTATTGCGGGAAGGCATTTCCTTCAGAGTTTCATTTTAGGTTTAGGTAATTCTTGACCTTGATTTTTTGAGGTTAAACCGCCGTGTATATAATTAATTATTTGTAACCTTTCTCGGGGGATAAAGCCGGCCTTTGTTGGGGCTATTTGTATTCTCCGCCAATACTTTATAGTGCAATTTTTTTAGAAACATCACTTCGAAGACGCATATTTGATTTATTAACGCGTACATGTGATAACTTTTTTGCGTATACAATATTTATGTCAACCGACTTTACACGTTATTATTTGGTACTTTACGAATGCTTGTATCTCACCAATGGCGTAATAATATTATGTAAATATATTACGTAGGTAAACGAGGGTGTCAATGTTTACATTGACGTTTCGAAACATTTGGTTGTACTTTATAGACCTCTATTAGAGAAAAATTACATGAAACAGGACATATCACGAGTTCACCAAAATACTTGATTCTATGCAAAGAAGGGAGGTCCGTCTTATTGACAATCTAGACCGATTGCCACATCTCATGCCAGACGCAATGCAGGCATGCTTAGTCTGTTCAACAAATATTTTAATGGAGCCTGCTCTAGGAGCTAGCAGCGTTTATCCCCGGTGCACCGGTGCACGTGTGTTAAACTTGGGAGGTGGGTTATGGGTTCCTCTGCCATAGGTCACCCCAAGTGGTTCGCTACGTTTGGTGACTTAGCAGGGGTGCCCGGGTTTATGGGGTGAGGTTTGTCTAGGTCTTGGCGGCGGATGATCTGAACACTGAACCCCAGATTCCTACCCAACCCTTATACCTTTTTTCTTCCCAGAACTTCCTCTTCTTTCTTTCCTTAAAAACACCCTCCGCACAGCATCCCCAAAGATGACATAGATGATGGTCCTAATGTTAATGTGGAAATGGTCCTATGTGAACAAATGTAAAAAAAAAACTCGACGGACACAGCGGAGCATCCGTTTACGGTTGATGTTGGTGGTTTCTTTGTTTTTGTATACATCGGCTCTTATGTGGAACGAGAGCTACCGGCGTCTGTTTTTTCTCATTCGTATAATCTGGACATCTTCAAGACCCGCATTAATAAATCCCTTCCTATAGCCCCTACCTAAATCCGCTTCACAATGCTGCCCAACCGAGTGTTCCTCTGTATTTACATCTGTACAGATAGGGGCGCTGTTGTGAGGGGTCACATAAAAATTTAAAAAAAGACTAATAAGTAATAAGTCATGCTTGGTTAAGAATCGGTATACATTAAAAAAGAAATTCGAGAAAATAAGAGCAATGTTCACTTATTAATTTACTTAGCTTTCCACTGAACATATTGAACGCCTAAGTACAATATGTACATGGTACATACAATAAAAGTTTAAAAGAAGAAAAAAAGAATATGTCAAACATAAACATATTAAATAGACTGCAGGCGCAAGCGAAGAAAAATAATTGCAGCAAGAATAACATCTAATATCTATAGATCGAAGTATGTTTAATATTTATTTGGCAAACACACCAAAGCAGAACAGAACAGGAATGCATAAATATTTCCAATAAGGCAGGCGTGCTACATTGTTGTTCAATAACATTGCGTATCAAAATTGGAAATGAGGTATATAGATATAACTGTTTGCAATTACAACCATCCATTGTTTGAAGAAACATTTAATTTGATGTGCATACAACTGACACTTATTGATTTATCTTCATTTCATCAGGACAACACCGATTAAGCTATTGTACCAAAGCGGACATAATTTCAATATCAAGCAAACATTGAAATGATGTCCGCTGAAAGTAGAAGAATATATAACGTGAGAAAATCTAGGGACCACTACAGCTGTTGGAAAACAATGAACCAAATTCCCTTTCAAAAAGACAAAGACAACACTGATCAAAGTGGTTGTACCATATCCGACATAATTTCAATATCAAGCAGATATTATTAAAGATAAGAAAGTATTGGAAGGAAAGGAGATGTTTGAAGCTGGCAAAGAAGAATAAAATTATTTATCTATACAATACACAAAAATAAAAGCTAGGTTTAGGGTCCGTAGGGACGCTGTTGGAACACAATGGTATCTAATTCCCTCTCAGAAAGACCTCGTCTTTTTGGCTGTTTACTTGATAACTTTGCCAAATATGTACTTCTCCTGATTTCCTGTCCTACCAGACCGGTTCAAGTTTAAAGCTATGAGGTGCGACGTCTTTCGTCTTCTATAAACTTACTCGATGCAGACCTTCTACATAAGTCACCATTTTTTGTATTACATAATTTTGCTATAAATTTCATTCATTTTTTAATATCTTGTTTTATTAGATGTAAAGTCACGAGGAAACCCAATTCTGGTTTTATTTATTCAAAAGATTCGATATGCCGTGATAATGCTAGGATTGATTGTCGAAATAAACACCTCTAAAAATGGCACAGATAAAAAAGTTATTTCTCAAAAAATAACAAATTTCCGTTATCAAAAACTAATCTATTACAGATTACGTCGGATTAGTTGGTTGTCTCAGTATCGTTTGGTAAATGTCTCTAGCATATTTAATGTTAACTATGGAGCACAAGAGATCGGGAGAGTTGGGCAGTGGTAACACATTATTACAATCACCACATTAAGCCAGTGACAAACACAGCGTTAAAAGCGCCGGCGTTATTTGGCTTGGCCTATTTCAGCATATCCCTCGTCATAGATTACCATAGTAAATGTATGGCGAGCGATGTGGTGAAATAGGTCAAGCCAAATAACGCCGGCGCTTATAACGCTGTGTTTGTCCCTGGCTTTATGTTTAAGCATTTATAAGGCTTCATAAAATATTACCACAAAAGGGTCGCATCGATGGTCTCAGCGATGGCTGGTAAAAAAATGACAAAAATAATCATGAGCTATTATAAAAAAAATATATCTTAAACTCATCAAGAGTGCATTTTTCAATATAATCAACTGTCGGTTACTGATGTTATAATTTATAAACTGAGATAATAATGTATTCCTCAAATAATGGATGATTTTCAAATCCATTGAAATGTACTTAATTTGAATTTGAGTGAGCTTGTAGTGTCTGTCAAAGTCGTTTTATCTTATCTTGGTTACAATCTCTTGGATCATTTAATATTCAGAACAAGATATATCATGCGCAGGTACACACATACCTACATAATACGTATTCTCCTATCACACAAATGACGCAATATGTATAAAACACGAGGGTGTAATAATTGTTTACTTTTGAATTTGAATAATTTGGCGTTATTCTTCAATCATCGCAGATTAGCTTTGTGGTGTCATTTTAATTTAATGAAAATAAATAAGTTTGTATACACCACTGTTTAACCAAAATAATCTACACGTTTCAAAACCAATGATTTCTTCGTCAAGAAAAAAATTATGTAGAAAATTACCAAAAACAAGGAAAGACAAACAAGTATAGAGACAAATAAGTTCCTATAACTAGAACGTTTTTTTTACATAGAAATTTTAATGCTAGAATTAATGAGTTATTTGTTATGTGTTAGAATAATAATTAATATCTGAATTTTGAAATCACATTTTGGAAGCAAATCATTCTTTTGAGATAAATAAAGGGTTTAAAATGTTTAATACAAACAATGGGTTTACAATTAGAAAACATTAAAATTTTAGAAAATATAAAAAGTGTTAATAGTCAATTAAATATTATAAAATTAAATATCTCTTACATTTATATTCATTTACCGACATAATATAATTTAGATAATTTTTTTGTTGTTATTTAAATTTCTTGGCTACTTCTCGATTATTTTGTGTTCATTTATAAGTCTTTAAAATATACGTAAATGTAATAAATACCCTTTTTTTTCATTTTAGGTAATTGTTTTTAACGTACCTAATAACTATGATAATGTTTTTGTCTATAGGTATTCATTTGTCTATTCTGATATTTGTTAATTTTTATTATACGTTTATCCTGACGAAAAATCCGTTGGTTTTAAAACATTACGATCATTTTGATTAAATAGTGGTGATTTCATAGTCAATCATTTTCATTAATTTGTTTATACTTTATTCGATGCAAAACAATAACAGATATATTTTTTATAATGTAGGTGAAATTTGGCTTACAATAATATGAGAATTAAAGATAAGTAAGTCCTTTCGGCCGTGTGAAATTAAAAAAACCGAAAATAAGAATTTAATGAATGTTCATGAGAAGAAAAATAGTGTCAAGTATATTTAATAATAACAAAAATATTGAAATGATGATACGACAGTGTTCCATAGTTGCATTAGGGCCTATTCAATACTTTCAACAACAGGACTAATGAACTACATTTCAACGTCTCTAATAAAAATGAATTTAAAATGATTACATTATCTAGTGTTATTAATGAATGATTAGTTACAATTGTTGTTAGATAAAGAGTTACTGTTCTCGGTAAATTCGCCAATAAAACAGGGCTATAAAAACACATTCATGGCCGACCTTTCTCAGAAAGATGGGTTCGTCTGGTCGTTAAAATCTCACATCTCACATCTCAGATTGTCTTACTTTTTACTACAATAAACACATACATACATATTACAGATATACCTAGGTAGGTATTATAGATCCATTGTGCAATTAAAAAATACAAGAGTGTAGGTACATAAATCTAACTTTTTTTTTTAAATGTTTACTAACTTAAAAAACTAGTATTTTTAAGTACGTTACATCAAAAAATCTTTAAGATGATTTTTTTTAAACTCCGCGATGGCGCTCGAATAGTTATCTATGACGTCAGACCCAACCGGAGCTTTTAGATTTATCGTTTATTCATGTTTCCCCGCAGCGGTAGGCAGATAGGATGGACCGCCAAACAACTCGGTCTTGGTACACACTACACACTCTTTGCCTCATTCACATTCATACATCGTATCATACATACTCTTCTATTTTTCTGACTCTTGACATGGCCCGACTCAAGTATCTGATTCACTTGATCGTGACATGTCTTCCTCGGACGTCCCCTACTTCTTATACCATTCACACTTGCGTCATATATTCTCCTAACGCTCCTTTCTTCGTTCATTCGCTCTACACGCCCAAACCATCTGAGAGTCCCTTTTTTTGATTTTCATAACGCTTACATAAGCCTTGCATTATTTGCGGATCTCCACGATTCTCACACATGGTTTTACCACACATACGCCTCGGGGATCTGCCAGATTTATGCCTCACTTACATACATCAGGGTAGGTACAAGCACACCATTGTGGACTGCTACAGCTACAGCTGGACAGCTTTTTGTTGACGCCAACGGCATTTAGTCCTCCCTGCATTTATCCTTCTTTCAATATCTTTATCAGCCTTCCCATCTCTCGTAAACATACTATCCAGTTGATTTTATATATGGTTTAACAATATTCTCTTTTATACACGAGTGATGAGACAATAAGCGTGGTAATAAAATATACAAGTTTAAAATAATTATATTTTTGCGCTTATAGAAATATTATTTTTGAGTCATGTGTCGTTTATAGAATTTTACAACAAACGGCAGATTGGTTATGGTGAACTCATAGACCTTCCCTTCGTGTTCCGTGCAACATGTGGCTGAAAGAATTCTGTGTGGGAACCGGAGAAAAAGGACGAGATAAATCCAAATAAAGGCTAAAAGGACTTGCGGAGTCTGGCGACCGCACCTTCCGTTCGCCACGCAGCAAAAAGTCCCAAGGATCTACATTAGGACCTGGGTCAAATTTATATTATATTTGGAATCGCATTTTAGTAGGTGGCACCGAACACCGAACCGTTGGGTGTGGGTTTAGGGTCCCGGGGAATCGAGAAACAAAGGACCCCTGATTTAATTATAATATCGACTGCTGCAAGCCAAAAGGGAGAAAGACAAATCGCTAGATACTTTTCAGGCGAGTGAAAACATTGGCGAAAATAATATTCACTAACACTATCTATATTACTTCATTTTCCCATTTAGGAAAGACGAAAAAACCATATAAGTAGGCACATATTTACATTAACAATAGTTGTTCTGCTCGAACCTAATTTGTACATTTACTATACCAATAATTATTTTCGTTTTCGAGAAAGGTTTTTTATCACTTACGCCTTTTTTCGATAGTTTTTTAGGCATTGTAATGATACTAATTTTTGTGTTTATTTGGAGTTCTACATTAAAAAAAATATATAATAGATAACGATTTCTGAAAGTTCGGCTTGGTTAGGCACCGTAAAGTAAGGGCAGGAACCGTAAAACCTTGGTGCAGCAACTACTAGCAAACGATTAATCAAATCTTCAGATACCACACTATTATACCGTTGGCAGATATCTATTGAAACAACAACATTTATATTGTATAAATGTTTTTTTCTAATGCCCTTAATTACATTTCTATAGAAATTGAGAAATAAAAAAATTTAAAAAAAAATTTATCCTTCTGATTTAGACCTGGGTACCTACATAACGGTAAAGTAATAAGTATAAATAATATTGGAAATTACTTTTTCATAAAATAAGCCTATCTGTCAAGTCAATCAATACAAGTCTCAGAAATCGCATTAAACAAAACCAGTAACAATTTTTATAATAGATAAAAGTATATAAGTATTTGTATATATTGTAATATTATCTTGGTTAATAAATAATAAAAAAATATATATACACAATAATATGTACTTTTATCAGAATAATAGTATTACAAAGACACAATCAAATGAAACAAAGAATGGTACATTATATATTATTGCCTCTACACTTGACCGCAAGTGTTTTTTCTGCATAAAATGTATGAATTACTGTATTATTGTGTTAATTAAAATTATTTCAGCAAAACATGTTATCGACGTAATATACCTAGACCTTTAGAGGATTATAAAAATCACTCACCGATAATTCAGATAAGATAGAAATAAGCACCTACATATTTAGCAACAAAAAATGTGTCTAGTCTCAAATATAGGTAGGATTCACAACCATTGGAGGGATAAGCTTATTATAGGGTGTCCGGGCATAAAGTGCATTAACTTCGGGAGGTGATTCTACATGATGGTGTAAGTAAAAAAGATAAATAACTATTTTCGAAATTCCAACTTTTAGGGGTACTTTTTTGGTAAAAAGATAAATTTAGTACGGCGTGTGCGCCCAGCACAATTAGGTATTAGCAATGCGGCCGGCTGACTCACAGCAAATTTATCGGGTAAGTTTGTACCTTACACTAAGGATTTTTAGTAGGTACGTCTTTTTGTATGGAAAAAAAGGTTGGAATTTATTAAAAAAAGTTGTTAATTTTTTTTACTCCTACCATCATGTAGATTTAGAATCACCATCCGAAGTCAATGCACTTTACCCCCTGACACCCGTATATAGAGTTGTGTTGTATGCCGTGGCGAGCTGAAAATATATGCGTTATACTGGAAATTCTACACAAGAAACGCAGTGCAAATTTAATGATACCATAACGATCAAGATTTATTTTGCTTCAAGCAATCAAATTTCTGGATTATGTATAATATTTAGGATCATTTAAAATATTTGTATGGATATCCCGAAAGTGTTCACTAGACCAAAATATACTCAAGCGGGAAAAGGGCTTAAAATAATATATTATAATATGATGGTGAAGTGTTGATACGTTTTATCTCTTCAATTATTATTGACTAATACTAATAACTAATAACAATAACTGATAGCGGGACTGCCGTATTGCGATTTCATTTGGCATACCATATGTAAAAAAGATAAAATACTACACAAAACAAAAGCAACTAAAAATAGTTGAAGCTTTCAAAATTCTAAAAGTGTAAAAACATGTAAAAGCTTTTTAATTTGGTCAAATATTCAACGAAAAGCTTTGGATAATTGTGGGTTATCGTCCACCGCATATTTTTTTAGTGTCAGCCCCTCTAGCCCAATCGATTGATAGGGATTGTATTGATAACTTTCGGTAAATCTCACCGTTCCCTAGCATGACTGCAGATCGCCAACGAATAAATAACAGTTCACAATTTTTCGACTTCAACTGTTGTTTGTACGTTAGCGATGTGCAGTTGTCCTAGGGAACGATGAAAAGTTACCGAAAGTTATCGATACAATCCTTATCGATTGACCGTGCTAGGGGTCCAGGTACCTAGGTATCCAGTTAGGTTATGTTTAGCTAATTTTCAAATCTAACCCTACAATAAATATATTTGGTGCGCGATATAATATATTACATACCCTTAAATACCAAACATTGATATAATGTTGTATAACCAAAAGCTGTCCAAAAAGCGAAGCTAGCAGTCCACAATGGATACCTACCCTGATGCAGAAAAAGGATGAAAGTAGACTGAATGCTGTAGAAATGAGATCCCTGAGGCGTGTATGTGGTAAAACCATGTATGATCGTGTGAGAAATGTGGAGATCCGAAAAGAGTGCAAGGCCGATGTGAGCGTAATAAGTAAGATTAAGAAAGGGACGCTTGGATGGTTTGGACATGTAGAGCGAATGAATGAAGAAAGGAGTGTCAAGATAATATATGACGCAAATGTGAATGATAGAAGAAGTCGAGGACGCCCGAGGGAGACATGGCACGATCAAGTGAATCAGACACTTGAGTCGGGCCATGTCAAGAGTCAGAATAATAGAAGAGCATGTATGATAATATGTATGCATGTGAATGAGGCAAGGAGTGTATGCCAAGACCGAGTTGTGTGGCGGTCCGTCCTCTCTGCCTACCCCTGCGGGGAAACGGCGTGATAATTAGTTAGTTGATGTATTGTATCTATTTATTTTACTCTTTGTGTAGGTACTTTATTTTACTCTTTAGGTAGGTAAGTACCTACTTTGACAACACAGGTTTTGTAATAACTTTAACGGCCGAGGGTAAACAATATTTTCTTGATGCGGAGACTTGAAGAATGGGATTTTGGCGTCAATGAAAAGTTGTAAGATGTAAAGGAAAGAATAACAGACAGCTGAAAGGATTTATAGAAATCTTTTGTCAATACAACCTTGCTAGGATGTTCAAATGTTTTTTTTCCTAATTTAACAGGTCTGGCAAATTAATGTAGAATTAAATAAGGGCGTGTTGCAATAGTTTAAAACGATGGTTCAAAGAAAAGGGAAGGAAAGTTAAAAAAAGGTAAAATGGTCCAGGAGCATATTTTTCAGATTATGTAGGTAGTAATGCTAAACTATCGTGGTGTTCATAAGTAATAATTATTGGTTGAATAGATTCATGGAATATTGCATGGAAGAGTGTAGGTCCCTACCTATATTTTGTATTTTTGGAATTTATATTTCAAGGGCGTCATTTACAAATCGTTCATCACAATAAACACTAGGTGGAAGAGGCGCGCAAACAAAATGTTAATAAAAAAATATTTTCCCTTGAATGCCTTTTTTCCTGTCAAATGTCAAACTGCCAAATTCGGAAGTCAAGTATAAAGCATAACCTCATATCTGAATGTACCTACTATATGTCCTAGGACATGCTATGTGGAGCTAATGTAAAAATCATTCGTGTGCCATCCAAATTATCATACGTGCCACCTCGGGCACGCGTGCCCTAGGTTCGCCACACCTGTACTATATATAACATTGTCTCAACATCAGCGATACTCGTTGTTGCCATAGTAATAAAAAAAATACATACTGTCAAAGTGTACGCCAAAAAATATAATATAAGATATAAATTTAAATCTGACTGAAGTAAATGAATATCACCGGCAAATTTGTAAATGTCTACTGATGTTTCATTGAACAATTCAATATTTAGTCGAAAGGATGATGGCAAAACCGATAATTATTATTTACGATGTTATCTTGCGGTCAAAGATAGGTAAGTACTTTCAATCATCGGCTACAAATCATCCGAACAAGAAAATAAAATTATCAGAAAGATATCAAAACAAGTCAAAAATCGACAACAGTGTATCATTCTGAAATTTGAAAGCAAAGTCAATCAAAAACCGATACAAAGATTTACATTTTTATCAATGAAAACAAATGAAATTCAACATTACATATTCACCGTTGACGGAATATTTTCCCACACGTGAGTTTACGTGTGATACAAGGCATTCACTTAAATTTTAAAGATATTTTAACATAGTATGTATAATTATTATGTGGGTAGATACTCATAACATTGTAGTTCAATTCCACGTAAGTAAGTACTATTAATATTTTATTTTTTCCTTTAGAATATACTTTGAGAAGGCCTGAAATTGGGCAAATTGTCAAAATTTGGCACTGCAGTTATGAAATTTGTGGTTTACAAGCGACTCTGGGAGCAAGCAAACCAAAATACATCGTATACATAAAAAGCTTTCAAAGAATTATTTAGACATTGTTATTATTATGAATATTTTAAAGCTGCAGTCCCCAATAGGCAATTCATCGACGAAAACATTCTGCTCGCACCCGTACTGTGTGGGTGACGGCGTAACAAAAATAAACAACGAATATGAGCCTGTGTTCCGAGAACTCTGTGCATTTATCAAACTCGGACTTACCTCTTTAGTTGTTCCGTCCTGATTCAAGAAAAACAACACACTCTAAAGCTATTTGTAACTTTTAGATGAACTTTGCGACACTTTGAAAGCACTGAAACGGCCAATACAAACGAGAAAAGCACTACACAGCTACACACGCGCACCGCTTGACAATAAACCGAAACCGAAGTACCAAAGCACGATACGCGATACGCGGGGGACTGCGTGGTGGGGAGAACTTATGAATGAAATGAACACACACACCATCGTCCGTCAGCCATAAGTGGCCGCCATCACGCCGTCAGCGCTGCGGCGGTTGAAAACTGAACCAATCTGCAAGGCGCCAAAGGCCAACTTATTTAAAAATGTTTAAAATTTCTCATTGAAGCATAGGGATTCAATTCTTTATAATAAAGTAAAAAGCATTGAGTGCTCATGAATCGATCAATGTCGACCAAAACTAACTAACCATCACTCTAGAAAGCAAATAGGACAGACTGCCAAACAACTTTGTCTTGATGTGCTCCTTGCCTCATTCACATTTGCTATTCCTACTCTTGACATGGTTTGCATTAAGTATTTGGTTCACTTCATCCCCGACTTCTTCTGCCATGCCAGGAGAATTCACATTCGCACCATAATATATTCTCCTTACTTTCGTTTCTTCATTCTTCATACACAAACTCATTCACCTGCCTCAAGTATTCAACATTTACAACTATATTGCGTGACACCACGATCAATGTCAATTGTCAATATTTTATATTTATTGTCAGTAATCATAAATGATTTCATACACCTCATTTTGCCCTTTTGACCCCTTAAATATTTATTTGCCATTTGGAAATATGTGTTTTACATTGTTTCGACGGTCTGCACGAAGTATTGACGATAATATTGACAATAACATGGAGCGTGGAACCCCATTGTTTCAGAGCTACTACAGCACCTAGTACCTAAACCGGGGTTTCTTAAAGTGGGGTCCATGACATGAGTGTCAATTGTTGCCTTATCAAAGACGACAACCTCTTCTAAACTATTCCATAATTCTCCTGTCTTAACAAACGGATTGCAATCTTTAGAGTACAGGCATCGGGTGGGAAAGCTATCCTTGTTCTACCGGTATTTCAATAGAAGATGCTCCGAGGAACTAGCATCATTGATCCCCATGGCACCGGTGCAGTCGGGAAACACGCCATACGCGCTCCTAACATATATGTACACGGTTGACATTTGTCACATGGGAACGGGTCGTTTTTACGGTCTCTTCAAGACCCATGTTCACTCTGTCCTCTCCTCGAAAAGACCCTCCACGCAGCATCTTCAAAGATGTCACAGGCCCCGAGGGAAATTATTTTTTCAAGGCCTCCCGTGTGAAGTTAATATAAAAAAAAATGACATTTATTTTTATTTTTTGCACTATTTTGAGCAAAGTTTAAATTCTTTGCCATTTCTTTCTCAACAATAATTATTTTTAATGCTTACAACAGTCTCGCTTCATGGAAGTAAATAATACGAGAACCCTCAAACCCGCTACAAGTCTCTTGCTGAGGTACTTTGTACTTTGACTTGTACTTTCTCCACAAAAACTCGTGTTGAGAAAACGAGGTTTGAAGTTTAAAAAAAATTGTAATTACTATGGAGATAGAATAAAAAGTGATGTTCAAAATGTAAATTCCCGCTGAAAATGAGTTGTTTTTGTGTGTGGACATAGTAGATAAAAATATAATTAATATATTGCATTCACAGCTTAAAATAACCCAAAAATGGACATAGTACAAACCAATCCTCAGGAAACAAAGTGTTGTCAGACTTCAATATGATAATGAATCAATTTGATCTGGAAAGTCTTAATCATCAATGTCTTGCTACTAAAGAAGGTTAGTGGTCGACCGGTACAAAATGTTGAGTTTTCAACCCATCATCGCGGGTTCAATTCTCTGTTAACTAAGATCTTCATCATTGCACAGCAACAATTTCCGTTTATAATAATGGTAGTGGAGAAATTTAAAATATTGCTCTTCAAGGCTACACTGTAGGTACGTATGCAAGTTCATCACGCACACGGTGATTATGAAATTCCAACACATTGTTGCGTTATAGCAATAAATAATAATTCCATACCCCTGGAAACAGATACCTGCTTTATCTTTATTGGAGAATAATAATTCATGATCGATGTAGCCAAAAATCTTATAAAATAAATAGTTAAAGTTAAATGCACTTTTTTGTAAATTGTTTATTTATTTATTATAATTAAAGCGGTTGTTTTTTTTATATATTTACATACTACATAATATTATATTGTATAAGTTATTTTATAAATTGTAACAAAAATAATAATACATTTTAGTTAGAGAGTGCTTTCAACAAGACTGCCAGTTTGGAAGTCTTGTAATCTGACCTTAGCTGAACAAAATTCAATAGTATGGAACGATCCAACTCCGCCTGAAAAAATCATAACAAAATATCATTAGACAAGTAATTAAGGTTAGACAAAAATAAAAACACAATCATTATGCTTGACAACAGTTCATAACTTAATTAAAAGCTTAAGTTAATATCCAGCAATCCATTATTCCGTTTTTGTTAACAGAGCTGCGCGCGGATGTTTTTACAACCATGAAGCTAAAAGGATTAGTTTTAAATTTATTAAAAAATGTTGTCATTTTAAGAGTGGCGCGAACACAGAATCTCACACGGCCGCGTCTCTGCGGCTAATGAATCGCGAGAATTTATGTTACGAACTGCCATAAAAATGATCAAACGGGAGAGGGTAAATGAATGAAAATTATATACTTCTTAAAATTAATTCTTGATAAAAATAATTTATAATTTTTCAATAATGTCTAAACAAAATAAGTGTGTTAAAAAAATCTGAAATATTTTGGTTTGTAAGACCTTAAATAAATAGAAAAACTAAGGTATTTTTGTCACAAAACACGTTCTCGGATTTATTTTTTAATGATTTTAATTTAAAATTCTAAAATTAAAATTTTGGAAACTGTGTTGACTAGATTATATATTGATTTATTTCGTTGTATGATTATATGATTTGAAATTAGTGTAGTTTAATAGAAACTATCGTTTGAAAATTGAACAAATCTGCCAACGACCAACGGTATAACCTTAGTATATTATAAATACACTTAGTTTTTCAAAATTTTAAAACTGCTTGTAACAGATAAAATAACAATCTTTCAAAATCAATTAATGTTTTTTTTGGAAAAAAGAGTCAATATGTCAAAAATTTGATTTAAAAATGACTAGTAAAACACTCTTAACCGGGTTCATTCAAATGCTGAAAATTCAAATAAGCGTTGAAAGTTGATTTCATGGTCATCAAATACGATAGAGTTTTTTGTTTGTTTGAAATAGGTAATTCACCCTAAAAAGAGTGCTTTGTGTATGATAGAGTTAATAAATAAATAGTTTTATTTCATTGTTTCAACATTCATATTAACATGCAAAGATAATAAAATCATTTAATTTGAACATCAGATTCAGAGAAATGATTCTCATTTCAGTGATTTTAAATAATCAAACACTGAATTTCTTTTTCGTTGTTTGTTTTTGGGGTGTTATGCCGTGTTGCGCTACCTCCTTCTTTAGCCGACGTTTCGGACAGCGTTGCAGTGTCCATCATCAGGGCAGATCCGGCAGATCCGACGATGTGATCATCAGGGCAGATCCGGCAGATCCAACGATGTGATGATGGACACTGCAACGCTGTCCGAAACGTCGGCTAAAAAAGGAGGTAGCGCAACACGGCATAACACCCCAAAAACAAACAACGAAATTGCTTTTGGCCGTGAAAATCTAAAAACGTATCTGACTGAATTTCTTTCTTGAACAGATAAAATGAACAATTTTATTGGCCACCATGAGGCATGTTTTGACAAAATGGTAGGTATGTGATTTAGTGAATTTTCATAGATATCCTATGATGCATCCGTAAATTATGAGGATAGCAACCAATGGATCACATATTCGACAGCCGTGTAGATATGGTTAAATATATTCTGATGTGCTCACCAAAGTCTCTCCTTCGCAGACCTGCTGCAAGTTTTCTGGTTTGACGAGAAGCAGATTGCATAAGGCGTGGAGGGTGTTGAAGAGTTCCCCGATGAGGGGGGGTACGTTCGGTCCACATAGAGCCTTACGATACTCATTCACATCACATATTGCACACATAGCTCCTGTAACAATCACAATAACAATAGTCAGGTCAGAGGTTGGAAGTCAGAGAAGGTAGTGTAGTAATAACAACTGTAGTTGAAGTGATAGAGGGATGATTATCTGAGTATAATATACTACAATACATATCGACCCTTTGCAATAACAAGGTTCCATCTGTTGCTTTAACGTCATGCAATAATGAACTCTAAGGTAGCTTACCATAGATCCCATAACTGCGTGACGTTTCCGCAACAGATGGAATCTTGTTATTCCAAAGGGTCGATATCACAAAATGCTCCTTTCATATAAACACAAATGAATGAATGAGTTACCATTGAAAATCTGTAATAATCTGCTTCTTGGATGTAGGTGTCTAAGTGCAATATAATTACACATAAATTTTATTTGGTGTAATTATAATACATATCACATACTAAAATTTACTCAAAATTTTGCTCTTTTCGCCTCGAGCGATAGCTACCCAAATTTGGGTAAATGATTTTTATGAATTAAAATGAATTACAAAATTACCAATTCTTTTGAAATATTTTATACAACCTAAAAATATGCATTAAAAGGGTGAAATCTAGGTGGATTCATTGGCAATAATCAGTTTGTATGTTTCTATAATTGGGACTCTTGTGTGGTCTTCACAAAAAACAAAACGCTAATGAAATAATTCGGATATGATGTGGAAATACCTTCATATTTTGAGGTATGACATTAATTAAATCAAAAATCTCTACCGCTCGAGAAGTTATAAACTAACATATTCACTTATTTCTTTGTGTATTTCATTGTTGCGCAAGGAAAATGGATATTAAATTGTATCCTGTCGTTACAGATTTTTCAATAAATATTGTTTCTTTTTCAAATTAATTATTCTCTTTTACGAGACATTGACATGTTAAACACGAGTTTCATTCTACAATATTTACTGTTTCATGCATTATTCTTATTGTAATATCTATTCCTATCTTATTTGCTTATGGATCTTTGACGCTCACCTGCCGAGTTGAATTGGAAGTTCATGAGATGTTCGTAGATAACTCGGTGAAGCCGAGAGCCCAATTCTTGCGTGACGGATCGGAAGTTCTCTCCGTCAAGGCAGTCGTTAATACGCACCATTGTGCCGTTCAGGTAACTGACTACATTGGAGCATGCCTGCAAAAACAATAAATTAAGAATATTTAACTACAATATAAAAATATTTATATGTCTGTCAATTCGGCTCATCAGTCCGTCAGTCAACACATTATACATTGATGTCATTCTGACCACAAATATGGACTGAACTGATGTCAGACTGAGCATGTAATCCTCTTCATAGACGAGTATGTATTAGAAGAAAAATGAAAATGAATAAAGCACTAATTATGGCATTCCTTATTCTCTTTCAATTTCATTGGCCTGGTCTTATGAAATCGAATTGGTATAGATCAGTGATTCCTAAAGTGGTCCAGGGGAGACTCGATGGGAGTCTACGTTGGCATGATAACAAAATGGGAGTCCACAAGTTGCATGTGGGGGTCCACGAAAATTTATCTGGTTTCGATAGTAAAGAACAAAAATTATGTCTTGGCTATTACCAATGTAGGCCAGTGGTTCCCAAAGTGATTTTTATTATTGTAACCTGAAATTCTCTCCTCCCCCTTCCAGAATGGATGGTGTACACCGGGTGCCTGGCGGTCCGTTAAGTTTATGATTCCTGCAATTCTCTAGCCATCCCCCCCTGGAATGGATGGTTTTATTGCTAAGTCAGGAATTTTGGCGGGATCACGCATTCCCTTCCCAGGGGTCCATGGGCAAATTTTGACTATGAAAAGTAGTCCATGGGCCGAAAGAGTTTGGGAACCACTGGTATAGATCATACATCTAGGGGCTATCTGTTCAGTGGTTATCTTACTGATGAAGCAAGTGTATCCACATCCCCTTCAGGCCTGAAGTCACTCTTCTTTTGTTCCGTTTGTAGGTAGAGTTTCACCCAACCGACAATGGCAGTCAAGGACCTATCCAGACCAAGGTCCAGCTTGGACTCCAAATGTTCCAGAACAACGTTCTTCTTCTGCATACATTCTTGTAGTTTAGACGTTGAACTGAAAATATAACCAAATTTATAAATACTATCTACGATTAAATAATCACGTGGTTTAACCCCTCAGATCTCTGCGATATTGATAGTTATATTTCTTAAAGACGCTGTCAGAAGGTCGGAGAATTTGTGTGTACTTCCGCTTCACAATAAAATCCAAATAAATTATATATTTCTGCTTATATATAAAAGCTGTTTTTGAAAAGTTTTTTTTTAAAGAAAGACAAACATTCCCGGGTTATGAATAACCTGACAACATTTTGAAATCTCCTACTACTACCACACTAAGCGGAAGATGTTGCTTGTGTTGTGATGGAGGACTCAGGAATCGAACATGGGACCTTAACGCGATGCCCACTCAGCCACTGACTGATCAGTTGAATGCAAACCTAATTTTTTTTTTAAATACCTCACTTAAAGTTTTTTCATTTAAACACTGATCTAAAATTACTGATAACAAAAATAACACCCACTTTATTAGACAAATGTATGACAGAGGCCCGGTATATCAGCCAGTCCGTATCCTTGCTATGGAAGACATTCCTTGCTCCAATTTAAGCATGCTAAATCTACCGCTTAAGTTTAGGTAAGCCGCAGAATAGTTCCTTTTTTAGAAGCCTATTTATTTGAATAATATTTGAATACTTCCCACCGAAATTTACGTAATTTGCAAGTGTGGACTATATATTCATTGAACAATGAGGAATGACGATTTTATTAATTGCTAATCAATCCAAAATAGTATGATAAAGGATTTTTATAGTTTCAACGCCATGACAGTTTGTTTTCAGCGGTTAATTTAATTTATTTATTTATTTTTATTTTATTTATTTATTTATATAATACATGTTACATAATTGTGACATTTACATAAAGTTGATATATTAAATCACCATACTAGGCGGCTGCCTGTATCATGGTGACCAATATAGTATAGTTACATTGTATGAAATATGCAGTCTAGTGTAAACATGGAATTAGTATAAATCATGTTAAATATTGGAAAAATTATAATAAAATGTAGAAAATAGAAAGGAGAAAAAAAGTACATTAGCATTAGATTATATAAACAGGCTTCTAATTCTATCACATTCACTCATCAAAAAGTCTCCAAGCGTCTTCCTGAAAGTGTGATATTTGGTTATTGTCTTTATTTCAATTGTTAAGTTATTGAAGATTTTTGGAGCAAGAAAGTTAAACTGTGACTGGGCCATTGAGGTTTTTGTTACTGGAATTATATAGTTGCATTGGTTGGAATATCTTGTATTATATTTTGATTCAAAAACATATTTTTTAATAAATTTGAATTTAAAATAGCAAGAAATGAATTTTACATATAGGGATTGTATATTAAGTATTTTAAAGTCTTTAAATAAGTCCTTTGTGGGATGAATGTAATGTACTTTGTAGATAGTCCGTATTATCAATTTTTGAGCCTTTACTAATGGATCTAATATAGTTTTAGAACACCCTCCCCAGACAACAATACCGTAAGAAATAATTGATTGACATAGAGAAGAGTATACTGTTTTTAATGTCTTTTTATTTAGTATATTTCGTAGTGATCTGAAGATATATGCTAGTTTCCGTATACGACTTGTTACATTGATTACATGATCTTCCCACCGAAGTTTGTTATCAATTATTACCCCTAAGTATCTAATGGAGTCTACGCGTTCCAGTGGATTGCATATGCAACTAGCGAGATCTCTGCAATAATGTATTTTTAGTGAATGATTAGTTGAGGGTTGGCTTATACTATTGAGGCTAAATGTTAAATATTTCGTTTTAGCTATGTTTAACGTGAGTAGATTATTATCCAGCCATTTTTTAATGTTTTGTAATATTACTTCTGCTTTGTGGAATGTTTCTTCCCATGTTTTACTTTTTAGTACCAGTGCAGTATCATCGGCAAAAATGATCATATTGGCATCAATTTGTAATCTACATAGATCATTAATGTATATGAGAAACAGTATGGGACCGAGTACACTGCCCTGTGGTACACCAAAGTTGATTCTGGTTGGATTAGACGGTTTAAGTGATGGTAACTTAACAAATTGCTTTCTGTCTGTTAGGTATGATTTGAACCATTCGAATGCCTTATTCTTTATTCCGATTTTCTGTAACTTGGCTAGAAGGATTGGTCGAGATACTGTGTCAAACGCCTTAGCCAAGTCTAGAAATATTGCCAAACATTTGTCACCTTTGTCTAGGGCTTGCGTTATGTGTGATGTTAATTCTAGAATAGCTGTATCTGTGCTTAGTCCTTCTCTGAAACCATACTGGTTTGAAGAGAGAATATTATGTATTGTGAGATGGTCAATAAGTCTTTTTTTAACGATTTTTTCAATAATTTTGGAAAGTGACGATAAAATTGAAATAGGTCTATAATTTGATATATTTGTAGGAGTACCAGTCTTAAAAATTGGTTGAACCAAAGCAAGTTTGAGTTTATTTGGAAATATACCTTTATTGAGACTAAGGTTAATGATATGTACCAGTGGTTGGTTTATAAAAGGTTCAATTATTTTGAGTATGTTTGAGGATATTTTGTCGTTATTACATGAATGAGAGGGCTTCAATTGTTTAATAATTTGTGAAATTTCGAATTAATGGTGCACTGACTCCAGCAAAACAAATACTAATTAAAATTACTGTACCTAATGGCATGTTGCACCATGCTGATTGAAGTGAGGAACTTTATCAAAAATTAACTCATAAATTAAATCCGCGATCACAATATTGCGTGATATTGCGATTTCCCGGTGCGTAGAGATGACAGTAGATTTGTTTATCAAAGAAAAAAGATACATATTCCTCTATTAAATTCATAGACAATACACGTAATATTGGTGAGATCTAGGCTTTCGACCTACATAAGGATTATGTTCCAAGCTGTGCTAAGCTCGACATTCCAACAAATCCGAGATTAAATTCAACTGATATACCGGGCCACATAAACATTACAGTAACCTCACTTTTTTTTGTTTGATACAAAAATAATTAATAAAAAATTCACAAAAATCACTGTTTAGATCACATTTCTCACCACAATGATTTCTAAGAGACGGGACCTTAAGAACTGTTCCCAAAAGTGAATCACATCAGCCGAAAAAAGTTATATAATTTACCTCACGCAAGGGAGAACAAACTCTTGATAATGTTTGTCGAACATATGAACGATTGTAAGGCACTGTTTCACCACGTCAAAGAAATGGATCTGAAAGTCGATAACACAATAATCATTAAACGCAGTTCACATACATTTTATTTAATAAATCAGCTGTAAAAATGAGAAAACACATTTGCGATTGGTAATCAGTTGAAAAGGAAATATTTAATTGGATTCATGCATATAAATATGTATTAATACAATAAATAAAAAATAAGTATGTATTAAACAAATAAAAATTATAGATTGTGTCTGGATTTGCAGTTAAAAAATCAATATTGTTGCATGCCGCTGTAGAGTTCTTAACATAAAATTAGAGTTTGACAAAAAATTGTTGGAATTTTATAAAGCGGAATTAATATTCTTCATTACTATGGCAACACGGAGATCATCCAATTTAGGAACAAATAAGTGCTTCCTCTCACGGACAACTGAAAAAAAATCAGTTTGCAGCTCAATCTATCAACTCGCTATCCTGTGTGTATCTAACGTTCTTAGATGTCCTTTACATTGACTGTAAAATAGGGGTGCTGGGTTTCTAGTCGGCGAGCTGCTGTGCGTTCAGGGCCTGTTCCGGATGCTGCGAAGTAGTAGTTCCAAAAGGAGAGAAGTCGGCGGTCCAAGGAAGTGCAAGGTCGGAAGTCAAAGGCGGTTGTAGAGTTTGAAGCCGGAAGAAGCAGTCCAAGTAGATTGAAGCGGTCAGAGTAGTGTTGCGAGTTCGAAGTGTAGATGAGAGTGAGCGTGTTGGGTTCGTTTTAGCCCCTATTTATGTGACGCAACGTGGCCGTGCGCCATTGGGGGTGTGTTTTGTCAGTAGAGCCCTTTTTTGAGAGATGCATTTTTATGCAGCCTCGTGTATTCTCGGAGAGAATTACATGATAATATTAAATTATTTATGCAACAGTACTCTTTTTCCCGCTCCATCTCATATAAACTACTTCTTCCTAGCATGTTTATTAAGTTCAATATAAAAGGTACAATTTGAAAGAGTGGGTGTTCAGCCCGACATTGTTCTGAAGAAACCCTTATAGCTACTTAATATAAACATGAAGGTATTTAATTTTTATTTAACAGTGTTGGCGCGAGTCCAGCCTTTTAATTTGTGTATTTTTATTTGGTGTAACAATGGTTAGACTCGCGCAAATCTAATATTAATTGCACAAATAAAGAGATATCTTTCTTGTCCGAGATCCTTGCCGCCCGATCCGACCCTCGGCCAATCAGCGGGCCACGGTCAGTCGGACGGTCTGTTGCATGACCGTACAGCAGGGCGAAGAAGAGGGGATGTGACGTAAATACAGCATCTCTAGCGCGCACCTTGCTCAATCTTCCCCGGTCGGCGAGTAGATATGACGTAATGCTAGCTCTCTTCTCCTGGAGTGATCAGAAAACCATTTTTCCGTTTTGGGACGCAATTACGTCCAATACACTGTGTGTGTAAATATGATGGTCCGCACACTAAGCAATTTCTCAAAAACCCGTTGTCAATGGCAATGCAAGACTGACTCGTAACTTGCCGTGCTTGATTTTGAGTTTTTTGTTTTTGTTTTTTAGTCACAGCTGAAGTATTCTTTGTCTATTGTTAAATAAGCTGAGATAAATACTGAAAATGTAAAATTAAGTGTTAGAAGTTTGGTTGGAAACCCCAGCAACCCTCCAATTTTAGTTTGGTTTCAGTTTCTCCATGAGCGGAGCGCTTTATAGTACCTTCATCTGACAGTTTGAAATTTGGAGTCTTGGGAGTCTTTGGAATCTTGGTGTTGCCATTTACAGTACAAATTTAAATTGTTTCTACTAGTATTTGTCGGACAGTAGTAGATAATTTGAATAAACAAAGTAGGGTTTGTTTTACCTTGGGTGGAGTTTTATTTTCGGCGATGGGAACACTCTGAAGTCCAAGATCCACGGCATAGTCACAATGCTCCACAAGGAGTTGTTGCACCATTGCCTCCGTTAAGAGGGTTGCATTAGCCGCTAGTTCATTTGGTGCAGATAGCTAGAAATTTATAAAATAACAGTTGTTTCATACCCTGTGCACTGTACAACAAAACTTGAAACAAATTTTGTAATTATGATTTTTTGTTAAATATTTTTGTGTCTAGTTACCGCTTTGCATCTTATAAAAGAACTTTTAGCATCCTGCAACATCTGTGTGGCCAGCTCTTCAGATAAAAAGGTTTCCCCTCCGTAATTCTCTATTTGTGCAATGTTTATGTTTGCTCTGCCGCCAATAACCGCTTGCAAATCACGACGCAACTCTTGAAACCTGTCAGACATATGGAAAAAATACACATATTATAATAATAGTAGGTACATGTTTGAAGAATGTGATGATAACCAACCTCCAATAAAAGAAAGCATCAGAAGAAGAATAATCTGTAGTCTTAATTCATTTAATATAATATATGCATAAGTGTAAAAATAGTATATCTAGCGAATATAGAGCAAATATATTTCATAGAGCAGGGTTCCCCAAACTGTGTTTCCCAAACCTGAATAGGGATTCCGCGACAATTTGTTGGAAAAATTCCATTTAATATAATACATATTCATATGTCGACATATGATTATTCACCAGAAATTATTATTTGTATAAATATTACACAATAGTTCTTAAGTTAGATACTAGATCCTTCCCAGGTAGAGATAATAACTTTATGGATGTTGAAAGAGCCATTTTTGTTGTTATTACAATAAATTTTACATAATAAAAAAAATCTCTGAAATTTATTACCGTCTTTTTTACTTTGTTACTGGATCTGAAAAAGCTTCACGAAATTTCTGTTTCTATTATATCCCCCTTACTTATAATTGCAGTATCCGCCGACTCATTCTTGGTTTCGTAAAGTTGGCTTTAAACCTGGTTTAACCCGTTTGAACCATAACCATTAACCGCAGTGATAATAAGTCAAGTTTTTTACTGTTATGACGTAATACAACGCGTATTAGTGACGCTACTATAAGTAAGGTGGTTTATATATATTCTATATATATATTGTTTATATACTAAATAAATGATGCGTTTAATAACATTTTTGAAAAATTTACAGGTTTGCAAAGTGTTCCATTGCGGAAAAAAATTTGGGAAATCCTGTCATAGAGCATTGTATGCTCTTATTATTTGAAATAACCTAGGAAAACTATTAATTAAAATAATTTTGAAGTTGCATACCCTCCAGTCTGAATCTGTTTCCTCGTATGCTGTCTTGAAGCGTAATACTTCTGCAATGCGGAGCTGAAGCAGGCCTTCAGTCTTTGGTTCTCCAGGCGGAAATAGGTCTCCAGGGGCTTGCCCACGGCGCCACCCAGAGCTCCCATGCGGCCGAGGAGGCCCCTGGAGGCCACATCACCCAGCGACGACAGCTGCTCGCATATCTTTTGGGTGCTGGAAACAATATTATTTGTTACATGCATGAAGCTGTAAAACAAAGTTCACTACTTCTCCAATAATTGTACGTTCTTCGTGTTCAACCAAACTAAACATCTCGAAAGAGGCGCACTGGAAGGCCAGTTTTTTTTAAGGCTAACTAAATGTCCATTTTCATTACAAAATAGTTTCATCTGTGTACCTGGTGACATGGGGTTTGTTGTAGCGGGATTCTAGTCTAATACTTACTTTGTGTACATTTCATAGAGATTCTTCAGATACTTCTCAATGTCACTTTTATCAGCCAGTTTTGTCTGAATATACTTCTGTAGTTTCAAGTGGAATATGTTGAGTATGTATTTGCTCATGACTTGGTCCGGGTTAGAAAACACAGTTTTGATAATGGCGTAATTACTTTCACACATGGGCAATATTCCGGCAAACACATCTCTGCCAGAGAAAGAACTCTAAAAACAAGGAAAATAATTACATCTATGTTAAATCAGATAAAAGAATTGGTACAATTTAAGATTAAATGCATAAGTGCAGGCTGCAATCGTATTCTGATGAATTGGAGAATTGGAGCAGTCCGCTTCGGGCGCCGACTTTCCAATGCGCCAAGGAGCAAAGGCCCCGATAATATCTAACACTTAACACAGCGTCCTTTAGTGGTGCCAGGCGGCGTTTGGCTCAGGGCCGGCCTTGAGTCAAAAGCATGATAGGAGAATCGATTGTCTATCTAGGAGTTTCTAAATATTTCTCTGTTGCACAATGTAATAAAACTCTTTAGGTCCAGTCATTAATGCTGAAAAGTAGTGATTTAAAACAAAATCTGGGCTAATTCCAATTTTTTCCTCAATTATGTTTATGGCTAAAACTCAAATTCCAAACATTTTTTTGGTGTATTTGTAATCAGCACCCCAAAACACTTAAATGGAGAAAAAATCAGAACTACACCAGAATTTGTTTCAACAAGCCGCCTAATGACTGGATTATTTGTAGAAATTGCAATTGAGGATACTACGATAAAGCTCACTTCAACAATTTGTCAGGCAATTATTTAATTGTTCTAACACGAGATTTTAAGTTAATAAACTTTTTTCACAACTTCTAGGATGGTCCAGGTGTCCATTTTATCTATCTGTATCTTGTCTAAATCTTGTTTACTTATGTATCTTGTTTACTTTTGTCTAAATCATAAAAATTGGGCATTTTTAGAGACTAAATTTACTACCTAAATTATATCAATTTCTTCCAAAGATACAACACACTGATTTTTTAAAACCCTTTGCTATAAAGCTGGGAATAGTTCTGTTAGAACATTTAGGAATATAGTACTTTGGAAATTTTCACATATCCTTACCATTTGACTAGTTTCAATAAAAGCATCAATGCATTGAGAATATCCTTTAAAGTTGATCAATATTGTGGCAATCTCTTTCATTCTTGGTATATTATTAGCGATCTGTGCCCTTACAAACTCTTCAATGAGATTTCTCTCAATTTCATCATATTTGGCTTCGATTTTCTTCTTTGCAGCTTCAAACTTCTCAGGTGGAAGTTCTTGGGCAATTGTGTAGAGTTTTTGGATCATGTCTGCAGCTTCATCAATCTGTAAATGAAACATTAAAATCAATGAGAATAAGAAACTCCAGCGAAAAATATTAAGGCTTAAAAAAATATATATTCAAATAGATCACAGGTTCCCAATCATTAGTTTGCGACCCCAAATTTTTTCAAGGCCCGCCGGGAAATACCTTAGTCGGATCGATAAAGATGTCACTCTGCACCGGTCCAGGGGACAGAAAGTCGGCCAGCAGCGTGAGGAGCGCCAGGGCTGCGGCGGCGCGGGCCCTGGGGCGCTGGGCGGCACCCAGCTGTTCCCCCACCTGTAGAGCCCGGCCCCCGGCCCAGTTGATGCGCTCATCCAACTCAGAGAATACTCCCACCGAATGCTGATGATGAAAAGAAGAAACCATTATTGAATACAAATACATTTAATAATCATTTTTGAAGAATCTCAAAAACATTATTAAAGAGTTTTTACTGCCTCATAAATTCTGATCCTCCATCAATAGGAAAAGGTGCTCACACAGCCGTTGTTCCCGTAAGTTGCATAGATGGGGTTTTAGAATCAGCGATGTATGAATGCGGTGCGGTAAATATGTGACCAACGTTTATAACTTCATTCATTCCTTACGGAATTGACAAAATCCACAGGGAAACTCATGAGGCCCTAAACTAGCTCACAGACCTCGATGTCCGCCTCTCGCCTCCCATCATATGAAATATTAAGAATTATTCATTTATATAAACCAAAATGTTGCACAATGAACCATTTCTCCGACCGGTAAAATGCAACGCATTTAGAATTGGTTACCGGCATCCTTTTTTTTTAAATATGGGCTTATTGTTTTTTATCTTCAGTGATGGAATTATCATCAACACATATTACATTAACTATTATTTACGTTACCTTATGTTGTTCTTGTAGCTGTGCAAGTTTTAAAGTATAAGTATCCTCTTCATCTCGAATGGCTTGTTCTAGTCTTAAACACTTCCTTTCCTGTCTCTCTTGGAGTACCTAATAACAAAGTTAAGATGGGTACAAATTGTTTTTATTAACAATGTAAAAATTTATTTCTTAATAAAGGTAGGTACACGGTATACATAATACTTGTTCTTGAAATTTTCTGAAAACGAACCAACAAGGAACTGAAGTTAAAATTATTTTAGTTTAAAAATATTTATATTCATAGTCTCTAAGCCTCAATAAAGTAATAATGTTTTTTGAATTCTTTTTTTTTTTACATTAACTCCACACAGGAGGCTCTGAGGAAAATAATTTACCTCAGGGCCTATGTCATCTTTGAAGATGCTGTGAGGAGGGTCTTTTTGAGGAGAGGAAGGAGTGAATGTGGGTCTTGAAGAGACCCATGTTATAGGAAGGAGGAAACACAGAGGCCGGCAAATCGTTCTACAGCCGAGCTGTTGAACACAAGAACGAGTCGTAGAAGCGTCCCGTTCTCATGTGACAAATGTCAACTGTGTACATATGTTGGGCGCGCGTTTGGCGTGTTTCCCGACTATGCACCGGTGCCGAGGGGATCAATGACGCTAGCTCTTCGGAGCATCTTCCATTGAAATACCGGTAGAACAAGGATAGCATTCCCACCCGACGCCTGTGCTCTAAAGATTGCAATCCGTTTGTTAAGATGGGAGAATCTATCAAGCGGACCGCCCGTTTCTGCACAGAGTCGAGGGTGTTTTTCAGGTACATCCGGGCTCGCTCCAGACCAGAGATGGCTGCCAAATTCAACCGTGGGGCGCACTTGCGATTTGTACAGGGTTAGCAGTTGTGTACTATTAAAGTATCTGCGGGCCCTGTACAGTACAGTATCTTACTAATTAAATGAAACAAATAACTTTGTATCAACCACTATTATATAATCATAATTACCTACATGTTTCGAAACCGATGGTTTCTTCGTCAGGGTAATAATAACAATAAATAACAAAAGAAACAAACAAGTATAGACTAAAAAGAACTATGGACAAAAATATTATAGAGAGAGGTGATTAATTAATTAAAAAATATCGTAAAAAAAACAATTATTTAAATTAAATATAAAATCTATTTTAGAATATGAAAAAACTACATTATATAAATTATTAATTTTGGGATTCATTGATTTCATACCGACCCGTTTGGTGATGGCCTTACTGTTAACTGACAAAACCCAGGCACACGTGATGTCACGCTTACCTCGCAAGATTTCAATTGTTTTGGTGGGCTTTGAAAAATTAAAATTTAATAAATATTTTAACTATGAAAATGATATTTATAAAAAAAAATAAAACTGATATTAAGTTAGAAGGTATTATTTATAATTTTTTTAGAAATTCAGAGTTCCTTATTATTATTATGAGATTTCTGAGATTATATTTTATATTTTTAAAACAATGTTGGGGTAATAATTACAAGAATAAATATTTTCAATTTACGCAATGTCTTCTTAAGACGCTGTTGATAATCGTAACCCTCAACACAATAGCTCTGGTGAACAAGACAGCTCCGTTTTACATGGTCCTTTGCAGCGTGAGGAGCTGCGACATTCTGGTTGCCTATAATATGTACCATTTCTCTAACGGTAATCCGTTTCTCCTATCTTTCACTTTGCTAGTGACCATGAGTTTCTTCAGGTGTGAGTTATTCAAAATATCTCAGGATAAATTAATTTATAAAGTTTTCAAACATCTAAAAATCTGCACAAATTCTTCCTTGAACAATTTCACAAACGGAAAGTTATTCGAAAACCATACACATTTAGGGGAAATTACTTTGTATGGAATATAGAAATTGTTGTTGTTTTTACCTTTAAATCTCTGATGGCCTGCGAAAAAGTCTCGTGAATCAATTGTGGATCAAATGGCTTCCCGGGTCCCCCTTCCTTCATAGTCCTCCAAGCCAGTCGTTCCACAAACTCATCAGAGTCAAATGGCTCCTAATACGAAGCAAACAATTTTTGTTTAATACCAGTGTAATCGTGGTAACACGCCCACCACAAGATGTTTTTAATTTACATGGAATTAAATTACGAAGAGCCTAATTAAAGGTATTAAAGTAATATGCTTTTAAGTAATCACTCTCTATCAATAATAATATACGTATTATTTAATATATACAGCGCTCTGAGAAATAGTAAATTACCTGTTCAAGCTCTTTCATATATTGGTTCATCATCTTAAATGATTTAAATATCACCGAATAATTTGTGCGGATTTATGATGTTGAGGTCAAGCGTACAGATAACATAAAAATAAAATAGTTAAAATTCACAATAATACGAATCATTTTACTACAATAACATTATAAATTAACTATTTCTGAAAATGACAGAAGAGACGTCAGGATTTTTTTGGTATTGCTAGCCGTCGAAATACACGGTACACGGACCTTATATTATGGATTACGGTACCTACTTAATTCAACATGAAAAACTACACACGACAAAAACGACATTTTTTTTTTTTATTTAATGACAATACAAATTAAAATGAAAATACAATATAAAGTAAATTAAGAATATAAAGTTAAGTATTTTGTCCTCAGTCCTCCTCACTAGGTATTCCTGTTCCGAGGTGGACTGCAGGTTGTTGTATGGTGTTGATCATGATTTCCCATCATTGTTGTTGGTTTTTGTTGGTTTCCACGAAATATAAATAAATAAAGCAAAAGGTGTTTATGTTTATTATTTTGCGTTGTTTTAAAAAGTGTTTATGTTTATTATCTGTAGGTTGCGTTGGGGTTACTTAATAATTTTAATTAGTTCCTCATATTCATGTTTCGTTAGCCATAATTTGATGTCCTTTTTAAACTTTTGTATATTCATGGTATTTTTTATTTCAATCGGAAGGGCATTATATAATTTTGTAGCATGGAAATAATGGTATTTCTGGCCGAAAGCTGTATTTAATTTTGGAATGTTTAGTAGATTTGAAGATTTTGTCCTTGTAGTATAGGTGTGTTGGTCAGCAAGGTATGCATAATTTTTTTTAAATTTGAGTAGTGCATTTTTTGAGTACAGTTTTATAATGCTGAACACATTAAATTTTTTGAAAACTTCTTTTGATGGAGTTCTTATGGGGACTTTCAGGATTATTTTTATTATTGCTTTTTGTGTTTTAACAAGCTGCTTCATGTGAATGTTTGAGGCAGATCCCCATCCAATAATCCCATATTCTATGCGTGATTGGCAAAGAGCATAGTAGACTTTATATAGATCATTTTTATTTAGTATATTGCGTATGTTTCTAAAATAGTACATGAGCTTTGTGAGTTTCTTTGTAATGCTATTTATGTGAGAGTCCCATCGAAAATTTTCATCGATTTCAATGCCAAGATATTTTATGTTTCTAGAGTGTGTTATGGTGGGGCAGTGACATGATTGTGTTAATTTTTTTCCTTGACAATCATGTAATTTGAGAGCATAATCCTCGGCTGGTTGTCCTCTGGCTGTTATTGAAAACGTTAAATATTTAGTTTTGTTGACATTAAGTGTAAGTGAGTTTTGCTTGAGCCATTTTTGTAGAAGTACAAGTCCGTGTTCAGCTTCTTTGTAAGTGGTTACCCAATCACTTTCATTAAATAAAATAACAGTGTCGTCGGCAAAACTAATGATTTTTCCTTTGATATGTAAGTTGCAGATATCATTTATATATATCAAAAATAATAAAGGTCCTAAGACACTTCCTTGGGGTACACCGTATTTGATTGGGAGAGGTTTACTTTTACGCTTTTCAATTTTAACACACTGTGAACGTTCTGACATATAACTTATTAGCAGATTTAAAGTTGTGTTTGACATCCCAATTGTTTTAAGTTTCTTGAACAGGATTTTATGGTCTATCGTATCAAAGGCCTTTTGTAGGTCTATAAAAATTGCCAAGGATTTATTTCCCCCATCTAAGCTTTTCGTGATCGTATTTATGATATCGTTTATGGCGTCGGCAGTACTCAAGTTTTGTCTAAAACCATACTGAGATTTCGATAATAGGTTATTATCTTCTAGGTACTTCATAAGTTGTTTTTTTAGTACTTTTTCCAATATTTTCGAAAAAATACTTAGAAGACTTATCGGTCGATAGTTATTAATATCATTTTTACATCCTTGTTTATATATGGGTATGACAGTTGCTTCTTTAAGGGACGTGGGAAATATGCTTTTAGTTATAGACAGATTGATAAGGTGTGTCAGTGGGAGGGTAATTTCTTCACTGAGATGTTTTATTGCATTGGTTGAGATTAGTTCATCCCCTGACGATACATTTGGTTTTAAGGAAGTAATTATGTTTTTGATTTCGTCAACGGTTATCTGTTTGAAATTTAGTTCCCTTTCCAGATTGCAAGCTTCATTTGGTTCAACTGCATCATTAACACATAGTGTAATTTGTTTTGCTAATTTTGATCCGATGTTTGTAAAAAAATGATTAACATGATCAAGAATTTTGTCAGGGTTTTCGGCAAATAGAGTGGGAACCTTGTTTATGTTCAGTTCATCGATTTTTGTTGTATTACTGGTGGATATTGAATTGGTCACTTCATTTATAATTTGCCACATTTTTCTGGGATTATCGTTACATGCTTCTATTTTATGTTTATAGTAGGATTCTTTTGTAGTGTTAATGATGTTTTTGCAAATGTTTCTATATCTTTTGTAATATCGTAGCATGTGCATATCATAAGGATTATGTTTAACTTTTTTATGTAGTTCGTCTCTTTTTCGTATACAGAGTATACATTCGTATACATTACACATAGAGTTCGGCCAAATGGCGCGTTCTGACGCTTCGATTTTTGTTGACCAACTTTTATTTTAAGAAAAAAGTTGAACAAGATTTTGTTCACACGTTTCAATTTAAGTTGAACCGATTTTGACATTCAAAATGGCGTCAACTGAAATTGTTAGTGCGTGCGTCTATCTAATTTCTGATGTTCTGTGAGAGGAGCTGGAGATTATGAAAAAACATAAAAAACGTCGTACTTGGGTGAGAAAATGGATCATGAGAAGGAGTGAATTAGGCGCATCCAACACAATTTTTTTCAAAATAATATTATTTACATTTCAAAAATAATATTCTATTTTTGTATACTTCTTGTTTTTGATCCGAAAGACAGGGATGGCTTTGGTACAGATCCATAAATCTGAACATTAAATCGTCCGACCATTTCAGATATTTTTTGGTTGAAACGGATTCCATGACGGTAGGAACTAGTACCGAATAAATGAAACGTCTGACGTTTACTTTTTCCCGCGAGTAACTAAAAATGATAAGCGACTTGAAACATGTGTTCAGACGCGACGATTTGGTGTAAAACTCGAACGATTAGTAAAACCAAAATGGCGATAGTCATACTTGAACGACAAAAGTAGACTGGCTATCAACTTTCGCTAGCAACAAAAAAGTTGATAACTTTGTTGACAAAGTGTTCACACGTGCCAATTAGCTTTGAACCGGCTATAAGGCTGGTATCAGACGGTTCACTCGAGTGAAGGTTTACTCTATGGTTACACGAGCGAATGTTCCCATCTTCATTTCACGTTTGTTTCATTTCATGTTCAGACGTGTCATTCAGAGTAAAATAGGCCGAATGAAA
The DNA here is from genome assembly GCA_951813805.1 of Limnephilus auricula. NCBI lineage: Eukaryota > Metazoa > Arthropoda > Insecta > Trichoptera > Limnephilidae > Limnephilus > Limnephilus auricula. Next base: position 16,582,985 of record OX638404.1, read on the forward strand.
TACAGAAATGTCTGATTCCCCCTTACTGGGCCCCGTAGACGGACAAGCGCCTTGCCGGCGAGCCCGTAGTTTTTTTTGTCTATGGCACTTTGTGACAAGCCTCTTGACCGTCTCCAAAGCTGGATTGCGGCTTTCTCACAAACATTGCGCAATAACTACGTGCTGGCAGCGTCCTTGACACGAATTTATTTTTTCGGGAATATACAAACGAGAATTGATAAATAAGTACCTATAGACAAAAAAAAACATTACAATGAGTGGTGATTTTAGATATTAAGTAGCATGGAAAACAATTATATAAATTTAATTATAAGTATGTAGTTACTGTTTTGTGTTCATATGTAGAAATCCATTAAATTTTTATAAAAAATATTTTACATCAAATTTAATAATGTTATTAAGTTCAGCAAATATATTTTTTTACTATAATGACAGCTGTTTCGGCATTCAATGTAATTTTCAAACTGTAGTTAGGTCACATTATATGATTCTATTTACCCCGCCCAATTTCAATATCTATGGAGCCTAAAATATTTATTACTGGTAATGATAATGTAATGTTTTCTTAATTGTTTACTAAAAAGGTAACTGCTATTGATTCATTTTTAAATATGTTATTTTCTACAGTTCTTGTGTTTAATTTCAAATCTTTATGTTTTTAAATTTATTAAGCAGGTTATAAGTTATCTTTAAATTGTTATTTATTTGTGTCTTTACGTCTTCTTTCAATATTTATTGTATTTTTTGTAAACATGTCAGCCAACGGACCCTTAGTTTTTTTTATTACAATTTTAAGTTATGTAAAAATCTGTTACTAGAATTTATTTATATCATTAATTTTATTTTAATTGATGTAAATAAACTGTTAATTTTCCTAAATAAATAAATAAACATCTGAAATGGGGAAAATGTAATTGTTCTTACTTTATTAATACATAACATTTATAATAACATAATAAAGAATGGATTGTCTTTGTTGTACTCCATTTCGCACAAAATTCACTTTCAACCCTTTTTCGATCTTGCCCAACAGGCTTGATGCCCGCGGCAAACCGCAAAGCATAGAATATAATATATAACATATTTTCGTGCTTTTTTGTTTTTTTTACATTAGGTCCACGCAGGAGGCCCTGAAAAAAATAATTTCACTCAGGGCCTATGTTATCTTTGGGGATGCTGTGTGGAGGGTATTTTTAAGGAAAAGAAAGCGAGAAAGTTCAGGGAAGGAAAAGGTAAGAGTGTTGGGTAGGAATCTGGGGTTCAGTGTGTCTAGATCATCCGCCGCCAAGACCTAAAGACCTAGACAACTTGGTGTTGGTTATCCAATAAATGATTCCTGGGGCGACGGTACCCATTCCCGCCTCCAATATTGCCGGAAAGCCGCTTGATCATCTCCGAGGCCCATTAAGGCCTCTACACCCATGCTGCAAACAGCCTAGCATGCCGGGCCGTTTGCAGAATGACTACAAATCGCAAAGGATTCGGCAGCCGATTGTCCCAACTAACGATGCAATTTGTCAAACAGCCCGGCATGCTGGGCTGTTTGCAGCATGGTGTGTAGAGGCCATTATGATGCCTTATGCCTTGGCAACTGGCAACCCTGGTCTCACTCACAACCAGGGCTGTCAACTCACGGGGAATTCCCCAAATTGCGGGGAATTTTTGAGATTTTTTCAAGAATTGGTATTTTTCTGGGCATTTCTTGGTTATCCATCTATATTGAATAATACACATTGGGTGGTATATTTTAACTAGGTAAAATACTATTTTATCTTATTTTCTTCAACTAACTCTTTTTTTTTAGTTTATATTACTTGTCTATCTATTTCAGTTATTTTTTTGCTATACCTGGCACACTGTACTTGCGATTATATTACTTTTTTTTTTGTATTATTTTTTCTATATTTATTTGTATGTTTCCCTTTTTGCCTACTGGCTGTGAAATTTATTGGCACACCGTATTAAATATATTTTTTATGTATAAGTCATTATTTTTCATCTTGCGAACTTTAGTTATTGGGTTGTAAACAATTTTTTAATCATATATTTTGTATGTAATAATATTTTGAATCCTGTTAATGTTCCAAATGCAATAAAATAAAAATAAATCGGTAAAAAAATGCAATTTCAACAGAAATTGGTTTTATTTTGGAGGCAGAAGGAGCTTGTGTAAGTTGCAGGGAATTTGTTATGTTGTTCTCCCCAATTTGGGGATTTTGAACATTTATTGCGGGTATTTTCAGTGTTGCCAATTTAGCATATTATATGCTAAATTTGACATAATAACTCCATGTTTAGCATACCTATTATGCTTTTAGTATATAGCATATTTATTTGGCTTATTTTTACAGAAACATGAAAATAATAAAAACCAATTTTTTAACTAACAAAAACGATATCGATAACTTTGTCGGTATCCCCATCTCAAAAATCATCCATTGTAAAAATGAAGGTGAAACCATCCATTGTAAAAAATAGCCCAAGAGTTCCGACTAAATGAACCTACGATTAAAAAACTAGTGTCTCAATGGAGAAACATAGTTCACATTAAATGGGAATCCCTGACTTCCACTGTAGACTTTTGGAATGAAGTCATGCAATATAAAGATGCAGCTAATAATAACCCATTCGGTGATTTATGTCAGTTTGCAATGTCTCTTTTAATATTGCCGCATTCAAATGCGGATATTGAACGTGTATTTAGCCAAATGAGTCTGGTCAAAACAAAACTCTGAAATCGTTTGGCGGTGAGAACCCTGAATGCCATTTTGTACGTGAGATTTGGCCTAAAGATAGCAGTGGATAGCAGGAAAGTGCTGTTATTCTTACACTGTTCCTGACGAAGTGCTACGCTGCATCGGGACCAAAGAAAGTGACAAAGAAGAAGAAGAAGGCGAAGATGAAGATATTGTTTTTTTTTATTTCGCTGATTTTATTTCCAAGTTAAATTTATGTTGGCTTTTTTTGGCATTTTTTAAAGTAATTTAGCATATTTCTGGCATATTTTCCCCATCATTCTAGCATATTTTGAAGTAGTTGAGTTGGCAACACTGGGTATTTTAGAACATAAGCACCGAGCACCGGCAACCCTGGTCACGTCTGCTCGATCTCGTCTCCATCTTTTATATTCTATATTCATTATTTTATATTTTTGTGAAATTGTCAAAGCTGTGATACGTAATAACGTAATTGATACTGAAATCTATAATTCCTATGAATATTATCCTTATTGCTAGATTACCAAGTACGGCGAATACAAGTGCTAACCATGTATAATCAACAGTATCGGGGTAACAACACTCCGTTACAACCACCTAATCCACCCCCGATGAGTAAGTTTGTATAATAATTATAAACTTGGCTGATTTCTATAGCCTTAATATTGTCAAAAATCACATCACATTGCGATATCTGTGTAATATTGATCTTTCGCTTGATTAAAAACTAAAATGTTTGACGGTGTTGAAGGTCAGAATCTTTTCCTTAAATTGTCATTGTAGGATTCTGGTAGGCTGAAAGCATCAATATACCTACTAGATCCTAGTATAGCATACGATACCATCGTGTAAATTGAACGTAGTTATGTAGAAAGCAGCCAGGCCACAATTTTGGCGAAAATAAGATATTGATGTCATCCGGAGAAACGTCAATTCTATGTTCTACTAAAACTAACCAGGCCACTTTCATGCACAAATTCATAGTAATCACCTTCCCAAATATTTGCTGATCATGAAAAACCATTCAACAAACTGCATAAAGCGCCCACGGCACTGAAAACACTTGTGTCTATTCTCAAAACATATTCACTAGAAAACAGCCAGAGTCAACTGGTCGATTTTATCAGTACAACTAACATTTGAACAACGACATATACCTAATCCGTAGAAAACGTTCAGAGTATGAGATAAATCAGTAATTTTAAGTATTATCATTAATTTATTAATCTGACTTTATTAGTACCTGAATGCCTGTACGGTTAAAATTTAAGAATCCAACTCCTATTAAATCTCTGACGCCACACTGTACGGAAACCGTTCTGACCCGTCAGTGTACATGCAATTTTCAACGGAGCTACTGCCATGATATTCACTCTTATCACTCGCTCAACGTGCGATATGCAAATGGAAACAGCGCCATCTAGGTATAATACTTTTGAAGTTTTCATTTTATTATTTTTCCCATGGAATTAAATTTGATATCATCATCTGACGTTATTAGTATCCAAATGCCTGTACGGTTCATATTTAAGAACCCGACTCCGAGTAAATTTCTGATGCCACACTTTATGGAAACCGTTCTGACCCGTCCGTGGAAATGGAAGTGGCGCCATATCTATAATACCTACTATTGAAGTTTTCATATTATTACTTTTCCCGTGGAAGTAAATTTGATAATGTTCGTAGTATCTTTATTATTAATATGCTAACGTCTGTCGTAGACACTCGCTCAACGTGCGAGATGCAAATGGAAGTGCCGCCATCTATAATACTATATTTAAGGAAAAGAGTATGAAGGGTGGATAGGAATCTGAAGGTCAATATGTCCAGGAGTGACAGACGTATGAACCAATGGCCCTCTCATTGCGCTACGAGGCGATGGGTCGAGAGAGTCCGGTTGGAGAGATAAAATGTGTACCATCAACCAGTCCCTCCCAATATGGCTCGCCACGCTGTAGGTGGGCAAGCTCATGTGCCACCAAGACCTAGACAATCTCACCCAATGAACCTGGGCACCCTGCTAAGTCATCAAACGTAGCGAACCACTTGGGGTAATCTATGGCAGGGGCGTTGGTTATCCAATAAATGGTATGGGAGAAGAAACATTTTTCACTTTCATTCATTAATAAGACGATTTATGTTGGGGTGAAGAGTGTTCCTCTCATTATTCACGGTCTTAATGTAAGAATGTCTACTATTATATATCTACCAATTAAATTTAAGTATTCTATAGTTTTATGTTAATAGTAGTTAGTTTTGCAAAAGGGCGAAGCCTTATAAATAGTCCCCAACACTTAAACTGGGCGAAGCGTAATGAAAAGCCGCCCCAAAATAACTACTAGTGTTACATAATTATAGTAGAGTCCTTTTGCCTAAAGATTGATAGCAGTTTGTTAACGGGTTCTTAACCTCTCATTTGTCGTAAGCCCGCTGACAGATGACGGATTAAAAAAAAAAAGTGATTTTAACCCTTATGTATGAAGAAACTGTACAAGGACAGGGTCAGAATCACTTGCGCCAATATCATTCCAGACGTTTCTTTTTATTTGAGCACTCTAGCCTCTCTTAATATTAGTTAGTGAGTACTCTAATTAATTTTCTATGGAATTTGGCCATATGTGGGGAATTGGATGGAATCACTTCAGAATAGCAATGAAAGTGTCCCCTTTGCTGCCTGCTCCGCGTGAAGGCATGAAAAGCATCCCAGTTTTCAAGTAGTTTAGCGGCTCAAGATCGTTTTCTAAGGGAACTTTTGAATTTTTATTGAATAAAAATGGAATTTTAGAATAGAAATACATGATTGAAGGTGGGTACATACCGGGTCAACGTACGTAGACTACGCTACGCCTAACAATATCTTAGCAATCATACATTTTCTACGAAAAAACATGCTTAAGAATCACACTGGCCACACGCATCGCAACGTGTGGCCAGTGTGATTCTGAAGCATCTTTTTTCATAGAAAATGTATAAGTAGTCCAGATATTGTTAGTGTAGCGTAGCGTAAGTACGTCAACCCTGTATGTATCTCTACCTTCACCATCTCTCCTGATGTAAAAGGTTGTTTCTTATAGTAAATGTAATTTCCATAATCTGTGCCCATTAAAAGTGCAGTGGTTAGGGAAATATTTATCCGCGGAATCAGGGCTGACCTCTTCTCAACAATCGATGTTTTAAAAAACCCAAATTATTTCCAGTGCCAGGCATGGGAATGATGGGCCACGGCTTTGACAATATGCATCAGAACTACAACATGAACCACGCCATGATGATGCCTGGGATGAATGACGCCCCCCTCGAGTTCAAGAGCATGCAGCCTCCTCCACCCCTGCACCCACCTCCCATGCTTCCAAATCCACCCATGCCGAAGGATGTTCCTCCGATGATGGATGAATATGAAATTAAATTAAGGGATGAAATGGACGCTAGCAATATTCCCAATAACCAGCATAATAATTCATCCAGTGATATGAGAGGATCTCAAAACCGCAGGCGCTCCCGGGATAGGGATGGAAGGAGGCGTGACAGAGCCGGTGAAGGAGGTCGAGGAGATCGCCAGGATCGCAGCCGATCCGATTACAAAGGGCGAAAGTCCGATTCACAGAATGACCGTGGTGGAAAAAGCGGTATGAAAAAAGACCAGAACAATGGTTCCGACAACAGTCCGCTGATCCCGGAAATGCCCAGAGCAGCTATGAACTCTATTGGTGCTCCTCCCGCCTCCATTAATCCAATTGGACCGATGATGCCCGGGATGAATACCAGTGAGGGAATGAGTCCTTCTAATAGCGGAGTTAACTCTGCACCGCAAGGTATGATGTACGGAGGAATGGGGATGCCCGGTATGTTCCCTGCCAACATGATGGGCATGATGGGTGGCATGATGATGGACCCCTCGATGATGTCTATGGGACAGTACGGCATGGCTGACCCCACCCAAATGGCCAACATGCCATTGGCCGATGGAAATGACATGTCAATGATGCCCATGGGAGGCTTTCCGGTGACTAAAGACATCATTCAACTGAAGTCTTGCTCTCTTGTGCCCCCGTACCCGAGTTCCGTGCTTCCTACAACCAGAGAAAAACCACCCGGCTGTCGCACAGTCTTCATCGGCAGTCTCCCGGAGAATATAACTGAAGAGATCATAACCGAGGTGTTTGGGCGATGCGGAGAAATCAATTCTCTCCGACTATCCAAGAAGAACTTCTGCCACATCCGTTATGTTTACGAGCATTCTGTGGACGCTGCAGTGTTCTTGTCAGGATATAGGCTCCGCATTGACAATAAGACCGATGGACCCAACTGCAGCAGGTTGCATGTGGACTACGCACAAGCCAGAGATGACCAGCACGAGTTTGAGTGCAAGCAGCGCACCATGGAGCGCGAGGCCCGCCACCGGGAGCGCATGGCCGCCAAGCGCCGCCCCCCCTCCCCGCCGCCCATCCACCACTACACTGACCACGATGCCACTGAGATATGCGACAAAATCAAACAGGATGATAAATTCAATCAGGCTGTTCAGGTAAAACAATTAGAATTATTATTATTACCTACCAGTTTTGGAAACAAATGAGAAAACATCAGTTGATTTTAAATAATAATAATTATTAGCCTTTGCTTGATTTGGCTGGTTAACCTTTATAACTAGTATGCGGCTGGCGGTGGCAAAATGATGAATCCCCAGAGCCGCTCATTATTAAAGGCAAAACAATTAAATTATCGTTATTTAACGGGTAAAATTTGTTTCAAACACAGTGTATTCTTGCAGGTGGCTGATGTGAACAAGCGACCTGATCCGTATCAATTCTAAATTTTGAATTATTTATTAACGAAATTAGTTTTCACACAGGGAATACTTAAATACATCATTTATGTTCATAGACATATTTTGGATTTTCAGTCTGCTTGTTGAGTGATATCAATTGTATTTTTTTTATGAAATATAGAGGAAATTAATTAAAAATTTAATAATAAATTAAAAACTCAACATCTTGCGACGTATAACAGTTGAGTTCAGATGGAAAAGTGATGACCCAAAAGTAAATCAACCAAACTAAAATAATATTCGATTGCGTACTGCTCTTCAACCTTTGGGGGCTAAAAATTACTATACCGAACTTGTTAGCTGCAGTTCCTTGGCGATAACATGAAATATGATCTGTTTGTTTACGATATTTATACACTTTAATTTTGTCCCTTTCTGTTCAAAATAAAATAATTTTTGCAAAAATCAAATTTTGGCGGCCGAATCCTGTTGCGGCCGGCTCTTAATTCAGATACCTATTCGTAGAAAATTCATAAAAATACAATATATATCCGTATAAATTGAAATTTCGCAGTCGATATCCGTCGCGGCTGACCCTTGACATTTAGGTATTGGAAGTGAATTCGTAAAAATACAATAGGTAAATTTCTGAGTAAATCAAAATTTCGCTGCCGATTTCCGTCGCAGCCAGCCGTTTAAATTCAGATATTTGAAGTTAATTCGTAAAAATACTGCATAATTTCCGCATAAATCAAATTTTCGCTGCCGATTACCGCCGCGGCCAACCCTTTAAATTATTATATTCAAAGTAAATTCTTAAAAATTCGACATTTCAGTGGAAACCGATCGCGGGGCGGTGAGGTAGGCGGTTTTGTAAACTAAACACTGCACTTCTTTCTAACCAGATGAATTAGCATTAAAATAGGTTCCTTGAGTGGTTTATTTATGAGTTGCTTTAAGCAGTTAGTCGCTTAAAACTAAAAAACGGTTGTACTAAACGAATATGTTTTCCTAGTACCTAACTATGAAACCTAACTTGAGTTTACATTTTCATCGCTAAAAACGGTAAGCGAAGTCGTTATATCGGAATAGGTCATGCGGGAAGAAGTTAACCTACACCATTTTATATTTTGTAATAAAATCTTTATACCGACGTTCAAATAAAAAAAAAGAAATATTGCCTTTAAAGTTTAACCTAGGAAATTAGCAAGGCATTGGAAGCAGCAGTTGTAGGGGTTTCAGTTGGGAGGTTACAGTTCTTGATTTGGCTATGTCAGAAATTCCCCGTCCATTTGTTTCTTTGCTTTACACCAGGCAAGGCATGCCCTAATGTGTAGTGGCAAATAGCATAATGCTAATGAAAGTGTTTTGTGCTTCAGGTTGTTATCTCGTGGTTGGAGCGCGGAGACTGCACCAAGAGGAACGTCAACATGTTCTACTCCATGATCCAAAGCACCAACTCTCATGTCCGCCGACTCCTCAATGACAAGACTCTGTACGAGGAAGAACTTCAACGGGCCAAGGACGAGGCTAAAATCAAGATGCAAACACTCCTGATTCAATGTATGTTTTTAATATTATGGTAAACAACTGGAATTAGTACTAAGCTCTTTCTTATCCTGTTCATTACCAAACTGCCGGATGTAACAATTCTCTTGCTTGAGAGTGATACTAAGATATTATCTCTTACCAACGATGGACCCAAACACTATCCAGGAACTCAATAAATAACTCTCAAAGCTCACGCAGAGCAGTACTGCACAGTTTACAGTTCTGGCAAACTAAATAGTCAAAGCATCTTCCCATCTACAATGTTTGAGTATCGCCTAAGTGTATGCAGACTGGTGACAGGAATATTAGGCGACATTCAATGGTAAGTAATGGGTTCACACGAATCACACAACCATAGGCTGGGCTCCTGAGCCTCTAACTGATGTTGTGCTACAGCTGTTTGTCTCATGATGTTCAATATTGCTTTTCATGTTTTACTTATTGAATCATTGTTGCCCCGACACTCGATGAATTTCTGCTTGCTCAGAGCTTTGTCAGCTAAGTAAGAAATCATAAATATAATATGTATTTCACAAAGAAATACCCAGTCACCAATCTATGGACTGTGGCTTGTAATATTATTTATGTATTGTTGAAAATCAAATAATTAAAAGATGTAAGTCTATTTTTAAATTTTCAGTTGCGTCAAACTTCTTGATTTCAAAACAATATTTCATTTACGACCGTGTAAATTTAAATTTTCAAATTTAATTTTCTTTAATTCCTAGGGGCTGGGTCCCTGCATTTGCGGTGATGAAGAATCGTGCCCACGCACGGTACAAGCACTGACATTGCAGTTTCGACCTTGTATATTCATGTTGTCTTCAGATATTATCTCTGTTAGTTAGTTAGACAAAAATAAGTCAAGTTAATGTAGTTTATTAATTAAAGGCTTTTATTTTTTTAACTAGTCGAACGTTTTTCACCCACAGTGACAAGAATTTTCTTACTCCGACAAGAGGTTATTGGTATTTTTTACTTATTATGTTCAACAATACCAGGTTCATTTCACAATACAGTTTGATTCAGCTATAATGGTTATGGTTGTTTTAACAAGTTGAGCCTGATAACAAGGGTCCTCTTAGTGTGGTAAGCACCACATTCATTATAAGACAACGCAATACGACTGCAGCACTATGGGTACACACTGTAAAGAAGACTCCTGGCTTACTGGACAAACTGCCTCTGCTACAAGGAAGGCAGCCTTTGTTATCATATTTCCTCTAGTCTTTCCTCCACGGTCTATGGTTGGAGTCTGCAGCATTCTGGTAGCCTCGATGTCATCATGAGGGATTCTGCCTTTTCTCTTTATCAAATGGTATGGAAAGGCTGGAGGCGCAGACAGAAAACTTGGAATCCGGAGTCCAGAATTACAACACTGTTTAACCTTTCTGCGGCCGGGATTCTTTCAATCTTGGAACCTTTATTTGGATGGATAGTATATTATGGCCCGCTGACTGCAACCGTTAACCTTTACATGCTGTTTTTTTTTATTTGTTTTTCAACATGTTTCACCTTATGTTCTGAAACACAGTTGGCGAGGTCGAGAAGGTATTTGCGGCGGCCTCACATAAGAAAGTCTGGGACCATTTCAGTAAAGCTCAACGCAAGAATATTGAGATCTGGAAAAAGCAGTCTTCGGTAAGTAACACGGGTGGTATTCGCCTTTATTATTTTATTATTTCAGGTGTTCACACTGTGTGATGGGACTCAAATGGTTTGTATGAAAGGTATCTAAACACCATTGAAGCAACAGAATTCATTTTGCTAATTCAAAATACATTATTATCCTTTGCTGATAAATTTGAAATTCAACACAGTTTTATTACAATGTATACTTTTCAAGTTTATGAATCGTGACAAAATGACAGAATGGATGGAGCTATAAATCTATTCAAACTAGAGTTTATGACGGTCTCGTCGCTTTGCGTTAAAGGTAAGTCAATAATAATTGTTTAATCTGAATTGACTTCCACTTCAATGATTACGGCTGTAACTTACAAGTTTGGACAAAGGCATTAAGGTTTGTTTCAACTTAATGTGTTGATCGGTGACTGACACTCACCGTATTTTGCATGAAAATATGAAACCACTATATTTTTTCTTTGGATGAGTTAACATAACTTGAACTCACCAGCTGGGTATATGTGAGTCACAGCATAAAAAGTACACCAAGTGACATGTAGGTCTCGGCATAATAGGTAGTATTCATCATTCATCTGGACAGACAAGTATATATAACTAAAAGTACCAACACGCTGACATGAACAAGGTGGAGCCAGCCTCAACTGAAGAAATCGTGGGCAATCCCAGAGAGCTTGTAACTCTGAAGCAGTAAATATAAACATTGCCAAGGCATCCATAACTATGTATTCATTAACCTCCAATTGGCCGCAGTCCCCCCGGCAGCTCCGGAATTTTGAAGTGATTTTGCCCCTTATGTATAAAGAAATTGTATGGAGAACCAGGTCAGAATCGCTTGGGCCATTCTCGTTCTTGACATAACGAAATACTGGATAGCATTTAGCCACTTTGAATAATTCAAATTAATTGCCAATGACGCGCTGGGCACCAAAGATGGCGGACAAAATGGCTGCCGCTTGATAATATGAACGCTCTCATATTCGAAGTCTATATTTATTCATTGTTTTTGATATAGATTGTGGAAAGCATAAATTTGAGTGATTATTAGGAAGTTCGTTTTATCTACATTATTTTGATGTAATTTTTGTAATATATCACAAAAGAAATGTTATAAAAATTGAATTCGTAAAAAAATTGTCAAATATTTTACATCGTATTGAAAAAAAAAATTCTTCTCTGCTGGCCTTCAAAAGGTTAAGGTAAGATAGTGTGAACTCGTCCCGGCTGGAGTTACCAGGTTGAGCCTGAAATCAGCAATCCAGTCAGTCTGCAACAATCCAAAAGGGGTTTCAATCCAACAGTAAATATAAACCTGATCAAGATGTCATAACCGGCCATCCAGCACCCAGGGCCGGCCCTCTGCAGGCGCAAGTGGTGCAATCAATCCTGGTGCCGACTTGTCGAGGAGCCAAGGCGCTGTCAATACCTAACACAGTGCCCTTGAGGTTTTTACTAGCGCCAGGCGCTGTTTGGCTCAGGGCCAGCCCTGCTAGTACCACCAACTCAAGGTAAGAGCTGCATTTCATCTCGGGCCAACTGAATGTAAAGATAGCTCCAAACATCAAACTGGCATACTATATAACCAATGTAGAATATGGAAGGTTTCTCAGAAAAAAATTGGATCACATAGTATCGAACCCTATTTTCGAAGACAAGTGCAAAGATGGAGGTATGTTTTTGAATGATAAGTATTAATTGTAATAAAACTGTTTGAATTTGTCAATTGTCCAATCTGTTGCTCAATCGTTGGGATCCGCCTACTCTGACCACCATCAGTCCATCTGTGGAGGAATAAAGCAACCAAAGGAGTGGCCACTTGTATATCAGATAAGCTTTTGATTTTAATAAGTTGCTGTCATCAATGATGAACAGTTTTATCCATGTCTTGCACGAGATGTCTACAAAACCGCTGATGTAATGCAGCTATCACAATTTCTGGACACTGCTGAATATGGAATTTGATATCATACAGTAAACTCTCCAAGTATTATATTTAGAAGCCAAAATCGCTTGTAAATGTGACATGGGTGTCGCTATTTCATTAATTTAATGAAATAACATTTTAAGTGTTTTACTGTATAAATCTATAAAAGGTTGAGAAAATGATGTCAACAATGTGATTGATGGTGTTTGATATGTTTCAGGAAATTCGAACACAGCAATTGGAGGATTTCCTACAAGAAACTGGTGGTGGTGAGGAGATGGACTGCAGTGATGAAGACGAGACTCCCAGAAAGCGCAGCAAGATGGAAGATGAAAAACTACAAGTAAGTCAAGTCATCTACAGAGTGAAAGAATTCTCTCAGAATTATCCTGGTTTACTGACTAGTCAGCCTTACTGACTCAAAATGGCTTTACCTAAATAGTAGATCCTTCTCCCAAATTGACTCTGGGCTGTTATAGGTCTATCATAAGTTTATTTGATCACAGTACTCTGACAGATACAAAACTTACATACAGCGTGTTTCCTTTTTAGCTTTTATTAAAAAAAAAAACAATTAACCTTCCAGCGGGCGCGTTGTCGTAAAATTTACGACAAATGCGCCTTATCACTTCCCCCAGTTTTACCTCTTAGTCGCAAGCATTGAGCTCCGAGCTATTCGAGGGTCATTGTCTCTCTATACTGCAGACGTACCGGGTGTGCTTTGAAGTTTTTGTTATTCATTGATATTTGGAAATTTCCGTTGGGCGTAAATTTTACGACACGTGCCTGAATGTGAGAAAACACCAGAAAGCCTCACGTAATACTGGACTACAACGAAACCAAAGGCGGAATGGAAACAGTCAGCAAAATGTTTGCTGCTTACTCAGTCTCTAGAATAACAAAGAGATGTAGTTTTCTGTACTCTAATGAATGTCGGCGGCATAAATGCTTAAATTTTATACAAATTTGCCTGTCCAGGAAAGGTTCCAAAGCATTGAAGAATCTTCCTAAAAAAATTTGCATTGACCATGGTAAAAGAGCATCTTATCTTCACATCAAATGTCAAACATTTATAAAAAGAAAACACCAATTTAATGGAGAAAACTTTATGACGTAAAATTTACGACATGCACCTGCTCAAGGGAAATTACTCAGTGCGCCCGCTGGAAGGTTAATGATCAATTAAGAGTTCGAAAGTCAATTAAGAGTTCGAAGCAAGTGTTGTCAAAGAGAAGCAAGTAGGTTATATGAAAGTATTAAAACACGCCAAATATTGTTTTCCAACATTGTTTGTTGTTGAATGCCGAAGGTTATCAAAATAGAGTTTATTTAACTAAGGGGGTTTCTCACCATCCGCCCATTAGCTTCTTCATACTACAACGACTTATATTAAAAATAAAATACTCGCAGTGGTTAGAAAACTCGGCCAACTTATCCAATACATAGCCACTATTCATAGGTTCGAGTACCGAATTATAAACTCCAACTTAATAAATAAATAAACTGTAAATCGTAAATCGAAAATATTCATTATTAGTGTAGATAAGCTATTGGGAGATGGTGAGAAACCCCCTAAATGTGACAATCTTCAGGACTGAATTCAATTGATTAAAAATATATACAATTCGGCACCCTCCGCCCGCGCCTCCCTCGACCCCTTTTGTAAATTTTTATTTATTTATTAGTTTCAATAGCAAAGTTTGTACGTTATGTAGGTATAAAGTATAATATGAAGTAAGTATAATTTTTTTGTCTTTTTTCACAGTCCTCACTAGTATTTTTAATCTTTTGTATTTAGTAATAATGATATGCGCTCCATCGCTGCGTCGCGTCGCCGTCTAGCAGTCTAACCTCAACACTTATCTCATACGTATTTGCCTGTTGTTTTAATTAAATAGTGTGTAATTAAAAATGTCAAGTAAACGGAAACCCAAGACACTATATTTGAAAGATAAAATGGACATTTTAAAGAAGTCAAAAGCCGACCTCAATTAAGGAGTATTTTAAAACTATGTAATTTTGAGATAATATGTTACTGTTACAATAAAACCTGTCAAACAAGAACACAAATATGTAGGTACATACATTACATACATTATATTCTCTTTATGAAATGCTTTGTTTTATTTATTATGATTTTTTTCTCTATATAATCCAGTAATCCGAACATTCCAATAATCCGGCACCCTCTGGTTTTTAATAGTGCCGGATTAGTGAAATTGTACTGTACCTATATATATATTTTTTTGTAAATTTTTATAAGTTTTTTCGTCATTTTTTCAACTACCATACCAGGCTAATGCCCGTGTTGTGGTAGAGAGAGGTCGTGGAAGCTCGGCGTTCCAAAGGTTATACCAATAAATAAAACCGGGATGCTTATTTGATAACTAAATAACGTGTGTTTTGTGTTTTTTATATGGCTAGTTCAGATTAAAGTGTCAATAAGAATAAGGTCACATGCGTATTGTGAATTTCAAACTACTTAAATAAAAGAAATTATATGTATTTAAACAATGGTAAATTTATTAGTGAAATTAACATGTCAAAGAAGATAGAAGCAAGAAATATAGACTCTCTAAAATTAAAATTAAAATCTAGGGCCTCTGCATGCGCGAAGCAGTCACGCACATTTAAATATTACTAATGCATTTCAATGTATTATGATTAATTTAACTTTAACCCGGGCGCCAAGCTCGTTATAGCCAAACGGCTAAGGTATATTGAAAGGTAAAACCAATAATCTAAAATAATGATTAGATGAAAGTACGTTACGTTTCGAAATGACGACGGAGCCCAACATTGTTGACACGACTGTGTCTTGAATTTCCCTAACTGAATCAGCCACTCGATGATCCAATAGTGCTAACATAATTATTATTGGCCCTCTTATTTAGGAACTCGTTTACAATTGTAGCGAAACTGGGGCTTTTACAAGGTTAATGAAAAAAGTTCCAAAAATGAAAACATTATTTTCTTCCCCTTGTTCTATTCGGGTCAGGGACCCTTTCTTCGACATGTAGCCCCTGGACGTCCCTGTCCTGGAATACTTCAGCCTCCGTCAATTTCCCAGTTAATCCTCATCTCGCACAGTCTCTGGAGTTGTTTTCTCTATATCCATGGCAGTTTTTATTTAATACATTTGACTATAAAAATAGTTTTTCCCCGGCAGGAAGAGAATGACAGCCTGAAGTGCCAGCTGGAAGCCTACAAGAACGAGATTGATATAATGCGATCCGAGAACGTCAACGAGATGGACTCCAAGACGCAGAACATCCACCAGCTCAAGTCCCGCATCGGAGTACTGGAGAACCAGCTGGCGCAGGCCAAGAAGCACCAGGTAGCAGAGTCCGTCAAGTTGCGCATTATGGAGGCCAAGGCCAGGACTGCTAAGGCTGAAAAGAAGGACGGGGAGCTCAAGGACGACAAGTTAGACAAAGATTCAATCATCAACCTAACGCTTGAAACTGGAGAAAAGGTGATTTTCTTTTTGTATTTATCGACCAAATATTGTAGACTCTCCTTTTATAGCTATAATAGTTGTTTTCAATTTTAGAGTTACTACATATTATTTAGTAACTCTAAAATTGTTGCTGTCCAGTTCTCTCGCGTATTGTGGAAATTTCTAAATGCTAACATAACATAAACAGTGAATTCAGCATCCATTCGATTTTGCTATTCTTGCTACTTTATGGCCCGGTATATCACTCGATTTTAAACTCCACTTGGTTCGAATTAGCGCTTAATTAAATCCACTTAGCGCGGCTTGGAATATAATCTGTGTATAGGTTGCAAGCCTAGTTGTCACCAGTATTACACAGCTTGTAGATTTTAATAGGGAAACTTGTTTCCTTTTTCTTTGAAAAAACCGGACTACCTTCTTGAGTTGAATCTATGCTTTCTACTGTTATCGGGAGATATCTATCTTTGATAATATCAAAGACGGCAGGCAGCTCATTTCATGAAGCTAAAATATTAAATAGTTGATTTTTACGAGTTGATTTTTGATATATCGACCCCTTGGAATAACAAGGTTCCATCTGTTGCGGTAACGTCATGCGATAATGAACTCTAAAGTAGCTTACTATAGATCCCATTATCGCACGACGTTACCAAGGCAGATGGAACCATGTTATTCCAAGGGGTCGATATGTAGTTCCCTATTTCAATCAAAATGTATTATACTGTATAGTGTAAACATTTGTTTGATTGTTTGTAGGCCGAGGTGAAGACATTTGAAGTGACACAAAACCTCTCAGACAAGGAAGCCAAACTGATTGGAATCACATCAACTTTCCTCCACGTGCACCCTATGGGAGCAAGCACTGACTATCTGTGGTCCTACGTCCAGAAGATGGAACCAGACATTCGGCAGAACCAGCTCGAGGACCTGTTGTGCCGATTCCCCACTGTCTTTATTCAGAACATGTCCGGTGTCGGGGCTAATATTGAGCGAAAGTGGGTCTTCAATGGCTTTGCTGGTACTGAGAATTAAGGCATTTTTTAGTAATAAAATAACCCTACAGTTCTTCTATATATTATTAAATAATTAAAAAATTTAAATTAATTTAAATTTAGAATTTAAATTTTAGTTTAGTTTGTATTTGATGAAAGTCCATTATAAATATAATAACCGCTGGAATGCCAAGTTCCCGCCAAATACAAATATGTCTCAGGTGCCAGCAGTAAAATGGCCTGTTGCGTGCCGTGAGCTTACTGACAGTAATTTCGTAATTATTCGCAAAATAATGTTTTTGTAAATTATTTTATGTACATATATAACATAAGTAGTTTAGTTACTTATATTCGGAGATATATTTTTTTCTCCATCATTTTATATAAAAAATAATAAAGAGATCCAAAGATATTTTTTATGGTTTTATTATATTTTTATAAAATTAAAGCCCTTTACAATGAGAATAAAATAATATTATGATGTTTTCCTCTAAATAAATATAGTAATAGGTCGATGACGCTCCCGTAATGGCAATGCACTTTTTCAGACACAGAATTAAAACATTAAACTTAAACTTGTTTGCGAGTGACAAAATAACAAGATTGATCCGCTAGGGATATGCCGACCCAAATGTTAGGTTGACGCTGGCATTCAAGCAGTTACAGGTAAAAACTCAAGAACAAATTAACTTATATCTTGATAATTATTACATTTTTATAATACTGATGATTCCGCTTAATTGGGACACATTGGGGCCCAAACATTTTGTCCCAAATAAGCGGCTGACCCAAATAAGAAGCCGGGCTCATAATACCTCTGATGTGAAAATTTTTTTATTTTCCAGGAGAGTGAAAATACACATTTTTATGGCAATAGAGAAACCAGAACTTTTTTTGTGAACAGAAACATGAAGGAAGACTTCCATTAATTTTTATTAGTTGTGCACTTTATTAAGATGATAGACTTCGCTTTTCGGCCCATACAAAAAGGACGCCTGGGAAAAAACACTTTTCTACATCGAAAATTGCACAAAATGAATATATTTTTTTATACTGCCTTTTAGAGGGTTAAAACTATGTCGGTATGTTTTCGAATTTTCGATGCGTTTCGTATTAACGTAAACATTCACTGTCAAAAACATGTACGATTTATCAAAAAATATTATTTAAGGAAAAAGTCCTGCTAACTCAACTCTCATAAAGAATTATAAAATTATAAAAAGCTACCGACGTAGCTTCTTCTTTCTAAAAAATATGTTTTTTTTTTAAATTTCAATTTCGTGAAAGTTTCGGTGTAGAAAAGTGTATTCTCCATAAACCCCTTTTCGAGCGATTTCTGTAGGTAAATTTGAGCGTTGTCTCATTCGCACATTTCGCATTCGCATGTATTGTAAGTGTGCGTGAGCTTATTGTGAGCGGGACAGAATGACAGACGCGGGTGTTCCGCGTGTCGTTCAAAGTCTAGCCTCTTAATAATTATTAATATAAATAAATATTATTTGGAGATCCACCTTCATTTTCCTATTTCAAAATTGTTTTTTTTTTTCACATTATTATTACTATTAGTAAACTAATCCCCGAAAAATTTGGCATCCCCTCTCTTCACCTGCGCTGCATCCTTCTTTACTAAAATTTGTTTACTGAGAAACTTTTTGAATTGACTTCAGATCATAGACATATGAATATGTCTAGACCTGCCCTAAGTGATAAAAGCGTATTATTCCCCCCTCCTTAATACGGGTTCCATGGAACTGGCTGGGTGATGTCATCATTCTTGTGCGGACTAGCGTCGAGTTCTCATCGGTACATTTTACGAAATAACACGGCAAAAATGGTAACTTGTGCTGTTAACACGTGTGAAAATAGAAGTGAAAAAGAGTATAAACCCAATTGTCGTATTATATTCCATAGGTAGGCATTATTTGTCTTTATTTTAAGCTTATTCACATCATATAATATGATCAGTTTTATCACACCGAGAAACATGCAGCGTTGCCAACTCGGAATTCCCGGTCCCGTCTTAACTAAATACGGCAACAAAATATTAGACTCAAAACAGGCAAACCTTTCTTCGCTGTATATGGATTACACAAGTTTGTTCAAACCGTGGCGAACAATTCGCGCTCCCATGTAAAAAGGTCTATTCATTCAAAATCAGATTTTACTTTTAAGAACTAAATGGTGATATTATAATGCGAGATGCCTATATACTGTCAGATTGAATTATTGACAAATCACATATCATTGCAGTCAACTCACCCCTCTGCTTCCAGCTACAGTTTGTTTGTACCCCTCTCCCTTATGTTCTCGTTTATGTATATTCATATGTCTATGCTTCAGATCGAATTTGTCCAAATTAATCGTAATCGTGGTGTCACAGATAACCAAAATAAATTAGTATTAGGAAAATAAAAAAATAATAAATAAAACAATTTTTTTTTTTCACCAGATTTACAGGAACGGGTTTAGTTTTTCCCATAGGAAAAACTAAACCCTTTCTTACACTTTTCCATATAAATGATCATCTAGTAAATCCACGTTATGCAAGTGTATTATATAAGTATAATTAATACAAAATAATACAAGAACAACACGTTAATCTACCAAACTATTAAATGGGAATATAATTCACCGTCTCCAGATATTTTCATATCAGAGGGTTCGGCTCTGTGGAATTCCTAATTTGACCGATAAATCCTACTGATCCCTCAATATAAATATTTAAAAAATCTTTCGTAATTCTACATGTATTTAAAATGACTGACTTTTGCATTTTTATATACAAATTCTTTGACAAATCTAATATGCCTAAATTTTTAATAAGAGAGCTAGGTATAATGCCAGTAGCCGAAATAACAAAAGGTAATATTTTTATAGTCTGAGAATGCCAAATTCTTTTAATTTCATTTCCTAAATCTGTATACTTTCTTATTTTTTCAGAAACAGATTTTTGAATATTACAGGAATTTGGAATAGCTACATCAATAATATAAGTTATTTTTTTAATTTTGTCATGTAAAACTATATCAGGTCTATTATGACCAATTGGTCTGTCTGTTAGTATAGTTTTATCATAGTAAATTTTAAAGAAATTATTTTCTAAAAATGAATTTGGTTCGTATTCAAAATATGGTACTATATTATGACAGTCAATCAAGTTATGTTTAATTACCAAACTTTGGTGAATTATTTTTAAAACCTGATTGTGCCTAAATGTATACTCAGACGGCGCTAATATAGAACATCCTGATATAATGTGTTCTATAGTTTCCGGAATTTATTTTTTTTTTTTTATTAGTATTATTATTAGGTAGGACGAGAGATCTGGGTTCGATTCCCAGTTGCGACCATTATCTTTTATTATTTTTCTTGTTCCATTTTCATATTTTAATTTAGATTATTATTGTTATCTTCTTCTTCAATGATAGTATAAGTTGCTTTATTTGGTTTCTGTTCCTTTATTATTAGGCATTAGTTTGACAACCAATGGTGGGATCCGGAGGGGGTTTCTGCGCCCCCTTCTCCGTTTCAATGATCTGGCGGTACTCGGCCTCAGCATCTACAATGTCCCTGTCGGAGGCTCCGGAGGAATCGGCGCCCCCGGCCGGGGCCTCCTTCTGTCCCCCGCGTACCTTCATCTTCAGCCGGATCTCCCTCATGCGAGCTTCGAGGATTCGCTCGCGTTTGCTCTCACGCTCAAACATCTGGAATGCATTTATTGAGTGAGGAATGATCTCAGTTCCCACCATCAATCAAATAATAATAATTAAGGACCAGTTGTTTCGGAAAATTTCACGTATGAATTTCCTTCAAATCAGCATTTAGCGAAAAATTGGGTGGTTTCAACTGCCGTCAGGAGAAACTTCAACGAAAATACCATAGAAATGTGATGTGAAATTTTTTAAATGTGATCAGCCGAATTCAAACGTTTAGCATTGAATGTGAGGCGCATGCGCAGACTTCAAAATTGTGATTCGGCAGGGAACACTGAGTGAAATTTTCAAATTTATCAAACGTTATTTTGGAGTTGAAACAACCCATTTCGTATTTGAAATGAAGGAAGACGTGATTGCGTGTCAAATTTGAAATGAAAAAAAAATCTATTCATTTTTTGATACATTTCTATAAAATTTTTGTTGAAATTTCTTCTGACGGAGGTTGAAACAACTCAATTTTTTGGTGAATGACGATTTGAAGGAAATTCAAAGGTGAAATTTTCTAAAACAACTGGTCCTAAGTAAGGAATAACTTAAAAGATAAATCATTTGAATCCTCATAATCAAACTAAGTACACTACTCTCTCAGTAATCCGCTGCTCGATTATTCGACAGTTACTAAAATTTATAAGTTGAAAGCACAAAATTAAGCTTTATTATAATTTGCCAAAATTTGTATGTATAATTCAGTAGTCTGCCACGTTGAGCGCCAAGCTTTGTACTCTGAAAGGTCGTATTAACTTACTCTTACACATTCAGTTAACCTCTCGGGGAGTGAGCTTTTTCAAACAAAATTGTATCCCGTGAGTGAGCAACGTCGGTATATGAGTCAACTGCTCCAAATGTTGGAATCATTCTTGGAAACTGATAGCAGTACACTTCACAATTCATGAATAAATCGCATTGGGCATGCGTTAGGCACACGGCCGTAATATTACAGCCATACTCCTTGGAGACTTTTTTATTCTGGCCGCACTTGTACGGCCATACTCCCCGCGAGGTTAATATACTGCCGTCTAGTTTGCTTTTGCTAACCATTTTACCAGTCACCAGAGTTAATTATTGTTGTTTTAGGACATTTTGGTTTTCAGTTAGTCCTCTGTGTATTGGAGCAACTATCGCATGCGTTTCTATTTGTTTTTTTCTGCCACATTTTTTGTTTGAAAAGATTTCAAAATGGAGTCTTTTCGCAAGAGTAAACACATGATATCTTAACTTTTTATTTTCACACATGATTTAACACATGATATCTTAACTTTTTATTTACCAAAAAATTAAAATTTTCTGAAGGATTGAGTGGTATTTCTTAGTTTGTATGAAATAACTGTTTTAATTTTTAGCTTATTCTAATGTATGTGTGCTCTATAATCCGCCGCTTTTACAAATTGGATACATGCCCGGTTTTTGGGATGGCGGATTAGTGAGAGAGTACTGTACTGTAAATCGTTCCTAAAAGTTACAAAAGGAGGCATCGCAATCACGACTTTTCAAAGAAATTAGTGTGTCATAAAAATCAGTTAAAATATATCTTACGTTGGTCATCAAGAGCTTGTCATTCTTAGCCGATAGTCCCAGATTTTCAGACAACTCTACCAAGTAAACGGATCCTTTGATGCTCCCGCATGGTACCAGTCTACCCTGAATAACATAAACACAAAATTGTTAAAAATAATTCATGTTAACCTTACCAAAGTTGGTGAAGTTCAGTACTGATTCCATACCTGATCTTGTGGTCTTATTTTAGTAAGTGGCTCGTCACACAGTTGTGCCGTGATAACCGGGGCACTTTGCTTCCTTAAAATGTCCCAACAACACAGGCACCCGTCCCAACGGGTGGTCATAAACATTGAAAATCTGTAAAAACAATAGTTGCAACTTGTATAGTAAGCGCCAAACGGCGAGGAACAATAGGCGAGTTTGAGGTCCAAAAAACGGCATGCCTTTCTGTGTCTCACATATGTTTTACACATCTTTCCCTTTCGCTTATGATCATTGTAAAGTCAATAAAGTGACTACCTGCGCGAGAATGGATCGTATCAAGATCAGGTTGGCATTTAGTTTGGCGCGTACTGTACCTACGTTTATTTTTCACTCCGATTGAGTTTAAATAAATTATTTTCAACTAGCAGAAGTCCCGGGCAATTCTGGGGACTGATGATTATGAATGGTTTAAAGTAAAGTTTTGAGATTGTGAATTCTAGTAAACTGGGTGAAGTTTTAAGGTGGAAATAATAATACGGTCAATAATTGAAAAGATTTTTTTTTAGGTATTTGATTCACTTCACGTTCCGTGTATTCCTCGGGCATCCCCTACTTCTTCTACCATTTGCTTCCAGGTCATATAATCTCATTACACTCCTTTTCTTGTTCATCCGCTCTCTAATTCCAAACAATCTAAGCAACACTTTCTTAATCTCATCTATTTTGCTTTATACATACTCCTCATACACACTCCTCACTTTACCACAGATGAGCATTTGTTTCAAGTCCATAAGCATCCCTTTCTTAATCGCATCTATTTCGCTTAAATCAGCCTTTCATGAATCATCGAATCTTAACAGCCGAAATATACATATATGGTTTGATCGTTGTGAGTATTTTGAACAATATCAAAAAATTTGGTGTCACCTCGTAGGACTCCATGCTCCGTCCGTCAGCTTAGAGCGGTGAAAGTATGTCCAGACAATTGGGCTTTCTTTACAATCTTCTGACCAAATCCTGGCCGTCCAATCTCCCACTGTGAGGAAGTTCTTGACAAAGCCCGGGTTTCTCTGCAGCGAGTACACTGGTCCAAGGTGGGCTGCATACTGGAAAATACACATAACTCTTTAAACCATTTGACGAAGCACAGTGTGTAATATTTAATAGAGAAGGACATTATTATTATACATACTCTTCCTGGTAACCGTTCTACAGCAGTTTTTCCCTTTCTGTTGCCTCCTATAACTAAGCCTTGCTCAGTTCCACACATAAATCTGTTAAAAAAAAAAACATTTATCCCTTCTTTAAAATGTTTAATATATGCGTTGTACAGTTTTATGAGCTACAATCATATTATGTATTACTATATCTAGATATTTTTGTAATTGCTAACCTTGTTGGAATGGTTGTTTCATATTCTAAGCAACTGACTCCTAAAGCCCTCGTGACTGCTTGTTCTTCTCCAACAGTTTTCACAGGATCGATTATCATTGTGTCGGTTGGCTCTGACAGTTTTCTTGTATCCCACCTGGGGATAATAATCAGTAATTATGAAGTTAATTAATTATGAGTACACTCAGACAATCAAACAGAATTTTTTCGGCAATAGCAGATGGAGGGTAGTGGGTTGTCCCCAGTTATAAACCAAGTACCTACTCATATTTTATTTGTCATTGGTTGTTCCAAATAATATTGGAAAAGAACAAAAAAAAACAGGTTGTATGAAGTGCCACTACATCCGTGATGGACCCAGGTCTGCAAAACCATAGTGGAATGAGACCAAAATTTTCAGGTGCTATATGCAATATGCCATATTAACTTTCAAACATTTTTAATTAATTCCTACAGTTTCAGCAATCGCACGAATACTTAACCGACAGTCAGATCAAACCAGATAACAATTTTTATGATATTGTCATTCGTTTTTGATGTGGAAGGGCGGCCCGTGCGTGAATCTTCTTCAACTTCTTCTCGGCCATCTTGCAAAAGCTTAAACCACTCAAAAACACGTGCATGCGATAAACATTCATTGTCATACACTTCTTTCAATAAATTATAAGTTTCAGTAGCGATTTTTCCAAGTTTCATGTTAAATTTCACAAAAATTCATTGCTCTATTATTAAACTTATCATTTTTCCCGCAAAAAAAAACAACTCTAATGTGAACGAAGGCTATGGCTATACAGATTTGTTTTAGAAGCGAGAAGTACTGCATTCTTCAGAGAAGGCTTCACGCTAAACAGCTGTCGGTCGCTGGCGTTTGGCGCAAGTTTACTTCTTCTGCAGCAGCATCAGTCTCGTTATTGAATAGCCACACCTCGTATCTTCAAGGGGGAATATATATAACACTATGCTGATTCTTCTTACCATTTACACTGGCCATCTGTGGATGAAGAGAAGAACTCTGTCCCTGTTTTCGAGTTGATGTAGAGCACATTCCTAACAGGGTCCCGGTGAGCCATGTGCATTGGACACATCTCGACAGGCTCAGAACCTTTCCGGGAATCAAAAGCTGCAACCTAAATTGACATTATTAGCACCTCCTGGCTCCAAAATAACAACGAACTTGAAGCTAACACTCACCCTGGAAGGGTGTTTCAAATTTGCAACGTTCTGGTCAAATGAGTACCTATACCATCACCAGCGCTGGATTTTAAAGATTTATTATGAGGTTCAGTCACATACTTACGCCTATAATTTGGGACTCCGTAAGATAGGGCGTATTTAAAGCCGGGTCTACATGCTTAGCTTATCAGTAAATCTAGCACTGACCAGTAACGGGACATACATTAATTACGTGAGCTGTTTTTTTGAAAAATTTAGACTCTCCCCCTCCCTTGGTGAGATTAATTGAGATTTTGTGGGACCCCCCCTCACGTGCGATATTTTCTTACTCTCGAAATAAATGTTTTTCATAATAGCCAATTTTTCAGCGGGCAAAATGGGACACTTCAAAAGAAGGAAACAATTTTTTTTTTAATCTCTATAAGGCTAGCTTTACACATGTAAGTTTTTCGTAAGTTTACGACTTCTGGCCAATGGGCACATTGGATTTTCAAAATGCAATATGCCCATTGGCCAGAAGTGGTAAATTTAAGAAAAAACTTACAAGTGTAAAGCTAGCCTAATATATGTATTCTTTTAAAGTTGACGTGAGATTTTTATTGAGCCCCCCCTCGGTTTAAATGTGATTTGGTGAGATTTTACTAATCACCTCCCCCCCATTTTGAGCTCACGTAATTAATGTATGCCCCCTAAGTTGGCTGTCCCTTTGAATTGGCATAACCACTGTAGCGTTTTTGGCCACATTTGACCAATTTGCAAAATACATTTTGGGCAAATTGAAGAGATATTTTAAAACATTTTTGGATTTATTTTAAAAGTTTCCGCGAGTTGGGATCTTCGATAATCACAAGGCTAATTTAGTACTCTCACAGTTCGAAAAGAGATGTCTCGCATCTCTTCTTAATTATTTGTTTTGACCAAAACTAAACCACTTATTGACATTCCGCCAGTCGAAATTATTTAACTATTTTCTCTTACAAATCATTGATCGTATGTTTATGCATTAAAAAATGATGTTCGCATTAAAATTTAGATCTGCGATTATCAACTAGACAAAAAAGACATAATACTTAATATTGCTCCAAATAGGTACGGACGTTTACGCTGAAAGTAAATAATATGCAGAATTTGCCTATTTATAAATTTAACAATTTTTCCTAAAAGTTCATAGATAGGATATATAGGATAGACGGTCAATTCAACGATAGGTGCATTCAATGTCTCTTTGATATTAAAAGCAGTTTAGGTGTGTCCGTATAAAAATTTGGTGGTATAATTTTTTGAATGAGGGTGGTAAATTTCCAAAATGAATGCTTAAAAATTTCCTAGCGCTCAAGGATGAAATTGATCATAATGCGGAACACTCCAGAGATTAAATTTAATGCTTAAGTAAAATATGGTTATATTGGTGTACCTGACCACTCAGCAAACCCCCCACCAGGGTGTTAGGATCCCTCGGATTGAACTCCAGGCAGCACAAAGGGACATGTGGCATTATCACCAATTGAGGTTTGTTTGGGTTCTCTGAAAAGAGTGTTTTATTGAATTTAAAAAAAATGTAGACGTTGATGAAAATCTATGTTTATGAATAATTTAAACCTGAAATACATGGTAAGGAAACCTACCACCGATACCACCACAGACGTGGCAATACCTTTTTAGTGCGTACACATCACCAATGAAAGATTGCTACTGAAATTTTTTTCACTAGAAAAGAATTTTCAGTACTTAGCGTAAACAATATAACTAATGTATTTATGTATTTACAAAATAATCTCACGGCTTGCAAAAGTTAGATATTTAAATTTACCGAAGACAATACAAGAACATTCGTCACAGTCTACTAGTTACCCAGCCAGGAAATTTTTTACTCGCCATTTCTTTACTCGGATTTCACTATTTGCTCTGAGTATTAGAGAAGAAAGGCAAATATTTTACTATTTGTATTGTGTTGCGTGTATTGCATCTAATGAAGGCAGGACCGGCGCTGATCCAAAAAGGCGCCTGACACTAGTAAAAACCTTAAGGGTGCTGTGTTAGGTATTATTAGTTCCTTTGGTCCTTGGCAAGGCAGCGCCCGGAGTGGTCTGCTCCAATGGCGCCTACACAGGGCCGGCCCTGAATGGAAGTACTTACCTATATCCCATATGTAGCTGTGCGTGCACTGATCAAATGGAGATCTCTGAAATTCCAGATCGCAGTGAGTGGCGGCCAACCGAGCCCCTCCGTCGGCAGACCAGCTGAGAAAAGTTACGGGGCGCTTTACCGGGTTCATGTCACGGTAAACGTTAATGGTCCGACAAGAACTGCGCTCCACAGGAGGGGCTGGGTCCAACTCTTTGAAATATGTCTGATACACATTTATAGCATTGTTTTGAAGGATGTAATGTTCCATGTCCTGGAATGATTAACGATAAATTAGCTAAACTATAATAAGATGGGTAAGTAGGTACTTTTAGACCATTTTATTTGTTAAATCGTATTTTACTCTGTTACCTTGCGACAAATATTGTTCAAACATTTAACATTATATATTGCTTAAAAAATTTACATTATTGTACAGGTATAAACGATTTGTTTGAGGCAACTTGAAAAGAGAGGTTAGGTTAGGTTTTTATCACAAAAATAGCTAGAAAACATAGGAGTATCCTTACAGAAGGCCCTGCCCATGAATGGCTATTAATGAGTGCTGAAACCATGAATATTTGGACAAAATAGATACACGTACAGTACAGAACGTTTTACCCCCCTTTCCCTATAGCCATTTTAAGTCTAACTGGCTTTGTTGTAAAAACTTACCTAACTGACCTTCAAGCCCCATTGGACCCACCCCATTAATATAAAAATAATGAAAGTATTAAAAAAATATAATTAACAATGAATAAAGTTGAAGATATTATTTCACTCATTGAAACAGATTCTGCATTCTCCGACGGAGCATATGATGCAAACGTGATTGTTACACTTGATACAAAAATGGATGGTCTGGATGGCCACACTTAAGTATACAGAGTATTTTTTCCTTTAATTGCTATCCAGGACTTCTTCGGGATGAGGTCGATGTACAAGTGGTGCTTTAAGGATACCAGAGATTTTCATCCGGAGTTCAATAGGTATCCTCCATCAAAAGCTTGGCTAAGCCTTTGAGGGAGTTTGTTCTAGACATTGTTGCTGCATGTTCATGACTTTGGGATGCAGTAGGCATTCAGTCAGCTACACCAACCCAGGGGTTGAAA
Organism: Limnephilus auricula; assembly: GCA_951813805.1. Taxonomy (NCBI): domain Eukaryota; kingdom Metazoa; phylum Arthropoda; class Insecta; order Trichoptera; family Limnephilidae; genus Limnephilus; species Limnephilus auricula. The sequence continues at coordinate 16,611,259 of OX638404.1, forward strand.
ATCTACTTTATCTCACCCAACGGAAATGTATTCTCTATGGCAAGTTCGAACCTCGACTTAAGGAATATACTGAGGTGGGGAGGAGATCACTGTGGCAAAAATCAACATAGGGCAAGGACGCCAGCTAAGAGTTCAATGTTGCTTGCCTAGCTCAGAAGCTCACGGACCGCCTCTGATAATTAGAAATATTACTATTGAGTTGTCTGGCTCAAATTTAAACAAGATAATAATATAACATACTTTTGATAAATGCATAATGCATTGGGTGTAGGCTTCATCTTTTTCAATTTTCCTTTTGTACCTTTGAGTTGCTTCACCGTCGGCAGTGTTTATATCTTTTGGCCATCCTCCCTCCACATGGTTCATTCCTGAAGTGACATATTCTGCTCTGCAAGACCATAAAAGAGTATTTCTCATATATTTCACCACCTCTGAGTAAACTGGTAATTAGTGCTACATGTCGAGTAGAGTGTATTATTCGTTTCACCAATGTCAAGAAAATGTTTGATTTTACTGCAACGATTTATTGAGAGGTGGTGAAATACCCTCTTAGTGAATAAACTAATTACATTTTCAACGAGTTCCTGATAATAATAAATTAACTACTGGAGCGATTTTAGTCCAAATTTGGACCGCTTTTATTTTTCTGCGATTGATATCGGTCCAAAATTGGACCACATTTAACGAACCTACAAATACGGGATAAACGGTGAAATCTAGGTGGATTCATTAGCTTTAAACCACAGTAAACAGTTCATATGTTTCCATATTAATATTTTGAGGAATGATATTAATTAAATCGAATGGCCAAATCATAAACTGTACATCAATCGACAATTTAAAACATTCTTCCACTATTGTTTTAATGGAATTCCACCACGAATTGTTAGCTTCAAAAATGAAATAATAAAAAGTATCTGATAATTATATGTGCCTATTATAAAATAATGGACATTTTACGAAGCACCCATAGCAGTAACTTATTTTCTTTTAAAATATTATTAAATTTATGCGCTGCCATCTTCGACAAGTATTCCTGGGTGACGAACAATCTTACAATCAGGGACGGTCAATGTGCAGGCGCAATTGGAGCAGACCACTCCGGGCACCGACTCGCTGATAATAACCTTGAGCCCTTGAGGTTTTTACTGGCACTATTTGGCTCAGGGCCGGCCCTGCTTACAATACCTACATGTATTTGAATTCTTCCTATAAGTGGAAAATGTTGCTTGTGCAATGATGGAGGCATAGCTTAGGAAAGCTTACGACGCCTGGGTGGAAACCAGATGCAATTTGACAACTCAGTAATATATCGTTTGTGTAATTCAAAAGAACCACATGTGCAAAAATTGCAATTTTGGTTAAAAATGTTGAAATTATCTGTGAATTTAACGACTTTGCTGTGGAAAATGTACATGTCTGCTATCTAATTTCTCCGTTATTGTAAGATGTTTTTCTGCAAATATTACAAATTTTATAGGCAGTTAGTTTTTTTCCTGTTTGCTAATAAAATTCATTATTTTTTTAAAAATCTTCTCATAATACCTTCCGAGTAGGTACATTCTTATTTTTTTGGTTTATAGCACACATGAATAACTGTGTGCCTTTTTTTATATATATATATATATATATATATATATATACCTGCTTTTATGTGTTATACTTTGTTTTATTTACTATATAATAGGTGTCATTTTTTAAAATCAATATTCATCATGGTAATAGTATTATGCTAATTTGTATTATAGTTACCTATGTGCTCATGTGCTGTTAGCGTATTCATAAATACCCGCCTCGGTGTCCACTCAGGATATTTAGGCAACGCTCGCTAATCGTCTCATGATTATACATCAGCTATTAATTTACCTATTAATCTCTTAGTCGGTGTTTTAAAGTTCAAAGGTCATGCATTCTTTTTAACGGAAAAAAATATATGTACGTTTACGTTAAGATTAAATGCCTATTTTAATATATATAGTAGGTAACATAATGTGTGTCTAAACAACTCCAGTAAATTTTATCTAGAATATTAATTTATTTACATTAGATATAAACAAACGAACATTGGTCATAATACATCAGCTATTATTTCCCTATTTATTCTCTAATCGGTGTTTTAAAGTTCAAAGGTCATGCATTCTTTTTAATGGAAAAAAATAAAATATATATATATATATATATATTACATGTGCGTATTTTTTAATATATATAGTAGGTAATATAATATGTGTCTGAACAACTCCTGTAAATTTTTCTAGATTATTAATTTATTATCATTAGATATAAACAAACGAACATTGGTGGTACCATATAGGTAGGTAAGTACCTGCGATCGATCGATGAAAATAATCCTTTGAACTTAAAAAAAATACTGATTAGAGAGGTAAAAAGCTAACATTGTCAGGAGAAGTCAGGCATTTACCGATCACTCTTTGATCTGAGCTTTTAACGGCCGGCGTGGTCGAGGGGTAAGGCTCTCAACTCCCAATCCGAATGTGGCGAGTTCAAACCCGGCGTGCGCAAATAAATTTAATTTGATTAATTTCACAATTAATTAATTAAAAATAACGTATGTAGTATATTTGCGGTACGTTCCAGAGTGGAAATACAGTATCACCCTAATGTAAGACCACCATTCAGAATTGAAACGCTGCTTGAAATGGCATTAGCCGTGTTTGGTGACCAGATCGGAATAGCCAGGTACTTCCCAACCTTCCACTTCCCCTCCCCTCGATCTTCAGCCTCACATCAGGAGCAGTTGGGGACCGTTGTGTGGTATTCATATAAAAAAGCTGATTACAGAAAAAACATCACTACATTGCAGCTGTTTGATTTTTGACAAATATTTGTCATATAATCTTCGGATTGTTTTCTCGAAACATAAGAAATGCAGATGCGTTTCTTTTGAATTACATGAGCGATATATTCCCGGTTGTCAAATGAAGAAATATAATACAAGCTAGGAACCCACCTATATGTGTTCACCTCATGGTCGGCATAGAATCTTCCATACTGTTGATATTGATGAACAGGATTTCTCAAAACAAAATTCTTTGAGATATTTTTGTCTGGAAGAATACATTCTCCCAATTCTGTACCTCTGTCTGTAAAGAGACATTGTTTTCCAAACTCAGATCTTTTCTTTGTGTATGAATAAGTTATTGGATTTTCCATAATAAGAGTATTATGAAGGATAACTTAAAACTACCATCTGCTACCATCAAAATGATTGTTTGATTACCACGGTAACATAATTTATTAAATCAATGTTGAAAAAGTTGCCATGACACAATTTTCATCCTATGGTATCTTTCTTATCTTTTCAGTCGAGTGGATTTTTCAAAATTACAATACAAAGCGGATAAATATGATTTTGTGAGCTGACAAGTCACAATGACTAAAAATTTCCAAACTTCAGAACTGATGGGTTGTTTCTACGAATCGTTATCGAGATCAACAGCTCAGCTGTGTTTCCTCCCTCTCACATTTATTTGACGGCCGGCATGGTCGAGGGGTAAGGCTCTCGACTCCAAATCCAAAGGTCGCGGGTTCGAACCCAGCGTGTGCAATCTTACCCAATAAATTTGCTGTAATTCAGCCGGGCACGATTGTGGCGACATTGGATGGTTGTGATTCACCCGTATCTAACAGCGTAAAATATTAGTGCTGGCCGCACACGCCAGACTAATTTTAACTTTTTACTGAAAAAGTACCCCTAAATGTTGGAATTTCGAAAAAAAGTTATTTATCTTTTTTACTTTTACTATCATGTAGAATCACCACCGATGTTAATGCACTTTACCTCCGGACACCCTGCATAGTATATTTGCGGCACGTTCCAGAGTGGAAGATACTCTCAGTATTGCCCTCGTGTAGCACCGCCGTTCAGAATTAAAACGTTGCTTGAAATGGCTTTAGCTGTGTTTGGTAATCAGATCTGAATAGCCAGGTACTTCCCCACCTTCCACTTCATCATCTCATTCTCCTCCCAACTACCTTCAGCCTCACAACATACCCCAATTGAGGATGCCATAGTCTCACTGGCTCCAGATGGAATTCTTGTGCGGTATTTATATATACAGGATGGCGCAAAAGTCATCACCCTCCGAAAAGTCCACACCATCAGAAAAATCCATAATTTTTGCAAATGTCAGTTCTGCTTTAACATTTGTGAAGTAAACAGATACAAAATAGACGTCAACAAGACATGAGTCGCTATACCCCCAAGAACACGGAAAAATTGTTTTTTAGATTGACACCGGCCGGTGCAAATCACCAAAACTCTCGTTTGGTGAGTTGCAAGAAAGGGCGGATCCAGGGGGGGGTCATGATGTCCCCTGGGCTCGGTCCAGGACCTAGATGGACCCAGCCGAAGGTGTAAAAGAAAAATTGATTTTGTTATTTAAATATAGGTAGGTATTTTTAAGTACAGTACTTACATTTATTAATAAAATACCTACTTTTTACTTGTATATATTATCATCAAAATTAAATTATAACTTCTTGTGACTTGACCACGAAAATGTGACCCCCCTTTGGCGCCAAAGCTGGATCTGCCTTGGTTGCAAGATCACCCGATTTAACCGTCCCAGACTTTTTATGGGGTTTCATGAAGTCACTAGACTATGTCAACAAGCCTCAAACTCTTGAAGCCCTCAAAGAGAATATCCATCAAGAATGTGAGAATCTACCGCCGGAAGTGATGGAAAATGCCATAAATCACAATTCTGTCGTCGGCCACTTCGCCGATATAATTTTTTCAACTTAATAGAAAAAAAATTAAGACATCAAATAAACACAATCCAAAAGCAGAACCAGTTTTTTATTCATAAAAAAAAAATTACAGCCAAAGAACATCAGGTGACAACTTTTGCGCCACCTTGTATTTTAAAATAAAAAAAACTACATTTTGACTCTTTGCTCTCCTCAAAAATCTCCAACGATATCATTATTTTCACCAGTGTGAATAGTAAAAAAAAAACAAATACATAATATATTATCTCTTCAAATTTCATGATGCTAGAGGTTATTTAAGATTATTTGCTGCTTTAGACATCACAGCAACAGATTTAAAGTTAAGATCCTAATTTTTGTTGAAAAAACCAAGGCTACGGTGACATGAACCATCAAAATGTGCTACAACAATGTCTAAAGCAGTGGTTTCCAAACTCTTTTGGCCCATGGACCACTAATCATATCAAAATTTGCCCATGGACCCTGGGGTAGGGAATGAGTGATCCTGTCAAAATTCCTTTCTGAACGACCATCCATTCTAGGGGGGGGGGGGTGGCCAGAGAATTAGAGAATTGTAGGTTATGAATTTTAATAACTCAGGTCCGGGGCATACGTCATTCTTATGTCTATCTACGTTAAATTGTCATGAAAACAAGCTTATGTGCCCAAGCGGTTAATGCTAATAATTTGTGCATTAATATTTATAAAAATGTGTCTATCCCCTGACATTGTTCAGGGGCACCCTGAATGATCCCCAGGACACCCCTACTTTACTTTGGGAACCACTGGCCTCATTGATAGGTAAAGCCAAGACAACATTTTAGTTCTTTACTATCGAAACCAGATAATTTTTCGTGGACCCCCATTTTTGTATCACGCCAAATCGAGTCTCCCGTGGACCCCTGGACCACTTTGGGAAATACTGGTCTAAAGTATCACTATTACAAATCTTTCGAAACAGCGAATGCAAAACACAACAAACTGTAATAATAACAGAATAGGTACTTTAGCCTTTCATAGCATAAAAAAAACTTTTAAGAATTAATTCAAAACAAAAGAAATAAATTCATAAATACTAATCACTTTGGAATAAGTCACAGCAAGAGTATTTCTTCACCCTAAATTCTCGTGAAATACTTTTTTTTTTTATTAAGCTACATGATGTATAGCGGTATATATTTGTATAGATTTTTTAACTTAAATTATATTCTTTTATAAAATTTTATATTTATACAAACTATACCTAAAATGTCATAAGTATTTAACATTGACATCGATGGAAGAAAACATTACTCCAAGACAATCTGAAGTATTTGCACTAGAACAAAGAGGTTATTTGATAGGAAAGAAAATTGGCCAAGGATCATATGCAACTGTACACCAAGCCACTTATGCCGATCCCGTAAATTCAAAAAACACATTCTTAGCATGTAAAATATTTGACAAGGAGAAGGCCCCTAAAGACTTTCTCAAGAAGTTCTTCCCGAGGGAAATTGAAATATTAACGAAGATCGAAAACCCTCATATTATTCAGATTCAAAACATTCTCCAAAGAGGATCGAGAGTCTTCATTTTTATGAAATATGCAGAAAATGGAGATTTACTAGATTATATAAAAAAACGCGGAGCTATCCCGGAAAACCAAACAAGATTATGGTTTTTCCAAATAGCCAGTGGACTACAATATCTTCATAGTAAAAACATAGCTCACAGAGATTTAAAATGTGAAAACATTCTCATAAGTAAAAACTTTCACGTGAAGCTGGCAGACTTTGGTTTTGCTCGGTTCTGCACAGACGTTAGGAACAAGCGAGTGTTGAGTCGGACCTTCTGCGGGTCGGCAGCCTATGCAGCTCCCGAAGTGGTCAGCGGAACTCCGTACAATCCCAAACTAGCCGACGTGTGGTCATCCGGGGTGGTTCTGTTCATCATGCTCAACGCATCCATGCCTTTTGATGACTCTAATCTAAAGAAACTTCTGAAGAACCAACTAGGACGGAACTGGACTTTCAACGCTACGGCAAAGGATACTTTATCATCCAATGTGAAATCCATGGTGCGGCACATATTAGAGCCAGACATAACTCTGCGCTACAACCTGGACAGAGTGCTGAATCACGAGTGGTTGAAGAATGCCAATAAGAATGGGGTGAGCTTAGTGGGTCACATCATGCACATTCCCAGCGGCAGTACGCCAACTGCTTTGGGCAAGCCAAAAGCAGAAACCAATCAGGACATGTGGGCAGCCGGCCCTTCAGGGAAACAGAGTAGTAACACTAGTTAAATTCAATATCATGTTTGTGTCAGGAAATGGGTAATAGTTACAGAATGGAATAAGTAATGCAAATAATAAAACAAAACAAATTGTTGAGATGGTTAATTTATTTTAAACCATACATTTTAGATTTTTTGTTATCAAACTAGGTATTTAAACTTATGCCACTGGATCATCTCCCTTGGTGGTTCTTGTGTAGATCACCTGGCCGTGGTGCTGGACGACCTGCTTGATTAGGCCTGGAAACAATGACTCTGTGTTATTCATGTGGCATGAGGGAACATATATAATCTGGAGAAGCTTTGAATCAATCAATACAAATTAGGATAAGCAACATCAGTCTCAATATATCAGAATTTTTGCTCTCACAGTTTTCAAGCAAAGGTTGTTATAATCATTTGATGCTTTCCATTTTAAAATAAAGTACCTAATCTACTTGTAAGTTAATTAAATTACTTTGTTGTGGAAAATTATAATTCAAGAAAACAGACTTTCGGCGGGAAGGCTAGTTCTACTTTTACACCAGTCTTACTTGAATGCCTGGAAAGACGTCGCTTTCCTCAGATATTTTTTATATGAATATTATACACCTATCTCTTTTTAGTGGTCCCAACTATATGTAAAACATATAAATATATGTGATATAAGATTGGGAAATTTTCTCTTATCCTTGTTTTTTATGTGGAACAATATTTTATCAAAAGGAAACTTACACTTTGGCACTGGACATGCGCAAATAATTATTCTTTTTTGTAATGATTCATACCAAGCATACAAGTTTTTTTTGTAAAATATGTATATTTTTACACATAAAACATAACTAAATGGCCCAACACTGACTTTAACTTCTTTATGGATACAATTAAAAAGTATGCTATAATTTCGGACAAAAAAAATCATTCAAATGTACACATTATTTTCCAAGATATAAAACCATTTTCTCAAACGTTTTTTTTTGTTAATATATTATATAAAATAGTGTAATAAATTCACTTAATTCTGTTTACAAGGGTTACGTTCCTCACAACCCACAATTTTTCTTTTGCTCTCAGTACCTACATTATAAATTGGAAAATGAGATAATTCTAACAAGAATGGATATTTCAATAAATTTTTATTGACCATGTAAAACTTGAATTGACTAATACAATCAACATGAAAGAAAATATTTTCATTTAAGTAATTAAAAGTTGATTGGTGCTTGGCAGTCTTGGCACATACAAACATGTTAAATCATTTAGTAAACTTGGCACTAATATCAATGTCATTTGACAGTATAATAACAATTTTACACAGGTTCAGTAAGTATAGAAATTGTCATGAAAAATTGAATGTTGAAAGATGCAAACGGTTTTATTATCGAAACCATTGAGTTTAAAAACAGTAATATAACATGAGAATATGATATCCAAATCAAGTTATGGCTCTAACTGAAAACTTGGATAATACATAGTTTAAATGTGAATTTAGTGTTGGCGGTGATTCCGAATTATCATAAATATTATTTAAATACCTTTATCTCTCAGCTCAATAAGTGCCCTCCTGGCCAGGGATCCGCGGATCTTCAATCTTTCGGAAACGACAGCGGGTGTGATGAGCTTGTAGGATGGGACTTCTTTCAAAAGCTTCTCATATGTGGCCTTATCGAAAAGTACTTGGTTGTTAAGCTTGTCGCGAACCTTTCCCTTCGACCACTACTGCAAGAAAAACATAGCCGAATTAGCTGGGTGTATGGACTCAATTACCAAAATAATAAAGTAGTCATGTTCTTTCTGTCAGTCTCAATATATCAGATTTTTCCCTTCACAGGCAATAAGGAGAAATAAGTGTATAATCATCCAGGAATAAGTAACGGCGTTTGATTTAAAATCTTGTTTATAGGAGAAAAACTGGAAAAATCTACAAAGGCGGAAGAAGCTCAGATTTAATACTCTTACCTTCTTCTTGGCCTTTCCACCTCCGGACCCTTCCTTCTTCTTCTGGGTCTTCTGCGGCGCTTTGGCCGAAGTCTTCGAATCCTTCTTGGGCGGCTAGAAACACAAAACGAACCAAACTTGAAAACTGACAATAATTTAGGTTGACATACCATGCGGTATTTTAAACGTCAAATATGTTTGAAAACATGATATATTTTTGAACTTAGGTTAGAATAACACACAGAGTCTAATCTTATGAAATAAATTAACTCGAAGCACGTTAGTTTAGAGAATATGAGTGATTTTCAAATATTAAAATCAATCCACGCGACAACTCACCATGCTGGCTTGATTCAGAAAGATGGAGACCGGAATTCATAGAAAAAACAGCTTTCAAGAAATATTTATTTTTATTTCCGGCTGCCTAGCGTGTTCGCAAAATCCTCTATGTTTCCTAAATTATAAATTTTGTTGTCTTTTGTTGATGTTAGTTTCTGTGGAAATGAACAGCTGTTCACAACTGTCAAAACACGCCCAGCATAATAATAGTGTCAGTGCCGATCGGTAGATAAAAAACACGCATGGAAATTACCTCATCGGGTATTTTTAAATCAAGACTTGTATTGCGATAATATGAATGTTTTATCTGTTTAATTTAAAATTAATGGATGAGTTTTAAAAATGCAGAATTCTCCAAATTTAGGCACTCATTTCAACAATATTTTTCACATGATCGGTGGTTTACCACAAGGTCACGAAAAACCATTAAAGCATGCCCTTTATAATGCCATAGCCTTGTTTTTACTTGGCGTTTGCTGTGCCGTAGGGTTCGCCTTGTTTTTGGTGTTGGACCCTTTCTTCAAACCCCTTCTATGGGCACTGCTCGTTGGGTCTCTTTTGCACCCAATCAAATATTCAATTGCCACAAGAATGAGAAAATGGTTCCAGAAAATGGAAAAAACAAACAGGCCACTGATTGTGGGTGTGGTCACAATCCCAATTGATATTTTAAATGAAATATCTAAAGTTATAAACAGAGCAATTCAAGATTATTATAAGGTTTGCATTAATTTTACTTTACTTTTGCTAAGCCTAAAATAAGTTATTGCAGAGCACAATGGTTTTTGCACAGTTATAAATTATTGCAGAGTACGATGGTTCTTGCGCAGTTATAAATTATTGCAGAGTACGATGGTTCTTGCACAGTTATAAATTATTGCAGAGTACGATGGTTCTTGCGCAGTTATAAATTATTGCAGAGTATGATGGTTCTTGCACAGTTATAAAATATTGCAGAGTACAATGGTTCTTGCACAGTTATAAATTATTGCAGAGTACGATGGTTCTTGCGCAGTTATAAATTATTGCAGAGTACGATGGTTCTTGCACAGTTATAAATTATTGCAGAGTACGATGGTTCTTGCGCAGTTATAAATTATTGCAGAGTACGATGGTTCTTGCGCAGTTATAAATTATTGCAGAGTACGATGGTTCTTGCGCAGTTATAAATTATTGCAGAGTACGATGGTTCTTGCGCAGTTATAAATTATTGCAGAGTACGATGGTTCTTGCACAGTTATAAATTATTGCAGAGTACGATGGTTCTTGCACAGTTATAAAATAATATTATTAACAAATTGACACATTTTTTTTAGTTACTGACTAACTAACTCGCAGGGGTAGGCAGAGAGGACAGACCACCAAACAACTCGGTCTTGGCATACACTCCTTGCTTCATTCACATTCATACATCTTCTCATACATGCTCTTCTATTATTCCGATTCCTGACATGGCCCGACTCAAGTATCTGGTTGACTTCCTCATGTCCATGTCTTCCTCAATCGTCCACAAATTCTTCTTCCCTTCACTTTTGCGTCATATATTCTCCTTACACTCCTTTCTTCGTTCATTCGCTCTACATGCCCAAACCATCTGAGGGTCCCTTTCTTAATCTTACTCATTAAACAGCCTTGCATTCTTTGCGGATATTTATATGTTTCTCACATGATCATACATGGTTTTACCACACAAACGCTTCAGGGATCTCATCTCTACAGCTTTCAGTCAGTTACTATGCTCATTATATATGAATATTATATTTTTAATGAATATTTCAGATAGCTGGTTGCCTGTTTTTGTCAACAGGGGTTTTGGTGTGGTTTTACAACTGGTTTCCTTGGGGATGTCTCAGCTACGTGTGGAGGGTTGCCCAAATGTTCAATTTTGTGATCACCACTTTCCTGCGAGTTTGCAATACTTTCACGGTAAGTGAAATTCAGTCTAGTTTCGTAACACAGCTGATTCCGATTTATTGGGACACATCGGGCCCAAACAATTTGTACAATTCGCCCCACTCACCCTCAGCCACCCATCTCCTCTCATCAAAACTCTACCTCAACGCCCCCCTTGGGAGCAGTTGGGACTCTTGAACGGTACTCACATAATATTAATTAAATATACCCATGTATATACTATAAGTCTCAATACTGTACGGCTCTCCTAACGCCTCGCGGCTCTAATACAAATGTCGCATACACGAAATATACCACTCCACCAACTCGCACCTCACACCTTGCGGCTCCACTTCAAACACGTCCCATATGCGAAATGTATAACTATACCAATTCGCACCTCACACCTCGCAGCGCACCTTCAACAAGTCACGTACACAATGAACTAACTACCTCACCACCTCGTACATTTGTAGTAATACAAAGAAAAAGAGTTGGTACAAATACATTTTGTGAGATGACGGGACATTTTACGATTTTGTATGCGACATTTGTGCATCTTGTATGAGGTACTCCACACTAGTGGTGATAGGTCCCCGACCCGAGTAGGACAAGGGGAAGAAAGTGAGAAATTAAAGTTAATATTGCACCTAATTCAAATTGAACTGTTCAATTTGAATTAGGTGCTTTAATTTTTTTTGGGTTAATCATTGGTGTTATCTTCTGTATAAAGCAGAATACAGTGAAACCCTCTTAAGTTCTCGCTTAAGATGTTTTTCTGCTTAAGAAGTTTGTTTTTTTCAGTCCCTTGAAGAAAAAATAGCCCAATTTATCTCACTTATAAGGTTTTCACACCTAAGAAGCCCTATTTTTTTCCAGTCCCTTGGAAAACTTCTTAAGTAGGTTTCACTGTATCTGTTTTTTGAAGCAGCACTGTCTAATGTTGCGCTCTAGCACAAAAGAATTTTATCAATCCCAATTTTTAGACCGTCTCCATTTCAGTTCGCAGTAATTTTTAAATTAATTTTCATTGGGAGCTACAAAAATAATATGTAGCTTTCAAAAATAAGGCAAGACACTAATTTGTTTGTTCTGTATTGAGGAAGGAAGAGAAAGAATAGAGAAAGGGATCATTTAATTGTTTGATAAGGGAAAGACTTGATTATCCCTAGCAACCGTTTTGACAGTACGTGTTTTCGATTTGCTCCTGTTTAATTCTCAATAAATGTGTATTTATTTGTATATTTCCTGCACGAATGTGTAATAACAAATCATAAATACCATATCACATCAACAGTGATACATTGTGCACATTAAATATTCGTTCCATACAATCATACAATTAAACAAAGGTAAAAATTTTTTTTCTTCTAACAATCAAATCATCAAAATGGACGTCGAAACATTAATAACAAACGCTGAAAATGCCGTGGCTGCATTCAATACCTGTTTATCGGATCCAGCCAATAAGTTCACTAAAGATCAGATAACAAAACTGACTCCAATCACATGTAATTTTCTAATATCTATTAGTAGAATGGCGCAAGCTGTAGCTACTAAAACCGCAGGTTTGGAGGGCGAATTACGAGCTTATAAAGAAATCGGTATAAATGTCCCAGCCCCGCAAAATAATCTTGACATTTGCGAAGCCATTTCCGAAATTAATGAACGCAGTGAAAGAGCTAAAAACATCATCTTATGTAATGTACCTGAAAGTGGTGAAATTACGGCGGCAAACAAAGTAATCGACGATAAGAACAAGGCTGCTGTGTTAATCTCTTCCCTTGACGAAACCGCAGGTCATGATATGCTACGCGTTTATCGTATTGGGAAACTGAGTGTTGAAAAGCCAAGGTCTCTCAAAGTTGAATTCAATAACCCAACATCTTCGAAGATATTACTAACTAGACGTCATATCCTAAAAAACAACATACGGATGTACCCCGATTCTACGCTTTCTCAGCAAAACCATCTAAAAAATTTAAGAGAAGAATTGGAAAAACGGAAGTTAAATGGCGAAAATGATATTACCATAAAGTATGTAAATGGAAACCCAAAAATTGTGCAAATTCCACCAAAAAACTACATAAACTCAGGATTTACTACCAGAACGCCCGGGGACTTCGCACAAAACTAAATGATCTACGTTCTACCATATCTCTACATTTTTACGACGTGTATATACTGACAGAAACTTGGCTGGATTCTGAAATTAAATCATCAGAACTCGGACTTACCAACTACAAAATTTTTCGCTGTGATAGAAATTCTAAGTCTAGTTCCAAAACAAGGGGCGGCGGAGTACTAATTGCAATAAAAAATAAATTTTTGTCAAGAAAACTCAAAACAAAAAATAATACACTCGAACAACTATTTATACAAATTGACACCACCGTAGAAAAGATAATAATTGCAACTGTGTACATACCCCCACTATCTGATGCTATAAAATACCAAAGCCACAGCCAAGACGTTGAAGATCTACTCAGCAAATACCCCAACTCTAAAATTATTATTCTTGGAGATTACAACCTCCCTAACCTAAAATGGAAATCAAGTGATAGTGGTTTCATTGCAAATGAAGGCGAAAATGATCGTGCACGTGAGATTTTAGATATGACAAATTTTTTAAATCTTTTCCAACATAACTTTATATACAACACTAATGATCGCTTACTAGATCTAGCAATAACAAATTACCCTAAATTGTTCATTGACAAATGTAATGATCCTCTCTTACCTGTTGATAACCATCATCCCCCTCTTTATATTAAGTTAAATATATGTAGTGTCAAACCAAAACCCGTTGAAGAAACTCTTAACTTCAAACGAGCAGATTTTGATTCTATAAATTGCCATCTTTCTAATGTCGACTGGTCTTTTTTATCTGATGTAAATACTGACAAATCCTTAGATAACTTATATTCAATATTTTCTAGCACCATCAAATCTTATGTACCATTACATACTCCTAAAAAACATACATATCCAACATACTTCTCATCAGAACTAAAAGCTTCACTACAACAAAAAAAAAAACTTCATAAAAAATTCAAAGAAACTCAATCGATAATTGACTATGCAACTTTCAGTCAGATTAGAAAAAAATGCAAAGATCTGTCTAAAATCTGTTATAAAGCATATTTAAATTCTATTGAGAACACAGCTTTGTACTCAAACAATCTCTGGAAATTCATCAAAACAATAAACAACGACAGTGCAGACTACCCACCACAAATGCATATGAACGACAAATACGCCAACAATACACAAGATATCGTTAATCTTTTCTCAGATTTCTTTAAAAATGTTTATGATGATGAAACACCAGAAGATAAAATTCCTTTGTATACATTTAAATACACCACACATTTAACAGACTGCTGTATAACTGAAGAATTTTGCAAAAAAAAACTCTGTTCCTTAGACATTAACAAATCTGCAGGCCCTGACACCATTCCGCCAATTTTCCTTAAACAGTGCTCCTCTGTATTATGTAAACCACTAACCATTCTCTTTAACCAACTACTATCTTCTGGACATTTTCCTGTCTACTGGAAATCCAGCTACATTATCCCGATATTTAAAAAAGGTGATGAGACTGACATTTCAAACTATCGACCAATATGTATACAGTCTGTATTACCCAAAATCTTTGAATCTCTAGTTCTTGATGAAATATATCCCTCATTAACAAAGGTAATAAATGACAAACAGCATGGCTTCGTTAGAGGTAGATCAACTACAACAAATTTGTTACTTTTTCAAAATTATATATTGGAGGCTTTTTCTAAAAATAAACAAGTTGACTGTATATATACAGATTTCTCAAAGGCTTTTGATAAAGTGTCTCATAAAGTATTGATCCGTAAACTTCATGCTTTAGGTATCAGAGAAAATATGTTAAGATGGCTAAAAAGTTACATTTCTGGTAGAACTTTATTTGTTAAAATAAAATCTTATATATCTAAACCATTTTCCGCCACTAGTGGTGTACCGCAAGGTAGTCATCTTGGCCCAGTTTTATTTCTTGTTTTTATAAACGACATAGTCAACTGCTTTAAAGACGTCAATGTATTGCTATTCGCCGATGACATTAAATTATATAAAGAAATAACTCTCTTTAATCACTGTGAAGTTCTTCAATATAATATAGACATGCTAAATAACTGGTGTTCACAAAATAATTTATATTTAAATGTAGATAAATGCAAAACATTGACCTTCTCCAGAAAAAAATCATCACTATTGTTCGACTATTCTATAAATGAAATAAATTTAGAACGTGTAACGGAAATGCGAGATCTTGGCGTAATAATGGATGAGAAACTAGATTTCACGGTCCACATTCAACAAACTGTAAATAAAGGTATGAAAATATTAGGATTTATTTTAAGAACAATTAAAAACTTTGAATCTTTACGAATCGTAAAATTGTTGTACATATCCCTAGTACGAAGCCTAATCGAACATAACTCAATAGTCTGGTCGCCCTTCTACAAAATTCATATCCATAATATTGAAAGAATTCAAAGAAAATTTCTAAGATTTGTAAATTTTAAACTTAACATCCCTTTAGAGCACATAAATTACTTATCATTAATGAATATTTTAAATATTCCAACTTTAGAAAACAGACGAAAAATAACTGACCTAACCTTTTTATTAAAATTATTAAACTCTAAATTTGATTGCTGTGAACTCTTGCATTTAATTAATCTACATGTACCTACACGAACTACTAGACAAACATTAACATTTTATATACACACATCTCATTCTAACTATAAATTGCATTCCCCAATACAACGATTACATAGTCTTGGTAACCAATATTTAAACAATATTGATGTATTTGACAATAATTTAAATTTGGCAAACTTTAAACGCCGTATGTGCGAACTATTTTTACTTAATTCATAAACTATTGTAAATACCAATTTTATACATTTTTATTAATTCCTATTATTATTGATTTGGAGGATATTGGCAGGCTATCTATTTTTACTTTATTTATATTCTGTATTACCTACATTTTGTCAACTCATATTTTATCTAACCTATATTATGTGTCTTTATATTTTCTGTTACTTACCTTTATTTTATTCACTTCTAACTCTTCACTGTAATTAATCGAAACATGTATTGCTTTATGTATGTAAAAGCCCTATGGGCGTTTAAATATAAATAAATAAATAAATAAATAAATAAAATTGGGTGAGGTCAGATCAAAAATTATAGAAACCAAATGTCATGGAATCGTGCTGACTAAAATGCATGGACTATCAAAGACGGAGACAATGAAAGTTATGCATTTGGTAGAAAAAAGGTGGGGCATCACTGTGCATACATTGTTGGCGACATGCGTTCTATATATCTATTATGATATATCTATATATATATCGGATAGTAACTAGCTATAAATATGAAAGTTTTATTATTTATATGTTTATTTAATGGGTATTTTAAAAATTTTCAGTTTATCAGTTTAGCCGTTGGCTACATCATAAGCATAGCAGTGCTTTGGAACAAGGAGCGGGAAGATCTGTTCAGGAAGATGTCGGTTCTGGTTTGGTTGTGCGTCAGCAGTTACATCGCACATCTCACGGGCACGCTGCAAGGCTTTACTTTCATCATCCTGCAGATCGTTGCGCTTATCGGGTTCGCCATACAAGTCAGCGAGAATTACAATAAGTCCAAAAGCAATGGTAAGAAACAGCTCCTGATATTGAAATAAAACATTTTAGTAAATAAATAATTATATGTATTAATAATTTTACAATTATATGTATTCATTATATTAAAATTATATGTATTTCTATACAAAAGACACATATAATTGTAGGACATACAACAACAAAAAAGCTGGAGTCCTTTCATAAACCATTTTACAGAGACAGAAAAAAATCTTAACAGCAAAACTATAGGTTCAACCACAGTACAATTTGTTCTATCTTTCCTGTATGAAATTTCTAAGTTAAATATTTGCATCGTCATTTCCATCATGAGCAATGGAGCTATGTAGAAATTTCCATTTAACAAGACCAGACATATTTTATTCCATATTTTGCAATTTTTCCCATAAGGGAACAGTTTAAAAACTCTGAGTGGAAAACATACTACTTAATACATATTTTATTTTATGTTTCATTATTGATTTTAGGAAAAGAAATTTCATACATGAAAGCTGCCAAGTGGACCTTTTATAACAAAGAGAGCTTTGAAGCTATCAGTGCAGAAAGCAGCAATGAAGATAAGGAAATTGGAAATAAACCCATAAGTTTGTCAGATGAAAAGGCAGATATCATGGATTCTCTGGAAAAAATATCAAGAATCGACGATATATCCTTTCCCGTCAGGTCCCGAGCCGCCTTTCAAACAAGGACCCTTTCTTCTTTACCTCTGTCGACACCAGAGTCCAAGTCAGCTATAGAGAGCCATATAATAGCTTCGCTTCAACGAAAAGCTTTGAGCACTGACCTCACTGGAGACCTCAAGTCATCCAAACCCGTTATACAGGTTGACGAAGAGTCAGAGAGTACGCCTTATTTCAAGTTTCTACTTTGGGCCTGTGGGGCTATGGTGCTGTGGAAGAATTCCTGGATGTGGCCTTTAATTTTAATAATTTTGGGAATATTTATAATAAAGACGATCGGACAGCTTTTCGGCATGTGGAATTTCCTCGGGAATCATATTTGCGAGGCTTTGAGCAATATCAAGTCTTGGTGCAGTATAAGGTATAGTATTCACCCCTACTCTTTCATGATGTTATGTGGAGGGTATTTTGGAAGGAATGAACCTGGGTCTTGAAGAGACCCATGTTGTGGGAAGGAGAAAACCTAGAGGCTGGCGAATCATTCCACAGCCAAACAGTTGATCACAAGAACCAGTTATAAAAGTAACCCTTTCTTATGTAACAAAATATCAACCATGTACAAGTGATGCATGCATTTTGGCGTGTTTCCTGATAGTATGTGCATGTGATAAGGGATCAATGGTGCTAGTTCCTTGGAGCATCTTCCAGTTAAATCTTGTAAGCACTTATTTAAGTCAAGTCAATTATTAATTTATATTATTTTGTTTAGGTACTCGGCGTTGGTGCCTGCTCACATGCAAGGCATTATCAAATTACTGAGCAAGTTTAATAAAACGTTGCATGACACGGCCAAGGATTCTATTGATTCTGTATCGTCCATTGTTGTTATTTTAGGACTTATAATGTTTCTGACGTGCTCGCCTATCTTCATGGGAGTTCAGGTAAGACATTACCTTTTACACTTTTACGTTAATTCGCTGTTTCACAAAGTTTCCTATGTCATGGTCCGCAATACATTAAAGTTTGCGCTAAGATCGCCACTGTATGTTTAAAAAAAAAAAATTACAATAACTCCACTGGAAAAAAATAAATTCCCTCGTGGTCTATGTCATTTTTGGGGATGCTGTGTGGTGAGTCTTTTTAAGAAGAGGAAGTGGAGGAAAAGAGGAGGAAAAAAACAAGGGTGTTTAAGAAATCTATGTATAACACAGAGGCCGGCAAATCGTTCCACATCTGAGCTGTTGAACTCAAAACAAATCGTAGAAGCAACCTGTTCTCGTATGACAAATGTTAATCATGTACAAATGTTGAGCGCGCATTTGGCGTATGTCGTGACAATGCACTGGTGCCAAAGGGATCAACGACATACAATTGAAATACCGGTAGAACAAGGGCAGCAATCCCACTTGAAGCCTTTGCTCTAAAAATTGCAATCCGTTTGCTAAGATAGGTAATCCATCAAACGGACCGTCCATTTCTGCATAGAGTTAATACGGTTTTCTTTAAGTACCTTGGGGTACGATTACGTACGATTAGTACGATTTATACAGAGTCAGCAGTTGTTTACTATGGTTGTTGATATAGTATAGGCTTGTCGAAAGATTAGTGCTTTGAGGTACGAGGGTTAACACCTCAGGCTAATTTATTCGCTTTTCGGAACAACTCATATAGTTCTCATTGAAATCATTGTGTCTTCCTTACTTTCATGGTTAGAAATGTGATCTAAATGGCGTAAGAAACAGAAAACACCACGCTTTATATTGAAATCTAAAACTAATCTAAACCACAAAATAATTAAAATGTA
Organism: Limnephilus auricula; assembly: GCA_951813805.1. NCBI lineage: Eukaryota > Metazoa > Arthropoda > Insecta > Trichoptera > Limnephilidae > Limnephilus > Limnephilus auricula. The sequence continues at coordinate 16,630,536 of OX638404.1, forward strand.
CACCTTTATGAAACCAAAGTTTAGATTGACTTTCGCTAATATTATCTTCATTAATTAAAATATTGCAGTTTATAGTTTTCAGATGCATTCAGAAATATTCCATTTATTTGGATTTTATTACAAAGCGAAACTAATTTGACCTTCTGACAAAATAGGCTCGATGCTAAAAAATCTTTCCCATTCATGGATGTGTTTGGTCATTCTAGATATATTCTGAGGGAATAACTGTTGTGCAACTAACTGGAAGCTTGATCAATCGCACTGTTGTTAACAACCCCGAACTGAGGCAGCTCCTACCCCCTGGCCTGGATGACACTATTGATTCTCTACTCGACAATGCCTACTTGTATGGAAGAGAAGGATTATCCAAAACGGTAATTAATTTCACAATTAAATATGAATACAAAGAAAGTTTGTAAAAAATATCACTGCTTCAGAAATGCAGCAGTAAGAGTTATATCGCTGGTTTCAGAGATTGCAGACTCAATTATTAACATTTTTTAAAAGTTTCTTAACCTTTTAAAAATTTTACATTTCTCACCTTTCTTACGAACTCAATTTTTATAACATTTATTTTGTGATATATTACAAAAATTACATGAAAATAATGTAGATAAAACGATCTTCCTAATAATCACCCAAATCTATGCTTTCCACAATGGATTTATATCAAAAACAAAGAAAAAATTTAGACTTCGACTACGACTCCGTTCATATTATTACACAGTAGCCATTTTGTCGGACATCTTTGATGCCTGCCACATCATCGAGAATTAATTTGAATTATTCGGAGAGGCCAGACGCTATGCAGTATTTCGTTACGTCAAGAACGAGAATGGCCCAAGCGATTCTGACCTTGTTCTTCATACTATTTCTTTATACATAAGGGACAAAATCGCTTCCAAAATCGATGGCCTGGAGTACGTATGGCCAATGACAGGTTAAAGCATTAAACAACTATTGCCCTCTGTGGAGTAAAAACTCTAAAGCACTTAGCTAAAACCTGTTGTCGGTTATATAATGATGATTATGATAATTAATTACTATATGATCAAACAGATTTCTCTCCCTCTCTAAGTCAGTAATGAAGTGCATTGTTATTATTTGTTTCAAATATGCTGACAGTTAGTGTTTTGCTAATATTAGTTTTTTAAAACCCTTCGTTTATAAATACAATAGGATTCTTCGAATCCGTCTTTTTCTAATTAGCAAACGTAACGAGCAGCTCCTACTGAAACTCAGGAGAACCGAGCCGGTGTTTTAACTGTGTAGATTTAAAAATTGCAAAGTCATCATGTAAACGTAATTTGTAAAAAGAAACCCAGAATAATTTAAACAGAGTGTTTTACTAATTGTAACCTGATTAAATTAAACAGCACCTTTGATGGAATGTTTTATGATGATGAAAAGAGTACATATTATTTCACTCCAACTGTCTTGAATTTATTTTGCATATGTACAATTTCTGTTGCTTTCTGTCTGTAGATAAAGGGAGTGCTGCAGGACAGTGACGAGGAGAAGAGTGCCAAGATAGAGAAGCAGCTACTGGAGCTGTGGGACCGGGTTTACCAGGCCTGGCTGTCCAACAACGATGTGGGACCGCAGGTTAATGCTGCAGCCATTGAGCAGTCCTGGAGAACTTTTGTAGATGATATTACCAAGACTCCAGGTAATAAAGACTATCTTTGTACATGCATAGTATAACAAATGATTGGCTTTATAATATACTAGCTGAAGTGTCCTGCGTTGCCCGGGCTTTATGAAGAGTTTTTCAAAATCAGATGTAGACATCACACCGCCCGCCTGCTATCCGCCACATATAAAATATTATTATCTTTTGGATATTAATAATTGTGGGATTTTTCATTAGTTTGATCATTTTTTTATCTTACTTCTAGACTATTGCTGTTGGTTCAAAACATAAACAACAAAAAGTTGTAGTTAAAGGATAATATAATATTATACAGTGAAACCCTCTTAAGAAGTTTTCCAAGGGACTGGAAAAAAAAAACTTCTTAGGCGGGAATACATTATAGATGGGAAAAATTGGGCCATTTGGTCTTCAAGGGACCGAAAAAACCAAACTTCTTAAGCAGGAAAACATCTTAAGCGAGAACTTCTTAAGAGGGTTTCACTGTATATGTCAAAATACCCCAAAGCTGCTCTTTTAATGCATATTAATTTTAATTATAATATGTTTTGTATACTTTAGGAATATTCAACACGAGCGGTCTAGTAGATTTCGCCAAACAGAATGTTGGCACATTGATGGCCCTTCTGGACTCACTGTGGTCTCTCTTCAAGGGTAATATCACTCTGGTGTTGGGGTCCCTTACTTCAGTCACTTCTGTGCTCCTTGGAGGTAGCTCGGCCGTACTGAATTTCATTCTTGGCATGGTGAGTTATCATACAATTTTTATTTTCTAAACGTAACTTAGAAACTTAGTTATTAACTACATATATTATATATGTTGCATTATTTAGACAAAATAATGATCTTACACCAGAATTTACTGTGACAAATATCTAATTATTAATTAGGGAGAAGGTTTTATTTTCATTTCAAAAATAAAACTGTTTTCATTATTATTGTATTTTCAGTTATGAAAACTCAGTCTTTTCCATATGCCTGATGTTTGTTTATATTTATTATTGTTAAACATACATTTATTAATTACATTGATCATCCAATTGATTAGTCAGACATCTCCAAATATTAAGTTTTGAGATAATGAGGAAAGCAAAACATCAACATTTTGTGTAATTCACTACAAGTTTTTGTGCATTATAATTGACTAGCTGGTACCCGGCATGCGTTGCTATGCCATTTAATAAAGAAATTGTTTCTCCCTGCGCGTCCTTTCCCATTCGTCCCGTTCACCTTCCTCCGCCCCTTCCTCTCCCGCGTCCCCTTCCCCTCTCGCGTTCCCATTCCTCCTCCTCCACCTTCCCTCTCCTCACTCTACTCCCCCTCCTTCCCCCGTCCCGCGAACCCCCCTCCCGAGTTCCCCTCCCCTTAAGGGAGAATAGTTTATATGGGAAAATGAAATTGTTGTTTTTACTATCTTCCTCGCAATTTTTCCGTATTTTCTCACCGTTCAAACCTTCCCTGGACTGCGACAAACATTTCAAAATCCAAATCAGCAAAATCGGCCCAGCCGTTCTCGAGTTTTAGCGAGACAAATGAACAGCAATTGATTTTTATATGGATATATAGATAGATAGATTTGGTGGTGTTTATAATTAATCTGAGTATTGTACCAGATAGAGTGTACACTTTTACATATAACTGCACACTGAACTCTTTTGACGTTTGACGAATCAACTGGACGATCGACATACCTACATAATATTTTCTTGGCTTAACTTTAATATTTTATTGTAATTTAGTTTCATTTGGTAATTCGCCAAATATCTACATAGATCCGTGCATCAACAAGTTTTAAGTGCAGAGATATAAAGAGTCTTTAAAGGCAAGGCCCTGTTTAAAACTCGGTTTATCAAATTTCAGTCAATCTCCATAATCTTTACATTTATAATAAATTTGAAATAAACTACAGGTGGTACCTAGGTACCTCTGTAGTTTATTTCGAACAGGTGGTACCCAGGTACCTAGTACATATTTATCGATTTGATACTTTTTCTCCTAGAATTTAATTTGATGAATCGTCTTAATTATTTATTTTCAAGGTTGTCTTCTTCACTACGCTCTTCTACCTTCTCAACTCCAGCTCTGTCTTGTACAAGCCAATTGAAATGATATCCAACTTTTCTCCAAACAACGGTTCGAGGTTTGGCTTGGCGTTGACGGATGCCGTGAATGGAGTGTTCAAGGCTACGCTAAAGATGGCCATGTTCTATGGTTTATGGACTTGGCTCATTCACAATCTATTTGGAGCTAAGATTGTCTATCTGCCTTCGGGTGAGTTATTTATTTTTTATACCGTCATACTCACTTAAGAGGAAGACCCAAGCCAAAAATTTGTGTATTCTTAGTGTGCCGTATATCACTATGAAAATAGGTAATAGGAATAAAAATCACTTGGAAACCGGAATCTAGAAACACTCAATTTTATCGCAAAAGTGATTTTTATTTATTTTCTGAATAAATTTATAAGGAGGAAAAAAGTTAATCAATGGAAACTGCTATAATATTTATTCATTCATACATTTCTATTGAAAAAATACAATTTTTAGTTGTTTACGTTTATATTTTTTTATAAAGTAATTAACAATTTTATTTTAATTTTATTCAAGTGAAACGTTAGGAAAAGCTTCATTTTATCCAAAGTATATTCATAATACCAACCGATTCGTTAATAATTGGATAATTTGTAGAGCGCCATTTTTGTGAGGTAGAGATTAATCTAAAATAGTGATTTCACATTAAATTTCGTCTGAAGAAGTTTTCCCTCATTATTTATATCCCTATTTTTATTTTTTACATCCCTTGGAACTAACTATAAGAGAGTTTCAATGTATTAATAAATTTGTTTTGGTTGATTGGATTTTTGCAAAAGATTATTTATAAACCTCACTCGAAATGAGACAATTTAAAGTGCTCATTGACAGTTGTTTTAAATGATTTCCAAAAAGTTATAATTAAAATAATGAATGTTGCAGGTGGGCAGCTAATCATAGGTGTATTATAAATGCACTGAAACTTTATCTTTTTAGTTTATTTCTGGAAATTCTAATGAAGAATACAATGATCTACGTATCTCAACAAATGAGAGAAACTTTAATATTATCAGTGCCTTGACTCAAATAATTGCTTAGGTTCAGGCGGGTCATTTCGTAATGCATGTTTCAAAAGTGTCAAGATTTATTTGTTAAGAATAATTTTTTAATTTTAATTAATAGGCATAAAATTTATGGTGCTCCTAATAAAGGGTCCGCCAAATAACTTTTTTTTTTTGAAAATGCTATAAAAAAAAAACTACTGAATATTTTCTCAAATTTCTTTTTTTATTTATAAGTACAATCCTTCCGGTTAATAATGGAAAATAATTTCATTCAAATGGCTGCCTCGGCTGGCCATGCAGTAGCCTACACGATCGGTCCAATTTTTAAGCTCTTTTCGGATGAAGCTCATTTTGATCTTGGCGGGTATGTAAACAAGCAAAATTGTCGTATTTGGGGCACAGAAAACCCGCACGCATACATTGAAAAGCCGGTACACCCAAAACGAGTCACTGTTTGGTGCGGATTTTGGTCCAGAGGCATAATTGGGCCATTTTTCTTTGAAAATGAGCAAGGAGTGGCCGTTACAGTCAATGGCGATCGTTATCGGGCCATGTTGAACGAATTTTTGTTCACAAAAATTGAAGAGGAGGATATTGGCAACATTTGGTTTCAACAGGACGGCGCTACTTGCCACACAGCCGAAGCTACACTCGATGTTTTGCGCCCTGTTTTTGAAGATCGCATTATCAGCCGCAGAGCTGATGTCGTTTGGCCACCTCGGAGCTGCGATTTGACACCGTTGGACTATTATTTGTGGGGTGCCCTCAAAGATAAATGTTACGCCGACAAGCCAGAGACAATTGACGCTTTAAAGGACAATATTCGTGAAGCCATTGGTGAAATACAGCTGCACACAATCGATAATGTGCTTAAAAATTGGACCGATCGTGTAGGCTACTGCATGGCCAGCCGAGGCAGCCATTTGAATGAAATTATTTTCCATTATTAACCGGAAGGATTGTACTTATAAATAAAAAAAGAAATTTGAGAAAATATTCAGTAGTTTTTTTTTTATAGCATTTTCAAAAAAAAAAAGTTATTTGGCGGACCCCGTATATCCTTTAATATGATTTACATCATTATTTTTCAAGTTCTGCATTTCCGCTGGTAAAATAAATAATGTATTCAAATGCATAATGTATTAGTTATTTTTGGTGCACCCGTTCTACAAGCTGAGATAATATATGCAATTTTAATTGAAATATTATATAGACATTTAGATAATTAGAAAGCATGGATGTCTTTAATCAATTTCACTGATATTTAAACAAGAACACAAATATCAAGTGCATTTTTGACACAAATTAAAAATGTTTCTACCTCTTAAGCTTCTTTACTTTCTTTCCATCATGAAATTTGCGACATGCAGTTATAGAGTTATATTTCAAAGTTGTAAATCACCCGGCTGGAAGTGCTCAAACAATACACCTCAAGTTGTTTCTTTTTCTTGCCAAGATGGAAACAAAACAGTAAGTAACATATTATATTTCCTCAGAACATATTCTTCATAAATGTAATATCCTTTTTATCTAGAGTAAGAATGGTCAATTATTTTTAGTTTACGTTTATTAAATTTCAAATCCAATGATTACAAATACGTCTTTTCGGCTTTTTACACTAGTTGACAAACAAAAGCCAAAAAAAAAAAAAAACAAACAACTGCACTCAGGTCAGACGTTCTAATTTTAAAAACTATTTAATTAAGATTTAGAATTAGTACCTACCCCGACGACCTTTTGGAAGGTAGGTACCCTTTTTCCCGATACTTCATACTGCAAAAAATAATATACATACATACAAATGTAATTCTTGAAGTTTACAAAGTTTGTTAATCCATTGTATTTTGTTTCAGGATGTACATTTCCACGTGCAGGACTATTTTTATAACTCTATCATCAGTTTATCGATTCTTGACTGTGGAACTGTTGAGTTGCATTTTGAATGTGTTCCAACAAAAAATCATGCAAATTTAAAACAACTTCATATTGTTAACTGCTTTCGGTTGGACTTGCCCATCACAAATGGTGATTCATTGCAACATATACCGAGCAACGTATCTTTTGAGAACATCAGCATTATTCATAATATCCCTGGACGTGCATTTAGTGATTATAAGGATGAACATTGCTGTATTGGACATCAAGAACAAGTTGATAGAATATTATTTAAAAATGTCACCATCGAACAGATTGATCACAATGCATTTTACAATTTGCACGGAATAAAAGAATTAATTTTTGACAACATTGCAGTAAGAACAATCAAAGAGAAAGCTTTTAATAACATAGTTATGGACGTCGATGGTGTATTTGTAATGAATAATTCAAATATTTATATTCTTTCTTCAAATGCTGTCAATGTCAACAGTCCCAAATTCATTTTTAGTCAGAACGAAGTGAATCAATTGCACTCAAATGGATTAAACATTACAGCGGAACAAGTCATCATTCAAAGAAACAACTTTAGTTTAATAAAACCAGAAGCTTTTGGTATCGTGAGCAACTGCGTGGAGATTACTTACAATGATTTTGACCTTATTAAAACAAGCGCTTTCATGAACATCAAAACTGATTGTCGGAACAAACTTTCCCAATATACATTCTCTTACAACAAGGTGAGAAATGTGGAGATTGGATCGCTTTATTTTGATAGAAGCACGTTTGAATCATCCGACAAACAGATGGACATACAACACAATATGGTCAACTGTGTTTGCAGCAGACTGGCTTGGCTGTACTTCTATCCTTATTTGGGAGATGCATTCAACATTGTCACTGAACTGAATGACAAACTGCTTTCTCCCGATAATAACAATACTTGTCTGGACTCCCCCTGCTATCTGCCGCTAAGCATTATCAAAATCGTGATTGTCAATAATATGTGTCATCTCGCTGCCGAGGCCAGAATGATGTGCTATCTTTATTACGACAAAACAATCCGAAATATTTCAGCTCAAGAGTTGGAATTGAATTCCCACTATAAAAAGCAAACAGGGTTGAGTAATCTGGAAAATTATGATCTCAATTTGGGTGGATTGGAGTTAAATGTCACCGAGCCGGCCCCAGCTTTTTATGTAATAAAGCCACGGACAGCGTCCAGACAGAATTTAACAAGCAGAGAGGAGTTGCCTGCACGTGATGGCTTAAATGAATCGAGGAACACGCAAGGAAAGTTGGAAAATATAGCTTTACAAGATTCAAGTATGAATAAAAGCAATGTTTCATCCCAGCAACAAGATATTATTGATGGCCGAATCATGGGCTTAGTATCATATATGAGAACTCTTAATATTTCCAATGCTACTATTGACAAAATACTCAACAAGGATAATAATTCTACACTAGCTTCACAGAGGGAGCCACCGGCCTCCAGCGAAGGAGTTAACTTCCAATCCATCTCCAAATGCTTCGACAAAGAGTCATGTTCAAGATATGTTCAAGAAAATAAGCAGAGGGCTCTCGATTTCTATAAATATTTATATTCACAATTACGTCCTGTGAAATATAATCCACAAGGACAAACGTAAAAATAAATTAACAATTTAAAAAATAAATTTGTTGTCGAACTTGACTATACCGAGTGCGTGACTATGAAGAGTTTTTTTTTTAAATGAAACAAATTACTTTTGTGTAAACCACTATAATCAATGTTATAATATCTACATGTTTCAAAACCGATGGTTTCTTCATCAGGATAATAACATGAATTAATTGTTATTATTATTATTACTAATTATTATTATCATCGGTTTTGAAACATGTAGATAGTATAATAATGATTATAGTGGTTTACACAAAAGTAATTTGTTTCATTTAAATAAAATGATGCCACAAAGTGAACTTGCAAAGATTGAAGAAATAGTTTTTTGTTGTTGTTTATTTATGCATAATATCTATCTACTGCATTTTACTGTTAAAACCAGTGCCCTTTACAGATATAACAAATAAATGCACAAATACAAGCATAAAATAAACATAAATAGTCATAAAACTGAAACTCAACTTTTATAACCGAATTACAATACAAAACTAAATACAAATGCATTGTGAACTACTAGGTATAAGAAATTTAGATGACGAAATAAATAATTGATCTCAACTTTCTTATCAGTTCTCTGATTTAATTATTTGTTGTTAATTAAAGAAATTATTAAATACGATTAAGATTATTTTTGATTGATTTTTGTATAACCACTGGAGCGACAGAGCAATTTAAACCTTTTTTCTCTGATTGCTAAAGGAAATTTTTCTGCCCACATTAAAAAAATCATACCTGTGAATTTGAATATGGAGACATACAAACTGATTATAGTTCTATACAGCCAATGAATTCGCCTGAATTTTGACTATTATTACATATTTGTAGGATTTATTAAAAGATTATTATAAAATCGTTGACTTTAAAACATTTTAAAGAATCTAGAGAATATTTGCCACATTGTGGCAGCAAAGCAATCCGAGGCTTTGGAAATAGTGCCACAATGTGGCAAAAAGCGTTGGAGTGGTTAACTAGATAAAAGCAAACCACGTTAAAAGAGTTTTTCAAGGGACTAGTCAATTAATTAATGAATTAATTACCTAGTCCCTTGAAATTAATTTATCCCAATTAGTCCCAATTAATTCATTAATTGGGATAAATTAATTAATTGATTGGAAAAACTTCTTAAGTCGGTCCTAATTTTCTCATAATATTCTACTAAACAAATACAATTAATTATCATACGTTCATCACAAATAATAGAAACAAGGGAGATATAGCTACAACATCTTTCACCCATACTTATTGCAAATCACATCTACGCACAGCGGCACCTCGCCTTTGTTTCTTTCTACAAACCAAACACATAACTTTCATTGGCTCCGCTGCTCTGTGTGCAGTTTGGTCATAGCTCAGTGACAGTTCCATGCTGTATCTCTCTTCATTTCTATTATCTATGGTTTACGTATACAGGACGTAACAGCATGTACCCGAAAGATTTTAACCAGCGATTCCTGAGCATATTTTAATTAATTAAAAACAATTTTTTTTTCTCCATCATACGTTGTCACTGTAATTAGTGAATAATTGTTGTAATATAATAATTAATCAATAATAATATTGTTGGGTACAATATTCCAGGGCGGTAGCAGATGATTCAGAACGTGTATCACATGGTTTATCGCAACGTGTTGCATTGTGATCAGTGGCAACGTAAGATAGAAACACATATTTTTTGTTTTTAATTTAAAAAAAAATTCATTGATCAGTGAAAAAGTTCAACAGAGGTTTAGGCGTTACCTGTATAGGAGAGAATATACATGCTATCCATTCCTGTAACCATCCTTTTTTTAAAGAGGGTATTTACCAGAGAATACCGGAAATTAGTCCCTTTCAAATCAAATTCTAGACGTATTGACTCTTTTTTACAAAAAAACATAAATTGATTTTGAAAGATTGTTATTTTGTCTCTTTAACACACTTTATACCGTTATACCGTTGGTCGTTGGCAGATTTGTTCAAATGAAATATTGTATTATACAACACAAATTTCAAATCATAATACAACAAAATAAATCAATATATAATCTAGTAAACACATTTTTCAGAATTTTAATTTTAGTTAAATTAAAATCATTAAAAAATAAATACATGTTTTGTGACGAAAATACCTCAGTTTTTCTATTTATTTAATGTCTTACAAACTAAAATATTTCAGATTTTTTTTACACACTTATTTTGTTTAGACATTATTGAAAAATCATAAATACTTATGATCAAAAAATACTTACAAGAAGTACACAATATTTAATAATTTATCATCGTGCTTTTTGAGCATTTTTTTGCTTACTTGAATGTAGGTATATATTAAAGCAAGTTTTGAATGAAATAAATCGATATTACAATATTAATTTAAAAAAATTGATACAGTGAATAATCGATCTTTCTCATCGGGACCTCCCTGTACAGTTGCAAGCATTTTTAAACTTTTATTCTCAGCCGCTTGTCAATGGATCTTAACAGGAATGCTCGATTTCAACAACTTAGGGGCCCACCGAAAAATATTTTTAAGTAAATAAGTTAATCTTTGGAAATACACTCAATCCCCTATGTTGAAAGAGGTTAACTTATAGATCCCTAATAAGTATACTCGTGGGAGATCCCATGCAATTTTTTAAGCTCCGAAAGTGAGGACTCTGCCTATCAGAAACCACCAATAACAGAGCAACTCATCTGCTTATTGATTCTGCATTGACCATCTACATTTTTAACATCACTTACAGACAATTCAACCACTATTTTTTAACACATGTCACAAAATAGTAAAACCGCCCCCTTACCTTTTCAATTTGTAAAACATCATTTATAAACGTCTCCGTGATGTGTTGGTGACGTTGGTGTATAACCATTTTAGAGAGAACATGAAAAATCATTTTTTTATTGCTTACAAAAGGATACATAAATTACAAACATATATTTTTTTACAGTGATTAATTACATAATATATGTATTTGATGTACCTCCATAAATAAGCAGGGCTTGTGTGTATGGGGGGGTGTTATTACATTGTTTTCTTTTGACATGATTCAGTTCAAGTTTTCAGTATAATTTTTAAGGTGAGTTTTATATTCTGTTATGTTAGTATTAATCTTTCTAATGTTTTCTTTTAATGCATTAAAAAATTTTACTCCGAGATATTTATGATTTAACTGTCCTATTGTTTTTCAACATTTTGGAGTAGGAAGTATTGAAGTTTGTCTAAGATTTCTGTTATTTTTAAATGGTGCAGACAATAAATAAATAAATAAAATGACTGATACGTTTCTTACTCGAAACATTCTGGTTAAAATTATTTGCGTATGTGCTATTACACTCTGTATAGTTTGTATGGATATTCAGCTGTGCCTATTGTTTATTAAATACTAATTATTTAGTAGTATGTCACCACATGTAATCCTCTCTGACTATCTTGATTACGAGCAGCTCTTGCGGCGATCCTGGCTGCCGTGCCGTTCCTGGGCACCTATCTGGCCTGCGTGCCCGCAGTACTAGATCTGTGGCTCGCCCAGGGTCAGCCGGTGCTGGCCATCCTGCTGGCCGTGTGCCAGTTCGCGCCCGCCTCCTATGTCGACACCATCATCTACAAGGAGATTAAGAAGTAACACATTTTGATTTTAGATGCATTCTGACAATTTAGTATACATTAGGGTGAAGTGAAATAAATAAATTGTAATAATTTTACTACTAATAGTGCAACAAAAGGTGCCAAAGATGACTTATTATTATTGACCATCATTCGACAATCCATTTTACCATTTTAAATTTTTAGCAAACTTTACTTTTGTGTGCAGTGTCTGTTATTTCATCATTTATTCAGAGCCAATTGGTGCTAAAAATATGATCACATGGTTTGCATCCAGCTCATCGAAATGATACCCAGATTTTATGTTAGGGAAAGTCTATAAATTTGGATGTCTGTGCTCTGAGACTATTTTACATAATCTTGTTGTGATAGAATGAATTTTGTTTTTTTAAATCTAGAAGTATTTAGGCTTTTTTACCACAATAATAATAATAATAAAAATTTAGGCATATTAGATTTGTCAAAGAATTTGTATATAAAAATGCAAAAATCAGTCATTTTAACTACATGTAGGATTACGACAGATTTTTAAAATGTTTATATTGAGGGATCAGTAGGATTTATCGGTCAAATTAGGAGTTCCACCGAGCCGAACCCTCTGATATGAAATATCTGGAGTCGGTGAATTATTTTCCCATTTAATAGTCTGGTAGGTTAACATGTTGTTCTTGTATTGTTTTGTATTAATTATAATAATAATAATATTTGGCTAACTTATATAGCGCCGTTTTTGTGAAAAATCACCTCAAGGGCACTGTACAAATAAACTAAGATTTATAATTATATATACTTATATAATACACTTGCATAGCGTAGATTTACTAGAAGATCGTTTTTGTGGAAAAGTGTGTGAAAGGGTTTAGTTCCTCCTATGGGGAAAATTAAACCCGGACCTAAAAGTCTGGTGCGTAATTGAATATTTTTGAATAACTTGCATAGCGTGGATTTACTAGATGATCATTTGTGGAAAAGCGTGTGAAAGGGTTAAGTTTTTCCTGTGGGGAAAATTTTACCCGAACATAAAGTCTAGTGAAGAAAAAAAAAAATTGAATAATTTGTAGAGCGCCGTTTTTGTGAGAAATCACCTCAAGGGCGCTGAATCCAGAATGATTTTTTTACATCCCTTTACCTTATCGTTTATTTAAACATACCAATATCACAATACATAGGAAGGTATATGTAGATATTTCTCAGATTATTTTTATAGCTTATTATTTACTGCAAGTGGTGTTGACCTTCAGTTTGCAAATAATTAGCTTACAATGTCTCAGCTAATGATTTATTAATGTGCCTGCTTTGTTGTTTTTATTGGACAATTTTATATCTTGACTTTTGTGACATACATTGTTATTATTTTTATTAAAGAGAAAACACAGATAGTTTAAAAAATCACCCGTAAAAAAGTAAGTTTTTTTTTACTATAATATTTATTATATTTTTACTATCTATTTTCAAATATCTTTTAAAACATTTTTTTTTTGTTTGACTGAGAATTGAACCTTCCTACCCAGGAAATGGAGTCAACCACCCTCCCGACTGAGCCATATGCCGAATTAATAAGACTGACATTTATTTACGGCCTCTGTTCCCAATCCTACTCATTGATGGCTAAGCCAAAATTTTGGCTCAACACTGCTCATATGCACAACTATGCTCTTCCTAACACACATGCCTTAAGCATCGCTTAACCTAAGGAAGCCGGACTAGTGGATTGAGCTCGTCTCGGCCGTCTCAGTAAAGGACTAGTTCTAAAAAGTGTCAACAGAGTGGAAAAAATACCAAGATAACACTTTATTTTCAATATATTTTATACGTTTATAAAATATAAAATGTCCGTTTATGAATAACAATATTTAAAAGAAATTATGTGTATTAATAATAAATACAACAATTAACTCTATAATATTAATTCAACATTGAAAATTTTTATTTTGATGTCATTTTGTTGTCTATGAAAGCGGGCGAGGCCACTTAAGATTATCAACGATAAGATGTTTGGGAACAACATGAATCGAGCGTTATCCTACAAAATGCTCAGCTGATCACGGCCTAAGATTGGTCGATCGAAAAGTTAGGAACAGCGGCCGTTAAAGTCAAATAATATTATCTACAAAAAATATAGCAATTATTCGGTTTAGAATAAAACAACATTATCTTTAAAAAAAACATGCCAATATTAATTATTATGGGTAGGTAGTGTTATTTGAGTTTAAACCGTCAAATTGTTTGTATGTTTTTAGATAATATTATTTGACTTTAAGACCTACAATTATTTGTATGTTTTTTGTAGATAATAAGATAACGTCATTTGACTTTAAGCCCTCGATTTGGAATCTACAAATATATCATTTAGCCACTGGAGCGACAGAGCAATTAAAATATTTTTTCTCAGATTGCTAAAGGAAATTTTTCCGCCCCCATTAAAAAAATCATACCTCCGAATTTGAATTTGAAATATCCTATTAGTGACATTGACATCAACATTTTTTTAATTCACTGTAAGTTATTCTGCATTATAACTGCTTTGGTGGTGTTTATGAGTAATCTGAATTTTTATACTAATATATTGGATATTAATATACTGGACCGTTACGCCTCCCGGTGTTATTTTATAGCATATTTAATATGTAAAACATAGATGTGTGTAAATAATATTTGATTTATGGTGAACATTCGAATATTGCTTTCCTCATTATCTCACAACTTAATATTTGGAGATGTCTGACTATCAACTTAACAATCTATATACCGCATATATATATATTTTGACCGGTCAGTGGCTAAGTTAGCATCGCGTTTGGGTCCCAGCCAGGCAACGTGCGTTCAATTCCTCGGCTATTCAAGTCCTCCATCACGACACAAGCAACACTTTCCTCTTACTGTGGTGGTAGTAGGAGACTTTCAAATATTGTCAGGTTATTCGTAACTAGGAAATATTTGTCTTTCTTTAAAAAAAAATAAATATTAAAAAAAAAAAAAAAATATGTTTTCCTACAGATGACTTTTACTGTTTGCAGTCCTTTAGAAAATCATTGTATTTTTGTAATTATTTTATACTATTTCAGTGGCGGCCACCCATATTTGACAGGGCTGGCAATCGCGGGGGGCATATTTTGCCTCGGGGTGGAGGGAGCCATCTTCGGGCCACTGCTGCTGTGCTGCCTGCTGGTGGCCCTCAACCTGTCCTCCACTCTCTTTACCGAGACCCCGTCCGAGGAGAGGGCCACCGCGTCCGCGTTGCAAGCGCAGCTGGGGTAAAACTGAAAACACAAAAAATTTTATGGATGATTGAGAAAATACTTTTTAACAGTTTTGTAATATATCTGAGTTCAAACTGTACTGGTTTTTAGTTTTTTGATTTTTATTCTTTTAATGAGATAAATTATATGTATATGTACTTCATTACCAGATTCAAATTTGGGATTATGGCAAATTAATTTCATTGCAAATATTTTTTATAACTACATGTATGGTCTTTCAATAAGGACGCTCGATTTTAAAATGTAAATAAAACAAGTTGTGTGTGAGATATCCACTCAATTTTTGTATTATTTGAAAGTATATTTTATGGCAATAAGTGTGGAATATAACGTCTTTCAAATATCCACCATGGCTTAGCTTGGTGGCACGTATTCGGGAGGTCCTATTTTCAATGACTTTGTTGTATAAATCTGGCTGAATTTGCTGGATGGCGTTTGTTATGGTGACTTTGAGGGCATCAATTGTTTCCGGTTTATTAGCATGACCTGCGAGTTAAGATAGACCCAAAGGAAGAAGTATAAAGGCGTTAAATAGCACAATCTCGGTTGTCGACAATCACAGTTAAGATCTCTTTGGAGCTTCATCGACAGTCATCCAGAGGAAGACCAAAGAACTCCTGGATGACTCAATGCTCCAACATTCTACATAGAAACGGCCTCGATGAAAGCGATACCCAGAACCAAAGAAACTACAACCTGAGAACGAGAAGAGCCGACCCCAACAGCCTATCTAGGCAATGAGTTGGGACAGTGCAAGGAAGAAGAATCTCGGTGGCCGTCGCCGTTCATGTCGTATTAAGTTCACGTTGTGTTAAGTTCACGTTGTGTTAAGTTCACGTTGTGTTAAGTTCACGTCGTGTTAAGTTCATGTTGTGTTAAGTTCACGTCGTGTTAAGTTCACGTCATGTTAAATTCACGTTCTGTTAAGTTCACGTCGTGTTGAGTTCACGTCGTTTTAAGTTCACGTAGTGTTAAGTTCACATCGTCGCCACGATAACCATATCTTTTTTGATCAAATGTCAAATTTGATGATTTGCATAATATGTTGTTCAATGCTGTAACCTTCCATGGTGATTTGCCGTACACAACTAAACAAATGACATCAAATTTGATAAATGTCACTTTAACAATATCGCTGCTATAACCTAACAAAGTTCGAGCCTCCCTATTGAACGACCCTATACAATAAAACCCTCTTGGTGAGAGTACTTATTTTCACTCCAAATGTGAATACTGGTATTACGCATTTATTAAATACACGTGTTGGGAGGTGTTGATGCATTTTTTTATTTTTGAGGATATTGTGGCTAAGTTTGTTAAATGCGGCATATTATACTATTCTTCTTCTCCTCATTCTTTGGTAGCTTCATAATATTGTTTAACACTTCTTTTATTAAATATTATTATATATTGTGGTGTAAGCATGTTCAATGTTTTGTTTTGTTTTTTTAATGGTGTTGATTGAATATTAATATTTCTAAATTGCATGGAATTTGAATCTTATAAGATAACTTTATGCATGTTTTTTTGCTTCCAGACTGCGACATTTCACCTGAAGTTACAACTCTGCTGAATTGAATTAATTTCCATGATGAATTTATGAAAAATTTGAAAAGCTTTTTATTGAAAGAGATTTAGAAAATTGCTATTGCATAATTTATTGAGTCAGTACGACTGGCAGCTTAAAAAGATGTTAATTATTATTAGAGATTATTTTATATAAAGGTGATTTTTTTAACCCACAATAAGTAGTTTTGTTGTGACAATATAAAAAAGATAAAAATACAACTAAAATGAAAGTGAGAAATAGATTAAAATAATAAAAGCGTTAAGGGAATAACACCAATATTTTCCAAACAACAATTTAATGTTTTAGAAATCCTTGATGGTTAGGTAAAATTAATTCTTATTACGCATGCTTCAAGTTTACTTATATATTTTTTAAGTTTACTTTTATCTCTTATCATGCCAAATATTTTTTTTATATTTTGAAAGCATACTATGACAAATACTATTTAATAATCTTATTGTTATATTACATATCTTTTGACTATTTTATATCTTCCTAATACGCACACTGAGATTATAGTGATATTGTATGTATAGTGATAAAAATACAGCCTAGCTGTGATTGGAACTTCATTTCTTTGACCACCAATGATATTTTAATTTAAAATATGTAAAACGAGAGTGACGTGAATTGAAGAACAAAATGCTGTGCACACATCTCCCCTGAAATCACCACTGTCCGCGAAGCCTTTATCAATAATTATAGATTGTTTTAATTAATTATAATTAATCCATCTTGTACCTTGGCAATTTTGTATAGGTCTCCAATCTATTTTACTTTTAGCCCGTCCTTTTATCGCAAAAAAAGTGATAATTGAATCATTGCCGAATTTGCAAATTTTTAGCAGAACTGTTGCTTTTTACTAGAAGATTAAGACAGCACATCACATTATTAATTATAAGCAGCGAAAACTTTGTATGGTGAGCTTTCACGTCATGAAATTCGCACCGCTTTTTCTGTCCTGATTCCAAACTGTTTTCGGTTTTTAATTGTTAATTTCCATCATGAAATTGAAAATTTCCACCGTAAAAATAAAACAAGACCCCTTATTTTTCAAATGTACAAAGAGAAAAAAATATGTTGAAACTTGGGCAAAGCCAGTTGGTGAACCTACGACACTATAAAATAATATTATATTTTTACATACATATGTCCCAATTTAATTTACTCAGAGAATGTTACCAGGTTTTTTTTATATGTATACGCATTGGATAAATTCTGAGTTCAATCTTAATATGTATTATGTCAATTAATTTGATGAAACCAAACTCGAACTCACTAATCCTATACTAACGAAATTTAATGCTAATAATATTGTCTATGGCTGTAGCTTATTTTTACTTATACATATATTTTTATAATAGAAATTGGGTAATTTATGCTATGCTCTGAAAGAATCTTTGGTTTACATTTATTTGCTGATAATAAAATGATATGCATGCAACATTTATATTGATTCACCATTATGCATTTAAATTTATTTTATCGAATAATGTTTGGTAGTAATAAATTGTACCCTTCTTTCTCGATTGCAGTTTTTGTGCCAATTTATAATAAAAACAATGTACTGTCAATTAATTTTATTCCGTGGTTAAGTTTTTCATTTAATTATGACCCTTTTCACAATTTACGTAATCTTTTATTTGTTTAATGGTCGGGATATGTATTGATTTATTATGTAATCATAAAAAGTTTTTGAATTTATTATACTTCTGCATTTTTGATTATAATTTAAAAATATAATTTATTAGTTTTGCGCTGAATATAAATATACAATTTTATTGTTATGTACTCTCATTTACCAGTGTCAAATTCCTAGTCAATGTAAAATGTGTTTCTTATGTAAAAGGAAATATAACTTTATTTCATATTAGGGTGATGCACCACATAAAGAAATAATTGAGTATATTTTTATTAATATTTTAATAAGCCCCAAAAAAATAAAGTATCAGGCCTTTAAAAACTGTTTTAAAGCTCAAAATCTCCTGCTTACTAACCCCTTTTCGGTTATGGTTTTATTGTATAATGTGGAAAATTAAATTCTTTAGAAAATGATTGTAAAACATTAAAATATTTCTGCCTGGACTTGGCGATATTTTTTTATATCGATCTAAGATCGATATAAAAAATGATCAAAGTAGGCCACTGGTGTTAAACGGGAATTTAAACCTTATCGCCATCTGCAAAAGGAGTGTCATTGTTAACAGCCTGATACCGAATATTACACGACGTGGTGCATCGCTTGATTGAAAAGAGTGAAGTACAGCTAGTATAGGATATACAGTATACAATTATTATGTTTATCCACTGGAGCGACAGAGCAATTAATATATTTTTTCTCAGATTGCTAAAGGAAAATTTTCCGCCCACATTAAAAAAATCATACCGCCGAATTTGAATATGGAAACATACAAACTGATGTAGCCAATGAATTCCCCTATCTTTGGTCTATTATCACATATTTGTAGGATTTATAAAAAAAATATAATTAAATTTTTAACCTTAAAACATTTTAAACAATCTAGAGAATATTCTTTTGTTATATTTTGAATGTACAATATATTATATAGTCATTTTATTAAAAAATTTTTTTTTGAAGATTTGCCACATTTTGGCAGCAAAGCAATCCGAGGTTTTGGAAATAGTGCCATAATGTGGCAAAAAGCGCTCAAGTGGATATAATAATGTTATATACTTGGATTTTTTTTACACAGTTTATATGTTGTTTTGTTATGGTATATGTATTTTTTACGAATGGAACTCTGTGATCTTTGTGTTGTGAGTTACGTACCTGCTGTAAATTATTTGACATTTAATTTAATGTTTAGATGTTATTACCAAATGATACCTCAACAGCTGAGGTCGGCTGATGTTGTACCTAATACAAAAGTAATTCTGTATGAGATGATTAAGATTCCTGTGGCTTCAATATATTACATATTGTACTTCAAAAAGTAATACATATTTAGATGAAAGAAGAAGACAAAAAATTAAAGCTGAATAATGTTTGAATGTACCAAGAGGACAAAGGGATAATTAAATATGTTTTATGTTTGTATCACTGGAGCGACAGAGCAATAAAAATATTTTTTCTCGGATTGCTAAAGGAAATTTTTCAGTCCACATTAAAAAAATCATACCTCCGAATTTGAATATGGAGACATGCAAACTGATTACAGTTCTATGTAGCCAATAAATTCCCCTATCTTTTTGTCTATTATCACATATTTGTAGGATTTATATAAAAAAAAAATTTAATCTTTAACCTTAAAACATTTTAAAGAATCTAGAGAATATTTATTTTGTTATATTTTGAATGTACCTACAATATATTTATTATATAATCTTTTAATAAAATTTTTTTTTTTGAAAATTTGCCACATTTTGGCAACAAAGCAATCCGAGGTTTTGGAGATAGTGCCATAATGTGGCAAAAAGCGCTCGAGTGGTTAAGAGTTATCATTTGTTATTTTTTGTTATATTTAAAAAATAATTATGCTTGCACTAAACAAATGCTTTTATTTTTACTCTTTTATTTATAAAAAAAATCTTTTAATGTATAAATACAAAAATACACACATATTAATGAAATAAATTGTTTTACTTTTATAATATGGTAACGATGTGACAAAGTTTCATAGTTTTTCCAAATGGTAATTTATTTTCATTCAACTTGTTTTACTTCCAAATGTTTGGCGAAATGATTTGGATCGTAGATCTTTAGTTGAAGGTTCTTTAGTTTGGCGAGGTTCTTTCTGGTGATGACGTAGAGCTTTAATCTCTTTTCCTTATCGGACATGATGAAGCCGTTTTCCGAGAGGAAGCCGACTTCGTGTTCAATCTGCAGCCACACAAAGAGCCCCACTCCGTCAGTTCTGACTATCACATCATACACTGGACCCTCTCCGCTGACATTGAGGATTTCATACTGTAAACAAATTTATTTATTATGTATTTTATCTTTAACAAGCTATCAAATCATTAAGTTTAACCCCTCAGATTAAACTTGTCTCTCCCTTGCTTTCATGGTGAGAAATATGATCTAAACAGTATTAGAAAGAGAAAACACCATGCTTTACATTCAAATCTAGAAGTTAAACACTGAAGAGTTAAAATGTAAACCTCTATGAAGCTAAAGCTTCCGACCGCAATTTGAGTGAATTTTTTATTATTTTTTTTTTATATGAAACGACAAAACAAGTAAGGTGACAATAACACTGATAATGTGGTAATAATGGTTATTAAAAATGCATTTTTTTCCTTGTCACTAATTTTAGTATGTACATAGATGAAAAAACGTAAGAGATCCATTTTAAAATTTTTATGTTTGCATTCAAAATTTCAATATTTTAATTTGCATCGGTGATTCAATCCAATATTGTATTTGTTAGCCTTTCTTGAAAGATTTGTACTTGTGTACGTGCGCAAAAAATTATTTTTTCTTAATATTTTAAAGCTTAACTCGTAAAAAAAGTTTATCCGTAAAATAATTAAACGCGTGCCATCACCTTAAATTAATAAAGAGACATATTTATAGAGATATATTATAGAAGAAAAATAATGAATGATATATTAGATATTATAAAACTGATATTATTAAAGGTTTTATGGTTTTTTTAGGTTTTAAAAAAGGATAGTTACCGTAATGTTGGGAACCTTGTATCCCTCAATATCTTTCAATTTCACTGGGAAAATGTAATTGTATGGACTTAAGAGGTTGGAATCAGCATCTTTCAGGCTGAATCTATAATAAATACGTTTTCGCTCCGCAGCACCGGGTAATACTATATTACTTCCAAACTTCTCAGCCGACAGGGGTTTGATATCAACCTGACTGGTTTGCGTGTCAACAGGGTTCATTGAGTCCCACTTAAACTGCTCTACAACCACAGTGGCATTCACAATCGCCTGAAGATTATCATTGATGATGTGGACTTTAATTTCATTGGTGAGCAATTGTCTCGGAGATATCAAGACTGGACTGAAGAAATCCTTTCCGTAATAATGCAGCATTTTCCAGTAACCGTTAAATTCTGGAATAGAGTGGTAAATTAATTATAATTTATTTTATAATATAGAAACAAACAGTACATTGGTTACAGTGATGAAACAATTTACAGATACATATTAAGTAATATTTCATGGTAGGTACTATGATATGTTTCTTTGTAATGTCTTATTTGTGGTATGTATATTTAGTAATTGCCGGGTGATGTGCCATGATGTGACGTGCATAATGTGTGTGTGCGTAATGTGTGTGTGTGTGTATGTGTCAGTATGTTTGTAGGTATTAGAAGTGGTGATCTGTAAAGGGATATGGATGCGCATTTAAACAGTTTATTCAAGACTGTGTGGAGCTTTTGTTGCAAAGTTTGAAATGTACATTCGAAGTTGTTGTTGAATTTGTAGGAAAGATATTTTACAAATTTGTTTTGAATATTTTCTATGCTATCGATGTACAGTTTACAGTATGGGTTCCAAATTGGCGAAGCATATTCCAGTGCACTTCTGACTAATGCAAGATATAACATTACTAGTTATCGGGGTATCTTATCATTATAACATTACTAATAACGGGTTATTGAATACTTTACTTATAAGAAGAACAAAACCAAGCATTTTATAGGACGTATGAACGATTTAGTCGATTTGCTTATTACATATAAGTGTGCCATCAAGATAAACGCCAAGATCTTTACACTCCCTTTTAGAGATGACATGTTCGTTGTGAATAATGAGTGAATAAGAATACTTAATTTATATGTTTATTTCTAGTGAATGTCATAGTGTGACATTCGGACACATTGATATCTAAACAGTTAAATTTTCAATACTTGCAAAGACTATCTAGGTTAATTTATAACGCTTCACTGTCAGAGAGAGAAAGCACAACTTTGAATATTTTCATGTCGTCAGTGAAAGCTCATATTCGGAATTTTGAAAGCACGACCCAATGACGTTTATATAAATGTTGGACAAGAGCGGACCTTGGTGGGAACCTTGGGGGACACCGGATATTACATCTGTAGACTTTGAGAAGATAGCGTTGATTAAAATTACGATTGCTATTGCAGGACTTAATTCATCTAAACGGGTCGCCATGTATGCCAAGTAGGATGAGTTTTCAGAAGAATTGAATGAATTACACGGTCAAATGCCTTAGAGAAAAGTCTGTATACATAGCATCAACCTGCTCCTTTAACCTAATACTTTTGGTACAAATATGGTGGGAATACAAGAACTGCTACCGACAGTGGAAATTCGAAATAAGCTGTCAACATTGTCTGCTCGTAGTAGTCTGTGTATTCCAAGTCATAAAACAGTGTTTGAACCATTTTGTAAAGCAGCTGATTATGGCTCACCGATTCCTGACCATGTTGGTGCTTGCCAGACATCGTTGAGTTGCCAATACAAAGCTCCCATTGTCATCCAATCATCTCGGGACTGACGGTAGAATTCTGTCTCTGTTTTATATGCCCAAGCTTGAATAACCTATGTTTCAAAAAGTTTCTCAATGAGATTCAATAACAGCATTATCAATGTATTAATATAAAGAAGAGAGTCTGGCAGGCGGGCAGCATGGATTTCATTTTTATACAAATCTACAGTTTTATTACAAAATCGATAACATTTTGCAAACTTGACATTCAAAACAAGAGGAATGTCATTGTCTACATAAAATTTAAAAAAAACTTGTGATAGCTTCACAGTGACAGAGCAACAGTATTGTGCACTATACAAATATATGGGAGTATATTCAAACACAGCGATACTGATGCAGGATACAAGAGGAATACAATCTTGTAATGCGGTGTCACTGACTGACGGAAGTGACAGAGCTACGCTTGTGCAAGCTGCAATGGTTGATTTATAGCTTGTATTTGTAATATTATCAAAAAGATTGGAAGTGAGATTGCAAATCTTTCAAAAGAAATTGTGGATCATATTATTATATTAGTTTTGAGTAGACAAAATTTAAAGGAGCAAGACAGGACAATAAGGTCAGCGATCACTTAATGACTGGTTCTCAGAAATGATTAGCGCATCGGCGACGCTCCGCTTGGAACTCAACTCTACTCATAGAGCTCGGGCTACCCCAGAGAATTCAGCTAGTACAGAATATTTTAGAAGTATAAAAGCAAAGACAGCAGTCCCTTCATTTGTGAAAAAATTGTAATAAATACCTGAGTGTAGAATTGAAATATAGCCGTGTAGTTGGGATCATCAATATCCAGAGGTCCAAACTGAGTGATAATTTGCAAGAGCATATTGTTATAGTTATTAGATTCGCTATGTTCCCTGTGCTGCATGAAGTAACTGTCTACATGGAGATCATTGGGATCATCAGTGGCTGTGCGGAGGGTTTCGAGGGAGGGAACAGATTGGAATCCGTACTCTGAACAGAAACGTGCTTTGGGATATGTGTCCATCGACCACAGATCCGATAGATAATTGTAATAATGGTTGTCTCCAAATCTGGAATCTCCCGGATTCTCAGCAATATAGCCGTCTTCTTCAGATTTGATACCATTGCTTGGACTTGAGACAACATAGGTTCTCGTTGGGTCTATTTTATGAACGACAGGGCGAATGCTGTCAACATAAAGCTTGATGTACTCCTCTTTGTAGTGGCTGAAATTATTCTGAGTGCTGTACCAGTTGCCCCTCAGAGCAATTTCGTTCTCATTGTTTCCTGCCCAAATGGCAATGCTGGGATGGTGCTGAAGACGTTTAACAACCTGCTCCACCTCCTCTTGTACAGAACTGAAAGAATTCATATTGTTACCTTAATTCTAATAGAATGTAGGTCAAAGTAACAAGACTGAACAATCATAGTTTTTAATTCTTAATAAATTTTAGGTATGTGCTATTGGAAAAGTAACAGTAACGATGTTACCTTCTTTCTAACAGCATGTAACTCATTTTTTTTGCATCTGGAGACGATGAGATTATTGCATCCCCAATTGGAGTATGTTGTGAGGCTAAAGATAGAGGGGAGGGGAAGGTGACGGAGAGGAGGAAGGTGGGGAAGTACCTGGCTATTCAGGTGTGGTCACCAAACACGGCTAAACCCATTTCAAGCAATGTTTCAATTCTGAATTGTGCCAGGGCGATGCTAAGAGTATCTTCCACTTTGCCGCATTTAAAAAAAGTAAGGTTAGGTTGATACCTTAAGAACTTGGAGTTGGCCGGGTACATTCCACAAGCAAACATCATGTCCTGCCATACCAGGATGCCCAGTTCGTCACATTTTTGGTAGAAGTAATCCGACTCGTACACTCCCCCTCCCCACACCCTCAGCATGTTCATGTGGATGACTTGCGCCGCCCCTAGGAGGTTGTCCACTGAAACAATCAAATCAGTCAGATGATCAGCCCCCATTATTATGAAAAAATCAAAATATATAGTCGTCAGACGGTCAGATCCCTTTATTCTGAAATATTTAAAAGACATAAGGTAATAAATAACCATTATACTGAAACAATCAAATTACACAATGGTCAGGTTAAAACTGTCTATTAGCTCTGTGACGGACGTACTGATGTAGTTTCGTTATTTTGTATTTGTTAGATTAAGATAATTAAGTTTGTGACTGCTACGTGTTTTTAATAAATAAATCGTCGGGGTGGGGGTAGGGCGAGGAGCGCAGAGTGTTCTACCAGCAGGAGCAACGCATTCGAGTGCGTCGGCGGTGCTGCCGCACGCTATATATAGGGCCCGTTTGGCCCTTTTCAAATCAGTCTGTCTTCAACCTTCTGCCAGTACACCGTGCCCTGCCAACCTCTCTGCCCTGCTTGCCCTATCTCGCCCCAACCTCGCTTCAACTTGCCTCTTTCCTTCACTGACCCTCACTTTACCCTGGACCTCGGATTACCTTACACCCTTCGGACCAGACCCAGCTACGTCAAAAGGAAACCTGTTGGAACAGCTCGACCTACCTCTACAGAGACAGGCAGACAACGTTCTCCCTCCACACGTGGTGAAGGGAGCGACATTTTGCGACTCCGTGGATTGGGACCTCCAGCCTATTATAGTTCTTGTGTACCTCACCTCGTCTGGTACAAGCTCACATAATAACCACACGAATTATTCTCTCAATGTTCGACAATAAGCTTCTACTCCCAATTCATCTGCAATAGCTTTGAAAAGTTTATTTATTTATTTATTTATTAAACGCCCTTATGGGCTTTTACATTTTAGTTAAATAGATGAGTATAACAGTTATTTAAAAAAAATTCTAAATTAAAACAATAAAGACAGCATAATACAGTGAAAATAAAATTAAAACAAAAGCATATCCCTACAACAAAATATAACAATAAATGCATATAATAAAATTTGATACATATGTAAAAAATATAAGAAGTTTCACAAAAAAAAAAGATATTCAATATAGACAAAAATTGTAGAGATTATAGACGTCTATTTATCTCTAAATATAAGAAAGAATTTAAATAAAAAATATTTATACTGATTGTTTTTAATGTGAAATATATCTCCCAGATCAGAATATTTATTTCCGAGACTGTGAAGTCTCGGTATCGGGGAATTTTGATAAGAGAGTGTCCTAGAGTCCTAGTGTCCTAGAGTAAAAGTGTTTACAAGTGGATGCCATCGACATGGATTTTTTCAAAACATTTGTTCAGTTAAATCAATCACTACTTATGAAGAAGCTGGAAAAGTTTGGCATTAAGGTGAATGTCAAAATAATTCATATTCTACTCTTTCATAGATGGCGCGTGTATAGTATTTTACTTATAAACGCTTTTTACAAGTTATGCTTTGAAATATTAAGAAAATTTTATTGTTTGTGGAAGTACACAAGCAATATGAATATTAAAAAATAGTTTGGTCAATTAAAAAACTCTAATCTTTCAAGAAAGGCTAACAAATATAATATTTCATCGGTGATTCAATCCAAAAAAGCGATTATAAGGAAAAATACTATACGCGCGCATCTACGACGGCACAGAATAAGAATTCTTTTGACATTCACCTCCGAAATGGTTTTGAAAGTTACTGATAGAAAACTAAAAGAAGTTGTAGGAGGGTACTCCGCAGGTCTTTTTACTGTAATGTCGGAAATTCCGCAGGGCTCTAATCTTGGATCCTTGCAGTTGTTTATCTTTAAATTCTTTATTAATTTTTCAAAATATCTCCTGTTTGCGGATGACCTCAAGTTGTACAAAAAAAAATTACATCATTAGAAGATTGTACTGATTTGCAAAATACTTATTATCACTTCAAGGAATTTTCAAAAATTTTAACTATTCATCAAATATTTTAAGTTAATTTTCAAGTTCTATGAAAGTTCTATTCAAGTTCATTATAGGCCAATTTATTTATTTATTATTTGAAAGATTTACATTTGAAACATTTGCTTCATAAAACTGAAATAATCACAGAACTTAAGTAGAACTTTCACAGAACATGGAAATTAACTTCAAATATGTGATGAATTGTTAAAATTTTTTGAAACAACCCGTTCTAAGTGATTTATATTTTAACAAAAACAAATGTGCTGTAATTTCCTTCAAAAAGATATTTGACTAGACTCTGCTTCAATAAATATGTAGATACAATTTCAAAAAGTGCATCACAAATATTAGGATTAAAAAAAAATGTTTAAAAGTGCAGAATTAACTTTAACATTATATAAATCAATTGTGCGAAGTATTCTCGAATACTCATCCTCTATTTGGTCTCCCATAACCCATAATAATCCATACAAAGCAAATGAACCCGTTATTGCTTATCGCAAAGGTTTATCGGATCAATTTGGAACATATAATTACCGAATTTTGCACTATAATCTATACTCTCTGACATAGATGTAACCTTTCAGATTTGTTGCTTCTACACAAAATTTATACATGAACTCAAATTAACATTAACACATCAAGAAATTCAACAAGGAGGATGAAAGACATTTTCTATATTAAAGCCTACCACACAAATACAGGTCAATACAACTATTTTCAGCTTGAAGCATTTTTTCCATCACGAGCTGGATGCTTTGAAATATCCATTGATTACCAAAAAATAAGATACCATCTAAATTGTTCAATAAAAGTGCGTTGTAACTACATAAACCTGGGTAGTAATGATAATTAAAAAAAAAAGTGAAATTGGGTTCTTACCCATGTCTTCTTCGTAACCATGTTCGGGAAGGATTTTGCCAGGAATCCAGTTGGATCCTTTCATGAAGAGAGGATGTCCATTGATCTTAAAGTAAAATGTCAGTCCATCATCTAAAAACATATGTTTTACTTTTATTACATATTTTTAAAATAAAACAAACATTTGTATTGTAAAACCACAAATCTTTATTATTTTATATATCGACTGATTAAACCAAGATTCTTCAGCAAATAATAATAACTAAATAAAGACAAAGAGTTATCGATTATATATATTTTTTAAATTATTTAATAAATTTTTGTAAGTAACAGTTTTTTTGTTATTTTTTCAACTATCAGGCTAATGCCCGTGTTGCAGTAATCAAACATGAAATGAATTTATGTAAGAACTAAAAAATACTATTTTGTAGAAGCAGATAATAAAACATGAGAAAGAAGAAAAGATTGAAAAAAAAAACATATTTAAGGATATATAAAACTATATACAAAAATAAAAATTAAAACCAAATATAAAAATTATATCGATTATTTTATATAAGATTATGGTTTTTACGCAGGTTAATCATGGAAGGTATTCATCTAGAAGACGACATGTTTATGGTCACATTTGAATTTCGTGCTATAGAAGAAATTGGAAACAATCAATTATAGAATAAGTAATTATAATTTGTTCTAGAATAATATATAGGTAGAAAGACAGAGGGAAAAAATAGTAAAATATAGGGCTATAGGGTGTATTTTTTTGATTAGATAAATTTATTTGATTATTAAATATTTTGTATAAGTAATATTTCTTTGGGTATTGATTGCCGAAGTGGGTTCAAATCCTGCTACAGGTACAGACATAATATATTTTAGATAGTTACTAGCTTTGCTGGATAAAGGATTATGTTGAGTGATACTTTACAGTTCAATAAAAGAAAATGTATAACTCACTGTAATCCTCTTGAATGAGCTCGAGAGTTCGGAAACCAGTTTTAATTGTTTTGTAGAAATATTCATCGACAAACTGAGTACTTTGGAAGGTAACGGTCACATTATATAGGGCTTGTTCTCCGTATCCATTAGGCCACCATCTTTTTGCATCTGCCTATAAAAAAGCTCAGTTTAACACATTCACGGATATTATGTCGATGTAGAGGAGATGTAATATGACACAACTTCTATTGATGTCATATTGGAGGAGATGTGATATGACACAATGAACATAAACTTCTTTTAGTCAGGGACTATAAGATTATTCTACACATTTACGACATAACAGACTGGGAATCAGGTTTTGAATTGCAATTATACCTACCCTTTCCATTTGTGTTGCAACATAAATTTGGTACTGTCTAACCCAAAGATGATAATTTTTTATTACCGATTTTCATTGATTTCACAAAACATATGTGATAGCGAGTATTGTATCACAAACCTGTTTTCCAGCAAGTGTCCGTCAATGTGTTAATAATTATACTAGGTCAGTGATGCACAGCCTTTTGTATCACCTATGGGTGCAAGTACATTTCTGGTAAATATTTGGTATCCTGAGATTCTTCAAGTTTTGTTCAAAAACTTTCTGGAATTATGAATCTATTTATCGGTAAAAATAGGTAATACCACGAACACCTGAGAATTCGTTTGGGACATAAGGAATAGTTTAACAATTTTTTTAAAATAATTTCTGTAAAGTCACAACAGAAATTTAGATGCCATTTGGACAATAAGAAATCGGCCGCATTGAGCATAAACTGAACTGCGGGTTGTGCATCACTGTGTTAGGTAATTGGGGCAGGTACTAGGGAATTCAATATTATTTCATGGTGACATTTACACTCACTGGCGACCCAGAAATGTCAAAATGCTTTCTCTCGGGATTGGTTTATTTATGTTTCTCTCTAATTTGACCGGTAATGGCTTAATCAGATGGTTCACTAATCACATGTTCGTAATAAGCATTAACTTTGTAGCTCGCCATAATTTACAATAAAATATATAAATTTGTTTTAGACCACTTTAAATTTTAATTACACTCTACCGGTTTCGGAAGAACCCTTCCTTCGTCAGGGGAATATTAAAACTAACCTATGATAAAAAATATTGATAGATATATATCAAACATTTAAGTGCTGGAGTGGGAGGTCAAAGGGGGAAGGGGGGGTAATTGCGGGAATTCCAGCAATAACAGAGCTGTTTATTGGAAACATATCTAGAATGGGACTAAACGATAAATTAATTTGGTTATTCAATAGCTTTATTATTTAGGGATTTTTTAATTTCAAGTGCTTCCAAGTTATCTAATTTTTTGCTTTTATTATTACGGTGAAGAATTTTTTTAAGAAGGTTAGTTTTAATATTCTCCTGACGAAGGAAGGGTTCTTCCGAAACCGGTAGAGTGTAATTAAAATTTAAAGTGGTCTAAAACAAATTTATATATTTTATTGTAGGTTCACTAATTGTTCATTTTTGTATTTCATTCCACCTATTTCACTCGGAGTGATACGTCTAAACAAGAAATGAAACAAAAGTGAAACGAAGATGGGAGCATTCACTCAAGTAAACATGGAGTAAACCTTCACCCGAGTGAAACGTCTGATTACGCCTAAATTAAAAAAAATATGTGTATATTTATTTGTATGTATAATATTTTTTTCCATATTCTTTCACAGCAAAAAAAAATGTGTTTTTACATCTTACACTTACATTGCTTATTGTAATGCTCAGCTCTTTTTCCAAAACATTTCGCTTAAGAACATTATCCTTGATAAACTCGTATGTTCTGAGAATAACTCCATTTTCCAGAGCTATAGAGGCTTGCAAGTGACCTTCCAGGTCACTGATTCCCCCAGAAACATCCAAAAAAACTTTCAGGGTCAAATTCCAGGCTGCATCACTTTCTATGTATTTTGCATCAGTCAGTATATCCCTTATAACAGCGCTGTTGTAGGCTTCTAGATTTACTGGTTTCCTAAAAAATTCATTAACAAAATCACTCAACAGAAATACAGATTTGAAAAAAACTGATGCTGCCAGTTTACATAAGACGTTTCGATTCTTAGGCCAATAAAATTGATAATCTTTTGCAAGAAAATGTATGATCAATTTCA
This sequence comes from Limnephilus auricula, assembly GCA_951813805.1. Lineage (NCBI taxonomy): Eukaryota > Metazoa > Arthropoda > Insecta > Trichoptera > Limnephilidae > Limnephilus > Limnephilus auricula. The sequence goes on from OX638404.1 coordinate 16,661,465, forward strand.
CCTGGGGCATACACCTAACTTGGGGCATACAGACATACTCAGTTTGGTGACCGGATTATTGATACATTAAGTTAGGTTATAGGCTATTTAAAAAAAAATCATAACTTTTAATGACTTTTAGAAGGGGTGTTGAAATTGCATGATTATGAGTTATCATGGAATCATCTCTTTAGTAAACCAATTATATTATATTTATCAAATAAATTATTTTTGATGGGAATAATCTTCAAAAGTTATAAATAGAGAGTTGCTCTTATAAAAATTAAAATTATATTATATTTATAACAATCCTACAAAGTTTTGTTAGGAAAGTAAAAAATTATGTAATGAAATTATTACACATTTTAATTCCAATCTCAATCAGCGATGGAGGTAATCTAATCATAAATCAATATAAATACAATACAAATGAATGCACAAAAGATATAATGACCGACAACATTTGACTTATCTTAAAGATATAGCACGAACTTTGGCGACTTGCCTAAAAGTTTTATATTTGATTATGAATTATTGATTTTGTCACTGTAAACAAAAGATAAACATCAAGATGAACTAAAATTTATTTTTATCGAGGCGTTGTGGTTGAAATTTACTGCAAGAATAATTTTTCATTGTTCTAAAATAATTTGATCATTTCCGCAAGCAGTTCCCATTAGAAAAATTCTCATTCATAACTCGCAAAGGAAATTATTATGTTGTATAATAATATTTACCAAATTCCAACGGAGGGTAACGCCGGACCCCAGTCCCAAGAGAATGATGCCTGCATTTTCCTCAGTTGATTGGCGTGGCACTCCCCGTTGTAATATGAGGGAACACAATCTGGAGGGATCATCTCCTTTTCCGATAGTGAGGCAGCCTTCAGCACCGGAGACTCAAATAAGATGGCCACTTCATTTACACCTTCCTAAAGACACAACAGAATATTATCAATTTAAATACACCAGCCTAAAAAAAATCTTAGCTTCACTTTCACCACTATTCAGGTTACGCAACTGTATAGGAACACTGCAAGCAAAACAAAATGTGCAGATGCATGTCTCTTGCAATGCACAGAAAGGGCATGATTTATTAGTGTTCGCTAGCGTTCGTTGATGGCTTGCTACATCGCACTCGCCTCCCACACCGCGTTTCATTCCGGAAAACGCTATAAAACAGTATTTTGTGTTTGGTCAAACTATAGTACGGGGAACATAACATAACGACCCTATGGAATAACAAGGTTCCATCTGTTGCGGTAACGTCATGCGATAATGAACTCTAAAGTAGCTTACTATAGATCCCATTACCGCACGACGTTACCAAGGCAGATGGAACTTTGTTATTCCAAGGGTAGATAATTAAACATTACTTAGGTTTTCTACAATTAGGTCAATGGACCTATGATCTGATTGCTTACGGGATCTATGTAGAGTGTTTCCACATCATTAATAGAAGCAGCGTCTGGTTTATAATTATTTGGTCACATCTCTATGAAATATTATGTACATAAGTAATAAAATAAAATTCTTTGTGAAATTATTTTGACAGTCACACAAACCTGTAAATATTGTTTAATGTTGAATTTGAATCTCATAAACATGTTTTCTGTCAATCCAACTAGATTGTCATTGATATAAATATATGCAATTGTGTCGAGACCGTGGAAGACAAGGTCTACAGTCTCTTTCTCCAAAATTTCACTGGAAACTGAAATGAATAAAATATAACTATATATACTGTGACAAACCAAAAATGAAAGATGGCTCATAGCCCTGAAGGAAATATAATAAGACGATTAAAATAAAAATAAAAATAGCTACCACTGAAAGTTCTTTTGTAAAACCAATCAATTTTGGAAACCCATCTTGTTTTAACATCATTATCTTTGAAGTACACATCATCGATAATCCCGCTATTCATCAGGTCGGAATATATTCCACCCGGGACGGTTGCCTTGACTTTAATACCTGGAAAGAGTAGTGTTATTTGAATATAATAATATATGTAAGAATGTTGAAATTCATTTTATGACTGGTAAATTTTATAATGTAAATTTTAAATTTTATGGATAAATAGCAGACAAAACCTTAAGTACCTACTGTCAGTTCTTGGTAATAAAACAATTGAAAGCATATAAACTGAGAAAATAATATCACAAATTTTATCCCTAAATGACTACATATAATAAAATAATAGAAAAAATGTCCTGCTATTGCTCTAACTAAAATATGCAACAATTGTTGAGGTTATCTTGTTTCACTTCATTGATATTATTTCATTCTTTCTTTATTATTTGCTCTGTAATTGCATAATTTTTGGATTATGTATCACTCGTGTATCTCTTTGGGTCTCTCGTGTCCTTTGGGTCTCTTGCCTCTCTTTGTCATTTGAGTGAGTTTTTCCATAATTTTATGTAGATATTATGTATCCTTTAGGTACACATTTGTATAATAAATGAGTTTTTATAACTGGATTGTTCTCACGCAGGTGAGAAACCAAGCGAGTCAAAACCTAGTAAAAATAAATTAATAAAGAAGCATAAACATAAAGTATGTTTTTTAAGTACATTCCTATGGTGTAAAGACGTTTATTAGTTTGTAGTAAAAAGGTTAAAAAAATTGCATGGAATGATTTACTATCCGAAGTGTTGGTTTTGCTTTTTAATGAATGTTCTAGTATTGTTTGACTATATTACGAAAACAAGTGCCACTCTCATAATTTACAACTTTCTTGAGTCTGTGACTACAAAAAGACACGTGCCTAGTTACTTTGGCGAATGAAATAATAATATTCATAGATCGAGTTAGGTAGGAACTCAGATATCAATTCTCTTGAACTTCAAAATGAGTGTTTTTTTGTGCCTGCAAGAAATCGATAATAAAAATAAGAACATTGATTAAATATTTGAATGATTTGTGTAGCACCGTTTTTGTAAAAGATCACCTCGAGGGCAGATGTACACAATACATCAATGAATTTGAATATGGGAGGCGGGTGTAGGTACCGCAGCCCCGGAAACAATTTAATAGGTCACCCCTAGTATTCTCTACGTTTGGTTACTTAGAGGGAGTGCCCGCGTTCACAGGGTGAAGTTTGTCGAGATCTTGGCGGCCGATGCGTCTGCCCACTTACTGCGTTGCAGGCCGGATCGGGAGAGACTGGTTGAACCTCTCCTGTAGAACTCTCTTGACCCATCCCCTCGCACCGCAGTGGGGGGAAGGATTCATACGTCCGCCACTCCTGATCCCACTGACCCCCTGATTCCTACCCACGCCACATACCCTTTTCCTTCCCACAATATCCTCCTCTTCATTTCCTTTAAAAGCCCTTTCACACAGCATTCCCAAAGGTGACATAGGCCTTGGAGGAAATAATTTTCCTCGGGGCCTCCTGTGTGGATCCATTGTAAAAAAAATGAATAACTTAATATAATTTGTTTATTTACTATCTAACCAACATGCTGTATGCCCTTACCCGGGCAACCCTGCTTAGTCACCAAACGTAATGAACCACTCAAGGTGACTTATGGCAGGGGTGTTGGTTATCCAATAAATGGTTCCCTGGCAGCGGTACCAAAACCCCCTACCCATGTTGAATTGTATTCCTTAGGCATCTCCGACTTCTTTTACCCTATAATATCGTGTCATATTCACATAATATTATTATTACCTATTAGCAAACTCATAATACATACTTATTTTTTATTATGTATTATGTATTGGCAAATGTTATGTGGATTGTGCACACGAAAAACCATTTTTGGTTTTTGAGTAATTCTCACCACTTGGTTTTCTATTGAAATAATTCAATTCTATTGAAATAACAACAAAAATCTCATGTCAACTTTAAAAGAGTATATATTATTATAGATATAATAAAAAAAAATTAACCCATTTTGCCTGCGGAAAAAATGGCTATTGTGAAAAACATTTATTTCGAGAGTAAGAAAACAATCTCACAATTTCGACTTATAAAAAATATGTGTATGACTTACAAACACCAGTATATTTTTTAAAGTTCATTTTCATAATTAAATTAATTATACAAGTTTGAATTTTAAGCCCGCCATAACGCCCGGTAAGGCGCGGGAGAGTGTGTGACGTCATCTCACGTCATCTGGTCCCCGTTTGTGCGAATTATAAGGGTAAATATTTACAAAAAAGGGACTCGCTTAATACGGACTAAAAAATTAATTAAAAAGTTGTAGTAGTTAGATATTAACTAGTACTAATCAATTCAGTTACCGGAATTTCGGAAAAAGTGCATTGTAATGGTTACTTTTTAAATTTAAAAACACGAAATTTCACCGAAACTGGCAATAATTCCTACATAGCGGTCGGTGAAAAATTACATTTCGTGTTTTCTAAATGATGTCATAAATTTTTTTTAGATGACGTCACACACTCTCCCGCGTCTTACCGGGCGTTTTCGCAGACTTAATAAAATTCAAACTTGTAGAATTAATTTCATTAAGAAAACGAACTTTAAAAAAACGAAAAAATGCTAGTATTTAAGTTTGCATGTAAACATTGATTAAAATAAAAAAAGACTCAACTTCTTTATTATCACACAGAAGTTGGACATAATTTTGCAAAACTGGATCCGACCCACAAAAAGTCCAATAATGAGTTACTATGAGTTACCATTGCAGAAAGAATTTTTTCTCAATATTCTTCAAATTAGATCCAGGCTGTAAGGTATCTCGGTACACTATGAATGTGTGAAATATTACTAAAGTCGGTTAGGGGACATACATTAATTACGTGAGCTGTTTTTTTAAACAATTTAGACCCCTTCCCCCTCGGTGAGATTAAGTGAGATTTAGTGGGACCCCCCCCTCACGAGAGATTTTTTTCTTACTCTCGAAATAAAAGTTTTTCATAATAGCCATTTTTCAGCGGGCAAAATGGGACACTTCAAAAGAAGTGAAACGATTAATTTTTTTTTTATTATCTCTACAATAATATACACTCTTTTAAGTAATTAATGTATGCCCCCTTAGCGGATTTTTAATTTATAATATTTTACTAAATCCTACATTTTGAAATAACACATAATCTTCTACTGAGTAACAAACATAAGGATAATTAGATATTTACACATGATTTTTAAATCTAACTTTTCCAACTGAATTATATTAAAACTGTACTTATGTTGGCTGGATCCAGTTTGCAGAACTATGTCCAAATCGAAAGGTTAAATTATATTTCTTGCAGGTAATAAATAAAATGTAGGTAGAGTTTTCTAAATTTTGAAAAAAAAAAAAAATTTGGGAGGCGGGAATGGGTACCGCCGCCCCGGGAACCATTTATTGGATAACCAAAACCTCTGCCATAGGTCACCCCAAGTGGTTCGCTACGTTTGGTGACTTAGCAGGGGTGCTCGGGTTCATGGGGTAAGACACACTGAACCCCAGATTACTACCCAACCCTCATACATTTTCCTTCCCAGAACTTCCTCTCCTTCCTTTCCTTAAAAATACCCTTCACACAGCATCCCCAAAGATGACATAGGCCCTGAGGGAAATTATTTTCCTCAGGGCTTCCTGTGTGGACCTAATGTAAAAAAAAAACCCCCATTGTATAAAATCATTGAAAATTTAAAAAAATATTGTTTTGAAAATCTATGAGTTTACAGAACAGCGAGGGATGGTGACGATGGGGTGCAATTTGTGGATTGTTTTATCTCAAAAAAACTACGACAAAAGCAAAATAAACAGGTACCTACCTACCTATTGAAAATTCAAACATTTTCAACGGATTATAATGGGAAAATCCAGATAAAACACGTAAGTGAAAATATCCAAATAAAACCAAACGTTCAACCGTACAGAAAACAAACGTTATGATAATTTAAGTATCAGAAAATAGCGATATAACAGATGTAACTTACTTCCATTTCGATTTTCAACGGTCCACCCACCTTCCACGGGGTTGTCAGAGTTCAAACTCAAAATATAATTGTTCTTCGGCTCGGCGCAACTCCTAGCAAAAGGACTGACGAATACAATTATCGCCAAAAAAATAAAGGCCCCCATGATTCACTTTCACTTTGAAATCTGCTTTCACTATTATAAAAATTAAATATTCTTTCGCTTTACGTAAACATTTGACAGTAGTTGTTGTTCAAGGAGGAATGGAAGAAACCTTTTAAGTTCACTAGAGTCTAGTGACGTTCAATGAAAATCGCTACCGCCGAGTCTGCCTCCAACATGCCCCCAACTTACGGATACGAATGTTGACGTTGTCGCACTCGGAGATAAATAATATGATTTGTTATGCGAGATTGAAATTTAAACTGATAGCAACGATAGAGTGTTGGTTCATATTTCATATGAACGACAGCGACCATAAATAAACCAATAATATAGCGACTATCACGGTTTATTTATTATTCGCAACGTATTTTTGACAGCGAGAAAATATGTATTTTAATCATAGGCTAGTAATAATGCCTCTATTGAAGATATTGATTTATTTCGTACGATTTCATTTTTCAATCAACATATTATCACATTTATCATTATTACATTTTTAAATTAAAATATTTTGCAATCAAAACATCATCTTCTACATGAAAAGAATGTTTCTTTGTTTGTCCCTTATGCGCTCCTAAACTATTTATCCGATTGCGATGAAACTTTGGGGATTTGATGTGCGCATGCTCGCGATAGTTTCTATATATATATATATATATATATATATATATATATATAATAGTGAGCTCTGGCGTTATGAAATGATTTCTTAGACTATTCATCCGATTGCGATGAAACTTTGAGGAATTATTGTGCCTATGCCCGCCAAGGATCTATATAAATATATTTATATTCTGGTGAGCTCAGACGTTATGAAATTTGTGAAAAAAATTGCAATGGGTGGCACACGAGTGTTTTGAAAAATTTGTGTATTTCATATTGTTTAGCGGAAGGGAGGGAAGGGGATGTGAATCCGGAGGGGAGAGGGGAACGCGGAAGGCGGGGAAGGTGAACGTGGGCTGTTTCATGAATAAAAATGAATATTTCGTTGTGGTCCCATATGCATTCCTAAACCTTTCATCCGATAATGATGAAACTTTGGTGATTTGTTGCGCCCATGAAGTTTTCTGTATATAATGGTGAGCTCTGGCGTTATGAAATTATTTTCTATACCATTCATCCAATTACGATAAAACTTTGGAGATTTAATAGCGAGAATTACGAAATTATTTCCTTTATCATTAATCCGACTGTGATGAAACTTTGGTGATTTGTTGCGCACGACTGCGAAGGTTTCTATATATAAGGTGAAATGTGATGTTATCAAATTTGTATAAAAAATTTACAATAGTTGGCGCGCGAGTAGTTTGTGTGTATTTCATCTAGTTTAGCGGCGGGGCGATGAAAAGGTAGGGAGGGGAAAATGCAGCCAAAACAAAATAACCTCAAAGATTTATACTTAAATAAAAGGATGAAAATTTTAAATTAATAATAATAGAGACTCAGCATGCATACATTGTGTTTGTGAATTGGAGATGGCAATCGGTCTTTACAACTGATTTTCAATCAGACGAACTGCTCTCCTTTGCACAGAATCTATCAGGTTCATCAAGGTTTACCAACACCTCTGCCATAGATCACCCCAAGTGGTTCGCTACGTTTGATGACATAGCAGGGATGCCCAGGTTCATGGGGTGAGGTTGGTCTAGATCTTGCTGGCGGATGATCTCTACATATTGAACTCCAGATTCCTACCACCCACCTCTCATATAATAAAATAATGTAATATAATGCTATAGTCGAAAAGATACCAAGTGCATTTCCAAAATCCACATTTTAAATTTAACGTACAGTAAAAACTCCGAAAAACCCAAACTCGAAAGACACTCCACCATTATATTATTAATATTTATATTTTTCATTTCTTATTATTTATTCAAACCTCAAAAATTCCGATTTTCGGAAATACAATAAACTCTGGATTCTAAAAACAATATTTCAGACGATACCTAATAATTATATGCTGCAAAACAAAATTTTGAAATTCTAATGGCGGTTATTCCCATAAATTAGCCGAGTAAATCCTTTGGAAATTCCATCGTTATTTATATCATGCTACTATAAAAGCAAACAATTAATGATTCTACATTTAGTAATAAGTGGTGTATTGACTTTATAAGATAAAAAACCAGTCCATTACATTATTTTCTTTATTAATGTCATTTTAACTCCGTTTATTTAATCGGTGTGATTGTAATTACATATTGTGTGATCCGATATCAGTGCTTTTATTAGATAATACGTTTTTAAAATGGTGGATGTAATTCAACGATACGAATTGCAGGTAGGTGAAAAAACGATAGTTTATAATGTTATCAAATTTTTCCAAAAAATCCGTGACAATCCAGAATACATCAAAACAAATGTCGAAAGCCTTATGATTGCTGCTATAGATATGGTTTCTATTGAGGAATGGAAACATTGTCTAATTCATGCAGAACGACTCCAAAATGAGGATTTCATCAAAGAAGACGCATATGGCAATTACCCAGATTCTTTTATAATTAACCCTCCACACAGCATCTTCATAGATGACATAGGCCCTGAGGGAAACTATTTTCCTCAGGGCCTCCTATGTGGAGTTAATGTAAAAAAAAAAAAATTTTTTGAGGATAGTGATATGGACAGTGACGAAGATGATGTGTGAAATTTCAATTATTTGGGTAATATTATATATGTAATTGTCTAATGTTTGATACATATTTTTGTTAAAGGAATGTGTTTAACCAAGAAGCAATCAACTTTTTCGTGTTTTATCTCTGTGTTGAAATATTTATTTATGGATTTTTACAATAAATTGTTTTTTGCAAATGTTTGTTATTCTGTTAATTTATTTGTCATCTTACTTGTTGTCAAATATGGTATGTAGCACTTGAAATACTACTATATAACATGGAATAAATTTTCGTGTTAATTAAATAAATATATGTATCAACATGTTTTCCGTGAACTTTAATTTTTTTTTTTAATTACAAATAAAAATTTACCAATGTAACATGTATATTGTAAAGATGTGCACATTTAGGTGTTTTTTGTCTTTAAAAAAATAAATATGTAAATTCCTAGCCGGGCATAAAAATAAAATATTATTTAAATTTATATGTCTCATAAATTAATTACCCCATTATTAATTAGCAAGACACTTGAATTCAGTCCCGAAGACAATAAAAACATTTTGTTTAATAAAATTAATTAAAAGTTGTGAACCTTCTCGTGTTTCTTTACCTGTACATTTTATTAACGGCGATGGACTTTGACCGTTCATTTAGTTTCTGTTTGACTATAATAAATGACAAAATTATTATTTTTAATCCAAAATTATTATTAAATCTATAACTGACAGTCCTGAATTAAGCTAACTTGCAATCAATCAATGGCGGATCCAGCTTTGGCGCCAGGGGGGGTCACATAGTTGTAATCAAGTCACAAGAAGTTATAATTAAATTTTGATAATAATAGAAGTAAAAAGTAGGTCCTGGACCCAGCACAGAGGTGGGGGTCATGACCTGGATCCGCCCTTGCTTGCAATACCTGCCCAGCCATTTTAAACAAATAAAATTTTGAATGTAACGAAAATCTCAATACTAGATTACTCTATACAGGGTGTAACAGGATGTACCCGAGAGATTTTACCCAGCGATTCCTGAACATATTTGGAGTAATAAATGTTTCTGTCATTTTGCTCTCCGATGACATTTTTTTTGTAATAAAAACATTAAAATATTTTTCCACCACGCGTCGCAACTGAATTTGTTACTAGTGAAGCGCGTACATATTCTAGCGCGCCTTGATAAGCATTGCGTCTCATTCTAGCGGCATGTCGCATGCACGAAACAGCGCATGTTTCGCTCAAACCCATCGCGACTCGGTATTTCCGCTATGGGAATTATTTTTTTTGTTTTTAATAGAAAAAAAATAGCATCGGACAGCAAAATGACAAATACATTTATTACTCCAAATATGCTCGGTAAAATCTCTCGGTAAAAAAATATACTTGGTGTTGAAAATTGTGCTCGATTCTACTTGCAAACAAGTCACCTTTTTTTTTTACATATTTTTACTCTGTATAAATAAAATTAATGTTCCCTATTATATTTTTTTTCTTTTTAAGTAAAAGATTATATATTATTTATGAAATGTTTTGAATGCCCAACTAGGAGAAATCCCGATTTACGACAGTCAAATTAGCATGATATATGTTTTGTACAAACTAAAAGAAATGGAGGAAAAAAAACAAAAACCTTATAACAGTCTATATCTATAGTACCTCACATGTATATATATATATTTTTGGATGTAACACACATTAAATAATTGTATTCTGTACCTTAAAACTAGCCTTTATCAAACACACATCACACTTTGTTTTGTGTCTGATCTTATATAAACATAACATATAATTTTACTATTACACGAGTATATATTTCTTTAATGTAAAAGCCTTTTTATGGCGTTTAAATAAATAAATACCTTTTTCCTTCCCAGAACTTCCTTTCCTTTAATAGAACCCTTCACACGGCATCCCAAAGATGACATAGGTCCTGAGGGAAATTATTTTCATCAGGGCCTTCTGTATGGAGCTAAGGTAAAAGAAAATAATTTGGGAGCTCCAGCCTAGAGGTGGCTCTGTTCTTGAGATTTGTGTAGAGTTAGCAGCTGGTCACAATTGAAGAATTTACTAGTCCTTCACAAAATTTCAAGTTTCTTGGAAGCCAGATTTATTCGGGTTTCTACAGAGCCCTGATGCTTCTCTACTCAAAGCATTTTTTATTTTATTTGATACAATATGTTTACATTTGATGGTACAATCGAGTAATGTTGGCCTCACTGGGTGGTTTATCCGTGCTGAGGCCTCCATTTAAAAAATATATATCTTTATATATAAAAATCTCGTGTCACAATGTTCGTCCGAGGTAAACTCCGAAACTACTGAACCGATTTTGATGAAATTTGGCTTACTGTGTGTAATTTGGTCCAACTTAAAAGAGAGGAGAGTTTTTATCTCGATTATTGGCCTAAATATTTATTGTTGCGAATTAAATGTTCATTAAATGCTTTTTGTTATGGGGCAACGATTTGAAATTATTTCTAAATTCCATATGTTTCTGACATTGGAGGATCCCACTACTTACCCGCTCCGCGATAAATATCTTATGGTTACCCCTATCGGAGCTCTTACAATGACTCTAATCTTTTTATTTAAACGACTCTACTTTTTAAATTATGATTCTAGACCTCCATTGTCCCCGCATACGTTGTAAACAAGCAGTATGCGAGTGCTTGCTATGTACAAAGTTAGTAAAACATGAGGACAGACGTACTTACCTTCTTGAACTATTGTCAAGGGTTTAAAATGAAAGACAAGAGTGGTTCTAATTGCCCACTCAGGATACCTACTTTCTTTATTTTTGTATAAGCAAGAGAATTCTGTTTGTGTGTATGTGTTCTTCCTTGTCTGGATGCGGATATGTTTCTGACAGATGGCGGTGTGAGTTAATTTATTAACACAACACTTGGTTATCTAGATTAGGTAACCATCCAGTAGATGGCGTTGTTTCGTTAGCCACAGCAACGCGTGGGCGGGTCAGCTAGTATATGTATACAATGAAGTCAATGAAGTGAAGTCTATATTGAGGAGGTGCTCCCATCAAATTGCACCATTAGTCACTGATTTCCCTTTTCGCCGAAATCAGACACTCGGGTTTTTGAGATGTTGAAGTTGAACAGATTGGCCCTATAGCGCGAACCTTCTCAAGAAGATGATTTCTAGGAATTTTCTGTTCAGTGTGCTAACAAAGCCATTATTGAAAATAAAATCTTCACTTTAAGGTGATGTACTACTAAGCAATGCAAAACCATGTGATTTTGGTTCGAAAATTATTATATCGCCTAGAAATATTTTAGAGGCTTTAAGTAAGTACTGTGAGTAGAACACATTCATAAGCCCAGAAAAACCTCTTAACTGTCATCCGACATTCAAGAGGTTAATTAAAACTGAAGTTTGAGTGATTGGCGCAAGGCATATTTCTCTTTATTGTGATAAAGTTTAATTTCTGCATTGTGTTATTTGTTGTAACATGTCTGTAATTTTTAATTTTCAAATTTTATGGATATTTCTCTCAGGTTCCAGAAATTTACGTGCGACAAACTCAATTCAAAGTCATTCAGAGCCATTTTGCTTTTTTGACAGTTAAAAGGTTTCCGTTTTGTGATCACCAGAACTATCAGCTTATTACAACTTGGTAGAAAGCTGTTAAGCATCTAGAATCGGCGATTAAAGGGGACCGTTCAAATGTCAAAAAAATAAAATGGCGCTGAATAGCCATTTGATGACAATGTTACATTTGAATTTCTGCGAAGCAAACTGGCAAACCAATGAAAAAATATTGATTTGGAAAATTTGCTTTGTAATCAGTGCAAGTACAATACACAATAACATCATTAATCAAGATAAGATATGACTCAGATTACGTACTTTGTTTACAAGGCACAAACACATATTTTTAAATCCGATCTTTTATCAGATCTTAATAAATTTCCTTACCTCCTAGTAGGAGGTATGATCTGGTAGGAGGCTCCTACCACACCAGTGGTGCACGACCTGCGGCTCACTTGGCTAAATAATGTATAAAAAAGTTTGCCATAATTCCGGTGAATAAAAAAAGGTCTGAATAGAGATGGTCGATATTCCTCGGTGACTTTGCTGTCACTGAAAAATACAATACTTTTTTTAATCCCCCAAGACCTGGATATTTTTGGAAGTTGTTTCTTTTGGCATTTTTAAAAACTTTTTAACTACATATTTCCATGAACGAAAATGACATCCGAAATAGTAAAACACTCCTAAATAATGTTGATATCATGTCTCATTGCGAAAAATAATTTAAAAAATCACCTGCTAGATTACATACAAATGAATACTTACAGCAAAACCCATAGATAAGGCTCCCATATAAGAAGTTTTCATACAAAGTATTTTTTCCCGGTCCATTGGAAAACCTTATAGACAGTTTTTACTGTATTTAAAACAACAAAGGATAAAGTTAAATGATAATAAAAGTTTGTTTTCAAGAAAATACTTTATTTATTACATAAAATAATATTTGTGAACAAAGATTTTCTACATTTTATCAATAAAACTAAAATTGAGTAGTAAACAAAAAAGAAAAGATCAGAAATCGAGATGATAAAGTTTATCAGAGATGACGAAAAGTAAAATTAATCAGTGAATGTGATATTGATTAAAATACTAAAAATATCTATGATTTAGGGTTTTATACTTAGGTACATTTTTCCTTTAATGGTTTGTTTGACGGGGTTAATTCTCTTCAGTATCTGGGTCATAGTCTCCACCAGACGGTCGCTGGAGACTCCCGTCTTCCGCTGCTTGAACTTTGTGAGGAGTTCTGTGGTGGTCATGGGCTTCCGTGCCAGATACCGCCGCACCGCTTGCTCCGTTACACCTTCATTACTGGAGAAATAAAAATAATATGTAAAGCATTAACTTTTACAACGCTGACCTATTCAACTCAATCTATCCCATCTTCAGCGCCGGATCTGCCATACGTTCAAAAACGTGCAAAAAACCTGGCGCCCACTACGAAGGGGCGCCGTGATAAAATAAATATTGTTTTAAAATTCAATTAAAATATTCCCCGAATCGTTTAAAAATTACTCGTAATACAGAATTATTAGTTCGCGCTAGCAACACTCACTTTCCATATGCGTGAACCTAATGCGCGCGCATCGATGGTTAAAATTTAACGAAATACGGATTTGACTTACGTCAAGGAATTTTTTTCCAAATACAATATATTTCATACGAACGTAAGACCTATTTTTCCTTGTTGCTCTTACGACCATTGTATCGTTCGAAATTCAACAAACATTGTGATTGGTTCATTGATCGCTTCTCGTACGGATCTCCCTTCGTTGATTACAAGTTGCTCTTTGATGATAGTTCGTCGCTTTCGCCGCTTTATTGGTTTATTTATGTTGCCATTCGCGCGCGATTTGGCACCATATTAAACAAACTGATCAGAATATTATTATTTCTGAACTAAACTGCCTCCTGTTTTATATTATATTTTGTTATGATGTTCTTATTTTGTCCAGTGTCATAGATAGCTACCGCCAGGTCACTTGGAAAAGTTACTCTTGATTCTTGTTGGCGGGATATTAATTTATTTTAAACGTATTGCATAAAATTTATTTTTTTATTTTTTATATGTATATAAATTTTTTATCTGAATTTTAAAAAAAAGGTGGGGGGGGGGGGGCGCCATCGGTACTTCCTGCACAGGGCGCCAGATTTCGTAGAACTGGCGCTGCCCATCTTGCGACATGTTTTGACACAATTTATTTATTTTTCATGTTTTCCATAAAAGGGTTATACACCAACATATTACGGAGAAGATTATAAATTTGAGGTAGATGTAAGTACAAAAAGGTGTGGGCGCAGTTTTACTATTTTTAGACATGTAGCAAAAGATAGTTGCTAAATTGTCTGTAAAAGACGTAGATGGTCGATGGTCAGTGTAGAATCGTTAAGCAGTTGAGACGCTCTGTTGATTAGCGTATTCTGATAGGCAGAAATCCTCACTTTCGGAGCATAAAAAAGCACATGGGATCTCCCACCAGTATGCTTTTTAGGGACATATAAGTTAACCACTTTCAACATAGGTGGATTGAGTATAATTGTTCCAAAGTTCTGTTTAAATGCAACAACACCAGGACTGAGTATTCCAAAAACTCACTTGTACCTATGTTGCATGCAGTTAGTAATAGATACGCAGATGTGGCGGATATATTTAACTGCACGGAAAGTAGGTACAAGAGGGCTATGCTATCATATATTTTCAACCAATATTAATTTAATCTAAGTTTACCTTATTTGTACTATAAAATTTGTTTGTACTTGTATCTCTTGCTCATATCTCGTATGTCATTTCACAATCAAATGCCACAATCAATTGTCATTCTCTTTTTTCTTTTTAATTATTCCTAATATATGCTTTTGGTTTTTAATGTGAAATGTAAATATTGTTTATGGTATGTTTATACCGTTGAAATTAAATAAATAATTCCAGAGATTAACAAAAACAATGTTTACCTAAAAATATTTTTCGGTGGGCTTCTAAGATGTTGAAATCGAGCATTCTTGTTAAGACAAGAATGGATACAGGAATGGATAATATGTATATTCTCTCGTATAGAGGTAATGCATAAACCTCGTTAGTACTTTTTCTATTTTTCTAGGACGTGGTTTTGTTCAGAAGAGGCCCAAATAATGGAGCTATAATCTAGGATGCTGCGAACAAGTACTAGTGTATGTACATGTGTTTTAGTGAATTTTTATGAATTGCATAATATATGCAACATCCACCGATGCATTTCATATTATACGACAGCTGCGGCAGGTAAGGTTAAGCGCATGTTATAGCCTTGGAACAATCCATTTTCTGTCAAAATGTCTTTATTTTTACATCGCTAGGTGGCAGTAACCGTCCCTTCTCACACTTGTCCCTTCTGTACATTCGACATGCGTTATTGCACTGCATTCTGTATCCACATACAATTTCCACTGCCTTCTGTATGAAATTGCCATTGGTTTGATTTTATAAACGTCGTTTGGAAACTCGTGCTTCACATTTAAAGTCGATTTAATGTTTTTTTTATTTAACTTCTAAATATTCAGCCTTTTATTGTCTTTTAAACTATTTTCTAGAACTCATCATTATGATTACTACAGTAGAAGCTAGTTAATTCGAAATCCATGGTACATCGAAAATCGAGTTCTTCATCCGAAAATTCAAATTCGGGTACGTTCTTCGGAGTAAATTCGTAATAATACGACTTAGGCGCTCCGCTGACGAGGCAACTGAAACCAAACTAAAACCGGCTGGTTTCCATTAAAAAGCTTGTTTAACCGTAGACGAAGAACGATCAGCTGACGGCTGGCAACTAGCAATGGCCGGCCAAGGCAATCAACAGCGCGAGTCGTGAGTCACCACTTGCGTTACCATTTACAACGAGTTTTTGAGTGATTTTGTAGTGTGCGGGCCATCATATTGTCATACAAAGACGGTTGCCAGTTGACAGTTTTCAGTTGCCTCAGTGAGCGGATGGCGTTATTCCCGTGAAAATCGAAAAATTTTCCGCGTAAATAAAATCTTCGCTGCCGATTTCCGGCCCTTCATATTCAGATATTCTAAATGAATTCCTTATAAATAAATTTTCGCTGCCGATTACCGCCGCGGCCTGCCCTTTAAATTCATAAACTTATTCGAAGTAAATTCGTAAAAATATGACATGCCAAAGGAAACCGATACCGATTTACAAAATAATACGAATTGGGATTATGTCCAATAGGGTATTTCCACGGTTTTTTTTATTGTTTAAAAAAATAAGCAAAAAATTACGATGATTATGGCATTTTTATTTTATTTTTATGTTGACGAATAAAGTTGCTAGAGCGAATCTAAGTTTACCATTTTTGAATTACCGCCAAAACGATATTTTGGGGCGGAGCAATCGTGTGACGTCATAACGGTTCAGTAGTACAGTGTTTATTTATGCTGTCAGATGGCTGACACGCTTAATATACACAAAAAAAAAAGTAGTAGTTAGATACTAACGATCAATCAATTCAGTTTCCGGAATTAAAAAAAAAGAATTTTTAGGTTTTTTTTTACTTTAAAAACACAAAATGTCATTTTTCATCGACCGCCATGTTACGAATTACGACGGTAAATACGAACTTTTAAATGAAAAAACACTTTGTATCAGTTGCATAATAATAAGAAGTAAGTATTGCAATTTTCAGAAATGAAAAATAATGCATATTAATCACTATTTTCCTCGACTTAACAAACACGAAAACTCATTGCTTGCGATATTTGATCTGTGCGACCGCCATGCTTTTGCAAATGGCCATTGCCAACAGTGCCATCCTAAGAGAACAGTAACAGTTTTTTTTTTTTCAAAAATAATTACGTGTTTTTTCGAGTTAACGGGATTTTACTGTATCCCCAAATATATTTATCCTGACGAAAAAACTATCGGTTTTGAAACATGTAGATATTTTAACATGTGATTATAGTGGTTTACACAAAATAATTTGTTTCATTTAACAATATTATTATTATAGAAGTGAATTTGCAAAGATTGAAGAAATAAATGATTTATTACCAGACACCGCGTACACTTAATGAACTCTCGCTTGGGCGCTTTCAAGAAACATGAACTGAGTAACAGATTCATTTATTGAACCGGTTCATTTATGAACAGACTGTTCTGAACAGGCGCATGCGTATTGCGTATTGTGACATGTGAAAAGATGCGAGTAGGATATTTACATGAAATAACAGAATTTGTGTTACTCATTGTTTTTGTAGCTTTTGTAAATTATTCCAATGCATTAAGTGAGTTGGTATCCTTCTTTTGGACCCATTTATAAAACATTTTGACGGCATTTTCGAAGTATATGTGTTGTCAAAGACGGAGCCCGTAACCTCACTCTCGACCTCGGGAGTTTCCGGCCCGTAATGAACAAAAGCTCTAAAGTGTGAGATAATGTGATCCAAAATGAAGTATTTATTTAATTTTTAATATCAACAGATATCATAACGACAATATAAATCCGTACTTCGACAGATATGTGTATTACGTACATATTTTAAATTAAAGATATTGTGTAAAATCATTATTTATACTTAAAGTCATAAATTGAAGTTTGAAAAGTGGGTTTTATGGTGTATCAATGTTTTTTTTTTTTATGGCCGAATGCTTACATCAATTACAAAAAAAATTCAGCAGTTTAGAAAATAATAGTCCATTATTTGGTAACAAAAAATATCAAGTCTGACAATGACATACGAAAGGTAGTAATTCAGCTGTTTTAGAGGGCCGTTTTGCAGCAAATCACCTGTTTGCCCTATAACCTACTCTTAAGAGGATCTGTTTCATATTCTTTTGGATAGACAAAAACATACTATGTCATGTCACTTGAGAAAGCGATCCCCGGCCTTACCACTATGCCACAGTGGATGTATAAATCTCGATTCCATTGTAAATTAAATAGAGGTCTTACCCGAGAGACGGATCGAATCGGGGCTTCTTAGCTGGTGGTGGATTGGCACTTCCAGATGTTCCGGCACTTGAAGAAGCCGCGGCTGAGTTCTGATTGCTGCTCTTGGAGGTGGAAGTGCCCGATGATGAGGCTGGAGTAGGGGTGCTCGACCGGGAACTGTTCTTACTGCAATACAGGACGAGAACAAGATAAATGTGTGGCCTCTAGTGTGACAAGAAATCATCCGTGGATTTGCATGAATTTAAGGTATTTTGAACCTTAAAAATGCTCAAAGCATACTTAAATATATTTTATTCGCTTGGCAAGGAAATAATGTATCTTAATATTATTCTAGCCTAGCTTGTCGTTTGGTCACTTATGCCTTGTTCGGGCCTGACAAGTAGTAAGTTGAGTGGCGAGTAACTCGCTACTTGACTCACCAAAAAGTGTTCGCATTGCTGTCAAGCAGAGTTCATTAGTAAACGGCGAGTCGCAACATGACGGGCTGCAATGCAATAAAGTAAATATGATATGTGGTCTGTGTACCTACTTGGTGAGGCAAGTGGTAGTCATGGAGCATATAACAATTTGTATCCAACACAGTGGTCAGCTTTGTTTCCATGTGCAATGGAAACTTAGGACGCCAAACTCTGTCGATGACAAAGTATGCCGAGCGCTGCGGTAGACATAAGAAACCTCCTCAGGGATGGGCATAGGGTGCTTATTCACAAGTAGATCAATGAAAGGCAGTATTTCGAAATATCACAAATAACCTCTATTTGACTTATAAGAGGATTACATACATAAAAGGTTCATTAGAAAACTTACCCCCATCAGATAGACCGTACAGAAACCCTAACTATCTAATTAAACTGTGGATGGATGGAGACGCCGTCCTTCAATCAATCCGCGACTGCTACAGCGCGGGCCACCAGCCCGCCAGCTCCGTCTCACGTACAGTCCCCAGCCAAGGGACTACCAGGACTCCTCCAATTGCCTCCGGTGACCATCCATCCTTACGTTAACGTTGCCTCCAAGGCGCGCGTGGTGAAATGGGAAGTCGGCGATTCCGCCCTCAAATATGTATCCCATCCGGTAATATTATCATTACTGCCCGTACCCACCGGCTAACGCGAACGAAGCGAGTGAGGATGCCGTCCTTTTGTGCAGATTTCTACCAAACAGAAACGGACAACCCGGTGTCCATTGACACGCGTTTTTATTTCCTCGGGTTTACTTTCAGTCTCGCATTACGCGTATATTCCCGCGAATTTGCACACCAACGCAATAATCCGCGTTACTCGGGATCGGATGTCTCAATTAAATTCCTGGAGCATTTTGCTCCGCTCGACTTTTTAAAATTTTCCACGATTATCAACTTGGCACTTTGACGTTCCTACAAGGCACGAGCCCATCTGCGCCCTGTAGGTAAGTGCCGTACCCCGCAAGAATAATTTTTTTTCTTTTATTTTGCGCCGATATATGGCTGTCAAAACAAAACCATCGACAATAAACAAAGCAGTACACAGTACCTGACTACAATTGTTATGTGTATTTTAAATATTTTCATAACCAATACTCTAAATAAGCTGATTGTAATGCTTATTTTAGAAGAGGTGGAAGAATAAATTAGTGAGATGAAATTAATAAACTATGGACATGAAAATAGATTAATAGCCGCAAAAATAAAGGAGTAGCATTTTCACTCCAATGTGGCGACATATTGCGCTTGTCTGCGTCCATGAATGAACTGCGCATGTCAGTGCGCAGGGACGCATGGAGGGAGACTCTACTTGCCGAAAAAATAGAACCTACTAAATTTCAATCAAGGATTCAATCTACTAAAGAGCTGACTAGCCTACTCTATTAAAATTGTAGTATTCGGACAAGTTTAGTTTAGTTACTAATATACTCACTACTCGACTAAAATACTCGCCCAGTCAGAACGGGGCATTACAATTTTATTTATTTATGTATCTGTGAAAAAGCAGATAGCAAAATTTCATGTAAAATGTCCTACTTCCAATTTTTTTTAAATGTTGGTCAACTACACCGTTCCCACCCTGAATATGTAAACACATTATCTGGTAAGATGGTTCAATTCAAAAAGACATAATTTCACAAAAAAATAAGTAAGTTATTACCAGTCGGTAAGTTATTGGCAGTCGGCGTACGCTGGGAATTGGCATTTTACCACTGGTACACCAAAAAGTATTAGATCGTGGGAGGATGCATTCCAAGGGCCAATAAAGATAAAGTTTACAAAATTGATCAAAGTTCCCGTAAGAGTTAAGAAAAATTAATATATACCTTTGGCTAGCCGGCCTTTTAGAACCACTTTTGGATGGCTTTGGCTTCGCTGGAGCATTGTCATCAGAATCTGAACTAAAATCACTACTGGAATCGGCTGAAATTGGACAAAAAAAGACAATGAATTAATTCAAATCAGTTAAAAGCAAGCATTAAACATCACAAAATGCCAAGTTAATGTATTAAATAAATAAGGAAAATGAACCTTTTTCTTTTTTGACAGCAGCAGCTTCAGCTTTTTCTGCCTTGACTTTTTCCTTTTCATTAGCTTCCTTCTTGGCTTCCCCATCACTGCTGTCTTCTTTCTTCTCCTCATCCGAATCTTCGTCTGAAGTCAGCAACTTTCTACAAGAAGACGAGAAATTACCATGCGTTATAATAAAGCTTACAAAGCAGGCTGTCAAAAGTGTATGCGTGAATGAATTATAATTTTTTAATCTGCAGTATTTTGTATCTACCCGACTGCAAAGTTAAGTTTGTATATCTGCAAATAGATTAATTATTATATTTACCTCAAAGCATCTTCTTCTGCTACAGATTTAAGTTCTTTGTTTGCTTTTCCCTCCTTGTCAGAATCACTGAGAAATAAGCAAATTTATTCATTAATATAAGGTACATAGATAAATTGAATACATTGGTTTGTCAGAAATGTTTACATAGTTGTATCTATAAGAGATCGATGAAAATAATAAACCCCGATTGAAGATTAACATAATATGATTAATGAAAAACAGACATTCTCTAAGCATGGTGCTGGAGAAGAATTCTGAGCAAAGATGAATGAATTCATTTTGGAAGAGTTATGTATCCAAAATCGCCTGTCAACTGTCCGCATACAACGTATCCTAAGATAATTTGGATACTTCGCTGGAACCAGGAATAGCTCCATGGTCACTGACAAAGTAAACAAAAAGTCGGTCAAAATTTCGATTTATGCGGAAATGTATCGTATTTTTATGAATTTATTTCGAATATCTGAATTTAAAGGCAGGAAATCGGCAGCGAAAATTTTATTTACGTGGAAAAATTACGTATTGGTATGTATTTTTTCGAATATAAGGCTGACCGTGACGGTATAAAATGGCTGCGAAAATTCGATTTTCACGGGAATAAGTCGTATTATTACGAATTTACTCTGAAGAACCTACCCGAATTTGAATTTTCAGAAGAAGAACTCGAATTTTGGCGACTTATGATTTTTTTTATAAAATTTCGATTTACATGGGAATTTGTTAATTCGAAATTTGATTTTTGATGTCCCATGGATTTAGAATTAAAGGGGTTCTACTGTGGTAATCATGATGGCTGAATATTTAGAAGTTAAATAAAAAAAAAACAGCATAAAATCGACTTTAAATGTGAACCATGAGATTCCAAACGCCGTTTATAAAAGGAAATCCAAGCCAATTCATAATGCACGTCAAATATTGTATATTTACAACCCGAGAAGACCATTACTGCCACCTAGAGATGTAAAAATAAAGACATACATATTGACAGATTATGGATTTTTCCAAGGCTGTAATATGCATTTAAGTTGATGAGCTTGAAAAGAGAAGCAAATATCACCGATGGGTTGTGCTGATCTAGTACGATAGGTGTTTCTGGCGATGATATGGTGAAGGGATAAGAAGTTATTACCTGTCAGACGAGTCTGAGATATAATCCAGTTCTCGTCCCTCTTCGTCTCCATCGTCACTCTCCTCCACAGCTTCATCATCCGCATCCTTCCTATTCTTCTTCTTTTTGGCCAGAGCAGCACCTGGAATAAACAGGGTGTGATGTTATTTTCAACTTTTTCTCCTTGTCCTATTCGAGTCGGGGACCCGTCACCTCGACAAGTACACTCCACTCCTTGTTCTGCGCAGTCATTCCCAAACAAATTCTAATGAATTAGTTACTTAATGGCATGTTCAAGTAAATTTTATTGAATTAATTTGTGATATTTTACAATTTACTCATTTAAAATAATATGATAATGTCTCAATAAGCGCGCAAGTGTTGAACTGTGCGCCAGTTTTGCCAGTCATATTGTTACATGATTATGCCATGACAAATCGATAGGAGGTTGATGGGAGTTTGTTAATATGTAGCAATACACGAAAGAGCAACGCATCCTGATTGTTAACCTATTGGCCTCTGAATTGTTAAGCTAAAAAATTGTCCTTCACATCCAAATTAATTTTGTACCAAAATTTTTAAATCTTCAATGGTGTACTAAATCTAACATAACTTATAAATTACATGTTTTACCTTTCCCTTACTGAGCTGAAAAAATCCGCGCGCTCCGGTGCTGTGTAATCACTACACAAGCAGAAATGGTCGATTTAAAAGCCGAAAAAAATGAATATTTATAGCAAATCGCTATATTTCATTATAGTAACAGTTAAAAATGGTAATAATTGATATTTAATTGCTGAAAACATGAAAAAAACATCGGTAGCTCAAAGAAACGATGCTCATACAACATGCGAAGAGACCACCCCGAATGAATGCCGGGCGGCGACTGGCGGCCCGCGTCGTGTCGTCCGCGGGGTAAACCGAAGGAACAAACACGATTGACGACTGACCAGTAACCACACGATTCTCTTTCTCGCGCTTACTTATATCGAAGTAGGTGAGAGTGAGACGCGCATAGCGTCTGCTCTGATCGTATTGCCAGACGTTTGATTGTATTGGTGAATTTATTTTCGATTCTCACAAAATACCTCTGATGTGCCCAAAAGGTACGGATTATTATTTTAATTTTTTTTTTATTTAATGGTTAAATGTATAACGGAGGATTACCTAAAATCTGAACCCACAATTTTCCATATTTACGGAGATATTAAAGGTGCAAGAAGCAATGTGTAGTAGATACACATCGCAGGCAAGGGAGGGTTAAAAGCAGTAATTTTTTAAAATGTTATTTGTGTATTGAATCAAGGAATGTAAAAAAATATATATTATGTTTTAAAAAAGAAAATTATAATATGATAAAAAAAAAAGTTTTACAATATTTTTTTTCATATAAATTAAAAAAATTGTAGATTGGTCAATCTTATTGGCATAACTTATTTTTTTTTACATATTAATATTTTTGTATGATAGTCCTCAAAGCAATTAGGGGAAGGCCACTTTGCATGACTTGCATTCCCAGCGCGAACCAGGATTTTTTTTTCTGATCCGGAATTTGTTTTTTTGAACTCCTCATGTGGATTCCTCATCCTAAATCTCCGGATCTGCAGAAACCACATGATCTGCAGAAACCCATCGTGAGATTCAGCTAACAAACTTTCTAATTGGGCTAATGTGGGCGCCGAGTAAGCTTATCGAGTCCAGAACTACTCGCCATTTTGAAAAAACACAATGAAGCCGACTGCTAAAAAAAATTCATTCGTAAATATCAGGTAAAAAACTTTACAAACGTAAAATTGCAAATACTACAAAATGAATGCTTCAATATCTGTAGAGCGCTTGGCATTTAAAATTTGAAATACTTTGGTACGCGTATGTCCATTTTTCATTTTTAAGCTGACAAACTTCAGACCCGCCATGCCTGGGTGGCTGGAGTTTATAACATAGCGCTGCACTCCTGCCGGGACGGCGTGGTTTGACGCCAAAGGGTTAAACATTATCATCAAAATGGTGAAAGTTTGATATCCATGATACATGTTGTCTAACATAAGTTATAATACATGGCACAATGTTACCTTTCTTGGCTTTGGCTTTCTTTTTGCTCTCCTTTGAATCACTGTCATCCTTGTCTTTCTCTTTATCTTCTTCGGACTCTGAAGAATCATCGGCCGAGTCCATCCATTCATCCATATCGGAGATTTTCAGTTCTGTAATGAAAATCATCAAAAAGTAATATTAATAACATGCTGTTATTTACTCGTTTGCTTACTTGGTTTGTCACAGAGAAAGACTCGCAAGCTGTTGAACATAATATTATGCACTTTTTCTTTTACGTTATGAATACATGTATATAATAGTATTTTTGTAATAAATTGGATAGCACGTTTAATAGTGAATGTTACCTTTGGACTTGGTGGCCTTGGATTTCTTTTCTTCAGGATCTTCAACTTCTCCATCTGCATCGTCTCCCCTCATGCGCTTCCGGAACATAAGGGAGAAGTAGTTCATAACCTTGTTACGTCTGAAAACCAATTAAATTATACAGTCATATTTTCATATTTGTATTTTTTTTTTTTTTTTTATAGAGAATACCTCACAAGAGTCCCAACTGCTCCCGTCTGGAGCCAGTGAGACTATGGCATCCCCAATTGGGGTATGTTGTGAGGCTGAAGAAAAGTGGGGAAGGGAAGGAGATGGGGAAGAGGAAGGTAGGAAAGTACCTGGCTATTCAGATCTAGTCACTAAACACGGCTAAAGCCATTATTAAGCAACGTCTCAATTCTGAATGGTGGTCTTACACCAGGGCGATACTGACAGTATCTTCCACTCTGGAACGTGCCGCAAATGTAGTATATATTATTTTTATTAATTAATTGTGAAATAACACAAATTAATCAAATAAAATTTATTTGCGCACGCCGGGTTCGAACCCGCAACCTTCCGATTGGGAGTCAAGTGTTGTTACCACTCGACCACGGACGGTCGTATGGATGTATGTATGGATGTATGTATGTTTGTTCCTTCTTAAATCGAAATTTAATTAATGGATTTTAATGAAACTTTACAATAATATAGCTCATACATCAGAATAACATATAGGCTATAATTTATGAAGCTAGCTATTTATTTTCAATAAATTGAAAATAATAATTATAGTTTAATAGAAAACGTCAAAATTTGAGAATGACATTTTGCTAAAAATGACTGTTAAATCAAAATTCTATTTTGGAAAATATTTAAATTACTGAATTTATTTGAAGTACTTGCGTAATACTTTGAATCGAATCAAGAATTATAGATATTTTAAATAAATAGGTTAAGAATTTTGGTATAAACGTAGATGGGACCTAGGAAAAGAAAACAGATTACTCGAAGTACTAATCCTACGCAGACGAAGTCGCGGGCAGAAGCTTCTATTTTCATAAATATAGTAAATAAGTTCCCATGTAAGAAGTTATCATGCAGAGTATTTTTTGGTCCCCTAAAGCCTAAAATATTTTTTAAATGCTTAATTAATTTAACCCTCACACAATATGGCAGATTGGATATTGAATCATTCTCCAATTCATCAATCAATCAAATCAATCAATCAAATTCTCAATGAAACATAAATTAGAAAAAAAAAATGGTTGCAACTAATAAAAAAATGGCACACAAATATATGTACATAACTAAGGTTTTTGCTGGTAGGATTTTTTTTTTCTTGGAAAACATTACAAGAGAGTTTTACATAATTGATCATATCAGCAGAGCAGTAAAATTTTTCTTGGTTAGAAGTTAAATATACAGGGTGTCCGGGGGTAAAGTGCAGTAACTTTGGGAGGTGATTCTACATGATAATATAAGTTAAAAAAATAAATGACTTTTTTCGAAATTCATAATTTTTTTTTCCCATACAAAAAGACGAACCTGTTAAAAATCCTTAGTGTAAGGTACAAACTTACCGATAAATTTGCTGTGCGCCCGCCCGCGACGTGGATTGTTGTGAGTCACCCGTATCGTAATAGCGTAAAATAGTACCTAATGCTGGCCGCATACGACGGACTGATTTTATCGTTTTACCTAAAAAGTACCTTTTAAAGCTGGAATTTCGAAAAAAGTCACTTATCTTTTTTACTTATATTATCATGTAGAAACACCTCCTGAAGTCACTGTTCTTTACCCCCGGACACCCTGTATAATTAATTAATGTTAGAAACATGTGAGTAGGGATGTTTGGTGTACCTGCCAAATTCCTGTTCTGCTTCCTCAGCCGATAAAGCCTTGTAACGTTGAATAGGTTGGAAATTATACCTGAAGGAAACAAAATGTATTAAGAAGTGTTGAACAATTAAAAATTGTTTAACAACTTATTGGATAATTGAAAATATAAACGAACAACATAATATTACATAGTATAGTCCTAATTTTTCATAGTTTTTGGTATACATATATTTAAAAAAAGCTCTAGAAAATTTCGTGAAGCCAGAGTTTTCGCTGCTTCAGATATCATGCTGACAGATTCTCAGCTTTTTAGTTTTAGAAGAGATTAAAGGTATGTGCGAAGAAAGCAAACTTTTCAACATTTACTTCTCCTGACATCAATCAAATATCAAAATACTTTCTTGAGCACATGGTTTTCTGGTGTCTAGGAGTCGAAAGTCGTAAATTGGCATCATCAGATTTCTTTCAAATCTATACAGATCACCCTTCCAACGATTAGCTGTTCAGTAGTTCCGATTAATAGCATAGAAGATGGATTACCATTCTTGGAGTGGGTAGGCTTCAATGGCTCCATCAGGCGCATGTGTGAATACATAATAAGCGGCATTCTCCGATACTCCGCCTTCTCTGATACCCTTGAATCTGAAATGAACATTTACATTTGCGTAAAACTATCATCGTAAAACAATCATCGTTATAAAAGCTTTCTTATTTGTTTCTTTAAAATATGATTTAAATATATAAGTTCATAATTTAAATCACGTATGACTACCGTAATACGGGCATGAGTATTACATTACAGCACAGACATTACTATCTAGTATGGTAATTGAGAAAAATCAGAAGAAATAGTAATTTATTAACTACTAAGTACCCATTAACTTAAAATAGGGCAGAATGTATGTATCTACAGATAACATATTATATTAACTATTTTATGACCCAGGGGCAGACAAGCAGTGCAACGACGAATGAAGTAAGGTCGGTAGGCCTAAGGCGATCCGCCCACTGATGCAACTGAAAACTGTCAACTGGCAACTGTCTTTGTATGACAATGTGATGGCCCACACACTACACAATCACTCAAACACCCGTTGTCAATGGTAACGCAAGCGGTGTCTCGCGACTTGCACTGCTGATTGCCGTGGCCGGCCGTTGCTAGTTGCCAGCTGTCAGCTGATTGTTCTTCGTCTATGGTTAAACAAGCTTTTTGACCAATCAGTTGCCCCGTCAGCGGAGCGCCTTAGGATGAACCAAATGGGGAACATTAGGGAAGGAGGCCAAATTCCACGCTGGACATTAATTTATCTTGAAATTTTCTGTGAAAATGTTATCACAGCATGAGTCAAGTCCCAATTTTGGGTATGTTATGAGGTTGGAGGAAGAATTACGGGAAAAAAGGTGAAAAAGAGGAAGGTTGGGAGTATCTGTGTACTACCATTTCATGCAACGTAGACTTTAACAAGGCCGACACTGAGAGTGTCTACCACTCGGGAAGATAACTTAAATGTACTACAGTGAGACCAGAAAAAACTACTTAAGCGGGAAAACCTTATTATGTGGGATAAATTGGGCCACTCGGTTTTCAAGGGACCGAAAAAACCAAACTTCATGCGAAATAATACAAAATCATGTGTTTTGTTTTCAAAATTTGATTGCTTAATCGAAATTGATCGAAATATTATAGATGCTTCAACTAAATATGATTTTGATGACACAACAGGTTTCTAACCCACAACCTCTATTCATGGACTAAGCAACATAACTTCTCAACCATAGAGGTCGTTTAATGAATCATTGGGTGATTTAATCAATTACCTAATAAAATGTCTTTAAACGGATATAATTTATTATGTTGTGAAAAGGGTTGTTTCTGTAGAAATGATAATAAAATCAAGTGAGAATGGATCTCACTTCTTGCCAGTTTTTCCGCCGACCTTGAGAATCCAGGGCTGGTCATCGGGTTTGTAGCGGCGTGCCGTGATGCCGAACTTCTTCCTGCGAGCCTCTTCACGGGCGTCCCGCCCAAACTCAGAACCGGCACCGAACCTTTAAAACAAACAAGGTGAGCTGACATATTTCAAAATGG
This sequence comes from Limnephilus auricula, assembly GCA_951813805.1. Classification (NCBI taxonomy): domain Eukaryota; kingdom Metazoa; phylum Arthropoda; class Insecta; order Trichoptera; family Limnephilidae; genus Limnephilus; species Limnephilus auricula. The sequence goes on from OX638404.1 coordinate 16,689,776, forward strand.
AACACTACTTATTACCCTAATGCGGCAACCTTTAAATAAACTATGTAAGCTGCCATATTTGAAAACGGAACATTGAACACTTCAAATTCATGTAAACATATTGTCATATTATAGACAAGACCAATGAATAGAAAATATACTTTCACTTGAATCTAAATACTTACTTATAAATTATTTAGGAACCTAATAATCCATTTTGTGCATTTAAATAGTTGTTTCTTGAAGTAATGTTTGAAACTAGTGTAATTTCCACAATATGTGCTAAGTGTAACGGTTAGGTAAATAATTACCTAAATAAAGTAAACAAGGTTCAGCCTTACTTGGGTTGATCTTCATCGAATCCTTTATATTCCTTCATGTTATTTTCTCTCTCCATCTTGACTTGCGACCATTTTGCAAAGTCCACATTGAGAGTGGCATTAAATCTCATAACATGGTGCCTCTTTTTCTGGTTTTTAGGAACTCTGATTTTAAATTCCTGAACTGAAGTGCCTGCAGCAGCCGGTGCGGCCTACAAATCGGAAAAAATTACTGATGATTTTTTAAGGTTTAATTTAAAAAATAACGTTAAAATAGTACACAAAAAGTATTGGAATGTCTAAAAGTAAAAATATTAAAATTTTAGTACACAGAAAGCATAAAATATTTAATATCATTATGTCAATCTCATAATATTGAGTCAGAAAAAACATAACCTACAAGCTATGTAAATTAATTTCAGAATAACTCACCACCGGGGGGGCGGACATGTTGATCGTTGTTAGCTTGGATATGTGTCACGCAGTAAATTAAAGATAAAAATATTTAAAACACCGCAACTTTATAAGTTATTAAAATAGAACACCGTACACTGCCGCAAGCGTTGTCATCGTTGTCATCTCATCAGCAGCTGTCAAAATTTGACCAGAAAGTCAGCGCTGCCAGGATAAAAAATAGAAACTCCTTAGCAAAGGTATAAAAAATCCTCAGAAATGTGAAAACCTACCCGGATTTTAAGCGAGTGCGAAACGACCAAGCCGCTTGATGGCAAGCACGTAGTTTCTTTTCTATGGCACTTTGTGACAAGCCTTTGGACCGTCTCCAAAGCTTGCTTGCGGCTTTCTCACAAGCATTGCGCAATACTACGTGCTGGCGGCAGGCTTGATGCGAATTTATATTATTTCGGGAATAGACAAACGAGAATAGATAAATAAGTACCCATAGACAAAAAACATTACGATGAGTGGTGATTTTAGATATTACGTATCGTGTTAAACAATGGGCCGTTTTCTGAGTAATTCCAAAATATCCACGAGATGGCAGCACGGTCGTTACCGGTCCTCCTGTCATCTAAGCTGTGGACCAAATCTATGGACTGACGTCTTTCAATGATCTGTCATTTCGATAGCTATTTGCAATTTGTTTTCCGACAAGTTGGCTTATTTATGAGTTTAGCCAAACCTAGTTTGCTCTATTTGTAAGTAAAATGCACAAAAAATACGGTCAGTGGACTATTTTCCAATTGAAGGAAGAGTTGAAAGGACGTAATGCAAAAACTTTTGGTAAAAAAGCAATTCTCGTAGAAAGGTTAGTAAATACACCACTATTGCTTATTTGTATTGCCTACGATAATTTCTTTTCTAATTTATCACTAAAAGTTATTATCATAATGCGTTTTATTTAAGACTCGAAGACTATGATAAACATCATAATTTCAATCCTGCTGGCGTTGCGGACGAAGATGTCTTGGAAATGGTTACGCCGAAGCCAGAAGATTTTCAAGACATCAACATGGCTTCCAATATTCCAGCACTGACGCGGGAAGAACTTCATAAATTCAGTGTTTCCTGGGAAAGTTTGAAGAACACCGACAAAGCGGTAAGTATGTGAGTGCTGAGTGTTCGAAGTGCACATGAATATGGCACAACCGATATTTTAGGAAAGTGTGCTTCGTAGTACAGGAAACATCTTTCTTATGCTGTGTATATACATTATAATTGTAACACTTTACGTATGTAGCTGGCGTATTGGCACATTGCAAGCACGCATTTGTAGTTCTACATGGAATAGTAGATTTTAGTGAAAATAAAAAAATCGATGTTCAACAAAGTTGCACAAGCATGCTACAAAATTTTCATTCACCGAGGAAATATCATGGTGCGCCTATAAAAGCGGAATATCTGCAACTAAAAAAACAGCAGTTTTCTCAACAACAGCTCCTTGATTTTGATCCTAGGCCTACTACTTGCATTAAGTCTACTACTTTCCGTCTTGTGTATATGTAAGCACTTGCATACTGCTACCTAACACCATACGCACGGACATTGGAGGTCTAGCTTCGTTTTATTAAATGTAGAATCGTTCTTATTCAAAAAAAATTGCACCCTTGCGAGAGCCTTGAAGGAGTGACCTTATGTTACTTATACCAGGGCGGGTAAATAGTGGACAACCTCCAATGACTGTATAGAGTGTAAATAAGTAGTAATTAAATACATGTCATCCAAATATAATTATTGGAAAAATAATATCTTGCATATTTTTAATATAATTATTTTAAATCAAATAGGATTTAAAATATTTTACTAAGTGTATCTATTACTATGCATGGCAGCTGTTTCGCCTTCTGAAGGCATTGATTTGACAAACTTACTTGAAAATATTTATGTTTTTATTCTACACTAGTTGCATATTTAATTTGTTAATGTTATTTTCTTTATTTTAACAGGTTGACTGTTCACAAAGTTTATCACGCGTTGACCGATGCTACCACAACCATATAATATTTGGATGTAAAAAAAAAAAATAAGTGCCAAAACAATAAATAATTTATGTATAATGTTAACTATTTGCTGTACTGATATGTTCTTCTATGTGTATAATGTTTGTAAATGTTTTACGACATATTTATATTATGTCTGTAATCTTGTTCTTTTCATATTGACCTCGAGAAATAAAAGAAAGTTTTTTTAAATTTATTTATATATTTGTTAAATTATTTTGTGTTATTTAGTACAACTAAACAACAATCTTTTTTAACCACGGCAGTAGCTGTCGTGCAAGGTCTCAGAAAACCATGACAAAACTGCACCGACACCCACACTTTATTTTAATAAAACAAATATAATAACAATCGTTTATTTCAGAATGTTGCGCAATGCAATACTATCCATATTTTGAAATAGCACAAATGCTGACAAAATAACAATGCATTCATACGTAGAATGAAACAGAAAATAAATGAAAAATATAGTAGGTACCTATATAATAATAAATCCAAAAAAATATGCAAAATCCGTTCATGGGGGATATTTGACAGGCTCCCATTTCCAGAAGGAGGGACTCCATCTCCATCCAGGCAACCATGGCAGTGATGATGGTATTCTTCGACTGACTGGCGTAGTCTGCGCCATAATCTTCCCCTGCGGTGAAACAAAAGTTTATTTTAATATATACAAGATGTTAAGGGACGTACTTGACTTACTTTAAACCAGTGATTCCTGACATTTTTTGGAGAAAAAATGGAAATAAAATGTTGGTCTCCTGTGACTTTCAAAATGTCACATTGAACATCGAAAATATCACCGGAGACCGGGCAATATGACTTCCACTGCCACGTCTTCTAGATTCACAAGCAACGCCGCTTCATCTTGTGGTTTTGGTTTTGTAGAATTTATATATGTTTTTTCACGTATCAGACGCCTTTCCTGTCTGTTTCTTAATTCTAAATTACCTACTTCTACTTTTAGAAGAAACTACACCTTTCAGTAGCTTTCGCCTTTACAGTACAACTGAAAATAAATTAGGTTCAAACTTCCATCCTTGCATGATATAAAATACAAAACGGTCTACGTTAAGAAATAATAATAATTTGATTTTTTTCCTAAAACACTCCTACTGAATATTAAATTACAATCACAAGATACACAGACATGGGACGAGAAATGAAAGCAAATTAGATCGCCAACAATGAAGAATCAGCCGCCGAGAAATCTCGTGCCAGACAGTTTGATAACCGTGTAATAAAATTATTGCAATAATTGAAAATATGGTTAATTTATAAAAGGAAAATAAGATATTATATCTACCATAATTATTAATGTTAGCTGTGATTGAGTACACTTATATTTAAAGGTACGTTTGTCAAATAATGTCAGCTGCGAAAGAAGGCAAAATTTTGTGCATTCTTTGTCAAATGTTTATTTACGTGTTCATTATACTATACAAGTACTCTATATATTATATTGGGGATTCAATTATAGTAAGAAATTAATTAAATGAGTCATGTAATTACTGTTATGGTTAATATTATTGAATACACAATCTGTGTCCCTGAAATGAGCTTTACAGACTACAGAAGTACGAGTCGGTGCCCATTTGGAACGCCTGATGGAATGATTCCATTTCGCTTTCAAGTCTCTATCTTTGGGAAACTCGTGCCCACTCCTATTTCTACACATTAGAACACTACAACAGGTTGAAGGCATTATTATAATATTTAAAAACACTAAATTGCGTCAAACGGCCTAAAAAATGTATGGGATCTGACAGTTAAATAAAATAGTTGGACCGGTAGGACTATGAGCGAACCTAGCGGCCAAAATCGTGCGAAAACGGCCCATTATATAAATCATATAAAATTATTATAAAGTAGGCAGCTATTGTTTCTGTGTTCAATTTGTCCATTTCTGGGTTCAATTCAAGAAATCCATTGATTTTTTAAAGAAAATATTGTACATCAAATTCAATAATGTTATTTTTAAGGTCTGCAAGTATTTTACTTTTTTTAAATATTATGAAAGCTGTTTCGGCATTCAATGTCATTTTTAAATTGTAGTTTGGTCACTTTTAGACCACTTATTTATGCGATTCTATTAACGCCGTCCAATTTCAATATCCATGGAGTTTAAAAAGATTTTTTACTGGTGTTAATAATTTAATATTTTCTTAAATGTTTAATAATAACGAAACTGCAATTGTCTTAATTAAATATGTTAAATTGTACAGGTCTTGTGTTTTTTAAAAAAATATTTCCAAACATTATGATTTGAAATTTATTAAGCTTTAAATTGTTATTTATTTATGTTCTTACATCTTCTTTTAATTTTTATTTAATTTCACAAAGTTGTATTTTTTGTAAATATTATCTCAGCCCACTTAGTTTTTTTTATTATAATTATAGTAATGTGAAAATCTGTTTAGATTTTATTTGTATTCTTAATTTTAATTTAATTGATGTAAACAATCTGTTGATTTTCCTAAATAAATAAATAAACATCTGAGAAATGAAGAAAAATAATTGTCCTTACTTTACTAATTAATGTTATATTACAATATTAATATATAAAATTTATTGTAACACAATAAAGAATGCTTTGTCTTTGTTATATTTCATTTCGCACAAAATTCACTTTCAACCCCCTTTCGACCGCCACGAAATCACCGAAGGCGTGGCCAGGCTTGAAGGAGAGGCTTGATGCGCCGCGGCAAGCCTAAAAGCATAGAGAATAATAGAAAACAATAGATAACAAATTTACGTGCTGGCCATCAAGCCGCTTGCTCGTCTCGCAGTCCCATTAGATGTTCAATATTATTTGTGGCTCAGGACCAGAATATCCAATGTCAAAAATTATTATTAGTGCACCGCCATCTTTCTATAAACAATGCCACTATGTGCCACTATGCACTGACTTCCACTATGTGTTCTAAAAGTATCTTTATATGTGCCCAAAGCACACTTTCAACGCATCACCAATAAAGAAATAAAAAAGTTAAAAGGTAATTTTTGGCTTTTATTTCAACCGGAGCAATTTTTTTTAATTGTTCCATGGAAATATTTGGAACAGCACCTAGAGAATAATTTATTTAAATCGGATGTACAAAGCAATGCTGGCTTTGCTGTTTATAAAAAGCTGATAGCACTCTTTGGCTTACCTAAATTGTAACAGTATAAATAAATTGAAAAATAGATTAGTTCGTGGAATTCAGTTTTCCTCGTGTTGACTACTTGAAGTGATCCACTTAGATCTTGTTGGATCAATACAGACAAATTCGTTATCTGGCTCAAAGTATATTCTCACTTTTTTGGATGATTTCAGTGGAAAATCATTTGTTTATTTTCTTTTGTCTAAAGAGCAGGTGGCTGAGTGTTTTGAAATATTTAAAAATCATGTTGAAACGCAAACTAGAAAGATAATCAAGCCTCTTTGTACTGATAATGTTTAGCTGCAAAGCATACGCACACATTCCGGTTACACACCAAAAAAAGTTGTATCCTAAATCAAAACCATTCATTATTTTGGGATATAGTCTTCTATAGAATGTTGCAGATATACAGGATATTGCAAGCGTCCTAAATCGGCACTGCAGACTCACAGTCTGGTCTAAGAAGCTAGGACAGGGTTAGGAATCTCCCACAAAAATTGGATGATTTTGTAGTTTATGCGAGTGTTAGTGACGAATCTTCAGATCTTTTGAGCGAGGAGGTAATGGAGCGATCGGATAAACAACTTTAGATTGCAACAACGGACCGTGTAATAAAGTCGCAAATTGACAACAACACATGGGAAGTGATCGACATTCCATCTGACCAAAAATCTTTAAACATCAAATGAGAGATGCAAATGGAGATATAATCCAGCGTAAGACTCGACTGGTAGTGAAAGGCTGTGCTCAAAGAAAGAGTATATATTTCGAAGAAACCTTCTCACCAATGGCGGTCCGTGAGTTTTCAATGAGCTAGAGTGCTAAGATTAAAAAACAAACGACGTTACTTATGTTGTTGTAGCTGAAAATGAATTATATTTTTTTTCAAAATTTCAACTTTTTGTATGAAGATCTTCAGGATTCTTTCAGTTTGGGGAAAAATGAAATTTTGAAAAAAAAAAACATTTTCAGCTAAAAAAACACCCTTCAACACGTGTCAAGGGAGAACGTCGTCTGCTTGTCGCTTAGAGCTGTTCCAACAGTTTCCTTTGAAGTAAGCCTAGATAATCCTTTCCATGATGAATAGGCAGAAAAGAACACAGAAAAAGGGGACATCTGACGATTCCGAAGAAAACACCAATACTTACATTTTTCAAACATATAGTTAATGGAGCTTTATAATAACCAATTCCTTACTAAATACTCTTTATAATAACCAATTAATTACTAAATACTCGTAGATTAATTCATTGTAACCAAACTAATAAATTGATACCATACTTTTTCATGTATTTTTTGTATTTGAAATTTAAAAAGAATGTAATATGCCTATGTCTATATGCGTACAATATATTTAAAAAAATAATTTTTTGGTGAGTACTATCATTAAGCTTTTATTTTACTAAGTGCTAAAAAAAAATAGTTAATAATTATTGACTTTTTTATTTATTATTTGGGCATGATGTGAACATTTGTTATTGGATTGTAAACTAATTATTATACTCTATTGTTTTCTTTAATGCATGTAATGTTATTAATCTATAAATGTTCCTAATAAAAAAATTAAATAATAATAATAATCCGAGGTCCGGGGTAAGGCGATGGTCAGTGAAGAAAAGAGGCAAGTTGAAGCGAGGTCGGAGTGAGTTAGAGCGAGCAGGGCATATAGAGGGTTCTTGTCGTGATGGGTTGTTGTAGAAGTAGAAGACTAACTTTGAATTAGCTTGAAGCCTGTATTTATAGGGTAACGGTAGCGAAGGGTGGTTGCTACCCTGGTAGTGACCTGCTGTTGGAAATTCAGTTGACATGAAACAGGCAAAACAAGAAGCTGTGGATAAGTCAACAGAGCTACTTGAGCAGGTTCTGAAGCGCTTCATTAATGGATGCAATCCTGGGGACACGGCACAAAGTCCTCAAGAAAAACTCTCAAAACAGCAATCACCAAAATATGAAAACACCTCAGCCACGATGAAAAATATTCCGTACCAAGAGACAGTTTGTTACTCGCCTCTCAAGTTTCGGTTGTGAGTCGTTCCAAAAACAATCCAGAAAGGTTATTCTATATCTTTTACGTTAACCTAACGCGGGTTAATCAATGTTTAATCAGTCGCATGTAAATCAGCAGAATTTGACCAACCAATTTCCATACTAGCACCTGCATTAGAATTTTTTAAAGTAAAATATGCATCAATAAATTTAGATAAATATAACTTGAGTAAGTATTATAGATTAATGGCAGTATGGCTTCCAGAAAAAAAAAGTTGTGATAAATTGTTAAATTTTTTTTCCAATTTTATAATTTTACAGCTAAACTCTAAAAAACACGTACCTTAGCATATACTAATATACAGAAAGATACGCTCAGCCATAAACAGATATTTAAGGTACTTGAAATAATGGGAATTCGCGGTAAACTCCTCTCATTTTTAAAAACGGAAGTAAAGATTTTAAATGAAATTAGTAAATCCAGATACGTCAATCAGGAGTACCGCAAGGCTCAATTTTAGGTCCGAAATTATACATTATATTCGTTATTGCTCTGTCTAAACTTATTCAGGAAGCTGAAACTCCATGAATAAGCAATACCTACACTGCAGGTTCCTTCAGCTCAACATTTGCAGTCAATGCTGCGGTGTTGCAAAACTATTTGTATTTTCTAAAACGGTAATTTTTTAAAAAAGAAAGTGCTGCGGGTGAAAATTTTATAGCTCCAACGTCAAACCAATAAATGCTTTTGATTTTTATGATTCTGAATGATTAAAGAACATAAAAATACCTACTTGCGATTTTGGGCAACTTTTGATTATCGTTCGGAAAGTTAAACAAAATTTAGCCAAGAAAAACGGAAATCTTTAAAATGCATCAAACAAATGCCAACAAAAAAGCGATGCGAAGTGAAGGTAAAATTATTTGTACACTAAGGTCGAAACAGGAAATTTTGTCTTATTGGGAATATGTAAGAAAAATCTTATTATTTTTAGCGGCCGATTCAAAACTTTGAACAATCACCTTTTTAGAAGTTTAATCCCCTTTTGAAAAACACAACAGAAACAATTGAATATCCTTTACCGTAATTTTTTGGATATTTTATTTAGCCAAGTGGGCAGTACGAAAAGGCTCGTGGTTCACATGAAATTGGCACGCGGGTTGCTCCAGGAACACCTCCGCGGCCCTTTTCAAAATACAAAATATCAAAAGGTATAGCAAATATCTCGCACCGTAATCCAAAACCACAGTAAAACGATTGGTCCTTCCCGGAAATTTTTGAATTTTCAGAGCGTTTTCTAACTGGAACCCTAAAAAGAACCATCAACGCCCATAAAAATAAACGTGTTTCAAAATTAATTTTATGAACTTGTAAACAATGTTCATTTAGTAAAATTTTCTACAATTTATTAATAAACTTACAAGGGCCTTATACTTAAAGATAATACATTGATAAGAAATTGTTACAATTTATGTACTATATATAACTTAACTTGGACATAGTTTATTTAGGTTCGATAACTTTGTCGGAGTTAGTGTTGACTTTACTATATGGTTGATTTACTATGATAACGGGGTTTCTCACCATCCTCCCAATAGCTTATCTACACTAATAACGAATATTATTAAAAATAAAAATAAAATGCTCGCAGTGGTTAGAAAACTCGGCCAACTTATCCAATATATAGCCACTATTCATAGGTTCGAGTGCCGAATTATAAACTCCAACTTAATAAATAAATAAACCGTAATGGTAGATTCAGACTGGGTCGACGTACGTATGCATCGCTACGCCTAACAATATCTGGGCTACTTAGTAACCATAGATTTTCAATGAAAATTTATGTTTTAGAATCTCATTAGCCACACGCATCGCGACGTGCGATGTCTGTGGCCATTTTCATAGAAAATGTATGGGTTGCTAAGCATTGTTTGGCGTAGCGATGCGTACGTACGTCGTCCAGTCTGAATCTACCTTAAATCGTAAATCGAAAATATTCATTATTAGTGTAGATAAGCTATTGGGAGGATGGTGAAAAACCCCCTAAATATAGTATAAACAATTGGTTTACTTGATGGTGCTTAGTTTATTTAGTATGCACAAACATTGCATATTATTCTGGACGGTTAAAATAGCTTCTAAACTAGTGTATATAATTTTGTCCATTCATAATATGTTTTAACCCCTCAGGCCTCGACCATATTTTGTCAGAGGGTCAAAATATTTCCGCTTTGGAATAAAATACAAATAAACGGAATATTTTTGAACATATCCAAAAAATAAAATTTGTTTTTGAAAGGTGATAAAATACGCATTCAAATTTAATAAATCGAAATAATCATAAAATTTTTGCACGCAAACATAAAAGATTTTAAAATTGTTCACCTTATGATTTTTCTAACTAAAATTATAGATAACGAAAAAATATTTAAAAAAAAAATACATATTTTATTAGACAAATGTATCTATTATGAACGTTTTTGTATACTTTTGTGGAGCGGTCCCAGCTTTGAAAGCCATTTAAAGTAAAGTTTCAATTTAAAATATTGATATTTCACTAGACTTAGACCAATGCTAAGAACTAAGAGTATCTACCACTCTGTAAAGTCTGGATCTACAATTAAAAAAAATATTACATTGAATGATGGTACGTCATTTTGTGCTAATAGTAGTACTTACATTATATGGCATTAACCTATGATTCTAATCTCTAGACCACAAAGTGTGCCCGTTATTATGTTCCCTGAAGTGTAAAATCATACATAATTAAAAATTTCATCATTTTTCTGAAGAAATGAAATTAAAAAATCATTAATCACATTGAAATGTTTCAATTATAAAGCCATTAGTTATTTGAAGTGATTGACACAGGGGTAAGCGATTACAAAATGTAATAACAGTTAGAGTGGTGTTGATAATTATTGTAAAACATAAACGGCAATATAATATGTCACGCAGACAATTTACCCTTTCGTGTTTAAAATATTGTGATAAACACACAACGATTTATATACTATCTTTACAGATATCTGTTTTTTATTGTTTTTATATTTAAAATAATTACGTTTAGTCAATGTTTGAATAGTCTCAAATTCAACGTGCTGTCGATTGTATGCGAGAGGAATTATACAATAGTTTTCAGTGAAGAGAATTCGTATCTATAAATAACACTTTTTTAAATGAAGTTTAAAGCAAAAAGGTATTTTAACTTAAGTTTAAAAAAATGAATAATTAAAGTTCTTCCATTTGCAAAAGTACGACCAAGGTTGTATGAGTATAAAAAATAATGTAGTTTGTTGGAGATAGGGCGATAGGACTGGTTATCACAGTTATCAGTATTAGTATTTAGTAATAGTATCACTCGGTTCATCTTGTCAGAAAAGAACATCTTGAATGTTGGTCCATGCAGTACGAGAAAAGCGCTAACATTTTTTTTTATTAAACTGGGTCGACCTTTGAAATTTGGCGTGTGACCTTTTGAAACAATTGCACACAGCAAACCAGTGGGGTTCCCTCAGGATCTACGTCATTTTTGAAGATGGCGTGTGGAGTGTCTTTTTGATTAAACGAAGGAGTAAACCATGTTGTAGGAAGGTGGAAACATACCAGCTAACAAATCATTTCACAGGAGCTCGTTGAAAATAAGAATGAGTCGTAGAAGTGCTCAAAACTGTAAGAAGTGTTTTTCAAAACTGTAAACTACTCACCTTGATTTATTGTTTTGTTTCTATGATCCTGAATCCTATGCTGGTTGGTTAAAATACGTTTTGTCAAAGATTTTCAGGAAACCGTGATGAATATGACTTCTCTTTCTTGCGCAACACGTTCCACTCATTGGCGAAGGCGAAGAATTTATTTGGTGGTTCCAGTAGCTCTATCACACCACTAAAAAGATCCAATGGTGATTTTGAAAAGGTAAACAGTAGAAATTATTATTATTTTTTTAATTATTAAAATTTTAATTATTTTCTTATTTGAAAATTAAAAATTCTATTTTTATTTGGGTGGCGGGTATGGGTTATACAATATGGGTTTATTGAATAACCAAAACCTCTGCTGTAGGTCACCCCAAGTAGTTACTACGCTACGTTTGGTGACTTAGCAGGGGTGCCCGGGTCCACCAGGTGAGGTGCGTCAGGTCTTGCGACGTTGACTTCATCAGCTGCGTTGCGGGTCGGAGAAGGATTTGGGAGACTTTCCCGTTCGTCCCTCTCAACTAATCGTCTTGCACTGCAGCAGGAGGGTTGAATTCATTCGTCCGTCGAATTCGTCCGTCACTCCTGGACACAATGACCCCTAGATTCCTACCCACCCCTCATACATTTTTTATTCCCTGAACTTCTTTTCTTTCTTTCGGAAATTATTTTCCCCAAAGCCTCCTGTGTTTGCAAAAAAATAAATAAAAACAACAGGTTGATAACACATAACATACATTTAAAAAATATTCCGCCATAACCATATAAATTCATTCATGCAAACATGATATTTAAAAAAATAATCAATACAGTGTACCTATAAATTATAGATGTAGCTAGTAGATAAAAAAGTACAACAAAAATACAGATAGTAATCATATCATACATACAGTTTGCCAGTTGTAGGTATTGCTAGGAGAAAAAAACTGAATAAGACAAGACAAAAAAAAAATGAGTGTGCTTTAGACCACACGACTGAAGTAAATACTTCTTTAGCTCCATATATATGTATGTCCATATACATGTTTATATGTATAAAATATATACCTACATAAATATGCATGATAATTTTCTACAAATATTTATTTAAATTTATTATCATTCTAGTATGTCAAAATACTGACTGAAATATTTCATGCACTGGCTATGAGAGGAAGAGAGAAAGAAAATGTGAGGCGCACTGCTCTCTCTTGCTTCTACAGTGAGCACGTTCGCCTCGCAACGCATTTCAATTTCCGTTACACATTCGCCAGCTTACCTCCCAAGTCAAGCGTGCGTAAAGAAGTATTTACTTCAAAAAACAATTGTTGAAGCAAAGAAGAGAAAATAGTATTTGAGTTTTGATATAAATAATATTTAACGCTAAGGGCCAAATTACACCTGCCGAGTGCTTGGCCGAGTCACTCGCTTTGTTACTCGGCCGAGCAACTTATTGGAGAGTAGAGGTGGTCATAATATAATATGTAGAAGAGACAGTGGGGGAGTCAGTTAATTGAGATTTGTTTAAAGTGCTGTTAACATGGTTTCGAAAAATATCAAATCTCACAGACATAATCATCACACACTCCTAAAAAATAAAAATAAACTGAAAATTAATTTTTGTTTTCTTTCACTGATTGACTCGGCTGATCGTACTGACCGAGTGGAGAGCGAGTGAAGTATGCAAGTGGAGGGGCGACTTACTCGGCCGAGTCATTGGGCTTTGCTTCTTGCTTCTATCCACTGTCTCGCTTGAATCACTCGCACGCTACTCGGCCGCATACTGACTGTACCAGATGTAAATCAGGCATTAGGCTGCGTATAACAAAGCAACCGGAAACAGCACCAAACGCCGCATGTTTGCGGTTGCTTCGTTCCTTTCGCATAATTCGTGGCTCGGCTCGCGCTTTGCAAATGTATACGCAGTATTAGATAGGTAGATCGCTTAACAAATTCGGTACCTACTACCTACACCTAAGAGTATTGATATTAGAGAGACGGCATGTGAAGTGTGCCCGCGCGCTCCAAGTGTGCCTTTACGAGAATTCTACCCACACGGTTGACATTGGCTGTCACCATGTAAAATGGCTGCTGTCGGAACGTATTAAACGATCAAAAACCAGCAGCCAATGTAAGCCGTTTGGGTAAAATTCTCGAAAAGGCACACTTGGAGCGCGCGGGCACACTTCACATGCCGTCTCTCTAATATCCATACTCTTAGACCTACACCTATATCAGCATCGCGCCGACCGTTGAACTTGGTTTTTCGACGGTACATGGCTGATTGTTTTAGTCTACACATTGTCATGAATTCGTTTAACCTGGATATTTTGACTGAAATCAGTTTTATTTTCCAGAATTTCCCGGAACCCAATGGCGATTCTTTCCAGAGTTCCATGGCTGGAACTCTGACCGTGGTTAGGGCGCTTGGTTTGTTTCCAGTTCACGGAGTTGGCAATGGTCGCAGTGCTCTCAGTCACAAACCAAGAGATGCCCTGTCCATTATTTCAGCCTTATCAACAATACCAGTTCTCTGGATTTTCATAACAGCTGTAGCATATGCGGTGAAGTCTATAGTATCCGCTAAATCTGCCGAATCAGGTATGTTTTTCGCTTTATTGGTTTAATATATTCTTGTATTTTTTGTAAAAAAAAAAAACTTTAAATTTCATTTACAATTATTGCAGAAAATAAAGTATTTTTAAATTAATTGTTAAAATTGTTTTTACACCACTGCAAGCTTGTAGAACTTGAGCTGAACTGTGATCATGTTTTGAGTAGTATTATGAATTATGACTTATGACAATAATTGCTGAATCTTAAACTGTAGTCGAGCCCAAATACGAATCTGCTGCCTGCTTATGTCTTTCATGCTCAATTTATTATTTATGTACTATATAGTTGTTATGATGCTCCTGTACAACTTACCAATGTTTCATGTAAAAGCCTTCAAGGCGTAAATAATTAACAAATAAGAAAATCCGTCCATTTTTGTAAAAATTCCCTTCAAGGCGTAAATAATTAACAAATAAGAAAATCCGTCCATTTTTGTAAAAATTCCCTTCAAGGCGTAAATAATTAACAAATAAGAAAATCCGTCCATTTTTGTTCATACTCGTAATTAATTCTGATTAATCGTGGTCATCAAGTTGATGTGTCAAATAGATTTTTCAATATCTTATCAATAATTTGGTTGCTTGTGAGATTGGATGCCTCTTCGGAAAGTGGTCATTTTGAATGTTTTTATTTTTAACTAACTGCTTCCAATCGTCTGGAGCCAGTGAGATTATGGCATTCACAATTGGGGAATATTGTGAGGCTGAAGGTATTTGGAAGAGGAAGCAGATGGAGAAGTACCTGGCTATTCAGATCTGGTCACCAAACATGGCTAAAGCCATTTAAAGTGACGTTTCAATTCTGAGTGGTGGTCTTACACCAGGGCGAAACTGAGAGTATCTTCGTCACCGAAACTTGGCACAAATATACAATATTTTTTTATTAATGTCACAAGTCAATCAAAAAAATATTTGGGCGAGCCGGGATGTGAACCCGCGAACTTCGGATTGCCGCCGATTGTTTATTTGCCTGATCCGTGTGTAGAAGTAGTTGTGGGTTGTCCATTTATTCAGCAGGCTCCGGTGACCCATATGATAAAAAAATTTCTTTGCATCCCCTCCATAACTTTGTGCCCCCAGTGAGCATTGTGAACAAGATGGCCGGCGCTATATTCTACGCTAATGCATGGGTGTCGGCAATGATCCTGCGACACGTGGCTCGCGGCTGGCCTCGGCTACTGGCGCGCTGGCGTAACGAGGAGCTGCGCGCCTCCCTGCACCCGGCGCCCCCGCTTCGGTTGAAGGTCACTGTGGTGGCCCTTGTTGTGCTCACCTTTGGGATACGTAAGTTTAAACCTAATCCTAAACCTAAAACTTAACCTAACCCAACATAAATTAAACTGATATCACCTAACCTAACCTATCCGTCAAGACACACAAATCTGTCTTACACTTGTCACACCATAAGCGGTTCGTCTTTTACGCTTCTAATTTATTTTCCTGTCTCCTCGTACGTCGTAAAGGGGTTCCCACAAAATAACACTTGGGGATCTCATAACTAATGCATCTAGTCCGTTGTCATGTGTAGTCTTCCATCAGGTCTTGGGACCCTCTTCCGCAAGTGTTTCAGAGTTTCTACATAAGTTCACCACACGAGGTGTTCACACGAAGTCCAATTTCTACTACTAAAATACATTTAAATGTAATCATATTTTTACAGTCGAACATTCAATGAATGTTCTTAACAAGACATCAAAATGCCAAGATGACATAAAAGCTGGAAACTCAACATTCCAATCTTGCCTCTTCGAATATAGCATCGAGTCTCACTGTTTCGTCTTCACTTTAGGTAAATAGTGAAACCAAAGAAGCGTTAATTAAAATGTTATATTTTAACTATTATTGCCTTACTAAACATTTTATGACTCTTTCAGTGAACTACAACGTGGCATTGGGACTATTCGTGGTACTAACAAGCGAGATAGCAACTTTTACATGGAATTTTCAAGACGTCTTTCTAATCCAACTAAGCATTGGTCTTGTTACACGTTTCAAGCACATAAACAGTATTGTGTCGAAAATGGACATCAAGGTAACCATGCTGATTGTACCAACACCTAAGCAATGAATTAAAGCATGCTTTTGCACCGTCGTATCACATAAGCTCACTTTTTCCTCTTCCACAATTGTTTTCCACGGGCGTTAGTCCCTAGCCATTTTGCTTCAATCTTCAGGCGTTTCCAAGCTGCTCCAATCTTTTCCCACACATGCAATTCACGTTTTCCTTGATCATCTTCCACCGGGCATATTTTTGGTTATGATTGTTGATGTCCTATATCTTTTTTCCAATTTCCCAACAAATTCCTAATACCCTTTAATACATTTTTTTAATTCCTAGACTACTCGTCCAAACGATTGGAAATACGCGAGGGAATTATTCTGTGGAGGTCTGGAGTTGGGAAGAGAAGCTGCAACTTTGCTTGGACCTCTGGTTCTGCTCTCTTTCGCTAACAATCTCTTCTTTATTTGTTTGCAAATGTTTAATGGAATCGGGTAAGTTGCGCTATCAACAAATATAAAATGAGATGATGACATTGCACTCTACCTATGCACCCAATAAGCCCATTCATTTGTAGACAATTTTCTTAACATGAATTTTTTTTCTCAGACCTGGAAGTAATGGCTTAATGCACGACTTGTACTTTTTCGGCTCATTTGGCTTTATGGTCGCTCGTGTTACGTGTGTTGCTCTGGCGGCCGCTTCTCTCCCCATAGAGACCAGACGAGTGCTGCCTGCACTGCGCTGCTGCCCCACTACAGCATATTGCCACGAGGTGAGTCTTCGTCAGTACCTACGTCTTCCTACGCTGATGGAAAATAATTTTCTCAGGGCCTATTTCATCTTTGTAAATGCCGTGTGGAGTGACTTTTTCGGAGGAGGGGGAGGAGTGTTGTAGGAGGGAGAAAATATAGAGACTGGCAAACGAAGAGTCGTAAAAACAAAATGTGCGATAAAAGACAACAATTGGTTATCATCGGTGCAATTTTCACTCTTTTCGCTGCAGCCGGTTGTCACTTTGTGGAACTGTTTTTTGTAATCACGTAATTTTATAAGCCGCGAAGTGCAGCGTCTCCTCTGCTACGTCCTCCACTAATCTTCATCTGGATTATAATTGTGCAATATTGTATTAGTCGTTTCTAATAATATGACAGATACGAGAAAATAATTCTTATCCTAGCTTCTAGGTACGAAATCACAATTTTTTAATTAGATGAAGATGTTAAAAATTGGTGACCCTACACCCTACCATTCAACATTTCAATGGCTTCTATCTTCCACGGTTTCCATTAAGTATGGAAGAATAGAGAAAATGTAACAACATTAGTAACAATGAAAAAATCTGATTTTAAATTTGGACTTTTTATATGAAAATTAAATTTAAAAGTGTGTAATCGTCAATGCCAGCGCTCCTGACCATCTCAAAGGTATCCTACATGTCTTTAAATGGATACCATTTCTCGTTATCCAGAGTTCCTTAAAATTTATAATTTGAAATATGTTATTTTCAGCTTTGCTCGTGGTGAAATTTTATTTTCAACGCGTTTCAGTATTTTTTGTGACTAAATCATTGATTTTATTACTAGACAACTTCTATCTTAGTTTGGTAATAAAGGCAGTGGAAATAAGTGTAGTTTTACTGTGCAAGTCTGGAATAATTAAACAAGAATTTCCCTGCTTACTTTAGGATTAATATCATTAATCAGGAATACCAGGAGATCATGAAGGAAAGTAGATGATTTGTTTTCTGGGCAGGTATACTTCCAGTTGTGTTACGTATGACTTCCGGCATAGTGAGTGAAATTTTATGGTGCAGTTTGGGAATTTCATGGGGTGTGTCATCAAAAGTATCGGAAAATTATGTAACGGAAAAGGCAAATTTTTACTGTGAAGTTGAAATAAAGTCTCGGAATGAGTCGTCCAAAGCACCAGGATAAAGTGGTTTAATTCACCTTTTCCATGTAGTTTGGAAAGAAAATCACGACTATTAAGTAGACTATTAGGTGAATGGGTTCATTTTTACTGTCAAGCTTGGAAATAATATTACAATTTGAAAATCGGAAGTAACCGGAGAGCATGGGGCAGAGGGGATGACATATTCCTTCGTAGAAACTAGATGAGTTATCAAGCTTACCAGGAGATAATAAAGCATAATCGGTAAATATTATGTTTCGTGCAGGGAATAATATTATTTACTTTTTTAATCAATGAAGATAATATTAGCGAAGCTCAATTGAAAATCTGAAACAGAAAAGATACGGATACATCTGGAATCCAGGACCTTCGGAATTTGAGGTTTAACTCATTATTAAAAATAAAAAGAAATATTATTTATACCGATTTTTTACTATTATGTATGGTACATATAATATGATGGTTCTCATATTATGATGGTTCTGTATGAGCTGATGTAGGTAATATTTTGTGTTTCAGGTACACAGGCTCAGCCAGCAACTGGTGTATGATGAAATTACTTTTTCGGGGATGGGATTTTTTACTGTAAATCGTAATTTCATGCTGGGCGTAAGTTAAACTTTCAGGAATATGAGTTTTTTTAATTTTTTTAATCCGTGTTCCTCTGGAACTTTGGACGATTGTTACTCTGTACAGTGGAGTTTTCTCTTTGATGTTAAAATTATTTTCTGAAAGCTTCAAAATACGGATTTGAAAATCGGGCAAAACTAACTTGACACTCAGTCTCTCCTCTCAAAATTGAAGTGAGAATTATCGATTGATTTTTTTTCACTGAAAAGTAAATATTTAAAATTTTTATTTAGTGATTTTTTGTTGTGAAAACTTTAGAATGTACGAGAATATCTCATTAGCATGCTTATCTAGGCTGACGAATGAGAATTTTTTAATACTATCAGAAATGACGAATGAATGTTCCTCTATACGCGTCCAGAGGAACAATCCACCATTCCATTTTGAAAAGCTATTTTCAAATAACAAAATGAAAAATATTAATAATTATTAAAAAAATGGTAAAAATGCCGATAGTTAAGATGAAGGCTTTTTTGTTTGTCAGAATTTTTATGATTTGAACAATGATAAAAAGTGATAAGGTTATTTAAAGAGTAATAATTAAATATATCCATTAGTTCAGAAATATCATTTAATAACATCATTACTCTTGTCGTGCTGTGCTAGAACATCTGGTCTGCCATGTGGTATCTTTAAAAAAATCGTGTTTATCCTTTGTGATTAACATTATAATCAATGTTTTATTTTTAGGTGGCGGGTGCTATTGCGACTTACGAGGTGGTTCTTTTGCAATTTGTATAAGTAGTAAAAATCACGTGACATTCAAATATTTTTTAAGTTTGTAACACATGTAAGATTGTATTATGTAAGTACCTATGTTAATTAATTAAAAAAGTTTTTAAATAAAACACTTTTGTTGTTTTTTTTTTGTATTATTAAAAATATAGGTACAATGATTTAATCTGCAGAATCAGAGCTGCGGATTGGAACACGAAATATTAGGTCCTTATTTTGCGATGGATCCGCTTCCACAATAGCCTTTAATTCTTCATTATCAACTTTGGTCTCCGGCCGTCCACGTAATTGTTCTGCAGGTCGAAATTTCCAGAACGAAAACGTTGGAACCAAAACCGCACTGTGTTTTCTTTTGCGGCACCGTCAAAGGAAAAAAACAATTAAGGAAAAACAAATGAATTATAATTTTCGAAACACAAATACATGAATAAATAGCTTTATAAATTTGAATTTGGAATTCCTAACCAAAGAGACGATATTTGAGATCAAAGTTGCCAGTACGGCAAAACGCCAATTTCATGTGTAAGGACCTAATATATGTTTTTCTTAATAAGATTAATGTAAAGTAAACGAAAAGCTGGGTTTCGACTGGCCGCAAAATTAAAAAAAAAAAAATCTTTTTTCAATTAGCTCAAAAGGGGAAGCCCTGAGGAAACAATTGCCAACAATATTTGGGGATCATGTGTGGAGTGTCTTTAGGAAAAGGAAAGAGAGGAAGTTTTAGGAAGGAAAAAGGTGTGATGGGTGGGTATGAATCTGGGGGTCAGTGTGTCCAGGAGCGACGGACGTATGAATCCATTCCTCCCAATGCGCTGCAAGGCGATGGCTCGAGAGAGTTCGGCTGGAGAGGATAAAAGGTCTCCCTCAACCAGTACTTGCCGATCCGGCCCGCCACACAGTAGGTGGGAAAACGCTTCCGCCGCCAAGACCTAGATAATCTCACCCGATAAACCCGGGCACCCCTGCTAAGATTCCAAACGTAGCCAATCACTAAGGATGACCTATAAAAGGGGTGTTGGTAATTCCATGACCCATACCCGCCATGGAAAAATTGAAGATTGAGGGTGACTATGTTGTAGGAACAGTCGCTGTGATGGGTATTCTACAGGTGTCAACGATAGTGACAATAGCCGACAATAAAATTATGAGTATAGAATGCCAGGCGTTATGATGCGAATTCCACATGATATCGATCCTTTGAAATAACAAGGTTCCATCTGTTGAGTTATTATAATTCGTTTGATAATGGGATCTATAGCAAGCTGCTTTAGAGTTCATTATCGCCTGACCGTTACCACAACAGATAGAACCTTGTTATTCCAAAGGGTCGATACGTCAAATTTTGCACACTTGACCTTCAAAGCAGGAGGAAGGTAGAGACAACAAAATAAATTGTACACAAATGAAGTGGCAAGAGAAGTTGCCTTTTCTTGCCACTGAAAGTGGCAAGAGAAGAATTGGCCACGAGGGTGTACACATACATAATCTCCTTCCAGACAGCCTAAAAATGGAGAAGAGTATAAATGAGGTGTGTAAAAGCAAAGGCAGCAATCTCCATTTTGGCCAGATTGCTATGTTTGCTTTTGAAATGACATGGAGATTGCTATTTTTGCTTGTCAAATGTCCTAACGTTGATCAAAGGTTTCAACATTCTGGTTACAACTTAAGAAAACAGGTTTTTAAAAAGATATTTGAGCTGTATAAAAGTAAAGGCAGCAATCTCCATTTCGACCAGATTGCTATGTTTGCTTTTCAAATGACATGGAGATTGATGTCTTTGCTTTTACGTACAATATTACATACAAACATTGTATACAAGTAAATTACATACAATATTTGTAATATTGTACGTAAAAGCAAAGATAGCAATCTCCAAGTCATTTGAAAAGCAAACATAGCAATCTGGTCGAAATGGAGATTGCTGCCTTTACTTTTATACACCTCAAATATCTTTGAAAAAATCTGTTTTCTTAAGTTGTAAGCAGAATGTTGAAACTTTTGATGAACGTTAGGACATTTGACATTCAAATAAAAGGAAACATTTTTACTGTCTACATCTAACTTCAGCTAGTCTAAAATAAAATATCGTTATTTTATGTTTTAGGGACAGTTGATGTGATGGGTATTCCACAGGTTTCATTGATGGTGATACTGGCAGTCACGGGTGATGGGGGCGTGTTGAATTGCACCAGAACAAGTTCGTAGGTTACCACTGTTCCAGCGATCTAAAATATAAAGATTGTTAATTAAAAAAAACAACTAGTAGTATTGCGTATGCAAGTTGTAAAATGAACAATTTACTCAAAGTCATGATGCCGCGAGATGAAAACAATCCGCTCTAAAATAATATATGGAACAATCAGTATCGGAATCACGGAGAATATCATAACAAGGCCCCAGTTAAAGTAGCCAACCAAGGAACAGATTAAGGATGGGTAGGCCAGAAGAATAACTTCAAAAATAGAAATACAAACCGTTAATATCAATCCACGTGTGATGTAGAAGAAATTAAGACCCGTTAGTGCAACTGTGTCCGTGGTAACCTGGTCCAAAAACCGTTGCACCTGTAATTTGTTCAACGAAATCTAATAATGCCTAATAATATTTATGTCAGAACGATCAGCAAGAATAAAAATTACACCTAAAACAAAGTTTTTTAATCTTTAAAACACAGATTTTCAAATGTCTTTGAAAACTTAATACATATATTTTTTTTGGTTTGACTGAGGATAGAACCTTCCATCCCAGAGACAATGAAAAGTTAACCTTTCATTCCTCCATAATTTTAAATTGGAGGGTGAAGGTCAGAAATAATAATTAAAAAAATACGGGGATTCAATAGGAAGCAGAATAACGCACCTCGATGCAGTAGGATTCAGAGCTGACAGAGTACAGAGCCAAGAGGGGTCTCCTAGCTGAGGTGTGGACCCAAGCGGCTGACAAGGACACGGACAGAAACCTGCTCATCAGGAAGACGAAAGAGTACACGAAATAAATAGCCGTTGTAATACCACTGGAACAAACAACCAAATCATTATTACGCTACCATATACCTACACATCCTCAGAGTGCGGAGTCAATAGGACCACAGGATCATCAATGTTGAAGAAAATTAGGTTGTATAATATAGGCGGGGTTGGAACCTAGCCATCTAGATCTACTCATATATCGCGTACCCTTAGACCTTGCTGACGTCTACTAATTCGTATTGACGAGAGAGTCTCGACTTCTCGTTTCTCACATCGCATTTTTGAGAGCAGGTCTTATGTACACCTCTCTTCGTGGAAATATTTACATTGTTGGTGAAGTCCGGTATACTTTTGGGTCATAATTTAATAAAAAAGGACTTCTAAATATTTAACGATTTCTTACCCGTCCACCTTTTTTCCACAAGGAACTTCATCTTCATCGTGGACGGAACTGAAAACAAAAAAGATCGAACAATAATATGATAGTATAACGATGTAACGTGTAACACACTATTTTTAATGAAATCTCTGTACGAAGCAAAATATATAAATATAAATCCTTGAATTTCTGAACTGATATCCCAGCGTTTTGACTTAATTAGGTTCCGCGTATTTACTAACAAGGAAGATAAAAATATACGCATGAAAATATAAGTATTCACAAACACATTTCCGTATTACAGCATTTTGCCGCTGGACGACTATCCCTATCATTATCATAATATCAGCTTGGTGTTGACACTCCACACATTAATGATGACAAAAACATGTTTGATTAAATGCGAATAATCTATAAATCTAGAAGGTTTAATGTTCAACGTGTATGAATTACAATTTATTGCTAACGAAATCATACATGTATAAATGAGTATAGATTGAATAATTTAACAGAAAAGTATTCAAAATCATTAATCAGACTATTTGTGATTCCATGATTTCTTTGCCGACTGAGACTTACTTACTTCAAAGAGTTGAAAAGCTGAAGGCAGATGATGTAAAGATTGTTGGTGAAGGAGAGCAAAATTATTTCGTTGATGGATTCATCGATCGTCCTGACTAGATGCGCCAAGTGCGCGTATTCGCTTCTTGTCCCTCTCCAAAACTGCTCTGGTAAATCCTGTAACCAATTTTGAGAAAAAATCACGAGTCAAGAAACTTAAACGTGTTCATAAACACCAAAGCTAAGAAAATGTAGTTCAAAAAAGTTTGCGTCAATCTGATCACCCAATAATTGTAATTATTATTCCAATTATTGGGTATTCCAACCCAGGGAATTATTATTCTTACAGTAGTCACGTCTTTACATTATACTATTTTAAAGAATTGATTTCTCTGGAAAAGAAGTCAGTTAAAAATAGTGATTTAACCAAACCTTTCCAATGGATGCATCCAAACAAACGTTTAGTTTGTCAAAGCCGTTTGATAATGCCTTGCTCATCAAAATTATGAATAAATCCATAAAGTTCCAATAGAAGGTCGCAGCAAAATTCAACAACTGAAAATAAGGTTTGAATTAACTTTCGAAAACACTTCCACGCCCAAATTTTCTCCTTTGTTTTGTAGGAATACGTTTTGTGGGATACGATATGGGCTGGATAATTTAGAATTAAGAACTAGGAATAAAGTGCCATGAAGAATAAAATTGTTTTGAATAAGCTGCCGAATATAACAAGAATTTTAACATGTTCTTTAAAATTTTAAGATGATAAAAAAAAAAGATTTTGAGAAAGTACCTGCAAAAAAACAGCCTTCCAGTGCTTATAAGATGTGTAAGAAAATATTTGAGGATATGCCGTGGAATAGAAACCTTCACTTATAGATTTTTCCTTTTCGCAGCCATAAACCAACATTACTCCAGAACAGACACTGAGTAGGTGTTCCACTGAAATGAAAACATATCTTAAGAAGTAGACCTTGCACCACACGCCGAACGTTTAGGTATTTCATTGTCGTTATCTGTCATATTCAACTCTCATATTTACCTATAGAAATCGCTCGAAAAATGGTTTCGGGAGAAAACATTTTTCTACACCCAAACTTTCACAAAATTGTAATTTAAAAACAAAAATATGTTTTCGAAAGAAGAAGCTTTATTGATATGTTTTTATAATTTTTTAATTCTTTATGAGAATCGAGTTGGCAGCACTTTTTTCTTAAATAATATTTTCCGATAAATTATACATGTTTGACGGTGAATATTTACGTTAATATGAAACAAATCGAAAATTAAAAAAACATACCGACATAGTTTTCACCTTCTAGGAGGCATTATAATATTCATTTCGTGCAATTTTCGATGTAGAAAAGTGTTTTTTCCCGGGCGTCCTTTTTGTATGGGTCGAAAAGCGAAGTCTATCGTCTTGAGTGTTTAGGGCTAAAGACAATTATATCCAGAATTAGGTATATCACTTCTAAAATAATTTAAAATACCAACCCAAAGCCATGAAAAGAAAGAAGGAGCTAAATAATTTGAATCTGGTTCTGAGGGTGCTTCCTCGCGGCTCTCTTGGTGGCCTCCTTAACTCTTCTCTAGATATAGCACGGCTGAGGCGGGCCCAGGAGGGAGCCAGGCGAAGGAACATTATCTGGATTAGAAACGTACTGCCGTAGAAAACCAGCATTCCTAAACATACCAATCAAAATTTATACTGATAAATTGTAACATCGCAATGAACAGATTTTTTTTACAGATATGCTCTTTGGATAAAGAGAAGAACTGTGTAAATTCAACATGCTAGCAAAGAAACGCATTATTAAATTTTTTTAATATTATTTTTCATTATTTTAGAAACAAGGATTAGGCAGATTTTTTTTTTATAATTAAAAACAACTCACAAAAAAATTCCAAAATTGCTTCCGAAACGAACAAAGACTGATTTCTATAATTACCTACACGTCATCATTTAAAAGCAAAAAAAGGTAGCTCCTATCCGAGATCGACATTTATTACAAAAATATTTTTTTAGTTTGGTTGGGTATTTGTGGCCTCAAATCCAAAACTACGTTTTGTATGAAAGCGACCTCGCAGCCGTTCCCCATAAGAACCTATTTTAATGTCACCGTAAACAAACAAATGACATTTTAAATGTAACAATTTCGATGTTTAAGACATAGTTACTTAAATATTTTTTATGTCAACATATTCTTATATTGACCGGTCAGTGGTTGTGTGAGCATCGCGTTTGGCTCCCACCCAGGCGTTCCGTGTTCGATCCCTCGGCTGGCTAAGTCCTCCATCACAACACAAGCAATATCTTCCGCTTAGTGTGGTGGTAGTAGGAGATTTTCAAATGTTGTTGGGTTATTCGTAACCCGGGAATGTTTGTCTTTCTTTAAAAAAAAAAAAATTCTTCATCTTCTTCCCCTTGTCCTATTCGGGTCAGGGACCCACTGCATCGACAAGGCTCCTCCATATGCCCCTTTCTTCAGCTGATTGTTCGGCTTCCGTCCATGGCAGACCCATCCTCTAAAATAATTTTAACACAGTTTCTGGAGTTGCCTCGCCCCACTGTGTCTGGTCTGGGGCGGCCCACTGGACGTCTACCCTCTGGAATCGTACTCAGTATTTTCTTCGGAATTCGGTCATCAGACATTCTTATTACATGCCCAAGCCAACTAGCTCATTGCAAATAATATGTCAACAAATCATTTCTAATAATTTCAGCATATTTTTTGTAACCTTTGTAACTTTGTATTTTTTGTAATTTTTTGTATTTATTAAATTATTAAAGCCTCATGGGCGAATAAAAGAGTAAATAAATACATAAAATTATTGGAAAAATTAAGAATACTTTCCGAAATTATTAATGTCCAGTCCCAATATAAAAACGCGCAGCACACAAGAGAAACAAAGCAAGCCGCCTCCAGACATTGCCACCAAAGTGTACAAGAAACGCCAACAACACCATTTGAATCTGAAAATAAATACAGGTTTTTAAATTTATTAAAGAAGCAATGCCAAATTTCTCGACAATCAGTTACAATTTACTACTATTACTGGAGAATAATACTAACAATAATAGTATGTAGATTATTAAAAAACAAAGTTACGAACTTTCGTCAAAAGCTAGTTTGATACTGGTCGAGACAATTATCTGCTTCAGGGTTGTATCGCTAGTAAATCCACGCTATGCAAGTGTCCAAAATAACCAGCATCAAAACAAGTATTTTATTATTTTTTGTTGAAGTATTGTAAAGCATTGTTGAACAAAAATATTGGTAACTAGTTTTTGAAACGATATACATACTTAATATATTTTGAATCAGATTTGTATTCTTCGAGTTTTATACGTACCTACTGAAAGAATAAAAAAACACTTATTTTCGAAATGATTTAACTGCTGGAGCGTTCTGCAATATGATCAATTACAGCCACAAGCGCTATGAAATTTGTAAGCGTTCAGTTTGGAAATTTCCCGCCCTCATTCAAAAAAATTTTAACCTTGAATCTTAATAAGGAGATTCTTCTAGAATAAGTTATAAATATTCGAGATACAGGTTTCTTTGTAAGCAGATGGGTATTATTTCCCGAATAACGGCGAAAGCATTATATCTGCTTGTTACTGATCAACAATGGTTTTAAAATATCTCTTCAAACGGACGCTGGTGGGTATTCGCAAATTGGCTAAAAAGTGGCCAACAACGCTCCAGTGGATAATATATTTTGAATGTGATTTGTAATCATGACAGAAGTAAAGTTGATTGTATGACAATACAAATAATAATGTTTTTGGGATGAAAAAACCCACACTCACTTTACTCGAGATGCGTCATTTTCGAGAATGCCAGCGACTGGCATGAGACCAAATACTTGTCCTAAAACTAGGATTGGACCAATGGCCCTGTGAAAAGTGTCTTCGTTGAATCGTCCAGGTTGCAAAGCAGTTTGGTCCAAAAATATCTCTGGAAGTAAAATAAAAATTCTGTGGTCAGGAATTTTACTGTCAACTTCTTCCTAAATACTTTTCTTCTATTTTGGCAAGTGGGCTTCCGTAAACTAGAAGACCTTCAGACATCAAGTCTCAAGTTGTTGCAAATGTAGTCTACTTTGGTTTCTACAGCATAGAGTGCGTACGGTTCGGGGAGCACAAGTCACTTTGGATATGCCTGTGTAGGACTTTTGCCTTATGGATGGCCTTGCCCAATATGTATATATTACGCATCATACTTTTAGGTCCGGGTTTAGTTTTCCCCATAGAAAAAACTAAACCTTTTCACACACTTTCCTACAAAAATGAACATCTAGTAAATCCACGCTATGCAAGTGTATTATATATCTAAGTATAATTAATACAAAACAATATACTACCAGACTGTTAAATGGGAAAATAATTCACCGACTCCAGATATTTTCATATCAGAGGGTTCGTCTCGGTGGAATTTCTAATTTGACCGATAAATCCTACTGATACCTCAATATAAATATTTAAAAAATCTTTCGTAATCCTACATGTATTTAAAATTACTGATTTTTGCATTTTTATATACAAATTCTTTGACAAATCTAATATGCCTAAATTTTTATATTTTTTTTTTATTTATTTGTTTTTTTTTTTAATTTTTTTTTTTGCCTAATAGTTACAAGTATTTAGTTTTTCTTTCGTTTCTACTATTCTTTAGCAATGAACCATCTCATATATGCCTATATAAAAAAAAAAAACAAACATTATACTATCAAATATATTATACACTATAAAACAAATATTGTCAGGTTACGAAGGACCGGTCATATATACCCTTCCACTTTTGGACTTCGTTTAATAGTTTCCATTTTAATTAATTACTTCATTAGTTTATGTTATAAATAAGGCTTACCGTCCAATACGATTATTTGCTTTGACTGGATCGTTTTGTTCTCAGCTACAAGAAGAGATCTGGAAATTGTATGAAAAATGATTATTTTTTGCAATGACTTCAATTTAAATATGATAGATCTGCCAACACAGATAAGCGACCATTGCATTTTTCATTGACAGCCAAATTAATATTTTGATAATTTTGTCCAAGGAAGGTATTGTCCAAGTATGGAGTGAATACAAATCTTGTACAGGCAATCGCGTCTATATACGAGGGAAGCGTTGTTTGCATAAGGGTAAACGGTGGTTTTACGGGGTGGATTGACATCATAAAAGGTGTTAAGCAAGGTTGCGTAATGTCACCGTGGTTATTCAATCTATACATGGACAATTGTATGCAAGAATTGAAAGAGGCGGGATTGGGCACGAAATTGAATAATCTGATAGTATGTTGCCTGTTGTATGCTGATGATGCGATGCTGATTGCTAACAGTATAGAAGATCTGCAGTCTCTCGTGTCTAGGATGAACGAAGTATGTATGAAGAATGAATTAATGATGAATGTAAGTAAGTCTAAAGTCATGGTGTTTGAAAGAGAGAGTCAGAAAACGGTGTGCAATATAGTTGTGAATGATGAATACTTGGAGCAGGTGGATGAGTTTGTATATTTGGGAAGTATGTTTACTAGAAATGGGAAGGCTGATAGGGATATCGAAAGAAGGGTGAATGCAGGTAACTCCATTAATGGAGGATTGAACGCCGTTGGAGCCAACAAAAAGTTGTCCACAGAAGCGAAGCTAGTAGTCCACAAAAAAGTACTGGTACCTACCCTGATGTATGGCAGTGAAGCGTGGAAATGGCAGAGAAAGGATGAAAGTAGACTGGATGCTGTAGAAAGGCGTATGTGTGGTAAAACCACGTATGATCGTGTGAGGAATGTGGAGATCCGAAAAGAATGCAAGGCTGATGTGAGCGTAGTAAGTGTGATGAACGTATGTCTTGCGGTATGAAAGAGACATGCGTGCATGAGTGAGACAGCATGAGTAAGGCATAAAAGGTTTGTTTGTTGTCCATTCGTCCTCTTTGCCTTCAGACATCCTAAGAAGGAACCCTGTACATAATCTCTTAATAAACGTTATCGTCTACCTACGATTTATTATTGGAGTACCACCCCAAAGGAATCTGGATCCATACACAGGAGTCCAGAACTCAATGTGAAACCGGCCACGGTCATCACATTTGGCGCAGCCGGTAGGATGTCTGAAGGCAAAGAGGACGAATGGACAACAAACAAACCTTTTATGCCTTACTCATGCTGTCTCACTCATGCACGCATGTCTCTTTCATACCGCAAGACAAGAAAATTAGGATTTGTGGTGATTATAAGGCAACAATTAATCCGCAGCTAGTGGTAGATATATATCCCATGCCACGGATAGAATGGTTGTTTTCACAAATGGCTGGTGGAATAATTTTTTCCAAGATTGACTTGCGGCAAGCCTATCTACAATTAGAACTAGATGAGGAAAGTCAAGAATTCACAACTATATCCACTCATTTAGGATTGTTTAAATTCACGAGATTAATGTTTGGAATTAATAGCGCTCCTGCTATTTTTTGTAAAACGATAGCTTCGTGTTTACAGGGTTTGAAAAAAACAGCTGTATTTTTAGATGATATAATAGTAACGGGAGAAACAGTAGACGAACATAATGAGAATTTACCTCCACACAGTCTAACCATTTTGAGGTTGAGTCAATAATCACAAAAAAATATTTATTTGCAATGGGACCTGCATAATCAATATGCACCCTACTCCAGAACTCAATGTGAAACCGGCCACGGTCA
Organism: Limnephilus auricula; assembly: GCA_951813805.1. Lineage (NCBI taxonomy): Eukaryota > Metazoa > Arthropoda > Insecta > Trichoptera > Limnephilidae > Limnephilus > Limnephilus auricula. The sequence goes on from OX638404.1 coordinate 16,719,843, forward strand.
TCACATTTGGCGCAGCCGAAAAAAGGAACCACGGAGCAGCCAAATTATCACATTTGGCGCAGCCGAAAAAAGGAACCACGGAGCAGCCTAATTATCACATTTGGGCAGCCGAAAAAGACCGAGATTGTAGCTACAGGGGTCAACGAGTGATCGGGTCAGATCACGACTCCACATCATTGCGGAGCAAGGAGGAAGCAAGAGCAGCAGCATCCTATATATGGTGATTTAGTGCCGAGAACCTGGAGGAGTATTCGCGTAAGGCGTGAATACAGAAGTCTGGGTCTTCAAGAGAAGACCAGGAACCGGGCGCAGACCTCAAGGAAGGCGCATTAGAAGGACGACCAGGGTTCAGGAGCAGAAGGCGGTTCGCGGAAGGGCGAGATCGGACAGCATCAAGACATCAGAGTCGTGAGTTGAGTGCTGTTTGTAAAATTTTCTGTTTTTTTTCATTGATTGCATCTGTGTGAAGATGGAAGGAGGAGAACTGCCCAGGTTTTGTCATTTGAGAGACCAGCTGGAGACATTCGTCTTACAGTACGAGCAGTTCATCCTAGTCAATGATGACAAAATAACGTCGGATGTAAAAAAGAGAGCGGTTTTTATATCCCATTTGCACACAGAGACAATAAATTTATTAATAAATTTGTGTTTTCCAAAAAAAATTACAGATTTCACGGTAGAAAATTTATTGTTATTACTCGAAAATCATATAGGTATTAAAAGAAATGTGTTCAAGGAACGTGAAATTTTTTTCGCTACGAAACAAAAGGTTTCAGAATCAGTTCATGACTTCATAGCGCGTTTACGAAATCTAGTTAGATTTTGCAAATTCGAAGACAGACTTGAACATAATTTAAAAGATGTTTTTATCACCGGTCTTCGAATTGGTCGTACTAAAGAAAAATTATTTGTCGAGGCTGAAAACTTTTCATTAAAAAAGGTTTTAGAATGTGCTATTGCAATGGATTCGTTCGATGTAATTAATAAGCAAATTAAAACGGAAAGTGTAGATATGATTTCTAAAAATAGGCAGATCGATTTGTCACAAAAAAAAAATACGGCGGGTAGACATTTTTCTAGACCTACGGACAAGAATGTTACATCGTTCAGACCGAAATCATTAGACCGAACGAAGTGTAAACATTGTGGTAATTATCACGAATCAGTTAATTGTAAATTTAAAAACGTGATTTGTTATAAATGCAAAGGCAAACGTCACATAAGTAAAATATGTCGCGGTTTAAAGTATAAAGATATTTCTTCAGTGTTTGTAAATACGCAGGAACTGTTGTGTATAAAGGAAGTGCATTGTGAGCCAATTTTGTGCAAAATCTTAGTGAATAATGTTGAACTAAATGGTTTACTGGATACAGGTGCAGCAGTCTCGATTTTAAAAGAGATAGATTATGTTAAACACTTCAATAAGTTGGATTTAAAACCAAAGGATTTAACCTTGACGGGTTACGCTAACTGTAAGTTAAATTTATTGGGTTGTATTTTATTAACAGTTGATTATAACGGTTATAGGGAATTGTTAGAATTTTGCGTAGTAAAAAATGGAACAACTACTGTTCTAGGTCGTGACTTTATCAAAAAGTTTAATATTGGATTTACGGGGTTACAATCTGTAGTGTATAGACATTTATTGTTGCAAATAACTCTGTCGTCTCGAGCAGCGTGCGCGCGGAGTCGCGGGGCGGAGAACGGCACTGGCCGGTTGACCGCGGTGACGGGAGACGCGTTAACGCTGGTTGCGAGCCGATATCGGTGTAGTCTGTTGTTACTTGTTCTTTCCTTATAACCTGAGTCAAAGTGTACATTACATGTGGCGACGGGATAAACTGTGAGTATTTTTAAGATTTTTGAAGTAATTGCGCACGCTTTACTTGGGGGTGGGCTGGCCAAAACGATAATTAATTGGAATTGATTTAAAGGTTCATTCCTCACAGTCTGATAGTAGCGACAGTGCTCGGATCCATAGTGGTGACGTTTGGAATGGGTGCTGGCATCTATGCTGACTATAATTGTGTTGTTGTTTCTCACATTCTAAACGTTAAAGTCTAACTGATGACTAGAACGCTTTCGATTGGAATTTTCTCAATTTCCTGCTGCAAGTGTGAGTAAGCGTCGCTCTCTGACTAGAATCCGCAAAAAATAATATTTTGTGCTTTGTGAGAGTTGAATCAGCAATCCCATTCTAAGCGTGATTTCCATAATGAAGTTGATCGAATTTTCGTTTGGAGTGTGCGAACTCGATGCATCGAGGCGACTGATTTGTCAAGATAATTGGTGACATTCCAAGCGAATCTTCAGTGTAGATTCTTATACACTGATGATTAGAATGGTTTTGTTCGATGCCAGGAGGAGAGTTGCATTGGATTGATAGGGAGGCGTTTGCTTCGGTCGTGTGGTCTGGAGCACACGCGTATTTTTTTTTGAACATTTAATAACAATAAAAAAGGGACATTACAGAGGGGAGAATAGAAGGTAATGTAAAGTGACTAGGCAAGTAAACTCATTTGACCGTGAGTTGCGTGGGTATTGTTTGGTTCACGTTTTGCGTAACCTAGGTTTCAGGAAAGTGACATACCTACATATTTTCAAACATACCTGGCTACTTATTAAAATGAATTATCTTCGATAGTCACCGAAAGTATCGAGCGGTGAGCGAGTTGTGTTGCAGCTTGGAATTGAATTGTGACTTTGCATTGGATTGCGGCTGGGCGCTGAATTGCGACTTGGCACTGAATTGTGACTTTGCATCAAATTAATATTATGCATTAAATTGCGACTTTACATTAAATTTCGACTTTGCATTAAATTGCGACTTGCATTAAAATGCGACTTTGCATTAAATTGCGACCCTGCATTAAAATGCGACTTTGCATTAAATTTTGACTTTGCATTAAATTGCGACTTTACATTAAATTTCGACTTTGCATTAAATTGCGACTTGCATTAAAATGCGACTTTGCATTAAATTGAGACTTTACATCAAATTTTGACTTTGCATTAAATTGCGACTTTGCATTGAATTGCGACTTTGCATTAAATTGCGACTTTGCATTAAATTGCGACTTGGCATTAAATTGCGACATTGCATTAGATTGCGACTTTGCATTAAATTGCGACCCTGCATTAAATTGCAACTTTGCATTAAATTGCGACCTTGCATTAAATTGCGACTTTGCATTAAATTGCTACTTTACATTAAATTTCGACTTTGCATTAAATTGCGACCCTGCATTAAATTGCGACCCTGCATTAAATTGCGACTTTGCATTAAATTGCGACTTTGCATTAAATTGCGACCCTGCAATAAATTGCGACCCTGCATTAAATTGCGACCCTGCATTAAATTGCGACTTTGCATTAAATTGCGACTTTGCATTAAATTGCGACCCTGCAATAAATTGCGACTTTGCATTAAATTGCGACTTTGCATTAAATTGCCACTGCATTAAATTGCGACTTTGCATTTAATTGCGACCCTGCACTAAATTGCGACTTGGCATTAAATTGCGTATTTGCATTAAATTCCGTATTTCCATTAAATTGCGACTTTCTATTAAATAGCGACTTTGCATTAAATTGCGACTTGGCATTTAGTTACATAAGGTGCAGTCAAGTACAGTAGACACTTTATCACTAGCATTAGATTGCGATAGCATGTCAAAAATCTGAAAAATTGCATATTTATATATATGCAACATAGTTACTTACCTTGGCAACAGGTAGCTCCAATGGCATAGTACACCTTAGAGAGGTTCGAATGTAAAGGAGAGGTTGGTTCAGTCTCCGTCCGTTGGAAAAAAAAGTCTGGACGCTTTTACCTCGAGGCGGCAGGCAAGGAAACACAGAGGCAAGGAAAAGAGCTAGTCTTACATTTCGGTGGTCCCGAGTTACAACAAATCTTCTACAACATGCCGGGAGCTAAGGCAACTGAAGGCGAACTTTTTAACATCGCGATCGAAAAATTAGACAACTACTTTGCACCTAAACAGATCAAAGTGAATGAGCGACATCTGTTTCGTCTCCTTAAACAGAAACAGGATGAGAAGTTCGAAAAATTTCTAGTCAGACTTCTACTACAAGCCAAGAAGTGTCAGTTTGGTGAAAAAGAATACGAGCATATCATGGATCAAATAACTGAAGAGGGTAAGATAGAAGAACTCCAATAGAAGATATTGAAAACGAGAAAAGTCGTAGAAGCGAATGCACTGGAAGACATAGATCGTCAATTAGGAAATTTTGGCACGAAACCTGTGGAAAGTCAGTCAATCAACAGTGTAGGTACAGAAACATGAAGGGGAAGCCTAATAACAGATTGGAATGTAGTAGATGTGAAAGTTCCAGACATTTGGAAAAAACTGCCCGGCAAAAGGAAAGGCTTGCCTTAAATGTGGCATCTTTGGACACTTCAGGAATCAATGTCGGACAAACAAACTCAACAGAGAAAACTGGAAGAATTACTGAAAATTACTAACTGGGTCTCTCCTATAGTCCCAGTGCTAAAAGACGGAGGGGACAACCGATTATGTGTCGATATGCATCGAGCAAAGATCTTTGGTATCTCGTGTGCGTAGGAGATTTTCCAGAAAACACTAGAATAAATTCTTTTAGCTTGTGAAGAAGTCATCAACCTTATAGATGACATCTTGACGTTTGGCAAAGGCGAATAAGAACACGATTTAAGGCTTTAAAAATTTATGACAGTATTAGAGGAAAACAGCGTGAAGTTGAGGGACGACAAATGCAGTTTGAAATTAAAAAAGTCCATTTCCTAGGGCATGAACTGTGAGAACAGTGAGGTAAACCACTAGACAAGTATATCTTGGCTATAAAGGGATTCAGAGCCCCGACTGAGTGAATTATGTGGGAAAATGGATACATCATTTAGCAACGGTAACAAAACCCCTCAAGCAACTGCTGCGTAAAAGAACGGGAAGAAACATGGATATTCAATATGACTGGGGCGACGCCCAAAAGAACGCATTTAATTATCTCAAAGCGGCACTCATGAAGGTACAAAATATAGGTTACAACTATTCTACAATTTCAAGGTGAAAAGCCTGGGGAGGAAAACCAACATAGCCGATCCACTATCGAGACTCTGTGAAGTGACAACAAACCCGACGGCTTTCCTTGAAGACACGTACAAGCGGTTACCGAATCTGCACGGCCAGTAGCCATCCCATTGAAAGAGATCACTGAAAGTTCCCTTGGAGATACAGAGATACATAAGATTAGAGAGGGCCTTTACGATACGGAAACTGGGAAGAAACGGTTGAAGCCTATAAACTTTTCAAAAATGAATTATGCTTTCATGGCGATATTCTCCTCAGGGGACGAAAATGGTAATCCCAAATAAATCACGCAGAAGAGTTCTGGAAACTGCGCACGAAGGCCACCCGGGGATAGTCACGATGAAGGGCAGATATGGTGAAAACATTTGCAAAGTCTGTAAAGGATGCATCCTGGTCCAGCGCCCCAATCCCATTAAAAAGAAGAGGCTTACCTTCCGAACCATGGGTTGACATAGCAATTGACCTCATGGGCCCTTAACTAGTGGAGATTACATCCTGGCAGTCATGGATTATTACACCAGATATAAAGAGGTGAAAACATGCAGAATCATAACAAGCTCCGAAATAATCGGAATGCTTAAAAGACATTTTTAGCAGGCTTGCAATCCGGTCTCGCTTACAACAGACAACGGGAAACAATTTTTCAGCAAAGATTTTAAGAATTTCTGTGCAGAGAGGAGCATACGACTCTATAATACTATTCCCTACTGGCCGCAAAAAAAAAACGGAGAGGTAGAGCGCCAGAATGGGGACATCCGAAAACGCCTCAAGATTTCTCAAGTAGAGGAAAAGAACTAGAAAAAGGCCCTTCGTGAGTACATGGTGATGCACAACACACAATTACAGGAAAAACACCTGCAGAACTGTTCTTTAGACTACAATTTCGAGACATGCTGCCTATGATTCAGGACATGACGCATCTCTCAGAGGACCTTGAAAAGAGGGGTAGAGATAAAGAACTAAAGGAAAAAGGGAAGGAATATGCGGACATGAAGAGAAGAGCTACTGATTGTTAATTGGAAGTTGGAGATATAGTATACGTCAAGAACATGACTAGACGAAACAAGCTGAGCTTAAACTACGAACCTAAAACACATACCGTAGAAGCGAACAAAGGAGAAGTCGTAAGTCTTCGGAATGATAAAATTGGTCAGCGAATCAGACGAAACGTCGTACACCTAAAATCAGTGGAAGGGCAATGGAAGGTGCTAGATGATGAGAATAATGCTAGTGATGCTCAAACAAACGATAATGGCGATGTAAATCAATCATAACTCGAGTGAATAAATTGATGGTCAATAATGAGGAAATTATTGATGATTAGTGATTAAAAATGATTTGAATAAGGACTTGCTGAATGTACTTGATATAGGTACTTATGGAAAAATAAAAAATAAATTTATAAGTTTATTTATATTTACAAAAACAATAATAAGGGAGGGATGTAGTGTATAGACATTTATTGTTGCAAATAACTCTGTCGTCTCGAGCAGCGTGCGCGCGGAGTCGCGGGGCGGAGAACGGCACTGGCCGGTTGACCGCGGTGACGGGAGACGCGTTAACGCTGGTTGCGAGCCGATATCGGTGTAGTCTGTTGTTACTTGTTCTTTCCTTATAACCTGAGTCAAAGTGTACATTACACAATCTACTTCATCCCAGGAGGGAAGTGAAAATTTTTCTCAAAATGTAGTTGAGAATGATAGAAGTGAAGTAGATAAATTAATTCGAAAATTCCCGGAGGTTTTTTCGGATAAACTGGGTAGATTCAATAAAAATAAAATACATCTGAAACTAAAAGAGAATGACTTTGATACTCAAATTCTAAGTTTATTCAAAAATAACAGAGATATACCAATAGACGTCGAGGAGATTAAATCGGAATCAAATACGGATAAAATTTTATTGGAAATTAAACATTATCTCACAACAGGGTGGCCAAATAAAATTAACAAGGATGATTCAAAATGGATTTACTGGAGTAAACGGAATGAATTATCTATAATTGATGATTGTTTTTTTTGGAATAATAGGCTAATAATCCCAGTAAGTTTAAGAGAAAAAACTTTAAACTTATTGCATAGATCTCATCTGGGCATAGCTAAGATGAAAGGGTTAGCCAGGGGGTATTTTTGGTGGCCAGGGATAGATGGAGAAATTGAACTTTTAGCGAGAGGATGCGAAATTTGTTCAGAGGTTCAACCATCTCAACCAAAAAGCGAATTGACTCCGTGGCCTATAACTGAAGAGATATGGAGTAGGGTGCATATTGATTATGCAGGTCCCATTGCAAATAAATATTTTTTTGTGATTATTGACTCAACCTCAAAATGGTTAGACTGTGTGGAGGTAAATTCTCCAAATTCGTATAATACTATTAAAATATTAAGAAATTTATTTAGTTATTTCGGGAGTGTACAGACAATAGTGTCAGATAATGGAGCCGGCTTCATGTCAGCGGACTTCAAAGAGTTTTGTGAGATGAATAGCATCAAACATTTAACTACTCCGGTAAATCATCCACAATCGAACGGGTTAGCTGAAAACGCCGTGAAAAATTGTAAAAATTTTTTGAAAAAAATGATGATAGGAAATAAGTTTCAGTCAGGTTACGATGAAAAATTAGGAAATTTTCTAGTGGATTACAGAAATTCACCACACTGTACAACTGGTTTAGAACCTGCAGTTGTAATGTTTGGAAGAAAACTAAGGTCACACTTAAAAAGTTTTGTACCGAGAGGGGGGAGAGATAAGGATAATAGAATTAATAAAGAAACTAAAATTAAAATGTCTAAATGTCAGGAAAATCAGAAATATTATTATAAAAGTAATAATAAAGAATCGTTGGGTTTTTCGATAAATCAAAAAGTAATGGTAAGAGATTTTAGAGACCAAAACAATGATAAATGGGTTTCAGGGAAGATACATAAAAAAATAGGAAAAAAACTTTATATAATTGAGGTAAATTTAAAAGGTAAACTTATGTATTGGAAAAGGCATTTTGATCAGTTGTCTAAATTGTGTGTATCATGGGAAAAGAACCCCAGCAATCCTTTAATCGCGTCTGAGACTAGGAGATTATCGTCAGATGAGTACGATATCTCCGGCTTTATGTCGGATGACAATCTAATGGGTGATTCTCCTCTTACTTCCAGCTCCAGTGATCCGGTGGCTTCCACGTCGGGAAACTGGAAGGACAGATTACGACCACGGACACACAGATGAGTCAATGAAGACAGGATTCAGCTCTCGACTCAACATGATAATGAATTACACTGTAAATATTGGAATATTGTATGTATTGTAAATAATATTATCATCATCATGTTGTGTACCTGTCTACGGATTTAAGTGTGGAGGGATGTGATGAACGTATGTCTTGCGGTATGAAAGAGACATGCGTGCATGAGTGAGACAGCATGAGTAAGGCATAAAAGGTTTGTTTGTTGTCCATTCGTCCTCTTTGCCTTCAGACATCCTAAGAAGGAACCCTGTACATAATCTCTTAATAAACGTTATCGTCTACCTACGATTTATTATTGGAGTACCACCCCAAAGGAATCTGGATCCATACACAGGAGTCCAGAACTCAATGTGAAACCGGCCACGGTCATCACAGTAAGTAAGATTAAGAAAGGGACGCTTAGATGGTTTGGGCATGTTGAGCGAATGAATGAAGAAAGGAGTGTAAAGAGAATTTATGACGCGAATGTGAACGGTAGAAGAAGCCGAGGACGCCCGAGGAAGACGTCAATCAAGTAAATCAGATACTTAGACGTAAATCAAGTAAATCAGATACTTGAGTCGGGCCATGTCAAGAGTCAGAATAATAGAAGAGTATGTATGAGAAGATGTATGAATGTGAATGAGGCAAGGAGCGTGTGCTAAGACCGAGTTGTTTAGCGGTCCGTCCTCTCTGCCTACCCCTGCGGGGAAACGGCGTGATGGTTAATTAGTTAATAATTTTGTCGTATTATGCAATACGGTAGAGGATTTAATAGATTAATTTATTTTTATTGATAGTTGTAATACATCTTACCTGTGTATAATTTGATTTGTTGGTCTCGCCGTCGCCCACTGATAAGAGGAGCGGTTCACGTCGGGCATTCGGGGCTTCCTCAAACCATGTCCCTTGTTTTGGGTTATATGATTTTCCATTGTGACTCTTCAAAAATCCATACCTTTATTTCTTTTATTACGGTTGCCTCAAGAGCCACGTTGTTTTGAATGCATATTGTAACTTAATTAATAAATGAGAAGTTATATTTATTACCTTTGATATTATTTAAAAAAAAACACTTTGATTGATTTACTAAGTAAATTATTACTTAAAAATGCCATTTTATTACAAGAATACAATAGTATGTGAAAGAATTCACTTCAGCTTTTAAACTTTTCTGTTGTGTAAATTTATGTACGTATTCGAGTATTACGATAAGAGCACACTAAGAAAACACTTTCGTACTAATTTTTGTTTAAAACTTACCAATTTTTAATCAAGGATTATTGAAATATGTCTCTGAAAGACAACAATTATGCGAGTGAAATTAAACTCGCAAATCTTTCCATTTAAGTAGAACTTTACCATAAACAACATTTTTTAAGTCCGTCAAACGCAAACTCAGCTAGACTCATAATAAAAATTCGTATAATAATATGTACTCAAGTTGACGCAGGTGATTATAGGAAGTTCATGTAAAACTTGTCAACAAGGAGTGTGCCTGTGTGAGTGTAAGGCAGTGCATTGTGTGCAACATAAAAAGCAGGGCGATCTTTATCACCTATCATTATGCACGAGTACATGAAAGGTGTTTATAGTTATCCACTTCACGTAAAAGAATTCCATGAAAACCAGTTGTTTTTCATAACAAGTCACAGTTTGTTTTCAAATGTTTTTGTAAATATTTAAACTTCGTTGTTTTGCTCTAAAATTATTAACTGTTCAATCAAATTTGTGATCGTACAACATGATCGTTTTTTTATGGAAATTATAATAATGTGTAGGTATTGTCATAAATATTGTTATTGTTGTTCAAGTTTAAAGAATATTAAATGAAACAAATTACTTTGTGTAAACCACTATAATGACATGGTATAATGTCTAGTCTAGATGTTTCAAAACCGATGGTTTCTTCGTCAGGATAACAACATGAATAAAAATAACAAAAGAAACAAACAGGTATAGACAAACATATTAAAGAGAGAGATGATTAATTACCTAAAAATATCAAAAAACCATAATTATAGAGAATTAAAAAATAAATTATTTTAGACATTACATTTTATATATTAAAAGTATATTTTAAAATTAACAGAATATAATTAGTTTGTTGAAACAACAAGAATAAATTATAATAAATTTAAGTATAAATATGGAAATAAATTTAAGAGCTGCTTTTTAAAAAAATATTTGGTTATTCATAATATAATTTACACTATTTCTAATTTCTAAAATTTCTATGTTTGCTAATTGTAAATCTGTTGTATTTGAGTGTAAAATTTTTAACCCTTTATTTTTATCAAAAGAATGATTTGTTTCTAAAATGTGATTGGCAAATTCAGAATAATAATTATTTTTCAAACACCTTAGATGTTCCTTAATTCTAATATTAAAATATCTAGAAGTCTTACCTATATACATAAACAAAGTTACAATCGTTAAAAATTAATTTATGAACCCCAGATTTGTACAAAAAAATTAAAAAAATAAATTATTTATATACGTACTACTTGCCACATTTTAGAATTTTGTACGGTTAAAAAATATTTATACCCAACAGTGGTTTATTTATTGATGTAACAAAACCAGTAGGTAAAGTAAGTAAATTCATAAAAGTTAAAATAAGAAAGTAGGTGGTACCTTCATTATTTCTTTTCAAAACATAAAAAAAAATCTTGTGAAAGTGGCAGGCAAATAATTACTTAATATTTCAGAGACACATTATAATGATTTTTTCACACCAATTACACATTGTTATCCTCAAAGAGCCATTCAAAGAGGGCGATACTGGGAGTATCTTCCACTCTGGAACGTGCCGCTAATTTACTATGTATTATTTTAATTAAATTGTGAAATTTATTTTTTGTTTGAAACATTAACAGAGTGTTTAAAAGTATTACATTGCCGTTGGAATGTGCACAGATGTTAACGCTCCAATTAAAAATGAATCACAGCATGCGAAAATGTTATATAACACAAACCAATCAAACAAAATTTACTTGCGCAAGCCGGGATTTGAACCCGCAACCTCCGGGTAGCTAGGCAAGAGCTTTACCTTTCGACCACGGAGGCCTTCAACGGTCTCAATGATTATCAAACAATTCAATCACAAACAGTAAAAATAGTAATTTAAAAAAGAAGGTTGTTAACAAAATAAATTCAGGACTTTCTAAGGGACTTGTCCTACTATAATCTAATTTTAAAGGATGACAATTTCCACGAAGTAAAAAAATTTGGGCACATTAAATCAAGTTTATTTTATGAAATATTAAAGAGGCATTATGATAACATGGTAAGTATATATAAAACTATATAACAATACTTTTTCTGATTTCTAGCATAGAACCGGGAAGAGGCATTTTGGTGCCTGAGGTGCTTCAGAAATTAGTTGTTATACACCGTGATGCGTGATCAGTGCGTGTTCTAGAACAAAATATGAGCAATAACGTTTTAATTATGAAACTCTACACTCTACACATCCTTATGGCATTATTTATTTCATCCTCCCAGGGTTGCCACTTGTCATAGATAAAATCCTAAAATTTTACCTATGACAAGTGACAACGATACATTTCTAAGCACGAAGATATTTCGAAAATTTTTCTTCAGGCTGTCAAACATGGAACACTTCTGCAGGTATCGTTAAGGATAATGTTAGCAGTCACCGATGGAGTGGGACTGTTGAATTGCACCAGAACCAGCACGTAGGTCAGCACTGTACCGGTAATCTGAAATAATAACGAAGACTTAGAAAATGAAAGCAACACAATTTTTATATTAGTGTCTAAACAAGAGCTATTTCCTTTTTACTAACCGTAAGTATAAGTCCTTTTGTAATGTAGAAGATGTTAAGTCCAGATAGAGCCACCGTATCTGTTGTGACGTGTTCTAGAAATCGCCGGACCTATCGGGAAGTAAAAAAATATTAAATATTTAGTTAAGTCATTGCATAGGTACAATCGCAATCAATCAATTCGGACTGATTTCCCATTTACGAAAATTAAAAACAACAGGTCTACCAATCATGAATGGCAGGTCTAACAAATAGGTACAGCGATTCCACGTGAGCAATTGTAGTGATATTAATCAAATCACGTCAGGAAAATATATCTAATTCACCAATCGACAGTCTGGTTTCAAATTTCTTGCCACGAAAATATCCAGAGTGTTCAAAAGAGTAAAAATAATGCTAACCACAAAAAAAACCATCACCTTCTGAAAATCTATAGTTGTACTTGCCTCAGTGCAGTATGAGTCGGGTGGGACGCTGTATATGGCTGCCAGGGGTCCTCTTGAAGCGGAGTAGATTCTAGAGGCATACAGGGCCACAGCCAGGAACCGGAATATCATGAAACCAAACGAGAATACGTAGTAGACAGATGTAGAAAGACCCCTGCAACAGAGCATGTTAGAATTAGAGAAAGAAGTCCACTTCCTTGAAACCTTAAATCGTTCTCTGAATCGCTTCAATCAATCAAAGCCAAATTTTCCAGGCCTTCTTTAGCGCGGTAGGAAAGTAGCAACTCAAATATTCAGTTCCGCAGTATTATAGTCTTCAAATTTTCAGAATGTGAACAATAAAGCTCCTAGAGCTCAACTTATGGAGTAGTAGAATAATGATGAATAATTGTATAACTTTGCATAATGTTCACTTGTAATGTAAAACTTTTTTTCTTATAAATAAAAAAAATAAATAAATTTAGACATTTTTTTCTTCTAAAAAATGGAACAAATAACTGTGATTTCACAGTTATTCATAAAAATCTACATGTTCCTTAAGCCTCGTGGAACATTTGAGATGTCTAAAAAGCAATAATTTTTCGGAATTTTCTAACCATCTAATTGAATTTAACCATTCATTTGATATAAATACTGGTTTTAAAATTGTACACACTAGCGTTAGTGGATTTCACTTAGATATTTTAGAAATATTAAAAATTTGGAAAAATGTCAATAGAAATTTATAATTTTGTGAATAACCCTATCTTAAACATATTTCCATTGTAATTTTTGTCTTTGATCTTCTAAGCACCTCCCCTTTCCACCTCTCCCCCCTCCCCCTGTTGATCTTCTAAGCACCTCCCCTTTCCACCTCTCTCCCCCACTACTTCCATTTCTACCCACGCCTGTCTTTCTATACTTGATAATTTAGTTTTTAGTACATTTAGTGTCCTGATGAAGAGAACATCGTTCTCGAAACATGTTGATTTTTTAAATAAAGATTATCGTGGTAAAAACAAAGTGTTTTTAATTATTTCATTAATAAAATGGTGCCACAAAGTAAATTTGCAAACTTTAAAGAAGTATTTTTCTTCTTGTTTGAAAAAGTAAATTCCTTTCCTGAGAAAAAACCAGTAGGTTCCTCTTTTTTAAAGTGCTACACGTAAAAGTTGGCGGTGGAGTGAACACAACCTAACGCCACATCTTTTCATTTTAATCTTGCCACTACATCTAGTATCGTTATGTCATAGACCTAGACGACAACTATTTCGCCAACTTATACCCGAAGCACTATAAGCATGCATAGTGCTCCGTTCAGGATTTTGGCAAAAGTTCACGTCAATATGTTGTTTAATTTATGAAAATATATATATTTTTTATTATTTTTAAATTACTAACCCGTCTGCAAGCTTCCAGCAAGATAGATCTGTTCTATTTTCCTCGTGACTTAAACTAAAAATAAACGTATTTATATTAGTCATTTCACACGGTTGTAATGAATACATGTAAAGACATGTTTACTATTTAGGTTACAATGATAGGTACGATGGTCCTCACTTGAAACTATTAAAGATTTGAATGCAGATGCTGTAGAGATTGTTTGCGAAAGAGACCATTATTATTTCATTGATCGCATTATCCACTTCGGCGACTAGCCCGGCCAAGTGCGCATACTCACTTCTAGCCACCCTCCAAAACTGCTCTGGCAAATGCTGAAAAATAAAGAAACAATGATTTTACATTCGAAGCAGATTAATGATCTATTATTAATTCATCTTTAATCTCTGCTTTTATTAACGGTCCCTGTTTTACACTATGGTAAGGCAATACAGATCTTCCTGGGAATTATTTTTCCAAGACTTTCAAGCATGTTGGAAACATCAGTTTCGAAAAGAATGCTAATCGAAATATCTTGTTTTTTTGCATCACGTGAAGACATATAATTCTAACGCAAAATACGCATAGTATAATAATCATTTGATCACCTTTCCCAGGATCTCCGTCAGAGAGTCGTTGAGTTGTTCAAACCTTTGTGCTAATTCAATACTTATTAATATGATGAAAAGGTCTTTGAGATTCCAGTGAATAGTTGCCACTAAATTCGTGATCTGAAAATTGAAAAACAATGCCGTCATGAATATGTAAGGTGTGTTTAAACTATATTTGCGAAATCAATTAGTAAAAACTGCAAAAACTACGTATCAATGATGCAAGTAAAACTTTCTTACTTGTGCTACGATCGCCTTCCATACAGCATAATCCGTGTAAGAAAAGATATGTGAAAATGAGCTTTTGTAAAATTTGTAATCATTGGGAAGGTGTCTATCACACATGTAAACCACGGAAAACCCAGAGGCAATGCTCATTAGGTGTTCAACTGTAAAAATGTATTGATTTTAAAATACTGAAGAAAAGCTTGCTTTGAACCTTATCTCCTGAAGGGGTACAAGGTGGATTAAAAAAAATTGAATTCATAAGACTATATAAATTGGAGATACAAAAAAGGACGTACCCAGTGCGAAGAACAGTATTAAAAAGGTGTGAATCCCAAATCTGAAGTAGAGAGATCGACCTACTCGCTGCTGGCGAGTTGACTTGACTTCTCCTTTGGTAATGGCAATGCTCAGTCTTGGCCATCGCGGGGCGAGGCGCAGAAATGTGATATGGGTTATGAAAGCGCTGACGTAGAATACCACGCCTCCTGTTGGTGTACCATCAAAATTACCATACCTGCTATAAAATTTTCACAATTCTTCTTTCTTTCAGCATGATGTCGAAAAATGGACGACTAGTTTTCTATCATTGAAGAAGAAGATAACAATAATAATCTAAATGAAAATATTAAAATGAACAAGATACAAAAAAATAAAAGATAACGGTTGCAACTGGGACTCGAACCCAAAACTTCTCGTTTTACCGGGACGGGTGCCTCTATGGATTGATCGGTGCTAAATTAACTTTTGCCTATTCTTTAGTTAGGCTAGAACTGAACTATGCAATGTATCGTATTGTTCATTACCCCATCAAGGGATGGGATAGAACCGTCTCTGAGTTGTCAGGCGATGAATCCCCAGCGAAAGCCGTCCTCCGACCCGCCTGGGCCTCCCCTGTTGCCATAAGCTGGGCTAGGACTGCCTCTGGTGTCTCGATGTCTTTTCTCAGGGTCTTCGGGCAACTTCTCCCCTTTTCCCGGTCTAGAATAGATATCATAAAATTGCTGTAATAAATAATGGGATACATACCAAATTTCGAAAAAATGACGCCGGTCTCGAAGAAATTGTATAAAGTAGCAAAGCTCATAACTCCAAGGGCGCTCAAAATCAGCATACTGTACAACATTCTCCAAGAAAACAACTTAAACCTGTAAACGTGTTTCTACTTTACTATATAAGAAATTTAAGAAAAAAGTTTAGGTGACGAGTTAAACCCTGGATAATGAAAGGTAATATTGGAAAAAAATAAAGATAGCTTCGACCCAACAGGATATATTTTTCTGTACTCGTATATGCAAGTAATAGATATGAGTACCTTAGACATGTTGGATTCTTCCCCAAAATACCAGTCATCGGCAAAAGGCCAAAAAATTGAATGATGGTTATGAGAGGTCCGATGGCTCTATAGAAGGTGTCTTCATTATACTTTCCATTAACAATGGATCCGTTGTCTGGTGATAGGCTTGGAGGAAGCATTTCTAAAACATTGTAACATTTTATTATATATTTGTGTTAATTATATATTTTTACCTCGGATCTTCTAGCGAAAACATTTTATTAGGTACTCTCCTCAGTAGTGCTTTTAAAAGATTTGCGGATTGTGGAATTATGAATTTTAGGAATGTTTGAAAAGGAAGGGTATTTTATTTGTATTTGTAATATTAAATAAGCATTTTGTACATACCTTCCCCGACTACGCAGCTCTTCGACCTTATTGATGTATCTCTATAAAAAATATTGGTCTTTAGATATATAGATAATCAAACAATTAGATTTAATTTATATTTATTTATTTGTATTGTTTACTAGAAACATAAGTGAAAATAAATAATAAATATTGATAGAACCGAAATAAGATTTAAGTCATCAATCCATTTACAAAATGTTTTCAGTATTAAATACAAAAGAAATAATTGTATTAAGATTTTAGCCAAATTAATAGAAAATTTGATGTAAGGGTTAAAGAACCTCTCAGAGTAACAATTATTATAAGCAATAATTATTAGCCTGAAACACTCATCAATATTGAAAAACTTTCCCGAGAAAAGATACATGCGCCGGCGGGACTCGAACCCGCACCCCTCTGTTTGCCGGACAGGAGCTCT
This sequence comes from Limnephilus auricula, assembly GCA_951813805.1. Taxonomy (NCBI): domain Eukaryota; kingdom Metazoa; phylum Arthropoda; class Insecta; order Trichoptera; family Limnephilidae; genus Limnephilus; species Limnephilus auricula. The sequence continues at coordinate 16,736,686 of OX638404.1, forward strand.
ACCATTAAGCTACGGCGGGTTACCTCCTACCCGCCAAATGATTCAATATATACCTAGTGTTTCATTCAACAATTATCGCTTATTATATTTTTTCATGTCTTTTTCATTATATGGTGCATGTATTTTTTCTCGGGAGAGCTTTTCAATATTGATGAGTGTTTTAGGCTAATAATTATTGCTTATAATAATTGTTACCCTTTGTGCTATGCATAAAAAATCTTGTCTTAAACATTAGTTTATCAATTTATAAAAAAATAATCAACATCTCAGAGCATTAAATGGCAATAGCAAATCTAAGTTCGCAGATCATTTATTAAAAAATGACCATACGTTCGACAAAAACTTAGGAATTAAAAATATTACGGGTTATAAGGAATCGCAGATTAATAATTTTGAGATTTTAGAAATAAGAAAAAAATGTTAATAATAAAGCAGACATAATTAATAAGCAGCAAATTTTTTATAAACCCTCTTTTGAACCTTTTCCCACTTAACCGGTCTTTCCCTTCTGATGACTTTGAAATCCCTAATTCTAATAAACTTCCCCACTCTTACCCCTTCCCCTTCCTTCTACCCCTTCCTCCCATATATATATATATATTTTACATTAGCTCCACACAGGAGGTACTGAGGCCTATGTCATCTTTGAAGATGCTGTGTGGAGGGTTTTTCAAGGGAAAGGAAGGAGAGGAAGTCCTGGGAAGGAAAATGGTTTGAGGGGTGGGTAGGAATCTGAGGATAAATATGTACAGGAGTGACAGGACATATGAAGCCACCCCTACCACTGCAGTGCAAGCCGATGGGTCGAAAGGGTCCGGCTGGAGAGATCAAAAGGTCTCCCTCGACCAGTCTCTCCCGATCCGGCTGCCACGCAGATTGTCGACGGACGCATCCGCCCCCAAGTCCCGGACAAACCTAACCCCATGAACCCGGGCACCCCTGCTAAGTAACCAAACGTGGCGAATAGTGTTGGTCGTCCAATAAATGGTTCCTGTGGCGGCGGTACCCATATCCGCCTCCCAAATTGAGATGTGGTCTATATTTAATTTTTAACTTTAGTGTACATTTAATCCTGATGATGTGAACATCGTTCACGAAACATGTTGATTTTGTATAAATAAAAGTGATGTAAACAAAGTTATTTGTATTTTTATTAAAAACAATTTAATCATAAAATACGATTATTATTATTGAAGTGGGCTCCATATCGTATTTAATATCTATAACATATCGTATTTCTCCATAACAATAAAAAAATACCAATTATAGGTATGATAGTAGTAAGTAAGTCAAATAATATAATTTTTATGTAAAGCTTTATTAATAGGTGTATTAGAAAGAGAATTTACAAAAAGTCATTAAAGTTTAAAAAATAGCATCTTACCGTGTTAAGGCACGACTTGGTAAACGCAAGGTGGACATTTCGTTCTCAAATTTAACTAAGGATTGTAGATCCAGCTTTGTGCCGTCATTCATTTTGCACTAGGTAAGTTTATATATCCCGTTTAGCTTAGTGGAAATCCAGAATAGTAATGGCAGGATAGTTCAAAAGGTTAGTGTTTAGTGTCATAACAAATCGTTTTTCAAGATAACAGTTCGCTGTTTATCAGATGTGGGGAAATTGTATTGGACATTGGAAGAAGGCTAGTTTTTTTAACACGACTGACATTAGTGTTCGCGTGGTGACAGTTGTCACGAGCAGATTATGATCATCCAAAATGATTTAAAATTTTTAACATCAATCAGCAATTTACTATAATTTCTTGAAAAAAAACTATGTTTAGAAATATGTTCGATTATTGCGATGAATTTTAAATACAAGTTGATGTAATTTATTTCACTTAAAATTTTCTAGATTCTTTAAAATGTTTTAAGGTTAAAGATTTTATTATTATTTTTTTATAAATCCTCCAAATATGTGATAATAGACAAAAGATAGGGGAATTCATTGGTTATATATAACTATAATCAGTTTGTATGTCTCTATATTCAAATTCGGAGGTATGATGTTTTTAATGTGGGCGGAAAAAAATTTTTTAGCAATCCGAGAAAAAATATTTTAAATGCTCTGTCGCTCCACTAGTTAATATATTTTAAAGTGTGTAGAAGCGTCGAGCCTGCTTTTTTTAACCCTCTAGTTGCCGAATTTTTAATTTTTTTTTTAATTTTCCAAAATTCTCAGATCGAAAAAATAAAGTATTTTTTGGGTTCACTATGTGATATAGACTAACCAGTTTCTTGCTTGTACTACGAGTTTCCGGACACCGTGTATATAACTATAAAATAATACTTTTTTTTATTTCCAGCGTAGAACCGGGAAGAGGCGTTTTGGTGTCTGAAGTGCTTCAGAAAATAGTTGGTATTCACCTTGAGCTTGATCAGAGCGTGTTCGAGTACCTACATACTATGAGCAATAGCGCTTTAATTAAGGAACCCTACACAGTACACACCCATACGAAATGATTTATTTCATCCTCCCAGGGTTGCCACTTGTCATAGATAACATAAAAAAAATATGCACAGATAATATTAGTTCAAATAAACCGCACATAATGAAATATGATTACTATTGTGATAAAGATTTGTCCAAGCAAACAAAATAACGATACATTTCTAAGCAAGTGAATATTTCGACAATATTCTTCAAAGTGAAACGAAGATAGAGCATTCGCTCGAGTAAACTTGGAGTAAACCATAGATTTATAATTTTATTTATTTATTTATTTATTTATACTGGGTTTTTATAGATGTTCGCACTTACGCGAGAACATCCAATTATAAAAACTCAGGTATTGTACAAATAGAGACATACAATTACAAACAATCTTCAATTACATACAATTAAATACAGATACATACAATTAAATACAGATACATACAATTAAATACAGATACATACAATTAAATACAGATACATATAATTAGAAAAACAGAAAAGTCACAAATTAAAAATAATAAAAATAAATAAAAAAATTCAAAATTTTATACAAGCTCCTCAAGTAACATATATTACAATGAGAATATATTAAATGAACGATAGTGAACTCTCTGATTCAGCCATTACGAAATGATTTATTTCATTCTCCCAGGGTTGCCACTTGTCATAGATAAAATCAAAAAATTAGTAATTTAATACACAGATAATATTAGTTACGTCAAACATGATAAAATATGATTATTTTTGTGATGAAGATTTGCCCAAGCAAATAGATTAACGATACATTTCCAAGCACGTGAATATTTCAAATTTTTTTCTTCAGGCTGCCAAATATGCACTTCTACAGGTGTCGTTAAGGATGAAGTTAGCAGTCACCGATGGAGTGGGACTGTTGAACTGCACCAGCACCAGCACGTAGGTCAGCACTGTACCGGTAATCTAGAATAATAACGAAGACTTAGAAAATTAAAGCAACACAATTTTTATATTTATTATTTATTCTCGATGTATATTATTTGTAATTTAATTTAATTTAATTTGTAAAATTTAGTAAATTATAATTCAATTTATCAACCATCATACTATGTAACTTATAAATAAATCATTATTTATCTGTAACCCACATTTCCATAAATTCATTGTCATATTATCCGTAAACTACACTATCATCAATTATTTTATTATCTGTAACTTCGTTAACATAAATTCAATGTTATATTATCTGTAAATTTCATCTATCAATTATTATTTTATCTGTAAATTTCATTCTCATAAATTCTTGTTATATTTATTACCTGTAAACATCATTATCATCAATTACTATATTATATGTAAATTTCATTATCATAAATTCATTGCTGCATTAACTGTAAACCTCATAATCATAATTATTATATTATCAGTAAACGTACTTCATTACCCATATAATCTGCATACTTCACCCGCCATAACACAGGGACATCCCTAGCATGGCGGGCGAAATAACACAATATGTACGCTATGTATAAAATTCTTTAATAAATAAATAAATAAATATTAGTGTCTAAACAAGAGCTATTTCCTTTTTACTAACCGTAAGTATAAGTCCTTTTGTAATGTAGAAGATGTTAAGTCCAGATAGAGCCACCGTATCTGTTGTGACGTGTTCTAGAAATCGCCGGACCTATCGGAAAATAAGTTTAAATAAGTTACTAAATATTTAGTTTGGTAAAATCACAACCCAGATGATCCTCGTTAGAATTTGTATTAAATACGAAGTTGGCTGGACAAATTACCCATTATCTTCTGAACTAAAATTAAAAACAACAGGTATACCAATCACTATTGATCTACAAATTATAGTGCTTATTAATCAAGTAAAGACGGGAAGATATATCTATTTCATCAAACGACAGACTGGTATCAAATTTCTTGCCACGAAAATATCCAGATATTCAATGGACCATTATCTTCTCAAAAGTTTCAAATATCGATAGTTTTGCTTGCCTCAGTGCAATAAGAGTCAGTTGGGACGCTGTATATGGCTGCCAGGGGTCCCCTTGAAGCGGAGTAGATCCTAGAGGCATACAGGGCCACAGCCAGGAACCGGAATATCATGAAACCGAACGAGAACAAGTAGTAGACAGATGTAGAAAGACCCCTGCAACAGAGCATGTTAGAGAAAGAAGTCCATTTCCTTGTAATCTATATACTTCTCAGAATCGGTTCATCCCATCAATGCAGAGGTTGAGAAGAAATACGTAGTTGCAATTTTCCAGACCTGTTTTAGCGCAATAGGAAAGTAGCAGCTCAAATATTCAGTTCCGCAGTCTCTTAGTCTTCATATTTTTAGAATGTGACCAATCAATAACGGTTTTTCCTTTTGATTGCGAAAGAAGATTAGTTTTTTGAGAAAAAAACGAGAAAATACCTTCTTTAAAGTGCTACACGTAAAAGTTAACGGCGGAGTAAACACGAACTAACGCTACATCTTTATATTTTAATCAGGCAACCACACCGACTATCGTTATGTCATAGACGACAGCGCCCTCCTATTTCGTCAACTTATACGGGAAGCACTATAAACACGTAGCTTAATTCAGGATTTTGCCAATATTCACTTCAAAATGGAGTTTAATTCATGGAAATAAATAAATAAATCACTAACCCGTCAGCAAGCTTCCAGCAAGGTAGATGTGCTTTATTTTCCCCGTGGGTTATACTAAAAATAATCGCATTTATGTTTATCATTTCACACGGTTATAAATACATGTAAGGGCATGGTTACCAACATTTAGGTTGCTATGATAGGTATGATGGTCCTCACTTGAAACTATTAAAGAGTTGAATGCAGATGCTGTAGAGATTGTTTGCGAAAGAGATCATTATTATTTCATTGATTGCTTTATCCACTTCGGCGACTAGCCTGGCCGAGTGCGCATATTCACTTCTAGTCACCCTCCAAAACTGCTCTGGTAAATCCTGGAAAAAATAAGGAAGCATGTTTTCACCTTCGAAACAGATTATTGATCTATTATTAATTTCTGTTTAATTTCTGATTTTTTTTAACGTGTCCCAGTTTTTACACCATTGTAAGGCGACAGATCTTCCTGTGAATTATTTTCCTAAGTCTTTCACGCATGTTGGAAACTTGTTTTTAAATAGAATGCAAATCGAAAGATCTTTTTTTTGCATCATATAATGACTTAAAATTCTAGTGCAAAATACACACAGTATAATAATCATTTCATCACCTTTCCCAGGACTTCCGTCAGAGAGTCGTTGAGTTGTTCAAACCTTTGTACTAACTCAATACTTATTATTATGATAAAAAGATCTTTGAGATTCCAATGAAAAGTTGCCACTACATTCGTGATCTGAAAATTGAAAAACAAAGCCATCATGAATATGTGAGGTATGTTCAAACTATATTTTCTAAATCAATTAGTGCATAAACTAAGTATATTGATGATTGAAGATGTAAGTAAAACTTTCTTACTTGTACCACGATCGCCTTCCATACAGCATACTCCGTGTAAGAAAAGATATGTGAAAATGAGCTTTTGTAGAATTTGTAATCATTGGGAAGGTGTCTATCACACATGTAAACCACGGAAAAACCAGAGGCAATACACATTAGGTGTTCAACTGAAAAAATGTATTGATTTTAGAACACCGAAGAAAAGTTTGCTTGAACCTTATCACCTGAAGAGGTAAAAGGTGGATTAAAGAAAATATAATTTTAATAGATAAGGCTATACAAATTAGAGATAATATAAAAAGGGACGTACCAAGTGCGAATAACAGCATTAAAAAGGTGTGGATCCCAAATCTGAAGTAGAGGGATCGACCTACTCGTGCCTGGCGAATTGTCTTGACTTCTCCTTTAGTAATGGCAATGCTCAGTCTCGGCCATCGCGGGGCGAGGCGCAGAAACGTGATGTGAGTTATAAAAGCGCTGCCGTAGAATACCACGCCTCCTGTTGGTGTACCATTAAAATTACTGTATCGAAAATGTGGAAAAGTGAAAGAAAAAACTTAAAATAAGAATATCGCTGTAGAGCTCTTCATTAGTAGCTTATTTCATAATTAGGGGGAGATCAGACAAAAATGCATATACCTAAATAGATTTATCTACTTATCATTATAACCACATTACACTATCAATGCTAAGCTTGTGACATCGCTTTACAGGTATTGTTCCAAAATGTATATTTTATTTTTTTCTGTTTCCTAAAGGTCCTGCAGTCTCCAGTCTTTTGATAAAGAATTAATAAGTTGGACAACTTGGACTATCTTCATTTTGTTGTGCTCGATGGGACTGCCCGGCTGAAGCAGTCAAGCTCTCTTGGGTAAGAGATGACGCAAATTCATATTTTTGTACACATACATAATCGATTTCAGATTCTTTTTTTTGGTCTTTTACATTATCTCTTTTATATTACACTTCCATTTTCAGATTGCGATGAATGTAATATTTTAACTACATATCTAAGACATAGGAGGGTCTAGCATTTTTAAAATAAAAATATAAAGAAACTTTTAATTAAAGAAAAATAAAGTGTTAACGGGTGCGGTGAAGGAGGAAACAAATGTTTCCTTATAACGCCGCTGGAAAAGAGGTGGGGTCCCTTCTAACACCTATACAGTAATCACACGAGACTGATCCATAGATCTCATAAAATTGCTGTAATAAATAATAAAATAGGATACCTACCAAATTTCGAAAAATTGACACCGGTCTCGAAGAAATTATATAAAGCAGCAAAGCTCATAACTCCAAGGGCGGTCAAAATCAACAAACTGTACAACATTCTCCAAGAAAACAACTTAAACCTGTAAACATATTTCTAAGAAATTAATAAGACACTTAAGAAAAAAGTTTAGGTGACGAGTTAATTTATATTTTTCCTACATATATGCAAGCAATAGTACCTTAGACATGTTGGATTCTTCCCCAGAATACCAGTCATCGGCAAAAGGCCAAAAAATTGAATGATGGTTATGAGAGGTCCGATGGCTCTATAGAAGGTGTCTCCCTTGTACTTTCCACTAACAATAGATCCGTTGGCTGGTGCTATGCTTGGAGGAGCCATTTCTAAAACATTGTAACATTTTATTACACATTTGTGTTTATTATATACTTTTTTAACTTCGGAACTTCTAGTGATATTAAAATTTTTTATCGCTCTTATATATTATTTTTATGAATGATGTTAACAAAACTATCCCTAACTATATGCTGATGACAAAAAGATTGTCAAAATCAGTAAATCTGTGATGGGTTGTACTGTTGTATCTGCTCCAGAATGACCTGGACTCTGGTTAATATATATCGTCTAGAAAATCGCTTTCTTTCGCATGCAGATAAATGTGGCGTCATATCTTATTTTCCAAAGAAACACACAATATTGTATCCCTACATAATTAAGAACAATATTTTAAACAGAGTAAATGTAATAAGAGTTCTTGGAGATCATAGAAAATGTTGCGATTTAGCGCCGCCGCCCACTGAGGCAACTGAAAACCAACTAAAACCGGCTGTTTTCTCTGTCTTGATTGGTCAAAAAGCTTGTTTAACCATAGACGAAGAACAATCAGCTGTCAGCTGGCAACTAGAAACGGCCGCCCAGGGCAATGAGCAGTGACAGTTGCGAGTCACCGCTTGCGTTACCATTGATAACGGGGTTTTGTGTGATTGTGAAGTGCGGGGGCCATCACATTGTCATACGAAGACAGTTGGCAGTTGAGAGTTTTCAGTTGCCTCAGTGGGCGGAGGCGCTTATAATTCGATTAAGTTCAGTTTTCAAAAATCCACAAACATTTAAGATTCTTTTTTTTTTTTCAAAAGTAGCAAACACATTGTGACTTAACATTTTAAACAAATGAAAAGAAAATACTTTGTTTTAAGTTAGGTACTTTATTTTTATTTAACGTCTACCGGTTTCTATCGGTCTACTGTCCCTTTATTTCACAACATTATGTATATATATGTGTACTTATGTATTTTTAGACATTATTTTTGTAACAGTCCTGATGATGGTACGGAGGTACCGAAACCGGTAGACGTTAAATAAAAATAAAGTGACTTAAAACAAAGTATTTTCTTTTCATTTATTTAAGATTCTCTACATATCCTATGTCAGAAGCCACTTAGAGTACGCTTCAACAGTGTGGAACCCTCATTGTTCTTCATATACAGCAAAACTCGAAAGAGTTCCGAGAAAGTTTATCAAATTAGTGTCGAAAAAAAACAAAACATTTTATTACTCTTCTCACCTTTCAGTTTATTTTTTATGCTAAAAAAGTTAAAAAAATATTTGTGGTTTGCGTAATCAAGAATTGTGGGTAGGTATCTATTTTAATGAGATGGTTTACTTGCTGCCTCTTGGAGGAGCGTTTAAAAAGGAAGGTGATTTATTTGAATTTATAGTATATAAGCATTTTGTGTATACCTTCCACGATTACGCAGCTCTTCGACATTTTTGATGTACCCCTAAAAAAAAATGTAAGAATTTATTTATTTAATTTGTTTACTAGGAAGAGTGAAACAAATAATAAATATAGATAGAAGCAAAATAAGTCATCAATCCATTTACTTTTAAGTGTTTTCAGTATTGAATGAAATAATTATATTACGATTGAAGCCAAATTTTATTTAGTCATGAATCCATAACAATATAAAAATTTCCATATATAAATTTTTTATTTAGTTTTATTTTTTATATTAACTCCACACAGGAGGCCCTGAGGAAAATAATTTCCCTCAGGACCTATGTCATCTTTGAAGATGCTGCGTGGAGGGTCTTTTTGAGGAGAGGAAGGGGTAAACATAGATCTTGAAGAGACCCATGTTGTATGAAGGAGAAAACACAGAGGCCGGCAAATCGTTCAACAACTGAGCTGTTGGACTCAAGAACGAGTATATTATATGAGTACATCATCTTTTTTTATAAAGATCTCGTGTCACAATGTTCGTCCGAGGTAAACTCCGAAACCACTTAACCGATTTTGATAAAATTTGGCTTACTGTGTGTAATTTGGTCCAACTTAAAAGATATGATAGTTTTTATCTCGATATTTGACCTCAATATTTTTTAATGAGACAATTATTTTTAAGTTCCAAAAGTTTATTACAGATGGCGGTGTGAGTTAATTTATTGATACAACACTTGGTGATTTAGATTACGTAACCATCCAGTAGATTTTTTTTTATAGAGTAACCTCACAAGAGTCCCAACTGCTCCCTTCTGGAGCCAGTGCGACTATGGCATCCACAATTGGAGTATGTTGTGAGGCTGAAGGTAAGTGGGGAAGGAAAGGAGATGGGGAAGAGGAAGGTGGGAAAGTACCTGGCTATTCAGATCTAGTCATTAAACACGGCTAAAGCCATTATTAAGCAACGATTCAATTCTGAATGGTGCTCTTACACCAGGGCGATACTGAGAGTATCTTCCACTCTGGAACGTGCCGCAAATATTCCATATATTATTTTTATTAATTAATTGTGAAATAACACAAATTAATCAAATAAAATTTATTTGCGCACGCCGGGTTCGAACCCGCGACCTTCCGAATGGGAATCAAGTGTCTTACCACTCGACCACGGACGGTCGTCAAAGATGTGATTGTGTTTTGTTAGCCACAGCAACGCGTGGGCGGGTCACTAGTATAATATAATATTTATGTAAAGCGTTATTTTAAGTAGGCATTAAAAAGATAATTTTATCATAATTTTTATATAAAGTCGTCAGAGTTTTAAAAAGCACCTTACCTTGTTAGTGTATGACTTTGCAAACGCAAGGTGGACATTTCGTTCTTACATTTAACTAACGATTGTAGATCCAGCTTTATGCCGCCATTCATCTTGCAGTAGGTAAGTTTATATATTTCGTTAGTGATCCCTAATTTCGTAAAGTGAAAAATTATAATAATATTAATCGGAGTAAACTTATTATAGATATATCTGTAGACACAAGGAAGTTAGTATTACAACGAAATTCCAAAAATACAATTTGTACTTACCAAACGATGGACGTTAAAAATGGAAAATCATTCAAAGTATAAATCTACAACGAACTATGTGATGCGCTAAATTTCGTCAAAATTAGTTGAAATCCAGAAGACTAATGGCAGGATAGTTTAAAAGGTTAGTGATGTGTGTTTAGTGTCATAACAAATCGTTTTTAAAGATAACAGTCCGCTGTTTATCAAACGTGGGGAAAATACTATATCGGACATTGGAAGAAGGCTAGTTTTTTTTTAACACGATTGACAACTTTTTCATAAGCTGTCATTAGTGTTCGCGCGATGACAGTTGTTTAACACGAGCAGATTATTATCATTCAAATTGTTTTTTTAAAATTTTAATTCAATCAGCAATTTACTTTTGCATGTAATTAAAAAAAAAACTCTGTTTTGAAATATGATCGATTGTTATTGCGATGAATTTTAAATACAAGGTGAAGTAATTTACTTCACTTAAAAACTGTCCTCATTATCCATTTTTTACAAATATTTTAACTAGCCTCTGCCCGCGACTTCGTCTGCGTAGGATTAGTACTTCGAGTAATCTATTTTCTTTTCCTAGGTCCCTTCGGCGTTTATACCAAAAACTTAATATGTAGTTATAATTCTTGATTCGATTCAAAGTATCTATTAGGCGAGTACTTTAAATAAATTTACAAATTTAAATATTTTCTAAAATAGAATTTTGATTTAACAGTCATTGTTTTGCAAAATGTCATTCTCAAATTTTGACATTTTCTATTAAACAATAATTATTAATCGTAATATATATTAAAAATATCTAGCTTTATAAATTATGGCCTATATGTTATTCTGATATATGAGCTATATTATTGTAAAGTTTCATTAAAATCCATTCAGTAATTTTTGCATGAAAGAGTAACAAACATACATACATCCATACAAACTTTCGCATTTATAATATTAGTAAGATTGGCTGTTGAGGAATTTTGGATAGGGCTTGCTTCTTTATTACTCCATCACACAGTTTTCATCGAGAGTTCCACATCAATTTGTTGAATAATTTGCAGAAAAAATGCCACCTTGCATTTGGATTTGTCCTCCTCAGGGAATGTTCTCCACCTGGTCCAACCATTTTATCCGTTTCCTATGTTTCTAAGCAAATTAGTTCATCTTTTTCTAAAACTACCTCTAGGTTACTTCCACTGGTGCTTCCGCTTATGATCATTGGTGTCCTGTTATCTTACATGCTTTCCACATGACCAGCTAATCAAAATTGTTGAAACCTGTAGAATAGCGTAGAATCTTCCGATAAATGTTTGCTCTAAAATATATCTTCAAATACAAAAGATAATATTTTACGTAAAAGCGGGATATAAAGTATATTACAGTCAGTTAAGAGAAGTAGTCGGATTCATTGAGCGAAACAGGAGCGGACCTAAGACTCAAAAGGCAGTCAGCAAACATAGCCAAGGGGCTCTTGAGGGGAGAGGAGGGCAAAGAGTCTAATATGAATGCGATTTTTGTGCAAATAAGAACGATGTAGCGCGGGCCTTTTTACACAAAACTTCATTTTGGATTTGAGGCCAAAATACCTATTATGGCACCCTGAGTTTGGGGGCACATTTTGAAAGCCATAAACCTACAGAAAAACAGTAAGCCTCATAAAATATATATTTAATTTTCTTGATGGGGTTCATGCAAGACACCTCTACCTCTAATCGTGATTTGGCAATATATGAGCTTTTTAAAAGTGAAAAATAATTTTAAATTTTTTTTGCATAAGTAAATATATTTTGTGTTTTTGAAAGGTCATTATTTTTAAAATTTAATAAGTATGTATTTTCTAATACCCACAGAGTAATAAAAAATACTTTGACGGTCGAAAAGAAATTGCGTATACTCAATAATTTCGAAGCCCATAAAACTATGGCATCCGCAACACAAGTAAGTACGTGACGAGAGCTAAGGAAGTAGAAAATTTGTTATAAATTTAAAAAAGATACGGAAAGGGGTCCCAGTCAGCATGTGTTGAAATGCTAACCGTAGCGCTTCGGATCCGCCCTGGTGTGAACATAGGTCTCATGGATGGGTGCATTCTACAAACTCACATCGCCCTATCACCACTGTTACGACTTTAGGTCAGCTCACTAAACATCCGCCATATTACATTTCTTACTTCAAATAAGTACAGGAAATGCTGGTTTTTTACTTCAAATAAGACACTTAGTCATTGTGAACTGTCACCTATTCGTTTGCGATCTGTAGTTATCCTAGGGAACGATTAGAAGTTACCGAAAATTATCCTACCGATCCTTACACCCCAGGGGTGCTAGCATGGTCGATCGATATGAAGTTACCGACCGATTGTCGATAACTTCTCATCGTTCGCATCGATCGCAAACGAATAGATGACAGTTCACAATGACTAAGTGTCCTTAATATATTCGATATCAACTGTCGTTTGTACGTTAGCGATCTGCAGTTGTCCTAGGGAACGATGAACTTCATATCGATCGACCATGTTAGCAACCCTGGACTTTCCAACGGACTTTTGCCGACCTAATTTTAAAAGATGACATTTTCGAAAAGTAAAAAAGTTTTTGCACACAAATTCATGTTTATTTAATGAAAATATTAAAGAGGCATTATGATAACATGGTATATATAAAACCATAAAATAATCTTTTTTTGATTTCCAGCGTAGAACCGGAAAGAGACGTTTTGGTGCCTGAGGTGCTTCAGAAAATATTAAAAGTTGGTATTCACCGTGACGCTTGATTGCGTGTTCCAGTACAAACAATGAACAAAAACACTTTAATTATGAACCTCTACACTTTGACACACCCTTACGAAATGATTTATTTCTTTATCCCAGGGTTGCCACTTGTAATAGATAACATCAAAATTTTTGTAATTTAATACACAGATAATATTAGTTACGTTAAATAAACTGCACATAATAAAATATGATTACTTGTGTGATAAAGATTTTCCCAAGCAAACAGATTAACGATACATTTCTAAGCATGTGAATATTTCGAATTTTTTTCTTCAGGCTGCCAAATATGCACTTCTACAGGTGTCGTTTAGGATGATGTTAGCAGTCACAGATGGAGTGGGATTATTGAACTGCACCAGTACCAGCACGTAGGTCAGCACTGTACCGGTAATCTGGAAAAATGATGAAGACTTAGACAGTGAAAGCAATGCAATTTTTATATTAGTGTCTAAACAAGAGCTTTTTCCTTTTTACCAACCGTAAGTATAAGTCCTTTTGTAATGTAGAACAAGTTAAGTCCAGATAGAGCCACCGTATCTGTTGTGACGTGTTCTAGAAATCGCCGGACCTATCGGGAAGTAAATAATTATTAAATATTTAGTTAGGTTATTGCACGGGTACAATCACAACCCAGAAGATCCTCATTAGAATTTGTATAAAATACGATGTTGGCTTGACAGATTACCCATTTACGAAAATTAAAAACAAACCGGTCTATCAATCATACAGGTGTAAAGATTAGCTATAGCAATTTCACACGGGCAATTATTATCAAAAACCATTATCTTCTGAAAATCAATAGTCGTACTTGCCTCAGTGCAGTAAGAGTCAGATGGGACGCTGTATATGGCTGCCAGGGGTCCCCTTGAAGCGGAGTAGATCCTAGAGGCATACAGGGCCACAGCCAGGAACCGAAATATCATGAAACCGAACGAGAATAAGTAATAGACAGTTGTGGAAAGACCCCTGCAAAAGAGCACGTTAGGATTAGAGAAAGAGTTCATTTCCTTGTAATCTAAATCGTTCCCAGCTTGGGTTTATCCCATCGAAGCGGAGGTTGACAAGAAATACATATTTGTGATTTGCCAGACAGCGCGAATATGTGGATCGACGTGTCCGATCTTCAAATACACAATGGTGTCGAAACTCAAAACATGGCGTCGGGAATAGCAGAGCATCTCACCAACGCTTTAGGTTAGACATGAGGATCAGCGGTAGGAAAGTAGCAGCTCAAATATTCAGTTCCGCAGTTTTATTCTCGTCACACAGAGAAAAAAGTTAATCTAAAATACGATCATTTTATTCGTAAAAACGGTTAAAAATGGGACTGAAGTTCTTACGAACAAATTAACAGGATTTCAATGTTTATTGGCGGGAACATGTAAGAATAATTTGTTGGTTTATGTACGAAATTAGGTATACCAACAAATTATTCTTACATGTTCCTGCCAATAAACATTGAAACACTGTTAATTTGTTCGTAAGAACTTCAGTCCCGTGTTTAACCGTTTTTATGAATAAAATGATCGTATTTTAGAATAACATTTTTCTCCGTGCATATTTTCAGATTGTGAACAATTTAGACAGTTTTTCTTTTTGATTTGCGAAAGGAGATTACTTTTACGAGAAAAAAACGAGAAAATACCCCTTTCAAGTGCTACATGTAAATGTTGGCGGTGTAATACACAAACTAACGCTACATCTTTATATTTTAATCTGGCAACCACCCCTACTATCGTTATGTCATAGAAGATAGCGTCTTCCTACATCGCCAACTTATACGTGAAGCACTATAAGCGTACATGCCATGAACGGAGAACTATATGCATTGCATAGTTCTCCGTCCAGGGTTTTGCCAAAGGTTCACGTCAAAATGGTTTTTAATTCATGGAAATATATATATTTTAATATTTTTAAATTACTAACCCGTCTGCTAGCTTCCAGCAAGGTAGAAGTGTTTTATTTTCCTCGTTGGTTATTCTAAAAATAATCGCATTTAAATTAATCATTTCACACGGTTGTAATGAATACATCTAAAATCCATGTTTATCAATATTTAGGTTACAATGATATGTTATGTTTGATGGTCCTCACTTCAAACTATTAAAGAGTTGAATGCAGATGCTGCAGAGATTGTTTGCGAAAGAGATAATTATTATTTCATTGATCGCTTTATCCACTTCGGCGACTAGCCTGGCCGAGTGCGCATATTCACTTCTAGTCACTCTCCAAAACTGCTCTGGTAAATTCTGGAAAAAATAACGAAACAATGTTTTCACCTTCGAAACAGGTTAATGATCTATTATTAATTCCCAGTTTTTACACCACGGTAAGGCGACAGATCTTCCTGGGAATTATTTTTCCAAGACTTTCAAGTGTTGTTGAATGTGTTGGAAATGTTGGAAACATCAGTTTTGAAAAGAATGCTAATCGAAAGATTTAGTTTTAAACTAATGTAAATAATCTTATTTTAACCTAATTTTAAATCTCAAATTGTAGTGTTTCAATATATTAGCGAAACTCAATCTCAAAATCTGAAACCGAAAAATCAGTAAAAGATTCGGTCACATCTGGGACTTGAACCCAAAACCTAAGTCGCGCCCGCGGAGTCCCGGCCTGGAAAGCCGAAGGCCCTGGGTTCAAGTCCCGGACGTGACTGTATCTTATTCTGATTTTTTGTTTCAGATTTTGAGAATGAGTTTTGCTTATATTGTCTTCTTTAATTAAGATCTTTTTTGTTGCATCACGTGATGACTTACAATTCTAATTCAAAATACGCATAGTATAATAATCATTTGATCACCTTTCCCAGGACCACTGCCAGGGTATTGTTGAGCTGTTCAAACCTTTGTGCTAATTCAATACTTATTAATATGATGAAAAGGTCTTTGAGATTCCAATGAAAAGTTGCCACTGTTATCGTGATCTGTAAATCGAAAAACAAAGCCATCATGAATATGTGACGTGTGTTCAAACTATATTTGCGGAATCAATTTTTGAAACCTGCAAAAACTAAATATCAATGATGTAAGTAAAACTTCCTTACTTGTACTACGATCGCCTTCCATATAGCATAATCCGTGTAAGAGAAGATATGTGGAAATGAGTTTTTGTAAAATTTGTAATCATTGGGAAGGTGTCTATCACACATGTAAATTGCGGACAAACCAGAGGCAATACTCATTAGGTGTTCAACTGAAAAATGTATTGATATTAGAAAACGGAAGAAAAGCTTGCTTGAACCTTATCACCTGAAGGGGTACAAGGTGGATTAAAGAAAATATAATTTTAATAGATTAAAATATCAAAATTAGAGATAATACAATAAAAGGACGTACCCAGTGCGAAAAATAGAATTAAAAAGGCGTGGATCCCAAATCTGAAGTAGAGGGATCGACCTACTCGCGGCTGGCGAGTTGTCTTGACTTCTCCTTTAGTAATGGCAATGCTCAGTCTCGGCCATCGCGAGGCGAGGCGCAGAAACGCGATGTGGGTTATAAAAGCGCTGCCGTAGAATGTCACGCCTCCTGTTGGTGTACCATCAAAATTACCATACCAGCAAAATTGTGTTGTTTCGTTTGAAAATTTATCAAATCTGCCAACGATTAACGGTATAACCTTACGACCAGTTGTTTCGGAAAATTCCACGTTTGAATTTCCTTCAAATCGACATTCACCGAAAAATTGGGTTGTTTCAACCTCCGTCAGAAGAAATTTCATCGAAAATTCCATAGGACCAGTTGTTTCGGAATTCCCTTCAAATTTGAATTTCCTTCAAATTTGAATTTCCTTCAAATCGTCATTCACCGAAAAATTGGGTTGTTTCAACTTCCGTCAGCAGTAAATAGCAACAAATAACGTTCGATAAATTTGAAAATTTTATTCAATTGTTCCCCGCCGAATCACATTTTTGACGTCTGCGCATGCGCCTCCCATTATATCGCTAACCGTCCGGACTCGGCTGATCACATTCACATCACATTTCTATAGTATTTTCACTGCTGACGGAAGTTGAAACAACCCAATTTTTCGGTGAATGACGATTTGAAGGAAATTCAAATTTGAAGGAAATTCAAATTTGAAGGGAATTCCGAAACAACTGGTCCTATGGAATTTTCGATGAAATTTCTTCTGACGGAGGTTGAAACAACCCAATTTTTCGGTGAATGTCGATTTGAGGGAAATTCGTGCGTGAAATTTTCCGAAACAACTGGTCCTTAGTATATTACAAATAAACTTAGTTTTTCCAAATTTTAAAAATGACTTTACCAGAAAAATAACAATCTTTCGAAATCAATTTGTATTTCTTTGTAAAAAATAGTCAATACGTCAAGAATTTGATTTTAAAAGGACAAATTTGCGGTATTCTCTGGTTATAAAAAAAATAAAAAAAATTCAAAAGGTTAATTAAAACAATATATCAATAACATATTACAATAATTGTGACTGTGACTTTGGAAATCCCTTTACTTTTATACTCTTTTTTATTTTCTCTCTTCTTCTTCTTTTATATCTTTTCTTTACTCAATTCTGTTTCACGTATAATGTATGATATACATATATAAAAAAATTAAATATTATAATTTTCATTATCCTTACTACACATTTTAAAAATATATGTTGAATTGTTTTTCGCTGCTACACCTTTTTTACACGAGCATTGCTCAAAAAAAAGGTGAATCACGATATTTAAAAAAAGTATTAAAAATATATATATACAATGTATAATAACTGTATTTGTAAAAAAAAAAAAAAATAAACATAAATAAAAATACCTTCTCAGGCACCTATTGTTTTATACGCAGAACTAGTAGTACAGTTCAGGGATCCCTGACATGGCTATAAATTTTTAAAAAAATGGCTACAGAGCTCTTCATGCCTGTAGACTGAAGACTGAATGCTGTAGAAATGAGATCCCTGAGGCGTATGTGTGGTAAAACCATGTATGATCGTGTGAGGAATGTGGAGATCCGAAAAGAATGCAAGGCCGATGTGAGCGTCATAAGTAAGATTAAAAAAGGGATGCTTAGATGGTTTGGACATATAGAGCGAATGAATGAAGAAAGGAGTGTCAAGATAATATATGATGCGAATGTGAATGGTAGAAGAAGTCGAGGACGCCCGAGGAAGACATGGCACGATCAAGTGAATCAGATACTTGAGTCGGGCCATGTCAAGAGTCAGAATAATAGAAGAGCATGTATGATAAGATGTATGAATGTGAATGAGGCGAGGAGTGTATGCCAAGACCGAGTTGTTTGGCGGTCCGTCCTCTCTGCCTACCCCTGCGGGGAAACGGCGTGATGGTTAGTTAGTTAGTTAGACAATGCACCTCGGGCTACTAATACCTAACTAAAATCAAGGTTTTGTATTCCCCACCTTTCTCCTCCAAAAGTGGACTGATTTTCAATGTTTTTTTTACCAACTACACAAGAAAAAACAATTTTATTTCTTTTGCTTTTTAAAAAAAAAACATTGCCTAGTTTGTATACTGAACGTATCGTATCTTATGTAACAAAAGTATCGACACACTAGTAGTTGATATCTATTTTATTTAAAAACAATATTTTCTCAAGGGTTAAAATCCAGAGCGATAAATAGGGAATACGTTTGTATGGAAAGATCACCGCCGGGTATCCCCTTAAGTCACTGGAGTGTCTTGCGGTTTTGTGTAAAAACCGAAAAATCTCACTCAGAATTAAAGGATAATTCTCGGAGCATTGTTTTCCGTGGCTGCGGACTGTGGAAGAAATAATTAATCTGGAATTTGATTTCAAAATCAACCCTTTGTGCTATGCATAAAAAATCTCGTCTTAAACATTAGTTCATCAATTAAAAAAAAAAAAAGTATTTTTTTCTAGGAGCAAGACGATAAACACCGCAAGGAGGCAATCCGGTTGTGGATTATTGGATTCAACTATTGGACATTATTATTGAACTAACCGTGGCATTGTGTGTTATCAAATGACGAAAATCTAACCAAGAGAAGAGGGAAAAAGAGGACAAGGCCAGGAGATAATAGAAGTATTTAAGAGTTCCTGAGATAAGTTTTCTGTTTCTTTTAAGAGAGATTGTTTAATTGTTGTGTTTACATTTCTTTTTTCGTTCGGAATTATGGAGTCGGATAGTATCCCACCGTTCAGCCATTTCTCCGGAGACTGGGGATTGTTTCGACTACGTATAGAGCAATTTTTCGTAATTACCAAATTTGAATAAACTGACACCGGTCTCCAAGAAATTGTATACAGCGGCAAAGCTCATAACTCCAAGGGCGCTCAAAATCAGCAAACTGTACAACATTCTCCAAGAATACAACTTAAACCTGTAAACATGTTCCTACTTTACTACATAAGAAATTAAAGAAAAAAGTTTAGGTGACGAGTTAAACCCTGGATTATGAAAGGTAATTTTGGAAAAGCAAAAATAAATATACATAGATCGCTTTAACCCCACAGGATATATTTTTATGTGCTCGTATATTCAAGTAACAGACAATGAGTACCTTAGACATGTTGGATTCTTCCCCAATATACCAGTCATCGGCAAAAGGCCAAAAAATTGAATAATGGTTATGAGAGGTCCGATGGCTCCATAGAAGGTGTCTTCCTTATACTTTCCATTAATAATAGATCCGTTGTCTGGTGCTAGGCTTGGAGGAAGCATTTCTAAAACATTGTAACAATTTATTGTATATTTTTGTTAATTATATATTTTTACCTCGGATCTTCTAGCGAAAACATTTTATTAGGTACTCTCCCCAGTAGTGCATTAGTTTGTTTTTTTTTGCTGAAAAAGTAAAAAAAGATTTGCGGTTTGTGGAATTATGAATTGTACGTATCTATTTTATTGAAATGGTTATCTTAATGCCTGTTGGAGGAATGTTTGAAAAGGAAGGGTGTTTTATTTGTATTTATAATATTAAATAAGCATTTTGTACATACCTTCCACCACTAAGCAGCTCTTCGGCTTTGTTGATGTATCCCTATAAAAATATTGGTTTTTAGAGGGTAACAATTATTATAAGCAATAATTATTAG
Source organism: Limnephilus auricula (assembly GCA_951813805.1). Lineage (NCBI taxonomy): Eukaryota > Metazoa > Arthropoda > Insecta > Trichoptera > Limnephilidae > Limnephilus > Limnephilus auricula. Next base: position 16,756,910 of record OX638404.1, read on the forward strand.
CCTGAATATTGATGAGTGTTTCAGGCTAATAATTATTGCTTATAATAATTGTTACCCTTTGTGCTATGCATAAAAATCTTGTCTTAAACATTAGTTTATCAATTTAAAAAAAATAATCAATATTTGACGAGTTAAAGTATTTTCACCAAAAAATGTAGATGTAATGTCTCGACGCCACCTAGTGAGAGAGTTAGCACTTACATGCCTTTCTCATATAAAAATAAAGTTGGTTGTTTGCAGGTGAAAAAATATAATAAGCAATAATTGTTGAATGAAACACTAGGTATATATTGAATCATTTGGCGGGTAGGAGGTATCCCGCCGTAGCTTAATGGTAGAGCTCCTGTCCGGCAAACAGAGGGGTGCGGGTTCGAGTCCCGTCGGCGACATATATCTTTTCTCGGGAGAGGTTTCAATATTGATGAGTGTTTCAGGCTAATAATTATTGCTTATAATAATTTTGTATTTCTTTAAGAACGAGTATACTATATGGGTACATCATAATATAATCTAATATTTATGTAAAGCTTTATTTTAAGTAGGTATTAGAAAGATAATTTCCAAAAAAGTAAATCGAGTTTAAAAAATATCATCTTACCGTCTTAATGCATGACTTGGTAACCGCAAAGCAGACATTTCGTTCTCACAATTTGCTAACGATTGTAGATCCAGCTTTGTGCCGCCATTCATTTTGCAGTGGATAAGTTTATATATCCCGTTGGTGATCTCTAATTTTGTAAAGTAAAATACTATAATAATATTGATCAAAGTAAACTAATTATAGATATATCTGTAGACACAAGAAAGTTAAGTAGAAACATTAAATTCTTAAGAAAATTATTTTTGTAATAAAAGGGTAGGTCAAATGTCAATCTCGGACAGGAGCAACATTTTTATTTATTTTAAATGATGACGTATAGGTAATTAAAGAAATCAAATAAGAATCTTAAATTATTTGTGTTAGCCGAGGATTACCAAATATTTTTTTCATCATTGTCCTTTATAAATTAATAGCATAATATATTATATATATACGAAGATATTTATTATTTCATCTAATTCCTTTTTAATTTAAAAGATTTTTTTTTTTTTTTCAAAACAACTATGGTCACCCCATATTGTTAACATTATATTGCGCGAGATGTGCACTAGGTGCCTTCAGCTTCGTTCATTAGTGTGTACCCACCATAAGAAATGTTAATGTATCAATAATAATCTTTCAATATCCATATTATTTTGTGTACTTGCTTTATAAAACTGTTTTGTTAACACCAACAAAGGCTAATCCAAGTGAGGTTAAATAATTTTAATATAAACAATAACGGGTAAAGTTCGGTTCTTGGGAAACACTCCGAAAAAATAAGTTGAATTATTTTTATACTAACTTTGGGCTGGAAAATCCGAATCTGAAGGAATTAGGTTGGGGAGGTCAATATCAACTGAGTTACAGGACTTTAAAGTTTCGTACACAGGAACAAATCCGCAATGCATTTTTGACATATTGTACTGAAGAAGTCAAAGTGATTCAATGATGCCAACCTCAGAAAATTGCAAAGTGTTGCCATTAAGCAATAATATCAATGTTATTATGTGAATAGAATGTGTCAATCACTTTTTTATCACAAACCATGTTACACAAACCTAGCGTAGCCGCTTAACTACTTGAAAACTGGGATGTTTTTCTTGCCTTGACGTGAGCAGGCGCTATAAAGGGGGAACATCCTTTTGTATCACAAACCATGTTACACAAACCTAGCATATTATTGCTTAATGGCAACACTTTGCAATTTTCTGAGGTTGGCATCATTGAATCACTTTGACTTTTCAGTACAATATGTCAAAAATGCATTGCGGATTTGTTCCTGTGTACGAAACTTTAAAGTCCTGTAACTCAGTTGATATTGACCTCCCCAACCTAATTCCTTCAGATTCGGATTTTCCAGCCCAAAGTTAGTATAAAAATAATTCAACTTATTTTTTCGGAGTGTTTCCCAAGTACCGAATTTTTTCCACAATAACACCTAAACTAAAATTAAAAAAAAAGTAACTATCCGCTTATAAATATTTGCTTTAATTATGTTATTATTTATTTATATTTTTTCTAAACCATAAAGGTATAAAGTATTTGTTTTTTACTATTGTTGATTATTTTTCTTTTTTCTTTTGATTTTTTCTATTGTTAAAAATGGTATTAACTAATGCCATAGTAAATAATAACATTTTGTTTGATCTTTGATCAAACTAAATATTATTATGTTCTTAATTCTTTTTTTCTACAAATTTCATTTATCATTGTTATTTTGAAATTGCTGTTATGTGTGTTACTTTTATTAAATTGTAAAATTATTAATCCCGATACAGGCAAACCCTATTGGGGTTAATAATTAATGCTAAACAATGTATTTTAATTGTAAAGAAATAATAAAATATTAATTTTGATTCATTTTGGAAGCAACTTTGGAATTTTTTTGTGAGTTATTTATGGTTATTAAAAAAAATCTGCCAAATCCTTGATTTTAATATAAGGAAAAATAAAATTAAAAAAATGTTAAAAATGCGTTTCTTTGGGTAGCCATTTTAATATATGAACGAAAAGTTTTTGTTCCGATGTAAATAGGTAATTTGTAATTTAAATTTACACCCATCAAAATTGTTTCTAAAACAAAAAAAAATATTTTGAATTTTTATATTTCATCATATTACAAAAAAAATATGGTAAAATTATTTTTTTAAATGTTTACATTAACTCACAAATTATCGGCCTCTAAAATAATAAAATATTAAAATCTTTAATAGCCTAAATTTAAAATTTAAATCAAAAATAAATAAAGTAGCTCCTGTCCGAGATTGACATTTGATAAACCATTTGATTACAAAAATAAATTTTCTGTTTGGTTGGCTATTTTGGCCTCAAATACAAATGAAATCGGACGCGCACCCAGTGGCCTTAAGTCATGCGAGAATTTCTTGCTCATTTTGAACAATTTGTACTTACCACAGCTGATAGACGATAAAAATGGAAAATGATTCAAAGTATGTTGAAACTACGATGAAAGAACATGTCCCGTGCAAAATTTCGTCATATTTAGTGGAAATCCAGAAGAGTAATGACAGGATAGTTCAAAAGGATAGTGATGTGTGTTTAGTGGCATAACAAATCGTTTTTAAAGATTATAAGTCCGCTATTTATCAGAGTTGGGGAAATTATATCGGACATTGGAAGAAGGCTAGTTTTTTTAACACTACTGACAACTATTTAATTTAAGCTGTCATTTAGTGTTCGCGCGGTGACAGTCGTTTAACACGAGCAGTAATGATCATCTAAATTGCTGTAAATTTTTTTAACATCAATTATCAATTTACCTATTGGCGCACACGGCGATGAATTTTGAATACATGTAATTTATATCACTTAAAAACTGTCGTCCTTATCATTTTTACAAATATTTTAATTGGTTTAAAAAATGAAATATTTTATAAACTCTGGAATATTTATTTATTCATTTAATATTATAATTTAATATTTATGATTTATCAAAAGTACATATAGTTTTTTGTGATATTTCACCCTCCATGTTAGGGATGACCCTGTGTTATTGCGGGTATCATTCCACTTTATGATTTTCGTGAGGTAAATAAGATTTTAAACACGCACATTTCTTTATTAATAAGAACAATAAATACAACACTACAACTAATTTCAGCTACTCTATGGACGCTTAGCATACATGGAGAAAAATGTTATAAAAAAACGATCATTTTAATAGTAAAAACGGTTAAAAACGGTTCTGAAGTTCTTACGAACAAATTAACAGTGTTTCAATGTTTATTGGCGGGAAAATGTAAGAATAAACATGGAAACCCTGTTAATTTGTTCGTAAGAACTTCAGTCCCGTTTTTAACCGCTTTTACTATTAATTTGATCGTTTTTTCGAATAACATTTTTTTCCGTGTAGCTAGCGGGCGAGGTGGTTAATGTCGGAATTCCAAAACGTGTACCAAAAATAAAGAGAAAATTTATTGTATTCATTGTAAGGTACTAAAATTTAAACCCAATCATTTCACGTGTACATGGGTATCTTCAAAATAAGATTTATTTATAATTTTCGCTTAGTGAATGCTTGAGCGAGGTAAAAAATTATTATTAGTACCACGCTTCCCGCTTTCCAGCCCTTCTCTTCACCCTGTTGGTGTTCTGTTATATCTCTTCACGCTGTTAGTGTTATGTCAAATCTCTTCACGCTGTCATTGTAATGTCAAATCTCTTCACGCCGTTAGTATTTTGTCAAATCTAACAACGCTGTTAGTGTTCTGTCAAATCTCTTCACGCTGTTAGTTTTCTATCCATGGGAATCACCCCGCAGGAGCCGTTAAGGGTGATGTTAGCAGACACCGAAGGAACTGGACTGTTGAATTGCATTAGCACCAGCTCGTAGGTCACCACTGTACCGATGATCTGAAACAATAACGAAGACTGAGAACAATGCCATTTTTTAGTAAGTATAAAAATTATCGTTTACCAATTTCAAATTTTCACCAACCGTAAGTATCAGTCCTCGTGTAATGTAAAAGAAGTGAAGTCCTGATAGAGCCACTGTATCTGTTGAGACGTGTTCCAAAAATCTTCGAACCTACCCGGAAACAGAAAAAAGACATCTTTAAATCTTATCTAACTTCTGGTATACAGGGAGTATCAGCGTACCCGAAGGATTTGAACCAGTAATTCCTGAGCATATTTAAGAGGGTATTACCAGAGAATACCATAAATTAGTCCACTTTTAATCAATTCTAGACGTATTGACTCTTTTTTACAAAAAAAAAAAAATTTATTGATTTTGAAATATTGTTACTTTATCTGGTACACGCAATTTTAAAATTTTGAAAAACTAAGTTTATTTTTAATATACTAAGGTTATACCGTTGGTCGATGGCAGATTTGTTCAATTTTGACACATTAAACGACACAAATTTCAAATCATATAATCATACAACAAAATAAATCAATACATAATCAAGTAAACACAGTTTTCTCAGTTTTAATTTTAGTTAAATTAAAATCATCAAAAAATAAATCCGAGAACGTGTTTTGTGACGAAAATACCACAGTTTTTCTATTTATTGAAGGTCTTACAAACTAAAATAAATCAAACTTTTTTTACACACTTATTTTTTTAGACATTATTGAAAAATCATAAATACTTAAGATCAAAAAATACTTACAAGAAGTACACGATATTTAATAATTTATAATCGTGCGTTTTGAGCATTTTTATTGCTTACTTGAATGTAGGTAAAAATGTGAAATTTTGAAAAAATAAATCGATATTAAATTATTAATTTAAAAAAATTTGATACGGGGAATAATCGATCTTCCTCGTTGGAATCTCCCTGTACAGTTGCAAGCATTTTTAAACTTTTATTCTCAGCCGCTGGTCAATCGATCTTAAAAAACGGACATTTCTTGTAATTTTGCTGTCCGATGATTTGTTTTCAATTACAACCATAATTCGACGAAGAAAACGAGATTCACTTAAACAATGCGGCAGTCAAATGTTCGTAGAAGGCGAACCACTTAAGTGAGGAACCTCCCTGGGTAATTTGGTTGTTGTACCTATTATTGATAATCTAATTACAAGTATCTAGCCTGCTTTGTCAAAGGTTCAATCGTTTATATTATCTAAGTGATTTGTCCATAATCAATTCGAAATGATTTCCTATAGTTATGGTAATTACCTCCGTACAGTAGGAATTAGATGGAACGTTGTACAAAGCTTTCAGGGGTCCTTTTGAAGCTGAGTGAATCCTAGAGGCAGATAGTGCCACAGCCAGGAACCGGGTTATCAGGAAGCTGAAGGAGAATACGAAGTAGACAGCCGTGGTGAGACCTCTACAACACAACGCAATTCACCTTTAAAGTCAACTTTTTTTCATTACCGATCGCCATAGAATAAAGAATGTGTTATTTTCTCTATTCCTACTGCCTTTATTATTTTATCTGATTATTTTAATTAATTTTACTTAATACTTAGGTTAAAATCCAGCAAGATTGTGTTAGGTAATGTAATGTAATTAGGTTGTGTCTGCCATATAAATAAAAAAATTAAGTTAATATAAAAATCATGACATACAAAATAGCACGATGACATACAATAACAACACACAAAAGGAAATTGCATATACACTGTGGTTTGAATCTTTGCATCTATATTGTTGTATATGGTTTTTATCCTACACATACATGGGATTCCTGGAAAGGTCCACGTAACGCAAACCAAAATGGTGAATAAAAAGTATAATAATTTTATTAAAAATGATTGCAAAGTATTTGTAATAACAAACCCATCCACATGTTTCCAGCATGGTAGTTGAGAAGACTTTTCCGTTTGAGCTGAACTAAAAAAAAATCAGAATTAAATTAGTTTTTCGAGAGGGCTGCAATAATCCAAAAAAATCAAAGACCTTCGACAAACTCGCTACATTCCAGTCCTATCAGTATTTTTTTTAAAAGTAGGTAAGATGTGGTTACTCACTTTAAACTGTTAAAGAGTTGCCAGCAGATGCTGTAGAGATTATTAGCGAAGGAAATCATGATTATTTTATTAATTGCATTATCCACCTCTTCTACCAGCGTCGCCAAGTGCGCATACTCAATCCTTGCAACCTTCCAAAATTGCTTTGGTAAATGCTGTAAAAAAAAAAAACAACGTTTGTTATCTTCAAACCATGTTGATGATGCAATTTTTATAATTGTAAACTCCACCCATTCTGAAGGGTTTGTATTTTTTGATCTTTCCATCCCATATCTTGGCAGTCAGATTACTTTGGAAAAAGAGATCCTACAGATATACAACATTGAGATAATCATCTCCAAACTAAATGGCTGTCAAACGTTTTCGAATTAGGTAGGAATTGCTTTGGAATGGTATTTTATCGTGGCCAAATCTCATTGAAATATGTATATGTACGTTTTTAAACCCTCGTATCACTTATTTGTTACCACAGTGTTTACAAGCATTTAAGCTTCTTGCACGAATTGACACTAATAGGTAAACGAAGTTACTTATCTAAATGATATTGCCTTGTCGATATTGAAGGGAACCTAAGCGAATGTGGAAAAATCACATGTGGAGTGCCACAGGGCTCGATTTTTGGACTTCTACATTTCTTAACATCAATGCTATCAATAAATTCGGGATCTCGAGAAAATTTCAACTTTACGCTGATGATAGATACTGTGATTTACTATCGTTGCAAAAATCTAAGGGAACTTCAATCTCTAATGAATGAAGATGTTGAAAAGCTAGCTAAATGGCTGCGAATACATAAATTAAGCCTCAATGTTAAAAAAAACCCACTACCCCACTTTCGGGAAAATAAGATATGAGCATGTATATAATTCTTGTAAATGAAAAGCCCAAAATGTACAAGTAACAAAATATATAACGTTCTCAGATCTAACTTAAGTGGAACTCCCATTTTGAACATGTACATGATCCAAAATTTCCCCATGTTACTCTATCGACTGTATCAAGATGTGCTCCCCACATCTCTTCTGCGTACGTATACGCTATGATCCACTCCCACCTAAATTATTTATATCTATTTAGGACATATTTTATATTTTTTTATACAAGATTTGGAACTCTTCAAATCTTGTTTATCTTCCTAAATGTATTTATGAAATATTCTTCAATTAACTGTGTCAAGTGTGTCTAGTCTCTTTTAAAATCTAGCTACTTGTCATTTTCTTGCATATTTTTTCTCTTTTAATTGTATAATGTTGTCCTTCCCAAACTAACTGTAAATTGTGTATTATAAATATTATTGCTATGTTTTTGTAACATGTATCACAAAATAAATAAATTATTTTTCACCTTTCCCAAAACGACGTTTAAGGATTCGTTGAGATGTTCAAACCGTTGAGCTATTCCGTCGCTTATTAATATGATGAAAAGGTCCTTAAAGCTCCAATGAAAAGTCGTAACTAAAAACACGAACTGAAAGTTAAAAGTCAATTTCAAATTTATTTAGTAAATTCGTGGCAAACAGTAATAAGTACACTAACTCATGATGAATAATTTTCTCACTTGTAATATGGCTCCTTTCCACACGGCATAATCGGTGTAAGAAAAGATTTGTGGAAATGAACTCTTGTAGAGTTTATAATCAAGTGATTTGTCCATATCACACATATAAACCAAGGTAATATCAGAGGCAACACTCATGAGATGCTCAACTGTAAAATATCATTTACATTATTAAACAATTATTAAAGTCACCTAGCTAAATGCTGATATGACGATATGGTGAAATTGTAATGTAATTGGAATAAATATTCTGTTTAACTATCTTACTAATATTATAAACGCGAACGTTTGTATGGATATGTGTGTGTATGTTACTCTTTCACGCCAAAACTACTGAATGGATTTTAATGAAACTTTACAACAATATAGCTCTACGTCAGAATAACAAAGAGACTTTATAAAGCCAACTATTTTCAATACATTATAAATAATAATAATTATAATTTAATAGAAAATGTCAAAATTTGAGAATAACATTTTGCAAAACAATCAAATTTCATTTAAAACAAAATTCTATTTTAGAAAATTAGTGAATTTATTTGAAGTACTCGCCTAATACTTTGAATCGAATCAAGAATTATGGATATTTTAAATAAATAAGTTAAGAATTTTGGTATAAACATAGATGGATCTAGGAAAAGAAAATAGGCTAATAGAAATACAAATCCTGCGCAGACGAAGTCGCGGGAAGAAGCTTGAAATAAAATAAAAATGGTTGAATATGGAATTTTTTAAATTAAATGAATTTTCAGAATTAATATGGTGCACATGCATTACAATTTATATAATTTTAAAAATAGACGATTTCAAAATCTACTTACCCAGTGCAAAGAATAGGATAAGAAAGCTGTAGATCCTGAATCTAAAGTATAGGGATAGACTTTTGCGCTGTTGACAGGTTTTCCTGACTTCATCCTTGGCGATGGCGAGACTCAGCCTCGGCCAGAACTGTGCCAGGCGCAAGAACGCGATGTTAGTTAGAAAAGCACTGAAGTAGAATACCACACCATCTGTTGAAGTGCAATAGTCATCAAAAGAAATGTGTACTCTGTTGTGCAGTGACCCAGCCAGAGTTAATAAATTCAAATACGCTTGGCGAACCGCCCACTCTGGCAACGTTCAACGGCATATTATTGTTCTGGAAGGTAACAATTGCACCTACAACGTTGGCAAAGAACATTGCACCGACGCATTTTTGTAAGAATTTCATTACCCGTTGAGCCTGCACATCACTCAATCAAATTAAAGTTAGGCTCTAGTACTAAGTGCTTATCACGTAGGTGCCAAATGTATTTTATGATTTATCTCTCATTAAAGTGGTTTATCTTAAGTGTTTTAAAATAGACAATGTAAGCTAATAATATTACACATAAAATGTTACTTTTGTGTTTAGTACTTTCTTACCGAAATTTGAAAAAGTGACACTCGTCCCTAAGAAATTATAGAAACCAGCACAGCTCATAACTCCAAGGAAAACCACAATTAAAAAATTGTAGACAATTTTCCAAGAATACCATGTGAACCTGAAAAAATGCAGTACATATTTTCTTGTACACTGTAAGGACTTCATAAATAACTTTTCCCTTTAAATAAACATATTGACAAGAAGCAGGCAGTGAAATGGATTTACATACGAAAATTGCAAATTTAGTTAATAGGTATAATCGTGATGTATGCATAAAACCTTAAATCCGTTGGATCCTTCCCCAAAATACCAGTCAATGGCATAAGACCAAAAAATTGTATGCAGGTTATCAAAGGCCCGATGGCTCTGTAGAAGGAGTCAACCTTGTCATCTCCGCCATAAATAACTTTGAAGACTGGTCCTTGGATAGGGGGAACCATTTCTAAAACAATAACATTTTTTTTTTAAATGAAAAATTATTAATTTAAGTTTTACTTTCCTTTAAGTACATTTCACTACACTTCGTAACATGGGAATTTTAGTATTTTTTTTAACTCACTTCGCTAAACGTCACTACTAGGTGCATACGGAGCAGTGATTTTTATGGAAATTACGAAATATTAATATCTCTTCTTTTCTAATGAAATTGCAACACATACTCAAACTTTTAACATAGATTCCACCTGGAGAGGGAAAAGATTGACTTCCAGCATTCCGACCACAACGCTGAGTGCTGGAAAAATTGCATAACCGGACTGCTGAAGAGAAAAGGAGTGTTCGCCGACCAATCAAGGCATCAGCAAAAGCCACTCCTAAACCAGCGAAGAGAGCATACCTTCCAACGGAAGATATTGGCTAGGACCGGTGTGCTAGCATGGTCGATCGATATGAAGTTACCGACCGATTGTCGGTAACTTCTCATCGTTCCCTAGGACAACTGCGGATCGCTAACGTAAAAACGACAGTTGATATCGAATATATTAAGGACACTTAGTCATTGTGAACTGTTACCTATTCGTTTGCGATCTGCAGTTGTCCTAGGGAACGATGAGAAGTTACCAACGATCGGTCGGTAACTCCATATCGATCGACCATGCTAGTACGCCAGGTGGGCCACTAGTGCGTTCTTCGAGACCGATTTGGTAACAAGCAGCGAAATTTTCCAAAAAGCACTTCTGAAACACATGCATTTTGCATTAAATGCAATCTAAGCTTTTGTAAATAACCTGTAAAAACATGTTCCATGACTTCCATATAAAGCCTTATAAATAAAATTTTATGTATCTATGTTTTGTAAATACGTAAAATAAAGATAGAAAATACAATCGGTCCATCTTTTCAAATAACTGGTGCGCCTTGGCGGACTTGTTTTCACCGTTATCTTCAACCACTCGAGCGCCTTTTGCCAAAATATGGCAACCATTTCCAGAACCACAAAAAGTTTACGATTTCATATTTTTTAAAAATAAATTAAACGAGTATGTGATAATCGACAAAAGAAAGGTGAATTCATTGGCTATTTAGAACTATAATCAGTTTGTATGTCTCCATATTAAAATTCGGAGGTATGATTTTTTTTAACGTGGGCGGAAAAATTGCTCTTTCGCTCCAGTGGTTAAAAGTTTACACAAATATTAAATCACCCGTACTTATTTATGAGTTTAGAAAAAAATGCATGCGTTAGAGGGTTAAGAGAATTTTAAGGTTACTAAGCAGTTTTTTTTTAATTCATACTGTCTATATCTGTCACTTTCAACATGTTAGTCAGAAAATGTTTCACAGCATAGATTAAAGAATATAAGATTGGAAGTGCCTTGTATACAAATTTGAATGTATGTAGATAAATGCCTCACTTACATGGCCTGAAATCGTAGATCTCCACCCCATTTGAATTTCGAAAACGCAGTTTTATATATCTTCTTTATATATAAAAATCTCGCGTCACAATGTTCGCCAGAGGTAAACTCTGAAACTACTTAACCGATCTCGATGAAATTAGGCTTACTGTGTGTAATTTGATCCAAATTAAAATATAGGATAGTTATTATCTCGATTATTGATCTTAGCGAATTCAATGTTTTTTTTTAAAGACAATGCTTTGTAAGTTCCATATGTTTCTAACAGATGGCGGTGTGAGTCAATTTATTGACACAACACTTGGTTATCTAGGTTAGGTAACCATCCAGTAGATGACGTTGTGTTTCGTAAGCCACAGCAACGCGTGGGTGGGTCAGCTAGTATCTATATATATTTTTGAAATATGTTTATTCCGTTTTTAATTGTACAATATTTTATCTTACTTAAATCTTATAAAACTAATCAATCAGTTTAATCTGGGCCTAATAATTAAATGTAGGAAATATATAGGCCAAATTCGGCAAATATTTGGATCACGACACATGTCTATTATTCTTTATTCTATGTCTCTTTTTAATGTCTTGATCTAATTACGTTGTCTACATAAATGAACGACAACGACCTTCAAATAATATCATTTTTTTATAAAGATACTTTGGTGACATATCGACATAATGGATGCCAATAAAAAATGAATTAAGAAAGTAATTATTAATTTGCGATTGCATATTATATGAAAAAATTGTATTTACCTTCCAGCATCACGTAGTCTTTAGTTATTACCGCTTTATCCCTAAAATATATATTAAAATATGATTTACATTACATATGTTAATATTTATCTATTGTTATATAATATATGTTTACATATATGTTTATCCTTCTTATTTTTCGGATTCGATGTTCATATTATGATGTTAAAAAAGACAAAAAAATATGATAATAAGTATATTTCGAATACCTAATAGTAATGAGATAACTTCAATATTTAAAATAGGACATTACCTTTTAAGGGCATGACTTCGTAATGCATGCGGTAACTGCAGGGTGGAGATTTGGTTCTCGCATATAATTAACGATTTCATATCTAACTTAGTCCCAGAATTCATTTTGTCGATGTTCCATAAATATTATAAGTAAAAAAAAATAATAGTGCTACTCGAAGTAAACTAACCTCATCAATAGAAGAACACGAAAATCCACAAATCTAAAGTGCGTTTAAAGTACATTTAAATCTGAAAAAATAATTTTCAATTTTGAAAATTTCTTGTCAATTTCAGGGAATTTGGAGATAGTACTAATTAAAATTAATATGTGATGTTAAATCTATAGCGAATCGCACGTGATGTGCAAAACAAAATTTCGTAACAGTAAAGATATTTCTAAGTGGAATCTAGAACACTGATGACAAAAAAAATTTCAAAGCTAAGCTAGTTTAGTGTCAACAAATCATTGTTCAAGATAACAATCCGCCGTTTATCAGAGGTGGGAAATAATATCGGTCATTGCAAATAATATCAAAACAATATCGGAAAATGCAATGGGAAAAAAATAAAAACTCTCTGATATTTATCTGATTTAAAATGTCATTAGTGTCCGTCTGGTCAATAAAATTCAATGTGAACAGATTATTATCGTCAGATTTCATTTTAAAATTGAACATAACATTTATTTAAATCTTTTTATTTTTTATTCTTGATTTTTTTTTTGAGTTCAGTGGATTGGTCACACTAACCCCAAGATTCCTACCCACCTAAATTACTCCCCTTCATTTCCTTATAAATACCCTTCACACTGCATCCCCAAAGATGATATTGACCCCGAGGGAAATTATTTTCACGTAGTTTAAATAAAAAAATTATTATCTCCGAACTATTTATGAATATTATTCCACTTAATGATCTTCATGAGGTAAATAAGAGTTTCAACACACAAATTCGTTTATTTATAAGAACAATAAATACAACACTTTTAACAAGTAATTGAGGGCCTTAGATGCAAAAACGCCACTCTCCAAAAGTACTGTTTTCTGTAAATGACAAAAGACCGATCAAAGAATGCTTCCCATTTTTCATGTGATTTTTTAGTAAAATCTTAAAAAGTATAATTGAAAGTGAAATATTATAATAAAAAATGTTGTAAAAATGTGTTCATTGGTCATATTGAATTTATTTTGAATTCAGGCTTTTGATTGGCTTTTGTGGAGAGTGGTTATTTTGATTGTTAATCGTTGTGGAGAGTGGTGATTTTCATCCAAACCCTATTTTCATTTCGATTTTTCCATGATTTGTGGTCAATTTTTCTAAGGATCCTAAAAACCATCGTGTAGCTACGGACATAGCGCATAGATTGACATTTATAACTCAATTTTGTCATTTATGGAGAGTGGCGTTTTTGCTTTTAAGCCTCACAATTGTAGGTACTCTTTCTTGATGGCAAGCATAGCCATCGGGGCGAGGTGGGTAAAGTCGGAATTCTAAAAGATGTAGGTACCAAAAAAAAAGAGAGAAAATGTATTCTAAATACATTTCATATGTACACAAATTCAAACCCAATGATTTCACGTGCAGAGGGGTATCTTGAAAATATGATATATTTATAATTTGTGCTTGAAAGATGTAAATAATTAATAGTGGTACCACGTTTCTCCACACAGAAGAAAATAAATTATATCTCTTCACGCTGTTAGTATTCTGTCAAAAAAATTAATGAAATCTCTTCACGCTGTTAGTGTTCTGTCAAATCCCTTCACGCTGTTGGTGTTTTGTCAAATCTCTTCGCGCGATTAGTGTTCTGTCAAATCTCTTGACGTTGTTAGTGTTCTGTCGATGGGAATCACCCCACAGGAGCCGTCAAGAGTGATGTTTGCAGACACTGAAGGAACTGGACTGTTGAACTGCACTAGCACCAGCTCGTATGTCGCCACTGTACCGATGATCTGAAATAATAAAATAGACTTAAACTGAGAACAGTGCCATTTTATTTATTTATTTAATAAGTATTAGAATTGTCCTATTTCAAATCAATTTTTTACCAACCGTAAGTATCAGTCCTCGTGTTATGTAAAAGAAGTGAAGTCCTGTTAGAGCAACTGTATCTGTTGTGACGTGTTCTAGAAATCTTCGAACCTATCCGGAAATAGAAAAAGTCATTTTTAAATCTTATCTAGCTACAGGTATACATAGACATATATATGTATACATAGGTATACATCAGAACGTACCCGAAGGATTTTAACCAGCGATTCCTAAGCATATTTGGAATAAACAAATTTTGCTGCCCGATGATTTTGGTTAATTTAAAACCATAATTAACGTAATTTCAACTAAACAAGATTCACGGTAGTAGTGCGGGAACAAAATGCGTCAGGAAAATCCTCGCAGAAAGCGAACCACTCAGGCGAGAAACCTGCCCGAGTATTTTTTTTTTTTTTTACAAATACAGTTATTATACATTGTATATATATATTTTTAATACATTTTTTTAAATATCGTGATTCACCTTTTTTTAGAGCAATGCTCGTGTAAAAAAGGTGGAGCAGCGAAAAACAATTCAACATATATTTTTAAAATGTGTAGTAAGGATAATGAAAATTATAATATTTAATTTTTTTATATATGTATATCATACATTATACGTGAAACAGAATTGAGTAAAGAAAAGATATAAAAGAAGAAGAAGAGAGAAAATAAAAAAGAGTATAAAAGTAAAGGGATTTCCAAAGTCACAGTCACAATGATTGTAATATGTTATTGATATATTGTTTTAATTAACCTTTTGAATTTTTTATAGTTTGTTTCCAATCTTAAGTTAAGGGGTAATTAGTTAAACCATTTGACTCCAAAATATTTATAAAATTGTTGGGCTGTGGTGGTATTACAACGCGGGATAGTTATAGAGCCAAGAATACTTGGTCTTTTGCTGTTTGAAATAGATATTGAGGTATCGTTGTTGAAACAATCTTTGTGTATTTGTAAAAGTGAATTTTTTTTATAAATAATGTGTAGTGAAGGGACTTTAAATTCTTGAAATAATCTTATGGTGGGGTAATCATATGGTTTTTAAAAAATGATTTTTATTAATATTCTTTGGATGATTTCTAAAGGAAAGAGAGAAGTTTTGAATGCACCACCCCAGCCAACAATTCCATATTGTAATACAGATTGAATCAGTGAAAAATAAATGATTCTTAATAGTTTAAAATTTAATATGTTTCGGATTCTAAGAAAAATGTACAATAATTTTCTTAATCTTTCTACTGTTGCATTGATCTGTAGTTTCCATTTTATGTTACTATCTATAATTACACCGAGGTATTTTACATTAGTTTTAACAGTGAGTACAGAGCAGTCAGGTTTACATGTATTTAAATTTCTATTACAATTATATGAATGTATACTAATCTTTAAATTTTCAGGGAATGCATGTTTATTAATGGTGAACGGTATTACAAAGGTTTTTTGAGTAATTTGATTGCAGTAAATATATCTGGCCTGCTTTGTCAAGGGTTCAATCGTATATAATATATACCTAAGTGACATTGTCCGTAATCCTTTAAATAGTTGTGGTAATTACCTCCGTACAGTAGGAATTAGATGGAACGTTGTACAAAGCTTTCAGGGGTCCTTTTGAAGCTGAGTGAATCCTAGAGGCAGATAGTGCCACAGCCAGGAACCGGGTTATCAGGAAGCTGAAGGAGAATACGAAGTAGACGGTCGTGGTGAGACCACTACAACACAACATAATTCACTTTTAAAGCAGATTGGTGACATCCTTGATAAATATGTAGACCGAAAAAACCAAATTTCATACACTAACATACTAACATAAATACACCAGTTCTACAAGCTTCATTGATAGGCACAAGATTTCGACACAGACACCATAAATAATAGGTATTAAAAGCAAACCGCACTACATACAAACAATTAAGGAATCGACAAAACAACACTCGCAAAATTAAGATTTAGTTAAAAGAACAAAAATGCGATATTACCCAAATTTCACAACTTAAATTAATAAAACATGTACATAATACACAATATATGTAACCGGACCAAATTATATATTGCAAATATTTAATTTTTTATGAAATTTTAAACAATTTTTTTTCATTACCGATTGCCATAGAATAAATAATGTCTTATTTTTTAACCTGTCATTGGACGTACGTACTCCGGTGTACCATCGATTTTGGAAGCGATTTTGTCCCTTATGTATAAAGAAATTGTATCAAGAACAAGGTCAGAATAGCTTGGGCCATTCTCGTTCTTGACGTAACGAAAAACTGCATAGCGTTTAGCCTCTCGCAATAATTATAATTAATTGTCTATGATGCTCCGGGCACGAAAGATGGCAGACAAAATGGCCGCTCAACATATAGACGGTTTTGGTTTAGAAACTCTATATTATTTCATTGTTTTTGATATAACTTCATTGTGGAAAGAATAGATTACAGGTATTATCAGAAAGATCGTTTTATCTACATTATTTTCATGTAATTTTTGTAATATATCACAAAAGAAATGTTATACATATTGGATTCGCAAGAAATGTCAAATTTCTTACGTCGTAATGAAAAAAAATATTTTTATTTAAAATATGCCTACTGCCTTTATTATTATCTGTTTATTTTAATTAATTTTATTAAATAAATAGTAGCGGAACAGCAAGATGTGTGCAATGTTGTGTCTGCGATATAAAAAAAATTAAATAGCATGATGACATAATACGATAAAGGAAATGGTTTGAAACTTTGCATCTATAATGTACACAGTTACATACATCGGATTCCCAGAAAGTTCCACAAAATGGTCAATAAATGGTATAATAATTTTATTGCAAAGTATTTGTAATAACAAACCCGTCTGCATTTTTCCAGCAAGGTAGTTGAGGAGACTTTTCCGTTTGAGCTGAACTAAAAAAAATCAGAAATAAATTAGTTTTCCGAGAGAGCTGCAATGATCCAATAAATCAATAACTAACGATAAACTCAATAAATCCTATCAGTATTTTTTAAAAGTAGATAAGGTACGTTTACTCACTTTAAACTATTAAAGAGCTGCCAGCAAATACTGTAGAGATTATTAGCGAAAGAGATCATGATTATTTTATTGATTGCATTATCCACCTCTTCCACTAGCGTCGCCAAGCGCGCATACTCACATCTAGCATCCTTCCAAAATTTCTTTGGTAAATGCTGTAAAAATAAACAATATTCTTAACTTTTAACCGGGTTGATGATGCAGATTTTATTATTGTTACTTTTCACTCATTCTGAAGGGTTTGTATTTCTTGATCTTCTCCTCGAGGTGTGGAAGGATCCCATAAACTGGCAGTCAGGATACTTTGGAAACAGAGAACCTGAATGTCTGTTGAACGTTGTCAAATTTGATAGGGGTTAGGAATGGTATTTTGTTATGGCTAAATCTCACTAGGACATATTTAAACCCTTGTTTGACTTATTTGCTACTGCATTTTGTACAATCATTTACGCATCACGAATTAACACTAATAGATAAACGATGTGTCACCTTTCCCAAAACGATATTTAAGGATTCGTTGAGATGTTCAAACCGTTGAGCTATTCCGATGCTTATCAATATGATGAAAAGGTCCTTAAAGCTCCAATGAAAAGTAGCAACTAAAAACACGACCTGAAAATTAAAAGTCCAATTCAATTTTATTAAGTAAATTTATTGTGAACAGTAATAAGTATACCTATAATGAATTTCTCACTTGTAATATGGCTCCTTTCCACATGGCATAATCGGTGTAAGAAAAGATTTGTGGAAATGAACTCTTGTAGAGTTTGTAATCAAGCGAGCTGTCCAGATCACACATATACACCAAGGTGATATCGGACACAATCCTCATGAGATGCTCAACTGTAAAATACCATTACACTGTGATACAAAAATGTTGAATATGGCAAATTTTTAAATTTCAGAACTGATGTGGTGCACATGACATGTATCACACAATCATAAGAATTGAAAAAAAAGAGGTGATATTAAAGGTATGTACCCAGTGCGAAGAATAGGATAATAAAGCTGTAGATCCCGAATCTGACGTAGAGGGATTGACTTTTGCGTTGCTGACAAGTTTTCTTGACTTCTCCCTTGGCGATAACGAGACTCAGCTTCGGCCAGAACTGTGCGAGGCGCAGGAACGCGATGTTAGTTAGAAAAGCACTGAAGTAGAATACCACACCATCTGTTGAAGTACAATAGTCATCAAAAGAAATGTGTACTGTGTAGTGCAGTGAACCAGGCAGAGTTGATAAATTCAAAAACGCTTGGCGAACCGTCCGCTCTGGCAATGTTCATCTGCACATTGTCCTGGAAGGCAACGATTGCACCTGCACACTGTAGTGGTCCGTCTCGACACCCTACCCGCCGCGGATACTAATTTGTGACGATCCACCCTCCTGGGCTATCCGGCACCAGTTGTAGTGAACCTACCCCTGGCCTTACTAACTTCTATGGGTCTCGGGACCTCCTGTAATGTACCTGTGGGGCTACCCGGCACCCGTTGTACTGATCCGTAGTCGTCTATCCTTGGTTTTTCTATTCTTTCCCTTTAACATTAGCTGTCGGGATCTACTGGCTACGCTACCCTTATCTTTTGGCCTTCGATCAATATACCCTTGTATCTAGCTACACCTAACTTTTCCTTAAACCCCTGCGATTTTCTCACAGTAAATAAGATTTAAGATTTTATTGTACATTATTCCTATTCACCACGTTGTGTGATTTTTTGATTCGGTAATTACATTTGGATGTGTAAATTAATACACATACACATGTAGAGGAAATAATGTAGTGTGTGTGGTAACCTCAAATTCTTTTGGAGTAAAGTGTGAAAGAATCTCGTTTGATAAACTGACCCCGTTTTTTAGATTGTTTTATTTTATTTTCAAACCTATACTCGTATTACCCGCCTTTTCTCAACTTGAACGGAGTGTCATTGACGCTAATCCTACAGTGAATTGTCACCCGGTTTATAAAATTCAAAGTCGTAGTTTTCTTACCCGATTTTTTCCTGTCTATGGGGTTACATTGTATTATATTAACATGACATGGACAGTGTGAATTATGACATACATACCAGGATTCCTTGCGAAGCTCTCAATGTCGTCGTACTGCACCTAAATGGTCAAGTTATTATTGTTATTAGTATACACTACATGTACTGGGGAAGAGGAAGGTGAGGAGGGGTGATAGGAGGATCTGGGAAATGTTGTTTCCTGAATAAGTCGGCTCCTCCTCTAACCAAATAGATACTGGTGACCAACATTCCGGACAAAGACTCAATCATTACGTTTGCTAGGATGGTCCTTAAGTCCTGATTTTGTTCTCTTGCATGAACTTCATTGCTACGAAAGGGTCCCTTCACGCCAGATGAAAGCGCGCAGAGTCCTCATGTCACTTCCAGTATTATCCCGACTTCCTATCCTCCAGATTTGATTTTAACTCGACTGATTCTAAAAGGGGTATGTCCATTTCTTCCCTTATCATGACTCTACTCGCGTTGAGTGCGTACGGAGCCGTTTGAGATGATCCTTTCGTCTCCTACGAGGATAATCATTGGCTTGCGTTCCTCGCCTCCAAGAGCTGACATAACTTCTACCTTGTAAAAACTATGTTTGCTTTCAGGTCGACACTACTGGTAGTATGCAATAGTGCTACAGACTTATTCTCACGGAATACCACGCCGACGTCCCCTCCACATAACTTCGCAAAACTTGGGATACCTTCGGTCGAAACGCCTCCGTCAGCGAATCGTACCCTACCATTCCAAGTGGCATTTTCTTTTTATTCTGTCTTTCATGCCTTTTCACTCTGCATGACCCCGCGAAAGGGATTAACTTCCAGTACCCCGCGTGAATGCTAAGTTTACGTTGACATCCCCTATCGCATGATAGCGTAAGAAAAAAAAGCCCTCTTTGTCTCATATCTTGTGGGGATATAATTTCAGTGAACGCTATTGCATTCCCCAATCGTGAAGTCTATATTTCGCAGGTCAAGCGGGATTTTGGAAGGGTCTGATTGAGAAAACATTACCGAAATAATGTTGATTTCATATTTTGTAAGGAAGCCTGAAAGAAATTTGACATGATAATATTGTTGTTAGTAAACAATTATAATGTTTAAATTCAATTCTCCAAATTTCATTTTTGGACCAACATCCAGTATGGTATGGATGCTTCCGTCACTCCACTTTGGCTCGGCATACCTCAGAAAAAAACCTTCTAATTTGGATGACTGTACGGCTACGATTTATGGCCGGGATCCTTTTTTATACGCATTCGTCTCGTCCTTTCTAGCACGCAAAAAATATAAGTTCGTTGAACCCACATTGATAATAGATTTAATTTGGGACAAATCTCGTAATTACACATTGAGAATAATATTTAAAACACAATTATATCCTGGAACATAACTTCTTTTATCATTGGTTTTGTAGATTGGCAGATCCTCTCAGGTATCGGGACCATGTACGACCTGTAATTTAATTAAAATGTTTCTTTCACTCACCTGAACGAAGCCTGATTACGTACATGTGGGGAAAATATTAAAAGTAAAAAACCTTCCTGTCACTATGATTCGGTAATTTAGTCCCCAGAAGTAGTAACACCCATGACTCTATGTCACACTTTTATTTGAGTTTAAGAAAATACGTAGGTTATTAATTATTATTTGTTAACAATATTATCGAAGGTGACATTTATACGTAGGTATTTGTTGATATTATTTTGAATATTTGTATTATCTTGATTATATGATATATTGAAGCAACTACAAGCGCGTAGGTATGTTGGCATCATTATTATTTTCGCGGAAGATCGAAGGTGACATTTGTATGTAGGTTATTTATTTTGATGTTGTTTTGATATTATTATTTTGTGTGTACAAGTTTGAAAATGATATTTGTACGTTATTATTGACTAGACTAATTTTATATTTCAAATCAAAATTCACGCGATGCACTCCCTTCTATTTTTAAAACACAAAGTTATGTTATTATAAACTCACTGAAGCTAAGTATTTCATTCACTTTGATTACTATTTTGGTTTTGATAATTCAAATTAATTTTATTACTTAATTAATTCACCCGCGGCGCACTGTCATTCACTGCAGCTAATTTTCAATAGAGTATTTTAACAAGCCGAATAATTAATTTATGTACACGAACTATTGCTTCTCACGAAGTCACAACCTTAAAAATTCTTTAATATTACGATGGATATTTTCTCCCAACATTAACAAACACTTGTCACTGTTTATCACGACTTTTTTAATTCTTCGGTGGATTATGTCTTATCACTCGTTTTTATAATATTTGATCAATTGTTTTGTTAAATACGAACGATCTTATCACTGCTAGCACTCTATAGCCTCGTCTTCCTTCGATCCTCGACTCTTACTCGACTCTTACTGCCTACCGCCACATGGTATCCAGCCCTTCGAATATCTTGTCCAAAAAAAGGTGCCAGGCGTGGACTCAGGACGTACATCTCGTCTTTCGTTAGGGCGTTTTATAATTGAGAGTTCAGACTATTTCAACTTTCATTGATATGTTATTTTTCATGACTCTCTCTCTCCAAAATTAAATATGTCCATTTTAATTATTTCTTTGTCTGGCCGCCGATAAGTGTAACTCACCCTTTTGATGCGATTTTGCTTTAAACTTTTTCTAGAATTCTGCAATCGGTCTTTCCTTAATAATCGGTAAATTATCTCGGCTAATTGTGACTTTACATCTGAAATAATTATCACTCTCGCACTCTCCCATTTATTTTTGTTTAAAATTTGCGGCAGGTAAAATTGAATTCAGTAGTATTTCGGCTTAATTCTCATGGTGACATGAAATTGTTTCTGTCATTTACTTGATTCACCACATTCCTTGCAGTTTCGTGCAAATAATTCATTTTCCGCGTCCGTAGATGTTTACAACTATTTTTTTTATCTTTCGTCCCTTTTCATGATCAGATATAATATTCGTAAAACTTTGTCTGGTAATAACTAATATCACCTTATTAATTCAGAATTCACTTTCTTAATGCGTTCCAAATAGCTCTATGGTCTAGTACGTACCTGTTTGACTTCATTTTTTTGTGTATCCAAAAGTAAAAATCTTATTTACTTTTAATCTGAGTGTTTTGTTTACCTTTCGAAAAATCTCGATCTATAGCACTAATTCATAGATTGTATACGTCGTTAATTTTAATTGGTTTTATCAATACTCCGTCTGTATTCTGTAGTGGTAATTTGGGCTTAATTACCCCATTTATTCCTCAAAACCATGTAAGTTTTTTTTGTTACTAAACAAACTCTCTTCGACACGCTCTAGGATTTTAAATTTATGGTTGGTCTGAAGTGTCGGCTTACATTCAATATTGATAAATTTTAAACGTGGTATCGATTTGAAAACTTCGAGCTCTCCATTATGTCATCACCTTTATCTACCTCAGCCCTTCTCAGATTGTGATTTTTCTGTCCTTTTCAATAGCGGTCGCTAGTGTAGTCGATTTGAAATTTCGTTTAGGTGGGAAAAATTTTGTATGAGCTCTTCCGATAAAGAAGATGCTTTTTTTTTTCTTTCGAACGTAGTGTTGAAGCCATCACAGCCCCCCTAGAGTTTTAAATCCAGCGGTAAACACGCCTCCTAGTGTTAGTCGATGGGATTAGAACTCACCATAGGTCATTTAATTCCTTCAATTTTCTACTAATGTTCTGTACCCCTGATCCTTGCTATTAAATCTTGCAGGGTTCCGTCCCATTTACTTCATGTGTTATTTGTTGAAACTAGTTCCATTTTCCGTCGGCGAACTATTCGTACGTTCCTACTTGTACAAATCTTTCTCTCTCCCTTGCTGTCCTACTCCCCCCCCCTAAGATTGTATTCCCCCCCCCCCTAAGATTATATTCCCCCCCCTAAGATTTTACTCCCTCTTCTCTTGTATGTCGGTTTTTTTTATTTATTTATTTTTTTGTTTTTTTTTTATTTTTATTTATATCCAATTCGCCCCTGTCCTCCTACATTTTTTGTTGGATTCATTCATCTACTTGACTAGGTACCTGTTTCTAAACAAGACTGAACGTCAATGATGGATGGTTACCCCGAATGCTCTATTTTTAATTTTTAGGTGTGTACTTGAGAACGCAATACATTTTACGCGTAATTTCTTCATGTATGATTTTAGATTTAATTGTCTTTAATTACCAATTAATTTTTTCCTAGTTTTATATTTTTATTATTTACGTTTTTTAACATTTAGTAATGATTAAATGTATAAGATTTATCGCGTACGATGATCTCTAAAATGTTCTCCTTCATTTTTATTTTTATTCTTCAATCTTATCGGAAGTTGGATAGCACAATGTCTCTACTCATTTTTTTTTTTTTTGACTAACTCGTTTATAATGTTATGTCTAGACTGTAGTTAAAAGTCAGATTTCAGATATGTTTTTTTTTTTTTTTTAATTCGTACCGTATTGATTTTTTTTTGCAAAACCCGACGCTATACAAATCGCCCAAATCAGTTTAGCTTATTTATTATTATGGTTTTGATTTTTTTTTGTTTATCTATTTTTATTTTGTCGGAATATGTGTGTATTAGAAGATGTATGAATGTGAATGAGGCAAAGAGTGTGTGTCAAGATCTGTCGTCTCTGCCCACCCCTGCGAGGAAACGGCGCGATGGTTAATTAGTTATGTTTTTATTTTATTTTTATTTTTTTATGTATTAATTTTATCATTATTATTATTCTGAGTGACTATTTGATAATTTATTTTCTTTCGTCTAGTCATCTGTTCAAGTAATTTTAACGGCAAGGACCCATATTTTTTTCTTCCGAGCTACCCTAAACGCAAGAGCCATAAATCTTATCGTTAGCTCATTTTTTGTGCATTGAGTCGACCCGTATTCGATGTTTATTTAATAACACGACCGAGATACGATATTTTATTATTTCAAAGTCAAGTTATTTGTTTGTTGAGCTACACTTATTGTTTATGTTTAAATTACGCTCGGAACACGCGGGATAAATTCTTCTATTTTAGGTTCAGTTTTTCAATTTTAGTTTAGATTATTTATTTTTTTCAATTTATTAAGCAATTAATTTTATTCATTTAAGGTTCGGTTATTCAATTTTAGTTTAAAGTATTATTTGTTTTTTCAATTTATTTTTTAATTTCGAAAAGCTTATTATTTCCAATTTATTATTAGTTTCGAAAATCTTCCACTTGTAAAACTTTCTCCTTTGGTCACGGCAACAGTTGTAGTGAAAATCCTCCAATCGTGAAGTCTATATTTCGCAGGTCAAGCGGGATTTTGGAAGGGTCTGATTGAGAAAACATTACCGAAATAATGTTGATTTCATATTTTGTAAGGAAGCCTGAAAGAAATTTGACATGATAATATTGTTGTTAGTAAACAATTATAATGTTTAAATTCAATTCTCCAAATTTCATTTTTGGACCAACATCCAGTATGGTATGGATGCTTCCGTCACTCCACTTTGGCTCGGCATACCTCAGAAAAAAACCTTCTAATTTGGATGACTGTACGGCTACGATTTATGGCCGGGATCCTTTTTTATACGCATTCGTCTCGTCCTTTCTAGCACGCAAAAAATATAAGTTCGTTGAACCCACATTGATAATAGATTTAATTTGGGACAAATCTCGTAATTACACATTGAGAATAATATTTAAAACACAATTATATCCTGGAACATAACTTCTTTTATCATTGGTTTTGTAGATTGGCAGATCCTCTCAGGTATCGGGACCATGTACGACCTGTAATTTAATTAAAATGTTTCTTTCACTCACCTGAACGAAGCCTGATTACGTACATGTGGGGAAAATATTAAAAGTAAAAAACCTTCCTGTCACTATGATTCGGTAATTTAGTCCCCAGAAGTAGTAACACCCATGACTCTATGTCACACTTTTATTTGAGTTTAAGAAAATACGTAGGTTATTAATTATTATTTGTTAACAATATTATCGAAGGTGACATTTATACGTAGGTATTTGTTGATATTATTTTGAATATTTGTATTATCTTGATTATATGATATATTGAAGCAACTACAAGCGCGTAGGTATGTTGGCATCATTATTATTTTCGCGGAAGATCGAAGGTGACATTTGTATGTAGGTTATTTATTTTGATGTTGTTTTGATATTATTATTTTGTGTGTACAAGTTTGAAAATGATATTTGTACGTTATTATTGACTAGACTAATTTTATATTTCAAATCAAAATTCACGCGATGCACTCCCTTCTATTTTTAAAACACAAAGTTATGTTATTATAAACTCACTGAAGCTAAGTATTTCATTCACTTTGATTACTATTTTGGTTTTGATAATTCAAATTAATTTTATTACTTAATTAATTCACCCGCGGCGCACTGTCATTCACTGCAGCTAATTTTCAATAGAGTATTTTAACAAGCCGAATAATTAATTTATGTACACGAACTATTGCTTCTCACGAAGTCACAACCTTAAAAATTCTTTAATATTACGATGGATATTTTCTCCCAACATTAACAAACACTTGTCACTGTTTATCACGACTTTTTTAATTCTTCGGTGGATTATGTCTTATCACTCGTTTTTATAATATTTGATCAATTGTTTTGTTAAATACGAACGATCTTATCACTGCTAGCACTCTATAGCCTCGTCTTCCTTCGATCCTCGACTCTTACTCGACTCTTACTGCCTACCGCCACATGGTATCCAGCCCTTCGAATATCTTGTCCAAAAAAAGGTGCCAGGCGTGGACTCAGGACGTACATCTCGTCTTTCGTTAGGGCGTTTTATAATTGAGAGTTCAGACTATTTCAACTTTCATTGATATGTTATTTTTCATGACTCTCTCTCTCCAAAATTAAATATGTCCATTTTAATTATTTCTTTGTCTGGCCGCCGATAAGTGTAACTCACCCTTTTGATGCGATTTTGCTTTAAACTTTTTCTAGAATTCTGCAATCGGTCTTTCCTTAATAATCGGTAAATTATCTCGGCTAATTGTGACTTTACATCTGAAATAATTATCACTCTCGCACTCTCCCATTTATTTTTGTTTAAAATTTGCGGCAGGTAAAATTGAATTCAGTAGTATTTCGGCTTAATTCTCATGGTGACATGAAATTGTTTCTGTCATTTACTTGATTCACCACATTCCTTGCAGTTTCGTGCAAATAATTCATTTTCCGCGTCCGTAGATGTTTACAACTATTTTTTTTATCTTTCGTCCCTTTTCATGATCAGATATAATATTCGTAAAACTTTGTCTGGTAATAACTAATATCACCTTATTAATTCAGAATTCACTTTCTTAATGCGTTCCAAATAGCTCTATGGTCTAGTACGTACCTGTTTGACTTCATTTTTTTGTGTATCCAAAAGTAAAAATCTTATTTACTTTTAATCTGAGTGTTTTGTTTACCTTTCGAAAAATCTCGATCTATAGCACTAATTCATAGATTGTATACGTCGTTAATTTTAATTGGTTTTATCAATACTCCGTCTGTATTCTGTAGTGGTAATTTGGGCTTAATTACCCCATTTATTCCTCAAAACCATGTAAGTTTTTTTTGTTACTAAACAAACTCTCTTCGACACGCTCTAGGATTTTAAATTTATGGTTGGTCTGAAGTGTCGGCTTACATTCAATATTGATAAATTTTAAACGTGGTATCGATTTGAAAACTTCGAGCTCTCCATTATGTCATCACCTTTATCTACCTCAGCCCTTCTCAGATTGTGATTTTTCTGTCCTTTTCAATAGCGGTCGCTAGTGTAGTCGATTTGAAATTTCGTTTAGGTGGGAAAAATTTTGTATGAGCTCTTCCGATAAAGAAGATGCTTTTTTTTTTCTTTCGAACGTAGTGTTGAAGCCATCACAACACACATCACTCAATCAGGTTAAAGTTTGACTCATCCCTTTATACTTGGCACATAATATGTGCTAAATGCATTTTATAATTTATTTTTAATAAAAGTTGTTTCTCAAAAGTGTTATATAGCCTTCGTAAACTAATATTTTATTTATTTATTCAACGCCCAGATGGCTTTTACATATTAGTACAGTAAACTTGTTACATTTTGTTGGAAAAAAGAAAAAAAATTATACATATTGTTGCTAGTAAAAATTACATACAACTCAAAAAAAAACTGAATAATACAGCGAATAGATAGATTAACAAAAACACAGGAATAGTGTTTATACAGTAAACTTGTTACATTTTGTTGGAAAAAAGAAAAAAAATTATACATATTGTTGCTAGTAAAAATTACATACAACTCAAAAAAAAAAAACTGAATAATACAGCGAATAGATAGATTAACAAAAACACAGGAATAGTGTTTATACAGTTGAGGAGTGTGAATGCGGTTTAAGAATAGTTATTAAGTTTATTTTGTAAAACTCCATTTTAATTTTTATTGTAAATTCATTGTCTGTAAGTGTTTTGACCACAGTTTGATAATGTCTTCAGAGGGCGAAACAGCTGTAACGCATAATATTAATTACGAAGCATAACTTGTTTATATTAAACTTTTTTTATATATTAAATAATATATTTATTGAATATATAAAAGAAATAATTTTTTTAAGAAGTATCAATATTTATTTATTTAAAATATTACCGATTATTATTTCGGCTACTGGCATTATACCTAGCTCTCTCATTAAAAATTTAGGCATATTAGATTTGTCAAATAATTTAAATATAAAAATGCAAAAATCAGTCATTTTAGATACACGTAGGATTACGAAAGATTTTTTAAATATTTATATTGAGGGATCAGTAAGATTTATCGGTCCAATTAGGAGTTCAACCGAGCCGAACCCTCTGATATGAAAATATCTGGAGTCGGTGAATTATTTTCCCATTTGGTACTCTGGTAGGTTAACATATTGTTATTGTATTGTTTTGTATTAATTATACTAATATAATACACTTGCATAGCGTGGATTTACTAGATGATCATTAGGGGAAAAGTGTGTGAAAGGGCTTAGTTTTTCCTATGGGAAAAACTAAACCCGGACATAAAGTCTGGTGAAGAAATAAAATAGTTTTACATGATCCACAAAACTCGCCAAGTCAAAATTAAAGATGTCAATACACATATAAAATGATATAGTACTTTCTTACCGAAATTTGAAAAAGTGACACTCGTCCGTAAGAAAGTATAGAAACCAGCACAGCTCATAACTCCAAGGAAGAACACGATCAAAAAATTGTAGACAAATTTCCAAGAATACCACGTGAACCTGAAAACTTGCAGTATTCAATATACTCCGGGGGGACATCATAAACAATTTTGACATAAAAAACACTGACAAGAAGACATTGAAGTGGACATAATATGTACATACGAAAATTAAAATTTAGTTCAAAGGTATAATCATGATGTATACATAAAACCTTAAATCCGTTGGATCCTCCCCCAAAATACCAGACAATGGCATAAGACCAAAAAATTGTACGCAGGTTATCAAAGGCCCGATGGCTCTGTAGAAGGTGTCTCCCTTGTCATCTCCAATATAAATAACTCCGTAGAATGGTCCTTGGCTAGGAGGAACCAACTCTGAAACATTGTAACATTTTTGTAATGAAAAATTCTTTCAAGTTTTCCTTCCTTTAAGTACTACACTTCGCCAAACGTCACTAATCCACTGGGACAGCTCTGTACGGATCCGTGATTTTGATGGAAATTTAAGTAGGCAAGTACATAGCAAAATATTTTTGAAGTAAAAGTCCTTTGCGCACGCTTAACTTGGGGGGTAAGTTGGCGAATGCGTTACGAAAAATGTAGTCGGGCGAGGCGAACGGGCTGTATAACACTGTGGGAGCAAGAGAGAGCAGTGGGCGCGCACATTTTCTTTCTCTCTTCCTCTCATAGCCAGTGCATGATGATTAATTGTAATTTTATTTCGTTCTTGAACAATTTTATAAATACTGTAGGAGCAAGAGAGAGCAGTGCGCGCGCACATTTTCTTTCTCTCTATAAGTTTTACTTCAGTCGTGTGGTCTAAAGCACACTCGTTATTTTTTAACTTCTTTTGTTATGAAACTTTATTCACTGGGCCTTTATTCTGAATGATAAAAAAATACTTTTGGCCATCTAATGTACGATAGCATTTAAAAAACAATAACTCAATAACGCTCCATATTTACTCACCATCGCAAAAAAAAAAACACTTTGGTAATTGTAGTGCATTGATTATCCATGTAGTTTAAGTTTTTTTGGAATAGATGTCGATAGGTTAGTTTGTGATACACAGTTCTTCTGTATCCCAACAGATGGCAGCTAAGTTAATTATCAGACAACCCGTGGGAGCAACTGAACTAATTGGAGTCTAGCCTGGTAAAGATGTCCGTTCATTGCTAATATTCACAATAACCAAATAAACAAACAAGCAATCATTCTAACCTTAATACATCTCAAGTTGTCTCACTATTGGAAGTTTAGAGACATATCAGTAAACTTTTATAAGACCACTGAATTACGAACATAAAATCAACAGCACTTTCCAATTTTAGTCAAACGATACCCATGAAAAAATATAAACAAAACAGAATCTGGCAAGAGTGACACACCCTAACAGTTTTGTATGGAAATATTGGCCCAAATTTGGCAAATATTTGTATCACGAAACACGTCCACAGGGCACTTCTTTAGTTATTGTTTATTCAATGAATCAAAGAGATATTTTTTAATGTCTTAGGGGGTTTCTCACCATGCTCCTAACAGCTTATCTACCCTAATAACGAATATTTAAAAAAAATTAAAATAAAATACTTGCAGTGGTTAGAAAACTCGACAAACTTATCCAATATATAGCCACTATTCATAGGTTCAAGTACCAAATTATAAACTCCAACTTAATAAATTGTAAATCGTAAATCGAAAATATTCGTTATTAGTGTAGATAAGCTATTAGGAGGATGGTGAGAAACCGCCTTAATCTTATTACGTTGTCCACTGGATTATGTCAACATCGACCTTCAATTAATGGTAATTTTCTCGATAAAGAATTATTGACATAATGGATGCCCAAAAAAAAATGAATTGTTAGAATAATTAATTTGCAATTGCATAATAAAACTGTATGACATATATCAGGCCCCCAATATCTCAGCCCATATGAGACTCCTCAGGTTGAGATGGGCTGGACATGTACAGAGAATGCCGGACACACGCGTCCCAAAAAGAATTATGGCTGGACACGGTGGAAAGAGAAAAGTGGGAAGACCCAGACTGAGGTGGGAAGACGAAGTAAGAGGGGATGCAGCACAGCTTCTCCAGATAACAAACTGGAAGTCAGCTGCTGAGGACAGGAGGAGTTGGAGGCGAATGTTGCGGGAGGCCAAAGCTCGATATGGGCTGTAGCGCCATCGAAGAAGAAGAAGAAGAATAATAAAAATTAATTTTAAAAAAATGTATTTACCTTCCAGGATCACGTAGTCCTTCGTCATTATTGGTTTATCCCTAAAATATATATATTTGTAAAATTCACATATTATTTATATAATTATCTTTTGGATTCGATGTTCATATTACACGGAGAAAAATGTTATTCTAAAATACGATCATTTTATTCGCAAAAACGGTTAAAAACGGGACTGAAGTTCTTACGCACAAATTAACAGTGTTTCAATGTTTATTGGCGTGACGTTTTTAACCGTTTTTACGAATAAAATGATCGTATTTTAGAATAACATTTTTCTCCGTGTGTGATGTCAAGAAAGACTGACGAATATGGTATTAAGTAGATATCCAATAACAAAATAGTAAAGAGATTACTTTATTGTTTTTAAATGGTACATTACCTTTTAAGTGCATGACTTCCTAATGCATGCGGTAATTGCAGAGTGGAGATTTGGTTCTCGCATTTAATTAACGATTTCATATCTAACTTAGTCCCGGAATTCATTTTGCAGGGAAGTATATCCTGTTGGCGTTCCATAAATAGGGTAAAGTAAAATAACCTAATAATGCTACTCGAAGTAAACTAAAATCATAAAACAAAAGAAAACGCCAATTCATAAATATAACACGCTTTCAAAGTAAATTAAGGCGATGCACCCACGAGGCAACTGAAAACTGTCAACTGGCAACTGTCTTTGTATGACAATGTGATGGCCCGCACACTTCACAATCACCCCGTTGTCAATGCTAATTGACGTGGCCAGCCGTAGCTAGTTGCTAGCTGCCAGCTGATTGTTCTTCTTCTATGGTTAAACAAGCTTTTTGACCAATCAAGACATAGAAACCAGCCGGTTTTAGTTTGGTTTCAGTTGCCTCGTCAGCGGAGCGCCTTAAAGGTAAATACATACCGGTCGACGTACGTACGCATCGCTACGCCTAACAATATCTGGGCTACTTAGCAACCACACATTTTCAATGAAAATGACCACACGCATGTTGCAAGCACGTGGCGAAGCGTGCGGCCAATGTGATTCTAAAACATATATTTTCATAGAAAATGTATGGTTACTAAATAGCCCAGATATTGTTAGGCGTAGCGATGCGTAGGCACGTCGACCCAGTATGTATCTACCTACCTTTAAATTTTCTTGCTTATTTCAGAGAATTTGGATATAATACTGACTATAGCGAATAGCAAATGACGTTCAAAACAAAATTTCGTAAAAGTAAAGTTATTTCTAAGTGGAATCTAGAACACTAATAGCAAAAAAAATCCAAAGCTAAGCTAGTTTAGTGTCAACAAATCGTTATTCACGATAACAGTCCGCTGTTTATCAGAGGTGGGAAATAATATCGATCATTGCAAAATAGAAAATGCAATGGGGAAAAAACCTAGAAACTCACTGATTTAAACTGTCATTAGTGTCCGCCTGGTCAATATAGTTCAATGTGAACAGATTGTTATCGTCCGATTTGATTTCAAACATTGAACACAGCATTTTTTAATTTTTTTTATTCTTGCACCTGCTGAACTAAAAGCAGTTTGTCATTAGGTCAATTTTATTATATCAATTACAATACTAAAGCACATCATCATCACTTGTGTCTTTTCCCAGGCAGGATTTGCCCTCGTTCACGTCATACTTTCTCCACCGGCTTCGGGCTCTAGCCAAATGTCAGTCATTCCTACTCGTATCTTACTCAAACTCTCTTCCACCCAGTCAGTCCTCATCTTCCTCGACCAGCCTCTAGATCGCTGTACTGTTCTTACATTTAATGATGATCTTCAATGTCCTATATATCTATCTTCGGCATTATTTTCAACGACCAGCTCATTATTTTGGACAAACCATAGATGCTTTCAGCCCGCCTTAAAAGAAACAAAATATAATACGGAAAGGCAATTCCATTTTGAGGGCAAACGTAGGCAGCTAGGTCATTTTGTTAAATTCGTGGTTCAAATATAGATCGAGATCGATTTATGAAGAAAATATTAACATAATATGTATATCATAATATATCATATGCGCGTATTTACACGCTTATGCATACGTGTACACAAATACAACTAGAAAAAATAGTTATGTATGTGATCTAATCCTGCATAATGGCATGTCTTATTCTTTTTTATTTTCATTTTACTGTTTTCTATTTTATATTTCCATTATAATTTGACCGGTCAGTGGTTGAGTGGGCATCGCGTTTGGGTCCCACCCAGGCGTTCCGTGTTCGATTCCTCGGCTGGCTAAGTCCTCCATCAAAACACAAGCAACCTCTTCCGCTTAGTGTGGTAGTAGTAGGTTTTTTTAAATGTTGTTGGGTTATTCGTAACCCGGGAATGTTTGTCTTTCTTTTTAATAAAATGTTATTATTTTTTTTTTTATGTTTACACTAGACATAACAAACATTGGTCACCATGAAACAGGCAGTCGCCTAGTATATGATGATCTAATGTATCATATGATTATGATTTTGTTTTGGATTTTGTCTTAGATTCTGTTTTATAATTTTATGTTTTGCTTTTGTTTAAATTGTTTGTATTGCTGATTTAGATGTACTTTGTTAATAAAAAAAATTTGTAAAAAGCCCAGCCCAGCAGGGCGTGAAATACAAAATTAATAAATAAATATATGTAAATGCTTTAATGTGTATTATCATGTATTTTATAAATAAAGTAAATAAATATTTATATCTATCAATATTTTGTATCATAGGTTAGTTTCCTGACGAAGGAAGGGTTAACCAGTAGAGTTTAATTAAAATTTAAAGTGGTCAAAAACAAATTTATATATTTTTATTGTAAATTATGGCGAGCCACAAAGTTAATGCTTATTTTATTACGAATATGTAGTTATTATTAGTTTGAAAAGTGAGAAAATGAATATTTGATAGTATCTATGGAGTAAGATGTTAAGTGATTCTTTTTGGCTAATTTATTTAGGACATTATTGATTAATTTATTTTTAAATATATTGAACTCGAGTTCTAATCTTAGCTCTGCCTCTAGTCGATTAAACCACACCCCTCCATTGTATGCGTAGTAGTTTTATGAAAAACTGGTACGCATCAATGGCGCGCATAAGCGACCTACTGTGCTTTTATTGCTCTCAACTCTCAACACGTACCATGGCATGGTGCGATTTCTTGGAATGATCTTTGCATATTTGAAGCAGCGTATTATTTATATATGTATTTTTTGGAGTTGGAGCTTGAAAATCTTGAAAAAGTGAGAGGTTGAATAATATGATGGTTTTTTAATTATAATTTTGTTTAATAGTCCTTGAGTAATTTCCATATTTTTTTAAATCATTAGGTGTAGCTAATCACAAAACATAATAAATAAATGAATATTCAATGATTTAAAAAAGGTCATGTTAACCATCGATCCTCTACTCTTTTCTCTCATTAAGGATATTATATTTTTATACGTATAGGAACTCCGCAATGTAGAAAAATGGTTAGACA
Organism: Limnephilus auricula; assembly: GCA_951813805.1. Taxonomy (NCBI): domain Eukaryota; kingdom Metazoa; phylum Arthropoda; class Insecta; order Trichoptera; family Limnephilidae; genus Limnephilus; species Limnephilus auricula. The sequence goes on from OX638404.1 coordinate 16,791,193, forward strand.
CGCAAACTCATTTATTTAAATAAAGCACAACATACATAATTTTAAAAATGGTACTACATTTATAAAACACTTGTTCTAAGCATATACCAGCTCTTGTATATGACGTACGTGTACTCGAAAATAATTTTTGATTGTTGTATGTAAACTCAGGATCATCTTTGATATTTTATAAATATTGTGCGAGGAAAATTGCAATGAACAGCGCACTTCTAGACAGATGAATTCTTATATGAATTCTTATATTTATTCTAGTTACTATTCACACTGTAAGTGTACTGTTGATGATGGGAATCACTCCGCAGGTATCGTTAAGGGTGATGTTAGCAGACACCGATGGAATGGGACTGTTGAACTGAACCAGAACCAGCTCGTAGGTCACCACTGTACCGGTGATCTGTAATTGTAACAAAGATTTACATTACTTAAAATATGGAAATCTGTATAAAAGTGTTAAAACATTTTTTTTACTAACCGAAAGTATGAGTCCTCTTGTAATATGGAAGAAGTTAAGTCCAGTTAGAGCAACCGTATCTGTGGTGACGTGGTCTAGAAATCTCTGAACCTATTGAAGAATGGTAGAATATTTAGTTAATCTCTAGGTATATTTTTATTAGAATAGTGATGATCAACCTTTTTAGACGGGAGGCCAATTTGTCAATTTTCAATTTGTTCGCGGATTGGGTTTATCTGGATACACTTAGAGTTACACCAGCATATCAATAGAAGGCAGGTTGGGAAGATTGCTTCCATTTAAGGAGACTAGATTGACTAGATAGAAAATTTAGAACATAAAAACTCAATCAAAAACGTAATGTTCTGGGATGTTGAGAGCGATTGACCAGCGAATAAAAGTTTAAAAATGTTTGCAACTGTACAGGGAGGTGCCAATGAGAAAGATCGATTATTCCCCGTATTAAATTAAAAATTTAATATCGATTTATTTCATTCCTAACTTGCTTTCATATATACCTACATTCAAGTAAGCAATAAAAATGCTCAAAACGCACGATGATAAATTATTAAATATAGTGTACTTCTTGTAAGTATCATTTGATCATAAGTATTTATGATTTATCAATAATGTCTAAACAAAATAAGGGTGTAAAAAAAATGTTTAATATTTTAGTTCGTAAGACTTTAAATAAATAGAAAAACTGACGTATTTTCGTCACAAAACACGTTCTCGGAATTATTTTTTAATGATTTTAATTTAACTAAAATTAGAATCACGAAACTTGTATTTACTCGATTATGTATTGATTTATTTTTTGTATAATTTTATGATTTGAAATTTGTGTTGTTGATTGAACAACTCTGCCAACGACCAACGGTTTAACCTCAGTATATTAAAAATAAAGTTAGTTTTTCAAAATTTTAAAACTGCGTGCACCAGATAAAATAACAATCTTTCAAAATCAATTTATGTATTTTTGTAAAAAATAATCTAGAATTTGATTTAAAAATGACTAATTTCCGGTATTCTCTGGTAATACCCTCTTAAGATGGAACCTTACCTCAGTGCAGTAGGACTCATATGGGACGCTGTACAAGGCTGTAAGGGGTTCTTTTGATGCGGAGTAGACCCTAGAGGCGGACAGAGACACAGCCAGGAAACGGGTTATCAGATAACTGAATGAGAACACGAAGTAGATAGATGTCACGAGACCCCTAGAACAGAGAGAACACACTCATTTTCCGTAATTTACGTTTAGCGGCCATCTCTGGAAAAAATTGACGACGGTAACTTCCAACACAAATATTAGGCACAGACAAACAAATTTGATAGACATGAAATCGGGTATCATTTCGACGAGCAAGAGACAAACCACGTGACCATATTTTTGGCACCAGAAGGGTTCCAGAATGCTTGAATAAACAGTGACATCATGTGGTTTATTCATGGTGACATTTTTTGTTAATTGCGTGAGGTGTGTAACAGATCTGCAAAAGTGTCTAACTAAATAGTGTAACAAAATATATTATGTATTTTAAAAATAAGCAAAAACTTTTGTTTACCCAATTTGGGAAACGTAGTTAAGTTTTTTACGCAGCCAGAAACTTGCACACAGTTGCAAAAATGACTAGTAATTTGTAAGCAGATTTTATTTTCGAGGGAAGAATAGCGATATCACAATGAAAGTTGCCTGTATACCGTCAGGTTCATTTATTGACAATTCACAGATAGGCTGGTCTATCAATTTGAATGTATACGATATTAGTTCATCTTCGAAACGAATAAGAATATGGTTATCCATCATTAGTACTGTAAAGTACTTTTTTTTTTTTTTTTTTTACATGAATACTGCACAAGAGTCCCAACTGCCCAACTGGGTATTTTGTGAGGAGGGGAAGGATATGGGGAAGAGGTAGGTGGGGAGACACCTGGCTATTCAGATATGGTCATTAAACACTGCTAAAGCCATTTCAAGCAACGTTTCAATTCTGAATAATGGTTTTACACCAGGGCGATACTGAGAGTACCTTCCGATCTGGAACGTGCCGAAAATATACTATATATTTGCGGGTTCAAACTTTTCTGTTGCTACAATACTTACTTTTTAATTTTTTTGTCATTGAACTTTTCAACTGTGCAATTTCCCGCTTGTATTTTTCTCATTTATTTTTTTTGTACTTACATTTCTCTTATTTATATTTTGTATCTATCAGTCAAATTATTGTAATTCCTACGTTGAAGCCGTCAATCGGCATTAATTGATAATAAATAAATAAATAAATTATTCAGTTTTTTCTTTTCGGTTACGGTAATGCCATCTTTCGGTGAAATCGACTTACGGTAGTTGCTCTTTTAAGTGGTATGTATAGTACTTTTCCATTCTGATTTCACTGTGAGCAAGTTTAAACCTCTTTCTTTAAATTATGGGAATAAATTAGATACGTAAATAACAAACCCATCTGCAAGTTTCCAGCAAGGTATTTCTGAAGTCTTTTCCTTGTGAGTTGAACTAAAATATACACAATTATATTAGATCTTAATGAAGTTATCACAGAGTTAATAAAACACTAACAGAAACTATAAGACATGTTCGTAATAAGCATTAACTTTGTGGCTCGCCATAATTTACAATAAAATATATAAATTTGTTTTAGACCACTTTAAATTTTAATTACACTCTACCGGGTTCGGAAGAACCCTTCCTTCGTTAGGAGAATATTAAAACTAACCTATGATACAAAATATTGATAGATATATACCATACATTTAGGTGCTGGAGTGGGAGGTCAAAGGGAGAGGGGGGTAATTGCGGGAATTTCAGCAATAACAGAGCGGTTTATTGGAAACATATCTAGAATGGGACTAAACGATAAATTAATTTGGTTATTCAATATATTAGCGTTATTATTTAGGGATTTTTTAATTTCTTGAAAGCACTTAAAATTAAAAAAATCCCTAAATAATAACGCTAATATATTGAATAACCAAATTAATTTATCGTTTAGTCCCATTCTAGATATGTTTCCAATAAACCGCTCTGTTATTGCTGAAATTCCCGCAATTACCCCCTCTCTCCCTTTGACCTCCCACTCCAGCACCTAAATGTATGGTATATATGTATCAATATTTTGTATCATAGGTTAGTTTTAATATTCTCCTGACGAAGGAAGGGTTCTTCCGAAACCGGTAGAGTGTAATTAAAATTTAAAGTGGTCTAAAACAAATTTATATATTTTATTGGAAACTATAAGAATTTTAAAAATCACTTCTTGATTAACTTAAATAAAGCTAGATTTTAATAAAATGAAGCTAGGTGGTTCTCACTTTAAACTATTGAAAAGTTGCTGACAGATGCTGTAGACACTGTTGGCGTAAGAAACCATGATTATTTCAGTAACCGATTTATCCACTTTGGCTACTAGCCTGGCCAAGTGCGCATACTCACATCTAGTTACTTTCCAAAATTGCTCTGGTAAATGCTGTAAAAACAATATTGTCATAAGAAGAACTTATTGATGATCTATTTGCTTTAATTATTTATTCATATTTGACCACATTAAACTGCAACAGTTAGTACGAACTGTAATAATCTATTTAACTATGTATATAAAAATGAATTCCTGTTTGCCTTGGTCACGCCATAACTTCAGAACGACTTTACCTATTGTATTCATCTTTTTTCTAAAGTTTTAAAATACTTCGTAGAAGGTTCTTACTGAAAGAAAGATTAAGAAAATTGCGCAGAAAATTGGATAATTTCAGAAAACTTAACGACTAAATTTTAACTTCGACAGTTCTCGCGTTTGATATATTTAGAGATATTAGGGACCTACTATTCATACGATTGCAATAAAAAATTGGTGAGTTGTTGTGGACATGCCTGTGAAGGTTTCTATATAGCAAAAATTCTATATTGGTGAGTTCTGAAGTTATGAAATTTGCAAAAAAAATTGTAACATAGCACACGCGAGTTATTTGAAAAAATGAGTGTATTTTATGGAGTTTAGCGGCAGGAAAAAAAGGCGGGAGGGGGTATCCGGGAGAATGGAAGGCTGAGAAGGTGGAGCAGGAATTCGGAGGGGAAAGGGTCGTGAGAAGGGGAACAGCGGGAAAGGGGAGGGGGAACGCGGGAAGGTGAAAAGATAACGCGGGAGGGGAAGGGGACGAGGGTGGGTAAGGGGTGGTGGAAGGGGAACGGGGACAAATGGGAAAGGACACGCAGGAAGAAACAATTTCTTTATTTATGTGGCATTGCAACGCATGCCGGGTATTAGCTAGTTATACCATAAATATTAATTTATCACCTTCCCCATAGAAACACTTAAGGATTCGTTGAGTTGGTCAAACCGTTGAGTTAATTCAACACTCATTAATATGATAAAAAGGTCCTTGACGGCCCAATAAAACGTCGCAATCATATTCATGATCTGAAAGTTGAAACCAAAAACATTAATAATAATTGATTTATGCAAACAGCAGAAATATTAAATCTTAGAACCTAAATTTAAAAGACCCTCATGTAAACAGTGGCGGATACATATGGGTGTATCCCTTGCGGGGCCGCCAGCCCACACGCTATTCGTTCGTTTCATTCGTCAGTCGACTTTGAGTCGAGTTATCGAGTAGTTGTACTTTCTTATGTAGCACGCGCGCATCGTGTGTTATACGTTTATGTCTGGCACATAGATAATAACCTACGAGTCGCGGCCATTCTAGTGATCTCGATTATTGTGTCTGGCATTTGTTCGAGAAAAGTCACGAATACTCTACTGATTGTATTTGTTCACACTCCATAAAAGTCTGGAAGCGAACATTCTGGCACCGAATGTTCTCGAAACAACTGAGCTTCATGTATAGGGGAAGCAGAGTCGCTGCCAGGCAGTCAGTTTTTTTGTGCCCCTCCCCTTGAGTTTTTCTGTATCCGCCACTGTATGTAAAGAAAACGTTCTTACTTGTAATATGACCCCTTTCCATACCGCATAATCCGTGTAAGAAAAGATTTGTGCATATGCGTTCTTGTTAAACTTCTCATACATTGGAAGGTTCCTGTCACACATATATATACTCATAACAACAGAGACAATACTCAAGAGATGTTCAACTGAAAAATTGCAAGATACAACATATAATATTCCTATAGATTAAAATGTGGTTCAACATGAAATCAGAGAAGTTGCTTGCTTGAATCGTATCTCCTGAAGTATGTTTAGAAAGTGTTCTTCGTCAACAAAAGAATACTATTTTTTCTTATTTTTATATATTTATGTCACCAGACTTTATGTGCGCGTTAAAATTTCCCCACAGGAAAAACTAAACCTTTTCACACACTTTTCCGCAAATGATCATCTAGTAAATCCACACTATGCAAGTGTATTATATAAGTATAATTATTACAAAACAATACAAGAACAACATGTTAACCTACCAGACTATTAAATGGGAAAATAATTCACCGACTATAGATATTTTCATATCAGAGGGCTCGGCTCGGTGGAACTCCTAATTGGACCGATAAATTCCACTGATCCCTCAATATTAGACGTGGGCAAAATTGAATGAATGATTTGAATGAATCAATTCAATCTTGTAACACACTCGATCTGATTCTCATTTTCAGAAGGAATTAAATCTTCATTCCTTACAGATTTTTTAAACGGCACCATATTTTTATTTCTATCTATTTTACAATAAAAAAATATTTTATGTTAACGATTTACATATTTTAATGCTTCGTAGAAATTTTATTTAATATTATTCTGTATGTTTACTGCGCGGATAAGTTACCTATAAGCGCGCGCCGCGAAGATACCGGAGGTAATGTGCTATATGCATTGTACTACCTCTATCACGTATAGTATATCCCGCGCCGAAAACTCAGAGAGTCCCCACACCTCCAGCCCAGGCGACAAAACGTTGCGAGTCGAACGAAGTAGTTCCGAGTTCCGAGCAACGCACCTCTCTTTTACAGTCCCATATGTCCCACTCATTCATTGAATTAATAAATGTATTCCTTATTCAGTTGTGTCGTCATTGTCCTACAAGTCTATCCGGACCGAAGCGGTCAAACCCAATCTCTGTGTCACTTGTGTTCCACTAATTCAACGAATGAGCGAATTAGTATGATCGCCTCTTTTTAAATCCCGCTCCCATGATCGAGTATGTACTGCCTCTGTTGAAGTGAGTCGTTAGGTTCGCGGAACGCAAGTAAATTAGGTCACAGCAAGTCAAAAGACACTTGCTAGTCGGAAGTTCCTAATCCAATCCTTAACGACCGCTGCGAATCGGTTCGTCGTTAGTCCCCGCGCAGCGGAACCGTCAATTTAGTTCCCAGTCACAAGTCCCAGGCAAGACACAAGACACTGCTCAAAAGATACAATTCATTCTCAATGCCTGCCGCAAATCCGTTTGGGAGTGCAGTGCGATTTCCCCGTGGGCCGAGCCGTCAATTTAGTTACATCGTAGGTCGAAAACTTCCGATTTCGAGCCCTGCGTAAATTGGGTAGAATGCGTTTTATATTCGATCACACGAAAAAATAAATATAATAAAATTAGTAAAACTGTTTAATTTGATGATTTATTTGATTTATTATATTCTGGATATAACTACTTAGAATCAGATCAAAAGGCCGAGGGAATCAGACTGAATCGATTCACTGCTGTGAATAAATCTGCCCATGTCTACTCAATATAGATATTTAAAAAAAATTTCGTAATCCTACAAGTATTTAAAATGACTGATTTTACAAAATTTCTAGGTAAATTAATTTGTTCTATAGCTGAATTTGGTGATGGCAATTAAATTTTGTTAACGTAGTTCTAATTAATCGTTCTAAGCTATCCTAAATCTGTATTGGACCATTTAATTATGCCAAAAGAGTACGTTAATAGAGGTATTGCCCAACTATTTATTTATCCTAAGCATTTATAAACCTCATTCCCTTTCATACTTTTAATTTTGAAATTTTAAATATACCCTCGTCTCGATCTACAATTTTGCCTTTCTCTATATGGATCGTTCTACACTTATATAAACCAAAAGTCATTTTAATATCATCTGAAATTTTTTTTAACTATCTTAATCATTTTCTCTAAATTTGATTCAGAATTCGAAAATAATTTTATATCATCCATATATAATGAATGCGAAATTGTACTACTCTTTCTTGTATTATTACCCTTAATTTTTATTCCAAACTTGCTTTTAATTAACATTTTAGAAAGAGGATTTAATGCTAAGCAAAACCAAAGAGGACAATGAGTCTCCTTGAAAAATCTCTCTTTTTATCGAAATGCTTGGTACTACTATTTTCTAGGAAATAAAAATAATAAAAGCATTTTCTCATGTATAATTATTATTACGAACGACAGCTGTTCGCCTTCTGAAAATGTTATCGAACTGCAGTTTGACCTGCAAAAAACTGTTTGATAATGCCTTCAGAAAGCTGTCAGGCGCAATAATAATTACACAGCAGAACAAATTTAAAAATAAATTATCCTTTTTAATATATAAAACAAAGTCGGGTTAGTTACACCATTTATAACTCAAGAACGACTGAACCGATTTTTATGATCTTTGATTTGTTGGATTTGTCTCCGTCCCGATTAACAGAATAACTATTAAAACCACGGGAAAAATAATTATGAAGAATTTTTTTTTTTATATATTTTGTATGGAACGGCTTTTCAAATAATGTGCGTTGGTCGACATAATAATTTGAATCAATTCAAACTGTCAACAGCTCAATTTCATTTTTGAACTTAGAGTAGGTACCTATTTATTTTAACTTAATAAAAACTTAATTGTTTCAGCTAACATATTAAACACAACATTTATTAATTTTGAGGCGATACGAAGTTTGCCGGGTCAGCTAGTATAATATAAATAGAATAATACTATTATTGAATACATAACAATAGAAAAAAAAATTATGCAATTCTACAAATTAAACTAGATAATAATAAATAAAATAAGACTAATTAATATATTTAAGAAAAAAAATCTAAAAGAGGCATACCCAATGCGAAGAACAATATAAGGAAGCTGTAGATCCCGAATTTAACGTAGAGAGAACGATTTTTGCTCTGCTGACGAGTTCTCTGGACTTCTCCTTTGGCGATGGCAATGCTCAGGTTCTGCCAGTGTGGAGCAAGGCGGAGAAATGCGATGTGGGTTAGAAAAGCACTGAAGTAGAATACTACACTCCCTGTTGAAACATCGCCATAATTACCGTGTATTATAAATATTTAGTAGCTATATTATTTATTCTAAGACTAACGCCGTTCTTCCATGGAGCTACCTTCAAGCGACGCGATCGCCGCTCGTCTGTGTTTTCCATATTTTAGTGTTTGAAAACGCCGCTAGGTGCTACACTAGCAAATTTGTTTGACAGATAGCGGTAGCGTCGCTTGTGAATAGCTACGTGGAAGAACGGCGTTAGGCGCTCCGCTGACGAGCCAACTGAAACCAAACTAAAACTGGCTGGTTTCTATGTCTTGATTGGTCAAAAAGCTTGTTTAACCATAGACGAACAGCAATCAGCTGACAGATGGCAACTAGCAACGGCCGGCCACGGCAATCAGCAGTGCAAGTCGCGAGTCACTGATTACGTTACCATTGACAACGGGTTTTTGAGTGATTGTGTAGTGTGCGGGCCATCACATTGTCATACAAAGACAGTTGGCAGTTGAGAGTTTTCAGTTGCCTCAGTGGGCGGATCGCCTTACTAAAACCATACTTATTATGATTCCATTTACTTCGTTTGAATTTGGTTATAAAATGTAAAGTTTATTTTCGACCTTTAATTCCATTAAATAATGAAATTATCGATAAGATGATACCTACCGAATTTTGCAAAACTGTCATCGGTCTGCAAGAAATTGCAAAATGCAGTTAAGGACATTAGTCCAAGGAGAGTCAAAAGCAAAAAACTGTAGACTATGCGCCACGAACGCCACTTGAACCTGAAATTAATATATTTAAAGACTCACGAGGCTGAGAAGTCAAACCCTGGCTTTGAACGAGCTTAGACAGAAAGCTAATATGAAAGCTTTAAATAAATAATTAAGCTACCCAAAAATACCACAGTAGATATCAAGTGACGACAAAAGAAACTGAATGAGGTACAATTTAACCTAGAGAAAGGAAGCATGACTGCAGTAGATACCTTAAATCTGTTGGATCCTTTCCCAAAATGCCAGTCATCGGCATAAGACCGAAAAATTGCATGCAGGTTATCAGAGGCCCGATGGCTCTATAGAAGGTATCTTCTTTGTAATCCCCATCAGCTATAGCTCCGTAGGCTGGTCCTTGATTTGGAAGAACCATTTCTGAAAGAGTGTCACGTAATCTATATATAAAAATCTCATGTCACGTGTTTATGGTCGCACTCCTCCGAAACGGCTGGACCGATTTATATCAAATTTTTTGTATAGGTAGGTGTGATAATAGATAGTAAAGTATATTTCATACCGCGAGCTCTGGCTTTATGAAATTTGCATAAAAATTTTGAAATTGGTCAAAGAGTTTAGCGGCAAGGAAAGAAGTCGTAAGGGGGAAGGGAATCCGGGAGGGGCGGAGAGGAATTAAGGAGGGGGACAAGGGAGTGGGGAAGGCGGAAAAGGTTGAAGGAAAATTGGAACGCGGGAGGGGAAGAGGAGGCGGAAGGGGAACAGGACGAATGGGAAAGGACGCGCAGGGAGAAACATTTTTTTTTTTAAGTGGCCGGGTATCAGCTAGTACTATATATTAGTTTGATTTTTCCCATGCATCAATGATAAAACATTGCGATTAATATATTTTTGTCCACAAATTATTGTCTTAGTTCGTCAGTTAATTATTTTACAAGCATAATTTTAGGAAAATTTCGCTCATTCAACTAATGGTTTAGGTGTCAATAAGGACATAATTGTAATTTTTTCATCCGGTCTCTTTGGTTGCTCATTGAAAAAAAGGATACTCAGTAGTAATTATGATTATTATTATTTACAATTAGAAATGAGTAGTAGATTTATTTCAGTTTTTATTTACCTTCCAATATCAAGTAGTCCTTCGTCATTATTGCTTTATCCCTAAAAATATATCATCTTTTTAATTTGGATAAATAATAATGTAATATATCATTCAAGAAGAAGATAACAATAATGATCTAAATTAAAATATGAAAATGAACAAGACACAGAAAAATAATAAAAGATAACGGTCGCAACTGGGACTCGAACCCAGATCTCTCGTCTTACCGGGACGTGCGCTAATTTGTATTGCTCTACTAATTCAGCCATTGCCACCTACTATAAAACCGCCGTATTTGTCAAAGTCATATGTCGAATTTCAGAGTTAACAAATATTATCTTCGACTATTGTTTTTTCAATATTATCGGCAGCTACCTTTTTCACTGGAAACAATTGTTTAAGGGAACGTATTTGTTACCTAGATAGTGTCAAGGATAAATAAATCTGATTTTATTTATATGGAACACCTATTGACTTTTTATAAAAGTCTAAGTGAATAATCAATTTTTAATAAGAAAAACTCTCTTTTTTAACTTTTTAAGGTTATTCCCATCAATGAATTATATCATTGAAGAAGAAGATAACACTAATAATCTAAATTAAAATATGAAAATGAACAAGATCTCTCGTCCCGGTAAGACGAGAGATTCGAGTCCCACTTAATAAGTAAAAGAGAGTTTTTCTTATAAAAAATAGAAAAAATAATGTGTTTATTGGGTAAAATCACTTTATTGGTTATAAAATACCGGTTTCGGATCAGCCTGAACCTCCCCAAGACCTAGATAAATACATAATATATTTTAAGATATTTTAATGACTTATTCCTTCAATACCTATGGATGGATATATTTTAAAAATATGTCAAAAAGGCAAATACATATTTATTGAACACCTACTACTAGAGTTTGCTCTAACGTTTTAAAAATAATTATAATTACCCCTTTAACTGATGCTTTTGTATTGCGTGTGGTAATTGCAATGTGGAGATTCTGTTCTCAGATTTAACAAACATTTTGAAATCAGTAGTTGTGCTGCCATCCATTTTGCAAGATCTTGCTTTTGAGTTATTCTTCTTCATGTGCCTTATCAGGTCCCCCGACGTTGGCGATCACTCTGGTGAAAATGTCCCTATCTTGCGCTGCCCGGAATAGCTCCTCCAGTTAGTTATAAAAACCGTAATAATATTCGCCAACGAACTTAGGAATCCAGAACACTAATGACGAGAATATTCCATTAGGTGTGTCAAGTTTGCTTAGTGTCATAACAAACCGCTTTTAAAGATAACAGACTGTAGGTTAATCATGGTAGTCGGTTGATAAAATCTGTCACTAGAAAAGGGTAAATGCCATTGGAAGAATGCAAGACTTGAGTACCACCGCATTCATTTTTAGCTGTCATTAGTGTCTAGATGGTGAATGTAGTTCAGTTTAAAGTATCGTAGATTGTGATCATCCTATTTGCTTTTATGTTGAAAAATCAATGAGTAACTTGCATTTGCATGTTGTCCGATTGAAAACGTATTTTGAGGAGTTTATTTATCAACAATGTTTAGCTTTTTGGAGTTTATCAGGGGTTTTACGATGATGATCCCGCTAGCATCGCATAGGAGCTCAACTTGCATCAGGTTTGACGTTAGATAGTATTTAAATAATAAGCTGATAAGGGGAAAGAAAAGAAAATTCCTGAATGATATACTGCTAAAAATGGAATAGGACTTTGCTGATAATAATACTAGAGAAGCATATAGGGGAGTAAACTTCTTCAAGAAGGGCTTCAAACCGAATACAACACTATGCAAAGACATTGATGGTTCAATTATATCCGATAAAGAACGGCTTAAAACAGTGTGGAAAACCTACTTCTGTAAATTTCTCAACCCTAATAGCCACCTGAGAAGCCATCCTACCAACATCCCCACTGAATCAAGTAATGAAGAACAAGCGAATTCACCAACAATGCCAAAAATAAATGTTGCACTAAAGAGACTTAAAAACAACAAATCACCTGGGAAAGACAACCTGCCTGCAGAGCTGTTCAAATATGGAAATGAGCACCTGAAAAATCTGCTACTTAATCTAACTACCAAAATACACAAGGACACTGGAAAAAATCCCAAAGGAATGGCAAATAAGTATAATATGCCCAATTCACAATAAAGGTGACAAATTAAAATGCGAAACTCATAGAGGTACATCACTTCTGTGCAAAGCACATAAAATATACACCATAATACTGAAATAAAGAATTGAGACGTACGCAGAAAACCTACTAGGAGTGTATCAGGCAGGCTTCCGCACCGGTAGATCTACAATAGACCAACTGTTCACCGTCAGACAGATCTTGACAAAGTGCTGGGAGTTTGATATAGATATACACCAACTATTCATAGATTTCAAGCAAGCATATGATAGCATAGATCGTGAGTGTCTATATGACATACTCATACAATTCCAGATTCTGCCTAAACTGGTTAGGCTCATCAAAGCCACAATGTCAGACTCAAGATGTCAGATCAAAATCGACGGAGAATTGTCGGAAGAATTCACAGTATCGCAGGGATTAAAACAGGGAGACGGCCTGGCTCCCACTCTCTTTAACATTGTAATAAGATACATACTAGAACATGTAATAAGAAAAACGCTAATAGACACTGGTTTCAATATTTATTTCAAGAGTAGTCAAATTGTCGGATATGCGGATGATATTAACATTGTCGGAAGATCAATTTCAGCTATTAAGGAGGTCTTCGACCCTTTAGAAATAGCGGCGCGGGAAGTAGGACTGCGGATTAATGTTGACAAAACGAAAATGATGATACAGAGCAGAAACCCTTCCGATAGAAGAAGAGGTAGTGCCCAATTTAAAGGCAACTACTCATACAAAATGGTCTACCAATTCACCTACCTGGGCTCCAGTTTGACAGAGAACAATGAGGATCCAGCAGAAATCAGAAGGAGAATCACAGCAGCCAACAAAACATACTTCTCTTTGCTGCCGGTGTTTAAGTCACGTAGCGTCCACAGGAAAACGAAAGTAACCGTATATAAGACCATTGTCAGAACTGTATTGGCACATGGAGGTGAGGCGCTGACAGCAAAGATGGCTGAAATGCTGGATACTTTTGAAAGAAAAGTGTTAAGAAGAATATGTGGACCCGTGAAAGAGGGGGAACAGTGGCGCATCCGGCACAACAAAAAACTGTATGATATATATCAGGCCCCCAATATCTCAACCTATATGAGACTCCTCAGGTTGAGATGGGCTGGACATGTACAGAGAATGCCGGACACACGCGTCCCAAAAAGAATTATGGCTGGATACCCACGTGGAAAGAGAAAAGTGGGAAGACCCAGACTGAGATGGGAAGACGAAGTAAGAGGGGATGCAGCACAGCTTCTCCAGATAACAAACTGGAAGTCGGCCGCTGAGGACAAGAGGAGTTGGAGGCTCGATTTGGGCTGTAGCGCCATCGAAGAAGAAGAAGAGTATTTAAATAGGTTACAATTGTTTAATACCCGAATGGCGGTTATATATGATGTTTGGATAAAACCTTACCTTTTGATTGTTGTTGATTTCTGAAAAAATCCCATCACATGGATCAGTAAATTTTGCTTCCCTCAACTGTTGCACATCGTAATGTGTAATCGTTCCGTGCTCGGATAAAAACAATAATTTTAAACAAACATTTTTAAACAGTGATAGGGATGTACTAGAAATTTGAAATAAATCCTTACTCAATTCAAAAAGAAAACATCATTTAATGGGCTATAAAGATGCCCTTCAGATAGAGCCTACGCAAACAAAGCATCTACATAACAGTGTAGGTGAAAGTGAATAATAATTTAGGTATCTTTCACACTGTTAGTGTACTGTTGATGATGGGATTCACTCCGCAGGTATTGTTAAGGGTGATGTTAGCAGACATTGATCGAGTGGGACTGTTGAACTGCACCAGCACCAGCTCGTATGTCACCACTGTACCGGTAATCTGGAATAATAAGGAAGACTTCAAAATATGTATAATGACGTAACTTGAAACTTATCATAGTTTTTGTTTATATTTTTTTCATGTCTCCGTAAAACGGTTATACATCATATTGGTGTATAACCGTTTAACGAATTAGAGGTACATGTAAGTATAAAAAGGTATCGGAGCATTTTTACTATTTTGTGAAGTACGTCAAAAGATAGTTTTTGAATTTGTGTAAATGCAGAATCGTTAAGCGGTTGAGTCGCGCTGGTAATAGGGAAGTTGAGTGAAAAATATTTTGACTTATAAAAATATGTTCATGTAGATGACATGCAAATTTAAATACCAGTATATTTTTTTTAAAGTCAGTTTTCATAATTCAATTAATTTTACAAGTTTGAATTTTTTTTTTATCAATGTTCACATGCAAACTTAAATACCAGTATTTTTTTAAAGTCTGTTTTCATAATTAAATTATTTCTACAAGTTTGAATTTTATTAAGCCCGCTAAGAGTATAATACCGTGCGGGAGAGTTCGTGACGTCATCTGGTCCCTTGTTTGTGTGAAAAATAAGGGAAAATATTTACAAAACCGGGTCACGCTTAATATGGACGAAAAAAATAAATTTTAAAAGTTTTAGTAGTTAGATATTAACTAGTACTAATCAATTCAGTTACCGGAATTTCGAAAAAAGTGCATTTTAATGGTTATTTTTTAAATTTAAAAACACGAAATATCATTTTTTATCGACCGCTATGTTAGGAACTGTTTGTTGCAAGTTTTTTTTCGTCCATATTAAGTGTTACCCGGTTTTGTAAATATTTTACCTTATATTTCACACAATCAAGGGACCAGATGACGCCACGAACTCTCCCGCATTTTATTATACTCTTAGCGGGCTTAATAAAATTCAAACTGGTAGAATTATTTTAATTATGAAAACGGAATTTAAAAAAAATACTGGTATTTAAGTTTGCATGTGAACATTGATAAAAAAAATAAAAAAAGACTCAACTTCCTTATTGGCGCGTTCCGATAGGCAGAAGTTTTCGGAGCACAAAAAAAGTGCATGGTATATCCCACGAGTATACTTATTGGGGGCATATAAGTTAACCTCTTTTAACATGGGTGGATTGAGTATAGTTCCTGAGATTCACTTAAAAAATGTAAATACGTAAACATATTTTTGGCTGGGCTTTTGAGGTTAAGAAGATAAGATAATAAAATTTGTAAAGTAAATACCTGTTAAGAACAAGAATGGATGGTATGTTGTGTAATTTGAGATTAACAGTCTTGTGTGTTTTTACTAACCGTAAGTATAAGTCCTCTTGTAATGTAGAAGAAGTTAAGGCCAGTTAAAGCTACGGTATCTGTTGTGACGTGGTCTAAAAATCGCCGGACCTATCGATAAAACAAATAAATATTAACTCAAATATAATATTATAAACATTACACAATAAAGCTACGGCCATTATCAGAAAGATGACCAAAACATAGCTTAAAAACTGCACTTTTATACCGTAGGTGGTTTGCCATATTTTGCATTCTAAATTTTGTACTTTTCTTTAAAATATTAAAGACTTATACTATCTACACACCATGCTGCGAACCGAGGAAATGAGATGGTGATATTGAATTTGTTGTGTTAATAAAAGAGACAGAAGACAACGTGAAACAGAATGTTACGGGTTCGCACGAGGAAAAGGGAGACAGAGACAATAGTCAGCTGCTAACAGCCGGCTGTTCGCAGCACCGTGTGTAGAGCCCATTATGCATATTAGGGAACGTACCCATACTACGTGACCTGTTCAGGGGGGGATCTTCAAAATACCACAATATAAAAGTGTTATTAAAAATAACAGGACTTTTGTTTCTATAAATTAAGTTCTGGTTACTATATATTTTGACATAAGATTTATCTTGATAATATTTTTTCCACTTGTAATTAATTATAGGTATGCATCTAAGAGTATGGATATTAGAGAGACGGCATGTGAAGTGTGCCCGCGCGCTCCAAGTGTGCCTTTTCGAGAATTTTACCCAAACGGCTTACATTGGCTGCTGGTTTTTGGCCTCTTAATACGTTCCGACATTTTTAAGACAGCAGCCAGTTTACATGGTGACAGGCAATGTCAGCCGTGTGGGTAGAATTCTCGAAAAGGCACACTTGGAGCGCGGGGGCACACTTTACATGCCGTCTCTCTAATATCCATACTCTTAGGTATGCATGCACTCTTGCCGTCATGCAGCAAGCACCGTAGACAAATATAAGCGAAATAAATTGGTATTAACTTTTGTTAGCAAGAATGATTCAAAACCATATTTATGAATTACTACGTGAAAAGTCTAGAAGAGGAGGGGGGGGGGTGACTTGGAATATACTACTCGTGGTCACCTAGGGGGGAGGGGGTGTTAAGAAATTCCAAAAAAGTGGGTCATGTAGTATGGGTACGTTCCCTTACTTACCTCAGTGCAGTAGGTTTCGGACGGGACGCTGTACAAGGGTTTCAGGGGTCCTCTTGAAGCGGTGTAGACCCTAGAGGCCGAAAGGGCCACAGCCAGGAACCGGATTATCAGGAAGCTGAAGGAGAACACGAAGTAAACAGCCGAAGCGAGACCACTACAAAAAAACAGAAAAATACGTAGAAACAAATAATTGTCGCTAACCCCAAATAATTTACTTCAAAATTAAAGTCAGATCCTAACATACTGTGTACAACAGTATTTTCTTATGTTTATCAGCACAAAGCGGAAGGGAATTTAATTAATTTATTATTTATTGTTTCTTCAATCTTCGCAAAATTACTTTTTGGCATCATTTTAATTAAATGAAACAAATTACTTTGTGTAAACCACTATAATCACTCGTTATAATATCTACATGTGAATGTAGTGGTTTACACAAAGTATTTGTTTCATTGAATTATTTATTGATTTAATTATGTAATTCCATTCAGTTTCTTAACAGGCAGTTAGAACGTAGTTTTGGATTTAAGGCCAAAATACCCAACCAAACTGAAAAATTATTTTTGCAATAAAAAAGTATGTCAAAGGTTTATCTTGAAGAGGAGCTACTTTATGTATATTTGCTTTAAATTATAAAATATTAAAAATAATTCAGTATATGTAAATTTATTTATTAAGTTATTAGGTTATTTACGTATTCAATCTAGAATTTTTAGTATTAAAGATCAACACAAAGTCAAAGTTTTATTGATTCAGTATTTTGTTGAAATCAAAAACAATATTGTAAAAATAACTCACCCATCCGCAAGCTTCCAGCAAGGTAGTTTAGCAGTCTTTTCCAATTGAGTTGTACTAAAAACCAAAGGTTTTTTGTTCGTTTTTCGAGAAGGTTGTATAAATACATCAATAAAAACAAGATGAAATCTCACTTTAAATCAAAGTTAATATAATATTATAATGTAGGTACTGGGTATCTATCATTACTATCAAGCCGCACAGTGTACCGTCCCATACAAGCTAGACGGAAATAAATTCTTACTTACTTTTTACTTACTTTTTTGGTAAAAAGATAAATTTTTTTTTTTTACATTGGTACGGCGTGGGCGGCCTGCATTATTATGTATTTTCCGCTGATACGATACGCGCAATCAAAACCAACGTCGCCACAACGCACTCGGCTGACTCACAGCAAATTTATCGAGTAAGTTTGTATCTAACACTAAGGATTTTTAAGGTACGTCTTTTAGTATTGGAAAAAAAATGAAATTTCGAAAAAAGTTGTTAATCTTTTTTACTCCTACTATTATGTAGAATCACCACCCGAAGTTAATGCACTTTACCCCCGAACATCCTGTATTATATTTAAATTAAAATGATTACCATTTTTTTCAAATCAGGGTTAAATGTACCTCGAAGGTGGGCGACAAGTACTTGATTGACGTTTTAGAGTTTTTTCCGTCTGGCTTGATGCTCCGAAATGATACACTGTGCGCCGTTAAAATTAGTAAGTAAGGTTGTTCTCACTTTACTGTATTGAAGAGTTGCAAGCAGATACTATAGAGATTGTTAACAAAGGATATCATGATTATTTCATTGATTGATTTATCCACTTTGGTCACAAGCCTGGCCAAGTACGCATATTCACATCTAGTTACCTTCCAAAATTGCTTTGATAGATGCTGTAAAACAAAAACAAAAAACAATATCTTCAAACCAAATCGATAAAATATATTTTGTTCGTAATAAATTCTCACTATTCTAAGACATCGTTTGGCCTTTACCTGTGTAGGAATCACTTGCACCACATTGCCGAATGTGCTAGAACATACCTATGTGCGCGTATTTGTCCACCTAGCACCGTTCGACGATTGCCAGTAAAACTCGGTCGTTCTAGAAAGGTCGCGAACGCGCCTATATGCCCCGTTGTTACGGGAAGAAACGGAACACTCAAGTTGTGTAGCGAACGCTCGGCAATTTACATGCCGACCTAGAACAGTCTCGACGCCGCCCGTCTATATAAACCCGCCTATATAAAACCGGTGCCAGGCGGACAAAAGATCAGTTGAGTTCAGTATTCTATAACCTAGTGACACATATAAATACCTGCAGTGCGAGTCGTGAGAATTTTTACTCGTTGTTATTATTTGTAAAATCCTAAACAAAAATAAACTTTGTGACGTAATTAATCTCGAGTATTATTTTAGCGAACACGTAAGGTATCCAGACACTCGATACTTGAATGGTGCGGAAGGATGGATGATATGGACAGTCAGGATAATTTGGAACTAGAGTACAGAACTTCAGCGTTTACAATCTGTTGCGAAATATAATTTAAGATGAATACGAGGGTAGTTTGAAAAGTTTTGGAAAGTTAGAAGTAAAATTTTATTTTTCATTTGTAAGCTACACTTGTTCCAGATGACAAACTTATTCGATGAAAATATCATACCTTATATGATTTATTATTTTATGAAAAAAGAGGAGACCGAGTAGAATAAATTCACGGTAATAAGATGGAAGAGGAACCATTCTAAGCCCAGTTCATGCAATTTTGTCAAGTAATCTTCAGATGGTTCCGCTTGTTTCCCCTTTTGATTGAATTATTGGTAAACTGGTATTTGGAATATTTTTTGTATTCGTTGATCAATGTTTTTGCCACATGCTCAATTCAACGATAATAGTCTTCTGTTTCTGTTTAAATATCGACCTTCAGAACGTTATTGTTATTATATATATACTTTCAAGCGAGTTTTTAGTTCATTTTTGGCAAATCTAGTACGTATCACATTGGCATTTTTCCTTATTCTATGTAGTTAGATTTTTCTAAAGCATTTTTTGTACATATCATTTATTTTTGTTTTTGAAAACCTTGTAAATATGCACTCAGCTTCGATCGGTTGTAAGTTAAAATTTTCCTTTGTGATGGACGCATTTAGATCATACACATTTAAACTTAAGAAATAAATAAAAAAACATAGTTTTATTAAGTATGGCAGTAAGTACCTTATTGAAGTTTACCAATGTTTTCAAACTACCCGCATATCACCCAATTCCCACCAAGTTGCTTAAAATATGTAGATATAGTTCTTCGATAAAGTTTAACAAATAATAATAATGTATCACCTTTCCAAGATTGACTTTTAAGGATTCGTTGAGTTGTTCAAACCGCTGAGCTAATCCAATGCTTATCAATATGATGAAAAGATCTTTAAGGCTCCAGTGAAAGGTCGCAACTAAATACATGACCTGAAAGTTAAAATCCAAATTCTGATATTTGAGTTAAGTGCTAAGTTTATGAAATGGTTAAAGAGAAACGGTAAGATAAATTTATAAAAAATAGAAAATAAACTCACTTGTAATATGATGCCTTTCCATATGGCATAATCGGTGTAAGAAAAGACTTGTGCAAATGAACTCCTGTAGAATTTGTAATCGAGTGGGATGTCCGGGTCACACATATAAACCATGGAGACACTTGCGGCAATACGCATGATGTGTTCAACTGTAAAATACTATTCATTTTATAATACGGAAATGTGTAAATATAAAAATTGGACGATATAATTAATTTTGAGGGATAGCTCGTTTGGACCTTCTCAATTGAGGTAGTGCATGGCGGATTAAGAAAAATATATTATACAGGGTGTCCGGGGGTAAAGTGCCTTAACTTCAGGCATTGATTCTACATGATGGTAGGAGAAAAAAAGATTAAGAACGTTTTTCGAAATTCCAACTTTTTTTTTCCCATACAAAAAGACCTACCTATTAAAGATCCTTAGTACAAACTTGCCCGATAAATTTGCTGTGAGTCAGCCGGGCGCGTTGTGGCGATGTTGATTTTGATTGGCGCGTATTGTAACAGCGGAAAATACCTAATAGGGCAGGCCACACATGCCGCACTAATTTTATCTTTTTACCAAAGAAATACCCCTAAAAGTTAGAATTTCGAAAAAATGAGTCTAGTTTTTTAACTGTTAATTCATGGTGGAATTCCATTGTATTAGATATGAAATTAAACAAATTTTTTTTCACTTTGTTCCACTTGTTTATTTACACCAGGACCGGTTTCGTCCTACGGATTACGGTAAAAAATACTTATGTTCAAAAATAATAAAAAAGGCTACAACGAATAGTAAGTTTTCAAGCGAAGCTCGTACAATAAAATCAATTAAAAATAAAATTAAAGATAATAACTTAATTATTTCAAAAGCTGATAAGGGGAATAGCACAGTAATTCTACCAAAAAATATTTATATTGAAAAAGTCCAAAATATGTTGGACTCTAGTGGTGTAATTTTATTAAAAAAGGATCCCACCTCAAAATTTACCGCAGAAATAAATTTGATTCTTAGTACATGCCAAACACTTGTTAAAGATAAATTCCAAAAATCCAACCTCACTGTCATGAACCCCCAATGTCCACGGCTGTATGGACAACCGAAAGTTCATAAATTAGACATACCAGTGAGATCAGTCGTAGCATATAACTCAGCAGCAGCCTACAAGTTAGCAAAATACGCCAATAGAATCATTAAAAACACTTTAAATTTCAAACCAAAGTATGGAATAAAAAATTCTTTGCAATTAATAGATCTCATCAAGGATATACATATACCAAAAAACGCCTCTCTGGTGTCATTTGATGTTGTTAGTCTATTTACAAGCGTACCTACAGATGAATTAAAAATAATATTCAATAACTACATGGAGAAATCTAATATAAATATAATAAAAAAGAGAGAAATTAATCAAGTAATAAATGCATGCATAGAACAAAACTTTTCTAGATTTGATAATAAATTCTATTTACAATCGAAAGGGTTGGCAATGGGTAGCCCTATTTCTCCAATAGTAGCAGAGTTCATGATGGACCACTTAGAAGAGACCATTGAAAAGTTAAAATCCTTTAAAAATGTTATTTTCTATCGGAGATACGTGGATGACATTTTAATCGTATGGACCGGTACGCAGAGGCAACTAGATATCTTCCTCAAAGAAATAAATCAAATCAATAAGTCAATTCAATTCACGATGGAGACAGGGGGAGATAAAATCAACTTTTTAGATATAGGAATTAAAATCTTTAATAACAAATTAGAATTTTCAATATACAGGAAACCGACATATAGCGATAATATCATTCATAGCTCCTCAAGACACCACATCTCACACAAATTGTCGGTATTCCATTCTCTAATCCATAGACTACTACATGTACCACTAAATGATATAAATTACAATAATTAATTAAATATTATCAAAACAATTGCAAAAAATAATGGTTACGATAGCAGAATAATTGATACTTTAATAAATAAGAAGAATAAAAAACTCACTTTAGCTTCAGTTACATTATGGCCTTACGCCAGACGAGGAGATCGAAACAAAACAATGGACTAAAATACCGTACCTTGGCAAAATTTCAAATAAAATTGCAAAATTAATAGACAATGACAAAAAATGTAAGACAACTTTTTATAACGTAAATTCTTTGGGTAAAATATTCATAAATAATAAAGATAAAAGAGATAATCTGGAAAACGCTGGAGTCTACCAGGTGACCTGCGCGAACTGCCCTGCATATTACGTAGGACAAACAGGGAGAGCAGTATCAACCCGTATAAAAGAACATTTCGCCAGTTGGGTTAATCAAAAAGGGGAATTATCGAATGTCGCCATGCATTTATTAGAAAACCGACATACTTTTGATAAAGATAGAGATGTCAAAATCCTTCATGTTTGTAACAAAGGAGCAAAATTAGATAGATTAGAGTCACTAGAAATTAATCGCCTAACAAAGAAAATTGATCTTAAATATGTTATGAATAAACAGTTGGAACATAATGCTCAATCACCATTAATATATCCATTATAATTCACTTAGAATAATTTTAATTCAGAGAGCAGTGGTGTAATTTAAGTATGTAATTAAAAATGTATAAACCCAAATATATGTAAAACCCTAATAACAATAATTACCATAGGGCTATCAATATTTGTTAATTAAGCCCTAAGCAATAAGGAGGGAATATCCCAACATTACCAAAATAAAATATCAGTGATCACAGACCTTTTCAATTATATAAATTCATATAGATTCATGTCAATTAAAAATAACCTTTTACTATGTATCATCATTCATAATTTTAATAATAAACTTTATAATTATCTATATGTATCTTAACTTAACAAAATAACTGATAATACCTTAAATTAACAAAATAGAAACATTCATCATATAGAGACAATGTTGTGCGCCCCTGCCTAAGTTTGTATAAATTCCGTAGCATAAGAATTTCAACTACCAGTCTGAAAATGTCCGTAGTAGGACGAAACCGGTCCTGGTGTAAATAAACAAGTGGAACAAAGTGAAAAAAAAAATTTGTTTAATTTCATATCTAATTTCGAAAAAAGTTATTGATCGTTTTTATTTACACTATCATGTAGAATCACCTCCCGAAGTTAAGGGTCGGCATAAGCTGGGAGTCAGAATGTAACGCGCGTGCAGACGACGCAGGAAATGTATGGACTTGTATGACATGCTTCGTATAAGCCCATACATTTCCTGCGTCGTCTGCATGCGCGACACATTCTGACTCGTGCAGACGACGCAGGAAATGTATGGACTTGTATGACATGCTTCGTATAAGCCCATACATTTCCTGCATCGTCTGCAAGCGCGACACATTCTGACTCCCAGCTTACGCCGACCCTAATGCACTTTCCCCCAGACACCCTGTATAATCCAAAAAAGAGGAAATGTGAAATGCAACGTACCCAGTGCGATAGACAGAATGAGAAAGCTGTATATTGCGAATCTGACGTACAGGGTTTGACTTTTGCGCTGTTGGCTAGTGCTCTTCGTTTCTCCCTTGGCGATGGCGAGACTCAACCTCGGCCAGTTCTGGGCGAGACGTAGGAACGCGATGTGGGTTAGAAGAGCACTGACGTAGAATACTACGCTATCTGTTGAAGTATCATCAAAATAAAAAAAATGAATTAAAATGCTCGGTGCTATGACCAGGTAAAAATGGTTCTGAATCCGTTTGGCGAACATTATTTACTAAACACTTGATGTTAATAATAGCAGAATTAGAATTTACAATTATTAAGAAAAAATCTTACCCATTTACTGTGCAAATAAAATTTTATAGTAGATACTTACCAAAATTTGTAATACTGATGCTTTTCCGTATTAGATTATAGATACCAGCACAGCATATAGCTCCAAGGAAGCTCATAATAAAAAATGTGTACGCAATTTTCCAAGAATACCACGTGAACCTGAAAATATATCCATTTATCTCACACTTTGAGAGGATTTCATAAATTGCCTTTTCTTTTTTAAAAGATCAGAAGTTTTTTTAAAGAAATAGAATAAGGAAAATGGATATCTTTTTTTTTCAGACGGCGGTAATTCTATTAAAAACTTCGAAAGTTAGCAAAAAAACAACCTAAATCTGGTTGTTTCTGAGAAAATGTGTTTGCCCTTGAATTTTTTCATGTTAGCGATCAATAGTGGGATCCGATTATGTTTTAAGAGGGTATTACCAGAGAATACCGGAAATTAGTCCTTTTTAAATAAAATTCTAGACGTATTGACTCTTTTTTACAAATAAACATAAATTGATTTTTAAAGATTGTTATTTTATCTGGTACAGGCAGTTTTAAAATTTTGAAAATCTAAGTATATTTTTAATATACTAAGGTTATACCGTTGGTCGTTGGCAGATTGTTCAATTTTCAAACGATAGATTCTATTAAACAACACAAATTTCAAATTATATAACCATACAACAAAATAAATCCATACACTTATTTTGTTTAGACATTATCGAAAAATCATAATTACTTGCTACCTACACCTACTATATGTACAATACAGCCACCATGGGTGGAACTACGGAGTCCTCCTTAATAGTCTCAAGGGGGATACTGTGCTATCACTTATAACGGCATAATAATACATGCGAACACCTCAGCACAGGTTCTCCTAGTGAGGTGTTCACAAAACATAACTACATTCGTTTTAACCATACATACAGTTGCCGAACATATTTCACTCTACTAACATAAATATGTATTATATATAGGTACTAGGTACCTACTATATTTTTTGTTGTACTTCCACCTATTGTATTTATAAACTGAATTTATGAAATGAATAAATAAATAAAAAAATAAACTTGTGATAAAAAAATAATAATAATAACGATATTTAATAATTTATCATCGTGCGTTTTGTGCATTTTTATTGCTTACTTGAAAGTAGGTATATAAGCAAGTTTTGAATGAAATAAATCGATATTAAATTTTATATTTAAAAAAATTGATAAGGGAATAATCGATCTTTCTCGTTGGAACTTCCTGTACAGTTGTAAGCATTTTTAAACTTGTATTCTCAGCCGCTGGTCAATCGCTCTTAAGATGAAACCCGGTGGTGGAGAAATTTGAAAACTTAGATTTTACTAAATTGTTGCTGTCACTGTTGCTCTAACTCCACTGGATATTGAGCGAAAGGGACAATGCACCTCGGGCTACTAATACCTAACTAAAATCGAGGATTTGTTTTCCCACTTTTCTCCTCCAAAAGTGGACTGATGTTCAATTTTTTTTTACCAACTACATATCGGCACACTACACCATTGACAGTTCGAATTGATTCAAATTATGTCGACCAACGCACATTATTTGAAAAGTTTCTTACAAAATATATGAAAAAAAAAATTTCTTCATAATTATTTTTCCCATGATGTTTTCTAATCTTTTAATAGTTATTCTGTTAATCGGGACGGAGACAAATCCAACAAATCAAAGATCATAAAAATTGCTCCATCCGTTCTTGAGTTATTAATGCTGTAAATGAACCCGAAATAATTACAATTTTAATGACTTAGATTTATAAAACTGCAATTTTTTTGTTTAAAATCTACATGGAACCGGAGTTATGATTTTTGTTCTCTCCCCCAAACACCTCAAGGCACTGTGCGATGGTACAAAATTTTTCATTTTTCTGCCATTACGGCACCACAGAGCTTTGGACGTTGCAGAAGTTGCCAGTAGGCATTGCAGTATCAAACCCATGTTGTAAGATTACAAAGAAGTGCACAGTGAAGTTGTAAATTATTCTCAAATTACAATGGTACATATTAATCTTAATATATAAAACAAAGTCGGGTTAGTTACACCATTTATAACTCAAGAAGGCTGAACCGATTTTTATGATCTTTGATTTGTTGGATTTGTCTCCGTCCCGCTTAACAGAATAACTATTAAAACATCACAGGAAAAATAATTATGAAGAAAATTGATTGTTTCATATATTTTGTATGGAACGGCTTTTCAAATAATGTGCGTTGGTCATTGACTATAATACTTGGTCGAAGGCGTTGGTCGACATAATTTGAATTAATTCGAACTGTCAATGGTGTAGTGTGCCGAACATTTCGTGCTTAGTCAACAGCTCAATTTCATTTTTTGAACTTAAGAGTAGGTACCAATTTATTTTAACGTTATAAAAACTTAATTTATTTCAGCAAATAAATAATGTGCGTTGGTCGACATAATTTGAATCAATTCGAACAGCTAATAAATTAAACACAACATTTATTGATTCTGAAGCGGTACGAAGTTTGCCGGGTCAGCTAGTATTATATAAAATATGTATGTATAAAGTCGAGACCTTAAAGAAGTTGGATCCTTCCCCAAAATACCAGTTAATGGCATAAGGCCAAAAAATTGTATGCAGGTGATGAGTGGGCCGATGGCTCTATAGAATGAGTTTCCATTGTAATTCCCATCAGCAATGGTTCCTTGCACTAGTCCATGACTTGGAGGAATCATTTCTGAAACATTATTATCCTTTTTAATTGTTTCATAACAATTGTTTCAGTGCAACTATTAGTCCTTTAACCATATTTATTATCGGCGACCATCTTCAGATGATAGTATTAATGGTATTTTTAATTTTAAACATGAATTTTTTGTGTTTGGTACGTTAATTGACAACACTCAACACAGGCTTGTCCTGGGGAGGTTAAAAATTGTATTGTGAACTGTAAACTGTTATACCTAAAATGTGAAGAAACAATAAATAAATAAATAAATGAACAGAAAAATATTGATTATTTTTTAATTGATAAGCTAATGTTTAAGTCAAGATTTTTTATGCATAGCACAAAGGGTAACAAATATTATAAGCCTGAAACATTAATCCATATTGAAAAAATCTCCCGAGAAAAGAAACATGTCGCCGACGATTTTTTCAATATGGATGAGTGTTTCAGGCTAATAATTATTGCTTATAATATTTGTTACCCTTTATGCTATGCATAAAAAATCTTCTCTTAAACATTAGTTTATCAATTAAAAAATAATCAATATTTGACGAGTTAAAGTATTTCACCAAAAAAAGGTAGACATAATATGTCTCGACGCCACCTAGTGAGAGAGTTAGCACTTACATGCCTTTCTCATATAAAAAGTTGGTTGTTTGCAGATGAAAAAATGTAATAAGCGGTAATTGTTGAATGAAACACTAGGTATATATTGAATCATTTGGCGGGTAGGAGGTAACCCGCCGTAGCTTAATGGTAGAGCTCCTGACCGGCAATCAGAGGGTTGCGGGTTCGAGTCCCGTCGGCGACATGTATCTTTTCTCGGGAGATTTTTTCAATATGGATGAGTGTTTCAGGCTAATAGTTATTGCTTATAATATTTGTTAGAAAATATATTATTTAAAAAGAGTCTTATTCATATTAATTATAATTGATTCTATTATTTTATTGATACGAGATTCTTTACTGGCTTATTGAAAAAATGGGTGCGGTCTCTTCCATTTTAATTTAAAATAAAAATTATTACCTTCCAGAATTACGTAGTCCTTCGTCAATATCGCTTTGTCCCTAAAAGTAAATATTTTTTTATGATCCGGATATTACAATGTATCCATTCCAAAGCATAATCATAAAGATGTTTTAATGTTTATTGACATGTTTATCGCGATTATTGTTGGGTTGTAATGTCGTTTTGCGCTTCTTCCTTCATCAGCCAATGTTTCGAATAGGGTTACAGTGTCCATTAAGAGAGCAAATTCCTGTGTTTGGTGGTAAAAATCTCAAACCTTTGTCCGTAGGTGGTTTGCTACTTTTGCTAACTTAGTAGAAATGCCTGGATTATTGGGGTAAGGTTTGTACAGTTAATAGGGGCGAATGCGTGGTGGGCCAGTTCGCGAGAAACTGGTGGATGGAAAGGCAATAGAAATGGAATAAATTTAGAAAAAATATATACAATGTTAAGAAAGGCTGAATTAAAGGGTGCGTATCCAATGTCAAGAAAGGTTGAAACATACCTGTATCGAATAGATATCCAATACCTTATTCCAAGGAGATAACTTATTCTACATTACCTTTTAATAGCACGACTTGGTATTGCATGCGCGGAAATTTGGTTTTCACATTTAATTAACGATCTCAGATTCAGCTTAGTGCCGCCATTCATTATGCAGTGAACCGGTTTATTGGATTGGTGATCCATAATATCTCTATTATTATTACAATATTATTTTAAGGAAACAAACTGGAAAGAAAAGATAACTTAAAGTACCACAAAAACTCAGCTTAATTTATGAACACGCCTGTTTTAGACATTTTGGAAATCGTACTCACCTCAACTAGTAGATAGCAAAACTAATGGATAATGTCTTATAGAATTTTGAAAACCGCGTGTTGACTCCAAACAAGATTTCGTCACAGTTCTTATAAATCCAAAACACTAATGGCGTAAATATTTCAAAAGATACGCTGTGTTTGTTTAGTGTCATAACATAACAAATCGTTTCCCAAGAAAACATTCTATAGTTTACTTAGAGGCGTCAAAATACAATAAGATATCGTTTAATGAAAATATTGTGGAAAAAACATGATTTGAGTGACAGCTCTTTTATTTAGACTGACATTGTAAGTGTCCGCTAGTAATAATGTGGTTTAACGTAAGCAGGGGTGCTAGCAAGGTCGATCGATATGAAGTTACCGACCGATTGTCGGTAACTTCTCATTGTTTCCTAGGACAACTGCAGATCGCTAACGAATAAGTGACATTTTTTCTTCAAACTTCGCAAAATCACTCTGTGGCGTCATTTTGAATTAAATTAAACAAATAACTTTGTATTAAACTAATATTATATAATCACAATTACCTACATGTTTCGAACCCGATGGTTTCTTCATCAGGGTAGTAATGACATTAAATAACAAAATAAACAAAGAAGTATAGACTAAAAAGAACAGATTAAAAAAAACTATGAACAAAAATATTATAGAGAGAGGTGATTAATTAATTAAAAAATATCGTAAAAAACAATTAGTTAAAATTAAATATAAAAATTATTGTAGAATATGAAAAATTACATTATATAAATTATCAAAACATAATAAAGATGTTTAAACAACATTTTTTTTTTTTAAATATAAGTATTAATAAGAAAATAAATTTAAGAGATGGCTATTTTAAAAAAATATTTGGTTATTAATAATATTTAATTTACTATTAACACTTTTTCTAATTTCTAAAATTTCTAAGTTTGCTAATTGTAAATCTATTGTGTTTGTGTGTAAAAATTGTAACCCTTTATTTATATCAAAAGAATGATTTTTTTCTAAAATGTGGTTGGCAAATTCAGAATAATTATTATTATTCAAACACCTTAGATGTTCTTTAACTCTAATATTAAAATTTCTAGAAGTCTTTTCAATATAAAAAAAAGTTACAATCGTTACAAATTAATTTACAAACTCCAGATTTGTTAAAAAAATCACCCTTATATAATATAATAATAGAATAAGTGACAGTTCACAATGACTAAGTGTCCTTAATATATTCGACATCAACTGTCATTTGTACGTTAACGATCTGCAGTTGTCCTAGGAAACGTTGAGAAGTTATCGACAATCGGTCGGTCAACTTCATATCGATCGACCATGCTAGCACCTCTGATTCTAATCATTGTTTTTGCGTTCAAATGCAACATTATTCATTTATGTACGGATATAATACATATTGTATTTTATAAAACTGTATAACAGCAATCTAAGCACCCAGTGAGGCCCAATTATTAAAAAAATAATCATGTTAAAAAGTAAGGAATAAAACACATATATTAGCAAGTGTGCATGTGGTTTTTCTAAAAAATAAATATTTGTGCTCGATCATGGTCATCAAAATTGAATTCAACGGGGTGAAATTTTTTACACCGCAAAAAATTCGTCGTAAATTTTTTTATTAAATTCGTGGTTATAAACAAAGTTTTTGTTTTATTGCAATAATATGTCTAGCACAAGTGACTTCTTTGTACCAAAAAATAGTCTGTGAGTTTTTATAGGAGCACATTTCTTAAATTTTTTAAATTTATTAGCTACAAGCGAGTACCCGGCATGCGTTGATGCCACAAAAAAAGTATTTTTGTTTTATTGAAGTGCCTTTCTCCCATGAAACCCCCCTCCTTCATTCAAAATAGACAAATAATTCATGTTGAAGCCAATTTTGGCACAGTTGTATATTGGAAAGTGTCCTTAACAACATACTAAAAGTACCGATGGACTTTTTTCCAGATTTAACATACAGTCGTTGCATATCAATGTGACGATTTTGAAGAAAATTAGTTTAACATACAGTTATTTTTATCTTTTTTTTTCTCCATCTTATACAATATGAGCCATGTAAAATTTTCAAATATTTAAGGCGATAGAAAATAATTCATGCGAGGACAATCAAAATAGTACCCAATAAAAAAAGTCGTATCACTTCACAATTCAATTGCCTTGGTGTATATACATAATATTAACATTATTTTGTGATGCCCAGCTGTCAAATTTTAATAAAATAAAATTAAATATTTTGACATTATTATCGTATTTAAATTATGACGAAAACTGTGTAAAGAATATGAACCATGTGAAAAAAACTGGGCATAGAAATATGGAGCATGTGAGAAAACGCGTTAAAATTCAATTTTCTGGCCTAAAATAATTAATGTTTGCCATAAATATATTCTTATAATGAACGAAATATATTTTTCCTACCTTTTCCATAAAAATAATTGTTATTTTCCGTTTCGTTATTTTTTTTAAACAGTTTTTATCGATTTATCTCAGAATGTACTCAGTAACACAAGGTTCATATTGTATATGCAACGACGATATTTAAGGAGTATAAAAGTATAAACACAAATTGGTAAATAAAATTCACTCATTATTTTTGATAGTAAGTGTTACTTTATTAATTCTAAGCATAGCCAGATGAAGGAAAACAGTGTTTTTGTGAACTCGGTAAAAGTGCCGTATTATTATGGGTTTTTTGGGGGCGATATTAGGAGCAAGTTTCTACAGCGTAGAAGATGATTAAAAATATATACTCTTTACGCTGTAAGCGTACTGTTAATGATGGGAATCCTTCCGCAGGTATCGTTAAGACTGATATTGGCAGACACCGATGGAGTGGGACTGTTGAACTGCACCAGCACCAGCTCGTAGGTCACCACCGTACCAGTAATCTGGAACAATAATATAGACTAGTTTGTACTTAAAACGATGAATTTTTTTAGTAATTTTTGCAAATCAAATTGTGTTGAATTTTTACTAACCGTAAGTATAAGTCCTCTTGTAATGTAGAAGAAATTAAGTCCAGTTAGAGCGATTGTATCTGATGTGACGTGGTCTAGAAATCGTCGAACCTTTCGGGATGTAAAAAAAAATTAAATTGAATAATCCCAATAATAAAATGAATGCTTGCAAAATTTATTAAAATGAGAAAGGTGAATCTCACAGCTGTGGAAGAAGTGTAGTTTTCTGAGACCAACATTATTTTCAGCACTAATTTCACTAGTCACCAATTTAAAAGACGATGCCTTACCTCAGTGCAGTAAGATTCAGATGGCACGCTGTACAAGACTTTCAGGGGTTCTCTTGAAGCGGAGTAGATCCTGGAGGCCGATAGAGCAACGGCTAGGAACCGAGTTATCAGAAAACTGAAGGAGAATACGAAGTATACGGCCGAGGAGAGACCACTACAACAGAATATGATAAATGAGCCGATAGAATAATAAAAATAGAATATATTAGGTACGTATTCTTTAGCACAAAGCAGAAAATCAAAGCAAAGTATCTTGACTCTGACAAGTTCCACAAAGGGTGCATGGAGAAAAATGATATTCTAAAATACGATCATTTTATTCGTAAAAACGGGGCTGAAGTTCTTACGAACAAATTAACAGGGTTTCAATGTTTGTTGGCGGGAACATGTAAGAATAATTTGTTGGTATACGTAATTTCGTACGTATACCAACAAATTATTCTTACATTTTCCCGCCAATAAACATTGAAACACTGTTAATTTGTTCGTAAGAACTTCAGCCCCGTTTTTAACCGTTTTTACGAATAAAATGATCGTATTTTAGAGTATCATGTTTCTCCGTGTGGAACGCATAATTGCCATCTTTCGAATCCAAATATCTTCACTACACTCAAAATTATTAATTTATGCAACTTTCGTCTTCTTGGTTGCTAAAAGGACACGTCGACATAAATCCTTTTGTATGCACGTTATAACAAATACTTCCTGGTTATCCATTCCATACGAGATACTTAGGATTACCCTAAAGAACTAACATATTATATCTAAATGGTGTTTGATGTTTGATCAACGCACTGATAATTAGGAAAACTTATAGTTCAACAAACCTGTCTGCCAGTTTCCAGCAAGGAAGTTGTGGAGTCTTTTCCTTATGAGTTGTACTGAAAATAATCAATTACATGTTAGTTTTTCATGAGAACATAATAAAACACGGAATCACAATTGTGTACTCCAATTCGCCGAATTCAGAATTTGGGAATTGAATATAAGGACGTTGCGGATATGTTTCATAAATCATTTATTAAGTATAAATACCTCATAGTAAGATGTATATCGGAAAAAAGATCAATAATATTTAATTGAATATACCACATAGTTCTCCTTGGCTCAATCTACGAATTGTACTTATCCCACTCTGTTGTTTCTCTATCTTGCATGGTATATGGTAGGGTATACTGCTTTTATCTAACTCATATTAGATTTTGTTTTAGATTATGTTTTTTTTTTTTTTATAGAGAAACCTCAGAAGAGTCCCAACTGCTCCCTTCTGGAGCCAGTGAGACTATGGCATCCCCAATTGGAGTATGTTGTGAAGCTGAAGGTAAGTGGGGAAGGGAAGGAGATGAGGAAGAGGAAGGTGGGAAAGTACCTGGCTATTCAGATCTAGTCACTAAACACGGCTAAAGCCATTATTAAGCAACGTTTCAATTCTGAATGGTGGTCTTACACCAGGGCGATACTGAGAGTATCTTCCACTCTGGAACGTGCCGCAAATATAACATATATTATTTTTATTAATTAATTGTGAAATAACAGAAAATCAATCAAATAAAATTTATTTGCGCACGCCGGGTTCGAACCCGCGACCTTCCAAATGGGAGTCAAGTGTCTTACCACTCGACCACGGACGGTCGTCATTATTCATCGTCATCGGACGGTTATGTTGTTGATTTTGTTTTTGATTTTGACTTTGATTTTGTTAATGATTTGGTTTTGGATTGTGTTTTAGATTATGTTTTATAATTTTATTTTTTGCTTTTGTTTGAATTGTTTGTTATGCTTTTTTAGAGGTACTTTGCTTTTAATTTTTTTGCTTTTGTGTGAATTTTTCGTAATGCCGATTTAGATGTTCTTTGTTAATAAAAAAAAATAACATGTAAAAGCCCAGCAGGGCGTGAAATACAAAATGAATAAATAAATACAATGTAACCTCTTAATAAATTAAGGTGGTTCTTACTTAAAACTATTGAAGAGTTGTAGGCAGATACTGTAGAGATTGTTGGCAAATGAGACTATGATTAACTCATTGATTGAATTATCCACTTTGGCGACTAGCCTGGCCAAGTGCGCGTATTCATTTCTAGCTATCTTCCAAAATTGTTCTGGTAAGGGCTGTAAAAACAGACAAAGATGATATATTTAAGTAGGATTAATTATGGATGTTTTATTATATAACCAGTATTATTCAGTTAACCCTCCACCCTTTCTGGTGGGGTTGTGGTTCTTGATTTTCTCTCGAATGTAGTTTACTTTTCTGCATAGTCTTCTATGAGAGATGCAGTTGGTTCAGATAATAACCCCAATCGATAAGGAGGATGAACTAATGCCAAGCCCAAGACATGCAATTTTGCCAAGATTGTGAAGAAATGTGGAAGAAACATTTACAGATCTTATGCGATTTAATATGATTACATTATAATAACAGACCAAAGAACTCCTGGATGACTCAATGCTCTAAAATTCTAAGTAGAAACGGCCTGGAAGAGAGCGATACCCAGAACCGAAGAAGCTACAACCTGAGAACGAGGAGAGCCGACCCCAACAGCCTACCTAGGCAATGAGTTGGGACAGTGCAAGGAAGAAGAAGAAGACATTATAATAACATAATTGTTTACATTACCTTCCCCATAGTGACATTTAAGGATTCGTTGAGTTGTTCAAACCGTTGAGCTAATCCAACGCTCATTAATATGATGAAAAGATCTTTTAAGCTCCAATGAAAAGTCGCAACTACGTTCGTGACCTGAAATTTGACACCCAAA
Source organism: Limnephilus auricula (assembly GCA_951813805.1). NCBI lineage: Eukaryota > Metazoa > Arthropoda > Insecta > Trichoptera > Limnephilidae > Limnephilus > Limnephilus auricula. Next base: position 16,825,762 of record OX638404.1, read on the forward strand.
TCAATATCATGCCCACTTTGGCTTATGAAACAGTTGTTAAGAAATTCGCGCCGAAGGGTCCGCATGTTATAAAAACCAAAAATAGAGCTACTCTTTACCCACCTTAAATTACACATGCAAAATTCCAGATGGATCTCATCCTGGAGATTTACTTATTTATTTATAATTTCTCACCGTACATATGTTTTTTTTCAAATAAAAAAAAAATAACCTCACTAGGACTAATAGCTTGTATCGAGGCTAAAATTTAAGTTTGAGTTAAGAGGAACGGCTGTGCGGCCGGTTTCATACAAAACGTAGTTTTAGATTAGAGGCCAAAACACTGAACCAAACTGAAAAATTATTTTTGTAATAAAAAGGTATGTCAAATATTTAGTTCGTTTTGATCGCACTATTGACATTATTTTTAGTGTAATGAGGGTTGTGATTTAAGCCTTCAGATAGTAATGTCAATTCTTTAGGGGTAAACGAAAGGTTGGGGTGCGATCGAAAACGTTGCAGTGGATATCCAGACCGCCCTCCACTGCTTTCCAACTACATTCCATTACAAAAGTGCTGAAATTTTACAAGATCTAATCCCTAAATATCAACCGAAGTTTAATCCAGAAACCCTGCAAGCGAACAATATCAGTAAAAAGTTAATTAGTGAAAAAATAGTGTTAACCAAATCCGATAAAGGCAATACATTAATAATAATGAACCGTTCACAATATTATATAAAAGTGCAAAACTTTATTAATGACACTTTCGAACCTCTTCCAACTGACCCAGCTAACAAGTTTCAACAACAAATTAAAAACGCATTAAAATATTGTAAATCGCCTATTTTTGAGGATCTATCATATGATAATATTAAATTCTTAAAAAAACCCTTTGTGACTAACCTATTTTATAGTTCCAATTTTTATCACACCTGAGGAAGGTTCAGGTCGAACCGAAACCTGTTTGATAAAATATAATATAGTGGAATTAAAACAAAGTATTATTGTGATTATTATAATTATGTATTCCCACAAAGTGTTTGCTACATGTGAAAATTTCATAAATAAATTTGTTAATATTTGCGACTTTTATCTTTTATTATTTATCCGTGTCTTGTTCATTTTCATATTTTAATTTAGATTATAATTATTATCTTCTTCTTCAAACATAAATAAATCATTAATCACTATACCCATCAAAAAGCAGAGTGAATGTTCAAAAAACTAAGATGACAGTCTGATTTTGGCAAACGAAACTTAAAAAAAAACTTGTTATTTAAAAAATATCTTATTTAAAAATAATGTTATTATTTTTAAAAAAATCCCCTTATTTAAAAAAGGTCAAAGATGAAAAAATAGCATAGCAATCCTGTTTCAACACAAATAACTTAAAATTCTTTTTAAATTTAGCCCATGAATTGGAAAACTCAATTGAGATTGAAACCTAATTTCATGATATTAGAAAAATCTGCGCCATACTTGAATGGTAATGGAAACATCAAGATACTCATGGTTAAGTGATCGAATAATTTTCTTACTTGTAATATGACTGCTTTCCATACGGCATAATCCGTGTAAGAAAAGATTTGTGAAAACGAACTCCTGTAAAATTTGTAATCAAGTGGGACGTCAAGATCACACATGTAAACCACCGAAATACCAGAGGCAATACTCAAGAGATGTTCAACTGCAAAAAAGAGTATTTAAATTATTTTATATGGGAATGTTGAAATAGAAAAATTGGTAACTTCAAGTAAAATTATAGACTGTGTCTGTACCTTGTCAACTCGTCAAAAGTTAAAAAAATAATATAATATAATAGCAATATTGTAGTTCATAAAAATCAACCACTGACAGTATTATAAAGTAGACTATTTTTTGGACGTATACAATCAAATAGGTAAAGTGGTATTATATATGTCTATTGGGTCTATATATACCTATTCTTTCTCTCTCAATCAGTCATATTTTTTAAATCATACACGGAGAAAAATGTTATTTGAAAAAACGATAATTTTAATGGTAAAAACGGTTAATAACGGGACTGTAGTTCTTAAGAACAAATTAACAGCGTGTCTATGTTAATTGGCGGGAAAATGTAAGAATAATCGTTGAAACCCTGTTAATTTGTTCGTGAGAACTTCAATCCCGCTTTTAAGCGTTTTTACTTTTAAAATTATCGTTTTTCGAATAACATTTTTCTCCGTGTATGAAAGGTAATTCGGTAAATAGTCACTCTAGTATATTGGACTAGTAGGTTCAGTAGATTAGCAATAGATAGCAGGAGTCATAAAGCTTCCACTAGTTTCCATCAGATGGCGGGAGGATAGAGTTGTCCTTAGGAAAGAATATAGTCGATGTGTAGGGCTATGCGCGGGCAGATTTACGTACCAGTCGTTTAAAACTAGTCGCGTAAGCTCGGGGCTATTAGTACTTTATTGTGTAAATAAACAGTTTGTAAAACGAACAAAGGATTTATTGGGAAGTTTCCAAACAGTGTGTTTGAATGTTAATAAAGCAAACATTACAGTCACACATACTTCAATTCCTCTTATTAATTTGAATTTTGATGGCATATATTACTTAATATCAGTGGCGGTTTTCTCTAAAGTGCGGTTGTGCGGTGAACCCCCATTAAAAAGATGATAAAATAAAACAATCTAGTTGTATAGTAATATAAGCGCATCACAGATAGCTCGACATTAAAATTCCGTCTTTAAAACTCGCGCCACCGAAAAATACGGTAGGTATCTGTTCCCATTTTGTGCGCGTTACGATCCGCACACATTTGTCCATACGAAAAAATCATAGCCGATACGAATCGCTGTGACGGTAGAATGGACAAAACTACGCAGCTTGGTGCGCTGCTCACGAGTCAAGATGTCACGTGACCTCCGAACTTTGACGAGTCTCGCCGAAAAGGAGGCCGAGATTGTCGCAGGATGAACGGCTGACGGTCGACTTTTGCACCGACGGATGCAAGTTAAATGTTACATATATGGTATTTAACTTTGTAGTCATTTTTGTACATTTTTTATTTTCTTGTTTCTGCATTTCTCCGACCGTTTACTAATGGCATTTGTAAATCTACTATTGAAGTGGACCGATTTTGACATCTGTTTTCGTATTTTTTTTTTATAGATAAGTCTTTATATCCGTTAGTTACGAGTTTAAAACTAAAATTTCGGCAAACAACGTCGCTAGTTATGCAATTTTGTGTTGAGCTTTCCTAGTATTGTTTCGGCTTTCAAATTGAAAGTGGTTGCGTGTATCGGTTGTCGCGAATATTCTGTCCTAATGTTTTCACACAATGACGGAATACAGTGTTATATACAAAAAAATAACGCTAATGCTTATGAAAAAAGTTTAGAAATTAAATATAACTATTTTTTGTATACGTGTATAATGGATTTTTTGTGTAAGTGAATAAAGCTAATTTTATTTCGTGGCCACCTTTATTTGTGTTTCTTGTTTTTTTTTAGGTTTTAATATATCAATTATATTATATTCTACATTTTACGCAATTTTTCTTATTGAAAAAAATAAATAATTAGCAACGTACATTGAGTGTTGTAAAAACCATTAAACAATTTAAATCCTCTAAAACCATTTTGGTTGTTTAATAATTGTGTCGAGGAGTGTCAAGTTATTTAAAAACAATAGTACCTATTTAGGTACCCCTCCACTAACTTTATTTAATTTGTGTGACAAGAGTAAACTTTGATTAGACAATATTTCTTCTCTTGAATTTCTGAACCCCCGTTAAAAAGACCACGAACCGCCACTGCTTAATATATAAATAAAGACATTTTTACCGAGACTTATCTCTTGACCTAACCTTTCTTTAACTTTTTAAAGGAGAACTGCATACATATTTGTCTTCATTTAAATGCCACCGTCCTTCTAGTTAGGCAAAAAACAAAGGAAAAGTATAAAAAAAACATAAAAATAAATTATAATAAATGAAGCAACATGTAAAAGTGATATACCCAGTGCGAAGAATAATATTAGAAAGCTATATAGCCCGAATCTGAAGTAGAGGGTTTGAATTTTGCTGTGCTGACGAGATCTCTGGACTTCTCCCTTAGCGATGGCGATACTCAGCCTCGGCCAGTTCTGGGCGAGTCGCAGGAACGAGATGTGGGTTAGAAAAGCACTGGCGTAGAATACAACGCTTCCTGTTGAAGTATAATCAAAATAACTAGTCAGAAAATGCACACGAAAAAAATGTTTCTTGAAAATCGAAAGCCTTAGTAATTTTAATGAATTCAATTAATGCTCGTTCCACACACAAAGAATTTGTTATACAAACCAAAATTCGTAAAATTGACACCTGTCCGTAAGAAATTATAGAAACCAGCACAGCTCATAGCTCCAAGGAAGAACAGGATTATAAAATTGTAGACTATGCGCCAAGAATACCACGTGAACCTGAAAAAATATGATAGTAGTGATAACTGATAACAAAAGTTTTTTTAGTAAAAAAAAAATAATATTAAAATAGAATTCCAACATGAATCATAAATACAAATAAAATTATAAAGAATGATAACACAAGAAACCGAAAACGGATCAAGGTTAACACAAAGTCCAACCCCCACCTCTTGAATATTCAGATAAAAAGAAACTGAAATGTTTTTATATCTATTTCACAATGTTTGGAAATTCGCCCAAGAACTATTTTTTTTAGCCTAGATAGATGTGCGTAATAGGACCCTAATGCACCCTCTAAACGTCTAAACCCTCCTTAGTTAAGAAACACACCTACTCAAATAAAAATAAAAACACATATATAAACATGACGTATGCATACATTATATATCTTTAGTACGTTCAACAAAAATGCACGTTATTGCATAATTAAACCCTGGCTAAAAAAATGGAAAAGAAGAATAATTAATTATTACTTATTTAAATAGTTAGATTTAGCTTTATTATTACGAAAAGTTAGTATTTATGTCGGGGAGATGCAGTGGTTAGAAAACTCGGCCAACTGATCCAATTATATAGCCACTATTCAGAGGGTTGAGTACCGAATTATAAACTCCAACTTAATAAATTAATAAACCGTAAATCCTAAATCGAAAATATTTGTTATTAGTGTAGATAAGCTATTGGGAGGTTGGTGAGAAACCCTTATACATACAACTTCAATTACTACAAGAAACAATTATTTACGTGCAAAAAATTGGTTTAAAGAAATATTTCATAGTTTGGGTAAACTAAGTAATTCATGCGTATTTGGATTGAAACAAAATTTCGCCAAAATATAAAACCCATACAAAAGAAATGGCGGCAAAGCGAATGTTTTCGATGCCATTAATGGCCAAGTACGCTCCGTATTATCTGTGTATCGAACTTCGACAAGAAATATTCCGTATTATCCGTGAGGCGGGCTTATAATTTTTTACCGAAGAATGTTCGAATAGCAAGACTACTCAAGATTTTTTTTTTTTTACAATAGGCCCTGAAGAAAATAATTTCCCTCAGGGCCTATGTCGTCTTTGGGGATGCTCTGTGGAGGGTTCTTTTTAGGAAAGGAAGGAGAGGATGTTCTGGAAAGGATAAAGGTATCAGGGGTGGGTAGGAATCTGGGGGTCAGTGTGTCCAGGAGTGACGTCGAATAATTCCACCCCTCTACTACAGTACAAGGATATGTTCCGAGGGAGCCCTGCTGGAGAAGTCAAAAGATCTCCCTCAACCAGTTTCTCCTGATCTGGCCTGCCACGAAATTGGTGGGCAGACGCATCCGCCGCCAAGACCCGGATAAACCTCATCACATGAACCCGGACACCCCTGCTAAGTCACCAAACGTAGCGAACCACTTGGGGTAACCTATGGCAGAGGTGTTGGTTATCCAATAAATGGTTTCCGGGGCGGCGGTACACATACCCGCCTACCAAATTAAAAATGTGGAGTATAGGCAAAAGAAAAAAGAACTGAATAAGATTTTATCAAAGGAATGATTATTTAGAGGACATAATCAAGAGAAGTAAGATAAATACAATCATGTAATGTAGATTGTAGATCGTACCTTAAATCCATTGGATTCTTTCCCAAAATGCCATACATCGGCATAAGACCAAAAAATTGCACGCAGGTTATCAGAGGCCCGATAGCTCTGTAGAAGGTGTCTTCCATGTAATATTCACCAACATTAGCTCTGTGGACTGGTCCTTGCTTTGCAGAAATCATTTCTGAAACGTGGTGCACATATTGTTCATTCTTACGAACCACAGATTTTTTCTATAACCATATATTTCTTACATAGTGAATGTGCCCGCATAGTTCGTGTTGTTACAATTACAATTTAGTTAAATTAATGAAATATGTGCTTTTTTGAAAGGTGACGTTGAGTAAACCCCGTTAAGAGGAGTTAATAAAATAAATGTTAACATTTTCTGGTTACCTTCAAGAATTACGTAGTTTTTCGTCAGTATAGTTTTATTCCTGAAAAAGAAATATAATATTTTTATGGTATTTTTTAAGTAATTTTAAAATTACTGATGATTAGCAAGAAAGGCATACAAATACACTAATGAATTCAATACTGTATTAGTAATTTGTATGCCTTCCTCAAAATATTCGAGTTTGTGAAGGGAGAAAACTATTTATTTATGTTCATATTGCATATGTTCGGGCGCAAAAAAATAACATGCAAAAAATCTTTTTAAAATAAATATTAAAATGTAAATCTTAAAATCTTATTAAAGTGAATCAGATACTTGAGTCGGGCCATGTCAAGAGTCAAAATAATAGAAGAGCATGTATGATTAGATGTATGAATGTGAATGAGGCGAGGAGTGTATGCCAAGACTGAGTTGTTTGGGCGATCCGTCCTCTCTGCCTACCCCTGCGGGGAAACGGCGTGATGGTTAGATAGTTAGTTAATAAATCTTTTGTAGCGTCATCTATGAAAGAGCAGATTATAAATTATTTTCAGTATTCCCAACCCTTAATTAGGCGCATTAAGAAAATCACACACTTAGTCGCATGGGGTCATTACTGACCCCAAAGAAATAATGGAGTGGAAGAAATAAATAAAACGAAGTATGTATTATCAAAAATATTAAAATACTTTATTATCAAGGAACAAAAGCATAACTTTACAATTAAACAATTAAAAAAATAAAACAGCTTCTAATATCTTTAAAATTTTTCGTATAGCCGAGATCAACTTTAAAAAAAAATTATTCAGACTCATCGGCAGATTCTGAAAAGTTGCTGACAAATAAATTTATCACACTTTTGGCACTTTGTTTAGTTATTTGGTACTTTGTTAATTGTCATGGGGTCAGCACCCGCGAGAGCTGCAATCCGTGCGTACGCGTTGGTTTTCTGGCCGCGACTGATAGGGGTGGGGGCGTGGCTGGGGATTAGTGAAGAGTTGTGGGAGGAGATAGAATGGACAGTGAAAGGGAACATGTCTAAGATAGGACTACAAGATAATATTTTTGTTTATTGATAATGGAGTTATTATTATTAAGAGTTTTTATTTTACATCTAAGGCTTCTAAGTTATCTAAGCATTTGTTTTGTGCTCACCCACTGTTTTGTAATATCAAGTTATTATATGTTTGCCTTGATGATGGAACGGTCGTTCTGAAACCGGTCATCGTAAATAAAATATATTTATTTTTAATGGATAATCCGATAGTTATAGCTACATTCAAAAATATAATTTTTTCCATAAATTAAAAAAAAAAGTAAAATGCCTACTACTTTACCTTTTAAGAAGATGACTTGCGTGCGGTAACTGCTGGGTTGAGACTGCGTTTTCAGTTTTAAGAAACGATTTAAAATCGCTTTTTGCGCCGCCTTTCATTTTTCAGTTGACAGATTTTCTCCTAAGTGATTCTATGTAGATTAATAAATTATTCGTTTTGCTCAAGAGAAATTTTAAATGGATTATTGGAAATTAAAGTAAAGGCAATTTAAATAACTTGGAATCAAAATTTAAAATATATCATATTAACTAGAATAGTATAAGCATTGTATTGATAACAGAATTATAACGTTACTTACAGTAAAGTGTTCAGAGAATCTCTTTCTAGAAAATTTGTAATAAAGATATAACGTGAGAACTGAAAATTCAAAAAGAATTTCGTCAATTTGCGTTGGAGCCAACAACGTTAATGGCAAGAATATTCCATTAGAATCGTTAAGTTTGCTTAGTGTCACAACTAACCGATGAAGATAATAAACCGTAGTTTATTTAAAGGTCGGCGGATAAGATCAGACACTGGGAAAAAGGAAATGCGATTGAAAAATGCAAGATTTATTTTTTATTTGAGTCATTTAGTGTCCGTGCATTGAGTGGAGTTGACATGGAATAGATAGTGATCAATCTATTTGCTTTCAAGTCGAAACATCGATCAATTATGCACATTTTTATGTCGGTAGTTATTACTGTATTGTGTACAGGTAGTTTTCAAACTTAAATATTGCAGTTGATAATTTATATTAAATTTGATACCACAAAAATTGAAACCTGTGGTAATTTAATTGGTTTTTTAAAATACGTTTTTTTTTTCTACATTTTCAGAGGTAATATGAAGAAGTTGTTGAAGTAATTATGTAAATGAAATATGAATTCGGGAGGCGGGAATGGGTACCGCCGCCCCGGGAACCATTTATTGGATAACCAACACCTCTGCCATAGGTCACCCCAAGTAATTCGCTACGTTTGGTGACTTAGCAGGGGTGCCCGGGTTCATAGTATAGGTCTTGGCGGCGGATGATCTAGACACACTGAACCCAGATTCATACCCAACCCTCATAGTTTAAAGAAATGCATAGCAATGTGTACATTTGTACATCACTTCTAAGCCGCAGATGCTTCATTCCGAGTATACCCCAAAAGAAAGTCAGTAGGATATAGTAACGGGTACAAGCCATGTAGAGAAATCTCAGAATTTATTTATGTTCTTTTAAATTTTTATTTTATTTATTCAGTGCATTATTAATTACGGTTGTTGAGAATTTTTCGACCACCATGCTAGGCACATTCCCGTATTGTGGTCGTCAATTTCTTGAAAACTCTCTCCAACATGAGGGAATACACTTGTGTGGATTTTAAATTACGGACCCGCTTTCAAGCATACTCCTTACTAAGGAATTCAATAAAATAATGATAACCCGGGTATCTTTAAAATTTCTTGCAGTAGGTAGAACAAATCCCAACATTTTCATTGAAGTGTTGCAAGCCATCTTAATATGATCATGAAAGGTTAGCCTATGTCCTTTATTTAATCGTTTCGAACTTCGTATAAAAAAATAGTATACGGTAATACCAAGTATGACACGCGAATGAAAAAATGAACATTTAGACGCATTAAACTCAATCTACTTTCTTTTAATCCAGTCAATAATTCTACCAATGTCTGTCTGGAGTTGATTGCTTCAAAAGGAAGCATTTCTAAGAAAAAAATAAAAAAGTCATCAGCAAAGAGAAGAAACCCAGATTGAAAAAGAAGGTGTTAAAAGATATTCATTGTGATGTCGAATAAGTAATAAATAAAAAAAATAGACAAATAAGAAAAACTAATTATGACAACTATTCACCCTACAATCAGCATACTTTAAACATGTTAATTTATAGAGAAGGGGATTTAAAATTGAAAGATAAATATTCGTAGTGAGGTGTTCTTTTAATAATAATAATAATAATATTTGGATGACTTGTATAGCGCCGTTTTTGTGAAAAATCACCTCAAGGGCGCTTTTAAGGTGCCATTGGTCGTTTCTCAACTGACGCCAGGTGTGCTAGCACGGTCGCTCGATATGAAGTTACCGACCGATTGTTGGTAACTTCTCATCGTTCCCTAGGACAACTGCAGATCTCAAACGTACAAACGACAGTTGATATCGAATATATTAAGGACACTTAGTCATTGTGAACTGTCACCTATTCGTTTGCGATCTGCAGTTGCCCTAGGGAACGATGAGAAGTTACCGATAGTTATCCTATCGATCGTTATAGAGCAAGCGTGCTAGGGTCTCTGGTCCCCACTATTTGCAACTGCATTCTCCTCTTCCTGACCGTTAGAGTTGAGATTGTCCCATTGAAAATTGAAATGGATTTCTTCTCACCTAGAAAAACACAATATTTCAAATCAATGATCACATTATTCAAAACAAAAGGTACCATTTGTGGGGTTTAAAAGCATAAACGCCATTCTCTAAAATTGACTAAATTAAGTTATAAATGCCAATCTATGCGCCATGTCCGTAGCTACAAGATGGTTTTTGAGATCCTTAGAAAAATCATCCACAGATCATGGAAAATCGAAATGAAAATAGGGTTTAGATGAAAATCACCACTCTTCACTCACCACCCTTCACAGAAGCCAATCACATGCCTGAATTCAAAATAAATTCAACAAGACCAACAAACACATTATTACAACATTTTTTAAAATAATATTTCACATTGTGTTTTACTTTTTAAGTTATTACTTAAAAAATTACACGAAAAATAGTACTTTTGGAGAGTGGCGTTTTTTCCTTTAAATCAAACAAAATCACCGCGTTAAAAGGTATTCCAGTGAATGAATAGTTTCAGTGAGAAAGTTGGATCTTGCCAGAAATGTTTAGGTAAATAATGGATATAGGTGGCATCTGATACGCACTTTTTTTGAAAAAAATCCTTTGATTCACCTTAATTACAATAAAAGACAACTATTTGCACTGGGGGAAGTGGAAAATATTTCATTTTAAATTTCGATTACGTAAACGAGACCGACATTTTCAAACATTTTTGTCAAATGTCATTTTGTTATGTTGGTATTCTTGATACTATATACTAAACGGAGAGATGCTAGAGCGAAGCGTAGCAGATTTCATGGGAAACAGGCGTTAAAAAACACAATAAAAATGAACGGCTAGACACAAAATCGCGCGGGCGTTTTTTTTATGTTAAAAAACTAAAATTTCGCCTAATTAGTACTCACCTAATACGCATGCTTGAAATTTTTTTTTCATAAACATTTTGTTTTATTATGAAAATATTTCTGTGATGGTACAGCGCCTACTCACGTTTAGATAACAAAAATATCCCAGTTTTCTAGTAATTTAGCGACTACGCTAGGTTTGTGTGGCATGATTTGTGATACAAAAGAAAGTTCCCCCCTTTATAGCGCCTGCTCGCGTCAAGGCAAGAAAAACATCCCAGTTTTCAAGTAGTTTAGCGGCTACGCTAGGTTTGTGTAACATGGTTTGTGATACAAAAAGGAATGTATTATTTATAAAAATAATTACTAGAAAAAAAACATGTTTTTTACATCATTTTATTTTCAAAACTCCGGTAAATTAATGTTTACCTAATACGCCCAGATTTTGTGATATCTTCAAAATCTTCTAGCCGTTCGTTATACATAAAAATGTATCAGGAATACCTACGTACAAAAGTGACAGCGAATGAGCAAAGATAACTTAATTTTAGGTAAATGCAATTTAGAATGAAATATTTTCTACTTCCCCCAATGTATGTCTATGAATAGTTGTCTATTAATGTAATTAAGGTGATTCAAAAGATTTTTTTAAAAAAAGTGCGTATTCCGATGCCACTGATATCCAATGTTTATTTAATTAGTACGGGGGTATTACTGATATTATATTCTAATCAGTCTTTCCATTAAAGTTATAAGAAGAAAGATTGCCAAGTTCGTTAGAGGAAGTTAAATTGTACCGTAAATCAACAGATGATTTTGAAAAACTAAATCACTTAATTAAGAAAATGTCCATACTTGATTTTTCTGTCCTCTCCTATGTACTCTCGCCTCAGCTTGAAAATCATTAAAAGGGTTTCAATCAGAATCAAATATCATCACAGTATCTATCGGCAGTTTGTCTACCTCGGGAGCAAAATAACATGGGACGATTGGTCTAAGAGCGAGGTCGACAGCCGTATACACCAGGCTAGGCTTGCATTCAATAAAAGGTCGAAAATAATAGAATCGAATAATATAGACCTAAAACTGAGAATACTCCTCATCAAGACCTATGTATGGAGTATCTTGACGTACGGCTGCGAAACATGGTGCCTATCCGAAAAAGATAAACGGAGACAAGAGGCTTTTGAGATGTGATCCTATAGAAGACTATTAGGAATTTCCTGGAGAGACCACATTACAAATGAGGAGGTTCTCCAAAGAATCGAAGGAGGAAGGCACCTGTTCAAGACCTTGTCTGAAAGGCGTGCAAGATGGATCGGCCATATAATACGACAAGAAGGCCTTGAATGCCATAATGGAGGGTATGACCGAGGGGACAAACTCCAGGGGACGCCCACGCCGAGAGTACCTGGAGGACCTGCTGGTGGACATGCGCTGCTCATCATATGCAGAATTCAAAAGAGCCGCACAAGATAGGGAAGAATGGAAGAAGAAACTAAAGGAAATTGCTGCAAACCAATCCCAAGATTGAAATCAGAGAGAGAGATCAGCAGTATATTTATCATCACAGTATCAGCAGTATATTTAGCATCTCAACTGACGCCTGGACCCCATCACTTCCAAACGCATTTTCCTTATCCTAGGCGTTAGATAGAGTTGAGATTGGCCCAAAGAAAGTTGAAATTGACTTCCTCTTGCCTAGAAAAAGGCAATATTTCAGAGCACTGATCATATCATTCAAAATAAAAGGTAGCAAACAATGTTTATCAAACGAACAAACGCTTACTTCATTTTTAGCGACTGAATTGCTGCTGCCGAGCTTTGGGACTCTCCTTACGTAGGTAGGAGGTCGGTAAATTATGTCGAATCGGATCAACACAGCAATGATACCCTTAAAACATTTTTACAAATGTTTACGTCGGCGTTCGGAGGTTAGGACGACCATCACGATGTGTATTTTATAAATAAACCGCCCGTGTATTTGACATTTATTACCATAGATGCGATTCCATAGATGCCAGATTCCAAAGATTGGTATCTGATAATATTATAGTGACGCCACAAACCAATTAGGACCAACATTTTGGTCGGAGTCGGCTCCCCCTGCGATGAACACTCAGCTAACCATAAATAAACCAACCTAAAAACATTATCTACGAACATTGGCAGCAACGTTGCCAATGTAGCCATAAATAAACAACGAAGCAATTGGTAGCAATGAGAACTGCGAAACCTACTCATCGCTAGTTGGAGTGGTCAGGTGGAGGGGAGGCTACGTTTCTATGCGCCGCCGTTGACTTGGCCTTGAGACGCTCACATTCGCTGCTGACCTCCCGCCGGGTGAGGGTGGACGAGCCAACTCCCTGGAGCGCGAGTAAGTTTATATTTTTATAAACCTCATAATTAATTCGTGGTATAATCTAAAACAAATACTACAAACATTTTTTAAACTACATCGTTTAATAATAAAATTAATGTAAATTGTGCATTGCTAATGAAATTATGCTGATTTTATAACCATTATTAATTAAAGGTGTTATTATAGATAATTTAGTGGTTTTACGTGATTTTATAAGTGATTTATCGGTGATTTTCTACATGATTTGTCTTTGTAATCGGTAAACTAAGTTTAACTTCTTTCGAATAAAATGCGGTAAATATTCCGCCGATATACTTTTAATAAGCAGAGATTTTTTTAAATTACACTACTTTTCAAGTTATACTATTAAAAATTTACAATTCATCAAATATTTTAAATTAGTTTTCGCGTTTTGCGTAGGTTACATTCAAGTTATAATTTCAATTTTATGAAGCAACTGGCCTATAATAATATAATGGCCACTCAAGAAAGCTGTCGCAGACCATCATACTACACGTGGCGGTTTCCCGCAATCTTTGTTCATTCTTCAAAATGGATCGGCCAATGATCACTGCTCTTGCAGTGCGTATTTAAATAGAGTTCTCGCAGGAAACCGCTCGTGCAGTATGCACGTGGCGGTTATCCGCTGCGAGAGAACCTCGCAGTGTAGATAGTCATACAACGTTCATAGTAAATTATATCTGCTGAGGTTTACACGCGGTTTCTCGCGGCGGAATAACCGCTCCTGTAGCCAGGGCCTAAAAGAACCTGAATATAACTTACAATAACGTGAAACTTAACTGCAACTATTTGATGAATTCGAAAGATAAAATTTACAGTTTTATTTAATTAAACTTTCCCGCATAAAACAATCTCTTGACCGCCATTTTTTTTTGTATGAATTTGACATTTGCGAAGTTTTGCTTAAATCTAAATACGCATGAATTACTTCATAGCTTACTTAGTTACTTTTATAAAGTGTAATTTTCATAATCTACGCCTGAAAGCGGCGCCTTATGGAACATTTAATGAAAATGCAAATTAAAACATTTATTTAATTTCACAACTATATTAATTGATTGCGCAATAATTTCACAATTGCATTAATTAATTACGCAATTAAAATAAAAATATGTGAGAAAAACGCAATAAAATTCAATTTTCTGGTATAAAATAATTAATATTTGCCATAAATATATTCTTATAATGAACGAAATATATTTTTCCTACTTTGTCCATAAATTGAATTGTTATTTTCCATTTCGTTATTTTTTTTAACAGTTTTTTATCGATTTTCTCAGACATGTACACTCATTCTCACATGGTTCATATTCTATATATTATGCAAAGACGACATGTGTGTGTGTGTATAAAATAACAAAAAAGTGATGCCACAATTAAGTTTTTAAATACAATTGCCTAATCCATGTGGGTGTTTTTTTTTAGTTTTAAACTAATTTCGGCAAGGTTCTAAGTATCGTTCGACTGTGGAACACAAGAGACCCATCTTGCATCCGCAGAATCAAATGGAGCCTTGAAGCAACACGGCTTAAGATTAAGAAAGGACGTTCAGATGTGTTAGGCAATGGGCATGTAGAGCAAATGGACGAGAAAGGATTGTAAGGAGAACATACGATGCGCATGTGGATGGTGAACTCGAGGACGCCCGAGGAAGACATGGCACGATAGTGTGAATCAGATTCTCGAGTCAGGCCATGAGTGACAAGTCGTTATATTTAACGAATATGTTATGAGTTTTGATTTAAAAAAAATATTAATTTTGTGTTTCTGGAAATATTAATTTTGGACCACGCATCTAATAAACCTTATTTTTGACTAATAAGAATAATTGTGATTGACTAATAAGAATAATTATTTTTCCAGATAAGAGGATGTTCCCGCCTCGCCCTATAAAGGGGGCGCTGTAATGGGCAGCCAGGCGGAGCACCAGGCCCCAACCGTGTCATGTCCTCCTGTCAGCCATACCAGATGATGCCCAAAGGATTAAAGGTAGGACCATTACAGAAATACTCCAGTTAACGCACACAAATCAGCATGGTATCGGATCTTCACCCTCCCGAGATTAGTTTGGCAGTATGGAGTTAGGTACAAAGAATTCTGAACGGCTGGAGATGATGCAATTCGGATCTTATGCCAGATTGATTTGCGTGCTTTAACCTTTAATGTAACTCTGTTATTAACATTTTATATCCTCATTAAACTGATAAGGAAATGTAAGAAATGTATATGCAGGGAGATTGGGTTAGAGCAGTGATTCCCAAAGTGGTCCAGGTAGACCCCCAGGGGTCCACGGGAGACTCGATGGGGGTCTACTTTGGCGTGATAAAAAATGGGGGTCCACAAGTTGTATGTGTGGAAATTTTATCTGGTTTCGATAGTAAAGAATAAAAATGCTGTCTTGGATTTACCGTAGGATTAATGTAGGCCATTGGTTTCCAATACCAGTGCAGAAATTATTTGCGATTTTCACGTCCTAATTAAAATATATAATTCATAACTTGAAATGCTCTAGCCCCCCGCCCCAGAATGGATGGTTTTATTGCTAAGTCAGGAATTTTGGCAGGATCACGCATTCCTTTCCCCGGGGGCCATATTTTGACTATGAAAAGTGGTCCGTGGCCCAAAAGAGTTTGGGAAAAACTGGGTTTGAGTGTAAAGTGTATAAGTATTGTGATTGAAATGTATTGTAGATGGGAGAATCCATAGTGTTATTTAGGTTTTCAAAGTATGGAGTTTGTATTCGGTTTTAGGTTATCATTGAGAAGGTTGAAGATTTTAGGAGCTAGGTAGGTAAATTGTCTTTGTTCTATCGTAGTAAGCAGTTCTGGTGACGGCCTCTGCTGTGGTCGTGGGGTAAGGCTCTCGATTACAAATCCGAATGTCGGGTGTTCGAAATAAGGCATGCGCAAATAAATTCCCTCCCAACTACTTTCAGCCTCACGGCATACCACAATAAGGGATATTATAGTCTCAATGGCTCCAGATGAGAGCAGTTGGGACTCTTATGCGGTTTTCACGTAAAAATGGTACATTGTAGTTTATTTATATATCTGAGTATTTTGTTATTGTGTTTGTTCAAACACAATAACAAAAAAAACATGTTAGCATAATAACGTAATTTGGGTAAATTAAATTTATTTACTATCAAGCGTGTTAAAACTAAGATGGCAATCTTCAATTATTTTCATTTTGAGTAATACGCAAAAAACGTCTTTTTAGTTCTTTTGCCGTGCTATGGACAATAAAGCATAATTTTTGTTCCATAAGTTACACTCTGCTTATATTTTATTTCGATTAAAAGGTAAATTATTTAAATGAAAGAAATAACTTTGTATCAACCACTATTATATTTATTTATTTATTTATATAATCACAATTACATACATATTTCGAAACCGTTGGTTTCTTCGTCAGAGTAGTAAAAGCATTAAAAAACAAAAGAAACAAACAAGTATACAGTAAAAAGATCTATGGACAAAAATATTATAGAGAAAGGTGATTAATTAATAAAAAAATATTGTAAAAAACAATTATTTAAAATTAAATATAAAAATTATTTTAGAATACGAAAAAATTACATTATATAAATTATCAGAAGATAATCTAGATGTTTAAACAATAAAAAATAAATTATTTTAAATATAAGCTATTTTCAATAAATAAATAGAGATTTCCGCTGTTGTTCTGTCTCTCTGATTGGCCCAAAGGAGTACTACCATTTTTGTTCCGTACCCTGCAAGTCTGAACTCGTCTCCAATCTTCATAATAATTTTGAAATTTGTCTATTTAAATAAAATTAATATTTAAATTCACCTTTCATTTTAAATGATGGCCTAGAACACCCTTGAAGGGGGAAAGCCAAAAATAATTGAAAAAAAAACTTAACTTAATACAATTTATTAAAAAATATATCTGTTATTTATGTTACTGTCATTTATGCTACAAACCCTTTGCAGCTGTCGATAATATTTTTGTTCCTATATACAACGCCATGTCTAACTTATTTTAGATCAATGGTGGAGATTGCCATCTTTGTTTTTCGACATGCCGCATTTGCATATGAACAGAAAATTTTCGCCTTCTTCAAAATCAGCGATTATGTAATTTTATAATAAGGGAAGGACATGCTTTTTTGTAAATGCGCCGTAATTTGTTTATGATAGTTTGCAAACATAGAAACATAGAGAAAGAGAAAAAAATATACCGCACTAGTCCCAGCCGTTCAGAGCCAGTGGAACTTTGGAATCCTCAATTATAATTTTCGCACACTATTAGGGTATTTCCACGTTTTTTTAATACTTAAAAAAATTTTGCAAAAAATTACGATTATTATGGCATTTTTATGTTGACGAATAAATTTTCTACAGCGAGTCTAAGTTGCCCATTTTTGTAATCCCGCCGGATTTTCGGCATTTTCGACGTGTGGCGTCACAAGGGTCGCTCGTTTTTGAAAAATTTCCTACAGTTCTACTTTGTTTGTTTGATGACGTGCGTACGAAGCGTCATTGGCATAACAGACCGTTTTGGTTTCGTAGGTTTTTGAGCGTTTTTAAAATGAATAAATTTGAATGAAAACGTAAAAAACAAACATTTTTAGTACGATGATTAAAATCAGAAAAATAATCTTTAAATATTCCATACATTTTCAACAGAATCCCTCGTTTGTGAAAATATCCTATTGCCTAGGTGTGTGGTGTGTTGTGAGGTTAAAGATAGGGAGATGGGGAAGGAGATGGGGAAACAGGAGTTTTAAAAGTGGGTACCTCGCTATTCAGATCTAGTCACAAAGCACGGTTAACCCTGTCAGATCTGAATTTAAACTGGTAGTGATTTGTTGCTTAATAGCAATTGGTAGAGTTATTTGAAAAATATTGATGATTTCTTTTCATTATGAAAACGAAAACTGACTAATTTTTATTAGCTTTTAGAAAGTGAGGAAAAAATCGAAAAACTATCCGCTGACTCATCTTTGGTTTTGTAAAGTTGGCCTTAAACCTGGTTTAAAGCCGTTTTTACCATACACACGCAATAAGTCAAAATTTTCACTGTTACGACGTCATACGACGCGAATGAGTTGTACTACGATTATGAGTAAGGGGGTACATGTATATTACAGTAATTGCATAATTAATCTATTAAACAATAAAAAAAAACTAAAATAACTTCAAACGCTGATATCTCAAAACTATATTGGACAGCCCCTTACAGTTGGCCTCTTAGCATTCAAGCCTCTTAGCTTACAATACAAAGTCGGGGAAAAAACGGAATATCTACTTAAGTAAAATATAACTAAGTGCCCAACTAGGAGGAATCCCGTTTTATGGCATTTTGAAATCGATTTTGGGTTTGACATTCCGACCTTTGGAATAACAAGGTTCCATGTGTGGCGGTAGCGTCATGCGATAATGGGATCTAAAGTAAGCTACTTTAGAGTTCATTATCGCCTGACTTAACCGCAACAGATGGAACCTTGTTATTTAATAAACTGTCTAGGGATAAACTTTTGAGGGATTAACTGTCGTAAAATAAACTGTCATAAAATAAACTGTGGTAAAATAAACTGTCGTAAAATAAACTGTCGTGAAATAAACTGTCGTGAAATAAACTGTCGTGAAATAAACTGTCGTGAAATAAACTGTCGTGAAATAAACTGTCGTGAAATAAACTGTCGTGAAATAAACTGTCGTGAAATAAACTGTCGTGAAATAAACTGTCAGGGATCAATAAATTGTCGGGTGATCAACTGTCGGGTCATCAGATTTCAAGATTGGAACTGATTGTGAGAAAAAATCAGACGATCGGTAAAGTCTAACGGTCGTAAACATTGAACTCTACAACTCGGATTTGCTTTTAATTTAAGTGTAAATTTCAAGATTGGAACTGATTATGTGAACAAGTCAGACAATCAATTAAGTGTACCTACTGTCTGTAACTCAATTTCATATCTACACGTAGAATTTGCTTTGAATTTAAGTGTAATTTTCAAAATTGGAACCGATTGTGTGAAAAATATAGACAATCAATTAAGTCTACTTACCGTTTTGTCTATAACTCGATAACATAACTACACATAGGATTTTCTTTAAATTTAAGTGCTATTTTCAAAATTGGAACTGATTGTGTGAAAAATATAGACAATCAATTAAGTCTACTTACTGTCTTGTCTATAACTCAATTTCATATCTACATATATAGAATTTGTTTTGAATTTAAGTATCATTTTCAAAATTGGTAATGATTATGTGAAAAATATAGACAATCAATTAAATCTACTTACTGTCTACCTGTAAATCAATTTCATATCTACACATAGAATTTGCTTTGAATTGAAGTGTAATTTTCAAAATTAGAACTGATTGTGTGAAAAATATAGACAATAAATTAAGTCTATTTACTGTCTTGTCTATAACTCGAAAACATATCTACACATAGGATTTGCTTTGAATTTAAGTGTAAATTTTCAAAATTGGAACTGATTGTGTGAAATATATAGAAAATCAATTAAGTCTACTTACTGTCTTGTCTATAACTCGATTTCATATCTACACATAGAATTTGCTTTGAATTTAAGTGTAAATTTTCAAAATTGGAACTGATTGTGTGAAATATATAGACAATCAATTAAGTCTACTTACTGTCTTGTCTATAACTCGATTTCATTTCCACAACTCGTATTTGCTTTGAATTGCCACAAAAACATTAATGTATTCGAATTATGTATCTATCAGTGCAATTTTTACTATTTATATAATTTTTTTTCTAGGTCCTGTAAGGTTTTCTATCAACGAAGAATGTGACATCACCAAGCTGTAATTTGGTTCAGCAGATGTATCGCTGAACCAAAATCCGCTGCACAACTTCATACCATCTTCATCAACCATCAAGCGGCTGTTGGGAAGTGAAATTTTAATTATTATATTTTAATTTATTTTAATTTTTTATTGCATTTTGTTGATCGCCATTAACAAAGGGGGGGCCCCCTGAGTATATTCGTAAATAAGTATGCAGTTCAAAAAATGTTTGCGTTTTAGCTTTAAGTTCGTTTTAACTTTAACCCGTTTAGCTTTAAGCACGTGTAGCTCTAAGTCGTCTCGTTTAAGTCCGTCTTAGCTTGTAAGTCTGTCGTAGCTCGTAAGTCCTTCGTAGTTTGTAAGTCCGTCGTAGTTTGTAAGTCCGTCGTAGTTTGTAAGTCCGTCGTAGTTTGTAAGTCCGTCGTAGTTTGTAAGTCCGTCGTAGTCCGTAAGTCCGTCGTAGCCCGTATGTCCGTCGTAGCCCGTAAGTCCGTGTAGCCCATAGTCCGTCGTAGCCCGTAAGTCCTTCATAGCCCGTAAGTCCTTCGTATCTCGTAAGTCCTTCGTATCTCGTAAGTCCGTCGTAGCCCGTAAGTCCGTCGTAGCCTGTAAGTCCGTCGTAGCTCGTAAGTCCGTCGTAGCTTGAAGCCCGTTTTAACTTTAACCCGTTTAACTTTAGGTCGTAAGTCCGTCGTAACCCATAAGTCCGTCGTAGCTCGTAAGTCCGTTTAACCGTAAGCCGCGTCGTTTAGATTTAAGCCATCTAATAGAGTTCGAGACGCGGAAGAGGAACACACATAAGTTTTTTTAAATATTATATTAACTCTAAGTCCGTTTTTGTGTGTTTGTATTTTGTGTGTGTTTTTCTACTATGTTAAGAATTTTATGTTTTTTTGTGTTTCTTTCCCTTTTCATTTGATTATAATAACATCTCTTTTAGTTATTTTTCAGGTTGGCTGCCTTCTCTAATGCCTTCTCTTCTAGTTCTCCGGCACTCCAAGGGAAATGACCAACATGCACTTCTGAGAAACGTATGTCAACTCTTTTGCGAATTGGTAAGAAATTTCATTTAAATAAAGATTCTTTTTTACATTCCTTTATTTTTTTAGGAGTTTGTCAACCTATGAATAAAATTCCTTTATGATTTGAAAAGTGTACTTTCAATTTTTGTAATTCAGAAAATCATATAATTTTTTAAATACAATTTTTTTTAATGCAAACATAAAAAGTATTAAAAATGGTTCACATTACGTTTTTTCTAATTAAAATTACTGATAAAGAAAAAAATTTTAAACACACATATTTTATTATGGAAATATTTTACAGACGTTATCGTCAACTCACTTCTTTGTCGTTTCATATAAAAAAATCCCAAAGATTAACACTTTGTTTTCAAATTGCGGTCGGAAACTTTTAAGATGTACATTTTAATTATTTTTGTGGTTAACTTTTAGATTTGAATAAAACACATCCCCTAAGATGACATAGGCCCTGAGGGATATTATTTTCCTCGGGGCCTCCTGTGTGGATAATGTAAAAAAAGTTGATTTTACGTAATAATAAAATCCTCATTTTGTGTCTTCCAGGTTGAACTTCGCATTTCATCTGTGCGCCCCTCACCAGCTCCAGGAATTCGGGGGACTTGGTTGCCGGAGCTCTGGGGGACTTGATGTGATCACCAACACTTCGGAGGACCTGGTAAGTAATAATTTCCTTTTTGAAATTCATACTGTTTTCTTGTAACAGTTTTTAAACGTGTTCTTATTGAAAACCTTATTGTGGTAGGTGGGGTGGTGGGAAGGTCGATTATTTTTCAAGGCAGTCAGGGTTTTTATTAGTCTGGTAACTATTCGCCAACAGTTAATTTAATATTGTTTTCCTCACTAACTCAATACTGAAGATCAACATAACTTGAATATTAACTTTAAAATGTGATGAATTGTTCTAATTCTTCGAAAAAACCCGTCCTTAAAATCTTATGTTTTCACAAAGACACTTTAGTAAGCATTACTTACATTATTTGCTAATTTTTCAGAACTGCTGGATATGCTAATACTATTATAGATGTATTGTAATATTTTTTTGAAAATCCACTTTGATTCTATGGAAAAACTTAATTTTAATTATAATTAGTATTATAGTCGAGTAGCGAGTTTATTAGTAACTACACCTCACAAATTTAGTGGAGTAGGTAAATCAGCTTTTTAGTAGAGTGAATATATTTAGTTATTTCGGGAGGGTTGAGGGTTTCCCTCCACACTGACATGCGCAGTTTATTAGTAGACGCAGATAAGCGCAATATGTCGTCCCGTTAGAGCGAAGATGTTACTCTAAAACTTTTTAGTTTGCGGCTATTAATCTCTTTTCGTGACCAAAGTATATTTATTTTCATCTCACTAATTTATTCTTCCACCTCTCCTAAAATAAGCATCACAATCAGCTTAATTAGCGTATTTACTTTGTTGCGTTGCAGCCCGTTCATCTTGCAATGTGCCGCTTACTAATGTATTCTACTTGACAGGAGTGCGAACACTTTTTGGTCAGTCAAGTAGCGAGTTACTTGCCACTCTACTTACTACTTGCCAAAGTGCGAACAAGCCATTAAGCCTTGTTCGCACCTGACAAGTAGTAAGTCGAGTAGCGAGTAACTCGCTATTTGACTCACCAAAAAGTGTTCGCACTGCTGTCAAGTAGAGTTCATTAGTAAGCTGCGCGCCGGGACATGGCGGGATGCAACGCAATGTAAATACTCTAATTATAATGCTTATTTTTTAAGAGGTGGAAGAATAAATTAGTGAGCTGAAAATAAATAAACTATGGACACACTAAAATACATTAATATCTGCAAAAATAAAGAATTTTAGAGCAGCATTTTCGCTCCAACGGGACGAAATACAGCGCTTGTCTGCGTCTACGAATGAACTGCGCGTGGCAGTGCGCAAGGACTCGTGGAGGGGGACTCTACTCGCCGAAAAAATAGAACCAAATCGATTAAATATACTAAAGAGCTGACTAGCCTACTCTACTGAAATTGTGGTGTTGGGACACGTTTACTTACTAATATACTCGCTACTCGACTAAAATACTCGCCCAGTCAGAACGACTTTTTAGGCTTACCGCTGTATTTATTATTTTAAAATGTTTGCAATTATTTGTCAGTATTCTCTGACTTTTAGTATGTTGGTAATCCTGAGACTTTAAAGCTGGGTCTCCAGCATAATAATACTTGGATAATTTTTAGAGCACCGTTTTTGTGAGAAATCAACCCAAGGGTACTGTACAATTTGTTATGAATTCTTAGGCTCTTTCTAAATTTATTATTTACAAATAGATACAGAAAGCTTACTTACCTGGCAGGTCACTTCTGATAAACACACTTTAATTAAAAAGTTTATGCAGATACGACTTTGCACGCGGAAGACATTATATTTAAAACACTGGAAATTGCATTATTTTTCATTTGCTACCCATAAATATTTATATTACATTAATAAGAAGATTAGTGCAAAAGTGGAGTTAATATTTATTTCGAAAGACTGGATTTTAGGGCTCTTTGAGACTGGAGAGTTTTTATGAAATGACCTTTACAAAAGCTTACCGAATAAGACTTTGCTTACATTTTTACACAATTAGTTATTTACAATGACGCGGGCTATGAACGAAATAACTAATCGTGACATTGAACTAAATGTTTGTGCAAACACCAAACACAAGGGGACAGGGTCACAATGTTTTAGTTTTCCGTGGTCGATGGAAAGCAAAAAAAAAATATTTTTGTTCGATGTTTTGAAAATATTTGATCACCGACCTGACATAATATAACGAAGGGCCAGAGGCGATTTCATGCAAATAAGAAAAATCATTATTACCATAAATATACATTAGATAGGTTGGCAAGAATTCTGAAAATTAAATAAAATAATTTTATATATATACTAGCTGCCTCGCCCACGAATTGCCGAATTGCCGAAGCACAAAGCCATTTACTGGATGGTTACCTAACCTAGATAATCAAGTGTTTTGTCAATAAATTAACTCACACGGCCATCTGTCAGAAACTTATGGAACTTACTAATAAATTCAAATCATTGTCCCCTAACAAACATTTAATTCGCAATAATAAATATTGAGGTCAATAATCGAGATAAAAACTATCATATCTTTGAAGTTGGACCAAATTTCACACAGTAAGTCAAATTTTATCAAAATTGGTTAAGTAGTTTCGGAGTTTATCTTGGACTATCATCGTGACGCGTGATTTTATATATATAAAGATCTTCGTTGCATTCACAAAATATCCCATGTGAGGTATCTGGTCAAAATAAGTTATTTATATTTGCACCATTCGATTCGGAATTTTTTCTTCATTATGCACAATATTTCCCATTTCAAGAAACTGACTTATTATTTTTAAGAGTATTTTTTTTCTTAAAGTTGATTCTGCGAGTGATAAGTAATTAATTTTCAAAACATTCACTGGTACGAAACATTTGAGTTTGTACAGTCTACCCACAATCGCCCTCAGCCTTTTATAAATTTTGTTTATTTGTATGTTCCATTTGAAATTACAATATATTACATCACTCCCAAATAAACATATTCATTTACAAGTCCAATACTATAGCATATGCAGGGCTGTAAAATGTGATGTATATATATATATATATATAAAGTCATGAGATATTATTTTAGGAGTAATCTGAAGTAATACAAGCTTTTTCAAACCAACATCAAGAATGACTCTATTTTTTGACAAAATGAAGTTGAGTCGTAGTGTTTCTCAACATTGGGATGAATATTAATCCTCAGTGACGACTCGAGCACTTCTTTGATGGTTTTTTTTGGTGGACCCACAATTTTTCATGTACCTACTACCTACAGTATCGTAATCTCACTGCCCAGAGAATATAATATAAAACTTCTTGAACTAAAATTTTCAAGGTCAATGCTAATTCCTTTTGATAATTTTAAGAATATCATGCAAGCAATTTGGGAGGCGGGAATGGGTACCGCCGCCCCGGGAACCATTTATTGGATAACCAACACCTCTGCCATAGGTCACCCCAAGTGGTTCGCTACGTTTGGTGACTTAGCAGGGGTGCCCGGGTTCATGGGGTTCATTGTCTAGGTCTTGGCGGCGGATGATCTAGACACATTGAACCCCAGATTCCTACCCAACCCTCATACCTTTTTCCTTCCCAGAACTTCCTCTCCTTCCTTTCCTTAAAAATACCCTCCACACAGCATCCCCAAAGGTGACATAGGCCCTGAGGGAAATTATTTTCCTCAGGGCCTCCTGTGTGGACCTAATCTAAAAAAAAAAAAAAGTCTAAAATCAAAATAAATTTAAATATCTGTAGATATATAATTTATAACAGAGTAAAAGATTTTGACATTTTATAAAAGTCTAAATGAATATTCAATTTTTTATAAGTAAAACTCTCCGATTAATGTAATAAATCATTGAAGAAGTAGAAACAATAATAATCTAAATTAAAATATGAAAATGAACAAGACGCAGAAAAATAATTAAACATATCGGTCGCAACTGGGACTGGTTGTTTTATTATTTTTCTGTGTCTTGTTCATTTTCATATTTTAATTTGGATTATTATTGTTATCTTCTTCTTCAATGATATATTACTTTGATGGGAATGGTGTTCAAAAGTAAAAAAAAAAGTTTTAATAATAAACAAAGAAAATAATAATTATAATCAAATGAAATTTATACATGTAATTGAATGCCTTACTACATTAAATCTGAAAGAAGTTCTGATAAGTGGGACATTAAAAGGAGTTTTTTGTATTAGTAATATTTTTAAATTAACGTTTTTTTCAAAAATTTAGGTACCTAGCTACAAGCGGATACCTAAATTTAGTAAATATTTTGGTTATAACAATTTAAAATAGGTATATAAGTCTTTTAGATGGACGCGGTAATGTGAATCTGATAATATTTTTTAAATTTTTTATTTTAGGGAAATCAACAGTTTATTATGTGATTCATTTATACATGTGTAATTTACCTAAGTGAGAAACTAATTATAGATTTCCTTAATATACTATAGTACTATGTACTTATCTAAAAATTTAAACACTATACTTACAAAAAAAAAAATTACATAATTTTTACAAGAGGAAATACTTCATAATATATGTCATTACTCATTACACTTTATGCAGTTTGGTACACTTTTAATACATTTTAATATAGTTTTTATATTTATTTTGATTACAATTGAAGATATCTACATCAGACTGAATATTATTGTATGTTGAACATATTCTTACAAGGCAGGCATTTTTATTCGAATTGGTTTTACAATATTTTTCTTTAAATATATAAAAAAAACGTGTGTGCCTTATAGGTACTTTCAAATCAGGTTCAGGACAGTCTGTAATGTTGTTACGTACAATCAATGTATTAATTTTGAAAATTTTTGTTGCATCCAGATAATTATCAAATCGATTGTGTGATTTTTAAGAAATGTATTTTTTTGTGATTCGATTCAATTTTGTTTATATATAATGCATAAAATGGAGACCAGACAGTCGATAGAAATTCTAGATAGCTTCGTACACAGGCATAGTATAGTTGTTTGATGATAACAATGTTTGTGAATTCTTTTGTATTTCTTATGATGAAACCGAGCATTTTAGCTGTTTTGTTATTTGATTAATATGACATTGATATTGTAACTTACTATCGAGAGATCACACCAAGATCGCGATCACGAATATTGTAGCTGGTTACAATTTTGTTTTCATTCAATTGATAAATAATTTTTTTGTCGTTTCTTGCGAATATGACGTGGTGGCACTTTGAACCGTTTAAAAATAATTGGTTATTCTGACAATAGGTAGCTACACTATTTAAGTCATCCTGTAGTTTGATACAATCATTTAGATTATTTATGGGTTAATGCAATTTGGCGTCATCGGCAAATAATTCCAATTTGGAGTATTTAACGACATTCACTATATTATTAATATATATAAAAAAAAAAATAACGGGCCGAGATGAGATCCTTGATGGATGCCTGAGGAGATTTCTTTGAAATCAGATTTTAATCCAATTATTGCTACTGCTTGTAATCTATTCAGCATGGAGTCAGCGAAACAAGTTACTACGTATATAAAGTATAAAGTAGTATAAAGTATTTATTTATCAAAAAGAACAGGAATACATTATTATAATATAAACTATTACATATTTATTACATCCAGAAAATAACATGAATATATAATATAATATCATATTATTACTTAGTAGTATTGGTTACTTTTTATATTTTTCCTTTTTACCTTTTATTTTCTTACTTTTATTTTACACAGTAAAGTTAATAATATATTTTAGTGACAATAACATTCAATTAAAAAGTTAATAACATAATTATTAGTCAGTTAATGACTATAAGTTAATAACAATAAGAATAATAATATATATTATAGAGGGATGTACGTATTTATATGAAGGGTGTTAAGGATCGTACTTGACTTACTTTAACCAGTGATCCCCTGACATTATTTCAAGTAAAAAATGTAAATGGATGTTTGGTCTCCGGTGACTTTTTCGATGATGTTTTTAATTTAAATATTTTTTTCCCTTTAAAATTAAACAACAAAAATTCTTCCGCATCTCGTCACTGGTCAGTCAGCCGAGTAACCTTTTTTTAATGTTTTTGTAGAAAAAAAATGTCGGCGGAGACCAAAATTTTTTTTGCCTTCAAGATTTAACGTTGCGTTTTGCTTTTCAGAACGGATGATGACTGGAGGACTGGATGACTGGTGAGCTAGACCCTCTACAAAACTGCTCCGTGGTATGACCTTTCTATTTTGGCCTTGCCAGCATAAATTTAACTTTGCATTGTGTTTAAGGAGTCTTTCGGATTTTTGGTTTTTAGGGATGCTGTTGTCGCACTATTATTGAAAGGTTGTCTGCTTTTGTCGTTAGGTTGTCTGCTTTTGTCGTAAGGTTGTCGTTCTGCGGTTGCCGCTCTGCTTTTGTTGCTGGGGAGGATGTCTGAGGTCTCTCCGTTGTCACTAGGTTGTCGTTCCGTTGTCATTCCATTGTCGCTAGGTTGTCGTTAGGTTGTGCTTCCGTTGTCATTATTACTACTATTGTGTTTTCAGGCTTATTTTTAAGTTAGTCTTAAGTTTCTGGCGGGCAAGTGGTTCCCTAAAGCCAGTGGTCCGGACCAGAGACCAACATTGTTGTGTTTTCAGGTTTAATTTTAAGTTAGTTTTAAGTTTCTGGCGGGCAAGTGGTTACCTAAAGCCAGTGGTCCGGACGAGAGACCAGCCCCTTTGTGTTTTCAGGTTTATTTTTAAGTTAGTTTTAAGATTCTGGCGGGCAAGTGGTTCCCTAAAGCCAGTGGTCCGGACCAGAGACCAGCTTCTTTGTGTTTTCAGGTTTATTTTTAAGTTAGTTTTAAGATTCTGGCGGGCAAGTGGCTCCCTAAAGCCAGTGGTTCGGACCAGAGACCAGCTTCTTTGTGTTTTCAGGTTTATCTTTAAGTTAGTTTTAAGATTCTGGCAGGCAAGTGGTTCCCTAAAGCCAGTGGTCCGGACCAGAGACCAGCATCATGTTTTCAGGTTTATTTTTAAGTTAGTTTTAAGTTTCCGGCGGGTAACCATTCTTGAGTGGTTCGGTTTCAATTTTTGTTCAGACAAGTTCTACAAAGATCTACAATACTGTTTTAAACTAACTTGCATGTTGGGGACTAACAAACTAACAACTAACACTAACAACTAACACTAACTTAAAACATTATTGTACATCTGACTGAACTTATCTTTGAACTTTTTTTATCGATTTTTTATCATTAATTCAGAGAGTATAGGGCTACTGGCGATTCTCTCTTAAAAAAAAACGAGTGTCCTAGCTACCACAGTAGTAACTGGTCACTTGGAAAAGCTAGGGCGCTTGTCAGAGGTGATTACATGTAATAATGAATATAACATTAGGAGTGCCTACTATAAATGTAAGTATGCATACATTTTTCTTTCTTGATATGTATTATAATATATACTGGTTGGTAAATTAATCATGAATATGTCATGAATGCAGGGACATTGGAGGGTCCAGAATCGTTTTAAAAAATGTGTAGTTTTGTTTTTACAAAAAAAAATTAAGAGTCTTACCCTGTGCCGGTAAGGACATTAAGCAATCAGTTTCCTCACACAGCCATTGGGAAAGTGGTGCATTCCATTAAATGCCTTATATTGTTTCCACAATCAGCAATATTGGAAATTATATTTATGTCCTCTGCCAGTACAACCTATTTATAACACATTTCCCTTAAACTACTTGAAATACTCAAACCGAGCATTCTCATTTATGAGCAAATGTATACAGATGATGAGCATGTGTGTCAGTACCATAAAGTGTGGGAACTGACCACTTACCCTACGTATGATGATGATATTATTTTCGACCCTTCGGAATAACAAGGTTCTATCTGTTGCCGAAACATCATGCGATAATGAACTCTAAGGTAGCTTAATATATATCCCATTATCGCATGACGTTAACGCAACAGATGGAACCTTGTTATTCTATAGGG
Source organism: Limnephilus auricula (assembly GCA_951813805.1). NCBI lineage: Eukaryota > Metazoa > Arthropoda > Insecta > Trichoptera > Limnephilidae > Limnephilus > Limnephilus auricula. The sequence goes on from OX638404.1 coordinate 16,855,374, forward strand.
TCTATATGGCTTTTTCTCTCTCTACACTTTGGAATAACAAGGATCTATCTGTTGCCGAAACATCATGCGATAATGAACTCTAAGGTAGCTTAATATAGATCCCATTATCGCTTGACGTTAACGCAACAGATGGAACCTTGTTATTCCATAGGGGAGATATGGCTTTTTCATATAAATATATATTTTTTTAAATGAATACCCCACAAGAGTCCCAACTGTTCCAGTCTAGAGCCAGTGAATATGGCATCCCAATTGGGGTATGGTGTGAGGCTGAAGGTAGTGGGGAGGGGAAGGTGATAGGGAAGAGAAAGGTGAAGAAGTACCTGGCTATTTAGGTCTTGTCACCAAACCCCGCTAAAGCCATTTCAAGCATCGTTTCAATTCTGACTTACACCAGGGGGATACTGAGGGTACCTTCCACTCTGGAACGTGCCGCAAATATACTAAGTATATATTATTTTTATTAATTAATTGTGAAATAACCTAAATTAATCAATTACAAATTTTTTGCGCACGCCGAGTTTGAACCCGCGACCTTTGGATTGGGAGTCTAGAGCCTTATCCCTGGACCACGCCGGCTGTCAAATTTTCAATTTTTCAATGCAAAAATGTCAATAAAGGGCACTGTCACTGTAATAACCAGAGATGTGCAAAATGGGTACCCCAAAACCATTTGAAATGCAAAATGGAAATGGGTCAAAAAATTTTCATTTCTAAATGGTTTTTAGAATAGCATTTCAAATGCAATCTTCTTTTTTTCAAAATGCAAAATGGTTTTTAGAACAGCATTTCAAATGCAATCTACCTATTTTCAAAATGGAAAATGGTTTTTAGAATAGCATTTCAAATGCAATCTACTTATCTTGGAAATGCAAAATGGTTTTTAGAATAGCATTTCAAATGCAATCTACCTATTTTCAAAATGGAAAATGGTTTTTAGAATAGCATTTCAAATGCAATCTACCTATTTTCAAAATGGAAAATGGTTTTTAGAATAGCATTTCAAATGCAATCTACTTATTTTGGAAATGCAAAATGGTTTTTAGAATAGCATTTCAAATGCAATCTACCTATTTTCAAAATGCAAAATGATTTCTCAGATCAAACAATAAGAGTAAAAAAAGCAACATATTGGAGACAGTAACATATTCTTTTCTAGGAAAATAAAAAGCGCATACTTTTGGAGACTACTAAAAAAATATGTCTTGTTCGAGATGGTTTTTTAAGAAAACCCTAGAGGGTATGACAATTATAATTGAATAATTTGTAGAGCGCCGTTTTCGTGAGAAATCACCCCAATGACGCTGTACATTTTATTACGAATTCTTAGGCTCTATCTAAATCTATTATTTACAAATACATACAGAAAACATACTTACCTGGAAGGTCACTTCCGATAAACACACTTTTCACTTTATTCACAACTTGAAGAACGTTCATTTTCACTCGAACTATTTTCGTATTCCTACATTTTGGGTTAAAAATTTTATTTTCCTAAATCCTTTTTATATTGTAATTATTACTAATAATATGATAATTTAAACTTTATGTAACACGTAGACAGATAAAAAATTAGCGATGCGTGCGAGCGACCTCCCCCACCGCACGCTAAATGGCAACTGATTTTGCGTGCGCCATCGCGCTCGTGGCAAATTTAGTTAGTACGCGCACGCGCACGATGGTGGTTTGCTACTTGAAAGACCACTCCAGATATATTTTTTTAAAAAGCTTCACACAGGATACCCTGAAGAAAATAATTCATCTCAGGGCCTATGTCATCTTTGAAGATGCTGTGTGGAGGGTTCTTTTTAGGAAAGGTAGGAGAGGATGTTCTGGGAAGGAAAAAGATATGAGGGGTGGGTTGCAATCTGGGGGTCAGTGTTTCCAGTATTGACGGACGAATGATTCCAACCCTCCCACTACGCTACAAGATGATGTTCCGAGAGAGCCCTGCTGGAGAAGTCAAAAGACCTCCCTCAACCAGTCTCTCCTGATCTGGCCTGCCACGCAGTTGGTAGGCAGATGCATCCGCCTCCAAGAACCGGACAAACCTCACCCCATGAACCCGGGCACTCTTGCTAAGTCACCAAACGTCGCGAACCACTTGTGTTTGATAGCGGTGTTGGTTATCCAATAAATGGTTCCCGGGGCGGCGGTATCCATACTTGCCCACCAAATTAGAAATGTGGATAGATGTATTGGCAAAAGAAAAAAGAACTGAATAAGATTTTCTCAAAGGAACTATTACTTAGAGGACATAGTAAAGAGAAGTAAGATTAAATTAAAACAAATAAATTTGTATTAAACCACTATTATATAATCACAATTACCTAAATGTTTCGAAACCGATGGTTTCTTCGTCAGGGTAGTAATGACATTAAATAACAAAAGAAACACAAACGTATCTATAGACTAAAAAGAACTATGGACAAAAATATTATAAAGAGAGGTGATTAATTAATTAAAAAAATATGTAAGTAATTGTGATTATATAATAGTGGTTTAATACAAAGTTATTTGTTTTTATTTAATTCAAAATGACGCCACAAAGTGATTTTGCGAAGTTTGAAGAAAAAAAAGAAGTAAGATTAATACAATCATGTAATGTAGATTGTACCTTAAATCCATTGGATTCTTTCCCAAAATACCATACATCGGCGTAAGACCAAAAGATTGCACGCAGGTTATCAGAGGCCCGATAGCTCTATAGAAGGTGTCTTCCATGTAATATCCACCAACATTAGCTCTGTGGACTGGTCCTTGCTTTGCAGAAATCTTTTCTGAAACGTGGTGCACATATTGTTCATTCTTACTAACCGTAGATTTTTTCTGCCTTCAGAACTTACAAAGAAAATGTGCCTGCATAGTTCGTGTTGTTACAATTTAGTTAAATTAATGAAATGATGGCGTTGAGTGAAAACCGTTAAGAGGAGTTAATAAAATAAATGTTAACATTTTATGGTTACCTTCGAGAATTACGTAGTTTTTCGACATTATACTTTTATTCCTGGAAAAGAAACATAATATTTTTCAGGTATTTTTTTAAGTAATCCTAAAATTACTGATTAGCAAGAAAGACATACAAATACACTAACTCACTAAACAATTCAATACTGTATTTGTAATTTGTATGCCTTTCAAAAAAGATTTTTTTTGATAATTCTTTTATAGCGTCATCTATGAAAGAGCAGATTATAAATTCTTTTCAGTATACCCAACCTTAATTAGGCGCATTAAGTAAATCACACAATTAGTCGCATGGGGTCATTACTGACCCCAAAGAAATGGAGTGGAAGAAATAAATAAAACGAAGTATGTATTATCAAAAATATTAAAATATTTTATTATAATAAACATCAAGAAACAAAAGCATAACTTTGCCATTAAACATTTAAAAAAATTGAACAGCTTATAATCTCTCTAAACGAGTAATTTTTCATATAGCCGAGATCTCCTTAAAAAAAATTCAGAATCAAATAGAAAAAATAGAATAGATTGGAACAGTAAACTATATTAAATTAAATGAAAGAAAACGCTTCTTTATTTCATCTATTTAATTTATTAAAAAAAAATACTTTCAAGAATTTAGTAGTCGAATTATTGGCCATGCGAAAGATCATAACTACACATAAGGGACGAGAGTGGGATAAGGTGGCCGTGAAATGATTTCAAAGAGATATTTGCTTCATTTATTTTATTTCTTGGTTAACTACAATATCAAGTTATAAACACGCTTCTAAACTATCTCACTTGATAGAGCACACTGTGTAAAATATTTATATAGTTTATTTCACATAGAACTAGTCGTAGATCGTATTGAGAGGTCTCTCGATATGAGGCCTCGAATTCGAATACTTTGATTTTCATAGCACACTTTGCCATTTCAACATATGTGAAAAATTCTGCACGCAAAATGACAGTAACTTATGTAACACTAGTGTTGTAAATGCGGTGGCAAACAGTACACAATAACTGGTTTGGCTGACAGAGTGCACAACCATCGTTAGTTTTGCATGGGCAAACTTGACTTTTAGGAATAAAAATTCTTGGAATTTAATGATGTACTAACTGGACTTCAGCACCGATCACTCACGGTGATATTCGTAGTGACAGGGGTAGGACCAGCGTTGAATTGCACTAACACCAGCTCATAGGTCACTATGGTGCCAGCAATCTGCAATTAAATCACGTGTTACTTAATTGAACTAATATAAAAATAATTTAACTTATCATGCGCCGTGAGCATCTTTCAGAAATATCAGAAATCCATTTGTAGATATAATAAGCACGATAGTTTTTTGGCACCGAAATGCGCTATTTTAATTTTATCTCTAATTTTGAATAACTTTTGTAATTTGAAAGTAAGTGCAAAAGAAACATGCAAACATTAATTTTGCTTGGAGTCGTAATTATTTACATTACCGGAATAATTTTAGTTGATACTATTTTAACCAATTGTAGGCATCAACCAACATAGTTTATATACGATGACTATACGTCGCTCTAGTTCGTTTTTGTCTAACAGACCATTTTTCGTGAACTTGAGTTAATAATAAGAATAATTTATAAATTTTGGCTAATTTATATAGCGCCGTTTTCGTGAAAAATCACATCAAGAGCGCTCAAGGGCCTCAAGAATGCATTTGTTCTCAAAAAGCCCTATACGATAATCGTTAAAATTTATAAGGGATTATTTAAGGGGTTTTCAAAACGCACTTTGTCTTACGTCCGCCAAAATTTATGTGCTTTTTAAGCGCCATTTCTCCCGATTTACGTTTTGGTCTTGGATTTACGGTTGGATAAAAACGAACTGAAGCGACGTATAGGCAAAAAATATAGAAAGCCAGCAGAAGTTAGCAACTTACGGTAAGTATAAGACCTCTTGTAACATAGAAGAAGTTGAGTCCGGTCAAAGCAACCACGTCCGTAGATACTTGATCCAAGAATCTCCGCACCTAGTCAAAGATTAACCCTTAAAATTTTAATTTACCCAGTGAAAATAAAAATAACGAAGGTGAGGTATTTTGACTTTTTAACGTGACAACGTTTTTAAAAAGGCTCCCGTACTAAGATTCCGCTAGTGTTAGCGATGAAACATTTTTGCTGTCACCAAATATTTAAATATATCTCATGGCCCAAGGGTTGTGGAGCCAAGTGGTGCATGTATTCTAAAAATAGACCATTATCCGTGGCTTGTTAGCGCGCTTACGTCTTTCAGCGGAGAGAGGGTCAGATTAGAGCCTTGGGATTAGATAAGTCTCGAAATTCACTACTCGCGACCAAAGAATCGGTCATATTTCCGTTACGGAAAGGGTTAAGTACATAAGTTTTTCGTCCATCGTCGTGCGGATTTTCAGGTGCTTCTAAGGTGTAGGCTATACGTTCAATATTTATTACAAATCGTGCTACACTAGACGTTCAATGTTTATTGTGATCCGCAGATATTGTGTTTTTTTTTTTAACGTGCAGACTAGCGTATTGACGGATCACAATATAGATCACAGGATTTCTAGATTCCTGAATTCCGGATCGTGATATGAATTGTGATAAATATTGAACGTGTAGCCTATGCCTCAATATTTATCACGATCACGATACGGAATTCAGGAAACTAGACATCCTGTGGTCCATATAGTGAACCATCAATTTGCTGGTCTAAACGTTTAATAAATATCACGATTCCTAGTTAAAATCGGCAGTCTACAATACGGTTGGTTTAGGCTTGTGCAATCTACTTAACTGGGGAACCAGTAAAAGTATTACTTAAAAATAAATCCATTGCATTTAACAAAACAAATTAACAGATTAACAATACTAGCTGACCCGGCCACGCGTTGCTGTGGCTAACGAAATACAACGCCATCTACCCGATGGTTATCTAACCTAGATAACCAATAGTGTTGTGTCAATAAATTAATCCACACCGCCATCTGTTAGAAACTTATGGAACTTACAAATAATTTCAAATAATTGACCCATAAAATACATTTAATTCGCAATAATAAACATGTTAGACCAAACTACATACAGTAAGCCAAATTTCATCAAAATCGGTTAAGTAGTTTCGGAGTTTACCTTGAACGAACATTGTGACTCGAGATTTTTATATGTAAAGAATATGCAAATTTCGACTACCACAATATGGGCTTGTGTTAAAGCATTTAAAAAATTGTATACAGAAATATTTTATGAATAAAAGTAAAAAAATCATTCAAATCATTTTTCAAAATAGTTTTTGTTGACTGGACTTGCGTAAAGAGCAACTTGTTGCCCTACAAATCTCAAATAAGTTAAATACGAGTATCATTAATTTATTTGACTTATTCTAATTTATAATATCTAATATTATTTTCAATAATTATGGTATTCGTACCTCCATAGTGTAAGACTCTGATGGCACCGCATAGAGCACAGCCGCTGGCCTCCTAGCCGCGCTGTTGATCCTGGCAGCCCTTAAGGCCACCACCAAGGACCTGGTCATCAGGAAGCCGAAGGAGAATACGAAGTAGACGACGTGGGTAAACCTCCGCAGCGGCCTGCAGACACACCCAACCCGCAGTTGCGGCCTAAACAAGCGGCAAGCTGGAAGCTGGTGGGACTACGGAAGGTGCCTATAAAGCTGGACTTAAAAGCAATGCATAGGCTGGTTCAAACATATTGAAGCAATTGCGATAGGCTAGTAAATTAGTAAAAAGTATCAAGCCTCCCCAACTTCTGCAAAAAACCGAAGTAAACTTGTTGAATACCTTAATATCTATTGAAATAGGAACTGGACTGGAGTAGTTTTTTTTAGCGGATAACCATCACATCTGCCACGGGTCACCCCTAGTGGTTCACTACGTTTGATGATTTGGTGTCCGGTTTCATGGGGTGAGATTTTCAGGGTCGTGGTGGCGGATGTATCTGCCCACCAACTGCGTGGCAGGAAGGATAGGGAGAGACTGGTAGAGGGTGACCTTTGATCACTCTAGTAGGACTCTCGCCATCAAACATCGCCTTACACCATATTAGGAGGGTTGGATTCATGCTCCCTTTACTCCTGGACACACCGACCCCTAGATTCCTACCCACCCATCATACCTTTTTCCTTCCCAGAAATTCCTGTCTTTTATAAAAATAATCTCCTCACAGCGTCCCTAAAGATGACATAGGCCCAGAGGGGAATTATTTTCCTCCTCTATGGAACAAATATAAAAAAATTTAAAGACAGTGCAATTTTAATTGGAGAGTTGAATTCATCAGGTAACTCAAAATCTGGACTACTGAAGAGGTTTAAAACATGGTCAATTGCACTGGAGAAGTTGAAATTGTAAGTTTTGGGAAAATACTGGACTAGTTAAGATGTTATCTACTTAAAAACTGGACCAATTTCGATTGAGAAAATTGGTCGAAACGGTGTCTAAACAGGGTATTTTCACAAACGAGGGATTCTGTTGAAAATGTATGGAATATTTAAGATCATTTCTCTTCCGGTATTCCGAAATTCCGGTAACTGAATTGATTAATACTAGTAAATATCTAACTACTACTACAAAAAAAAAAACTTTTAAATTTATTTTTTTCGTCCATATTAAGCGTGTCCTGGTTTTGTAAATATTTTCCCTTACTTTGCACACAAACAAGGGAACAGATGACGTGAGACGACGTGTCACACTCTTCCGCCTCTTACCGGGCGTTTTCGCGGGCTTTAAGAAAATTCTAACTTGGAGAATTAATTTAATTATGAAAACGAACTTTAAAAAAAAAAACTAGCATTTAAGTCTGCATCTACATGAACATATTTTTTAGTCAAAATATTTTTCACTAAACTTTCTTATTGACCATAAAGTTATTATATAAATCAACGGACTCTCGTAATTCTAATTTCTCTTGTAAATGCATGTGACAGAATTATTTTCTATTTAAATACTAATTGATATTTTGTTATTACGACTAGCGCATTCAACGTCGCCTATGCACAAATAAAACACATCCGAACGGTAAAGAACGCACTTGCTTTACAGCAAATCGCAAATTGTGCAAATGAAATGCTTGCGTGTGGTGTTGAGTACTTATTTCATACAATATGCCCTAAACATGTCCCGTCACCTCACATAATAAATTTGTCCCAACCCGTTTTCTTTATATTTGTAGAAAATGTTTTGTTTTGTTTTGAGATGGTGGTGAAAATTATACATTGCCTGTACAAGAATTTAGCTAATTTTTCACTCTTTCACACTTCACCTCAATACTTCGTTTCAGTATTTGAGTATGTACCTAATTCAACTCATTCTGTAATCGTTTCCTATCCAACCCTACCCGCGTGTGTGGCAATCGGCGGATTTGTTCGGCCAGCAGATTCTCTTTAGATGGGAGTAGTTGGCTGGCCCATAAACATATTCACCTTTTTGACACTTAACTATTCAAGCAATTACTTGTTAAGTACGAGTATAATAATATTAACAATATAAAAGAAATAGGTTAAATGCGCAGTGCGTGCTTATTAAAATAATCTTAGGCAGAATATAATTTTTTTCTTTTAATTAATTAAGATAATATTAGCGAAAGTCAATCGAAAATCCGAAACAGAAAAATAATTAAAAGAGACGGATACATCTGGGACTCGAACCTAGGACCTCTGACAATCCGGGCCAATGCGCTATCCACTGCGCCAACGTATTCCTATCCGATTCGATCATTTTTAACTGTATCATATTTCGACTGAGAACCACTAACATTATTTTAATTTTCTTAACGCATATTTTTATTGGCTGCTATCTTTACGTATGATTGCAAGATTAAACTCGAACTAAATGCCATCTAAATAGTGTCAGGATAAATTTTATCACTTTTTATTAATATGCGACAACTATTGACTTTTTCTGCAAGTCTAGGATGAAATATTTTTATTTTTATTTAGCGCGTTGGCCCGGATTGCCAGAGGTCCTGGGTTCGAGTCCCAGATGTATCTGTATCTTTTTCTGATTTTTCTGTTTCGGATTTTCGATTGACTTTCGCTAATATTATTTTCATTAATTCAAATATTATAATTTCAGGTTTAACTCATTAAATTAAAAATAAAAATAAATTTTTTCAATGAAATTGAAAATAAAAAGTATATTGTTGAGTAGGTTTTTTAAAAAATGCAATATATTTTCAAGCATGTGTGTTGAATATGTGGGAAAATTGTTGTGGTTTTTTACGATTTTTCGGGTAAAAAGATGGCTGCGTTTTTTTTGCTGATATTTTTCTGCATAAAATATTAAAAGATAAGCAATCGCCAAATTAATTTTGAATAGCACAAAATTTAAAAAAGTAGCCTTAAACGATCTTTTTTAGCAATATTTGCATGTGAAGGCCTTGTTTCAGGTTCATACCGAGAACATAGGTAAGTAGGTCCATGCATTATTAAAAGAAAAAATCCAAATACAGTAAGAAAATATCGAAAATTATTCATAAACTGCTCCTAGACAGATTGCGCTAATTTAAATATTTTTAGAAAAAAGCACTTCTTGCAAGTTATGCTTTAATTTTTTTATTTAAATTGTTGGTTTGCGCATGTACATATTGAATATGAATATAAATAAATAGTTATGTCCATATAAAGTCTCAATTTTTTCAAGAAAGGCATACAAATACAGTAATGGATTGAATCAATGATACAATAGCAGTTTATGAATAATTTTTAATAGAAATTTGCAAAATGAATATATTAGAAACATGTATTATGAGGTTCCATGACAACTCAACAAAGTGGCATTTCAACACCCATTTGAAAAGTCATTAAAAGTGACGAAAAAAGCTCATAAATCCACATAACGTAACTTAATTTTTTTAATTGTTTTCATGACTATTACTGATTTTTCATAGGAGCAATGGAGTGCCACTTCGTTGAGTTTAGTCATTGTGTTGTGAATGGCTGGTAGAGAACCTCACTGTACAAAGAGTATTCAAAATTATTTTCTTCTGGTTTAAATTGATATACCCACAGACATATGAATATACATAGACCTGCCCTAAGTTATAAAAGCGTATTATTTCCACCTCCCCATACCGGTTCCATTTGGAGCCGGTTCGGCTCGCGTATGCCCTCGCCTGAATCTAGAAAATCTGACGTCATCATTCTTGCGCGAGCCAGCGTCGCGCTCTCATCCGTATATTTTACTAAATAACGCAAAAATGGTGGCTTGTGCTATTAAAATGTGTAAAAATAGATGTGAAATATATAATAAACCCGATCGTCGTATTACATTCCATAGGTAAGAATTATTTTTCTTTATTTTAAGCTTATTTAGATCATTTAATATGGTCAGTTTTTATGACATATATACTATCATATCGGGATCCACGGCGACCCAAATTACAAAGCAAGTTTCCCAAGTGCGCTCGTAGCTGTTAATAATTTACTTACTGGATAAGTAAATTATGTCACATTTCTAAAAGTCACTTAACTAAATATGGGAACAAAATGTTCGACTCTCAAAATAGGCGAATCTTACTTTGTAGTATTTGAACTTCGCAAACTGTTCACGACGTGACGAGCAATTCGCGCTCCCATGTAAAAAGATCTATTCATTCAAAATCAGATTTTACTTTAAAGAACTAAATGGTGATATTATAATGCGAGATGCCTATGTACTGTCAGATTGATTTATTGACGAATCACAGATCTATCACAGCCATCTTGACCCCTCCGCTCCGCTACAGTTGGTTTGTACCCCTGTCCCTTATGTTCTCGTCTATGTATATTCGTATGTCTATGGATATTACCAGTGAAGCAAGCGGCTGCAATTTAGATAATGCTTTAATAATAATTGGCGGAAAGCAACGGAGTTAGGCTCACCGTTCGTCATTTCCACAAGGCTCGTTCTTCTTTTCTAAAGTGTTGCTAAAAATGAATTAGGTAAAGTTGGGTTCAAATTGAAGACGATATTTGACGTAAGAATTTTCATTAGTAAGAAAAAAAAGATAAAGAATTGTGAGCAAATATACATCCGAGACACCATCTTGAGGTTATTTAAAAAAAACGGCACTATACAAGTCATCCAATTAATAGTATTTTTATATCCTTTTAGGCGAATAAGTTCAGGTCTTAAAAAGCCACTTACCACTCACGGAGTGTTGAAAGTTAAAGGAAAAAAAAAATTACCACAGATAATTCAACAGACAAATTACAAAGACACTCGTTAGACAAGCGCGAAATACGAATACAAAACACAGTGGCCCCTCATATATTTTGTTCTGCTATGTTTGTTTTCTAATGCACGATGTTTTAATATTTTTCATGTTAAGTTATAATTAGTAAAAGGTTTTTATATTACAAAACCATGAAAATAGAAGTTAATTCTACCAAAGCGGTAAACTTTAGGTTTGGGTGGTATCAAAACATTATTTAAAACCGTAAAATTTTATCAAATTACACTATATTCGACTATTTTCACTAAGGGTGATCCCAGAAACAAAAGATAAGTATGTCTTAACCTTTTGAAAGCCAGCATAGGAAAAATATATTTTTTCAAAAAGACGTAAAAAAATGACATTTCTCATCTCTCTTACGAACTCAATTTTTAAAACATTTCTTTTGTAATATATTACAAAAATTACATGAAAAAAATGTAGATAAAACGATCTTCATAATAATCACTCAAATCTATGCTTTCCACATTGGATTTATATAAAAAAAAACAATGAAAAATTATAGACTCCGACTACGACTATTATCACGCGGCGGCCATTTTGTCGGCCATCTTTGATGCCAGCCGCGTCATCGAGAATTAATTTGAATTATTCGGAGAGGCTAGAAGCTATGCAGTATTTCGTTACGTCAAGAACGAGAATGGTCCAAGCGATTATGACCTTATTCTTCATACAATTTATTTATACATAAGGGACAAAATCGCTTCAACAATCCGGACCCGCCGGGGGGACTGCGGCCTGCGACGGGGACTGCTTATAAATGATACAATCATTAAGTGGAATCGCATCTATGAACCAACTCCCGAAAAAAGCCCAATTCATAGATCGTTTCTCTAAGAAGGCCATCGCATATAATTAAATAGCATTAAACGATTTTTTTCCACACAGTGGCTTTTTTAACTCCCGTTTCTTTGGATCACCCTTCACTTGTTAGATTACGAAACCAGAGCATTTGTGCTTGAGTACTTACTTAAGGCTGTTGAACAGTTGCAAGCAGATGAAGTAGAGATTGTTGGCAAAGGAGAGCAGAACTATCTCGTTAATGTACTTGTCTACTTTTCTGACCAGCTGAGCCAAATTAGAAAACTCTCCGCGCGCCGCTCTCCAGAACTGCTGCGGTAAATCCTGGAATAGGGAATGACGATTTAAAGAAATAGTGTCGTCCTGTCAGTCGACCAGCGATTAGCAAAATAATCATGGAAAATATTTTTTTCGTCAATTTTTGAACATATATTATAGTTAATAGCCAAAATAATTCAAAGTGGTTTGAAAAAGGCCAAGACTAATTAATATCTATAAGATTTGTAAGAGTGCATTTACATACATAAGTTTTTAAAATTGTAAAATTGGATTGTAAGGTTTTAAGATTATAGGATTGTTAAATTATAAGTGTGCTGAATCAAAAAATACTTAAATAAGAAGTACACGATATTTAATAACTTATCATCATGTGTTTTGAGCATTTTTATTGCTTACTTGAATGTAGGTATATATTAAAGCAAGTTTTGAATAAAATAAATAGATATTAAATTTTTAATAAAAAAAAATTGATACGGGGAATAACTGATCTTTCTCATTAGAACCTCCCTGTACAAGCATTGTTAAACTTTTATTCTCAGCCGCTGGTCAGGCCTTTGTGAGGTTTTTGATCTTAATGAATCTATCAGATTGATAAAAAATTTGTGTTGTTTCGCTTTGTAATTAAAGATCAATAAACGAAATATTTCTAAACGTGGCCGAATATTAAAAACCGTTTTTGAAAGGTAATGAAATGCGCTTTCAAATTATATTTTCACAAATACATATTAAAATTGGTAAATATAAAAATTTTGAATGCAAACATAAAAAAAATGTAAAAATGACTCACCATGGATAACGTAAAAAACCACTTATTTTATCATACAAATGTATAATAAACCATTCTATTCTTTTTACCATTTCATACAAAAATATTTAATAAAAAATTAACTAAATGTAAAAAAGAGTCATACGATTTGGCGGGTGAAACTGTTTTCTGTGGGGACACACCCGTTAGCTTGTTATCATTGTATTGTCGTGAAAACAAGCTTAGGGATCTGAGTGGTTAATGAAAAAGTGTTTTTAAAAATCAATAATTTGCAATGAATTTTACATACTTTTCCTGTTACGGCTTCCAGACGATCACCCAACAACTCCAACCGATCCGTGAGAGCAATGCTCATCACTATGATGAACAAGTCTATGAAGTTCCAGTTGAATGTAATCGAGAAATTGATGGGCTTAAAACAGTTAATTGGTATCAATACAAATATTAATATATCACAATGCTTCCACAGGAAGCACTGTATTTTGCTCATTAAGTAAAATAATTCGGCTTAAGAAGGTACCTGTAAAATCGCAGCTTTGTAACCGGAAAATGAAAAAAAATAAAACACCTCTGGGTAGGCGTTACTAAAATAAGTGAAGATAATGGATCCGTTTTTGGGACAATCGTTAGCTAGAACCACCCCTGCCATGATACTCAATAAATGCTCCACTGGAAAGGAAGGAAAAATATTTATTTCACGGAAGCGTTACAAAAAATTCTATCAGTAAAGAACTACACTTTATTCGTGTCATACTAGCACATTTTGACTGCTGAAACTTGAGATTTAGGCATTGCACAATTTTTCGCTAAACATGTTTATGCATTCCTTTTAGGGGGTCACTGCGAGTTCATCGAAAATGAGTTCAACCTAACCTAACCTAACGTCTCGTTGTCGATAAATTTGCTTTCGATGAATTGATTTTCGATGAACTCGTCGGTTACACTTTTAGCTAATACACGGAGAAAAATGTTATTCTAAAATACGATAATTTTATTCGTAAAAACGGGACTGAAGTTCTTACGAACAAGTTAACAGTGTTTTAATATTTATTGGCGGGAAAATGTAAGAATAATTTGTTGGTATACGCAATTAAAAAATATTCTTACATTTTCCCGCCAATAAACATTAAAACACTGTAATTTGTTCGTAAGAACTTCAGTACAAACGACAGTTGATATCGAATATATTAAGGACACTAAGTCATTGTGAACTGTTACCTATTCGTTTGCGATTTGCAGTTGTCCTACGGAACGATGAAAAGTTACCGACGATCGGTCGGTAACTTCATATCGATCGACAATGCTAGCACGCCAGGTACGGGGGCTCCGTCGAAGCCAGAGTAAAGTTAGCCTCTCAGAAACTGGGCGTACAGTACAGGGCCCGCAGAAACTTTAATAGTGCACAACTTCTAACCCTGTATAAATCGCAAATGCGCTCCACGGTTGAATTCGGCAGCCACCTCTGGTCTGGAGCCTAAAAAGTACCAAAAAAAAAACCCTCGACTCTGTGCAGAAACGGGCGGTCCGTTTGATATCTCCTGTCTTAACAAACGGATTGTAATCTTTAGAGCACAGGCGTCAGGTGGGAATGCTATCCTCGTTCTACACTCAATGGAAGATGCTCCGAAGAACCAGCGTCATTGACCCCCTCGGCACAGGTACATAGTCGGGAACCACGCCAAATGCGCGCCCAATATGTATACGGTTGACATTTCAGATTCGTTCTTGAGTTCAGCAGCTCTGCTGTAGAATGGTTTTCCGGCCTCTATATTTCCTCCTTCCTAGAACATGGGTCTCTTCAAGACCCATGTCCACTCCTTCCTCTCCCCAAAAAGACCACACAGCATCTTCAAATATGACGTAGGCCCTGAGGGAAATTGTTTTCCTCAAGGCCTGTGTGGGGTTAAAGTAAAAAAAATAATAATAATATAATATTCACTTTCGTACAATTTCCTTACCAAGAGCAAAAAAGAGGACACAGAAACAGCAAATATTGGCTCTGGTCTTCAGAGAGCGTTTTCTTCGTGTTTTTTTACTTTGCAAGAAGAAGGGATTATGTCTCGTCTCCTCTTGAGATATGGCCAGTCCTAGGGCAGGCCAATGCGGGGCCAGGCGGATGAAGAGAACCAGGGAAGTGAGGGCACTGGCATAGAACATCAGGGAAACTGTTAGAGGAAAAAAATGCAATAAAAAAAGTATTTCTTGATCAGCATGACCTACGTCTATTTGTAAGTAATCAGTCACCTAAATAAAAAGAAAAATAGATACACCAGAAAGACTCACGAATACCTAAAGTAAATTTGATAGTCACCGTGATTTACTTCAGATCACAAATATGTATATTTATTGTTGATGACCAGAATCTTTATTCGGTACCAATATTTACGAATTTTATAACAGAACGCGATCGGTAGCAATATACATGTTCAAAATCATAGGGATAAAAGTAATCAATAATTGGTGTACATGGCTTACTTGTTTTATAGATGTCAACACTAGTCAATACAATTCTGGTAAAACTAAATATCAGCATTGTTGCTGTAACTGACATTATCACCAGAGAATATGCAACTCTCCAATTTCTCCAAGAAAATCTGAAATTAACATGGAATTCAGACGCTTGGACACATAAAAAATATATGAAGACAGAAAACTGATTAAAATCGTAGGCATTATCATTATATTCATGACCGTACTGCTGAATACAAGAATCGTAAATCTGGACCGTGACAATTATTGTTGAAAAGATGTGAAAAATAATAAACAAATTACTTGAGATGTGAAGCATCGGGACCCAACAAGCCGCTTACGGGAAGAACCCCAAAGCATTGTCCTACAATCAATATTGGACCAATTGCTCTATGAAACGTGTTTTGCTCTACCCAGTAAGAGTCACTCTCTGGGTCGAAACTGGCCTTTTTTTCCGGAAATATTTCTGAAAACATAAAAAAAAAATCTAATGCCTACTATTCTGTCTATTGGACGGACTACTCCACAATGTAGATGATGCGTTCACCTCGCCTTACCGTTTACCTCGTTACCATTAAACCCTTTAATGATGGAGAGGAAACTGGTAATGGGCAACTACTATACAACCAATCAATATTTGAATCAATATTGTGCTAAGTTAGGAGAGAAACTTCGTGGCAATCAAAAGCAGTTTTCTTTTGATTGTTTTATAATCCGAAGATAAATGAATATATTTTTAACTTGCCATCAAAAATCACAAACTGCTTTACTGGTGGAATGGAGACATCAACAAATTGAATGGATCTGAAATTAAAACAACCATTGACTCTCAATTTTTAATATGATCAAGCCAAATAAACATATTATGAAAAGAAGACACTTTTGATGTTTGACTTTTGGGGTATTGAGCTGTATTGCGACTCATCTCCCTTGAGCCAACGCTTCTACAACCAACTTCTAGAACAGTCCTGATGGCGGACACGGCAGACTAGCAAACTAGAGGACAAACAATAACATAGCCCAGTACAACAACAGTCGGACAACATGGCCCAGCCACGAAGATCTTTTATGATGTCTTCAGAAAATAAGTCAATTTAAAGCATTTTTATTTTTATCTTTTTAACTTAATGAGTTAAACCTCAAATTATAATATTTTAAATTTAGATTTATAATATTTTAAATTATAATATTTTAAATTTAGCTCTCTTATTAAAAATTTAGGCATATTAGATTTATCAAAGAATTTGTACATAAAAATGCAAACATCAGTCATTTTAAATACATGTAGAATTACGAAAGATTTTTTAAATATTTATATTGAGGGATCAGTATGATTTATCGGTCAAATTAGGAATTCCACAGAGCCGAACCCTCTGATATGAAAATATCTGGAGACGGTGAATTATATTCCCATTTTAAGGTTTGGTAGATTAACGTGTTGTTCTTGTATTGTTTTGTATTAATTATACTTATATAGTACACTTGCATAACGTGGATTTACTAGATGATCATTTATATGGAAAAGTGTATGAAATTTAATAAAAAACGTTCCTGTAAATCTGCTAAAAAAAAAAAAAAATGAAGATAATATTAGCGACAATCAATCGAAAATCCGAAACAGAAAAATCAGAAAAAGATACGGATACATCTTGGACACGAACCCAGGACCTCTGGCAATCCGGGCCAACGCACTTTCCACTGCCCCAACGTATCCCTATCCGATTCGGTCTTTTTAAACTTACAGTTAATCATACTTCGACTGAGAACCACCACCATTATTTTTTCTTAACGCATATTTTTATTGGCTGCTATCTTTATGTTTGATTGCAAGATTCAACTCGAACTAAATGCCCTCTAGATAGTGTCGGGATAACTTTTTATCACTTTTTATTAATATGCGACATCTATTGACTTTTTCTGAAGTCTAGGATGAAATATTTTTATTTTTAACTTTTTAACTTAATGAGTTAATTATAATATTATCATATTTACAATTTCAACTCAAATTATAATATTATCTCCATTCATTAAAATATGAAAGAATTTATTGAAATAATTTATTTGTAATGTACCAATAACTACTAACCTTTGAACCAAAGGGTTCACCTTTGCTGGTTTGGCCCATTCAATGGCTGGTCTAGTTAATTTCGTCATTATTCTATGTCCGAAACATCATGTAGAAATTTGTAAACGTCTGTGTTGGTACCATACACGAAAATGTTTTGGTTAGATTCCTGAATTTTGAAATGTTACAGTTACTCTGACAACTAGATATACACTGTTAATCGTCCTCCTCAACTATGATTTATTTTGGATAGTTCAACATTCTAGTATTTTCTTTTTGGTTTAATTTGTATTAAGGGCAAAGCTTGATTAACTGGAATGCTAGGCAAAACAGCAAAAAATCTGTTCCAATTGTCAATGGCAGTGTGCCAATCATTGCTTGTTTGTTAGAGTGGCACTGTTGTCCAAAGTTCAATGAAGTGGGCTATCTGCGATCGGAAAACATGACAAGTTGCTCTATGGCGAACTAACACGCGACCTTTTTTAAAGCGGGTTTCCAATTTAGCGGTTTCGCAGCGAATCAAATAATATCTAATAAATAATAAAAAAATCTAAATATTACAAAGGATTAATCATTCATACAAAAGCGAAAAACTTGCGCAGCTTCTTCTTTTCTTTTTTTTAGGTCAGGGAAACTTATTTTAGCCTGCAACATAATTTATTTTACAAGGAGTAGAAATTGAAACATCAATTTTATTCAATAATTGAAACGGGTACATGACTTAAACACCTACTTAGTTTTTTGTTTAAATTCTTTCTTATTTATTGATCAATTGTTGATATTAAAAACTTTGGAATGCCACTGCCCTGCCAGTATCGACCAGTTGGGATTCTTGCACAGAACAACATTTAAAAAAATCTTTTAGAACTGAACTAAACTTTAACATGGAAGATAGAAAAGCCTTTTAAGTATGGATACATAGGCACATTCTCATAATACCCTGGACTTACAGGGCAACCAATTTTAAAGTTCTTCAACGAATGATTTTTCAAGTGAAATTATACTAGTTATAAAAAGAAGGACACATTAATAGATTTGTCACGTAAAATGTATTATGAGAAACGAAAATGCAAGATTACATTAATCCAGAGGAAGATTGAAGAAATTACGTAAAATATAGCGGAAGATGTCGCACGCCATGACTAAATCTATTATTTTTTTGAAGAAAACTTCTTCGGAAAGGTTTTTACTTTGTGATGGCATTATTTATTTTAATAAAAAGACACATAGCTTTGTTTATATCACTTTCATTTATACACAATCAACATGTTTCGTGAACGATGTTCACATCATCAGGATTAAATGTATATTAAAGTTAAAAATTAAATATAGATCACAATTGGGAGGAAGGGGTAGAAGGAAGGGGAAGGGGTAATAGTGGGAGAAGTTTATTAGAATTAGGGATTTCAAAGTCATTAGAAGAAAAATACCGGTTAAGTGAGAAAAGATTCAAAAGAGGGTTCATAAAAATTTGCTGTATATTAATTATGTCTGCTTTATTATGATGTGAACATGGTTGATGATGTGAACATCATTCACGAAACATGTTGATTGTGTATAAATAAAAGTGATGTAAACAAAGTTATTTGTCTTTTATTAAAACTAAATCTGTGTTAGAATTGTGCTGATGATTCCTAACTTTCGACAGGACCACTTAAAATTTGAATAATAAATAAAAAGCTTAAAATAATAAAAAAGGATAAGTAAAAAAAATTGTGGATGGCCTTTGAACATTTTGATTGAAGTGACCTGTGATTAGCGGACAAAACAATACTATTTTTAAGCGCCTACGTAATGTTCAGGACATTCGTTGTTATTCCGAGTATTGTTGTTGAATGGACCATGAAAAACATTACTAAATCCTAGCGGTATTTTGTGGAAATGAGGAAAAACAAGTTTATCATGTGTCAAATCTCTTGGCGTGTTTGAATCGAGTTGTTGTCATGCAAAATACTTACAATGTAGACAATAACAAACATATTGGTCGGGTGGTCAAATAATAAACAACATCAGATTATTATTATTATTTACGAAAATATACGCTTTTAATAATTTTTCTTTTAGTGCTCCTTCCTATCGGAGGTTGCCTATGAGGACCGAGGACAATTTTTATCCTGCAGGCTGCATCTTTGAGCAATTTAGCAGAAATTAACTGGAGCCTGTGTTAAAGCCGGATTCATTATTTTTCTCTACTCACGTCATCCATCTTTCTTTCCCTTAATTGGTTGAAAGAAATTAACGCCAGGCAATAAATCCGCCTGTAATATATATTCATACTAGCAACCCGCCCACGCGTTGCTGTGGCTAAAGAAACACAACGCTATCTACTGGATGGTTACCTAACCTAGATAACCAAGTGTTGTGTCAATAAATTAACTCACGCCATCTGCCAGAAACTTATGGAACTTACAAATAATTTAAAACCATTGTCCCATAACAAACATTTAATTCGCAATAATAAATATTGTGGTCAATAATCGCGATCAACACTCTCCTATCTTTTAAGTTGGACCAAATTACACACAGTAAGCCAAATTTCATCAAAATCGGTTAAGTAATTTCGGAGTTTACCTCGGACTAATGTAAAGAAAGCTTCACCTTCTCTTCAACGGTTTATAATTTTTGTGATTGAGTGGTGGATTTAATTATAATTTTTAATTTATATAGAATGTTTTCGATTATTTGAATTTCTCAATTTGTTTTTATTTTTTATAGTGAATACCTCACAAGAGTCCCAACTGCTTCCGTTTGGAGCCAATGAGACTATGGCATCCCCAATTGGGGTATGTTATGAGGCTGAAGGTAAGTGGGAAAGGGAAGGAGACGAGAAAGAGGAAGGTGGGGAAATACCTGGCTATTCAGATCTAGTCACTAAACACGGCTAAAGCCATTTCAAGCAACGTTTCAATTCTGAATGGTGGTCTTACACCAGGGCGATTCTAAGAGTATCTTTCACTCTGTTGTTGCCAGAATAATAAAGACCTTTAATTTTATTTTCACTTGTCCCCTTTATTATTTATCATTATTACAGACAATGTTGTTTTCAAGAGAAGAAAGGAAATTATTGTATTTTCTCTTTTTACAGAATGTTGAAAATTCACTGATCGATATGTTACCTCAAAAATAATTATTAGAGGAAAAAGTTAAGAGGCTAGACTTTGAACCACACGCAGAACACCCGCGTCTGTCATTCTGTCCCGCTCACAATAAGCTCACGCACACTTACAATACGTGAGAATGCGAAATGTGCGAATGAGACAACGCTCAAATTTACCTACAGAAATCGCTCGAAAAGGGGTTTATGGAGAATACACTTTTCTACACCGAAACTTTCACGAAATTGAAATTTAAAAAAAAAAATATTTTTTAGAAAGGAGAAGCTACGTCGGTAGCTTTTTATAATTTTATAATTCTTTATGAGAGTTGAGTGAGCAGCATTTTTTTCTTAAATAATATTTTTTGATAAATCGTACATGTTTGACAGTGAATTTTTACGTTAATACGAAACGCATCGAAAATTCGAAAACATACCGACATAGTTTTTACCCTTTAGAAGGCAATATAAAAAAAATATATTCATTTTGTGCAATTTTCGATGTAGAAAAGTGTTTTTTCCCGGGCGTCCTTTTTGTATGGGCCGAAAAGCTAAGTCTATCATCTTATTTACAGTGACTACACAATAAAAGTAAGCGTTGATCCTATAACATTAACATTTAAAAGGAGGAGTTCTCAAATGTATTATTGCATTTTGTGAAAGGCGTCTGAGGCATGCTAAATTGCACCATAACCAGTTCATAGGTGACGACTGTTCCAGCTATCTGAAAAATAAGCAAAAATAATAAAATAATCTTGATTTAAAATAAAAAAAAAAAAACTTTGTATACACCACTTTTATAATAAGAGTAAAAGTATATAAAAGTGTTGTATACAAAGTTATTGTTTTATTTTAAATTATAATGTCACATCACAAAGTAACTGCTTCATACGAATAAACAAAATAATTTTGGTTTAGCACGGGTTTTTTTTAAATTTAACAACTTGACATAATCGCTTTTGAATATTAGCTTTTTGTTTGACAAGGCCCCGTAGGATATAGAAACTCCAATAACTTGAAGGGTTTTGATTCTGAAAATTGTCGGTTATCCACCACAATTGAGTTTGCTTTGGATTTAAAATTTATCATTTCAAAGACTTAATCAGGCCGAAACGACTAAAAGAAAATTAATCTTAACAATAAGCCTTCCATTGACATCTTCGGTGTACCCTTATATGACCAGCTCAGGCACGGAGGCTCTGTCAAAGCTTATGTTAGCCCCTCAAAAGTTGTGCGCATTTTCCAAAGCCCGCATGGAGAAAAATGTTATTCGAAAAAACGATCATTTTAATAGTAAAAACGGTTAAAAATGGGACTGAAGTTCTTACGAACAAATTAACAGTGTTTCAATGTTTATTGGCGGGAAAATATAAGAATAAACATTGAAACCCTGTTAATTTGTTCGTAAGAACTTCAGTCTCGTTTTTAACCGTTATTACTATTAAAATTATCGTTTTTTCGAATAACATTTTTTCTCCGTACGCAGATAGGTATTGTAATAGATCACAACTAACCGATGATTCTAAAAATTGCAAGTGTACCCCACTGATTCGTTTGGTAATCATTCTTCGGAAGGATTCCTCCCAAAATAACATGAAAAAAATCTTGACTCTGCAGAAATTGTTAAAAAATAGGCAGTATATTTGAAAAACTGCATTCTATGTCCTTGTTCTACCGATATTTGATGGACAGGTGCTCCAAAGAACTTGCATCATCGATTACTTTGGTGTCGGTGTCACGTAACGTAAATATGATTGCAGACATTTGCATAGTTTATTTGTGTAGGTCATTTGAGTTTTGAAGGTTACATTATGTTTACACAACACCTCTCATATGCTGATAAATTTCATGTATACTTACCGTAAGAATGAGATTTCTGGTAATATAAAAGCAGTTAAGTCCTGTCAATGCAACCGTCTCTGTTGTCACTTGATCTAAGAACCTTTGGACCTTTGAAGTAAAATACACAAATATTAGATATTACAAATACTAACTAAAAACTTACAAAATAAACGAATGGTTTTTAAAAACAATTCAATTACCTGTAAGCGAACATAATGATAGCTTAAACTCATTTCAGAGGTACCTAAATTGTTTTTGTTTAAATTTCGCAGTACATTAAAAATATGTTTGAAGTTTGGTCTTTGTAATTTATTAAATATTTCTTGTTGTACAGGAATTCAGTTTTATTGATGTATATTCGAAATCACAGACGTGACATTTGACCTTTCAAAAGATGACTTAAAAAACTAAGTCAAGATGAAAGAGATAAGGCAGTAAATGATAATTGTGGATTGATAGGCTGAGTGGTAAGCTCAGCGACACTGGGAACAGAGGTTACGTGTTCGACACCTAAAGTTTATAAAAGGAGTCGTGTTATTTCACAAATTGGTAGAATTTGAATAAATGTAATATGTTTTATAATTTTTTAATTTTTTTAATCGTTCTTAGAATATATCCGTTTTCTCTTCCTCTTACCATTCTTCTTTTCCTAGGGGATTCCATAGTTCTAGAAAGTCACAGAAGGTCTGATGCTCTGCAATGAATCCGCTTATAGAGCGTGGGTTTGAGTTTATACTTAGACCTAGTACAAACGAGGCGTTTTTGATCGAGACTTCGAGATATAGCGTCTCCAATCGCGCGTTCGAAAGCGCACGCTTTTCAGATTTATAGAATTCAATATTTCGTCTTTGCAGTGTAATATAATAAATTTATGAAATAAAACTAAGTTTACCTCAATACTATAGAACTTGGGTGTGATGTAGTAGAGGGCGGCAAGAGGTAGGCGAGATGCACCATGCAGCCTTGAAGCATATAACGCCACCGCCAGGAAGCGAGAGACCAGGAAACTGAAGGAGAATACAAAGTAGATAGGCCCCGCCAGGCCTGATATCAACCTACACAACAAGAAAACCCTTACAACAATGACCAAAAAGGGATTCTTTTTCATTGTCACTGTATTTAGTGACTCTCTCTATAATTATCTATGCTATGGCAGGACGTTGACGAAGGATCAACATGGTCTTAACCTTTCCTTACGTGAATTCTAAGGGGGTCACTGGGGTCTTCCATATATCGCGGAGGCATTCATTGGTCCTTATATGCTATTTACCCTTTCAAATAATACTTGATATTAGTAACTTTTTTTCATACCCACCAACCAGACATCACTCATCTTCGCCCAGAAGCCAATCAATCAATTAATGCAAAACTGTAAAAGAGATTGTAAAACTAGCACAATTCAAATTCATATTATTATCGTAGCCCTTTGTTTTAGCCTTACCCGTCTTTTGATTTCACACACGAACTGGGATCATCATTTCCAGACCTAAAAATCAAATATTTAATAAATTAAACATAAAATATAAAATATTTCATCCCATTAAGCATATTTTTAAAGTTTCGGTTTTTTTGAATTCGTTCTGTTTTTCACTGCCTCAATTGCTAGTAAACGTAAACTTCAAAGGTAAATTGAGCATATTTTTATAGTTTGGTTTTTCTGTATTCGTTCTGTTTGCAAATTTTTCTGTATTAGTTATGACTAGCAAATGTAAACTTCACCTCACCTCAGGGTATGGAAGAGTTGCCTGCAGATAATGTAAAGATTTTGAGTAAAAGATAGCAGGACTATCTGATTGATGGCTTCATCCACCTTCCTCACCAGCTGGGACAGGTGGGCATATTCGTTCCGCGCGGATCGCCAAAAGTTCTCAGAAAAATTCTATCAAATAAAAAAAATAAAGGAAACGCTTTGTAATTAAATACAATTGTTTATTTTAAATAATGAAAAACCATTCCAGGGTTATAAATAACCTGACAATATTTGAAAATCTCTTATTACCACCGCAGTAAGAGGAAAATGTTGCTTGTGTCGTGATGGAGGACTTAGCCGAAGAATTGGACACGACCCGCCTGGGTGGGACCCAAATGCGATGCCAACTCGGCCACTGACCGGTCATTTATTTCAATACGATGGTGCAATACCTATGGTCAATACCGTTCAATTATTTCAGAACGATGTGCAAAACTGACTAGTGCTTTGATTCATTTAAAGATGGTGGCTCATTAAGATCAATTTGGAAGATTATTTCTATTCCTCGTACTGTCTACGTTCTAACTAGAATAATTTGCTTTTCTTTCGGATTTTGTTCAATTAACTCTTGACCCCGTGCTAAAACGGGGAAAATTTGTATTTATGATGTATTGCCAACGGATTCCAATAGAATATGAAGAATGTTGTGTTTATTCCATCGATGTATTATTAATGGGTAGTACTAGTACATAAGAACAAGCGTCATTAATTTGATATCAGTGCAGAGCAGGGAGACACGACAAGCGCGTGCCAAACATTTTTTCCTACATTCAATGCACTAGAGACGGTCTCCTAAATGCCAAAAAATAGTCGACATCCCACTGGGAATGATTTACACCGTTTCGTGTTTCGTACCTCCGACATTGTAAGTGTCTACAAGATACAGGTTTTCTCCTTTATTTTTATAAAGATTCACAGCAGTACCGAAACATGTCATAGGCCGCGAGGGAAATCTCAGTGCCTCCTGTGCGCGGCGTACATTTAAAAAAGCTTACATTTCCTAAAATACATGTATACTTACGTTGCCCATTACAGAATCCAGTATTTTATTAAGATTTTCAAAACTATTTGACAACCCGAGGCTTAGCAGTATGATGAACAGATCCATGAAGTTCCAAACAAAAG
The DNA here is from genome assembly GCA_951813805.1 of Limnephilus auricula. Taxonomy (NCBI): domain Eukaryota; kingdom Metazoa; phylum Arthropoda; class Insecta; order Trichoptera; family Limnephilidae; genus Limnephilus; species Limnephilus auricula. The sequence goes on from OX638404.1 coordinate 16,880,740, forward strand.
TAGCCGATAGGTTCATAATCTGTTTACAAAAATGGAGGACAGAATTACTTACACATTGCCATAAGTTATTGAAAGCTCATATCTGTCATGGAAGCAGTGTTCTTACTTGAAGTATAAAAGCTTTCCAATGGGCATATTCCGTCCACAAGAATACTTGAGGAAAAGCTGTGATGTAGTGACCCTTCACTATAGTGTTCACCTTGTCACAGCTATAAGCATTAGCTACTCCAGATAAAATGCATAATCCGTGCTCCACTGAAATCAGAAACAGAGAGAATGGTAGAATCAGTGAATAGTAGAAACTTAATGGGATTAGAAGGGAAGGAAACCAGGGCGGAAGGAAGACAAGTAAGTAAAATCTAGAAGATTTGTGACATTTAATGTGACTTAGGAGAAAATAAATCTTCATTCGATGTTAAAGGGGTCACTTAAAAAGGAGTCTGGATAAAAAAAGCCAGCGAGGCCAGCAGTCAGTACCCGGAGAAAAATGTTATTCTAAAATACGATCATTTTATTCGTAAAAACGGGACTGAAGTTTTTACGAACAAATTAACAGATTATTCTTACATTTTCCCGCCAATAAACATTGAAACACTGTTAATTTGTCCGTAAGAACTTAAGTCCCGTTTTTACGAATAAAATGATCGTATTTTAGAATAACATTTTTCTCCGTGTAGTCAAATTTAATGATAATTTGTATAAAAAAACGACAGTAATAAAAAAAAGTGTATAAAAATTTTAAAAGGTTCAACGTAAGCATAAAGAACAAGTATTTATAAGAAGCTTTTGGATGGAGAAAGTAGTGTTAGGAGGATATTTTAAGACTATGTGGATGAAAGAAATTAAATACTAAACTTTTGCTTGGTCATATCTCGGTGTAACAGAAATTCATGTATGAGACGATGTTTTAAAGTTAACAAACGTTACTGGTTAAGTGGAGGCTTTCCAGTTTACTGCCTATCCCCGAAGCAAAATGCGTGGTGAATAGTTATTTGCTAAGCGTTATAAAATATACCAAATTCCATTAGAATCATTTACAATTATCAGAGGATCGAGTTTCCACAACCACAAAAATTGATGTTTCATAAAATTAATTAATTTCAAGGCTTCAAATTCACCAAACCTAACGCCATGAAAAGTACGATAAAGGCGCAGCAGTTGAACCGGGTCCTCATGGAGAAGAAACCTCTTGTAAGATTGCCAGGGCGGGGGGTCCGAGCGGAGATGGCCTCGACTCGGGATATCTCCTGCCCCAGATCCGCCCATTGCAAAGAAAGACGGAGAAATAGGACCTGGACTGTAAAGCAAGAGCCGTAGAAGACCAGCATTCCTGGAAAAAAAGTTATTATCCACTGATTATTATATAATTATTTGTTTAGAATTAACGGCAAAAGAGCCATTTACACACAGGTTTTTTTATTTTCTTTAACAGTCATGGTAAAATATAGAATGAAAAAAGAAAATAAAAAAGATGACAGCTGAAGTAAACAAAAGAAAAATAATATGCATTAATAAATAGTTATTAAAGCAGAGAAGAAGAAACCAAAACACAAAACTGTTATGCAGTAACCACGTTGAAATAAATACATACTACTAAGTGTTTAAGTATAGAGGCGTTTTAAAAATATCAGCAAATTTAGCATAAAAGTTACAAATGGCGTGTAATCTATTTAAAACAGAATTGTATAATTGTCACAATAATTCAAAATAGGAAATCTTGATCTAATGGAATAGGAATAGTAAAGTAAATCAACATCAACATATTTATATCAGGGCTTTCCAACTGATAATTTACAATTTTATATCAAAATGTAAGATGAACATCTTTTCTTTTGTCATTTGACTAAAACAATGTCAATGAATTTAATAAAAAATAGTCTAAAATTAATTCCCTCAAAAAATTGCGTCGATCTCTTTCATTGATATCTTTTCCTCGACCAACTACAACACAGACATGGCCTAGCATTTGCTTCGTAAAATCCTCAAAACAATTTAAGGAATAAAGATAAATAAAAAAATGGTATTATTATTTACAGGTGAACAATTTGTAGAGTTACCAAATTGTATTCTAGAATGTTCTTTTTAATGTTTCTTTTTAAGGATGTTCAACGTTTCAATAAATGGTAAATGCTAATTTCTATACATCAATATTATTTAATTTTGTATATTTTTAAAGTTAGATGAAGAAATTATTTGAGGTTAAAAAACTAGAACAACGAAAGATGAATAAAACAAAATCATGGCGTCCGTGGTCGAGTGGTAAGGCTCTAGACTAGCAAACTAAAGATCGCGAGTTCAAATCCCGGAATGTGCAAGATAATTTTAATTGATTGATTTAATTTTCACAATGTACTCATAAAAATAATGTAAGGTATATTTGCGGCACAATTCACAGTGAAAGACACTCTCGATATCGCGCTGATTCAGAATTGTACCGTTGCTTGTAATGGCTATAGCCGTTTGATGAAAAGATCTGAATAGCTAGGTACTTCCCCACCTTCCTCGTCTCCTTCTCCTCCCTACTACCTTCAGCCTCACAACATTCACATTCACCCCAATTGGGGATGTCATAGTCTCACTGGCTCCAGACGGCTGGGAGCAATTGGGAATTTTTAATGGTATTCACACAAAAATAGAAAAAGTAGAACCCACCAGCATTATCAACACTGAAGCCTACATACACCATGAACACAAAGGAGAGAACTGACAGGAAAAATGCTCCAGCCATAAACGCCAGGCAATACCCCATCCTCCAGGTCTTCCATTCAAATCTGAAAAGGACAATTACTATTATTAATATTTTTATTTTTAACTTTTTAACTTAAAGAGTTAAACCTCAAATTATAATATTTTAATAAATTAAGATAATATTAGCGAAAGTCAATCGAAAATCCAAAACAGAAAAATCAGAAAAAGATACGGATACATCTGGGACATCCCAGATGTATCCGTATCTTTTTCTGATTTTTCTGTTTCGGATTTTCGATTGACTTTCGCTAATATTATCTTCATTAATTAAAAAAAAAAAATACTATTATTAATTATGGAATCGTTTTCTTTTAGAATAGCTGCGTTAAGGGATACGAAAAATGTTTGAATAAAATATGTATGTGTTTTTTAATTTTTAATCAAAATATAACGAGATAGTATAATCTTGATTCTTTAAAGTGTTTTAAAGTTAACAATTTAATAATATTATTTTTATAAATCCTACGAATATGCGATAATAGAAAAAAGATAGGTGAATTCATTGGCTATACAGAACTATAATCAAGTTGTATGTCTCCATATTCAAATTCGGAGGTATGATTTTTTTTAATGTGGGCTGAAAAATTTCCTTTAGCAATCCAAGGAAAAAGTTTTAAATTGCTCTGTCGCTCCAGTCACTCTAGTGGTTACATCTAAATATCATGAACCGATCTACTTTTAGTTAAAAAATTTTACATTTCCTAACCTACCCTCCTCCTGTAGACCTGTAATTTCTTCATTACCCACATTTTTTATTTTTATTTAATAACTCAGGTACGGGGCATACGTCATTCCTATGTATACTTACGTTAAATTATCGCGAAAACCAGATTATGTGTCCAAGCGGTTAACATTTTTTTTTACACATTTCAACATTAAGTCCCGTTAAACTGATTTTTTCAGTTTGTCAACGGGTTCTTTTAACAATTATTTTTTAGAAAATTTAAACAGGTACCTGCATAAAATATACACATTATTACATTATATATACATACATCCACATATTTTTACATATATAAAATAAAGAGCAGAAAAAAGATTATAATAATGGAAAAAAACATTAAAAACGAAAATTAGAAAAACGGAGGTTAGTACAAAAAAATTCAGTCACAAATTGATCTTCACCGCATGAACATCTCCGCATCAATATTCCGTGATTCGCTCGCTGCCGTTGTAAATTCACCGCCGCTAAAGAAAGTACTGCTACTATAATACAAATATTCGTATTAAAAAATACAGTGAAGGTAATATAAACCAGCCTGACAGAAGAAAGTGTTCCGCAGTATGTCAGTTCTTTCATACACACTTTTCAAAGGTTCTTCAATTTACAACGTGCGTTCATGATAGATGACTTAGTCAGCGAAAGAACCGTACTCACGACACATGGGTGGGACCCAGACGCGATATTAACCAATTAAATGTAACGGATGCGCGGCCCGTTTCGGCCCGTATCATACGAATCTTAATTTTGGATTTGAGGCCAAAATACCCAACCATCCTGAAAATTATTTTTTTAATCAAAATGTCTATTAAATATCTAGTACGTGTGCTGCTTTATTTGTATTTATTTTAAAATATTAAAAAGTTCCATTAAAAAATTTAATATGTGATAATTTTAGAAGCAAGTTGGGCAATTATTTCTGAGTAAATGAAATGAGTTAAAAAATAATTTGACTATATTTATTATATAATTATATATAAGGAATTATTAAATTAAAAATAATTAAAAGAAAGCATTGTGATAGGTGTAAACTAAAATTACAAATTCTGTAACTCTAAGTGACCAGCTCAGATATGGGGGCTCCATCGAGGCCAGAGTTAAGTTAGCCTCTCAGAAACTGGGCGTACTGTACAGGGCCCGCAGATACTTTAATAGTACACAACTGCTAACCCTGTACAAATCGCAAGTGCGCCCCACGGTTGAATTTGGCAGCAACCTCTGGTCTGGGGCCCCAAAGTACCTGAAAAACACCCTCGACTCTGTGCAAAAACGGGCGGTCCGTTTGATAGATTCTCCCGTCTTAACAAACGGATTGCAATCTTTAGAGCACAGGCGTCGGGGAGGAATGCTATCCTTGTTCTACCGGTATTTCAATGGAAGATGCTCCGAGGAACTAGCCTCATTGATCCCCTCGGCACCGTTGCATAGTCGAGAAACACGCCAAACGCTCGCCCAACATATGTACACGGTTGACATTTGTCACATGAGAACTGGTCGTTTTTACGACTCGTTCTTAAGTTCAACAGCTCGGCTGTGGAACGATTTGCCGGCCTCTGTGTTTCCTCCTTCCTACAACATGGGTCTCTTCAAGACCCATGTTCACTCCTTCCTCTCCTCAAAAAGGCCCTCCACGCAGCATCTTCAAAGAAGAGAAAGGCCCCGAGAGAAATTATTTTCCTCAGGGCCCCGTATGGAGTTAATATAAAAAAAATGATCTATTTATGTCAGAAAAACCAATTTCGTCTATAAATTAAAATTACTACTGAAAAAACGCATTTTTACGATGTTTTTTTATTTGTTTATTCACAAAACAATTCTAAAGCCACCATAGCACGGGCATGTGCCTAGTATGGCGGCCATAAATTCCACAAATGTCATATATTTACTATTCAAAGAATAAAGAAACATTAAAAAAAAAAGTTACGTCCGAAACGAGGAAAAATTAAATTCTGTATTTACGTATATCATCACATATAAATAAAATAGCTCATACCAGCACTAGATATTTAATAAAACCTTTGATTATAAAAATTGTAATTCAGTTTGGGTTGGTACTTTTGTCCTTCGAAATTAAGTTTTGTATGAAACCAGAAACAGTCTTACCTAAATATATTTTCTTTTATTTAAAATTTTTATTTTATTTTCTGAAAATTTTAGTAGTTTAAAATTTTGTCTTATTTTTCGAAAATTTTAGTAGTTTAGTCATCTCTAAAATAAGTTGGTAAATAACCTCAAGCAAGAAGCATTCTCTCCCATCACTCCCAACACTGGCATGATCCCAAAGCATTGTCCCAGCATCTGAACTGTTCCTATCGCTCTGTGGAAACTGTCATCACTGGCTCCCGTATTAATATTCAAATCCAAAAGAACTCCTTGCTTTGGTATGAATAGCTCTGAAACAAAAAAAGTGTTAATTAGGCAAAATGTTCACGGGTAGATTTCATTAGAAAATAATAAAAATAAGAGAATAATAAATCACCATCCCAAAAAAAAATGTCTGAGTCCGCGTTGATATCTTCCTTGACGTGGATGATTGACCTGAAAAAATCATAAATATCATGCGTTAGGTAACAAATACAAAATTTTTGGCAGAAAGTTTTTAGTGAGGTGTGAGCTTTTTCGATCCGGCCCGCAACGCAGTGGGTAGGCGGGAGCAACTGCCACCAAGACCCCGAAAAACCTCACCCACGAACCCGGGCACTCCTGCTAAGTCATCAGACACAGTGAACCACTTGGGGTGACCTATAGCGGGGGTGTAACTTATCCATTAAAAGTTGGTACCCAACCCGCCTTTTAATATTGAGCAATCCCAAATTAGAAATAAACTATAGTGATTTATTTTTGGGGTGGGGTGCAGTGTCCATCAGCAGGGCAGATCAGGCAGATCCGACGAAATCCATAAATCTGTGTGTTTGTTTGTATCAGTAAAATCGTTGACTTGCTCCGTGAAATCTGTGTACAAAATTTGCTAAGGTTTTTCTGTTCTAAGTATATGGCGTTTCTAAAATCAGGTTAATTTGATTTATGTTATATCAATAGTGTGTTGTGAAAAATATATAAAAGTGGTGTATACTCTATACGAAGTGATTTGTTTTCATTTAATTAAAAAATATGTGTTTAACAAAAAACATTATATCTTCAAACTTCACAAAATTAATTCAAAACATTATAACCTGAGTGCCTTCAACGGATGTTCTAAATTCTTCGATTTCACGTTAGAGTCTTCCTTTTCAAAAAACTTCCTCTGTTTCACAACTTTATCAACTTCCAAAATTGCATGCATTTTGAATGAACGTGAATTTAGGTGAAACCAACAAATGTGTACAACTATTATATAGAAACGTGCACAGGAAATTGTAGGGACGTTGGATCAAAATGTTAAAACCAAAGACGAGATCTTTATTAAATTCTGTTTGAAAGCTCACATTAATCTCCTGAAAGAAGAAGATACCTAATGACAAGTTTAACAGAATAAATGCTTTTAGTTTTCACAAACACTTAACCTTTCACTCATAAATAAATATATTTTTGAAAAGGGTTGCAATTAATTATTGGAATGACAAGCATGAAACGTGAATTAAAAGATTGTGATCATAATTGTTGCTTAATTATTGTGTCACAATAAATTGCTCAAAACCTTTTAATGTTTGGTAAAGAACATATATTTTTTAATTTGTGTATTTCATTACGATAACCTAAACTTGTTTTATTTGCACAGACATCGACGGCCATCCATGGTAGAGGAGAAAGGCTCTCGACTCCAATCTGAAAGCCGCGGGTTCGAACCCGGCGTGCGCCAATGAATTTTATTTGATTGTATTATTTAACAATTTATTAATTAGAAATAATATAAAGTATATTTGTGGCATGTTCCATAGAGGAAGATACTAGCTTTATTGGCCTGGTGTAAGACTATTATTCAGAATTGAAACGTTGCTTGAAATGGCTTTTGCCATATTTTGTGACCTAAAAATTCATTTGAAAACATATCTGAATAGCCAGGTACTTCCCCACTATACGAGACCTGTAGGCCTGCACAAAAACTGTTAATAATAGGAACTGGCACACAGAGACGCCCGACTATTGCAATGTCTTGATAGAGATGTTTTGTCGCTTTGACAGCTGATGAAGTTCCGGGTATATGTTTGTTATTTGCATTAAACAATCATTTATTTTAAGCAGCATTTTAAGAAGGTCACTGGTTGACATAATTTCTGAGAGTCCTTGTTTCGGGATCAGGCCACAGACATACAATTTTTGTCTTTGACATTTTTACACAACAGTAAATTGAAGTTCTATTTCACCTTCTGCCATGCATTGTGAGGTGGATTCTTGCGTCTGAAGCTATCCGGCATCAGCATCCAAGGCCGAGACGGTCGCAGCAAACTCACGAAAATACTAGTCATGTCATTGCATGATCGCGGGTTGCTTCATTTTTGTATTTTAGCGATTTTTGGACATTTTATGTAGATCTAATTAATTTTTTATTATCAATTCTTGGTAGTCTAACTTTTACGTAATTGAACATTTCTCATTTTCGTTTTTTTAATGAAAATCTCTTATGAATGATAGTGATGAATTTAATTTATTTTTTAAAAAAATTAGCATATTTTTCCACTTTTAGAAAGTATTTGAAATTCTCCTATTTGTTGTCAGAATAATATAGAATTTTAATTTTATTTTCGTTTGTCACATTTATTTACAATGATTACAGACAATGTTGTTTTCAATCAAAGAAAAAAAATTGTTGTATTTTCTCTTTTACAGTAATGTTTATTGAACATTCACTGTTCGGTATATAATCACAAAAATAATTATTTCACGAAAAGTTCATTGTTTATTATAGTGGTCTATATCTACACAATAAAAGAAAGCGTTGGTTCTTATATTAACATTTAGAAGGAGGAGTTGACAAATGTATTATTGCATTTGAAAGGCATCTTAGGCATGTTGAATTGCACCATGACCAGTTCATAGGTGACGATTGTTCCAGCTATCTAGAAAATAAGCAAAAATAATAAAAAAATTTTTGGTCAGCAAAGGTTTTTTCAATTTTTACAAGTTAGGAACATTCACTGTTCGGTATATAATCACAAAAATAATTATTTCACGAAAAGTTCATTATTTATTATAGTGATCTATATCTACACAATAAAAGAAAGCGTTGGTTCTTATATTAACATTTAGAAGGAGGAGTTGACAAATGTATTATTGCATTTGAAAGGCATCTTAGGCATGTTGAATTGCACCATGACCAGTTCATAGGTGACGATTGTTCCAGCTATCTAGAAAATAAGCAAAAATAATAAAAAATTTTTGGTCAGCAAAGGTTTTTTCAATTTTTACAAGTTAGGAAATGGTAAGCTTTTTGTTTGACAAGCCCCCAAATGAAACAGAAACTAAAAAAACTCGAAGGGTTTTGATTCTAAAAATAGACGGTTATCTACGTCATTAGAGTTTGCGTTGAATTTCAAATTTATATTTTTCAAAAAGCCGATCAGACCAAAACGAGAAAAAGGAAAGAAATGTTCCCAACAAGCCTTCCTTTGACGTGTTCGGTAAAACCTTACGTGACCAAAACAAGCACGGGTACACTATCCAAGCCTGAATTAAGTTAGCCTCTCAGAAGTTGTGCGTGTTGTCGAGAGCCGGCAGATAGATACTACAATAGACCACAACTGATGATCCTAAAAAGTGTGCTACACTGCTTCGTTTGATAGTCATTCATCCTCATCATTTTGGAAGGCGGGAATGGGTGCCGCCGCCCCGGGAACCATTTATTGGATGACCAACACATCTGCCATAGGTCACCTCAAGTGGTTCGCTACGTTTGGTGACTTAGCAGGGGTGCCCGGGTTCGTGGGGTAAGGTTTGCCAGGTTCTTGGCGGCGGATGATCTAGACACACTGAACCCCAGATTCCTACCCAACCCTCATACTTTTTTCCTTCCCAGAACTTCTTCTACTTCCTTTCCTTAAGATACCCTCCACACAGCATCCCCAAAGATGACATAGGCCCTGAGGGAAATTATTTTCCTCAGGGCCTCCTGTGTGGACCTAATGTAAAAAAAAATTTCCAAATGACATGAAAAAAATCTTGACTCTAACCGTAATAATATGCAGTACATTAGAAAAATTGTGGTCTTTGAAGAAGAACGTAGGTATATGAATGTCAGGTGGGAATGTTGTCCTTGTTCTCCGATATTTGATGGGCAGACACTCCAAAGAACTAGAATCTTTGATTACTTTGGTGTCGGTGTCATGTTACGTTTTTTAAGTAAACATGATTGCAGACTTGTAAAGAAGTTAGTGGTTTATTGGTTTTCTAATAACTTGTAGTTCATTTGAGTTTTGAAATATAAATAACTTATACACATACATAACCAATCACATGTTGGTGAAATTCCATGGATACTTACCGTAAGAATAAGACTTCTGGTAATATAAAAGCAGTTAAGTCCTGTCAATGCAACTGTCTCTGTTGTCACTTGATCTAATAACCTTTGGACCTTTGAAATAAAATACACAAATATTAGATATATTTGTAATATACAATAATAACCTACAAAAATATAAACGATTAGTAATTTAAAACGATACAATTTCGTGTAATCGAACATATAATGATAGCTTAATCAAATTTCAAAGGTACTTAAATTATTTTTGTTTAAATTTGGCAGTACTATTAAAAATATGTTTAAAGTTTGGCCATTGGAATTTATTTTATTATATGATGTGAAGTGTTTTAAAATAATATATTCTGCAGGAATTTCTTCGAAATCACATACGTGAAACTTAACCTTTCAGAAGTATGCTTAAAAAACTTTTCTACATGAATGAGGTAATATAGTGAATGATAACCTAGTGGTAGTCTAAGCGACATTGGCCATAGAGGTATAGAACATTTCACGCGTGCTTTCTTAGAATTTAATATTTCGTTTCTGCAGTGTGACATAATAAATTGATGAAATAAAACCAAAATTACCTCAATACTATAGAACTCAGGCGTGACATAGTAGAGGGCGGCCAGAGGTAGGCGAGATGCACCGTGCAGCCTGGAGGCATATAGCGCCACCGCCAGGAAGCGACAGACCAGGAAACTGAAGGAGTAAACAAAGTAGATAGGCTCCGCCAGGCCTGAGATCAACCTACACAACAAGAAAAACCACAATAATGACCAAAAGGGATACTTCTTCACTGACACGCTTTTTATTATCGCAAGCTGAAGAGGGACGTTGACGCAGGATCTAGATGGTCTTAACCTTTCCGTACCTGAAGGTAAAAATCATGTATCATTCAAAAGGAGGTAACTAGAGTCTCTCATATATCACAGAGCTATTTACTGGCTCTTATATGCCACTTACCCTTTCCAGTAATATTAAGATATTAGCACCTAACTATTTTTTTTATTTCCACCAACCAGAAGTCAATCAGTAATAATTTTCGAAAAACTGTAAAAGGGATGAAATCTAGCATAATTCAAATACATATTATTCTAGCCCTTTCCAATAAAAGGCACTTTTTACATTAGCACGCGCAACTGGGTATAAACCCCCTCCCCTTGCGTTGCGGTAGGGTTTTGTATTTACGAATTTAATAATAAAACTTTATTTTAGCCTTACCCGTCTTTTAATTTCACACACGAAATGGTCTCACCATTTCTAGACCTGAAAATCAAATGTTCAAAAAATTAATCATAAAATACCAAATCTCTCATCCTATCGAGCATAATTTTATAGTTTTGGTTTTTCTGTATTCGTTCTTTTTTTCACCGCCTAAATGGCTACTAAATGTAAATCTCACCTCAGGATATGGAAGAGTTGCCTGCAGATGATGTAAAGATTTTGAGTAAAAGAGAGCAGGACTATCTGGTTAATGGCTTCATCCACCTTCCTCACCAGTTGGGACAGGTGGGCATATTCGTTCCGCGCGGACCGCCAAAAGTTTTCAGAAAAATTCTATCAATTAAGAAAATAAAAGAAACACTTTGTAATTATAATTAAATTAATTATTTCAGTACGACGTGGAAAACTGGACAGTGTTTTGACAGATTACTTTAAAGATGGTGGTTCATTAAGATTAAATTTAGAAGATTATTTTTACTCATATCTACTGTTTACGTTCTAACTAGAATAATTTGCTTGCATTCGGATTTAGTTCAATTACCTCCTCTCTGCTCTCGACTCTTTGCTGAAATAGGGAAAAATTGTATTATGGTTGTATTGCTAACGGATTCCAATCGAATATGAAGAATATTGTGTTTATTCTATTAATATATTATTCGGTGGTACTCAAGAACAAGCGTCATTAATTTTGGATGGGTGCATAGCCAAACATTTATACCTACATTCATCGCAGGAGAACCGGTCGATTTTGGCCAAATTCTGAATGCCAAAACATAGTCAACATCCCACTGGGAATGATTTACAGAATTTCGTGTTTCGTACCCTCGACATCGAAAGTGTCTACAAGACACAGGTTTTCTCCTTTATTTTTATAAAGATTCAGTAATTTCAGATTCAGAAATCTCAGTGCCTCCTTCCTGTGCCCGGCGTACATTTAAAAAAAACTCACCTTTCCTAAAACACATTTGTACTTACCTTGCCCATTACAGAATCCAGAATTTTATTAAGATTTTCGAAACTATTTGATAATCCGAGGCTCAGCAGTATGATGAACAGATCCATGAAGTTCCAAACAAAAGTAGCAGATAGGTTTATGATCTGTTGACACAATCAGAGAATAGAATTACTTACATACACATAAGTTATTGAAAGCTCATATCTATCATAGAAGCAGTGTTCTTACTTGGATTATAAAAGCTTTCCAATGCGCAAAATCCGTCCAGAAGAATACTTGAGGAAAAGCTGTGATGTAGTGACCCTTCACTACAGTGTTCACCTTATCACAATTATAAGCATTAGCTAATCCAAATATAATGCACAATCCGTGCTCCACTGAAATGGGTAAGAGAGCGAATTGTAGAATTAGTGAATAGTAAAACATTAATTTGATTATTTGCACGACCGATTGTCGGTAACTTATCATCGTTCCCTAGGACAACTGCAGATCGCTAACGTACAAATGACAGTTGATATCGAATATATTAAGGACACTTAATAGTTGTGAACTGTCACATATTCGTTTGCGATCTGCATAACTCTCATTGTCGGTAACTTCATATCGATCGACCATGCTCGCACCCGGCGGAAGGGAGACAAGTTAGTGAGATCAGCGTAGGTGGGATCTAGAAGATTCGTGGCACTGTCGCTACGGAGTGAAGTGTTAATGTGACTTAGAAGAAAATAAATTTTCATTAGGTGTAAAGGGGGCACTTAAAAAGTAGCATGAAAAATGAACAACCAGTGAAGCTAGCAGTCTGTCGCTTAGTTTGATATTTAGTATTAAAAAAATAACGACACAAATAAGGTGTTTTCAAAATTAAGAAAGTATAACGTAAGCATAAGTATTTAGAATGATACGTTTTTAGATTTTCACGGCCAAAATCATTTTTGTTGTTTGTTTTTGGGGTGTTACGCCGTGTTGCGCTACCTCCTTCTTTAGCCGACGTTTTGTCAGTGTCCATCATCAGGGCAGATCCCAAAACGAAAAAAGTATTTAGAATGTATAATATTGAAATATGTAGGTACCAAGGTTTCGCTTGGTCATATCTCGGTGTGGCAGAAATGCAGGTATCAGATGTTTTAAAGTGACAAAGCAAGGTCCGGAAGGGTTCCACTTTATTATCTACCTCTGCAGTAAAATGCGTAATAATATATGGTTAATTTACATAGCGCCGTTATCGTAAAAAATCACCTCTAGTACGCTAAGTAGGGAGTAGTGAATGGTTATTTGCTAAACATTATTAAATTTTCCTAATTCCATTAACATCATTCACAATTATCATCGAGTTTTCACAACCATAAAAATTGAGGTTTCATAAAATTAATTATTTCAAGGCTTCAAATTCACCAGACCTAACGCCATGAAAAGTACGATAAAGGCGCAGCAGTTGAACCGGGTCCTCAAGGAGAAGAAACCTCTTGTAAGGTTGCCAGGGCGGGGGGTCTGAGCGGAGATGGCCTCTACTCGGGATATCTCCTTCCCCAGATCCGCCCATTGCAAAGAAAGGCGGAGAAATAGGACCTGGGCAGAAAAGCAAGAGCCGTAGAAAACCAGCGTTCCTGAAAAAAAATTATATATATAGGATTAACGGCACAAGCGCCATTTACAGACATGTTTTTTTAAATGTTTTTAAACATATATACAATGAAGAAAGAAAAGAAAAAATATCAGATTGCATAAGTAAACAAAAAATGTACATTAGTACAAAGTTAATGAAAGCAGAGTAGAAATAACAAAACCTCATTAAAAGTGTTTAGTTAGTACGGTTTTATGTAAAGGTATATTCAAAATTAACACAAAAGTGAGATGAAATTTATTTTTAATAGAATTTTAGCTTGAGACCGTAATATAATTTTCACAATAATACCTACATACTAAGTAACTAAAGGTAGGAACAGGAAAGTAAATCAACATTAATATATACATTTTATATCAAAATGTTTGGTCAACCACTTTTCTTCTGTCACACTTCAATAATTTCAATGGATGTAATAAAAAAATCACAATCTATTGATTCTAAATGAATTCCAAGTCTTAAATTAATTCGCTTCAAAAAAATTGCCTTGAACTCGTTCATTGAAATGTGATTATTAAAGGCAGGTGACCAAATTGTAGCTTTATATTCCAGAGTGATTCTAACTAGATATGTTGAAATGTGAAAAATATAATACGCTAAGTAAAATAATTATTATTTTACTTAGCGTATTATATTTTTCACATATCAACATATCAAGAACATCCGAACAGAAATTATTCATTTCAGATTAAAAAAAACCGAACAACGAAAGATGAATTAAAGAAAATAAAAGACGCATCCGTGGTCAAGGTTTAAGGTTCTCGACTAGCAAATCCGAAGGTCGCGGGTTGAAATCCAGACGCGAGCAAGTTAATTTTATTGGATTGATTTGTCTTTTTTACATTTTAATCAAAAAAATAATGCAAGGTATATTTGCGATACATTTTAGAGTGGAAGATACTCTCAGTATCGCCCTGGTGTAAGTTCACCATCCAGAATTGTTACGTTTGTAATAGCTTTACCAGTGTTTGGTGACCAGATCTGAATAGCCAGGTACTTCCTTACATTGCTATTCCTCATCTCCTTCTCCTCCCTCCTACCTCCAGCTTCACAACATATCAGAGTTGGGAATGCCATGGTCTCACTGGCTCCAAATGGTTGGGAGCAGTTGGGACTTTAAAGCTGTACTCACATCAAAAAAATTAAACATTGTAAAGTAGAACCCACCAGTGTTATCAACGCTGAAGCCTACATACACATTGAACGCAAAGGAGAGAACTAACAGGAAAAATGCCCCAGCCATAAACGACAGGCAACACACCATCCTCCAGGTCTTCCATTCAAATCTGAAAAGGACAATTATTATTATTAATTATGGAATTTTTTCTTTTAAAAGAGGTGCGTGAAGGGATACGAGCCAAGTTTCAATGAAATATATATGTTAAATTAAAACCAATAACTTTGTATTAAACCACTATTATAATAATCACAATTACCTACATGTTTCAAAACCGATGGTTTCTTTGTCAGGGTAGTAATGACCATGTAATGACATTAAATAACAAAAGAAACAAACAAGTATAGACTAAAAAGAAACAGATTAAAAAGAACTATGGACAAAAATATTATAGAGAGAGGTGATTAATTAATTAAAAAATATCGTAAAAAACAATTATTTAAAATTAAATATAAAAATTATTTTAGAATTTGAAAAATTACATTATATATAAATTATCAAAACATAATAAAGGTGTTTAAACAACAAAAATAAATTATTTTAAATATAATTACTAATAAAAAAAATAAATTTAAGAGATTGCTATTTAAAAAAAATATTTGGTTATTAATAATATTTAATTTACTATTAACACTTTTTTCTAATTTCTAAAATTTCTAAGTTTGCTAATTGTAAATCTGTTGTGTTTGTGTGCAAATTTTTTTTTTTTTTTTTTTTAATATATATACAATATTTATACCACTCGCTATAATATTTTTGTCCATAGTTCTTTTTAGTCTGTTTCTTTTTAGTCTATACTTGTTTGTTTCTTTTGTTATTTAATGTCATTACTACCCTGACAAAGAAACCATCGGTTTTGAAACATGTAGGTAATTGTGATTATATAATAGTGGTTTAATACAAAGTTATTTGTTTTAATTTAATTCAAAATGACGCCACAAAGTGATTTTGCGAAGTTTGAAGATATAAATATATATATATTTTTAAAGATAAACATTCCCGGTTTTGGATAACCTGACGATAATTTGAATATCGCCCACTACTACATTAAGCGGAAAATGTTGATGGTGTCATGATGGAAGACTTAGACAGCGGAGGATTCAGACAACACTTGGGTGGGATCCGGACCATGCGCGGCCCGTTTCATACAAATCTTAATTTTGGATTTGAGGCCAATGTACTCAAAATTATTTTTTGTAATCAAAAGGTGTTTAAATATTTCGTACGGATGTGTGCTACTTTATTTATTTATATTTTAACTTAAAAATATAGGCCATTATTTTTTTTTTATATTTGATGATTTTAGAGGCAACTTGTGCGATTATTTGCGAGTAAATGACAAAACAGTTACAAAAAAAAAAAATCTACATTCATTATAGAAATTAGATGATATAAAAAAAAATGTTATAAGAAAGCATTTTGATGGGTGTAAATTTAAATTACAAATGACTTAATTAACTAACTTGTCGTATTTAAAATTACTAAGCAAAAAAACGTGCTTTTAACGATGTTTTATTTTTAAAAATTTTTTAAGTATATTTAAATAGTAGATAAAGCAAGATGTAATTAAATTTTTTTTTATTAACTCGCAAAAAATCCAAAGCTACCCCCAAAATAAAGAAAAATTGAAGTCTATTACCTATCTTATCTTACTAATATTATAATCTTACCTATATTTAATATTATAATCGCGAAAGGTTATATGGATGTATGTGTGTTTGTTACTCTTTTACGCAAAAACTTCTGAATGGATTTTAATGAAATTTTTTAATAATACAGCTCATACATCAGCATAAGATGTAAGCTATAATTTACAAAGCTAGCTATTTTCCATACATTACAAATATTCATTTTTGTATGTTTTAAAAATAATATACAAGTTTGGGACCTAACATAGATACATATTAATTTAAAATATCTATAATTCTTGATTCGATTCAAAAATTTTAGGTGGCGAGTGATTCAAATAAATTCACTAATGTAAATAATTTCTAAATTAGAATTGTAATTTAACAATCATTGTTTTGCAAAATGTCATTCTCAAATTTTGATATTTTCTATTAAATAAATAATTATTTTAATTGGATAGACAGGTATTGAATTTTAGAAGTATAAAACTGCCGTACTGGATTTTTGGTTTTGATTGGTATAAAAAGCAACAATACTAAGAAATATGTCGCGAGAGCGTAAGTTTAATCTTTCCCAAGGCTCTAATAAAGCTCGAGCTATGAAAGTTGCTTGACTTGACGAGACATCTCCACAAGCTGAACTGCGAAGGCTTAAACAGGCGGTGTGCGAGGCAGCACACAGAGCTGCTGAGTCAACAAAGCAGTCCCAGGCTCGGCGTCAACAGAACTCTCAATATCTGGCATCTCAGCGGGCTGCTGAGATACTAGAACAATCCCATACTCGGCGTCAACAGAACGCTCAGTATCTGGCACCTCAACGGGCTGCTGAGTCACCAGAACAATCCCATACTCGGCGTCAACAGAACACTGAATATCTGGCATCCCAACGAGCTGATGAGACACCAGAACAGTCCCAAGTTCGACTTCTACAGCATGCTGAATATCTAGCATCTCAACGGGCTGTTGAGACATCAGAACAGTTCCAAGTTCAGCGTATTCAGCGACCGACATACAATGCGTCCCAAAGAGCTACAGAAACCGTTGAAGCAGTAGAATCTCGCAGATGCGCTGGTGCTGAAAAGGCACAACAACGACGTCAAATATTTGTAAGAATCAAGTGGGGAGTTTTCGATAGATCTGCATTTGAGTACGATGAGACGCCTGATTATGAAAGCCACAAGCTTATAAAAATAGAAGCGTTGGACAGAGAATGCAGATTTTGCGATGCTCTTAAATGGAAAGAGGAAGTAGCAGGCATATGTTGTTCGGGTGGAAAAGTAGCCCTTCTTTCAATAGACGAGCCAGTGGAATTATTCTGTTATGAAACAGATGAGTCTCGCCTTTTTCTAAAAAACATAAGGAAATACAATACATGCTTCTATAATATGACATTTTTGGGACTGATAACATTGTATCAATGCCAGGATTTTGCTTGACTACCTATCACAATTCATTTAAACTTTTTTTTTGAAATTTCAATTGTTCACGCATTTCTACATCGCAAAATCTGTGTGTTTACACAGAAAAAAATAAAGTAAGTTTGTGTACTGCAGTAACTACCTATTTATTTATAACTTTTGCATATTATGGAACATCATAAAAAATCTCTGTTTCAATTTACATACACATAGAACAAGGGCCTCTCAAAGTAAGTCTGTCTGTCTGTTCCGCCTTCACGTCTAAACCGCAAAATAAATTTTGATGAATTTTGGTGTGAACATAGATGGGACCTAGGAAAAAAAAGGAACTACTCGAAGTACTTAATAAGTACTTAAGTCGCGGGCAGAAGCTAGTATATCGTAATTTAAAACATAAATATATAAAATAGCGCATACCCGTACTAGATATTAATAAAACTTATGATAAAAATAAATGTTATGCCGTTTGTAAGTTTTGTATGAAACCGGAAATAGTCTAAACTAAATTAAATATACTTAAAAATTTTTGAAATCATTTTCTTATTTTCTGAAAATTTGAGTAGATTACTCTTACAATAAGTTGGTAAATAACCTCAAGCAAGAAGCATTTTTTCCCAGCACTCCTAACACTGGCATGATCCCGAAGCATTGTCCCAGCATCTGAACTGTTCCCATCGCCCGATGGAAACTGTCGTCACTGGCTTCCGTATTAATATTCAAATCCAAAAGTACTCCTTGCTTTGGTATGAATAACTCTGAAACAATAAAGTGTTACAGACAAAATATTCATTAGTAATAATAATAAAGAATATAAGAGAATAATAAATTACCATCCCAAAAACAAATGTTTGAGCCCGCGTTGATATCTTCCTTGACGTGGATGATTGACCTGAAAAAATCGAAAATATTGATTTCAAAATAACAATAACAAAATGTCTTTCTGAAAGTTTTTAGTGAAGTGCAAGATTTTTGATCCGGCCCGCCACGCAGTAGGTAGGCGGGTGCAACTGCCGCCAAGACCCCGAAAAATTTCACCCCATGAACCCGGGCACCCCTTCTAAGTCACCATATAGCAGGGGTGTAGCTTATCCATTAAATGTTGGTACCACACCTGCCTCCTAAAATTGAGCAATCCCAAATTATAAAAAAACTATAGTGATTTATTTTTGGGGTGGGGTGGGGATATTCCGTGTTGCGCTTCCCCCTTCTTTAGCCACTGACCGTTTCGAATAGCATTACAGTTTTCATAATCAAAAATCTCAAATCATTTTATCAAACAATGAACTATGGAAACACCATAAATCTGTTTGAATCAGTCCTGGATTTGTCAATAGGCCGTAAAGGCCGCGGCCCAGAGGCGGCAGATTTCAGGGGGCGGCGCTCGCTCGCTTTGTTAAGCCGTTGTTTGTCAAATAAGAGTAGAAAACATAAAAACCGGAACTAAAAAAAATGTAGGCTGGCAAAATCACTTTTACTGTCAAAATGACAATGACACTGTTTATGTAGAATACTGTAAGTAACATTTTTAAAAACATTTTTTTAAATATAAATATTTTCAGTTTTATTTTAATAATTGTCGATGCCTTGCCTTGTCGATGCAGTTGGTCCACGACCCGAATAGGATTGGGGAAAAAGAATAAGATTTTAATAATACCAATTTTAATGTATAAATATTTTCAAACACGGATACATGTTTTAGTATGATTTTATTTTATTTACGTTGATATACAATATTGTTAGCTATGATAGTTGTATTTTTTCCACAGTTATTTCAGAAAGCACCATCAGGCGAATTGTCAAGGAGAGCGAAAAAATGAGGGTAAATTCGAAACTCCAGGCAAAATAAAAAAGGGTCGCACTCCGAAATCCATAGATAGTTTTGACTTCAGTGCTATTCGTCATAAGGTACATTTTTTTAGGGGGATGATCTAAAGTCCAGGCAACGCCGGGTACTTCAGCCAGTATTAAATAAATGTGAGCAAATTCTCAACTGCTTTTTACTACAATATCGTTATTCTTCGTTGTGGTAATACACAATTGCAAATGGATAATATACATACTTGTAGCGATTCATATGCCACCTACTTACGTAGCGGCCTACCTAGTTACGGCACTGATTATCCGCCTCTACCTACTACCTAGCTAGGCAATATAATTTTTGATCACCTTCTGGAAAGAGCTCGGATCTGCAATACGGGACACGTAGCGCTGCGCCGAAATTTGTATATGCAATTCTAATTTTTAGAACAGTGGGTATCTACGAGTATATTGAATGACAAAATATTTTTCACACTTTTATGTGTTTTTGTTTTTTTTTTACAAAATTGTAGGTTACACAGCTATACATTTCCACCGTATGTCATAATTTAGTATTGCCATTTGAAGAACAGTGGCGTCCTCCTATGTTTTCTACTCTTATTTGGCAGACTAGAAGTTTGTGTGAATTGTTACAATGATTGGAATACGATTTAGTTCAGCAATGTGTACATTCACAGTCATTACCTCTAATAAGACGGCAGAGAAACCTGAATCTATATCATTAATGAATCTTTTTACGTTTCTAAGGAAGCAATCCCTATGCAACGTTTATCCAAACTTGGATATAGCTCTCCGCATCACACTTTGCACTCCGGCCACAAATTCATCTGAAGAAAGGAGTTTTTCCTGTTTAAAACGAGTGAAGAATTAGCAAAGGTCTTCATTGTCACTAGAAAAACGAACCTCTTTGGCTCTTCTATGCATAGAAATAGACATAATGAATACAATAAACTATGAAAATATTATAGATGATTCTGTCAGTAAGAAATCCCGTAAAAAAATGTAATTCTTATTTCACATTACGCTTGTACTTTATGACTAATTCATTCATTTATTTCATTTTTAAATACCTACTTAACCTATATTTGAATACTTATTTTTGTGTGTCACCTAATAAAAGCCCACAAGTGAGTGAATTTTGATGGGTGGCAACTCCTAAGAAGGTGGAAGGGACGGCTAAAATGAAGTTGCCTATACTTATGAAAAGTATAAATCCGGCACTGGTTCGAAGCAGTAAATTCTGTGTACAAAATTTCGTGGGTTTTTCTGTTCTAAGTATGATACGTTTTTAAAATAAGGTTATTTTGATTTATGTTATATCAAATGTGTATTGTGAAAAAAAAAAAAAAAAATGATAATATAAGTGGTGTATACTGTATATGCAGTGATTGGTTTTCTTTAATTAAAAAATATCTGTTTCACAAAAAATATTATAACCTGAGTGCCTTCAATGGATGTTCTAAATTCTTCGATTTCACGTTGTCGTCCTTTTCAAAAAACTTCCTCTGTTTCACAACTTTATCAACTTCCAAAAGTGCATGCATTTTGACCGAGATGAAACCATCAAATGTGTACAAATATTATACAGAAACGTGCACAGGAAATTGTAGGGACGTTGGATGCAGTGTCAAAACCAACGACGAGATCTTTATAAAATTCCGTTTGAAAGCTCACTTTAATCTCCTGAAAGTAGAAGATACCTAATGACAAGTTTAACAAAATTGATTGGTGAAAACTAAAAGCTTTAACTATTCATAAACACTTAACCTTTCACTGATAAATAAATATCTTTTTAAAGGGTGGTAATTAATTATTGGAATGACAAGCCTGAAATGTGAATTAGAAGATTGTGATCATAAATATTGCTCAATTATTATGTCCTAGTAAATTTCTTAAAATCTTTATGTGTCTGGTAAAAAAATATATTTTTAAATTTGTTTAAGTATATCATAACAATAATCTAAACATGTTTTATTTCTACAGACATTGACGGCCGTCCGTGGTCAAGGGGCAAGGCTCTCGACTCCCAATCCGAAAGCTGCGGGTTCGAACTCGGTGTGTGCAAATGAATTTTATCTGATTAATTTGTGTTATGTCACAATTATAGTGTCCGGGTGTAAAGTGCATTTAATTCGGGAGGTGATTCTACATGATGGTAGGAGTAAAATAATCCCACATAAAAAGACTTGCCTGTTAAAAATCCTTAGTGTAAGGTACAAACTTACCAGATCAATTTGCTCAGGACCGATAGTAGCGACGTTGGATGAGAGTGATTGGCCCGCATCGTAAGAGCGGAAAATAATAGTGCTGACCGCACAGGTCGTACTAATTTTATCTTTTATATTTGGTACCCTTAAAAGTTGGAATTTCGAAAAAAGTGATTCATCTTTTTTACTTACACTATCATGTAGAATCACCTCTCGAAGTTAATGCACTCCTTATAGTATACAAGCTTATGCCCGCGACTTCGTCTGCGTAGGATTAGTACTTCGAGTATCTATTTTCTTTTCCTTGGTCCCATCTACGTTTATACCAAAATTCTTAACCTATTTATTTAAAATATGTATAATTCTTGATTCGATTCAAAGTATTAGGCGAGTACTTCAAATAAATTCACTAATTTAAATATTTTCCATAATAGAATTTTGATTTAACAATCATTGTTTTGTAAAATATCATTCTCAAATTTTGACGTTTTCTATTAAACAATAATTATTCTTTCCAATATATTGAAAATAAATAGCTAGCTTTATAAATTATAGCCTATATGTTATTCTGATGTATGAGCTATATTATTGTAAAGTTTCATTAAAATCCTTTCATTAAATTTCGATTTAAAGAGTAACAAACATACATACATCCATACAAACTTTCGCGTTTATAATATTAGTAAGATAAGATAAGATTTGCGGCACGTTCCAGAGTGGAAGATCCTATCATTCATATCGCCCTGGTGTAAGACCACCATTCCGAATTGAAACGTTGCTTGAAATGGTTTTAGCCGTGTTTTATTACCAAAAAACTTCCTCTAAAAAATATATCTGAATAGCCAGGTACATCCCCACTGTACGAGACCTATAGGCCTGCACAAAAACTGTTAATAATAGGCACTGGCACACAGAGACGCCCGACTATTGCAATGTCTTGATAGATATGTTTTGTCGTTTTGTTATTTGCATTAAATTGCCATCCACATTAACCAGACTCGTACAAATGCAGGTGTCAGGGATCCAATCAGAAGAATGTGCGAATCTTTTAATCAACTTCAAGGATTCCATGGGACATTTTTTTTGATACACAAAGTACTTTTAGTAGAAAATTGAAGGCTGTTTTCCTACATAGTATAAAGTAAACATTTTAGACATATCCGTATAATATATTGTTTTTTTTTTTTTTATCTATGCCTATATATAATAATAAATATTTTTTTTGTCTTACCCTCCAAAGTTTTTATTTTTTTTCATCTCTCTAATTTTAAAATAATATTATCTTTTATATATATTTTTTCCTTATTATTTATTTAAGTAAAAATATTTTTATCGGTTTTTATCTGCTGTTAAAGTCAATTAGTGAGAAATAGTTTGGATGCATGTGAGTTCTCTAGTTGTTGTTTTTATGAATTATGAATTGACATCTATAACTGTATTTTCTCGTTAATAAAACAAAAACAAAAAATATTTTAAGCAGCATTTATTAAGAAGGTCACTGGTTGACATAATTTCAGAGAGTCATTGTTTCCGGATCAGATCATAGACAAAGATATACAATTTATGTCTTAGACATTTTTACACAACAGTAAGGTGGAGTGCTATTGCACCTTCCGCCAAGCATTGCGAGGATAATTCTATAGAGGGGCTGCGAGTGGCCCAGTTTAGCCAGGAGTGCGGATTGCATCTGAAGTTATCCGGCATCAGCATCCAAGGCCGAGACAGTCGCAGCAAACTCACGAGAAGACTAGTCGTTGCTTAATATTTAAGCGGTTATTTTGATGCAGATCTAATTAATGTTTTATACAATACGAATGATGAACACTAAATGCTAATTTACATAGTCACCCTTATCAATTATTTTCATGTTTTCAATGAAAATCTCTTTTCAACGGATTATAATCTTTATGAATGTTTTTTTTTAAAATTTTTATGGAGGATACCTCACAAGAGTCTTAACTTCTCCCATCTGGAGTCAGTGAGACTATGGCATCCCCAATTGGGGTATATTGTGACGCTGAAGGTAAGTGGGGAAGGGGAGGAGATGGGGAAGATGAAGGTGGGGAAGTACCTGGCTATTCAGATCTAGTCACTAAACACGGATAAAGCCATTATTAAGCAACGTTTCAATTCTGAATGGTCGTCTTACACCAGAGCGATACTGAGAGTATCTTCCACTCTGGAACGTGCCGCAAATATAGTATATAGTATATATTATTTTTATTAATTAATTGTGAAATAACACAAATTAATCAAATAAAATTTATTTGCGCAAGCCGGATTCGAACCCGCGACCTTCCGATTGGGAGTGAAGAGTCTTACGCAAGAGTGTGATGCATTTAATTATATTTTTTAATACATTTAGCATAGTTTTCGATTCTAAGAAAATATTTGAATTTCTCCTATTTGTTGTCAGAATAATAAAGAATTTTAATTTTATTTTCACTTGTCACCTTTATTTACAATTATTACAGACAATTTTGTTTTCAATCGAAGAAAGAAAATTTTGGAATTTCTCTTTTACAATAGTGTATGTTGAAAATTAACTGTTCGGTATCACGCATCACACTTGGCTCTACAACCACTGGTGGGTCTTGACCTCCTCCCAAACGTTCATTATAGTGATCTACACAATAAAATAATGCGTTTATCCTAATTTTAACATTTAGAAGGAGGAGTTGACCAATGTATTATTGCATTTTGTGAAAGGCGTCTGAGGCATGCTAAATTGCACCATTACCAGTTCATAGGTGACGACTGTTCCAGCTATCTGGAAAATAAGAAAAATAATTAGGTGGTTTTAGTTCGACACAGGTTTTGTTCAAATTTCATAATTTAAATGTTAGAACTTGTAACGAGACAATATTGATATCATCGTTTTTGAAGGTTGGCTTTTGGTTTGACGATCCCCCAAATGAAATAGAAACTTCAAAACTTCGAAGGGTTTTGATTCTAAAAATAGACGGTTATCTAATAGAGTTTGCTTTGAATTTGAAATTTAAATTTTTCAAAAACACAATCAGACGAAAACGAGAAAATGGAAAGAAATATTCCCAACAAGCCTTCCTTTGACATGTTCGGTGAAACCTTACGTGACCAGGACAGGCACGGGTACACTGTCCAGTGTCCATGCCTGAGTTAAGATGATACCCGGTGGTGCAGAAATAGATTTTACTAAAATATTGCTGTCACTGTTGCTCTTACTCCACCGGATATTGAGCGAAAGGGACAATGCACTGACACCTAACTAAAATGGAGGTTTTGTATTCCCCACTTTTCTCCTCCAAAAGTGGACTGATTTTCAATTTTTTTTTTCACCAACTACATAAGAAAAAACTATTCTATGTCTGTACGTTTTGCTTTTTTTAAAAAAACATTGTCTGGTTTGTATACTGAACATCTTTTGACGGCGTTTAAACCAGTCAATTTTATTGATTTTTGGAAGGTCATAACTTCTATAAAAAGTAACTTATCAAAAAAAAACAAAAAGTACCGACACGCTAGTAGTTGATATCTATTTTATGCAAAAACAATATTTTCTCTAGGGTTAAAATCCAGAGAGATAAATAGGGAATACGTTTGTATGGAAAAATCACCGCCGGGTATCCTCTTAAGTTAGCCTCTCAGAAGTTGTACGTGTTGTCGAGAGCCCGCAGATAGATACTAAATGGTGGTCCAACCATAACGCAGGATGTTAATTGTGAGTCACACCTTAATGTCAAGTTTTTTGCTCAACTTTATTTGTCACGTCTTTGTTTCAGTCTTTGACAAATTTAACCATGGAAAGGTACACAATTGAGCAGCGTGTTAAGATTGGTGAAGCGTTTTATGAAAATGGGCGTTCAAATCAAAATGCACTTCGTGATTTTTTTGGTCAGCATAATCGACCAAATGTGTCCACAATCGGGAGAACTGTGCGCAAATTTCAGCAAACAGGGTGTGTAGGAGATGTGAAAACACTGTTTGGTGCGGTTTATGGACTGGCGGCGTCATCGGGCCGTACTTCTTCGAAAATGAGGTCGGCCAAGCAGTTACCGTGAATGGTGTTCGCTATCGTGAGATAATAACGGATTTTTTTGTGGCCAAAAATGAGAATATGGAACTGGAAGATATGTGGTTCCAACAGGACGGTGCCACTTACCACACAGCCAAAGAAACAATAACTCTTTTGCGCGAGAAATTCAATACCTATGTCGATATGTCAATTATCCGCCACGATCATGTGATTTGACACCGTTGTCTTCTTTCTTTGGAGATATTTAAAAGAAAAAAAGTGTACGTCAATAAGCCAAGAACAATCATATCGGCATATTAACGACATTGAACCTAATTATTCCTCATCGTCATTGAAAATATAGACCATCGGATTGAGGTATGCCACCGAAGCAGTGGCGACCTTTTGGCCGATATTTTGTTTCACACACAATTGTCATAGATCTTTCTATCATAATAAAAAAATTCAGATAATTCTCTGAAAACCTTTTGTTTTATTTACAATTAACATCGTGCGTTATGGTTGGATCTACCTTTACGTGCCACACTGCTTCGTTTGGTAGTCAGTCATTCATCCCAAATGACATGAAAAAAATCTTGGCTCTCAGCGGGAATATGCAGTACATTTGAAAGATTGCGGTTTTTGAAGAAGACCGTAGGTATGTACATGTCAGGAGGGAATGTTGTCCTTGTTCTCCGATATCTGATGGGCAGAAGCTACAAAGAACTACCATCTTTGATTACTTTGGTATCGGTGTCATATTACGTTTTTTAAGTAAACACGATTGCAGACTTGTAAAGAAGTTAGTGGTTTATTGGTTATCTAATAACTTGTAGTTCATTTGAGTTTGGAAAGTTAAATAACTTATACACATACACAACCAATCACATGTTGATAAAATTACATGAATACTTACCGTAAGAATGAGATTTCTGGTAATATAAAAGCAGTTAAATCCTGTCAATGCAACCGTCTCTGTTGTCACTTGATCTAAGAACCTTTGGACCTTTGAAATAAAATACATAAATATTAGATATTACAAATATGTTCACGAATAACCTACTACAATATAAACTAATATTTATTAAAAACGAATTCAAAATGCACATAAAAAAAAAATTATAAAAAAAAAATCCCTCTGACTATCTTGAAAAATAAATCACCATTTAAACGCATTTCGAATTTTTTTTTATTTCAGATGATTCGGTAACGAGTTATGATCGGAGGTTCGCTTTTACGGACTTATTTATAGATATTTTTAATTGATTTTTTTTTCAAAGTTACTTCAGATGTTATACTATAAAGTATATATGAAATAAATAAATCAACATTATTCATATCTCAAAAAAAAAAAAAAAATTTTTTTCGCATTCAAAAGTACACTAAAAGAATTGTGTCAAAATGAATGAGATAAGATATTAAATGATAACTAAGTGGTAGGTCAGCGACCCTGGCCATAGAGTTAAAGCGCATTTTGCGTGTGCTTTCCTAGAATTTAATTTTTCGTTACTGCAGTGCGACATGATAAATTGATGAAATAAAACCAAAATTACCTCAATACTATAGAACTCAGGCGTGACATAGTAGAGGGCGGCAAGAGGTAAGCGAGATGCACCGTGCAGCCTGGAGGCATATAGCGCCACCGCCAGGAAGCGACAGACCAGGAAACTGAAGGAAAATACGAAGTAGATAGGCCCCGCCAGGCCTGAGAGCAACCTACACAACAAGAAAAACCACAACAATGACCGAAAAGGGTACTTATTAACTGACACGCTTTTAATTATCGCAAGCTAAAGATGAACGTTGACGAAGGATCAAGAATCTAGGTGGTCTTACACCCATATGCATTGTCGGTTCCTCGAGATTTCCTCCACTCAACTGTGACTCGACTCAACCTCAAGGATAAAATTGGTATGTAGAACTGAAAAAACTGTCCTCGACAATTTCCTCAGTCGAGTCGATTAATGAATTGTCAAACTCGAGGTACGTCGCGATCTACCTTGAGGCCTCCTCAAAGCTTGTTAACAGCGCTTTCCACATTATTTCTGAGGTTAATTAGCATAATGAATAATTACTATGATTTTATTGACCACCTTTATGAAGATTTGTACCAATATCGTCATATAAAGCGGTATTTACGGGATGCAGAAAATCCGCTGGAATATTTTGATGATGTGGAATTCCGAAGAAGATTTCGATTTAGAAAAGATACAATATTAAATGTCCTCTTGCCACTTTTGAATTTAACACCGAGTGCCAATAACCGTGGTCTTCCATAGCAGTCCAATTTGGGAGGCGAGTATGGGTACCTCAACTCGACTTACTGGAGGTTCCTCACTGGAGGGTGAAGCCGTAACTGAACATACTGATTTCAAGGGAGTTTTTAAGATTTCCTTGAGGTGACCTCGACTAAGGTCGAGTTGAGGAGGTCTCGAGGAACCGACTATGCATATGGGTGTTAGCCTTTCCGTATCTGAAGGTAAAAATCACGTATCATTCGGAAGGAGGTGACTGGAGTCTCCCACGAATCGCGGAGCCATTTACCCTTATATGCCATTTACTCTTTCCAACAATACTTAGATATTAGTATCTTTTTTTTTACCCACCAACCAGACATCACTCATCTTCTCCCAAAAGTCAATCAGTAATATTTTTTGCAAAGTTGTAAAAGTGAAGAAAATCAAAAATAATTCAAATACATATTATTATAGTCCTTTCCAGTAAAATGCACTTTTTATGTCCACTCGCGCGACTGGGTACAATGGGCATAGCCCCAGTGGGTTTTGTATCGAATAATTGATCTTTTACAATCTAAAAACTTTATTTTAGCCTTACCCGTCTTTAGATGTCACACAGGAACTGGTTTCGTCAATTTTAGACCTGAAAATCAAATACCTAATAAATTAAATATCAAATCTTTCATCCCATTGAGCATTATGACTAGTAAATGTAAACTTCACCTCACCTGAGGATATTGAAGAGTTGCTTGCAGATTATGTAAAGATTTTGAGTAAAAGAGAGCATGACTATATGGTTAATGGCTTCATCCACCTTCTTCACCAGTTGGGACAGATGGGCATATTCGTTCCGCGCTGACCGCCAAAAGTTTTCAGAAAAATTCTGTGAAACAAAAAAAATAAAAGAAATACTTTGTCATTATTATTAAATTAATCATATCAGTACGATCGGCAAATCTGACTTTGATAGAATAATTAAAAGATGGTGGTTCATTAAGATCAATTTAGAAGATTATTTCTACTTCTACACGGAGAAAAATGTTATTTGAAAAACGATAATTTTAATGGAAAAAACGAACATTTTAATGGAAAAAACGATCATTTTAATAGTAAAAACGGTTAAAAACGGGACTGAAGTTCTCACGAACAAATTAACAGGGTTTCAATGTTTATTGGTGGGAACATTAAGAATAATTTGTTGGTATACGTAATTTCGTACGTATTTTACCGCCAATAAACATTGAATCACTGTTAATTTGTTCGCAGGAACTTCAGTCCCGTTTTTTACAGTTTATTTTTCTCCGTGTATATAGTACTGTCTAAGTTCTAACGGATTTAGTTCAAATACCTCCTGGTGCTTTGCTAAAACGGGGAAAATTTGTATTAGGGATGTATTGCCAACGAATTCCAATAGAATATTGTGTTTATACTATCGATGTACTAATGGGTGGTACTCAAGAACAAGCGTCTTTAATTTTACATCGGTGCACAGCAGGGAGATACGCCAAGCGCGTGCCAAACATAGACCTATATTCATCGCAGGAGAGCCGGCCAATTTAAGCCAAATTCTGAATGCCAATCGACATCATTTATACAGTTTTGTTTTTCGTCCCTCCGATATCGTAAATGTCTACAAGACACAGGTTTTCTCCTTTATTTTTATGAAGATTCACAGCAGTACCAAAACATGCCATATGCCGATAGTGAAATTTCAGTGCCTCCTGTGCGCGGCGTTCATTTAAGAAAAGCTTACCTCTCCTAAATATATATATACCCTTAAACTTACGTTGCCCATTACAGAATCCAGTATTTTATTAAGATTTTCGAAACTATTTGACAACCCGAGGCTCAGCAGTATAATGAACAGATCCATGAAGTTCCAAACAAAAGTAGCCGATAGGTTCAAGATCTGTTGGTAAAAACGGGGAACAGAATTACTTACACATACATGCCCATTATTTAAAGCTCATACCTGTCAAAGATGTAGTATACTTACTTGGAGTATAAAAGCTTTCCAATGCGCATATTCCGTCCACAAGAATACTTGAGAAAAAGCTATGATGTAGTGACCCTTTACTGCAGTGTTCGACTTGTCACAGCTATATGCAATAGCTACTTGAGATAAAATGCATAATCCGTGCTCCACTGAAATCAGTAACAGAGCGAATT
Organism: Limnephilus auricula; assembly: GCA_951813805.1. Classification (NCBI taxonomy): domain Eukaryota; kingdom Metazoa; phylum Arthropoda; class Insecta; order Trichoptera; family Limnephilidae; genus Limnephilus; species Limnephilus auricula. The sequence goes on from OX638404.1 coordinate 16,911,057, forward strand.
GTAGAATCAATGTATAGTAGAACATTAATGTGTTAAGAAGGGAAGGAAACCAGGGCGGAAGAAGGACAAGTGAGATCAGAGTAAGTGAGATCTAGAAGATTTGTGGCATTATGTATATTGCGGGTTGTTCTAAAATGAGCCTGCAAAAAAAGTAAGCGTTAGCGCGGCTAGCAGTCAGTAGTCAAATTTGATATTTTGTATAAATAAAATTTTAGTTTATTTTTTAATTAATGAAGATAATATTAGCGAAACTTAATCGAAAATCTTAAACAGAAAAATCAGAAAAAAACGGGCACATCTGGGACTCGAACCCAGGATTTCAAGCTACCGGTCTGTGATGATCTCGCCTTTCAGCCAAAGAATTAGTATTTTCAGTATACCTAAAAAAGGAAAGCACATATGGAACTGGGGTAGAGTTCTTCTCAGACGTTGGGACAATTAACATTCCAAAAAAGTCAGTTGAAGCAAAATTTATGACTACAGCAAACAAAAAAAATAAGGGCGAAACCTACTCATGAAATAATTAATGGGTCTTAAATTTAGTTTAAGACTAACATATGAGGCACAAAGGTTGACAGAATCGATTTATTAATGGTCAAAATTGTCACTAAGGCGTTTGCACTAAGTGACATTCCTGGACCTCGATTTTGACGCAGTTAGAAAAAAACAACAGGATGTTATTTTAACATCCAATGAACGAACATCTAAAGGCGAGACTACATGTGTGGCAAGAAATAATTCATAAGCTTTTGGGTTTTTTATGACGTAGTTCTGAGTACAGAAGACATGGTTGGTACAGACTCGGACTGGTAGACACAGGTTAGCAGTTTATTGGAACGAAAGTTATAGGCGTATTTAGGGACGTATCGTAAATAAAAATGATAAAAGTAAGTAACTTGTTATTTACTATTAAACGTAGTGCTATCTACTGAGTGGTTGATTCACTCCGCCATCAAACAATAATGAACAATTAATTCACTATAATAAATATTGAGGTCAATATTCGAGATAAAAACTATCCTACCTTAGGTTGGGAAAAATTACGGATAGTGTGCTAAATTTCATCAGAATCGGTTGAGGGTTTCGGAGGCTATCTTGAACAAACATCGTGGCGCGAGATTTTATTTATATATTATGTTTGGACTCTTATTGTAGTCTACCAATAGGCGGAAAAATTATTACGTTCGCGGACGATACGGTAGCTATATTTGAAGGAGAGGATTGGGCTGAAACTCATAAACATGCTGAAAGTGGAATCAATGCGATAAAACAGTGGCTTGACAAAAATCTACTAACACTAAATATAGCAAAAACTAAATACATAAGATTCAGCTCAACCATAAAGGGACGACCTAGTACATCGTACACAATAAAAACTCATAAGACTAATTGTATTTCCTATAATATGGACTTTAACTGCAACTGTGAAGCTTTGGAATGTGTGAACAACATCAAATATCTAGGTGTTATCATAGACAATCATCTTAAGTGGAAATATCACATCGACAATCTTTCAAGTAGGGTAAGAAAATTGATATACATTTTCTTTGCATTGCGAAACATAATTAAACAAAAAGACCTAAGAAAAATATATTTCGGACTGTGCAACCCCATCTTAACGTATGGTTGTATTGGCTGGGGAGCGTCAGGAAGAACGATTTTAGATCCGCTTGTAAAGGCCCAGAAATCCATAATTAGAGTCATTATGCGTAAACCCTACAGGTTCTCAAGCGACAAACTCTACAAAAAATTTAATGTTCTTGATGTTCGTCAAAACTTCATAAAAAAGATTATTATCCATGTACATAAAAATATAGAAAATTTTAATAAAATTGATCACAAATACAATACAAGAAGTCACAACAGAAAGGATCTCTTCGTCCCAGGGAGCAATACGGCAAAGTATCAAAAGACGTATGCGTATCTGGGACCGAAATTATACAATAAAATCCCCCCAGACTTAAATATTAAAAATTGCAAAATGTCCTGCATTGGTTCAATAATAACTAAATGGTTGATTGGCATGGGTAGGGAGGAGTCTGAAAAACTATTACATAATGTGACTTAAAACGATACATGGTTACCTATGAATGGCACATTTAGTAAAAACTTAGTACATAGGTATTAATTAAAAAAAAAAATAATAATTTAAATTGCATTTGGCACTTTACACACTTTGGTTCCTTAGAACAGGCAATCTGCCTAGCTAGGAACTAATATCGACCTAAAACAACGTAATAACACTTGTATTCATTTTAAATATATTCTCTTATTATGTAATATTATTTGTTATTTTGGCTTTAAATGTATCAAATGTAAATAAATAAAATAAAATAAATAAAAAATAAATGGGTGCAGGGAACATACTTGCATTGTAGGTCTATTTCCAATAAAGGCACTTTAATAAGAAGGTGCGCTAATTTGTGCGGGCGAAGCATCCCTGATACGGGCCCGGCCTTGAATGCTTAACAGAGAGGGTCGTTTTCAAATATGAAGACAGATGGTCGATTTCAGGGGAGAGGACGAGAAGGTCGCTTAGAAATAATTTTAAATAGCGAAGGGGATTTTTAATTACGAAGACGGACAGTCGGTTCGGGGAGTGATAGAAAACGGTCGATTTTCGAGGGAAGACGGGAAGGTCGCGCAAATAAGTTAATTAGGGAAGTGAAATTTTAATTACGAACACGGATAGTCGATTTCAGGGGAGAGGACGAGAAGGTCGCTAGAAATAATTTTAAATAGCGAAGTGCATTTTTAATTACGAACACGGATAGTCGATTTCAGGGGGGAAGACGGGAAGGTCGCGCAAATAATTTAAATAGCGAAGTGCATTTTTAATTACGAACACGGGCAGTCGATTTCAGGGGGGAGGACGGGAAGGTCGCGCAAATAAGTTAATTAGCGAAGTGCATTTTAATTACGAACACGGACAGTCGGTTTTCGATGGGAGACGGGAAGGTCGCTTAGTAATAAGTTAAAAATAGCGAAGTGCATTTTAATTACTAACACAGATAGTTATTTAGAAGCATGCACCAAACTGCATGAAATATATACTGGTTGTGAATGTGAAAAAAAATGTGACCGGATAACACTGAGATGGTTGGGTAAGTGGATGCTCTATGACTAATAAGAAAATCATTCAATTATTAATCAACACCTTGCAATTTGGGCCTTGGAATTTGAAAATTGAAATGGATTTTGTGCATCTTGAAGCAAACTATTTTCTTCGTAAGTTGACCTATTGAGGAGGCGATAAGCAATATTTAGTTATCCCAAATTATATTTATAAAATAATTGTAACTTTGCAAAGATTTAAATTTTCACATTCAAATTGAACAATTGATTGTATATTATTTCAGTGAGACGTAAGGTTCTGGGTTCGAGTCCCGGTTGCGACCGTTATCTTTCATTATTTTCTGTGTCTTGTTCCTTTTCATATTTAAGAAAAAAATTAGACTATTATTGTTATCTGCTTCTTCAATGTATTAATTTAAACATAATTACAGTTGCATGTGAATGATAATTATCCCAAATATTTATATATATATATATTCCTGCACATAAATATAAAGACCTTTACTACGCGGTATAGTATTCAAGTTTAATCACAGTGGAACAATTTTGAAAAAAACAAATTACCCTTCTTGCCAGCGCAATCTAATTTAAGGACATTATCATCTCGTTTTACATTTCTACCGTTGACGTTAGATTCATAACATTTCATTCAATATCGGTATGTTTTACGCAGCGAGCGTCGGTTTTGCATTGATATTCGACTTATTTGAATACCGTCTAAACAAACTTTACTTCAAAAAAAAACCAGCAGTGTCAGGTGATTGTCGAGAGAATAACTTCGCTGGGCTTCCCTATCCGGCGATATGGGTTGTCTTCACGTAAGTCGCTCATTAGGCGAAATGGACGAAACTCACGCGAGCTTCCCTATCTCTTGATCGGCGGAAACGAAGGAAACGGATCATTGACTCGATTCTGAATATCGGTGACCTTGCGCGGATGGACTTGAACCCTGAACCTAGAAAGGGCCCTGTATCAGCTGTGTCGGTGATTGACCACGAGTCTCACCTAACCCAGGCACTCGACATTGTCCGGAGAACAAAGGACTTGATCCCACTATGTCACTGGTACGGCTTCCGTTTCGACAGTATTAGCGGTGAGAGAGCAGACAAGCAGAACATCTGTAATAGGAGTCTGAGGTCATTGACAGCTTTTCTATTTCCGCTAGTCTCCAGACGAAGGGGACAAGATCGTGATGGGCTCCGTTATCTTATGTTGACACGTGAGAGATGACCCTTGTATTCGTTTGGACGAAGGGAACAATGGCTTGTATTGTTTCGATGATTTCCGACGGGCTTTCGTTGTTCCTGAGAAACACTATAGTCGGGAATGAGTTCTGAACGAAGGTGTCGAAGTTCGTGGGGCGGAGCTGACCAAATTCACGACTTGGAAGGTTCAGCTCGCGAGTTCTTGACCCGGGAACCAGGATTACATTCTGGATTGACAGTGTGAGGTTGTTGTCGCGAGATGAAGACGGGTGCTGTAAAGCTCAGGCCCGCGAATTTACACAAGGAGCACTGTTCTCGTCGCGCTTGCTTGAGTCGTGCAGGGCCCAGTCTTCACTCAAATTAACTACCGACATAAATTAGTGGCGTACACATTTGGATATACTAAACACGCACTCTACAGTTCGTACCCTTTTACTTAACGGATTTGGCAGGTGTGATTGACGAAAGTCTGGGAGCTGACAGTTTGCTGTAAAGGATGCTGAGGAGGCGGCGAAGAATTCGGCTCCTGAGCCTACTAATTTTACTTCTTCGATACCAGTGGGATGCACGCGGGGATTCCCGACCCCTGACTTATCCGCAAGTATTCACTTCGGTATAATGTTCATGGCTGCGGTTAGCTGGGCGGACCCTTAACCTTCAGCATGCTGGCCATCATCAACATATCATCATCATCATCATCATCAGGCCCGGGCCGAAGGGCACGACCTGAACCGGAAGTCATCTGAGCACTTTCTGAGAGCTCTTAGACATACTTCAATCACACTCGGCGGAACGGAGCGTCATTTTTATGTCTAGCGACATGGAATGACCTTTCATCATGAATCTTCAACCTATCATCTTAATCATCATACCATCTTACCTTGCGAAGATTTGGTAGAGATATTCTCCCATTGCCGCATTGTACTATGGAGATTACAACATATATCATCAACTACAAAAATCACACACATTCCCCTCCCGACAGGGACGAAACATGTCAATTTTCATCAGTTGCGAGGCAACAAATAAATCTTCCTGGAGGCGTTGGGATTGGGGTTAGCTCGACAGGTTTTCCTTCATCGAGCTAATTGGGAATTGGAGGAGACCAATCGTAGCAAGCACATGTTTGTCCCTATTCCTACCCATTATACCTACCTGTAAGTAGATTGCATACAACTAACAACCAATAGGAACTTAGAATAACTAATTGAATTATTGTATGAATGATGTTTTGATATACTCTAACAAAAGGGTTTATAACTCCGAGTTTAGGTAGAACGGCACAGAGAGTTAGGTATATCGTAATTAGACTATTCGTCAATAGCATGGGGAAGGGTATTAGATCAGTAAATAGTAAGATATACTGGGAAGTTAAATGATTAGCCAGTTAGATAGAATATCGTCATTGTTGAAAATCTGACAAATTGCAACACACCACAGCTAAGAACCAAAAGTTACCACAAATCCGTTTAATCTACCTGAATTAGCGCTATAAAGGCGAATCAAAAATAATCACAACGTGTCTAGTTAATTCAAAAGTAATTAAACAACAATTTATCAGTACGTACTTGCCTACGTACTGGCAGCTCCAGCAGTAACTTAAGGTTTTCAAAACTTAAAGTTATACGAAAAAAAAAAAATGATCACCCTTAAGTAGGGTTGATTTAAGTAAGAGGGGGATCAAAGGTTATAGAACCATTACAGCCGCTGCTCTACCAACTGCACTATTGTGTCCCTATAAATCCAAATCTGACATATTTAACTGTATCAAATTTCAACTGAGAACTCCCAACGTTATCTTAATTTTCTTAAGGCATATTTTAATTGGCTGCTATATTTATGTATGAATTATCGACAATAATTAAAATATTATATCATTGAAGAAGATGATGACATTAATAATCCAAAATTAAAAAATGAAAATGAACAAGATACAAAAAAATAATAAAAGAAAACAGTCGCAACTGGGACTCGAACCCAGAACCTCTCGTCTTAACGGGACGGCGCTTTATACGATTTAGCCGTTGCCACCTATTATAAAACCGTCATATTTGTCAACTCATATTTTTTTTTAGAATTAACAATATAATCTTAAACTATTTTTTTCCATAGTATCCGCAGCTACATTTTTCATTGGAAACAAGTGTTCAAATAACGTATTTGTTACCTAGATATGTCTCGGATAGATATATTGATAAATTATTTTGTCCCAGCTGCGACTGTTATCTTTTATTATTTTTCTGTATCTTGTTCATTTTCATATTTTAATTCAGATTGCTATCTTCTTCTACAATGATATATTACATTGATGGTAATAACCTTCAAAAGTTATGAAAAGAGAGTTTTTCTTGTAAAATTTAATTACTCTAATTTAAGGTTTAACTCATTAAATTAAAAAAAGGTGTTTCAAAAATTAAGAGAAGTCAACGTTTTCATAAATAACAAATTTTAGAAGTAGCCATTGGACGGAGAAAGTAGTGTTAGAAGAATATATATGAAGATAATGTATGGAAAAAAATCAAATACTAATCTTTTGCTCGGTTATATCTCGGTATAACAGAAATGTATGTACACGGAGAAAAATGAACTGTTAAAAACGGGACTGAAGTTCCCACGAACAAACCAACAGTGATTCAATGTTTATTAGCGGTAAATTACGTATACCAACAAGTTATTCTTAATGTTCCCACCAATAAACATTGAAACCCTGCAAATTTGTTCGCAAGAACTTCAGTCCCGTTTTTAACCGTTCTACAAATAAAATGATCGTATTTTCTATTAAAATGTTCGTTTTTTCTATTAAAATGTTCGTTTTTTCAAATAACATTTTTCTCCGTGTACGAGTCTATGTTTTCAAGTTACCAAAGCAAGGTCTGAAGGTGATCCACTATACTGCCTATTCCTGCAGTAACATGCGTGGTGAATAGTTATTTGCAAAGCATTATAAAATATTCCACCATTATCATTAAGAGGTGCTCAAGTTTCCACGATAACAGGTGCTCAAGTTTCCACGTTAACAGGGGCTCAAGTTTCCACGTTAACAGGGGATCAAGTTTCCACGTTAACAGGGGATCAAGTTTCCACGTTAACAGGGGATCAAGTTTCCACGTTAACAGGGGATCAAGTTTCCACGTTAACAGGGGATCAAGTTTCCACGTTAACAGGGGATCAAGTTTCCACGTTAACAGGGGATCAAGTTTCCACGTTAACAGAGGATTAAGTTTCCACGTTGACAGGGGATCAATTTTCCACGTTAACAGGGGATCAAGTTTCCACGTTAACAGGGTATCAAGTTTCCACGTTAACAGGGTATCAAGTTTCAACGTTAACAGGGGATCAAGTGTCCACGTTAACAGGGGATCAAGTTTCCACGTTAATAGGGGATCAAGTTTCCACGTTAACAGGGGATCAAGTTTCCACGTTAACAGGGGATCAAGTTTCCACGTTAACAGGGGATCAAGTTCCCACGTTAACAGGGGATCAAGTTTCCACGTTAACAGGGGATCAAGTTTCCACGTTAACAGGGGATCAAGTTTCCACGTTAACAGGGGATCAAGTTACCACGTTAACAGGGGATCAAGTTTCCACATTAACAGGGGATCTAGTTTCTACAACAGCAAAAATTGACGTTTCATTAAATTAATTAATTTTAAGGCTTCAAATTCACCAGACCTAACGCCACGAATAGCACGATAAAGGCGCAGCAGTTGAACCGGGTCCTCAGGGAGAAGAAACCTCTTGTAAGATGGCCAGGGCGGGGGGTCTGAGCGGAGATGGCCTCTACTCGAGATATCTCCTGCCCCAGATCCGCCCATTGCAAAGAAAGGCGGAGAAATAAAACCTGGACTGTAAAACAAGAGCCGTAGAAGACCAGCATTCCTGAAAAAAAAATGTTTTGAAAATGTTATGATCAACTGATTATTTATTTATTTAGAATGAAGTGCCATATGCAAACAGTTTTTTTTCAGTCAAAATAGAATATAGAAAGAAAAAGAAAAATTGTAAGATTACACGAGTAAACTAAACAAAAGAAAAGTTATATACTCTAGTACAAAGTTAATGAAAGCAGAAAAGAAGAAACTTAAAAATACTTGTTATGCCGTGACCTCGTTAAAATATGTAATGCTAAAGTGTTAAATTAGTCCGGTTTTATACTTGTTTAGAGGCATATTAAAAACATCAGCAAATTTTGCATAAAGCATATAATACTCGTATTTATTATAAAATTGTAGAACGAGATCGAAGAATAATTGTCACAATAATAATTATATAATACTTAAATCATTTGAAGTCAAGTTAACCTTACAATGTATCTAAATCAAAACTATTACTTCTACCTATATTCTTTATTATTTTCTTCTTAATATTTTTATCTCTCCTGTGACTTTTTAGAAATAAATAAAAAAAACTTTCACATGTCGTCACTGGTCTCTAAGCCAAGTAACCAACCAACCCCTCACCCCGCCCCTAACTTTCCAATATCTACTGATTTTTATGTTTTTGTGGAAAAAAAAACTTTAAAAATGTCACCGGAGACCAAAATTTTATTAATATTTTACTTCAAATAATGTCAGGAATCACTGGTTAAATAAAGTAAGTCAAATACGATGCTTAACACCCTGTATACTATTGTAACTTAACTACTTACTTCAGTAATATTGTTATGATTACTAATCAGCAATCATAACAAAATATTAGAAATGATGGAACTTAACTGGTTTATTTTATATTAAATTAAACAAATAACTTTGTATTTAACCAATATTATATAATCACAATTACCTACATGTTTCGAAACCGATGGTTTCTTCGTCTGGGTAGTAAATTCAAAATGACGCCACAAAGTGATTTTGCGAAGTTTGGAAAAAAAAAGCTTCATTTTATGTTCAATATTTTATGTTCAATGCTTCCTAAATAAACTTAAATAAATAAATAAAATACATACTAGGGAAATTTGATCTAATGGTACCTAGGCACATAAAAGTGAATCAACATTAATATTTTGATGATATCATGATTATATATCAGGATTATCCGACTTATAATTCACAATTTTACATCAAAATGTAGGATCAATGTTTTTCTTCCGTTACTTTTTTTTGTCAACTGCTCATATCTGGATCCAGTGAGACTATGGCATTCCCAATTAGGGTATGTTGTGATATTTGGAAGAGGGAAGATGATGGGAGAGAGAAAGGTGGGAAAGTAACTGGCGATTTGATTGATTTGTGTTTTTTCACAATTTAAACATAAAAAATAATATAAGGTATATTTACGGCACGTTCCAGAGTGAAAGATACTTCCAGAATCGCCCTGCTGTAAGATCACCATTCAGAATTGTATCTTTGCTTGAAATGGCTTTTGCAGTGTTTGGTGATCGGGTACTTCCCTACCTTCCACCTCCCCATCTCCTTTTCCTCCCTACTATCTTCAACCTCATAACATACCCCAATTGGAGATGCCATAGTCTCATTGGCTCCAGATGGCTTTGAGCAATTGGGAATTATGTATGGCCGGTATTAAAAAAAAATGAAAAGGTAGTATGTACCCACCAGCATTATCTACACTGAAGCCTTTATACACCATATAAACAACGGTGAGAACTGACAGGAAAAATGCACCAGCCATAAATGACAGGCAATACCCCATTCTCCAGGTCTTCCATTCAAATCTGAAAAGGACAATTATTATTATTAATTACAAGCTTCTGCCCGCGACTTCGTCTGCGCAGGATTAGTATTTCGAGTATCCTATTTTCTTTTTCTAGGTCCCATCTATGTTTTTATCAAAATTACCTATTTATTTCAAATATCTATATTTCTTGATTCGATTCAAAGTATAAGGCGAATAGGTAACGAGTAAATTTACTAATTCAAATATTTCCTAAAATAGAATATTGATTTAACAATCATTGTTTTGCAAAATGTCATTCTCAAATTTTGACATTTTCTAATAAAGGATAATTATAATTTATAATATATATTGAAAATATCTATCTTATACGGCCTATATGTTATTCTGATGTATGAGCTATATTTATTAAAAAGTTTAATTAAAATCCATTCAGTAGTTTTTGCGTGAAAGAGTAACAAACATACATACATCCATACAAACTTTCGCGTTTATAATATTAGTAAGATGGAATTTTTTCTACGAGGTGCGTGAAGGGAAACGAACCCCATTTGAATGAAATATATACCAGTATACATCTTTTATAAAATTTTTATTTTAAAAGAATACAAACATTTCCGGGTTATGGATAACCTGATAATTTAAAATTTACCTACTGCCACAGTAAGCGGAAAATCTTGCTTATGTCGTGATGATTATGTCTTAGCCAGCCGAGGAATTGAACTAACGACGCGCTTGGATAGAACTCAGACACAGAAAATTAAGAGGAACGGATAGGCGGCCCGTTTCGGCCCGTTTCATACAAAACTTAATTTTGGGCCAAAATGTAAAATAATTTTTTTAATCAAAGAGTATATTAAATATCTAGTAGATGTGTGCTACTTTAGAGGAAACTTAAGCAACTATTTGCGAGTAAAAAATAAACAATTAACAAAATAATTTTACTACTTTTATTATTAAAATATTTAAAAATTATTAAAAGAAAGCCTTTTGATGCGTATAAATTTAAATCACAAATGACACATTTAAAAAAATTGCATTATATAAATTAAAATTACTAAGCAAGAAATGCATTTTTGACGATGTTTAATTTTAATACAATAATAAATAAAAGTTTTAACTCTTTCAAAAAAAAGTTACCTCCAAAATGAAGAAAATTGAACCTTTATTTACCTATACAGGGTGTTAAGGTACGTACTTGACTCCTGTGATACCAGTGATTGCTGACATTATTTGGAAAAAATGTCTTCAAAAAAGTCAAGACCATAATTTCATTGACATTTTTTACTCCAAATAACGTCAGGAATCACTGGTTAAAGTAAGTCAAGTACGTACCTTAACACCCTGTATGTGATCATTAAAACATAAATAAATAAAATAGCTCATATCCATACTAGATATTTAATATAAACTATGATTTAATAAAAATGTTGTTCAGTTTGGTTGGGTATTTTGGCCTCCAATCCAAAATAAAGTTTTGTGTTCCTCTTAAAAACATTTTTAAAAAAAAAATTGTCTTATTTTTTGAAAATTTTAGTAGTTTAGTCTTCTCTAAAATAAGTTGGTAAATAACCTCAAGCAAGAAGCACTCTTTCCCAGCACTCCCAACACTGGCATGATCCCAAAGCATTGTCCCAGCATCTGAACTGTTCCTATCGCCCGATGGAAACTGTCATCACTGGCTTCCGTATTAATATTCAAATCCAAAAGGACTCCTTGCTTTGGTCTGAATAGTTCTGAAACGAATAAGTGTTGTAAATATGTTATTTAGGAAAAATACTCATGGGTAGATTTGTTAGTCAGAAAATAATAAAAATAAGAGAATAATAAATTACCATCCCAAAAAAAAATGTTTGAGTCCGCGTTGATGTCTTCCTTGACGTGGATGATTGGCCTAAAAAAAATAAATATCCCGCGTTAGGTAACAATCACAAAATGTCTTTTTACAGTTTTTAGCGAGGTGTAAGGTTTTTAGAAATAAATAGTTGTTCGGTAAAATGTTTTCCTTGAAATTTTTTTTCTATAAATATGTTAACGGAAATGAATGAAATCTAGTAATTGTATGGAACTCCTAGGAAATGTTTAAAATTCCGAAGCTATTTAGGAAATGTATAAAATATTATTTAAAAAATTATTTAATACATACGTATCCTGGGAAATGTATATATTTTCTAGGAATTGTATATAATTCCAATATCGTATTAGGAAATGTATAAAAAGAATGTTTTCTGTAATAAAACACGTTGTTTTATTTGTTATATTCTTATAAAGTTAAACTTTCATTTGGTAAATAATCAGTCTGTTATTTAAGTAATTAACATGGTTTCTGATACAAAAAAGTGCCCCCTTTGTAGCGCCTGCTTGCGTCAAGGCAAGAAAAACTTCCCAGTTTTCAAGTAGTTTAGCGGCTACGCTAGGTTTGTGTAACATGATTTGTGATACAAAAGGAAGTGCCCCTTTATAGTTATATTATTATTAAATGTTTTACATTTCCGATTGCTATTTAGGAAATGTATAGTTTTCCTAGGAAATGTGTCTAATATAATTTATTTCACACATTTCCGGGCGATTTTAGGAACTACATACATTTCCTAGGAATTAAATACAATGATGGATTACATACATTTCCGTTCACATATATATATTTCACATTAGATCTCGTACAGGAGACCCCGAGAAAAATAATTCAACCAAGGCCTATGTCATCTTTGAGGATGCTGTGTGGAGGGAATTTTTATGAAAGGAAGGAGAGTAACTTGAGTGGGTAGGAATCTCGGGAGAAAGGCGATGTTCCGAGATATTTATGCTGGAGAGATCAAAAGGCCTTTTTTAACCAATCTGCCAAGTGTGCCAACTGCTGCCAAGACCAGGAAAAACCTTACCCGATGAACCTGAGCCCTTCTAAGTCACCGTAGCCAACCACCTATGGCAGGCATATTGGTTATCTAATAAAGGGAACAAAAATCTGTTTATTTGTTTGAAGCAGTAGAAGCGCCCGTACCGTAAAATCTGGGAGTGCAAAATTTGCTAAGCTTTTTCAGTTCCAAATATTTTGCATTGGTTATTTTAATTTTTATTTTTAGCTAAATCGACAGTTTACAATGTGGTTGTTTTATACATGTGTAATTCACCTAACTTTGAAACCAATTATAAATTTCCGCATTGTACTATTAATTTTGTTACGTGAAGAAAAATAATCTAATGTTAAAAAAATATATATTATAACCTGAATGCCTTCAGCGGATGTTCTAAATTCTTCGATTTCACGTTAGAGTCTTCCCTTTCAAAAAACTTCCTCTGTTTCACAACTTTATCAACTTCCAAGAGTGCATGCATTTTGAACTAGCTAAGACCGAGATGAAACCAACAAATGTATACACATATTATATAGAAACGTGCACAGGAAATTGTAGGAACTTTGGATCAAAGTGTCAAAACCAAAGACGAGATCTTTATTAAATTCTGTTTGAAAGCTCACGCTAATCTCCTGAAAGAAGAAAATACTCAATGACAACTTTAACAAAATTGAAGGGTGAAAACCGTAAGCATTAAGTTTTCGTAAACACTTAACCTTTCACTGATAAATAAATTTCTATTTGAAAAGGGTAGTAATTAATTATTAGAATGACATGCCTGAAATGTGAATTAAAAGATTGTGATCATAATTATTGTGTCCTAATAAATTGCTCAAAATCTTTTAATGTTTGGTAAAGAAAATATTTTTTTAAATTTCTGTATTTCATCGCAATATTAGTAAACATATTGATGTTTGAAAAATATTTTTTATTTTGTTTTAAACTTTATTTATTTGCACGGAAATATTTCACTCGTAGCTTTACAAATGCGAATGTATATTATATGGTTGTTATTTTTAATGATATTTCAATATTGTTTCTGATTACTTATTTTGTTCAATAAAATACTGTTTCCCTTCTGTGTACCACTGTAAACTCAAATATCATGTATCACTTTATTATAAAAGCCTTTTCGAGTAATACTCTGCGCGTAGCCAATCAGTCGTTAGGTTACCATTTATTATATATCATTTAGCGAACTAAAATAAGTCTGTAGGATGCGGTCATTGTTTACTATAAAATAAATCATGTTCGTAATAAGCATTAACTTTGTGGCTCGCCATAAATAAAATATATAAAATTGTTTTAGACCACTTTAATTTTAATTACACTCTACCGGTTTCGGAAGAACCCTTCCTTCGTCAGGAGAATATTAAAACTAACCTATGATATAAAATATTGATAGATATATACCAAACCTTTAGGTGCTGGAGTGGGAGGTCAAAGGGGGAGGGGGGTAGTTGCGGGAAATCCAGCAATAACAGAGCGGTTTATTGGAAACATATATCAATATTTTGTATCAAAGGTTAGTTTTAATATTCTCCTGACGAAGGAAGGGTTCTTCCGAAACCGGTAGAGTGTAATTAAAATTAAAGTGGTCTAAAACAAATTTATATATTTTATTGAATAAAATAAATGATCGTTACAGGAAACTTATAATTTACCAAAAGCATATCATGACATTTATTGGCCTTTTAACGCAATGTATAAGAGTTTTTCCTTAAATTTTAACGAATAGTAAGTACCATTGGGAGTTTCGTACACGAACCCTGAAAATAATACCCTGAAACATGGTGTCTGGAAACTCGTAGTATAACCGGGAAACGAGTGCATCTACTTATATCACATTGAAAACCAAACATAGGATAAAAAACTTCCGATTAACTCTAGAACAAGTATAATACGAGAATAACTTGACGGCCAGTGTAGTCCAGCGGTAGGGCGTTGCACACCCATTCCGAAGGTCGCCGATTCGAACCCGGCGTGCGCATAAAATTTTATTTAATTGATTTGTGTTATTCCACAATTAATTATTTAAAATAATATATAGTAATATTTGCGACACGTTCCAGAGTGGAAGATACTCTTAGTATCGCCCTGGATTAAGACCACCATTCAGAATTGAAACGTTGCTTGAAATGGCTTAAGCCGTGTTTAGTGACTAGAGCTGAATAACCAGGTACTTCCTCACCTTCCTCTTCCTCGTCTCCTTCCCTTATCCACTTACCTACAGCCTGATAACATACGCCAATTGGGGATGCCATAGTCTCACTGGCTCCAGACGGGAGCAGTTGGGACTCTTGTTAGGTATTCACTGTAAAAAAATAAAAAAAATAACGAAATAAAATAAAATTTATATCTTTGCACGCATCGTGCACGATATTGAAAATTTGTTGTGGATTGTGAAAACTAGATTGGAAAACTAGAAATATATGTTACTAACTTCTGTATATAGCTTCACATTCATCGTGGCTGGACTACACTGAAACTAGAAAAACTTATATCGCATGAATCATGTATTTTATCTAAACCATGTTCAGAATCATAATATTACTGATGTACGTTTTCGTTTAATTTGTCAATACCTTATTTAGGTGTAGCATATTTGAAGCTACAGGTATCTACCATTATCTTCGTCACTTCTACCGTTTTACACTTTGTTATTATCGGATTGATCTGCAAACCAGTGTAATAAAAATAAATAAACCTAATATAAAATCTGTGAAATGGATTCACCAGTTTGGCGTTTGCACTACTTCGGATTTTCGTATATCATATTATAGCATTGCAAGGTAGGTTGATCGTACTACGTACTACACTACGATTTTCGGACAGCGCATATCATATAGCATTGCATTGGTCGTATTGATCGTACTACGTACTACACTACGATTTTCGGACAGTGTATATCATATTATAGCATTGCGAGGTAGGTTGATCGTACTTATGTCACACCTTATCATAAACAAAAATTGAATACTTTATTCCTCAGGTCATTCAAAGGTCAGTATAGACTGATCTGCACTGCACCTACCAGAACTGGATTTCGTGGGTACCGTTAAAGGATTAAAATTAATTGTGACTTTCCCCTCGATAAGTCCTCCTTAAACTATTCCCGTTAAATCCGGATTAGTACCAAATCCCTCGGGATAAAGTTTCTGCCTAAATCGCTTAAGGAAACAAGTGGAACAGTAAATGTGTTCAAATCGGAGTTGGACAAACTAACTGTTGTCTGTGGAAGGATTGTTACACGCTTCTGCGAGGGTGGTGTCAACAGTAAACTATTTCCTGAACCAATTACATTGTTATGGTTCTACAGAATCTACCCATTATATTTATATATTCGTGGCTTTTATATATATTTATTGAGAACTACTTTACACTAAGTTCTGAACAATATTATGTTAACCCCCGCAGGATTCTAAATATTAAGTCACAACTAAACTAAGAATTTCGAATGGAATTTCGGAATGCTTCCGAGGTACTTAAAATGTGTTTTATATGTTTTATTTTTGAAGATTTCCTAAAAAAATACCACTTGAGAAATTAAACAGAATCATGTTTCAGATGTTTGTATCGGATATTTCGATATTACCTTATACGGATATTTCCAAATAATAAAATTTTAAGATGAAACATAAAAATGTTTTCAAAAAAACTTATCAAAACATTTTTGCCGGAAGCATCCATAATTTTGAAAGAATTCAATAATTAGAAAACACCTTTGCTTAGAGGACATGTAAGAAAACTTCAATTTTTGTTTAATTTTGCAGAACTCCATTTTAATTTGAAGTTTTTCCTTTATGTATCCAATAGTTATACTATTATTCAATTAATAAAAAAATAATTTATTTATATACAAGTCCTGCCGTGTAATTATTATTACGCAAGACAGTTGTTTCGCCTTTCAAAGACATTATCAAACTCTGGGTTTTTAATAATGCCTTCAGAAGGCGAAACAGCTGAAAGATCGGGAGAGACTGGTTGAGGGAAACCTTGTTTGCTACGTTAAGTGACTTGGCAGGGGTGCCCGGGTTCATGGGGGTGAGGTTTGTCTGGGTCTTGGCAATGTATGCTTCGGCCCGCCAGCTGCATGGCAGGACAGATCGGGAGAGACTGGTTGAGGGAAAGCTTGTTTGCTGCTTCTGGTGGCTTAGCAGGGGTGCCCGGGTTCATGGGGGAATTCAACTTAAGTATTGAAATTTTCAATATAAAATTACCTAATTTATGCTTAAGAGATAAAGTGAAAATTATTCAAATGTAGCAAAAATTACAAAAAAACTATTAGTATTTAATACTTTGTCACCTGAAATTTAAAAACTTGTTTTTTTTCTGTAACATGGTCCATCGGACCCCTAGCACAGTCGATCGATAAGGATTGTATCGATAACTTTCAGTGAATTCTCTTTGTTACCTAGCATGACTTCAGATCACCAACGAAAAAATAAGAGTTCACAATGACTAAGGGTTCTTAATGTATTCGACGTCAACTGTTGTTTGAACGTTAGCGATCGTTGTCCTAGGGAACGATGAGAAGTTACCGAAAGTTATCGATACAATCCTCATTGAACGACCGTGCTAGGGGGCCAGAGCATTGATAAACATTAAAAAAAGTAAGATGATTGCAGTCTCAATATTTAAAAAAAAGTTTTTTTTTGACATTTGTGGTTTTTTCACAAACTTTTAGAAAATTATTAATTTCAAGTTAGGCATACAATAATGTAGGTACCTTCTCAATAAAATAATTCACTGTAAAATCGTTGACGGCCATAATCAGGAAATAAATGTAGTTAGATATTGCTCGTTCCTTCCCATTCCTCCGGGAATGAGATTCTTCTAAACCATGATATTATCATGTTTTATTGAAAATATCTAATTTATTAAATTTAATACAAGATTAAACTTAATTTTTTAAAAAGAAAAACTCTCTTTTTAACTTTTGAAGGTTTTTCCCATCAATGTCATATATTATTGAAGAAGAAGATAACAATAATAATCTAAATTAAAATATGAAAATGAACAAGACACAGAAAAATAATAAAACATAATGGTCGCAACTGGGATAAAAATAAAATAATCTTTAAAAGTTAAAAAGAGAGTGTTTCTTATATAAAAATGAAAATTCATTTAGACTTAAAAAAAAAGTCAATAGGTGTTCCATAAAAATAAAATTGGACATATTTTTCTGAGACACTATCTAGGTAACAAATACGTTCTTTGAACACTTGTTTCCAATGAAAAAGTTAGATGCCGATAATATGAAAAATAAAAACATATGTTGAAGATAATACTGTTAATTTTGAAATTTGAAATATGACTTTGACAATTGTGGCAGTTTTATAATCGGACGCAATGGCTGAATCGGTAGAGCGCCGTCCCGGCAAGGCGTGAGATCTGGTTTCGTGTCCCAGTTGTCACCATTATGTTTTATTATTTTCTGTGTCTTTTTCATTTTCATATATTGATTTAGATTATTAATGTATTAATTTAGATTATTATTGTTATCCTCTTCTTCAATGATACAAGATTAAACTCTTTAAAATCGCTTGCAGAGTATAATAAAGTTTTCACCTCCGTATTTTTCTTATGTTGCAACGATGCACAGGCGCTATAGTCCATACTGGTGAGTCGGACAAGTTTTCTTCGAAAGGTCACAAGCATTAAACGGTTTTAATGATTATAATACACGGAAGGCCTTTTCCCCTTTAAGTGGTTACGCCTAGCTAACTGGCTCAGTCCCTTAGAAAATGATCCATGGTGACAGAAAACTGGTGTGCTTGCAATATTATATTTTTTTTATATCGGAAGAAAACTTAAATGTTTTAATTTCAGCAAATATTTTTAATTGCAAAGGTTTGTGGCGATGTTTTGGAAATAAAATAAGACAATGGTAAAGAATTAATAGAACATTTATTTTTAACGATAAGATGCATTGTGTTTGTATTATTTTTTTTTTAAGAGTTTAACCTCAAATTCTAATATTTTAATTAAAAAGGTAACACCTGGGACTCGAACTCAGGACCTTCGGCTTTCGTGGCCACAACCCTACCAACTGAGCTAATATGTCCCTAACCGATTCGGTCATATTTAACTGTATTGAGAACTACCTTACTTTTTTTTTTTTTTAAAGAAAGACAAACATTCCCGGGTTACGAATAACCCAACAACATTTGAAAATCTCCTACTACCTCCATACTAAGCAATAGATGTTGCTTGTGTTGTGATGGAGGACTTAGCCAGCCGAGGAATCGAACACGGAACGCCTGGGTGGGACCCAAACGCTATGCCCACTCAACCACTGACCGGTCTTATCAACGCATATTTTTATTGGCTGCTATCTTAATGAATGATTGCAAGACTCAACTCCTGATTTCGAGTCCCAGAAGTGACCGTATCTTTTTCTGATGTTTCTCTTTCAGATTTTCGTTTGAGTTTCGCTAATATTGTCTATATTAATAAAAAAATTAATAGAACACTTACCTGGTGGTTTTCTCGAGACTCGAGAAGGACCAATTATACAGTATGTCCGGTGGTAAGTTGCATTTACTTCGGGAGGTGATTCTACATGATAGTATAAATAAAAAAGGTACATAACTTTTTTCGAAATTTCAACTTTTAAAGGGTACTTATTTGGTAAAAAGATAAAATTAGCACGGCGTGTGCGCCCACACTATTATTTTCCGCTGTTACGATGCGGGCAATCACAACCTTCCAACTCGCCGTCGCCGGCTGACTCACAGAAAATTGATCGGTAATTTTGTACCTTACAATAAGGATTTTTAATAGGTACGTCTTTTTATATGGGAAAAAGTTTGAATTTCGGAAAAAGTTATGAATCTTTTTTACTCCTACCATCATGTAGAATCACCCCCCGAAGTTATTGCAAATCAAATTTCGGTCTCTGGTGACTTTGGTAATGATTTTGATTTTTTTTTTCTTTAAAACCAAACCAAAATACTTTCTTCCACTGGTCATCACTGGTCACTCCGCTGAGTAACCGCGTAACTCCTCATAACCGAACCCTAACTGTCCAATACCAATATATATTTATTTTTTTCCAATTAATGTCACTAATCACTGGTTAAAGTAAACCAAGTACGTCCTGTATCACCCAGAATATTAAACACCTTACTGATTAGGGCTAAACAACGTATCTGGATGCTGGAACCTCAGAGGAGAAATGAGAAGAATTATTTTATATTATTAGGCAAATCCCAGAAAATTTTTTCGAGCTATGCAAGGAGAAAATCCTCGCAAGAAATGAAGGCCACAAGCTTTACCAATCAGAAGAGCTGTCATATCCAATTTATTGATTTGATAGAAGTTAGATTGCCCTTTCCTGAAAATGCTTCTTTGTATAAGCCTTTAGAACGACCGAGTTTTTGGAGACCTTAAATTTGAAAAGGGTGCGCAATAGAACGGCAGAAGTGAAAGCGTTTCCTAAACACTTATTTGCTTTTACTTAAAAACAACCAATTATCGTTAATCATAACACACTATGAACATTTTGGGATAAATATTTTTATTACGATTATTGAAATATTAGCTATATTTTACAATAGTAAGACAGTTAAAAGTGTCGACATATTTGTACAGTTTTGCTATACCTGTACTATTATGTGTTTTTAAAGGCACATCTACATAAATCCTAAAAAGGATTTTTTCGTTGGTGGAAGTATAAATTTAGAGCTGTGTATTTATTCTAACCATACATTTCAGATATAATATTATATTTCGTAATTAATCATTTTTTTACAATATTATTAATAAATATTTACTAACGCGAAGATACTTATTTCCATATGATTAAGAAGTAGCACTTAAGAAGGCTTTGTGAGCATATTTCATGATCCAATTATAGCCATATTAGGCCTATATTTCCATACAAAACCGTGTTTCAACATGATTATGAAAATCAAATGTGAAGGCTTTATGGAATTTCAGGCACATGTAAAAGATACAAGTCAGTGGTACGTTTATTTTTTTCAAATTTGTACGGTAAGCACTTCGAGAGGTATATTCTTTAATCTATATTTTTTCCTCACTTTTACGCAATTTTCTTAAACTTGACGAATGCGATATTGTTACTATTACACCACCAAGGAATAAAAATATCTTTAAAGTACACGTCAATGGCATTACTACGGTAACCATTTTTGCCGTTTAAATAACAATATTCCAATATTCAAAGCTCACGTCATAAATTTTATAAAATTGTAACCGAGCCTAGTAAGAAAACGCGTAATAGTGCGGAAATTAAAAAAAAAATATATATTGATAAAAGTTGCGCAGCATCACACCATTATTCTATGAGCACCGGTCTCACACTCTCGATTATTTTTCAGTACTCCCTTGGTATCGGCGGAGGGCGCACGTTTATGAGTCTAGTGATCTTTCAGCTATAACAATATCGCGTATCGTAATATAAATTTGAGTGGTGTTTCAGTTTTGAAGTGAGTTGACTGGAAAAGTTTCAGCCCAAAATGGTTTTAATTTAAACTTTACGTGAAAAACCTTTGACGAGTGAAAATAATAATTAATTTAAAGTTTTTTATAGTGTCATTTTTTTATTATTCGCAATACCATAAAAATGGATTGAAGGTTTTATTAAAAGTTAAATTATTACCGTTTTCAGAAAATCCCAAAAATGTTTAAATAAACTTTGCTTTCGTGTTAAAACTCAAATTGCGTGTTACACTAAAAGTTAATATTAAATATTAATATTGTGGAAAAGTAGGTATATTAAATATTGTAAAAAAGGAGGTATTTTAAATGTTGTGAAAAAAAAAATAATGCATGTCCAATAAAAATAATTGCTTTGTTGTGGAATTTATTTTGAGTTGGTGTTTAGGAAGTAACTTTTCATAATATTATATTTAAAATGTAAGTTCACGAAATCGTATTGCCTATTTTTCTTTCTATAATCGTGCTAATCATTTTCAAAATAAAATAAAATATTCAATGGAGCTCTTTATTCGGTAAACGAATGAGATATCAATTGATAAAACAAAAGTGATTTAATTAAATCAGAAAACGATAATCTTAAATAAAATTAATAACTACGGATAATTTAAAGGCTTTGCCAATAAAAGTCGATGTAGTGAATCAATTGCAAAATTTGCCGGGAAATTTAGAGTGCCTATAATAAAATTTTAAACATATTTATAGATTTTTTTAATAATTTTATATGCTTTCTTTTTAGAATACCAGAGTGGAATAATATTTTAAACTTCTTCAGAACATTATGAAAAGGAATGCGGAAAAGGAATGGTCTGTCAAATTAGACCACAATAAGAAATAATATGGGTCGGAAGCGGAAATATGAAGGAGGTTAAGAATGTGTCAAGACGGAGAGTGTGATTCTCCTGCTGACCGGTCATAAATAATAACTGGTCCAACTCGCCGACAGGTCACGGGTCTTCTGGTCACACTTGCTGTTCAGTCGTTGACCCCATTAACCGGCCAAACAAACGCAATATACGACTAATAAAATAGTGAATGAAATTTCTGATTCAACTAACTCGTTGATTGGTCACTTACTATGGTACTCACCGGTTGAATAAAACTATTTTATCGATAAAAGATAATGGACTTATGGCATTTGTTGACTTATGCGGAAAGTGGCGGGCATTCTGACTGATTGACTGTACTGCTTGTCAGTTGCGTCCGATGACTAGTGAAGTTTACTGACTACTCGATTAAGATCATCTAATGGTGATACAGTTTAACTGACATAACTTGCTGTCTGCCATATCATTAACTGCCCACTGGAACTCCAGCCAAGCTTGATGACTGAACAAGATAACTGACTGGTGGCAATCATTGATCATATGCACATGCTGACTGACTGGTCAGGGTCATCTACTGGAAACACAGTTTGACTGGTCACACACTCCTCAGCCATACCACTAGCCTGGTCTTGCTTGATGAATGGTCAAGGAAACTGACTGGTGGCAATCATTGACCGGTTGCACACGCTGACTGACTAGGGAGATCTACTGGTGACACAGATTGACTGATAGCGTCTGGTCACACGCTTAATAGTCAAACCACTAGTCTGACCACTGGCATTTATTGACTGTTTGCTCAGATTGTTGAGTGATTAAGGACATTACTGGTGGCAATAGTTGACTGACTTGTGATGGCTTGTCGTGGTCTCTTAATAGTTGAATGCTGGAAATAATTTGCTGGTAACATGCGCTGACTGGTCTGAACTGACTGGTTATATCTCAAGGATGGGTGAAGGCACGAAGCAGTGTGCGGTTATCCTTACTATTGCCGTTCTTCTCTTCCATCAATCAAATAGCACTGCCAGTGGACCGAAAATTTTAGGTAAGTGATTGGTTACAAGTATATCAGATTTTCGTTCATCCCTCAACCAAACAATCAATGACAATTTCTTTACCATTTTTTTGCAAAATTCTCACCCAAATATGGAATCCTTCATTATCTTTCCCAAAAACTTTTCTAAGGAAAATTAAAAGTGACTTTTTCTGAATGCGTTGTAAAGGCATAACATGTTCTTGTACACGGAGAAAATGTTATTCTAAAATACGATCATTTTATTGGTAAAAACGATTAAAAACGGGACTGAAGTTCTTACGAACAAATTAACATGGTTTCAATGTTTATTGGCGGAAACATGTAAGAATATTTTTTTGGTGTACGTAATTTCGTACGTATACCAACAAATTATTCTTACATTTTCCCGCCAATAAACATTAAAACCATGTTAATTTGTTCGCAAGAACTTCAGTCCCGTTTTTAACCGTTTTTACGAATAAAATGATCGTATTTTAGAATAACATTTTTCTCCGTGTATGTTCTCAGAAATGAAAATACATGCAGTTAGTAGGCAAGTGATTTAAATTTAACACGATTAAAACAATATCGTACGACCGATTTACGAGAAATTATTAACCAGGGGGTTCAAAAATTCCCCTTTACGGCACAGTCTTACAATCTTATGACGTTTTTGTAAAACCATTGCATTTAAGGATAATAATGACGGCAATAGAAAATAGCCCTTATGGTATTAGGGACTTTAAAATCAATAATAATTTTGTTTAGAAAGGAAATACTAAGAAATTATCTATTGGTAGGAATGAAAGGAAAAGTCAACACTTGTTTATTTCTATATTAGTTATTACGACTGGTGCAAATTATAAGTTTTTAAGACGATAGACTTCGCTTTTCAGCCCATACAAAAAGGACGCCCGGGAAAAAACACTTTTCTACATCGAAAATTGCACAAAATGAATATATATTTTTTATACTGCCTTCTAGAGGGTGAAAACTATGTCGGTATGTTTTCGAATTTTCGATGCGTTTCGTATTAACGTAAACATTCACTGTCAAACATGTACGATTTATCAAAAAATATTATTTAAGGAAAAAGTGCTGCTAACTCAACTCTCATAAAGAATTATAAAATTATAAAAAGCTACCGACGTAGCTTCTTCTTTCTAAAAAATATATATTTTTTAAAATTTCAATTTCGTGAAAGTTTCGGTGTAGAAAAGTGTATTCTTCATAAACCCCTTTTCGAGCGATTTCTGTAGGTAAATTTGAGCGTTGTCTCATTCACACATTTTGCATTCGCATGTATTGTAAGTATGCTTTAGCTTATTGTGAGCGGGACAGAATGACAGTCGCGGGTGTTCCGCGTGTCATTCAAAGTCTAGCCTCTTAACTAAATCAGATGATGAAGGGGACAATATTACCTTTCGCAGATTTCCCAGCCATTAACTACATAATCTGAGTAACAATGAATATTGAATTAGTTACCCAGAGAGCTAATTTTGGACTAAAGCCAGAAATTAATTAATTTAGCAAGGAATAAAATTAAGGCATATAATGAAAAAAATCACTTCACAACAGAGTAGGAAATGTATAAATTTGAGAGTGATTGAAAAAAACATATTTTTATGCTAGATCATTTTAAACAATATTTGCAAATTTATAACTTAAGACCCATTGACCAGCGGCTGAGAATTAAAGTTCCAAAATGCTTGCAACTGTACAGGGAGATTCCAATGGGAAAGATCGATTTTTCGTCGTATAAAATTTTTTAAACAAAAAATTTTATATCGATTAATTTCATTCAAAACTTGTTATATACCCACATTCAAGTAAGCAATAAAAATGCTCAAATCGCATGATGATACATTATTAAATATCGTGTACTTCCTGTAAGTATTTTTTGATTGAAAACAAAAGTATTTATGATTTTTCAATAATGTCTAAACAATTTAAGTGTGTAAAAAAAATCTGAAATATTTTAGTTTGTAACACCTTAAATATTTATTCTCGTTTGGAATAAATATTTAATAAATGTTTAAATATTTATTCCCGTTATTTATTAACAGTTGGACAGACAAAGGATCATTTTGTTTTGTATTGTTTGTAATATATATATATAAATAAATAAACAAAATAAAAAGTTGTTTTCGTCACAAAACACGTTCTCGGATTTATTTTTTAATGATTTTAATTGTTGATTATGTACTGATTTATTTTGGTATGATTATATGATTTGAAATTTGTGTTGTATAATACAATATTTCGTTTGAAAATTGAACAAATCTGCAAAGGACAAATGGTATAACCTTAGTATATTAATAATAAACTTAGTTTTTCATAATTTAAAAAATGCGTGTACCAGATACAATCTTTCAAAATCAATTTATGTTTTTTGTAAAAAAGAGTCAATACGAATAGAATTTGATTTAAAAAGAACAAATTTCCGGTATTGTCTGGTTATACCCTCTTAAGTATCCATATATCGTCATAAAAGGTATCCAGGTAATTAGTGATATCTGTGTGAATATGTATGAGAGCAAGCGAGACAGTATGCTTGCGAGAATCTATAAAAGGCGATGCGTGCTAGAAGTATGTCTCTTTTGTTTCAAGCAGCTCCTGAATAAATACCTGTACATAATACTTACTCGCTCTTCATTGCGTACTACTACCTTCTTCTTCTTCTTCCTTGCACTGTCCCAACTCATTGCCTAGGTAGGCTGTTGGGGTCGGCTCTCCTCGTTCTCAGGTTGTAGCTTTTTCGGTTCTGGGTATCGCTCTCTTCCAGGCCGTTTCTACTTAGAATTTTAGAGCATTGAGTCATCCAGGAGTTGCGTACTACTACCGACTCCACATATATCTTACAACTGCATATTACATAATTCAAAAAAATCTCAATGGAAATACTCATGTCAAAAAGACACACAACGGCGCTCCTCCTCTGTTTTACGAGTTCGCTAAAATATACTCGTAACTACATGAAAACTTTTGTGACGAGTAAAAAAAATCTAATTATCAGGTAAAAAGGTAATTAGCGTACCTAGGCTTCTTAATTTAATCAGTTAATTTAACGTTAATTTAATCAGAACTGTCCTTTTTGTTTCTCGATACCAAATATTAAAAGCATTCAAAGTTGAATCTCGGTATCGAAATTGGCATAAAACCAAATATTACAATAATTTTCACGAAAAAAAACAAAGTAAATCTTAGGATGCTTGCCAGAAAGATACAAATCGAAACGTCGACTAGTCGAAGAAATCAATAATTTTCATTATTGAAATCCAAAACGAAATAAACCTAATCCTGCGAGCTTTTAGTTGTGACTTTTTACAACTGCTTAAGATGATACCCGGTGGTGGAGAAATTTGAAAAATAGATTTTACCAAATTGTTGCTGTCACTGTTGCTATTACTCCACCGGATATTGAGTGAAAGGGACAATGCACCTCGGGCTACTAATACCTAACTAAAATCGAGGTTTTGTATTCCCCATTTTTTTCTCTTCCAAAAGTGGACTGATTTTAATTATTTTTACCAACTACCTAAAAAATAACTCTTTTATTTCTGTACTTTTGCTGTTTTAAAAAAAACATTGTCTCGTTTGTATACTGAACGTCTTTTGATGGCGTTTAAACCAGTAAATTTTATTGATTTTTGGAAGGTAACTTCTATAAAACGTAACTTATCAATAAAAACAAAAAGCACCGACACGCTAGTAGTTGATATCTATTTTATGTAAAAACAATATTTTCTCTAGGGTTAAAATCCAGAGAGACAAATAGGGAATACGTTATGGAAAAATCACCGCCGGCTATCCCCTTCGTGTCAATATTCCTTGAAATTAGTTCAAAAACACAACATTTTTTTTTAGATAAATCCTTATTTTTAGGTCTCAAAACACTTGTTTAAATATCGCTTTTAAAAAAGGATGAGGCTCTGGAAACAAATCCATAATATTAAAAATAATTTTTGTTTGTTTGCGTGTTCGTACCTTATGCGCGGCCATACCGTTCTTCCGATTGCGACGAAACTTTGGAAATATGGTGTGCGCATACCCGGGATAATTATAGGATGGTGAGCTCTGGCATTATGAAATTTGCATAAAAAATTTAAATAGGTCACGCGAGTTGTTGGAAAAATGGGTGTATTTTATGGAGTTAGGCGGCAGGGAAAAGAGGCTTGGGGAAGGGGTATGCGGGAGGGTCGGTTGGGGTATTAAAGAGGGAGACGAAGGAGAGGGGAAGGCGAAGAAAGTGGAAGGGGAGAGCGGGAGAGGGGAGGGGGAACGCAGGAAGGTGAAAAAGGAACGCGGGAGGGGAAGGTGGCGCGGCAGGGGAAGAGGAAGTGGAATCGGAAGGGGAACGGGGACGAATGAGAAATAACACCAAGGGGGATACAATTTTTTTATTTAATTGGCATTCAACGAATGCCGGGTATCAGCTAATTAGATTAGATAATTAGACCTCAGACTTACCTATGTACTAGTACTATAATTACACTAATAAAATATTAGTTACTAAACCTCCTTGTCGAATTATCAATGTATTGTATATCTTTAATAAAAGTAACAGCATTTTAAGGCCCGGCAGTACCCGCTCAAAAAAAGAAGAAGGAATGATACGATAATATGAATATTAGAGGGAGCGAAATATTAATATTAAAAACGATAATATTTAAGCAAAAATTGTGAAAATGTTTAATAAAACACGACTCGTTTAAAATAGAGCAAAAATCTCTAGACAATACCTTAAGCAGCATTCAAAGAAACACTGTGAATTTTTTTTAAACCTATGGTGTGGAAAATAACATAACCGTATGTGTTTTTTTTAATTTTCGTAGCATATTTGCGATTTTTTTTTATCGAGGGAATTTTATGTCATTACTGTTTCGGTTCATCAATAAGCAGAGATTATCTGAAAAAAAAAAAAAATTTTTAGACCATAGAAACTTAATGTGTTCAAGGGATATACCTATGTTATAAATCGGAATGCCGTGCCTTAATGTGTTACATTTGTATATGTTTGTGGAAATGATAACTTTAAAAGAAATTAACGGAACGAAACCACTAAAAATGTTTTATTGTATATACAACATCAAAAATATAGGTACTTCAAAAAGGTCAGATTCTGTAGCGCAATGATGATAAACCTTTTTAGCCGGAGGGCCAATTTATCAATTTTCAATTTGACCGCAGGCCGCGTAGGGTACCTACACCTACAGCTTGATATTGTTAAATTTGCAGTAGGCGGTGTCGCAACCTATTTGTCAGAATATTTGTACTTTGCAAACCTAATAAATAGAATATTTGTGAACGTATCCGAAAACTAAAATATATTTTTAAAAGGTGATGAAATACGCTTTCAAATTTTATTATTAATAATAAGCATGTAAATTTCTAAATATAAAATTTTTGAAAGCTAACTATAACACGTTTTAAAAATGTCTCAACTTACGGTTTTTCTAATATAATAATTATTTTTTTTTAAAGAAAGACAAACATTCTTGGATTACGAATAACCTGACAATATTTGAAAACCTCCCACTACCACCACAGTACACGGAGAAAAATGTTATTCTAAAATTCGATAGTTCTATTCTTAAAAACGGGACTGAAGTTCTTAGGAAGAAATTAACAGTGTTTCAATGTTTATTGGCAGGAACATATGTACACAGTTGACATTTGTCATATGAGAACGGGTCGTTTCTACGACTCGTTCTTGAGTTCATTAGCTCGGCTTTTTTTAACGATTTGCCAACCTCTGTTTTTCCTCCCTCCTACAACATGTTCACTTCTTTCTCACCTCGAAAAGACCCTCCACATAGCATGTTCACAGATGACATAGGCCTCGAGGGAAATTATTTTTCTCACGCCTCTTGTGTGGAGTTAATGTAAAAAAAATCCTTGGTAAAACTAATAAATGCTCTTTTTTCGTTGTTTGTTTTTGGGGTGTTATGCCGTGTTGATGGACACTGCAACGCTGTCCGAAACGTCGGCTAAAGAAGGAGGTAGCACAACACGGCATAACACCCCAAAAACAAACAACGAAAATGCTTTTGACCGTGAAAATCTAAAAACGTATCTAATAAATGCTCGATTTTTTTCATCCTAAAATATCAACGAACATATTGTTTCATATTTATTAAAAAATCTTTAAAATAACCTTACAGTTTTAGACAACTGCTGCACGGAGAAAAATCTTATTCTAAAATACGATCATTTTATTCGTAAAAACGATTATAAACGGGACTTAAGTTCTTACGAACAAATTATCAGGGTTTCAATGTTTATTGGCGAGAACATAACGTAAGAATAATTTGTTGGTATACGTATTTCGTACGTACGAGTATACCAACAAATTATTCTTACATTTTCCCGCCAACAAACATTGAAACACTGTGAATTTGTTCGTAAGAACTTCAGACCCGTTTTTAACCAATTTAACGAATAAACAATTTTACGAGTTAACATTTAACAATTTTTATCGTTTGGAAAGTGAAAGTTTTTTTTTGGGCAAAATAACTTTTATATTATATAAAACGGAAAACTTTAAAATGCTTCAAACCTTAAAATGCTTTGAGTAAATAGGTAATAAGGCTCCATGGAAGTATTGGGGATTCATTATTAGAAGCCTGAGTAAATGTGGCTTCCAAGAAACTGATCTAACTGACTGGGCATCGATAGTCACCAGATATAACCCTATACAAATCTCAAATACCTACGATTAACAATTTAATTCAGGAGCCACCTTGATTCTGCGCATTGTCGCACCGATTGTCATCTCTAATGCACTTGCAATGTGGGCATGCTGAGTCCGGTCTGCAGGTATTGTAATGGAGCCTGCTCTAAGGAGCTAGCAGCATTGATCCCCGTGCACCGATGCACGAGCGTGACACTCGACGGACACAAGCCGAACACACGATCGCAGTTGATGTTGGCTTCATGAGAACGGGTGGTTTCTTCGACTAATTTTGTCAGCTAGCATGTGGAACGAGTTTCCGATATCTGTTTTTCCTCCTTCATGTAATCTGCGCCTCTTTAAGAACCATATTAATAAATCCCTTCCAAACTGCCCCTTCCTTACCCCGCCTCACAACGCTGCCAAACCAGATTGTGACATAGTTCTCCTGGCTTTAAACCGTACGGACAGAGGCGCTCTTGTGAGGTGTCACATAAAATTAAAAAAAAAAACGTAGATCTCAACAAGAAATGCGCTGCACTGCAAAGGTGAGTTTTTTTCTACGCTGATTCAAAACTTTGAAGAAAACCCTTTTGCAAAACCATAAAACCTATTGAACTTTTCCGCAATTTAAAAAAAATATATTTTACATATTTTAATTCAATAATTTGTAAATGTAACCATTCTAAAGAGTGAATGACCAAAACATTTAAAATCATATCAGTTAATGACGAGTCTAATTTAGAGAGATCTAAACTATTGCGGAATAGAAGGGATAATTAATTTTCCTTTTAATTTGTTCATTTTCGTAATCAATTTTGTTTCATTAGTTAGTTTTATGTTTAAAACGACACGTAATTTTAAGTTTTTCTACTAAAAATTCATACAAGTGCATTATGTGGTAAAAAATTTCAAATGATTTTTGATAAAAAATGGCTTCATTTGAAATTACGTGAAATGTATACATTTGTTTTTGAAATTTCGCTATTTAGATTTTTATTGCATTTAAATAAATTAACCATAACATTGCGGACGGGTTTTCCGACTTTTACGATATTTTACAACGAAAACGAGTGTATTGTAAGATAATGTTTTTTCTAAATCACTTTAGTTACGCAGGATTCTCGGTATGCCACAGTCGCATTTAAAATGCTGAGAGATTTTTTTTCTTTTCAAATATAAATTATTAAGCAGAAAAACGTTTAAGTGAGACAACCAAAATCTCTCGGAACTCGGAGTTAAACTCTCCGAGTCTAGGTAAAAATAATTATTCTGAACTGGCAATTATTCATTTCAATCATCAGCTGCTGTAAAGCTTTCAAATAACCGTTTAACTAGAACATTTTTACAAGACGCCACAATGTTTAATCAACATTTTTCAAGTGTTGGTGAAACAAAAGAATGGAAAAACAGTTGTAAAACTCTGGTATCGCCTGGAAGTAAATTTATCATTTTCTGTTACATGTTAATATGTCAAAATATTATGCAAAAATGACTTATTTGGGGTAGAAATTTGATCCTGACTGAGTTTGTATTGATGTTACCGGAAATGTATGAAATCTAGGAATTGTATACAACTGAATTGAATTCCAAAGCTATTTAGGAAATGTATAAAATAATGTTTTAAAAATTATTTAATACATACCTATCCTGGGAAACGTATACATTTCCTAGGAATTGTATATAATTCCAATATCGTATTAGGAAATGTATAAAAGCAATGCTTTCTGTAATAAAACACGTTGTTTTATTTGGTATCTTCTTATAAAGTTAAACTATCATTTGGTAAGTAATCAGTCTGTTATTTAAGTAATTAACATGGTTTGTGATACAAAAAAAGTGCCGCCTTTATAGCGCCTGCTCACATCAAGGCAAGAAAAACATCATAGTTTTCAAGTAGTTTAGCGGCTTCGCTAGGTTTGTGTAACATGATTTGTGATACAAAAGAAAGTGCCCCTTTATAGTTATAGTATTATTAAATGTTTTACATTTCCGATTGCTATTTAGGAAATGTATAGATTTCCTAGGAAACGTGTCTAATATAATTTATTTCACACATTTCTGGGTGATTTTAGGAACTACATACGTTTCCTAGGAATTGAATACAATGACGGATTACATACATTTCCGTTAACATTGACATAAATAAAATTCAGAATGAAAGGAAATTACACACAAGAATTGACAGTTTTGGGCCAATAACATATTTACACTAGACCACAGATATATTATGTAAAACATATCACTGATGTCGCCAATTTACAAAAGACCATAACCGAGTCCCAATTTAGAATTTACTTCCCCAGAAGTAAGGAAAATTTTGGACCACTTCAGGCTATACGGACACGCCCGCAAGGCTCCCAACACAGTTATGTCCCGTTTAACTCAACCATCTCTCTGTATATTTGATTATTACGTTCCGGTTCCGGTTTAAGCTGATGATGGCCGTGTTGGATACTACCTTTTTATCCCGCCAGAGTTCGCATGACCGTAGTTCCTACTACTAGCTGTCAAATCGCTATAATAAATATTATGGTAACTACCGACTTGAAAAAAGTTACAAGCATGATGAATCTGATATTTTGTATTTTAGATCGCGATTACTGGTACGCCGAAGCCCAGAAGGACCTAACGAAACGACTTCAAGAATTCAAAGACAACAAACCAGTTGCCAAGTAAGTAATGATCCAATTATCTAACTCCTCTGCTTCCTTCGCTCCTGGCACTCGAAGAGGCGTGTATGGAGTGATTTCCCCTTAGATTAAGTAATTACACCATTATAAGGCGAAGCCACAAGCCAAACATTTTGCCACGAATAAAAGTAATATGTATAAAAATCGCTTGGTAAACGAACTCCAGAGTTCACGATTTCAAACGCAAAAATGGTTTTCATTAATTTTGTGAATAATTTTTTAAGAAAGAAAATATGTTTGTCAATTGAAACTGTCGCAAATAATTTTAACTACGACATTGTATTTTTAAAAAGTTTTCTTATATGCGTTCATACTAGTCAATTGAAAAGAAAATTTGGTAGTTTACGCTTATATTTTTTATTTAGTAATTAACAATTTTCTTTTAATTCTACTCAAAAGAAAGGGTTGGAAAAACTTCAATTTAAAACGTTCAAACGTATTTTTATTATTATTTTTTTTATTCACCAGATTTACAGGAACGGGTTTAGTTTTTCCCATAGGAAAAACTTAACCCTTTCATACACTTTTCCATATAAATGATCATCTAGTAAATCCACGTTATGCAAGTGTATTATATAAGTATAATTAATACAAAACAATACAAGAACAACACGTTAATCTACCAAACTATTAAATGGGAATATAATTCACCGTCTCCAGATATTTTCATATCAGAGGGTTCGGCTCTGTGGAATTCCTAATTTGACCTAATTAATTAATTAATTAATTAATTAATTAATTAATTAATTAATTTAATTTTTATTTTTATTAGGAACATTTACAGATTAATAACATTACATGCATTAAAGAAAACAATAGAGTATAATAATTAGGTTACAATCCAATAAAAAAATGTTCACATTATGCCCAAATAATAAATAAAAAAGTCAATAATTATTAACTTTTTTTTTGAACGTTTAATGATAGTATCTGCTCACAAAAAAAGAAAATTCTTAAATATATTGTACGCATATAGACATATTAGTATTACATTCTTTTTAAATTTCAAATACAAAAAATACATGAAAAAGTATGGTATCAATTTTTTAGTTTTGGTTAGGATGAATTAATTAATCTACGAGTATTTAGTAATGAATTGGTTATTATAAAGCTCCATTAACTATATGTTTGAAAGAGCTTAAAGTACACGACAAGATATCAGCATCGATACATATTTTGTTATAATGTTTACAAGTTCTCAAAAAGAAAGAATTTTGCTGAGACTGATTGAAGCAATTTCGACATGAAACAATGACTTGTCCCTAGTTTTCTTACTCGGGACTCTAATATTAATTGATGACAAAAGAGCTAGACAGTCAATATTACCATTCAAGACTTTGTGTAAGTAAGTCATATCCGTAATGTCTCTCCTACTTTTTAGAGTTTTTAGTCCATAGTGTTTTATAGAACTGTCCAAGTCATAATAACGACAGTACTCGAACCCGCACCCCTCTGATTGCCGGTCAGGAGCTCTACCTTACCTCCTACCCGCAAAATGATTCAATATATATATAGTGTTTCATTCAACAATTACCGCTTATTACATTATTTCACACTAAGGCTAACAATTATTGCTTTTAATATTTGTTACTCTTTGTGCTGTACATAAAAAATCTTGTCTTAAACATTAGTTTATCAATTTAAAAAAATATATATTTTTGTTTTTATTTATAATGTCAGTTGATTCGTAGTAAAGATTATTGTAAATAGTGATTTAGCATTCAGCTTCGCCTTATTGATATTGAATCAATAAAATGAAAGGCGATGGATGGGTTAAAAATAGTAGAATAATAGTGTTAACATAGACATATTATGTAATCTATGTACGTTTATAAAAATACGAGTATAATGTTATATAGGTACCGTGGTGCCATCCAATATTCGTAGTAATAGATTTTTGTTCAATACTTGCGACCAAATAATACGATAACGAAACACGTAATGCTTAAGGCGGGTCTCATGCGCATAAAATGTTTTTCTTTGTACAATCAAGTGTTTTCCACCGGCCACGGAAAGAAAAAAAACATTATGTCAGCATATGTACATAATATACACAAATGAACAAACGTTTCTTAATCTTCATTACTGTCTTTATTATGTTTATTTTAATTTAATTTTAATTGATTATTTTGTTTTGTTTATTTATAGTATTTATAGCACGGGCTAAGCACCCAGTAAAGCCCACATTATTAAAACATAAAGTTAATTAGTCAAATAAATAAATTGCTTAATGTGTTGAGTATTGATACTTCAACGTTTTTCGTAAATTTAATTTTTAATTTTTTTTTATAGAGAATACCTCACAAGAGTCCTAACTGCTCCCGTCTGGAGCCAGTGAGACTATGGCATCCCCAATTGGGGTATGTTGTGAGGCTGAAGGTAAGTGGAGAAGGGATGGAGGTGGGGAAGAGGAAGGTGGGGAAGTACCCGGCTATCCAGACCTAGTCACTAAACACGGCTAGGGTCATTATTAAGCAACGTTTCAATTCTGAATGGTGGTCTTACACCAGGGCGATACAGAGAGCATCTTCCACTCTGGAACGTGCCGCAAATATGGTATATATTATTTTTTATTAATTAATTCTGAAATAACAAAATAATCAAATAAAATTTATTTGCGCAAGCCGGGTTTGAACCCGCGACCTTCTGGTTGGGAGTCAAGAGTCTTACCACTCGACCACGGAGATCGTTAAATATATTTTATTAAAAGAAAACAAAAAAATTTGCGCGCAGGAGACCCGCCTTTATGGGAAAATTTGTACTTATATTGAATTGGGTTTTACTTGCGATGGGCACACACGAGATATCCATTTCAAAATGGTTGAAGAAAATTAGTTCACTTTTAATAAAAAATATTGGTAACCGAAATTTTAATATAATTTCGGAGAATTGCTCTTCGCGATACATTTACCATACTTTATTTTTGTACGTATACATTTTTTTTTATTACTGTAAATCTGTTGAAAAAACTTGAAAAGAACACTGTCAAAAAATCTTTAATTAAAATAACAGAATTTCTCAGGAGCATCATCATGTTCATTGGAGATGGTATGAGTCTGGCCACGGTGACAGCAGCTAGAGAGCTAAAGCTGCAGCGAGGTGGTGGCTCCAGGGATCACGGAGGACTCATCTGGGACCACTTCCCGGCAGCTGCTTTATCACAGGTTATATAACATATAATATTCATCGGAGACGACATCTCCAGGGACTCAAGTCTAACTGTAAAAATTGTTATGTACCTATAATGTCATATGAATCATTTTGAAATATTATTTAATTCGTATTTCGTGTATTTTCTCGTTTGTATAGACATACAACCTAAACGCGCAAACCGGCGAGTCGTCCGCTTGCGCAACGGCACTTTTGTGCGGAGTGAAGGCAAACTACGAAACTCTTGGATTGGATGGAACTGCCTCCTTCGAGAACTGCTCCTCCTCGCTAAAGTCAGGAGTACCCTCAGTGCTGCAATGGGCACAAGAAGCCGGTGAATATCATGATTGATTAACTTGAATTAATTAACAAATGTGAGGGTATTAGGTATAAGCTAGCCACTGTTGATAGCTCTGTTGATACCACCTATCTTTCTGAAAATAGCGTTAAATGTTTGCTAGAACGACCCGAGCGAACCGCCATATGTTTAAAACCGCGACTTCGTCTGTGCAGGATTAGTAAGTACTTCAAGCAGACTATTTTCTGTTCCTAGGTCCCATCTATGTTTATACTAAAATTCTTCAACTATTTATTTAAAATATCTATAACTCTTGATTCGATTCAAAGTATTAGGCGAGAACTTCAAATAAATTCTCTTACTTAAATATTTTCTAAAATACAATTTTGATTCAACAATTTTGTTTTGTAAAATGTCATTCTCAAAATTTGACATTTTCTATTAAACAATAATTATTATTTGTAATATTTTATGGAAAACTGCTAGCTTTATAAATTACAGCCAATATGTTATTCTGATGTATGAACTATATTATTCTTAAGTTTTTGCGTGAAAGAGTAACTAACACACATACATCCATACAATCTTTCGCGTTTATAATATTAGTAAGATTAATCTGGACTTAGCGATTTACCGACGTTAGAAATGCTTATTGCCCATTCTTCCGAAGAATGATAAACGCAATATGCAGTTTGGTTCATAACTAGAAAATCAATTATAAATCTTATCTTAAAATCAAAGGTAGACAATTCACTTTACACGTCGCTACGGATGGTAAAAGTATACCCAACCCCGCACAGCTGTCCGGCATTTTAGAGAAAAAGAGAGAGGTAACAACGAATCTATCATCAGTGCGTTTTTGAGTGTTTTATTACAGGAAAATTATCTCTTGTCGTATGGTATAATAATTATCAAAATAAATTTTTTTGGTAGGTAGGATGAATTAAATTAATTGGCTGATCTTTTCTAGGAAAATGGACAGGGATAGTCACAACGACACGGGTGACGCACGCCACTCCTGCAGCCCTCTTTGCCCACTCTCCTTCCCGTTACTGGGAGGACGATAGTAAAGTGCCTCCAGCAAGCAGGAAGATATGCAAAGACATAGCATTACAGCTTGTAGATAATGAGCCAGGACGCAATATTAATGTAAGCTCAAGGTTCCAGCAATAACTTAAAGATATATGTAATGAAACTTGCCAAACAAAAAAAAAAAATCTTTCCTCTTTAGAAAAACGTTGGAAGACACTGATCTCTTTTGCATTTTCAACCTTTATCATCAACTTTATTATTGACTCCCCTTACTTGCTTTGTTTTTCCTTAATCATAACCTCTTTTTGCTCTCATTTCTCCATTTCCTATGTTATCGAGACTTGACAACTGAAGTCAATTCCTCTATTTTTAGGTGATTTCTATTTATTTTTCAGTGACATTTTCTGTTGTTGTGACTTAAAAAGACTTACATCACGAGCTCCATCAACAACCTTGTTGAGACTTTGACTAGTCTTTGTCACCTCGAGTTTATTTTTTAT
The DNA here is from genome assembly GCA_951813805.1 of Limnephilus auricula. Classification (NCBI taxonomy): domain Eukaryota; kingdom Metazoa; phylum Arthropoda; class Insecta; order Trichoptera; family Limnephilidae; genus Limnephilus; species Limnephilus auricula. The sequence goes on from OX638404.1 coordinate 16,948,471, forward strand.
CCTAGTTGTAATAATTGCTTTACTGAATACATTAAATTAATTCGGTTATACGCTATCCTCGCACCCTATTTATTGTTATTTTGACATTTGGTGTCTTTGACACCATGTACGTATCATGCAACACACCGTCATCGTAAGCCACAAGAGTTTCGTGATTTTTCTAGGTTGTTCTGGGTGGAGGACGGAGGCACTGGTTGCCCACAGTAGCTAGAGATCCCGAGCAGCCTTCGGCGGAGGGAAGAAGGCTTGATGGGAGAAACTTGATAGACGACTGGCTGCGAGACAAAAAGAGAAGGAAACTGAGAGCAGATTATGTCTGGAACAAGGAACAGTTTGACGCAATCGACCTGGATAAGGTTGACTACTTGCTGGGTGAGTCTGTAAAAATAACCTAATTATAGATCCACTGCAGCAGTTTCCTGGAGGCGAATATGGGTTAAGTCAACTTAAATTATCTGGCTGAATATTCTGAACAACCTTAGCACCCCTTTATGAATTTATAACAACGAATTTTATTTTATTGGATTAATTTGTTTTATTCCACAATTTATTCATTAAAAATAATAAATAGTATATCTGCGGCGTGTTTCAGAGTGGAAGATGCTCTCAGTATCGTCCCGATGTAAGACCACACGGAGAAAAATGTTATTCTAAAATACAATCATTTTATTCGTAAAAACGGGACTGAAGTTCTTACGAACAAATTAACAGGGTTTCAATGTTTATTGGCGGAACATGTAAGAATAATTTGTTGGTATACGTAATTTCGTACGTATACCAACAAATTATTCTTACATTTTCCCGCCAATAAACATTGAAATACTGTTAATTTTTTCGTAAGAACTCCAACCTTTTTTTACGAATAAAATGATCGTATTTTAGAATAACATTTTCTCCGTGCACCATTCAGAATTGAAACATTTCTTGAAATAGCTTTAGCCGTGTTTGGTTATCAGAACTTAATAGCCAAGCACCATCTCACCATCCATTCTCGGTTTCCTTCCCCACTCCACTACATTTAACCTCACAATATTCCCCAAATAGGGATGCCATAGTATCACTGGCTCCAGACGGTTGGGAGCAGTTGGGACTCTTGTATGGTATACGAATAATTTTGTGTGCTGTTTCTAACAAACAAACCCAACTCCTATAGCATACAAAGAAGATGAATGAATGTGCTTTACAGAGGAGGAGAAACGAAAATCAAAAAATGCTTTAAATTAATAATAATAATTTATTTCACATAAAATTATACAATAAAACATATGGGGAAATTTTGACTAGCCAACTAGGAATTGGTCCTGTTTTAGGCCAGTAAAATGACAATTTTTTTCATATTACAATGTTTAATTATATAACAAATTATTTATAGAAGAAAAAAGGGTTAAGATTGAATTCCTCATAGAAGCATTTTTTTTACAAAATATATTAAAATATCAATATTACCATTTAATTACTAGTGTTTTTTTTCATTGTAGCCATAGTGTTTATGGCGAAAAATCCCTTAGGCGGTTTCTCACCATCCTCCCAATAGCTTATCTACACTCGTAACGAATATTTTCTATTTAAGGTTTGTTTATTTATTACTAGCTTCTGCCCGCGACTTCGTCTCCGCAGGATTAGTACTTCGATTAGCCTATTTTATTTTCGTAGGTCTATGTTTATACCAAAATTCTTAACCTATTTATTTAAATTATCTATAATTCTTGATTCAGTTCAAGGATGAGTACTTCAAAGAAATTCACTAATTTAAATATTTTATAAAATAGAATTTTGGTTTTACAATCATAGTTTTTCAAAATGTCATCCTCAAATTTTGACATTTTCTATTAAACAATAGTTATTATTTATAGTACGTGGAAAATAGCAAGCTTTGGGTATAAATTATACCTTATATGTTATTCTGATGTATGAGCTATATTATTGTAAAGTTTCATTAATGTCCATTCCGTGGTTTTTGCGTGAAAGAGTTACAAACATACATACATCCATACAAACTTTCGCGTTTATAATATTAGTAAGATATTGGAGTTTATAATTCAGTAGTTGAACCTATGAATAGTGGCTATATATTGGATAAGTTGGCCGAGTTTTCTAACCACTGCGAGTATTTTATTTTTATTTTTAATAATATTCGTTATTAGGGTAGATAAGCTATTGGGAGGATGGTGAGAAACCCCCTTACAGTATTATTGTTGAGATTTGGTACATTACTAGTGTTAGTTAAGCTCGTCCATACACCACCCGGCTTATAGCACGGTGCCTGGTTGTGAATTACTTTTACAATGTTGCGCAGGGCGACTTTTACAAATCGGATTATGCTTTATCGGATTAAAATAGCTAAAATATAAATTATTAGCTAATAGGGCTCAAATATGCAAACACCACCAAAAACCGAGTGTAGTGAAGTCCTTTTGTAACTTTTGCATTTCACGCGTCTGTAAATTTTTGTGTACGTTCCATTCCGTTTCAAGATGGTGTCCGTTTTAATGATTCAGTAAAAATATGACTTTCAAAAGTGAAATCGTGACGTTTAATTAGATAATATTATGGTACCTACCTACCTGCTTGCAGATTTAAAAAAAAAATTGTCATTGGGACAGTGACGTTTTTTTGACAAATGTAAAATTCCTTATTTGAGAAAATTCATAAAAAACATAAAATTATGGTTAATAATATTAATTACGTTGTTAACATTTGTATTATTTCTCAATCAATGAAATAAAAATAATAGATAGTTATTTGCGGCACGTTCCAGAGTGGAAGATACTCTCAGTATCGCCCTGGTGTAAGACCACCATTCAGAAATGAAACGTTGCTTGAGATGATTTTAGCCGTGTTTTATGACCAGATCTGAATAGCCAGGTACTTCTCCACCTTCCTCTTATCTATTTTCTTCCAATACCTACTAGCTTCAGTCTCACAACATACCCCAGTCGGGGATACCAATTGGGGTACGTTGTGATGCCAAAGACGGGAACGGTTGGGACTCTTGTGCGGTGTTCATATAAAAAAGGTAGTTACTAGTACTTACTTACAAATCTTATGGTTTCAGAGGAAAAATTAGGTTTTGATTTTATTAATTAAGAAGTAATAATATCCAGCAATCCATTATTCCGTTTTTGTTAACAGCGCTGTGTGCGGATGTTTTTACAACCATGAAGCTAAACGGTATTAGTTTTAAATTTATTTCAAAATATTGTCATTAAGAGCAGCGCGAACACAAAACCTCGCGCGGCCGCATCTCAGCGATTTATATTCTCGAACTGCCATAAAAATGATCAAACGGGAGATGGTAAATGAATGAAAATTATATACTTCTTAAAATTAATTTTTGATACAAATAAGTTATAATTTTTCAATAACGTCTAAACAAAATAAGTGTGTAAAAAAATCTGACATATTTTAGTTTGTAAAACTTTAAATAAATAGAAAAACTGAGGTATATTTGTCACAAAATACGTTCTCGGATTTATTTTTTAATAATTTTAATTTGTCTAAAATTAAAATTTTTAAATCTGTGTTGACTAGATTATATATTGATTTATTTTGTTGTATGATTATATGATTTGTAATTTTTGTTGTTTTATAGAATCTATCGTTTTAAAATTGAACGAATCTGCCAACGACTAATAACCTTAGTATATTATAAATACACTTAGTTTTTCTAAATTTTAAAACTGCGTGTAACAGATAAAATAACAATCTTTCAAAACCATATATTTTTTTTTTTTGTAAAAAGAGTCAATACGTCTAGAATTTGATTTAAAAATGACTAATTTCCGGTATTCTCTGGTAAAACACTCTTTAGTTAGAAACATATTTTTTTGCGTCGCATCGCCCGAGTGCTTAGTTGTCAAAATGACCATTTTGCTTTTTGTGCAATCTATCAAAATCAAAATTTAAAATAAAGTATCAAAAACGATAATTAATCACTGTTCTAAGAATTATTTAAACTAATGAGACCATTACCTTTACTGAAATATCTTCATCTTAAACACCTATCATAATGCTTAATTGAATTAATGAAAGATAACCTCCTCTTACTGTAAATATTGCTAATGGTCGTTTGGACAATTAACGACGCACCCAGTTCACATTATTAGTTTTCCATTATCTAGGAATAGATTACACTAGTAGTTGTATGTAACAGGCCAATGCAGCCATTATAGAGATGTAAAATGATGGTGATTGGGAATATATTGATTCTATGACTCTGTGTTAGGTTTATTCGAGTACTCCCACATGGGATTTGCCGCCGATAGAGAGCCTGGACCAGGAGCTGATCCAACCCTCCTGGAAATGATGCTGACTGCGATAAGCATCCTGGAGAAGAATCCCAAAGGTTTCTTCCTCATGGTTGAAGGTAAAATGCACAGTTGTCTCTAAAAAAATATCGTTTTATTTTGTCACAGTCCAGTGGGCCGAATCAGGAAAATTTGGAGAAAGTAACTTCAGAGGCAGTGCGAGAAAAGTCTGAGCCCGGGAAAGGTACGCCTGTGGAAGCAGAATAAAGAAGAATAAACTACACACAACATTCATTTTTCAAAAGGACGTGCACAAAACACAATAACATATTTTCAGAAGCTGATATTTTCAATTTATCCTAATGTCAAATTATTAATTGTATTTTAGAAAAAATTATAGCAAAAGATTAATTATTATAAAATCTCTACTACTGCCTTGTAAGATTTTAAAGTTATTTTTCTCATTGTCGTTAGTTGTTTCCTCTGTTTATTTTTTTATCTTTGATCATTCTTTGTTCACATTATTTTATAATGTATGTAATTTTTACGTAGTCTAAATTTTCCCCGTCTGTATATAGGTACCTACACATTTTATAGGTGTTTTTATTGTATTGAATATACATATATATAAATAAAATTAGTATATTAAACTGTTGGTTTCTCAAATAAATAGGAGCTGTAGCACCTTAAATGGAGTATGTACACTGCACAGTCATCAATGTGCTTAACGCGAACCTTACTAAATTCATAACATTCTTTAAAAAAAATATTCTGTGAGCGAAATTTTTTCATCACATTCACCATTTCATCCTTTTTGCTTTCAGCCGTCTGAATTGAACATCATCACTTCCTCCTATTGTTATTTTTGACACCCATTCAATATTTAAATGCAAAACTAGGAAATATAAAAAAAACACACACACACACACTTTTTGTAGCTTTAAAAAGATGCACTACTTTATCAGAACTGTTTAAATTAAATTGTTAAGTATTTTTCTTTCTTATTTTGCTCTTAAATTTTGGACGTCGTTATTTTATTGATCAACGATATAATAGATCCTAACATTGTCAAATAGTGGATTATACTTAATATGTGAGTCTGGAACGTGTAAATAGTCCCAGATCTCTCTGAGCGTAATACTCAAAAAATATATAATTGTCAATTTATTTGCGCGAACAATATATCACAGAAGAATGGCCGTCTGTACAATTCCTATTGAAAAAAAGAAACACTAACCTTGTAATGTCGTTCTCTGCAAACTTGGAAGGCCTCCCAATGATTCCAATTCACGTGCAGATCACCAGCATAATTCTTGATAATATTTGGATCCGCAAATGTTGTCAAGATTACACGACGGAAATATATCCACAATCATAAAATGCGACTTGCTCGAAAACCACAAAATGGAGACTGTCTTTACATGACTACAATACATTATATTAGCGCTTCTATTATCGACAAAGACTGTCAAACCACCATTTATGTAACAATACAAATATTTGAATTATTTTTCGAACAAACAAAACAAAACATATTATAATGCCTAACCAAATAGGAATGCATAAATATCTAATGTTCATGACGCAAATAAATAACGAAAAAAAACAGATGAGTTTGTATTAATTTGATGGACAATGGACAAGGTATTTCTAAGCGATGTTCCTTTTTTCATCCAGGAGGGCGTATCGACCACGCTCACCATTACAATAATCCTTATCGAGCCCTGGATGAGACCCTGCAACTGGAGGCTGCGGTCAGGGCAGCGGTATCACGGGCAGACCTCTTGCTGGTCACGGCAGACCATGGTCATGTCATGACTGTGGGAGGTCACTCCGCTCCCAGAGAACATCCTATCCTAGGTAAGATTTTACTTTAACTGTACCTACTAATACTAATAGTTATTATCCTACATATGTTTTGTTTTATCTAGTTTGTTTGTTTTGTTTTTACATTAACGCTAAACAGGAGGCCCCGAAGAAAGTTGTTTCCCTCAGAGCCTATGTCATCTTTGGGGATGCTTTGTGGAGGATCGTTTTCAGAGAGGAAGGCGTTAACATGGGTCTAATGCAGTATTGATCAGGTTATGCTCGGGAACAATGACAAATTATCAAAATTATCGATAAAACGTTTATCGATTGACCTTGCTAGATACTATGGGGATATTAATGTGTATTGAGTATATACATAAAATAAGCAAGACTCTGCATTTACAGGTTAATTAAACAATACTACAACACCATAATTTATATTTATACAAGATTATTTATCGAGAAGTGGGGAGCGAACACGAAGCTTGTGCTGTTTTTTTTTTTTTTTTTTTTTTTTATAGAGAATACCTCACAAGAGTCCCAACTGCTCCCGTCTGGAGCCAGTGAGACTATGGCATCCCCAATTGGGGTATGTTGTGAGGCTGAAGGAAAGTGGGGAAGGGAAGGAGATGGGGAAGAGGAAGGTAGGAAAGTACCTGGCTATTCAGATCTAGTCACTAAACACGGCTAAAGCCATTATTAAGCAACGTCTCAATTCTGAATGGTGGTCTTACACCAGGGCGATACTGACAGTATCTTCCACTCTGGAACGTGCCGCAAATGTAGTATATATTAATTTTATTAATTAATTGTGAATAACACAAATTAATCAAATAAAATTTATTTGCGCACGCCGGGTTCGAACCCGCAACCTTCCGATTGGGAGTCAAGTGTTGTTACCACTCGACCACGGACGGTCGCTAATATCGCTTTGTACCAAGGAAAAAGGTCCGAGTCCACTATTGGAGTTACGAGTAACCAATAGGAGGTTATCGCGTCGCGAATTGTTGCGTTGTTCACAATACCCTTGGTTTTATTGTTGACGCTAGTCTTCGAATAATGCTCTCCGCTGGTTTCGATCACTTGCCATTTATCTCCTTCTCCAAATCCTTTTCCATAGAGTCAATCCTCTTCTAGATTGCTTCCACTCCACTCATAGATTTATATATTATATAACTGGATGGATGACCGATGATGCCGTAGCGAATTTAGAGCGGTTGATAGGAAATCGACGTTCGCCATCTTTAAAGAGGGGAAAATATATGAGAACTCGGTGAACTTCTTAGGGAGAACTCCCAAATCCCAAGTTTTTTGTTACTAAAAATATATTTCAGTGTTGAAGTTTACTTCTATTTTAATCTTCTTTAAATAAAGTTGTTCCAAGAATCCTTTTAAAAAAATATATATATTGCGATTTATTTATGCGAAATATAAAAAGACACAGTTTTATTTTATTACAATTCATTATGCAACACAACTGAAAACAGAAAGGAATAATGATTAATAACATTTTTTAGTAACAAAAAACTTGGGATTTGTGAGTTCTCTCTAAGAAGTTCCCTTATGTAGTGTATCTAAAAGCTTCCTGCTTGTAGACATAGATGGCAGTGCTAAGAGCTGTCCTTAGATTCCGCCAGATGGCAGGTAGGTCAGTACCCGTGGGAACGAAGAGAGGGTCAAACAGCTCTGGGAGAGCGTTCACTGGAACAGTCGTTTAGATTCCATTTAGCCAGCTTATAGTTAGGTCGATCAACGAGATCTACATTGTAAATCGCGAAGTGTATAATAAACGCAGATAACAACAAAGTATCTATTATTCCAAGAAGTAATCTCCATACAAAGTATTGGAGAATCTGTTAGTGTCTGTTGTAAATAACAGAACGCTACACCTTAGTTCTCATATATTTTGCCCTCTTTAAAGATGGCGGTCATCGAAACCGGAAGACCGGCCAACTTACGCAAGAAATCCATCCAGCTATATTACAAATATATGCACCCACTATATTGCTAAGATTCGTATTGGATTTGTTAAATGTAGACGCAGACGTGAAGTTGTCCGACGTGGACGGTCTGCCGTACAGCACTCTGCTGTATGGCTCGGGGCCGGGACACGGCATCCGTCCGGCGCCCAACGCAGAGCCGGGTCAGGCTCCCGCGCACCGAGATGCTGTGCACGCGGCGGCCGCCCCGCGACAGTGGGCCACGCACGGGGCAGAGGATGTGCCCGTATACGCAATGGGTAAATTGTTTTCATATTACATATTATTCTATTTCGTTAAATCATAACTTAACAGCATCGTCATCTCAAATACACGTAATTTTTTTAAATGTGCGAAGAAAAGATTAAAGAATCTCCATACAACCGAAGATTTTAGCTTTAAATATCAAAAAAACGAAAATGCAGCTATGATACTCTATTGTAAATAACTTTTTCTATCAATTTCTGTTATACTTTATTTATTGATAGGTCAGATTTCCGAGGTAGCCGGGAATTATTCACTTTTAATCAAAGTTTTTGGGTGGGTTTCATAAGTTGGAACCTTTCCAAACGAACTGTCATACAAAAAATGAAGTTGCCTGTTCTGCTAACCTGAATAACAACTTGAACAGATTTTAAAAGAGTATTAAACCCTGGGTTATTCTGAGATTTTGTCGTCAAGTAAATTTAAATAATCCGTCAGTTTCATGAATTATTTTGAAACATATATATTTTTTAAATTTTTATTACGGAAAAAAGGTTTTTTTTTTCATGTTAACTATTCTATTATATTCATGTTACTTTAACATAAATAAGTATAACAAATAACAGAATACGTCTAAAAATTTGAAAGTGCACTAGGAGTCAGTCAATACAGAAAATCTGATTCCAACAACCATATTTTTAACAATAACGCAAATTTAGGTATCGATCAACATTTTTTCAAATCATATGGCAGCATATCAAATATAAGTGGTACAATGTATTTAAAAATTCACTAACCCTGTTTACTAGAAAATCTAGGTACAATCATCCCTTCATTTGACATTAATTTTCCAATAGTTTGGCTGTTTTCGAACGCATATCAAAATTAATTTCAAAGTTTAAAAGCATACGAAAGACTTCTTTACATTCTAATATCACAAGCGGATACCAATTGACATATTATTTAAAATTTTGATTTAAAAGGTAGAGGAATTTTTTAACGATTGTTTTTTCGCTTACCGATTTTTTTTTATTGTAACTGTAAAAATATCGCTTTGTATAAATTTAAAAAAAAGATTCACAAATATATTACCTATAATATTATTTTCAGTTTCATATAAAATAATTAATACAATTTTTTGTATTTCTTGGGCATTAACTATGTAACAATTTCAATTAATTTAGTTAACAAAATAATAGCACCCTGCAAATCTCCCCTTCTGACTTTGTTCCCGTGTGATATTGACCCCGCCCACTGTTCTCCCCTTCCCCGAAAATCACCCCTCCCACCACCTAATAACATCTAATTCATTTCTGTACTTGTTTTAAATTTTAAGTTTAGTTTTAAGTTTGCTAGTGAATGACACGGATGTGTCGAAACCGGTAGCATAAAAATTAAAATTTGTACATTGAAAATTAAAACTCTTCAAAACAAAATAATTAATACAAATTCACGAACTTGGAATAATCTTTCACAGACATGCAAGCAATGGCGGTAGAAGACTTGCAATTGATTATCGATATGGTGTTATCGATTATCGATATGGTGTTACCGATTATCGATAGTCTAATAAATTCTTACTATTCCATATATCACAACTTATTTTATAATTATGTATATTATAAAATAAGTTTTTCAATTAAACAATTTCAACCTTAAATATTTTGGCATTTGGTTTTTCATAACTTTATGCACAAAAATAAAAACATTAAATAGCAGTCCTTTTTTGGTGGAATCCAAATTTGCTCTCGTTTAATTAACTATTATTGCGTTTCTTCAATACATAGCATTGCTCTTTTCTGTGCAACTTCTAGCTAGTTCAAGTTTCCCTCATTGGCCAAATATAAAACCGTCGAGCTAAATGTGAAGCAGCCATAGTTTTAAAAATTTTGTGTTTCCATTTAGTTTATTTCTTAGTCTTCTAAGATAATTAACTTTTTTGATATCGACGTTAGCACATATCAACATATGCTGTGAAAGTTAGTATTGAATCCAATATTACGTCAAGGATTTCAAATTCTATTTCAATTTTTTTATCATTAATTGTCAAATTTAATCCTGTGATATGCATTTTATGCCTACTTCTATATATTTTGTTTTGTTTACGGTCAGTTCTACTCTAACGCATCTTCGGCGAATGGTCTAATTGCAATGTTTTATGGTTTTATTTATATAATTTATGTAATTTATTAATAGAATTGGGCCTGATACCGACTCTCAATCGGTTCTGATACTGAGTTTTCAAGTGTCTTCTTTCATGGATATATTCTTTAAATAGGCTTAGAGCTACGTCAGAAAGACCTATGTCTTCTAATGTATCTAATAGTTTTTTTCCTAAATCGTTTCAAATGCTCTTTTGAAATCTAAGAATGCTGCAATGATGATTTTTTTGTCTGTTTATTTCTTCCATATATAGATGTGATCAAGCACAATGTTTATCGCCGCTTCGCAAGCATTATTTTTCCGGAATCCTGGTGATCCTCACGAAATATTCAGGAAAGGCTTTCGAATTACAAATTCAAATAAATTTATGATTTTACATCTTCAGATAAATTATTTGTTGTCCAATAATCACTTGATTTAAAAAACGGAAATTTCTTAGATGGACTCATGCTCTTTTCCTCAATCACCATTTTATCTATGTCAAATTTCGAATAATCCATACGAAATACGAAGTACTGCAAATACAACTCTTCTAGACCTAAATCGGGCGATAAATATCAAGGAGAAAATGTTTCTTTATGTACATGAAAGCATTTCTACAAAGCTGTGATTTTACCAGGACCTCTGGCCACTGTGCTGTTCTCCGGAACCTTTGAGCAGAGCTACATCCCTCACGCTATCGCCTACATAGCCTGTTTGGGGGAACAGACTTCTCGCTGCGAGGACATCCACAACTTTACCCAGTCACAGGTAAAATCCAAAACTAACTGACAATCTTGCAAAAATTTTTTTTACAAGGTCTGTTAAAAAACTATCCGACTTGGTGTAAAAAAAACAAGTGTTTAGTTTACCAAAAGGCGAAAAAACTTCTGAGTAAACGCAGTGTCAGCTTCCGATAGTCATAACTCATAACAATGAGTTAGCGAAAAAATAATCTTCCAAGTCTTATTGCATTTACCGAAATCTTGTTGATGAAGTTATTTCAAGTGATTTCGCAAATATAAAAATAAAGGGAGAATGGGTTTCCAGAAAATTCAAAACTTGCTGTTTGATAGAGACAGGTACACATTATGCTGTAAAAAAATGATTGCGCAAACAGTGGTATGCACCATGCACTCTGAACTAACAATATTATTGATAAATTTCACGCTTGAGTGTGTTGAAATATTTCATAAGTGCAAAAATAATTCGAATGATGTTCCGGGCTAATCTGTTATTTACGATTAACAATTAATTCATTAGTATGAAAATTATTTTACGCATGAATTCGCGAATATTATAATATTATTTTATACTGAAAGCGCTTGGTTGGAACTATAAATAGTGAAATTCTTGGTTAGTATTTTATCCGCGAAAATTCAGAGAATTTTATATAAATACTAGTTCATGTAATTAATTATTATTTCCAGCGTTGGTTTGGGTAGAATATTTATTAATATTTTACATTTGTTCAAAGTTAGTAGGTAGATACGGTTCGAAAACATATCGCTTTAGTAACTAGGGATTCGACTCTATCATCTGATTTAAAGTAGGGTGTATGTAGATAGAAGGAATAGTCTGCTATTAAGTTTAATTTTTCTTCCATTCAGGTACCCTCGTGCTTGGAAGTAAAGAGTCCACCGCAGAACTCACCCCCTCTTCCTTACCAGCCCCTTCCTCCAGGGAAGGCAGTGCTGGCTTCCAGTGTGGTAGCTGATGACTTTATTCCAAGTAACAATGCAGTCTTTCACTCCAGAAGACCCGAACTCCAAACTCTCCTGTGCACGATTATAACCACTATGACCTGTTGGACAATGATTTAAATCCATAAAAAGTAATGGTGTATTTAAAAAGTGACTGCAGTGAATTGACACGATTGTTTTTAAAGATTGTTAAACTTGCAGGACGGTGTGTTGATGGACTTGTTGGACGTTTGACCGATAGGTGTATGGGTGGTTTTTCTGTATGGTTTTTTCTATGTAAATATCTCGCTAGTGTGTTTTTGACTGAGAAATGTAATATTTAGGATTTGTGTTTTCTATCCAATATCAAGTGCATTCCTCACATACATTATGTACTGTAAGAAATACACCCTTTTCTAACATAACATTTGAAAATCCACAAATACTGAGATGCCTCGTCTGTTGTCGATTTTCAAACTTTGCGAGATGAAATTATTTTAGATGAAACACTGTAACATTTTGTACAGCTTGGCAAACTAAATGCGCTTGGCTCTTCATGTACTATGCAGCTTTGCCGAAGTTATTTGAAATGATTGATGATTTTCCGGTTGACCCCACCTACTACCAAAATAAGTTTGTGCACATCGATCATCGAGCGCATTCTCTGGTTTGCCAGACCCTACATCAAACTTATTCTATTACATGAATAGGTACAATGATTAATTCAATTAATATGCTCGACTGAAAAGTTACAAACATCATGTTGTATATTATTATTCGTAAAATTCTTTTGAAGTTATGAATCTTAATTAAATTTTTAAATGATTATTGTGGCAAGCAGGGGCATGTGGTTTGATGTGGTTTTTCTTGTTTTTTCACATATTAAATTTTGCATAAAAAATGATGTTCGGTAATGGATGCTACGCAGTATATTTGTTCGGATATAAAAAATTAGGAAAAAATCAATTGTACTCCACTATTTCCAAAAACTGTATGAATCTGACCAGTAAGTTACAAACCTAATAAACTATGTTTGCCGATGTGAAATAACGTTCAAAATAATTTTACGTATCATTTATCATTAAAAAGTTTTTAAAATAAGCAGAATTTAAAATTAGTTTTATGACCTCTATAAAGATGTAATAAAAATATGTACAACGAAATAGAAAGTTGACCAATAAAAAAATAAACCCACAAAAACAATTCTTTTTATGAACCATTCATTTATGTACATCATTTTTTCCTGAAAACCATTTTATTTATTTGGAATATCATTTAGTAAAGTCAAATTTATAAAAAAAACTAGCTGACCCGGCAAACGTTGTTCTTCCATATAAACTATTTCTAATGAATATTTTGGTTTTTAAATAAAAAATAACGAATTTATTTTAAGTATGTGGGGATGGGATCCATGATAGAAAGAGGAATGGAGCGCTGTAAAAACAAAAAAAAAACAAAAACAGTTACTGAAAGGAGTGACAGAGTACCGCCGAATAGTTTGTCGTTGTTTTTGGATTTGTTCGTCTGTTCTTTCTGCTCTACTATTTCGCATGTTTGTTGCTTTATTCATTCGACGGCCCAAATGGCCCCCTTGCGTCTTACTGGCATTGTTCACTTTAATACCCGCATACAAATAGATAAATTAAAATAAATCGTACAAAATTTTACACGCACTGGGTTGTGATACATAACAAATTCCAAATGAAATCTCAAAATGACGCGACGCCTGTCATTCAACAACATAAATAATTTCGTTTCATTTAAAATACGGACGACGGTTAAATTTTCTAAAATCGTGATTAAAAAAAAATGGGGGTGGCGATTAAAAAATGGGAGAGCAAGGGTAGGAGGGTAAAAATTTGGCATTATAGGTATTTTTTGAAACCAAATATTAAAAAAATGTCAATAAAATAGAAAAAAAATCTGGATAAGGGACACCTAATCACCTAGCGGTGTGAAATATACTTTACGACCTATTCTCATACCTACCAAATATACGTAAAAAATTTCATAAAAATCAATCGAGTCGTTTCGTTTACACTGTGACACGAGATTTTTTATATATTAGATTATGGGAAAAAATTACTTTTTGAGTTGCGGTAGAAATTAAATCATCTATTTAACAACTTACAGGGAACTTCTGCATTTCATTACACTTCGGAGGCCGTTATATGAATATGGTAAGATATACTATACAGGATGTTAAGGGACGTACTTGACTTACTTTAACCAGTGATTCCTGACATTATTTGGAGCAAAAATGTAAATGAAATTTTGGTCTGCGATGACATTTTTCAAGTTTTTTTTTCAACTAAAAACATAAAGAAATCGGCGGGGTGAGGGGTTGGTTACTTGTCTGAGTGATCGGTAAGGACACGTGAATAATTTTTTTGTTTAATATTGAGAAAAAAAAAATTTAAAATCCACCGGAGACCAAAATTTAATAAAAATCTTTTCAGCATAGCCTCGTTAGCTTTCACAAACTTCTCTATAGGTACTGAAGCTTAAAGGCAGAATTCATACACGGAATTGCTCGGCGGATCCGTCCGCCGAGCATATTCTAGCGGTGAGCATTTCATACGGTGAGAAAATTATCCCCACACCCAGGAAAAAAATAGGGAAAAAGCAGAAAAATTCTCAATCTGGGGAAATTTGAAAATATTCTAGGGAATTTTTTGGAGACTGAAATTCTCTAGAATTAACACCCACTAGGATATATATAAATATTCAGGGAGAATTCAGTACTCAATACACAATCACTCTGCAGGACAACAGACTACGGATAAGGTCACGCTCGGCAAACCGATCCGTTGCATTCGCAAATAGATCGGCTCGTGGCGGACACACGAACCGATCTGTCCGTCGTAGGGGCGGATCTGTCCGGCTAGCAAGCTCGTTTGTGAATTCTGCCGGATCTGCCCTGATGATGGACACTGCAACGCTGTCCGAAACGTCGGCTAAAGAAGGAGGTAGCACAACACGGCATAACACCCCAAAAACAAACAACGAAAAAAAAAAAATAATAATATGCTTTTTTGAACACGAGAACTAGGGATTTTTGTATGGAAGTTGTTGAGAAATATTAATTTAAATACACACATTATTTTCAAGTTACCTATATTTAGCATGTAGATAAAGATCGGTTTTCGTATACTTTCTCTAGAGTATATTTGATAAAATTAAAATTCAGAACGTTGATAAAATTTACCCGCCGGGTTTTTTATGCTAATGCAAGGTGGTCAGCAATATTATTGCTTCACATTTTTTTAAAGAAATTTTTCCATCATAAATACAAAACATGAACAAATCACGTAATAATTGTTTCTTCCGAACCATGGAAAGAATATTTTTTTTTATTATTTAATATTGGAACGTCCTTTTTCGTCGGGCAACAGTTTGTTTGTGAAGAAATGTCTTTTAGTCTATCCTTACAGAAATCTGTCTCTAGCGGTGATATTTGCATATCTAAGCGGCTGGTCGGTGTCACACTGTCTGAGATTAATTTGTCTGGAAACGTTTCCTTCTTACTTTAACAATGATAAATCGTCTTGAATCGTTCAGATCTCCTTAATAAATCAAGCGATTTCTCACTCTACTTAGTTGTCAGAATCGCACAGAATTTTAATGGCGGTAGATATACAAAAGTAAATTTTGCATCGTTAAAAAAATACAGTTTTAGTACGTACCTACATGTTTATATCAATTTTCTTCTGGCGCGATCTCGATTTGGTGGATAGCTTTCACCCGCTTAAGAGGGTATTACCAGAGAATACCTAAAATTAGTCACTTTTAAATCAAATTCTGGACGTATTGACTCTTTTTTACAAAAAAACATAAATTGATTTTGAAAGATTGTTATTTTATCTGGTACGCGCAGTTTTAAAATTTTGAAAAACTAAGTGTATTATGTTAACATACTAAGGTTATACCGTTGGTCGTTGGCAGATTTGTTCAATTTTCAAACGACAGATTCTATTAAACAACATAAATTTCCAGAACTTTAATTTAAGTTAAATTAAAATCATTAAAAAATAAATCTGAGAACATGTTTTGTGACAAAAATACCTCAGTTTTTCTATTTATTTAAGGTCTTACAAACTAAAATATATATATTTTTTTTTACACACTTATTTTCTTTTAGACATTATTAAAAAATCATAAATACTTGCAAAAATTACACGATATTTAATAATTTGTTATCGTGCGTTTTGAGCATTTTTATAGCTTACTTTAAATGTATATATTAAAGTAAGTTTTTAATGAAATAAATCAATATAAAATTTTTAATTTAAAAAATTTGACACGAGAAGTAATCGATCTTTCTCATAGGAACCTCCCTGTGCAGTTGCAAGTATTTTTAAACTTTTATTCTCAGCCGCTGGTCAATCGGTCTTAATATATCTGTTCAAATGTTTCAAAGTAAAATAAAAATAAAACTGATTATCCAAATGCCATTCATTAATAATTGGGATCAAACAATAGCGTCAATTCCATTTCAGTTTTGTAAAAAGGAAAATCCCTAGGCTTCTGCGCGGTTGAATTAGTTGAATAAGTCGCCTGAAGCCATATACGGACAATAAAGTACTTGCTTATTCATGCACAAATACTCCGCTTATGGCGGAGGAAGTAGATGAGTGGTGCAATATTTTCCCGGGAACATTTTATCTCAATCATCCAATCCCGGCTACGTTGCTACGAAACTCGTAGCTCCAACTCGTACCCCGTAGTTCGTTGTCGTTGCTAGTGGCTCGAAGCCTGGTGTCTCGCTGTTTGCGTCATCACGTTTAGGGGAAGGAAAAGATGTTTGACAAATTTTTAGAAAGGGGGGGAACATCCTTTACACCTTTGATTTTCATTTTGTTAGTGTATGTTTAACATACGGCCACATTTCTTCAACTTGAACGTACGGTGGGAAGGCTAGGTGATATAAATAGGATTATCTGGAATTTTATACTTTATACATCTTACTTTTTGCTTACTGCTTATTTCCTTGACTCCTTACCTTTTACTTTCAACTGTTAGACGGCCGGCGTGGTCGAGAGGCAAAGCTCTCGACTCCCAATCCGATGGTCGCGGGTTCGAAACCGGGATGCGCAAATAAAATTTATTTTATTTATTTTAATATTATTATATATAATATTTGCGGCAAAGTGGAAGATAATCTCAGCATCGCCCTGGTATAAGACCACCATTCGGAATTGAAAAGTTACTTGGAATGATCTTAACCGTGTTTGGTGACCAGATCTGAATAGCCAGGTACCTCCCCACCTTCCTCTTCCCCATCTCCTTCCCCTCCCCACAACCTTGAGCCTCACAACATACCCTAATTGGGGTTGCCATAGTCTCACTAGCTCCAGAAGGGAGAAGTGGGGTTTCTTGTGCCGTATTAAACACATTTATACTATTTATATATATTTATACTGTAACCTACATTATTTATGTTGTTGTACTATTTATTTATTTATTTATACTGGGTTTTTACAGATGTTCGCACTTACGTGAGAACATCCAATTATAAAAACTCAGTTATTGTACAAATAGAGACATACAATTACAAACAATCTACAATTACATACAATTAAATACAGATACATACAATTAGAAAAACAGAAAAGTCACAAATAAAAAATAAAAATAAGTAATAATATTTACATGATAAATGTATTATATTAATGGCAGATGATGTTGTGCCGTGTGTGGAAATAAATAAAATTGAAACAGGTAACCAACAATATGTGCCCTTCTCTGGCTGGAACATCATACAAACTTTACCGGCAAACTTCCACCGCATTAAAACATATTGTAATACCTATTGCAATTAAGTAATTAAATAAATATTTTTAATTTAATTGAAATAAAATAAAATAAAGTTATTATTAGGTTCTGCAAGTATTTTAGTTTTTTTATTATTATGACAACTGTTTTGGCTTACAAGGCCATTTTCAAACTGTGTTGTACCAATTGCTAACAAATTTATTCATCGCTTAAAAGGCCAAACTCAAAGGTCACGATAAACCCAATTCTATGGAAGTCGAATAAATACGAATGGCTCTGAACTCCAAAGCCGATGATATCAATATTTAGATAATATAACTATAACTATTAAAATATTTTAGCATTTTTCCTCTATTTTGGAAATTATTACAATGCAAGACACAATTTGTAAACATATACAGGCAAACTGGAAAACTAATTTTCAACACTAAGATGACACGGAAGCGTTACCAGCCTAATTAAGTTATGTACACATATTTCCTTGTAGTTTTTTTTTTGTTAAATTAAACTAATATCGCGTATTTATAATATTTATAGATCCATCGATCAAGGGTTGAGAATATTATTAACAATTTGTGAAGAATATTGCATTGCATATTCTTCATTTGCATATATTCTTCACAAACCCAAGAATATTAGAACTGATCGTATTCCCCCATGGAAAAAATCCCGAGAAGATATTCCCCGTGCAACTTAGTGAGGTAAACAAAAATACACCGAAGAAATACTCGCGGAACATCACTACTGAAGACCTCTTGGACGACGGTGATATTGAACGAGAAAGGAGAAAGTGATGTAAACAAAGTTATTTGTCTTTTCCTTAAAATAAATAATGCCATCACAAAGTGGAGAAATATCAGTATACTGTCTGATATGGGTGCTTCTTCTCGTTCTTCCAAAGAAGCAATAATGTTTAAAAAAATACGAGTGTGCTTTAGACCACACGACTGAAGTAAATACTTCTTTAGTAATCCAATCTAATTTTCTTTCTGGCATCGAATAAAACCATTAAATAAAACATTAAACAAACCAATAAAACCAGGTGTGTGTCCCTGTAAGACGTAAGGTTATGGGTTCGAGTCCCACTTGCGACCATTATCTTTTATTATTTTTCTGTGTCTTGTTCATTTTCATATTAAAAAAAATTAGATTATTATTGTCATCTTCTTCTTCAAGGATATATTACATTGATGGGAATAACCTTCAAAAGTTAAAAAGAGAGTTTTTCTTATAAAAAAAAAATATATATATTCATTTAGACTTTTATAAAAAGCCAATAGGTGTTCCATAAAAATAAAATCGGATATATTTATCCGAGCCACTATCTAGGTAAGAAATACCTACATTCTTTGAATACTTGTTTCCAATAATAAAGGTAGCTGCCAATAATATGGGAAAAAACATTAGTCTAATATAATATTGTTAATTCAGAAATTTGAAATATGAAGTTTTAAATTACGACAGTCTCATATTAGATAGCAGTGGCCCAATTGGTAGAGGTGTATGTCCCGGTAAGACGTAGGGTTCTGGGTTCGAGTCCCAGTTGCGACCATTATCTTTTATTATTTTTCTGTGTCTTGTTCATTTTCATATTTAAAAAAATTTGATAATTATTGTTATCTTCTTCTTCTTCAATGATATAAAATCATTCCAATCATCAGTGTATAAGAATCTATATTGAAGATTCGTTGGATTGTTACCAATCATCGTGACAAATCATTCGTTTCAATGCACTGAGTTCGCACACTCTAAACAAAAATTTGATTAATTTTTTTATGGGAATTACGCTTTGAATGGGATTGTTGATTTAATTCTTACAAATTTTAAAATAAATGCCAGCACCCATTCCAAAGGTCATTGCTATGGATTTGAGCACTGTTGTTACGAATAGATTGTGAGGAATGAACTTCAAAATTAATTTTATTTATTATCGTTCGCCTCCGTAACGTTCGTAACGCCCGATATAACGCCTCTCGTAACGCTGTAATTTCCTTAATCGCTTGGGCACATAAGCTTGTTTTCACGACAATTTAACGTAGGTAGACATAGGAATGACGTATTCCCCGCACCTGAGTTATTAACGCATTCGCCAGTTTACCCCTCAAGTCAAGCGTGCGTAAAGAAGTATTTACTTCAAAAAACATTTTTGTAGCATCAAGCTCCAATCCTTAGTGAGCGCTGGCCCCGAGCTCACTCAAGAACATGCCGTAAATAATTGATTAAAGTTTATGTTAATTTATTAATTTTACTTGATTTTCTTAATGTTTATTGGATTAACCTCCAATCCTTAGTAAGCGCTGGCCCCGAGCTCACTCAAGAATATGCCGTAAATAGTTTATGTTAATTTGTTTTTTTGACTTAATTTTCCAAATGTTTATTGGATTATCATTTTATTATACTACCAATATGTATAACTACATGGGACGTGTGAGATTGCACTATATATTGTGAAATAAAATAATAATAGTTATTATCAATTAATTAAATAATGCGTAACATTTTTTTTTAGTTACTCACACACTACCATTTCCTTTCAGACATAATATTATTATAGAAGATCAGCAAAAAATAGGTGAGGTAATTGCCAACTTGGGTATGAGATGGATTACATAATTTGATGATAAGGTAGCTGCATATATTGTATTTTTCAGTTTTATATTTTATCTTTTATTCGGAGAGTAAATCGTAAAAATAAAGCAATACAATCGCTGCATTCTCTGAAGACATTCTTGTGCATTGTGCAGCTATGGAATTTAAAGATATGCTAAACCCGCGAGCATTACGGACTTACGACGGGACGGGACGGAAGAATAGTTTAAGATTTGAATAGACAATCAGCGAAGAATAAAATCACAACCAGAACTTCTGAATATTCCTCCAGAATCTTAACAATACAACACTAGAGGATGCAGCTCGGAGGTATAAAAACACACATAAATAGAGATGCATTAATACGTACCCGCAGACATTAAACAGAAATTCCTGATCCTGTATTGAATAAAGATGCAAGTGGTATTTTGAAATCCGGGGGCATTTTTTCAATAATGATATATGTAGTTACGTCCCTCAGTATTTTGGACAAGTTGCAAAAAGACGTACCCGAAACATTATCCAGCTATTCCTGAGTTTAATTATAGTTAAAAAAAATAGAATTGTCTCCAGTGACCTTCTATCTCAATTGAAATTTTACTTTTATTTATATTTACTTATTTATCATTTTCATTCTTGTTTCTGTTTTATTATTATAATTATTTGTTTTTCTTTATTATGTATTTATTATCTAACAACATTTTTTTTATTTTTACTTTGATTTATTCTAAGTATTCACTTTTAGTACAATCTTTTAGAGTTTTTTTAATTATAAATTTAACGTTTTTCTTTAGATGGCTACTGTTATTTTTAGGTACAGAAATAAAATGTATATACTTATGTTACCGACGCACAAGCTTGGTGGCTTCCCTTTACTCTTATTATTTTGCTGTATGCTATATGTCAAATGTAAAAATTGCGAAAAAATAAACGAAAAAAGAAATTTGAAAAACTTTGCGGAAAATGTTGCTAGCGTTAAAGAAAAGTAACAATTCAAATTTGGTAAGAGTTAGATTGACTCTTTATTTAAAATGTTATTAAAATACATGTGTTCATATGTCGTGTATTTAAAGGTCCATGATAGGTAGTATATAGTTTTAAATAAAATGATTTCTCATTAGCTTTTTGGAAATACAGCATATTTACATATCACACGACGTGCACGTGGTATGGTACGTACACGACGTACACGATACGAGAGGCCAATACACTGTAACTCATTTTCCCGCACGGCAACGGCGTTGTAATGGCAAAACAGTGTATTCGTGGGGTAGTCCTGGCAGAATGCTGTATTTTAAGTTTCATTGTTCTGCGATTACAGAAATGTTCTTTTTGGCACTTACAGCAATGTGCCACCGTCAATTCCCTGGGAAGTAACCACAATAAACAAATAAAAGTAAGTTATTACGGAGTAACTCGTCGAATGGAATTAATTGAGCGCTGTAAAGCCAAAATTCTGTATTAATTTATAGATACGGCGTATTGCTATAACAAGGGTGATCTGTTCCAGTCTTCTTTCTTCAAAGCCGAATGCGGTGGCGTCTTCAATATTTCAATATCGCCAAAAATTGTCTGTTTTGGGTATTTTTCATTTTGTTCTGTACCAAGCTGCGCCAAATGTAATGCGTTGAAATGAAGAGCATGCAGGTGTTTATTCGGGAACGGACTATTTTTTATTTACTTATACTGGGTTTTTACAGATGTTCGCACTTACGTGAGAACATCCAGTTATAAAAACTCAGTTATTGTACAAATATACATACAATTACAAAAAATCTACAATTAAATACAGATACATACAATTATAAAAACAGATACATACAATTATAAAAACAGAAACATCACAAATAAATAAATAAAAAAAAGTAATATAAATTAAAATAAAATAAAAAAATACAAATTTTTATACAAGCTCCTCAAGTAACACATATTACAATGAGAGGCAAGAGACATAAGAATCACGAGAGGCATACAAAAAAAGACAATTGACACAATATAATTAGGTAGTTAAACATATTTTTTAACAGCACCAGAACTTTTTTCTGAATCCGTGCAAATTATCGACGAAAATATCTACTTCGGCACACTCTATCTTGTAATATAGTCGACACATCTGGGTCAGAGGGCTAAAGTAGACTAATGACAGAGAGGACGGAGCACGCATGTATACCTTTATATAACATTTGCAAGTATTCTCTTTCACTTGAACACATGCCATTTCATAAGACAGTTTGATGTAATGAATTTTTTTAACTTACGTGGTTTAGTTGTGGATATTTCACATGTCCTCCATAGTTTCGTATTGACAAAATCCCATTCTTCTAGATCTAGAGTCTTCCACACAGACGAACCGGAATTACTTCACAATAGAAGACTCTGCGGAATAGAAACTGTTTGCCTCCACAATTATTCAATCCGTCGTTTTCTGCACCCCGTTCCCTTTCGGGGCTCCCATGAACACGGTGAATCGTTTAACTTTAACGTGGAAAATACATGGAGGTATTACTGTACTTCACAAAGCACGAAGATAAGTACTGTACATACTGTTTACCCAATGCTTGCGCAATCGAATAATGGGAGACAAACTCGCATTCGGAAATGACTGCTTGAAGGTGAAATTAAATTACTATCGATTAAGAGGAATATAAATGCCAGAAATATTTGACTTCTTATTCCTTTAGAACTCCGCGTGTTTTTGGTATTATCTTCACGAGAAAAGTAGCGCCAGAGTTGTTTTTTTATTTTTTTTTTATAAATAATAGAATGAAAAAAAGTTAGTCAATGGATCGAGTTAAAAATAATCTTAGCCATAAAGGGGTATTTAAAAAAAATTGTTTCTTGAAATAACAAATTATTTATTAAATGAAACAAATTACTTTGTGTAAACCACTAATCACATTAATATCTACATGTTTCAAAACCGTTGATTTCTTCGTCTAGATAATAACATGATTATTATTGTTATTATCATTTATGTTATTATCCTGACTAATAAACCATCGGTTTTGAAACATGTAGATATTATAACATATTGTGATTAGTGGTTTAGACAAAGTAATTTGATTTGATTTAATTAAAATGATGCCACAAAGTAATTTTGCAAATATTGAAGAAATAATTATTTAGTACTTTACGCGTTTATTTTTTGTAACGTAATTAATAATTTTATCTTAATTCCAATAAAGCGAAAAGTCAGGAAAAGCTTAATGTGTTCACAGCATATTTTTTCATATTCATAATGTAAACCGATTCGTAGTAAATCTAAATTGTGATTTGGCGTATAACTTTATCTTAAAGTACAAAAAATAAGTAATTAATCATGTAGGCGGGAACCATTTATTAGATGACAAACATCTCTGTGGTTTGCTATATGCAGCTCCCCAGCTGACTACAGATTTTCACTACGACTACGGATTTTCAAAAATATATAAATTAATTTTCTTATTTTGTTAATAGTAAGGTTGATTTGATCTTTCCAGTTTAGGTTTTTATCTATTGTTATTCTTAAGTAATTAATTTGCGATTTTCAATTATGAACAGTTTACTTACTGTACAGTTATTTTTGTTGTGATCTTTTCGAGCGAGTTTTTTCACTATTTAGGGATAATAGATTTATATCAAACTAGTATTTAAGTATATTTATGTCTTCTGTTTTACCAGTATCCATGTATATTCACTTTCAATGAGTACGCATAAGAGGTTATACTACCATGAAGTGACTGAGAGAATATCCCGTTTATATATAGGATGAATAATATTGGTCCTAGCACAGTACCTTGTGGGATTCCATATTCAGATGTTTCTTCATTGCTTAGTACGTTGTTTATTTTGACATATTGATTATTATGTATCTGGTGATTTGGCAGGGGTGCCTGGTCTCATGGGGTTCACACTCAGATTCTTACCCACCCCTCGCACCATTAGATTCCCAGAATTTCTTCACTTTCCTTTTCTCGAAAACCCTTCACGCAGCACCCTCAAAGATGACATAAGCCTTGAGTGACATTGTGTTCATCAGGGCCTCTAACGACAATCATTGTAAGAAATATTTTATTACACGAATTTGTGTTTTTTGGATCGTGACGTCATTACTGTGATATTCGAGACTGACTAGGGTACAGTATGAAATTAGTGCATTTTTATAAAATATAGCAACATTGGTCGGCAGAGTGTCGACCTAGATGAACTTTGGCGTTTGAAATTTTAAGTGAAATTGTGAGTTGGGTAGCGTGCAGGTCAAAGGGAAAAACCTAAAAACGTCATGAAAGTTCAAATAATCCGACACGTCGAGAGACCTTTGTACGTGATATATCCTCCTTACAAATAAACAGTATTTTAAATCTTATACACCTGATAAACAAACATTTACCCTACATTATTGGTTGCTTAGCAGTTGTGTAAAATTTAAAACTCGTTTATTAGTAAGGTACGCCTAGACTCAGGGCACAGATATCATATTTGTGTGGAAACCCTATATTCAATACCATTCATTTTTACTTACTATTGTGTACTTTACCTGTTTATTATCCACTCGAACGCTTTTTGCCACAATATGGCACTATTTCCAAAACAAACCACGGATTGCTTTGCTGACAAAATATGGCAAATATTCTCTAGGCCCTTTAAAAAGTTTTAAAGTTAACGATTTTATAATATCTTTTTGTATGAATCCTACGAATATGTCATAATAGACAAAATATAGGTGAATTCATTGGATCTATAGAACTATAATCAGTTTGTGTGTCTCCATATTCAAATTCGCAGGTATGATTTTTTTAATGTGGACGGAAAAATTTCCTTTAGCAATCCGAAATAAAAGTTTTAAATCTCTCTCTCGCTCCAGTGGTTAAAAACTATTTTAATGTTAATTTACTTATTTTTATTTTTTATTCTAAATTATTCACATATTAATATATCACTTTTGTCATTGTCAGTATATATCACCCTATGATGGTGGCTGATAAGCCAAAACACGTAACTTGTAATACTTATTTAGTATACATTATAATATTATTGATTTAAAAAAAAACGTACTACCCAGCTGTAATTTTAGATTATTAACATTTATGGGGCCAACCGACCCAGCTATAAAAGCTTAAGCGTTATTTGGTTTGGCGTATTTCGGCGTATCGGTTGCTTTAGATTCCCAATGGGAAGGTATGACGAGCGATATGCTGAAGTAGGCCAAGCCAAATAACGCTTGAGTTTTTATAGTTAGGTCTGTTGGCCCCATTAGTGTTTCTTTTGTAATAATAAGTGTGAGTACTTTAGTGTAATTAAGTCAAAAATCGGATTTTAATTAATAATGCAGTCTTACCCACCATTTTTTGTTTTAAGCATTGCTATAACGTAGTAACTCAAATACCATTTGAAATTGGCTTTAATTGAGATATTTCAGCATTTTCAAAAAATATAAAGAAGTTGAATGCTTTGCTATATTATTATGATGTAATAGATAATGAGTGAATGGAGTGTATGTTTTAGGTGATCAGTGTATTTTTTATTTGTTTGATATACAAGTATTAATACGAAGTTTGTACACTTACGTAACTTCATACGCTGATATCTCAAAACTACATTTTTTGGCTTTATACCCTAAAATTATCATGGTGCGGTTTATATTTTTAATAACTGTTCAACTGCACGGAATTTAGTAACAAGAAGGCTGTAATAACATACCTCATATATAAAATAATTCTAATGTAAGCTTCTACTTCAATTATTCTTCTTCAAGGGTTCTATTTTATAATTTCTTTAACAAATTTAACTTCTTCAATAATGTTCCACAAAATTACTATGCTGGGTGTCCGGGGGTAAAGTGCATTTACTTCGGGAGGTGATTCTACATGATACTAGAAGTAAAAAGATAAATATCTTTTTTCGAAATTCAAACTCTTAGGGGTACTTTTTTTATTTATTTTTATTTATTTATTTATTTATAATAGAAGGATACAAGAAAAGTACATTTTACATATAAGAAAGCTTTGCCTGTCCAACTAGGAAAGTTTCCCGTTCTAGGACAGACAAATTGACAGGTTTTAGTTCATATTATTAGTCCTTAAGAAATGTACATAATTACATAACAAAAAACTGAAAACCATAAAAAACAAAAAAAATATGCATATAAAAAAAGTGACTTAAGTCAAACGTGTGAGTTTTGTATTAAACTGACAGCTTGCGCATGTCTGTTCAGTCCAGAAGTCAAGACTTAAGTGACTTAAGTCAAAAGTGACTTAAGTTAAAAGAAGACTTAAGTCTTGACTTCTGGACTGAACAGACATGCGCAAGCTGTCAGTTTAATACAAAACTCAAGACATAAGGCCTCTGAAGATGGACAGTGAGATCTGTCCGAAACGTCAGGAGTTAAAAAGTCCTTCTAAGGACTACGTTACGCGGGTAAACCGAGAAAATTATTCTACATATATATATAATACCTCATTTAATGCTAATTTGGTAACGGTATAGTGAAATTAGTGTATTACTTTGTACGTCATACATGTTGTGTTATGTATTGTTTATTTATAATAAATTTTATAAAAAGATTAAATTAGTCCGGCGTGTGCACTAGTAGGTATTTCCGCTGTTACAATACGGGCCAATCGAAACCAACATCACCACAGTCGGGCCCGGACCTTACACTAAGGATTTTCAATAGGTACGTCTTTTTGTATGGGATAGAAGAAGTTGGAATTTCGAAAAAGTTGTAAATTTTTTTACTCCTACCATCATGTAGAATCACCTCTCGTAGTTAATGCACTACATATATGACATGTTTCCAAAAGTACGTATAGGCGTATCATATAAATAAATATTTATCAGTAAAATTTATTTAAATCACTGATTACCACCACTGACACCCCCTTCGTAAAATTGTTTAATATGTAGGTACCTTTGTTTAATTTCAAAATTGTACCACTCTGAAGATGGTATTTAGTCCACATTATATGTCAAAAAGGGAAAAGTTTGTTGATCCACTGGTAAACAAAATATAATTAAACGTTAGAGAAAAGTACTTCACGATGCACGGAGATAAGTACTGTGTACACAATGCTTGCGTTCTCAAATAGAAGACAAACTCGGAAATGATTATTTGCGGAAACTTCACCGGATGAAGCAACCATGACGGTACACAATCAATGTACCGTCATGATAGATAAGTCAAAACGAAAATGTATATTTACCCAAATAAAATAAAACGTGTTAAAATTTTTTTACCAAAGTATGTTTTAGTCATTCTTTATTGGATATTACAATTTTTAAGAGTATTTGGTGAAAAATATTTTTTAGTTCAGAGAAACTTGTTTCATATTGTAAAATCTGTTATAAAAATAATTGATTTTACGAAGTTTGAAAAAATTATATCATTTTTATAATTTAACATTAGCAAAATTAATACAGTCTCATTGATCCCCTCAGCACCGGTGCATAGTCGGGGAACACGCTAAACGCGCGTTTAACATAAGTAGACGGTTGAAATTTGTCACATGAGAACGGGTCGCCTCTACGACTCGTCAACAGCTCGGCTGTGGAACGATTTGACGGCCTCTGTGTTTCCTCCTTCCTACAATATGGGTCTCTTCAAGACTCATGATCACTCTTTCCTATCCTCAAAAAGACCCTTTACAGAACTTCTTCAAAGATGACATATGCCCTGAGGGAAATTATTTTTCTCAAGGCCTCCTGTGTGGAGTTATTGTAAAAAAAACAAATAGGATGAGTTGTAAAGACCAATTGTGCGAATTCAAACCAGAATATTTGAATTTTGGTGAAGCAGAACAAACCGAAACACATTAAGATGACATTTTTCTCAAAAAACTGTAAAGAATTGCTATCTATTTACTCTTACCCCCTTACCTATCTATTTACTCTTACGGCTTACCCCTCTCTACTCAACGCCCCATCAGATAGCCAATAGGATGGCCTATCGATGGGCCATAGTGCATGCAGTGGGGCCTTAATACATCAAACCAATGAAAACGGTGTTTAAACGCTTGTGTTTTGAATTTCAGTATAAGAAAGGTTCATTTTCACAACTGAAGATATAATAAATTTCATTGGCCTGTCTGAGGATTGATTCAAAAGCCTCCCTAATTTTGCGACATTACACGGAAAAAAATGTTATTCGAAAAAACAATCATTTTAATAGTAAAAGCTGTTAAAAACTGGACTGAAGTTCTTACGAACAAATTAACAGTGTTTCAATGTTTATTAGCGGGATAATGTAAGAATAATTTGTTGATATACGTACGAAATTACGTATACCAAGAAATTATTCTTACACCGCCAATAAACATCGAAACACTGTTAATTTGTTCGTAAGAACTTCAGTCCCGTTTTTAACCGTTTTTACTATTAATATTATCGTTTTTTCAAATAACATTTTTCTCCGTGTACCTAGTTTTATTTCATGTGGGATGTTGATTATAAATTCTATGGAACAGTGATGAGGAAGTTAGATATCTTTTCACTTACCCTAGTCACAGAATTTCGACATTTTCTAAAATCATGCGCTCGCTGCCAACTTCCCGGAAAGCAGGAATATAATATTATAACGCCTGAAAAACACGTGAGCTGGCTCGCATTATTACATTATTTCAGCTTTTACGGTAATTAAGGTACGTAAGATAACATTCGGAGTCGGATGTTTTAAACGAGGCAAAAGTGTTAATTAAAACAGCTTAGTTAAAACGCTTAATTTAAGCTAATGATATCATCCATAATATCGCCTTCCTTCCTGCAGTACCTACGTACCTTCGAAGCTTAATTTTTTTAAATAAATTAATATAAGGATATCCAGACATGCATACAAATGTACGAATTTTGGGCCTTCAAGTTTTGCAAAATATTAATCGGTACGAATTCGTTAATTAAATGTTTTGATGGTCGTCTAGAAGGTGCAAATAAAATAACAGATGCTTATCCTATATTCCTAAATGCATTGAGGCGTTCGGACAAATCAATAAAGTAGCACTGCATCGCCTCTTTGAAAACTCATTAAAACTGATGAAAAAATTGCCCATTTTTTAATTTTTTTTTATAGTAAATAGACACTTACAAAAGTTCCAACTGCTCCCGTTTGGAGCCAGTGAGACTATGGCATCCCCAATTGAGGTATGTTATGAGGCTGAAGGTAAGTGGGGAAGGGAAGGAGACGAGGAAGAGGAAGGTGGGGAAGTACCTGGCGGTCTTACACCAGGGCGATACTGAGAGTATCTTCCAATCTGGAACGTGCCGCAGGTATACTATATATTATTTTAAATAATTAATTGTGAAATGAAAAACAAATCAATTAAATAAAATTCATTTGCGCACGCCGGGTTCGAACCCGCGGCCTTCGGAATGGGAGTCTAATGCCCTACCGCTGGACTATGCAAGCCGTCGAATAACGCCCATAACCTTAATCTTAACGTAACCTCTTATGTAACCTTTTTTTTTCAATTACTCATAATGACTTTTCAAAATAGTGATGAAGTGCAACTTTGTTGAGTTTTCCGGTCACCCTTATGGTTCCATGACAACTCAACAAAGTGGAAATTCATCACCCCATTGAATATTCATTAAAGTTATGAAAAAATAGCCCATCACCTAACCTAACGCAGCCTATTTAAAATAGTTTTTTTTTAATGACTTTTGAAAGGAGTGATGAAGTGCAACTTTGTTGAGATGTCCGAACACCTCAACGCATATAGGATAAAGAAGTTAACATCTCAAGGTTTCGATACATTATTTAAAAAAAACAGGAATGGGGATCAAAATGGCGTTCTCAGTGGTTAGATCATACTGTTTAGTTTTATGTGTTCATTAATATATTCAAGATATTAAAACATTTTAATAGGAACAGCTTGTTATGAAGCGATTTTATTTTATTATTTTATTTCATATTTTATTTATCGAGTAGTTAGGTACTATCGTTATTTATTGTTAGTCTATCATGTTGGCGGCACTTGTAGATTTTATTCGGCGCGAGCGTGGGCAGCCTGGGGGCGTTTCCGTTTCCTCACGCTGGTTTTGGAAGCGACATTGTGCGACTCGCTTCGAAAACAACGGTCAATTATTTCTAAGTTTTAAAATGGCATAATGGAATCCTGAGGTTGGATTGTTATCATACGGGCGTAGAATCATGTCCAAGTTATCAATTAAAAGTTTCCTAGTAAACATCCGCGCGTAAAGCGAGATTTTTAGTTTCGGAAAGAAACTCGAAACATAGTGCCGGTCGGCTTGTTTTGTGGAAGAGTCTATTCCGCATTAATCGAATGAATCGCTCTACGTAAGACGGCGACACGCCGCGAGTAATTAATCCGCAGCGAGTGATCTCCGGTCGGGATTATATTTAAAACGGGAGCCGCCGTGCTCGAACAAAGTGCCGCTAAAATGATACGAGTCTCACATATAAATCTTCCGTTATAAAACGGCTGGAAGCCTGCATGGTCTTCCCGGATGCAGATGGATACAAGGGTCCCTTTCTACTTGGCGACCGAGACAGAGGACGTATCTTCTGGATGCCACGGATGTCGAGGCGATGATGTCACCGCGTGGAGGCGAGATGGGCCTCTCCTCTCTTCACCAGCAGTTCTTCCGCCGTGCTCATTTTATAGTTAAATTAGCATAGGGTAAATAGTACTATGGTCCCGGGGGTGAGTCCTTACCGTTATAATCATTATTATGTTTTTTAACAGCACAATACAGTGTCTATATTATTTACCTACCTTGGTTTTATTTGTAGAGAAACCTAATAACCTTTACAGGGATGGCATAGCAATGTATGACCCATGCTCTGATGATGGAGTACTTGTGTTCTCCGCAGATTGACATACTCTGACTTTGGTCAGGGTTTGGCGTCCAAGACTTCCCAATACGGAAGTCAAAGTTAATTTGCGAGCCACAGTGCCTGACATTGGCACACACCATCAAATAACAACCTATTCAACAAGTCTCATTTACATTTATCCCATAACAATTTGGCGCTCATACGCGGTATGGTTTCGAGTTATGCCATTCCTGTAAACGTTTGCTTCGCCCTGATATGTAGTCTGTGTAAAACAATATTATTCATCTGTTCAGTGGGGGTGTTAATTTCGTTTGTTGATAATAAACGGTCGCTGTCATAACCTATAATTGCAGTCACAGTGATTTGAAATGTCAACAAATCACTTTATTCCAAGTCACCGGTCTTGTTACCGGCGTGACTTTGTAGTTAGATATTGTGCGCAATAATATTGCAGGTACCTTATAAATAATTATTATATAAACGTGTTAATTGGCATTATTCAATACCGCATAGATAGGCATGGTATATGTTTTATTAAGTTGTGGTGTTCTTGAATTAAATTTGATTTATAATCAAATTTCGGTTTGCATATCATCTTAGGTAAATATTAAAGTTATTAATATCTACTACCTATCAATTGGTGTGGATGTTTTCCATACGTCAAACTGACATTTATAGTACTTATTTGGAGAACATCGCACGCTAAATAAGACTGACGTGTATGCACTTTGTTTATTTCGCACATTAACAAATGCATGCACTATTATTGTGGATTGTGACAGCCTCAAGTTATGAATATGTTTTATTTAAACTAATTACGTACGTCGTTTTGTTTAAATTACCTAATTACGCACGTCCAATTTTATTAGCACTATACATAAATGTACTCGCGAGAATTGTTTTCATCTTTATTTGGTTGTTTTTGAAGTACCGTTTCATTAACATATAAATGACGAAAGAAGGCAGGAGTATTGAACAACGATAAAATATTCCTTATTTTAGTTTTATAAAACAGGGTTGTCACAAATTTTAACCAACAAAAAAACAGGGTTGTCACAAATTTTAACCAACAAAAAAACAGGGTTGTCACAAATTTTAACCAACAAAAAAACAGGGTTGTCACAAATTTTAACCAACAAAAAAACAGGGTTGTCACAAATTTTAACCAACAAAAAACAGGGTTGTCACAAATTCTAATTAACATAAAACAGGGTTGTCAAAAATATTCTTTCAAAAATATTTTTTTTTATTTTTGGAAAACGGTTTTAAAAGTATTACTTAAAATAATAAATTCCCTTTTAGAATTCTCGGCAATTATTTGGGAATACCTAAGAGTTTTATTGGGGATTTATATATAAATATATATTTTTTTGTTTTTTTGTTTTTTTCTCTAATTGTAGCAAGCCTGCCACAAACCTTCACCATGTCTACCCCAATTCCAAATGTTAATAATGCCTCCAAGGAAGAACTAGTTAAGGAGTTAGCTTCGCGATCTATAGAACCGGAGAGCACCGTTCAGGCGCTGCGTACACAAGCGCGCGCCTTTAATAAAACAATTAAGAAATCATTAAACGTGGTTATGGAGGAAAGCGATTCGGATCTAGATTCAGATATTGAAAAAGATGATGAGAAGGTCACGGTTATTAAACATACCAAGATTATTTATAAAGAATCATCTTCGCGGGGGGTTACTAATTGGGATATTAAATACGATGGAAAAAGCTGCGTAAGAGATTTTTTGTTACTGGTGGAAGAGCGTTGTAGGACACGAAACATTTCGCATAAAGACTTAGTTAAATCTTTCAGTGAAATTTTAGACGGTTTAGCACTTCTTTGGTATAGATCAATTTATAGCCCAGACTTGGAGTGGGAAGACCTCTCCTGCTTGTTAATAAAACAATTTGAGGGACAGGATAAACAATTGGATCTCGAAAATGAGATTTTCAATTTTAAACAACCGAAGGGAATGTCAGTTTTGGAATTTACTTTAAGACTGAAAGCACTTAACAATAAATTAGATTCTAAAATTCCGGATGTTAAACTGTTAAGAATAGCCATGAAAGCATTGTCACCTATGTATGCAAATTTATTATCATCTAGGGATTTTAATTCTTTTGAAGAATTAACGAGGTGCGCAGCTAAACTCGAGTCATTCACGGAGGCTTCAACGTCTTCGGCGACGTCGAAATTAGTAGAACCAAAAAATAATACAAGGGACTTTAAGAAGTTTACTTCGTTTGCCAACCAATATAATAAACCTTTTCACAATCAAAACGATTACAGAACATTCAGTAATAAAAATAATAATAATTTTAATAACAATACTAGGTATTATAGACCTACAAACAATAATAATAATTTTAATAACACTAATAGGGATTATAGACCTACAAACAATAATAATAATTTTAACAACACTAATAGGGATTATAGACCTACAAACAATAGTAATAATAACCATTTTGTTGCATCGGGCCCTCCAAAACATCAACCTAATTCTACTTTTTGTACCTTTTGTAAGACCAAGGGTCATTTAATCGCAAATTGCTGGAAAAAAAATGGCGATAACAAGAAACCACAAGTTGGGAGTATTAAGTATGAGAAGCATAATAAGAATCCAAAAAACTAGGACAGAGTCAATCTTACCGCGCCCCTTCTTGTGCACAAAGAAAGAGGGAGTGGAAGCGTTGGCTCCGCCTAGTACAACAATTCCTTTCTAGCCCGTCTCAGACAGTGGACGCACTGCCGCAGAGGAAGGATAGTATAGAGGATGACCGTCCTTATGCCGACATTTATGTCTTAAATAATAATTATAAAGCACTGTTGGACAGTGGTGCTTCCGTGTCTTGTTTAGGGGGAGATAGTTATAAGATATTTTTAGATTTAGGGGTAGAATTAGTTAAAGTAGATTTTAAGGTTACTACAGCAGACGGTACCTGTCAACCTGTTATAGGTTCCTTAACTTTGCCGGTGACGTACAATTCAACCACAAAGGAGGTTCTTTTTTACGTCATCCCATCGCTGACTCCTAATTTCATTTTAGGCGTGAACTTTTGGAGACAGTTTCGGATCGCGCCGGAACTGTTCTCAGAGGGTCGCGCACCTCAACATAACAGACAAATCAATGAGGTACGAGCAATTCGGCCTGCCTCATCTCTGACAGCTACAGAAAATAAAGCTCTTTCAGACATTATCAAAAAATTTGAATCCATCTCTTACGAAAACAAAGGGCTGGGGTTGACTCATCTAGTCAAACATAAGATTCACACAACAGGCCCGCCTATTAAACAACGTTATTACCCACTGTCTCCGGCAAGACAACGTCAACTTGACGCCGAAGTAGACGAGATGCTTAAGTTAGGGGTAATACGCCCGTCTCGTTCACCATGGTCTAGCCCAGTTTTAATAGTTCAAAAAAAGGATGGTACAGGGAGATTCTGCCTTGATTCCCGCAAATTAAATAACGTAACCATCAGAGACAGTTATCCTTTGCCTTATATTGCGCGGATTCTTGACAAACTTGGAGGCGCAAGGTACGTATCGTCAATAGACCTATCGAAAGCTTTTTGGCAGATAGCGCTAGAAAAAGACTCGTGCGAGAAAACTGCGTTTGTCGTTCCAGGTCGCGGACTTTTTGAATTTACTAGAATGCCGTTTGGGTTGAAAAATGCACCCAGCGAGCTCCAAAGACTAGCAGACGCCCTTTTTGGGCCAGAATTTGATGATAACGCATTTTGCTATCTAGACGACTTAATTTTGATATCTGAGGATTTAGATTCACATCTAAAACTTTTAAACCGCGTGTACGAAAGATTGAGAGACGCGGGTCTTACCATTAATCAAAAAAAATCAGAATTTTGTAGGGCAGAACTTAAATACCTGAGATACATTGTAGATTCACATGGTCTGCGCACAGATCCGGTAAAGATAGAGAGCATAAAGGACTTTCCGGTGCCTAAAAATGCGAAAGGCATCCGGGCTTTCCTTGGCCTCTCCGGCTACTTTAGACGCTTTATTAAAGGCTTCTCAAGCATAGCAGCTCCTTTGTCGAGGCTTACTGGTTCAAAAAACGGTGTCAGCAACTTCAAGTGGACACCGGAAGCCGAAAAAGCTTTTAATGATTTAAAACAAGCTCTTATAAGTGCCCCAGTGCTAAGTTGTCCCAACTTCTCACAACCTTTCGCGATCCACTGCGACGCCAGTTCGGTAGGAATTGGTGGGGTTTTGATTCAAACCGTAGACGGTGCGGAACACCCGATTGCTTATTACTCACGTTGTCTTAATAACCACGAACGTAACTATGGTGTCACTGAAAGGGAACTCCTGGCGGTATTGGATTCCGTTACTCATTTTAGGCCTTACATAGAAGGGGCGCACTTCACAGTAGTAACAGACCATTCTAGTCTAAAATGGCTGGGGTCCTTATCGAATCCAAGTGGTCGCCTAGCGCGTTGGAGTACTCGACTTTCTCAATTTACTTTCGACGTCGTTCATCGTAAAGGAACGCAACATATTGTACCAGACGTCCTTTCTCGTAAGGATCTTGCATTTATATCAGGAATAGACTATCGTTCTACGTCAGACAAATGGTTCCTAAATGTATGGCAGGGTTGCCAAATTTCTCCGCAAAGATTTTTAAATTTCCGAATTGAAGACAACGAGTTGTATCGTCACACGAAAACCCAATTGGACTTATGTGAGGACACCGCATGGAAAAGGGTCATTCCTCAAGAGGATAGGAAAAATATTATTTCAGACTCCCATGACTCCGTTCGCGCCTGTCACCCAGGAGTCTTCAAAACGTATAAAAAGCTACAACTTAGGTATTACTGGCCTAGCATGTACAAAGACGTCAAAAATTTTATTGGTCAATGTACTGTTTGTAAGGCGCATAAGATCAGTACGGCACCACCGAACGGTTTTTCTACAAACCCTAAGAAGGTAAACAGGCCTATGCAAATGCTTTCCTTAGACCTAGTGGGTCCATTGCCTCGTAGCTACTCCGGACATACAATCATTTTATCTTGTGTAGATGTTTTCTCCAAGTTTACTTGGTTATTCCCGCTGCGCAAAGGCACCGCGGGCAGCATTGTGAAAAACTTAGAGGAAAACATTTTCCTGGTACATGGTGTACCAAGGACCATTGTTTGTGATAATGGTCCTCAATTTATTTCGAAAGAGTTCAAAGAACTCCTTAAAAGTTACAATATTCCTTTACCGTTTTACAACTCTCTTTACACCCCACAAAATAATGTGGTTGAGAGGTACAATCAGACATTAGGTACTGCCTTATCGATTTTAGTCGAATCAGACCATCGTAACTGGTCAAAATTTTTGCCACAAGTTCAGTCTGCAATGAATAACACCGTCAATTGCGCGACAAACTTTACTCCGTATTTTCTAATGCACGGCCGTGAGCAGATACTTGATGGAGATTTGCACCGTAATCCTATTCACGAGGGGGATAGCAACGCTCAAAGGGAAGCTTCACCTACCATATATGCACAAAAGTTGCAAGGTTTGGCAAACGTCTATGAGCAAGTCTCTGATGCTCTACTTAAGGCGTACAAAAAGGGGGCTAACCACTACAATTTGCGTAGGAAAAACGTCACTTATCGCGTTGGTGACATAGTGTGGAGACGAAACTTCGTACAATCAAATGCGTTGAATTATTTCTCCCAAAAATTATCCCCACGCTTCGTGCAGAATGTAGTGGTAGTGAAAAAATCAGACCTCGTTTATACTTTAGCAGACTTGAATGGCAAAGTGTGCGGCGACTTCCACGTAAAGGATATCGTCAAATTGGACAACATACCTATGTAGTCCCTGCACTTCAGTACCTAAGAAAGTCTGGCCATCTTTCTCAGGGACTGTTAGGTTTAACGAATTTTATATTATTCATTTTTCTATTATTTTTTTTTCAATGCACGGAACTTCATCCGGCCTGATCAACCGAGATGGAAGTTCCATGCGTTCTGACAGTCATTAGTCCTGTCTTAGGTTCTTTTCTAAGGAAATGGGTTATTTACTTCGCGGGGGTGTTTTGTAACATTGATGATGAGGGTGGTTTGTTTCATTACAATAACAACCTCAACTCTAGTGGCAATGCTCGAGTTGAGAATATATATATTTAAAAATACATATGTGCATGTATAAGTATAAATTTATCGATAGTATTAACGCTAAAACAGACGTAAATTTGGACGTCGACTGAACAGATGAATAAGCTAGGATTATTAGTTATAAGTTTTGTATCCTGAAATACACGGACATGTCCGCACTATATCTCGGTGTGTTTCAGGCATACCTCTTTTTTAGGTTATGTTCTTGTTTTTTATTATGTATCACTATTTGTTCTCTAAGAGATTTATAAGATTTTACAGAAATTATAATGTGGAACGATGTGAACGATTCCACATTTTAAAACAACATAGGAAGTAGTTTTTTTGTTTGTATAAGATTTTGGTTGTATACTGTTATTATTGTCCTGAGAGACTTATAACTTTGTTATTATATACTCTGTGGTTGAACAACGGTTTACAGTGAAAACCTTAAAATTTGTTCTTTACCTACTGCTTACGCCTTCTATAGAGTTGGGCGTATGTATACCTATATAACTGCACTAAATTATAGATGCATATATCATTAACAAACCACACCTTCTGAAAAGTTGGTTGTTTTCTCTAAAATTGGCACCATCCGATGCGATGGTTGTATACTATTAATACTACTTAAATTAAAATAACATGGTATCATTGTTGATTAGTTAAGTATTGTACACCCAAGGACCAGAATAGGAGGTTAGTTAGGAATATCCTTCCAAAAGAAGATTGGTATTTTTATCCTAAAGGATGTAGAGTCAGTGAAGTGTAGATGGTGAACCCATCAAATATTTTCGGCCTACGAGAGGCAATTTTAAATTCAGTGATTTTTTTCGGAACAGTGATGCCTAGTGCATTGAATTTAACTTGTCGTATTTGGAGGAGTGATTTATTCATAAAAATGTATGTATTTAATTTTAAGACTTATTTTTTAAGTTAGTTTAAGTGTTCTGTTCCAGATTATACGTCAATGGCAGTGTTCGGAAACAGACAATATTGCAATCACCCAGTTTTTTTCTGTGGTAAGGGGTGCTTGCTGTCCATTCACGTATCATCTTACAAGAAGTTGTTGTTAAGTTAAATGGGTTTTCTAGTTTTAAGGTTGAGAATGGTTGCATCGCGAGCCTACTGTCCGTCCCTACACGTTGGATAGGCGCGATTGGGATTGCGATGCACTCATTCGTCATAAGATTATTGTATAAGGATTATTATTTATATATTTTTTTTTCTTCTCTACCTCTGATAATTGTATTATGTGTTTCACATCTACTGTTTGTTTTATTTTTGTTGTTTTTCTTACTAGGTACTCCTCGGGACCAACCTAGCCAGTTCAGGGCATGTTGAGGTTTTTGATAGTTTTGTTTGAGGGCAAACATTTTTCTGGGAAGGGGGGTATTGTTATGAAGCGATTTTATTTTATTATTTTATTTCATATTTTATTTATCGAGTAGTTAGGTACTATCGTTATTTATTGTTAGTCTATCATGTTGGCGGCACTTGTAGATTTTATTCGGCGCGAGCGTGGGCAGCCTGGGGGCGTTTCCGTTTCCTCACGCTGGTTTTGGAAGCGACATTGTGCGACTCGCTTCGAAAACAACGGTCAATTATTTCTAAGTTTTAAAATGGCATAATGGAATCCTGAGGTTGGATTGTTATCATACGGGCGTAGAATCATGTCCAAGTTATCAATTAAAAGTTTCCTAGTAAACATCCGCGCGTAAAGCGAGATTTTTAGTTTCGGAAAGAAACTCGAAACATAGTGCCGGTCGGCTTGTTTTGTGGAAGAGTCTATTCCGCATTAATCGAATGAATCGCTCTACGTAAGACGGCGACACGCCGCGAGTAATTAATCCGCAGCGAGTGATCTCCGGTCGGGATTATATTTAAAACGGGAGCCGCCGTGCTCGAACAAAGTGCCGCTAAAATGATACGAGTCTCACATATAAATCTTCCGTTATAAAACGGCTGGAAGCCTGCATGGTCTTCCCGGATGCAGATGGATACAAGGGTCCCTTTCTACTTGGCGACCGAGACAGAGGACTGTAGTGTACCTACCCCTGGCCTTACTAACTTCTATGGGTCTCGGGACCTCCTGTAATGTACCTGTGGGGTTACCCGGCACCCGTTGTAATGATCCGTAGTCGTCTACCCTTGGTTTTTCTATTCTTTCCCTTTAACACTAGCTGTCGGGATCTACTGGCTACGCTACCCTTATCTTTTGGCCTTCGATCAATATACCCTTGTATCTAGCTACACCTAACTTTTCCTTAAACCCCTGCGATTTTCTCACAGTAAATAAGATTTAAGATTTTATTGCACATTATTCCTATTCACCACGTTGTGTGATTTTTTGATTCGGTAATTACATTTGAATGTGTAAATTAATACACATACACATGTAGAGGAAATAATGTAGTGTGTGTGGTAACCTCAAATTCTTTTGGAGTAAAGTGTGAAAGAATCTCGTTTGATAAACTGACCCCGTTTTTTAGATTGTTTTATTTTTATTTTCAAACCTATACTCGTATTACCCGCCTTTTCTCAACTTGAACGGAGTGTCATTGACGCTAATCCTACAGTGAATTGTCAGCCGGTTTATAAAATTCAAAGTCGTAGTTTTCTTACCCGATTTTTTCCTGTCTATAGGTTTACATTGGGTTATTTTAACATAACCTGGAAAGAGTGAATTTTGACATGCATGCTAGGTTCCTTGCGAAGCTCTCAATGTCGTCGTACTGCACCTAAATGGTCAAGTTATTATTGTTATTAGTATACACTACATGTACTGGGGAAGGGGAAGGTGAGGAGGGGTGATAGGAGGATCTGGGGAATGTTGTTTCCTGAATAAGTCGGCTCCTCCTCTAACCAAATAGATACTGGTGACCAACATTCCAGACAAAGACTCAATCATTACGTTTGCTAGGATGGTCCTTAAGTCCTGATTTTGTTCTCTTGCATGAACTTCATTGCTACGAAAGGGTCCCTTCACGCCAGATGAAAGAGCGCAGAGTCCTCATGTTACTTCCAGTATTATTCCGACTTCCTTTCCTCCAGATTTGATTTTAACTCGACTGATTCTAGAAGGGGTATGTCCATTTCTTCCCTTATCATGACTCTACTCGCGTTGAGTGCGTACGGAGCCGTTTGAGATGATCCTTTCGTCTCCTTCGTAGGATAATCATTGGCTTGCGTTCCTCGCCTCTGAGAGCTGACATAACTTCTACCTCGTAAAAACTATGTTTGCTTTCAGGTCGACATCGATGACAAATACGCAAATGGTCGATTGTTTGAATGCCGCGCCAGCGTGTCAAGTCAATACAAACTACACCTTCCTCCTCACGTGCAATTCGTATCTTTGACACCGTCGAAGGAATCAAAATCACTCCTCAAAAAAACAGTTGTGGGCTGTTTAATTCAGAAAATGTTTACGTACCTCACCGAGGAAGTGTAATTTCGCAGGGCAAATATGGATTGGTGGACTGTCTGATCTTGTTGTTTGCAGTGGTTTTTTATTGAAGGTACTGACCCCTCGTGTAAGGAATTAGGTAAGGTTACCCATCTGTTCAGAAAGGTATGAAATGGGAAAAAGGGTTGAATTGCGTAATCTGAAGGTTGAAGACTATCTGTCTTATGATTGTGGGTCCAATGGAATCCTTTAAAATTGAAATTTAAATCTCTATAATATTAATAGCGCAATCGATTGAGGGTAAGTATATGTCTGTTGGAATCATAATACTAAACCGAAGTTGAATATGCTGGTTCGTTAACCTCTGGCGGAATGTGATACCCGAGAAATGTTTATATAAGGCCCATTTAATTGTTTGTTTATAAAACACTTGGTTTGGCCTACTGCCCTAGATCGGAGGATTCTGATTTCAAGGTGAGGTACCTCTAATATATTCATGTTGGATCTCGATAGTGATAATATCAATAATAAGATGATTTACAGAGCGCCGTTTTAGGGAAACTCGTATATATTTGCATTGTATTTATTGAGGTGAAGGTCACAGGTGACGAAATGACGTTAGTGCTAGGTATATTTGAGATGACCTAGTTCTGGCTGTTAAGTACCGTTGATAGGTAAAATCTATGGTTAGGTATTTCAAAATGACCTACTTCCTGT
Source organism: Limnephilus auricula (assembly GCA_951813805.1). NCBI lineage: Eukaryota > Metazoa > Arthropoda > Insecta > Trichoptera > Limnephilidae > Limnephilus > Limnephilus auricula. Next base: position 16,989,890 of record OX638404.1, read on the forward strand.
ATAGGTACTTGGATGGATAACCTATATTCTCAGTTAGGCATTTTCGTTTTATTGGAAGGTGAAGGTCACAGGTGACGAAATGACGTTAGTGCTAGGTATATTTGAGATGACCTAGTTCTGGCTGTTAAATACCGTTGATAGGTAAATTCTATGGTTAGGTATTTCAAAATGACCTACTTCCTGTATAGGTACTTGGTGGATGACCTATATTCTCAGTTAGGTATTTTTGTTGACCCAATTTCTAGTTAGGTACTTTGTGATGCGGCTGAACATACATCACGCTAACCTGTGGAAAAACGATCTATAAAATGTTACATTTTGTTAGTGTCAATCATGCTATTTCGCAAAAAAATCGTAGACACGTACAACTGCTGCAAAGCTCTCCGGGGTCTGGAAAATGTTTAATATTGAGCACTTACCGAGATCTCTCCAAATTACCAATTTTCCACTGGGAATACAACAGCTTGGCAATATTTCACTGTGTTTATCTTACCTTAAAATTACAAAATTTGTGAATTTAATTTCTCAATATTTCTCCCTGATCTAAGAAAATATAACTATTTCTAAGTGACTACCTCCTTTGATTACATTGTACTTAATGTTCAAATTCTAAAGTTTTCTAAATTGTGCAATATCCCTTTCCGTACTTTTTATGACATTATTTAAAGTTATCTAACGTGAAGGATTTATTTAAATTTTCGAACAAAAAAATGGAGTCCGTTTTCCTCTCAAGTCCGTTGTAGTATATTTATTTAAATTTATTTAATTCGTGAACTTAATCCTCCTTCCTTTATTTTTATATCAATAATAATGCACGATGTTTACTATTGATTTATTTTAATTATTTGGGATTTTTCTCTTTTCAATCACATTTAAATAATAACCGCGAATAATTTTTAATTTTCACATAAATTTATCAAATTAGATAATTATTATTTTCCCGAACGCCTTCCTATTTCACAATAATAACCGAACTCTGTCTATCAATACTTTGATTATTATTTTATTTAAACTTTAAAATAAACTTTTTCTACACTTAGATGTACGCACTTTAATTTAAACACTCGGATTTATTTTAAACTTTATTTTTAGGCACTGTTTAATATTTATAAAACTAATCACTTTTGTTATTTAATTTTTAATTTTTATATATTTTATAAACTTCACTGAAGTGTTGATCATTTTGGGGCACGATAATCTTTTTGTTTACACTCACAACACCCTTTTTATTTTTATTTATCACCATTTTTATAACTAAATTAATAAGGTAATTATTTCCACTAAAACTTTTCCGTTTAAATGCAAGTCACTTTAATTGTTAGCACTAATAATTATTATTTAATTCAACTCTTTTACTTTCACTTGATAAGAATAAAACCAAATTCTAAAGGAAACTCTAAGTGTTGAAAATTATTTTGAACGAATTTATAACAACACTCTTCAATTATGTAACTGGACTTAGAACTTTTGATCTGTAAATTTCACTTTGAAAGTTAGCCGTACGTATGTCGCGTTATTGTAGATAATCCTTCCGTTGTCGAATCAACTGTCATTCTGAGCTCGTCATCAGCATTTATACCTCCCTCAATTCCAGAACATCTTAACTCCACTTGTCCTGGCATAAAATAATGATTCCTATCAACTCGTAATTTTTTGAAATGGACACATTATTATCGACTGTCTTGACTTAAGTCATTTTGTTTCGTGAAGAAATATTTTTTAGTTGCAACCCCCCTAGCTATTTCAGTCACTCGCGGAATTCGGATCCGGACTGGTAAATATAATCAACTATTCGCCCAACCTTTCTGAGAATACAGATCAAGTGGATATTTTATTTATACATATAAAATTTATTTTGTAAACGAATATGTCCATGATCGCGGACACAATGCGAGCCTGTCACTGGGTGCAAATACGCTATTTTCCCGTTGATTGAGTACATCTCTCTTCACTTTCAAATTTTTTGATCCAAATTTTAACTGAAATACCTTCAAACTCTTTCAACTTTATAATCGATCATTTAGTTGCACATTTTTCCTTCGTTTTTCGCTGAATTTTACAGCAAAAATGGCTTTCGCCATGCCCATCTATGTATGTATTAAATTTCTTTCTGAAACCGGTAGAATACCTATATTCGTCATTATGTGCATTCTATTCACCCTCGAATCGTGCTAATTTCGATGTGATTTAATTTTTTGGCACCATTTTCTGATTTTAAAAAGGGTTTCCGTTCTATAAAACATTTTTCCCTCTTTCCAAAGTGATTTGCCATGTATTCAAACGCTTTCCAATAATTTAAGGGGAACTTAATTTTGTCAAAGCATTTTTTCTTCCATTTTCTTGCACCTTCACTACAAACGTATCACCAATTCGACCCCGTTTAAATGTCATCTTTAATTGTTTTATTCAAAGTACGTAAGTATTTTGTTTCACTCACCCTGGGAAAAGCATTAATATCCATTAAATATCTATGTTTATCATTCGATTTGTTTATATCCCAGGACTCCGCTATCTCTGTTTACGTTACGTATTATTTTAATGTGTTTCCTCTGTTTAGATTATCTCATAAGACCAATGTATTTTTTTACGACCTCTAAAGCTATAAAAGGGTCCTTAATTGCTAGAAATCATGTTCAAATTTTGATGTGTTTATGTTTTGAATTCGTCGGCGGCCGATAACCTTTTATATCCGAGTTTCTCCCTTGTTAAATCACATGTCTATACTCTGGTTTTTCCTTTAAATTTCATGGTTCCGTACGTCCAACCATTTCCTTCTATTTTCCAACAAAATTGGCTGTCGGTTTTCAATAATATTATAACCCTCGCATTAAGATTAAAGCTGTTTTCAGTGTTTTAAGCTATCCGCCATCTGTCGATAAAGTACGAATTTTCCTTGATTTTCTTTTCGATTTGCCGTTCCTCTCGACTCACTATACCATATCAACTCTCATAATTGTATATTTCCCGTTTTCTGATTTATACAAATCTTAGTTCGGAATTCTCGTTCTGTCTCGCCTTTTACGTCAATTTTCACCAATGTTCGTAAGTTTTTTAACACCTCAATCATTGTGTGTAACTTTTCCTTTATCGTACTGACGCATTTTATACATCTGATTTTCATAATCATTTTACGTGAACTTTTTTTGTCATCTCGGAGGCAGTTTCTTCCCGTACTTCAATGGTTAATTATCCCTCTACTGCACTCGTATTGTAAACATTTGCTAGGGTCATCGTTCCGAATGCACTGATCGTGTGACTTTGTTTATTTCTCCGGGCATGAACCCTTATTCGATTTTAATAAATCTCAAGGTTGGATCCATTAGTTTCTTGAATTATGTCTCAAGTCCAAAGTTCAAAGTGGTCTTTCATATATTGTCACGCCTCCTGTTTCTTGATTGGATAAAACTTTTCTGTGAGACTCCACCCTTAAAGTTTTAAATATCACGTTTTTATTTATCGACATCTTTCGATGGAAGGAGAAATCACCATAATCTTGTTGTTTTACAGATCTCTCTAATAGTTTGTTGATTTATCGCAGGTGTCGCTATAGTGTCCGATTTGAACTTCGTTTGGGTGGGAAAAAAAAATTGTATGAGCTTTTCCGATGAAGAAAATCCTCCTTTTTTTTTTCTCTTTCGAAAGTAATGTTGAAGTCGTCACAGGACGTATCTTCTGGATGCCACGGATGTCGAGGCGATGATGTCACCGCGTGGAGGCGAGATGGGCCTCTCCTCTCTTCACCAGCAGTTCTTCCGCCGTGCTCATTTTATAGTTAAATTAGCATAGGGTAAATAGTACTATGGTCCCGGGGGTGAGTCCTTACCGTTATAATCATTATTATGTTTTTTAACAGCACAATACAGTGTCTATATTATTTACCTACCTTGGTTTTATTTGTAGAGAAACCTAATAACCTTTACAGGGATGGCATAGCAATGTATGACCCATGCTCTGATGATGGAGTACTTGTGTTCTCCGCAGATTGACATACTCTGACTTTGGTCAGGGTTTGGCGTCCAAGACTTCCCAATACGGAAGTCAAAGTTAATTTGCGAGCCACAGTGCCTGACATTGGCACACACCATCAAATAACAACCTATTCAACAAGTCTCATTTACATTTATCCCATAACAAGCTTTCAAACAAAACGTAGTTTTGGATTTGGGGCCAAAATACCAAACCAAACTGAAAAATTATGTTTGTAATAAAAAATTATGACAAATATCTATCTATATAATTTTTATTTTTTTATTTATTTATATTATATTATTATTTAAATATATATTTTTTTTTTTTACGCACCAGATTTTCAGGTCCGGGTTTAGTTTTTCCCATAGGAAAAATTAAACCCTTTCATACACTTTTCCATATAAATGATCGTCTAGTAAATTCACGTTATGCAAGTGTATTATATAAGTATAATTAATACAAAACAATACAAGGACAACATGTTAATCTACCAAACTATTAAATGGGAATATAATTCACCGACTCCAGATATTTTCATATCAGAGGCTTCGGCTCGGTGGAATTCCTAATTTGACCGATAAATCCTACTGATCCCTCAATATAAATATTTAAAAAATCTTTCGTAATCCTACATGTATTTAAAATGACTGATTTTTGCATTTTTATATACAAATTCTTTGACAAATCTAATACGCCTAAATTCTTAATGAGATAGCTAGTAATGCCATTAGCCGAAATAACAAAAGGTTATATTAGATATGAAATTAAACAATTTTTTTTTTTACTTTGTTCCAAATAATACATACAATACATTTTCAGGTTACAAATAACCCAACAACATTTGAAAATCTCTTACTACCACCACACTAAGCGGAAGATGTTGCTTGTGTTGTGATGGAGGACTTAGCCAGCCGAGGAATCGAATACGGAGCGCCTGGGTGAGACCCAAACGCGATGCCCACTTAACCACATCAGACCAATTCTTAGTAAAGTATTAGATATGAAATTAAACAATTTTTTTCACTTTGTTCCACTTGTTTATTTACACCAGGACCGGTTTCGTCCTACTACGGACATTTTCAGACTGGTAGTTGAAATTCTTATGCTACGGAATTTATACAAACTTAGGCAGGGGCGCACAACATTGTCTCTATATGATGAATGTTTCTATTTTGTTAATTTAAGGTATTATCAGTTATTTTGTTAAGTTAAGATACATATAGATAATTATAAAGTTTATTATTAAAATTATGAATGATGATACATAGTAAAAGGTTATTTTTAATTGACATGAATCTATATGAATTTATATAATTGAAAAGGTCTGTGATCACTGATATTTTATTTTGGTAATGTTGGGATATTCCCTCCTTGTTGCTTAGGGCTTAATTAACAAATATTGATAGCCCTATGGTAATTATTGTTATTAGGGTTTTACATATATTTGGGTTTATACATTTTTAATTACATACTTAAATTACACCACTGCTCTCTGAAGTAAAATTATTCTAAGTGAATTATAATGGATATATTAATGGTGATTGAGCATTATGTTCCAACTGTTTATTCATGACATATTTAAGATCAATTTTCTTTGTTAGGCGATTAATTTCTAGTGACTCTAATCTATCTAATTTTGCTCCTTTGTTACAAACATGAAGGATTTTGACATCTCTATCTTTATCAAAAGTATGTCGGTTTTCTAATAAATGCATGGCAGTTCGCGCAGTTCACCTGGTAGACTCCAGAGTTTTCCAGATTATCTCTTTTATCTTTATTATTTATGAATATTTTACCCAAAGAATTTACGTTATAAAAAGTTGTCTTACATTTTTTGTCATTGTCTATTAATTTTGCAATTTTATTTGAAATTTTGCCAAGGTACGGTATTTTAGTCCATTGTTTTGTTTCGATCTCCTCGTCTGGCGTAAGGCCATATGTAACTGAAGCTAAAGTGAGTTTTTTATTCTTCTTATTTATTAAAGTATCAATTATTCTGCTATCGTAACCATTATTTTTTGCAATTGTTTTGATAATATTTAATTCATTGTTGTAATTTATATCGTTTAGTGGTACATGTAGTAGTCTATGGATTAGAGAATGGAATACCGACAATTTGTGTGAGATGTGGTGTCTTGAGGAGCTGTGAATGATATTATCGCTATATGTCGGTTTCCTGTATATTGAAAATTCTAATTTGTTATTAGAGATTTTAATTCCTATATCTAAAAAGTTGATTTTATCTCCCCCTGTCTCCATCGTGAATTGAATTGACTTATTGATTTGATTTATTTCTTTGAGGAAGATATCTAGTTGCCTCTGCGTACCGGTCCATACGATTAAAATGTCATCCACGTATCTCCGATAGAAAATAACATTTTTAAAGGATTTTAACTTTTCAATGGTCTCTTCTAAGTGGTCCATCATGAACTCTGCTAATATTGGAGAAATAGGGCTACCCATTGCCAACCCTTTCGATTGTAAATAGAATTTATTATCAAATCTAAAAAAGTTTTGTTCTATGCATGCATTTATTACTTGATTAATTTCTCTCTTTTTTATTATATTTATATTAGATTTCTCCATGTAGTTATTGAATATTATTTTTAATTCATCTGTAGGTACGCTTGTAAATAGACTAACAACGTCAAATGACACCAGAGAGGCGTTTTTTGGTATATGTATATCCGTGATGAGATCTATTAATTGCAAAGAATTTTTTATTCCATACTTTGGTTTGAAATTTAAAGTGTTTTTAATGATTCTATTGGCGTATTTTGCTAACTTGTAGGCTGGTGCTGAGTTATATGCTACGACTGATCTCACTGGTATATCTAATTTGTGAACTTTGGGTTGTCCATACAGCCGTGGACATTGGGGGTTCATGACAGTGAGGTTGGATTTTTGGAATTTATCTTTAACAAGTGTTTGGCATGTACTAAGAATCAAATTTATTTCTGCGGTAAATTTTGGGGTGGGATCCTTTGGTGGGAAGGTTATATTTTTATAGTCTGAGAATGTCAAATGCTTTTGATTTCATTTCCTAAATCTGTATACTTTCTTATTTTTTCAGAAACAGATTTTTGAATATTACAGGAATTTGGAATAGCTACATCAATGATATAAGTTATTTTTTTAATTTTGTCATGTAAAACTATATCGGGTCTATTATGACCAATTGTCTATCTGTTAGTATTGTTTTATCATAGTATATTTTAAAGAAATTATTTTCTAAAAATGAATAACGTTCGTATTCATAATATGGTACTATATTATGACAGTCAATCAAGTTACGTTAAATTACCAAACTTTGCTGAATTATTTTTAAAACCTGATTGTGCCTAAATGTATACTCGGACGGCGCGGCGCTAATATAGAACATCCTGATATAATATGTTCTAGGGTTTCCGGAAAAGCCATACATTTTATATATAAACATTAATTTGATTTGTATCTATATTTATATTGTATATATATTTAGTTTATTTTATTCTGGTTTTCTTATAATTTAGTAACTTTACAATAAAGGAGTCGGGCATGGTTTATTGGATTACCAACACCCCAGCCATAGGTCACTCCAAGTGGTTGGCTACGTTTGGTGACTTAGCAAAGGTGCCCGGATACACGGAGAGAGTTTTGTCTAGTTATAATAATACGAAATCTATAGGTCAATTGGTTTTAACTATTATATAATTACAATGTCATCATTTGAGACTACCCACATTAAATTGTAAAATTAGAACAGAGCTCTCAGCGGTAGAACCGAAATATTATTATCATTGATATACGTGTGAAAATGAACAATGTTTTCATGAAGCTGTAACTGTGACAACCGACAACACCGCACCGTGTTCAGTTATTCACCAGCCCATTGTTCTGCGTGAAAAGAATTATTATATTTACCCTCGGCTACCTCTGCGCTCCGGGAAAATAAAGGGACAAGGGAATTTATTACGCGCAAATATAGCCTTATTTTAAGGCTTTCGCGCTACCCTTGCCCATCTATATCTATGTATCTATAGGGAAGCATTCCTACAACCCACACCAAGAGAAGTCCTAATGAATTATTATTATGGTTTCGTTTTCAATAAACGGCAAACATTTAGCTCTCTCACCGGTAAATATTTACACGTTGTTCACAAGTGTGAAATTTTATTGTAGTTTTCTTTTACTAATAAAGTAACTATTTGAAATAATAACTTAATGTTGCTAAGAAAAATTACTTATTTTACTTAAACATAATAGTTCGCACATATAGATAACAGAAAAAAGGACGATGGGCTGAATCAGGTCCATAGTTTGGTTATAAAAAAATATATATTTAAAAAACTTGCGAAAAATGTTTTAATACTATTATGTCAAAAAGTGGCAAAGTAAAAACTTTCGATTTTCGTTTTCTGAAATAGTTGTTTCTTGTTTCTCAATATTATCTTTCTGAAACAAAGTTTTTTTTTAATGTGAATATCACACAAGAGTCCCAACTGGTCCCATCTGGAGCCATTGAGACTACGGCATCTCAAATTGGGGATGGGAAGGAACTGGGTAAGAGGAAGGTGGGGAAGTACCTGACTATTCAGATCTGGTCTCCAAACACGGCTAAAGCCATTTCAAGCAAATTTTCAATTCTGAATGGTGGTCTGGCACCAGGGCGATACTGAGAGTATCTTCTACTCTCGAACGTGCCCCAAATATACCTAGAATATATATATATTTTTTTATTTTTTTATTAAATGAAACATACAACGAAGTTGCACTCCCATGAGTTATGAAAACTCATTAACTCATTTTAATTAATTAATTGTGAAATAACACAAATTAATCAAATAATTTTTTTTTTCGCACGCCGGGATTAATCCCACGACTTTCGAATTGCAAGTCAAGAGCCTTACCCCACAACCACGGAGGCCATCAAATTGTTGTAAAATGTGCTTATTAATCGTGTCTAAATTTTTTTGTACATTTACCAAAATTGAGGAGCGGCGAAACAGTAAGCGCCTCCGCCCACTGAGGCAACTGAAAACTCTCAACTGCCAACTGTCTTTGTATGACAATGTGATGGCCCGCATACTTAACAATCACACAAAACCCCGTTGTCAATGGTAAAGCAAGCGGTGACTCGCGACTGTCACTTCTGATTGCCCTGGGCGGCCGTTGCTAGTTGCCAGCTGTCAGCTGATTGTTCTTCGTATATGGTTAAACAAGCTTTTTGACCAATCAAGACAGAGAAAACAGCCGGTTTTAGTTGGTTTTCTGTTGCCTCAGTGGGCGGAGGCGCTTATAAATACTTTTTTTTTCATTGAACAGTTTCAATAAATAAACACTCTGGCTCAATATTTTATGATAAATTTTAAATGCACATTCAAGTTACTGTTCGAAATGATGAATAATAAATAAAGAATCAATTCATTTGTCAAAAGCCAGCTGGTTAGGCATTATAATATGTTTTTGTTTTGTTTGTTCGAAAAAATAATAAAAATATTTTTATGTCACATAAATGGTTGTTTGACAGTTTTTGTTGATAATAGAGACACTAATATAGTGTATTGTAGTAATGGAAATTCTCTCTTGCAAACTGTCGTCATGGAAATTATTATTATGAAAAAACTCTCTTCATTTTGCTGGATTTTGAGCACACATGCTTTTGCTGATCAATAATATTAAGAATTGGGCTGATATTCTGTACATCAATTTTGTAATAAAACGGGAGGCCTCCTACACTAGCAGAGAACGACAATCAAAGGTTAGTGTTTCTGTTTTTTCAATAGGAATTGTAGGCAGCTATCTTCTGTGACATATTATTGTTTGCGCAAATTAAATTCACAATCATATATTTTTGGGTATTACGCCCAGAGAGATCTGGGACTATTTACACGTCCCAGACTCGCATATTTTAATCCACCAGCGTTATTTAAAAATAAATAAAAAGTCTACAAAATTGAAAACGGAAATCAGTTTCCTGGTATTTGAAAATGGGAAATTAAGCTTATTTTTTTAAAAATAACTGGAGGGTTACTTATATTTATTTAAATAAGTTATTAGTGGATCTTTTGAAGTATATATTAGTTATTTCACTTTTAAATAGATGACGGTATACGGATATTTCACTTTGTAAAAAATATCATTTTTTATTACACATAAAGCAGGCATTGTATTCATTGTAGACAAGTTCATAGAGAATAACAACAAAATAACCGTTTGGGGTAGATGTGAAAACGTTCCTCAATTTCTAACTTAATATTATTAATGTGGTTACTTAGAATACGATTGCCAAAGGGAAAGTACCCCGAAAAGTTCTCAGTATTTATCTTTTAGGAAAATAAGATAATTACTACATAAATCTTCACTGAAGCGGAATTGCAATGAGTTTTTCTGGAACTCTACTGTTTATATTTTTCAGGCCGGCTAATTTCGTCGTGTTCCGTTAAAAAAAAAAAACTATTAAAAGGTTTTTGTAATTTCTTTCTATTTCACTATAAAAGTCGATTATAAAATGAATATAGATACAAGTTAAATAACATACAATAGTTGTTTTTTTATGTGAATCCCAATTACTACAACCGCCCAGAGCCAGTGAGACTATGACATCCCAAATGGTGGTCTTACACTAGGGTGATGCTGAGAGTATCTTGCACTCTGGAACCTGCCGCGAATACACATTATATTATTTAAAATTATTAAATTATGAAAACACCATTGCTTGCTCACCCCGGGATTTGAACCCGCGACCTTCATCTCGCCAGTCAAGAGCCTTACCTCTTGACCAAGGACACCGTCTGTACAATCAATATTCCGAATTAGAAAAAAAAATATTAAGGACAAATAGTTTGAAAAAATTATTTGACGTTATCATATTCTTATTGCAATGCCATTGCGTAGCAGTGTGGAGAAAATAAGCGCTATTGTGACATCAGCAGATAAAAAATTATAATTTATAAACAATATACAATTGTAATATATGCACTTTCCAACCTTTGTAACAAAATTTATCTTTCGCCCTCACAAAAATGGCACTTTCTCAACAATGTCAGAGGCAAGTTTTTCAAGCAAGGCAAATTTCACTTTTTTCGTATAAAATATTCGGGAATTTTCAGCTGAAATAAAAAAATTGCATAATGATAATAATACCAAGGAATCAAAATTTTTCAATCTTATAGCTATAAAGTCTGTACCCCTATGTATAATAAAGAATGTTTTGAAAACACAAGAAGTGCCCTGTGAGCGTGTTTCGTGATCCCAATATTTATATTTGTCCAATCGAGGCTTAAATTTCCAATTTAAAACAGTGTACGAAATTCAAAGGGGATGGAGAGATCTACGTTGTCAGTTGAGTGTAAGTGAAACAGAGCTCTGTGCTATTAGACCAAATGGAACATTTGTTTCCATTCAAAAATTATTGGTATTGAATACCAGTACCACTAGTACAATAATATACCTTTATATATTCATTAACAAGCGGGCATCTATGCGCGTGGCTGAATTTCCACAGCACGTTCGATTGAGCACGTGGGCGGTGTGCCACGCTACCACGCTGCTACGCCACCACGCCACCACCCCGCCACGCGGAGCCACTCTCCCTGGTTTGCACACAATAGACTTTAGTGGAATAGTTCTACGTGCTAGTCGGACCAAATCAACACAACACAACAACCTCACTCACCATAATAGTACAATTCTCTCGGCGGGGCTGTACCGACAAACGTTGGGGAGTGTGCTCCTGAACGGAGAAATTCTATGGGTACTTGTTGCCAAATTATTTTATATTTTTGTGGTGTTTTCATATAATATATTAACTATTGTGATGTGAGTTTTTTTTCGCATTCCGTCTAATTTCATTACTAGTTGCAATCGTTGCTTTTGTAAAAAATAAAATTTGATAAATAATAATTAATACGTTTAACCTTCTACCACAACAAACTCAAATGATAAATAAAATGATAAAATATGTAAAAGAGGTAAAATTATGGCTGAATGTTGCAGATATTGAAACGCCTTAACGCCACAACAAACTCAAATGATAAATAATTTGATAAAATATGTAAAAGAGGTAAAATTATGGCTGAATGTTGCAGATATTGAAACGCCTTCTCTATAAATTTATCTATCCTTCTGCAACTCACTTTATAAACTGTAATATAATATGTTTTCTCATTATTTTTTATATAAGTAGTTTCATATGTTTTTATTAGAATGTTCAAAATGTTAGTATGTTCAATATGTTTAGTACAATATGTCATTGTTTTCTCTTTATTTTGTATAGTAACTTAAAAAAATAAAAAATAAAACAATATGTTTTTTTTTGTATGTTCAATATATTCAGTACAATATGTTTTATAATAACTAAAAAAAATTAAAAAAACAATATGTGTTCCTTATGTTTTCTCTTCATAGTAACTAAAAAAAAAAAAAAACTTTTTCACTTATTGTACTTATGTAATACTAACTTTATTTATAGGTTTTATAAGTCCATTTTATACTTTAGGTACTTGGAAATATAGTATTTGTTTTTAAATTAATTACCCACTCAGGCAGTGCCTTATTGGGTTTTCATTTCTTGTTTATACTATTTGTTATTATTAGACATCGGCTTACATGCACTAACAAAGTGCCAAAATATTCATGCAAATATGCACTATAAAAAGGCTGAAATATGCACCAAAAACTCTGGATATGCCCAAAATATGCACATTACAAAATCATTTTTTTTAATTTTATTTTTTATATATTTTAATTAAAGACGGTACAAAAACAGCGAAATATTCTTAAAATTATGCATTTTTTTGTAACAATTTACAATTCAGTTTTTTTTTTAATTCAAAAAAATTTGAGAGCAAATTTGTGAAAACGATCTCTCTACATCAACTGACATCATTAGACAAAATTTAAAATTTGACTCCATTTCTGAAGATACTTGTTTAGCAAGGATGATGTTGATTAATGTTCTTAATGAATTAAAGATTCGGGTTTTTAGGCAAAATAGCGTTAAATTTTTAACGAATATTTTCTGATATTGAATTAGCAAGGGAGTTAGCGTGTTCGATCATTGTTTCAATAATAAATAATATCCAAAGAAAGTGAATTAGAAAATTAATATATGTTCTATATGAATTATTTGTACGCAGACTTCGGGAATTTTCGAAGGACCGGATGAAAATCTTTGGCCGGCCGTTTCCGACCCGCGAACCGTATGTTGGTGACCACTGGCATAAATTATAATCTAAAATAATACGATATGAGTTATATATAATACTGATGTATTACTTTCTTCGTTTTTAATTTGTACGTAGTTTAATCTGTATAATTCTACTTAATTATTTTATTTGCAACTCAATAGATAAAATAACATCGATTCACTATGTACAACTGTAGAACTCCAAAATAAATGTAATAATTGGAAGGCCTTTATTATTACATTTTTTTTTTTTTATACATACCTACATTAGAAATATCTACACGTAATAAATATATCTCTATTTTAAAATAAGCATATACAAATTAATATTATAATTGGACTCTAATCGGAATAAGAATTTATTTTTCATCCGGCCCCCCAGGTTTTCAAAATAATCAATCTGGCCCCTTTCTCAACAAAGTTGGTGACCGCTGCTTTATGCAATCTAGAGTTCAAAAACTGTTTCCTTTATATTATTTCTCTTTTATTGTATATTATTTAAATATGTATTTAATTACACCTCTAGACCTACTTAATGTTTTATCCATTTTTGTATTTTTTCTGTTTTCTAAACCTTTTAAACCTTTTTTGATCTGTTTGCACTAAATCATAAAAACTGTATAAATACGTAAAAGCCCATTCTGGCGTTATGATTAATAAAATAAATAAAAATCTTCAGAAACACATGGACAGATTCACTAACCTTTGAGCAGTGGCGGCTCGTGACTTTTGGTGAGCTAGAGTGCTAATATTAACAAAAATGGCATTATTGATGTCGTTGTAGCCGAAAAATATTTTTTATTTTTTTTTCGAAAATTTATTTTTTGTATGAAGATTTTCAGGAAATTTCAGTTTTGCCGTGCGCCGCACACATTTCCTGAAAATCTTCATACAAAAAATAAATTTTCGAAAAAAAAATTAAAAATATTTTTCGGCTACAACGACATCAATAATGCCATTTTTGTTAATATTAGCACTGTAGCTCACCAAAAGTCACGAGCCGCCACTGCCTTTGAGCATCAATTACGTTATTATTATTTAGGACAAACGAAACGTATTTTCAAAATCTTTCAAACCGAAAACATCAATTATTTTCTCTAAGCTCGTCTCCGAAAGTACCATACAAACTGTTACATCTGAATTGACATGTTTCTCGGCTCTTTATGTTTATGGTATTAGTTCTTAATGAACCCGTAGCAATGTAATTTACGGAATCTCTCTGACAGAAGGGAAACCTGCAACCACCCTCATGTGGTCTTCATTGCGACTGCATATAATTAGTGTTCTCCATGAGGCGGTGAGGGTACACTGACAATATAATTGAACATTACATGTATCGTTTTCTGGGTTGAATGGTGTGTAATTTGGTAGTTTTTGGAGACATTAAATAAAGTGTTATTGATAAGAAGATAACACTAAGAGCCCGTACGCACTAGCGGCTAGCCGCCTACGCAGTTAGCCGCTAGTGCGTACGAGCTCTAATAAAACTGTGATGGTCCGCACATTACACAACTTCTCAAAAACCCGTTGTCAATGGCAACTGACAACAAGCATTGACTCGAAACTCGCCATGCTAGTTGCGACGATGACAGCTGATTGCTCTTTGTCTATGGTTAAACAAGTTGAGATAATTACTGAAATCATAAAATTGAACAGCGCCGTCATAGAAGTTTGGTTAGAAACCATAGCAACCAGCCAGTTTTAGTTTTTTCAGTTATAAAGATAATAATAACACCTATTATAAAACAGTCTTATTTGTAAACTCATATTTCAAAATTTAAAATTAACAATATTATCTTCGACTAATTTTTTTCCATACTATCGACAGCTACCTTTTTCATTGGAAACAAGTGTTAAAAGAAAGTATTTGTTTCGTAGCCTAGTGTCTCGGATAAATTAATCCGATTATGGAACATCTATTGACTTTTTATAAAAGTCTAAATGAATATTCAATTTTTGTAAGAAAAACTCTCTTTTCATACCTTTTGAATGTTATTCCCATCAAAGTAACATATGACAATGGCTGAATTGAAAAAAAAATCGCACGTTCCGTTAAGACGTGAGGTTCTGGGTTCGGGTCCCAGTTGCGACCGTTATCTTTTATTATTTTTCTGTGTCTTGTTCATTGTCATATTTTAATTTAGATTATTAGTTTTATCTTCTTCTTCAATAATATATTTTATTTTTCAAAAGTTATGAAAATATAGTTTTTCTTATTAAAAAAAAGAAAAAGTTATGAGTTTTTGAGCCAAATCGCATGTTGAAATATATTTTGCGACACTCGTTCGCCAAAAATATTGATTTTACAAAAAAATTGTTAATATGTAAATTGTAGGTTTTTTTTCTAATTTATTTTGTACATACGTGTTTTTATCGTAAAATGAGTCGGAAAGGATATATTGTCAAAAAACTGCTATTAGATGCCATTTTTCCAAAATGGCGGCGCGAGCGGCAAAGAGACGAGGTCGCAAATTTGAAACTCGGAAAGAACACATCGAAATCTATAATACTAACAATTTTTTAAAACTCCCGGAAAACTTTCCAGGTAACCCCTTTTTTCGTACCAAATGACTGTTAAGTTAGTACCGAAGACGATAATTTAAACGTAAGATTATTTAAGCTTTGTATTACGACATTGTATGATTTACATACTTACCATATAGCAAAAAAATCTTAAAAAGTAACGACTTAACTTGTCTGTTTTCCGACATTCCTGCTAGTATGAGTCATTCCAGTAAAATTGCTGTTGACATTTGAGAGCTTACAGATTTGTCTTCAGAGACACAAAAACCACAGCTTAACAAAACAATGTTATTCCTGGCTTTAACTGCGGACAAACCTGAGAAAAGTTTTAGTATGTGGATCCGATGCGATGTGAAAACTTCGAGAATAGGAATTCTAAAGAACGTCGGAGGATTCTCGAGTAGTCCTAAGAGATTTCAATTATTCAGAACACAAACTCTCCTTCATATTTTCCCATGAACGTATTTTCATAGACGTTACATAAATTCCATGCCTCATGCCCTCTGGTTCGTTAAATACAACACAAGCATCCTAGCGTATTTCGTGGTAAATTGAGATCACGCAATCAAATGGCTTACACAAGCTAAAAAAACTGAATAGTTATTGGAAGAAAAAATTACCTATAAGTAGTGTAGATAGTAGCTAGTAAAAGTTCATTTAAAAATAATTAATTTGGCTATCTGGGTCATTTAAACAAATTTAACGATGGAGCACAAGATCAAATGGGTAAAAAAAAATTGTTTTATTTTGCAAAGGCAGTACCTTGTATGAAATAACAAAAAAACATTTAGATTTACTGAAAAACGAAGAAGAAGGTAAAACAACACATTAAAACCCAAATAACGCAAAATAATAATATAGTTGAAAATAATAAAAAAAAATAATAACAAAAAAAAAATATTAATAATAAAACCTGTGGAAAACCTCAAACAACATTGATAAAAGTCAAAAGATATAACATAAAATATTGTCTAAATCGCCAAAAAACACCTAATAACATCCAACTTTATAAGAAAATCACCAACGAAATTAAAAGGAATGAAAATACTATTATATTGAAAATACTCTTATTATTAGTAATAGTAGTAATTTTTAAAAGGAATTAAGAAAGTACGTTTAGTATAAATATTTCACAAATATTTTAGAATTTAAGAATAATGCATGCCCGCGTGTGTGCGAAATTGTACTACAAAAGTTGATAATAATAATAAAATTAATTTGGCTAATTTATATTGTTTTGGTGAAAAATTATCCCAAAGAGCGCTATACAAATAAACATAGATTCATAATTATAACTAGTGATTTATATCTAATACTTACAGCTAGTGACTTACGACTTACGACTAAGACATATAAGTGACTTAAAACTAGTGACTTACATGTACATTTACAATTGTGACTTAAAGTTAGAGATTTACAACTAACATAGGTACTTACATTTAAAAATACGTATTTTGGGTTTTGCCAGGTTTATCAGTGATAAAATACTAAATAACAAACAAAACTCTCTAAGACAGGTAACAAAGAAGTAAGTTATTCTTGCGAGTCGAAGCAGATCAAAGATTTTACACAGGCATATACATTCAACACATTTTATAAATATATATTACATTACATACTATTTTTTAATATTGTTAGCGCCAGAAGAAGAAGGAAGTTCTCATACTATATATTACAGTTTTAGAACATGGTTGTAAAAATTATCATTAAACATTAAGAGCGATTGAGCAGCAGCTGAGAACAAAAGTTTAAAAATGCTTGCAACTGTACAGAGCGGTTGCAATGAGAAAGATCGACTATTCCCCGTATCAAATATTTTAAATAAAAAATTTAATACCGATTTATTTCATTCAAAACTTGCTTTAATATATACCTACATTCAAGTAAGCAATAAAAATGCTCAAAACGCACGACGATAAATTATTAAATACAGTGTACTTCTTGTAAGTATTTTTTTATCATAAGTATTTATGATTTTTCAATAGTGTCTAAACAAAATAAGAGTGTAAAAAATTTTTGAAATATTTTTTTTTTTGTAAGAACTTAAATAAATAGAAAAACTGGGGTATTTTTGTCACAAAACACGTTCTCGGATTTATTTTTTAATGGTTTTAATATAACTATTATTTAAATTTTGAAAACTGTGTTCACTAGATTATGTGCAGATTTATTTTTTTGTATGATAATATGATTTGAATTTTATGTTGTTTAATAGAATCTATCGTTAGAGAATTGAACAAATCTGCCAACGACCAACGGTATAACCTTAGTATATTAAAAATAAACTTATATTAAAAAAAAACAGATAAAATAACAATCTTACAAAATCAACTTTTTTTTTTCGTAAAAAAGAGTCAATACGTCTAGAATTTGATTTAAAAAGGACTAGATTGAGTTGTTAGGTTTCAATTGAAATTGTCCATTATTGGCTGCTATTTATTATTGGAAACAAGTATTCAAAGAATGTATTTGTTACCTAGATAGTGTCTCGGATAAATATATCCGATTTTTTATTTTTATGGAACACCTATTGACTTTTTATAAAAGTCTAAATGAATATTAATTTTTTTATAAGAAAAACTCTCTTTTTAACTTTTGAAGGTTATTCCCATCGATGTAATAATATGGAAAAAAACATTAGTCGAAGATAACATTGTTAAATTTGAAATATGAACGTTGACAATTACGATAGTCTCATAATAGATCGCAGTGGCCCAATTGGTAGATGTGTATGTCCCGGTAAGACGTAAGGTTCTGGGTTTGAGTCCCAGTTGCGACCATTATCTTGTATTATTTTTCTGTGTCTTGTTCATTTTCATATTTTTAAAAATTAGATTATTATTGTTATCTTCTTCTTCAATGATATATTACATTGATGGGAATAACCTACAAAAGTTAAAAACAGAGTTTTTCTTATAAAAAAAATGAAAAAACAATTAAAATACATTGTTTAGCATTAATTATTAACCCCACTAGGTTTCGCATACATCGGGGTTAATAATTTCACAATTTAATAAAAGTGCCAACATAACAGCAATTTATGAATAACAATGATAATGAAGAAATTTGTAGAAAAAAAAAGAATTAACGACACAATAACATTTAGTTTGATCAAGAGTTTTAACAAAATGTTATTATTTATTGTGGCATTAGTTTATACTATAGATAGAAAATCAAATAATATATACCTTTATGGTTTAGAAAATATATAAATTAAAAAAATAAAATAATTAAAGCAAAAATTTATAAACGGATACATGTTGAAAGGAGGTGTTGAGTTGAATTCATTCTGAGTTATCCGGTCACCTTTTAAAGAAGTACGAAGTAAACCTTTTCGATCAGAGCATTTAGAAGAGTTTTCATTCCGTTCAAGTACCATTCCATTGAAGTATTATCATGAGTAGTTGAGGGGAATTGCAAAAAAAATATTACGTTTGTTAACATCAGCAATTATTAGAGTACTAGCTGATACCCGGCATGCGTTGAAATGCCACTCAATTTTATTTTTTATAGTGAATACCTCACCAGAGTCCCAACTGCTCCCGTCTGGAGCCAGTGAGAATATGGCATCCCCAATCGGCGTATGTTATGAGGCTGAAGGTAAGTGGGATGGGGAGGAGTTGGGAAGGAGGAAGTTGGGGACGTACCTGGCTATTCAGATCTAGTCACTAAACACGGCTAAAGCCATTTCAAGCAACGTTTCAATTCTGAATGGTGGTCTTACACCAGGGCGATACTAAGAGTATCTTCCACTCTGGAACGTGCCGCAAATACATATATATTATTTTAAATAATTAATTGTGTTATAACACAAATCAATTTAATAAAATTTATTTGTGCACGACGGGTTCGAACCCGCGGCCTTCGGAATGGGAATCTAATGCCCTACCGCTGGACTATTCCGGCCGTCATTAAATAAAGAAATTGTTTCATCCTGCGTGTCCTTTCCCATTCGTCCCCGTTTCCCTTCCGCCACCCATTCCCCCCTCTCGTCCCCTTCCCCTCAATCGTTCCCTTTTCACACTTCCCGCGTTCCCCCAGCCCTCTCCCGCTGTCACCCTTCTCACAAACCTCCTTCCTCACAAATTCCCCTTCCACCACCCTCGCCCTCCTGCGAACCACCCTCCTACAGTCCCCTCCGGCCCTCCCGGATTCCTCTCCCCGTCCCCCTTTTTTCCTGCCGCTAAACTCCATAAAATACACTCTTTTTTTAAACAACTCGCGTGTGCAAATTTTTTATTACAAATTTCATAACTCCAGAACTCACCAATATAGAAATATTGCTAAACAGAAAACTTCACAGGCATATCCACAACAACTCTCCAAATTTTTATCGCAATCGGATGAATAGTATAGGAAATATCTCTAAATATATCAAAGGCGCTAACTGTCAAACGTACCAAGTTAAAATAGTCGTTAAGTTTTCTTAAATTATCTAATTTTCTTAATTTTTAATCTTTCAGTAAGAACCTTCTACAAAGTATAAGAAAACTTTAAAAAAATATGAATGAAATAGGTAAAGTCGTTCTGAAGTTATGCCGTGACCAAGGGAAACAGGGATTCATTTTTATATATATATATAGATAAATGAACATTAAAAATTATTGCAATGTTTAAATAAGATGACGATTTGCTAGAATATATTGTTTTCGGTCACGAGTCTATCTAATAAATAGAACCAAAATTTTCCAAAACCAAACTGTTATGTGAACATATGCAGTAAAATGGTCTAAAACGTCAAATACTGATAAAAAGGACTCCTAGTACCAAAACAAATCTGCTAGTTACGTAATGAAAGTTTAAGTGTCGTCTGATTGAAAATATATTCGAGAAAATAGTTTTCGATTACAGTAAAATATTTTCAAGTTCTAAAATCAAGAATGTTCAGTGAAATAGTGTAACAGTTTAAGTATCAATTAATGACATTAAAGTAATATAAAGACGTCATGATTGCGGGAAGCAGGCATTATGGTGGTTTTATTACCCTGGACCAATAAAGCCGGGCAATATGGCTGAAGCAGGACTGGCCAAATGCTGGCCACCCTAACAAACATGACCCCTAACTGGACACCCTAAATGACCACCCTGCTGCCCGCCCCACTTACCACCCACATCTGTCACCCTAAACCATAACTGATGTCGAGATTATGGAAAAGGGAGGATGTTATGTTCGTTGGACAACTGGTATTTTTTTCCAAATTCTTTTACCTATTTAAATATTTTTGTTTCTTCCAATCGTTGGTATTTTTAAATCTGCTCTAATTGCCCGTCATATTACATAGGTCAAACTGGTAGATCATTCAAAATCCGCAAAAAATAACATTTTAGAAATTGGGCGAATGATAAAGGTGAATTGTCGAATGTAACGTCACACCGGAGGTATTTTTTACAAAAAAACATAAAATTGATTTTGAAAGATTGTTATTTTATCTGGTAAACGCACTTTTTATATTTTGAAAAACGAAGTTTATCTTACTAATATTATAAACGCGAAAGTTTGTATGGATATATGTATGTTTGTTACTCTTTAAATCAAAATTTAATGGATGGATTTTAATGAAACTTTACAATAATATAGCTCATACATCAGAATAATATATATAGGCTATAATTTATAAAGCTAGCTATTTATTCTATAATTATTGTTTAATAGAAAACGTCAAAATTTGAGAATGACATTTTGCAAAACAATGATTGTTAAATCAAAATTCTATTTTGGAAAATATTTAAATTGGTGAATTTATTTGAAGTACTCGCCTAATACTTTGGATCGAATCAAGAATTATACATATTTTAAAAAAATAGGTTAAGAATTTTGGTATAAACGTAGATGGGACCTAGGAAAAGAAAATAGATTACTCAAAGTACTAATCCTACGCAGACGAAGTTGCGTGCAGAACCTAGTTTTTAATATACTAAGGTTATACCGTTGGTTGTTGGCAAATTTATTAAATTTTCACAAACTACACAAATTTCAAATCATACAATCATATAGCAAAATAAATCAATACATAATCTAGTAAAGACACCTTTCAGAATTTTAATTTAAATTTAATTAAAGTAATTAAAAATAAATCCGAGAACGTGTTTTGTGACGAAAATACCTGTTTTTTTATTTATTTAAGGTCTTGCAAACTAAAATATTTCAGATTATTTTACACACTTATTTTGTTCAGACATTATTGAAAAATCATGAATACTTTTGATAAAAAAATACTTACAAAAAGTATACGATATTTAATAATATATCATCATGCGTTTTGAGCATTTTTATTGCTTACTTGAATGTAGGTATATATTAAAGCAAGTTTTTAATGAAATAAATCGATATAAAATTTTTTGTTTAAAAAAATTGATACGGGGAATAATCGATCTTTCTCATCGCAATCTCCCTGTACAGTTGCAAGTATTTTGGAACTTTAATTCTCACATACTTGTAATAAAGCACATAAACTAGATAGGCTAGAATCATTAGAGGCGTTAATGTTCTCCATACTAGATAGGTTAGAATCATTAGAGATACCCCCCCTAACTAAAAAAGTAGACCCTAACTTTGTAATGAATAAGAAATAAAAATCATTAGCTAAATTTCCGCGCCTTCATCCATTTTAATTTGTGTCATATGAAGTTAAATATGTATTTTGTTTATATAAAGTCCATTATAAGATTATTCCTAATGCAATTATAAAACAGGTGCCCCTATAAAAATCAATCTATTAATCAAAAATTTCACATCATCGTAAATATAATAACGATTTTTTTTTTAAATATACATGACAACAAAAAAATTATATTGTTAATAATTTACATTACTTGTAAGGTATTGTCCACACACAATATTAAAGTAAGCTACAAACCCGTGGTAATTAAGTCTACTGGGAATAACAAATGTAAGAAAACCAATATAATTTAATAAAATTTTTGTAGACCACCCCTCCCCCATATGTTATGTATATAAACGGGTTCATGACGAGTTCATCGAAAACGAGTTCATCAAAAACGAGTTCATCGAAAACGAGTTCATCGAAAACGAGTTTATCTAACTAAAATTCAACCTAACCTAACCTTGCATAAGCTAACCAAAACTAGCCTAACCTAACCTAACCTAACTTTTTTGTGTATTTTGTAAATTTGCTTTTATAAATTTGCTTTCGATGAATTGATTTTCGATGAACTCGTCGGTTACCGTATAAACCGTATAGATTAAGAATAATTTGTACCAGTCTGAAGATGGCTTTAACAGGCTGAAACCGGTTACTTATTACATAAAAACCTTACTTATTAAATAAATTAAAGTGGAAATTAGTTTTATATATGTTTTATTATATGAATATTTTTTATATAAATAATATACAGATTACCAAGCCAATTATGCCTTCTGCTTATTTAATATAATGTTTTACGGAAATATTCCCATTGCAATGTATGTATGTACATAAGTACATTCAGCCTTACTTATAAAAAATCATTTCACAGCCGTTAAAAGGGGTTTTTGTTGCACATTGAATAAATACTGTACATTTAATTTTTCAAACTATTACTAATAAAAAAAACGAGTGTGCTTTAGACATCACGACTGAAGTAAATATTTCTTTAGCTCCATCTATATGTATGTCCATATATATAAATATGTTTATATATATATATATGGACATACATATTTTACATTCGCCTCGCCTCGGCTATGAGAGGAAAAGAGAAAGAAAATGTGCGCGCGCACTGCTCTCTCTTGCTTCTACAGTGAGCACGTTCGCCTCCTCGTAACGCATTTCAATTTCCGTTACACATTCGCCAGCTTACACCCCAAGTCAAGCGTGCGTAAAAAAGTATTGACTTCAAAAAATACATTATTTTGATGGAAACAATGAACTTCGGTAGATCTGATCACGCCCGGATGCGCAATGTTTTATTTCAAGTACTAAAATCTAAAAGGTAATTTTGTCTAGTTTCAAAACGGTATTTGTTTTTACGAAAATAAGAAATATAAAGGATATTCAAAATACCTTCGAAAAATTCCAAAATTCGCTGAGAAATTATTATTAAAACAGTGCAACAACAGACAAACTACCCTCTTTGGTTGGATAAGCAATTTATACGATATAATATAAATTTATATCTCTTCATGAAATGTTTTTTTTCCAGTTTTTAATTAGTAAGGTTTTCACATATATATGGGAGGGAAACGTGGGTGGGGGGGGGAAAGGGGAAGGTCGAAGGGGAACATGGGTGGAAAAAGGGACGCGGGAGGGGAAGGTGTCCAGAGGGGAAGGGGGCGGGAGGGGGGTTGATCATTCTGCAGAATTTGATTCTGGTTTTACATAAATGGACATATGATTGTATTTGTGACATCAAACGAAGCAATTCATGAACCCGTTTAAATTGGATGATAACTGCGTAGAAGGATTTACCGGGACTTATGAGGATCGGCTGCGCCTTTTCACACAAAATTTAATTTATGATTTGACCCCAAAAGTACACAATCAAATTGAATATTTTTTTATTATTTTAAATCAAAAGGTATCTAGTATCTCATACGTATGTGAGCTATTATATTTATTTGTGTTTAACATGGCTCCGTTGCTAACCGGGTCATTTTATATTGAAATATTTACAAAAATCAACGTGAACCTCTTTTAGGCCGCAGTCCCCCCGGCAGGTCCGGATTTTTGAAGCGATTTTGCCCCTTATGTATAAAGAAATTGTATGAAGAACAAGGTCAGAATCGCTTAGGCCATTCTCGTTCTTGACATTACAAATTACTGGATAGCATTTAGCCACTCCGAATAATTCATATTAATTGTTAATGACAGGCCGGACACCAAAGATGGCGGACAAAATGGCTGCCGCTTGATACTATGAGTCTATATTTATTCATTGTTTTTTATATAAATCTATTGTGGAAAGCATGGATTTGAGTGATTTTAAGGAAGTTCGTTTAAAAGGAAGGTATGTAGAAAATGTTTAAAGAATTATTCATTCGTATAATTCTTTCACGGAATTTCAGATTTCGTAGTACCTACGTAAGGTGCTAATATGGAGAAATTTTACAGATCCTGTTTATTTATTATGTCACTGCGCCGAGACATTACTGTTTATGGTTCATCAAACAGCCAACAGGGGTGCCGTTTGCTGTTACCGGTTACTGTTGTTGCTGTTAGACACATGGGGCTGTCTAACAAGGTTATTGTTAGGTGTAGCGCTAGAGCTGTTAGGTGTTAGTTGTAAACTGTTAGAGGTCTCACACATTGTCAGACTGATTTAGGTAATAATATCGAAGCATTGAGGTCTTACTGTTTTCCGCCCACTTATTTGTGGTGGTAATTAACAATTCAAATTTACCTTACCTTTAAATAATTTATTATATATTTTAAAAAATTATTTTGGGATTGGTGATTGGCCACCGAGATACAATGCGATCGTGTCAGTGTGTCCAAAGCATGCTTATTTTTTCTTTGTGGCTACTGAATTGTACACGGAGAAAAATTTTATTCGAAAAAACGATCATTTTAATAGTAAAAGCGGTTAAAAACGGGACTGAAGTTTTTACGAACAAATTAACAGGGTTTCAATGTTTATTGGCGGGAACATGTAAAAAATAATTTGTTGGTACACGTAATTTCGTACGTATACCAACAAATTATTCTTACATTTTCCCGCCAATAAACATTGAAACACTCTTAATTTGTTCGTAAGAACTTCAGTCCCGTTTTTAACCGTTTTTACTATTAAAATGATCTTTTTTTGAATAGGTAACATTTTTCTCCGTATATGAAGCATGTGTGAATATTGATTTTCTTTCTTGACAACCATTTCATTGGCCTGTCTCGAGATCTAGCACGGAGTAATCGATAGCTTTACAATATAGGATCGACAGGCGTATCATCCTATGATTTCATGTCGATGACCCGAGCACAGTTTCAAACTTTCATACTTTCAAACTTTTAAATTTTCATTTTGATATATTTCTGAAATTTTTTGGTATTGAATTAAAAAAATACCCCAAGATATTTATAATTGAATTGCGCCATTATTTTTTTGCAATGTAGAATTGGAAGAATTGATGTTTGTCTAAATTTAAAAAAAATAAATTATTCTGTTTTATTTTTTATCTTTGAAAATTGTTTCAAAAATATTTACATATCCTTACACATTCATATTATACGTGTGTAAGAGTAAATTGTTTAATATTATATATAACTAAATGGATCATTATGATTTGAAACAAAAATTATGATTTCATTTAAATTTTAAGCACATAGATAATTTCTGCAAAAAGATAATACGATAAAATTATTCAAGGATTCCAACTCGTTAATAAATGCTGGGTTCCAGAGTATTATTCTGAAAGATTCGCAGATAATAAGGCAGATTTGTAAGACTGGAGCGATATGGTCAGAAGGGGTTGGTCTGCCCCGTGAGGGGGGTGCGGGAGGGGGCTGCTCCCCTGGCTACATCCCACAAGTCACTTCCGCTTCCCATCATCATGATCAATGGCGCCCATAAACCTAATTTACGACCGGAAAGGAGAATCATTTGGGTTTTAACCATTATTTCTGTACGTTGTGTAAAATTTACAATATCACTGAAACTTAGTTACGTTGTCGGGTGGTGTTATTGTAGGAATATGGCGCATAGTTTCCATTCTGTATTTGTGGTCACGCCGTACGAATAATGATGACAAACAAAGTTATTATGAAGATAGGTTTAATGTGAGTTTCGACTACAGCACAGGCCTTGGCGAGCGACGGATTTTGAAGCGTCACGTGATCAAGTCAGTGACATCGAGCAACGACAGTATGCGAATGGCGGCGCTTGTTGTTGATACTTATTGTTACTGGTGATTTGTGTGTTGTTTACCGAAAGCATATTAAATATACAGATTTTTTGGACTATTTTTAACAGCAAAGTTTTCTTAGCGGCAACGCTGATTTGTAATTTGGCGGTCACGAGTCCATCCCTATACTATTGACGGTCTTGTGCATACCGTAACGAGATCGGAAAAATATAATTATCGTTCTCGGTACAAATAAAATCATTGTTAATATTTAAAATAATATCTTCAAAAATACACACTTTGCCATCACATTTAAAATGAGTTATTTACGAATTATAACAAATTGAAAATAGTGGAAAACGTAGAATCTTGAAGAGTTTTGTTTTAAAGGGTACGAAATGGTAGGTCACTCACTCTTCTAGAATCGTCTTTATACCTATCGATTTTTTTTGTTATTTTTTTTTTCCTTAAAATTCTCAAACTACCCCCTCCCCTAGGATGAACGAAAATATTCAATTGTATGGTCAAAATCGGGTGTCTGACGGAATGCTGACAGACTTTCCGTTAGGTTTTAGCGGGAACGTAAATTCCAAAATGGTAACACTGGAATAGGTATTTTATCCTATAAATGTTTAATTTCCTTCAATATTTCCAGACGACTATATTTTTATTTTATTTTTTTTATAGAGAATACCTCACAAGAGTTCCAACTGCTCGCGTCTGAAGCCAGTGAGACTATGGCATCCCCAATTGGGGTATGTTGTGAGGCTGAAGGAAAGTGGAGAATGGGAGGAGATAGGGAAGAGGAAGGTAGGAAAGTACCTGGCTATTCAGATCTAGTCACTAAACACGGCTAAAGCCATTATTGAGCAACGTTTCAATTCTGAATGGTGGTCTTACACCAGGGCGATACTGACAGTATATTCCACTCTGGAACGTGCCGCAAATATAGTATATATTATTTTTATTAATTAATTGTGAAATAATATAAATTAATCAAATAAAATTTATTTGCGCACGCCGGGTTCGAACCCGCGACCTTCCAATTGGGAGTTAAGTGTCTTACCACTCGACCACGGACGAAAAATATGGGATACTTTCGCTCACAAAATAACATACATTATTATCTCAATGTAACTTAGACTGGGATGATAGAATATTTGGGGCAAAGTAAAGGCAACCTCTGAGAGAGGCTGGGGGGTATAATAAAGCCATTGTTTATTTACTGAGGCAATCCAGGCGGCCAGCGACCAATGGCCAGCGCTCGTCCTCGCAGCCCCCAACTCACAGCCAAATCGACACTTTATTTTAACGAGTTTTCGTCTCTTTGTACGCCTCGCAACTACGAGGTACTCGTGCGTAGCGTAAGCAGCAACAGTACAGACTATAGACGCTTCAATCAAATTATTATTTTAGAAAAGCTGTATTAAACAGAGCATCGAAACAATTTCTACCGAAAAATACAATTCCTTTGAACTTTTAAGGTCTAAAAAAAATATATGTAATTTTTTAAACACTAATTAATACAAAAATTGCCGAAGTATAATGTGCCTACCTAACTACCTGTGTCAACGTAAATCGCACATGTAAATTATAATTTTTTATTTAATAAATTTTTAAATATTACAGTTTTTTGACATTTTCTTATCTACCATACTAAGCTGATGCCCGTGTTGTGGTAGTCATACATAATACATATAAGAACTAAAAATATTATTTTATAGAAACAGATAATAAAAACTATGGTAATAAATAATTAAAAATAAGAAAGAAGAAAAGAAAAAAATATATATTTAAGGATAGATAAACTAAAAAACAACTATAAAAATAATAGTGAGCTGAAAAATAAATAAACATAATATTTTCTACAATAAAATATATAAATTTGTTTTAGACCACTTTAATTTTAATTACACTCTACCGGTTTCGGAAGAACCCTTCCTTCGTCAGGAGAATATTAAAACTAACCTATGATACAAAATATTGATAGATATATACCAAACATTTAGGTGCTGGAGTGGGAGGTCAAAGGGGGAGGGGGGTAGTTGCGGGAAATCCAGCAATAACAGAGTGGTTTATTGGAAAAATATCTAGAATGGGACTAAACGATAAATTAATTTGGTTATTCAATATATTAGCGTTATTATTTAGGGATTTTTAATTTCAAGTGCTTCCAGGTTATCTAACTTTTATCTAATTTTGTATCATAGGTTAGTTTTAATATTCTCCTGACGAAGGAAGGGTCTTCCGAAACCGGTAGAGTGCAATTAAAATTAAAGTGGTCTAAAACAAATTTATATATTTTATTGTAAATTATGGCGAGCCACAAAGTTAATGCTTATTACGAACATATAATATTTTCTAGATAGAAACAAAAAAAAAATTAAACATTGATATTATAATACAAATAAAATTATATGGATGGTTTTAAACGGAGGTAAAATTATGATCGGTATTATCTACACGACTATTATGTTTATGGTCACATTTATTTTCGGTGATATGTAACAAGCTGTGACAGAATGATTTTAATAATTTTATTTTATTTTTTATATTGTATATTTTAGGAGATATATAAAATAATATCATATTATAATCAATTTTTCTTCTTTAGTTTCCTAGTTAGTATTTCTTGATTTTAAATATTTTCATAACTGGGTACTTTGATTTTACATATTTTTAAATTATGTACCTCTATTATTCTTTCATATTCTATACTTTTAAACTATTTTGTTGCGCTCTCATAAAATCGACCACCGCAACCACCGCAACCATCGCAACCACTGCAACCACCGCAACCACCGCGCATGGTGGTCGAAAAATTATCAACAAATGTAATAAACCACACGACTGAAGTAAATACTTCTTTAGTAATCTAATCTAATTTTCTTTCTGGTATCGAATAAAACCATTCTAATCATTAGTGTACAAGAATCTATATTGAAGATTTGTTTGGATTGTTACTAATCTTCGTGACAAATCAGTCGTTTCGTTCGCACACTCTAAACGAAAAATTGATTAATTTTATTATGGGAATTACGCTTACACGTGTAATTTTTTTCTTATTTAAATTAAGCCATAAACACCATCCTCCCAATTTGTACCTCGCCAAACGTATCCATCAACCGAATAATTAAGGGACTTTAAAAATGAATGTTTAAAAGCTGTTTGCATTTTATACACCTCAGCCATAGGTACATAACTAGTTGACATAGTCAATATACAGGATGTAAATAAAGCATCGTACTTGAGTTACTTTAACCAGTGATTCCTGACATTATTTGGAGTAAAAAATGTAAATGAAATTTTGGTCTCCGGTGACTTTATTGGTGAGTTTTTTTTTTTTTTTTCAAAATTTTTTTCTTCGAAATCAAAGAAAAAAAATTCTTCCACATGTTGTCACTGGTCTCTAAGCCAAGTAACCAACCAACCCCTCACCCCACCCCTGACTTCCTAATACCTACTGATTTTTTTATGTTTTTATAGAGAAAAAAAAATGTCACCGGAGACCAAAATTATATTTACATTTTTTTACTTAAAATAATGTCAGGAATCACTGGTTAAAGTAAGTCAAGTACGATGCTTATCACCCTATGGTGATGAACGTGCCAATTCAAATAACACGTTAAAATGATAAAATATTTTTTTTAATATGTTTTGTATCAAAAATAAAATAAAATATTTCAATATGAATGTGAATTTCGAATAAATACTTACAGAGATTATTTGCTAAAATGTTTTGTTGAACGCCGAACAAAACATTTGTTGGAATAAAGTTCTGCAATTCAAAGCTGTGTTATTTAAAGCACCGTTTAAAATATTATTTTGGTATTAATATTTTCAAGAGCGAAATATTTTAAATGCATGTTTAACAATTTTTTTTATAAGGCAGTTTTTTATTGCATTTTTACGTGAATAATTTTAGCTTCGTGATGGAGTACGGGTACCTACCGCCGCCGCCTTGGGAACCATTTATTGGACAACCAACACCCCTGCCGTAAGTCACCCCAAGTGGTTCGCTACGTTTGGTGACTTAGCACAAACCTCACCCCAGTTTCGTGGTTTGTCGGCGGTAGGTTTGCGTGGCAGAGCGGATCGATACAGACTGTCTCAGTGAGACCTTTGACTTCAGGAGGACTCTTTCGGAACTTCGCCTTGCACCGTAGTGGTAGGGTTGGACTAAAACATGCGTTACTCCTGGACACACTGACCCCCAGATTCCACCCCTCATAACCTTTTTCTTTCCAGAAGACCCTCCACACAGCTTCCCCAATGATGACATACACCCTGAGGGTTTTTTTCCTCAAGGCCTCCTGTGTGGAACGAATGTAAAAAAGCTGGCGCTTTTGCTTAGGGGGAGAGTGCCCGATCTAAATATGTACAATATGTACATATTTAAAATAAGTCTGTAAAGTAAAAAGTAACGACAAATGAAGAACAAGAATACAGAAACATAAATAACAGTTTATAAAAATAGTAAGTAATGGTATGTGTTTATAGATATTTGGATATCTTAAAATAAATCATAGATTAATTTTTAAATCATAGATATCTTAAAATAAATCATAGATTAACCTTTGACCGGGTTTGGCACCGAGGACTTGTCAACAAACTGCCTTCTTACGGACTTCCCGCATCCTTGTGCAGGTGGATTGCCGACTTTTTGAGGGAGAGGTCGATTCAGACGGTTGCTGACGGTTTCACCTCTTCCTCGCATTCGATAAACGCTGGCGTCCCACAGGGATCGGTTCTGTCTCCGACTTTGTTTCTGTTGCACATCAATGACCTTTTGACATGTGCACCAATTCATTGTTACGCGGATGACAGTACAGTCCATGATAGCTTTTTGTTTGACAAGCCCCCAAAGGGTGCACAAATTCCAATGGCTCGGAAGGCTTTGAAGCAAAGAATGGACGCTTACCTCGAGAGTGTTTTCTCTTGGGGTAAGAATAATCTCAATGTAATCGTAATGTATCAAAGACCCAATCATGTCTGATTACGTCTAAAAGGGATCGAAATGACTATCTAGTCTCCTTCAACGGTAGCATTCTTCCGAACAGGTCTTCCATTGATATGCTCGGTGTAACTCTAAGTGACCAGCTCAGATATGGGGGCTCCATCGAGGCCAGAGTTAAGTTAGCCTCTCAGAAACTGGGCGTACTGTACAGGGCCCGCAGATACTTTAATAGTACACAACTGCTAACCCTGTACAAATCGCAAGTGCGCCCCACGGTTGAATTTGGCAGCCACCTCTGGTCTGGGGCCCCAAAGTACCTGAAAAACACCCTCGACTCTGTGCAGAAACGGGCGGTCCGTTTGATAGATTCTCCCGTCTTAACAAACGGATTGCAATCTTTAGAGCACAGGCGTCGGGTAGGAATGCTTTCCTTGTTCTACCGGTATTTCAATGGAAGATGCTCCGAGGAACTAGCCTCATTGATCCCCTCGGCACCGGTGCATAGTCGGGAAACACGCCAAACGCTCGCCCAACATATGTACACGGTTGACATTTGTCACATGAGAACGGGACGCTTTTACGACTCGTTCTTGTGTTCAACAGCTCGGCTGTGGAACGATTTGCCGGCCTCTGTGTTTCCTCCTTCCTATAACATGGGTCTCTTCAAGACCCACGTTCACTCCTTCCTCTCCTCAAAAAGACCCTCCTCACAGCATCTTCAAAGATGACATAGGCCCTGAGGGAAATTATTTTCCTCAGGGCCTCCTGTGTGGAGTTAATGTAAAAAAAAAAAAAAAAAATTAAATCACTGATTTCGACCAGTAACTACGAGTAAATATTGTGAAACAATTTTTTCTCCCCTCCCATTGTGTGAAGAGTTCTGAAATAAAATAAAAATATACAGTAACATATCTATACTATTATTGTATACTGTTTTGAAGTTATAAACGTAAATTTGTTTTAATAGAATACACGTATTATTATATTTCTAGTTACTCTTTTGTATGGCGGGGGTCAAAGGTAAATTTTGAAATCATTTCCGAGAGATTCTGTGGAAAATTTGGCGGTCTCTGGGTATTCTGGCCCCTCCCGTGCAGTGTGAACAGAAGTTAAGTGTAGGTTAAGCGGAAGAACCTGGAACTAAGAAGGATTAAATCAAGTTTTTTACATCTTATAAATAGTATTAAAAGTGTCATTATTTTTATATTTAGATTACTGAGAAATCGACCGCCACAACACGGGCGTTTGCCTTGCATGGTGGTCGAAAAATCCTCAAATCATGTAACTAAGAATTTAATGAATAAAAAAATAAAAAAAACATGATATGTTTTTGTTTAATAACTTAAACCAAACAAATTGGGCAGAGAAGTTAGTAATGAATGGAGGCGGATACCAGGCGCACAGAAGGATAAGACATAATGATATTATTTAGTTCCAACAAACAGCGCTGGGCTGAACACTTTATCTTATTTACTCACCAGAGGGCCCCTGGGAACCTCTCTGCGAGACTGATCCCTTCTTCTCGGTATTCTTCTTCTCCTGTTCACTGGTGCGAGGCTTTGTGTTCATACTTACTCATTATGGTAAAAAGTATTTCACACAAATAGCTGTAGTGCCTTACACCCGTTTGCCGGAGACATTTAAATTTGCTTTTGAAATAATATTATATAATGAAAAATGAAAGCGCTTATAAATATATGATATACTTTAACCAGCAATTAGCTAGGTTTGATAAAATATGATTTACATAAAGAAAATATTTAAAAAGAAGGAAAATGAAACAAGAATTAGTGCAGATAGACGACTGGCGTAGTCCAGAGACAAGGCTTTGTACTTCCTTTCCGAAGGTTGCGATATTACATAATTAATTATTTAAAAATAATACACACTATATTTGCGGCACGTTCCAGAGTGGGAGATACTCTCAGTTTCGCCCTGGTGTAAGACCACCATTCAGAATTGAAACGAAATGGCCTTAGCCGTGTTTAGTGATTAGATCTGAATAGCCAGGTACACCCAAAATTTCCTCTTCTCTATCTCCTTCCCTTTCCCTTCAGCCTCACAACATACCCTAATTGGGGTTGCCACAGTCTCACTGGCTCCAGACGGGAGGAGTTGGGACTCTGCATGGAGAAAAATGTTATTCGAAAAAACGATCATTTCAATTGTAAAAACGGTTAAAAACGGGACTGAAGTTCTTACGAACAAATTAACAGGGTTTCAATGTTTATTCTTACATTTTCCCGCCAATAAACATTGAAACACTGTTAATTTGTTGGTAAGAACTACAGTCCCGTTTTTAACCGTTTTTACTATTAAAATGACCGTTTTTTCGAATTACATTTTTCTCTGTGTGGTGAAAAGTGTTCATTATAAAAATAAAAAAAAGATAGGAAAAAATATACATACCTATTACAATCATTTATCTACTCGTGTGCTCAATAGCTCTTGTTGAATGAATACGACCTCAATATCTCAAAAATATGTATTGTTATAAGTCCATCGTGCATAAACGTGTAATTTTGGAATTGTTTAATTAATTTACAAATTTGTTTCATAGACACGATTAACATTTATGGAACAAGCTCGTTTTAAAAAATAGTTGATAACTAGTATAAATGCTCCCAGAATAATGTGTTTACAGCATTCATATAAAACTATACACAAAAAACATATATATTTAATAAATTTATCTAAATAATATAAACTGAGTTTACACAATAATTACCAATAATTATTTTCAATAAAAGAACCTGCGATGAGTGACAGTGCTGCGACGTGCGTCAGGTCAATACATATTAAATACACAATACACACACTATGACAAAGATGTAAATGACAAACCTACGACAAACTTGTAAATCGTAAATTTGTAAATCGCCCAGGAATTAATATTGTTTATTGATTTCCTAGATAAATAAAACTGAAACAATATTTTGACTTCTCTACTAGATAGGGCACAATATCAACAATCTAGAGCACACGATGTGGTATTCAAAACATTCAAATAGGGGACGTTAAAAAGCACTTTCTGGTACCTAAATCAAATTATCAAAAACTGACAGGCACCTTCTAGCATTAACCTCCAGATATTATTATTTATTCCAAGGTTTATTATTATTATTATTTATTCCAAGCTACTAATTGAACTTTCTAGGTCACATCGAGCTGTTTACTATGATCGCTCTTTTCATGTAACTGGCCCACTCATTTGGAATAAACTTCCCTCCGCTCTTACTAATATCCAAAATTTATCGGAATTTAAACGGGCTTTAAAAACAAAATTATTTAAAAAAATCATATTATTCATGAATCCTCTTTTCAATATACTAATAAGCCAGGTTCTCAAGTTTCCGGTAATTGTTTGGTTTCGGTTTCCTCCCTATTGAACTTTTATGTTTAATGAGTTTTACAGTTCTTGTTTTGTCCTACACCGTTATTGTCTATTATTGTTGTCCTGTGTTATAACAACAGCACTGTTATTGTTAAATTTTGTTCTCTGGTTTTGTTTTGTTTTGTGTATATTGCGTATATTCGTCATTTATATCTTGTAATGGACTTTTATTGATAATGAATTTTATTAATATTTTGTAAATTAATTATAAATTTCTATTAATATTTTGTAAGGAGCACTATGCTTATTTATTTATTTTATTTTATTTTCGGGAAATCAACAGTTTATAATGTGGTTCATTTATACATGTATAATTTACCTAACTGAGAAACCAATTATAGACTTCCTCAGTATATACCTACGATTATTTTAAAGTTTATTTTAGTTAAGCGCACTTGAAGTGAAACCACACAAAACTGCGCTATAAAAATATTATGTTATTATTATTATTACTCTTTCAGACTTGTTAAATAAAATATATATTCTATAAAACATTTTAAGCATGATACGGTCAATTTCAGCACAATAGAAGCTTTTTTAGTGCCTCGAACCCCGTAATCATGTCCATCAGAATTGATTGGTATAGTGATAGCATTCCTGCAATGAATGCTTCGAATTGCTGTCTAGTATTTTAGAGAGCATTTCCAAGCTGACTGTAAAGTTTATTACAACAAAATAAGGTAAGAAGAACCCTTCCACTCAAAAACTTCAATAGGTTTTGAAAAATTCTTTAGTTAACCGAATCCATTTAACTTTAAAGTTGTAAGTGGAAGAAATTTTTAATTGGCATCTGAAAACTGTTTATGAAATGTAAAAGAGAAATCAGAGAGGAAAGGTGAGTTGTAGTAGATTTCTTACAAATGAGAAGCAT
The DNA here is from genome assembly GCA_951813805.1 of Limnephilus auricula. Lineage (NCBI taxonomy): Eukaryota > Metazoa > Arthropoda > Insecta > Trichoptera > Limnephilidae > Limnephilus > Limnephilus auricula. Next base: position 17,025,547 of record OX638404.1, read on the forward strand.
AACAACTTAATACAATTAATGTCTTCAAAACTTTCACATATTATTCTTGTAATAAATACAAGTTTGCAAATGTTGACAAGAAAGTTCTGTCACGTGATTTATTAAACACAAGTTATGTTGGTAGTATTATCAAGTTGGTGTGACTTGGTAATAATACCAACATAATGGTGGTAGGCACAACATTTTCTCGTATGTAAAAATTAAGATGATAGACTTCGCTTTTCAGCCTATACAAAAAGGACGCCCGGGAAAAAAAACACTTTTCTACATCGAAAATTCTAAATGAAATGAATACATTTTTTTTATTGCCTTTTAAAAGGTATGTAGGTATGTTTTTAAATTTTCGAAGTTTTTCTAATGCAAACACTGTCAAATATTATTTTAGGAAAAGTGCTGCTAACTCAATTCTCATAAAGATTTACAAAATTATAAAAACATACCAACATGATTTTTCTTTCGAGAACATATTTTTGTTTTTAAATTACAATTTCGTGAAAGATTGATTATAGAAAATTGTTTTCTCCCGAAACCCCCTTTCGAGCGATTGCTGTAGGTAAATATGAGAGTTTACGGCAGTTGTCCCATTCGCAAGTTTCGCATTCGCATGTATATTAAGTGTGTGTGAGCTTATTTTGAGAGGGACAGATTGACATACAATAAAATAACTAAACGTTCCGTGTGTGGTGCAAAGTCTAGCCTTTTAAAAACAACACTGTTCACAATGACAGCAAATGAGAAACAATTTTAGTCTGTGCACAAAACAGGAGACACATTGCATCATGCGTGACTTTTTGCATGAATTTGGAAGGCGGGTATGGGTACCGACTCCCCGGGAACCATTTATTGGATAACCAACACTTCTTTCACAGTGGCGTTTTTTATGGCAGGTGGAGGTTTTCTGGGCTACTTGCCTTTTGCATTCAAACACGTATGTATTTGTTGTATTTTAACATGTATCGGTTCCTACTTTTTTACTTTATTCAGTTGTACATAACTCCATTTGATTTGATTTACACTGAAGAAACTGGAACCAAACTAAAACTTGCCGGTTGCTATGGTTTCCAATCAAACTTCCAACTCAATTTTACGATTTCAATAATTATCTCAACTTGTTTAACCATCGGCATGACGACGAACAATCGGCTGGCTGTCATCGTAGCAACTACCATGGTGAGTTTCGAGTCACTCCTTACGTTGCCATTGACAACGGGTTTTTGAGAAGTTGTGGAGTTTGCGGACCATCACATTGACATACACAGGATAGCGAGTTTAGTTGCAAACTGTTTTTTTTCTGTTGCCTCGTCAGCGGAGGCACTTACTGCCTCCGCTGACGAGGCCTTCCTCCTTAATTCCCCAACCGACCCTCCCGCATACCCCTCCCCTCAGCCTTTTTTCCCTGCTGCCAAACTCCATAAAATACACCCATTATTCCAACAACTCACATGACTTATTTAAATTTTTCATGCAAATTTCAGAATGCCAGAGCTCACCAGTATAGATATAAAAGTATTTACGGGCATGTTTAGAACAATCCTAAAACATTTAATAGCAATCGGATGAAATTTTAACGCAATAGTACAGGAAATAATTTCATAACGCCAGAGCTCACTATCCTATAAAATCCAAGGTATGCGTACATCATATTCCAAAATTTTCATCGCAATCGGATGAACGGTATGGCCGCGCATAAGGTACGAACAAACAAACATCAATTTTTATATCATAGATATATGTAAAACACAAATACGTGTGAATAAAATTTTCTTTATTGATTTTTCATTTTCTCGAAAATTAGTATTTGGAGATGATATATTTATTATATTTAACTGGACGATCGAAATGTACCATTAAAATGAATTATGATTCAAATTATATTACTAAAACATCAAATTTTGGGAAAAACATCAAAATTTAGTTTGTCCGGGCGTCAGAAGTTCTATGGTGTCTCTGGACATAACGACATGGATTCTACTTTCTAAGATCGCCGCTAGGTCTACAAAAGCACAAATTCCGCAATCGTCCTCAAGACTCCACACACTTCATACCTACCCTACTAGCCTACTAGGATACTCGTAATTATTATTATAGTCGTTAGTTAGCGTGGCAAATGCTGCCGTAGTCAGACCGTGGAATCGTTCCCAGTTTGTAATCTGACCTCAAAGTTCAAATGTAAAGTTTTGGAAAGCTGAATCACACGGTTAAGTTTGATCAAGAACTAACCCAAATGTTTGAAAAAGGAGATTGCATTATAGTTTTGGCTCCCTTAGATGTAAATAGGCAAATATTATCTCTGGATACAGAGGTTATGGATTGAAAAGCCGGTGATAGCGAATAAAAGAAAATACTGTAAATTGACTTGCTTTATTACACTTGTGACTTGTGATCCTTTTTATTTGATATTAGTGTAGTATGTGTACTCTACTCTCAATCCCTAGGTCGCGGGTTCGAACCAGGCGTGCGCAAATTAATTTTATTTGATTAATTTGTGTTATTTGACAATTACTTTAAAAATAATATATAGTATATTTGCGGCACGTTCTAGAGTGCAAGATGCTCTAAGTATTACCCTGGTATTTTCAGAATTAAAGCGTTGCTTGGAATGGCTTTAGCCATGTTTGGTGACCAGATCTGAATAGACGGGTACTTCCCCACCTTCCCCTCCCCACTACACTGCTAAAAAAATTAGTTGGTTTTAATGTCAATTAAATGTCCTCAAATGCCAGTTTCGCCGTACATTAACTTTCATGGTATTTTCGATGACAAACCACGGAATTTGGTTAGTACAAACTGTTACCGCAAACACCTTTTTTACAAGCGTTCTTTTTCTGAGAAGGTCATTATCTACTAACTGTGTTGTAGAATAATATTTTTAAAGTATCAACATGTATCTTTTTTAAAGTATCGATATATATCACATTTAAAGTATCAATATATGTATATATTTTTTTTATATATTACTGTTGTTATAAATGAAATTTGTATTCGATATGTAAAAGCCCAATAGGGCGTCAATAAATAAATAAATAATTATTTAAACAAATATCTCCACATTATAAAAGAACAGAGAACCGAAGACATAGTGAAAATGCTTAACAGAAAACGTGTATTTCATATCTGTTTCAATTCTTGCTACGGAAGCCGGAACAAAGAGACCTCCGAAGACAGGATACAATAGTAAAGATCAGTCCTTGGGTACATGTTAGTTGTTAGTACATGTGTAGCGTAGACATTGGTGTCTGTTAGGTACATGTGTAGTTGTTGGTGTTTGGCACTTAGGCAGAAGTTGGTACCTACGTGATACATGTTAGATGTTGGTGCTAGGTGAATGGGTGTTGGTATTTGGTACCCATCTGATTATGCTGGATACAAAGTGTCGGTATCTACTCCCCTGGGAGCATGTGTCAGAGGGAGGAGACGGGATAAGGGACTGTCAGCGTTGACTGATGAAAGGTATGCCTAGAGATGGAAGCACAGAGCACCGACGTAAGTAGATCCAGACGCTACTTCTTACGCTATGTTCAATTCTAGATCGATGAAATCGGCCTCAGGAAACTTCTGGCGCACCCAAATAAGATACATTAATTTACAGTGTTTTTTCTCTCTTAGAAAACTCATCATACAAGTAATTCTTTAGTAGAATATCATACAGATTGTGTCGGGTTTATTCAATGTTTTAGAAGTGAAAAAGATAACAAGCCATTTAGGTGTATCCGGGAGGTAGAATGCATTAAGTGCCTCCGCTCATGGAGAAACTGAAAAAGAAAACAGTTTGCACCTCAATTCGCTCACCTGTGTATGTAAATATGATGGTCCGCACACTGCACAACTTTTCAAAAACCCGTTGTCAACGGGAAGGAGTCACTCGCAACATTCCGTGCTAGTTGCCGTGGCCGGCCGATGCCAGGTTACCTGGTAGCCATGGTTGCGCCAGTTTTGTTGCCAATATGGTCATATTGCCCTTCGCTCATGGAGAAACTGTAACCAAACTAAAACTGATTTTCAAATGCGGGTTGCTATGGTTGCCAATCAAATTTCTCTCACGGCGCAACTCAATTTTACGATTTTAGTAAATATCTCAGTTTGTTTAACCCATAGACGAAGAACACTTCAGCTGTCATCTCAGTCATCTGTCGCTGTCGTATTGGCTCTGGTGACAAAAAAAAACTCAAAAACTGGCTCAATCGTGGAAACCAGGCATCTGGCAACGGCCGGCCGCGGCAACTGTTGTGAGTGTTGATTGCTGAGTGCTGATTGTTAAGTGCTGATTGTGTTGCCTTTGACAACGGGTTTTTGAGAAGTTGTGTAGTGTGCAGACCATCACATTGAAGTACACAGGATAGCGAGTTGCGTTGCGAACTATTTTTTTTCCAGTTGCCCCCTGAGCCAAAGCACTTAGTTTTTCCATGAGCGAAGGGCTATAGGGAGAGTTTAGGTATTTAAATATTCGAACAATTAAACATTTTATCCCGAAAAGTTGGTTTTTCAAAAAAAAAGTGCCTATTTTACCATTCATGCGTTTACTATCACGTAGAATTATCTACCGAAGTTTGCGTTTTACTCTGCATATCTTTATATCATTTGTTTTACATACGATTGTCTTCCGGTTTTTATGAGAATATTTTTATCACTTACCTACTCGTTTAAAAAATCCGGTTGTCTGGAGGTACAGTGTCGTTGTTGGATGAGGGGTCAAATAGACAAAACCAGTGGAGTAAGAACATGACAATAGAGAAAATAATAATCGTTGTAACATAATTGCGTTCTCCCCGTAAATGGCGCAAATGGTTCGGGCGGAATCCGATGCTTTAACTCTTTAGTTAAACTGAAACGAAACGTTATGCCAGAAGCATTCGCTACTTTTCCAGCGGCTTATAACTGGTACTAGCCTGCTATTTATTTTCTATTACCAATATAATTGATATTAGCAATAGAAAATCGAAAAATAAACACATTTTATTTACGAATTGGAAAATTCAACGTAGATACTATTATTATATTTATTTATTGAGGAAAATAATTTGTTATTTAATTCAGACAATATGTCAATCTTTACAAATGTGAGATACGTTTTTAGATTTTCATGGCCAAAAGCATTTTCGTTGTTTGTGTTTGGGGTGTTATGCCGTGTTGCGCCACCTCCTTCTTTAGCCGACGTTTCGGACAGCGTTGCAGTGTCCATCATCAGGGCAGATCTGCCGTCGGCGTAAAAAAGTTGTAAAATTTTAATATTACTTCTGCTTCAAATAAAAAAAACCCAAATAAAACCTCTTTTGCATTTGGCCTGTCTAAATGAACTTTAAATAATATATATTATGTGTATTAAGGCGGCCTACATGCATGGTATCCAAAAGCTCGTAGTAAAAGCGGGAAACTGGTGAATCTACACAATATCCTGGGTGGTCGATTTTGTCATCATTTTCGATTAAATCGAGTCCTAAGTCGGAATTTTTTAGTCCAAATTTAAAAAAAACTAGCTGGTTATTATAATCAGCTTTTTGAGTCTTTTAAAATGTTAATTTTTTTTTCAGTAAATTTTTTTTTTCAAGCAAACTTTTTCTGTGATGCTACAGCGCCTACTCGCGTTGAGGTAAGAAATACATCCCAGTTTTCAAGTAGTTGAGCGGCTATGCTAGGTTTGTGTAACATGGTTTGTAATATAAATGAAATTACCCCTTTATAGCGCCTGCTCGCGTCAAGGCAAGAAAAACATCCCAGTTTTCAAGTAGTTTAGCGGCTACGCTAGGTTTATGCAACATGGTTTTGTGATACAAAAGTGAATGTATTATATTTATAAAAAATAATTACTGAGAAAAAAAACACGTCATTTTATTTCCGAAACTCCGGTAAATTAGTGTTTACCTAATACGTCCAGATTTCGTGATATCGTAAAAATCTTCTAGCCGTTCGTTATACATAAAAATGTATCTGGAATACCAACATACCAAAGTGACAGCGAATGAACAAATGGTACCAAAAATGGCCAAAATCTCACAAGACGAAAGCTAATTTTAATTTTACGTAAATGAAATATTTTATTATTTTAATGTAATTAAGGTGAATCAAAAGATTTTTTTATAAAGTGTGTATTAACCGATGCCAGCGATATCCAATAATTACTTGGTTCCCTACTATAGAGCATCGGGCCATTCCATTTTTGGTCGAACTGCAGTTAATAGTTGCTAATAAATAATGATCAAGCTTGAATGTAACTTTAGGAAAGTAGTGACGATTACAACGTATCTAAAAAGTTGGAATTTTTATATAAGAGTAATATTTTACTTATATAATATAAACTTATGTAAGAATTTTAAACAATTCTGAACATCTCCCTAGAGTACATTCAATATGTCATCTAATTCCAGAAATCGATCAACTAGTTCACCGTCATTGCCTTTGACTGACTTGTTTGATTGCCCTGAGGTCTTTAGTTCCTGCTCCAGAGATAAGATTATATTATACGAATATTAATCGCAAGTATACTCGTATACAGAAGTTGTAATATTATATGATATTCATCCCTGACGAGATAAACCGTATGATCTGTGATTTTGTTGTGTCTGTGTGTTTAAAGAAAGCTCAATTTTTTCCTTGTGGTAATAATTACAAATTTTGAAAACGTGTTTTTTCGATTTGAGCACTCATTTAAGACAACTCTATGCCAAATATGCACTACTACACCTCCTGCAACACAAACTCCATATTCCAATTCAACCAAAAACCTCAATAAAAACCAGGTCCTCAACAAATAAAACACTGAACATACCGATAACGCACACCACACATGGACAAAGACACTTTCAATATTACGCAACCAAACTTTTTAATTGTATGCCCATTACTCTGAAGCAACTAATAACGGCAAATACGTCTACAAACATTTACAAAAAACTTATCTCAGAATGGATCAAAAATCAATATTTTAACTTCATTCAAAACATAATAACTCCAAACCAAACGTAAACAAACTATAAAAAAATGTAAAATAACTAAACACATTTTTCGAGAATATACCAACTATACACACACTTAAAATATATATATGTATACATATTTTTTTATTATTTTTTGTATAAATAAAATAATCACTAATTTAAAAAATAAATAAAGAATAAACTTTCTACTACAACACATAAATACTTGTCACACTTAAACATAACCACGTAAACACCTCAGCACAGGTTCTCCTAGTGAGGTGTTCACGAAACATGCAACATTACCCAACCACAGTTTCACATTCACTAACCTACCTTACACACAACACAACAAAAAGTTCATAAATTATGTTATTAGCTATTATATATAAATATTAATAACTTTATGTGAACACTGTAATATTATATAGAAATAAAAAAAATATTTTTTTTACTTTGTTAAAAAAACTTCAACATTTTAAAAACATGAAACAGCTAATATTAACTCCCTAGCGAACGATTGCTTTTAAATTTAACCAAAAAAAAAAAATATTCAGACTCGATTTACTCTTTATTATATGATTTACACATTTTTACAAATGATGTATTTTCTTTTAGTATTTTTTAAATAACTTTATGTTTCACGTTTCACGCTTCAAGCTTTACACTTTACACCTAAACTTTACACTTAAACTTTATCCTTTACACTTAAACTTTACCCTTTACACTAAAACTTTACACTTTATATTTTACACTTTACACTTTATACATTACACTTTACACTTTACACTTTACACATTACACTTTACACTTTACACTTTAGGCTTCACACTTTATTGACGTGCTTTGGGATTTCTGGCGTACGTATGAGCATTAGCTTTATTTTAATGAAACGTCGAGCCATAAATCACCTCTTTGGGCGAGGGGAAAGGGAGGATTGTTTTTAATTGAAACGAGGATGCAGAAGTGACGTTTCCGCTGTATTTATGGCCAGGCGACATCAATCATTACGTAGGCATTTTATTTTATTTATACTCTTACATTGCCCACTCTCCGATACAACGATTTCACACTATGGAAAATCAATACATAAGTGCTGTTGACATATTTAATATCAACTTGGCGAGTTTTGTGGATCATGTAAAATATTTATTCCAAAACTATTCCTAAACAAATATTTTATTTTTGTAAACTTATCTAATCACTGCATTTTTCCCTTTTTGTTGTTTCTTGTATTTTTTTACTGTAAATCTTAATTTTTTTTTATTTATTTCTCAAGTTTCAAAATTATCTGTTATACTAAAATTGTCCTACCAATATGTAAAAGGACCTGTGGGTGTTAAATAAATAAATAAAAAATGAATAGCAAATAAAATGTTCGCTTATGAGCTGGAACATTTTAGGCATTGAAAATGTAAGTTTTTTTTTAATTATCCTAAATTTATAACTTACTCATAACACTGGAAGCGGTATTATTTAGATTACCTGCATATTCCACGTACATGGTGTTAAGGGACGAATCTGATTTACCTGTGATTCCTTTTGACCTTCGGTAATATTTGATACTTGTTTTTTCTACTAAAAACATAACAAATTCAGTATTGGGCAGTTAGGGTCGCTGTGAGGGATTGGGCTGAATCGACCGAGTGACCATGTCGTCAAAAAACGTCTCCGGAAACCAAAATATCATTTCAGTTTTTACTCAAAATAATGTCAGGAATCGTGTAATTAATGTAAACGTGTAAAAAAAATCAAACATGTCAATGAAATATAGTAAGTTAGATATCTCCCTTAACACCCTGAACATAAAAATACGTGTATAGAGATCAATCGACCTGGCTTTTTTTTAAATAAAAATCTGCAATTTAATTTTGAGACTGATGAAATTTTGCGCACTTGGAGTTCAAAACAAAAGGAATGTCGCTTGCTTACATCTGATTTCGCGGGGCCAACATTTCAATTGTACAAAACAAAATAAAAGCAAACCGAGTGAGATGAGAATTTTGCCGAGAAAAAATAAATGATTTACAGAATCCTTTGTAATTGAGCGATCATTTGAAGTTGACACAAACCGATATTTACACTACTACCAGGAACAAGTAACCAGCAACCAAGTAACCCGACACAATTGTAGTTATTAATCGCATCATATTACCAGCTGCTAGTTCTCCGGAGAATGTTACAAAGCATTGTATAACGTATAACACTTGACGTACTTCTTGAGATAATTAGAGCGGTTTATTGTGGAAACATAATTCTGATTCGTAAAACAATATACAATACCTACAACGCTGTTAAAATATAGGGTAAAAGGTGTTTAATGAAAAAGGTGTTTAGGGGAAATTTACTCTTTGCGGTTTCGTAAATAGCTTTATGTAAATAGCTTTTGGCGGTCATATTTTTTTAAATGGTGACTTTCATCTGTAGTTTTTTTGTAATACGCTTACAGGAGGTCTATCACGGATGATCGATAAAACCCTGCGTCAATACGATAATGACTAAATTCGTCATCTACCGTCAGTTGGCGAAATTTGCGAGCACGGTCAATAATTGATGAGAAGTTTTCCGACCGACATAAGATGTAAATAAACACAACTTTTTGAATAATTTCGTTCGTTATGCAAAATAACTGGCTTATTAATCAATGGAGGTGAACTAACGAAACTCTTAGAATTGAAAAAAAATCATGTAAGAGATTTATAGGCTTTCTTAATTCGTCTAAGACGCGATCATATACTTTTGTTCGTTCTAGGAGAAACAAAAGTAGTTGAAATGCGACTATATACTTCATTATCTAATCAACTCCGTTCAGTGTCAAAAAAAGTACATACGAAGAGCCACGGTATATTAAAGTTAGCATTTCAATTCGAAATTGTTGAGCTACCCGCCAGTGTTGCTTTCGTATATCGATTTCTTATTTATTCCCTAACCATTATTAGTGCGACCGTGCTCGGGAAATCGGTATAAAATTATCGGTAACTACGCCTATCGATCCGATATTGTATACTTATCGATTTCACTGAAATAATAAAAATGTCTGAAAGTGTTTCCACTGTTATAGACAGCGTAGAAAAAAAAATCTGTGGGTCAAGCTCGACGAGTATACAGAGTTTGTTTTTTAAAGTTGAAAATAAATATGACGTCTATAAATGTATTGGTACTAATTACAGGTAATTGTGTGTATATTTGGTTGTTATTTTTAAAGTTGTAGTTCTTCTGTCTTCATAATTGTCTTCATTGTGGTTCAAAATTGCGAATCAGCATACATCTCAATCTGAATATAATAAAATAGTGGTACATGTTCATAATACAAGACTTACTGCAAACGATGGACTTGTTATTCCCAGATACCTAAATAAATACGGTCAAAGAACTCTAGAATACCTCGTAACAATAATTTACAACATGTTACCCAATTCAATAAAAAGCTGTGAATTGACTTTCAAAAGGAAATGTAAGCTAAAAAATGGTTATGTGAAAGAATTTTTTTGTACTAACCTCCGTTTTTCTAAATTTAGTTTTTAATGTTTTTTCCATTACAATCTTTTTTGTTTTTCTTTCTTTCAATTTTCCTCTGCTCTTTATTTTATATGTGTAAAAATATGTGCATGTATGTATATATAATGTAATAATGTGTATATTTTATGTACCTGTTTACATTTTAAAGTAATTGTTAAAAGAACCCGTTGACAAATTGATATAAATCAATTAAATTAAAACAAATAACTTTGTTTAAACCACTAATATAATCACAATAACCTACATGTTTCAAAACCGATGGTTTCTTCGTCAGGGTAGTAATGACATTAAAAACAAAATAAACAAACAAGTATAGACTAAACATGTAGGTTATTGTGATTATATTAGTGGTTTAAACAAAGTTATTTGTTTTAATTTAATTCAAAATGACGCCACAAAGTGATTTTGCGAAGTTTGAAGAAATGATATAAATCAGTTTAACGGGACTTAATGTTGAATTATGTAAAAAAAAAAGAATGTTAAATTAAAAAAAAATTAAAAAATAGCTGTATCAATCATTGGTCGATGGTATCAATGGTTTTATTTACCTGCATAAAAGCTTATCATTAGTTTAATAGGTTTTCTACAATAATAAATTAAAAATTGACTCTGATAAAACAAACAAATGAGAAACACTATTGTTTAAGTGTTTTCTCTATAATCTTCTTTAATACAACAATAAATATAACAACAGGCTTTATTAGAAGTTCTAGAGTGAATCACAGCGACAAACCATGTTCTTTGTGTTACTGTCTTGTTGTTTCATATAATTCGCTTTATTAAAGGAAGCCATCCTGCTCCTTCCCCCTCCAACTCCTCAAGGGGGTGAAAGGCCTGGGGGGTGGAGTACAAGGGTGTACCCCAAAAGGTTTGGGGAGCAGCGGGTTGGAAGCAAAGAGGGTAGAGAGCAGCGTCGTTTTTCATATCGAACGAACCGTCTAACTATTCCGAGTAATGAGAAGTATCTCATTAAAAATATTTTTCCGCGGAGTGCAGAAAATTTAAACTTGCTCATTGTTTTTGAAGTGAGCGGTAAATTCTTGTAAGGAAATGTACCCCCCAGATGAACATAAAAAAAATAGGCGGAGACAGTGCAAATGATAGCAAGCCCAGATTTTATACAATTTTACGAGCTTATGTAATTTGTCGAGCATGGAATCAGAAAAAAGCAAGTTAAAACGATTACGCTCGCATTATGTATGGAAATTCTAGTTGAAAAATTTCAAATGGATTAGTGCTTTGAGAAGAATTGTTACGAGAATGTACAGTTTCATTCAAATTTTGTGTGCAAAGTTCTAAAAAAAATCGTTAGGCACTTTTGCGGCAATAGAATAAAGAATAACATTAGAAGTGTTAAATGAGATGCAGATCTACTATTTCCGGCGCGCGTAAGGGAGATGGAACGCTGGACTGTTGGGTTAAATGGAACATTTTTTGTTTCCATTCAAATTTTTATGGGAGGCACTACTAGTGTAATATTCTTCAAGGTAGAAACATACCGGGTCGACGTACGTACGCATCGCTAATCTAAGAAATGTGGTAAATAAAAAAGGATATGAAAAAAGTGTTATGTCATTCTCGAATTGAATACGGAATTATAGGATGGAGATCTGCTACAAACAAGGACATACACAACCTGATTACAATTCAAAAAGGAATTATAAAGACCATTCTAAAAGTACCCATTAGAACGCCTTCGATTGAAATTTTCAACAGCTTTGACGTACCAAATGTACAACGAATATGCCAAAAATATATTTTTGAACCAATTCTGATTCTTATACTAGACAGTGTATCCATCACACTAGATCATACAATAATTAAATAAAAAATATTCCAAGTTATAAAACCACATTTGGACAAAGAAACCACACGTACTTTGCAACAGAACTCCACAACATTCTTCCCCAAGACATAAAACTGACAAAAAAATTTGATGAGTACAAATCAAATATAAAAATATGGCTGAAAGAGGTCAATGAAAAAATTCTAACGAAAACACTACAAACTATATAGAAGAAAACACTACAAACTGCATAAAAGACAAATAAATTATAATTAAATAACTTTAGTCCGCCTCGGCACAGGACTCCCTAGTGAGGAGGACTAAGAAATACAATATATTATATACTTAAATTCATCTTTATATTTTGTATGTACAATTATTTTATATAGTCGTTAAATAAAAAATAAAAAAACTAAATTTGCTAAAGCAACTATTGCATGCCTAGTTACGGAATGTAAATTCGTCTAACGTGGGTAACTGTGATACATTTCAGCAGACGATTAGGTTTAATGCATATATATTATATTTTTTACTCGCAGGCCATTTTTAAAAGTGGAACCAAGCAAATCGAGTTAACAACTAGTTACTATAATGATATAAGTACATATCTACCGTAAATAATTCTGATCTGCGTTTTCATTTTGGTTGACAGATGTTGCTGCATTATACGTACACTGTTAAGTAATGTAATCCGGAGGCGACAGCGCCTTCGTGTCAACAATTTCCATTAACACTTGTGGCTTGGGAGAAACAGGAATAATTCGCTTCCTAAGTTCCCTCGGCTGCCTTCACCGATTGTAAACTTTACCCGCCGCACAATGGAAACACGTTATTTGTCACAAATTTAATATTTATATGAAAAGTTTGTCGGGTTACAGGCCTTCCGTAATGAATAATCTGATAAAGATGGGTGGATCATCGACACTGTCTGTTTGTAATGCTCTCTACATAGCTCATGTACCGCAGTGGCAATTAAATTGAGTTACTCCGTAATAAACACTTCTGGAATAGTTTGGATGAAGAGCAAATCAAATGGGATACCTACTGACGGAAGTCAAATTATTGTTTACGATATTTTTAATTAATTAATCACCTCTCTCTAAAATATTTTTGTCCATAGTTCTTTTTAGTCTATACTTGTTTGTTTTTTTTTTTTTTTTTTTTTTATTACAGAAAAACAGATTTTTTTTTCATGTTAACAATATACCTGCAAAGCTACTGCAAGTAGCTTGTCTGCAGGAAAACAGTGTGAACAAAACATTGTACAATTTAAATGTCTCAAGTATAATACAATAAGAAAAAAATTGCAATTTAATAAAATACATAATAAAAACATAAATAAGTATAAAAAATAATAGAATACTAAGTCTAAAAAATTTTTAAGTGCAAGAGGTACAGTCATTCAATACAGAAAATCTGATTCCAATAGCCATGTTTTTAACAATAGCGCAAATTTAGGTGTCGAGTAACATTTTTTCAAATCATATGGCAGCATATTAAATATAAGTGGTACAATGTATTCAAAAGTTCTCTGGCCATGTTTATTAGAAAATCTAGGTACTATCAACCCTTCATTTTGTGTAAGCCTAGTATTGTACACGTGATCCACCATTGTTTTGTATGGGCTATCTAAGATATGTTGCATACAAATTTTATGCCAAAAAAGAGCTCTAATAGGTAAAACATTTATGGATTTATACATTATTGTGATATTTTGCCGCTGGTCATACACTGCTTTGCTGACAAGTAATTTGACCATGGCGTTTTGAATTGACTGTACATGTTGGATGTTTGTCTTACATGAGTGCCCCCAAGAAGTTATACCATATCTCACATTAGATTCAGCCAGGGACAAATATGTTAATTTCATTGTTTTGATGGGCACATAATATTTAAGTTTATACAGTTTGCCTACGATCGCTCGAAGGCGCTTACATAGCTTAACAATATGTATATCCCATTTCATATTACAATCCACCGTTACCCCTAAGTAGACATACTCGTTGACAAGGTCAATACTTCCACAGGCACAGGGTTGTATACAATTATTATGTATGCAGTCAAAGTTATGCGATACTATTGAAGGTGTGATTGTATATCTGGCATGAGGCGATTTTATGTGCATTAATTTTGTTTTTTGTGCATTTATAACTAATCCATAGTCGTGAGACCATTTTTGTAATAATATGAAATCCAGCTGTAGCATATTCATAGCCGTAAGCAGATCCCTATGTGAGATGACAAGTGCCGTGTCATCCGCATATACATAATGTTTGATAAAAGAAAAGACTTTCTTCATAAGAGAGACAAATATTATATAAAGTGTTGGACCTAGGATAGAGCCCTGTGGCACCCCAGTAGACAATGTTTCCACTTTACTCAATTTTCCATTTATTTTGATATTAATGTCATTACTACCCTGTTACCCTACTATTTTGTTATTAATGTCATTACTACCCTGACGAAGAAACCATCGGTTTTGAAACATGTAGGTAATTGTGATTATATTAGTGGTTTAAACAAAGTTATTTGTTTTAATTTAATTCAAAATGACGCCACAAAGTGATTTTGCGAAGTTTGAAGAAATTATCAATTAATTTTAATTAAATTATTATTATTAATTCATTTATAATTACTATCCGTCATTAGTTTAAATGCTCCAATGCTGCGTACCAGGCACACTTCTCTTTTTCATATAGAAGCCCACAACACCAATGCAGCAAATAACTCTCCAATCACTCGCGCAATCACAACTTATACCAATTATTATAAGCAATAATTATTTGCCTGAAACACTCATCCATATTGAAAAAAACTTCCGAGAAAAGATACATGTCGCCGACGGGACTCGAACCCGCACCCCTTTGATTGCCGGTCAAGAGCTTTACCATTAAACTACGGCGGCTTATCTCATACCCGCCAAATGATTCAATATATACCTAGTGTTTCATTCAACAATTACCGCTTATTACATTTTTTCCACCTGTAAATAACCAACTTTATTTTTAAATGGGAAAGGCATGTAAGTGCTAACTCTTCCTCTAGATTGCGTCGAGACACATTATGTCTACATTTATTAGTGAAATAATTTAACTCGTTAAATCAAAGGGGTGCAGGTTCGAGTCCCACCGGCGACACGTATCTTTTCTCGGAAGGTTGTATTAAATATTAGTTTATCAATTAAAAAATAAACAACTTATACGCAATTAAATTATTACAATTAGACATTCTTTACGATTCATTGCAAACATACAAATCCAAATTATTAAATTTCTTGTCGTTTTATTGAACTTTAATCAATCAAATAATTCAAACAGTCAATTACATTTAGTGAGCACATAATTTTTGATTTTTCTCCACAGATACTCTTTCATTTTTGTTATTATTACTCAACCTATGTTTGATTCTTTTCATTAGTTTCATCATAATTAAGTTTTAAAACCCAGGCGAAATTACTTAAGAGGCTAGACATTGAACGACACGCGGAACACCCGCGTCTGTCATTCTGTCCCGCTCACAATAAGCTCACGCACACTTACAATACATGCGAATGCGAAATGTGCGAATGAGACAACGCTCAAATTTACCTACAGAAAGCGCTCGAAAAGGGGTTTATGGAGAATACGCTTTTCTACACCTAAACTTTCACGAAATTGATATTTAAAAAAATATATTATTTTTAGAAAGAAGAAGCTACGTCGGTAGCTTTTTATAATTTTATAATTCTTTATGAGAGTTGAGTTAGCAGCACTTTTTCCTTAAATAATATATTTTGATAAATCGTACATGTTTGACAGTGAATGTTTACGTTAATACGAAACGCATCGAAAATTCGAAAACATACCGACATAGTTTTCACCCTCTAAAAGGCAGTATAAAAAAATATATTCATTTTGTGCAATTTTCGATGTAGAAAAGTGTTTTTTCCCGGGCGTCCTTTTTGTATGGGCCGAAAAGCGAAGTCTATCGTCTTAATGACATTTTACCGATTGACATAACAGGTACAAAACCATGTAGTTTATTTAACGTACCTTAAAACTTATATTTAATGTACTGTATAATCTTATAAACAAATAAATATTATTTTTTATTTCATGAGCTCTAAACAGGAATCACTCGGGAAAATAATTCCTCTATGCCTATCTCATCTTTGGGGATGCTGTTCGGAAGGTGTTTTTAGGAAAGGTAGTCGAGTCTAGTCGAGTAGTCGAGGTAGTCGAGTCGAGTCTGGGAAGGAAAATGGAATGAGGGGTGGGAAGGAATCAGAGGGTCAGTGTGTCCAGTGGCGACGGACGTATGAATCGCCTTAAATATTTGATATTTTTACATGACTCAAATTGTAGAAGATGGAGGAAAAAAGAAGAAAAATAACTGTATATTTAACTCATTTTTGTCAAAATCGTCACATTGTTCACGTCAATTTTTTCAAGTAATAACAATATTCGAAAGCAAAATATCTTCTTCAAAGGCAATGATTCCGAGGCATTTTTTTTTATAAATACTTCCAGCTTAACAAATCCTACAAATATAATATCCCGTAATTTTACGCCAGTCTGCTCTACTATCATTATATGTAAGAAGAGCACTCCTGAATAGAGTTTCAAGAAAATATAAACATTTCTCTTAAGTCTTAAGATGATATACTTCGCTTTTCGGCCCATACAAAAAGGGCGCCCGGGAAAAAACACTTTTCTACATCGAAAATTGCACAAAATGAATATATTTTTTTTATACTGCCTTCTAGAGGGTGAAAACTATGTCGGTATGTTTTCGAATTTTCGATGCGTTTCGTATTAACGTTTGTTGAACTCCGTTCGTTAATAAGCCAGTAATTTGACATAACCGATATTATTAAAATAAATGCGTATATTGACAGTTAACCGGAACTTATCTGATACTATGGAGTCCGGGCTAAAATTTATCAATAGTCGGTCGGAATATTTCTTACGAATTGTTGACCGTGATCGCAAATATTGTTACCTGATATGTTGGATTTGGTCAATATCGTATTGATATAGGATTTTATCGATCGACATTTGCTAGGGTACCTTAAGACGATAGACTTCGCTTTTCGGCCCATACAAAAAAGAAGCCCGGGAAAAAACACTTTTCTACGTCGAAAATTGCACAAAACGAATATATATTTTTTTACACTGCCTTTTAGAAGGTGAAAACTATGTCGGTATGTTTTCGAATTTTCGATGCGTTTCGTATTAACGTAAAAATTCACTGTCAAACATGTACGATTTATCAAAAAATATTATTTAAGGAAAAAGTGCTGCTAACTCAACTCTCATAAAGAATTATAAAATTATAAAAAGCTACCGACGTAGCTTCTTCTTTCTAAAAAATATATATTTTTTAAAATTTCAATTTCGTGAGAGTTTTGGTGTAGAAAAGTGTATTCTCCATAAACCCCTTTTCGAGCAATTTTAGTAGGTAAATTTGAGCGTTGTCTCATTCAAATATTTCGCATTCGCATGTATTGTAAGTGTGCGTGAGCTTATTGTGAGCGGGACAGAATGACAGTCGCGGGTGTTCCGCGTGTGGTACAAAGTCTAGCCTCTTAATCTCTCACTCTTAAGCCGGCGTGGTCTAGCTAGAAGAAAGACTATGGTCGCGGGTTCGAACTCGCGAAAAAACCATCGGATTTGGAGAACCCGCAAATAAATTGTATTTGATTAATTTGTGTTGTTTCACAAATAAATTGATTAAAAATAATTTCTGTATATTTG
This sequence comes from Limnephilus auricula, assembly GCA_951813805.1. NCBI lineage: Eukaryota > Metazoa > Arthropoda > Insecta > Trichoptera > Limnephilidae > Limnephilus > Limnephilus auricula. The sequence goes on from OX638404.1 coordinate 17,043,498, forward strand.
CGGCACTTCCAGAGTGGAAGGTTCTCTCAGTATCGCCCTGGTGTAAGAACACCAATGAGAATTGGAACGGTGCTTGAAATGGCTTTAGCCGTGTGACCAGATGAAAAGCCAGGTACTTCCCCACCTTCCTCCTCCCCATCTCCTTCCCCTCCACGCTTCTTTCAGCCTCGCAATATACCTCAATTGGGGATGCCAAAGTCTCACTGGCTCCTGGCGGAAGCAGTTGGGACTCTTGTGCGGTATTCACATTTAAAAAAGTCTTAAATTATTTTTTATATTTCTATTTTAGAAGCTGATAATTCGTGGTGGAATTCCATTATAATAATATAATAAACCAAATATAAATATTGTTTCCAGTTTAATTTAAATTTATATAGAAGCGTATATAACTTTTATATTTGTTTTATTATACACGGAGAAAAATGTTATTCGAAAAAACGATTATTTTAATAGTAAAAACGGGACTAAAGTTCTTACGAACAAATTAACAGGGTTTCAATGTTTATTGGCGGGAACATATAAGAATAATTTGTTTCTATACGTAATTTCGTACGTATACCAACAAATTATTCTTACAATTTCCCGCCAATAAATATTGAAACACTGTTAATTTGTTCGTAAGAACTTTAGTCCCATTTTTACTATTAAAATAATTGTTTTTTCGAATAACATTTTTCTTCAGTCCCGTTTTTAACCGTTTTTACTATTAAAATGATCTTTTTTTTAATAACATTTTTCTCCGTGTATTATCTTAAGTCTGAAATAAAGTTGCAAAGTCTCACAGAATTTCAAATACGTTGATAGTTTTCAGGATGCTTGAAAACTTGTGGGTATAAATTCTAAAAGATGGATTTTTTTTGGTCGCTGTTTGATATAATGGGGAAATCGAAAAGCAATTAGAACTTCCATTAGCCCAAAGCGATGTGGCCACTAAGTTTGAGGGCGAAAGTAGCCATGCAATTTTCCCCGGGTCGGCGGAGCGGTGGAGAACGTCGGAGCCCCCTCGAGGGCATCCTTCAGAGAGCGATCCAAAGGACCCGAGAAAAATAAAAGGGAACAGAGAGGGACTTAATCGTTCCACGAAAATACCTCGTCCGCTTCTCTCTCAGTTACAGACGAGTCTTTGTCAGCATCGTTACCAATAATGAACCCGGTAAGTAATTTAATCCGGATTTATCGAATTTATTCTAAGTAATTTGAAAGCCTTATTTCGTAGATGATTCACGTGATCAACAAACGATGCTTCTTTGAAGTCAATTCGATGAATGAAAAAATCTTTTTCTGTCAAAGGATCATCGGTAACAATTATTGTAACTTATCAATTTGGGAGGCGGAAATGGGTGCCGCCGCCCCGGGAACCATTTATTGGATAACCAACACCTCTGCCATAGGTCACCCTAAGTGGTTCGGTACGTTTGGTGACTTACCAGGGATGCCCGGGTTCATGGGATGAGGTTTGTCTGAGTTTTGTCGGCGGATGATCTGGACACACTGAACCCCAGATTCGTACTCATCCCTCGTACCTTTTTCCTTTCCAGAACTTCCTCCCCTTAAACCTTCACACAGCATCCCCAAATACGACATAGGCCCTGCGGGGAATTATTTTCCTCAGGGCCTCCTGTGTGGAGATAATGTAATTTTTTTTAAAAGCATTTAATAACTTTTTAACCACTCAAACGCTTTTTGCCACAATATGGCACTGTATCAAAAACCACGGATAATGAACTCTAAGCTCGGTAGCTTACCATAGATCCCATAACCGCGTGACGTTTCTGCAACAGATGGAACCTTGTTATTCCAAAGGATCGAAATGTGTGTGTACATTAATATCGGTGGAAATATAAAATAATAAAAAATATTTTTGTTTAAACTAATGAGTTAAACCTTTTTTTTTGTCACCCGACTTTATGTCCGGGTTAAATTTTCCCTACATGAAAAACTAAACCCTTTCACATACTTTTCCACAAATGATCATCTTGTAAATCCATGCTATGCAAGTGTATTATATAGGTATAATTAATACAAAACAATACAAGAACAACATGTTAACCCACCAGAGTACCAAATGGGAAAATAATTCACCGACTCCAGATATTTTCATATCAGAGGGTTCGGCTCGACTCAAATCTTTGAGTAAAATAAAGGTTGTTATTTTTAAGTTCCTGTTTTTATATCCCGAATTTGCCTCCAAAGACAATTAGTTATATCGGGAATACAACCCGTAATTTCGAAATTAGAATCAAAGAACTCTTAAAATTTCCGATTTCTCTAACCATATCATTGAAAATAACAATAGTTTTAAAAACAATATGCAGGGATAAATATTCATATTAATAATAAAGGAAAACGCTTATATAACTTAGAAGTCTTACAAATAAATAATAAAAAAAATCCCTTAAAAATAATGAGTCAATTATCAACAAACAAAAAATATTAACTTATAGCCCAATATAAAATCTGTTCCCTATCGATGTCAGTTTTGTTCCCTCCCACCATGCCCCCATCCCTACCACAACACTTAGTAATAAATTTTACCCTCCCACTTCTTTCTGATTGACAAATCATATTATATTTGCCCTGAGGAAAGAACGTTTGTTCCGAAACCGGTCGGAATTAATTAATTAAATCATTGGTTTTAACAAAGTTATATTGCTTCATTTCATTATAATTAGTTGACTTTAGACTCAAATGAAATGCTTTAAACGACTTAAATGTGTGCATAAAACGTATGTTTTAATTTCTGCTACACGGATAACTTATTTTAATGTAATATCAAAAAAAAAATTATGTAAATAAAACTTTTTTTAAATTTATCTTGGGTCCTTGAACCTATCGAATCACTTAACCAAGCGTCCTGCTTTTTTATGAGAGAAGGTACTCGTGTTTATTTACGATCTGAGAAAAACCCAGCATTCCGAAAGAGTGATTGAAAACCTTCTGGAAAAATCTAGATAGTCCTTGGTGGCGCGGGCGGTCGTAAAGTTGGAATTCGGGTGCTTCTCACATTACTGAGGACAGGACCTGGAGCTCATAGCTATGGCTGCGCGTGCTAAACGTGTCACGGAATTCCGTCTACCTATTCTATTCTGGACAAGGGCAGTGACAAGCAGGCACCCTTCGAGGTCATAAACATTGTGGATTGACATGTGAAAACAAAAAAACGACAATTCAAAACATGAATAAATTTTGGAAAAAAAATATTTCTATTTTAGTTATTTATTATTTATTTGTCAACGCCCTGATGGGCTTTTACACGATATGTATATAATACAATGTCATATAATACAATGTTATATAATAGATACAGTGTTTAAATAACATAGATAAACTTATTGAAATGAACATTATAAAAATGGTAGGTTTAGAGGTGAGTGAAAATAATATATTATAAGAAAGAGAAAAATAAAAATAAATTAAACAGAAACCAATTTTAAAATTGTAGATGGCATAAAAATAATAATATATTGTAGGTTTATAAGAGAAATTTACAGGCGAATAACACATGACTAAAGTTCACAATACAGAAAAAGAAAAGAGATTAAAAAGTTTTTACATTATAGATAAATAGAAAGAATAAAAATAAATATGCAACAGCTCCTTGATTATAAAAATATGCTACATAAAAATATCATTATGAATACAGTAACAAACTGTGTAATAATTTATTTTCTTTTTGTTTTTATTTTCAGGTGTCCGAGAACCCTGTGGAAATGACGCCTGATTAGTTGTGGTCCAGCCCCCCTAGCACACCCGATCGATAAGGATTGTATCGATAACTTTCGGTAACTTCAAAGATAAACGTTCATTGAACATGAATCATTTTTAGGCGGTGCGCTCACCGGAGAAATTGAAACCAAACTAAAACTGTCTGGTTGATATGGTCAGTTGTTGAGTGGGCATCGCATTTGGGTCCCTCCCAGGCTTTCCGTGTTAGATTCCTCGACTGGCTAAGTCCTCCATCACAACACAAACAACGTCTTCCGCTTAGTGTGGTGGTAGTAGGAGATTTTCAAAATGTTGTTGGATTATTTGTAACCCGGGAATGTTTGTCTTTCTTTTTAAGATTAAAAAAAACTTCTATGACGGCTCTACTCGATTTTAAGATTTCACTTATTATCTCAGCTTGTTTAACCATAGACGATGAACAATCAGCTGTCATTGTAGCAACTAGAACGGCGAGTTTCGAGTGACAGCTGGGTTTTTTCATTTGCCTCGTGAGCATTACGAATCAGGAACATAATTTCGAATCACGCATAGACAATCGAAAACAGTAGGTTTAATAACGTGTTACTAATAACTAATTACTCTTGTTTCTCAAATCTCAACATGCATGAATCACTTTTTTTATATTATTCCATCAAACGAATTTCTAACTGTTTTTCTTTTATGTTTTCCTTCAATAACATTCCTTCCAATGATATTCAGACGGTGGCATTTCTTTGCGTTTCTTTCTTACTTTATAATACACGGAACCCAATCAAATAATAATAAATTATAACCAAACAAATAATAAATTACTAAATTTCTTTTCCTAATTTCATAAACTCAACATATTCGATAAACTCCTTTTTAGAACTTCAACTTAGTTTATCATTAGGGGGTGCAAAGGGTCCGAAATCTTGCCTACAGACTGCTGAAAATCCAAGACAAACCTTATTAAATTCTATGAATAAATAAACCAAGATGATTCGTAGTTTAGTACCTAATATGCTTTCCGGCCTTTCAACCCTCCACGAAAAATATTTTCAAGAAAAAGAAATTTTCCCCGAACTCAATTATTCCAACAGAATAATAATTATTTTTTAAAACATTTTCTGAAAGGACGTTTTTAATATTTAAATAGTTAAAATCTCCGCTGAGGGTATTTATTTTTAAATAATTCCTTTTGCTTCAAGAGCAGAGTAGCATGAGCGTCGACCAGAATGGAGAACTTCTGGATACTTCGGGACACTTTGGGACAGTTCGGAACACTTAGGTAGCGTCGGGCCTATAAACTGATTTCCGTGCCATGTATCTTTTTTAATGTGGATAAAATGTTTATTCCTACGAGCTGGAGGAAAATGATAAAGCTAATGTTTTTAACTTCATTTTGGATGTGAAAATGGATTGAAATTCGATTGCTCCACTTTTTAAATCAATAACTAAGACAACATAGTGTCAATATCCTTTGGAGAGTTTTGACCGATTCTGAGTAACATCTCCACACTTAACGACCTTCTTCTGTTTCCCTCCAATTTATTATGGAAAATGTTCACTCTTTACCGCCTAGCTACCAATTTTATACAGACAGACTTATTATAATAGTTAAAAACGATAATGAAAGTTAATATCACCTACTAGAAATATGAGCCTAGAAGCATATGTCCTTGTAATTTATTCTGAAATCGTGTAAAACCGTTAGGCGAATCTTCTTGTCCTGTATTTAGAAATCATTCCAATAATTAGGATTTCAAAGTAAACACACTTGCTAAATTAAAATGACAAGTTTAATTGTGACAATTAGAACAAAACAAAACACAAATGAAAATCAAAGGGGGTCAAATATTGTTGACAAATATTAAAGTCAATAATTGATCAAAAGAAAATTATTCAAACCGAAAACATCCGACAGTGCGTTACGTAAAGGAATGGGTAATGGTCTTAGGACGTAGTTTGAATCGGGAGGTTGTGTGATACGTTGATTCAAGACGAACTCTAAAATAAAGTTTCATTTAATAAATTTTATATATTGGAGCTCTCAGTTTGCGATAAACCGTCAAGTTTGAAGGACCTTACAAAATTGAATTTATAGACATCGTAAAGAACGTTGAAAAAAATGTAAATTCTTTGTAATGACTTGAGAATATTATTTGAAAACTATTCCATTTTTACTGGTCGTAAAAATTGTTTTATTGAAAAATGTATTTTGTCTCGATTTTATTATCCTTTTTTCGAGAATTCTTCGGCAGCTTAAGTTGGTTTGACAAAAGTGAAATCCACTTTGCGCCGAAACGAGTAAACTTTTATTTAGTTTCACCCCAGAAACAACCAGTAAACCAAACTAACAGGGTGAAGGTAATGTTGACTGTATTATGGACTTGTCTTTCTTTTGGGGAGCGGGAGGTGGGAGGGAGTCCAAAAGGGAGGATCCTTTAATTCTTTTCCAACTTTGGTCCCAATACTGTTCTGTCTGATGAACACATTCACTAAAACAAATTCAGTTTGTATTCTCACAGATTGCAATCTGTTCTCGAATCAGTTAACTGTTATTTATTTGTAAACATTTTTACTAAAATAGAAACTATCACACTATGTAATATTATAGTTTATGCTAAATAAGAGGACTAATAAAAAACTACTACGCGAAATTGAATTGTCGAAGGATATTTGATGGGTTTGAAGGAATCATTGATAAGGATTCAAAACATTCAAGTAAAAGATGTATTAGTGGTAAAACCACAATCCGTTATAGTTAATCTAATTTAAAAAAAAAAAGTTAAATTTTTATTTTTTTTTAAATTTTTTTTTTTTTACAAATACAGTTATTATACATTGTATATATATATATTTTTAATACATTTTTTAAATATCGTGATTCACCTTTTTTTTTGAGCAATGCTCGTGTAAAAAAGGTGGAGCAGCGAAAAACAATTCAACATATATTTTTAAAATGTGTAGTAAGGATAATGAAAATTATAATATTTAATTTTTTTATATATGTATATCATACATTATACGTGAAACAGAATTGAGTAAAGAAAAGATATAAAAGAAGAAGAAGAGAGAAAATAAAAAATGATTGCATTGTGACCACAACGAAGAAAAACTGTCTTTTTATCTGTCTTTTTTCTTCTTGCTTGAAGTGAGTAGGCTCCACCAGGGAATGTAGTGTAGGAGGGACGGAAATGGCAATATTAAGTAAGGAACGTATAGGAAACAATAATTCCGAAGCTGTTTAATTATTAAACAGCAGGAAAGTACCTTTAATTTTTTTATTGTAGATATAAAATCAACAAAATATCCAAATTTAAATAGAGTGAATAACTGAAAAGATTAAGCTAAACCTGGTTAACCCTGTCAGAGGATGAAGGAAGACTAAACGAAGTAGAAAATAGATATCCGAGACTTAAGGCAGCGACAGAATAGCAGCTCACAACAAAAAGATACTTATAACACAATAGTGCTCGCCATACAATCCCATACAGACCCTCCAGACGTAAAAATATCATGTGTTATAAGCGCGGTTTGAATCTTCGCTAATCGGCGTTATTTTTCGTATTCGCTACCGTCACGATATCAGAAAAGTCATGCGACCCCCCCCCCCCCCCTTCGCCGTGAACAGGAGAGGGGGTCATTTTGAATACACGGAGCATGCACGGAGCTGTCAAGTTGAATATCTCGACCCCCTCTCCTGCCGTAGGAAGAAATCTTTTATAACGTAGTGTGTCAGTAGAAAAAATACTTTATAACCCAGTATCTTATTATGTGAACTTCGAGTCCGTGTACCGTGCACCGTGTACCGTGCTTTATGATTAATAATCCATTCATTTCAACTGAGCGGTACGAAACGAATTTACTCGTACAATTAATGTATGCGTAGGTACCTCTTAAAAGGCACGCTTATAAAACGGACGCTTAGATTGTTCGACCTTAGGACCTACATTACGACTAACCCGACAACATTTTAATTCTTGTTTTTTTTTTTTTTTTTTATTAAATTTGCATATAATTACATCTAGTACAATATAAAATATGGGTAGTCCCACAAAGCTGTGATAGGTCAGCTTGTCTGTAGGTTCTACCATTTAATATTATTACATAATACAATTTATCTTGTTACAATATTTATACCTAATATAAGATTTAGGATAGATAAATGTGGTGTTCATTTATTAGCCACTTTTTTGTGAGTTTAGGGCAGGTTTTCTCATTTTTTAAAATTTTAATGTTTTTATGAAGTACCTATGTTATAAATTAAAGGTATCATATATTCGAGCGTTCTGCTACCATACTTATTTGATATTCATTGTATTTTTAAGCCTTCGGTTTCAGTAAATCTTGTTGTGTGACTATGCACCAATAACTTTTTATACGCGCTTTCTCCTGAATTGTCCATAATTATAATGTACCAGAGAAGACCTTTAATTGGAAGTAGGCCCTCAGACCCATACAGTAATTTTAAATTGTTTCTTTGTTTATAAATGCTAGGTTTGACAATTTTTTTTAATTATGGCAGTTTGTAAGTTTTGAATGTATTTGATATTAATTATGCTCGAGTGTCCCCAGGTTCGAATTCCATATCTAAGTATGGATTCGACCATAGAATGATATATAAGTTTGAGCGTGCATCGAGGCAAAACAAATTTTAATTTATAAAAATTACTCGCCAAACATCGGAGCTGGTTACAAATTTTGATCACTTCTTTATCCCATTTAAAGTTATTGTTTACGATTATGCCAAGGTAGGTATATTCATTTATAAAATCAATTTTTTCACAGTAGCAAATATTATCAATTTTTCTATGTATACATTCAAAATTATGTGCAGTTATTTTAGGTAAATTCCACATTTTCAAGCTCGGTGATCTAATATACATACATTTAGTTTTTTTGACATTAATAATAAGTCCCACATCATGAGACCATTTGAGTAGCTCGTTGAAGTCTCTTTGTAATTCTATAATAGCTGTTTCTGGGTTTTCATTTGATACAACTAGTGCAGTATCATCTGCAAAAATGAATCTACGGGCTATTTTAAAAAGTTTAGACAAGGCAATAATATATATAATGTATAATTTAGGGCCTAAAATTGACCCTTGAGGTACTCCTGATTTGATAAATCTAAAATTACTCAATTTATTTAAAATCTTTACATACATTTTTCTATTTGTTAAATAGTTTTTGAAACATGATAGGAGTTTACCATGGATTCCTATGATTTCAAGTACCTTGATTAATTGTGTATGGCTGAGTGTATCGAAAGCTTTTGAAAAATCGATAAATAATACTAGTACATGTTTCCTAGAGTTAAGCTGAGAGTTTATATAATTAGAAAATTTTTTGAGCAATTTATCACAGTTTTTATTTTTTTGGAATCCATACTGACATTTATCAATAATGCCCAATTTATTTAAATATTTATCCAAATTTATTGATATATATTTTTCTAAGATTTTTTCTAATGCAGGTAATAATGAAATAGGCCTATAATTATTTATAACTGTGTGATCTATATTTTTATAAATCAGCCTTATGATGCTGCATTTTAGTTCAGCTGGAATGATGCTTGTATCAACAATTCTGTTAATTAAATGGGTAATTATAGGACTAAATAATTTTACATGTTTTTTAGATCATACATGCGAATCAGATCCATGCCCGGTGTCTTGGAATTTTTCATTCTTCCGAGAATGCATTCAGTTTGTTAATGTGCAATGTTGGAGAACTTGACTAGTATAGGTGCGAATCCAACGATTTGTCTTGTCGTACGTCTTGCAAATGGATGGAAGTAAAAATCGCTAATAAGGAAGTAGAGTCCTTTTAAAAAAAAAATTATCAATGTTCTCAGGCAAACTTAAATACCAGTATTTTTTTTTTAAAGTTCGTTTTCATAATTAAATTAATTCTACAAGTTTGAATTTTATTAAGCCCGCGAAAACGCACGCTAAGGGTATAATACCGTGCGGGAGAGTTCGTGACGTCATCTGGTCCCTTTTTTGTGTGAAATATAAGGTAAAATATTAACAAAACCAGGTCACGCATAATACGGACGAAAAAATAAATTAAAGTTGTAGTAGTTAGATATTAACTAGTACTAATGAATTGAGTTACCAGGATTTCGAAAAAAGTGCATTTTAATGGTTATTTTTTAAATTTAAAAACACGAAATGTCATTTTTCACCGAAACTTTTCTTAACTTTTCGCAACAGTTCCTAACATAACGGTCGGTGAAAAATGACATTTCGTATTCTTAAATTTAAAAAATAACCATTAAAATGCACTTTTTTTGAAATTCCGGTAACTGAATTGATTAGTACCTACTAATTAATATCTAACTACTACAACTTTTTAAATTTATTTTTTCGTCCATATTAAGCGTGACCCGGTTTTGTAAATATTTTACCTAATATTTTATACAAACTAGGGACCATATGACGTGAGACGACGTCACACACTCCTCCGTTTCTTACCGGCCGATTTCTCGGGTTTTAATAAAATTCAAACTTGTAGAATTAATTTAATTATGAAAACTAACTTAAAAAAAAAAACTGGTATTTAAGTTTGCATGTCATCTACATGTACATATTTTTTATAAGTCAAAGTATTGTTCGCTCAACTTCCCTATTATGCAGAAAGACTATAATAAGGTTAAAAAAATGCTTCGAGCCTCAGGAGTCGGATAAAAAATTAAACTAATTGATGGAATGTATGAATGTTTTTTAAGCAAAGCCTTAGAAAAGTACGCTCGTAGGGTGCTATTGAACAAAATCGAACTTTAAATCTTTGAGTTAAAAATTTTGTCGTAAACAAATTATTTTTATTATGTAAATAATGATAATAGATCACCCGAATTTCTGATAAATAAATATTGAAAACCTGCAGCACAAGCACACACATGAAACGAGGAAAAAATCGAATGTGACTTCCCTTTACAAAAAACCTAGCCTCAAAAGTAGTTTATGGACGTAGAAATGAAGATATTTAACCAATCTGAAGATAAAACAAACAAAAATATTTTAAGATACGAAAATATGTGATATATTATTAAGAAATATTTTTCTTTACTTATTTTTCAGCTCACTATTATTTTTATATTTGTTTTTTAATATTATTTATCCTTAAACATGTTTTTTTTTCTTTTCTGCTTTCTTATTTTATATTATTTATTACCATAGTATTTATTATCCGTTTCTATAAAATATTATTTTTAAGTTCTTATATGTACCTATTATGTATGACTACCATAACTCGGGCATTAGCCTATTAAGGTAGTTAAAAAAATATCAAAAACTGTAACATTTAAAAAGTTATTAAATAAAGACAATAAAAAAAGGAAAGGTTTTAAGCATTTGTACAAAAATATTAATGTATGGATTGTATTAGGACATAAATAGGACGTATCCACTTTTTGAAACCACAAATAAATATTTAAAAAAAACGTGAAAGTAAATACCACATTCCTTGCTTAAAAAAAGTCTTTGGAGTACAATAATATTATCGTCATAAGAAAAATATGGTTCGTTTCCTTAAAATTCTTGGAATTTTTGAAAGCAGGTTATAAATTTGGAAACACGACAAGTACAACCAGTCTTTCCGCCCCCAGACTGTCATGTTTGGCGCAAATAGACTAGAGCATTTCAAAACTCGCTGGAGACTCTGAAACAATATGATATTTCAAAACTTCTGGCTTTTGACGTGGCTAATAAGTCTGTAGAATGAGGTACACCGAACTGAAGGCAGGTTGAATATTACTTCTTAAGTTAGAGTACCCAAGGATTCGTTAAAAAAACATTCACGGTAACTATCAAAGTAATATTTACAGTTTACTAACATTAAAATTCACAGTACCTACTATTCACAGTGATAGAATCGTTCACAGTAACCTTAACATTAACATCGCGGTGCCCACTATTCACAGTAATTTTACAGTATCTTTCACAGTAACTTTAACATTAACATCGCGGTAACCACTTTCCACAGAAATTTTACAGTATCGTTCACAGTAACTTTAACATTAATATCGGGGTACCCACTATTAACAGTAACTTTACAGTATCGTTCACAGTAACATTAACATTATAACGCGGTACCCACTATTCACTTTACAGTATCGTTCACAGTAACTTTAACATTAAAATCGCGGTACCCACTATTCACAGTAATTTTACAGTATCGTTCACAGTAACTTTGATTAAGATTTAACCGTTTGGGTTTTCACGACAATTTAACGTGGGTAGACATAGGAATGACGTATGCCCCGCACCTGAGTTAAAAAAAACTTTCACCGAAACTATCAAAGCAATATTATTTACAGTTACTAAACTAACATTCACAGTAACGTAAAAGACATTTTAACATTAACGTTCACTTCAAAGGATTCATAAAAAAACGCTGTATCTACCAAAATAGCATTGTGACCGGTCTTCCATCACGACACAAGCAATATTTTCTGCTTAGTCTGATGGTAGTAGGATATTTTCAAATATTGTCAGGTTTCATAGTACTTTCATACAAACGAAGTAGGTATTGAATTCGGTAAGTCTAAACTTTAACTTTAAGGCACACAGTTTACACCCGCGCAGTGTAAACGGTTTCCCTAGAGAGCATCGGAGCCGGGAATGTTAATCTTTCTTTTTAAAAAATAAGATAAGAAAATATTGTCATCATGTCCAAAAGTTTTTAATGAAGAATATAAAACTAGAGACCCAAATAAAGTTGTATGTTAATTTCTGTTATTTTGATTCACGCATCAGTAAATATTAATTTAAACGTTACATTTATTAACTACGTAAGTTCATTAATGAAGTTTGAAAATTCGTTGTATAGGCTTTCTGGGAACCAGAGCTAAGTTTGTTTTAACAATTTGAAATAGTTGTTAGACCTGTATTAATTAGGACATATTAGAAGTTTCTTGTGGTTATGTTTTAATAGACATTATAAGTATTAGGTAAACACTATTCGCTGAAACATAACATGATATATAAAATTCATAAACAATATGATTTACAAAACAATTTCAAAAGGCCTTGACCGACACACTCACACATATTCCAAATTATTAATGCAACCAATCTATCGAGGTATTTTCACAGGTATTATAAATTATCTTACAAAATTACTGACTCAACACAGGATAGATAGCCTGGTGAGGCGGGTTATGAGAATTATTTGAATATACAAACGGATTGCAATCTTTAGAGCACAGGCGTCGGGTGGGAATGCTATCCTTGTTCTACCGGAATTTCAATGGAAGATGCTCCGAGGTAATAGCGTCATTGATCCCCTCGGCACTGGTGCATAGTCGGGAAACACGCCAAACGCTCGCCCAACATATGTACACGGTTGACATTTGTCACATGAGAACTGGTCGTTTTTACGACTCGTTCTTGAGTTCAACAGCTCGGCTGTGGAACGATTTGCCGGCCTCTGTGTTGCCTCCCTCCTACAACATGGTTCTCTTCAGACCCATATTCACTCCTTCCTCTCCTCAAAAAGACGCAGCATCTTCAAAGATGACATAGTCCCCGAGCGAAATTATTTTCCTCAGAGCCTCCTGTATGGAGTTAATATAAAAAATAAAATGAGTAATCTCAACTTATGACTATAATTTTTTATTCTTTAAATAATATATACTGTTTACATGTATGTAATTTTTGTTGTTGACTTTTTATACTTATATAATTTATAAACCAATGTAAATTGTTAACATTGAACATGTATTTTTTTAGTTATAAATGTTACAAATTTCTTTCAATTAATATTATTTTTCTACGAAAATAATTCGCGTTAAAAGCTCCCGTGCAAAACTATAAACACCCCCTACTTTCATCCACACCCTCGAAGTGGTAAGCCAGAAATAATAAATAAATAAAAAAAACATAAAAAGTGTCAGATAGATTAATGTTATTTTTATAAATGGACAGGAAATTCTCAATGTTTTATTTAAAATGCATGCGTTTTAATTAAACTGAGAAGATATCACAATTTCGATAGGAAAGTACAATAGATAGGTACTGGTATTGTTACTCTGGAACTGGTGCCCTTCTGCGTTGTGTGAGCATGCTACTTAGAACTTGGAAGAAAAACGGTCTGTTTTATGACAGCAAAATTTTACTAAAACAATTTTTACCTTGCATTTGTGGTTTAGCTAAATCAGTTTCTGAATGTGATAAAAATGGTATTAATTGTGTTTTCTTATTGAAAGTATACTTTGGCGTGTGACATTATTTTTTTAATATTAAATGAAAACACACACTGTATAATTAACCAGTTTTATTGAATCAATAAATGACATCCAACCAAGTTTCATGTATTGCAATCTTCCTCACTATAACTAATGATATTTAAATGCAGACACATACAGTATATATTAGAAAATAATAGAAAGAGATGTAAATAAAAAGATAAAGACATTTTATTGGTGAGAGAAAGACATGTGACTGGAAGAAATGGAGACAAATATTACAGTAGGGATGAGTAAGGGGTATTTTATTTTTGTATTACTCCCTCACATTAGGATGATTTTTTTAGATAGATAGAACATTAACATGAGATAAATCACAACAAATGATTAGAAGTCCAATTTTCGGCTACTTTTCGAGCAGCTGCACGGAGAAAAATGTTATTTGAAAAACCGATCATTTTAATAGTAAAAACGGTTAAAAACAGAACGAAAGTTTTTACGAACAAATTAACAGGGTTTCAATGTTTATTGGCGGGAACATGTAAGAATAATTTGTTGGTATACGTAATTTCGTACGTATTTTACCGCCAATAAACATTGAATCACTGTTAATTTTTTTTTTTTGGGGTGTTATGCCGTGTTGTGCTACCTCCTTCTTTAGCCGACGTTTCGAACAGCGTTGCAGTGTCCATCATCAGGGCAGATCCGTCGATGGATCGACGATGGATCGACGGATTTGCCGGATCTGCCCTGATGATGGACACTGCAACGCTGTCCGAAACGTCGGCTAAAGAAGGAGGTAGCACAACACGGCATAACACCCCAAAAACAAACAACGAAAATGCTTTTGGCCGTGAAAATCTAAAAACGTATCCCACTGTTAATTTGTTCGTAAGGACTTCAGTCCCGTTTTTAACCGTTTTTACTATTAAAATGATCGTTTTTTCAAATAACATTCTTCTCCGTGTGCAATATCGGCAATAACGTTAGCTTCCATGTCGTCCGTTGTGTATGGTTTACTGATTAGGACTAAATAATATATCTATTCAGGCACATTCCCACAGAAAATAATGCAAAGAAAATGATCTTGGAGGCTAGTTCACAGGTCCATTACACGAAATTATGCGCTCATCGTATGTTTCCTTCAGTAAATTGACTGTGGCGCGCTGAGAAACAGATCGGTGTACAACACACCTTCGATTTCATTCCATGGTTGTGGATATGTTAACCCTACTCCCCCCTTGACAACCCTGCTCGTGGGGTGATGTGGGGGAGGGGGGGATCCCCAAAAAGGTCTGGTCTGGAACGACAAGCGTTATTTTAATTAAATTAAGTGGACCTTAAATAGAGACGTTCCATTTAAACTTTAAGAAGTTTGGAGGTTGAATCGAGTTTGTTTAATAATACATGCCTTCGTTAAATTTAACGAGTGTAATATAACGAACCGAGAATATACCAACTGAACCAATTGTTTAAGTTTATATTTAGATTTTTGTTGACGAGCTTACTCGTTTTACTATATTTACTTATTTATTAAATGACCCACCAAATAAGCCAGTATTTTTAATTTTAATTTTATTTTATTTGGAAAACCAACCGTTACAATATTTTATAATGTGTGACAAAATATGTGCAAATTACTCAACCAATAATAGGTTTTCACTGAAGTATCTTAATTATTTAGTGTAAACAAAGAAAAGGTGTTTCATTGGCATATGGAGATGGGATGGTGGGAGGGAAGGGAAATGGATCTATATATTCTGTATAATTAGTAGCGTGTATGTAAGGTATGTGTGTAGTTATAGTAAAGTATCGAGAGATCGCCTGTGTGACCTTAAGGATTGTGATGCAGAGTTAAAAATGTCAAATTGTGTGTATGTATTGAAAATGTGTGATGCACGATAAATAAATGAGTTTTGCTTAGAATTGGTGTTGCATCGAGGGAGGCTAAAAATTTTGTCTGATCTGGTGTGCTAGCACGGTCGCTCGATATGAAGTTACCGACCGATTGTCGGTATCTTCTCATCGTTCCCTAGGACAACTGCAGATCTCAAACGTACAAACGACAGTTGATATCAAATATATTAAGGACACTTAGTCATTGTGAACTGTTTGCGATCTGCAGTGGTCGTAGGGAACGATGAGAAGTTACCGATAGTTATCCTACCGATCGTTATAGAGCAAGCGTGCTAGGGCCTCTGGTTCGTTTGTTGGGAACTCGTAGTTGGATTCGTTGTAAGAGTTCCGGGCAATCTACGACGGACCTGGATATTTTCTGTAGATAGAGGAAATCAGTCAAACTTCTTCGATCTTCAAATGACAACATATTGAAGTACGTGGCCGAATCTTGGTGATTTATGTGGGGACGATAGCGAGGGAAATCTAAGTATCGCAAGAAACGATTTTGAACACGTTCCAGAATGTGTACATATGATTTGTATTGCGGGTTCCATAATTGTGAAGTGTATTCTAGTAAGCTGCGGACATATGCAAAATATATGATTTTAATTGTTTTAAGGTTATTAAATTTTTTTATTTTATTTTAACCGCTTGGACACATAAGCTTGTTTTCACGATAATTTAACGTAGGTAGACATAGGAATGACGTATGTCCCGTACCTGAGTTATTAAAATATTTTATTTTATTTTATTAGGGAAATAATCATACATATTTTTTTTTTAAATAATCACATATTACATGGTTGCATGAACCAGCCAAGTTTCCGCATAATTTCATATTATACAAAGAAAAACACAAGTGATAAAATAAAACATAAAGTAGAGTTGGTAGAAAAAGAATTCAAAAAAAAAGGAGATTAAAGTACGTAGTACAGATAATGCGAAAATAAGCTACATCCGTATATTAAAATAATAGACACATTTTTATAGTATAATGTTCAAAGATAAACATGATTAAAAAAACAACAACATTATGAGAACCAAAAAATAACACACAGCAGGTTTGGACGGTTCGTAATTTAAATTTTCTAATATAATACATATGTACACTTAGTAAATTTACTTCAGGACAAATGGAAAAAGATAGCGTCTGAAAAGATGTTATTAAATTTTGTGCACGTCCTTCTGAGAAATTAATGTTTTGTGTAGTTAGTTGTAGAGTTAGTCAAATTTAAACCATTAATAGCTTTAGACAGTTTAGTCGGAAATCTATAAGGGCAGAGGTAATAAAAAGCAATTTATTTATTTTATTTTAAATACCTCTGTAAGCAGAAATATGAAAAATATATAGCCTCGAAGTGGCCTGACCACAGTTTCATAACGCCTTCAGAAGGAAAAATAGCTGTCACGCATTATAATAATTACTTAGCAGAAATTGTTTACAAATAAACTATTTCAATACATTAAATAATTATATTATTGAAAATATAAAAGGTATTAAACTTAAAAATGAGTTTTATAAGTTGATAAAAATGATTGAAATCTTCCTATTGAAAGTGAAATTCATAGAACCGGTATATCGGTTGGTCTAAAGCTCGGCTTTGACGGAATGTGGAGCTCAGCACGGCTTAGCACACAATCTGTAAGAGTTGACCAATTTTAAACGTTTAGTCTATGATAATTTTAGTTATTTCTATGCCGAACCAATCTAATTATGTAAGTATCTATGGACTCTACGGTTATTATCAAACAGCCAAACGTCAAACGATGTCATCACTCGAAGAAAGTTCGAATTCCATGTTGATAGGTAAACTTATTCCTCCAATGTAATTTATTGCGTCCGTGCGTAGCAAATCGAAACCGAAGCAATGTGAAATCTGACAGATGGCAGATGTGTTTTTGCCAATAGCGCTACAGCGTCTAGCAAAGGAACTATTCTGCGGCTTACCACGGCTTATGCGGCCGATATCGGCGGTTTAAGTTGAGCGAGGAATGTGCTCCTTAGCAAACCGTACCCTACAAAGGTCAAATGTTCTCGCAAAATGTAAATGCTCACTTTAATAAATTGCGTTTTATGATACTCTAGCAAATTGCGAATTTAAATAAACTCTTAAAAATAATTCACTAATTTTATTAAACTTGGAAGAGGGACCGGCGTAAAACAAAGGGGATATTTTTTCAGTAAATTTGAGGCAGATTTCTTTCAGGAAGTTAGGGCACTTCGTTCGCTGCAGCCTTCGGGCTTTTATTGTCTTTGGGGAGTAACACGATTTAAGAGGGTTTATTTAAAATCACTTTCGGCCCTGCCGGAGATGCTGTAATCTCGGAGTTAACAGCCTAGCAACACTGTCTTATCTCGCCTTGGTACTTGTCATGGAGAGCGTCTTATTATTTTTATTTTATGTATTTTTCTACTCTTGGACGAAAATATTTGACCAATGGCTTTTATAAAACATCGTTTGGAGTGCTACATAATACTTGCTGCTGAGAAATAAACGGTTTTTTAAAGATATATACGGTGATAAAAACTTAATACGAGTATATTCATTTGTTGTATATTTATTTATAAGAGGAATATCCAGCATTCCGTTATTCCGTTTTTATTAACAGTTTAAATTTAAAACTAATACCGTTTAGCTTCATACACGGAGAAAAATGTTATTCTAAAATACAATCATTTTATTCGTAAAAACGGTTAAAAACGGGACCGAAGTTCTTACGAACAAATTAACAGGGTTTCAATGTTTATTGGCGGGAACATGTAAGAATAATTTGTTGGTATATATAATTTCGTACGTATACCAACAAATTATTCTTACATTTTCCCGCCAATAAACATTGAAACACTGTTAATTTGTTCGTAAGAACTTCAGTCCCGTTTTTACGAATAAAATTATCGTATTTTAGATTAACATTTTTCTCCGTGCATGAAGCTAAACGGTATTAATTTTAAATTTAATGCAAAATGTTGTAAAAATGAGCAGCGCGAACAGACAACCTCACACGGCTGCATCTCAGCTACTAATGAATCGAGAGAATTTATTTCTCTAATTGCCATAAACATGATCAAACGGGAGATGGTAAATGAATGAAAATTATACACTTCTTAAAATTAATTTTTGATCCAAATAATTTATAATTTTACAATAATGTCTAAACTAAATAAATGTGTAAAAAAATCTGAAATATTTTAGTTTGTAAGAAGACCTTAAATAAATAGAAAAACCGAGGTATCTTTGCCACAAAACACATTCCCGGATTAATTTTTGAATGATTTTAATTTATCTAAAATTTAAATTTTGAAAACTGTGTTGACTAGATTATAAATTGATTTATTTTGTTGTATGATTATATGATTTGGAATTTGTTTTGTTTAATAGAATCTATCGTTCAAAAATTGAACAAATCTGCCAACGACCAACGGTATAACCTTAGTATATTATAAATGCACTTAGTTTTTCAAAATTTTAAAACTGCGTGTACCAGATATAATAACAATCTTTCAAAATCAATTAATGTTTTTTTGTAAAAAAGAGTCAATACGTCTAGAATTTGATTTAAAAATGACTAATTTCCGGTATTCTCTAGTAAAGCACTCTTAAGTAATTCATGGGTAATTTGATAATAATAACAATTCGCGTATATCAATATTTTCGGGAAATAGTTCTTATCACTAAAAAGACACGACATTATCAATGAAATGGTTTGCATTGGGAAGTATTTCGAAGTTTGATCAATTTCTAATTCAAATTTAGCTTATTTCGGGCACATGAACGTGCCAAGAATAAACTTTGTTCAGTTTATCTTTTCAGTGGGTCATAGGTCATAGGTATGTAGTTGTATGTATTATTGAATGAGCGTAGTGCAGTGCTGTTACGTTCCGGTCCCGTTTCAAGATGGTGGCCATGTTGGATACTACTATATTTTATCTCGCCAGCGTCCGCAAGACCGTGGTGCCTACTACTAATAATCAATAATGCATATGATTACTAGGTACCTAACTGCCCGGATAACGTTTCAAAAAATAATTGTTTTTGACAATTTTTCATTGAACTAACTTCACATTTGCATTTTTTTTATATTTCACGTAAATTATTTAAGAGGGTATTACCAAAGAATACCCGAAATTAGTACTTTTTATACAAAAAAATATTAATTGATTTTGAAAGATATTTTATGTGGTACGCGAAGTTTTAAAATTTTGAAAAACGAAGTGTATTTTTATAGGTTAAGGTTATACCGTTGGTCGTTGGCTGATTTGTTCAATTTTCAAACGATAGATTCTATTAAACAACACAAATTTCGAATAATATAATCAATCGTACAACAAATTAAATCAATACAAAATCTAGTAAATACAATTTTCAGAATTTTAATTTTAGTTCAATTAAAATCATTAAAAAATAAATCCGAGAACGGGTTTTGTGACGAAAATACTTCAGTTTTTCTATTTTTTTAAGGTCTTATAAACTAAAATATTTCAATAAATCGATATAAAATTTTTAATTTAAAAAAATTTATACGAGGAATAATCGATCTCATTGGTACCTTCCTGTACAGTTGCAAGCATTTTTAAACTTTTATTCTCAGCGGCTCGTCAATCGCTCTTAAGGTTTATAATTAAGTAGTAGATTTTAAGTACCTACATCCTTAATACAAATATCATAATTTCAGTGGACATTTTGGTTTTGATTGATTTAATACGAGAAATTTAGAAATATACATTTTTGACCGTGAGGTCTACTTTTCTCAAAACTAGGTACTAATTTATATATAATGTAATGCAAAGTACTAATAAGCACTGCACCATACCAAATATTTGCATGGCTTAAAAATGTATTTATGATTATTTAAATGTTAAATTCAAAACTTTCCTGACATTTTGGTAATGAATTACACAAAAATTTATAAGGGCAGAGTTAATAATACAAAATGCCAACCCATTTAGCTCCAGTCGTAATTACTTCCAGGAATCGCAAAAAATTCAGAGTTCTTTTTAAACCCGCTGGTACAACCTACAGCCTCATAATTCTTGTCTGCGGTGGGTATGGTTGTTCAGCTCTAGTAACGGAAAAACACCGGACTGAGTAATCGCTTCACCGGGTTCGGGACAAAGGAAAATGAATTGTAAACATACATTGTTCTTTTAATAAGGTACAAAAACACAATTACTGTTGTGCTGGGTAGAGTGCTTTAAAATTGATGAGAATAATAATCGTGGGTTAATATTTTCATGTTTATAATTCTCATTATGAAGAACTTGCATCAAACGCAAGTCATTTAACTCAATCCGACAGAATCAAATAACATTATTAATAATAAAAGGTATCCTTTGGTTCATTACTATTATGGATAACGCGGGGGAAAGCTCATATAAACACTTAATGGTACACAAACATACCACAAGATTTAAAGAAGGAAAGGGCCTAAAAACTCCTCGAATATTAAATAAATATGGAAGCCGTACTCTTGACTACCAAATACCAGTGATTTTCAATAAAATAAATAAAAAAATAAAATTTGAAAAAAATGACAGATTATGCCCTAAAATGATAAAAATGTGGTTAATTAACGAAAACTCCATGTATCTTTAAATATGTTGAATGGTTATCTTAATGTAGCTGCCTATATATCTTATTATTAGGCATGTACATTAAAATATCTTATAGATGTAATTCAAATAATCTAATATTATTATGTGATCTATCCTAATGTTTCATTAAAACTATATAATATGTATTAACAAATATTTCCTTATGTATAATATTAAGAGTGATAAATTGTAGAACCTACAGACAAGCTGCCATATGACAGCTTTGTGGGACTACCCTTATTTTGTACAAATGTATTTTTGATAAATAAACACGAGCTTCAGAGCTTCATTATTTATCACTTGTTCATTTATAGAGATGTTATGTCTGAGTGTAAGTCTAACATTTTTGTAGAATTAAATACATAAATATAACAATATCTTCCTACCAAGTAACGCACTTCAACCAAAAAGTTTCAAATCCTTAACATTTTTCTAAATATAGTTGTACCAATTACTATGAATTATAAAAACAAGAATATTAAAATCAAACACAAATAACTTAGGTAGCTATATAATATCTGTTATGATTTGCTATTTTCACTTCCAGCGGAATTATTGTCATTTATTTTTGGGATATTATGCCGAGTTGAGCTACCTCCTTCGTTTGACAGATTTACAGTGTGCATTATAAAGATACACACACTTACACATTACACATTATATCAATTCGACTTACCGCATGCCAAAATATTAATATTTCGTAAAATCGTATTATTTTACGACCGGCGTAGTCCAGAGACAAGGCTTTGGACTTCCATTCCGAAGGTCGCGGATTCGAACCCGGCGTGCGCAAATAAATTTGATTTGATTAATTTGTGTTATATCACAATTAATTAATAAAAATAATATATACTATATTTGCGGCACGTTCCAGAGTGGAAGATACTCTCAGTATCGCCCTGGTGTAAGACCACCATTCAGAATTGAAACGTTGCTTGAAATGGCTTTTAGCCGTGTTTAGTGACTAGATCTGAATAGCCAGGTACTTCCCGACCTTCCTATGCCCCGTGTCCTTTCCGTCCCACTTACCTTCAGCCTCACAACATATCTAAATTGGGGATGCCATAGTTTCACTGGCTCCAGAAGGGAGCAGTTGGGACTCTTGTGAGGTGTTCTCTATAATTTTTTTTTCAGTTTATTTATTTTATTTTATTTTAGAAATAATGGTTATGACAACATAATACATAAACATATTACTGTATATCTAGTGGAGGCATTAACCGTCCAATTCACCCTAGATTCGAAACCTTTGACATGAAACTTGCTTTGTAATATCCTTTGATGATAACTAATCGTTCTATGAACGATGTCTGTTACCAGCAGTGTCTGCTTCCTTCCTGAATATATGTATTTATTGCTAGTATAATAAAGGATGGACCAATAGTCTCTAGTCATTTGAAATAACTTAACTTCATTGTTTTAAATGATTACCCTGAAAATCAATTAACAAAATAAAGTTTTATACATGGTTTAAAATTATGTTATACAAAAATAGTATTTTATCATCTTTTCTTCAAGTAACACTTTTGGGTCTCGTTTAAATTACTCATGCTTGTCACGCTGTATGATTGTATTGCTTATTGTTTCTACTAGCTGTACAATTTATAGGCACACCTTATTAAATATATTTTTATATATAAGTTGGGTTATTGGTTTTTTTTGCTTTTTTTTCTCCTTTATTTATTTATGACCAGCTGACCCGGCAAACTTCGTACCGCCTCAGAATCAATAAATGTTGTGTTTAATTTATTTGCTGAAATAAATTAAGTTTTTATTAAGTTAAAATAAATAGGTACCTACTCCAAGTTCAAAAAATTAAATTGAGCTGTTGACTAAGCACGAAATGTTCGGCACACTACACCATTGATAGTTCGAATTGATTCAAATTATGTCGACCAACGCACATTATTTGAAAAGCCGTTCCATACAAAATATATGAAAAAAATAATTTTCTTCATAATTATTTTTCCCGTGATTTTTTCCGATGTTTTAATAGTTATTTTTTTAATCGGGACGGAGACAAATCCAATAAATCAAAGATCATAAAAATCGGTTCAGAAGTTCTTGAGTTATAAATGGTGTAACTAACCCGACTTTGTTTTTATATATTAAGATATGTTAATGTTCCAAATAAAATAAAATAAATCAATAAAAAATGATATTTTTCATAGAAAATTGTTCTATTTTGAAGGCAGAAAACTAGTGGGGAATTTTCTGGGAATTTATCATTTTGCTCTCCCCGATTTGGGGATTTTGAACATTCGTTGCGGGTATTTTAGAACATAAGCATTGGCAACCCTGGTAATTCGCCAACATCATGGCATCATTCAATGTGCGCTTGCGTTCGCGAGTACTATCGAAACAATGATTCTACGACCGAAGCTAGAAGAAATTTTTTTATCATTACAATATACAGAACGCAAATCAAGCTCCAACAATCCATATGAGTCTAGTTTTTGGGTGCAGAAATTTGTAACGAAGGGTTCAACACAAACCCAACTGGGCGTTTTTCAAAAAAACGTGTACATAGATAAAAGTCAGTGTCCCATCACTTTCAGGACCAGTAACTTATGTTGTGTCGGTTTTAATGACCACCCATATATTTTACCAATATAATAACAAATAAATACCTTTATGGACTAAAAATAATGAATAAATATTTTAAATTTCGATATTATTTCAAAATAAGTAAATCTACAGGTCACTGTTTCTGGTATGTCCTACACCTACCACTACCAGTTAAAGTTAAAAAATTAATGTTATCCCAGTATTTATTTCTAATTCTACTAATAGTATATGATAGTATTTTCGTTTTGCAACCGTTATATAGATTAATTATCGTGCAAAATAATTTAAATACCAGATATTGAGTTGTCCTACGAAATAACGTATGGTGGAAATTCCGACTACGCTACCACATTATTGACGTCTTCCAAAAAAAATATTACCAAATCGATGAATATTTTCGAAAATAGCGATCCTATTTAGTCTATGAGGGGCGCCCATGCTTTTGATAACAAAAACCAAAAACCATGGTTTTTGTTATCCAATTTGCCAAGAAATCGTAACAAAAGTGGTCGTTCTCGGCTGTACTAAAAAAGTGTTCCACCAACAACTCCGTATTTCTCCAGGTAAGTTAACAGCATGTATTAGACTCTACTTTGTATTAAATTGATTAATTTATTGTTTTATGAAATGTTTAGTTAGAACACACAGAAGTTTCATAATTTATTGATAAATACATTTTGAAAAAATATTGACGCGGTTACCTTACTTCTCTTACGCTACGGTTGCGTGAATGAAACTTAAAAGTGGCGTAATGGAATTCTAAAGGTCGGTTCACTCTGTCCGTATTTTAGTGTATTTGAGTGCGTTACAATTTTCTAATTAAATTTATATTTTGCACGTATCTTCAAAATGTAACGTATTAATTACCTGTAGATATGTGGGTTGAGTGATATATGAGGCAATGATCAAAAAAGCACAACATAGATAAAAATTAGAAAAAAAAAATAATTATTTCATATGTGAATAATTTTTTTTCTTTTTATTTTTTTATTAATTTTAACTAATATTGACGGCAATATGAACAACTATTACTATAGAGGCAACTCTGAAATTGAGTATAAAATCAGCTGGTTCATACAATTTTGATTAAGTAAGTATAAAGTGTAGCATGATTTATGTTCCTGTATGTTTTAGTGGATCTTGTGATTAAAGTTGTGTATATTAACTAGTACTTTAATACCATTTCAGCTTAGTTCCCCATTTCAGGCTATATACGGTATGCACGTGTAGCCCATTATTACCTATCTAATTATTTGTGCATTTTTCTAAATAATTTATTTTAATTTTATGTTCAAATACGCCGTTGAAAGCTGCAAAAAAATCAAAAAGGTACAGAGACAAAATTAAAAACGATCCTGAAAAATTAAAAGCGATGCAGAAAAATTAAAAAGGTACAGAGACAAAATTAAAAACGATCCTGAAATATTAAAAACGATGCAGAAAAATCTAAAAGGTACAGGGATAAAATTAAAAAAATGTATACAATTGCGTTAGTAATAATAATAAACAATTATTGCATGCAATAATAATTAAATAACAACTCTTTGAAATATTAAAAAATAATGCAATTTATACTGATTTCCAAAAAATTTTTCATAAAGTTAACCAAATCTTACTAAAAAGATCGAACAGGATACATGGAGAAAATAATGAATTTTTGATCGAATAGGAATACATGGAGACCTATTTTACTGAGTGAAATCATAATTATGTAATAGAAAACAACTAATGTTCAAATGGATACAAATCATCCCCTATAGTTGTAACTTCTGGTGTACCACAGGGGTCAAATCATGGCCCATTGATTTTCTACTATTCATAAATGAACTTGGTTCAAAATTAAACAGTGGTTATGATTTTTCGCTTTTTATGAGATCTTAAAATTTTTAGTTATATTAAGTCTGTTTCCAATCGTCAACTGCTTCAAGACATCCACAACTCAATAATTGGTGTACCTACTGTCAATGATATTCACTTTGTTTTTTGCAATATCAGGACATTTTTTTCTAAATCTATATGGCGTCTTAAACAATAGGAATGGAAAACATTTATTTCTATACAGCTTAGAAATAATGTAGTGTTTAGATGGCCGTAAATAATTTATCTTACTTAGATAATTCTTAAATGAAAATATAATAATAATCAATAACATGGGAAAAATCCTTTATAATTCTAATTCTACATAGTGAAGTTTGAAGTATAACACTTTTCCACTTTTATGTGCATATCATTGACAGTGCACAAATTATTGAGTGTGTCGAGGTCATTTTGAAGCACTTGATGATAGAAAACAGAATTATTTTTCAAAAAAATTACAAATTGCATCATCACGGTTTAATTTTGAAATAACGTCAAAATATTTTAATGACATCATTTATAAACATTGGACAAAGCAGGGGGCTAAGATTTGTGCCCTGTAGTACACTGGTAGTTGCAACTACCTATATGGGTTGTTTTGTATCCACTAATGTATGTTATGTTCTAATATATAAATATAATCCCCATCCATCAAATTGGAATACACGTGCATGTATTTTTTTTTATCAAGATTTTATAATATGATTGAGTGGTTAACTTTATTAAAAGCTTTTTGAAAATCAGTATAAATTAAACCAAATGTAATCTCTAATTAAATGAATAACACACGTAATTACAAAATTCCAAATGATTTGAATTGATAGATGGGTAAATTCGTACTACTTTAGCGCTTGTTTGATGTGATAAGTAGTTCAAATATAATTAAAAGTGCATTGAACTTGAATAATGTTATTTGGCATTTCGCAGGAATATTTCACATTACCCCTAGAAAGATAATGTGCGCCACAGAGGCGCCCGCGAAACCGATACATCGCTGTCTTTTTTTAACCGATGCGTGTACAATTGTACAAGCTTATGTTTTCGAGCCAATCAATCAACACTGCCAAGGGACGAAAGCTGCTGTTCGGTAAGGCGATCCGCCCACTGAGGCAACTGAAAACTGTCAACTAGCAACTGTCTTTGTATGATAATGTGATGGCCCGCACACTACACAATCAATCAAACAACTTGCGACTTGCACTGCTGATTGCCGTGGCCGGCCGTTGCTAGTTGCCAGCTGTCAGCTGATTGTTCTTCGTCTATGGTTAAACAAGCTTTTTGACCAATCAAGATAGAGAAAACAGCCGGTTTTAGTTGGTTTTCAGTTTCCTCGTCAGCGGAGCGCCTTAGTACCACAATTTTGTTGCTATGACAACGCGTTGCGCTCGAGTGGCGCATGTTTAGTTTATCTTCTGTGTAACTTCTGTGCATGTTTGTCAACTGTCTATAACTTTAAATTTTTACAGAATTTTTTGTAATTTGAAATTTTGCTTTCAATACGAAAAAATAAGATTTTCTTTCTAAGGTTAACAACTTACCTACCCATGAACCAACAACCAATATTAATATGTTTAATATCCTTCTAGTGTAATCGTTATTACAAGGCAGATGAATTACACGCTCTAATTTGTTTCTTCCCTCGGGGGTCCCCGTCATACCTTGATGGGATTTTCATTCAACTTTCCGAGCCAACCTCGATATAAATTTCTCCTCGCTTAAGATAATATGACATTAATCTAGCCCGCTCCACGCCACTTCTTGTGCCAAGGGAACTTCTTGATACTAGTAATTAATCAAAGTTTTTTTTATCTACCTACCACCTTTATGAGTACCTAGTTTAATCCCAAGATATAATATAAGTAAGTCAATTATAAACTATAAGTTTGTTTATTTCGGAGTATGATAACATTAAGTATAATCAAGTTTATCTATGTATTTAGGTCCTAAAACATTAAGGTAACACGATCTTAGAAAATCAATTGAAATTTATCTTCCGGGTTTGTTTGTTTTAAATCTACCCACTGAACTGAAGTTCTCTAGAAATGCAATCTATATCGATTGAAAAGAAAAATTATGCCGTTTAAAAAATAATTATCGACTCCCAGGTCTCAGATATGTTAATAAAGTTGGTTATCTTTTCAATAAAGAAAAGAGATTAGAATTTTTTTGTTAATTTCTCCCGAAGCAAGGGAAAATTATCTTATTTCGGGTACACAACACACGGTTTTTATCGTATTATCCCTCCAGTGTTTACAAATTATATTTTTCTAGATAATTACTCTATATTGTATTTTAATAGACCATATTAATTTTCCGATTAACCCCTCGGTCTAATTTGTTCACTATTGCAAACATCTTATTTAAGTCTCGTAGAAATCGTTGTGTTTCCTGTGTTATCATGGTGAGAAATATGATTCATACGGTTTTAGAAAGAGAAAAGAAAACACCTTGCTTCATATTCAAACCTAAAAGTTAACCACATAATAATTCAAACACAACTTATGAAACAAAATTTTGAAAAAACCAACTTGGGATTTTTTTTAGAAATAACCGATAAAAATGAGGTAACGATAATGGTTGTAATACATTTTTCAAATAAAATGTATTTGTTTTTATTATTTTACGTTATCAGTAATTTTAGGTTTGAAGAACGCAAGGTGAGCCATTTTTAACAACATTTTTGTATTTGTATTAAAAAAATAAAATGTTTTTTCCAATTATAAAATTTGAAATCATGTTTTAACATATTTTAAATATTTTTTTTTTCAAAGAAATATAAACATTCCCGGGTTAAGAATAAGGCAATCTGCTCACTAACAAGAAACTGAAACCAAACTAAAACTTGCTGGTTGCAATGGTTTCCAACCAAACTTTCTAATCAATTTTACGATTTCAATAATTATCTCAGCTTGTTTAACCATAGACGAAGAACAATCAGCTGTCATCGTAGCAACTAACAGTGCGAGTCGCGAGTCACTGCTTCGTTACCATTGACAATGGGTTTTGCGGTGTGTGCGGGCCATCACATTGACATACACAGGATAGCGAGTTTAGTTGCAAACTGTTTTTTTTTAAGTTGCCTCGTCAGCGGAGGTACTAATCTGACAACATTAAAAAATCTCCTGCTACCACCACACTAAGCGGGGGATGTTGCTTCTGTTGTGATGGAGGACTTAGCCAGCCGAGGAATCGAACACAGGACGCTTGGGGGGACACAAACGCGATGCCCACTCAGCCACTGACTTCATGTCAAAGCGGAAATATTTTGACCTTAACACAAAATATGGTCGAGGTCTGATGGGTTAAATACATTAATTAATTATATTCGCCAATATTATGGTGTGTCATGTATATATTTTATAATGATACAATTTTTTTAATTTTTGCTTTGAGTTAATAATCCCATTACAACGTGCTTATTAGGAACGTTAAAACTTGGAGCAGTAATGTGGACCGATTTCTTTGGATTTAAATGTGAAATAATTTTGTATGATCTGGAAGTTAATTAATTAAGATAGTATATTTTATACACTACGATACATAAATCTTACTTAATATTATAAACGCGAAAGTTTGTATGGATGTATGTGTGTTTGTTACTCTTTCACGAAAAATTTACTGAATGGATTTTAATGAAGCTTTACAATAATATAGCTCATTCATCAGAATAACATATACCTAGGCTATAATTTATAAAGCTAGCTATTTATTTTCAAAATATTGAAAATAATAATTATTTTCGTTGTTTGTTTTTGGGGTGTTATGCCGTGATGTGCTACCTCCTTCTTTAGCCGACGTTTCGGACAGCGTTGCAGTGTCCATCATCAGGGCAGATCCGGCAGATCCGTCGATATGGCAGATACGTCACATCGACGGATATGCCGGATCTGCCCTGATGATTGACACTGCAACGCTGTCCGAAACGTCGGCTAAAGAAGGAGGTAGCACAACACGGCATAACACCCCAAAAACAAACAACGGCAAATGTTTACTACTCCGCTTACCGGATAATACGGAATTCGAATTTCGATACACGGATACGCACGGATAATATGGAGCGGAACATTTCCTTTGCCGCCATTTCTTTGGATTTGATATTTGCGATTTTTTTCAATCTAAATACGCACGAATTACTTAGGTTACCCAGCCTAAGAACCTAATAACCTATTTTGTGCACGTAAATAGTTGTATATTGTAGTAATTGAAGTTGTATAAGTCCCGTTTCACTTGGCCAAACGTGGCTGTCAAATAATTCGCGTAAGTGAAAATCTTATAAAATTGAAATATAAAATGCATGTTTTTTCGTCTCCCCCGACATAAATACTCAATTTTCGTAATAATAAAGCATAATCTAACTGTTTGAATAAAAAATATTCCGTATTAACCAGTAGGCGGAGTATGAAACTATTAATCAAACAACGAAAATGGTTTTGGTCGTGAAAATCTAAAAACGTATAATAATTATTGTTTAATGGAAAATGTCAAATTTGAGATTGACATTTTGCAAAACAATGATTGAAATCAAAATTCTATTTTAGAAAATATTTAAATTAGTGAATTTATTTGAAGCACTCGCCTAATACTTTGAATCCAACCATGAATACATGAATAGTTATAGATATTTTAAATAAATATGTTAAGAATTTTGGTACAAACGTAGATGGGACCTAGAAAAAGAAAATAGATTACTTTAAGTACCTATTAAGACGAAGTCGCAGGAAGCTTGTACAATATAAACCAACTATACAGCTATATATTATGTAGATACATGCCTACGTATGGCTTAGAATATAAGAAAAATATTAATTATATTCGAGAAACGGCAGCGTTCTGTGTTGTTATGATAACGAAAGTATTCCACATTGCTGGAATTGCGCCAGCGAGGTGTAATAAAAAATAAAGTACATTTGTATGTAGATACGAGTACCTTCATGTAACCTGAATCTCCTCCAAGTTCCTAGTAAGCAATCTCAACCCCTGAATGCCGGTAAACGAATAAAATCGTTGTTTTCAGGACAAGGTTACAATAGGGTATTTTCACAAACGAGGGATTCTGTTTAAAATATATGAATTATTTAAAGGTCATTTTCCCGATTTTAACAATTTTTTTTTTTACGTTTTCTTTCTAATTTATTCATTTTAAAAACGCTTAAAAACCAACGAAACCAAAACGGCCCGTGATTGCCAACGTCGCTTGGTACGTACGTCATCAAACAAACAAAGTAGTACTGTCGGAAAATTTTCAAGAACGAGCGACCATTATGACGTCACACGTCGAAAATGCCGTTTTGGCGGGATTACAAAAATGGCCAACTTAAACTCGCTGTAGAAAATGTATTTGTCAACATAAAAATAAAATAAAAATGCCATAATAATCGTAATTTTAAGCAATAAAAAAAATTGTGGAAATACCCTATTCAGTCGAACACAAATTTCGCATAGTCGAACTTTATTATTCGAGTTAAGAACATAAATATTCAGTAAAAGAATTTAAAAACTGAGTCCATGTGTAATTTTTTTGAAGTAAATACTTCTTCACGCACGCTTGACTTGAGGGGTAAACTGGCGAATGTGTAACGAAAAGTGAAATCTGAAGTGAAGTCTCACTGTAGAAGCAAGAGAGAACAGTGCGCGAGCACATTTTCTTTCTCTCTTCTTCTCATAGCCAGTGCACGAAATATTTCAGTCAGTATTTTGAAATACCAGTGACCGTCCGTGGTCGAGTGGTAAGAAGACACATGACTCCCAATCGGAAGGTCGCGGGTTCGAACCCGGCGTGCGCAAATAAATTTTATTTGATTTATTTGTGTAATTTCACAATTAATTAATAAAAAATAATATATACTATATATTCATGCGGCACGTTCCAGAGTGGAAGATACTCTCAGTATCGCCCTGGCGTAAGACCACCATTCAGAATTGAAACGTTGCTTAATAATGGCTTTAGCCGTGTTTAGTGACCAGATCTGAATAGCCAGGTACTTGCTCACCTTCCTCTTCCCCATCTCCTTCCTCTCCCCACTTACCTTCAGCCTCACAACAATAAAAAGAACACTTTTAAAACTATCAGCACTACCGTAAAATCTATATTGATATATTCGAATATTGGAATATCGAAAATCGTAGGAATACATTTGTTGTCCGTCCTAGCTAATAACAATCAGCGGGCGTAAGTAAGACAAAGGGTCGATTCTGAGTGTCGTTTGGTATTTCAGTGTTATTTGGAATAACAAGATTTCATCTGTTGCGGTAACGTCATGCGATAATAAACTCTAAAGTAGATCCCATTATCGCGTGACGTTATCACGACAGATGGAACCTTGTTATTTCAAATGGTCGATATTATAAGATCATCGATATTGGAAGTGTTTACATACGCATCAATATGCATAGTTTAGTGAAATGGCATAATATTACATCTTTTTGTGGAATTTCAGCCAAAAAATCCTAGGCACCCAAAGGGTTAACCCTGAGGCGTTATATGTCTTGTAGGAATATTGTTTTGCCAATCCAGAAGGTACGCCCTATGGCCCTGCCGCCAACAGCTCCCTTTAAACCTCTTTTTCTGCTGCATGCGTCGTTTATGGGAAAGAGGGAGAGGTTACAGGCGATATGCTTACGCGGGGTGGTTCAAGTATTATTTTCTTCATCAGCTACGTGCGCGTTTTGTACGTAGGGCCGTGGGTAACATAAAGGACTTGGAGAATATGTACGGAACAAACCAATTTGAGAGGCGCGGCGCGATGCGTTTCAATAACGTACTTCAAGGTACCTACTAAGAAAGGTGTAATAAACTCAAAGTCATAAGCGCCTTAGAAAATCATGTTTGCTAGAATCAACCGAGACCTTTCCCCCGAGGAAAAAATCCACCTCAATAAATTAATTAACCATGAAATGGCTTCTCAAAACCAATCTCAATGTATTTCACCAAGCCAGTCGCCACTCTCCCCGCGGCAGCTTCCTTCTCTACCATAAATACAATACTTTTTTTTTTCAAATAAGGAGTTATATAATTTGTCCAAATAAATCTCACCATCTCAATGACAATTCTATTTTCGAACTTTCCTTGTGCTTCTTTGTGGCATACTATTGATTATTCCGATTAGACAGCTTGTAGTAGGCACCACGATCACGCGAACTCAGGTAAAAAGATAGTATCCAACAGCTGCCATATTGAAGTACATCCCTTACCTCCCTGTATACAGAAAATTGGAGATAAAAGAGACATGTATCGATGTATCTAATGTAATAATTCACACTTGAATCCTTCACTCAGATATCAGCCCACACGATAAAACTGTTCCACTCACTCAGTTAGAATTTGAAGGGATTCAATCAGTCTGCTCACATGAGATGTGGTGGTATTTATAGATAGCACGCAGTGGTGGAAAATCAAATTGCTCTCCGTCCCCCTTCCCCTAAAAACTGTTTTCAATTATTATCTTTAAATATTATAATTAATGTACTGTTATTCAACCCTAGTGGTTGAGATTACCTTTTTTTATAGAGAAACCTCACAAGAGTCCTAACTGATCCCTTCTGGAGCCAGTGAGACTATGGCATCCCCAATTGGAGTATGTTGTGAGGCTGAAGGAAAGTGGGGAAGGGAAGGAGATGGGGAAGAGGAAGGTGGGAAAGTACCTGGCTATTCAGATCTAGTCACTAAACACGGCTAGAGCCATTATTAAGCAACGTTTCAATTCTGAATGGTGGTCTTACACCAGGGCGATACTGAGAGTATCTTCCACTCTGGAGCGTGCCGCAAATATAATATATATATTTTTTTACTTGAAATGTGTTCGGGAAACTCCAATAAAGGTCGAAGTTCGTCGAGATTACAAGTAACTTTATTTACGTTATCGTGAAGCTTACATTGAATATGTTCCTGCTTTATTTATATTCTCTTAACTGCAAATTTAAGTTGTTTATTTTTATTCTCTGTTTAGTTGTTTATTTTTATTTTTATTCTTAGTTTTATTTTTATTTTTATAACGTATGTAAGCTTTTGATGGTAGTGTAACAAAAAATAAAATCAAAATAAGAAGGTATGTAAATATTTATTATATATATATTTAGTTTTTGCTTTTATGCACATATCTTTTTAACACATATCTCTTTTAATGCATATCTATATTAATACATATCTTTTAATGTATATCTCTTCTGATTCATATCCTTTTAAAATAAATATACTTATTATGTTATTTACCTGCCTCGGAACAGACTTTATCTAGTGAGGCAGGTAAAAGAACAGAAAATTGTAAATCAACCAATTAATATTAAATAAACGTCCGGGTTGCCGGCACTGAAACTGAAAACTGAATATTTAACTGGACAAGGCCCCCTAGCACACTCGATCGATAAGGATTGATAGGATAACTTTCGGTAACTTCTCATCGTTCCCTAGGACAACCGCTGATCGCTAACATACAAACAACAGTTGATATCGATATATTAAGAACACATACTCGTCGTGTACTGTTACTTATTCGTTGGCGATCAGTAGTCATGATAGGGAACGATGAGAAATTACCAGCACATTGTGAGATCCAGTGTGCCAGGCCCCCTAGCACACTTGATCGACAATGATTGATAGGATAGCTTTCGATAACTTCTCTTCGTTCCCTAGCAAGACTGCAGATCGCCAACGAATAAGTTACAGTTCACAATGTCTAAGTTTCATTAATATATTCGACATCAACTGTCGTTTGTACTTTAGCGATCTGCAGTTGTCTAGGAAACGATGAGAAGTCACCGAAAGATATCCTATCAATCCTTATCGATCGAGTGTGCTAGGGGGCCAGACGCAACCCCCAGATGTAAAAAGAACCCGACACTGAAAGGTCCCAGCTGTCTCTCGTGTATCATCGGCTCTTTCCGTACCGTCGGTGCACTAAACACGAACAACGGTAGTCGCCACTTTTCTAACTACTTCACACATCAAAACTACTACTTAGTATGGACAAAATATTCCATTACGAGAGATTTTTTTAAACTTTGTTTTTGTTGTTTATTCTTTATTAAAAAACCCGCTTAACTACCAGAGCCGTTTGTCAGCCGGTAAATTTTACAATAATAAATTTAAAACAAAAAAAAAATATAACGAGTAATTGCAATATAGAAAAAAACAGACAGAATTATAATATTAAGCAGCATTACGATACAAAGATATAAAATATACCGGTAGATAGATATAACATAGGCAACATATTCATTGGCATATATCGGGCATAAAACGTACTCAAACATACTCATAAGCATATACATACATCACATAGACATAGTCAAATAAATCAATTACAATCATAAAAAAAAAAATATTGGTGCGTCTAACTAACCTTTAGGCGCGGTTGAGGTAAAACGTATTTGATTGTTGTGACATAAATGTCTACAGATAAATGATACACAGCTACACCACCGGCTGTTGAATTTGGTCGCTTGTATTGATAATGGGCCCAACAGACACTACTTCTGCATATCGCTCATCATACATTCGAGCGATATGCAGAAGTAGTGGTAGTAGTAGTGGTGGTGGCAACCGATATGCCGAAATACGCCAAACCAAATAACGCTTGAGCTTTTATAGCTAGGTCTGTTGGCCCCATTAATGCAATAAATATTCGCTCTTGATTTTTCATCCAAGTTTCTGAAAATAATTAAAATATTCTAGCAAGGGCAAGAACCCTTTAAAAATGAAAACAAACACAGATGGCAGTAAAAGTACCGATATCCGAATATCATTTCCGTCGGAAACGTTATTTCCGTCCGAAAAACATCTGAATTACTCGTCATATCGCGCCTAAAGGAGTTTTACTTTAATAACACAAGAAGTGCCTTGTGAGCGAGGCCAATTTAGGCCTATATTTCCATTCAAAACTGTGTATTCGAAATTCAAAGAGAATGAACGATTTCAGGCTAATGTGTGATCTAGATGATTTTTTTTTTGGTTTATTATTTATCGAGTTAGTTTATACTACATTAATATAAACTAATGTAAACAAGAAAATATTTCATTTGTAACTTATATTTTTACAATAAAAATAACATTTATTTTTAAATACATTCATTCTTCAGACTTTAAAGCTTTTAATATTTTTACAACAAACATAATATTTCATTTTAAATACATCCATTCTTCAGACTTTTAGACATTTCATCGTACATCTTTAGTCCTCTGTACATTAGGCAGTTCTGTGATTTGTCAATATAATTCTATTTACACTTCTGGTATCGTAATTTTTTAAAACTCTATTAAAAACAATTTCATCCTTAAAATATGGAATTTGGTTGTTCAAGACTTTATGGACAAAAATTAACACATTAAATAACAGTCTCTTTTCTATTGGAATCCAATTAAACTGCTCTTTCATTTGATTAATCCTTTCACATTTGCCTTTTCCCAATATAAATCTCATAGATCTATTTTGTATAATATCTAGCTTGTTCAAATTTCCTTCATTGGCTAAATATAACATCGTAGAGCAATAATCAAAATGGGGAGCAACTACAGTTTTATAAATGGGCTCTGTAGCGTTTACATTCAGTTTTTTTCTTAGTCTTCTAAGAAAATTGTCTTTTTTGATACCTTTTTTAGCACATATTCAAAATTTGCTGTGAACGTTAGTTTTGAATCCAGTATTACACCCAGGTATTTGATCTCATTTACTTTTTTTAAATTTTTTCATTATTTATTGTGAAATTTAATCCTGTGTTATGCATTTTATTTCCTATTTCCATATATTTTGTTTTGTTTACATTCCGTTTTAATTTGTTTAGTTTCAGCCATTTTCCTATATTTTGTAGGTCTTCATTTAATTTGTTAATTTAATCAACGTAGTATTGATATGAACTAATGT
Source organism: Limnephilus auricula (assembly GCA_951813805.1). Classification (NCBI taxonomy): domain Eukaryota; kingdom Metazoa; phylum Arthropoda; class Insecta; order Trichoptera; family Limnephilidae; genus Limnephilus; species Limnephilus auricula. The sequence continues at coordinate 17,080,153 of OX638404.1, forward strand.
ACCGTCTGCAAATAATCTACTTTTGCAATATTTTTTTTATTTTTTATTTTTTTTATAGAGAATACCTCACAAGAGTCCCAACTGCTCCCGTCTGGAGCCAGTGAGACTATGGCATCCTTAATTGGGGTATGTTGTGAGGCTGAAGGAAAGTGGGGAAGGGAAGGAGATGGGGAAGAGGAGGGTAGGAAAGTACCTGGCTATTCAGATCTAGTCACTAAACACGGCTAAAGCCATTATTAAGCAACGTCTCAATTCTGAATGGTGGTCTTACACCAGGGCGATACTGACAGTATCTTCCACTCTGGAACGTGTCGCAAATGTAGTATATATTATTTTTATTAATTAATTGTGAAATAACACAAATTAATCAAATAAAATTTATTTGCGCACGCCGGGTTCGAACCCGCAACCTTCCGATTGGGAGTCAAGTGTTGTTACCACTCGACCACGGACGGTTTTAATTATATAATTTATGTAAATTATGAATAGAATTGGACCTAATACCGACCTTGCGGAACACCAAGGTTGTTTATTATCGGTTCTGATTCTGAGCTTTCAACTTTTGTTACTTGTTTTCTTTCATGAAGATATTCTTTGAAAAGATTTAGAGGTACTTCAGAAAGACCTGTATCTTCTAATTTTTCCAAAATGTTGATGTAAGTGAGACGGAACGCTGGGCCAGGCTAAATGGAACACGTGTTTCCATGCACATTTGTATTTATTTTATTTTATTTATTTATTTATTCTTAGTTTATTTATATTAAAAATTATTATATTAAAAATTATAGTATATTGTCCTCCACGCTAGGAGTTCACCTGTGTTGTAGAGGACACCTTTCAATTGTAAATTATAATTTGTACATAGTAAAACAAACAGTGGGCTAAGTAATAGTATATAAAAAGAGAAACAATAAAATATAAATTCATCAAAATAGATGTGTCTTGTTAGTTTTGGGTGTGGTAACTAAATTATAAGGATTGTAGCGAGTTCCATATGTGTTTTTTGTATTCTGTAAGATTAGATGTTTTATATTGAGTTAGAAGTGTAAGTAAGTACTTCAAGCTCATTCACGATGAAAACGTGTACAGTCATGTTCAATCGTCCGTGCTTTAGGCAACAAAAAAAAAACCGTGTTTGTTCACTCGAAGTTTTTTGTGAAAGCTTCGCTTCTGTACTTAGGTACAAGCAATCACAAGCTCCGCCAAACACATTTATTTACATTAAAGAGGCCCGTCATGAAAACAGTCACTTAGTGTAGAAAATAAGGACTGTTTTTTTACTTGTCAAAGTCACCTATGATACAGGGACTCACTCGGTAATAAAAAATTTCAACAAAATATGCTTTAAAAAAAACGAAAAATCCTTTTTCTTACCGCTGTAAAGGACACTATATTATATAGCTGTCAATCTGCGTCGTCGAAATATTTTTGAAAAAAGGAGAAACTTTCTTTTCGCTCCCCTGAACAATTGACATTTCAATTTAAAATAAAATAATAACACACTAAACACCACTATTATTTTTTATATATGCCGACCGGGGTTCGCTACAACCGTAGCTTCTTCAGGGATGTATAATACTCTACGGCCGGCGTAGTCCAGTGGTAGAACGTTAGACTCCCATTCCGAAGGCCGCGGGTTCGAACACGGCGTGCGCAAATAAATTTTATTTAATTGATTTGTGTTTCACAATTAATTATTTAAAATAATATATATTATATTTGCGCAACGTTCCAGAGTGAAAGATACTCTTAGTATCGCCCTGGTGTAAGATCACCATTCAGAATTAAAACGTTGCTTGAAATGGCTTTAGCCGTGTTTAGTGACTATATCTGAATAGCCAGGTACTCCCCCACCTTCCTCTTCTTCGTCTCCTTTCCTTCCCCACTTACCTTCAGCCTCATAACATACCCCAATTGGGGATGCCATAGTCTCACTGGCTCCAGACGGGAGCAGTTGGGACTCTTGTGAGGTATTCACTATAAAAAAAAACTCGATGTAGAGAAGAATCGAGCAGAGTATTTATTATACTGAAGAAGCCACGGTTGTAGCGAAACCAGGACTGCAGATCACTATGCAGTCACTGCTTAAAGCTGTTGATAACGACCGTTTATAGCAGTCTTGTAAACCCCCTTGCATTGTAAAGGAGACATTTCCCGAGGCGAGGAAGCCCGATAATTACCAGTTTTACTCTCGGTTCACGCAGTTGTGGCTTGGATTATAATTGGTTCGTTTTCCTGAGGGCACAAAAAACTAAAACAAGTTGATGCAACGAGGTTTTAATCAACTAGGTCTGAAATTTATCCATAGCACTCCTTCAATTTAAATAATTGTTTATTCACTCGAACGATAGAGATTTCAGGGTGATCGGTTTTCAATTCGGCCAACCGATTTAATTAATATCGTACCTACAAATATTAATACGAAACACATGTACTGCTTATGAATCCACAATGGTTTTAAAAGAAATCAGAAAGAAATATTTAGGATTATAAAATATCTATGATCATTTTTACTATCTCGGTTCCTGCGGTAGTTATTTGAATCGATTTTTAAAATAAACCACGACGTCGGCGTTTCCCGCAATTTGAATTATGAACGATCATACAGGGCCGTGAAGCAGTGTTGCCATAACTGGCTAGTTGTAAAATACACAAAATTTAATTTAAAATTCCCCACAATTTCCCTTTTCTCCAAAAAGAAATGGTTTTTTTATTGAAATTACCATAATTTTTTTCTTATTATTTAGTCATTTTGTGATTTTTTCTTTAGTTCAGGCTTAAAACATGATGATTGTAAATATTATTTTTCATTGTGGTTGGATAATCAGGAAATGCTCTTTTAATTGGCATTGTAGAATCCGCGCATTTTCCCCACATCAAGGTTGCTCCCCACACTACACCCAAACGGTTTACATTCTTAGACATTCCTCACGATTTGGGGAATTCCTCAGGAATTGGATCCATGTTCCTAAGCGACTGGCTTTTTAAGAAATGTTTTTCGCATCTTTTTAACTTTTGAAATACTGGCATACGGAGTTCTGGGCCAAAAAGGCCCCTTTCTCTTTCATCATGATTTTAAATACTGGTTGTAGGAAAATCAGATTTTATTTGGTGCAGTTTAGATAATATTTTTGCACCGTAACATGGCTGCAAGATGGGGAGATTTAAACTTTACGAAGGATTTGTTTTGGTTTCTTATGAGTGGTTATTATGTTTTCATCGTACTGAACTAGGCAGTTGATGGACTCGTTTTCACGGATGGGAATTTCCGCATAATTTTTTTCCGCTAGATTTAAGGGAGGGGAACTTCAGAGTTCCGGAATTTTGCGCATCTATAAATCATCTCCGGTTATTCTGGTTGATTGAAATTTAAAAAAAAAATCAATGCGATTTCAAAAATACGATTAAAAAAATATGGTGCAAGTGGCTTATTGGGGCTTTTAGATTATTGTAAGGTTCAAATTAAAAAAGAAAACCATTTTCCTTTTTTTTAAAGTTTATTATATTTTTATCTGATAGGGTAAGTGTACGGGGGTAATCGTTAGCAGTTATTTGGGTGAGTACACTTACCCAATACAAAAAAATATTTTAAGAAAATATACATGTTATCAAATGTTTCATTCTTTAACTAAAATGATCCGTGAATAATAAATCATCTGTAAAGAGATTTTGAAAGCAGACACCCAAGAGCAGTTCTGAAAGCAGAGTGCCAACACTACCACAATATGCGAATGCTTTCCTCACATAGTTTTTATTTTTTTATTATTTATTGAATTTGTTTATTCAACATTTGAACATAAACTAATATATACAAGATAATATTTCATTTTGTAACATATGGGTCAAGTGTACGCAATCGACGCGAATGTGATCTTGTTTAAAACTTCTACCCTCTTACTCATAATCGTAGTAATCCTAATACGCGTCGTATTATGACGGAACAGTGAACAACTTGACTTATTGTTACTGCGTGTGCATGGTTAAAACGGCTTTAAACCAGGTGTAGGGCCAACTTTACCAAACCAAGGATGAGTTGGCGGATACCGCAATTATGGTTGTTTGAGATTCCTTAACAATATAATTAATCATATTAATAATCCAACAATTCGATTAAAATATCTAAAGCGTTTTAATACAAAAATCCTACTATAAAAATTGCGTGACTCTACTAGAATATCATTGCTACATTTATATTGCAGAACGAAGTGATCTCCCCGGGGACTTGATTGAGCCACCGGGGATGTCGAACAAGTATCCTAATTACAAGTTAGAGGCCACCCTGTCCATTCCACCCGGACCCGAGTTGCTCCGTGTTATACAACTTCCTGATTGCATAAATTCTCCATCTGACCTAAAGATGAACTCAGTACTCTGATTGTGAACGGCGAGACAAAAATGTTTTAATTTTCTTTAAAATCTTTTAAATCGTTTGCAGGTGTGGGGAGGCAATTAAGTCAAATGGGCAATGTCTATCGGGGTAATTTCACAATTGACCTTTTTTTAGTCGGTGGGTCAATTTATACATTTTTAAGGATCCAAATAAGGCTGTCGATTGTTGTCATTCTGAATTTTTTTTTTTTGAACACTGATTTTCAGTTTAGGTCAAATTTTGATTTTTTCTTTCGGAAAGTTAAACAGAGTTTAGTCAAGAAAACATTGGTAATTTATAAAACGGAAACCTTACGCATTTTCCATAAAAAGAAAATAAAATTAAAATAAAATCGAAAATCGAAAAAAAATCGCTGCACTGCGTATGTGACTTTTTTCAACTTTTAAGGTTGAACCACGAAATTTTGTTTAAGAATATATTATTTAAGAAAAGTCTTATTTGTTTATTTTGTTTATTTATTGAATCTATATCATAAGGTTTACATTTTTTTTTGGCCTTGCCTGTCTCACTAGGAACTCCTGTGTCGAGACAGACTAGTTTACAAATATTTTTTAATTATAATATAAAGTACATTTTTCAATAAAGCAAAAATATTTGACAAAATTTTCAGGTTGGTAGGTAGTGGTAACAATAATGAGATATACGATTATATTTGGGTGAGGTGACTAATTATTTATTATTTCGAGCGGCTGATTCACTCTTTCTCGAATTGAACTTCGGCTGATTCAAAACTTTGAACAACGACTGAAAATTTCCGCTTAACCTTTAAAAAAAAAAAAACAGAAACCGTTGAATATTGTTTACCGCAAACTTTGTAGTACTTATAGAAATGGAAGCATGAAAAGGCTCGCAAGAGGTGGCAGTCTATTGTAGAGGTTACACTTTGATTTTTACATTTATACGTCGCGTTTAAATAATGTCGCCTCCGAAACTTATTGTCAGATGGATTTCCAGTGCAGTGTACCCGACAAAATGTCGTTAGTGTTTGTAAAATGCGTTTACTTGTGAAGCTTTTTTACATTGTTATTTAAAACATTATTTACGTAAGTCATAGAATGAAGAAAGAATATCTTGAAATATTCAGCTTGGCGAGAAATTTGCCTATTAATAGTCATGTCCGATATTGAAAAACTAAGAAAATAAATATCGTCTATTGAGCAAATCAAATGTTTTGACCAACCGACATCCGATTTTTATCGTTTCAACATTTTATCGTATCCGATAGTTCAACCGGAAATGGGAACAGGGCCTACGAATGCTTTCCATCCATCAAATATTATTTATTTCTTCAAACTTTGCAAAATCACTTTGTGGCGTCATTTTGAATTAAATTAAAACAAATAACTTTGTATTAAACCACTAATATAATCACAATTATCTACATGTTTCAAAACCGATGGTTTCTTTATGTCATTACTACCCTGACGAAGAAACCATCGGTTTTGAAACATGTAGGTAATTGTGATTATATTAGTGGTTTAATACAAAGTTATTTGTTTTAATTTAATTTCAATATTATTTGTATTTCTTGGGCATTAACTATGTAACAATTTCTAGACATTTTGTTTTGAAGAGTTTTAATTTTCAATGTACTATCGTTACTTAAATTTTAATTTTTATGCTACCGGTTTCGACACATCCGTGTCATTCACTAGCAAACTTAAAACTAAAAGTTTAAAAGTTTTTACAAACTTAAAAGTTTTAAGTTTGCTAGTGAATGACACGGATGTGTCGAAACCGGTAGCATAAAAATTAAAATTTAAGTAACGATAGTACATTGAAAATTAAAACTCTTCAAAACAAAATAATTTCAATATTATTTACACATTTCTATATTTTACATATTAAATATGCTTTAGAATAACACCGGGAGGCATAACGGTACATTAGTATGACATTTTGAAATATATTACTAGTGCCCCAGAAAACGTAAACAATTTGTTTTATTTACTACAAGTTTTTTCTGCATTATTTGGTGGTGTTTTTGAGTAATCTGCGTTTTGTACCAGATATAGGGTACACTTTAACGTATAACTGCAAACTCAAATAGAAATTCTATTTTTTTGAGATGTCTGACTAATCAACTAAATGATTTATATGTTACAACTCATCTCGGAGTCCCAATTGTGTTTCTCAAAAACCCAAAAAGATATCAGGTCTGAACTTAAAAATTTAATTGAGCACAATAAAACTGTACCTAATTTGTGAAAAAGAATACTTTATAGTTACATAATTATTATTTTAGCGTTGGAAATACCATATCTCATAGTCATACAATTATGAATGTACCCTCTAACAAAAGTTTCTAGCATGATGGATCGTGGAGCAGATAAATTAAATTAATCCTTTTTTTTTTTTTTTTTTTTTTTTTATTTATTTTAACATTCTTTTTTTACATATTTGAACATTAAGTCCCGTTAAACTGATTTATATCAGTTTGTCAACGGGTTCTTTTACAAATAATTTTTAGAGAATTTATAAAATATACATTATATATACATACATTCACATATTTTTACATATATAAAATAAAGAGCAGAGGAAAAACGAAAGAAAGAAGAAGAAAAAAGATTATAAAAATGGAAAAAACATTAAAAACGAAAATTAGAAATACGGACGTTAGTACAAAAAAATTCTTTCACATAACCATTTTTTTAGCATACATTTTCTTCTGAAAGTCAATTCACAGTTTTTTATTGAATTTGGTAACATGTTGTAAATTATTGGTACGAGGTATTCTAGAGTTCTTTGACCGTATTTATTTAGGTATCTGGGAATAACAAGTCCATTGTTTGCAGTTAGTCTTGTATTATGAACATGAACCACTATTTTATTATACTCAGATTGAGATGTATGCTGATTCGCAATTTTGAACCACAATATAGCACGAACAGATAATAAATTCACAGAGTTATATAGTAATGATTTTGATACATCATGTCTTTGTTCGTATTCAGCTTTGTTTAATAATAATTTTACTAAGGAATATTGTAAATTTTGCACTGAAAGAAGATTTGTTTTTGTTGAATGTCCCCATGTAGTTATTCCATATCTTATTAGGGATTCTGCCAATGATAGATATATTATTCTAAGGGTATTCAGTGGAATAAAAAACTTCAGTCTATAAAGTTTGCTCACTATAGCTCTAAGCCTTGTGCAAACTTTTTGTATATGTAAATCCCATTTAAAATTACAATCTATTGTTAAGCCTAGATATACATATTTTGAAACAAGTTCAATACTTTTACAAGAGCATGGTTGTATTACAGAATTATGGATGCAATCAAAATCATGAGAAACAATTTTAGGAGTTATGGTGATATTGGCATGAGGAGATCTTATGTGCATAAGCTTCGTTTTTTTAGCATTGATTATTAATCCTACATCATGTGACCACTTTTGAAGAGTGACAAAGTCAATTTGCAGTAAAATACTCGCCATTAATAAATCCTCGTGTGAAATAACTAAGGCAGTGTCGTCAGCATAAACATAATGTTTTACATGAGAGAAAATCAATTTCATTGCAGTAACATATATAATATACAAGGTAGGGCCTAGTATGGACCCTTGTGGTACGCCGGCGAAAACTTTCTTTTTTTTGCTATAATGATCTAAAATTTTTACACAAATCTTTCTATTTTCAAAGTAATTAACAAATAATTTATGTAAGTTTCCTGTAATTCCAATTGCTTCAAGAGTTTCCAGTAATTTACTATGATCAATAGTATCAAACGCCTTTGAATTATCAATAAATAATACGAGTACATGTTTTCTTTTATTAAGATCATTATTAATTATGTTTGAAAAATCTTGAAGTAGTATATCTGTGCTCTTTTTTTTCTGGAAACCATATTGATGGGTATCAATAATAGAAAATTTTTCAAGGTACTTTATTAATTTTATAGATATATATTTTTCTAGGATCTTTTCAATTGCAGGTAAAATACTGATCGGTCTATAGTTTTCAATTTCACTGTGTTTACCACCTTTGTAGATGGGTCGGATGATGCTACATTTGAGGTCCTCTGGTATAATTGCCTCCGTTAAAATCATATTAATTAATTGAGTTAAAATAGGTCCTAAGATATCAAAATGTTTTTTAATATCAGACATTCTAATTTTATCTATCCCCGGCGACTGGCTATTTTTTAAACTTCTAACTACTTTTTCGATATCACAGAGTTTTGCTTGTGTTAAGAGCATGCTGTGTGGAAGTCTATGTGTTTGAATATTAAAAGCTTTTTTATCACATCTATGTAATAATTGCCTAACATTATCAGAAAAGAAATTAGCAAAATTGTTAGATGTTTGTTCAGTGGTTTGTTCTTTTAAGAAATATTGTGATATTACTTCATCGCAGTTACTTTTACTCTTTCTTCCTAACAATCTGTTTATTTCATCCCACGTTTTCTTTGAGTCTGCAAAATAATTTTTAAATTTTGAGTTGAAAAATTTTAATTTGTAAACACTGATTAATTTTGTAACTTTGTTTCGGGTGCATTTATACTCTCTTTCATAAAATTTATTTGTAGGATTACTTTTCCATCTTTTGTAAAGTGTATCTTTTAATTTGATTTTTGATAATAAATCATCATTTATCCATTCGTTTATGGCATTAGGTCTAATTTGGGGTTTAAAAGACTTTACTACAATACTCTTTTCATAGATTTCATTAAATTTAGTTTTAATTTTATTGTACAGAGCAACGCAATTCAGTTCTTTCAAAAGGATATTCCAATTATATTTTTTTATTTCTTTATCAATACTTTTTTGAGACAGAGTGGTAGTTTTTTCATTTTGTACAATATTTTTGACATGGTAATATACATTTAATCCCGTTATAAAATGATCAGCAATTGTCGAATCAATTACACATGCGGACAAGTTATATTTATTAGATCTAACATATATGTGGTCAATACAAGATTTAGTTATTTGACCAGAAACTATTGCTTCCCTTGTCGTATCATTTATACATTTTATAAGGTAATTACTAGTTAGAATATTTTCATAAGTCATTATATTTGTATCACTTTGATTTAATAAGTTCAGATTAATGTCTCCAAAAAATATTACATTTTCATTAGAGTTTATATAATTACTAAAAAAACAAGAAATTTCATTTAAGAATCCCCCTTTATTGAGGTTAGGTGGTCTATAAATTGCTAAAATATAAAAATTGCATTTATTTGGTAACGTCAATATTCCAAACACATTTTCAAAATGAATGGTTTCAATTTTTTCTTGTTTAAAATATAAATGTTCCTTTATATAAAGCAAAATACCACCTCCTTGTTTATTGCTTCTGCAATAGTAATGCGAATTATAACCTGGAATATCATACAATTTAATAAGTTCCTCATGAATTGCAGTTTCACAAAGCATAATTACATCTATATGTTTTAAACAGTTTTTTAAATAAGCATGGAGAATATCCCAATACTTGTTTAGTGATCTGATATTTATTTCGACACAGATTAGGTTAGTATTGCAATTTTTTATAATTTGTGCTTGGATCCAACTTTCTAAATTACTTCCGCGGGTAAATTCTACCTCATTATCATTGTCAATATAGTTGAAAGCCATATTAAGTATAATAAAATATCTCACTCATAGCAATCAGTATAAAAGAAAGAAGTCGAAATATAGCATTTATTAATAGATAACCTAGTTGCAAGTCATTGGACATAATATTGTATGTAGAGAAGGTGTATAAAATATACTTTAATATTGTAGGCATATAAAAAATAAATATAAAAATAGATTTTAATTTTTTGAATCTTGTAAAGAAAACTATCGAACTATTTTTAATAATAGTATTATCCTTGTATATTTTAATATTGGGTTTAGTATTATTTGTTAACATGTGCAGAGAATAACGTTGTAAAGCTATGTACAAAATAGTATTGAAGAATACAAAATAAACTTGAAGAATGTTGCATGAAAGTAGAAAATGTAAAAAGAGTTTTTTGTCTGCATTTTGAATCCATTCATACAAATGATTAATTTTACAATAATTTACATTTCTCTCATCATCAATATAACTAAAATACATTTTTCATTTGAAAATATTCACCTGAAATCCTACCATCAGCATGCTTAGAATGTAATAGGAGCGAATAATATAAATAAACAATTATTTTTGTAAGAAGGTAACATGTCACAATGTGTGAAATTGTTTTAGTTATATAGTTTGATGTACACATTAAAAGCCTTACATTCATTTGCTGCCAACAACAATATAGTGAGAGTTTACATAATATCACATACGCACGTAAATTAAATTTATTATCTTCATTAATGTTAATTATCAAAGTACTAAAATATAACAAAAGATTCTTATTTAAAATATCTTGTTTCATTTTTCTTTTTGATATGATAAAATTAATATTCAATATTTTGTTCAGCAATTGCAACCATTTTTTTATATATCTTACAGTTGTTTTTGTCATTTGCTCTATGATTAACTGGAAATGTCATTTTATATTTTTCATTTTGAATGCAACAGTTTTTGCAATTTGGTTGTTTGTCCTTGTTCCCGCAATCGCTGTATGTGTGACCGAGACCGCAGTAGCTGCAAACAGGCTTTTCGTCCTTCTCTCTCTGCAGACATCTTGCAATACCGTGTCCGAAGCGTAAACAGTAGTGACATTGCATAACTGGATTTGCGTCTTCAACAAAGATTCTTTGGTATCCGATTTTAATTTTATCTTTGTTTAAAAGTATTCTTCGGGTTTCACTATCTACTTCGACCACATAGTTAGATGTATCATTAAATTTATTTTTAATTAATTTCTTGACGTTGAAGAAAGGTTTATGTTCTTTATTTTCCGACATAATTTTAATTTCTTCATTTTGTTCGATGATGTCACAAGTGAAATCTTCTTTATCATAATCATTAAATATTCCCTTGAAAATTAAAGTAGGTTTTTTTTTTGATAATTTTTTAGTATCGATATCATTTATTACTTTTGAGATCTCCATTTGTAATTTCTCCGCGTCCTCTTTTTTTAAACACTCAATGATGATTCTGTTTCGGGATATTTTTTTGATGCCTTCAATACATATTCCCAGTTTACTAATTTTAATATGTCTTTGTATTTTTTTTTAGTATTGAGTCAGAAGTGTCACTGCTTGTTTTAGGACTAATCATTAGACAATATTTATTTTTTATATTTTTTTGTTTATTTTGAGGGTATTCATATCTTTTATCTCTATTAGCGATTTCTGTTTTATTTTTATCTTCTGACATTTCAATTGCCAGGTGACCTAATAACGTTAATATATTCGTGGCTTTATTTGTCACAATAATTTGTTGGTCTTTACTGAATTTTTTGTTGGGGTCTTGCACTGCGAAAAGTAGTTCACTAACTACCTCCTTTGCTTCTTCCATAAATTTGTGAAGATTGGCCATATTTATTTTTTTCGCAACACTTACTCCACTTTACACTTTAAAATCAGTAGTACTGCACAAATATTATTATCACCGGTTTGACAGTTTCAGAATGTTCAAATATTTATTAATTTTTAACTGTTTTTTGTAGAAGATATATTACGAACTGGTTATTATTTTTAATGCCAATCAATAGTGCGCACTTTGTTTCATTTAAATATCAGCTTCACTGTTTGTTTTCGCCAAATTTATTTACTTTGCGGAGCACTTTAATTGGGAGCAGAAAAATATGCAGCCTGTCACTGTAATTAATAATGTTGCCATTTTAAAGCTGGAAGTCTCAACCCCTGACAATTTAACACTTTGCACTAATTGGTTTGCGCGGTTGGTGTTGCCAGTTGTCAGTAGTGCCAGTAAATGAGACGCTACACGCTAACGGTTCCATGTCTGGGGTGCTAGCATGGTCGATCAATATGGATCGGTAGGATAATTGTCGGTAACTTCTCATCTTTCCCTAGGAAAAATTGCAGATCGCTAACGTACGAACGACAGTTGATATCGAATATATTAAGGACCTTTAGTCATTGTGAACTGTCACCTATTCGTTTGCGATCTGCAGTTGTCCTAGGGAACGATGAGAAGTTACCGATATCCTACCGATCCTTATTGATCGACCATGCTTTGACCCCTGGTCGTAATATGGGATCTCACCATCTGAGTTCTCATAATAAATTTACTCATAAACGATACTTCCTCACATGATAATTCATCAGCATCCTCAAACTACCTCTGAATATACTTTTTATTGGGTAATTTCATATTTTAAATGTTATAATATGCACTTACGTCAATGGTGTGGTCTTAGCTTTAAATATTAAAATTCTTAAAATTACGATTCTCGATTTTAATCACAATCGTTCTTATTTATTTATTACCATGATAAATTATGATAATCTCTACGGCCGTATTCTTTTTTTTTAATAGAGAAACCTCACAAGAGTCCCAACTGCTCCCTTCTGGAGCCAGTGAGACTATGGCATCCCCAATTGGAGTATGTTATGAGGCTGAAGGTATGTGGGGAAGGGAAGGAGATGGGGAAAAGGAAGGTGGGAAAGTACCTGGCTATTCAGATCTAGTCACTAAACACGGCTAAAGCCATTATTAAGCAACGTTTCAATTCTGAATGGTGGTCTTACACCAGGGCGATACTGAGAGTATCTTCCACTCTGGAACGTGCCGCAAATATATCATATATTATTTTTATTAATAAATTGTTAAATAATACAAATTAATCAAATAAAATTTATTTGCGCACGCCGGGCTCGAACCCGCAACCTTCCGATTGGGAGTCAAGTGTCTTACCACTCGACCACGGACGGTCGTCAGACCAAAATTACGAAAAATCATATTACTAAAAAGTTGCCACTGGTAGACCGGTCGCCACACGCTGGGCCGCCCGTGCCCAAGTTCGTAGAAAATGCATTAAATATATTTTCAATGAAAGTTGCACCGTGCGACCATGCTCATATAGACTTTTTTAGACTCTTTGAAATTGAAAGGAACTTTTTTGGTTAATTCGTTATTTTTACACTTTTATACATTTATTTTCTGTATTGACGGCTAATAGAGGCGCCGGCGACCGCACATTTGCATTTGACAATGAAAAGTTTGCTTCTGAGATCCAATCTCGCAGTTTCATTTGGAATACCTGATCAATATTATTATTACGCCAGCGTCTGTACGGTTGACATTTAAAAATCCCAATTCGTGTACAACTCTGACGCCGCCGCGCTGCATCCAAACCATCTTCGGTGTCGGGTTTTTATATGTATTATTATGTCTTACTTCAATCGTGCTGAAAGGAAGTTTTGTAGAAGAATTATTAGTTTTACATACCTGTTATGGTGAAAAAAAATTTTTTTAACGCCAGTGTTGCCAACTCAGCTTATTTAGAGTTAAATTTAGAACAAAAACAAGGCTGTCAGCTAAAAAAAAAAATGATTCATCATCTTGGCTCGTTTTTCAGATAATTTTGCTCCTTTTTAATACAAATCTCATGAAAGAAAAAATACGATTTTGGAGTTAGGTATTTCTTTAGGAATCGGTGATTTTCGTATTGAAAACGTAGTTTTTTTTTACTTTGGCCACTCTCCCCTGACATCCCCATTATATTCATTTTTGGTTATCCACACCAGAGGCCCTAGCACGCTTGCTCTATATCGATCGGTAGGATAACTATCGGTAACTTCTCATCGTTCCCTAGCATGACTTCAGATCGCCAACGAATAAGTGACAGTTCACAATGACTAAGTGTCCTTAACATATTCGACATCAACTGTTGTTTGTACGTTAGTGATGCGCAGTTGTCCTAGGGAACGATGAGAAGTTACCGATAGTTATCCTACCGATCGATATAGAGCAAGCGTGCTAGGGCCTCAGGGTGTGGTTATAACTAATTTTAAATAATTTTCCCATAAAAACATTTAATTCGCAATAACAATTATTGAGGTCAATAATCGAGATAAATGGTATCTATCTTTTAAGTTGGACCAAATTACACACAGTAAGCCAAATTTCATCAAAATCGGTTAAGTACTTTCAGAGTTTATCTCGTACGAAAATTGTGACACGAGATTTTTACATATAAAGATATATATAAAACAGAATAATCTCATTTCAAAGGCCACACGCCGTCCGGTCCGTGGTTCTCACGACAAATGGAAAAAACAATATTATTATTTTATGCAAATCCGCTGGACCGTCTCGGTTCAATTATTCCATATTACAATAAACCCAAAAATAATTTCACAATGAAACATGGATTACGTAGAATTTACGGAGCAATTGAATTTAATTTAATTCCACCACTAGCCATTATCTTGTATGTGGGGAGATCGTTCATTAAAGCGCGAATGGATTAAACCAAATTAAAATTCACCACGTGTCGCTTTTGTCTAACTGTTGTCGTTAGCACGGGATCTCTGGGAGTAATGTAAAGGTAAGGGAGGTGGGCCCAGGGTCGGAATATCTCCGTGTATAATATGTGCGGTGCACGCGGGCGGCCGAACTAACGGGCGGCTACTTGAGTTTGCTTCTCTCTACCAATGAACTCCGCGGGTATTCGCTATACCTTCCAAAGTGGTAAATATGTTCAGTAACGTCTTGATGGACGATCATTATCCCGAATCGAAAAATGGCTTAACAAAAAGCTGTCCAAAGAAGCGAAGTTAGCAGTCCACAATGGAGTGCTTGTACCTACCCTGATGTATGGCAGTGAGGCATGGAACTGGCAGAGAAAGGATGAAAGTAGACTGAATGCTGTTGAAATGAGATCCCTGAGGCTTATGTGTGGTAAAACCATGTATGATCGTGTAAGAAATGTGGAGATTCGAAAAGAATGCAAGGCTGATGTAAGCGTAATGAGTAAAATTAAGAAAGGAACCCCCAGATGGTTTGGGCATGTAGAGCGAATGAACAAAGAAAGTAGCGTAAGGAGAATATATGATGCAAGTGTGAATGGTATAAGAAGTAGGGGACGTCCGAGAAAGACATGGCACGATCAAGTGAATCAGATACTTGAGTCGGGCCATGTCAAGAGTCAGAAAAATAGAAGAGTATGTATGAGAAGATGTATGAATGTGAATGACGCAAAGAGTGTGTGCCCAGACCGAGGTGTTTGACGGTCCGTCCTCTCTGCCTACCCCTGCGGGGAAACGGCGTGATGGTTAGTTAGTTAGTTAGAAAAATGGCTTCAAATGGCATTAGCTATAAACAGATCTGAAAAAAGCAGGCATTTATCTATCATTGCCTCTTATCTATCATTGCATCTTATTTATCATTGCCTCAAAGGGCGACATTAGATAGAAAAATGTTTTTATTATTTTTAAAATGACGTTCACATTTTTACTTCAAATATGCTCAAAAATCGCTGGTTTAAATCCCCCGGCTACTTGCTATTACACCGTATATATATACAAGTACATTTACTTAGAAGACTAATTTAGGGTAGCAGTTTTTGCAGACAGGCGACTAATATCCCTTGCGACAGCCCTGGCTAGGCCCTATTAGAGCTTTTCTTTACCGGTGTTGTTATGTCCCATTTAGTTTTTATGCGCAGCTAGGCTTTTCGGCGTTATTGGGACATTTCATAAAACAGGTTAACAGGAAAGAGCCCGAGGTAATAAGTACAATTTAAATTTGAAAAGCAAATTTTGTTTTTTCTAACTACCATTTATAAACATGATTTGGCTTTATTAGATCTAGAAGGACGTTTTAACTCTTTAAATTGCGTAGAAAAAGCATCTATGATCCTGCCGCTGAGAGATCTGCTGTGTATTTTTCCGTCACATGTGACATTTCTAGTAGTTATTTTCTTTAGATTACATACAATAATTACTGTTCCATAAAAAATTAATACTGTGGCACTTCAACATCCCCTTGAAAAGTCATCCACAGTCATTAAAAGTAATGAAAACAAAAAATTTCCTAACCTATCGTAACCTAATTTTTCATTAATTTTCATGACTTTATATCACTTTTCAAAGGTGTGATGAAGTCCCACTGTGTTGAGTTGTCCGGTCACCAAGAATAACAACTATATTATCATTAAAATGATTTACTGCGCATTACATTAGTACAATCACTCCATCGATACATAAGCACACTCGATCGATAAGGATCGATAGGATAATTGTAGGTAACTTCTCTTCGTTCCCTAGGACAACTACAGATCGCTAACGTACAAACAACAGTTGATATCGAATATATATTAAGGACCCTTAGTCTTTGTGAACTGTCACTTATTCGTTTGTGATCTGCAGTCATGCTTGGGAACGATGAGAAGTTACCGATAGTTAGCCTATCGATGTTTTTTTCGATAGGCTAACTATCTATATATCGATCACTTTACTTTTTTTTCTAACTAAAATTACTGATAATAAAAAAAATAATATAACACACACTTATTTCATTAGATAAATGAACAATAAACTTTACTGTCACCTCACTTTTTTTCGTTTCATGTAAAAAAAATCTTAAAAAATTCACAAAGTTCCATAATTTTTTTTCAAATTGCTATCGGAAACTTTGGTTTCAGAAAGGGGTAAATTTTATTTTTTTTGTGGTTTTCTTTTAGATTTGAATACATAGTTTGTTGTATTCTCTTTCCAATACCGTTTAGATCACATTTCTGACTATGATGGTAAGGGAGAAACAACGATTTCTGTGAGACCTATGTGAGCTGGGACAAATATGGTCTCCTGTGATAAAACGGGTTTATATACATAAATACATAACTTTGCATATACATACAAATGTACTTGAACTGTCTATGGGATGTCTGGGATTGCACTTACCTCCCAACAGTCTGGAATAAAGACCATTGATTATTATTACAGAGTTCCTATAAATGTTTGGCATTAACAATAGGAAGGTATATAAAGGTACTTGGGACTAGTTCACTAAAACTAATAAATTATAGGTACTGCTTTCTGTTAAAGGGATTGTTTAACTTTGATAGTTATCAAGTTGTTTAGTTCTGAAGTTCAGCTGGATACAATGAAAACTTCTTCAACACTGTACTAGAATCAAAAAGTTGTTGTAGAAAGCAATGGAATTGGAACAACTAGCTACTTGTGATTACCTTTCTCCTTATAGGGATAAAGGCCAGCAAGTCGCGAGCGTTTTCACAGTGGCTCTTCGGTAAGCAGACAAACGATCAGATAATTAGTGGGAAAATTCTTGATACTTCCGAAAATTGTGTTGCTACCGAATTTTATTTATTTATTTTTATTTATAGAATACATGTTATACATTAGGACATTTTAATACATTTGTTGGGGACAGAAATCGGTCCCGCAAAGCGAAAGGAAGTGGATAAGAGAGGAATTGTCGACTTACCGCTTTTCTTCCTTCGCTTTCAATTATCCGCGGGTTCTCTTGTTGATTGAACTTGCTTTCCATAAGCACTTTCCGAACGGTCGAAATACCAGCTCCGTATTCAACACTGCGATGTTGATAGGAAGAAGTGCTAATTTGAACTAACAATTAGTGTGACAATTTAATTGCATTCAGTCGACAAAAAAGGTAAGGAAATAAAGGGATTTTGTGGGTAGAATTTATTTTCGGAAAAGGTACATTAGGATGAATGCAAGGCACCAACAACATTAAATCACCACACTAGGCGACTGCCTGTTTTATGGTGAACAATGGAATTTAGTTAATATGTGAGGTCTAGTCTTAACATATGAACAAAGTATTTATACATGTTAAAAGTATGAAAGATTATAGTAGAAAATTTATAATGGAAATTGAAAATATAAAAATAGAAAACAGTAAAACTAAAGAAAAAAAAAAAATAAATAAATAAGAAAAAAAAAAAAAATAAAGAAGAATAAGACATGCTAATATGCAGGAAAAGATCATATACGAGAACATAACTCTTTTTTCTAGGAGTGTAAGTGTACATGCATTCATGAGCGTGTAAATACGCGCATACACACATACATCCAAATGTGAATGGAAATCAATAAAACTTACATACGATAAGAAAACATGTAACTGAATTTATCGATCGTCTGTTGATTAGTCAGACATCTCCGAAAAATCGAAAATTGAGTTGAGTAGGAATGCAGTTATATTTAAAAGAGTACGTTCTATCTGGTCCAGCAATCAGTTTACTTATAAACACCAACAAATAATATATATATATATTTTTTTATTGAAAATTTTTTGGTACAATGGTACATAAAATAATAAAAGGTATATAACATACTTATATATAATATTGTATGAACAAAAAAATCCCACAAAGGCAAATGCCTGAGCGTGGGTATAATATTGAATTTATTATAATTTTATGGTTAATAGGAGATTTAAAAATTAAGTATAATTTTAGGTATAAAAAGAGTAACTGTATAAATGCCTTAAAACATAGAACAAAATAACAGTCTTTGTTGTTATTATTGCATTTGTAAAATTTAATGAAGAATTAATGTTAAAGGCGTAATCAAAAAAACAAAAACATAGCAAGCAATATAATATTTCTACTTTAAAAGTTGTCTGATGATAAACATAATTAATGGCTTTGTTAAATCTTATAGGAAAAAATATCAGTTTCAGTGTATTTTAGCCAAGTTTTGATATATTTTTTATAAGATTTAAGATTTTGACACGTGGGCGCTTTAAATGTTGCACGTAATGAATTATGCATTTTTGGAGCAATAAAACTAATATGCCTTTGGGCCAACCTAGTTTTACAGTTAGGTTCAGCATATTATAATACTTAATTAAACTAGTCGTAAATTAAACTAAATATTGATATTTTCTGGGTCAGTAGTAGGATATATCTAAATTTCATACTGATGTATTGGACCGTTGTGCCCCCCGGTATACTTTATAGCATATTTAATATGTATACACAGACACGTGTAAATAATATTTTATGAATGTAATATCTGAAAGGGATGAAAGTGGATTAATTCGTGATATCATGTAAATAATGAATTAAAAATAAGACATAATATATCTGCGGCACGTTCCAGAGTGGAAGATACACTCATTATTGTCGTGGTGTAAGACCAACATTTAGAATTGAAACGATGCTTGAAATGGCTTCAACCGTGTTTGGTGACCAGATCTGAATAGCCAGGCACTTCTCCAACTTCTTCTGCTCCACTGCCTTCCCATCCCCACTACCTTCAGCCTCACAACATACCTAATTTGGGATGCCAGTCTCAATGGATCCAGAGAGCATTTGCGTCCCTTGTGCGGTATTCACATTTATAAAAAAAAGTTTTTAAACAAACATGAAATAGGTTTACAATATTTTATTTATTTACGCTCGAATGGGGTACATGAAAAAAATACACATTTATTACAGTAATTAAGTATACCAAGATAAATGTAGTTGTAATTAGTAATTGTAAGAAAACAACACATACTCGTACTTATGTACCTACATAAAAAAAATTAGGTGCAAATTAGCCAAATACTGAAACATTGATTCAATATAAAATAAGCAGGAAATAGTAAGTAAAAGAAAGTATAACATAAAAATGGAAGTTTGTTCGTATTTTACAGTTATGTGTTACAAACCAATAAAACAGAATAAATGAGAATTTAATAATAACAACATTTAAGAGGGTATTACCAGAGAATACTGGAAATTGGTTCCTTTTAAATAAAATTCTGATTGACTGTATTTTACAAAAAAACATAAATTGATTTTAAAAGATTGGTATTTTATCTGGTACACGCAGTTTTAAAATTTTGAAAAACTTAGTTAATTTTTAATATACTAAGGTTATACCGTTGATCGTTTACAGATTTGTTAAATTTTCAAACGATAGATACTTTTAAACAACACAAATTTCAAATCATATAACTACACAACAACAAAAAAATCAATACATAATCTAGTAAACACAGTTTTCATAATTTTAATTTTAGTTAAATTAAAATCATTAAAAAATAAATCCGTGAACGTGTTTTGTGACAAAAATACCTCTTTTTTTTATTTTTTGAAGGTCTTACGAACTAAAATATTAAATTTTTTTTATACACTTATTTTTTTTAGACATTATTGAAAAGTCATAAATACTCATGATCAAAAAAATACTTACAAGAAGTACACGATATTTAATAATTTATCATCGTGCGTTTTGAGCATTTCATATTGCTTACTTGAATGTAGGTATATATTAAAGCAAGTTTTTAATTAAATAAATCGATATTAAATTTATATAAATAAACGATCTTTCTCATTGGAACCTCCCTGTACAGTTGCAAGCATTTTTAAACTTTTATTCTCAGCCGCTAGTCAATCGCTCTTAAGTTGCATAAATCGGCGTACATATATACTCATTTTAAAGGAAGCCATGTTTTTATTTTTACTAAAAAGTGTGAAAGGTATTCTCAGTTTAACGTGAAAGTGTATTATCATTCAATTATACATAAACTTAGAAATGATTGTGTCTCAAAGCCCAATCAAATTAATGATGTTACTGCCGTACCACGGAGGTCATCGGTATAATAATACTGCAAGGAAAGAGTAAAGACAGTGTTCTTCCATTCCTTCTCTAATGTTGAAAGTGGATAGCAGAGAATACGTTTGTTCATAACATCGCCAAAACGGTGGAATCCTAGAATTATTTCCCAATCAGTGATAAGATTCTTCTATTCGTTTTGGCGCCGTTTGAAAGTTCCGTAATGGATGTGATTGCAGGGAGAAGGAGCCTCGTTGCGGCGCCTTTCTTCTACTCCGGAGCGGCCAGATAGTGTGTCGACAAACTTTGCAGAGAAATCTTGCAAAAGTTAGATTAACTCAGTTATGCAACTTGGTAAAATGTAAAAAAGTTAACTCGGTTCATTCCTCTGAGGTAAGTTTACATTCACCAAGCAGTAACCGGGACATTGCCATAAAGAATAATTATAGTTACTAAATGTGAATAGTTTTAATAGTCTAATTGGTAAAACATCTTAGGCAGTTAGATATAACTTAAAAATAAAAGGTAAATATTTTTTCTAGCATGACTACAGGCCGTTAACGAATAAGTGACAATTCACAGTGACTAATTGTCCTTAATATATTCGACATCAATTGTTGTTTGTACATTACGATCTGCAGTTTTCCTAGGGAAAGATGAGAAGTTACCGAAAGTTATCGATACAATCCTTATCGATCGAGTGTGCTAGGGGGGCAGATATCGTTATACCTTGCGTACATACGTCGACCCAGTATCTAGGTACATACCTGTATACTTGGTGCAATTCCATCGTAATGAATGAAATTAATCCAAAATTAAACTTTATTTCCATAGAATAAAGAAGAAAGCTATAAAGTGCCTTCCATACAAATTTTTATGTAAACAAATATTCTGTTAAGCCCATTTAACATGCGCTCTGTTAGGCGCTCCGCTGACGAGGCAACTGAAAACCAACTAAAACCGGCTGATTTCTCTGTCTTGATTGGTCAAAAAGCTTGTTTAACCATAGACGAAGAACAATCAGCTGACATCTGGCAACTAGCAACGGCCGCCCAGGGCAATCAGCAGTGACAGTCGCGAGTCAACGCTTGCGTTACCATTGACAACGGGGTTTTGTGTGATTGTGAAGTGTGCGGGTCATCGCATTGTCATACAAAGACTGTTGGCAGTTGAGTTTTCAGTGGCCTCAGTGGGCGGAGGCGCTTAATATGTTCAAGATGGTTGCCGTTTTAATGGTTTAGTAAAGATTCTATTTTCAAAGGCGAAATCGTCGTGTTTATTATGGAGTTTCTTATTCTTCAGATAGTGACGTTTCTTTGAACAAATTGTGTGAATCCTTACATAAAATTAAAATAAATATATACATATATTTTTCTGCTTTAATTACATTCTATTTATTTTGTTCTAAATCTTTTGTCTATATAAATAAATTGCTCTTTCTCTTCTCACTGTTTACTAAAAAAAAATTGTAACTTGAAACCATGTATGTAACAAAAAAAAATAATTGAAAGTGGTAAGACAGTACAAAACTTTAACAATAACTTTATGAGTACTTTAACAATAACCCAAAGGATTCTTAATGTTTCCTCAACCGCTCGTACCCAAAAGGAACACAAGAGTCTCTTATCACTCTGGGTTAGCTGAACTCACAAGCAGACGGTTTTACCAACACGTCTCTTTGATTGAGTCCTGCGAGAGATTTTCCTGAAACTTCGCGGTTGAGACCGAAGGCAATCTTAACTTAATAGAGTTAAACATGAGCTTACACCGGTCAGACCATCATTAACCCTGAGCGGTGGCGTGCAAAATCTAACAAATAGCATCCCTCGCCCCTAATTAGTACGGGACAAAGCGATGCGGGAATGATAAGGTATTCGAGATTGAATAACTCGCAATTTAAGAGGTACAGCAATCCATTATTCCATTTTTGTTAACAGCGCTGCGCGGGGATGTTTTTACATCCATGAAGCTAATTCAAATTTAATGCAAAATATTGTCATGAAGAGCGGCGCGAACACAGAACCTTGCACGGCCGCATCTCAGCGGCTAAATGAATCGTGAGAATTTATGTCTCGAACTGCCATAAAAATGATCAAACGGGAGATGGTAAATGAATGAAAATTATAAACTTCTAAAAATAAATTTTTGATCAAAATAATTTATAATTTTTCAATAATGTCTAAACAAAATAAGTGTAAAAAAAATCTGAAATATTTTAGTTCGTAAGACCTTAAATAAATAGAACAACTGAGGTATTTTTGTCATAAAACACGTTCTCGAATTTATTTTTTTATTTCGAATGATTTTAACTTGTCTAAAATTTTAATCTTAAAAACTGTGTTGACCAGATTATATAATGATTTATTTTGTTGTTTAATAGAATCTATCGTTTGAAAATTTAACAAATCTGCCAACGACCAACGGTATAACCGTAGTATATTATAAATACACTTATTTTTTCAAAATTTTAAAACTGCGTGTACCAGATAAAATAACAATCTTTCAAAATCAATTTATGTCTTTTTGAAAAAAAGAGTCAATACGTCTAGAATTTGATTTAAAAATGACTAATTTCCGGTATTCTCTGGTAAAACAATCTTAAGCTCGAAATATGAATTTGGTTTGTTACAATATTGATATAGAAGCAAATTTGTGGTTGAAAATCATTTTTTTAAATCTATAATACTAACTATATGAGGGTACATTTTGTCCAGAACAATATAGTAGTATGCTGTGGGCCAACTATCGGGGCATCAACTATCATGGAACCACTAATAGGGATTGTAGGTTTAGTAGGCTAGAAGTCTAATATGGTCTGCAGCAAGGTTCGTAGAAAATGTACCTTGGTTTGGGGTTCAAATTTCCTCTTGTACCTACGGCGCACAGTGGGCTAAAAATTATTTTGCGCCTTTCATAGACATAGAGACTTGAATTTTCATGGGTCTTTTTTTGGTTAGAAATGGATTCTGCTGATCATTTATGCCATAAAATTTCGTATGAAGCAATTGCGTGTACAAATGAAGGAAATTTTAATGCAAAATTATGGTTTATAGTGTCAATAAAATGTTGTAAACTAGACAAAGCATACTCGTATGTAAAGCATTTAAGCATTAAAATGAATCATCACCATAAAAAAGTTTTTTTTTCAACTTTGAGGATTAAAAAAAAAGCGCAAGTTGCGCCACAATACGAAGTATTTCAAAAAAATAAAAATAAATAGTAGTACATCTGTGTGTTAGGATATAATGGCCAACCTTATGATTCCAGAGATAGCCTCATTTTTAATGTCAGCGCCATATAATTTTTTCTTAAAAAAAATGATAACTCCTTCATTTGTACACGCAATTGCTTCATACGAAATTTTATAGCATAGTAATTATCAGCAGAATCCATTTCTAGCCAAAAAAAGACCCATGAAAATTCAAGTCTCTATGTCTATGAAAGGCGATTTTCAAGCCACTGTGCGGCGCGGGCGTATGGCGGCCCCGACAGCCCCACCAACTAACCTTCCGTATTGGCCAGGATATAGTTAAACGATTGTTTTACCGGGAATTCGGCAACTACTTTATCAAACGCCCGCATCCATTGTGAATTTTCTGCTCCGGTGCCACGCAAATACTCCTCTTACTCCGATTGTTTTAGAAATTTCATAACCGCTTTAAAAGAAATATATTCCAGCCCTTTGAATGTTCATCATTATCATATAAAAGCGGCAGTTTTTGATTATAATTATGTTATAAATACATAAGAAACTTATTCATGAAAATCCAAATGACTTAACCAGTAGTTCTGTGAAACTCGCGTTCTAAATTCTATGTTTCTACTTTTCTTCTATTTAATAAATCAAAACCAAAATTTCTTGTTCTTTATACGAGTATCTATATTTACAAAATCTAATCGATTCGTAGAAGTTACGTCATTATTAATTAATTAAGAACACATTAAGAGAAACGACTGCGCGGCCCGTTTCATTCAAACATTTTCATACAAAGTATCGGGTTTGAGGCCAAAATACCCAACCAAACTAAACAAATATTTTTTGTAATCAAAAGCTATGTTAAATTTCTAGCTCGAACCGTAGTTACTTTATTTATTTTAGCTTTAACTTATAAAATATGGGCTATTAAAGATTTTAATATTTTATGATTTTAGAGGCAACTTGGACAATTATTTGCGAGTAAAATGTAAGCATTTAAAAAAAATATTTTACTATATGTTTTTAGAAATATGATAAATACGAAACAATTTTTATGGGTGTAAAATTAAATTAAAAATAACTATTTACGTCCGAACCAAAACTTATGGCGTTTATATATTAAAATTACTACCCAAAGAAACGCTTTTTTAACCATTTCTTCTTTTATTTTTCATTATATTAAAACGAAGGATTAGGCAGATTTTTTTTTAAATCACAAATAACTCATAAAAAAATTCTAAAGTTGCTTCCAAAATGAACCAAAACTGATTTCTTTAATTACCTATTTACCCTTTAATTACATCATCATTTAAAAGCAAAAAAAAGTAGTTCCCCCCGATCTAGATATTTGACATAATTGAATACATATTGACATAATGACCTTTTTATTACAAAAATAATTTCAGTTTGTTTGGATAATTCGCCCACAAATCCAAAACAATGTTTTGAATGAAACCGGCTGAGCAGCCGTTCCTCTTAATATTTAGTGCGGGGAAAACATTTTTCAAAGTACCCTTCATAATAGATAATAAATCAATTTATGCCTTCAAAATTGACATTTAGATTCGATAAATAAGTCGTCTCAACGTGGTACAACGACAGTTTGATAATGGCCTTGTAATGGTCACAAAAATAAAAAAATAAAAATACTTACAGAACTTAAAAAAAACATTGTTAAATTAAATTTAAAAAAGAATGTAAGTAGGTAGGTACTTATATAATGAATAAAACTAAATATCTTTTTAATGACTTGGTGACCCCAAAGCAGTGTTCCAGCTAGTGTCAAGTGATAAAGTTTGTAAGTGTAATAATGGGTAAAATTTAGCATTACAAAGTTAGACAGCCGGCGTGGTCGAGGGGCAAGACTCTCAACTCCCAATCCGAAGGTCGTGGGTTCAAACTCGGCGTGCGCAAATAAATTTTATTTGAAATAAATTAAAAGAAAATACTTTGTTTTAAGTCACTTTATTTTTATTTAACGTCTACCGGTTTCGGTACCTCCGTACCATCATCAGGACTGTTACAAAAATAATGTCTAATAATACAGAAGTACACATATTTGATTAATTTGTTTTCAAAATAATATATAGTATATTTGCGGCACGTTCCAGAAACTGAAACCAAACGAGTTTTAGTTTGGTTTCAGTTGCTCCGGTTAGTGAAGCGCCTTAATTACAATTATTATTTTTTCCAACTTTCTTTAGTCAGATAAGTATCTACCATAATTACTCAGTCATAGTAAGCGCCTCCGCCCACTGAGGCAACTGAAAACTCTCAACTGCCAACTGTCTTTGTATGACAATGTGATGGCCCGCGCACTACACAATCACACAAAACCCCGTTGTCAATGGTAACGCAAGCGGTGACTTGCGACTGTCACTACTGATTTCCCTGGGCGGCCATTGATAGTTGCCAGCTGTCAGCTGATTGTTCGTCGTCTATGGTTAATCAAGCTTTTTGACCAATCAAGACAGAGAAAACAGCCGGTTTTAGTTGGTTTTCAGTTGCCTCAGTGGGCGGAGCGCCTTAGCCACCTAGTCAAAGTTAGCTATATAGTCAAAGTGACGCTTGAATAATAAAGTGGATGCACCTTATTTTTGGAGCCGGAAAACAAACCCACAAACGGTTGAGTTAAAACAGGACATGGCTACGCTCAATCAATTAACATCATAATTAATAAACTGCTATAATTAATAAACTAATAAACATCATAATTAATAAACTGCTATAATTAATAAACTAATAAACATCATAATTAATAAACTAATAAACATCATAATTAATAAACTGCTATAATTAATAAACTAATAAACATCATCATTAATAAACTGCTATAATTAATAAACTAATAAACATCATAATTAATAAACTGCTATAATTAATAAACTAATAAACATCATAATTAATAAACTAATAAACATCATAATTAATAAAGCCACTGCTTCGGGATGTTGGGGGTTCAATTCAAACTAGATTGTTAATCATTTATTGAAAAGATTTGTTTACTTTATAAAAATATCCTTTCAGCTATCGCGAGAAACTCTCTTAGATAAATAAAATAAAAACGTTAGATATTTAACCAAGCCAGAGTAGACGACTTTACTTTCGTTTTTAAGATACGTCTCCACGTAGATATCGCTCTTTGTTAGAATGATTTACTTGCCTTAGTGTCGCCGCCATCTGCCGCGAGCATTCCTGGAATACGCACGCCTAAGTCTGTAATGTCCCTTGGGAACATATTGTATTATAATGTCATTGTTATATAAGTAGTATTAAAAAAGCTTTCTAATGTAGCGTCATCACAGCGATGGGATATTTTAAGGTAAGTAAAGTAGTTAAAACAAATCAATATATCGATTCGTGAATTTTATTGTAATCTGTTTAATTAATGAAGAGAATATTAGCAAAACTCAATCTCAATCTGAAATAGAAAAATCAGGAAAAGATCGGGTCAAATCCGGGACTTTATTGTAATCTTTTAACCGTGGCCATCACACACGTAGTGATGGAGCAGGAATTTGTTTTTCGAGAATATTCCCAGAAATTGTATGTTATTTACAGAAGTATCAAATTAGTTAGTAATTAGTACCTATACTGTGGACAAGATTTTTAGAATTTTAGGAAAATCTCAAACAGTATTGATATTTATCGCTGATAAGCGAGTGATATTACGGTACATTCAACTAGCATTGCCATTCGAATTATGAAATATTGTGTCCTGAGTAGGGTTTTCAGGTAGCAATTTACAAGTCCATACATAACAAAATCTGCACCTGCAATATCTGCACGTGCGACACATGCTGATTCCCAGATTACGCCGACCCTTATTGTGCGATTGAGACCGATTTTAGAGAGATGGTGTTTTTCATTTCGAATCAAAAGCAATTTAAAAAAATATATTTTAACTGCACGTTTTCAGGGTACAATAAAAAAAATCGATGTTGGATTTTATTGGTTCCATTTCATTTTGCATCGGCTTAAAATATGCAATATAATAATAATGTGTACTGTAAAACATGTTTTTGTAGTCTGTTATTCTACGCCAATGACTAAAAATAAAATACCTAAGAAAGGAATTAGAATAAAACATTCCTTCCATTTAAAGCAACGTTTCAATTCTGAATGGTGGTCTTACACCAGGGCGACACTAAGGGTATCTTCCACTTATATATTCACTTCCACATTATATAAAATCAAAAAACACTAAAATATTATATAAAAAAGTGGTCATTAAACATACAAGAATAAGGAGGAAACCGAAACCAAACAAATACTGGAAATTTGAGAACCTGGCTTATAATATATTAAAAAGAGGCTAAGATTCATGAATATGATTTTTTTGTTTCGAACATATAGAACTCATGTGTGTGAAACGATCATATTGCATGTGTTCTGATTATAGTACTTACCCCTAATATTAAGGCCTCGTCGATTTTTGGTGTAGTTTGTTAGAACACGTAATTCACCGAACAATATCACGGGAAATCATTAGCGAGGTCCGTCAGTTATTTCTAATATATCGGCTTTGTTGGTATCAACCGACTATTAAGCTCTCTCACATAACAATATCTAAACAAGTGGCGTGCGGTCCATACAATAGGCATCCCAAATAAATATTCGTGTAAGTTTTTTTTTACAGGCATAATAAACACTAGGCCGCGACTGCTGTATCATACAATTACCGAATTCGTAATTTACACAGGATTTGAAAAAAAAACTTTTTCAATTGCAATTAGATTAGCTAAGAAAACTATTTTGCTTGAATCCTTAATTTTTACGCACCAGGCTTTTAGGTCCGGATTTAGTTTTCCCCATAGGAAAAACTAAACCCTTTCACACACTTTTCCATAAAAAATATCATCTCGTAAATCCACGCTATGCAAGTGTATTATATAAGTATAAATAATACAAAACAATACAAGAACAACATGTTAACCTACCAGACTATTAAATGGGAAAATAATTCACCGACTCCAGATATTTTCATATCAGAGGGTTCGGCTCGGTGGAATTCCTAATTTGACCGATAAATCCTACTGATCCCTCAATATAAATATTTAAAAAATCTTTCGTAATCCTGCATGTATTTAAAATGACTGATTTTTGCATTTTTATATACAAATTCTTTGACAAATCTAATACGCCTAAATTTTTAATGAGAGAGCTAGGTAAATGCCAGTAGCCAAAATAACAAATGGTAATATTTTAATAGTCTGAGAATGCCAAATTCTTTAAATTTCATTTCCTAAATATAATATATACTACAATCATTTGGTTCGAAAAAAAGAGGTTACCTGGAAAGTGTTCCGGGAGTTTTGAAAATTAGTAATTGTATAGATATCGATGTGCTCTTTTCGAATTTCAACTTTGCCACCTCGTATCTTTGCCACTCGTGCCGGCATATTGAAAAAATGGTGCCGAATAGCAGTTTTTTTGACAATATCTCCTTTCCGACACATTTTACGATAAAAAACATTTATATACAAAATTAAAGTAAAAAAGTTTTCTTCCTTAATGTCCTAAGTCCTTCATCTATGGTCCGGCCAACGATTGATGACAGATATACACATATTTTTAATATTGTCGTTCGTTATGCGAAATTAATGGCTTATTTAATGAACAGATTGAACTAACGAAACTTGTAGAATTGAAAGAAGTCGCGTACGCGACCCATATACTTAATAATGCATATAAGACATGTTCAATTTATTCCATTCGATCTTTGAAAAGTGAAAGTGGTTGAAAAATAACTAAATATTCACAACTAATTGATTCCCATTAAGTCTCAAAAAGTAAATGCCAGTATATTTAGATTCGTATTTCAATTCAATATTGCCAATTTATTAATATTTTCACGTAATTGTATGACATTTCACGTTTCGTTGCGTGAATTCATAGAAAACATCTCCAGCGTATATCGATTTCTTAATAATCCCTCTCAATATCTGTTCGGCTGTCAACAGTGAAACGGTGCTCGATAAATCGTTGGAAGTTACGCCTATCGATCCGATATTGTAAAGATATCGATTTGTCTTTGCTTGCCCCCTGGCCCCACTCTGACGTCATACCACCATGGACGAGATTCATGTGATACTAAATCGCTTTGCGCCACTCAACCCTTCAAATCTGAACATTTTTTAAAGTAAAACATCTTTAGTTTGAATTTTTATTTTAACACGAATTAATCTACTTGAAGGTAAAATTACGTACTCCGAAGGGAAATCTTTAGGGTCCCTTGTAAGATTTTCATTTACCAGTATGCAACATTCAGATATTAATTACCACCTACCCTTTCAACCGGAACATCAATCATTAGTTCAAGTAAGTATTCTTCAGAGTAGATCAATGCAAAACGAACTCCAAACTAAATTCTTGCATGAAAAGACTATGTAATAATTACAATAATAATATAAAATGTGAACATTTTCAATTGGGTGCTTAACAAATATAATAAAACCCTTAAAATAGTATTTCTCTGATGTTTCGTGTGTATATAAGTTTTCTGTTTGTATTTATAATTCTGTTATAAATTGAATTTGTTTTAGGAACGTTCTGTTTTTTATGGTTACCAATAAAAACTAACCATGACTACAGGTATGTACTCTGAAAGAGAGTTTATCTGAATTTTTATTATCATGGATAAGTTTTGGTTATTGTTATTTTATATAATTTAAGGTTGTATCTTATCATATTTATTATTAGGTATATGATATTTTTTCTTGATACATCTTTATTTACACTATAATAAGCTTCATACTTTCAAGAGCAATTTTTCTTTAACATTATTGTCTCATAAAACGATTTATTTCTTATTTTTTATAAAGATGTCTTATTAGAGTTAAAGTCACAAGGAGGAAATCTAAAATTGGTTTTATTTTGGTTAGATACATATTTAGTTACATTTGTCCGTGTTCGTCTAGATAAATACATACATTGTTAAATGAAGTCAAGCCAAAAAAGTCTCCTATGAAGGTTTATTGGAGATGTAGTTTTATTACATATTAAAATTAGTTTTAGTTGAGGAGGGGGGGAAGAGGAATATAGGATGCTCTGGATGCATTCCACACTCTTGTATTAATTTTCGATCGTACGTGTTACTTCTAATCGATATTTGTGAAGTCTTTTGCTAAAAATGTCTATATTTTGAAATTTTGTATTATATTGTGCACATATACGGGGAATTGGTGTTTTTTCTAAAGTCAGTTCTATATATAGGCAAATAAAACAAATGGGATTGCCGTGTTGATCTTGTCGGAATATGAATATTTATTAAGTTAGTTAGTTAGCTCTGGCGAATCCAGGCCATTATTAAGAATTTTAAATAATAAGATTAAAATAATAAAATCCAACAGGATCATTAGGCTAAAACCGGTAATGGTAAAAAATAAATTAAGTGGAAAAACTTCAAAACTGTTTTGTTATAATTATTAAAATGAAATTTCATAAAATTAAAATCGGAATAATGAATCGAAAAATAGAATGATTAATGCTAAAAGATAAAATAGATGTAAAAGCAAGCGTGACTCAAGTACGTAATATTATTATTGTATTTTCCAGTATAATGCACCTTTTACGACCGCACTCGCAGCTTGTTCGAAATCCGGGGGAAGGCGAAGGAGGGGGGGGGGGGGGTGAATAATATTGCCGAAATTGAACCTAACGTAAGCTAATATATCTGTACCTTAAAGGATAACCCACGGGAATCCACATTGGAATTTGTTCAGGAAAGCGATTTTTGTGTTTTTAAACTGAATCTTTGAAGGTCTATAACTTTTTTACTTACTGCAATAGTTTATTAAAACCTATGAACGGTATATTTCGTAATTTCATTCGTTTTTGGCCATAGTTAAGATAAATATGTAATTGAAGAAGAAGATAACAATAATAATCTAATATTTTAAAATATGAAAATGAACAAGACACAGAAAAATAATAAAAGATAACGGTCGCAACTGGGACTCGAACCCAGAACCTTACGTCTTACCGGGACATACACCTCTACCAATTGCGCTACTGCGATCTATTATGAGACTGTCGTAATTGTCAACTTCATAATTCAAATTTCAGAATTAACAATATTATCTTCGAATAATATTTTTTTCCATATTATTGGCAGTTACCATGATTATTGGAAACAAGTATTCAAAGAATGTATTTGTTACCTAGATAGTGTCTCGGATAAATATATATGATTTTATTTTTTATGGAACATCTATACGACAGTGTTTATATATTTTTAAATACGGTAGACTGAATTTTTCGATAATACATTGCACACCACTGATACGCATACAATCACACATATACACAATGATGCTCCTTACCTATCTTACCGTGTATTTCTTTCTCACAATAGCCTTTGTATGGGAACCTGATGAGAAAACCCTATCTTCCCTCTATTTAGCCCGGAAAAATCTGTCACGATGTTTGTCAAAAGCAATAAATGAATGGTCTCAGGACTTATTTGATCGGCAATAACAGAACTGTGTATTTTCTCTTATTTCTTCGGAGTATTGTTTAGAAACATGACGAAAATCAAATAATATTGTCAAAGATGGGAACTTAAATGAGAACCAATATTTCGCAGATAGATAATAGTGTTTAAAAATATATATATTTTTGACTAAGGGGAAAATAACTTATGTTTTCTTTTTTACGTTTTTAAAACAATTATTATTACAATTACAATGACTTTAATCTGTGTCATAAAATTTTCATTAGCTCAACTCCGGAGGCCCTGGGGAAAATAATTCCCCTCAAGGCTAATGTCATCTTTGGGGATGCTGTGTGGAGATAATTTTTAAGAAAGGAAGGAGAAGACGTTCTGTTAAGAAATAATGTATAAGAAGTGGCTAGGGTAGGTACAAGGCGATGTTCTAATAGAGTTCCGCTGGAGAGTTCAAAGATTTCCCTCAACCAGTAGTTAGGCTAGCGTAAGTGCCGCCAAGACCCGGACAAACCTCACCCCTTGAACCCGGGCACCCCTGCTAAGTCACCAAACTTAGATAATCACTTGGGGTGACTTATGGCGTAAGTCGCAGTTATTTAATAAGGCGGCGGTACCTGTACCCGCTTTTCAAATTAGATATATATTATGGAAGTTGTTTCTTTCACGTCTGGGAAGTCGTTAAGCTTTTGAACGGTGAGTTCTGGCACAAAAAAAAACCTATAGCTTTTTCTGTCCCAACTCGAGCGAACTAAACTGTCTTATGCAGGCAACACAATCTTCCTCACAAACTATGAGGATTTGAAAATTTAGTTTAAGAGGATCAGCTGCGCAGCCTTTTTCATACAAAACTTAACTTTGTATTTGATTCCAAAGTACTTAACCAAACACATTTTTTTAATCGTAGGGTATGGGAAATGGTTCCATGTCTAATCGGACTATGAGATCTCAGCGTCTGAATTCCCACAGTAAATTTATTCAGACACGATACTTCCTCACATGATAATTCATCACATCATAACTCAAATTAACCTAACCTAACCTAACCTAAGGTTAAAAACCACAATTATCACTCCAAGACATGATGAATTATCATGTGAGGAATTAACATCCGATTAAAAGTTGGTACTCAATATTCATACACTTAAAAAGTTTCCACTGAACATTCTGGTCACCATGGGAAATATGTGGTATCTACGGATATATGCTATTTTATCTATTTTTGTTTTGTTTGCAAAACCTGGAAGGTTTAAATACATGCAGTAAATTATTAGAGAATCCTAGGGAATCTAAAATAGGAAATCCAAAAAAACTTTTTGAAATGTCAGCGGGAATAACTTTTTACGGTGTCCTCATCACAATAAATGTTCCCACTACGTCAAGCTTTATGCAATCTGTGAACTTCTATCCTTAATTAATTTTAATATACCTGTAAGACGTACACGCCATACAGCACTATTCCACACTCTAAACTACAAAACCAATGCAGCAACTAATTCGCCGATTAACCGTGCTCTTCATACATTCAATAATGTTTGCCTAAACTCTAATATTGACATTTTCTCAGATTCGCTGCCCAAATTTAAAAGGAGCATCATTTCAATGATATAACTGTTTAATGCGCATATATATCCCTTCACAGATCACCACTTCTCACACATACACACACACACACTCACACACTACGCACATCACCCGGTAGGTACTAATTATACATTCCATTCAAGACATTACAAAGAAACATATCAAATGTACCCACCATGAAATATTACTTAATATCTGTAAACTCTGTCATCACACTGTAATCAATGTACTGTTTGTTTCTATAAAATAAATAAATGTTATGTATTTAATTTTGTTCTTAATGTTCCATTTTTATTTAACACTACAGAAGGGTGCCACTGTCTGCACAGTGTAAATACGGGGTAACTATGTCGCCACCCGGTTGGGCAGCGTCGTGAGTCAGGTACAGGTAAGAGATGTAGAAAGGGATTTATTAATGTGGATCTTGAAGGAGGAAAAGAAGGTGCCAGTACCACGTTCCAAATGCTAGTAAGAAAACTACTAAGAAGAAACGACCAGTTCCCAGAAAGCTAACATCAATTATTGTTAATGGGTGTTTCGTTTGTGTCCGTGCACGCAGAAAAATGTTATTCTAAAATACGATCATTTTATTCGTAAAAACGGTTAAAAACGGGACTGAAGTTCTTACGAACAATTTAACAGTGTTTCAATATTCATTGGCGGGAACATGACGTCCGAATAATTTGTTGGTATACGTAATTTCGTACGTATACCATCAAATTATTCTTACATTTTCCCGCCAATAAAGTCCCGTTTTTACGAATAAAATGATATTTTAGAATAACATTTTTCTTCGTGTGATATCATTTACCCAAATAAATTTAAAATATTCAAATAGCTTATACATTAGAAAAACATGAAAAATACTCAAAAGATTTTTTCCAGATGGCACCTTTTTAACATAATCTCCAAGGGAGGCCTTAAGAAAACAATTCCCTCGGGGCCTATAACGTTTTTGGGGATACTGTAAAATCATAAATCTTTTCAAATTTTTTTATGTATTAATTAACAAAAAATATTATGTAAGTAAATTTGCTTTTTTTTAAAGCCTAAGGCATACCCGTAAAGTGAACGAAAGCAATAACATAATAAATAAAATAAAATAATTTCGAAAATATTTTCTAAAAATACAATAGGATTCCCTTGAATCTACCCATCTTCATAGAACGCAGCCTCGCTGGCGGGTGTTATTACTCGGCCCAGTGAAGTGGATCCGTGCCTATTATTATCAACCCCTATTCGCTACTGCTCTCCTGGTACTATGATCCTAGACTCCCCTACTCCCCAGTTCCTGGTAGCTCTGGCTCCTATAGTCCTACCCCTACTACCAGACCTCTAGTGGAGGTCTTCAGACCTCAAGAGGCGCGTTTTACCCTCCGGCTAGAGGGTGCGGTTATAATTGAAGTGAGGATCGTCCTTACGGACACCTGCGAGACCATAGTGCCAGGAATCATCCTGAATTTTATGAATATAGAAATATTACTGTACAGAAATGTTTTAATGAAAATCAAAAAAAAATAATAAGAGTAACATAAAGTAAAGTATAGATTTTGATGTAACTGTGAATCGAACTCAAAACCAAGTGTTTGCTGTTTATTTCACGTGTTAAGGTAGAGGAGGAGGGAAATGATGTTGGAAGAGGAAAGTTTGGAAAATACCTGGCTATTCAGATCTAGTCACCACACACGGTAAAATTCATTGCAAATGTTTCTGCTCTGAACGGTGGTCTTTCCCCAGGGTGATACTGAGAGTATCTAAGGGAGGATATGTGGAAAAGGAAGGTTGGAAAGGCAGTATAAAAAAAAAATTTTTGAGAAATGGTAATCTAAAATACGTTATTAATATCATTTTATTCGTAAAAACGGTTAAAAACGGGACTGAAGTTCTTATGAACAAATTAACAAGGTTTCAATTATTATTCTTACTATTAATTTGTTCGTAAGAACTTCAGTCCCATTTTTAACCGTTTTTACGAATAAAATGATCGTATTTTAGAATAACATTTTTCTCCGTGTGGTGATCAAGCATGGCTTATACCGTTTGAGAAACGTTCAGACGCTGAATGGCGCTCTTTCAGAGCGATACTGAGAGTATCTCAGAGAGGATTTGGGGAGGAGGTAAGTTGGAAAGTACCCGATTCTTCATACCTGGTCATCGAACATCTGATTATCATTGACTTGAGGTGTGATATTAAAAAAAAATTAGATCACCAATTTAATATCAGATTTTTCTATAAAATATATCATCAGAGCAAAATGACGAATATCTGGTTTATTAACCAAAAACGCTTCATTAAAACCCCGAGCGAGCACGTACATCTAAATTTATAGAAGAGGGAAGGTTTTGTAAAGAAAACCGTTCTCCGGAATTCCAGTCGAGGACACTGTAAAGAAATAGCGTTTAATCGTCCAGAACTGATGGTGTCATGTTTCTGTATGAAGAGGGAAGTGGAGAGGGGAAGGAAAAAGGCGAAGAATCTTAATAAATTTGCCGCTTGACGATGTAGCTGAGTTATTTAGATTTCAGATATCTGTTTTTATTCCGCAAAATTGAGTCATTTAACGTTAGTCGCTTTAAAAGGACATAAACTTCGCACGGGCAATAAATTCAGCCTTTTTGTATTCTGTTTAGTCATCAGGCGGTACATTCGTAAAAATACATTTCGTATCGGATCCAAACAAATGGATACAGTGGAAAAATACAACTGAAGGTAGACTAATAAATAAAGCATAACAATTTCTAAATCTTTTAAGAAATAAAAAAATCCTTGTAGCGATTTGACACCACTTACCCCTTTTTAGAGCATGGTTGGAGATTCCTACGCAATATAAAGTGGACAACCGAATGCGTAGATTGACATAATCCAGCAGATCATCTTGGCAATTCTAAAAATAAATTAAATTCCCTTAAACCTTAAATCTTTTGATCAACGCCGAGACACCAGAGACCTATTAATGCTCTATAAGATAATTCATAACTATATTGACAGCCCATCATACTTACTACAAAATATTCATTTTAGATGTCAAAAAAAAGTTACTCGATCTATGGATACATTTTATATTCCTAAGAGCAAAACGATTTACCTTGAAAATGTATTTATAGGAAGAAGCTGTAGCACATTTAATAGATTATGCCCAAACATCGACGTGTTTAACACGAACCTTGCTAAATTCACAACATTCATAAAAAATGACATTCCATCGAATGCCATATGCTTAACCGATAATTTCATTGATTTCTTTTTTTTTATTAATTCCTCACATTTTCTCTATTACTTTTAGTAGTTTGTATTTTAATGAAATCTTTTCCTCAAAGATATTATTGATATCCTTTAAAATTTAAGTGTAAACCTTAGAAATATGTATATCATAAAATACTTTGTAAATTGAAGATGCTCTTAATCAGAATTGTTTGTAATAGGTATATTGTTGCATATTTTTATTTATTATGGTCCTGTATCTAAATGTCGTTATTTTATTGGTCAATGACATAAACATACTTATTCACTGTCATATATAAATGTATAGACTGTTTATAACGAAAATAAAAAAAATAAAATAAAATAAAATTCTGCAACCAGCTTCGGTTCATTTTCAACAGGGAAGAAAGAAGGTCGTGCGAAGCTTGAAATTCATCATGGCAGCCATCCATCGAATATCAACCCGTAAAACTTAAATTACGTAAAACTTAAATTCCCACCTTGATGGTTTACCTTCAATTCATTCTTATGTTTGGCCATTTCTCAAAATGTCCTGGTGCCCAGCAATTAATTCCATAGTAAGATTTTTATTATTTAAAAGTCATTGTGACAAGTGTAAACTTTTATTTAACATGTGCATTACCTTTGCTTGCCCCTACGCCCGAAATATTAATACTAACATTTGAGTCGACATAATTATATCCTTTGTAATTATATCGACCTAATTATTGCTATGCTTTGCTATTGTTGTAACTTATAAATATGTAATTAATGTAAATCGTTTCACATCCTTCTTTTATTATTGTTAATTTTATTATCTAAATATAAAAATACAATCACAGAAATTCCTGCAACATCAATTACCTCTGCACATATATGTACTATATTTTTAATTCTTAATCTTTTTATTTTAACCACCACTGTTTTATACCCACATATTATAATGCCCACGCACAGGCTTCGCCTTTGTGGGATTTTTTTTGTTACCTTTTCATTTATGTTATTATGTATGTATCTACTTGTAAATGTATTTATCAAAAAATTTTGCCAATAAAAAAAAAAAAAATACATTATTCACTTTACACATTCCTAAAACAACACCACATATTCTGGGCTAGCTATTTAAATTCATCACGATAGGAAAAAAACATCTAATAACATGTAATCTTACTTCAAACCATTAGATCCCTACTAATTACAATAATCATATCAGTAATTGAGTAGGAAGTTTTTTTTGAGCTAATTTAAAATAGTAATAATTATTTGTTGCTCGGACGGTTTGAAAACATGTTAAATTTTAAATAGATTGTACCTGAAAAATAGGAACCCTTATTTGAATTAAGCAGCAAAAAATCTCGGTGAGCTTTATATAGATTTTCTAGGATTTCCCAAAATTCAATAATCATACTGAGCTATTTCCGCTGAACATTGAACTCTTAAAAAAAGTTTCGTTTTTTGTGTCATTACCGTCCCACACTCTAAACTGCCCGGTATCAGTACAAGTGTGATTATAGCATCGCATTTTTTTAGTATTTTGTGAGACTGAAAGAAGTAAGAAGGAGACGCAGAAAAGTATGTTTTTTTAAGTAGGTACCTGGCTAATGATTGTTTTTCTCCAGTCATTTTTGTTTAGTTTGTACTTTATACTAGTTTTTCAACTGTTCAACAAGAAAAAATATTTCTTCAATCTTTGCAAAATTATTTATTATCCTGATGAAAAAACCATAGGTTTTGAAACGTGTAGATATTATAACATGTGATTACGGTGGTTTACACAAAGTAATTTTATTTCATTTAATTAAGAAAAAATATTGATCAAATCTCGGACGAAACTAAGTCCCAAAAACGTTATATTAAAAATACAGTACCTTGTTCGACGACCATCCGTGGTCGAGTGGTAAGACACTTGACTCCCAATCGGAAGGTTGCGGGTTCGAACCCGGCGTGCGCAAATAAATTTTATTTGATTAATTTGTGTTATTTCACTATTAATTAATAAAAATAATATATACTATATTTGCGGCACGTTCCAGAGTGGAAGATACTCTTAGTATCGCCCTGGTGTAAGACCACCATTCAGAATTGCAACGTTGCTTAATAATGGCTCTAGCCGTGTTTAGTGACTAGATCTAAATAGCCAGGTACTTTACCACCTTCCTCTTCCCCATCTCCTTCCCTTTCCCACTTACCTTCAGCCTCACAACATACTCCAATTGGGGATGCCATAGTCTCACTGGCTCCAGAAGGGAGTAGTCGGGACTCTTGTGAGGTTTCTCTATGAAAAAAAAAAAAACCTTGGCTGATTTCAACTGCATACTGCTTTAATTTATTTGTAATTCAAATTCATTGCTTGTTTATTTCTGCATAATATTAGTTAAAGTACTTAAAATAAAATCAAAAATATCAAATCTGCGCAAATTACATAACTGACAGTTACAAGAAGTATTTTTTTATATTCGCAAATATTACGTCTTTCTCGTGCGCAAAAAGGCACTCAAGAAAACGCGAAAGCCATAAAGCACCGTATCTAAAAGGGATTTATCGCCGAGAAGTCGGTGTAATAAAACATCTCCACGTTCATCATTATTATGAGACTTATCGTAAAAGAGCGCTGAATCAATGCGGAGAACGGGACCGCTGATAAATGCAAAAATTCTAAAGCCACTACAACTCTCGCGTAACGGTTATTCGGTTGCCTTTATGGGGCCTTCTGTCGGATCGGGACTGCCTATATTCACGGCACGAATCCGGTACGGGCGAGGTCACAAACCTTCAAACTAAAGTCCATTACATAGTTAAGTAAAAATAAGTTGTTTTTTGTGTAATTAACCCACCAGGGTGCCTTTTCTTAGGTGGTAGAAATTTAACAGAGTTTAAAAGAATAAAATTATAAGGAAATTACAAAACAAAATATATAATAATTAAAATGAAAGATACAGAAGAATTGGAATTAGATATGAAAGAATAAATAAGAAAATAAACGAAAGAAAGAAAAATCAAACTTTACATTTTCTGGAAGTTTTTAGAATGTGGATTGTAGGTCAAATGGTCAATATCAGACCATCAATCTATTCTTAAGATCAAATCACAAATCTTTTTTTTTTTACAATAAGTAAATTAAAGAAAATAATTTTCTTCAGGGTCTATATTATTTTTGGGGATGTTGCGTGGACTGTAATGAGTAAGTAAAGAAAAAGGTATGAGGGGTGGGTAAATAAGGTATGAATCGATGAATGAGAGGCCAAACGGTCTCCCTTAACCATTCTCTTTCGATCCGGCTCGTCACGCAGTAAGTCGACAGAGGCATCCGCTGCCAAGGCCTAGACAAACCTTAACGCAAGCACCTCTGCTAAGTCTAAACGCAGCGAACTTTTTGGGATGACGTATTGCAGAGGTGTTGATTATCCAATAAATGGACCCGCCTCCCAAATAAACCTGTTTACCTGAAGCAGCAATACTCTTATCAACATTCGAACTATGTACAAGTATTTTTATTGTCATTCTCACAATTTTTGAGAATTTCAAATAAATTTGGTAACTTTTGAAATTCTATTTTAAATGTTAACGTTAATTTATGGACCTATTTTATTAATTTATGACATTTTATTAAAAACTATAAAACAGAAATCTGTAAACTGAGCAACACTCTTCAGAGGTGTATCTGGGCAT
Organism: Limnephilus auricula; assembly: GCA_951813805.1. Classification (NCBI taxonomy): domain Eukaryota; kingdom Metazoa; phylum Arthropoda; class Insecta; order Trichoptera; family Limnephilidae; genus Limnephilus; species Limnephilus auricula. The sequence goes on from OX638404.1 coordinate 17,121,017, forward strand.
CGTGATACATTATAAGCACAACCTTTCCATCGAAAATGTCTGTTCATGCACTTTTCATTTACATTTCATCCAAAAATGTTCTTCGGCAAAAAGTTTTAAGAAAACAAAACAAATTCTTTGACAAAGTCGTGGACTAAGTAGCTTCGCTGACGAGGCAACTGAAAAAAATCCATTTTGCAACTAAACTCGCTATCCTGTGTATGTCAATGTGATGGCCCGCACACTACACAGTTTCTCAAAAACCCGTTGTCAATGGTAATGCAAGCAGCGACTTGCGACTCGCACTGCCAGTTGCTACGATGACAGCTGATTGTTTTTCGTCTATGGTTAAACAAGCTGAGATAATTATTGAAATCGTAAAATTGAGTAGGAAGTTTGGTTGAAAACCATAGCAACCGGCAAGTTTTAGTTTGGTTTCAGTTTCTTCAGTGAGCGGGTTCGCTTTAATCTAGGAGATACATATGGACATAAAAAGATTAGTTATTTGGAAAAACGGAAAATTAACCAATTCATAGTTAATTATTCCAGGAAATATATTAAGAGTAATTTTCCCCATATACGGATATGGGGAAAATTACTATCAATACCGAAAAATCCAGAAAATTACCGGATCAAGGGATCCGGGTGAGGTTCATATTAAAAAAAATAACTTTATCAGAGCATGTTATTTTCGCAGTTGGTTTTAATCGTCTGAATCATTAAAAGTTCGATGGTGTCGAGTTTTAATTACAATGAAGCGTTAAAAGGTGTTATTAAGAAAATAATATAATCAAATCTTTATTTTGCCTATCCAATTTAAAATTGCACTTGGAATTCTAAAAGGGTTCTGTGTTAGCCCATTAAGCACGTGTTTCTTCAAGAACCTTCGTAATGTTTTCTTTTACGACTATTTTTCGTAAACCGATATTCAGGTAATGTTGGCCATCCCTTAACTAGACAGATAGGCACCGTGGAATAGGGCAACTGATCCAGTGTGATCGGAATTCCTCAGTTTGCACAGATGCTATATGCTGTATGTTACGTTCTATTTGGAGCAGGGATGGGATTTCCCCCATTAAATATCGATTATGAAGACCACACTGATAATACATTATTATTTTAATGTAATTTTTCAATTATGTAGTAAAATGTGCATATATATATATATATAAAAGGATGACAAAAAACAGACCAATTATTAATGTTCACAGATAAGTATTTGGAAATATAAAAATGAGTGTAAACTAGGAAAAAAAAAACAGTATTAACCAGAAATTAAAAGAATAATAACAATACAAATGATAAACAATAAATAATACACAACAATAAGACTGCGAAATAGGTATTTGGGTTGGGATGGGTAAGGGGAGGAAAGGGATAAGGGAAAGTTGCCACGCAAGTAATATGATTGTATTAGGTACAATTAATTTAATCGTCCTAGAGTGTGGTACAAAGAAATTCTGTAGCGATAGTAACTAGCAGTGAATATGTCTGAATTTGCAAATTTATTGTTATATTATATGTCAGTGGTCGGCACGAAATCGCGGTTGTCAAGATTTCGCCTCTTGCTTATCGGAATCATCTCAGGTATGCCCCAGGGGTTGCATCTCAGACCACTATAATTTATTCTTTACATACATGACATTTATGTAGACTTTGAAAATAGTTCATTCGTGTTATAAGCGGATGACACAAACAATTTCAAACCTATATAATCTGGTCGGGCTTTTATACAATACACAGATACACTTAATTACAAACATCTTTATAAACCAATACAAATATATGATCCTCTGTACTTGTAGTTAGTATTGTCACATTTCCTTCCCACCCTTCATATTATGTTAACAATACCGCTAACAATTATTTCGTAAACTCTCTAATTCAAAGGCCCCATATTATACACTATATTATTATGTCGTATTATACCATGTTACTGCTCTAACTGTCTACTATGTACATATAAACTTTGCATTTCTTTATAGCTAAATTACGTTTGTTAACCTTAGGAGTAGGCAAATTCTTATTTTTGTACAACAGGTTTATACCTACAAATAATCATCTTATGCATTACTAGTTACTTGCTGTTATAATATGTCAAATGGATAGATTATACTATGTATTACTACTGTTACTGTGAACTTACAATCTTAAGAATATTTTTTATAACTATGTATGTAAAAGCCCAATAGGTGTATAAATAAATAAATAAATAAATATAGACCTTTTTCATATTAACCGCGTTCTGTCGACCCTCACCGCGTAAGCAATAAGCATCTCCCCATTAATACTCCTATTCCGCACTTTTCGCTATTCACCGCCGCTGAAAAGAACGTACCGTAACTAATATAATTGTATAAAGTACAAGATAAAACCAGCCAAATAGAAGAAAGTGCCACAAGTTTAACAGTAAGTCACATCTCTCTTTTCATTGTGTGCATATTTTCTATTTGTGCTGTGGTTAAAACACACACACACACACACACACACACACACACACACACACACACACACACACACACACACACACACACACACACACACACACACACACACACACACACACACACACACACACACACACACACACACACACATTTCAAAGATCCTTCGACATTCAAAATTCACATAAAACACACATCAGAATCTTTATCCGGTTATTTGGAATTACAAAGGGAGCTTGATTGCTCAAACTTATAACCCTTAAACACATCTAAGTGTCACTCGATTACGTTCACAAGAAATAAAAATAAACTCTATATTATATATTCTTTCAACTTTATCATCACTATTCAAAGCTATATTCATTTCAATATAATCGATATTGTTACATAATATACATATTTAATACAATCGACATCGTTAAATAGGTAATACATATAATATATTTGATTTTATTACATAACATATTTAATGTAAACCATATATAATATATTTAATATCGATATTTTTTTTGCATCCCTTCGCAATAGTCAGTATTCCGTGGGGTATTTTCGGAAAGAATGTGTGATTGAAGCAGGTAACAGATAGGAGTGGTTGAGAAAAAACGGCTACGTGGAGGTTATGACATGTTCATAACACATTTACGAATAGCTACAGGAAAAAAATCAGATAAAATTTTATTGAAATAACATTTAAATAAACATGTCGATTACTATCCGACGCAAAGCATCCATGTTATTTTTAATATCGATGTTTTTCTCGCATCCCTTTCAATGGCAAGTTGTAAGAGGGGGTATTTTCGGGCATGAGTGGGTGATTGGAATAGGTGGCAAATTGTAGAGGGTGGGAAGTAGAAGTGGGTGGGAATAGCGGGGGGTGGGAGGTGAAGACATGTTGATGAGAGTGTCGTGCGCGGCAGATCAATTGGGGGGAACAAATCCGATTGAACGAACCGCTTCCCTTCCACTGGAGATTGGGTAATGTTGAATTATTCATCGTTTATACTTCATGTACCCAATATGTTGATCCGGTCGGTGGCTCGTAGTTCGTACCTTACTCCACCGAGGTGTTGTCAGTTGCTCGCTTGGCTGGCCATTCTCAATGGAGCATTGTGTATAAAATAAAGATAAATTTCCAAACATTTACCTTCCGAAAATACTACCGTATCGTTTATCAATAACTCCTTAAATATGAAAAAAAAAACCGACTGAAGTAAAACTTCTAGAGAGAAAGAAAATGTGCACGCGCACTGCTCGCTCTTGCTCCTATAGTATTTATAAAATTGTTCAAGAACGAAATGAAATTACGAATAATCTTCTTGCACTGGCTATGAGAGGAAGATAGAAAGAAAATGTGCGCGTACTGCTCCTATAGTGTGATACAGCCCATTCGCCTCGCCCGACTACACTTTTCGTAACGCTCTCGTCAAGCATTCGCCGTCTTACTCCCCAAGTCAAGCGTGCATAAAGAAATTTTACTTCAAAAAAAGTTCTTTGTAACCTCCACTCTCAGTTATAATTATGATTGAAACAAATCGGTTTTGGTCACAACCAGACGTTCTTCAAGAAAATTGACAATCTGTGGACCCCCATTTTTTATCACGCCAACGTAGAGCCCCAACGAGTCTCCCGTGGATAGGTGGGGGTCCACCTGGACCACTTTGGGGATCACTGCTCTAGACATACTGAGGGATACTGTTTGCATCAGTTCGTTTTTACATTTTAAAACCATAACCATTGATTTGGATGTATAATATACATACAATATATAAAATATACAAGGTAAATTTTCTGTGAAATATTTTAATTTTCATTTATACGTTTGCGGAGTAGTTTCTTCTAGAGTGCGCTAAGCAGTGGAGCCTCGTGACTTTTGGTGAGCTAGAGTGCTAATATTAACAAAAATGGCATTATTGATGTCGTTGTAGCCGAAAAATATTTTTTATTTTTTTTCGAAAATTTATTTTATGTATGAAGATTTTCAGGAAATTTCAGTTTTGCCGTGCACCGAACAGATTTCCTGAAAATCTTCATGCAAAAAATATTTTTTTTCGAAAAAAATTTAAAAAATATTTTTCGGCTACAACGACATCAATAATGCAATTTTTGTTAATATTAGCACTCTAGCTCACCAAAAGTCACGAGCCGCCAATGGCGCTAAGTGACGGTGCTAGAAGAACCATATCATAGGTATGCTTAAATAATATAATTTAAAGGTACTTTTTTTTTTATAGAGAAACCTCACAAGAGTCCCAACTGCTCCCTTCTGGAGCCAGTGAGACTATGGCATCCCCAATTGGAGTATATTGTCAGGCTGAAGGTAAGTGGGGAAGGGAAGGAGATGGGGGAGAGGAAGGTGGGAAACTTCTTGAACGAAACAATTTATTTATCGAAAATTTATGTTAAAGAGCCTACATAATGGATAGGTATACTATTTTTCTTATTATTTAAATTAACGATTTTTTTCAAATGAAAAACTTACATTTTATCTTTTTTGACGTGATGTCAAAAATAAACCACTTGTGGTTTTCCTCCTTGTGATTAGGTCAAGTAAATAAGTAATAAGTCAAGATAATAAGTCTGATAAGTCAAGATGTAAAAATGAATGAATAGAGAATATTTGTTTTATCTCGATTTTCAAGATATATAAGAAGGCCAAATATTACCTTGAATGCTTATTTATTTATATAGGCACTTTATAGAAAAAACACCGACTTTTATTGTTTGCAAAACGAAACATGTAAGAGATTCGTAAATGAGTCGGCAAACCTGGAAATGTTTGACGGCTATATTGCCAAAGGAAATGGAACAATTTAATAACAGTACTATTATAGTTCTGGGACAATTACCTGGGGAGAAGAGTTATGAGTCTTTTCAATTAGGTGACACGGAAATAATGGTTGCTTCCGCAATCCGCACAGATGCTGCAAACTACATCTCCAGAGATACCTGGGATATCTGCTCCTATATTGGACCCTTTTTGTATCTCGCATACCAGTGATCCTTCATCCGCAGTGAGACAATTAATTTTCAGGAAGTATCCGGGCGGCAGCCTCTCGAGGAGGTAAGTACCGACCCCATCTTGTTATTCGCTTCCTGTCTGGTACAACTCCCGGTACAGAACAGGTAAAGTATTACATAAATTGGCAAAATAAATCACAAAATTCTTACATACATGTAACTTTGGTCTTACATTCATATTGGCAGTATAAATGACGATCTGCAAAGTCTGCCCAAAATAGAATACTCCTCGAGGGGGAGGGAGGAAGGGTGGGAGAGAAATATTTTGACAAATACGTGTTTATAAACTGGGCCAAGTGAGGTATCGTTTATCATGCTTTCAATAGTAGGTATTAAATCGAATGAGACATGTCGAACCTGTCGACATTTGGTGAGACAATGCAGCTTTTTTAAAATAAATTCTTCATTATGAGCCTGTCTTATCTCACCAAATTATTATTGATACTATCGTCTTAGGAGTGGTTTCATTCAATTAAAGCACTAATGAAGACATAATAAACGATAACTCACTCAATCCAGTTTGTAAGCAAGAAATTTTCAAAAAATCTCTCCATTCCCCCTCTAGAGGGATGTTCCACCACTTTATTAAGGGGACCTTATTACCAAAAATTATCCCTTCAGGTGCTGTGCAGCTTTGCCGAAAGTCATTCGGTAATTAAGAATGGTATTTTTTTCAATATGGATATTTTCGATAATAAATTGAACTTGGCAAGCTTCAAACACCGTATGTGCCACTATTTCTACCTATTTCATAAATTATAATACGCTAACATCTGTCGTACACAATCACTCCACTTACCAGATAAAAGCGGAAGTGCTTCCATCTCTAATTTTCAAATTGAACACTGTTGAAATTTTCATGTAGTTTTTATCTAATGTAGTTTTTATAAAATATTATAGTTAGTGTTCGTTATTTATTAATATAATAACGAACACTAACTGTAGTGTTCGTTATTATATTAATAAATTAATAATTATTGATTTGGTGGATATTGGAAGAATATCTATTTTTATAGTATATGTTATCTATTTTTGTCAATTCTAACATTTTATGTAACGTGTTGTTCATTTCTTTATTTTTAATTTAAAAAACATATATCTACGTATTGCATAATATGTAAAATCCCTAAGGCCGTTTAAATAAATAAATAAAATAAATAACACGTACAGCATGTTTTTCTATTTGAAAGGAGCAGCCTCTTTTCAGAGAGTATTTAGATAGTGTCACCGAAACATATCTTTGTTCCATTCGTCTCCCTTTGGTATAGATTTGTATCGGGAGAACAGATTCGCGAGAAGACGGGTCGTTTCTCTCCGAACCATTTCAATGGCTCTTTCAAAATATCACCTACGGACCTGGGAGAAACATACTTCTCATATTTTAGAAACATTTTTCGTACATACGAAAACATACTACTCATGCATTCCGCAAAAAAAAAACATCATAATAGAGTTGTTTCAATGCGGAGTTGACTTTACCAAGGTAATCTTCTTGTAGCCTATATATTGTTTTAGTACATAAACTGGTATACCCGAGAAATCATGGAAGGATATTTTGCCACATGATAACTTCTTTTCAAAAAATAATTTTATTTTTGAAAAATTATTGCACAATCTCATTGACAAATAGAATTCGGGAGGCGGATATGGGTACCGCCGCCATGGGAAACATTTATTGGATAACCAACACCTCTGCTATAGGTCGTATCAAGTGGTTCGCTACGTTTAACGACTAAGCAGGAGAGCCCGCCTCTGATATCGCATCAGCAGCGATACTGGTGAATTAAGGTAGATACATACAAGGTCGACGTACGTACGCTACTCTACGCCTAACAATATCTGAACTATTTAGCAACTATACATTTTCTATGGAAATATATGCTTAAGAATCACACTGGCCACATGCATCGCAACGTGTGGCCAGTGAGATTTTAAAGCATCTATGTCCATAGAAAATGTAGGGTTGCTAAGGAGTCCAGATATTGTTATGCGTAGCGTAGCGTACGTACGTCGACCCAGTACGTAACTAACTTTATTGTTGGTGAACATCTATCCGACATCGAATGCAGTTATTAATTAAGAGGCAATCCATTATTCCGTGTTTGGTAACAGCGCGGATGTTTTTACAACCATGAAGCCAAACGGTATTAGTTTATTTTATTTATTACAAAATGTTGTCATTGAAAGCGGCGCGAACACACAACCTCGCATGGCCGCGTCTCAGATGCTAATGAATCGCGAGAATTTATGTCTCGAACTGCCATAAAAATGATCAATTGCGATATGGTAAATAAATAATTTAAAATTTTTCAATAATGTCTAAACAAAATAATTGTGTAAAACAAAATCTGTAATATTTTAGTTTGTAAGACCTTAAAATAAATAGAAAAACTGAGGTATTTTCGTCACAAAACACGTTCTCGGATTTATTCTTAATAATTTTAATTTAACAAAAATTAAAATTCTGAAAACTGTGTTCACTAGATTATAAATTGATTTATTTTGTTGTATGATTAGGTATATGATTTGAAAGTTGTGTTGTCTAATAATTTAATCTATCGTTTGAAAATTGAACAAATCTGCCAACGACCAACGGTATAACCTTAGTATACATATTATAAATACACTTTGTTTTTCAAAATTTTAAAACTGCGTGTACCAGATAAAATAACAATCTTTCAAAATCAATTTATGTTTTTTTGTAAAAAAGAGTCAATACGTCTAGAATTTGATTTAAAAATGACTAATTTCCGGTATTCTCTGGTAAGACACTCTTAATGCAACTTTTTTCCATTCCAAAACTATAAATAATAAAAAAACTGTATTCTTATCCGATACATTCCAATCCCTGAAGCGTGTACTTACACACATAATAGGTATACTAGTAGCTAGTAATTAAACAGAGTTATCTCCCAAACCACGCTCAAACAGGGCCATCGGCAGGAGCAGAAGCAGTGATGTACGAGTATCTACGGTGCGGATGGCGCCAAATTAAATTGTCTAATGCCGGCCCGTCCCGATTATCCGTGATGAGCTTTGACTGACAGGCCTCTGTAATTTGCTTTGTTCACTGTTATATTGTATTGCCGGTTGCCGAAATCTGCGCACACTTCATTCTTCATCGAGCATGTACTTAGTATGAGAATCAAGCATGATACCTACCGAGTAACTGAGAATCAAGCATGGACTATCCCGATTAGATGAGAATCGAGCACGCACTGTACACGTTCGATACATCCTGATTACCTGAATTACCAGGGTAGTCAATTACATGATTATATTATTACCTTTCTATGGACAGCCAGACGCAAAAATGCGTACATTGGATAAGAGTGACATCCACAATAGGCTTTCAATTATCTGTCTATAAGATGTGTTTTTAAGATATTTTTGACACGTTGCTCATTCTTCAACTTGGAGAATCTCATAGTCAAAGGCAGAAGAAGTAGAGGAAGTCATATTTAATACAGTGAATTCGATTTATTTAACACAGTACCCAACATTTTCAAACCTAAAATCGATAAATAACATTTACGCATACTTGCTACAATTACACAAATATATGCATCCCCTTTTCCTCCCTCACACCATCCCATCCCCATGGGCTAAGGGCTAAGGTAACACTTTTTCTTAATATTCACTAAATATTAAGTTACATCAGTGAAAACCTATTATTGGTTACATAATATATACATACGTATTTTATCTTCTTAACCTTTAATTGGCCGTTTGCCCTCCGGTGGGCCACCGGTGAAAAAAAAAATATATATATATATTTTTTAAAGCATGATTTGTTTACGAGTTTCTATTACAAAATAATAATATTAGTAACAACAGTTGTATAAACTACCAAAATCTGAAAGAGTTGTTACTGTAAACTTATAAAATGCGACACAAAAAAATTCTGAAGTGACGTTTGATTTTTTTTTTTTAAACCTAAAACATAAAAATTAAGAAAAAAAGCAAAATATTCCATTTTATTTAATATAATTTATGGAGAAAAATGCAGATACAGAAAGGAATCAACAAAACATTAATATAAAATGTAGTAGATAATATATAACATTAAGGCCGCGCTTACCCACCCACCCAAAAGAAGAAAGAGATATACGACAATACGAATGTTATATATGTATAACTTGTAAAATAACAGAAATAAACGTGTAAATAATAATTTTAGGAGCATAATTTGCGATTTATTTCTATCGAGGGAATTTCAAATAATTACTGTTTCGGCGTGGGGAATGTATAGATACTATCTTAAAGAATAACATATATTTATTTAAGGCTTTAAGAGTTCAAACTTTTAAGGAAAACATGTAAGAAATCGGTAGAAATTCGGAGAGCCGCCTCTTAACTGAAAAATTTCCTTGCATCCTAACTTTTTTCTCACATATTGACATTAGGAGCAGACAAATAAACTTCTACAAAGATTTTTTAAATAAATATTTATTTATATATTATAAATAAATTTAAATCCACAGATGAATAAGTTAATTAAAATGATATGCCTTACCTGTATTCGAGATCCTTGTTAGGCTACAAACACGAGTAGGTGTAGAATTCTCTTTCACAGAATACCTGCCCTAATAGGTGCAGTGTGGACCGGATATAAACTAACCAGCATATTTCAATAAGGGATATACATTCCCCCACAGCAGGGGTCAGGAACCCTGATGAATTTTCCAAATAGGGGTAAATATAAAATATTTCATGCGAGATATATGAAAAATTCCAATCACTGAAAATTGTGAAAAAATTTCCGTAGACGCTGAGCTATTCGAAGCCTTACACATCAATGTGTCTCTTATCGAGAGACGAATCACTTTTAGGAAGATACATTCTAATCAAATCCTTGTACTATTGTACCGCTAATAACAACATTTTGCTTTTCCCAATCATGTTTATCAAAGAACATATTCACAGCCAATTATAATTAAAATGTTAATTAAATAATTATGAGGATTAAACAATGGCTTCTCCAATAACATGTGTTCCCAATTGTGTCCTCTGCGTGAAAACTTTATCTAAATTTATGTATGTAAATAAACAGAGATAATCGCAAGTTACCTACTGTAATGGTTCTACTTCCTTTTGATCCTTCTAATCCTTTTGATCCCCCTCTCCTTAAATCAACCCTATTTAAGGGTGATCATTTTTTTTTTTCGTATAACTTTAAGTTTTGAAAACCTTAAGTTACTGCTGGAGCTGCCAGTACGTAGGCAAGTACGTACTGATAAATTGTTGTTTAATTACTTTTGAATTAACTAGACACGTTGTGATTATTTTTGTTTCGCCTTTATAGCGCTAATTCAGGTAGATTAAACGAATTTGTGGTAACTTTTGGTTCTTAGCTGTGGTGTGTTGCAATTTGTCAGATTTTCAACAATGACGATATTCTATCTAACTGGCTAATCATTTAACTTCCCAGTATATCTTACTATTTACTGATCTAATACCCTTCCCCATGCTATTGACGAATAGTCTAATTACGATATACCTAACTCTCTGTGCCGTTCTACCTAAACTCGGAGTTATAAACCCTTTTGTTAGAGTATATCAAAACATCATTCATACAATAATTCAATTAGTTATTCTAAGTTCCTATTGGTTGTTAGTTGTATGCAATCTACTTACAGGTAGGTATAATGGGTAGGAATAGGGACAAACATGTGCTTGCTACGATTGGTCTCCTCCAATTCCCAATTAGCTCGATGAAGGAAAACCTGTCGAGCTAACCCCAATCCCAACGCCTCCAGGAAGATTTATTTGTTGCCTCGCAACTGATGAAAATTGACATGTTTCGTCCCTGTCGGGAGGGGAATGTGTGTGATTTTTGTAGTTGATGATATATGTTGTAATCTCCATAGTACAATGCGGCAATGGGAGAATATCTCTACCAAATCTTCGCAAGGTAAGATGGTATGATGATTAAGATGATAGGTTGAAGATTCATGATGAAAGGTCATTCCATGTCGCTAGACATAAAAATGACGCTCCGTTCCGCCGAGTGTGATTGAAGTATGTCTAAGAGCTCTCAGAAGGTGCTCAGATGACTTTCGGTTCAGGTCGTGCCCTTCGGCCCGAGCCTGATGATGATGATGATATGTTGATGATGGCCAGCATGCTGAAGGTTAAGGGTCCGCCCAGCTAACCGCAGCCATGAACATTATACCGAAGTGAATACTTGCGGATAAGTCAGGGGTCGGGAATCCCCGCGTGCATCCCACTGGTTTCGAAGAAGTAAAATTAGTAGGCTCAGGAGCCGAATTCTTCGCCGCCTCCTCAGCATCCTTTACAGCAAACTGTCAGCTCCCAGACTTTCGTCAATCACACCTGCCAAATCCGTTAAGTAAAAGGGTACGAACTGTAGAGTGCGTGTTTAGTATATCCAAATGTGTACGCCACTAATTTATGTCGGTAGTTAATTTGAGTGAAGACTGGGCCCTGCACGACTCAAGCAAGCGCGACGAGAACAGTGCTCCTTGTGTAAATTCGCGGGCCTGAGCCTTACAGCACCCGCCTTCATCTCGCGTCAACAACCTCACACTGTCAATCCAGAATGTAATCCTGGTTCCCGGGTCAAGAACTCGCGAGCTGAACCTTCCAAGTCGTGAATTTGGTCAGCTCCGCCCTACGAACTTCGACACCTTCGTTCAGAACTCATTCCCGAATATAGTGTTTCTCAGGAACAACGAAAGCCCGTCGGAAATCATCGAAACAATACAAGCCATTGTTCCCTTCGTCCAAACGAATACAAGGGTCATCTCTCACGTGTCAACATAAGATAACGGAGCCCATCACGATCTTGTCCCCTTCGTCTGGAGACTAGCGGAAATAGAAAAGCTGTCAATGACCTCAGACTCCTCTTAAAGATGTTCTGCCTGACCGCTCTCTCACCGCCAATACTGTCGAAACGGAAGCCGTACCAGTGACATAGTGGGATCAAGTCCTTTGTTCTCCGGACAATGTCTAGTGCCTGGGTTAGGTGGGACTCGTGGTCAACCACCGACACAGCTGATACAGGGCCATTTCTAGGTTCAGGGTTCAAGTCCATCCGCGCAAGGTCACCGATATTCAGAATCGAGTCAATGATCCGTTTCCATCGTTTCCGCCGATCAAGAGATAGGGAAGCTCGCGTGAGTTTCGTCCATTTCGCCTAATGAGCGACGTACGTGGAAACAACCCATATCGCCGGATAGGGAAGCCCAGCGAAGTTATTCTCTCGACAATCACCTGACACTGCTGGTTTTTTTTGAAGTAAAGTTTGTTTAGACGGTATTCAAATAAGTCGAATATCAATGCAAAACCGACGCTCGCTGCGTAAAATATACCGATATTGAATGAAATGTTATGAATCTAACGTCAACGGTAGAGATGTAAAACGAGAAGATAATGTCCTTAACTTAGATTGCGCTGGCAAGAAGGGAAATTTGTTTTTTCAAAATTGTTCCACTGTGATTAAACTTGAACACTATACCGCGTAGTAAAGGTCTTTATATTTATGTGCAGGAATATATATATATAAATATTTGGGATAATTATCATTCACATGCAACTGTAAATATGTTTAAATTAATACATTGAAGAAGCAGATAACAATAATAGTCTAATTTTTTTCTTAAATATGAAAAGGAACAAGACACAGAAAATAATAAAAGATAACGGTCGCAACCGGGACTCGTTCCCAGAACCTTACGTCTCACTGAAATAATATACAATCAATTTTTCAATTTGAATGTGAAAATTTAAATCTTTGCAAAGTTACAATTATTTTATAAATATTATTTGGGATAACTAAATATTGCTTATTGCCTCCTCAATAGGTCAACTTACGAAGAAAATAGTTTGCTTCAAGATGCACAAAATCCATTTCAATTTTCAAATTTCAAGGCCCAAATTGCAAGGTGTTGATTAATAATTAGTGATTTTATTGTCAGTCCATTTGCATTCACTTACCTAACCATCTCAGTGTTATCCGATCACATTTTTTTTTCACATTCACAAGCGGTATATATTTCATGCAGTTTGGTGCATGCTTCTAAATAAAACTATCTGTGTTAGTAATTAAAAATGCACTTCGCTATTTTTTAACTTATTTGCGCGACCTTCCCGTCTTCCCTCGAAAACCGACCGTTTGCTATATCTCCCCGAACCGACTGTTTCTATAATAATTAAATTTCACTTCCCTATTTAAACTTATTTGGGCGACCTCTCCATAACTAGCTCTAAGATTCTTTTCTATAACTCCTTTCTATAACCTTCCGAAACCGACCGTTTTCTATCACTCCCCGAAACTGACTGTCTCGTGATAGTCTTTCAAAATTCCTTCCTCGATCATCCCACCACTACCCCCTGAAACCGCCTGTCCTGGCTCCACCCCTCCTCTACTTGACCCGGTGGTCTTCTAGGCGCATTCCCCTTCGTGGAACCAATTCATCCCCCTCGACACACTGGCAGTTCTAGGCAATACTTTATCACTAATCGCCCTCCTTGTCATGAATTCGATGCTTCCAAAAGATGCATTCATCACTGCTTAATTGCCCTCGCTGAAATTCGAGTTAAGATTTCAAATTTTTCTCCAGTGGCGTGTCACCCCCGCTAGTCTAGCCCATTTTGGCCGCTTCCATAATCTGTACCTGTTTTGTTAATTAATTATATTTTTTTTCCACTGTCCGTGTGTGCTATTTACGCGATACCGAATTGACAACTGCTATTCTCACACTTACCTCTAAATATTTACCGGCCGTTGGTCTTTTCTGGGATTAAATATCCGTTTTGCCCTCCTTAATTCCAACCAAACGTAACCTCGGCGACGCCACTGGTAATCTGTTTCAGGAATTCGTCCACACGTGGTAACCACTGGCTACTAACTCACGGGCGATCTATCGTACGGTGCGTGTTTCGTATTTTTTTCTTGCGCCCGGTCATTAATGCCTGATTCATTGTCATCTCAAGTAAACATTTCTCTCTGACACGTAGGTACATGTTTGTGATGTGAATTTCCGTGAATCAATATTCTAAAGGAGATAAATTGCACAACCAGGGAGGTGCCTAACCAGCGCAATTTTTTATGTCGTCTCCGGATTCGTCTTCACAGCAAGCAGAGACAGAAGATCTACCCTGTCTTCCTTTAGTTAAGATATGTGCTTTCCTTTTTTTAGGTATACTGAAAATACTAATGCTTTGGCTGAAAGGCGAGATCATCACACTACCAGGTAAGTATTGTCATGTATATTTTTCTGCCTTTAGAGAGTATAAAAAAAAACACATGTACATATTTACGCAGCATCGCGTTCACTGGTCAAATGTTATACATTTGATTTGTATCACTGATCGAAGAATGGGTGGATTCAATATATTAGCCATAAGTGGTTACAATGTTTGGTCTAGTTTATATAGTTAGATCAAAGATGGTAGAAATATATTATAAATTTGTACAGCACCCTTGAGGTGATTTTTCACGAGGCTACGCAAATCATACAAATAATATATCAATATTATTATTTATTATTTAGTCATTCATAGCAGTCAAAGTAGGTATGTATGAAGAATGGGTTAATGATTTTTTTTTTTTTACATTAGGTCCACACAGGAGGCCTATAATATAATATAATATAATATCTATGTCATCCTTGAAGATGCTGGAGGGTTTTCTAAGGGAAAGGAAGGAGAGGAAGACATGGGAAGGAAAAAGGTTTGAGGGGTGGGTAGGAATCTGGGGATAAATATGTCCAGGAGTGATGGTTGTGTGAAGCGATCCCTCCCACTGCGGTGCAAGGCGATGGGTCGAGAGGGTCCGGCTGGAGAGACGAAAAGGTCTCCCTTAACCAGTCCCTCCCGATCCGGCCTGCCATGCAGATGGTCGGCAGACCCATCCGCCCCCAAGACCCGGACAAACCCAACCCCATGAACCCGGGCACCCACTGCTAAGTCACCAAACGTAGTGAACCACTTGGGGTGACCTGTGGCAGAGGTGTTGGTCGTCCAATAAATGGTTCCCGGGGCGGCGGTAATGATGAATGTAAGTAAGTCTAAAGTCATTGGGTTGAAAGAGAAAGTGCGAAAACAGTGTGCAATATAGCTTATCTTATCTGGCAGATCCCAATATGTTAAACTCAGATCAACAAAGAGTCATAATTTACCAATTAGTTATGGGGTTCCGCAAGGCAGTGTGTTAGGCCCAACGCTCTTCCTAATATATATTAATGAATTGTGTAAGCTAGATATCGACGCCACTATTGTCAGTTTCGCCGATGACACAGTCCTACTATTCCAAGCGAAAGACTGGCCTACCGTATACGCCAAAGCGGAGATAGAAATTCAAAAGGTGAAACACTGGCTTGACTCTAACTCATTAACTCTAAATATATCGAAAACCAAATATTTACTGTTTAGTCTCACTAATATTCTAAAGTCAAACCTAAAACTAACACTAAAAATACACAAATGTAAAAATTCATCTCCGAACTGGAATTGCGACTGCCCATGCCTTGAACAAGTTAACAATATCAAATATTTAGGATTAACCTTTAACACACACCTAAATTGGAAACAACATATCCATAAATAATGCTCTACCAGCGGATATAGATGTGTTTAACATAACTATAACATGTTTTAAAAAAATTATGTATTGTTAGTTGTAAGAAAATTGTACCATAATTGGACTTACCTGTCTGTCGTACAATTATAAAAAAAAAAATAAAAAATAACATTACAAATAAAATTCGTAGATCTATATACTTCTTCAAACAAACACGCAATTTCCTAAACTTAAATCTTTTAAAATCTGTTTACTACGCACTATGTCAATCACACATAGAATACGGAATTTTAGCTTGGGGAAATGCTGTTTCTAGTGCCCTAGACCCCATTATTAAAGCACAAAAATTAATCATTAAAATAATTCTTAAACTCCCTCTCACTACCAGCACTGATACGATCTTCAAAACTTTCAACGTTATGGACATAAAACAGCTCTTTGCAAAATCCATCTTGATTAATTTACACAAAAACGACAAAACGCTATACCAAACAACACAAGCGGTACACAATACCCGAACCAAAAACAAAGAAATTTTCCAAACTCCTTTTACTAAAACCACCTTTGGACAAAGACATTTTAAATACATAGCTTGCAAACTATACAATACACTACCAGCATTAGACAAACAGAAACAATGACCAAATTCAAAAGCGAAATAAAAAAATGGCTTGCAAGTAAAGGACGTCTCACTATAGCAAACATATGTAAAACCAATTGCACTTAGACAAAAATACCCAATTACGTACGACCTAATAAAAAATAAATAAAATAAAAAACAATGGAATCCCGTCAAATAAACTAACATAATTATCATTTTAATATATATTTCTATCCATTTATTCCATTTCCAATTCATTTTACAATAATATCATTTTAATATATGTATGTAATATCATTTTTTTTTTTTTTTTTTTATAGTGAAACCTCACAAGAGTCCCAACTGCTCCCTTCTGGAGCCAGTGAGACTATGGCATTCCTAATTGGAGTATGTTGTGAGGCTGAAGGTAAGTGAGGAAGGGAAGGAGATGGGGAAGAGGAAGGTGGGAAAGTACCTGGCTATTCAGATCTAGTCACTAAACACGGCTAGAGCCATTATTAAGCAACGTTTCAATTCTGAATGGTGGTCTTACACCAGGGCGATACTGAGAGTATCTTCCACTCTGGAACGTGCCGCAAATATAATATATATTATTTTTATTAATTAATTGTGAAGTAACACAAATTAATCAAATAAAATTTATTTGCGCACGCCGGGTTCGAACCCGCAACCTTCCGATTGGGAGTCAAGTGTCTTACCACTCGACCACGGACGGTCGTCAATCGGACGTCACGGACGGTCAAAAATCATGTATATTTCTATCAATTTATTCCATTTCCAATTCATTTTACTGTAATATCATTTTAATATATGTATGTAATATATGTTTAATAACCTCTCCTATGATTTGTAAGATCAAACTCTTTAGAGAATTAATTCACACTTCCAATCAACTGCCTTTTATTGTATTGAACCTAAAATGTAATTAACCTTCATATTCAAATAACCATGTTTGTATACAATTTATGTAACTCTACGTCTGTCTCGACACAGGTTTACCCTAGTGAGACAGGCATTGAAAAAAAATAACATGTAATTATAATATATGTATAGATTAAATAATAAAAAATAAAAAAGTGGCGAATGATGAATATTTGGAGCAGGTGGATGAGTTTGTGTATTTGGGTAGTATGTTTACGAGAACTGGGAAAGCTGATAGGGATATTGAAATAATGGTAAATGCAGGTAACACCATTAATAGTGGACTGCCGTTAGTGTTAACAAAAAGTTGTCCAAAAAAGCGAAGCTAGCAGTCCACAATGGAGTGCTGGTATCGACCCTGATGGATGGCAGTGAAGCTTAGAACTGGCAAAGAAAGGATAAAAGTAGACTGAATGTTGTAGAAATGGGATCCCTGAGGCGTATGTGTGGTAAAACGCAAGTAACTGTAAATGCAAGGTTGATGTGGGCGTAATAAGTAAGATTAAGAAAGGGACGCTTAGATGGTTTGGACATGTAGAGCGTATGAATGAAGAAAACCGGTCCGTCCTCTCTGCCTACCCCCGCGGAGAAACGGCGTGATGGTTAGTTAGTTTGTTATCATTTGATAAGATCATTTTCTTTTTACAAATTCTGAATACAAAATGGTGTCTAGTTTCTTTAGATCATGAAATTTATTTTTCTTTACATTAATATATTTTCCAATTGAAGTCCATGCTCTAATTACTAATCAATTTATATTCATTAAATTTCTTAGAGCAAACTTATTTACCTAATTCATTAAAATACAAAATAATGAACTTTGTAAATGGTCACATGATGCAGGACTATTAATAAATGCTAAAAAAAAAAACAAAGTAATTCATATTAGATCAAGAGAATTAAGACATGGAACACAATAAAAAAAAATCTGCAGGAGAGCTCATTTTCGATTTATTCCGATTTATATAAATGTACTTAATTAATTTGGTAATTAGTGTGGAAGATCGTTAAGGTCAGTATAATCTAACGAATACATGGGTATCACTTCCATTTAAATTTAACATCTAAAAAGGTTCCCGACCCCTGTCAGATAAGCACAAATAGATGTTAGCAGAATTAGTGAGAATTAACATCCACAAGCTCCCAAATTTAATGCAAACAGAATTGAATTACACGGGCCATCCCGACTGCATTTAGATGGAAATTTTAATTGATTATACACAAATTAACAGAGTTTTCCCTTGGGCTTAAGTTTAAACACATAATAATCGTTTTAATAGTAAAGATATAGACTAATAGAGAGCGACAGAGTTGTTAAATCTGTACAACAATCTGTTGTACAATAATCAAATCGTTGTTACGAATTCCGAAAATTCTCCAGAATTTAAAACATAATTTTTATGAGGGCAGCCAAAGGACGAACTACAAGCGTCATTTTTTTGGTTGTACAGCAAATTTTTCATTATTCATTTATT
This sequence comes from Limnephilus auricula, assembly GCA_951813805.1. Classification (NCBI taxonomy): domain Eukaryota; kingdom Metazoa; phylum Arthropoda; class Insecta; order Trichoptera; family Limnephilidae; genus Limnephilus; species Limnephilus auricula. The sequence continues at coordinate 17,140,001 of OX638404.1, forward strand.
TATTTATTTATTTATTATTAATTTTCAACGCCCTGATGGGCTTTTACATAATAAGTATATTATACAGTGATATATATGTATGTTTAAATAAGAAATATAAACTTATAGCAATTAACATTATAAAATATAACAGTATAAAAGTAAGTAAGAAATATTATATTATAATAAAAGAGAAAAAGTAAAAATAAATTAAACTGAAACCAGTTTTTAAATTGCAGATGGCATAAAAATAATAAAATATAGTGTAAGTTAATATTAGAAATTTACAGATGTGTAATACAAGAAAAAGTTTACAATACAGAAAAACAAAAGAGAGTAAGTAACAAGTTTTTACATTATAGATAAATAGAAATAATACAAAAATATGTGCAACAGCTCCTACATTATAAGAATATGCTACATCAAAATATTATGGAATCTTTTAAATAACAGTAACTAATATTAAACACGTCTGATTTCACATTCTGACATGAATGATTTAATAATTTCATGTTTGTATTGTATCAGTGACACATTCCATACATCTACGTGCGAATACATATTTCCCAAGTTTTGAATTCTCTGTAGTGGTATATTGAATTGGGCCCTGGTCGCAGTATTACTACAATAAAATGGTAGTACTGACCTTGTATTTCTGGCTGGCACATTAAGATTTATGAGCGATAAGAATTCAGGGCTATCAATTATATTATGCAAGATTTTAAATAGAAATATTAGATCAAAAACAATTCTCCTGTCACTCAAGTTTAATAGATTAGAGAATCGTAGTAGAAAAGGGTAGTTTTTTGTTCTTTCGGTATTTTTAGTTTATAATTTAAAAAGCTTAGGAATTTTTTTTGTACTCTTTCTATTGTTTGTGAATGCACGTTATAGTGGGGAGACCATATAGTTGAATTATATTCAACCTGGCTCCTTACTAGTGATGTGTACAGAAGTTTTAATGTTTTAATGTTGGTAAAATCTTTAGCCACTCTTAGTACAAAACCTAACATTTTTAAACCCTTCTTTGCAATATTTTCAATGTGTGGTATGAAACTAAGTTTGGTGTCGAAAGTAATACCTAAGTCATTAATTTCGGAAACAGATTCGAGAATGATGTTATTCATTGTGTAATTGAAATAAATCGGATTTTTTATTTTAAAAAATCTCATAGTTATGCATTTATTGACATTAAGGTATAGCTTGTTATCGCTACACCACTCAACTAATTTTAACAAGTTTGCCGAGAGAATATGACAGTCGTTCAGGCTTCGAATTACTTTAAAAAGTTTTAAGTCATCTGCGAACATAAGTACGTCGATGTCTTTAAAAATATTACAAAGGTCATTCACAAAAAAGATAAATAATACAGGTCCAATGTGGGAACCTTGCGGAACACCACTGGATGCAAAAAAATCATACGATGATTCCCCATTAAGTTTAACACTAAGTTTTCTGTTTGAAAGATAGCTTATAAACCAATGCAACATGTTTCCACAAACTCCAGCTTTAGACAGTTTTTCTACAAGAATAGCGTGACAAACCTTGTCGAACGCTTTGCTGAAGTCAGTGTAAATTGAGTCAACTTGAAGCTTCTTCGCCATTGCATCGGAAATGAAATTTTGATATAGAATATGGTTAGTTAGTGTTGATTTGCCGGTTATGAAACCATGTTGTTCAGTACATATACTATCTTTAAATGAGTTAATTATTTTATCCAGAATCAGTTTCTCAAAGAGTTTTGGAATTGTTGAAAGTATGCATATCGGTCTATAATTAGTTACCTCGTTTTTATCCCCTTTCTTGAAGATGGGTGTTATATAACTATGTTTCCATAGATCAGGAAATATACCTTTCGACAAAGAATGATTAAAGAGTGTGTACAGGGGATAAGCAAGAACGACGACACACTGCTGTAAGAGTAATGGTGGAATGTTGTCGGGACCGGCATTTTTATTGGGATCTAGAAGTTTAATTTGTTTAATAATTTCGTTTAGTTCGATGTGCACATGTGACAGGTTTATATTGAAACGGGGAGTATAGTTAGGTAAGGAAAACTGATTGGGTTGACTTTTATCATAAACGTTCTTGAAGAAGTCTGCAAAAAGATCGACAATATTTTTAATACCATCGGCCTTTCTGTCTTCAAAATACATAGTATTTGGTATATCAGAGTCACCACTTCTTAATGTTTTACTGAATCGCCAGAAACGTTTTATATTGCTAAAAATATCATTCTCTGTCTGCCTAATATAGTCATTATAACATGTCCTTGAAAGTTTATTACAATCACTCCTAATTTTAGAGAATTCTATGTACAACTTTGATGTTCCGTGATTCTTGTACAGTTTGTGAGCTGTTTTTTTACATATAATTAAATTAATCAAATCTTTATTGAACCAGACTGGATATTTAGATTCCTTATATTGAGTGTAAGGGACAAAGCGATTTATATGATTACTTAGAATAAAGTAGAAGTGTTCAATATTATGATTTAAATCATCACTTTCTAAGAAGGACCAGTCGACCAATGTGAGCGAGTCACACATACCTGAATAATTAGCATTTCTGAAATTATAGCTTGATCTCGTAGGTTTCAGAATTTTTTCGCCAAAGTCTGTTATACAAATATTAAGTGGAGGATGATGGATATCGGGGGGTATGACAACTTCTATGGCCTTATTCACTTTGATACTTTTATTATGTCCACTTGAACGAATTATAATTTTTTTATTTCATTTATTAGACTTTACACAGAGGGACCCGACGAAAATAATTTCCTACGTGAAGATTCTATCTGGGGTGCTAGCTTGGTCGATCGATAAGGATCGGTAGGATAATTGTCGGTAACTTCTCATCGTTCTCCAGGACAACTGCAGATCGCAAACGAATAGATGACAGTTCACAATGACTAAGTGTCCTTGATATATGCGATACCAACTATTGTTTGTACGTTAGCGATCTGCAGTTGTCCTAGGGAACGATGAGAAGTTACCGACAATTATCCTACCGATCCTTATCGATCGACCATGCTAGCACCCTAAGAGGGTACTTTTATCACTAAAATAACGCGATTATTTTATGATTATTTTTTTATTAAGTTTAATTTGGAGAACGCTATTTATTTTTTTTATTTATAAATCCAATAATACCTGTTATTATTCAATTTATAAAAATAGTTTATTTATAAACAAGTTCTGCTGCGTAATTATTTTTACGCGTGACAGCTGTTTCGCTTTCTGAAGGCATTACATTATAAGTACCTAAATAGAAAGAATATAAATATATCGTCTGTATTGACTTAAATATTATATTTTATTTGCGGCACGTTCCAGAGTGGAAAATAATCTGAGTATCGCCATGGTGTAACACCACCATTCAGAATTGAAACATTGCTTGAAATGGCTTTAGCCGTGTTTGGTGACAAGATTTGAATAGCAAATACTTAGGTACTTCCTCACATTTATCTTCCCCGTCTCCTTTCCCTCTCCACTACCTTCAGTCTCACAATATACCCCAATTGGGGATACCATAGTCTCACTGGCTCCAGACTGTAGCAGTTAAGACTCTTGTGAGGTATTCATATAAAAAAGTCGCCTAACCGCAGTTTGATAATGCCTTCAGAAAGCGAAACAGCTGTCATGTGTTATAATAATTACCTACACAGCAGAAGTCGTTTATATTTGAACTGTTTTTTATAAATTGAATAATAATATCGCTGAAAATGTAAAATAAAAAAAGAAGAAATAATAACAGCTAAAAGTGTTCTGATTAATTATTGTTTAGATCGGCAGATAATTTAATATGTGAATACATTAATGGGACACAATTAAAAGTGTTATGATTAATTATTGTTTAGATCGGCAGACAATTTGATATGTGAATACATTAATGGGACACAATTAGAAGTGTTCTGATTAATCATTGTTTAGATCGGCAGACAATTTGATACGTGAATAAATTAATGGGACACAATTAGAAGTGTTCTTATTAATTATTGTTTATATCGGCAGACAATTTGATACATGAATATATTAATGGGACACAGCTAGAAGTGTACTGATTAATTATTGTTTATATCGGCAGACAATTTGATACATGAATATATTAATGGGACACAGCTAGAAGTGTACTGATTAATTATTGTTTAGATCGGCAGACAATTTGATATGTAAATATATTAATGGGCACAGTTAGAAATGTTCTGATTAATTATTGTTTAGGAAGCCATACATTAATTACGTAAACAAAAAATAGGGGAAGGGGTCCAGTAAAATCGCACCAAATCTCAATATACCGAAGGGGGGGGGGGGGGTAAATAAAAATCTCTCGCCAACTTTAAAAGAGTATATATTCTTATGGAGATAATAATAATATAAAAATGAATTGCTTTACCATTTTGCCCGCTGAAAAAATGGCTATTATAAAAAACATTTATTTCGAGAATAAGAAAAAAATCTCACGTGGGGGGTCTAATATTTTTTTAAACTGCTCACGTAATTAATGTATGTCCCCTCAGATCGGCAGACAATTTGATACGTGATTATATTAATGGGACACAATTAGAAGTGTTTTGATTAATTATTGTTTGGATCGGCAGACAATTTGATAAGCTCTCCGTCAGAGCGTTTAAGTCCTGGAATCATAATAATTAACATTTCCTGATTGGCAATTCTCGGTAAACTAACACCATGGTATCTCAATTGATATATGTACTTGCATAAACGGTGAGCCAATTTACACTATTGCAGCGGTTGTCAACCTTTTTGATCCTGCATACCCCTCGACTCTTACTACAAATTTGTTGTACCCCGTACCCTCTATCAGTCTTATGTAATAAATGAATTTAGCAATCAAGTCACACAAATACAATAACAGAGTATAAAAACGCGTTGGGGCATTTTTAACAAGTGATTCTACATATAAGCGGAATTGAACAAATATCATGTTACTACGTCTTTTTATTTCGACGAAAAATTTTTTTTTTGAAAAAAGTTTCTCATGTGTATGTAGCAGTTAAAATAAAAGCCCGATTTCCTGTTACACTATGTATAATCAATCGTACAATGTTAACATACAAAGAGATCCTCGAGCTTTTTTGCACATGGAGAAAAATGTTATTTGAAAAAAAACGATCATTTTAATAGAAAAAACGAACATTTTAATAGAAAAACGATCATTTTAATAGTAAAAACGGTTAAAAACGGGACTGAAGTTCTTACGAACAAATTAACAGGGTTTCAATGTTTATTGGCGGGAACATTAATAATGTTGGTATACGTAATTTCGTACGTATTTTACCGCCAATAAACATTGAATCACTGTTGATTTGTTCGTAAGAACTTCAGTCCCGTTTTTAACAGTTCAGAGCAAAGTTTTACAAAGTTTCGCTCAATTTCACATAGGTAGAGCCTGGTTTAGTATTAAGGCTATTGCGTTATTTATTTTTAATAAACGCATAGGAAGAAAATGCCTTTTCACACAAATACATGCTTGTGAACAGTATTAATATTTTTAGAGCTACAGCTGCTATTTTGGTATATTCCTTCGAAAAAAACCAGAAACCTACCAAAGACATTTTTTCAACCTAATTCCCACTAGAGAATTTGCATGCATGACTGGCTAAACTGAGCTGACTGACTTACTATGGTAGCGCAGCAGGCTGCCAAACCACCGAGCTTAAACCACCGAGCGTAATCCACCGAAATTTGAAAACGTTGGGCTGAGTTTTAAAACCTACATTCGTGCCAACTTATTGTGTATCCCCAATTTTACCACAACTGCGTACCCCAAAGAGTACGCGTACCACAGGTTTAAAACCGCTGTACTACAGGATAATGGGAGGAGCAGTTGCTACTATGACACCTTGTTGACACAAAGTTCAAACTTTTTCGTTGTTTGTTTTTGGGGTGTTATGCCGTGTTGCGCTACCCCCTTCTTTAGCCGATGTTTCGGACAGCGTTGCAGTGTCCATCATCAGGGCAGATCCGGCAGATCCGGCAGATCCGGCAGATCCGGCAGATCCGACGATGTGATCTGCCGGATCTGCCCTGATGATGGATACTGCAACGCTGTCCGAAACGTCGGCTAAAGAAGGAGGAAGTGCAACACGGCATAACACCCCAAAAACAAACAACGAAAATGCTTTTGGCCATGAAAATCTAAAAGCGTAACCAAAGTTCTAACTGATTTTTTTTAGAAATGACTTGACACATAATCATTTCTTTTGCTCAATTTCTATAACCAAATAATATTCAGAGCCATCTGTGTTGTTTTTTCGTAGGTATTTGTATAACGAAGTTTGTACAACAAGCTTTTAAATATTTCACTTATTTTACGTGGTTTTAATACCACTTTAAACAATTTTCAATTGCCATTTTGTTTCTATCTGACAGTTGATCATTGCACATTGTTCATTGTTATTTTAGTTAGACAGGGTTCTAACCTCGCCTTATATGTTTTAAGGTGTCAAAGTTTGCAAAGACGAGTTCTTATAATCTTTGTTATAATTTTTGATTTTGAGGTTTCTTGTGTAAAGTAATTTAGTTTTACTTATTAGAAAAATATTTCAATAAGACTTTGCCCTAATATCTTGGAATGGCTTAAGGAAAATGTAATTAGAACCTTATGCAATGAGTTATTTAGTGGATGCACACGGTTATATCTTCACGTTTAGGTATATTCTAAATTGGTAATGAATGATACATCCTATTGAAATATTTTCCTTTATAATATGTAAAACTAATTTTTTTTTCACAAGATTCAACCTCAAAATCAGAAATCGGTGAATAGATTGTGAGAAATCGTCTTTGCAAATTTTGGCACCTCATACAGAACCCTATCTAACCAAATAAAAAAAATATTTATTGTTAATTAATATATCTGTCGCATTTCTCAGAGGTTTCTTTTTTAGAGTTAAAAATAACTAATTTAATTAATAATGTTTTTTTATACAATCTCCAACCATACAGGAGGTCATGAAGATCTGGGAATGAAAAGCTATGAGGAGTGGGCAGGAATCTGGGGGTCAACGTGTGCACGAGTGACTCACGTACGAATCCATCCGTAAGGCTGGAGAGATCTAGGTTAGTTTTCCCTCAAATAGTTTCCCCCGATTCAGCCCGTCACGCAGTACGTTGGCAAACGCATTCGTCACCAAGACCTAGACAAATATCACCCCACGAACCGGGCACCCCTGCACCAAACGTAGCTAACCACTTGGAGTGACCGATGGCAGAGGTGTTGGTTATCCCAAATAAAAAATAAAAAATTACACAGTTATAAAATTTGAAATTAATGAAATTATTATCCGTGTATAAGTGTGTATTTTAGAAAAAGCATAAATTTTATGTTTGTATTGTGTAAACTAACGGAAATAATAATGAGTTAAAAATCCAGGGAAATTCGATTGTTATCATGGAAAAATTAAATCATATTTTTAACGTGATTACCAATGTTTCTAGTGACATCAATTATTGAAATATTATTCCTAAAACAATGCCATTGTTATTAACTTATAGTTACGAACCGACTAATGAATATTTTATTAACTTTTTAATTGATTTTGTCATTAAAGTATGTTATTAACATTACTGTGTAAAAGAAAAGGAAGAAAATAAAAGATAAAAAGGAAAAATATACTCAAAAAGTAACCAATACGACTATATAATTTGTATGATATTATATTATATTTTGATGTTATTTTTTTTGATGATATAATTACTTTAATCAAAAAATATGAAATACATACTTTATTTTACATGTTTTATTATTATTCAGAATTCGTGCTTTTCATTATTCTTGGCTGCCTTTGTGGAGAACATCAAGCAGAAGAAATTGAATACGGGAAGCTTTAAAAAGCCAAAAAGAAATGCAATTGTATTCTGCATTTCTTCTCGTTGAAATATGCAAATTATTTCAAGGAATCTGCTGGCAAAGAGCAAACAAAATACACCTCAACATTATTATTTTGTTGAAATGAAAAGAAGTTATTGGGCTCTTACATTTATTTATTTCGCATTATAGAATAAAACAGTAAATTGGCGACAGAGATGAAATAATGCATAAACATTTAATAATATTTCTTAGTGGCCACTTACGATTTGATTCTTCGTAATGTCGCATTTCTCACAGGTTTCTTTTTTATAGTTAAAAATAACTAATTTAATTAATAATGTTTTTTTATACAATCTCCAACCATACAGGAGGTCATGAAGATCTGGGAATGAAAAGCTATGAGGAGTGGGCAGGAATCTGGGGGTCAACGTGTTCACGAGTGACGAACGTACGAATCCATCCGTACGGCTGGAGAGGTCTAGGTTAGTTTCCCTCAACTAGTTTCCCCCGATTCAGCCCGTCACGCAGTACGTTGGCAAACGCATTCGTCACCAAGACCTAGACAAATATCACCCCACGAACCGGGCACCCCTGCACCAAACGTAGCGAACCACTTGGAGTGACCCATGGCAGTGGTGTTCGTTATCCCAAATAAAAAATAAAAAATTACACAGTTATAAAATTTGAAATTAATGAAATTATTATCCGTGTATAAGTGTGTGTTTTAGAAAAAGCATAAATTTTATGTTGGTATTGTGTAAGCTTACGGAAATAATAACGTGTTTAAAAGTCAGGGAAATTCGATTGTCATTTTTTTTTTTTTTTTACATTAGGTCCACACAGGAGGCCCTGAGGAAAATAATTTCCCTCAGGGCCTATGTCATCTTTGGGGATGCTGTGTGGAGGGTATTTTTAAGGAAAGGAAGGAAAGGAAGTTCTGGGAAGGAAAAGGTATGGGGGTTGGGTAGGAATCTGGGGTTCAGTGTGTCTAGATCATCCGCCGCCAAGACCTCGAAAATGAACCCCATGAACCCGGGCACCTCTGCTAAGTTACCAAACGTAGCGAACCACTTGGGGTGACCTATGGCAGAGGTGTTGGTTATCCAATAAATGGTTCCCGGGGCGGCGGTACCCATTCCCGCCTCCCAAATTGTAATGTCATGATGGGAAGATTAAATCATACTTTTAACGTGATTAGTGATTACCAATGTTTCTAGTGACATCAAGTATTGTAATATTATTCTTAAAAAAATGCTATTGTTATTAACTTATAGTTACGAACCGACTAATAAATATTTAATTAACTTTTTATTTGTTTTTTTTTTTTGTCATTAAAATATGTTATTAATATTACTGTGTAAAAGAAAAGGAAGAGAATAAAAGTTAAAAAGGAAAAATATACTCAAAAAGTAACCAATACGACTATATAATTTATATGATATTATATTATATTTTGATGTTATTTTTTTTGATGAAATAAATACTTTAATCAAAAAATATGAAATACATACTTTATTTTACATGTTTTATTATTATTCAGAATTCGTGCTTTTCATTATTCTTGGCTGCCTTTGTGGAGAACATCAAGCAGAAGAAATTGAATACGGGAAGCTTTAAAAAATCCAAAAAGAAATGCAATTGTATTCTGCATTTCTTCTCGTTGAAATATGCAAATTATTTCAAGGAATCTGCTGGCAAAGAGCAAACAAAATATACCCCAACATTATTATTTTGTTGAAATGAAAAGAAGTTATTGGGCTCTTACATTTATTTATTTCACATTATAGAATAAAACAGTAAATTGGCGACAGAGATGAAATAATGCACACACATTTAATAATATTTCTTAGTGGCCACTTACGATTTGTTTCTTCGTAATATCGTCGTTGCATATTTAATATGAACAATGTAACGATTTTGTCGAAAATTAGTTAAATATACAGTTTTTTTTTCTCCGTCTTTTACAATATGAGCCATGTAATAATGTCAAATGTCGATGGAAAATAACCATGTGAGGACAATTAAAATAGTACATAATAAAAAATAATAAAAACATCTTATCCTCCGCATACCACTACACAATTCAATTATATTGGTATATACATAATATTAACATCATTCTGTGATGCCTAGCTTCCAAAATTGAATAAATTTAAATTAAATATTTTGACATAACGTCGCTCTAGTTCGTTTTTGTCCAACAGACCATTTTTCGTGAAATTGAATTAAGTTCAAATATAATAATCGTTCAAAAAAAATTATAAACAATTATTTAAGGGGTTTTCAAAATGCACTTTGTCTTACGTCCTCCAAAATGTATGTGCTTCTATCATAAACAAAGTTTAAAGTGCCATTTCTCCCGATTCACGTTTTGGTCTGTTGGATAAAAACGAACTGAAGCGACGATAATATGGTATTTAAAATTATGACGAAAACTGTGTATAGAATATGAACCATGTAAGAAAAACTGTGCGTAGAATAAAAAGCATACGAGAAAAACGCGTTAAAACTCAATTTTCTGCCATAAATAGAATTGTTATTTTCTGTTTCGTTATTTTTTGTAACAGTTTTTATCAATTTTCTCAGAATGTACTCAGTCTCACATGGTTCATATTCTACATGCAACGACGATTTCTTATTTGTGGGATGGATATTTAGTAATTACCGGGAGATGTGCGTAGAGTGTAGGTTTGTTTAATTTATATTTCATGTTTAGGCAAATATTATTGAGTGTATGAAGAGCGTGGATAATCGGGAAATTAACTGCTGCATTTGTTTTGTTTAAGCGTGTGAAATAGTGGAATAATTAATGCGGAATGTAAGGCGTTTACGTCTTAAGGATACCTAAGTTAAAATTTATTAGAGATAGAAGTTCGGTACAGTCGATTTTATCGTTTAAAATTCTATGAATAAATGTTACATCGGCTATTATTCTTATTTTATATCCTTATATATATCCGGCTTTATCTTATAGTTATTTTAGAATTTGAAGGTAAGATACTGTATTAATTTGTTTTCTGATTAATACGAAATGGAAAATTACGATCTCACTCGGGTTACTGTATACTTTACTTATACGTAAAATAATAATATTATAGGATGATGACAATATTAGCGAAAGTCAATCGAAAATCAGAAACAGGAAAATCAGAAAAAGATACGGATACATCTGGGACACGAACCCAGGACCTCTGGCAATCCGGGCCAAGTCCCAGATGTATCCGTATCTTTTTCTGGTTTTCCTGTTTCTGATTTTCGATTGACTTTCGCTAATATTATCTTCATTCATTAAAATATTATAATTTGAGGTTTAACTCTTTAAGTTAATAAGTTAAAAATAAAAATATTATAGGTCTTTATTCCAGGATGTGGGAGGTGAGTGCAATCCCACACAATTTTCACAGAGAGTAGTAGTACATATTATATTGAAAACATAGGTATTTATAAATAAGAGTAAATACAGAACAGAGTCAAGACTAACATTAAAAATACCAATTCATTTTATAATACCAAAATCATTTTATAATACTTGTAATACCTATGTAGGTCTCTTTGTAAAGTTTTACAGTCAGAGAGAGAATACACAACTTTAAACATTTTCATGTTGTTAACATAAAGATCATAATTTTGAAAGCACGATTCATTTATATAAATCTTGAACAAGAGCGGACCGAGGTGGGAACCTTTCGGGACACCTCTCTAGACTTTGAGAAGACACATTTGATTAAGGTTATCTAATTACGATTACTAATTTTGGGCTTTATCCATCTAAACAGGTCGCCAAGTATACCGAGTTACCAAGTAGGGCGAGATTTTTAAAAAGAATTGAGTGAATTGCGCAGTCAAAGGCGTAATATAGACTACTGTATACATAGTATCAACCTGCTCATTATCGTCCATCTTGCTATGGAAAAAGTTAATTAAAAGGGCGAGGTCGGATGTTGTACCTCTCATAAATCCGTGCTGATTCTGTGTAATGAATGTGGAAATAGCCAAGTACAATTGATCAAAGACGATCTTTAAGAACTTCCAAGAACAGGAAAAATAACACAAATATTATTTAAGCGTGCTTTCTTTGTCGTTTAAAAGTTATATTAAAATTGTAAAGTTTTATAGGCATTTTGAGTTTTTCACTAAAATTCAATTATAAAATTGACGTCAAACCAATCATTTCATCATCAGGGCAGTCGTAATTTTTTTAAATTTATTTTTTTGGAATTTTTTTTATTCAAAGGTTTGTCAACAGTGATTCACATCAAAACTCTCACAAAATACAATAACAATAATCACTAATTAAAGACAAACGCAGCATTAGTAAGTTATTCAAATAATCCGTTATACCATGTGTATGCATTGTTTGCATTCGGTAATACGTAACTACACAGAGTCAATCGATGTATCTGCACGGAATGTGCATAAAAAGACATGATATCAAATGTTTCCAATTAAAATTTCTGCATTATATTGCACATGACGTACATTAACATACATTAGCGTGTGTCGCTCTCCATGGAGAGAAAGCACATTTTATTTTTAAACGCACGGGGTCTCAAAAGTTGCGTGTGATCTGTAACTATTCAAAAAAAATAAAAAATTAATGAAATTGGTGTTCCTATTAGCTCGCTAAAATGGCCGGAAGTTTAAAAAAAACAGATTTCGTGATTCGGGAAAAAAATAAAAGGAAGGGTCCATTTTTTATATTTTGTAGCAAACTTACTTTTTATTCCATAACTGTAATCCAAATAACGCAAAAAAAAAAAAATCCAAATACATGTGATGTGTTTGTTAAAAATATAAAAAGATACTAAACAATAACCACACCAATTTTTTTAAACAAAATAATGGATGCTCAAAATTGAATGATAACATGTTAAATATTAATTACCATAATTTAAAAATAAATGTTTTAGGTGTTTTTTCTGATTTTCAATGCATTTTCGCGAGCTGATTTACCATTTAAAAAAAAAATTATGTGCAGTTCTCATTTTCTTTGTAAGACGCAACTTTTGAGACCCCAGGCGTTTCTGAATTCAAAAGTTGAAATAATTGACCCACCCTAATGCCGGGGCCGCATCTGCGCCTATCGTCCCGAAGTAATGCGGAAAATTTGAAAAAAAGAATACGTTTACGCGATGCTTCGTGACGATATACATACATGTAGGTATGTAGGAGTATTTCTGTACCTGAAAAACAGTCATAATTTTAATTTAAATTAAGAATATTGTTCTTTTTAACTTTTTAAGTAGGCATTTGCTTTTTGTATATTTGTTTTCCCTCTGAAAAAGTATTGATATTGTTTTCATTTTCATATACTTCCTACACATTCTATGTAAACATTGCAGTATTGTCGCGACGGTTGTCCAATACATTTTGTTTAAAAGAAATAATATATATATACTGCCACCTCGGAACAGGCTCAGCCTAGTGAGGTGGCATATACCTAAAAGAATGTACATAACATGTATTTTTTGGTTAATAAATAATAATAAAATAAAAAAAAATATATATATATATTTTTAAATTTTCTTTATTCATTTTCTTTGTTACAGGTTTATTTTACATAACTTTTTGACCACCAAGCTAGTCAAATGCCCGTATTATGGTAGTCGAGATTCATAAGATGTTATATTAAGTATAAAATATTAGGCATAATTATCCATATGGGTAGATGAAAGTAAAAAGATATAGGTTAAAAAAAAAAAAAAAAAACATATATATGTTAAAAAAAAAACAATTAAGGAAATAACAAATGAATTATAATTTTGCTGTATAAATTTGAATTTGGAATTCCTAACCAAGAGAAGATATTTGAGATCAAAGTTGCCAATACAGCAAAACACCAATTTCATATGTAATGATCTAATATTATAAACGTTCTATGTTTGGGTATATTGGCCCGCGGTTACAGAACTATCAAATTTTATAATAATGTGCTTATTTTAATGCAGCAGACGCATTAGACTAGGGATACGAATATTTTTTTGTATTACAAACAATCATGTTCTATAAATGTCTTGTTCGTGCCTCAAACAAACAAACAAATCCATCATTTTGGGTGAAACCGCATTTGGACATGTTCAAATAAATATCAAAATATAAATAAACTCAATATTGGAACACAATGTTGACGTAATTAAATTTCAGTTCGTTCAAAGGGATAATTTATGTGCATTTTACAAGTATTATTATGAAATAAAGGATGTTATCAATTTTGGTACCGTTTATCGAACAATTTCAAGTCATAGTAACTACATTATGCGAAAATTTTGAACGTTTATTACGTTATAATTAAGATGACTATGCAAGTAACATGTGTGTTACTGTCCGGTATTGTGAATTTAGCATGAATTTTTGATGATTTTTTTACGGCAATGGCAATAGCAATTGAAAGATGCTTTCATGACTATGGTTATATTCAAGGTGTTGATATATTTTCACGATTTATCTTCGATCATTTTCTTCTTTAATCTATATGAAATCGTAAAAAGGATAAAAAAAGTGTGTGTGAACCAAAGATTTTTACCATGGGTCCTGATATTCGATATCAACTGTCGTTTGTGCGTTAGCTGTTGTTGTCCTAGGGAACGGTGAGAAGTTACCGACAATCGGCCGGTAATTTCATATCGATCGACCATGCTAGCACCCCTGATACGATTTCCATATCTATGGTAGAAATTCGAAATGCTGTAAAAGACCAAAAATTCAAAAACGATAATCTTTTTTCTTTTTTTCCCATTTTTTTTTTTCTTTTTATCTGCGCCGTCGAAATATTATTGGAAAATTAGTGTGTTAAAAATGAAAAGACATAAATTATATCTATTATTAAAGAAATTTACAAAAAAATGTTAAGTATTTTAAAAGATCTATTCAATATAATTTTGAAATAAAAATTCATATTTACAAATCTACAAAACTTTTGAATTTAAAAAAAAAAAAAAAAACTTGCTTTTCGTTGTCCTCAACAAATAACATTTTGTCCTTCACATCATTATAAATTTCCACCGTCGATGTTGGGCGTTATACATCGATAAAAAAAGCATCCTTTGAAACGTCCATTAGGCTTGAGTTGTCTCCATATAGATCAGGCCGCAGCCTCTCGACTGATCCCATGAAAGTTAATTCACTTTATCACCCTTCAGCCCCTATCCATATTTCATAGGGTTGTTTATTGCTGTTGGCAATACCCTCAGCTGAAGGCGATAGGCGAAGGGGGTTAATAGTTCACGTTTTGTTTATTATCCCTTTACCGCGCTCTCATTCTTGTTGTTTGCGCTTTTCCTAAACTATTGAATAGGCCAATCCGAATGTGGTTGGGTGTTTCTGGGTTTATTCTTCTTCGCGGTTCTGCCAGTGGAGAAGGTATATTGTTGCTGAACGAAACCCGGTTTGAAATCCACATGTTTGGTGTCAGTTAGAATGAAAAAACCCATTGATTTTTTGTAGAATCTCTCCCAAATTAAAATAAATAAATTGGTTCATATTGGCAATTATTGCACGACCCTTTTCGATGATCCATTGTTTGATCAGGATTTTGTATTTGTTAATATTATTCGATTTAATATTTCTATTTTTGAAACTGATAATTCGTGGTGGAATTCCATTATAATAGTATAATAAAACAAATTTAAAACTTTTTCCACTTTTAATTTAATGACCGTAACCGGTTTCAGCTTGTCAAAGCCATCTTCAGACTGGTGAAAAATATTCTTAACCTAGGGATTTTATACAAAACATATTAGGGAGGGGGAGGAGGGGGCGGGGGGAGGGAGGGGTGGTCTACAGGGATTTTATTCAATTATGGATTTTATTACATTTGTTGTTAAGTGGTCTTGAGTGTCCAACTATCTAATTATTTTTTTGGTTATTCCCAGTAGGCTAATTACATAGGGTTGGTAGCTTACATACTTTAGTATTGTTTGGGAAATACCTTACAAGTAATGTGAATTATTAGCACCTAATTTTATTGTTGTCAAGTCTATTATTAATTACAATCTTTATTATATTTATGATGTTATGGAATTTTTTGATTAAACAATTGATTTTATAAAGGGGGATACGTTGGAGTAGGATTATTCTTATAATGGACCTAATACAAACAAAGTACATATTTTACTTGGAACATATATGATAGAAAATTACAATGGATACAATAGTGGAGATTTTGCAAATGATTCTAATTTCTTATTCATTACAAATATAGGGTCTACTTTTTTTGTTAGGCGGGTTATTTCTAATGATTCTAGTTTATCAAGTTTATGACCCTTATTACAAGTGTGGAGGACTTTAATATCTCTGTCTTTATCAAACGAATGTTGGTTTTCTAATAGGTGTGACGCTACATTCGACAATTCACCTTTATCATTCACCCAATTTGTGAAATGTTCTTTTATACGGGTTTTGAATGATCTTCCCGTTTGGCCTATATAATATGACGGGCAATTAGAGCAGTTCACTTGGTAAACGCCTGAGTTTTCCAGTTTTTCTCTCTTATCTTTATTATTAATTAAAATTCTCCCTAGAGAATTTACATTATAAAATGCTGTTCTACATTTATCGTTATTAGTTAGTCGAGATATTTTAGTGGATATTTCGCCAATATAAGGAATTTTAACCCATTGTTTTGTGATTTCATTTTTATTTACGAGGCCTTGTGACATGATTGCTAATGTAATTTTTTAATTCTTTTTCTTTAATAAACTATCAATAGTTTCGCTTTTGTATCCATTGTTCTTTGCTATTGTTTTTATAATATTTAATTCATTTGTATAATTTATATAATTCAAGGGCACATGTAAAAGTCTGTAAATGAGGGAATAGAATACTGATAATTTATGTGAAATGTGGTGTCTAGATGTGTTGTGTATGATGTTATCACTATATGTTGGTTTTCTGTAGATTGAAAATTCTAATTTATTGTTAACGATTTCGATACCTATGTCAAGAAAATTAATCTTGTTTCCCCCCCATTTCCATTGTAAATTGGATCGATTTATTGATTTTATTGATTTCTTTTAGAAAAAATATCTAATTGTCTGTGTGTTCCTGTCCAGATAATTAAGATGTCATCAACATATCTACGATAGAAGGCAACATTTTTAAATGATTTTAATTTTTCGATAGATTCTTCTATATAATCCATGAAGAATTCAGCTAACACCGGAGAGATCGGGCTGCCCATGGCTAAGCCATTAGATTGAATGTAATAATTATCATTGAATCTAAAGAAATTTTGTTCTATACATGCACTTAGTAGTCTTGTTATTTCTTTCCGTTCAAAACGGATAAAATCCCTGTAGACCACCCCTCCCTCCCCCCGCCCCCTCCTCCCCCTCCCTAATATGTTTTGTATAAAATCCCTAGGTTAAGAATATTTTTCACCAGTCTGAAGATGGCTTTGACAAGCTGAAACCGGTTACGGTCATTAAATTAAAAGTGGAAAAGGTTTTAAATTTGTTTTATTATACTATTATTCGATTGTCTTGTTTTGTCAGGTAGGTTATTGTATATTTTAGACGCAATGTATTTGAAATTTCTTTGACCAAATGTTGTGTTTGTTTTAGGTATTTGTATGAGTTCTTTGGTTTTGTGCCTCGTGTTTACAATATTTTGGGTATTTTCATAAAATATATGTGTTTTATTTTTAAACGGATGAGTTAAGATAGTTTATGGGTAAATTTGTCGAATATCTAATACATGGAATTTGTTGAATATATCTACAGTATTTGTTATTATGGGAACTTTAAGAATAACTTTCATAATCAATTTGTGTGCCTTCGATAATGAATTTATAGCTGATAGTGTTGCACCTCCCCATGCGATTATTCCATATTAAATACATCAAAAGAGTATCTACATTCCGGATCCAGTGGTACTATTACATCCCTACGTGTGGTATGTGTTGAAGCCAATGGGAGAAAAATACGATGGGGAAGGGATACTTTACACTTAACACGGCCTTTGCCATTTCAAACAACGCTAACATTTCGATTCTGAATTGTCGTCTTTCACCAGGGCGATTCTAAGAATATCTACCACTCAAGAATATGTTATCGGACTCATTGACTTTAAGGCTCAAAGAGTTGGCTAACAGCTTAACGACCTTTATTGATGATCCATTTTTTGTTTGAGATTATGAAATTGATGAGATTATTTATAGATATATCAGGAGCACTGTCGGCAGTTTTTAATACAGTTTTAATATAGTTTACTCGCAATACAGCAATGTGAATATAATTGCTGTTTTTCAAGCCTCTTCATTATACCTGCAACTCTGTGAAACGTATTGATAATAAGGTAGAATCTACGCAGATTTAGTCTAAACAATAACAAACGTGGTTTAGTTTAGGGTCTAAAATCTACAAAAGCTACCTCTACCTATCTGGAGGATAATGTAACCACGACTTACTTTTCGCTGCTTAGCTTCCTGATACGCATTGCGGCTTTGTTATTGAGTATCTACATAATATATCCAATATCGGCAGTGTCAGCCAAAGTTAATCATCTTCCGCGGAGTTCGCAAGCAGCATACTTGTTATAAATTCCACACTGAAGAGACAAACTCACAGAACTCACAAGGCATGTACGGTGTGTCGGAAGTAGGGTCAAATACGTAAAACCAATACAAAGAAAACAGAAGAAAGAAAAACAGAACTATAATAATAATAAAAAATAATAGATGTTTTATTACGTTCTGTTTTTGTTACAAGTAGAGATAATGATATCGATACTGCGGGATCTTCTGTGCTGAGGTTTTAATTTACATATTAAAATAAATATACTGTAAAAGATTTTACGTCCCTCTTTTCTTTTAATATTCTCTCTTCACTGCATTGGTAAGAAGTTATTAAAGATACAATTATAATTTCACCATTTGGTCCCCGTACTATAATGCAAATAACCTAAATATTGAGAGAGTTCAACAAAATGTTTAAGATTAACCTTTCAATATATTAATTATGTTTATTTAATGAAAATAATTAATTTACCCAGTTTTTCTTGCAAAAATAAACGATTTTGCACTTTTATGCCAATAAGTTAATGACTCAACGGATGTACCTAACTTTATTTTTTTTAATTTTTTTTTTATTATTTATTGAGTTAGTTAACATTAATATAAACAAGATAGTATTTCATTTTGTAACTTTAAATATTTTTACAATAAACATAACATTTCTTTTTAAATACATTAATTCTTCCTTCATTCTTCAGACTTTCTGGCATTTCATCATACATCTCCAGTCCTCTGTACATTAGGCAGTTCTGTGATTTAGATTTATTCCTATGTGGTAATCTTATTCTATTACACCTTTGGTTTTGGAATTATGTACATCTTTATTAAAAACAATTTCATCCTTAAAATATTTTGGCATTTGGTTGTTCATGACTTTATGGACAAAAATTAATAATTAAATAACAGTCCCTTTTTTACTGGAATCCAATTAAGCTACTCTCTCATTTGATAAATAAACCCTTGCGTATTTGCCTTTTCCCAGTATACCACATCTCATAGCTCTATTCTGTATAACATCTAGCGTGTTCAAATTTCCTTCATTGGCAAGCCATGAGACTTCCTAGTTATTCTTCGTTTAATTGTTGAAAACAAATTATTTCAAATATTCCGAGCATTAAACGCTACCATATGCTTGGAAACATAAACATTCAATACTAAAATTTAAATCCGAAATTTCTCACATTTTTGTTATTTAGATTATGTAATCTGCAACTCACCTTTTGTGTTGATTTTTACCGTATATCTTACTTTTTCTTTCAATGTTGTTTTTATTTATTCTTCAAGTACTGACGAAATCTTCAACAATCTTAACCTCTTGCCAATTAAACAACTTTATTCTAAAACTATACTCCTTTGCATCCATAAACACAACAAAAAAAAGGAATATCAAGTATATATTAGAAATATTAAATCTCTGGGTCAAAAACATATCCAACGAGTAATTTCAAATGTATCATTTGGGCAACAAAAGCTTTTAATACTAAGTCACTAAACTCTACAATAAAATCTTAAAAACAACAACAACGTCATTAAGATAAAATCTCAAATAAGAAGCTTAGTACAAAATATAGGAAGATATATCGACACCAAACTAAAACTGCTACAAATTTAATTAAATTACTTTAATTTTGTACCCTGATAAAGCTTGTGCTAAGCTAAAATTAAATAAATTTCGAGGTTTAAAACAAAGCAATTATTTTATTTATTTATATTTATAACTCATTCATATTATTCATATAGTTCTTAAAATAAATCCCACATATTCACATCTGATTAAGAATTCCCTGATTTGTAAATGTAATTGAATGCCAGTCAGTCTTCGCAACAGTTCTTGTTCAATTACTTGCTGAATTGTAATGCATATTCCCCCAAAGTGTATTTCAACATTCACCATTCAATACGTTTCAAAATATCAATCGGATTACCGAGTAAGGCATTATGTTACCAAGTACAAGTATTAATCACAATAGCAGGCTTACTGAATTGCCGACAGACTGAAGGGGGCTTTAGTATTTCGATGTTCATCTAAAGCACAGCCAAAATGTTGGTTAAAATTATGGCTGAATGATGCAGATATTGAAAAGCTTTTTCTATAAATTTATATATCCTTCTACAACTCACTTTCTGTAACTTACGAAACTGTAGTACAATGTTTTCTCTTAATTTTTTATAATAACTAAAAAATAAAAAAAATACATTTGTTTTTTCTATATTTTTTTTTATAATAACTAAAAACCAAAAAAAACTTTTTAACTTTTCTACTCATGCAATACTATTTTTTATATGTTTCACAAGTCTATTTTATACTTTAGGTACTTGGAAATATAGTATTTGTTTATTTATTATATTTCCCACACTCGGGCAATGCCTTAGTGAGTTTTCATTTCATGTTTATACCATTTGTTATTATATTATGTTAAATATATAAAAAATGTAAATAAATAAAGTTTAAAAAAATATATATTTTTAAAAAAATCCTCGAATATATCAGTCATCAATATTTTTAGTATTAATAAAATTTACGTAATTTTTTTAAGTGATATTCTCTCTTAGAACTCTTTCAAAATAGATAATTATAAGTTTTTTAGAAAGGACTATAGATACAAGGGAGGTATGTCGTGTAAGCCTATCAACTGTCGCCGAACAACGACCAAACTGCCTTCATTATGAAATGGTTGCTGTTGAAAGTTCTTATTAGACTATAATAATACTAGTGTAGTGCCTTTACTGCGGCCTGGACGCATATTCGAAAATAATCAACACGTTATCCATTAGAGAAATTCCGGAAAATCGGGAGCTTAAAAACTGCCAGAAGTAGCTTTGTAAATACCAGACGTGTCGGACACTAACATATCAGTTACTTAACAGACTGCATATGCGTGACAGCACACGGAGAAAAATGTTATTCTGAAATACGATAATTTTATTCGTAAAGACGGTTAAAAACGAGACTGAAGTTCTTACGAACAAATTAACAGTGTTTCAATGTATATTGGCGGGAAAATGTAAGAATGTTTTGTTGGTGTACGTACGAAATTACGTATACCAACAAATTATTCTTACATGTTCCCGCCAATAAACATTGAAACCCTGTTAATTTGTTCGTAAGAACTTCAGTCCCGTTGTTAACCGTTTTTACGAATAAAATGATCGTATTTTAGAATAACATTTTTCTCCGTGCAAATTTAATGTTTTAGTTATATTAAAAGAATATTTATTTTATTTTATTTATATTGATTTGTTAGTTAAGGTTAAGAATAAAATATGATTACGCTTCCAATGCCACAAGTGCCATTAAGACGATAGACTTCGCTTTTCAGCCCATACAAAAAGGACGCCCGGGAAAAAACACTTTTCTACATCGAAAATTGCACAAAATGAATATATTTTTTTTATACTGCCTTCTAAAGGGTGAAAACTATGTCGGTATGTTTTCGAATTTTCGATTCGTTTCGTATTAACGTAAACGTTCACTGTCAAACATGTACGATTTATCAAAAAATATTATTTAAGGAAAAAGTGCTGCTAACTCGACTCTCATAAAGAATTATAAAATTATGAAAAGCTACCGACGTAGCTTCTTCTTTCTAAAAACTATATACTTTTTAAAATTTCAATTTCGTGAAAGTTTCGGTGTAGAAAAGTGTATTCTCCATAAACCCCTTTTCGAGCGATTTCTGTAGGTAAATTTAAGCGTTGTCTCATTCGCACATTTCGCATTCGCATGTATTGTAAGTGTGCGTAAGCTTATTGTGAGCGGGACAGAATGACAGACGCGGGTGTTCCGCGTGTCGTTTAAAGTCTAGCCTCTTAAGGCGTAGATACTTTCATGCTACTAATGAGAATGTCTGTCCGTAATAACCTGTCTTAACGTATGTACTAACATACCATTACGTAATCAATCTATTTGCTTAAGAGCGATTGACCAGCAGCTGAGAATAAAAGTTTAAAAATGCTTGCAACCGTACTGGGAGGTTCCAATGAGAAAGATCGATTATTTCCTGTAACAACATTTTTAAATTAAAAATTTAAAATCGATTTATTTCATTCAAAACTTGCTATAATATATACCTAAAATATATACACCTATAATATATACCTATAAAATGCTAAAAACGCACGATGATAAAATTATTAAATATAGTGTACTTCTTGTAGGCTTTTTCTTATCATAAGTATTTATGATTTTTTAATAATGTCGAAACAAAATAAGTGTTTAAAAAATATTTGAAATATTTTAGTTTGTAAGACCTTAAATAAATAGAAAAACTGAGGTATTTTTGTCACAAAACACGTTCTCGGATTTATTTTTTACCGATTTTAATTTAAATAAAATTAAAATTTTGAAAACTGTGTTGACTAGATTATGTATTGATTTATTTTCTTGTATGATTATATGATTTGAAATTTGTGTTGTTTAATAGAATCTATCGTTTGAAAATTGAACAAATCTGCCAACGACCAACGGTATAACCTTAGTATATTAAAAACACACTTAGTTTTTTAAAAGTTTAAAACTGCGTGTACCAGATAAAATAACAATCTTTCAAAAAAAAGAGTCAATACGTCTAGAATTTGATTTAAAAAGGACTAATTTCCGGTATTCTCTGGTAATACCCTCTTAATGGATCGGGTTAATCTTATCTTATCCTCAAGCGGTACGTAAAGAATTCATCAGATTGCGATATAACTAATTTAAATATTTGTCGTGTGCATGCCCTTGAAGGTTTCTATATATAGTGCAGGTGAGTTCTAGCGTTATGAAATTATTTCCTAAACCATTTGTCCGATTGTGATGAAACTTTTATGAGTTGTTATATACACACCGCGAATAATGAGTGGGGGGGAGGGGTGGTCGGAGAGGATGGGGAAATTCGGAAGGGGGGGAGGAGAACCAATGAGAGGTGGTGTGCGAGAAGGGGAGATGATGGTGAGGGGAAGGGGGAATTTAAAGGATACGCTAGGGAGGTGTAACGGAGGGGTGGGGGACGAGGGAGAAGCAGAGGGAAGGATCACAAAGAAGACATAGCGGTAGGGGATAGCAGGTGGTAAATTTGAAAAAATTCAAGCATCTCACACAGACAGCTCCGAGAAGTGTGTGTATTTCGAGGGGATTCGATTTTTTTTAAAGTTTTTAAAAATAAAACAAAAAGTATTATATAACCAAAAGGACTTAATAAACAGAATTAACACATACACTTTCTTTGAGTGGCATTGCAACACATGCCGGGTACTCGCTAGTAATGAATAAATTACACCGCAGGCAGGTGACAACTAAGTAAAGTTTTTGATAATTTACTTAAGAATAGTGCACGAATCGGTTTACCCGAGAAGTTATTAAAATGTCCTTATGCATAATGTAGAAAACAAGTCCAACTTACCGAACTTACTTGTTCATAAAACTTGCAGCTCGTGTACAGACAATGAGATAGATACAACTAGGTAAACAGTAAAGCAAGCAACAGACATCGTCATGCTACCCATTTATTCAAGGAGAAAACAAATTAAATGTAATAATGACGATATAACACAACAAACATCGTAATGCTACCCATTTATGTAAAGAGAAAACAAAAGTATATATAATGAAGATATAATACAACAGACATCGTAATGCTACCCATTTATGTAAATAAAAAACAAAATAAGTATAATGACGATATATATGTATATTATACGAAAACAAATAAAATATAATTTTTTTTTTTTTTTATAGAGAAACCTCACGAGAGTCCCAACTGCTCCCTTCTGGAGCCAGAAGAGACTATGGCATCCCCAATTGGAGTATGTTGTGAGGCTGAAAGTAAGTGGGGAAGGGAAGGAGATGGGGAAGAGGAAGGTGGGAAAGTACCTGGCTATTCAGATCTAGTCACTAAACACGGCTAAAGCCATTATTAAGCAAAGTTTCAATTCTGAATGGTGGTCTTACACCAGGGCGATACTGAGAGTATCTTCCACTCCGGAACGTGCCGCAAGTATAGTATATATTATTTTTATTAATTAATTGTGAAATAACACAAATTAATCAAATAAAATTTATTTGCGCACGCCGGGTTCGAACCCGCAACCTTCCGATTGGGAGTCAAGTGTCTTACCACTCGACCACGGACGGTCGTCAAAATGACGATATAATACAACAGACATCGAAATGCTACCTGACCATAGACATATGAATACACATAGACGAGAACATAAGGGAGAGGGGTAGAAACCAACTGTAGCGGGACGCAGAGGGGTGAGTTGACTGTAATGATGAGTCGTCAATAATTCAATCGGACAGTATATAGGCATCTCGCATTATAATATCGCCATTTAGGTCTAAAAAATAAATTATGCTTTTGAATGAATAGACCATTTTACATTGACGATGACGTCACATTTTATAGATTCACGCGAAGCTATACGCCAGGCCAGCCGGCTCCATGGAACCCGTATGAAGGAGGGGAAATAATATGCTTTTATCACTTAAAGCAGGTCTAGACATTTCATATGTCTATGTACCTGACCCTTTATCAGGAGTAAATAAAATGTATTCAACAAAATACAGAGTTGCAGAGTATTTTCATGAAAAGTAGAAGAGGAAGAGAGAACATCAACTCAGGGGGGGCGAGGGTGGGGTACCTAAGAGAGAGGGGGTAAAAGTAGGCGTGGTATATATGTTAAAAATGGGGCTGTTTGACAAATCTAACTTTTTGTTTAGTAAATTAGTTTTATTTATTTATAAAAAGTAAATAGCTTCTTTCAGACATACAACGATCGTGAGCAGTTAACAACTAGCAAACAAGTAAGCAGTTTAAAAAAAATAAGGTGTATGAAATCAATTAGTGGGCCGGTAGGTATGTACCATAATATTCATTATTCGATTTGACAGCTCTAAGTTGGAACTATCTCGAGCGATAAAAAGGTTGAATCCAACATAGCCACTATCTTGAACAATAACCGGAACGTAACAAACAAATTTACAGCCAGATGAAATACCAAATGGTCGGGTAATACAGGATATTGCTACGGTAATAAATAAAATATGAAAATACGCCATATTTAAAAAAAATATTTAAAATATAATGTTGCGTTAAGTCTGTTAGTAAAGCTAGATAATATTATTTATGGTCATAAATCCTTTACCCATCAGGCCTTTAGCATTTTAATTTGCACATCCAAATAAATGGAATATTTCTGCACGTATTCGAAAACTAAATACCGTATTTGAAAGGTAATGAAATTTTAACAAAAAAAAAAATAATAGAATTTTTTTTATATAATTTTTTTTAATGTAAACATAAAACGTTTTAATAACGGTCCACCTTGCGTATTTTCTAACTACTATTACTATTAAAATGATCGTTTTTTTCAAATAACATTTTCTCCGTGTATACATAGGAAATAAATATATTTTATCAAAAACATGTATTATAAATGTTATTATCACTTTACTTTTTTGTCGTTTCGTTCAAATTTCGGTCAAAAACTTTTGTTTCATAGAGGCATTTTATTTTTTTCTATGGTTAACTTTTTGATTTAAATATTTAATACTTTCTAACACAGTTTGGATCATATTTCTCACCATAACTAAAAGGGAGTCACAACGATTTCTACGAGACATATTTATATGAGCTGTTCCCATAAGCGAACAAATTATCCTGAGGGGTTAACAAACACAATGAATTCGTTTTTGTACCTTATAGTAATACCTTCGGTTTTCTTTTTCAATGCAAAATCAGAGGGTGGGTATGGAGGTTATTTTGTTCCATTATTCATTTCTCAAAAAGTCCGCGCTGAATTTATTCCACAGATAAACAAACACAACATGTGGGCACAATATGTGGCCACTGGCAAAGCCGGGCATATTGGCGGTGGTCAGTATGAACTAGGCACGTATTATTTTATACTTCTATAGTACCTTCCTAGCTGTAACTAGCTGACGAGTTTCTCTTTATTTGCCCGGTGCAGTACGGTAAATTGCACGGGATGCATAGATAATTAAACATGCAATGCATTTATTTGCATTTGTGCAATATTCGTTGTTTGTGTTTCTCTTAAATTATTCTGGTATTTATGTAAAATATATTACAAAGTTGAGCTGAAAAATTATACAATTCAATTTAACATATTTGATAAAAGCACGAATATCAAAGCATCGTAAAAAACGATATTATATTATTACATATTATCAAACAAACTAATTTCGGTCGTGGGTCAGTCTGTGGTGTAACTCTGGCTCAATGAACACGGATTTGTTTTGAATTTAAGTCTCATTTTTCAAATTGTAATTGATTTATCAATAATTCAGACATGTGATAAAGCACCTACCTACTTATAATATAAACAGAAAAATATTTTAATTGCCATTTTAAAATTAAAACTATTATGTCAATAATTCAGTCAAACAAAACAGTATTTGAATGCACTATCTGAGATGTGTAGGTATATCTTTTGTTTAAATTTCTTAGGGTAAATCTTGAAAAGTAAAGTGAGTTTTCGTGATTTTGCAATTATCAATCCTAAAATTTAATATTCCATAATTTTTGATCAGTCTATGGGTACATAATATATAACTAAGGTTAAAAGGAATTGTAATTAAATGAAATTAGGACATGGCTAGTATCATCAAATATCATCCTTTAAGACTTTGCTTTGTATTAGAGCACTCTTCCTTCTCCGAATGCTCTGATATTAATTTTCTGTGAAATACGGCGTTGACATCTTAACTGTCATCCGACATTCAAGAGGTTAAATGAGAAAGATGGCTTGTTATTTAAAAGAATAGCAAAAAAGACCCCATGGATTGCCATGTGGTCTTTTTACGTAAATATCATGACATCAGAACTTGAAATTTTGAGAGTTTTTAATGGGACATAACAGAAAAACATCAAATCAAGGTGTTTGAATGACAAAACCAGAAATCTTGTATTAAAATAAAAAAGATGACTTGTTATTATAAAAAAAATTAGACAAAACGACCCCCACGGATTGCCGCTATAAAATAGCCAATGTTTGTTTACGCAAAAGAAAAAGAATTGTCATAAAATTTATCGCACGTATGAATGTTTTATGTTAGAAAATCACAAGATTATATTATGTATTATCCAAACAAGGAATTTTATTAATATTGCCTTAGTCTGTGATGGCTGGGAAATATTGTTTAATGTTTCTTCAGCTGCTGTTTTCAGACTTGTCAGTAATCCATAAATTTCCCACAAGCCGTCATCTTTACGACAGGGTTCAACGTTCACGTCATCTTCTTCTCATTTGCCTAAAAAGTTTTCACAAGATTTCATTTTGAAAACTTCATAAATTCGAGGATGTTTGTAAATAACGCTCTTCAAATATGAAGGAGCGGAAAATATCTAAAGCCTTACTGGACTTAAGGCTTTAGAAAATTTACGCCTTGTCGATTTTTTAAGAATATAATTTCAAATAGAATATAATAATCAATTTTTTTTTTTACTATTTAAAATGACTATTTTAGTGTTTTTTTTTGCTAAATCAATCCAACTGTCTAATTTAAGCCTTGATAAGGGGTCAAAACAAGCGGGAAGCTCAAAAAAAGCTCTTAAAGAATTAAGAACACATAAATACTGGATAGAGGGTTTAAACAGTGAAGACAGAACCGTAATTAATCGTAAAGAAATCATAGAGGTAGCAACTGATTTCTACAAAGCTCTATACAGTGCCCAGGTAAAAGAGCGTACCAACCATAGTTATTCCTATCCTACAAACATAAACAAGAGCGGAAATATAACACCGATATCTGAAAATGAAGTCATACAAGAAATAAAAAGGTTAAAGATAGATAAAAGTCCAGGACCAGACGACATTATGAATGAAGCCATAAAGGTCGCCTACGAATTACTGACTCCACCCCTAACATATTTATTTAACCATATATTAGAAACAGCTGAGATACCATCGCAATGGTTGGAGTCAGAAATAATCTTAATTTACAAAAAAGGAGATCCAAAAGACATCGCGAACTACAGGCCTATAAGCTTACTCTCGTGTATCTACAAACTGTTTTCTTCCATCATAAATAAAAGAATAAGTGTTACACTAGAAGCAAAACAACCAATAGAACAAGCAGGTTTTCGAAGGAGCTTTTCGACTATTGATCATATACATACGCTAGAACTAATAATGGAAAAATACCAGGAAAAGCAAAGAGTGCTCTACATCGCGTACATCGATGATAAAAAAGCTTTCGATACCGTGTCACACTCAAGTATATGGACTGCTCTGCAGGCTCAGGGAGTTGAACAAAAGTATATAGAAATAATCAGAAATATTTATAAGAGTAGCATAGCCAAAATAAAACTAGAATCTACTGGTCCTACATTTCCCATTGAAAGGGGAGTGAAACAAGGAGACCCGTTGTCCCCAAAATTATTTACATCTATTCTAGAGTCAATAATAAATAGATTAAATTGGGAAAAAACAGGGCTCAACATTAACGGCAAATATTTAAGCCACCTGCGCTTCGCAGATGATTTAGTACTCTTATCAGAATCTAGCACACAACTACAAATCATGATTGATTCACTAAACGCAGCCAGCAAACAGGTAGGACTGGAAATGAATCATTCCAAAACAATGGTCATGACAAATAGCATAAACAGAAGAATATCAGTAGACAACGAAACATTGAAATATACAGAAAAATACATCTACCTTGGAAAACAAATAGGCTTCGACAGAAAACTAAATGAGCTAGAAGTAGAAAGAATAGCACAAATTACTTGGAATAAATACTGGTCCTTAAGAGAAATATTTAAAAGCAACATGCCAATAAATATCAAAACTAAAGTTATGACATCAAGCCTCCTACCATGCCTAACCTACGCATGTCAAACTTGGAAATACACATCCAAAATCAAAAACAAAATTATAACCTGTCAACGCGGAATGGAACGAAGCATGCTTGATATTAAAAAAATACAAAAAATTCGTCACACAAAAATCAGAAAAATTACCAAAGCCAAAGATGCTCTGAGCTACGCTAAAAAACTAAAATGGAAGTGGGCAGGGCACGTAGCGAGGCTAGAGGACGACAGGTGGACAAGCAGGGTAACAAAGTGGAATGGCCCATACGGTAAGCGTCTTAAAGGCAGACCTCACACGAGATGGGCAGATGAAATAATAAAAATTGCAGGCCCCTGCTGGCCGCAAATAGCTCAAGAGAGAGATAAATGGAATTCTTTAGAGGAGGCCTTCACCTTCGCCTGAGAGAGGGGTTCTTGCATATGAATAATTTAAGATACCTATATAACATTTTCGAAAATATTGTAAATAACATTAATTATACTTTTATTACTTTTTATAACTAGGTAACATACCTATTGCAAGAAATAAAAGGCTTTTTATTTTATTTATTTATTTATAAGGGGTCAAGGTAGGTTCCATTAATTCTGATATTAAGAAAATGGTTTGAATTGAATTTTAGCAACTTACGAGACTACTCAGAGATTGGTCCATAAAAAAAATCTTTTGTACTTTAAGGGGAACGGCTCCGCGTCCCGTTTCATGGAAATCTTAATTTTGGATTTGAAGCTAAAATACTTAACCAAACTGAAAAATTATTTTTGTAATCAAAAGGTACATTGAATATCTATTATGGATATTATGTGCTAATTTTTATTTAAAAAAAATAATAACAATTTATTTGTGCATTAAATTATAAAATGCAGGTCGTTAAAGATTTCAAAATGTCATGATTTTAGAGGAAACTTTGGAAATTATTTGTGAGTATTAGTATCAATATTTAAAAACTACAACATTTTTATTTTTCATTATATTAACACATTAGATAATGCATTACAAAAAATCCAAAGTTATCTCCAAAATGAAGTTAAATTGAATTCTTTAATTACCTATATATTATAACCATTTAACACAAAAATAAATATAATAGTACATACTAGATATTTAATATAGTCTTTGATTTAAAAAAAAAAATAATGATTCAATTTGGTTGGTTATCTTGGCCTCAAACTCAAAGTTAAATTTTTATGAAAAATGCCACGCGGCTGTTCTCAACCTCGCGTAGTATAAATAAACGTCTATAAACTCTGTACTTTTTGTCTATATTAAATATCTATTTATGTGAAACTTCTCATCTTTTTTACCTATGTATCTAATTTTATCATATGCTTTTGTTGTTATGTTTTGTTGTAGGTATATGCTCTTGTTTAACTTTTTTTTTTCACTGTATTATGCTTTCTTTATTGTTTTAATTTACAAAATTTTAAAATAATTATGATACTCATCTATTTAACTAAAATGTAAAAGCCCATAAGGGCGTGTAATAAATAAATAAGAATTAGTGCTATTGGTGTAAATACTGTACAGCCGCCTCTAAGCAAAACCTCCTGAATTACAGGAGGTTGGGATCTAGGAGGTTTTGCTCTAAGTCGAGGCCTCTCGATAATCCTCAATTTAATGCCACACAGAGAGATATGTCTCTTTAGTTGTCGTCTATCTTCCTAGTCCTGTTTTTATAATTTTTTTTAACTCGTCTGCTAGTAAGCATTTTCTTGGATATCTCCAAAGATTGGTCCAATATCCAATACTTTATAGCCATGGCATTTTGGAATATCCATTTACTACTTGAAAATTTAAAATCTTAAATAACAAACGTAGTCGACCGACACTCGCAATTTTAAAAACGAAATCTACAAAATACGGGATCCTTAATTTGGTTTATCTTAAGTAAACAAAGATGGAAGCAGACAGCGAATTTATGAAAATACTACCCCAATTAATGAGTTGACGTAGACGTAAAAACCTTTCCACAGAATATTACCTGCCAGCTTTCTAGGGATTAAGTCAATTTGGTAATAAGCTTCGCACTACCTCCCGCATATCTCGCCTCCCTGAGCGAATACGCAAACATCTGCCAAAGCTCGAGTATTTTAATAAATGTTTGAGGGTACTTATTCATTGGTCCAGAGATGATGCGGGGAGATGCGATGTTCTCATCTTCCCAGTTTATAGCGCCCCCCGTTCTCATTTTAAATTGCTAACTCATCTCATAACTAATAGTGTTAACTCAACTGGCTGCAGACATGAAAGGTAACAACACAGATAATTCATTAGCTAGAGTGACAGTTATTTACAGCTTCTTTGAATTAGCAAATAATAACGTACAACGAGAGCATCAACGGTGAAAGATCGCTATTCCAAATTTATTGAAACGTGGTCGTTGCTCCGAAGAGATTTTATTAATTTAGTTATTAACCCGTACATATTGTAAAGCAAATATGGTCCATAACAGAATTGTGGTTTTCCACCAATGCAATATTATTTATTTATTATGAACTGTAAATTACCTGTGAGCTTCGTTACTATAAATTGATTTCGCTGTGTTACATACATAATTACCAATCAACGATGAATTGTGGTTTTCGTCATCGCAATATTATTCAAATTGAAGTATTTAACTGTGTCTACTAGCTATACATATGTACCTACTGTGATATAATTGTATTACGGGGAATGTTGATTCCCCTGTTCAAATAATTGTGGTTTCTACTTATATGTGGCCAGTGCAAAAAATCAAACCAAATTGAAGAAATACAAACCGTAAAGCGATGAAAAACGGCCTTTCATGTGATTATTTAACTTGTTGAAAGCCAGCATACAAAAAATATATTTTTTCAATAAGACGTAAAATATTTGACAGGTTCTCACATTTCTTACGAATTCAATTTTTATAACATTTCTTTTGTGATATAATACAAAAATTACATCAAATTAATGTAGATAAAACGAACTTCCTAATAATCACTCAAATCTATGCTTTCCACAATGGATTTATATTTAAAAAAAAAACAAAGAATAAATATAGACTTCTAATATGACAGCGTTCATATTATCAAGCGGCAGCCGTTTTGTCCGCCATCTTTGGTGCCCGGCGCGTCATTGGCAAATTAATATGAATTATTCGGAGTGACTAAATGCTATCCAGTAAACCGATATGTCAAGATCGAGAATGGCCTAAGCGATTCTGACCTTGTACTTCATACAATTTCTTTATGCATAAGAGGCAAAATCGCTTAAAAAATCCGGACCCGCCGGGGGGACTGCGGCCTACAAGTTCATCTGTTTTTCCTAGTTCAAATTAATAAATAATATGCTAGGCAAATTTCTTGATTTATTCGTTTTTTTATTAATTATGAATTAAAAATCCATTTAAAAACAAAGACAAAATACGTATCAAAGAATATTATTTGTAATCGTTTCGCTGTATTTCGTTTATTATTCGTTGTATTTCGTTTGTTATTGTTTATTTTTATTCTTATATCGTAGTAAATATCGGAAAATACGCTCGTTATCCTACATAAACAACGCGTTAATGAAACGCGAAATTCAAACATTATAAATGATTCACAATGTAAATACGCAATTTCGGTAAATAATAGCGTCTAAAGCGGTATGTATCCGAAATAATGCGACCCAATAAAATGGTTACTGTGAAGCATTAAGATAATTAGCCGTGTTGAATGGTAATGTTCGCCGCTAATCATGGGATGCTGTGTGGTGGGGACTAGGGGGTGGCTGGGAGGTGATTGGGGAGTTGTGATACCCTTAGGGGAGGGCAGAAGCTGTTAAAGCCTCCATACTGTGTGCCGCTATGCAATACACCAACCCTTGGATACTTATTTCTTAATTGAATTTCCTTTGAAATTGACATTTTAGTCGATTTGATCACATTTTCTTTTCAAAAGCAAAGATATTTAATTTGAAATTATATTTTTTTCTTGTAAGTGATAATAATAGGTTGCCAATAATTGAGAGTAATCTGGGAAATAAAAATGAGCTTTAATTGGGTGTAGATGAGATTTCCTTGGTTTTACAAGTGATTTTAACAATAAAAGAATGGTATTCAGTGCTTTAGGTTTATTTGTAACGCCGTTCAAGTGATGCGAACGCCGCTCGTCTGTATTTTCCATACTATTATTAGTGTTTGAAAACGCCCCAGGCGCTGCACTAGCAAAATAGTATGACAGGTAGCGGTAGCGTCGCTTGTAGGCGCCTACGTGAACGATGGGCGTTACGCCGTTCTTCCATGGAGCTACGTTCAAGCGACGCGATCGCCGCTCGTCTGTATTTTCCATACTATTATTAGTGTTTGAAAACGCCCCAGGCGCTGCACTAGCAAAATAGTATGACAGGTAGCGGTAGCGTCGCTTGTAAGTAGCTACGTGAACGATGGGCGTTACACCGTTCTTCCATGGAGCTGCGTTCAAGCGACGCGATCGCCGCTCGTCTATATTTTCCGTACTAATATTAGTGTTTGAAAACGCCGCTAAGCACTCCACTACCAAAATAGTATGACAGGTAGCGGTAGCATCGCTTGTAAATAGCTACGTGAACGATGGGCGTTATCATAATATAAGAGTAGTCAGCATAGTTTAGCTTGAATTTGGAACAAAGCTCGAAATATCGGCAAGGCTATGTTTCAGCCATTGTGTGTCGATTTAGCTGGCATTTAAACTAAGTTCGGAGAATATTCCCGCGGTGACCTATGAATTAGATAGATATATATTCAGGAGCCACGAATACCCGCTATCTGCTACCCGCTGGCACTAACTAATCTAAAATAGACATGCAAATACATACACCAATTTCAATTGCAGAACCTATTCAGAATTCACGGGGTACACCGCGGCTTTCATTCGAAAATACATTATTTATCAATTACATTAAATCCCAGGCAGGAGACCCAGCTGTGAACCCACCTTAATTATTTTATACATATATAATAGACAGGTATTAGTGTGGATGAGTTATTTCAGACAGCGCAAGGTAGAGACATATTCACCAGAGTGATCGCCAACGTCGGAGGGACCTGATAGGCCAGACGAAGAAGAAAATATAAAATAATTAAGGTTATATATAATAATTAATATACTGGGACTATTTATATATTTATAAAACAAAGTATTATTGTGTTTATTATATATATATTTATATGCAGGGTGTTAAGCGAAGTTTTTGACTTACTCTAACGGCCACTGTTCCCAATCCTACTAATCAATTACTAAGCCAAAATTTTGCCTTAGTATTTGATTAGTGCACAACTACGCTTTTTCCAACACACAAGTATCGCTTAAGCATTTATCTTAACCTAAGGAAGCCGGACTAGTGCATTAAACTCGTTCCGGCCGCCTCAGTTTTGGACTAGTTCTTAAAAGTGTCAACAGAGTAGAAAAAATACCGCGAACACAATGTATGGTCGATGAATATCACTTTGACAGAAGACATAGTTTCGCGCTCATTTCACTTCTGTTGTATTGCGTTTATCAATTATCATTTTAATTAATATGGATTGAGAAGTTCGGATGCGTGCGGAGCAGAGACGAAAAACGGTTAATGTATGCGAAAAACTATGTCGTTTTCGAATATTCCCCAAGCCAAGTGTCAAGTTCAGTACTTACGGTCAAGCTCACACTTTATTTTATATACGTTTGTTTAAAAAATATAAAATGTCAGTTTATGGATAAAAATATTTTAAATAAATTACGTGTATTAATAATAAATCCAACAATTAACTCTATAATATTAATTTAACTTCGAAAGTTCTTACTTTGATGTCATTTTATTGTCTATGAAAGTGGGCGAGGCCAGATAACATAAGATGTTTGGGGACAACATAAATCGAGCGCTACCCTACAAAATGCTTGGCTGATCGCAGCCTCAGATGAATCGATTTAAAAGTTAGAAACAGCGGCCGTAACCAGTGATTTCTGATATTATTTGGAGTAAAAAGGGCAAATAAAATTTTGGTCTCCGGTGACATTTTTGAAGTTTTTTTTTCTGAAAAACATAAACAAATAATAAGTGTTGTACAGTTGGGCACGGGATAAGAGGTTGGGCAGTTACTTGGCTCAGTGACCAGCGACGACATGCAAAAGACTCCAAATATTGTCAGGAATCACTGGTTAAAGTATGTCAAGTACGTACCTTAACACCCTGTGTAAATTGAAGAAATTAAGAAATACAACAAAAATTACGGTCAAGAATTGCCTAAAAGTATAATAATAATAAAACGTGCCCTCACCTGAAAGAAAAGCCTTCCTGCAGTAATATAGGCAATATAATATTTATATATATCCTCGACTATATAGTACGGACAGGTCAAATTATTCACACCTCAGGTGGGTTCAATCTTTTCTTTCAGAATACCAATTTTTCCAATTACATAAAAAAAAAATAATTGAACACCGATAAACAGGCAGAAAACATTTTTTTATTTTGAATTATTTTACATACAAAATAGACGAACTGCCATTTGCCGTTCCTTTGGGTAAGTACCAATTAGATAAGACTACACATTATAAATAAATAGAGGCACGAAACACAATCTTTCAGGTACAACTAACCATAACAAAAATAAACAATATACCTTTTATGGTGCTCTACCATTCTCCCCGCCTTGGAAGTTAGCATAACTTTCAAGAGACATTGTACAGATTATGAAATTTTGTAAAAAAACAATCCATTTATTTACGGAATCTGAAAGAAAACTGTCACCTCACTTTTTATCTCATTTATACAAAAAAATAACCAAAAATAATGACATTTTGATTCATTGTTTTCGCAATTTATACGTTGATTTCTTAGCTGTATATTTACCAACACATGTACAAGAGATAATTGTTATTAAAAAAATGTCGCTTTCATGGAATTCTTGTAAAATTCACACCGTAAAATTCAATTAAAAAATATATAAATATTTAAATATCGGAAATAACCCCACCTTTTCGATACAGAAAACCTGCCAAAATGCAACTTTGCCAGCTTTGGCGCAACCTGATAATTATTTTTTATTCGTAAAAATTCGAAAAATAGCTTAAACAGTTTTTATTAAATGTGTAACAAAAACACCGTTTAACGGTTGGGTTGTTGTTGTTGTTGTTTTTTTTTTTTTTTTTTTTTTTTTTTTTTTTTTTTTTTTTTTTTTTTTTTTTTTTATTAGTAAGGCTGTTATTATTTAATGAGTGCTGAGAAAACATAAAAAAGCGGCTAACTTTAGTTGGTTGGAATGCAGGACGTGATAGAATATTAATTTATTCATTTTCATTATTTTTTTATTACTGCATCAAGTTTCTTCCGTCCGCAGTACAGCTGCCAGACTACTTTGAATAAATTCATTCTATTCGTTGAATAATATTAAGTTCTTTTCTAGGAAATATTTTCTTTGTTCCCGTGCCAATAGAAAATTCATTGAAAATTTTATGTCAATGGGCATATTATCGTGTTATTTTGACCCTTAGGATGATTGTAATTTGTGTACCTACATGATTCAAAATTTTCACGGCCAAAAGTTTTATTGATCTTTATTTTGCGGTGTTATTCCGTGTTGCACTACCTCCTTCTTTAGCCAACATTTCGGACAACGTTACAATGTCCATCATAAGGGCAGATGTGTAATTAAAAATAATACAAGCATAAAAATTTCTTCGGAACTACGACTAAAATACAAGACTTACTGAGAGGTCTGCAAAGAGTAAGTTTCCTCCGGAAACAGATGGAGTGTGTGAACTCAGCTGTTCCGGTTGTGACAAGGTCTATCTAGGCCAGACAGACAATTTCCAAAAGGATTTCAGAACACATTCGAGCATGTAAACTCGGCCACCCTGACAAATCGGCAATCACTGAGCATTTAATTGAAACTGGCCATTACTTTGGATTTTTTTTTTTGATTTGCACGCCTAATTATGGATGTAATTGAAATCCACAAAAATCGCATTAATATTTAGAGACGACCGAGCTAAGCTCAGTAGTTCTTGGTATCCAGTAATTGACGGCTACACCAAAGCTAAACGCAGTGAACCATTTTGAATTATACTGTAATACAAGCTAGTAGAGGAGTGGAGCTGGCAACAAGGTATCGCATATCGCACACTTCACCACTGTCAATTACATATCTGCCCTGATGATGGACACTGTAACGTTATCCGAAACATTGGCTAAAGAAGGAGGTAGCGCAAAAGGACATAACACCTCAAAAATAAATAACAAAAAAACCTATTTTATATTAGGACCATGGAACTATAATTAAAATACTTAGATTAGGACTAAGTTAAATAATGTCCCTCTGTACAAAGTTACTGAAGTAAATAAGTCTACATATGGGTATCCTGCTTTTATCTAACTCGTATTTGATTTTGTTTTAGATTATATTGTTGATTTTGTTTTTAATTTTGAATTTGATTTGGTTTATGATTTTGTTTTGGATTTTGTTTTAGATTCTGCTTTATAATTTTATTTTTTGCTTTTGTTTGATTTTTTTGTAATGCTTATTTAGATGTACTTTGCTTTTTAATTTAATTTTTTGCTTTTGTGTGAATTCTTTGTAATGCTGATTTAGATGTACTTTGTTAATTAAAAAAAATAACATGTAAAAGCCAAGCAGGGCGTGAAATATAAAAATAAATAATACGATAAAGATTTGCATAATTTAAAACCATTTTTTTTATCTCTTCACTCCACACAGGAGGCCATCTAAGAAAAAGTTTCCTCTTGTTATATTTGTAAATGCCGTATAGTCTCATGAAACAAAGGAATTAAGAACCTGGATCCTGAAGTTGTACGAGGGAGAAAACCCAGAAACCGGCAAATCTGTTGAGAAAAATTATGAAGAATCGTAAAAACGCCTCCTTCACGTCAGAAAAATATTTACGTCAGCCGTGTAGACTCCAGGTACTAATATCTACAGCCTGTATGTCGGACGAATATCTACAGCTCATATGTTGGACAAATATCTATGACCTTCAGAGTGAAGACTAATATCTACAGAGCTAAGGTCGGATTAATATCTATGAGGGTCGCTGTGGTGACTAATATCTATGGAGCGTAGGTGGGACTAATATCTACAGAGGGCAGCTGAGCAAGAGGTTGTACGGAAAAGCATAAATTACTTCAATTACGTAAAGGCTTAAACGTTTAAAGTACGTACATGAAGTTTTTGCCTAATATTACGTATTTTGCTGTAATGTAAAATAAATTGGCATAACGCCTGCTCGCGTCAAGGCAAGAAAAACATCCCAGTTTTCAAGTAGTTTAGGGGCTACGCTAGGTTTGTGTAACATGGTTTGTGATTCAAAAGAAAGTGCCCCCTTCGTAGCGCCTGCTCGCGTCAAGACAAGAAAATCATCCCAGTTTTCGAGTAGTTTAGCGGCTACGCTAGGTTTGTGTAACATGGTTTGTGATAGAAAAGAAAGTTCTTTAAACTGCAAACGCAATATTACGTTATGCCAATATGCTATACATAATTGCAAATCCAACCTCTGACAGTACTGTAGATATTCGTCCACATCACCTGTTCCGTAGATATTAGTCAGCAGTTTGAGCTGTAAATATTCGTCTTCACTTTGGTTCCCATAGATATTGTTCCAACATACCTCCTATAGATATTAGTCCACACATGGATTCTCATAGATATTAGTCCGATTTGTTCAGTTTTTGAAATTCCTGTAGATATTAGTAGACGCCTCCGCCGTGTACAAATGTTGTGCTCACATTATGGCTGGTTCACCTGTATTGATATATCAATGCATGGAGTGTGGAGTGACGAGCAAATTTTCTCTGTTCTGCAGCTTCAGAGACTGACAAAAAAGCCTAAAATGGACTGCACAATTATTCGACATTATCAATTTTATTAGATATGAAATTAAACAATTTTTTTCACTTTGTTCCACTTGTTTATTTACACCAGGACCGGTTTCGTCCTACTACGGACATTTTCAGACTGGTAGTAGGACGAAACCGGTCCTGGTGTAAATAAACAAGTGGAACAAAGTGAAAAAAATTGTTTAATTTCATATCTAATACAATGGAATTCCACCATGAATTAACAGTTAAAAAACTAGACTCATTATCAATTTTGTATATACGGTATTCAAAATAAATAATTGAAAGCCGGGTAAATGCAGGAAACTTCATTAATGGAGGACTGAATGCCGTTCGCGCTAACAAAAAGCTGTTTAAATAAGCGAAGCTGGCAGTCCACAATGGAGTGCTGGTACCAACCCTGATGTATGGCAGTGAGGCATGAAGGCAGAGAAAGGATGAGAGTAGACTGAATGCTGTTGAAATTAGATCCCTGAGGCGTATGTGCTGTAAAACCATGTTTGATCAAGTGAGAAATGAGGAGATCCGAAAAGAATGCAAGGCTGATGTAAGCGTAATGAATAAAATTAATAAAGGGACCCTCAGATGGTTTGGGCATGTAGAGCGAATGAATGAAGAAAGGAGCGTAAGGAGAATATATGAAGCAAGTGTGAATGGTATAAGAAGTAGGGGACGTCCGAGGAAGACATGGCGCGATCAAGTGAATCAGATACTGAGTCGGGTCATGTCAAGAGTCAGAAAAATAGAAGGGTATATATAAGACGATGTATGCATGTGAATGAGGCAAAATGTGTGTTCCAAAACCTAGTTGTTTGGCGGTCCTTCCTCTCTGCCCACCTGTTATTAAGTTAGTCAGTTAAAATATATATTTTTTTCCTAAATACTTATAATTTCTTCGTGTCACTGATTAATACATGATTTTAAGCCTAGCAAGGAGCATCAGATGTCACAAATCAATTATTTTGCAGGACAGCGTAAACAACTGAATTCCGTGTATCTTATTGTGATATTTTTCCATTTTAAAGACGACAAATATCACGCGTGCGCGGTTTTTAAACATAAGCTTGAAAATTGACCTTTTTTTAAAGTGAGAATATTCATCAATATTAATGTTTTAAGCTGTTTTTTTGCTCCCGTTCCACGAAAAAAACAATTCCCACTGCAGACTAGATTTTTATTTCCCCTTGCAATAAGTGGCCAGACTGGCCAGATCATAATCCTAGGATAGTTGCCAATTAAAACTTGTACGATAAACACAGATTTTGATGAGGCAATCTTTTAACAGTTCTCGACGATCGGATTTTTTTCAGCATAATTACCACTCGAGCAACCAAAGAACTGTGTAAATCTAATGAACGGGTATAATTCTGATATTAATTTTCATAATCAATTATTTACTTACCCTGAATAAAAGGTGTCAGTGTTTATTTAATACGACCTGAGATTTTCATAATATATTGGTAATGTGTATTTAAGTATAATTCGTAATTATGCAGTTTTATTAATTAAGTTTAATTAAAATAAAGATGGGTTTTTCTTAATGAAGTGTAATTTACTAAATACATTTTTCTTAATTAAGTGTAATTACACAGGTTTCTTAAATAATTACTTACCTATTATAAATGTATGAGGTTCTTTTTATTATAACTGTAGTTTGATGATATATAGGTATCTACTATTTTCATAATATATTGGTAATGTGTA
Source organism: Limnephilus auricula (assembly GCA_951813805.1). Lineage (NCBI taxonomy): Eukaryota > Metazoa > Arthropoda > Insecta > Trichoptera > Limnephilidae > Limnephilus > Limnephilus auricula. Next base: position 17,180,661 of record OX638404.1, read on the forward strand.
TTTAAGTATAATTCTTAATTATGCAGTTTTATTAATTAAGTTTAATTAAAATAAAGATGGGTTTTTCTTAATAAAGTGTAATTTACTAAACACATTTTTCTTAATTAAGTGTAATTACACAGGTTTCTTAAATAATTACTTACCTATTATGAATAAACGAGGTTTGTTTTTTATAACTGAAGAACTTTTTCATGATGTATTCGCAATTAAATGCGTGTTATTTTAAATTCCAGTACAGTTTTGTTAAAATATAATAAAGTGTTAAGAGGGTATAACCAGACAATACCAAATATTGGTTCTTTTTAAATCAAATTCTAGAAGTATTGTCTCTTTTTTACAAAAAAAAAACATAAATAGCATTTGAAAGATTGTTATTTTATCTGGTAAACACACTTTTTAAATTTTGAAAAACTGCGTTAATATTTATATACTAAGGTTATACCGTTGGTCGTTGGCAGATTTGTTAAATTTATCAACTGAAATATTGTATCATACAATATTTCGATTGTCATTACCCAAATCTCAAATGAAAATAAATCAATAAAAACACATTTAGAAGTTTAATTTTAGTTCAATTAAAATCATTAAAAAATAAACCCGAGAACGTGTTTTGTGACAAAAATACATCAGTTTTTCTATTTATTTAAGGTCTTACAAATTAAAATATTTATTTTTTTTCACACTTATTGTATTTAGAAATTATTTAAAAATCATAAACACTTATGATCAAAAATACTTACAAGAAGTACACGATATTTAATAATTTATCATCAATGCGTTTTGAGCATTTTTATTGCTTACTTAATTGTAGGTATATTATATTAAAGGAGGTTTTGAATGAAAAAAATCGTTATTAAATTTTTGAGTCGAAAAAATTTGATACAGGGAATAATCGACATTTCCCATAGGAACCTCCCTGTACAGTTGCAAACATTTTTGAACTTTAATTCTCAGCCGCTGGTCAATGGGTCTTAAATAAATTGTTTCTTAATAAGTGTAAAGTAATAGTTTTTTCTGTGTAATTACGTAGGTAACTAATCGCATTTAGGTTGTTATCTAATTAAGTTCAGGTTGTATTTTCTTAGATAAGTGTAATTATCGAGACTAAGAACAATAACGTGTGATTTTGTTCAGATGCTGCTCGTAAATAAGCAGATAGGATCTATCTATTGTATAATTGTGATGAGCCTAGTTACAGTCCCCTGACAATTTATTATGGCCACTATCACTTCCTCTAAATCTTAGTTACAGGCTTACAAGACAAAATATTTGGAACTTTACATTTATGCAACACGATGTTTCCCTCAATTATAGTTCACTCACAATGGCTTCATTTCTTCAAGTGGTTTCTCTAAATAAATTAAAAATAAATCAAATCTTGTCTAAAACTTATATTGAGTATAAACAATATAATACACAGGATATTAAGAAACGTCCCTCACTTACTTTGACCAGCGATTCCTGACATTATTTGGAGAAAAAAATATTATGAATATTTTTTTTTCAAAACCTAAGAATAAAAAAAAACTTTCTCATTTCATCACCGGTCACTCAGCAAAGTAACCGCCCATCCTCTCACCCCGACCCTAATATCCAATACCTACTTCTTTATGTTTTAAGTTGAAAAAAAACATGAAAAATGTCACCGGAGACCAAATTTTCGTTTTAATTTTTTACTTCAAATAATGTCAGGAATCACTGGTTAATTTCAAGAATATCCCTTAATCACTTTGTATTAGTTAAATTCTTTAATTACTTTTCCTACTTCCATTACAAAACTTAAAATGGCGGAGGCTAAAAATAACACGGTGACAGAATAGAACTGGCGTCTAACGAAATGGCTGCCATAAGTAATAAAAAATCGGGAGAAAAAATTCAGTCGAGAAGAAACACAAAAATCACATTTCAAAGTATAAATGGGTGCCACCTGAACGAGCAGCTAAAAACCAATAAAAAATCGCGCATAAAGCCAGTTATACCAGCAATTAAAAAACAAAAACCGCCAAATTTTATTCCTTCTAGGTAGTAAGGAAAAAATCTGAAATCAATGAATTTTCAAACATACAGACCGTCTGCAATCGTAAAATTGTGAAGTGATACGAAAAGGGGTATAAAACCACAAATCAAAGGTAAAAATAAACCCCTAGAGTTTCAAGAGTGGTTGGTACAACTTTGAGTACTGGGCTTTTTAATTATGTATTCATGAACATTAGTCTCCAAGACTCTGCAACTTTCAATGTATTTTTGCAAAAGTTAACAGTGACAGCCGTCTACCGCTCCGGTATAAATTTTTAAAGGCTTCCCTAACTTACATAAATACTATCTATATTCAACATTTATTTTCAAAAGAACATGCAGAAAATAGAATAAAGTCACACGCTGATGTTTTCCATTTATTCCCTAACCATTTTACTAAATGTGTACGAGAAAAAATAAATCAAATTAATAATAAGTTATTTATTGCTATTTCCCTATGTTTTATTACTTTCTTTATTTTGTTCTTTTTACGTTTATGCAATAATTTTTATATACATATATGAATACAATATATATCTCCCTATATACAAAATAAATAATAAACTCATACATACACACACAGAATTCATTAAAACGTCAAATACACAAACTGTTACACGGCAACACGATAACATACATTTAAACACCAATTTATATAATTGCCTTCCAGTTGATATTAAAAACGAAAAAAGTGTTTTTAAATTTAAAAAAAAAAATTTAAATAGTGAAAGTGAATAATATCTTTTTGTAGTATAATGTTAATATAAATGTACTGCAATGTAATTTAATGTAATGTTATTAACAAGTACGTAATAAAGTTTAAAAAGTATGTATTCATAATTCTAGTTAAGTAAATGTTATTTTCTATTTTTCTAGAATAAAAAAAAAAAATAATAATTTTTTTGAAACCACTGTAGTTAAAAATGTATTTTAATAAATGATTGCTCCACCGTTCCTCCGCTCAATTTACCTCCTTATTAAAATAAGTTGGTTTTAGAGGGCATAACCAGAGAATACCGATAATTTGTCCTTTATCAAATTCTAGACGTATTGACTCTTTTTTACAAAAAAACATAGTTTCTTTTCGAAAGATTATTATTATCGGATCTGGTAAAGTAATTTTTTAAATCTTGAAAAACAGAGTTTATTTTTAATACGGCAAGGTTATAATACCGTTGGTCGTTGGCAGATTTGTTGACTTTTTAAACGAAATATTGTATTATACAACACACATTTCAAACCATATAATCATACAACAAAATAAATCAATACATTATTCGATAAAGCCACTTTTCAGAATTTTAATTTAAGTTCAAATAAAATGATCAAAAAAATACGAGTATGTGTTTTGTGACGAAAATTCCTCAGTTTGTCAATGTTACGAACTAAAATATTTCTGTTTTTTTTCACACTTATTTTGCTTAGACATTATTGAAACATCATAAATACTTATCATTAAAAAATACCTACAAAAAGTACACGATATTAAGAAATTAATCATCACACGTTTGAGTATTTTTATTGTTTACTTGATTGTAGTAATATGTTTAAGCAAATTTTGAATGAAATAAAGTAGATAATATTGAGTTACTACTTTCAATATCGCCGTGGTGTAAGACCACCATTCAGCATTGAAACGTCGCTTGAAATGGCTTTACCCGTATTTAGTGACCAGATTTGAAAAGCCAGGCACATCCCCACCTAAATCCTCCCATCTACACCTGCCCCACTACCTTCAGCATAAAATCACATCCCAATTGGGGATGCCATAGTTTCACTGGCTCCTGGCGATTGTGAGCAGTTGGGACCCTTGTGCGGTGTTACATTAAAAATAGTAAATATTAGGTCCTTACATATGAAATTGGCGTTTTGTCGTACTGGAAACTTTGATCTCAAATATCTTCTCTTTGGTTAGGAATTCCAAATTCAAACTTATACAGCTATTTACTCATGTATTTGTGTTTCGAAAATTATAATTCATTTGTTTTTTCCTTAATTGTTTTGTTTCTTTGCGTCACTTAGTTTACAAAATGGAAAACTTGAAATATCGCGTTATTTACGAGTACGAGTTCCACCGTGGCACCCGTGCTGCAGAAACGGCTCGAAGGATTAATGATGTGTATGGCGGCGGTGCCGCAAAAGAAAACACAGTGCATTTTTGGTTCCAACGTTTTCGTTCAGGAAATTTCGACCTGCAGAACAAGCCCCGTGGACGGTTGGAGACCAAAGTTGATGATGAAGAATTGAAGGCTATTGTGGAAGCGCATCCATCGCAAACCATGTCTGAGTTAGCTGCAGTCTGCGTTGTTAGTGATAAAACTGTTTTAATCCACTTAAAGCAAATTGGGAAGGTGAAAAGCTTGAAAGGTGGGTACCTCACGAATTGAGTGAAGCAAATCAACAAACGCGCGTTGACTGCTGCGTTGCATTACTCAACCGGCACAATAATGAAGGGATTTAAAATCGAATCATTACCTGTGATGAAAAGTGGATCCTGTACGATAATCGGAAGCGCTCATCGCAATGGCTGAACCCTGCCGAACCAGCTAAACCATGCCCCAAGCGAAAATTGACTCAAAAAATTTACTTGTGAGCGTTTGGTGGACTAGTGTTGGTGTCGTTCACTACAATTATAATTTTATTATAATTTTCGAAACACAAATACATGAGTAAATGGCTGTATAAATTTGAATTTGGAATTCCTAACTAAAGAGAAGATATTTGAGATCAAAGTTGCCAGTACGGCAAAACGCCAATTTCATATGTAATGACCTAATATTTTGGGAATTGTTCTTTGGCTAAATTAATTTCACGCAAAGCCTTTATACACACTCCACACTGTGGAAAAACTATTACCATTTAATATGGAAATTTGAATTGAGGCCCGCGGAAGTTAAACAAATTATAATTTCGGTTTAGTTTTCAGCTGAAATGCTTTGAAATAAGGTAGCGCCAACTGCGCTGCGGTGAAACAGAAACCCTACAAATAGTTTAAATTATTGTAATGTAATGCTACCTTTATAGTATTTTATCAAAAAAATAAGTTTGCTTCATATTTGAAATTATACGTTATCCACCAAAACTTTTTATGTAATAATAATTTTGATTTTTTGTATTTCTTGGGCATTAACTATGTAACAATTTCTAGACATTTTGTTTTGAAGAGTTTTAATTTTCAATGTACTATCGTTACTTAAATTTTTAATTTTTATGCTACCGGTTTCGACACATCCGTGTCATTCACTAGCAAACTTAAAACTAAACTTAAAATTTAAAACAAGTACAGAAATGAATTAGATGTTATTAGGTGGGGGTGGTGGGAGGGGTGATTTTGGGGGAAGGGGAGAACAGTGGGCGGGGTCAATATCACACGGGAACAAAGTCAAAAGGGGAGATTTGCAGGGTGCTATTATTTTGTTAACTAAATTAATTTTTGATTTAATTTTTTTGTTTATTTCTAAAGTTTCTAAAGCGCATAAGTTAAAGTATGAATTTATATTTATATGTTTAAATTTGGTTTTTTCTTTGTTGAAGCTATGGCCTGTCTCTATTAAATGATTGGCGAATTCAGAATAGTTATTATTTCGTAAACAGAGTTCATGTTCCCTGATTCTAGTTCTAAAATTTCTAGTAGTCATTCCTACGTACTGGGCGTCGCAATCATTACATTCCAAAGTGTATATCCCGTTTTTTTCGAATTTATTAGAAACATCCTTGTTATTAATTAAATTTTTTATTTTAGAATTAGTATAGAAGGCTGGAGAAATGTGATCTGGTAATATGCGGGATATTTTTAAAGATAAGTCGCCTGTAAAAAGAAGTTTTTTTATATATTAAGTTTTTACGAGGTTCGTTGTTATTATTGCCACTATAAATGTACTTTTTTGTTAAAAAATTTGTTTGTTTCTTATTAACTAAGCGATTAATTATTTCAGGTTTATCACCATTGTTTAGGCCTATTTGTTTTATAATGTTAATTTCATTATTATAATTATCATTGCTTAAAGGGACATTAATAGCACGATGAATCATTGAGTTGAAGGAAGCAAGTTTGTGAGATATGGGATGAAGTGAAGTTGATGGTATAACACAGTCAGTGTGTGTAGGTTTTCTATAAATATTAAATACACACTTACGCCATGTGTAATATATGTCAGTGTTGGCACCGTAGGGTTATTTATTTGTTTTGTTTCATTTTTTGTCGGTGCGCTTGTCTGCCAGTCTGATCCCCCGTCGTCATCTTGCTTCATGTCGTGCCTAATAGCATCGTATCTAACCCGCAGGCCGCCAATTGCCGATTGCTGGTATATACTCTCTAGCCAATTTTAAAGAGAGAAGCGTCAATGAAAAGGATTATTGTTTCTAAGTGATCTCGTCGATTAAAGGTAATAATTTTATTAACCAATACCGTGATTCAATCATACCAAAATGCGCCCTCTACAATAGTTTACGATCTCGTGAATGAATATTTCCATTTGTGAGATGTATTTAATGTTGAATTAAATGAGTATAAAAAAAAAAACAATAATTCTTTGTTTATTCAGACATCAATAAACCGGGGTACTTAATTTTAAGATTGTATTTCAATAGCACTTGTCCTTGATCATTTTTGTTTCTGCCTATAGTAAAATTTTACGATGTATTTTGGCATCGCCTTTGTTAATTTATTAATTTTCTTTTAACCACATATTATGTAATCAACTAACTAACTAACCATCACGCCACATCCCCGCAAGGTTAGGCATAGAGGACGGACCGCCAAACAACTCGGTCTTAGCATACACTCCTCGCCTCATTCACATTCATACATCTTATCATACATGCTCTTCTATTATTTTGACTCTTGACATGGCCCGACTCAAGTATCTGATTCACTTGATCGTGCCATGTCTTCCTCGGGCGTCCTCGACTTTTTCTACCATTCACATTCGCATCATATATTCTCTTAACACTCATTTCTTCATTCATTCGCTCTACATGTCCAAACCGTCTAAGCGTCCCTTTTTTAATCTTACTTATGACGCTCACATCGGCCTTGCATTCTTTTCGGATCTCCACATTCCTCACACGATCATACATGGTTTAACCACGCATACGCCTCAGGGATCTCATTTCTACAGCATTCAGTCTACTTTCATCATTTCTCTGCCAGCTCCATGCTTCATGTAATCAATCAAGCTGTAAATCAACTAGTAAAACCATGAGCCTGTGTGAAATAATGTGGATATTCGCAAAGAATGGGAGGCATAATAAGCAAAATTAATTAAATAAACGCATAGATGGATGTAGACGAATGCAAGGAGTGTAAGATAATATATGGGCGTTTTTCAAAAAAAGTGTACATAGATAAAAGTCAGTGTCCCATCACTTTCAGGATCAGTAACTTTTGTTGTGTCGGTTTTAATGACCAACCATATATTTTACCAATATAATAACAAATAAATACCTTTATGGACTAAAAATAATGAATAAATCTATTAAATTTCGATATTATTTTAAAATAAGTAAGACTACAGGTCACTGTTTCTGGTATGTCCTACACCTACCACTACCAGTAAGAGTTCAAAAATTAATGTTATTTAATGTTATCCCAGTATTTATTTCTAATTCTACTAATAGTATATGATAATATTTTCGATTTTCAACCATAATATAGATTAATTATCGTGCAAAATAATTTAAATACCAGATATTGAGTTGTCCTACGAAATAGCGTATGGTGGAATTTCCGCCTACGCCACCACATTATTGACGTCTTCCAATAAAAATATTACCAAATTGATGAATATTTTCGAAAATAGCAACCCTATTTAGTCTATGAAGGGCGGCCATGCTTGGTTTTTTACAGCCAGTTTGCCAAGAAATCGTAACAAAAGTGGTCGTTCTCGGCTGTACTAAAAAAGTGTTCCACCAACGCTTCCGTATTTCTCCAGGTAATTTACCAGAATGTATTAGACTCTACTTTGTATTAAATTGATTCATTTATTGTTTTATGAAATGTTTAGTTAGAACAAACAAAAGTTTCATAATTTATTGATAAATACATTTCGAAAAAATATTGACGCGATTACGCTACTTCTCTTACGCAACGGTGTCGTGAATGGAACTTAAAAGTGACGTAATGGAATTCTAAAGGTCGGTTCACTCTGTCCGTCTTTTAGGGTATTTGGGTGTGTTACAATTTTCTAATTAAATTTATATTTTGCATGTATCTTCAAAATGTAACTATTACATGTAGATATGTGGGTTGAGTGATATATGTAGCATTGAAAAAAAAGAACAGCATAGCTAAAAAGAAAAAAATATTTGATTTTTATGTGTATAATTTTTTTTCTTTTTTTATTAATTAAGATTATTAAAGATTAATTCTGAAAGAGTCGAAATGGTGTCGAAGTACTAATATAGACAGCAATATGAGCAACTATTACTGTAGAGGCAACTCTGAAATTCAGTATAAAATCAGCTGGTTCATACAATTTTGATTAAGTAAGTATAAAATGTAGCATGATTTATGTTCCTGTGTGTTTTAGTTAATCCTGTACCTAATTAAAGTTGTGTACATTAACAAGTACTTTAATACCCTTTCAGCTTAGTTACCTATTTCAGGCTATACACGGTATGCACGTGTAGCCCATTATTACCTATCTAATTATTTGTGCATTTTTATAAATAATTTATTTTAATTTTATGTTCAAATATGCCGTTGAAAGCTGCAGAAAAATCAAAAAGGTACAGAGACAAAATTAAAAACGACCCTGAAAAATATGAAGCCTTTATGAAAAAAGAGTTACAAAGACAAAAATAACATCAAAATATAATCAGAGAGCTAACCAAAGAAGAATAGAAAAAAGAAGACGTTGGAGAGAACAGAAACGAAAAAAAAAAGAAAAGAAAAAAGAACAAGTGGAAGAAAAAGCACTTGCGCGGGGGGCCTTCCACGGTGGCGGTAGTACGTAAAATCGTCCTTTTTTATAGAGAATACCTCACATGAGTCTTAACTGCTCCCATCTGGAGCCAGTGAGACTATGGAATCCCCAATTGGGGTACGTTTGAGGCTGAAGGTAAGTGGGGACAGGAAGGAGATGGGGAAGAGGAAGGTGGGGAAGAGGAAGGTGGGGAAGTACCTGGCTATTCAGATCTAGTCACTAAACAGGTTAAAGTCATTATTAAGCAACGTTTCAATTCTGAATGGTGGTCTTACACCAGGGTGATACTGAGAGTATCTTCCACTCTTCCCATACCAGTCGCTTGTCGCGCTTTCAGCAGTGTAGCCACAACGTGCGTACACATACGACTGATATTTCGCGCCCGCTGTCGCTACCGGGCAAGCCTCTCAGTCTGGCCGAGGCCTTAGAATTCCTAAACGTTACCAAATTTTTCCCCTTACGCCACTGTCCTGTTATTGCTGTGATTTATTTTCTAAGATCAATTATTATATCTCAAAGAAATTTGTTCTTTTTTTTATTGATATAGTTCATGATTAATTTTAAATTTGTTATAATTAAACATTCGTAAAACAAAAACTTATATTCGTCTTTCTAGAACGCAAAATATACATTACAAAGTATCCAAAAGTAGCGTAAAAGAATATTTTTATTGAAAAACTTAATATTTAATTCAATAAGCTTGATTATTCATATTTTTTAGGAGACTGATTGTGTTTTCAATTCGTAAATAAAAATCTGAAATAATGAATTTCTTTTAATTTTCTTTATAAACTTTATGATAAAAGTGACGTAAAAGAATTTCTTACCAATAGTATTAAACTTAAATTGCAATTATTTTCGAAGTTTATTGACATTTTCTATTTAAATACTTTTTGTCATGAAGTTCATTCTTTCTTTAATAAATTTACGTATATTTTTAATCGAAATGCAGCATCTCACTTAAGTGGAATTCCTATTACGTCACCGACATCTTTTTTGGAAAACGCCCATATGACTCGAATATGAATGGTAAAAGAAATCGGGGGAAATATAACGATCAAGTGAACCAAATACTTGAGGCGGGCCTAGGACTAGTAAAGACACTTTTTAGCATTTTAATTTTAGTTCAATTAAAATAAACGTGTTTTAGTGACGAAAATACCTCAGTTTTTCTATTTATTTAAGGTCTTACAAACTAAAATATTTCAGATTTTTTTACACCCTTATTTTGTTTAGACATTTTTGAAAAATCATAAATACCTATGATCAAAAACTACTTACAAGAAGTACACGATATTTAATAATTTATCATCATGCGTTTTGAGCATTTGTATTGCTTACTTGAATGTAGGTATATATTAAAGCAAGTTTTTAATGAAATAAATCGATATTAATTTTTTAATATAAAAAATTTCATACGGGGAATAATCAATCTTTCTGGAACCACCCTGTACAGTTGCAAGTGTTTTTAAACTTTAATTCTCAGCCGCTGGTCTATGGGTCTTAAGAGGCTAGACTTTGAACGACACGCGGAACACCCGCGTCTGTCATTCTGTCCCGCTCACAATAAGCTCACGCACACTTACAATACACGCGAATGCGAAATGTGCGAATGAGACAACGCTCAAATTTACCTACAGAAATCGCTCGAAAAGGGGTTTATGGAGAATACACTTTTCTACACCAAAACTTTCACAAAATTGAAATTTTAAAAAATATATATTTTTAAGAAAGAAGAAGCTACGTCGGTAGCTTTTTATAATTTTATAATTCTTTATGAGAGTTGAGTTAGCAGCACTTTTTCCTTAAATATTATTTTTTGATAAATCGTACATGTTTGACAGTGAATGTTTAGGTTAATACGAAACGCATCGAAAATTAGAAAACATACCGACATAGTTTTCACCCTCTAAAAGGCAGTATAAAAAAATATATATTCATTTTGTGCAATTTTCGATGTAGAAAAGTGTTTTTTCCCGGGCGTCCTTTTTGTATGGGCCGAAAAGCGAAGTCTATCGTCTTAAGGCGTTTTAAATATAAATAAATGCATGTCAAAAGTTCACATCCGTTTTTATACTAACAGAATTTCGTGCAGAAATTTGATTTCTTTTATTGTATTTTTTCATCATTATCCTCGTTTTCGTGTAAAAGAAGAAAAAATCTTGGTATAATATAATTTGAGTTGCGTGCGTTTTTCCTTTCTTTTACGTTTATCTTCAAGTTTTCCGAAAGTTTCTTCCAGAGTTCTTTCTTTCCCGCGGTATATCATTACATGTGTTGGGGCGCGTATAATAAATGGGTGGTCCCGTAACACGGAAACATGGGAACACTCCCCGACTGTCTGCCCGAATAATATGTGGCCAGATAGCGGGACCTTTTGTCTCTATCCGCGCGCAATTGTTCCGGGGACAATACACGGGGGAAAATTAAAAACTCCCGCCAGACCCGGCTTACCCTTTGTTAGCTCCTGATCTCCGCGATCTCTTGCAACCTCTGCGCTCCGGGTTAACAAATCCAACATATGAGGCTGGAAAAGGGTACATGCCACTTTGCCGAACTGTTTGGACATGGTTGGTCCTTCATCAGTTTTTAAAACGAAACTATTTAATATCGATAATGAAATTTTAAATCATTAAATATATTTTCTTCAATTTTATTATTGAGGAATAAATTTTGAAGGTTATAACCACGTTAAACCATCGATGTAATATATCATTACAGTAGACGATCATACTAATAAATCTAAACAATACATAAAACAGAGCCGGACACAGAAAAGAAAAAAGATAACGGTCTCAACCGGGTTCGTGGGATTGAACGTGTATTTGCGTGTGTAAATCAAATAAGCTTTACTTTGTACTTACAAATTTATTAAACATAACGGCCTCCGTAGTCGAGAGGTAAGGCTCTCGACTCCCAATCCAAAGGTCGCGGGTTCGAATTTAAAAGTTAGTTGAAATGGCTTAGCTATGTTTGGTGACCAGGGGTCCTAGCATATTCGATCGATAAGCATTGACAGGATAACTTTCGGTAACTTCTCATCGTTCCCTAGGACAACTGCAAACCGCTAACATAAAAACAACAGTTGATGTCGAATATATTAAGGACACTTAGTCATTGTGAACTGCCACTTATTCGTTGGAAATTTGCAGTCATCATGCTAGGGAACGATGAGAAGTTACTGAAAGTTATTCTGTCAATCCTTATCGATCGAGTATGATAGGGGGCCTGATTTAAATAGCCAAGTACTTACCCATATTTCTCTTCCACATCTCCTTTCTCCTCCCCACTTCCTTAAGAGGCTAGACTTTAAACGACACGCGGAACACCCGCGTCTGTCATTCTGTCCCGCTCACAATAAGCTTACGCACACTTACAATACATGCGAATGCGAAATGTGCGAATGAGACAACGCTCAAATTTACCTACAGAAATCGCTTGAAAAGGGGTTTATGGAGAATACACTTTTCTACACCGAAACTTTCACTAAATTGAAATTATGAAAAATACATATTTTTTAGAAAGAAGAAGCTACGTCGGTAGCTTTTTATAATTTTATAATTCTTTATGAGAGTTGAGTAAGCAGCACTTTTTCCTTAAATAATATTTTTTGATAAATCGTACATGTTTGACAGTGAATGTTTACGTTAATACGAAACGCATCAAAAATTCGAAAACATACCGACATAGTTTTCACCCTCTAAAAGGCAGTATAAAAAAATATATTCATTTTGTGCAATTTTCGATGTAGAAAAGTGTTTTTTCCCGGGCGTCCTTTTTGTATGGGCCGAAAAGCGAAGTCTATCGTCTTAAGCCTCACAACATACCCCAATTGGGGATGCCATGGTCTCAGGGGCTCCAGACAGGAGCAGTTGGTACTCTTGTGCAAATTTAATTTAATTTACATGTGTATAAGATTATTTATCACAAAGTGGGAAGCGAACACGAAGCTATTCCTACTCCTTACTACCAAATTATTTATGTAGCTCTTCATTTCACCTTTATTACTACAAGTAACAACTATTTACGTCGGGGGAGGTGGTAAAAGATGATAAGTTCCATTTTTTTCAAAGTCAAAACATCCGGTGATATTTTTGCTGTGACGTTTATCGAAATTTCTGTTTCAATATATATACGCAAAAAAAATTAAAACCCAAATTAAGAAACTAAGAACATAATTTTGGCGCATGTTGTTAATATCCGTTTAACGTAAATAGTGGTTTCTTCTAATAGATAATTTAGTTGACACGAAGCCTTCTTCCAATGATTTTGGCAGTTATTTTAGAAGTATTTTAAGAGGGTATTACCAGAGAATACCGGAAATAGTCATTTTTGAATCAAATTCTAGACGTATTGACTCTTTTTGACAAAAAAACATAAATAGATTCTGAAAGATTGTTATTTTATCTGCTACACGCAGTTTTAAAATTTTGAAAAACTAAGAGTATTTTTAAAATGCTAAGGTTATACCGTTGGTCGTTGGCAGATTTGTTCAATTTTCAAACGATAGATTCTATTAAACAAAACAAAATAAATCAATACATAATCTATGCAACACAATTTTAAAAAAAATATTTTAGTTAAATAAAAATCATTAAAAAATAAATCCGAGAACGTGTTTTGTGACAAAAATACCTCAGTTTTTCTATTTATTTAAGGTCTAGACATTATAGAAAAATCATAAATACTTATGATCAAAAAATACTTAAAGAAATAAACTATATTTAATAATTTTTCATCGTGCGTTTTAAGCATTTTTATTGTTCACTTGAATTGAATGAAATGAATCGATATTAAATTTTTAATTTAAAAAAATTGGTACGGAGAATAATCGATCTTTCTTATTGGAAACTCCCTGTACAGTTGCAAGCATTTTTAAACTTTTATTCTCAGCTGCTGTAGGGGTAAGTGATATAGAGAGGGTAGGGTCAAAATAAGATAACGAGTGCTATTTTGTTGGTAATTATTAATTATATTCATTTTTGATTAAATATTTTTCTAATTTTCATATGCTTCTAAGGCCGCTAATTTAAAGAATATATAGCGCAAAAGTCATCACCCTTTCGGAAAAAGCTCTCATTAAATGGCGTATTGTCATCGTAACTTTGACATTTATGAAGTAAACAGTAGCAGAATAAACGTTGACAAACTCAACTCAACTCCTCAAGAACAATTGTAATAATTGTATCACACCAAATCTTTGCAATCAAAGTTACTGTTTTAGGAAAACGAATGAGAACTTTTACGCTACATGTTATTGGTATTATTTGTACAAATTTATTCCGGTCTGTTTCAAACAAATGGTTGGTAAACTGTGAGTAACTGTTAATGGTTGGTAAACTCTGATTTAACTCCGTCAACGGAGATCATGTTCCCTAATTCTTTTTATCATTTCTACATATATATCACAATTATAAAAAAAGTTACAAATGCACATCTTAATATATAAAACAAAGTCGGGTTAGTTACACCATATATAACTCAAGAACGGCTGAACCGATTTTTATGATCTTTGATTTGTTCGATTTGTCTCCGTCCCGATTAACAGAATACATCATAATTTTTATCCCGTCTAAAAACATTATATCTGTCATCAAAAATTTCTTGGTTACTGATATTATCGAGTCTCCGTAATACATATAATATCAAAGTCATTATTTATAACGGATCTTAAGAAATCATGTGTTTTTGTTCGCAAACCTCGTACATTCTGATAATATACGTTTAAGGACGCCATTAATCAGTGGTAATTATATAGTATATAATAACATTCAAATTGAGTGAACACAATACCGGATTGATACATAAAAACCATTGTAAGTAGTAAAAACAATACCTTTCAGGACCAAGAAGTGACATTTTTTGATAGGAGGTGGGATGTATTAGAAAAAATCACGGGAGAAATAATTATGAAGAAAATTTATTTTTTCATATATTTTGAATGGAACGGCTTTTCAAATAATGTACGTTGGTCGACATAATTTGAATCAATTTGAACCGTCAATGGTGTAGTGTGCCGAACATTTCGTGCTTAGTCAACAGCTCAATTTCATTTTTTGAACTTAAAGTATTTATTTTAACTTGATAAAAACTTAATTTATTTCAGCTAATATATTAAACACACATTTATTGATTCTGGCGATACGAAGTTTGCCGGGTCAGCTAGTTGTATAATAAAAGTCATTAAACACAAAATTGTATTGTAGTTTTTAAAAAATACCTCGTCACATTTTGGAAACTCATCCCGCAACTACAGAGCAAAAAACAAAAATTTAAAATTTGTTCATCTAAAATAAAATTGAAGAAAAATTATATTTTGAATATGGAATGTAGGAGAGTTGGTTTAAATATTTGTTTCGTAATGGACAGTTAAAATTAATGTTTTGTTGGGAGCAAAGACCCGCCACAGTTTGTACTAGGCGAGTATTCCTCGTTACCATTAACGTCCATCTAAATTAAGTCCTTTACTAAATCACTTTGATACTGGATCCAACCGCAAATGTCCAACAAATTGTGTACAATGATATTTAACGTTATTCTCCAAATTATATTAGAGATATCATGTAGTGCAAAGTTGGTTCATTTTATAACCGACAAACGACAGATCATTAAGGTAACGCAATTGTGTAAAATTCGGTGTCGGGTCGTTGACAATAACTTGTCAAAATCATATTCCAAATTTCAGAATTAAAAATATTATCTTCGACTAATGTTTTTTTTCCATATTATTGGCAGCTACCTTTATTATTGGAAACAAGTATTCAAAGAATGTATTTGTTACCTAGATAGTGTCTCGGATAAAGATATCCGATTTTATTTTTATGGAACACCTATTGACTTTTTATGAAAGTCTAAAAAATAATTAAAAAGAGAGTTTTTCTTATAAAAAACATGAATATTCATTCATATCCGAGACACTATCTAGGTAACAAATACATTATTTGAATACTTGTTTCCAATAATAAAGGTAGCTGCCAATAATATGGAAAAAAACATTAGTCGAAGATAATATTGTTAATTCTGAAATTTGAAATATGAAGTTGACAATTACGAAAGTCTCATATAAGATCGCAGTAGCCCAATTGGTAGAGGCGTCTTGTTCATTTTCATATTTTAAAAAATTAGATTATTATTGTTATCTTCTTCTTCAATGATATATTCATTTTGATTTTTATAAAAATCAATAGGTGTTCCATATAAATAAAATCGGATATATTTATCCGAGACATTATCTAGGTAACCAATACGTTGCAACCATTATGTTTTATTATTTTTCTGTGTCTTGTTCATTTTCATATTTTAATTTAGATTATTATTGTTATCTTCTTCTTCAATGATATTTTCTTTTATTTTGCGAAGCTCCGACACAAACATTTAAATGTTTTACAATAAGTTTGTAAAGAATTTCTTTTTCCACTTTATACCTACAATAAAACCATAATCGAAAGGGCTTCCTAAGTATATTTAGTACAACTATGTATTATTTATCGATTAAACAGAAAATCCGCGTTAGCAGCGAAAACACTGTAATTTGTTGGCTGACGCAACTACAAGATCTCCACGATCTCTTGCAGCCCCTGTGCATCAGGTTAACAAATTTACTAGAAATAGGAGTAATCTGTAATAGTACCTATCCACCAGGAGAGCATTACGAGTATTTTCTTCTTAGGATGCGATTTTCAACTCGGAATTAACGTTCATCCCAATTAACTCCTCGCCTTGGATGCTAGATCGGGGTCCAATCATTGGCACGTAACATTATACGGAATGTATCTGTATTCTATCTATTGGCAATAATACCAAGAATTATTTGATCACAATCTGTTTCTATTATTAGGTTCTAATCTTCCTCATTGTAAAAACTTCCCGAGAAAAGATACACGCTGCTGACGGGACTCGAACCCCCGCCCCTCTGATTGCCGGTCTGGAGTTCTATCAACTAAGCTTTACGGCGGCTTATCGGTTACCCGCCAAATGATTCAATATATACTAGTGTTTCATTCAACAATTACCGCTAATTACATTATTGCTTACAATAATTGTTATCCTTTTGTGCTATGCATAAAATACTGTCTTAAACATTAGGTTATCAATTAAAAATAATCTAATCTTCCTGGTTAAATTGCGTGATTTGTTAAATAGGGTCAGGTTTTCAACGAAGTTTTCATTTTATTAGAGTGAAAATGGAAATCTATTACACACATTTATGTATATATAAATTTTTTAAAATCTATATATACAGGGTGTAACAGGACGTACCCGAGGGACTTTAACCAGCGAGTCCTAAGGTTATTTGGAGTAAAAAAATGTACATATCGTTTGCTCTCCGATGATATTCTTTTTCTATTAAAAACAAAAACTGGCATTGTAATTGGCGTAGTCACAAAAAAAATGTTTTTAATTGAAAAAAAAATGTCACAGTACAACAAAATAATAAACAGATTTTTTACTCCAAATAAGCTCAGGAATCGCTGGGTAAAATCATACGTCCTGTTACACTTGTATACAACAATATATCTGCGTATACTATATAATAGCAGATAAATTTTAAGTACTACGCAATCAAACTATAACTGCTTGCTCACCACACTGAAACAACTAACTACAAATATATCTACAATTATTCACAAAAATATATATGACCGACTGGATAAAAAAACAAGATATTCACTTTACTCAAAAAATTATGACACCTAACCAAGCATAATCCAAAAAATATATCTACCTACTTGCTTTTGAAGACAATTATTTATGTAACTTTAACTGCAACTAATCTTGAATTTATGTATACGTACTTTCGCCATGGGTCGAACCATAGTGCCCTTCTTAAATCTTGATCAAGTAGGATACTGTGTTTTTGCTTATATCTTAAATCTTAATCAAGTAGGATACTGTGTTTTTGCTTATATCTTAAATCTTGATCAAGTAGGATACTGTGTTTTTGCTTATATCTTAAATCTTGATCAAGTAGGATACTGTGTTTTTGCTTATATCTTAAATCTTGATCAAGTAGTATACTGTGCTTATGTCAACAGAATAACACCATGCGAACACCTCAGCACAGATTATCCCAGTGAGGTGTTCACAAAATGCTACTACGTACCTTTTTACATCATGTTACTGAATATTAACATTTTTTGTACTACTATTTAAACCAATGTAATCATTTGTAAAATGTATGTTCAAGAATAGACACAAATAAATAAATATTATTGTTAGAGATTCATACAGTGTAGGGTCACTTATTAAATGGCTGAGATATTCTGCTGGTTGCCACAAGCTTTACAAGGCATTATGTCTGTAAGAGCACGTGTTAATTAAAATGGCTCAAAGAAGGCATCAGGAGTTTTTTATTATTTCATTGTCGATGCAGCTTCGTAAAACGAACGAGAGATAGATAAACCGGCCTCGGATCTACACCTTTATATCTGTTCTTTCTATGGATCTATCAAATCTAGTACATAATTACTTATTTCAGATGGGAACAAAATATAACACAATTCCCTTTGCTGAAATATCCTTCAATTGCAGTCCAATGCAATGTCCCTCCAATTTAATTAGTGTCGTCCCCTGTCAAGTGATTGCATAATTATTGCACTGCTGCAAGTAACAGCCACTGATGGGTGGTAACGGAGCACACCAAGTAATCAATTAATTCCCCCACTAATTAACGAGTGTTGCTATCGTCGCGTACAACCACTTCCAGATGTGACGTAGGGACACTAAACTTAAGTTTAACGCCAACTTTCGGAAGCCAGTGAGACTATGGCATCCCCAACTGAGGTATTTTATGAGGCTGATGTTAGTGTTTTATGGAATGGAAGCCTGGACACTTATTGAAGAACTGATAAGACGACTTGAGGCATTCGAGATGTGGATCTACAGAAGAATAATCAAAAAAATCTGGATGGACAGAGTTACGAATGAAGATGTTATGGTTCGGAAGAATAAAGAAAAAGAAGTTATTAAAACAATAAAAATCCGAAAACTTCAATATCTAGGACACGTGATGAGACATTCGGAGAAGTATGAGATCTTGCATCTGATAATGCAGGGAAAGATTGCCGGAAGACGAGGCCCTGGAAGAAGGAGGACATCATGAAAAACTGGAGACAGTGGTTTGACCAGTCTACTGTAGAGCTGTTCCGGGCCGCAGTAAACAAAGTCCGCAAAGCCAACATGATAGCCAACGTCCGTTAACCGGACAGGGCACGAGAAGAAGAAGAAGATGGTAGTAGGGTTGGGAAAGAGATGGGAAAGAGGTAGATGGGGAAGTACCTGGCTATTCAGGTCTGGTCACCAAATTCTGAAAGGTGGTCTTACACGTATCTTCCACTCTGGAACGTGCCGCAAATATACTATACATTATTTTTTAAATTAATTATTAAATATCACAAATTAGTTAATAACATTATCCTCGTAGATACTTTTGTGTGAGTTCACAAGCAACACGCGGATCCATATCTCTTAATGAAATTTCTATTAATAATATTTTTGGACTCAGGAAATATCGCTGCTTAAACAAAATAAACTTCCCAAAATAAACTTGTCCAAAGGCAATTTGCACAATTCAAGTTCTGTGAAAGTATTATTTAAGAGGTACCAGAGAATACCGTAAATTAGTGCTTTTTAAATCAAATTCTAGACGAATTGACTCTTTTTTACAAAAAAACATAAATTGATTTTGAAAGAATGTTATTTTATCTGGTACACGCAGTTTTAAAAGTTTGTACAACTTATTTTTTATTTTATTATGTAGAAGTAATTTTTTTTATTTAAAAAGCTAAGTCAATTATTAATATACTAAGGTTATACCATTGGTCGTTGGCAGATTTGTTCAATTTTCAAACGATAGATTCTATTAAACAACACAAATTCCAAATCATATAATCGTACAACAAAATAAATCAATACATTATTTAGTTAACACAGTTTTCAGAATTTTAATTTTAGTTAAGGCCCAGGTTTTACGGTAACATTTTGGAAATTTATTCAGTAATGAGTGGACATTTGAGGGGAGAGATCGCGCGCTCGCATTGCAGTTCAGTCAAGCAATTAATGGGGAAATGGGTGTTATACAAGCAAAGTAGAAATTAAATAAATAATTATTTTATCGTATAACAATGAATGTTTCTTTGTTTGTTCCTCGTGCGGAACCTAAAGCATTTATCCGATAGCGATTTGTCGTGTATGAAATTATTTCCTATCTAGCGTTATGAAATTATTTCCTATACCATTTATCCGATTGTGATGAAACTCTAGTGAGTTGTTATGTGCACACCCGCCAATGTTTCTATAAATAATAGTGAGCTCTGGCGTCATGAAATTTGTAAAAAAATACATAAAAAATTAATGTTTCTTTGTTTGTCCCTTATTCGGTACCTAAAGCATTCATCTGAGTGCGATGAAACTTTGGCGGATTTTTCGTGTACGAGTACATGCCCTTGAAGGTTTCTATATATATTATAGTGCAAGTGAGCTCTAGCGTTATGAATTTATTTCCTGTACTATTTATCCGATTGTGATGAAACTTTTGTAAGTTGTTAAATGCACACCTTCGTAATTCCTTATATGGTACCTAAAGCATTACTCCGATTGCAAAGAAACTTTGGTGATTTGTTGTGCACATACCTGTAATGGTTTCTATATGTAGTGCTGAGCTCTGGCGTTATAAAAAAATTCCTATACCATTCATTCGATTGCGCTGAAACAATAGGTGATTTGTTGTGCACACGCCCGCGAAGGATTCTATATACATATAGTGGTGAGCTCTGACGTCATGAGATTTGTAGAAATAATTACAATATTTCCTTCTCATCCCCATTCACCTTCAGCCACACAACATACCCCAATTGGGGATGCCATAGTCTCACTGACTCCAGACGGGAGCAGGTGGGACTTTTGTAAGGTATTCATATAAAAAAAGGAGTGGCGGACGTATGAATCCATCTCTCCCACAGCGGGGCAAGGCGATGAGTCGAGAGAGTCAAATAAATTTTGGGTAATTTGTACACGAGCTGCCAATAAGAAGGAACAGCCTCAGGAGCACACGTGCTTCAAGAATTATTCAGGGTCGTCTACCGCGATGGAATCCTTGTTCTACCGTTATTTCAGACATGGAAGATGCTTCAGAGAGGAACTAGCGTCATTGATCCCTTCAGCACCGGTGCAAAGTCGGGAAACACGCCAAACGCGCGCCCAACATATTTACACGGTCGAAATTTCTCACATGAGAACGGGTCGTTTCTACCACTCATTCTTGAGTTCAACAGCTCAGCTGTGAAACGATTTTCCGGCCTCTGTGTTTCCTCCTTCATACAATATGGGTCTCTTAAAGACAATTTTTCTCCGGGCCTCCTGTGCGAGGTTATATTTAAAAATAAAAAAAAAATTCTACTATTATTGTTGAGAGGTTTAAAAATTCCGTACGACTAACACTGTTTAACACAAGTACTAACGATAAAATTAATATCATTCTAAAATCCACAAGTCTTGGCAATTTTTGTAGGATATTATGCTGAATATTTGCATACCAAGTTTACATTTAGTTGATTTTATATCAATTTGTATTAAATTTTGTGATTTTTCGTTTATGTGCGTCATTCTACTTTTTGTTTATCTGAGCTAATATTTTGAAATATATTCTTTCTTGAGTACGAAAAAATTTGTCTAAATAAACTTTCAAAAACAAAACCACCTTTTGTCATTTCTATTGCACGTACTTAAAAATATTTGTCCCAACTTTATTTTATGATCTCCCTTTATTCACACCCATTATTTTCCGGTAATATTATAAATACAGTTATTACCATTTTATAAACCATACAATCTACGTCAAAACACCATTTGATTCAAAGTCTCATTGAGTAAAAAACGGAGACGTCAAAAAAGGTTCAGGGCGTAAAAGATGTTTCTATCTATCCATTCCATTGCTAATATGATTTTTTGTCTGTCTAGCAGGTCTAGCTGTATCCATTATCTAGTAAACAAATTAAAATTTTATAGAGCAAGTGTATTTTTTATTTCGTACTTTATCAAAATACTAAATGGTTTACCAATTTGGTGTCAATCTTACCCGAGTCTGCCCCATAGACGGCTAAAATTGTCGCTGGCTAGCGGGCCGTACAAGTACCAAAAATATCTAACTGCAGTCAAGCCGAGTTTTGATATCCCCCCCTTAAATTAAAATCATTAAAAAATAAATCCGAGAAGGTGTTTTGTGGCAAAAGTACCTCAGTTTTTCTATTTATTTAAGGTCTTACAAACTAAAATATTTCATTTTACAAATACTTAAAAGATCAAAAAATTACCTTCAAAAAGTACACGATATATAATAATTTATTATCGTGCGTTTTGAGCATGTTTATTGCTTACTTGAATGTAGGTATATATTAAAGTAAGTTTTGAATGAAATAAAAAATATTAAATTTTTAATTTAAAAATTTGATACGGGGAATAATCGATCTTTCTCAATGGAACCTCCCTGTACAGTTACAAGCATTTTTTAAACTTTTATTCTCAGCTGCTGGTCAATCGCTCTTAAGTGCAGATATTATTTCATCGTGGACAGGTTGCTTCACAGAACTTGAATATTAACTTTGAAATTTTATGAATTGTTCAAATTCTATTAAATTATTTCACTAGGTACGCGATATCTTATATTTATATTATACGTCATCCAAGGTTAATATTTTAGTCAATGGCCCAAGTTATGCTTGTAAATATGTTTATAAAGTTCAAAGTTTAGAGCGAACGAAGCCACTTCCCGTTACTGGCCGCGTGTCGGGAGTCGAGAGTCGCAGCAAACTACTGAGTTTTATCATCTCGTCCAAGGAAATAGCACCATCATAAACATCAAGCTTTTTAGCACTGCTTCTCCGGGAGTATTCAACCTTATTCTCAACTCTGTCAGATGAGAAGAGACGCCTTATATGTTTAACATTCGTAAAAACAATTAATATATTTGTTGTAATCCAAGTAAAAACAAAACATCACCAAAGTATAAAAAATGTGCCTTCAAAAAAAGTCTTTAAGTTTTCAGAAGTTCTCCATTGGTTGCCACAGGCTATACAATTAGAGCCGCTATTGCGTACTAATATATGTACGAAAAGTGTTCCACTAGCGATAATTGGGGTCCCCGGTTTTTGTAGTTTCAGGTCGGTCGGCGTAAGAGCGTTGAGAGCGTTATAGGCTAAATCAGACTAAATGGACGGACAAAAGTGTAACCTTTTTTTTCACTTCTTGTCTGATCTAAAAATATAGCAATGTTAGCGGCCTCCAGAAGGGCCGCATACACACGTAATTCGATCCCTTGCAGGTAATTTAATGAATTTATGTACTTGAACATTTGTGGTAAGGCCCGAATACACTATGAGTCAATATTGATTTTAGTTACTGAAGTTTACCCTTTTTATTGCCTAATTATTTATTTGCTAGTTAAGAGCGGCTCACGTTTGTTATGCGGCCATTTGTGCAAATCTATTGAAGGACCAAAAATTGCATAATTATACTAGCTAAGGAAAGATAGAAACACCTATATCTTGATTATATTTCATGAACCGAAGAATGAAAGATTATGTGCTAAGCTGTAATTGATAAAAAAATATAGCAGCAAAAGAGGCCATGTACTCATTATCTATGCTATTGCCCTAAAATTAGGCAATTTATGAGAGGAGATGACACAAGAAGGAAAAAAGAAGTATAAAAATAAACAAATTAAAAGCATTGGTAGTTTAAACAACGAAAACGAGTATGTACTCGTATACCTAATCTAACGGTCTGTAAATGCAAATTATGGATGTAACCTTCAGATATAATTTGTCCACCGATAAAAATCAATGGAGCTATATATAAAATCTTTACTGGAGCATATATTTATGTATTATTCATCGTTTCTCTAAGGATGATCATAAACCACCGTTTACCATACATAGAAAGCTGTTTATATGTTATGCAAAATTTAAAATATGTTTATTAGTAAGAGGTATAAACACCAACGTATTACAAATGTTAGAATACATTAAAATTACATACATTAAATGAGAAATGATAAAAAAGAAGAAAAAAATACCTACACACAAAAATATAAAAGGTGTAAAAAATTGGAAGTAAGTAATTTAAAAAATGTGGATGTTGATGATTTAAAAATACTGCAACAAAATCGATTAATGAACATTCAAAAGGTGACATTATTGTGTTATGTTGCGATGGTACAACTAGAAAAGTTTGATAGGAAATAGACCAAAAGACGTATAAAAAGGTCATGGGGGCAGTTTTACTAAGTTGTGACATGCGTCAAAAGATAATTGCCAAACTGTCTGTAAGTGACGTAGAAAATGTCAATGGTCATTGCAGCATCGTTAAGAGTTGAGTCACTCTGTTAATTGCCACAAAAGTTTGAAGGCGGTATAGCAAACTTTTAACGAACAGCACCAAAAGGGGCTCTCCATCGACTGCTGTCGTTAAGATGAACCCCGGTGGTGAAGAAATCTGAAAAATAGATTTTACTAAATTGTTGCCGTCACAGTGGCTCTTACTACACCAGATATTGAGCGAAAGGGACAATGCACCTCGGGCTACTAATACCTAACTAAAATCGAGGTTTTATATTCCCCACTTTTCTCCTCCAAAAGTTGACTGATTTTCAATTTTTTTTTTACTAACTACATAAGAAAAAACTATTCTATGTATGTACGTTTTGCTTTTAAAAAAAAAACATTGTCTAGTTTGTATACTGAACGTCTTTTGACGGCGTTTAAACCAGTCAATTTTATTGATTTTTGGAAGGTCATAAAAATTATCAAAAAAAAAAACAAAAATTACCGACACGCTAGTAGTTGATATCTATTTTTATGTAAAAACAATATTTTAACTACGGTTAAAAATACAGAGAGATAAATAGGGAATACGTTTGTATGGAAAAATCACCGCCGGGTATCCTCTTAAACTCCGTAGTTGAGAATAACCTCGCTGGATACTGTAATAATAATATTCGGGAAATAAAACACAATGGCGTGACGTCACGAAGACGGAAATCTGTCTCTGATAGAAAGCATCCCGTCAGGAACACTTCTCAGACTCTGGGGAATAACGTGTGTGGGTAATGTCTTACACCCAAGTTAGTATGTGCCACCGTCAACAGATTTGCTTGTCCCACTGCGTGCTTTACCGTAAACGATTTCAACAGATTTTTTCCAATTTCCATAAAGACCTTTTCTGATTGAATCGTCTTTGATATTGAACATTTCTTCTTAATAATGATTAACGTCTCAATACTCCACAAACACTATATAATTTAATGTTAACTGCTATCTTCTCGTACGTACTTGCATTGTTTTATCTGAATGAGATAAATATATTAATCTAAAAGAAACATGAAACAGATCAAGACACGGAATCGAACCCAGTATTTCTATCCTACCGGGACAATGCCTTAAACCATTTCATTACTAATTTATTTATTTATTTCCACATTAACATAATTGTCATAACATATAAATAGTACAACAACATGAAGAATAACAGTATAAATGTAAGTTAAATATAAGAAAAAAATGGTAAAAAGTATGTAGTAGTGAGATAATAAGTAGTGGGTAAAATTAAAATATAAACATAAAGAGAAAAATATGGTAAGTATTAAGTTTAAGTATAAAGTGTAAAGTACAAACTATAAAGTGTTAAGCAAAAATAAAAAGTTAAAAGTGAGAATGAATTAAAGAAAAAAAAAAAGTTAAATGTAGAATGTAAGATATGAGATATAAAATGTAAGATATCATTAAAAGGTACAAAGATTTAAATAAATTACAAAACGTAAAAAATCCGAAAGAAATAAAATAGTAATAATTAAAAGATAGGTATTATGGATTGTAAATATAAACCGATAAAAAAAAAAAAATAAGTACCTATGATTTCTAATGAGTTGATAATTTTAGAGTGCAAGTACTAGTAAGTTTATATGAAGTACATAATTATTATGTTTACATGGTAATAGAAGACAAATTTTGTTTGTTGCGTCTTTTGTATGAGGCCAGATTACTGGCGTGATCGATGTTAGCATATTTATTGCCTAAAGTATGCAAGCGATTTATTGTTGAATAAGTTTGATTTGTTTTTTGTTCTGCGGTGGTCCCAGAATTATTACAATGAAAAGGTGTTTGGAGTCGAGTTGGTCTACAAATCTTACAATATTAAATGATAATAAACTAAGGAAACCAATTCAGGGGAGTCAAACCAGTTATTAATTATTTTAAATAAAAAAATAAGATCATTAAATATTCTTCTATCTTTTAACGATAAAAGTCACATTTTTTGTAATAGAGAATCATAGTTTATGTCATCCGCGGGAATTCCTAATTTGAAATTAATTGATCTGAGAAATTTGTGTTGGATTCTTTCAATGGAATTTGCGTGGCTTTTATAGAAAGGGTTCCATATAGGGGAATTATATTCCCCTACGGTGTAGGTCGTACACCTATTTCAAAATGTCTGTGTCTTGTTCTCTTTCATTTTTCATTAAGTTTTTTTATAATTACCTTATTCTTTTTTTTTTAATATAGTCCAAGAGTCTCAACTGCTCCCCTCTGGGAGGGGGGAGGGGGAATGCACTCTGGGTGCACTCAAATTAGTGGCAGCAGTCAATTTTACGTGACCCTCCCTAAAGCCTAAAACAGGGGACGCGAATTTACAGGCAATAGTGAATTCAGTTCATGTTTTGTTTTCCCCTGTTGATCCCCTGTCAGTTGGCCTTTCGGCACACTTATATGGAATATCACTCGGTTTAGGAAAAATACGGTAAACCTACATACATAAGATATAACTAACTTCCCCTAAGGGGTGGGCAGAGAGGATGTACCGCCGAATAACAGAAGTATGAAACATATTTTTATTCAAATGCATCCAGGAAAAAACCACTTGTTTACATAAGTATATATTTATACCAGTGTACAAATACAAAAAAACCACACTTTAAAATAAATTTGTTTGATATCCACACCAACTTAGAGGTATTTTTGAAAGCGATTTTAGAATTAAAATTGGTAAATAAAGCACAAAAAATTCAATTTCATCAATGACTAGCTAACCCGGCATGCGTTGCAATTTGCAATGCAACTTTAATAAAGAAACTGTTCACTCCCGCATTCCCCTTCCACCTTTTTCGCCCTCCCTCGTCCCCCCACCCCTGACCACCCCATCCTTAATTTTCTTCCAGATTCCCCTCCCCCCCGCCTTGTTTCCCTGCTGCTAAACTCCATAAAATACACCCATTTTTCAAACAACTCGCGTTTGAGCTATTTCAATTTTTTATGCAAATTTTATAATGCCAGAGCTCGTTTATCAGCGGGATCAAGACAAATCGAACAAATCAAAGATCATAAAAATCGGTACAGCCGTTCTTCACTTATAAAGTAATAGTTTTCATTGTGTACTGCAGACAGATAACTTCTACGATATAACAACACACTGAACGCATATATTTTCATCTTATCCTCACAATTATTTCATTGTGACATTTTTTTTCTTTTGTTTCGGTTATTTCTTTTCTTTATCTTTTATTTTTTATTTCTATCATTCTAATAACCTAATTAAATTTGTATTCAATATTAAAGATTAAAATATCAAAATTATACCTCGGAACAGGCTCAGCCTAGGAGTTAAATAAATTATTGCATAGGTCAGCTGTCGTTTTGAGTGCAACGTGTTTTTTAATTTGCGGAAATGCAATAACATTTAACTCAATACCCGCACAGTCCAGCGGCAATTCCATAGCGAGATTATTAATTAATCGCCCCTGGCAAAGTGAGATCACTTGGTGTCCAGAAATCAGTGGCTAATAACAAAATTACTGTTTACCTTTTCATAAAATAATTTTAAATAATTTTGTGAAAATTTCAAGAACCAAAAAAATACATATTAAGTAATAATTAATTTATTAAATTAGAATTAAAATTAAAAATATCAATTAAAAAACAATACTTAACAAGTATTATAATAAAAAAAACGTTAATGAAATCCCCATATGCGCAAACATAGCTTTTTATTAGGAAATTAAAATATGGTTAGTATGTAATTTTAAAAATAAATATTACTATATTTATGTATATATATATATACTTTTTTTTTTAAACATTAGCTCTACCCAGGAGACCCGGGGGAAAGAAATTTCCGTGTGATATCTTTATAGTTGCTGTGTGGAGGTTATTTTTGGGGAATGGAAGGAGAGGATTCTGGGAATGATAAAGGTATGAGAGTTGAGTAGAAATCTGGGGATAAATGTATCTAGGAGTGATGGACGTAAGAAGTCCCTCAACGAATTTCTCCCGATCCGGCCCGCCACGCAGTTTGTGGGCAAACGCATCCACCGCCAAGACATTGACAAATCTGAATCCAGAAATTCGAGCACCCCTGCTAAGTCACCAAACGTAGCGAACCACTTGAGATGACCTATGGCAGGGATGTTGGTTATCCATTAAGTGGTTACCGGGGCGGCGGTAACCGTACTCGTACAGGAAATGTCCTTATACATGAATTACATAATTATTATGTTATCGATAATTTATATTAAATATAATAAAAACAGTTTTCTAAGCGGCTTCAAGGCTATTGCTACGATCAAAAAAAAATAAACAATGCCATCAAAATAAGTTTTCTGAAAAAAATTTCAAAGTTTGTTAATGCACAAATTTGCTGGTTCTTAACATATTTTTATAAATTGTGTAAATAATATAATTTAAAAGAATATCTCTATTCCGCAAGTTATCCTAAAAACCATGTCGTATTTCATACCATTGTGAAAATTCTCAACTCACTACACTCTTAGGGATATCCGGTCTCCGTAATCCTGCATGTGAAGTGCACCGCCATAGAATAAAGAATGTGCACTACGCAGCGTGCATACCACTGGCCTCCAGCTTGCTGCATTTTGAATAAAAAATACTGAATTTCACCCTAGATCCTAGAACAAGAAGAGGGAATTATTCGTGATAATCCTAAGTAGATCGCGACCTTCTTATTGAAACCGATATTCGTACGATTGATTTTTTTATTTACTCCACAGGAGGTCGTGAGGAAAATAATTTCACTCAAAGTCCTCAAACCTCAACCCATGAATCCGAGCTGTGCTAAAAATCCTTTTAAACCGATTTAAAAAATATTATAATGTGGTCCAAGGCAAGGCTTCTGACTAGATGTCCGAGGGTCGCGGTATCAAATTCCGGCGTGCGCAGATACATTTTATTTGATTGATTTGTGTTTTAACAATTTTTAATTTTTTTTATTTAATTTATTAAATTTAAAAATAAATAAATTAAATGGAGTTTAATTTAATTTAATAAAATTTTCACAAATTAATCATTGAAAATAATATAAGGAATAATTGTGGCACCTTCCAGAGTGGAAGATACTTTTAGTATCGCCCTAGTGTAAGACCACCATTCAGAATTGAAACGTTGCTTAAAATGGCTTTAGCCATGTTTAGTGACTAGATCTCAATAGCCAGGTCCTTCTCCACTTTCCTCTTTCCCCATATCCTTCCCCTCCCCATTTACCTTCAGCCTCACAACATACCCCAATTGGGAATGCCATAGTCTCACTGGCTCCAGACGGGAGCAGTTGGGACTCTTGTGAGGCATCACATAAAAAATAAAAACCTAAAAGGTTTGTCTTGGTTCTGTCATCGTCTGATCCCTATTGGGACGCCCCATCGGAAAAATTGACTTTTATGTGATATCATCTGATGTGAATTCCCTTGGCGTTATTTAAAACACTTCACGTTGAATTTGTTTTTTACGGAAAAAAACTAAACTAACATATTGGTTTTCTGTGAAAACGTGCTATAAAAATATAACAGGTTTTGTAGTTCAAAGGGCAGAAAATTTTAGCAACGCTCGTTTATTTAAAACCGATCGATTCAGCAATACTCTCATTTAAATATTTCAGCACAATATATTTTTAAAAAAAAACGAATCGAATGCAAATATTTTTGCGAACAAGCCATATGATGTGTCACGTGTCAGTCATGTAATATGAAAATTGAAGGACATTATTACAATGAATAATATCAAAAATATTTTTTTTTCATTTTAGATTAAGCACTTACGTACATTTTTTTTAATGACGTCCTGTATGATTTTTTGTTTTCTCTAATTTCTTTCTTTTAAGTATTACAAGTTTCCGAAAACCGTGTACAGTTTGCACGTACATTTTAATATTATACCTACAACCGGATCTATTTAGTCCTAGAGCCGTGATTATTCGAGTTCGTGGGAAATTGCAATAACAATCTCTGGAAAGCAGGCAACTATAAGAAACTTATTTAATTTCTTGTCGTCCCCATCAGAATTAAGACTACACCCAGAGTACTAACGAACCATACGGTGAAATTATATTGGTTACGGTAGGAAAAACCAGTGGCGATCGTGCCCGTATTAGAACATTTGAACAGGCAAAGAAAGATAAAAGAAAAAAACGTTTGGTGTTTGTCTAGGTTTTGGCGGTGGATGCGTTTTCCCATTAACTTCGTGGTGGACCGGATCAAAAGAGACTGGTTGAGGGAGATCCTTTGACCGTTCCAGATGGACTATGGACCCATCGCCTTGCACTGCAGTGGAAGGGATAAATTCATACACCCGTCACTTCTGGACACATTGACTCCAGATTCCAATACACCACTCATATCATTTTCCTCCCTAGAACTTCCTCTCATTCATTTCCATATAATGACCCTCAACACAGCATCCTTAAAGATGACATACTTCCTGAACGATTTTTTTTCCTCTGGGCCTCCTGAAAGGGGTTGAAGTAAAAAATATATTTATTTAAATAATAATAATAATAAAATAAGATCTTTCTGGCGACCGAAAAGTTTTTTCGTAGCGCCACTGGTTCAAACAGCAATATTATTTATGCTGACCATGTTCGCACTGGCCGGGGCTATGTGGCCCCCACACACTATTTCATATCGCGGGAGGGGAAGGGGCTCGATCACCAGTTATACTAATGGAAAACTTATACATTTGGCGGTCCAGAAACGAATCATATGATATTTGAATACTACAACGAAACAATATAGGTAGGTACATCAATGGTTCTTACGAAATTCTTCAATCTGAAGGACTACATATTTTTTAACACAATAAATTATCCCATATACTAGTAATTTTGTGAACAGTAGACCTCGCATCCAAAAAGGCATGTTTCTAATATTTAATAAATCAAATCTAATATTAGGTCCTTACATATTATGAAATTGGCGTTTTGCCTTACTGGCAATATTGATCTCAAATATCTTCTCTTTGGTTAGGAAGCAAATTCAAATTTACACAGCTATTTACTCATGTATTTGTGTTTAGAAAATTATAATAAAATTATAATTGTAGTGAACGACATCAGCACTAGTCCACCAAACGCTCACAAGTAACTTTTTTGGAGTCAATTTTGGCTTTGGGCATGGTTTGGCTGGTTCGGCAGGGTTCAACCATTGCGATGAGCACTTCCGATTATCGTATAGGATCCATTTTTCATCACAGGTAATTATTCGATTTAAAATCCCTTCATTATTGTGCCGGTTGAGTAATGCAACGCAGCAGTCAACGCGCGTTTGTTGATTTGCTTCACTCAATTCGTGAGGTACCCACCTTTAAAGCTTTTTCACCTGCCCAATTTGCTTCAAGTGGATTAAAACAGTTTTATCACTAACACCGCAGTCTGCAGCTACCTCGGACGTGGTTTGCGATGGATCCGCTTCCACAATAGCCTTCAATTCTTTATTATCAACTTTGGTCTCCGGCCGTCCACGGGGCTTGTTCTGCAGGTCCAAATTTCCAGAACGAAAACGTTGGAACCAAAAACGCACAGTGTTTTCTTTTGCGGCACCGTCGCCATACACATCATTAATCCTTCGAGCCGTTTCTGCAGCACTGGTGCCACGGTGGAACTCGTAATTTATTTATTTATTTATATTTAAACGCCCAAAGGGCTTTTACATACATAAAGCAATACATGTTTCGATTAATTACAGTGAAGAGTTAGAAGTGAATAAAATAAAGGTAAGTAACAGAAAATATAAAGACACATAATATAGGTTAGATAAAATATGAGTTGACAAAATGTAGGTAATACAGAATATAAATAAAGTAAAAATAGATAGGCTGCCAATATCCTCCAAATCAATATTAATAGGAATTAATAAAAATGTATAAAATTGGTATTTACAATAGTTTATGAATTAAGTAAAAATAGTTCGCACATACGGCGTTTAAAGTTTGCCAAATTCAAATTGTTGTCAAATACATCAATATTGTTTAAATATTGATTACCAAGACTACGTAATCGTTGTATTGGGGAATGCAATTTATAGTTAGAATGAGATGTGTGTATATAAAATGTTAATGTTTGTCTAGTAGTTCGTGTAGGTACATGTAGATTAATTAAATGCAAGAGTTCATAGCAATCAAATTTAGAGTTTAATCATTTAAAAAAAAACGTTAGGTCAGTTTTTTTCGTCTGTTTTCTAAAGTTGGAATATTTAAAATATTCATTAATGATAAGTAATTTATGTGCTCTAAAGGGATGTTAAGTTTAAAATTTACAAATCTTAGAAATTTTCTTTGAATTCTTTCAATATTATGGATATGAATTTTGTAGAAGGGCGACCAGACTATTGAGTTATGTTCGATTAGGCTTCGTACTAGGGATATGTACAACAATTTTACGATTCGTACAGATTCAAAGTTTTTAATTGTTCTTAAAATAAATCCTAATATTTTCATACCTTTATTTACAGTTTGTTGAATGTGGACCGTGAAATCTAGTTTCTCATCCATTATTACGCCAAGATCTCGCATTTCCGCTACACTTTCTAAATTTATTTCATTTATAGAATAGTCGAACAATAGTGATAATTTTTTTCTGGAGAAGGTCAAAGTTTTTCATTTATCTACATTTAAATATAAATTATTTTGTAATGGTTAAGTAACGCGATATTTCAAGTTTTCCATTTTATAAACTAAGTGACGCAAAGAAAAAAACAATTAAGGAAAAAAAAAAAGAATTATAATTTTCGAAACTGAGTAAATAGCTGAATAAATTTGAATTTTGAATTCCTGACCAAAGAGAAGATATTTGAGATCAAAGTTGCCAGTACGGCAAAACGCCAATTTCGTATGTCATGACCTAATATTTCACCCAGATTTTTTTTTTATTGAAGAAAGACTTCTTTAGGGGCATTACAACGGGTACTCAAATCTTTTTTGGACAGAAGTTACCATATAGTACAGTCATTTAACTAAAGATTTTAGTTGACCTTCAACCAAATCTTTTTTGGACAGAAGTAACCATATAGTATAGTAATTTAACTAAAGATTTTTAACTAAATAACTAAACTACTAGAGTAATTTAACTAAAGATTTTAGTTGAACTTCAACCAAATCTTTTTTGGACAGAAGTAACCATATAGTATAGTAATTTAACTAAAGATTTTAGTTGACCCTTTTGATTTGTTTTATTTTTTTAGGTGAATAGTATTAACCCTTTTTTTCTCACTGATTCTTGTAAATATCTACTAGCTATTGAAGTAAAAAGTGGCAATAAAAATAGTGTTGTTTAGAATTCAAATGGCTGAATCGCAGGAAAATTTTAACCCTTTGTCTAAAAATAATTACAAAACGAAAAAAATTTATGTATTTTATATCGGGAAAACAACGCGTAATTTCGAAATTAGAATCAAAGAACACTTAAGGTGTCTTAATAATAATAATTTCTCCGATTTCGCTAACCATATAATTGAAAATAAACATAGTTTTGAAAAAATACAGGGATAAATATTCTTCACATTAATAATAAAGGAAAACGCTTAGATAACTTAGAAGCTCTAGAAATAAAAAAATCCCTTAAAAATAATGAGTCGATTATCAATAACCAAAAAATATTAACCTATAGCCCAATATTAAATCTCTTCCCATTCGGTGTCCATTCTGTCCCCACTTACTCTTCATCAATTCCTAGCCACGCCCCCACCCCTACCACAACACCTACTGATAAATTGTACCCACCCACTATTTTGTAATTGTCATCATTGTATGTTTGCCCTGAAGAAGGAACGGTTGTTCCGAAACCGGTCGGCGTGTAACTAAATAAATCAGTGGTTGTAACTAAGATATATTGTTTCATTTAATTATAAAATGGATAACCACAAAGTGATAGCTAATTTCAAAAGTATACTAATTTTTATATTACAGATTTACAATAATTTAAATGGAATGATTTTTTTAAAAGCGCATATTATTTTAATTGCCTTGAGTGGAATTGTCATCAATACTGAGATATTTTTTCAATATTAATTTCACTATCGTATAATAATTTAAAAATAAAATAAAACTAAAAAAAGATATTATATAACATATTTATTTGTGCCTAATTGATTTCTAGTAACATATGATATCTAGGTGCATACATACCATACCTGTCAGCTGTGTTATAACTATCTTTGAGTTTTTTTAAATATCTCTTAAAATGTATCTGAAATACCGCGAAAGAAAACCGTTCTCGCTAGCGAGTTGAATTTAAGCCAATTTTGAAGTGCAAGGGTTCAACTACCTAAACTGTTTCCGTCCAGTTTTCTTCTTAAAAAAATATTACGGTATCATCTGCAAAACTGACCATGTTTCCTGTAATGGTAAACTAAGTTATACCACTTATAAAGATAATAAGTAGAATCAGTCCCAGTTCACTTCCTTGGGGGACGCCATAATTTAATTGTAATAATTTACTCTTTCGTTTGCCAATCTGTGCTTGTCGGTAGGTACTTAAATGACTTACTACCTATTTAATTATAAACCGTATATTTTAAGTAAAAACTAAAATTTCAAATAAGGAATTATATAGTTTGTCAATAAAACCATCACTATCTCAATTACAATTCTTTTTTCAAACTTTCTTCGGGCAGGTGAAAAACACGACGAAAAAATGCCAATAAGAAAGTCCAAATCAACATGGCGATTTCACATTTGAAAAAAGCATCTTTAATGAACCATTAAAATAACTACCATCTCGAAACGGAAAATGAGCGTACAAATAAATTTACAGACAGACGAAATGCAAAACATTCGGGATGAAACAGGACTTCGCTATGCTCAGTCAATTACTGAACATTTTAAAGAGTGGTTAGCTAGGTATCGCAACCAGAGTTGAACCGAAGACTCACAAGTACTATACACTTAGATGCATTGTTAGCATACAGCATGTTTCAAACTTGTCATTAGACGCTGTACGTGACTTCGAAACTTACCGGATTTGCATGAGTCGCTAAGCTATTTCGGGCAATATTATGATAACCTAGCATGCGATAGTAGAGATCACCAGATAAAAATAAAAATAAAAGAACCCTTCTCTTAAATTTTGTAGATGAAAAAATCTTAAAGCGAAGTCATCCCAATGGAGCATTTTCACAAACTATAAGTACCGTGAAAATGTGTGGAAGATATAAGGTTTATTTTTCTGATTCTGATATTGTACTAAAAATGTGTAATTTTAATATTTTCATTCATAATTAATTACTGATTTTAAAAACGATCTAAAACCGCATATTCTGCGGTTGTAACTGGCTACGATGTCATTATGACGTAGAAAGCGCCAATGTTATGCCGACATTACCGTGCGTGACGTCAACGCCGCCATATCCATGAATAAAAAATAACGTGTCGTTTTGGCGGCAAATCGAAAATGGCACATTTTAATCGTTATAGAAAATGTATGCGTCAACACAAAAATAAAATAAAAATACCGTCTTTATCGTGAATGACCAAAAAAACCGTGAAAAAATCATTTTCAAAAGTCTAGAATCTCCTTGAAACGGATAATCTGCACCAGAATTTCAACAAATTAGGTAATCCGCGTACCTGTTCAGTCACTCCCCGCTCCCTTGTCGAGAGTGATGATGTCCTCTCCCTCCCTCACCATTCCCTACCCCCCATCACCATAGGCCAAGTACGGGGTGGGAGGGAGACGGTTCATCCTCCCCGGACCGTCCATTACGAGAGACAATAAAACCAAATTGGATTGTGTCGAGAGAAAACACACAAGAGCAATCAGGAACACATGTAATGGCGAGGAAAGGTAACTGCTGAATTACAACATAATTCTTTCAAGAATTTTATAATTTTTTTATGGTTTAATCCCGGGAAAAAAATAAAGGTTCGCATTGAGATGACCATAAGAAGTAAGTGTCTTCATTTAAGTAAAGAAAACTCTTCCGTAACTGAGACTTAAAAAAAATTAAGAATCGGATCGAATCGTTGTTATGTTTTTTTTTCTATTCTAAGGCGATAAAATCTGAACACTGTTCAACTCATTGAAATGAAAGAATGCAATTGAATGCATGAATTGTCAAAATGCCCTGGAATAATAGGGTACCTACTGCTGGGATAGTAGTATAAGAGGTATCCATGGATGGCACTGATAACTGTCGGACTGTCGATAATGCCGAGATGAAAACACAGAAAAATACTATCGCGATCCCAAGGTCAGGGCCCAGAATCTTTACTTACGCACGCTAATAATGCTATAAACTTAGTTATAATAATGCTATACACTTTTACTACTAAATGAAAGTCCGAAGTATTTTGTTGAACCCAGTGTTTTTATTTGTAGTATTTATTATATTTATTATCAACATGTAAAATTATTATACGAATGGCAAAAAATAACGGCTTTGTAAAATGATATGATAATAAAAATAACACGATAACTTCGTCATGCGAGAGGCGAAAAATATCCAGTAGTAGGTACTCGTAGCAGTCTTTAGTACGGAATTTTATAATTAGATACTCGTTTCATATTACACTTTAGTTCTCCGTTTTTTAGCATAAATACAAAAAAATGTTGTAAGTATTTAGCTTCATTCCAGAGAATAAATTTATTAGTCAAATTGGAAATGGAATTTCATAAGGAACAACGTCAAACAATATTTAAAGTGCCAAAAGTTAAGTTAGTAAAAAAAAATATCTGTGAAACTTAACACAAATTTCCACAAAGTACAAAGATAAATTAAACGATAAACGTCGACAAATATTTAATAATACCGAAGGCTATATCAATTTCGTTCCTTGTTATGCGAAAACACGATGAAAAAACATCGAAACGGTTAGCGCTTTGTGCCGCTTTGAATAAAATAATTCTGCCGGCTATCAACTTCCCGTTAAAACAGATGTTCCTTATAAAAACACGGGCTGTAAATGGCATAAAGAGTCCGCCACAAAAACCGATAAATTACGGAACATATTGGCCAGAAAATACTGGCGGGAACGTTTATTCGGTATTGTTATCTGACCACCACGATAATTAAATCCATTAAGTTATTTCGATATACGCATTTTGCAAGTCATTTTTTGTGTTTTTTTGGAAATACCCACCCCCCAGGCTAATTTGTTCGCTTTGCTTTGGGAACAACTCATATAGTCTCATATAAATCGTTGTGTCTCTCTTACTGTCGTCTGTCATGATGAGAAATATGATCTAAACTTCTAAACAGTTTTAGAAAAAGTTAACCACAGAAGGATAATGTGCACCTCTATGAAACCAAAGTTTCCGAACGAAATATTTTTTTTAGTCACATTTGTCGACTAACTTTTTTTCAACTGGTGTTCCATATGAATAAAGGTAGCGACAGACTCTCAGCTCACATCAAAAAGATACTTATAACACAATAGCGCTCGCCATACAATCCCATGATACCCGCCAGACGTAAAAAGATCATGTGTTATAAGCGTGGTTTGAATCTTCGCTAATCGGCGTTATTTTTCGTGACCGCTACGATCACGATATCAGAAAAGTTATGCGACCCCCCCTTCGCCGTAAACAGGAGAGGGGGTCATTTTGAATACACGGAGCATGCACGGAACCGTCAAGTTGACATATCCAAAGAAATGACATTCTCTCGACCGCTTCCGATTTCAATTGACCCCTTCTCCTGTCGTAGGAAGACATATGTTATAACGTAGTGTGTCAGTAGAAAAGATACTTTATAACACAGTATCTTTGCATGTGAGCTTCGAGTCTGTACCGTGCTTAATATACAATATCTAACCGAGACACTATCTAGGTTTCAAACCAATTATTTATAAATATGTAATCATTTAAAAAGAAGGCAGCCAAAAATGAGAAAAATTACCTTCTTTTTCACAAATATATATTACATTGAAGAGTGTAACCTTCAAAAGTTATAAACAAGAGTTATTCCAATAAAATAAGAAAACTTTAAATTTGAGCTTTTGTTTTAATCTGTGTTATTTATAAAACTTTATTTTCTGATAATATGTGATTACTTGAAAAGGAAGGTTACCATTCGCAAAATAATTAGACTTTTTAAATGATTAAATTCGACCTCGAATCTTCTTAAGTTTTTCTTCTTCGAACAATATAAATTCGGCCGTTGAAAATATAATATAATAAATATTTTTTTAGTTACACTTAAACTAGTTCCACTTCATTGGTCAAATACAAATATAGTTACATTTTTACAGGAGATTATATGGCGAGCAATATCGTGAGTGCTACGCCCACGTATTATATCCTCCGTGTGTAACAAGCTTTAGACTGTCTAATTATATTTAAAAAAAAAACAAATATTTTTAACATTGGACTTAATATTATTATTAATTTATTATTACTTATTCCCAAACGGGCTAATATTTCAACATCAGTACACTTATTATTTAGGTATTTTTTAGCTGTTATAAATCCAAAATCCTTGTGTTTGTGATTATATCATTTATTTGGAATTTTAAAATTATTTGCTATAATTTGAATTTTAATTATTTGATTTAATTCTAATTTCATTCAAATTATTTATTATTCAAAGGTGTATTAATATTAGAAGCATTGCCAAACACCAGCTGCATTCCTGCAGAAATACTAAATGAGCTGAGCAGTGATCCATTTGTCAATACAATCAATGTAATTAAGAGTGATTGACCAGCGGCTGAGAATAAAAGTTTAAAAAATGCTTGCAACTGTACAGAGAGGTTCCACTGAGAAAGATCGATTATTCCCCGTATCAATTTTTTAAAATTAAAAATATTATATCGATTGATTTAATTTAAAAATTGCTTTAATGTATACCTACATTCAAGTAAGCAATAAAAATGCTCAAAACGCACGATGATAAATTATTAAATATCGTGTACTTCTTGTAAGTATTTTTTGATCATAAGTATTTATGATTTTTCAATAATGTCTAAATAAAATAAGTATGTAATTTTTTTTTAGTTTGTAAGACAAGAAAAGTGTGAAATAGAAAAACTGAGGTATATTTGTCACAAAACACGTTCTCGGATTTATTTTTTAATGATTTTAATTTAACTAAAATTAAAATTCTGAAAACTGTGTTGACTAGATTATGTATTGATTTATTTTGTTGTATGATTATATGATTTGAAATTTGTGTTGTTTAATAGAAGCTATCGTTTGAAAATTGAACAAATCTGCCAACGAACCACGGTATAACCGTAGTATCTTAAAAATACACTTAATTTTTCAAAATTTTAAAACTGCGTATACCAGATAAAATAAAAATCTTTCAAAACCATTTTTTGTGAAAAAGAATCAACACGTCTAGAATTTGATTTAAAAGGGACTAATTTCCGGTATTCTCTGATACCCTCTTAAAACCTAAGATGTATAAATATGTACAAATCTATTGTCAAAATTATTAAATCCCCCCCCCCTCTTCCCACTGAATCGGCGAACTTTTGATCTCCCCTCGTGGTCCGTGGTTTCATTTTAGGTTTTCATTTGGCTTGTGAATATAGAAATTCTTTATACCTACATAGTTTCTAATTTTATCGTAGGCAGTTTTTTTTTTCATTAACTCCATACTGGAGGCCCTGAGAGAAAAATCCCTCAGGGCCTATATCATCATTGGGGTTGCTGTGAAGAGGCTCTTTTTATAGAAAATGAAAGAGATGATGTTCCGGGGAGGAAAGAGTCCTGCTGGAGAGGTCAAAGGTTTCCCTCGATCAGTCTCTCCCCAAACGCATCTTCCACCAAGACCTTCCATCTAAACAAACCTCACCCCATGAGCCTGGGCACCCCTTCTGGAGAGGTCAAATTTCTCCCTCAACCAGTCTCTCCCGATCTCACCAGCCACGCAGTAGATGGGCAAACGCATCTTCCGCCAAGACCTAGACAAACCCGGGCACCCATTCACCAAACGTAGCGAACCACTTGGGTTTACCTATGGCAGGGATGTTATCCAATAAATGGTTCCCGGGTTGGTAGTACCCATGCCCACCTGCCACATTGAAGATAATTATAATTATGATAAGTATAAAATTATATTACGTCAAATTATATATTTGGGCAGGAGAAAATTCCATTTTAAATTGTCAGATAGCGTAAGTTTATTATTTTAATTCGCCGGCTTTTATGAAAATTGGGCGGGAGTTTATTATTAATGGGGTGTTTCAAGTTGAGAGACCAGATATATTTCCCCGCTTTCTGATATTTTATTCCTTTGGTTTGGCCCCCCTCTCCTCACGCCCTCCCCGCCCCCGCGCCATTGGCCTGTGACGCCCGTGACCTTACGCATAATTCAAGTGGAAACTTGACATAATTTTAATGAACTGACTCGAACTGAGGTCACTGTCGTTTTATTAGATGAGCGTGATATTACTGCTTCATATGAAAATCTATACAGGGTGTAACAGGACGTACCCGAGAGATTTTAACCAGCGATTCCTGAGGTTATTTGGTGTAAAAAATGTACATGTCGTTTTGCTCTCTGATGATATTTTTTTTCTATTAAAAAAAATAAAATGTTTTTCAATCACACGTCGCCACTGGCAATTTTGAATAATATAGAATTTTCCCAGATTTCGTAGGCACTACCCTGGCAAATCAAAACCCACGTCGGGGGAGGTTGTCGGATATGTTATTACTTTTTAAACAGTCAATTTATTTCACAAACAAAATCAATGTAGGCCCCTTCTTGATTTTCTTTGGTATTTTTGTAATAAATACTATAATTAATTTATTATATTCAGGATGCATTTTACTAAACGCATAAAATAAGTTGTGTTCAACACCGAATATATTGGAAATTAGCTTTAAAATTTGGAACTTAGTAGCCGAACATTGAACTTATGCCTAATGTTGTTACACTAATCCTGTTGTTTGCTGATTGTGTAACACTAATCCTGTTATATGTTTATTAAGTTTCCATGTCTAATCAGACCATGAGATCTCAGCGTCTGAATTCCCATAGTAAATTTATTCAGACATGAGACTTCCTCACATGATAATTCATCACATCATAACTCACATTAACCTAACCTAACCTAACCTAACCTTACCTTACCTTACCTTACCTAACCTAACCTAACCTAACCTAATAAGGTTAAAAAACCCAATTATCAGTTTTATACGCTTCGAGACACGATGAATTATCATGTGAGGAATTAACATCCGATGAAAAGTTTGTATTCAATATTCATAGACTTAAAAAGTTTCCAATGAACATTCTGGTCACCGTTTATTAATTGGAAAGATATCAGAACTAAGTGGATGTGCTTAAAATATAGTGCTTTGCCAAATAAAACACTTTTTGCTAATTAGAAACGGAATTCCTAATGAAAATCACTTTGCAAAATGAAAATCAACCGCAATCATTGAAACTGAAGAAAATTTCTAAAAAACGTAACTTGAAACCTAAATTATTAATTTTTCTTTGGGAAATACCCATTTATCTTTTTAGATACATAATATCATTTTGAGTTGTCAGTGTTAAAAACAACATTGCTATATTTATGTAACAATACATAAGATTTATGGGAATTCCAAAAAAAATAATTTGCGACAAGCAATACCAGCAATATTTTCATATATAAAAAAAAAGCCAGAGTTCAAAATTTCCCTAGATTTTGTGCTGATTTCCCTTTTCCCTAAAAAATATTTTTCTCCCCTAGATCTAGGGAAAATTCCCCAGACATACTGCTGCAACTTCTTGAATTGTGGCGGCTCTACAATATAGTCTACAAGGCACAGCGCGCCTGTATAAACGCCGCTGCCGCGCTTACAGTCAGTCTCACTCGGTCTCCTTTCATCAGTGGAACAGCAAAAAACTCTCCGTGCCTGCCGTAGAGTTTATCGCCAACCACGTAGAAGGCCAGAACTACCCCCGAACAGAATACTGTTTGGGGAAAAATTTCCATGGGAAAAATCTATAAAATACCTCGGTGTAACTTTAGACTCCAAATAAACATAAAAAAACACATTAATGAAAAAGTAAACAAGTCCATTTTCGTACTCTACCCGATGCTAGATCATCAGATAATAAATTACTGCTTTACAAGTCGACCATTAGGACGGGATTCACATACGCTGTACCAATTTGCGGTTTTGCAGCTCAAACGCATATAAACCGTAATGACAACTATCAACTATCCATAATGACAAAAACATTCCTCTGAAAGTATTTAATTGTTACACAACCTGAAAATTTTTATGCCGGATTAGCCCGACATGAAAACCCAACCATAAACTCTCTCGTTACGTACACCAAGAATAAAAAAAATTAAATACAAAAAACCCAATATAAGCCTCCGCAAAAAGTGAAATCCAGCCTCAAGTTGCAGTGTAGTTTATTGCATGTGCAAAAGTTTCATTTTTCAAAATCCATTTTAAAAAATTTCCATGTTAAAAGCACCTTTAGATAATCCATTTCTAATTACGTAGTCAGTAAACTCATGTTTAGGAACTCTGAACATGAATAATATCCAAATCCAAATTACATTCAGTCTAGCAATCAAGTGCAGTGCTAACTCACTCACTTCACTACGACCACACTCCACTAACGTTCATCTCCACCATCCACGGAGCAAAGGATCCACACCCCGCCGTGATGTGACCTACGTGTTATGCATCCCATCGTGATACACACACACACACACACACACACACACACACACACACACACACACACACACACACACACACACACACACACACACACACACACACACACACACACACACACACACACACAACTGTCTACGTAATAAAGGCACTGTGATTAGTTCATCAACATATTTCATTGTTTCTCTCTACTTTATATTACTTACATACATATGCATACATGTACTGAATGTCATTTCCCAAAAATCCCTTATAGCAGTTCATAGCCTAAAATTTACAAAAAGCTTGTATTTTAATACGATAAAATAACTTCTCTGAAGCTTATGTGCGATAGGTACCTTAAGATGATCCACTAGTCCTTGACTCATTCGGAATCGGGCGGAGCAAACGATTTTTGGGCGTTTACCAATAAAAACCCTAATCTCTAGCAAACAACAGTATTTTGTTATTCCGCAAGTATATTTTTAAAGATCGAAGCGCCGCGTAGACTAAGGCATGTCCGTTTGCCCCGGGCTCTGGGCCTAGAA
Source organism: Limnephilus auricula (assembly GCA_951813805.1). NCBI lineage: Eukaryota > Metazoa > Arthropoda > Insecta > Trichoptera > Limnephilidae > Limnephilus > Limnephilus auricula. The sequence continues at coordinate 17,224,033 of OX638404.1, forward strand.
TGAGCGACGGGCTAAAATCCTTCTGTACAAGGCATAAGGATGAAATTCGCACTTACAAATTCGTTGGGTAGCGCCTATTTTTATTCACTGAAAAGGAACGTCGCCAAAATGCACGTTTTATTCTATTTTGTGAAGTTCAGATACAAATATTAAAATGTTTTCCGATCACTCTATAAGAAACATAATTAGCTACATTATTCAATTAAACAACACCAGAAAAGGGATTTGTAAGTAAGAGATTTTTCACTTTTAACCATTTTTTATAGGTTAGACGCATAAATTTTTTTTAAGCTTATTAAAAAGCTTATCAAAAAAATACTCGATCACTTCAAAGGCCAAGATGTGTTCTACTCACAGTACTTAATTGAAGCATCTATATTATTTCTAAGCGATCAAATTTTTAAAACTAATACACAAGATTTTATACGATTTTGCATTTTTCCGCATGTCTTCTCCTTAAGGGCCGGAGTTCCGATTTTCTACCGATTTATAACATATATGTCCCTTGAACACTTTAAGTTTCTAAGTTCTTAAATAAAAATATGTTATTTTTAAAGATATAATCTGAAGACTTGTAGAGCCGAAATGTTAATTATATAAAATTCCCTCGATAGAAAAAAATCGCAAAGTATGCTCCAAAAATTATTATTTACACGTTTGTTTCTGTTATTTTACAAGTTATATTTATGAAAAAATTCACAGTGATTCTCTAAATTCTTTTTAAGGTGTTGAAGAGAGATTTTTGCTCTATTGTAAACGAACCATGTTTTATTAAACATTTTCTTAATTTTCGCTCCAATTTTAACGTTTTTAATATTGGCGCGTTCGCTCCGACGTTCGTATTGTCGTATCTCTTCTTCTCATTATTTTTGGGCGGGTACTACTGGCTCTTAAATGAATCGCGGCAGTACATTTTACAGTAGCATATTTATTTTAAATCTTACTATGAATAGCACTCACTTTCTGCCATTCCTTCATACGAAATATGTTTGTTCAAAGAATTCAAACGGATTTCAGTGTGCATTTTTAACATTTCAGCAATCCGAAAGACCACAGGCGTAATGCAGTTTTTGTTCCAAGAGACAATAGAATCCGACCATACAATTATCTTATTTGTGTCATCATTATTATTCAAAAAAGGTTTTAATACCCAGCACAGATCATTAATTTAATTAAAGATATCAAATATTTTTGATAATTATTATTACAATTCTGAATTGGTCAACTAATACCACCATTTATAAAATTAAGATTTCTTACTATATTTATGTTAGGTTTATATTATAGGAAATTGAAAATTTACGACCAACGTATTCAAAGAATCTAAAATATATTGTTATCTTGTTTTCTCCCTCTGTATGTTTATGTATATTTATTTATTTCTATACTCGAACATACAGTTTACAAATGATGACAGCAGTTTACAAAGATAATAAGTTCCAATTATACAAAACATATATAGGTTAGTAGTAGGTAGTGATTTGCAAACACCTCACCAGGAGGACCTGTGCTGAGGCTTTAATAAAGCGAAACCGTTCGGTAAATAAATTAATTAAAACTTGTGGTTTTACACAAAATAAGTTTATAAAAGTAATATTTCAAAAAATAAATTAATTTTTATTAATTAATATTCGTTATTATTAACATTAATTATAAATAAATAAGAATCACCGGTTTCGGTACCTTCAGTGGAGGTACCAGTAGACGTAAAATAAAAATAAAGTGACTTAAAACAAAGTATTTTCTTCTCATTTATTTAAAATGTCAAGTCATAGTGTGTTTGCTTCTTTTGACAAATTATATAGTAATATAATTAATATTTAAAAGTAAATATTTATTTTCAAACAAAAATAATTTTTAAAAGAATAAAAATAGAATTAGCAAAATGAGTGATTTTTAGTATTTTATATCCTCCAAACTAATACCAAAATAATTTTCCAGATATTCATTTTGACAATCACGTTTAATTATTTTTGTTTAAGTTAATTTATTACCTTTACCAAAATAATTTTTCCAGATAGTCATTTTAACAAACTGTTCAACCAAAATATATAATTATATTATTAAAAAACTGACAATATTACATACTTTCAGCTTTACAAATCCCACAATTATAAAATCCCTTCATTTTTCACGTTTCTGCGTTTGTCGTTGACAATAATTGTAGTTAACAAAAAAATGACAAATAATTTTATAAAATATTTGCATCAGGATATTCATTTAAAAAATATATTGTCAATTTTCTAAAAATATAAGTTATTTTGAAAAATTTAAAAAAACACCAGAATTGCACAACGTCAGTAAATTTGAAAGTCAACCGTCAAAATTGAAATAATAAAATGCACACTTTAAATATAGATTTATTAAATAGTGAAAATAAAGTTTTGGTAAATATTCTATTAGCTGACCCTGACACGCGTTGCTGTGACTAACGAAACACAACGCCATCTACTGGATGGTTATCTAACCTGGATAATCAAGCATTGCGTCAATAAATTAACTCACACCGTCATCTGTTAGAAACTTGTGGAACTTCAATAAATTAAAAGGCATTTTCCTATAACAAACATTTAATAAACATTTAATTTGAGTTAATACATTTTAATGTCAATAGTCGAGATAAAAACTATCCTACCTTTTAAGTTGGACCAAATTACACACAGTAGGCGAAATTTCATCAAAATCGGTTAAGTAGTTTCGGAGTTTATCTCGAACCAACATCGTGACGCGAGATAAAAGAAGATATCGCTTGTCTGAATTGTTCCGACAATCGGTTTAAGTATTAAAAATTTAAAGATCATATCGTGAATAATTTAACGCAGGAATATTTCACATCACATCACACATCATATCACAAACAACTGAAATAATTTCCCCTGTCAATAATGAAAAAGTAAAATTCAAAAGGTCAACGATGAGTATTTGAATTTAGTTCATTGACAAAATTTAAAAAAAATTTAGCTAAATGAGTCTGTTTTTGACAGAATAATGAGAATTGAAAATGGAAAAGTCTCTCCTACTATCCCCCTCTTATGTTTTCAACTCACTCTCTCTCTTTCTCTCTCTAGGTTATGTACCTTTTAGTCCACAATAGTACCCGCTCGTGCTTTGAATTTTATTAAAAGCGGTGCTACGTTTCGTACTATCGGCTGGTATATGCTAACTTTAAAACAAGTAGTTTTAAGACCTTAACTCTTCTCCGGCAGGAAAAGTTCTGGAATTTCTACGGGCGGTGTTACGGTATGTATACCCTCCGGACGCGGATGGTGAGAAAACACCGTGAAAGGAAATGCGGTCACCGCGTTCTGAGCAAACAATGTTTTGGTGTTGAAAGACCGCTTAGAAGATGAAGAAAAGAGTAAAAGACAACGCGCGCCGCCACGTGTTAGAGTGCAGAAGTGACAATGCAAGAAAAATTGGGAAAGTTCATACCGTGTTTGGTCATGCAATCTCTAACACTGCGCATAAATTGATGTACGTCCTAGGACTTGATCTGGGATTTATTTTTAGTAATCTTGTTAATATATATAATTGACACATTAAACAAAAATAAATCGTTTTATCGGTTGAAGGTTGAATTGAAAAAAAATTGAAAATTATTCTTCACAAATTGCTATGATTTTATTTTGAATTTGAATTGATTTTATATTCAATTTGAATTTGAATGCATTATATATTGAATTTGAATGCATTATATATTGAATTTGAATTGATTTTATTATTAAGATTAGTTTACATATTAAGATTTTAATTTTAATATATTTTTCTTCTTTTTCTATTAATTATATTGTGTGCATTGAATTACAGTTTTGGTTTGATTATTTTTTTTATGTAATTTTATTTTATTGTGTGTATTTTATCATAATTGATTTATTTTATTTTATTTTCTGTCTTATATTGGAGGCACTGCTGAAAACCAGCTGCATTCCAGGAGAAATTTCGAATTGCAGCTGAACAGTGACCTTTTTGTCAGTAGAACCTATGAGTAATCAAAAGTGTGTAGTAATATTGAGAAAAAAAATCTATCGATGAATAAACGATTTTATTATTATTATGCAGACTTCACTTTGATAGAATGGCAAACAGTGTAATAAGCTTGGTTAACAAGCTATAGCTCCTTTATAATTATGTGATCAGGATTTTTTGGATATTTTAATTTATTTATTTTTATTTTTTATCTTTTTTTATTATGCAGGTATTTTATTATAACATGTCATACAGAAATAAATATGACTATACGCAACGGCGTATATAAGGGAGGGGGGTTACGATATTCAAAAAAGAGAATAGAACTCGTAGATTACATTCCTCGAAAATACATCGATATTAATTACCTCCCCCCCCCCCCCCTCCTATGTGAATGCTATAGCTACTATTACTGCTGTGAGTCTTGTATGGGTAAGGTACAAATTAATTATAATGTGGTTGGCTAAGAGTATGGATATTAGAGAGACGGCATGTAAAGTGTGCCCGCGCGCTCCAAGTGTGCCTTTTCGAGAATTTTACCCAAACGGCTTACATTTTTGGTCGTTTAATACGTTCCGACAGCAGTCATTTTACATGGTGACAGCCAACGTCAGCCGTGTAGGTAGAATTCTCGAAAAGGCACACTTGTAGCGCGCGGGCACACTTCACATGCCGTCTCTCTAATATCCATACTCTTAGGTGGGTGGTCTTATTTTTATTGTTTTGGGTGAAGCATAGTTTTCCTCCTGTTCTTGTGTACATAGGTATTCAGAGTATGTAAAGTTTTCCAGTAGGTTTCCAATAGTATCCATAAAACCCTCATAATAAAGAATAACACAAGAAATGTGATGTCGGCCATTCAGGCAGTGCACGAGAGACATAGTATGAAATTTTGATTTGCAGCATCGATATAATAGTCAAAAGGCACCTACTATGTTAGTAACGACATTGGTTTCCATTTAAATCTGCATGTAACTGATAGAAGGCAATTATATTTGAAGCAGTGTGTGTATTATCTATTCAATGCGGAAACCCGATATTCACGTCATGGAGAAGGGATTTGTGGGAAGCGAACGATGCAGCGATCTTGAATCGGAAGCATTCCTATTGGCTCCTCACACGCCAAAAGCGATCCCTCAACATTCTCACAAAGACACCGCCTGCCGCGACAAATAAAACGGAACCATTCTGTTCTAGACTGCCGAAGAAATAACAGTTTTGCAAATTGCTTCTTGTTCGCTCCCACTTTCATATTGTACGAATCTATAATATAAAAATTAATGTTTGTTTGTTCGTACCTTATGCGCGGCCATACCGTTCATCCGATTGCGATGAAACTTTGGGAATATGATATGCGCATATGCGGGATGGTTATAGGATAGTGAGCTCTGGAGTTATGAAAATATTCCCTATACTATTCATACGATTGCGATTAAAATTTCATCCTTAAGTTTTTTTTTTTCATTGTTGTGAATACTTCTATATCTTATACTGGTGAGCTCTGGCATTATGAAATTTGCATAAAAAATAAATAGGTTATGCGAGTTGTTGGAAAAATGGGTGTATTTTATGAAGTTAGGTGGCAGGGAAAAAAGGCTGGGGGAGGGGTATGCGGGAGGGTCGGTTCGGGAATTAGTGAGGGGGCTTCGCGGGAGGGGGAACGAGGGAGAGGGGAAGGCGAAGAAGGTGGAGGTGGAATGAGTGAGAGGGAGGAATTACACGAAGGGAGAATCAATTTATTTATTTAAACAGCATTCCAACGCATGGTATTAGCTAGTTCTTTATAAACATTAATTTATGGTTCGGATGTATATTGTTTCAATAATCTTGTAAGTACAATGCTAAATGCTTATTTGATTTATACACAATCCTTCTACACACACAACTACCCCCACAATTATTACGAACATAACAAAATGATGAAGATAAACAGTTTTTGGAACTATAATGAAATAATTTACAGTAGCTTAGTTATTTACAAAATAATTACTAGAAATTCTTACTCATTAAATGAAACCAATTACTTTGTAAATATTATAAATCACATGTTATAATATCTACATGTTTCAAAACCGATGGTTTCTTCGTCAGGATAATAACATGAATAATAATTATAATGATGATATGTTATTATCCCGACGAAGAAACCATCGGTTTTGAAACATGTAGATATTATAACGTGTGTTAAGTGGTTTACACAAAGTAATTTGGTTCATTTAATTAAAATGATGCCACAAAGTAATTTTGCAAAGATTGAAGAAATAATAAATACTCTATCAAAATATTACGATGGAATCAATAAGAAGAAAAGGGCTGTAGTATTGAAAACAATAATAAAAGTACACAGCACAGAAGTGTTTTTGATTGTACAAGCTGTAAAAATCGTTCAAATTCAAATTCCACCCCACAGGCACCAGAGGAAAATACGTCGAAATCCGAAGCGTTCCGATTCAATTCAACAGGATTGCACTCTCTACAACTACTACTCCCTACTGACTTGACCATTGGCAGGGTCATGCAGGCCAGGAGATAAAACTGAATGTAAAGTGTTTCAACTTGACTGTATTCTCTCACCAGGATAAAGCTGAAAGCATTTTACAGAAAATAGTACGGGTGCAAATATAGAAATAAAGGTTTTTTGAATGTAACTGTTACATAGTTAAACTATTTATTTTGCCTACAATAGGTTTTCGTCCGGAGCCAATCGCTCTGTCGTGGAGGTGGTCAATCACAATGTGTAGTAATTAACACATTTGCAACTCCTAGACAGTTTAATAGATGAATCGGCCATATAATACGACAATAAGGCTCTAGGGGATGCACACGCCGATAGTAGCTGGAGGACCTGCTGGTGGACATGCGCTGCTCATCATATGCAGACTTCAAAAGAGCCGCACAAGACAGGGAAGAATGGAAGAGAAGAATAGAGGAAATTGCTGCAAACCAATCCCAGGATTGAAACCAGAGAGAGATATAGTTTGTTCTCGGCAAGCCTCAGAAGAAGTCGGTAGGATAGAGCCACGGGTAGAATTCAGTTTTTAGATGGTAGTCGTACCTCGGTCTTAGGGTTATCGGTGGTAATAAGCTGTCGTGCGTTTCTACGCCTTCCTAAGCTAACGTTTTGCACAATTTTACCAGGGCAGAAGTGTCGCTGCAAAACTTCCAGAAACATTATCTTGATGTGCAAGACGGTACAACACCTTAAAAGTCGCACAAGCGACATTATTATTAGCCCAATTAATGAACGCATTGATCTGGAACAAATTAGGGGAAAGCTGAATTTTAGCAAGTGAATAGTACCTACCACAGGGAGTATTTCACAAAAGTTCCCACTCCTCCCTCGCTTGCTTTCCCCCCTGTGCCCTCTCAAACATTTGTTCCAGTTAGGGCCGGTTTTATGTCCAGATTGACTGGGATCTTTGTGATCCTCTTGAAACTTCACAGTTTTTGGTAATCAAGTTTGTTTTTTTATTCAAAACTCTTAGGTATTCAGTATTTGAGTTCATATTTTATGGTGTTCAGATAAATGATCGAAAGCATTCAAATTTATTTTATTTTTTTGTGCTTTTATCGTAAATGATATTAATACTTGGAGTAGGTGGACGTGTTTGTGTATTTAGGAAGTATGTTTACGAGATATGGGAAGGCTGATAGGGATATTGAAAGAAGGGTAAATGCAGGTAACTCCATCAATGGAGGACTGAACGCTGTTGGAGCCGACAAAAAGCTATCCACAGAAGCGAAGCTAGCAGTCCACAATGGTGTGCTGGTACCTACCCTGATGTATGGCAGTAAAGCATGGAACTGGCAGAGAAAGGATGAAAGTAGACTGAATGCTGTAGAAATGAGATCACTGAGGCGTATGTGTGGTAAAACCATACATGATCGTGTGAGAAATGTGAAGATCTGAAAAGAATGCAAGGCTGATGTGAGCGTAATAAGTAAGATTAAGGTTTGGGCATGTTGAGCGAATGAATAAAGAAAGGAGTGTAAAGAGAATTTGTGACGTGAATGTGAATGGTAGAAGAAGTCGAGGGCACCCAATGAAGACGTGACACGATCAAGTGAATCAGATACTTGAGTCGGGCCATGTCAAGAGTCAGAATAATAGAAGAGTATGTATGAGAAGATGTATTCTTACATTTTCCCGCCAATAAACATTGAAAACCTGTTAATTCGTTCGTAAGAACTTCATTCCCGTTTTTAACCGTTTTACGACTAAAATGATCGTATTTTAGAATAACTTTTAATGTGAATGAGGAAAATTCCCGCCGCCATGCACTCTTCACTGAATCGGTTGATCCACTCTTGTAATCCTTCCTGTGATGTCGTCAGTCTTGCTGACGACATCGCGAGACTGACGACATCACAGGAAGGATTACAAGAGTGGATCAACCGATTCAGTGAAGAGTGCATGGCGGCGGGAATGAAGATGAGTACCTCCAAAACAGAGGTGATGGTTATAGGAAGGGACCAAACTCAGTGCAACATACTCGCTAATGGGACTCAGCTGAACCAGGTGGACAGGTTCAAATACCTTGGGGTCGAATTCTCCAGCGACGGTCGGCAAGACGGAGAGATTGATCGAAGAATTAGTGCGGCAAGCAGTGTGCTACGTCCTCTTTACAGCTCAGTGATAAGAAAAGCCGAGCTCAGCATCAAGACAAAGATGGCAGTGTTTAAAACGGTATACCGCCCGACGCTCACTTACGGCCACCAGATATGGATGCTAAACGAACAAACACGCTCTAGAGTCCAAGCTGCCGAAATGAGGTACTTGAGAGGAGTGGCAGGGGTTACGAAATGGGATCATATAAGAAATTCTACGATCCGAGATGATCTAAACATTGAACCACTGCTACTCTTCGTAGAAAAATCGCAACTGAGGTGGCTTGGACATGTACTAAGAATGTCTGATGACCGAATTCCGAAGAAAATACTGAGTGCCATTCCAGAGGGTAGACGTCCAGTAGGCCGCCCCAGACACAGTTGGGCGAGGCAAATCCAAAAACTGTGCGAGGAGAGGATGGATCTGCCATGGACGGAGGCCGATCAATCGGCGCAAGACAGGGACGTATGGAGGAGCCTTGTCGATGCAGTGGGTCCCCGACCCGAATAGGACAAGGGGAAGAAGAAGAAGAAGAAGAAGTGAATGAGGCAAGGAGAGTGTGCCGAGACCGAGTTGTCTGGCGGTCCGTCCTCTCTGCCTACCCCTGCGGAGAAACGGCGTGATGGTTAGTTAGATAGTTAGTTAGTTAAAACATATATCTTTTGGTCTAGAAGAACAATACACAGAACATGTTCCTATAGATATTTATTATTTTTTTATTCATAGTCTCCATAAAACAGTTATACTTCAATGTAATATTACATAGATTACAAATTTAGAACACATAATGACGCTGTCACCCACAAAATTCATTAAATAAACATCTATTTCATAATTTTTTCGATGTAGCATATTCTTATGATGTAGGAGGTGTTGCACATATTTTTGTATTATATCTATTTATCTATAATGTAAAAACTTGTTACTCTCTTTTGTTTTTCTGTATTGTAAACTTTTTCTTGTATTACTCATCTGTACATTTCTAATATTAACTTACACTATATATTATTATTTTTATGCCATCTGCAATTTAAAAACTGGTTTCAGTTTAATTTATTTTTACTTTTACTTTTTTATTATAATATAATATTTTTTACTTACTTTTATACCTACCATTTTTATAATGTTCATTGCTATAAGTTTATATTTCTTATTTAAACATTGTGTTACATATATATCACTGTATTATATACGTATTATGTAAAAGCCCATCAGGGCGTTGAAAATTAATAATAAATAAATAAATAAATCTAACTAATAACAAGAAAATTACAACAAGTTACTATTATTCAAATAAAAATGTTCCAAGAATTTACATTATATGTTACATATATATATCACTGTATTATATACTTATTATGTAAAAGCCCATCAGGGCGTTGAAAATTAATAATAAATAAATCTAACTAATAACAAGAAAATTACAACAAGTTACTATTATTCAAATAAAAATGTTCCAAGAATTTAGCACTGAAATTATTCCCGAACGTCATATTTGCCTGGTTTTCTCATTCGTTAGGATCCGTTTCAGTGCGAAGTCGACGACAAAGAACCTGACCATGACCGTGATTAGACCATTCATCCTCCCTCATTATACAAAGTTAATTTGCGACGAACTGCCGGCAAGTCTTAATGAATAATTAAACAAGACTGAGAAGACGGAGAATTCAAGAACAGCTCCCTGTGATGGATCACAAAGTTTGCGTTAATTATTAAAGCTAAGTGAGCTGAGACCACTGAACTGATAATTCACAGAAGTGTAAAAAAATTATTATTTTATCTACGACCTTATCATGTCGTGTATTTTTTTCATTATTCATTACGTTCTCCGTCCGGGAGCTGTACTCACATTTTTTTAAAAGAAAGACAAACATTCCCTTGATACGAGTGAAATGTTTTGCTTGTGCAATGATAGATGAGAAACTGAACTTGTGACGCGAATTTTTGTCCAATCATCTACTTACCAATCTTAAAACGCTTAATAGGTACTTTATTTTTTTCTCTTTAACTTTTTAGGTTTTATCACTGACCGCTATTCAATAATCACTCAGTATTACATTTAGGGCTATATGAGTTATCTGACGAAATTTGTAATAAAACATGGGTGGGGCTAATTGAACCACTTGGTTCAACTAGCCCCGTTCTAATTTCTTACTGTAATTGTGTATGTAACGTATTTATTTCGCTCTTCAACACACTATCTAATAATTTCTAGAAATGTACCTACAAAAAAATACAAATCGTGTCACAAAAAATACTTGCTTCAACTTACAGCAATTTTTTTTGGGTTGTCACTTAGGAATATCCGTCGTCTAGCATATACTAGAACAAAAATTGTAACGCATTCTTTCTATAATTTAATAAATTTAGTTTAATAACTTAATTTGTTTAATTAAACCATGAGTGTGAATGATAATAAATATTTGACATTTTTTGTTCAACAAGCCCCGTGTGGTGGTTAGCCCAATCTATGAGGTAAGTTGAACCATTTCTCTTTCTCCATAAAAATTAAAATATCTTGCATAAGGTCAACATATTACAACAATTCATGAATATCATTTTAAAGCCAGATAATGAAGCTATCTTAAAAAGTTGAAAAAACAAAAATATCTATGAGAGTTTTGAGTGTAGGGTCAAATTAGCAAAATCATGTTCAATTAACCCCGCCCTTCCATATTTTACTAAAAAAAATGTGAATTACTTTTAAAATAATATAACATTAACGGTAAGCACCAGATTTATTTTTTCTTGTCGATGAATTAATAACTTCCCGAGGTATTAGGTATATATTAAAGACTAGCTTCTGCCCGCGACTTCGTCTACATAGGATTAGTACTTCGAGTGATCTATTTCTTTTCCTACGTCCCATCTACGTTTATACCAAAATTATATCTATAATTCTCGATTCGATTCAAAGTATTAGGCGAGTACTTTAAATAAATGCACTAATTTAAATATTTTCGAAAATAGAATTTTGATTTAACAATCATTGTTTTTCAAAATGTCATTCTCAAATTTTGACTTTTTCTATTAAACAATAATTATTATTTTCAATATATTGAAAATAAATAGCTAGTTTTATAAATTATAGCCTATATGTTATTCTGATGTATCAGCTATATTATTGTAAAGTTTTATTAAAATCCATTCAGTAAATTTTGCGTGAAAGAGTAACAAACATATATACATCCATACAAACTTTCGTGTTTATAATATTAGTAAGATAAGATTTTAGTAATATATTCGTCAGAATTAATTAAAATATACCCCTCGGAAAGACCCATTTTCCGGGACAAATTCCGGGGCAAATTTACGTCTAATATGCTAGGGCGGCGCGCTGAATATTTTTGTAACACCTTCACTTATGTTGTTAACCCTTCGGACCCCGGGCATATTCTGGCAGATGTTTGGATTATTTCCTCTTTGCAAAAAAACCCAAACAAAAATTGAATACTTCTGAACGTATCCGAAAACCAAAAACTGTTTTTAATAGGTGATGAAATATGCTTTTTAACTTTATTATTAGAAATAAACGTATAATTTTTGATTTAATAAAATTTCTAATGAAAAATATAAAAAAAAATTAATGGCTCACATTAAATTTTTTCTAACTAAAATTACCTACTGATAACTATATAAATGTTTTTAAAAAAACACACACACACACACATGTTTTATTAGACAAATGTATTAAAATAAACGATATCGTCACCTTACTTATTATGTATTGTTTCGTATAAATGTGCTTCAAATTGCGGCTGGAAACTTCGGTTTCATAAAATAGTACATTTGAATTATTTTCTGGTTAACTGTTAGATGTCAAAATAAAGCGGATTATTTTCTCTTTCTGATACTGATTAGATCATATCCGTTAACCACTCGAGCGCTTTTTGCCACATTATGGCACTATTTCTAAAACCACGGATTGTTTTCTTGCCAAAATGTGGCAATTTTTATTATATTAAAGTGACTATTTTATATATTGTACAAACATTATTATCACTGTATTATATATATATATTACATATATATCACTGTATTATATATATATATTACATATATATCACTGTATTATATATTTACTATGTAAAAGCCCATCAGGGCGTTGAAAATTAATAATAAATAAATAAATAAAATAAATTTAAAATATAACAACATAAATATTCTCTGGATTCTTTAAAATGTTTTAAGGTTAAAGATTTAATAATATTTTTTTTTTTATAAATCCTACGAATATGTGATAATAGACAAAAAATAGGTGAATTCATTGGCTATATAGAACTATAATCATTTTATATGTTTCCATATTCAAATTCGGAGAAATGATTTTTTTAATGTAGACGGAAAATATTCCTTTAGCAATCCGAGAAAAAAAATGTAAATGCTCTGTCTCTCCAGTATATATATAATGATATTTCTATGAGACTTTGTTCCTAAAAGCTAACAAATTTTAAGGTATTATGTCGTCTTAAGTTGTAAATTGAGTGTTTTTGAAAATACTTCATTAATTACATCAGAAATAAAAATTGAAAAATAAAAACTGAGCGGACAAGCAGAAACGCCCACAACACACTTGTGTCGTTTTATCTCTTCGGTGGCTAGAACAGAATAGGCTGGAGCCTGGTTCCAAACTGGCTGAACCACGTACCCATTATAAAGTAATCTAGCTAAAGGGGAGATTTACCCAAGATTTGGATGAGACGTATGAATGTGATGAACGTGCGTTGTTCTGGAATGTAACTAACCACTGTACTTAATAAAACTACGTTCCTTTAACTTAACTTACAATATATAAACCAACTTTTTCTCAAATATATTTGTATAATTTTATATAAATGAATTGTTTAGATTGAATGGTTGCGAGGACTCACTCTCTAAATGGATTTGTATTTCTTTTTATGAGAACTAGAAATTAGTTGGAAGAATTATCCATAGATGTCAGTAAGGGCAAATTCCCCTCAGAGCAAGGAAATTAAATAAATAGCCTGTTTTTTAGGTTTTATTTCTCTCTCAACAATAGCTTCTCGACAAGTAAACAAATAAACTCTTTGGTCTGTCTTGGGTAGTTTGGGCTTCCCGATATTCACAATGTAATTGGGAATAGAGCAAATAAAAAGACAAGTCCTTTTAAGTTTCCTGAAGATGCGTTATTATTTTACAAATTCCTTTATCCAAAACACTACAATATCACCCATGTAATGCGGATACGTTTTTTGGAATTTTCAAATGTTGGTCGAAAATCAAACAACAATATAAAGTTGTTTTTTTCCGTAATAAGTTTGTTAATATTTGTAATTTTTTAATCAAATATATTTATTTTTAACTTAATGAGTTAAACCTCAAATTATAATATTTTAATTAATGAAGATAATATTAGCGAAAGTCAATCGAAAATCCGAAACGGAAAAATCAGAAAAAGATACGGATACATCTGGGACATACATCGAGTTGAATCTTGCAATCATACATAAAGATAGCAGCCAATAAAAATATGCGTTAAGAAATTGAAAATAATGTTGGTGGTTCTCAGTCGAAGTATGATACAGTTTAAAATGACCGAATCGGATAGGGATACATTGGCGCAGTGGATAGCACATTGGCCCGGATTGCCAGAGGTCCTGGGTTCGTGTCCCAGATGTATCCGTATCTTTTTCTGTTTCGGATTTTCGATTGATTTTCGCTAATATTATCTTCATTAATTAAAATATTAAAATATATTTATATGTATTTTTTCTGAGACTATAGCACCCCCAATTGGGGTATGTTATGAGGCTTCAGGTAGAGTTGAGAGGAAGGAGATGGCGAAAGGAAGATGATTAAGTTCCTGGCTATTCAGATCTGGTCACCAAATACGGCTAAAGCCATTTCAAGCTTCGTTTCAATTCCGACTGGTGGTCCCCGGGGCGATACACAGAGTAACTTCCACTATGGAATGTACCGCAAATATACTATATATTATTTTGAATTAGATAATTAGTTCTGAAATAACGCAAAATGAACCGAAAAACATGAACGACCGGTCAGTGGTTGAGTGGGCATCGCGTTTGGGTCCCACCCAGGCGTTCCGTGTTCAATTCCTCGGCTGGCTAAGTCCTTAATCACAACACCAGCAACATCTTCAGCTTCACAGACATATGAATATGTCTATGTTCAGCTTAGTGTAGTGATAGTAGGAGATTTTTAAATGTTGTTGGGTTATTCGTAACCCGGGAATGTTTGTCTTTACCCAAAAAAAAACCCTGTGACTTTCCGGTTGCTGGTCGGGGCCTTATACCCCTTGACACACATACATTTACACATTTTAGGTTAAAAAAATAAAAATAAAACAGTGAAATTAGAAAAATAGCAGATGTGGTCTTTTTACATAAAAAAATTGGTAAATTCACGGATATATAACTGCATTTTCAAACTGAAAATCGCAGCTGTGCTTCTTTTGCATTACAGGAGCGATAAAAAGTAACAATAATGTTTGAGATAGTACTATGACATGACGGGCAAATAAGGAATAAACTTTTCTAACAAATAAATATCATAAAAAGTATCAAATATCATAATAAGTATCGTGTCATCGTTTCACGATGGGAAATTTATAATATATTTTTTTTAATAAAAAAGTGCTTTTGACTAAAATATGGACAACTAACTTCCAAAATGTTGAAATTCACACTATTCTTGCAAAAGCAGCTATACGGCTGAAATTGAATTGAATTGAATCGATTATTGCAAAAAAAAAACAATTCATTTTACTTTGTGAAACTCTGGTATACATTTTGCAATGTTTTCTCAACATGTCCTGAAGAAAATAATTTTCCGGATTTTATTTTCGCAATAAAATAAAATCCGAAAAGGTCTTTAAGTAGGGAATTCAACACTTCAAAGAGTTTTACGGGCCTAATACAGGTTTTTTTAAGTTCATAACATAGAATAAAAAATACGACAAGAAGTGCCTTCTGGGCGTGTTTCGAAAAGCAATTATTATAAGACCAATTTCAGCCTACATTTCATAGAAAATCTACACACAAAACTGTGTTTTACCATGACTACGAAATTCAAATGAGATGGCAATATATGTGTACTTTTCAGGCAAGTGTAAACATACCGCGTGTTAAATTGTTGAAAACCAAAAGGCACTAAGTCAACACTGGAGGTTATCCACCACATACCCGCACTGGTATAAGTAACAGAAGGTTACTTCTTCGAGGCTCTCAAAATGACTCTATTTTTTTTAATGAACCAAGCTACATTTAAGTTTGAACAATTCTAGACCCCCAGTGTCCCTGCATACGGTGTTAGGAAGCAGTATGCAAATGCTTACATAATATACAAAATACGAATAATAAAATATCAATAATATAAAGCAAGTAAAGGATAAAATGATTAACAAAAGAAAGCAGATAAACATAAAAGGCGGCTGCTCGCAAGGTAATAGCATTTTGCGTAGGTTGCAAGCATCTGCAAGAAATGACAATGGAAACAAGTATGATAATATGAAGAACGTTAATGTCGGGTGAGATAGGGCAGTTTGTCCTACTATCACAGGGCAGTCCCGGCGAGAATATGTCCGCGAATGAATAAGGCATTATAATAAGGCAAAACGCTGCCCTAGTGCTTGTATGTTCAATAGACCATTTGCAAATTTTACAGGAGACGTTTGTTTTTGTTTTTTTTATAGGCAAATTCTAAATAATTCTCGACTGTAGTCATTTCGTTTTATATCGTATTCAATAGACATGTATAAAACGAAATGACTAAAGTCGAGAATTATTTAGAATTTGCCTGTAGAAAACAAAAACAAACGTCCCCTGTAAAATTTGCAGATGGTCTATTGAACATACAAGCACTAGGGCAGCGAAAAGTAATTCATTATATTATATTTTGGGCTGCTGATTCTGTACTATTTTGCTTCTCATGACTATTTTATGAATAATACCTAATTGATACATTCAGCATTGTTGTTCAGACAACTTTGCACTCGACTGTTTACTGTTCAGTCAACTTTGCACTTGACTGTTTACTGTTCAGTCAACTTTGCACTTGACTGTTTACTGTTCAGTCAACTTTGCACTTGACTGTTTACTGTTCAGTCAACTTTGAATTGGCAATTTACCGTGTCTGAAACCCTGCTTAATTTAATGTGTACACCAGAAGCTCTGTATTACATGTTACGCGTATGTATTCATATGCACAATAATTGTGCGAAAATCTATGAAAAAAAATGACGAAAATTAAGTTCTTTGGTTTGAAAATGTTGATCTCCTGGAGTATTACAGTTAAAAGGGGTATTGCGAATAGAACATATATTGGCATTAAGTTTTATCCAGCATTTAAGAGGAAACCGGGCGGTGTTTTGTCCATACAATCGTATTCCTTAATTTTCTCCATGGATTTTGACATGTTTTTATTTTTTTAATTTTTTTTATTTATTGAATTGTTAGTTACATGATTAGATGATATTTCAACCACCATTCTAGGCACATGCCCGTGTTGTATTATAATACACTACTGCAATTATATATTTTTTCATATAATATAGATATTGACGACTACATGTCTGTATGTGGATAAGTGCTTTACGCGCTTAGAAGTGTCGTACTTTTACGTACTTTTTTTGATAAGTTACGTACTTTTACTTTTTTTGATAAGTTACTTACGTATTTTTTTTGATGAGTTACTTCTTACAGGAGTTAGGACCCTTTAAAAATCGTTTAAATGGCCTGGTTTAAACACAATAAACAGGTGTTCAGTATATGTACAAAGACACGGTGTACTTAAAAAAATCAAAACTTACGGGCATTGAATATTTTCATCTAATTCGGTTACAAAAACATCTAACTCAAAAATCGGTTCAGTTTTGGAGAAGAAAAATGGGGAATGTCAAACCTCGATTTTGATGATTTTATTTAGGTATTATCAGTCTAAAGTGCAGTTGTTCCTTTTGCTCAGCATTCGGGGGAGTAAGAGAAACATTGACAACAACAGTTTGGTAAAATACCTATAGTTCCTCTTAATTCTTATAAACTATTGATTGATCGTATCCCTATGGAATCATAGAATAAAGATTATAACACTAGAAGTGCCAGGAGCAGCACCATATGCCAAGCTAGGAGGGGGCAGCTTAAAATATTTATAGAGCTTACAGGGAAGGAACACGGAAGTAGTCAGAATAAACTAGAAATATTTACATACAAGCTGACGTGTATACGGCGTTGCTGGGTGTTATGAACAGGGCCGTCTTAAGTCGTGAAGGACCCATGGGCATTCTGAGTTTAAGGGGCCTCTTTTGAAAGCCTACATGAGAATAACCAACCACTTATTTTAAAAAGGGGTTCGTGCAATACATTGTTATGTAGGCTAGTGACTAATGGCTAGGCAGGCCACCTAATCGTGATTTGGAGATATATGAGCATTCAAAATATTTAAATTATTGATCAAATTCTAAATACCGCCAGTATTATTTCGAATTGTTTACATTTTTAATCACACAATTTATTTGTGAAAATATGTTTTTGAATTTTGGAATTTTTTTTCATTTAAAGAAATATTAACATAATACATATATCACATTTTTAACAATCTTTTATAAAATTTTTGTAAATAAATGTATAAGATGTTTCTTGATCTAAATTAATACCTCCGGGAATTATACTCATAATTAACACTATAGACATTCAAATTGATTAACTTATATATGCACTGAAAAACATATAAGTAAATGAAAATACACACTTTTTAAAAATATATAGGTAATGTACAATGCCCTTTAGGAGAGTTTAAAAGTTTGTAAGGGAAGAAAACAAGTATGTGATTCTAATTAGCTAATGTATTTATGATATTATTGTTTAATTTATTTTTAAATGTATTGTAATCAGATTCTAATCTTAGCTCTGCCTTTAGTTGATTAAACCACACCACTCCATTGTACGTGTATAGTGTTGTCCAAAACTGGTAGATACGCATTAATGGCGTGCAAACGCGACCCACTGTGTTTTGTCTATTGCTCTCAACACATACCATGGCATGTTTCGACTTTTTATAATGTTCTTTGTGTATTTGAAGCAGCGTATTTTTTATATATGGAAATTATTATTTCGAAAGCTCAAATAAAAATATTATATATATGTTTTTTTAAGTGTGTAGATTACATAGATATTAGAAAAAAATTGCAAATCCTACACGCTAGTTCCAATTCCTTAATAACTATGGCATCCTCACATGGAGTATGTGACGAAAGCGAAGGTAAATTAGTTATTTCTCTCAAAAAGAAATTGAAAAGTGCCAAAAGCAGGCAAATTTTTTTCAACGGTATCCCTAAATGGGATATCTTTCGGTTACTCTTATCCCTACGTACAACATACTATAGGTACAACGTACTACACATACTACATACCTATGCCTATCTATAAGTGTTGAAAAAAACTAATGTTATTGGTTTTAAAAGTTACATTTAAACTACATTTTTTAATGAATATCAAAATTCGCAGAACATCTCTTAGGGCCGGTATGTCAGTTGGTCTAAAGCTCGGCTTTGAAGGAATGTGGAGCTCAGCATGGCTTAACACACAATCTGTAAATCAGTCGTAATACTAGATTTGACCAATTTTAAACGTTTAGTCTATGATCATTTTAGTCATTTATATACCGAACCAATCTATTTATGTAAGTATCTATGGACTCTATGGTTATTATCAAACAACCAAACGTCAAACGATGTCTAAATCGTCATCACTCGAAGAAAGTTCGAAATTCCATGTTGATAGGTAAACTTATTCCTCCAATGTAATGTATTGCGTCCTTACGTAGCAGATCGAAACCGAAGCAATGTGAAATCTGACAGATGGCAGATGTGTTTTTGCCAATAGCGCTACAGCGTCTAGCAAAGGAACTATTCTGCGGCTTACCACGGCTTAAGCGGCCGATTTCAGCGGTTTAAGTTGAGCGAGGAATGTGCTCCTTAGCAAAGACTGATATACCGGCCCTTAGTGAATGCACTTAACAACAAAGGATCCAAGTCATTAGGTACATGTAGAAAGGGTCTTAGATTAAATGTAGATACTTGAACAATTATAAATCAATAAACGAACGAATTACCCTAATATAACCCTAACTAATAAGGGAAATTATTTATTCCCCACTACTTTGAATGTTTACAAAACGGAGAAACTGAAACCAAACTAAAACTGGCTGGTTGTTATGATTTCCAACCAAACTTCTATGACGGTGCTACTAAATTTTACGATTTCAGTTTATTATCTCAACTTGTTTAACCATAGACGAAGAACAATCAGCGTCATCGTAGCAATTAGCATGGCGAGTTTCGAGTCACTACTTGCATTGCCATTAACAACGGGTTTTTGAGAAGTTTTTGTGTAGTGTGCGGACCATCACATTGACATACACAGGATAGCGAGTTTAGTTGCAAACTGTTTTTTTTTTCTGTTGCCTCGTCAGCGGAGGCAATTAGGCGATCCGCTCACCGGAGAAACTGAAACCAAACTAAAACTATTTGTTGATATGGTTACAACCATAAATAAATCTGTTACAACTGCGCGTTGCTATGGTTGCCAGCCAAACTTCTCTAATGGCGCATGATGGGGGCATGTCAATTTTACGATTTCAGTCATTGTCTCAACATGTTTCACCATAAACGACGATCATTCCAGCTGTCACCTCGAAAACTGACAACAACACTGGCGTATCCTTGGCAACCAGGAACTGGCGCGTCTCCGTCCACGGCAATAAGCACGGCGAGTTGCGAGTCACTGATTGCGTTGCCATTGACAAAGGGTTTTTGAGAAATTGTGTAGTGTGCGGGCCATCATATATAGCGAGTTTAGTTGTAAAGTGTTTTTTTTCTTCAGTTGCCTCGTCAGCGGACGTACTTATAGTTATTTTATTTTTGGAATAAGTAAACGAAAAGGAAAAATCTGAAATTATTATATTTAATTGAAGGCAATATTATCGACTCTCGAACGAAAATTTGAAAAAGAAAATTCAGAAAAAGATTCGTTTGCATCCTGGAATTGAACCAAGTAGTTAGCTCTGCTTTAGCCACTGATTTCTTTAAATAAAACTAATTTAAATAAGTTATGGGGTAATGCTAGTCTTGCGTATTTGACATTTAAATGTAAAATGGCATCCGTCTTGGTGTTGCCACACGGAGAAAAATGTTATTAAAAACGGTTAAAAATGGGACTGAAGTTCTTACGAACAAATTAACAGGGTTTCAATGTTTATTAGCGGGAACATGTAAAAAAAAATGTTGGTATACGTAATTTCGTACGTATACCAAGAAATTATTCTTACATATTCCCGCCAATAAACATTGAAACACTGTTAATTTGTTCGTAAGAACTTCAGTCCCGTTTTTACGAATAAAATTATCGTATTTTAGCATAACATTTTTCTCCGTGCATTTGAAGCAAATTCAATCGATTGCAGAGCCTTCCTTTTTTCTACATTTATTTGTGAGATTTTACATTAACTCAGCAGTAGGAAACTTTCCGGGTTGGAAATGTATTGGAGGCAGAGTGTTTATGAATTGGCAGGATAGCCAAGAATTTTGGACAACAGAGGTACAGAATTTTCGCGGAATTCTTTTCCAGTTTCTCTGTTTTGAAAAATTTAACCAGCCTTTTTAATTAAAATTTCGTTACAAATCGTGATTTTAAAATATGTATTTTGAAGCGCCCTCCTGGCTGTTTTGCTCAAGACCGAGGCAATTTAAATATAACAAAAAACGTTGTTTAATTACATAATATTTATGTTCAAATTTCCAATCAACTTGTTATGATTAAATTATATTGTTTATATTAAATTATAATTTTCAGTTTATTCATTTAAAAATAATTAATCACGGGAATATATTGTTTCCTGTGATGAAATGTTGTTGGACTTGTTTCGCGGCCCGTCTAGTCAATCGCTCACTAATACAGCCATCTTTTACAGGCGTTTTTCTGGGGTGAAAATGCGCATTTTATAAACCAGAAAATGTGTTCCGTATTGACCGCCATATATATTTTTAAAATAGGTTGGCAGCTCTCAAATTGCCAACATAAATCGATTAATATTGTTCAAGCTTGTTCTTTATCAGCTGTCATAGAGTTAATTATCGTAGAAATAAATTAAATCCACTGGAGCGACAGAGCAATTTAAACCTTTTTCTCGAATTGCTAAAGGAAATTTTTCCGACCTCATTAAAAAAATTATATCCTCGAATTTTAATATTGTGGCATACAAACTGATTATAGTTCTATATAGCCAATG
This sequence comes from Limnephilus auricula, assembly GCA_951813805.1. Taxonomy (NCBI): domain Eukaryota; kingdom Metazoa; phylum Arthropoda; class Insecta; order Trichoptera; family Limnephilidae; genus Limnephilus; species Limnephilus auricula. The sequence continues at coordinate 17,245,871 of OX638404.1, forward strand.
AATTCACCTATCTTTTGTCTATTATCACGTATTCGTAGGATTTATAAAAAAATATTATTAAATCGTTTAAATTAAAACATTTTAAAGAATCTAGAGAATATTTGACATATTTTGGCAACAAAGCAATCTGTGGTTTTGGAAATAGTCCCATATTGTGGCAAAAAGCGCTCGAGTGGATAATGAAAGATTTTTGTAATGAACTACGGAGCTTTCAGATATCCAATTGACAGATGAATAAAATAGGACGTAATGAAATGTTTTTTATTAAGTTTCAATAATAGCTGCAATCTCCGGCGTTGTCCGGGCTCTACATAGAATTTTTTTGAAATTTTAATGTATAGAATGAACTTTTCTTGTTTTAAAGGTCAAGTGTGAAAGGATGGAGAAGGGATAGAGATGGGGAAGAGGAAGGTTTGAAGGTACCTGCCTAGCTATCAGTTTTGGTCGTCAAACATGGCTAAAACCATTTCAAACAAAACATTTCGATTCTGATTGTAGAAATTATTTTACATAATGAGAAAAAACATATTAAATATAAAATTATTTGCGCACGCCGGGATAGAATCGTAATAAAGCTGAATTAGAAACGAAGCAGTATGATATAATCCTCCATTTTAAATGACATTTTGGCCAAAGTTTGTACATTGTTCCGCGATTTTGTTTAGCTTTTACATAGTTTACATATAAGAAAATTATATCTTTTTAACATGCAAACTTATTAATTTACTTTATTTCATAGAATAAATAAAAATACAATAAGTGCCTTGTAGCGTATTTTGTGATCCAATTATTGGCCCAATTTCGGCTTGCATTTACATACATCTGTGTTTCACCATGACGAAATTCATGTGGGATAGCGATATACAATTTCAAGCAAATGTAAGAGAGACAGACCGCGTGCTAAAGGTCTAGAACCAAAGGGAAAGTAACCTAAGTCAGTGACATATTTGTTTCCATTCAAATTTGTTCGGAAGATTAATTATATGGTTTCTTAATAGTTTACATAATATAATTTTAGAAAATATATAATTTTTGCGTAAATTTCGACAAATATTGAAAAAATTACCTTTAACATTTCTGGAACAGAATCGGCGAGTTCCAATCCGTGACCTTATTTAATTTTTTTTATCACCCATTTTATGGAATTCTACATGACAAATATATTGCATATGTACAGTTTATTTTGTTATTTTGTGTTCATAAACTACCCCAACAACAATTACTTATATTTATCAAGGGATAAATTGAAAACATCACCTGAAGAATCCGCCTTATAACCCTCCATTTAATAATATTCTGGGCAATGTGAAGTACATAATATATACTGGGTGTCCAAAAAGGGTAGCGGGGTTTTGTTTTTTTGTGACGTCATAAATGGGTGGTGCAGGGGGTATGGATAACCTGGGAATGCATCTCGTTTTTTGCGTGTGAGCCTATTACCAAAACGGATATTCTATAGTAAGCTCTCAGCGTTTTTATCGTGCGGTTGCACTTCACTTCATTAACTGGCCTCCCAGGATTCCCGATCTCGGTGCTCTTGACTATTTTCTGTGGGGATACCTGAAAGGTAAGATATAAGAGAATAAACCGACGAACCTGCCGCCATCCATGGGGTAAGATTTGTCTAGGTCTTGGCGGCGGATGATCTAGACACAGTGAACCCCAGATTCCTACCCAATCCTCATACCTTTTTCCTTCTTTGAACTTCCTCTCCTTCCTTTCCTTAAAAATACCCTCCACACAGCTTCCCCAAAGATGACATAGGCCCTGAGGGAAATTATTTTCCTCAGGCCTCCTGTGTGGACCTAATGATAAAAAAAATAGGGTACTAGCACAAACGAGGAATTCTGTTGAAAATGTATGGAGTATTTAAAGATCATTTTTCTGATTTTGATCATCGTATTTAAAAATGTTTTTTTTTTACGTTTTCATTTAAATTTATTCATTTTAAAAACGCTCTAAAACCTACGAAACCAAAACAGCCCGTTATTGCTAACGACGCTTCGTATGCACGTCATCAAACAAACATAGTAGAACTGACGGAAATTTTTCAAGAACGAGCGACTCTTATGACGTCAGACGTTGAAAATGCCGTTTTGGCGGTATTACAAAAATGGGCAACTTAGACTCGCTGTAGAAAATTTATACGTTAACATAAAAATAAAATAAAAATGCTTAATTAAAAAAATAATTATTTTTTTTAAATAAATCGTGGAAATACCCTATTGAAGCACAATATCAGCACAGAAATGGCGGCAGTTTCGCGAGTAATGTGTCAACAATTACCAATCTTCGTCCAAAGTTAGAGGCGTGGTAGCAGCGAGAGGGTCGACAACTTAACACCATTATTTTTTCTTTAAAAAAAACCGCTTCATTGTCTGTAAATACCTACAACATAAACAACCTATTTGATTATTTATATATTTTTATTTTATTAAACCATCAAACACCCGATACTATTTTTGACACTCTGTATACAGGGTATTAAGGATTGTACTTGACTTACTTTAACCAGTGATTTCTGACATTATTTGGAGTAGAAAATGTAAATGAAATTCTCCGGTGACGTTTTTTTTCTTCAAAACATAAAAAATAGTAGTTGTTAGACTTTTTGGGGCGTGGTAAGAAGTTGTGCGGTTACTCGGCCGAGTGACCAGTACATGTGGAAATATTTTTTTTGTTAGATATTAAAGAAAAAAAGAGTAAAAAAAAATTATAATATCATCGAAAAAGTCACCGGAGACAAAAATATCATTTATTTATTAAAAGAATTTGATACATAGTATAGATATTATGTTATTTCGTCCGCCATGCTAGGGATGACCCTGTGTTATGGCGGGTGAATTTTGCAGATTATATAAATTAAGGTAATGAAGTACGTTTACTGATAATATAATAATTAATGAAAATGAGGTTTACAATTAATGCAGCAATGGATTTATGATAATGAAATTTAATAACAGTAATTGATGATAATGATGTTTACAGGTAATATAACAGGGAATTTATGACAATGAAGTTTACAGATAAAATAATAATTGATAGATGAACTTTACAGATAATATAACATTGAATTTATGTTAACGAAGTTTACAGATAATATAATAATTGATGATAGTGTAGTTTACGGATAATATAACAATGAATTTATGGAAATTTTTTACTCCGAATAATGTCAGGAATCATTGGTTAAAGTAAGTGGAGTACGATCCCTAACACCCTGTATTCTATGGTAGTAAGTCCAAGAACTTCTGCACAGAAAAAAAATCCTGAGTAATATGGTATTTGTGAAAAACTTAAAAATTAACGAAATGCACGGAGAAAAATGTTATTTGAAAAAACGATCATTTTAATAGAAAAAACGATCATTTTTATAGTAAAAATGGTTAAAAACGGGACTGAAGTTTTTACAAACAAATTAAAAGGGTTTCAATGTTTATTGGCGGGAACATGTAAGAATAATTTGTTGGTATACGTAATTTCGTACGTATTTTACCGCCAATAAACATTGAATCACTGTTAATTTGTTCGTAAGAATTTCAGTCCCGTTTTTACTATTAAAATGATCGTTTTTTTCAAATAACATTTTTCTCCGTGTGGAAAACATAAAAATGATAAAATATGTACCTTATAGTAAATAGAAACTTATAAATGTAAATACAGTGAGATAAATAGTTTACATTTCGTTTTTCCGATAACGCCTCATTGCGGATTAGGGATTGTTAGTCCGTCCCTGGAACTGGGTAATAAATGGCATCACTAAAATACTATTCTGACGGACATTCTAGAAGTTATACCCATTATCTTAACGGGCAATTCTCTGCTTCAATGCTCCGGCTCTGCTTCTATCTAACTTCGATCTATTGCAGTGCAAATTTTCAGATAAAACCGACTCTGGACTCTAGTATCTGATCCAAGTGTAGCTTGAGTTGTTATTTTGATTTTTAAAAGTATTTCATTTTCTTTTTTTTTTGTGATTTAATACTAAATTAAATTACAGCACATTATTGAAGTTGCACCCTTTTTCGCTTTCTTTGCGGTTCACAGGAGTCCCAATTGCTACCGACTGTCCGGAGCCACGGACTATGGCATCTTAAATTTGGGTATTATGTGAGGTTGAATATAGTAGGGATAAGAATAAAATTGGGATAAGGAAGATTGGTAAATACCTGGAAAATCAAATCTGGTCACCAAACAAGGCGAAAGCCAGTTCAAGCAGCGTTTCAATTTACACGGAGAAAAATTTTATTCTAAAATACGACATTTTAATTGTAAAAACGGGACTGAAGTTCTTACGAACAAATTAACAGTGTTTCAGTGTTTGTGTTTTCAGTGTTTCATTGGCGGGAAAATGTAAGAATAATTTGTTGGTATACGTACGAAATTACGTATATCAACAAATTATTCTTACATTTTCCCGCCAATAAACATTGAAACCCTGTTAATTTATTCGTAAGAACTTCAGTCCCATTTTTAACCGTTTTTACGAATAAAATGATAGTATTTTAGAATAAAAATTTTCTCCGTGCATAATGATGGTTTTTCACCAGAGCGATACTGGTAATATCTACCACTCAACAGCTTACTGCAAATGTACCTACTATTACTATTTTGTTTTATTTAAATGTACTCACACTAAAATTTTAAATTTTATTTTCTTTGAAAATCAAGTATTTACTATGTAAAAATAGTTTTGCAATCCATTTTTTGGTAAAAAAAGTTTTATTCTGTATTTAATGGATTTTACGGCGTGAGCAAATAAATATTAACTAATAAAATTTATTTGCTCACGCCTGGATTCATACCTAAATTTTGTTGAGGATTATAATTTTTTTTTTACATTAACTCCACACAGGAGGCTCTGAGGAAAATAATTTCCCTCAGGGCCTATGTCATCTTTAAAGATGCTGTGAGGAGGGTCTTTTTGATGAGAGGAAGGAGTGAACGTGGGTCTTGAAGAGACCCATGTTATAGGAAGGAGGAAACACAGAGGCCGGCAAATCGTTCCACGAGTCGTAGAAACGTCCTGTTCTCATGTGACAAATTTTAACTGTGTACATATGCTGGGCGCGCGTTTGGCGTGTTTCCCGACTATGCATCGGTGCCGAGGGGATCAATGACATAATCATGGGGTGATCAGTAGAAACATCTATTCACCTATATCTTTCTAAGCTACTTAGTTAAAAATGAATTAATGAACTGTCGCAAGGCTCAGAAAATATTGATAAATCTTTAATAGCAGGAACCTACCAATCTACCCTCAACCCCGTCTTTTCCCCATTCCTGCAATTTGGCAGACTCATATCAGCTGATCGGCTAAACGTTCAGGTAATACAGGAACATGTATGTACCTACCTCTTCTGGAACAGGCACATATTAAGTGAACTTGTTAAGTGCATTAGGAACTGTATTTATATATTTATTATATTAAAATTAAAATAAATAAATGAACTGGCTAAATTTAAAAATATTAAATGTTCAGGAGCAAAAAAAAAACAAATCTAAATTGGAAACCTCACGTAAGAGCGATTGACCAGCAGCTAAGAATAAAACTTTAAAAATGCTTGCAACTGTATAGGGAAATTCCAATGAGAAAGTTCTTGGTGAGTGAATGTAATAGCGTTAGTAGCCTGTTTCTTGTACTCAGATAGAGGTGTATATATTGTTTATATGTGTGAGGATGTGGAAATTAGGTGTGTGTATATATTATATGTATGTGTTGGTATATGTATATGTGTATGTAGGTGTGCATATATATGTATGTATATGTATGATTGTGTACGTATATGTGCATGTATTTATGTACGTAGGTGCATGTATATGTATTTTCATGTCTGTATAGATGTGTCCACCTATACACATACATTATACATGTGTGCTTGCAAGCACACATATTAAAAAAGAAAAAAAAATGTTATGTACATTTTTATAATCTAATGCTAATGTACTTTTTTTCTCCTTTCTATTTTCTACTTTTTATTATAATTTTTCCAATATTTAACATGATTTATACTAATTCCATGTTTACACTAGACTTCATATTTCATACAATGTAACTATACTGTATTGGTCACCATGATACAGGCAGCCGCCTAGTATGGTGATTTAATATATCAACTTTATGTAAATGTCACAATTATGTAACATGTATTATATAAATAAATAAATAAATAAATAAAGATCGATTATTTCCCGTATCAAATTTTCAAAAATTAAAAATTTAATATCGATTTATTTCATCCAAAACATGCTTTAATATGTACCTAATTTCAAGTAAGCAATAAAAATGGTCAAAACACACGATGATAAATTATGCTTCTTGTAAGTATTTTTTGATCATAAGTATTTGTGTGTTTCAATAATGTCTAAAACAAAGCACTCTTCTTAGGGTGAATTGCCTATTCCATAAAAAAAAAATAATGTCTAAACAAAATAAATGTGCAAAAAAAATTGAAATGCTTTACTTTGTAAGAAGACCTTCAATAAATAGAAAAACTGAGGTATTTTTGTCACAAAACACGTTCTCGGATTTATTTTTTAATGATTTTAATTGAGTTAAAATTTAAATTCTGAAAACTGTGTTAACAAGATTATGTATTGATTTATTTTATTGTATGATTATATGATTTGAAATTTCTATTGTTTAATGAAACTATCGTTTGAAAATCGAACACATCTGCCAACGACCAACGGTATAACCTTGGTATATTAAAAATAAACTTAGTTTTTCAAAATTTTAAAACTGCGTGTACCAGATAAAATAAAAAATCAATTTGTGTTTTTTTTTGTAAAAAAAAGTCAATACATCTAGAATTTTTAAATGTTTAGGAGCATTGATAGAAATATAAATTGGAAATCTCACATATTTTATTGAATAATAAAATATGTATAAAATATGAGAAATATTGAAAAATTGAAGCCCAATAGAAACCATTGGCTCTTTTGGAAGTGAATGAAGACCAAAAGATTACGAATAATGTTTTATGTCGTTTTATACAACACTTTTCTTAGGTTTTCCGATTGATATCGCTGTATGATAGGTGTCCGGAGGTTAAGAGCACAAACTTAGATGGTAAAAGTAAAAAAGATAAATAACTTTTTTCGAAATTCCAATGTTTTTTTTCTCACACAAAAATATTTTTCCATAGAAGAATATTATTTTTTCCAAACAATTAATTCGTCTTTTTTACCCGATAACTACCTTTAAAACCTTGGATTTTCGAAAAAATTTAAATATCTTTTTTACTTTAATTAATGAATACAGTATTAGCGAAAGTCAATCGAAAATCCGGACCAGAAAAATCAGAAAAAGATACGGATACATCTGGGACTCGAACCCCGGCCCGGATTGCCAGAGATCCTGGGTTCGAGTCCCAGATGTATCCGTATCCTTTTCTGATTTTTCTGTTTCGGATTTTTGTTTGACTTTCGCTAATATTATCTTCATTTATTAAAATATTATAATTTGAGGTTTAACTCATTAAGTTAAAAATAAAAATATATCTTTTTTACTTTTACCATCACGTAGTATCTATCACCTCCCGAAGTTGTGCACTTTATTCCCGGACACCTTGTATAAAAATAATAATAATTTATTCCAGAAAGTTTGCAGTGTAGAGCTATGCAATACATACAATACATATTTCGAAAGAATACAATATTGAACAAAATAACAATACACACCTAATTAGAATAGAAACAGAAAATAAGTGAAAAATATAATGTATGATAATATGTCTTTTAATTCTGAAAATATCCATTTATGAGGGATAATTGATCGACTGCCTTCTCCAAAAGACTATAAGGAGGGACTTTATCCAGAAGACCTTGAGTGATGATGGTATTCTTCGATTGGCAGAGTCTACGCCATAAGCTTCCCGTGCGGTGAAGTTGCGGGGAAGTTCTCTGAAAGAGTGCACTCGTCCCTCCAGGAACATTTTCGTGGCGCTGCAGTATCTCGGTGGGTGGTATTTTAAAAAAAAATATGGGTATTACAGATTGACAAATCCTCTTATAACTTTACATAAAAAAATTAAACATTTTATAAAAATATATGCATTTTACATTTCTTGTCAAAAATTGTTATTGAAACCTTCAAGGCTAATGTTGAAGATGCCAAGAGTTCTGGAGATATCATTTAGCAGCACCTCTTGTCATGCTATGCTGGGCCAAAACGTCCGTTCTGCCATGTGCAATACAGAGTAAGTCGTGGTGGCGACCCTGGCGGTATTTGTTAGGTACGAATAATTTATAACATTCCAAGAGGTATGGGCTGTCAATGAAAGAGTATAATTTTAAGAGCCGTTACTGAAAGGGTCCCATTCCTTCTAGATTGGAGACTTCGTCGCGGGTTTCAGAGAGCAAATCCGTGTGATTCATAAATCGCGGGTATTCGCCATGCATTCTCATATAAAGATACATTGGAATTTTTTTTTAATTTGTTCCAATAATTCTATGTATTTTTTTTTGTTTTTTAGACCAAACAGCAAAAGCATATTCTAATTTTGATCGTATATTGCAGTTGAACATCGATGTCATTGCTTCGGGCTTGGAAAATTGTTACTTATTCTTCACAAATCCAAGAAGTTTATAACACGATGGTGCCAACTCCATTATACGATCTAAGAAAGTAAGTTTGGGATCAAAAATGTAACCCCGAGGTCTCTTATGGATTTCGTTGATGACAATATTTCATCATTTAGTTAGTAATCGAATTTGATCGGGGTTTTGGAACGCGTATATGTCAGTGACACATTTTCTAACTTTAAAGAAAAGTTTCTGATCTGTCAATGAAGCTATTGCATCTACATCAAGTTGTAATTTAATACAGTCTTGAATGTGACATATCATCCTGAGCAGTTTGAAATCGTCAGCAAAAAGCAAGCAGGTAGTACTTTATTGAATATCATCTATTACTTTATTGAATATCATCATCACAACACAACAAAAAGTTCATAAATTATGTTATTAGCTATTATGTATAAATATTAATAACTTTATGTGAACGCTGTAATATTATATAGAAAAAAAAAAAAAAAAAAAAAAATGTCATGAATAGTAGAGTTTCCAAGTTTGACCCCTGATGATTACCTGAAAATGCAGGGAATTCCCTGGACTCATGGCCACCGGTGCATACATTTAAATACGTCACAAAAAACTTTATTAGAGATTGGTCAATACCTATTCTATGGATTTTTGCAAAAGTACATCGTGATCTACACGGTCGAATTTCTTTGCAAAGTCCATATAAATCACATCTGTTTGATATTGTGCATCTAATCCTCTTGCTTCTTTATGTGAGAGTTCGAGAAGATTGGATACAGTTGATTTTTTTGGTAATAAAACCGTGTTTAGTTCCGTGTTAGTTCCTATTCTGACCGCCTCCAAAGATGTCAGAGTCAAGCTTTATTTACCCAGTTTCATCTATGTACATAGTACATGGCTGCAGTCAAAAAATAATGCGACACTAATTTTCTCTTTATTTTGCCACAAAATCCTTCAAAGTTATTTATCGCCGAGAAAATTGGATACTCGAGTTAACGAACGTTACTTATTCTTTTTCTCTGTATTTTTCAAGTACCTACGTAGTCAAATGGTGTCTCGAACGTTTTAAAATTTAGAACAAATAATAATAAATCATCCATGTAATTATTTGAAGGCTGTTGGAAGTTCTTAAGCCACAGAGAATTTTGTCAGTACCTACGCCACTAATGAGAGTTCTCACTTCTTGAGTAAGTACTTCCTCCTAATCCATCTCTGGGAGTAGTAGCACCACTCATTACCTCATTACAAGTATTATTCCCCCCGGGAAGTGTGGCTTGGAGTTAATGGGATATCACGAGTCTTGCCGGATCTTTGGGGAGTTGATATCCAGTTGCATTATAATTAATCAATAACCTAATTCACCAAATTAACGAGATGCAAATGTACCTACCTTTCTACTCACCACTGATAACTAGCTGAAATGAATCTCCAAAAGAAGGAAAATATTATTTATGTTTATAGTTATATTTAGAGGACGTCAGAAACTTGAGCCTACGTGTATTCAGTTGCCAGGTTGCCATAGTTGCGCCTCACGAGCTGTCAGTTTTTGAGTAATTTGCGATACAGTTGCCAATCAGTTTTAGTTTGGTTTCGGTTTCTCCATGAGCGAAAGGCCTTACTCTTTCTTATAATTGAAATTTTAATTCAGAGCACCTGACCGGATATCATAAGGGCACGGGTTCGATTCCCGTCGGCGTCATGTATCTTTTCTCAGAGGGTTTTTTCAATGTGGGTGAGTGTTTCAGGCTTATAATTATTGCTTATAATAATTGAAAAAATATTTTTTTGTAATCAAAAGGTATAATAAATATCTAGAAAATATAATTTCTACTTTATTTATTTGTGTTTTAAATTATAAAATATAGGCCATTAAAGATTTTAATATTTAACGGATTTAGAGGCGAATTGGGCTATTACGTATTTGTGAGTAAATGATAAACATTTAAAAAATATTATTATTAAAATATGATAAATGTAAAATAAAAAATAAACGTAAAATTATTTAATAAAAGTAAAGTTATTTTATGGGTGTGAATTTAAATTACCAATGATACATCGGAACACAAATTTGTCTTATACAAATTAAAACTACTACCCAAAAACGCATTATTACGATGCTTTATTTGGGGTACGCGGCTTCGCTCAGGACAACATTCTAGTCAGTGATCTAGAATGTTCCACGATGACGTTCCTGATTCCCTATTCCCGAACTTTCTAGCTTCTAGCGGAGTATTCGGCTTCGCACAGGGAGTTGATATGAGATTGTGTGGTAGTGGGAATAAAAGGATAAACTTTAAAATATAAGAGATAATTTTTTTTTATTGTAAACATATTCTAACTATTTACAATACTTGTATTAAATACTTGTTCATAAACAATATTTTTCATTTTGTTATCTGTGGTATATATACATATTTTTGAATTTCCTACTCGAGAGCAAGCTATCAGTAGTATGATCGGAGATCCAATTTTCAGTCGAAGGCAGTGTAATGGCATACCTGGTACTTGGAAAGAGTTTAAAATTTATGTAGGGAAGTTGACGCTGTCTTCAACGTTTACCATCGTGTTGATCGATTTGCATATTCTCTCTTCGATTCTTATTGTCGGCGATATCTCAAAATTGATATCGTTGACAATATTATTTTTAATTGCCAAAATTTCCCTTTGAAATAGCCACTCCGGGTTGGTATAGTTGTGAACAATGTTTAGAAAACTTTGATCGATGAGTTCGTTTTTAATAGTGGCTATGTTGAAGAAATCACTGTTGAGTTTAATGAGACCGGTGGTCTGGTCAGTAGGATATGTGCCTCTGATACTTGTAAAAGTTTTTGAGCAAAATGTGCTGTTCCACATTATTATTGCACATTAATATTCCACAATATTCGAGAGTGTTCTGGGATGTTCTCCAATGATGTACTCGATTCCCTATTCCGGAACATTTCACAAAATTCCAGAATGATCCGGGATGTTTTGGAATGTTGTGGAATGCTCTCGAATAATTAAAAAAATATATATATTGATCAAAAAATTAAGATTTTTGAACCTTTTAGAACTTTCCAGAACTTTCTAGACTCACCGCCACACTCCGCCGATTATTTCTGAAAGCTTTTAGGACTTTCTCCTTCCATAACTTCCTAGAGCATTAGTGAACCATCCAGAACATTCTGGTATCTTCTTGGCTCACCGACATACTCCACCATTCCTTCGAGAACTTTTTACAGCTTTGTCAAACCTTCTAGAACTTTCCGAAACTTCTATACTCACCGACACACACCGCCACTTATTTCTTAAAGCTTCTAGAATTTTTTCCTTCAACCATTTTTTAAAGCATTTGTGAACCATCCAGAACCTTCTAGACTCACCGACATACTCTGCCACTCCTTCCAGAACTTTCTAGAGTTTTATCAAGCCTTCCAGAACCTTCCATAAGACAAAATTTCCAACACTTTAGGAAAATACGGCACCCCTCATTCCGCATTGGGGATAGAGATTTACCAAACCATATAATTCCCTTGATCGTACCGGGACTCGTTTCTTAGTTTTAGCGGTCCACAAGTTTTTTTAAATTTTCTTTTATAATATATATTGATTATATTAACATAGTATATTAACATTATAGTAACATGAGATAAGTTTTGTATGAAACGGGCCTAACCCTTTTTCTTCTTAAATCGTTTTTTCATAAATATATACTTTCTTAATCGTTTCTCATCGTTTTTTTTTCCTAATGCTTTGTGAAATAAACGACTGAATATTTTATTTGAACACTGCACAAAAGTCCAAACTGTTCCCAACCGTGGGGGATCCAGTGATATTATGGCATTCCCAATTGGGGTAGGTTGTGAGGCTCAAGTTAGTGGGAAGGGAAAGGAGACGAGAAATAGGAAAGCAAGGAAGTACCTGGCAATTCAGATCTGGTCACCAAAAACCGTTATAGCTATTTCAAGCAACGTTTCAAATCTGAATGGTGTTCTAAAACCAGGGCGGAACTGAAAGTATCTTACACATTGGAAAGTGCCGCAAATATACCTTATCCTCCTTACTTATAATTATTGCGGTATCCGCCGACTCATCTTTTAACCATATACACGCAGTGATAATAAGTCAAGTTTTTCACTGTTACGACGCGTATTAGTTATACTACGATTATAACGGTATGTGTGTTTTTAAATTATTACATCGTGAAATAAAACAAATATGTCAAATAAAATTTACTTGCGCACGCCGGGATTTGGACCCGCTAATGGAGAGGATTCCAAAAATTGGTAATATATGAGAATTTTTAGGCATTTTTTTATTAGGTAGGAAGGTATCCTTGAAAAATCACAGTATTAAAATTTAACTTTAAATTAAGCTATACAAGCTATACCTTAATGTCAATAAATGCATAACTATGAGATTTTTTAAAATAAAAAATCCGATTTATTTCAATTACACAATGAATAACATCATTCTCGAATCTGTTTCCGAAATTAATGACTTAGGTATTACTTTCGACACCAAACTTAGTTTCATACCACACATTGAAAATATTGCAAAGAAGGGTTTAAAAATGTTAGGTTTTGTACTAAGAGTGGCTAAAGATTTTACCAACATTAAAACATTAAAACTTCTGTACACATCACTAGTAAGGAGCCAGGTTGAATATAATTCAACTATATGGTCTCCCCACTATAACGTGCATTCACAAACAATAGAAAGAGTACAAAAAAAATTCCTAAGCTTTTTAAATTATAAACTAAAAATACCGAAAGAACAAAAAAACTACCCTTTTCTACTACGATTCTCTAATCTATTAAACTTGAGTGACAGGAGAATTGTTTTTGATCTAATATTTCTATTTAAAATCTTGCATAATATAATTGATAGCCCTGAATTCTTATCGCTCATAAATCTTAATGTGCCAGCCAGAAATACAAGGTCAGTACTACCATTTTATTGTAGTAATACTGCGACCAGGGCCCAATTCAATATACCACTACAGAGAATTCAAAACTTGGGAAATATGTATTCGCACGTAGATGTATGGAATGTGTCACTGATACAATACAAACATGAAATTATTAAATCATTCATGTCAGAATGTGAAATCAGACGTGTTTAATATTAGTTACTGTTATTTAAAAGATTCCATAATATTTTGATGTAGCATATTCTTATAATGTAGGAGCTGTTGCACATATTTTTGTATTATTTCTATTTATCTATAATGTAAAAACTTGTTACTTACTCTCTTTTGTTTTTCTGTATTGTAAACTTTTTCTTGTATTACACATCTGTAAATTTCTAATATTAACTTACACTATATTTTATTATTTTTATGCCATCTGCAATTTAAAAACTGGTTTCAGTTTAATTTATTTTTAATTTTTCTCTTTTATTATAATATAATATTTCTTAATTACTTTTATACTGTTATATTTTATAATGTTAATTGCTATAAGTTTATATTTCTTATTTAAACATACATATATATCACTGTATAATATACTTATTATGTAAAAGCCCATCAGGGCGTTGAAAATTAATAATAAATAAATAAATAAATAAATAAATAAATAAATAATATAAAATTCAAATTAAATAAAAGTATTTTACATTTTCAATACATTTGATTACATAGTTGCATACAAAACACCAACTGCTCGGAGGGCTTTGAAGCAGGACGGACGGTTACCTCGAGCCTGTTTTCTCTTGGGAAAAGTAATTTGTTTCAAAGACCCAATCATGTCTGATTACTTCTAAAAGGGATCGAAATGGAAATCTAATCTTCCGAACAGGCCTTCGATTGATATGCTTGGTGTACTCTAAGTGACCAGCTCAGTTACGGGGGCTCCATCGAAACCTCTCAGAAGCTGGGGTATGCTGTACTGTATAGGGCCCACAGATAATTTAATAGTACACTACTGCTAACCTCAAAAATCGCAAGTGTGTCCCACTTTTGAATTAGGCAGCCACCGTCTGGAGCTCCAAAATACCTTAAAAAACCCTCGATTCCGGACAGCAACGATTCTCCTATCTTAAATATCTAAGATTGCTATCCTAAATGGATTTCTCAATCTTTATAGCACAGGCGCCGGGTGGGAATGCTGTCCTTGTTCTACCGGTCTTTCAATGGAAGATGCTCCGAGGAACGAGCGTCATTGATTTCGGCGCCGGTGCACAGTCGGAAAACAATCTTCTAGCGCCCAACATTTGTACACAGTTGACATTTGTCACATGCGTGTGTGTCATTGACTCGGCTGTGGAACTATTTGCCGGCCCATGTGTTTCCTCCCTACTAAAACATGGGTCCCTTAACCACTCGAGCGCTTTTTGCCAAATTATGGCACTATTTCCAAAACCTCGGATTGCTTTGTTGCCAAAATGTGGCAAATTTTCAAAAAAAAAAATTTATTAAAACGATTATACAATATATTGTATATTCAAAATATAACCAAATAAATATTATCTAGATTCTTTAAAATGTTTTAAGGTTAAAGATTAAAATTATATTTTTTTATAAATCCTACAATTATTTGATATTAATAAAGATAGCCTATATGTTATTCTGATGTATGAGCTATATTATTGTAAAGTTCCATTAAAATCCATTCATTAGTTTTTGCGTGAAAGAGTAACAAACACACGTACATCATTAATAATAATATAAAGTAAGATTTATACAAATCTCATAAAGATATAAATCACAACTGATAAATAATAGTTCAGGTACTCCACCAGTACTTAATTAATTCAAATTTAAAAAAAAAAATTAGTGTTCAAAGTGAATAGAACAAATTTCAAATCAAAATGACAGCTAAAGAATTCTCATATGAAATGTCAAGTCAAAATTTTAATACACAAAATTCCAATAACAAAATAAATTTTACACACTTAAAATATTAAAATTATTTATTGAAACCGTAAAAGAAAACAATTATTTACATATTAACATTACAAACGGATTATTAATGAATGAAGGCAATAATAATCTTCAGTACATTTTAACCCTAGTAGCATATTGTTATTATGGTTGATAAGGAAAATTAGTATGAAATGTCAAAAATCTAACAAAAATTTAAATTTGTAAAATATGGAAAATAGCTAGCTTTATGAATTATAGCCTATATATGTTATTCTAGTGTATGAGCTATATTATGGTAAAGTTTCATTAAAATCCATTCAGTAGTTTTTTCATTAAAGAGTAACAAACATACATACATCCATACAAACTTTCACGATTATAATATAAGATAAGATAAGATAAGATAAGATATTGTTTTATTGATTTTCAACGTAGAAATTTAAAAAGATATTTTATTTGAATAATTTGAAAAAAAAATCCTGTCCACCCTCTGAGAGCTCTTTTACATCTATGTAAAAGCTTCCAGCATAATACGTAAATCCGCGATACCTTCTAACTCAAATACAATATTACAGAAACTTTACCCATATAAAATGATTCAAAGTTGAATGTTGATCTATGCCTGCGATCACATTCGTGTATGCACCGACTAGTTTCCTCCCACGGAGCGAGGCATAAAGTTGAAGCCAAGTTCAACCTCGATATTAAGTTGAAAGGGTAGATCCACGCTGTAAAGTGCAAATGGGTCGAGAAACTTGTAAAAGTGCACCAGGCACAGAAGTGGGTAGTAATGTATGCAGTTTTGCTCGAGGCTCTGCTCCAAGCGGACCCATTTATACCTAGAAGAAATTATATTAGGCGGTAACTATTTACAGTCGAACTTTGACGCTCTGAAATATTTTAACACTCAACTTTTGTGGAAAGATAAGCTGATAAGTAACTTTTAATCAGAAAAATATCGACTTTTTAGGATTGTTTACATGGAAATTTCCTTGGATTCATTTGTAACCCTGGGTTATTTTATTTTACTGCTTTCGTTTTGTTTTGAGCAGGGGATACCCGGCGGTGATTTTTCCATACAAACGTATTCCCTATTTATATCTCTGG
The DNA here is from genome assembly GCA_951813805.1 of Limnephilus auricula. Taxonomy (NCBI): domain Eukaryota; kingdom Metazoa; phylum Arthropoda; class Insecta; order Trichoptera; family Limnephilidae; genus Limnephilus; species Limnephilus auricula. The sequence goes on from OX638404.1 coordinate 17,262,369, forward strand.
ATTTTAACCCTAGAGAAAATATTTTTTTTACATAAAATAGATATCAACTACTAGCGTGTCGGTACTTTTTGTTTTTTTTGTTGATAAGTTACTTTTTATAGAAGTTATGACCTTCCAAAAATCAATAAAATTGACTGGTTTAAACGCCGTCAAAAGACGTTCAGTATTCACGATACATTCTGTCAATGTCCTAGCCTAGATCGAACGGACCATATCAAATACCTTGGTCTTACATTTGATCAATATCTTAAGTGGAATACACATTGCCTACTTATCACGAATAAGCTTAGAAAACATGTTTATTTCTTCAAAAACATTAGAAACATACTAGATTCCAAATCTATGAAAATTGTTTATTACTCTCTTTGTCAATCAATAATTGAATATGGAATAATCGCATGGGGAGGTGCAACACTATCAGCTATAGATTCATTATCGAAGGCACAAAAATTAATTATGAAAGTTATTCTTAAAGTTCCCATAATAACAAGTACTGTAGATATATTCAACAAATTCCATGTATTAGTTATTCGACAAATTTACACAAAAACTATATTAACTCATCTGTTTAAAAATAAAACACATACATTTTATAAAAATACCCAAAATATTGTAAACACGCGGCACAAAACCAAAGAACTCATACAAATTCTTTTTTTTGTCAATTTGTCTGTCCTGGAACGGGAAACTTTCCTAGTTGGACAGGCAAAGCTTCCTAATGTGTAACTTGTACTTTCTTTTGTATCTATATATAAATAAATAAATTAAATACCTAAAACAAACACAACATTTGGTCAAAGAAATTTCAAATACATTGCGTCTAAAATATACAATAACCTACCTGACAAAACAAGACAATCGAATAATATTAAAAAATACAAAATCCTGATCAAACAATGGATCATCGAAAAAGGTCGTGCAATAATTTGTCACCTCACCCAAATATAATCGTATATCTCATTATTGTTACCACTACCTACCAACCTGAAAATTTTGTCAAATATTATTGCTTTATTGAAAAATATACTCATATACAAACAATTACAGTGACAGGCTGCATATTTTTCTGCTCCCAATTAAAGTGCTCCGCAAAGTAAATAAATTTGGCGAAAACAAACAGTGAAGCTGATATTTAAATGAAACAAAGTGCGCACTATTGATTGGCATTAAAAATAATAACCAGTTCGTAATATATCTTCTACAAAAAACAGTTAAAAATTAATAATAATTAATAATATTTGAACATTCTGAAACGGTCAAACTGGTGATAATAATATTTGTGCAGTACTACTGATTTTAAAGTGTAAAGTGGAGTAAGTGTTGCGAAAAAAATAAATATGGCCAATCTTCACAAATTTATGGAAGAAGCCAAGGAGGTAGTTAGTGAACTACTTTTCGCAGTGCAAGACCCCAACAAAAAATTCAGTAAAGACCAACAAATTATTGTGACAAATAAAGCTACGAATATACTAACGTTATTAGGTCACCTGGCAATTGAAATGTCAGAAGATAAAAATAAAACAGAAATCGCTAATAGAGATAAAAGATATGATTACCCTCAAAATAAACAAAAAAATATAAAAAATAAATATTGTCTAATGATTAGTCCTAAAACAAGCAGTGACACTTCTGACTCAATACTAAAAAAAATACAAAGACATATTAAAATTAGTAAACTGGGAATATGTATTGAAGGCATCAAAAAAATATCCCGAAACAGAATCATCATTGAGTGTTTAAAAAAAGAGGACGCGGAGAAATTACAAATGGAGATCTCAAAAGTAATAAATGATATCGATACTAAAAAATTATCAAAAAAAAAACCTACTTTAATTTTCAAGGGAATATTTAATGATTATGATAAAGAAGATTTCACTTGTGACATCATCGAACAAAATGAAGACATTAAAAATATGTCGGAAAATAAAAAACATAAACCTTTCTTCAACGTCAAGAAATTAATTAAAAATAAATTTAATGATACATCTAACTATGTGGTCGAAGTAGATAGTGAAACCCGAAGAATACTCTTAAACAAAGATAAAATTAAAATCGGATACCAAAGAATCTTTGTTGAAGACGCAAATCCAGTTATGCAATGTCACTACTGTTTACGCTTCGGACACGGTATTGCAAGATGTCTGCAGAGAGAGAAGGACGAAAAGCCTGTTTGCAGTTACTGCGGTCTCGGTCACACATACAGCGATTGCGGGAACAAGGACAAACAACCAAATTGCAAAAACTGTTGCATTCAAAATGAAAAATATAAAATGACATTTCCAGTTAATCATAGAGCAAATGACAAAAACAACTGTAAGATATATAAAAAAATGGTTGCAATTGCTGAACAAAATATTGAATATTAATTTTATCATATCAAAAAGAAAAATGAAACAAGATATTTTAAATAAGAATCTTTTGTTATATTTTAGTACTTTGATAATTAACATTAATGAAGATAATAAATTTAATTTACATGCGTATGTGATATTATGTAAACTCTCACTATATTGTTGTTGGCAGCAAATGAATGTAAGGCTTTTAATGTGTACATCAAACTATATAACTATAGCAATTTCACACATTGTGACATGTTACCTTCTTACAAAAATAATTGTTTATTTATATTATTCGCTCCTATTACATTCTAAGCATACTGATGGTAGGATTTCAGGTGAATATTTTCATATGAAAAATGTATTTTAGTTATATTGATGATGAGAGAAATGTAAATTATTGTAAAATTAATCATTTGCATGAATGGATTCAAATGCAGACAAAAAACTCTTTTTACATTTTCTACTTTCATGCAACATTCTTCAAGTTTATTTTGTATTCTTCAATACTATTTTGTACATAGCTTTACAACGTTATTCTCTGCACATGTTAACAAATAATACTAAACCCAACAACCGTAATATTAAAATATACAAGGATAATACTATTATTAAAAATAGTTCGATAGTTTTCTTTACAAGATTCACAAAATTAAAATCTATTTTTATATTTATTTTTTATATGCCTACAATATTAAAGTATATTTTATACACCTTCTCTACATATACTATTATGTCCAATGACTTGCAACTAGGTTATCTATTAATAAATGCTATATTTCGACTTCTTTCTTTTATACTGATTGTTATGAGTGAGATATTTTATTATACTTAATATGGCTTTCAACTATATTGACAATGATAATGAGGTAGAATTTACCCGCGGAAATAATTTAGAAAGTTGGATCCAAGCACAAATTATAAAAAATTGCAATACTAACCTAATCTGTGTCGAAATAAATATCAGATCACTAAACAAGTATTGGGATATTCTCCATGCTTATTTAAAAAACTGTTTAAAACATATAGATGTAATTATGCTTTGTGAAATTGCAATTCACGAGGAACTTATTAAATTGTATGATATTCCAGGTTATAATTCGCATTACTATTGCAGAAGCAATAAACAAGGAGGTGGTATTTTGCTTTATATAAAGGAACATTTATATTTTAAACAAGAAAAAATTGAAACCATTCACTTTGAAAATGTGTTTGGAATATTGACGTTACCAAATAAATGCAATTTTTATATTTTAGCAATTTATAGACCACCTAACCTCAATAAAGGGGGATTCTTAAATGAAATTTCTTGTTTTTTTAGTAATTATATAAACTCTAATGAAAATGTAATATTTTTTGGAGACATTAATCTGAACTTATTAAATCAAAGTGATACAAATATAATAACTTATGAAAATATTCTAACTAGTAATTACCTTATAAAATGTATAAATGATACGACAAGGGAAGCAATAGTTTCTGGTCAAATAACTAAATCTTGTATTGACCACATATATGTTAGATCTAATAAATATATCTTGTCCGCATGTGTAATTGATTCGACAATTGCTGATCATTTTATAACGGGATTAAATGTATATTACCATGTCAAAAATATTGTACAAAATGAAAAAACTACCACTCTGTCTCAAAAAAGTATTGATAAAGAAATAAAAAAATATAATTGGAATATCCTTTTGAAAGAACTGAATTGCGTTGCTCTGTACAATAAAATTAAAACTAAATTTAATGAAATCTATGAAAAGAGTACTGTAGTAAAGTCTTTTAAACCCCAAATTAGACCTAATGCCATAAACGAATGGATAAATGATGATTTATTATCAAAAATCAAATTAAAAGATACACTTTACAAAAGATGGAAAAGTAATCCTACAAATAAATTTTATGAAAGAGAGTATAAATGCACCCGAAACAAAGTTACAAAATTAATCAGTGTTTACAAATTAAAATTTTTCAACTCAAAATTTAAAAATTATTTTGCAGACTCAAAGAAAACGTGGGATGAAATAAACAGATTGTTAGGAAGAAAGAGTAAAAGTAACTGCGATGAAGTAATATCACAATATTTCTTAAAAGAACAAACCACTGAACAAACATCTAACAATTTTGCTAACTTCTTTTCTGATAATGTTAGGCAATTATTACATAGATGTGATAAAAAAAGCTTTTAATATTCAAACACATAGACTTCCACACAGCATGCTCTTAACACAAGCAAAACTCTGTGATATCGAAAAAGTAGTTAGAAGTTTAAAAAATAGCCAGTCGCCGGGGATAGATAAAATTAGAATGTCTGATATTAAAAAACATTTTGATATCTTAGGACCTATTTTAACTCAATTAATTAATATGATTTTAACGGAGGCAATTATACCAGAGGACCTCAAATGTAGCATCATCCGACCCATCTACAAAGGTGGTAAACACAGTGAAATTGAAAACTATAGACCGATCAGTATTTTACCTGCAATTGAAAAGATCCTAGAAAAATATATATCTATAAAATTAATAAAGTACCTTGAAAAATTTTCTATTATTGATACCCATCAATATGGTTTCCAGAAAAAAAAGAGCACAGATATACTACTTCAAGATTTTTCAAACATAATTAATAATGATCTTAATAAAAGAAAACATGTACTTGTATTATTTATTGATAATTCAAAGGCGTTTGATACTATTGATCATAGTAAATTACTGGAAACTCTTGAAGCAATTGGAATTACAGGAAACTTGCATAAATTATTTGTTAATTTTAAATTTTTTTTTTTTTTTTTTTTAATTTTTTAATTTTTTAAAAGAAAGACAAACATTCCCGGGTTACGAATAACCCAACAACATTTGAAAATCTCCTACTACCACCACACTAAGCGGAAGATGTTGCTTGTGTTGTGATGGAGGACTTAGCCAGCCGAGGAATCGAACACGGAACGCCTGGGTGGAACCCAAACGCTATGCCCACTCAACCACTGACCGGTTTTAATTTAAATTACTTTGAAAATAGAAAGATTTGTGTAAAAATTTTAGATCATTATAGCAAAAAAAAGAAAGTTTTCGCCGGCGTACCACAAGGGTCCATACTAGGCCCTACCTTGTATATTATATATGTTACTGCAATGAAATTGATTTTCTCTCATGTAAAACATTATGTTTATGCTGACGACACTGCCTTAGTTATTTCATACGAGGATTTATTAATGGCGAGTATTTTACTGCAAATTGACTTTGTCACTCTTCAAAAATGGTCACATGATGTAGGATTAATAATCAATGCTAAAAAAACGAAGCTTATGCACATAAGATCTCCTCATGCCAACATCACCATAACTCCTAAAATTGTTTCTCATGATTTTGATTGCATCCATAGTTCTGTAATACAACCATGCTCTTGTAAAAGTATTGAACTTGTTTCAAAATACGTATATCTAGGCTTAACAATAGATTGTAATTTTAAATGGGATTTACATATACAAAAAGTTTGCACAAGGCTTAGAGCTATAGTGAGTAAACTTTATAGACTGAAGTTTTTTATTCCACTGAATACCCTTAGAATAATATATCTATCATTGGCAGAATCCCTAATAAGATATGGAATAACTACATGGGGACATTCAACAAAAACAAATCTTCTTTCAGTGCAAAATTTACAATATTCCTTAGTAAAATTATTATTAAACAAAGCTGAATACGAACAAAGACATGATGTATCAAAATCATTACTATATAACTCTGTAAATTTATTATCTGTTCGTGCTATATTGTGGTTCAAAATTGCGAATCAGCATACATCTCAATCTGAGTATAATAAAATAGTGGTACATGTTCATAATACAAGACTAACTGCAAACGATGGACTTGTTATTCCCAGATATCTAAATAAATACGGTCAAAGAACTCTAGAATACCTCGTACCAATAATTTACAACATGTTACCCAATTCAATAAAAAACTGTGAATTGACTTTCAGAAGAAAATGTATGCTAAAAAAATGGTTATGTGAAAGAATTTTTTTGTACTAACGTCCGTATTTCTAATTTTCGTTTTTAATGTTTTTTCCATTTTTATAATCTTTTTTCTTCTTCTTTCTTTCGTTTTTCCTCTGCTCTTTATTTTATATATGTAAAAATATGTGGATGTATGTATATATAATGTATATTTTATAAATTCTCTAAAAATTATTTGTAAAAGAACCCGTTGACAAACTGATATAAATCAGTTTAACGGGACTTAATGTTGAAATATGTAAAAAAAAATAATGTTAAATAAATAAATAAAAAAAATAAAAAAAATAATAATTAAAAAATATTTGTAAACTAGTCTGTCTCGACACAGGAGTTCCTAGTGAGACAGGCAAGGCCAAAAAAAATGTAAACCTTATGATATAGATTCAATAAATAAACAAATAAACAAACTAGACAATGTTTTTTTTTTAAATCAAAACGTACAGACATAGAATAGTTTTTTCTTATGAAGTTGGTAAAAAAAATGGAAGCATTTGAAAAAAAATCAAAAAATGTTTTACGAATGGTAGGAAAATGTGGTCCATTTTTGGACCGACATCAATCCTAGAAAAATTAAAGTGGTCCAAATTTGACCGAAATCTCTCAAGTGGATCACAAGTATGAATATGATGATTTTATTTAGAAGCCTTTATTCCACAAGTAGGTAAGTGAAGATTATCCGAATGTAGGTAACTGAGACCCTAAATAATGTTTCAATTCCTACAACAATGTGAAATAACAACAATGAAATCTTTTAAATAAAAATAAAACTTGTGTTTCATTGGCTCAATATTCATTCAAATCTACAATTTAATGTTGAAATGTGGACTGTGAATATTCTTTTGCTTTTATTTTACGCTATTCGCGGAGTACCTATACAGTCTTTCAAAAGTTTTACCTCTCCCGGGTTTGTGAAGATATATGTACACTGCTTTCAGGTGGTTTCAATGCTGTCAGCAGAACTAGGAGATCGACGTCTTCGCCAATAACGAAAACAGGGTCAAATGATGAACACAGGGAAATCGCAGCATTGACAATCAACTTATCAGCATCTTCTTCAGCCTGCTTAACTGTAAATGTAATGTACTTATAAATTGCTTTTTAAGCATCGAAATCAGACGGACTTTGTTATTTTCATTGGATAAAAATCGTTCTTGTGAAACTTGAACTGGCATTGTTTCATAGAAAAGAACATCTGCAGACGTATGCTTCTTTGATCGGCGAAGTCTTTCTGCGGTTTTCGTATTTTATTTTACCATCATCAAGCTGATATCCATCGAAAACAATGACTGCACGTGATCCGTGGTGATTTCTTACGTAGTGAACGTACTTCTCGCAAATTGACCCAAAATCATCATTACGATTCCATACAACTTTATGTAAAAGATATTCTCCATCCACAACATTAATTTTGCTACCTTCAAGTTGCACGCCTTCTGGAAGTTGTTTGAAAACACCATAAAATGATGATTTCGTACCTTTGCGCATTCCTTCTTCAGAGAAAAGTGATAAAGGAAATGGGGCGAGTCCGAATTTAAGGTAATCGGTTTTTTTCACAATACACATTCTTTGGAATAACATTAGCGGGTTGATGGAAGTAGTTTTTTCGCTGACCTTGATGCTGCTGTTGACTGCTACTAATTTTTTATTTATTTTGATACAATATTTAACCTTTCATTGTATAATCCAGTAATGTTGGCCACACTGCGTGGCTTACCCGTGCTGAGGCCTCCATTTATAATGGAATAAGGTGATCCGCTCACTGAGGCAACTGAAAACTGTCAACTGGCAACTGTCTTTGTATGACAATGTGATGGCCCGCACACTACACAATCACTCAAATACCCGTTATCAATGGTAACGAAAGCGGTGACTCGCGACTCGCACTGCTGATTGCCGTGGCCGGTCGTTGCTAGTTGCAAGCTGTCAGCTGATTGTTCTTCGTCTATGGTTAGACAAGCTTTTTGACCAATCAAGGCATAGAAACCAGCCGGTTTTAGTTTTGTTTCAGTTGTCCCGTCAGCGAAGCGCCTAACTTTGTCCTTACGTTTGAATTTAATAGATTCGAAATTTTTATACGTGGTAACCCCATATTTCTCTGGATAGATGGCAATTAATCTTTTCACCCCAACAACCTCAGTGTTGATAGAAAGAAGTGAATTGATTTCGGGGAAGGGAGAATGCTGAGAAAACCAGGTTTTTCAAGTTTTGATCGTCTCGAGTGATGTATCTAGATGAACGTTACTATGTTCCCATCAATGGCGTCATAAACGTTATGCAAAGATGTCATTCCTAAAGTCCACGGGGTGGATCCATCCACTGATTCCACAGCCACGAGTAAGACCCTCATCAAAGTCAGTCATGTCAGACCATATCCCTGACCAAAATTTGTCCGAGCGCCTAATCTTGGCACCAATGGGCTTGTTCCAGTAAGAATGATAAAGAGACCAGCACCCAAGACTTTATTAAATTTTATTTCATGTAATTGTAAAAAAGGATGCGGCGTTGCATGCGGCTACAGGAAAGCTGGATTGAAGTGTTCTATTGTGTGTGGATGCTGTAATGGTCAAACATGCCGAAATTCGCCAGAGGTCTACATCGATATCGAGGACGAAGATGAAGAGATTTTGTCAATGGATTTTTTAGTAAGTCTAATACGTAACTCGTTACCTATTAGACTTACAAAAAAAATTATAGAACAAAAATTATTCGAAATTCTATTTTCTTTAAGTTCGTCTTAGACAATTTTGTTGTAAGATCAACCATTGCATAATTGTTTTGAAAAAAACAAATTTTGGGACCTTAAATCCAAGATGGCGGCTCGAACTCGACCACCCCAAAGTCGAAAACTTTTTTTTTCGTTAGAGTCCCAATATGAACAACATACCTATATAAAAATCGCTACTACTTGACCTTTTGCAAGGTAAATGCCTTTTTTATTATCTTTTTATTATATCCCACTGACTGGGGATATAATAAAAAGATATACTATATTACCTTTTTTACTTACTATATTATCAGTTTAGTGTTCCGCAATAGAGATGCAACCAGGGTTGCCGGTTGCCAACGCTTATGTTCCAAAATACCCGCAATAAATTTTCAATATCCCCAAATTGGGGAGAACGAAATAAAAAATTTCCCGCAATTTCTCCACAAGTTTATTTATAATTATTGTTACAAAATTCTATTTGTGGCGACCCGCCTATATCTACCCTCACACTGCATGCGCTAGTTACTTAGGCTGGAATCAGACGGTTCACTCGAGTGAAGGTTTACGCCATGTTTTTTCGGCCTAATCTTCCATCTTCGTTTCATTCCATGTTCAGACGGCGCTATAGAAATAAGCGTTCACTCGTCCATTCCCACCACAGCGTCGCCGAGCGAGGTCAACCGCGCTGGAATTCGTTTGATTTCCAGCGCGGTCCGGCCCCGAATTTCAACGAAAAACATGTCAGATGCATCGATTTTTACGCAATTTTGTTGACACAATTAAATAAAAAAAATAAATAAAAAAACAGTATTGTTTCGTCTTATAAACCTTTTTATTTTTATGACATAATAACACAATTTGATTTTACTTTTTTTATTACGAACATTTTCCTACAAATTAATAATCTTACATATATCAAAAAATATATATAATTCATGGATAATAAGGGAGACCCAAAAATTTATATGAGAGGTGTTCCCAAAAGCAAACAAATTAGCCGAACGAATACCATTTTGACGTTTTGCGTGCGACGTGATAGCGACCTTCCATGGTCCTTCCCGTACAGGACGCGAGACAAACTGATTGAGATTTCACTCGGTGTTCAGACGTTTCACTTTGCTTTCTTCCGCGCGCATGCGCGCGTTAGTGAAGGATGCCGAATGAAAATATCCAACATTGTTGGATCGGTTCACTTGAAGATTTTATTCGGCAGTATTCGGCACTTTCGTTTCATTTCATGTTCAGACGTGTCATTCCGAGTAAACTAGGCCGAATGAAATGTGGAAATGAGCGATAGTGAACCGTCTGAATGGCGCTTTGGGCGCTCCGCTGACGAGGCAACTGAAAAAAAAACAGTTTGCAACTAAACTCGCTATCCTTTGTATGTCAATGTGATGGCCCACTGTACTACACAATTTCTCAAAAACCCGTTGTCAATGGCAACTCAAGCAGTGGCTCGCGACTCGCACTGCAAGTTGCCGTGGCCAGTTTGGTAGGTTGTCATGGTTGCTCCAGTTTTGTTGTCAGTTTTATAGTATAGATGACAGCTAATTGTTAAACGAGCTGAGATAATTACAAAAATCGTAAAATTGAGTAGGCCGCCTATAGAAGTTTGGTTGGAAGCCGTAGCAAACAGCCGGTTTTAGTTTGGTTTCAGTTGCCTCGTCAGTGGAGCTGCCACTCGCAACGATTAGTACTGCCCGCTTACCTACTACCGCACTACGCCATATTATTGACGGGGAGGGGGTTTGTTAGATTTTTCTCAAAAAATAATTTTCCATCCTTGGGAAGAGAGATGGCGAGAAAATTTCTGTGAAAAGGAGATAGGTTCCTCAAAAATTAAAAATATTTTGTGTCTTGTTTAAATTTTTTTTTCATTTTTATAAATATTATGGAATGAATCGGTTTCAAAACTAATCTTAGGCGATCCGCTCACTGAGGCAACTGAAAACTGTCAACTGGCAACTTTCTTTGTATTACAATGTGATGGCCCGCACACTACACAATCACTCAAAAACCCGTTGTCAATGGTAAGGCGCTCCGCCCACTGAGGCAACTGAAAACCAACTAAAACCGGCTGTTTTCTCTGTCTTGATTGGTCAAAAAGCTTGTTTAACCATAGAAGAAGAACAATCAGCTGACAGCTAGTAAGTAGCAACGGCCGCCCAGGGCAATCAGCCGTGACAGTCGCAAGATGGTCGCAAGTCACCGCTTGCGTTACCATTGACAACGGGGTTTTGTATGATTGTGTAGTGTGCGGGCCATCACATTGTCATACAAAGACAGTTGGCAGTTGAGAGTTTTCAGTTGCCTGAGTGGGCGGAGGCGCTAACGCAAGCGGTGACTCGCTAGTTGCCAGCTGTCAGCTGATTGTTCTTCGTCTATGGTTAAACAAGCTTTTTGACCAATCAAGACATAGAAATCAACCGGTTTTAGTTTGGTTTCAGTTGCCTCGTTGACTGTTCCAGTGACAGCGAATGAATGAAGAAAGGAGTGTAAAGAGAATTTATGACGCGAATATGAATGGTAGAAGAAGCCGAGGACGCCCAAGGAAGACGTGGCACGATCAAGTAAATCAGATATTTGAGTCGGGCCATGTCAAGAGTCAGAATAATAGAAGAGTATGTATGAGAAGATGTATGAATGTGAATGAGACAAGGAATGTGTGCCGAGACCGAGTTGTTTGGCGGTCCGTCGTCTCTGTTAGTTAGTTCAGTGACAGCAAAGGAGCCGACCCCCGGTAACCGTATATATATATAGGAATATCGTCCATCTCTATTCCATAGATAAAAGCAGATAGAAGTCAGAAATAGTAGTTGTCAAAAATTTATCTTAACCTTAGTTTTTTGTTGTCAGTTGAATTATTATCTAATTTTATATGGTTTGTACACAAGCCGAAAAAAAAACTAAATTTGTTTTAAAATATTTTCACGATGCTCGGCTGGCGTTGGATACGCGGAATGCTCAGAAGAAATACAGCTCCTATGACTGTTAAAGAAGCTGCAGCTTGGAAAGAAAAGATCAGTGTACTCTACTGCATACTCAGCGTGAATGCGTTTATCGGTGTCTTATATGCCTGCAAAACCGGTAAAGCTGATTGGGCTAAATACTTTGGCCTGAAATCGGAAGCCGAACTTGAGAGATCATCAGGTAATTATAAAATTATGCACAGACCAACTTAATTGCTCCGAAGAAATACAATCGTTCGAATTGTTCTCGTATCAAAATGTACTCATAAATGAGGTGATGCAGTTGTATCACACCTGGGTGTACACTGTATATTTAAGCAGTTAACTATCGCTTAACCATATATGCATATAATTATAAACAACACTAGCCGCTCGACATGGCTTCGAACCTGCTCAATGGGTGTCATCTGACAACACAGCTCGGCCGGGCCAAATAGTTGCTTTCAAACGGCTGTCGACATTATGACATTTTGGTATTGCAGACCCAACCTTTCCTTGAACAAGGAGTTGCTTCCATCAAATTTGCATTGTGCAGGCCACTGGACATCTTCTTTCTGGCCCCCTAGCACATTCGATCGATAAGGATAACTTTCGGTACCTTCTCATCGTTCCCTAGTATGACTGCAGATCGCCAACGAATAAGTGACAGCTCACAATGTGTGTTCTTAATATATTCAACATCCACTGTTGTTTGTGCGTTAGCGATCTTGTCCTAGATATCTTTTTATCTTACATTTATATTGTTACTAGCTGACCCGCCAAACTTCGTACCGCCTCGGAATCAATAAATGTTGTGTTTAATTTATCATCAATAGGTACCTACTCTAAGTTCAAAAAATGAAATTAAGCTGTTGACTAAGCAAGAAATGTTCGGCACACTACACCATTGACAGTTCGAATTGATTCATATTTTGTCGACCAACGCACATTATTTGAAAAGCCGTTCCATACAAAATATACGAAAAAATTAATTTTCTTCATAATTATTTTTCCCGTGATTTTTTCCGATGTTTTAATAGTTATTCTGTAAGTTCAAAAATTTAAATTGAGCTGTTGACTAAGCAAGAAATGTTCGGCACACTACACCATTGACAGTTCGAATTGATTAATATTATGTCGACCAACGCACATTATTTGAAAAGCCGTTCCATACAAAATATACGAAAAAATTAATTTTCTTCATAATTATTTTTCCCGTGATTTTTTCCAATGTTTTAATTTAATTCTGTTAATCGGGACGGAGACAAATCCAACAAATCAAAGATCATACAAATCGGTTCAGCCGTTCTTGAGTTATAAATGGTGTAACTCAGTGGCGGTCTTTCCCTTCGGACAAAAGGTGAATGACCTCCCAAAATTATAAGATGACAATAAAACAATATTAGAAATATTATACAAATCAAAACAACTGATATTATTCTAATTTGTTTGAAAAATCACCGGGAGATACCGAGCCGCGGCGAGTACTGACATCTAACGTTTGAAATAGAAGCTTCCTTTCCCACACTCTGATTGGCTAGGTCAATGTATAATATGTCCGGATGTCATATCTTCTGTCTCTTTACGCGCTATACAATAAACGAAAGGCACTAATACGCCGAATAAAAAAATCTTTGGCATCCTGAAGACAGCTTCGGTCATTGCCGTGAGGGAGACAGCATTAGGAATAAATAATATGCGTTTGAAAGAGATGGTTTGATAAACGTAGGTTGAATTTGCAAATTTGCACGCCTGTCGCATGAAATAATTTACTACCCGTCAGGACCATTCTTTGGGACAACTGAAATTGATCGCATGGAAATCGGTGTGTCTCCCTTACTATCATGTTTAGAAATATGATCTAAACGGCGTTAGAAAGATAAAATATCATTCTTTACAGTAAAATGTAAAAGTTAACCGCAAAATAAATAAAATGTACACTTTTATGAATCCAAAGTTTCTGAGTTTCTGAAAAAAAAATTTGAATCCTTGATAATATTTAATTAATTATTATTACATGAAACGATATAAAAGTGAGGTATAGATAATGTTTATAATACATTTGTCTAATAAAATATGTATGTGTTTATATTTTTTTTCATTATCACTAATTTTAAATAGATTGCAATTTCTGTAGTTTGACTCTCAAATTCGTGAGGTACCTACAAATGATTATAGATAATATTTTTTTTTTTTTTTTTTTTTTTTTTTTTTTTTTTTTTTTTTATTTTTTTTTTTTTATTTATAAAAGAAAATCATAAGTCTTTAATATTACATAATTCTTTGGCTAATTACAATAAAAATAGTTTTTTTTTACAAAATCTACCCAATTCAATAAAGAAAAACATTTCTCGTGTTTGAATTGGGGAGTAGTGCCATTACAAAGGTAAGAGAAAAAATAAAATAGAAGAAAAAATTTGAGGTAACAAAATACATAAACTTATATAGGATGTTAACAAATATACATTGATAGTGGAATTGAGAATCATATCAGTTATTAAGTTGGATATACAGAAATAGATAAGTAAAAGTAAGAATATAGATGTAGTGAAATAAAATAATATTTTTACATTTCAATTTATAGGTAGGTATTATATATAATTAACAAAGGTGTTAGGTACATGGATTTGATTCTAGCAGTTGAGTATATATCAACCTATATCACACACTATCGAGTAAATTTTAGTTGTACAATTTTTTAAAATTGACCTTCCACTTCTGGACCCCTAGAGCCGCCTCTGGTGTAACTAACCCGACTTTGTTTTATATATTAAGATTAGGGAGGTATATTGAGATATTTTATAGATCTAATTTAAATTATTTAATATTGAGTGATCTATTCTAATGTTTCCTTAAAACTATAAATGTATTTACAATTAATGTCTCCTTATGTATAATATTAAGAATGTTTAATTGGTAGAACCTACAGACAAGCTGCCATATGACAGCTTTGTGGGACTACCCTAAACTTGTACAAATGTTTTATCTACTAAATAAAAAAAGTAAAAAATAAAAAATCCTTATCGATCCAGTGTGATAGGAGGCCCGGAAATGCAACCAATATTTTATGCAAAATTATTTATATTGTTGTTATCACTATGCTTTATTTTTTCAGCATACCAATGGGCTGATCTTTTGCAAATTGACAATGCCAAAGTGTACAGGATCAGCTCTTCTGGACTTGAAGAAAGGTTCGACACCCCCAGTGGAAAGAAGGCTGCCAGTGTTCTCGATCCTCCCATACTGGATTAAACAGTGCACACACTAAATAAAATACCTCTGACCACAATGTAAATATTAACTTAGTCTGCAAGAATAATAAAGCGTTCCGTAAATTATTATATAATTTTTTTATTGTCTGGGCTTATCATTGAGCCCAAAAAGTTAAATTTGGTAAAGTTGCAGAATTCTGCTGCAGGCGTAACATCTTGATGGCCGATGCAAAATTTTCACCGTGCATCAACTGATTCTATTTTTACAACACGCACGAAATAGGTTCTTTGATAATCATAATTGAATAATTTGTTTAGAGCCGTTTTTGTGAAAAATCACCTCAAGGGCGCTGTACAATTTATTACGAATTCTTAGGCTCTATCTAAATTTATTATTTACAAGTAGATACAGAAAACATACTTACGTTTGGTTTAATTTAATAATTTATCCATATTTCCTATTGCAAATGTAAGATTGGTCAAAACTGGCAAAATGCGTGAAATTTTTAACTTTGAAAAAAAAAAAACTTTAATACCTTTTTTACCATCTCCCATTAGATAAATATTTGTCTCTTGTAGTAATGAAGTTGAAACCTAGTGTTATTTTCTAAAAAAATTCTTGCGGTGGAATTTTGCAACCAAAAATTTTCCTCATCGGTTAGCTCAATGGACAAATGTATTGGGTTCCTATTTAAGTGACGTGGGCTCAATTCCTCTGCTAGTTGAATCCTCCATCATTGCGCAAGCAATATTTTCCACCCATAATGATGGTAGTAGGAGTTTTTTAAATATTGTCAGGTCATTCGCAACCTGGGAATGTCTTATTATTCTTTAAGTTTATTTTATAAATTGGTCGATCATTTTGGAATATTTATCGAAATTCTTTCTTGAACAGATAATCAATATAATTGGCTTGTCTGGGGCCTAGTAGTCAAAATGTGTATGTAAATTGGCGACATAAGTTTTCTTTCAAATCAGTTCAGATCACACTTGTTGGGATTATCAGTTCCGTGGGGTTCAAGTTGGGTTGCACGCAAGGAACTTCTTTCCTCCACAGTTTTTTAAATTTTTACATGAATACCGCACAAGAGTCCCAACTGCTCCCGTCTGGAGCCAGTGAGACCAAAGCATCCCCAATTGGGGTATGTTGTGAGGCTGAAGGTTGTGGGAAGGAGATGTGGAAGAGGAAGGTTTTAAGTACCTGGCTATTCAAATCAGGTCACCAAAGAAGGCCAAAGCCATTTCAAGCAACGTTTCAATTCTGAATGGTGGTCTTGCACCAGGGCGAAACTGAGAGTATCTTCCACTCTGGAACGTGCCGCAAATATAATATAAGCAAAGCATCAAGAAGTTGAAGTCTTTATGGTTGGGAGCTATTTCTGTACTTCGCAGCATTGCCCTGGCTTTATTCTGCTTTAAGAGGTGGGGTTGGTTTTCGAAATATCATATACCTTCCTCTTGTTCAAAAATTTCATTAATGAAACTTTAGATTTGTATGAATAATAAACCCACAGACACTCTTCTTTAATTATTTTTGTATTCAGCCCCTACAACCAAGAGAGTTATTGTCAGTTATCACATTAGACAACCTCTGTGGAAGAGCAGGAAGCTCCTGGGCTCTGGACCCTGAGGTTGCGGGTACAAAGACTAGCAATTTTATTTCACATTTAGTATCGAGTAATTACACATTTATCATCTCAAGCGATTTTTGGCATATTATGGCCCTTCTGCAAAACGTCTTGAGCGATTTGTTGCCTTAATATTCCAAATTTACCTACCTGTTAACATTTTTTAAATCTTCCCGCGATTTGCAGTCTCGTTATTAGAAATCTAATATACTAGTTTCTCATTTCACCAATAGGTGTGAATCAACTTAATTTAGGCACTTCTCAAAGCTTCAAAATTCAATATTGTTTGTTTTCAAGTTAACAAATGTTTGTTTCCGGACACGAGCCTGTTAAAATGGCGAAAGTGTTTGTTTTATTCGATTTTTATTACATATTTGTATATCGAAATATTCGTAATTGAATTACCTATCTATTCACATTTCAAACATATGTGAATTCTCTGCCCCGTGTCTTTGGGAAATTGGATTACTGTGAAAAACGACTTTATGAACTAAATAAAGCAAAAATCGAGTTTATTCTTTTTGATAATTTTAGATAATTAATGTATATTTCTAATTATAATATTTTAATTAATGAAGATAATATTAGCGAAAGTCAATCGAAAATCTGAAACAGAAAAATCAGAAAAAGATACGGATACATCTGGGACTCGAACCCAGGTCCTCCGGCAATCCGGGCCGACGCGCTTGGCGCAGTTGGTTAGCGCGTCGGCCCGGATTGCCGGAGGACCTGGGTTCGAGTCCCAGATGTATCCGTATCTTTTTCTGATTTTTCTGGTTCAGATTTTCGATTGACTTTCGCTAATATTATCTTCATTAATTAAAATATTATAATTTGAGGTTTAACTCTTTAAGTTAAAAAAGTTAAAAATAAAAATAAAAGTATATTTCTAATATTGCGATTTTTTTTTATTATTGACGTGATTGTTCGAATGGTTATGTAATGAAAATGAAATACATATTTTTGCAACTTATTTTGGGTGATGCATACTCTCAGTATCGTCCCTAGAGGGACCGCCATTCAGAATCAAAACATTGCCTGAAATGGCTTGAGTTATGTGTAGTGCCCAAATCTGAATATCCTGATATTTCCCAACCTTCCTCTTCCTTTTCTCTTTGCCATTTCCCATACAACATTCCTGAAATGGGGAAACTTGTTACACTAAAAGTAGGACAAATAAATAATACCTTCAAACAAAATTCATAATAATAGATCAGTTTTATTTTTAAATATCACATATAAAAAAATAAAGAGTATGTATAACCATTAAATATATTTCACGGACGTAGGAACATTCCAAATATTCTTAAACTAAAATACATATTCAATGTGGAAGCGTTGAGTCACAAGGTACTAAGGCACTTATTAGCCATAACAAACTAAAAAAATGTCTCCCTTATATAGCTAAACTCGTAACAATATGAAAAGACACAATTTTTCTCTTATAATTCACGGTTTTAAAATAACAATCAATGTACCTAACCAATATTTAGCTTCTTTAAAATAATCAATTTATTGCAATACAGTTTTATTAAAAACTGATATGTTAAATTATTCAACTTGTGGGACGGTTTGCAAATAATATTTTTTATAAAATATGAAAACCAATATTACACTTTTCATTGTATGTACATTTTTTTACTAGAGCTATTATCACAGACAATAAAACAAAGTTCGAGTTAAATGATTTTGAATAAAATTGAAAAGTCACAAATGGAAAATGTTAAAAGGTGATAAACAATTTCTTGAATCGTAAAAATTTATAAAACTGAAGCTTCAATTCAATTTAAATTATTTTTAATTGACGGAAAGGCACCTCTTCCAAGTATTCAAGTATGCAAGTATCTGAAACTCATGTTATGTGCTCAAGTCATACACAACTTGTCGCACACAGTCCGTATGCATTGCTACTGAAATCAAGCGTGAAATCAAAAATCAAAAGCATCGCAACCAACCATTGTTCAATTCAATTCTCGAAATGCCAATACTAGACTGCTTTCATAGCCTCACTCACAGCCAAAGATTTGGTGTAGCTGCCAGTTTTTTATCCTGTCATTCTTTATTGACTGCCATGTTTGAAGTCTCGATATCGTGAATGGAAACAACCCACCACAGCTGGTCGCAAGAGATGCGTCCCCGACGAGTTTACAAAATATCGAGAACATGTGCGTATTTAAGAACCTCCGTGCAGATGTATGGTGGTAGTTGTCAAGATACTTTATACTGTGGAAGAAGGACTTAATATTCTAGTCACCATTTTGGTGATCCCACATATTTGTGCCTGTAATTTAATTCTAATATTATATTATTACTCTCTGTTGAGATTACTTCCTATGACATTTGACAGTTCAGTCAAGGCACGAACTTGGATAAGTCAGTTCCCATCACCATAAACAGTCATTGCCCCCTGCTTCATCTCATTCACGAAATAATGTCAGATTTGCAAACTCCAAAATATTATTTAATAGCTCAGAATCTTCTCCTAAAGGTAGACTGGTAGAAAAGGCAAATATTATCAACAAGGAGCACATAACATCACACATTATTTTCCCACTATGGCAATTGGAAGTTTATTACATAGTACCCCATCAGTTCTTATTCATACATTAAAAAGGTCAAAATTCCTTTAGACCATAGACATATGAATATTACTAGACCTGCCCTAAGTGATAAAAGCGTATTATTTCCCCCTCCCCATACCGGTTCCATTTGGAACCGGCTGGGCTGGCGTATAGCTTCGAGTGAATCTAGAAAATATGACGTCATCATTCTTGTGCAGACTAGACCGAGCTCTCATCGGTACATTTTACGAAATAACACGGCAAAAATGGTGGCATGTGCTATTAAAATGTGTAAAAATAGAAGTGAAAAAGAGAATAAACCCAATTGTCTTTTTACATTCCATAGGTAAGCATTATTTTTTGTCTTTATTTTAAGCTTATTCACATCATATAATATGATCAGTTTCATCACATCGAGAGTCATGCAGCGTTGCCAACTCGGAATTCCCGGTCCCGTCGTATGCTCGTCGCTGTTTACTGGGGTAAGTAAATTATGAAACATTTGTAAAAGTGTCTTAATTAAATACGGCAACAAAATATTCGACTCTCAAAACAATCGAACCTTTCTTTGCCGTATTTGGACTTCGCAAGTTTGTTCAAACCGTGGCGAGCAATTCGCGCTCCCATGTAAAAAGGTCTATTCATTCAAAAGTAAATATTACTTTTAAGAACTAAATGGTGATATTATAATGCGAGATGCCTGTCAGATTGATTTATTGATGAATCACATATCAATACAGTCAACTCACCCCTCTGCATCCCGCTACAGATTTTTGTCCTATATGTTCTCGTCTAGTAATATTCATATGTCTATGCTTTAGACTAATTTCACATACATATATTGAGGTTCAAAGAAAAAAAAACCTTGTTGATCTTGAGAATTCAAACACATAAATGCTCATAAATAATTATGAATAATATATGAAGGACTTTTGCCATCTTACAAAGTTATAGTTTTGTGTATTGTGTAAAGGTTGTAAGGTCACTTAGGTAAAAAAAAGGAAGTCAAGTACTTGAAGTACAGTTATGAATAATTGACATTAAATAGATTACCCCTGGTAAAAAAAAGATTCTAAGACAATATTATGCTTCAATATTTAACAATTGGAGTGCGGATGGTAACCAATACCACGTCTTCTTTTTTCCATTTCTTGAAGTAATGCAGATCTAGAACAAAATAATAATTGTTAATTTACAGGTTCTGTTATTAATTAACCCTTTCCGACCGGCTTCATACGATCGTGAGTTTGATTTGAAAAAATCCTGACAGAAAATAAATCTGTTTTGGGAAAGGAACCAGAGTCGATCGAACGTGCGGGAGCGGCTTATGTAGGGTACCTTTAAGCGCGCGTTTTTCGAGCAGTAAGCGCCTCCGCCCACTGAGGCAACTGAAAACTCTCAACTGCCAACTGTCTTTGTATGACAATGTGATGGCCCGCGCACTTCACAATCACACAAAACCCGTTGTCAATGGTAACGCAAGCGGTGACTTGCGACTGTCACTGCTGATTGCACTGGGCGGTCATTGCTAGTTGCCAGCTGTCAGCTGATTGTTCTTTGTCTATGGTTAAACAAGCTTTTTGATCAATCAAGACAGAGAAAACAGCCGGTTTTAGTTGGTTTTCAGTTGCCTCAGTGGGAGGAGGCGCTAAGTCGCCTAGCCCTATGGGATCATAAATTATGAGTTTTACTAGTGTGGTCCTTCAAATTTCGGACATTTTTTCTCGGTCGGAAAGGGTTATGCTATGTATTCCGACACAACATAATCCTTCATCCATTCGCTTTGCATGTCTGAATTTCTGTCCTCTTTTAACTTTGTTCACTATGCTTACATCATTGTACAGAAGTGATGCACAATGGAAGCACTTAGCCAAATAAAAATCTAAATGTTTGTGGTAATTCTTATTTGGAAAACTCTGGATGAGAAAATAAATTTTAAGATTTTTTGTTAATTTAATCATACCTCGACCAGCAGCTTTAGCTGCTAGGCCTTGCGCGGGCGGCAGGCGACACAACAGTACCTTTGTAATTAACTTCACGTTCAAAGATGCTTTTGTTAGAGATGTACTCAAAGTCAGGTTCTTAAATTTCAACCATACGGTCGCTAGCATATTAATAGGTAATATCAGACGTCCTAAATCAATGCTGCCCAACCTTTTTAACAGTCGGGCCAAATTGACGTGGCAAAATCACAACCGGGCCTCTGAAATTCTGAAAATTATATCCAATCCTGGGGGGAGGTGGCTACAGAATTTCTGGAATTATTATTTAGTTTTTGTCATTTTAGGGATTTTTAAAAATACAAAATTGTATGTTATAGTTGTGATTGATTATTTACAGACTGATTATGATTATTTCAGTCAAACTGATTGATTATAAAAGGATTTACCAAAATTTGCAAGTTCACGGGAATTTTTGAACTTGCTCACGCGGGCCATTTCTAATTCGTTCAATGTGGCAATCTTGTCCTAAATGAATTCCCAAATCTAGTGTCAGTGGAGCCTTTTTTAGATTTCTCATCGAACTGTTCCAGAGTTATGATTCCAGGGAGTTTTTTTTACCAAAATTCGAAAAACCAATTTGCATCCCAGGAAAAAAAAATAATACAGAAAATCAAAAGTAAATTGTCTTTTCTTTACTACTAATGTGTATACAGTTTCAGTTGCAGGGTGTGATTCTAAGAAGGCAGTTTCTTTCATGAATTTTTATGTTTACATTTATATTTAAGATATTTTTATATAGTTACCTGTACTGTTCATATTTCATGACAATGAGTTGCAACTCTTGCTTGTAGAGGCGGTTGAGCATGGCATTGTAGCAGTCCAGCTCACTTAGTCGGAACATGCCCCAACGCAACTTGTGGTCCAGCTCCTGGGATGCTATAAGATGAAAAGACAACATCATTTTACTTTCAGTAAGAGAAAACCTAAATGTTTAACCTATGGGTCGTTATGCACATAAATGTAGGACTAGCGCCAAGCTAATACATACATCGCACAGCCCATAGAAAAGTGTCGCAAGTGAAAATTTTATTTTTTTGTTTTATCTATGAAAAGTAAAATGATTGTGATTATCTATGCCCCACGAAAACCGCATTTAAGTTAGATCACTCACATCTTCGCAAGATGTTGCTAGTATCTCTTTTCGACGGGAGCGCTTGTTCATCATTCATTGATTTCTTTTCGCTCTACTGTAAAATTAACTTTTTTGACTTACGACACCTTTCTATGGGATGTGCTATATGTCTTAATTTCATACAAAAAGGTATGAATACCTCAAAAAAGTAAGGCGCGTATTAGTTATCCTAGATGTCCGCCTCTGACCCCCCCACCATACGAAAGAAGAAGTTATCTTATATACATCAGGAAAAAGATTAGAAAAAATGCTTTGTTAGCAAATTAGGAGTCCCTAATAAGTTAAATGTTTTGAAATGTATATAATGGGTACTTTCCTTCACAATTTCATATAAAATGAAAATATATTGTCGAACCACCAAGAAATTGCTTTCTAAAAAAGTGTTATGTAAATATTTAATTTAAATTGTTCACCGACCTTTGGAGTAGACAATGAGCCAGTGCGGTATCTCCTCTAGCAGGTAGGGGGGCACCAGGGCCCCCGACAGCGGCCCAAACACGTAGCAACCCCCCACCAGGCAGGGGTGGGCATAGGACGCTTGGCGGGTCATCTCACTATACACAAAACAGACAGGTTGTCGCATTACAATGTTCAAGCATTAATATGCCTCAGGAACCTAGAGACCTAAACATACCAAAATAGCTGAATTTTCTCTACAGTCTCGCAGCAGTCTAAAAAGGTTGCAGCGGCATTCCCCTCTCTTATGAGCTGCAGGGAGTGGAATCTGAGCATGCCCAGAAGAAAGTTTGTTGGATATAGTCACGGATAGTAGCCGCGCTCCTCCATATAGAGAAATCTAAAAAATTTTTACAGAACCCTCGTGAGGATTCCAATTAACCAAGCCACTCTTTAGCTTACTGCAGACCATGGAGAAGTACAATATTCTTAAGGTATTCCGAAATACCTGACGGTTCAGATAACAATTCCAGGCCGGCATACCCCCTCGATATGGACATGAAATCCAAGTTAACTTTTATACACAATCCCAAGATCTCTTATAATAGAAACATGCATAAAACAATAGTCGGCAATATGTATAGTGAGTTGATAATTACTTGAAGTAGTAGATCCCCTGCTGGGGGCTGTGCACCCTCTGCCAGCCTGATGGGACAGATTCCAGGGGGTGAGTCCAGTGTGTTGTCTGCGTGTTATGGTCCATATAGTACTTTCTCCCACGCAGCGTGAAGTCAACGGACCATCCCGGCGGCAGGGGCAACTCACCTTCCTCGCCTGGGGAAAGACATAAACACATATTATACAAATCAGTGTCTTTTATTGGAAGACAAAAGAGCAGGGGGTCAGGAAAACAGGTAAATTCCTCTAATTGGAGTAAAAAGTTAAATGAAAATCAGTCTTCCGGCAATTCCCCTATCACTTTATCAAAGCAATGAAAATATTTATTATGACAACAGAGTGAATAATTTTTAAGATCCAATTGAGAAGAATATCAACCAGGAAATATTGAAATCACATTGAAAATACATCCTCCTCATAAGGTAACGAAAAAAGAAAAAGGCATATCATGTGCAAGCCAAATAAAAAATTAGATGGTAAAATACATGAGTCATGTAATTTCTATTTCCGCTAAATCCAACTTTCATTGATTTGGAGAAAACTGCAAAAAACTGTCACATCTCTAGGGTAAATAAGTAATTTTTATTTTTTTAACCTTCTAGCAGGTGCGCTGAGTAATTTCCCTTAAGCAGGCGCTTGTCGTATATTTTACGTCTTCAAGTTTTCTCTATGTAAATGGTGTTTTCTTTATATAAATATTTGAAATTTGATCTGAAGATAAGATGCTCTTTTATCACGGTCAAATTTTTCACTGCTTTGGAGCCTTTCCTTGGCAGGCAAATTTGTATAAAATTTGAGCATTTATCCGCCAATATTCATTAGAGTGTAGAAAAGTACACATTGCCATCTCTTTGTTATTCTAGAGACCGAGTAAATGGCACACATTTTGTCGACTGTTTCCACTCCGCCTTTGGGTTCGTTGTAGTCCAGTATCAGCCGAAGCTTTCTGGTGTTTTTCCCACTTTCAGGCACAAGTCGTAAAATTTACGCTCAACAGAATTTACGCCCGGTACGTGTGCAGTTTAGAGAGACACTGACCCTCGAATAGCTTGAAGCTCGATGCTTGCGACTAAGAGGTAAAACTGGGGGAAGCGATAAGACGCATTTGTCGTAAATTTTACGACAGGGCGCCCGCTGGAAGGTTAAAGATGTTGCTTGTGTTAGTGATAGAGGACTTAGCCAGCCGAGGGATCGAACACGGGACACCTGGGTAGGACCCAAACGCGATGCCCACTCATCTACTGATCGGTCACCTGTTGTCATAATAATTGCATTCCAATTTTTTACATAATGATTTGTAGTAATATAATTTCGAAAAGTGATAATTCTTTAAAGAATTTCAATAAATAAAATGGAAGCAGATTTTGATACTCACTTCATGGTATTTTATTTTGAAATTTATTTTATTTGTATTTTTTTTATTTTGAAACTCAACTGACCTGATAAACTGGCAGCTAAATACTCGCTTGATGTATGTAAACACAATACTCAAGTGTGGCGTCAGAGCGGCGGACATAATGTATTTTGGCAAAATAAGTGCTCGTTGTTGATACCTGATTGGTTTAATCCGATATAGCGGGTTTCGATAGTCATTTCCTGTATAATATAGCAGATTTCGTTTCTCACTCGCAGTTTTAACATGGTTTTTGGGCGTGATAAGGGAGGTTTTTAAAATCAATTTTCAAAAACATTTTCAGTCAAATAAAAAATTAGGAGGCAACATCTTTCGACAATGTTCTTTAAATGTTTTTTTTTTGTTTCATTCTTAAACATCCTAACCAAAACGAAATTATTATTAAATTAAACTATTTTTTGGATAGATTTAAAATTATTGATTGACCCGTACCTTGGTTGCTTCCAATAATTCCTGGACTGTGGGTAGCATTGTGTATCAGCTGTTCTCCGTAGGTCATGCCCGAGGGTCCACTCACCACATTGGAGTATATGGGGGCAGCTGAAGGGTTATTGCTATAAGCTGAAATAATAATACACAACAAATTATTAGACGTGCAGGCCTTACCTACTACACTAACCCACTACAGTAAAGCTACTTTCAAGTGACGTGATCGCCGCTCGTCTGTACCTTCCATACTATTATTAGTGTTTTAAACGCCGCTAGGCGCTGCACTAGCAAAATAGTATGACTGGTAGCGGCGATTTAGTCGCTTTTAAGTAGCTGCGCAAACGAAGAGCATAAAAGTTCATAATAATTTTTTCAAACAAATAATAAGCAAGAATAACAAAAAACACAGTCGTCAATAAATCTGACAAAAGTTATTTAGAATGTGCATTAATTGCACAAACATTCTATGAGAAGTCATATGCTGAGTCAAATAGCCACATTATTACCAAGTGAACAATGTAAATTTGAGACTTTTAAAATTTTATTTTATCAATAGCGCAGATCTGCGAAAAATCGTGGGATATTATAATTGCAGGATTGCTAATAATTGCATTTTGACTCTTGAAAAATCATGAAATCTGACTTTACTTGTCAAGATTAACTCTAAGAAATTTTAACAAAAGAAATACAGAACTAAGATAATTTTCTGATAAAAAAATATTATATAATAGGTGGGTACGTTATCGCTTGTCTGAATTCTTGACACAATCAGTTGTAATTTTGAAAATAACAATAATTATATTTAAAACAAATCCAAGTTTATTCCCAATATGTATATTAATCCAATTCACCTATGGTGCCAATGCCCTGCTCTGGTGGGAACTAGGCTCAGATACCTGGGGAGACATACACTAGAACCAGAATACATAGCCATATATCCAATAACAACCCTGATGAACTTTATTAAAGGGACTGGGTTGTTAAGGATTGAGGTAAAATGGGAGATAGCACAATGGGCCTATGGCCTAAGTGTTCACAAGAACTACTTTTAAACCATCTCCGCCTTAAAAAAAAAAGTTTATTGAACCAGAGTTACATCACAGACAGACCCGCAACCGAAATTAATATGCTTTATATTGCAATGCTGTGCAATTGAACCTCATTTCTTAAACATCCAAATTAATTAAAAATATATTATCAAACCTACCTTGTATCTGAGTGTGGCTGACATTGTGATGGGAGGCCCCTGCCGAAGGCCCGGGTAAATGCAACTGAGATGTGCTGGGAGTAGATCCTCTATGACTCGAAGACTCGTTACTATTTTCCCGGGAGACTATCTGATGCTGCTTCACCGTCTGTTTCTGTTGGCTCAAATGGTACTGGCTCAGCTGATGTTGGCTCAACTGGTGCTGCTGATTCTGACTCAGCAACTGTTGTTGGTTGTTACTCAGCAGCTGTTGCTGACTCTGGTTCAAGAGTTGCTGTTGTTGGTTCTGGTTCATCAGTTGCTGCTGGTTTTGGTAGATGGGGTCGTGTTCCCGGTGATGTGGCGGTGGTAATCGCTGGCGACTGTTCTGCCGGCTCAGGTTTCCTACGTCAATGTCAGCATAGCTCACTGAATGTGACATCTGAAAAAAAAAAACATAATTAATCACAGAAAGGCAGTGTTCACTTAAATCAGATTAAATACTAAATCACTTAAATAAATAAGAAAATAATGATTATGGTTTGGGAAGTTTGAAAATTTGCTGTATGAATACCTGATACATATTGCAGTGAATTCATGATTTTATATTGGCTTTACGCCCATCGTTCACGTAGCTACTTAGAAGCGACGCTACCGCTACCTGTCATACGATTTTGCTAGCGAAGAGCCTAGCGGCGTTTTCAAACACTAATAATAGTAAAGAAAATACAGACGAGCGGCGATCGCGTCGCTTGAACGTAGCTCCATGGAAGAACGGCGTTAGTCTCACTATTCACATACCTAGTGAAAGAACTAAAACACTGCAGATAATGAGTGAATACTGTATGTAATAGAATTGAAATTCAATGAATACATAATTTGATATCGTCATCTTTATTATGTTTATCATCAAATTATTAATTATTTATCAAATTTATATTGCTTAATTATAATACTATGCAATATAATATACTCACCAATGCAGTGTTGACATCAGAACTGTAGTGCGATGTGGAGGGGTTGGCAAAAGTATCCCCGCTTGCAGATAAACTTGCAAACCTAAAAAAAAAATCAGTGCAATCATCTTGGAAAAATAATTTCTAGATGCATGTGTGTCTTGCACATAGCAGAGAGACAGTCATTGCAAGCTGTCAAGATTTAAAAACAGTGTGATGAATTTTTGCAAGAATGGTAGTTCACAGAACCACAGAAGGGCCACTCTAAGTCACTTGTAGCGACAAAGCCAACTATTGAGAGAGATGCACCAAACACATCACATAGACAAAGGAGTTTGCAGTCTGGCTCTTCAATTCAATTAAAGACCTCTCTGATGCTCTAGTAACAGTGTTAAATACATAGTTGCTTAATATAATCATTAAGTGTTTCACCAGAGAATACCGGAAATTAGTCATTTTTAAATCAAATTCTAGACGTATTGACTCTTTTTTACAAAAAGGCATATATTTATTTTGAAAGATTGTTATTTTATCTAGTACACGCAGTTTTAAAATTTTGAAAAGCTAAGGGTATTTTTAAGATACTAAGGTTATACCTTTGGTCGTTGGCAGATTTGTTCAATTTTCAAACGATAGATCCAATTAAACAACACAAATTTCAAATGACATAATCATACAACAAAATAAATCAATACATAATCTAATCAACACCGTTTTCATAATTTAAATTTTAGTTAAATTAAAATCATTAAAAAATAAATCTGAGAACGTGTTTTGTGACAAAAATACCTAAGTTTTACTATTTATTTAAGGTCTTAAAAACTAAAATATTTCAAATTTTTTTTAAACATTTATTTTGTTTGGACATTATTAAAAAATCATAAATACTTATGATCAAAAAATACTTGCAAGAAGTACACTATATTTAATAATTTATCATCGTGCATTTTGAGCATTTTTATTGCTTACTTGAATGTAGGTTTATATTAAAGCACGTTTTGAATTAAATAAATCGATATTATAATAATCGATCTTACTCATTGGAACCTCCCTGTGCAGTTGCAAGCATTTTTAAACTTTTATTCTCAGCTGCTGGTCAATCGCTCTTAACCTTTAGAATGCTGGCCTTTTCGAAGTAATCTATCTCATCGTGTGGCATGATTTGACACAATGTATTTGTTTGAGTGAAACTAGAGGTATCACAATCATATATTATGCGACATCTGCGTAGGGAATAGTCGCCGATTGATCACATATGCAACAAACGCTTAGACAAAGTTTACGGTTGAGCGATGGCTACCCAAATACATGCAGGTAATTTATATAAATTAAAATTAAATATAAATTTATTTTTATAATTTTCTTTTGTAAAAACTAAAAATAGGGTAAAAAATCTGAAATCTAGGTGGATTCGTGGCTTTAAACCGTAATTAGCAGTTCGTATGTTTCCATATTAATATTATTTGAAGGTATGATATTAATTAAATCAAATGACTGAATTTAAAAAAAACTGAACACCTGGAAATCTCCAACACTGGAGCGGTTAAGAAGGTACTAAGAGGTAATGATTTGTTATTAAAATGTTGTTATATTATAGTATACCTGTGAGCCAAATTGGGAACAGATTCACTGGGCGTATATTTGCCAGCATGTCCCCCGAGGCCCTGTCCCTTGCCAAATCGGTTCTCCGGGGGCACGTTTAGTGGTGGCCCGTGACCCGGGGGAGGCAGTGAGGGGGAGGGGCTTAGGCCCCCTCCCCCCTCTCCGGGCTGAACACTGCGGGAGCGTGTGGTGCGCTCCGTAGTCCATACATTTATTACTGAAATAATTTTTTTTTGTTTATTTGGGAACTTATTTGATTCTCGTCAACCAAAAAAATGCAATTTTGTGTAACGGTTTGGTCATGGATCAATGTCACTTTTAATTTGCGATCTTCCAGCACAATTATATGGATTTTTTTAATCATTTTGGGAGTTGTAACCGCAAGAGGCGTCCGGAGCAAGGTTCATCATCAGTGCTCCTGCGACCTCTCTTTCTGAAACCTACTGTTTTTTTCATAGATAAACATTACATTAAAGTCCAGGAGCTTACATAGGTACGTGTCTGCAGCTTCTAAGCGCGAACACAACATAGAATATGATAGATAAGAATTTTTTGAATCCATTTCTTGTTTGATTTGAAGTGGAGTTAAATGTTACAAAGAGAAGTATTTTATAACCATGAGCTTTTTCAATTTTTTCCGTACGAAAATGAAAAAGACGTCTACTTCCCGGCTTCCCCTTCGTATTTACATTTTATTACCCTATATTTTATAATTGTTCCATTGTAACAAAATTTGGTGTGCAAGATCCTAGTAGAATTTATTACAGAATGACAGTACAAAATTAGAACTTCTGGCGCCATCTGTGTCAGATCGGAAACATCTCACCCCACCCTCATAATATAAGAATCCAAATAAAAATATAAACAAGAAAAGTGATTTTAAAAAATGTACTTAATAACTCAGGTGCGGCGCATACGTCATTCCTATGTCTACCTACGTTAAATTGTCGTAAAAACAAGCTTATGTGCCCAAGCGGTTAATAAAACATAGCATAAATAAAGTATAAAGTAATCAGAGGCAAAGAAGTGGTATTTGGTAATATTTGAATGAACACAATTAAATCCACAGAATAATTGCCCGACCTACAGTCATAGTGCCGGTATATCAGTTGGTCTAAAGCTCGGCTTTAACGGAATGTGGAGCTCAGCATGGCTTAACACAATCCGTATATCAGTCGTAATCCTAGAGTTGACCAATTTTAAACGTTAAGTCTATGATAATTTTAGTCATTTCTATGCCGAACCAATCTATTTATGTAAGTATATAATATGGACTCTATGGTTATTATCAAACAACCAAACGTCAAACAATGTCTAAATCGTCATCACTCGAAGAAAGTTCGAATTCCAGGTTGATAGGTAAACTTATTCCTCCAATGTAATTTATTGCGTCCTTACGTAGCAGATCGAAACCGAAGCAATGTGAAATCTGACAGATGACAGATGCGTTTTTGCCAATAGCGCTACAGTGTCTAGCAAAGGAACTATTCTGCGGCTTACCACGGCTTAAGCGGCCGATTTCGGCGGTTTAAGTTGAGCGAGGAATGTTCTCCTTAGCAAAGACTGATATACCGGCCCTTAGACGCAAATATTTATTTTATTTTATTTTATTTATTTGCGTTATAAACAGTCTATACATTTATATATGACAGTGAATAATATGTTTATGTCATTGACCAATAAAATAACGACATTTAAATATAGGACCATAATAAAAAAAAAATATGCAACAATATACCTAATACAAACAATTCTGATGCATCTTCAATTTATAAAGTGTTTTATGATATAGATATTTCTAAGGTTTACACTTAAATTTTAAAGGATATCAATAATATCTTTGAGGAAAAGATTTCATTAAAATACAAACTATTAAAAAAGTAAAAGAGAAAATGTGACGAATTAATAAAAAAAAAAGAATTCAATGAAATTAAGTTTTTGGTTAAACATATGGCATTCGATGGAATGTCATTTTTTTATGAATGTTTTGAATTTAGCAAGGTTCGTGTTAAACACATCGATGTTTGGGCATAATCTATTAAATGTGCTACAGCTTCTTCTTATAAATACATTTTCAAGGTAATTCGTTTTGCTCTTAGGAATATAAAAGGTATCCATAGATCGAGTAACTCTTTTTGGACATCTAAAATGAATATTTTGTAGTAAGTATGGACTGTCAATATAGTTATGAATGATCTTATAGAGCATTAATAGGTCTCTGGTGTCTCGGCGTTGATCAAGAGATTTAAGGTTTACGGGGACATAGTTTACATAATTTCGTACGCGAAAAGAGACATATTTGATAAACTTTTTCTGAACTCTTTCTAGATTTGCTTTATACGTAGAACAATGGGGGTTCCACACAGTTGAAGCGTACTCTAGGTGGCTTCTGACATAGGATATGTAGAGAATTTTAAATGTTTGTGGATTTTTGAAAGCTGAACTTACTCTAAGTATAAATCCCAACATTTTCAAAGCCTTCGACGTGATATGCTCGACGTGAGATTGAAAAAGAAGCTTACTGTCTAATAGAACTCCAAGATCCCTTACTACATTTACCCTGTTTAAAATATTGTTCTTAATTGTGTATGGATACAATACTGTGTGTTTCTTTCGAGAATAAGATATGACGCTACATTTATCTGCATTCAAAAGGAGGCGATTTTCTAGACAATACACATTAACCAAAGAGTCCAGGTCATTCTGGAGCTCTATACAATCCATCTCAGACTTAATGATTTTGACAATCTTTTTGTCGTCCGCATATAGGTACAACTGAGAGTTGCGGATAATTTTGTTAACGTCATTCATAAAAATATTAAATAAGAGGGGACCAAGGTGAGATCCTTGGGGAACTCCTGAGGTTACGGGGACGAAACTAGAGCAGAACCCTTGTACAGTTACAGCTTGCGTACGATTGTTGAGATAAGAGGCTAACCAACGAAGGAGGTCACCGTGTATACCCATTGCTTCGACTTTCTCTATCAAGATGCTGTGTGGGATTTTATCAAAGGCTTTGGAGTAGTCTGTGTAGACTACATCGACTTGATATCCATTATCCATAGCAACAAGGACTGTATCAACAAACTCACATAGATTGGTTTCTGTTGATTTTTTGGTGACAAAGCCGTGTTGATTTGAAATTATGTGTGGTCGTATACATGGAAAAATGATATCAAAAACAATTTTTTCAAAAAGTTTACCCATTACATTTAACTTAGAGATCGGTCTGTAATTTTCAATATTGTACTTGTCTCCTTTTTTGAATATTGGTACAATATATGAACTTTTCCATTCCTGTGGAAAACTGCCAGAAGACAATGAAGTTTTGAATATTTGACTTAGCGGATAACATAAAACATTAGCGCAATTCTTTAAAAATACAGGGTGTATACCATCAGGCCCACTGCCTTTGGTAGGGTCTAATGATTTAAGATATTTACAAACTAGTTGAGTGTCTATATTAACATTATTAAGATTGAGAGTTGAGGTGTTCGGATTATATATTTGAGTTGTAGCCGAGGTAGACGGGGTGGGGGATTCGAAGGAGGATTGGAAGTGCGTGTTAAATAAGTTACTTATATCTTCCCCACCCGATACATGCTGAGACTTAAGAAACATATTGTTAGGAATTTCAGAGTTTTTTTGCTTGGATTTAACAAAGGTCCAAAAGTGTTTGGGATCAGTATTAATATTAATTTCAGCCATATTAATGTAATTATCATAGCACACTTTCTCCATACACTTTGGTCGTTCTCGGAGAAGAGAGAAAATTTGATAGTCGGAGTTACGGTTATAAATTTTGTATTTTTATATAATAAGAACCGTTATACTATGAGCAGTAATTTTAAATATTTTACAGGGTTTTAAATCTACAGATCCACAAACTTAACAGATACAAGATGAACAATGACCAAAATAAATCTGCACCAGTCTACATATCTTTGCACTAGTAAGTAAGCACCTACCATCAATGGAAATACTGAATGCATGCCAGGAACAAATTACACTGTCTCTGCAGTGAAATGAGGAACCAATATTGTTTACACACCAAACAAAGTTTTATTGCTGGCAAATAAACAATGCAAACAAAGATGTAGATTAGAAATTATCTGCAGTAACCGATGTTTACATAACTTCGCTAGAACTTTATAACTAAAGAAAATAATTTTTAAGGTTCATTCTTATTATAAAACATGTACAAATATATTTCGAACTGTCTTTAAAATAACACTGGATAGATTCAAATGACAGTTGAAAACATAGGTTGGAATGACATGCAGATTAAATAAAGATCACAAGAAAAGCTGTTGACAAAAACCCGGGGTCGAAGTTTTTTTCACAAGAACATAAACAAACTTACTTGGCATTTCAGGAGGAGTGTCTTTCTTTACATATTTCCCGACTACTCCTCCTTTGATGGTTTTCTGACCTTTGCGGGAAATCATACTTGTTTTTTTGTAATGAAAATTATAAATGAAAACAATGGATTAATAATATGAACATTTTCATGCTAACAACACATTATAAATTTGGATTTTAACATAAATTAAACAAAGTTGAACAAAAATTGCCGTAAACTGACAGCTGAAATATAAGAGACATGAAGAATTTTTGAAATGTTTTTTATCTGTTCGAAAGTGTTGCAAGTCCATCTATAATTATTACTTATTTTAACTTTTGAAAAACGGTACTGCGAAGAAAATCATAAAAATTCTCGAATATTCCAGTAGTCGCTCTTAAAAATTACAAAATTTTAAAAACTATCTAAAATTTAAAAACCGTAACTTCCATTTAATTATTCAAAATCCATTAGATTAGATTTTTCTTCTTTTTATTTTATAAAAACGGAACTAAGAATCTAGGAACCTATTTGGTAAAGATTAGTAGATTCTTAGTTTGGGTTTAATTTATAAAAATAAGGAAACAACTAGGTGAAGAACCTATTTTTGTATTTTCTTTAAATAATTTGTGCGTATTGGATGAGGTGCGATCTTTTTTATTCAGTGTGTGTGTGGAGCGATTTATAATTTTTAAAAGTTTCGCCAATTCTCTGACAAACTGGGAAAACTATTTAGTAGTATCGCCACATTATTGTCGCGACGTGTCATCTTTATTTTCTGTGACAAGTGCTGTCGTCGAATGCCAGCGCATGAATAGTTTGGGAAAAATGCCGGCTACGGAAAATGCAGTTAAAAACAAGCGAAAGAATTATGAAAAACTATCACAAGCCGCTGGTTATAGCACTCTGCTAACTTTTATCATATTAGCCCTAGCATGGATTTCTGGATTTGCTTCCCGGCTCTTCGCCGTCATACGTTTTGAAAGTATCATTCACGAATTTGATCCATGGTATGTTTCTTTTGATTTTATGTGAATACTTTTACTAAATTGTGTGTACTTATATCCACGACTGCATACGAAAGGGCCGATATATTTTACTCAGAAAAAATATGAATTTGTACAAAATTAAATTCGTTTTTTGCTTTTGCGTAGAATGTTGTGTTTTTGAGTAAGGAACGCGTTAACATCGGTTTATTGGTGATTTTATAATGCGAAAGTATGTTTTATATTATTCCCATATAGAAAACTTAATGTGGTCTTATTTTATCACCTGTGAATGTTTTCCCCCAAGTTATAACCTCTTTATTAGAAAGGTGTTCTGAATTCATGCACTTCACACATTCCCATTATTTCTGTTATCTGTAGAGATAACCTTCCTGGTTATTTAATATTTGAAACACAAACAGTTTTGCAATTGTACAACTTTGTTACTGATATTCATTTTATTTTCTTTTTATGCTTCCATAATCCAAATTGCCAACTAATCTGCGCCAAACTACTAATTTTAATTATTGTCTTTCGAATTTTAGCATTTTTATTTCCTTGAGTTAAAAGATTAATATTTTAGTCCAATGGCTGCTGATTTGTGGAGAAAATTTTTTACCCATCGCTGATTACAATTCATATTCAGCATCCGTCAGATTTAACGGCAATCTCAATTCTGGCAACATTGGTAAACTAACTATGAGATACGATTAATATTTTTTATCAGAATATTAATTTTTAAAAAATTAAGAAGGGATGTTTCACGTAATTTGAACAATTTATCAAATTTCAAAGATAATACAGTCGTTTCCGCTTAATTGGTATATCGGTTTATCTGGACAACTTTTATCGGAATTAGTTGTTTATGGACATCAGTTTATCGGGACAACTTATTTGGGCCAAAAACCAGAGAAAAGAAACCAAATAAAGAAAATGATACTTATTTACTTAAAATCAGATTTATTTGATTTAAATCAGATTAATTTGATAATCAGATTTTTTTAATATTTCGTCTATTTTAACTCAGAAGTTGGTCTATGTAAAAAGAAAACCAGTGTTGTCGTTGTTAATTTTAATTATCTCTACATATTATAAATTAAAGTCCTCCGCCGTGTCTGTCTGTCTGTTCGCACTAAACTCAAAACTACTGAACGATTTTTCATGCTGTTTTTACCAACAGAGTGATTTATGACATGGGTCGGCAACCTTTTGTTGTAAAAGGGCCAAATATTTTTCATGGGGATCAGTGCGGGCCGCACTTGCAGTAGGTATACATACAATATTTATGTACAAATATTTTAGTTTTAGGGGGGGGGGGGGGGGGGGGGGGGGGGGGGGGGGGAGGCAATTATAGGAGGGACTAAATTCGGAGGGGCCAAATGTCGGAAGGACTAAATTTCGGCGGGACCAACTGTCGGGAGCCTATCGGGGATCAAATGTCAAGAGGTTAAGTGTCCGGTGATCAAGTGTTGGTGGATCAACTGTCGGGTCACCGGGAAGGAGATGGGAAAGGAGAGGGTTGGAAAATGGCTTTGATTAATTACGCCGACGTAGGTCGGTAGTTAGCGCAGCGCGAGCGAACGAGTAGTGTTACTGGCGGTCGACAACGGAATGATGCGAGGTGCGTGTGGCGTTCTTGCCTTCCTTCTCTTTCCCCCCGCTCCCCCTTCGCTCCAACTTCACTATCCCTTCGCTCCCTTTCTCGCTTCCTTTCACTCGATTGTGTATAATATCGTCCGTCATGTGCGTTGCGGCGAGAATCTCGCAGGCCGCACCAAGATGTCGCACGCGGCCCGCGACCGCAGGTTGCCGACCCATGATTTATGAGGAAGGTTTAGGTATATAATTTGTCAAGGTTCTGTGTAAATTGGTTGAAATATAATATAATGAACCCAAACAGCATCTTTTTTTCATCCTGACATTTTGTCTTCACTTCACACTTTCACTAATCAATAGTGACCAGGCGAAAACTCATTCAGTCGCGAGTTTATATTTCAGGCAATCCCCAAATTGGGTAAACAGTAGTTTTAGCATTGCACATGTGTGCGTGCCAGGGGAAGTTCCTTTGAATTTTAGGCAGGGGAAGTCCCTTGGCACTTCAGGCGGGTGATTTGATTGCAGTAAAAAGGTATTGATTTAAATCATGATTTTTTTGAAAAAGTCACTTGATTTTTATCGCGATTTAAATCACTGATTTAAATCAAGTGATTTAAATCATCTTAACCCTGGTTATCTGGGACATCATTCCGTTTAATTGGAACAAATTCACATTTCAAGGTGATGTAAAATGTGCCTAAGTAAACAATTTTTAGTTTAAATAGAGGGGCGTGGGGTAAGAGGTACAAGTGACGGTAGGGGATGCGGCACGCTACGGGAGTTCCGAGTTCATTTGTCTGTAATTTGGTAGACTTCATCCAAGCTGGCTTTTCGCCGTCCGCCAACATTCGTTTACGTAAAGTTGTTCGGTTCACCTACAGTTAGTACAAATTGTTTTACTGTAATCAAAAATTTTAAAAAGTTGAAAAACACATTAGAATAAATGTATTAAGTACACATATAAAAAAAACCCTATAACAATTTTATCTTCCTGCCTTGAAAGCCAGCGTACGAAAAATATTTTTTTTCATTACGACGTAAGAAATTTGACATTTCTTGCGAATCCAATATTTATAACATTTCTTTTGTGATATACAGTGAAACCCTCTTAAGAAGTTCTCGCTTAGATATTTTCCTGCTTAAGAAGTTTGGTTTTTTCAGTCCCTCGAAGACCAAATGGCCCAATTTTTCCCATTTATAAGGTTTTCCCGCTTAAGAAGTTTTTTTTTCTCCGGTCCCTTGGAAAACTTCTTAAGAGGGTTTCACTGTATTACAAAAATTACATAAAAATAATGTAGATAAAACGATCTTTCTGATAATACCTGAAATCTATTCTCTCCACAATGAATTAATATCAAAAACAATGAAAGAATAAAGAGTTTCTAAACCAACTCCGTCCATATTTTGATGCGGCGGCCATTTTGTCGGCTATCTTTCTTGCCCGCCGCATCATAGACAATTTATTAAAATTATTCCGAGAGGCTAGATGCTATGCAGTATTTCGTTACGTCAAGAACGAGAATGGCCCAAGCGATTATGACCTTGTTCTTGATACAATTTCTTTATACATAAGGGACAAAATCGCTTCCAAAATCGATGGTACACCGGAGTATGTACGGCCAATGACAGGTTAAACTTTGCTTATTTGGGTTTAATGTTTGGGCCCTATGTTGTGACACAATGAAGCGGAATCGACTATATTCAAGTTCTGTGAAAGTCCTATTCAAGTTCTCTTATCATCCAATAATTGTGAAACAACTGACCCATTATGAAATAATAAAAGATCTTAATAGAATTTTCACAAAACTATAATTTAAACTTTTTGAAATTTGATGAATTGTTGAAATTCTGTGAAACAACTCTACGTAAAGTACATGCTCTATTTGTTAAATCTGTATCTTTTGGGATCATAAATTATCCCGAAAAAAATGATTTTAAAATAAATGGTACTTACAACGTACTTACAAAATAAATGGCACTTAATAACTCAGGTCCGGGGCATACGTCATTCCTATGTCTACCTACGTTAATTTGTCGTGAAAACAAGCTTATGTGCCCAAGCGGTTAATTATCAATTTTTCACCATAATTTTTTACCTTATAATGAACTTTATGTACCTACTTAGTTTCTTAGTTTGCTTCTGTAAAATAACCAATCTGTAGATAAGTACTTTACGAGCCGTACTTTACGAGCCGTACTTTACGAGCTTTGAGTAATGTGCATTGCATGTTATCATTAACCCGTTTCGGGCATATAATAAAATATTTCCGCTTTGCAATAAAATCAAATAAAGTGAATATTTCTGAACATATCTGAAAACTGAAACCTGTTTATGAAAGGTGATAAATTACGCTTTTAAATTTTTAAATTCAAAATAAACATAAATTTTTCAAATATAAAATTTTGAATGCAAATATAAAGTTTTAAAAATGGCTCACCTTACGTTTTTTCTAACTAAAATTACTGACAACGAAAAAAAATAAACACACCCACATATTTTATTAGACAAATATAAATGTTATAATACATTTGTCACAAGTTCAACCTCAAATTGTAATATTTTATTTTTTTTTAATTTTTTTTTTAAACTTTTTAACTTAAAGAGTTAAACCTCAAATTATAATATTTTAATTAATGAAGATAATATTAGCGAAAGTCAATCGAAAATCTGAAACAGAAAAATCAGAAAAAGATACGGATACATCTGGGACTCGAACCCAGGTCCTCCGGCAATCCGGGCCGACGCGCTAACCAACATATTTATAAATATAAATATTTCATCCTAGACTTGCAGATAAAGTCAATAGATGTCGCATATTAATAAAAAAGTGATAAAATTTATCCTGACACTATCTAGAGGGCATTTAGTTCGAGTTGAATCTTGCAATCACACATAAAGGTAGCAGCCAATAAAAATATGCGATAAGAATAATGAAAATAATGTTGGTGGTTCTCAGTCGAAGTATGATACAGTTAAAAATGACCGAATCGGATAGGGATACGTTGGCGCAGTTGGTTAGCGCGTCGGCCCGGATTGCCGGAGGACCTGGGTTCGAGTCCCAGATGTATCCGTATCTTTTTCTGATTTTTCTGTTTCAGATTTTCGATTGACTTTCGCTAATATTATCTTCATTAATTAAAATATTATGTAATATTTTAATTAATGAAGACGATATTAGCAAAACTCAATCGAAAATCTGAAGCAGAAAAATCAGAAAAAGATACGGTCACATCTGGGACTCGGACTCAGCACCTTCGGCTTTCCGGGCCGCGACTCTACGAACTAAGCTAATGTGGCCCTATCTGAGTCGGTCATATTTAACTGTATTATATATACTTCGACTGAAAACTACCTGTAAACCTGTTAAAAAGAATTAACTCCTTTTTTTTTCTTTTTCCTTTCTTATGCACTGTTTAAAATTTAGTTTTTGTTTAAAATTTAAAATCGATTTCACGTAACCAAGTGACGTGGAGTCTAGGGATGTCCATCTGTCACCATAATGAGGCGTTGACTGATACAAAATGCACATAGTCTTTATGCCGGACGCATAAGGTTTAATTCTCAATTTGAAATTCGTTGAAAGCCGTCCGTTTTGATTCATACTGAAAAAAAACAGCACGAATATTAAAATGCTTTCTGATCATTTTCTAAAGAACTTAATTTGCCATATTATACAATAAAACTTTATCTGATAGTAGGAGATTTTGCACTTGAAAGTAGACATGGACAAATTTATTCACAGTAGTGGATCGATTCAGTCTGATTCCCTTTGCTTTGTGAATTGATTCCTTTTAGTCAATCTTTTAATTCATATAATTCCCAAAAGAATAAAAAGCAATTATGTTTTAATTTAGCGTGTTTGTTTAAGGTTCAACTATCGTGCGACGGCCTACATGGTCCAGCATGGCTTCTACAACTTTCTGAACTGGTTCGACGAGCGCGCCTGGTACCCGCTGGGCCGCATCGTGGGGGGTACCGTGTACCCCGGCCTCATGATCACCTCGGGGGCCATCCACTGGCTGCTGCACCTGCTGCACATCCCAATCCACATCCGGGACATTTGCGTCTTTCTGGCACCCATCTTCAGGTATGTACTACAAATTGTGGGGTGTTAAAATAAAGACGGCATTCTCCACCATTGATCTAAAATGTGGCGATAGAGAAAAAAAAATACTATTGACAGCTACAATGGTTTCAGTGCATTAACGACAGTATCCCACACGTTTTTGAATAAATTTATTTAGTTCATCAACAATCACGGCAATCTCCATTGGGGTAATGCAGACAGAGCAAATATGGCGGTATTTCTTGGGCCAATCAGAGAAACCGAACAAAAGCAGC
This sequence comes from Limnephilus auricula, assembly GCA_951813805.1. Taxonomy (NCBI): domain Eukaryota; kingdom Metazoa; phylum Arthropoda; class Insecta; order Trichoptera; family Limnephilidae; genus Limnephilus; species Limnephilus auricula. Next base: position 17,302,848 of record OX638404.1, read on the forward strand.
AATATCTTTCTATTAATTGAAAATAACTTAATAATTTACTTAAAAAAACTTTTTTTAATTTTACCCAAAATTAAAATATTTGGAGAATGCCGTCTTTGTTTTAACATGCCTCAATTCTATTTTGTTATTAGTTACAACCCGACTTCACCCGATGTTTCAACACACTTTTTAGTTTAAATCATAATAAAAAAAAATAATATACATTGTATCCGGGGGTAAAGTGCATTAACTTCGGGAAGTGATTCTACATGATGGTAGGAGTAAAAAAGATAAATAACTTTTTCCGAAATTCCAACTTTTTTTCCCATATAAAAAGACGTACCTATTAAAAATCCTTAGTGTACACACTTACCCGATAAATTTACTGTGAGTCAGCCGGGCCCGACTGTGGCGTTTGTGATTGTTACATATCGTAACAGCGGAAAATAATAGTGTTGGCTGTACACACCGGAGTAATTTTATCTTTTTATCAAAAAAGTACCCCTAGAAGTTGGAATTTCGAAAAAAGTTATTTATCTTTTTTACTTGTACTATCATATAGAATCGACTCCCGAAGTTAATGCACTTTACCCCCAGTCACCCTGTATAGTATATTTACAGTACGTTCCAATGTGGAAGATACTCTCAGTATCTATTTATTGTATGTAATTGTAGATTTATTTAATGTATCTGTAGTTAATTGTTTGTAATTGTAGATTTTTGTTATTGTACATTAACTGAGTTTTATAACTGGATTGTTCTCACGCAAGTGAGAACATCTGTAAAACCCAGTATAAATAAATAAATCTATCGCCCTAGTGAAAGACCACCATTCAGAATTGAGAATTGCCTGAAATGGCTTTAGCCGTATTTGGTGACCAGATCTGAATAGCCCATTCAGAATTGAAACATTGCCTGAAATGGCTTTAGCCGTATTTGGTGACCAGATCTGAATAGCCCATTCAGAATTGAAACATTGCCTGAAATGGCTTTAGCCGTATTTGGTGACCAGATCTGAATAGCCAGGTACTTCCCCACCTCCCCCTCCCCATCTACAATTGGAGATGCCATAGTCCCACTGGCTCCAGATGGTTGGGAGCAGTTAGGACTCTTGTGCAGTATTTATAAAAAAAAAATTAAAGTCCTTCTTCACAAACTTAGCTTTTGTTATTTCAAACTCCATCACTTATGATGACCGTCAGTCAATGATTTGAGCCGTTTGTACTGTTCGGATAAAACGCGGATTCTCAGCCTGTTTAGGCTTTTGATCAAACTGTGATATTTATTTATTTGCAAAAACAGTACAAAAATGTTAAGGTAATAAGGCTGAAATTCCCTCCTAACATCAGCCGCTTACAATGCAAAAAAACGTCGTCAAAAAGCATGTTTTATTTTATGAAGTTCAGGCACAAATCTTATAATGTTTCCCGATCATTTACTAAATAACTTGAAACAGTTTGCTATTTTAAATGCCTGCCATTTTGGTGCAGCTTCAAAAACATTAGTTTGAATGTAAGTGGCTTTAGAATACTATTCACTGGCAATTAGTTCTTGCTACCAATATTTTGACAGCTGGCTATCTGGCATTGTATTAATTTAAAATTTATGTGCAGTAATAAAATTGATGTGAATATTATCGAACATGGTTGTGAAAATTTTCCCAAATGTAAATTATTATTTTTGATAGTTTGTAATAGTTTTTTCATAAACCTACCAACCGATGAGAGTGGCCTAATGCAATGTATTGTGTTTTATTAAGTTTGTTATCATATATATCCACACATGTTTTTTTATTCGACACCATTAAAATACATCCACACTTTTTATCATTAATATATCACAAACCTTGATGTTTTATTAGCTTGGAAATATTCCTTTAAATAGAATTACAAAGGTTGTGTTTATTTCAAAACCCATAACATCTAACTTGTTGAAGGCCAGCATACAAAATTTTTTTTTTTCAATACTACGTAAAATATTTGACAGTTTTCACCATTCTTACGAATTCAATTTTTATAACATTTCTTTTGTGATATATTACAAAAATTACATCAAAATAATGTAGATAAAACAGACTTCCAATCACTCAAATCTATGCTTTCCACAATGGATTTGTATAGAAAACAATGAATAAATATAGACTTCGAATATGACAGCGTTCATATTATCAAGCGGCAGTCATTTTGTCCGCCATCTTTGGTGCCCGGCGCATCATTGGCAATTAATATGAATTATTCGGAGTGGCTAAATGCTATCCAGTATTTCGTAATGTCAAGATCGAGAATGGCCCAAGCGATTCTGACCTTGTTCTTCATACAATTTCTTTATACATAAGATCGCCGGGGGGACTGCGGCCTGCAAGAGGTTATGGCCATCGAATCGACAATCAGTGCCATTTTAATTTTTTTACTTTTTAATGTTTTCTGTTTAATCTCTTGAATTTCGGATGATATTTGCCCACATATGGCCGTATTCTATATAAATTAATATCAGAGCATTCCGAGAGGCTAGAGTACTAAAATAAAAATCAACGTCTGGAATAATGATATTGCAGCGAGTGATTTTTACCTTGACCTTGTACAGTTTCTTTATACATAGGGTAAAAATCGCATTTTAATTTTTAACCTCTCATCTGTTACCCGCCCGCCGGCGGGCTTACGCCAAATGAGAGGTTAACACTGATGCTCTGTCCATTTCAGATTTTGATCAAATCCTTTTCAGCTGTCACTCTTAATGTTCATGTCAGTATGTTTGTTAGCTGATCCCAATTTGATCAAAAGCTAAAATGGGTAGAGATTTGGTGTTTAACAGGACCGTTGTAACGTCAATGATTAAAATAACTAACGATTGGGATTTTCATGGCCAAAAGTAATTCAGTGATTTATTTTTGGGTTGTTATGCCGTGTTACGATTCCTCCTTCTTTAACCACATTCACAGCGTTACATTGACCATCATCAGGGTAGATCAGTATTGTCTTTTTATGATCCAATAACTTGTAGTTTTAATTCGCACACCAGTAGTTATTTTTACATTGAAGTCATAGATTTGTTTTTATTACATGGTTTTCCTCAAGGCAGTTAAATGAATTTCATGGTTATTATAAATGCAATGTATAAAATAAGTCATAAAGCACCACGAGAAATTGCTTACTTCAGCAATTTTAAAGCTTTTTAATGCCTATTCACGCTTTGAACGGTAACGCTACTTACTTATTTTTATATACCTTGCAGACATTCAAATTGGACATTTGTTTTTGAACTCCAATATTGAACCTTTTCTCCATTCTTTTAATATTTGTCTCCTCACGTTGTTTATATACCTTGCAGACATTCAAATTGGACATTTGTTTTTGAACTCCAATATTGAACCTTTTCTCCATTCTTTTAATATTTGTCTCCTCACGTTGTTTATATACCTTGCAGACATTCAAATTGGACATTTGTTTTTGAACTCCAATATTGAACCTTTTCTCCATTCTTTTAATATTTGTCTCCTCACGTTGTTTATATACCTTGCAGACATTCAAATTGGACATTGGTTTTTGAACTCCAATATTGAACCTTTTCTCCATTCTTTTCATATTTGTCTCCTCACGTTGTTTAGTAAATATTTTCTTTTCATTGAATGAAGTGCAAATGACTCCTGATATTCCTGGGCACATTCAATCCTACCGGTCTTCTATTGACTTCTACGATTTCCTTATCCCCAATAATACAGTCCAGGCATGTAAGTTTAAGTCTCCCAACGCTCCTTTATCTTGGAGGCTATATTATTGTATAGAAGCCTCTTCGGTAGTCAGATATGCTTTAATCTTGCCCAGCGGAGCCTTCCCACTTAAATTTACTTGTCTTTAAATATTTGTTATGGCTCATAGTTGCACCTTGTCTGCTGGACGCTATTGCTGTAGCAAAACCGCAAACAAAAGAAAATGCGCAGACGCACATCTCTTGCCATGCGCAAAGAGGGCGTAATTTATTAGTAGTTCGCTAACATTCATTGGTGACTTGCCACTCCGTACTCACCTCCAGTACCGCGCTTCATAAGGAAACAGTCTTTTGATTTTTTTTTTTTTTTACATTAACTCCACATAGGAAGGAGGCTCTGAGGAAAATAATTTCCCTCAGGGCCTATGTCATCTTTGAAGATGCTGTGAGGAGGATCTTTTTGAGGAGAGGAAGGAGTGAATGTGGGTCTTGAAGAGACCCATGTTATAGGAAGGAGGAAACACAGAGGCCGGCAAATCGTTCCACAGCCGAGCTGTTGAACACAAGAACGAGTCGTAGAAGCGTCCCGTTCTCATGTGACAAATGTCGACTGTGTACATATGTTGGGCACGCATTTGGCGTGTTTCCCGACTATGCACCGGTGCTGAGGGGATCAATGACGCTAGCTCCTCGCAGCATCTTCCATTGAAATACCGGTAGAACAAGGATAGCATTCCCACCCGACGCCTGTGCTCTAAAGATTGCAATCTGTTTGTTAAGACAATTTTGGTCAAACTATATATTTGGTATGGCCCCAAAGATTCCTATCAAAAATACACAATACTCTTTCTCTGCTCTTCATAAGCTTATTTTTATTTATTATAATATAGCGACTGCCTATATCTATTTCGCATTGATTAGTACTGTGCGGCCGTCTAGTACCTATGCACTGCACTCACCTACCTACGCCGTATTATTGACCACCTACTGGAAAGAACTGCGACGTGCGATCGCCAATGCACGGCGCCACGTCGAAATTTCGGGAAGATTCATGCGAGTGCGTGGTTGGCCTGCCGTCCGGGTACTTGCCGAATCGCGGTTATATAAACCGTGGGCTAATCAGTCTTTAAGTCAACACAGCACCATTCGGCGACAAGCCGCCGGCCGCGCATCACCGTTCATACCTGCAGTTCCGCAAGCCTCGTAATATTTTACTACATCTGTCAGAACTGTACATTTTGTAAATAGTAAACTGTAATTACACATCTCAACGTAATCATCTAGCATTTTCTGACGGGCACAGGCTGAGGTATCTCGACACACCGATACCTCTTTCCTGTCCTCTTTCTTCTTCTCCTCTCTCCTTCAATTGGAGGCCCAACAACTACTGCCATCAATAATATTGCAAAGATAAATTTATATAGCAAATAATATAATAATTTTACCTCTGACATAAATATGTTGAGTTTTGAAGATAATTGTTCCTCAATTGAGAATATTTAGTTATTAAGTAAATATTAAATTAAATGTGTACAAGTGGTATATGTTTTGTCAAATCGATATTAGTTCCTAGTTAGGCAGATTAAGCTAAGCTATAACTTAACACTTGTCTAATGTGTATTTTACAGAGTTGGTTTTTTTATTCTTCCCCATGATTTTTGAAAACACTTTGTTCTATTTGTTAACAGTGGACTGACGGCAATCTCCACCTACCTACTCACCGCTGAGCTCTGGTCCAAGGGAGCTGGTCTGTTCGCGGCCTGCTTCATTGCCATCGTGCCCGGCTACATCAGTCGCTCAGTGGCCGGCAGCTACGATAATGAGGGTATCGCAATCTTTGCTCTGCAGTTCACCTACTACCTGTGGGTCAAGAGCGTCAAGACCGGATCCGTCTCGTGGGCGTCCATGACAGCTCTGTCCTACTTTTACATGGTAACGTATTTATCTAAGATTGTTTTGATAATAAAATTACTAACAGAACAATGAAGAAAAATAACAAACAATAAACCTGACTTAACCTAACGTATCACATTCTGATGTGATTTAAGATTTTTACGGCCAAAAGTATTATTGCGATATTTATTATTGGGGTATTACACATCTGCCCTGATGATGGACACTGTAATGCTGTCCAAAATGTTGTCTAAAGAAGGAGGTAGCGCAACATGGTACATAATATCCCTTTGACAATGCAGCGCCTTTAGAATGATTTTTATAAGGTCTGCAAAATAATCTGCTTATACTTTTAAGATTTTAGCAGTTATTTTCCACAGCAAATTAAAGTTGGAGATTAGATTGTTTTTTGTACCGAATAAATTTTTTGTTTTTTCAGTTAATAATGCATATATTTTTCGTCTTCAGCCCTAAATCCCCAGGGTCGACCAACTACAATAACAGTACAGTGAAATCATGATTACACCTTTATGCACTACAATGTGTGTGTTTAGAGCAAGGTTTGAGAAGTTTTTAACGCATTTTTTTACCGTCCATGAAAATTCCAAAGTAACGTTGATTTTGTAGAAACCTGTCAATTATTTAAAATATATTTTTCAATATTATATTTGACTTTGAGATATTTACAAAATATTACCTGGCTTCTAGGGGTTGTTAATGTAGGACAAAAATAAACTTGGCACACATAAGCATCGGTACTATCACCCAGTACACACGGGTTTAGTCCTCTGCTACTAAACAAACATTTTCCACTTATAATGGTGGTGGTAGAAGGAATTAAAATATTTGCTGTTTTTTTGTAACCTGAGAATGTTTCTGAACTATAGAAGTAGAAACAGGCGTGTAATCTGAGCTGTTAAGGGCATCATAGATAAGTTTTACATTTGTAAACTGAGTTTTATTTTAATAGTTCTCGTTAACCCTTTGGATGGCTGTGGGAGAATAGCCACCACATTATATATTTACTACACTTTACCGCAAAATGTCACAATTTGCAGCCACAGTCCATAATGTAGGAAATGTAAAAAACAACAACTTTGCAGTGACAACTGTCAATGTTACTCTGTGTCAGTTGCACTTGAGAGTTTTGTGAGGTTGGTGTGTATTGAAGTAAGTTTCGTTAAAAAATCCCGTAAATACTTTTTATCGAGTATTTTGAGTTTATCCATTTACAAAAGTCTATTTATGCAATTTTATAAGAACCTTTAAAAGTACCTGAAAAAAAAACTTTTTGTTCAACATATATGTATTATAATTTATAAAAATAAACAGGTTAGGACTTTTGGAGATTATTTACCACATTATACAAAAGGGGGCAAAATAGAAAAAAAATTAATACATATGTTTGCTTCTCATTCTTACTTTAAAACTTTATTCAAAATATACAGGGTGTCCGGGGGGTAATGTGCATAAACTTCGGGAGGTGATTCTACATGATTTTAGAAGTAAAAAAGATAAATTACTTTTTTCAAAATTCCAACTTTTCTTTCTCATATAAAAATATTTTTCCTTTGAAGAATATAATTTTTTCATACCAACAAAAAGGAATTTAACTTTTTTTATTGCTTAAAAAATTTTTGCAAAAAATTACAATTATTATTGCATTTTTATTTTATTTTTATGTTGATGAATAAATTTTCTACATCGAGTCAAGTTTCCCATGTTTGTAATACTGCCAAGACGATATTTTGGACGTGTGACGTCATAAGGGTTACCTGGCTTTGGAAAAATTCTGACAGTAGTACTTTGTTGTTTGTTGATGTGCGTATTTGGCATCGTTGCCAACCACGGGCTGGTTTGGTTTTGTCGGTTTTTGATCATTTTTAAAATGAATAAATTTGAATGAAAATATAAAAAACAAACATTTCTAGAAGGATGATTAAAATCAGAAAAATGATCTTTAAATATTCCATACATTTTCAGCAGAATCCCTTTTTTTGTGAAAATACCCTATTCAACTTCTTTACCCGAAAACTACATTAAAACGTTTGAATTTCGAAAAGTTATTTATCTTTTTTACTTCTACTAATCATGTAGTATGTAGAATCACCTTCCGAAGTTTGTGCACTTTACTCCTGGACACCTTGTATAGATAATTGCAGCCTCAATAAGGCCTTCCAAAGGATTAAAATGACAGAACCCTCAGCTTCTAAACTCTTTTTGTACTGTAATTTGCAGGTATCTGCATGGGGAGGCTACGTGTTCATCATCAACCTTATCCCGCTGCATGTGTTTGTGCTGCTGCTGATGGGGCGCTACTCTGTGAGGCTGTTCACCAGCTACACCGTGTTCTACATCCTCGGCCTTCTGCTGTCCATGCAGATCCCCTTCGTAGGCTTCCAGCCCATCAGGACCAGTGAGCACATGGCTGCTTCCGGTATGTTGGATGGCAATGAGCCAGTTACCATGGATGGGTCTTGGCAATGTGGTATTGTAGATGAAACATTGATGAACAGTAAAACCCGCATATAAAAAAGAGAGTGTCATAACTAATGTGAAAACATCTTGGCTTCCAAAGCTTAGATTTTAAATGTTATAACCTTTACATGTTTGAAAATTAAGCCATTTCAGAATCCGGTATTTTTTAAAGAAAAATCACTCTCCTGCTGTGCCCTACCTACCTACAAAGTACAGTGCTTATCAGCTGTTTTCTAACATTTGAAATTTTATAATGTCAAAAATACCACAGATTTACATACATAAAATTTCCTCATGATCAGCAAACTGTACACTCACAAGCAATGTTTACACATAACCACAAGAGAACTAAACACTTGTTATATTTTGAACTTCAAACAAATTACATCAAAGAGCGAAAATATAATAACTGGGCTGAAATTCAAATCCCGGTTGCGAGATTTACATTTTCAATGTATTTAACATGATAATTTTCTTTCAATCTTTAATTTCAATGATAAACAACATCTATTGATTATGCATCAATTTGTAAACATCAACTGATTGAACTGTCAAATCATGTCAACATGAAAAAAATGTCCTTTATCTTCAATAATATTAATATTATTTAATTCAGCGGAACAGAATTTTGTAAATATGCTTCAAAAATTAGACTTTTTATTTTAATTAATTATGTACTTTATTTTAATTTACCTCCAGGTGTGTTTGCTCTCTTGGTGGCTGTTGGTGCCCTGCGCTACCTGCAGTCCATGATGCCCAAGGGCGAGTGGAAGCAGCTGATTGTGGGAGGAGGGCTCTTAGCCGGGGGCGGCGTCTTCCTGGCTGTGGTGCTGCTCACCTATGCGGGCGTCATTGCTCCCTGGAGCGGAAGGTAAGCTATCATTTAGACTGTTTGAAAATCTTATAAAGAAAAGGGCCCTTTATTGTATTTGTGGGGGAATTCACAAATACAATAAAGGGGTCCAGCCGATCCAAAAATTCGACTTTTTTTTGCCTATACATTCCCAAAGTTATAGCATAAAATATGACCTTGAAATACAGTTAGGAGTGGTATGCGCAGTAGAATGGAAAACGGACTAACGGCCGCTGTTTCTAACTTTTACATCGATTCATCTGAGGCCGCTATCAGCCAAGCGTTTTGTAGGGTAGCGCTCGATTTATGTTGTCCCCAAACATCTTATGTTATCTGGCCTCGCCCACTTTCATAGACAATAAAATGACATCAAAGTAAGAACTTTCGAAGTTAAATTAATATTATAGAGTTAATTGTTGGATTTATTATTAATACACGTAATTTATTTAAAATATTTTTATCCAAAAACTTACATTTTATATAAAACAAACGTATATAAAATAAAGTGTCAGCTTGACCGTAGGTACTGGACTTGACACTTGGCTTGGTGTATATTCGAAAACGACATAGTTTTTCGCATAAATTAACCGTTTTTCGTCTCTGCTCCGCACGCATCCGAACTTCTCAATCCATATTAATTAAAATGATAATTGATAAACGCAATACAACAGAAGTGAAATGAGCGCGAAACTGTGTCTTCTGTCAAAGTGATATTTCAACGACCATACATTGTGTTCGCGGTATTTTTTCTACTCTGTTGACACTTTTAAGAACTAGTCCAAAACTGAGGCGGCCGGAACGAGTTTAATCCACTAGTCCGGCTTCCTTAGGTTAAGATATATGCTTAAGCGATACTTGTGTGTTGGAAAAAGCGTAGTTGTGCACTAATCAAATACTAAGGCAAAATTTTGGCTTAGTAATTGATTAGTAGGATTGGGAACAGCGGCCGTAACACTAGCTAATATAATTTTGAAAGTAGGTGAAGTAAAAGTCGTTTCAATCCAGATCCATTGGTGATAACCCTACCAATAGGACACTCTGATAGCAGTAAGACGGATCTAATTTGGTAATCATAACGGGTATCAACTTGCTTTCTTTTTGCATTATTATGTACGTTATTCTTGTTGAAAACGTTTTTGCAGTAGAATCATTTTAAATAGATTCTTACCTGTGTAATGGTGTAACTACTGTATCTTTTGACTATTTCAGGGTAAGAGGGCACTGCCGGCTGGGTGTACCAAATTATTTCGAAGCAGTTTGAACCACTATCGGTGGGCACAAATACATTTGAATGTGCGCTCTTTAAAATGGTTTGCCTGTTTGCATATTTGCTGCACTTTCTAGAGTGGTAGAAACTCTTCATTACCATTTAGGTTAACCACTCAGACCCCTAAGCTTGTTTTCACGACAATATAACGATAGCAGTCAAGTCCCATAGGCTTGTTTTCAAGCTAACGCGTCTGTTCTCACAGAAATTATTATAACTCCGTTGTTGTTCTAGTTACAACCCTAAAACAAAAAGGAGAATATCTAGAATAAACCACGCTTCATATTTCTGTTCAAGGTTGTCCATTAAAACAGATAAAAAATACTTATTTTGTAGATACAGTTTCACTTGTCAAATCGCACGACTTTTTGTTAAACTTCGTTAATATTTTATTAAATATTTTTTTATGATATGGAAAAAAGTGAGGTGGTAGAATTAGTATGATAAAATTAGTGATTTTTTACGTTATCCGTGATTTTAGTACCATTTTCACATAAAAACATCAAAGGCGTGTCATTTTTACAATTTTTTATGTTAGCATTGTAAATTTTAATATTTACAAATTTTTATATTTATTTGTAATAATATAATTTGAAAGCGTATTTCATTACCTTTAAAATGCAGTTTTTAGTATTCGGCTAAGTTTAGAAATATTTAGTTTATTGAGTTTTAATTGCAAAAAGGAAATAACACAAAATTTTTGTCAATCTGACAGGTTCGTTAAGACCAAAAACCTACACAAAGGCGATAGACCTGAGTGGTTAAACACCACCATTCAGTATTGAAATATTGCTTGGAATGGCTTTAGCTGTGTTTGGTGATCAGGTACTATAGTAAATTATCACCAAATAATAATAAAAATAACCAATAGTAAATATTAATGAAATAATTTTAATATATTTGAATGGATTTGTATTGCCTTGCAGATTCTACTCTTTATGGGACACTGCCTATGCCAAGGTGCACATCCCCATAATAGCATCGGTGTCGGAGCACCAGCCCACCACCTGGTTCTCCTTCTTCTTCGACCTGCACATTCTGGTGTGCACCTTCCCCGTGGGTCTCTGGTACTGCATCAAGAACATCAATGATGAGAGGGTCTTCGGTAAGCAATCTACTCATGACTCACCAATCAACCGATTATCAAACTATTTATAACTATACACATACAGTGGGAGGGATGGATTCATATGTTTGTCACTCCTGGAGACACTGTCCTTCAGATTCCTACCCACCCCTCATACCATTTTCCTTCTCTTTCCTCAAAATACCCTCCACACAGCATCCCCAAAGATGACGTATGCCCTGAGGGGAATTATTTTCCTCAGGGCCTCCTGTGTGAAAACACTCATTTAATATTTTATAATCCAGACTGTATTTACGACTTGACAAATGGGTATTATTCACAGAGATAACCATAGACGACAATCAACTCACAAGTAGTTCATCACTAGTGATGTGCAACACTTTACATAGTGATGTGACGAATCCCACGCACTAGCAAACTACAATGCTCGTGTCATCTTTCATTCAGGAAGAGAGGGTTAACTTGTTGAAAGCCAGCATACAAAAAATATATTTTTTCAATATGATGTAAAATATTTGACAGTTCTCACCTTTCTTACGAATTCAATTTTTATAACATTTCTTTTGTGATATATTACAAAAATTACATCAAAATAATGTAGATAAAACGAACTTCCTAATAATCACTCAAATCTATGCTTTCCACAGTGGATTTATATAAAAAACAATGAATAAATATAGACTTCGAATATGACAGCGTTCATATTATCAAGCGGCAGCCATTTTGTCCGCCATCTTTGGTGCCCGGCGCGTCATTGGCAATTAATTTGAATATTTCGGAGTGGCTAAATGCTATCCAGTATTTCGTTATGGGAAGAACGAGAATGGCCCAAGCGATTTTGACCTTGTTCTTCATACAATTTCTTTTTACATAAGGGGCAAAATCGCTTCAAAAATCCGGACCCGCCGTGAAAAATGAAAAATTTGTAAAAAAAAATATTTTTTGTATGCTGGCCTTCAACAAGTTAATACTGTGAGATTCAAACACAACACTTCCTTGTTCCACAACACCATTGTCAGTTTAACATTCTTGTCGAAATGCCGTCCGTCTGTTGGTCTAATTAATGAACCAACTGTTTAATATAGCCTTGGTGTTTGGCTTGTACTATGATGGAATGCTTTGAATATTTTGAGTCAATCATTGTAAATAGTAGCCACCTGCTGCTCAAACTGCTTTGATTTTATCTATTTGTATTTTAACAGCTGTTGAAGAAAAGAAGTAACATTCTCACGGGTGATTGAAACATCCGTATAAACCCTGATTCATTCAACTCTGATTTTGCTGATGTCAAATTGATTTATCTCATGATATTCTTATGGTGGAGTTATACTTGTCTGTCGTGACGTGGCGTGATGCGTCATAACGGTATCGGTTTCATACATTTAGTATGGGGATGATTATATCAGTGTGTTGTGTCGTGTCGTGATGGGTTATGTCGTGATGCGTCAGAAGCGATCTCGATTTTCGTCAGAGCGGTGAAAGTGAGGGGCGCGGGGACGGCCGCGTCTTGGCTAGTGCTGCGTAGTGACGAGAGCTACGACTGTATTGATTTAAAATATCGTCATAAGGCGCCAGAACACAACTTATAGATGTGAACGCCAGCCATCACGACAGAGAACATTACGTCACGTCACGACAGACAAGTATAACTCCACCATTATTCTATCGTATGAGCGATTCCTGAGCCGGTCTGGGGAATGGGTCTGGAATAAATGCTCAGAAGTCAGAACACTGGCTGTCTCTCAGGGGTTCAGACGTGAAGTATTGGCCGCTTGCGTTTCTACCTGTCTAAACTTAAACTTCTTAACTGCAGAAATCTCTCCTGTTCAAAAGGGTTATTAGGATTTCAAGGGACATGTAGATAATAATTAATCAACTTCATTTATTGATTAATTCACTTTCAGATTAGTTCTGACTTCAGATTAAATAGATCATTCCAGAGCGGGGCCAGTGTGTTGAATGTGCTGTCACTAAACCATGCAACAAAAAAAACAAAAAAAAACATTCATACGAGAGGGTTCAACCAGTCTGACGCATCAGACATGGCTGACCCAACAGTGAATTAATTGCCTGCGAGTAATATTTGGGAAGTATGTTTACGAGAGATGGGAAGGCTGATAGGGATATTGAGAGAAGGGTAAATGCAGGTAACTCCATTAATGGAGGACTGAACGCCGTTGAAGCCAACAAAAAGCTGTCCACAATGGAGTACCGGTACCTACCCCGAGTATGGCAGTGAAGCATGGAACTGGCGGAGAAAGGATAAAAGTAGACTGAATGCTATAGAAATGAGATCCCTGAGGCGTATGTGTGTTAAAACCATGTATGATCGTGTGAGGAATGTGGAATCCGAAAAGAATGCAAGGCTGATGTGAGCGCAATAAGTAAGATTAAGAAAGGGACGCTTAGATGACCGGTCAGTGGTTGTGTGGGCATCGCGTTTGGCTCCCACCCAGGCGTTCCGTGTTCGATCCCTCGGCTGGCTAAGTCCTCCATCACAACACAAGCAATATCTTCCGCTTAGTGTGGTGGTAGTAGGAGATTTTCAAATGTTGTTGGGTTATTCGTAACCCTGGAATGTTTGTCTTTCTTTTAAAAAATTATAAAATTATATAAAATAAATTAAAGATGGTTTGGGCATGTTGAGTGAATGAATGAAGAAAGGAGTGTAAAGAGAATTTATAACGCCAATGTGAATGGTAGAAGAAGCCGAGAACGCCCAAGGAAGACGTGGCACGATCAAGTGAATCAGATACTTGAGTCGTGCCATGTCAGGAGTCTAAATAATAGAAGAGCATGTATGAGAATATGTATGAATGCAAATGAAGCAAGGAGTGTGTGCCAAGACCGAGTTGTTTGGCGGTCCGTCCTCTCTGCCTACCCCTGCGGAGAAAAGGGCGTGATGGTTAGTTAGTTAGAGTAAGATTTTCGCTCATGCAGAGTTCAAAATGACATCATCATGTAATGCGCAATTTTGCAGATATCTTCTTCAATTCCCTGAATGTTACAATATCTCGCCTGATATCTGTATGTGCAAGTACAGCTAGATATATACATATAGATATTTAATGCAATGTTTTTTTATGTCTCTTATCCTTATAAAATGAATAATATTTCCAGTCGCCCTGTACGCCCTGAGCGCTGTGTACTTTGCGGGAGTGATGGTGCGCCTGATGCTGACCCTCACTCCGGTGGTGTGCATCCTTGCCGGCATCGCCTTCTCCGGCCTGCTGGACCTGCACATGCAGGACGAGCAGGAGGAGCACCCTGTCACCATCAACCGCACTGAGGACACCCAGTCCAATAAGAATCTATACGACAAGGTTATACACTTATATATATACACTTCATATACAGTTACCCTTTTTCCATTTAAAGTCACATCCGCCACTGGTGTGGGAGACTCATCTCATCCGTCTGACATAAGTATATCTATAATATTTTTAGAATGCATTCTCTCATTCATCATCCAGATTCGACGACCGTATGTAAGAGTGGGGTGATACACAAATGGGATAGCAGTCAAGTCTTTCGCAAGAGGCATGAAGATTTCATTAAAAAAATATATTTCTGTACATTTTTTTGTCATTATAAAAAAAACAAGTCAATTGTAGTTAGTCTCTTGAAAAAATTAATTGGAAGATTTTCTTAAAATTGTCATTCCAACTTATTTTGTTAAATTACTCAATTTTAGGCCAAGTGCCGTGAGACCTAAACTTTACTTTAGAATTTTTTTAATATGCTTTTATTTCACACCCTACTGTTAAAATTTTTTAACTTAGAAAAAAAAATCACTCTATCCTCCATTACAAAAAAATGTAATAATTAAGTTTTTTTTTTAAATTATGAACTTTAGGCCTCTTGCAGGAGACCTAAATGATTTTCAATTGGGCAAATTAATTTTGTTGTATATGAGTGGGTCCATAGAAATAATTTTTTATCAACTTGCAAAAAAAAAAACTCCAACTTTATTATCTATACCTATATATACAAATTTTTTAAAAGATTTTTTTTTTTATCTACACATCAAAAACCCCTTGCTGTCTCTGTACCGTAGTAAATTATATAAAATATATAATACTGTAAAACATCAGGGTGTTTAAAATTAATAAATAAGTAAAAAAGTTTTTTTTCAATGCACCCTATTAACCAATCAACCGTATTTATTTTTTATCCAGGCCAGTAAGGTTCGCCGTACGAGACACGAAGAGTCCGGTACGGCCACCAGCCCGCCCACCCTGAACCTAGAAGTGCCGCAGGAGGGCATCGGTGCGAATCTCCGTTCCGCCGTCATAGTGGTCATCATGATCTTCCTCATGCTGTTCGCTGTCCACTGCACCTGGGTCACGTCCAACGCCTACTCCAGCCCCTCCATCGTGCTCGCTTTCTACACTAATGATGGGTACGTCTTATTGCTACCCATAACTTCCTTTTTCCTTGTTTTTAAATGCCGCCATTCGATATATATCAACATAATCGATAGTCAAAGTTGCAGTATCAAGGGTTGATACGCTGATGATATGATCTCTCTGTTGTTACTTAATTAAATAATTTGAAACCTAAATTTGCTGATGCCTTGGATTGTATTTTGTGTTTTTCTGTCCTAAACCATGTTAAAAACACTAATGAATATTCACTCGTTTCTTTATTATGCTCAATTTAAATAGGCCAGTATACTAAAATTTACTGAAATCTTTTAAGGAATGTTACCCTAATGTGACTAGAAAAAGCTTGGAATTAGTGTAATATATACTAGTCATTCGTACCGTAATTAAAAGTCCCCGTTAATTGCTATTTCACAGCCCATTTCAGCTTTTGATTAATAACTCAGGTACGGGCCATACGTCATTCCTATGTCTACCTACGTTGAATAATCGTGAAAACACGCTTATGTGTCCAAGCTGTTAATTTGCTTTCAGCTGTCGTGGATAGCTAGAGGGCTGATAAAAATTTATTTAAACACTGAAATGGTCTGAAAATCGATTTCTGTTTGGCCCAAATAAATTGAGCATTATTTAGCTGGTATAGTAGTCCCAGAGAGAGGTCGTATGTATGTCTTCGATGAAAAACTTTCCTTCCCAAATGAAGAAAACGAAATAGGCAGAAGATACTAATAAGGTAAAGTCTCTGGCGATCTCTGGGACTACCATAAAATGCAGAAGATACTAATAAGATAAAGTCTCTGGAACTGCCATAAAATGCAGAAGATACTAATAAGTTACGCCCATCGTTCACGTAGCTACTTACAAGCGACGCTACCGCTACCTGTCATACTATTTTGCTAGTGTAGTGCCTAGCGGCGTTTTCAAACACTAATAATAGTATAGAAAATCTAATGAGCGGCGATCGCGTCGCTTGAACTCGCTCCATGGAAGAACGGCGATAAAGTCTCTGGGACTACTATAAAATGCAGAAGATACTAATAAGATAAAGTCTCTGGAACTGCCATAAAATGCAGAAGATACTAATAAGTTACGCCCATCGTTCACGTAGCTACTTACAAGCGACGCTACCGCTACCTGTCATACTATTTTGCTAGTGTAGTGCCTAGCGGCGTTTTCAAACACTAATAATAGTATAGAAAATCTAATGAGCGGCGATCGCCTCGCTTGAACTCGCTCCATGGAAGAACGGCGATAAAGTCTCTGGGACTACTATAAAATGCAGAAGATACTAATAAGATAAAGTCTCTGGAACTGCCATAAAATGCAGAAGATACTAATAAGTTACGCCCATCGTTCACGTAGCTACTTACAAGCGACGCTACCGCTACCTGTCATACTATTTTGCTAGTGTAGTGCCTAGCGGCGTTTTCAAACACTAATAATAGTATAGAAAATCTAATGAGCGGCGATCGCGTCGCTTGAACTCGCTCCATGGAAGAACGGCGATAAAGTCTCTGGGACTACTATAAAATGCAGAAGATACTAATAAGATAAAGTCTCTGGAACTGCCATAAAATGCAGAAGATACTAATAAGTTACGCCCATCGTTCACGTAGCTACTTACAAGCGACGCTACCGCTACCTGTCATACTATTTTGCTAGTGTAGTGCCTAGCGGCGTTTTCAAACACTAATAATAGTATAGAAAATCTAATGAGCGGCGATCGCGTCGCTTGAACTCGCTCCATGGAAGAACGGCGATAAAGTCTCTGGGACTACTATAAAATGCAGAAGATACTAATAAGATAAAGTCTCTGGAACTGCCATAAAATGCAGAAGATACTAATAAGTTACGCCCATCGTTCACGTAGCTACTTACAAGCGACGCTACCGCTACCTGTCATACTATTTTGCTAGTGTAGTGCCTAGCGGCGTTTTCAAACACTAATAATAGTATAGAAAATCTAATGAGCGGCGATCGCCTCGCTTGAACTCGCTCCATGGAAGAACGGCGATAAAGTCTCTGGGACTACTATAAAATGCAGAAGATACTAATAAGATAAAGTCTCTGGAACTGCCATAAAATGCAGAAGATACTAATAAGTTACGCCCATCGTTCACGTAGCTACTTACAAGCGACGCTACCGCTACCTGTCATACTATTTTGCTAGTGTAGTGCCTAGCGGCGTTTTCAAACACTAATAATAGTATAGAAAATCTAATGAGCGGCGATCGCGTCGCTTGAACTCGCTCCATGGAAGAACGGCGATAAAGTCTCTGGGACTACTATAAAATGCAGAAGATACTAATAAGATAAAGTCTCTGGAACTGCCATAAAATGCAGAAGATACTAATAAGTTACGCCCATCGTTCACGTAGCTACTTACAAGCGACGCTACCGCTACCTGTCATACTATTTTGCTAGTGTAGTGCCTAGCGGCGTTTTCAAACACTAATAATAGTATAGAAAATCTAATGAGCGGCGATCGCGTCGCTTGAACTCGCTCCATGGAAGAACGGCGATAAAGTCTCTGGGACTACTATAAAATGCAGAAGATACTAATAAGATAAAGTCTCTGGAACTGCCATAAAATGCAGAAGATACTAATAAGTTACGCCCATCGTTCACGTAGCTACTTACAAGCGACGCTACCGCTACCTGTCATACTATTTTGCTAGTGTAGTGCCTAGCGGCGTTTTCAAACACTAATAATAGTATAGAAAATCTAATGAGCGGCGATCGCGTCGCTTGAACTCGCTCCATGGAAGAACGGCGATAAAGTCTCTGGGACTACTATAAAATGCAGAAGATACTAATAAGATAAAGTCTCTGGGACTACTATAAAATGCAGAAGATACTAATAAGATAAAGTCTCTGGGACTACTATAACATGCGGAAGATACTAATAAGATAAAGTCTTTGGGACTTTATTTGATTATTTGATTAAAAGCTTCTTGTACTCGTTAATTTGTTTATTAATCTTAATATTGTTTTCTCCCCAAATAACTTTGGCCTCTGAAGGGATGAAGGAGGGTAAGCCGTGGACACAAGTTCTGTTGTTTTTTGCACCCGTACGAGTTGTAGATTGTGGTTTTTGTAGCCGGTGTTGTTCACAAAAAATTATTTTCGGGCACTGATTTTTAATTTTTCTGTGTTTATTTTGTATATAATTTTTTTGTCTCACTATGTTTAGGTAGGGTACACAAAATTAGTGAGAATGACTTTTGTTTTAGCATGAAACAAAAAAAATAACTTTTTATAATTTTTTTTTTTAATCTTGAGATTTCTTGGAATCTCAGATTTTTCCTTTGACGATCTCGAATTGCAGTGTTGTAAACTAGAATTTTAAAGAGTTTGGACTTGGTGCTAGCAAAAAACAAAAAATAATTATTGGGTTATTTCAGATTTAGAATTTAAATAAAATAATGTACCTATTTGTAGATTATTATCACACCTCATTCCGAGTTCGTTACGTTCGTTCTCTGTGTGACCCTGTTGAGAGCAACATTTAAAATCGAAAGTTTTTTTTTTTGGAATAAAGCACAACTGCTCCCACCTGTCCGGTACCAGCGGGACTATGGCATCCCGAATTGGGGTGAAGGGAATAGGGAGGGGAAGGAGATGGAGAGGAGAAAGGTTATCTGGTCCCCAAATATGGTTAAAGTCATTTTAAGCATTGTTTCGATTTTTAAATAGTGATCTTTCACCAGGATGATAGGGAGATAAATTTCACTCTCGAAATGGCTTTAGCTATGTTTAGTATTCATTTCATAATGGCCAGATTTTTTTATCCCTTTTTCCTTCCCTTCCCGCAATTCCTTTAGCCTAAAAACATCTCCCAAACGGTTTTGGCTAATTGGAACTCTTATGCGCTGGATAAAATCTAATAATTTATAGCATCAATTGTTAGTTATTGTCACGGGTGCGGGATTGTTCTAGTACCTTGTATGTAGTGTCTGCTGAGTGTAGTTCAAAGTGTTATAAGTTACGTGAAAGTGTTTGACACTGTTGTTGTTTCTAGTTCCGATCAAATCTCAAGCCCGATTTTTTCAGTATCAGTTATTGTTACGAATGTGGGATATTCTAGATTGATCTAGTGCCTTGTCGGTAATGCCTGCCAAGTGTAGATCAACACATTACAAGTTACGTTAAAGCGTTTGTCACTGTTGAAGTAAATACTTCTTTACGCACGCTTGACTTGGGGGTAAGCTGGCGAATGCGTTACGAAAAGTGAAATGCGTTGCGAGACGAACGGGCTGTACCACACTGTAGAAGCAAGAGAGAGCAGTGCGCGCGCACATTTTATTTCTCTCTTCCTCTTGTAGCCAGTGCATGAAATATCTCAGTCATGTGGATGCGGATGTATAGATGGAGCTAAAGTAGTACAGTGGAACCCTCTTAAGAAGTTTTCCAAGGGACGGGAAAAAAAAAACTTCTTAGGCGGGAAAACCTTATAAGTGGGAAAAATTGAACCATTCAGCCTTTAAGGGACCGAAAAAACCAAACTTCTTAAGCAGGAAAAGTTCTTAAGGGAGAACTTCTTAAGAGGGTTTCACTGTATTTACTTCAGTCGTGTGGTCTTAAAGCACACTAGTATTTATTGTTTCTAGTGCCCATCACATCTCAAGCCAAATTTTACAGTATCAGTTATTATTTATTGTTATGGGTATGGGATTGTTCTAGATTGATCTAGTGTGTTGTCAGTAGTGCGTGGTGCATACCAACTGTAGCTCGACACAGCGGAAGTGAGCTAAGTGTGTTGTTGTTTTCAGTTCCCGCCAGATCCTGGATGACTTCCGCGAGGCCTACTACTGGCTGTCCCAGAACACAGACGATGATGCCCGCGTTATGTCCTGGTGGGATTACGGATATCAGGTAAACAATCACAATATATCTACCTTCTTTTTGTCCTCCCCGTCTATTTACTGAATTGCAAATCCCCTATATTACTTCAAAGACCACCATTGCTCTTAGAGTCTTTAACCTTTCGAAAGCCAGCATAGGAAATTTTTTTTATTTTTTAATGCTACGTAAAAAATTTGACATTTTTTAACTTTTTTACGAACTCAATTCTTATAACATTTCTTTTGTGATATATTATAAAAATTATATGGAAATAATGCAGATAAAACGATTATGATTTCCACAATGGATTTATATAAAAAACAATAAAAAAATATAGACTCCGACTACGACTCCGTTCATATTATTACGTAGCGGCCATTTGGTCGGCCATCTTTGATGCCTGCCGCGTCATCGAGAATTAATTTGAATTATTCGGAGAGGCTAGACGCTATGCAGTATTTCGTTACGTCAAGAACGAGAATGGCCCAAGCGATTCTGACCTTGTTCTTTATACAATTTCAAATGATAAATTGTATTGTAGAATACAAATTTCAAATTATATAATCATACAACAAAATAAATCAATACGTAATTTAGTAAACACATTTTTCAGAATTTTAATTTTAGTTAAATTAAAATCATTAAAAAATAAATCCGAGAATGTGTTTTGTGACGAAAATACCTCAGTTTTTCTATTTATTTAAGGTCTTATAAACTAAAATATTTCTGATTTTCTTTTACACACTTGTGTTGTTTAGACATTATTAAAAAATCATAAATTCTGATGATCAAAAAAATACTTACAAGTACACGATATTTAATAATTTATCATCGTGCATTTTGAGCATTTTATTGCTTACTTGAATGTAGGTATGTATATATTAAATCAAGTTTTTAATGAAATAAATCGATATTAAATTTTTTATTTAACCAGTCAAATTACAGGAGACCCATATTGTCCCAAAACATCATATGCCGTTATGATAACAGGAGACCCAAATTGTCCCAGAGCGACCGTGCATCATTAAAAGATAGATATCTCCCTTCCTGTAATGCGAACATTCGTGATTTAATTTATGTTAGAAAGAGAAAGAATCAATGTTTCTCATTGCCTTTCAAGTGTACGAGCTATTTTGCTCAGATATTGAGAAATCCGAACATAAGTGATGGTTTTATTTCGCGCCAATTTGTGACGTACCGCTGATTTTGACAGCACGGTTCCATGCAACAAAAAACCGTTTTTAATAAAAAATAACTCGAAATGTCACGGAAAGCTAACTTTTATTTGTTAATTAATATATTGCCTATGTGTTTATGTCAAATTTAATTCATTTTGGTTACATAATAAAGCAATAATTTCATATAGAAAACTACTAATCGTTAAAATCACTGTAAACCCTTTTTTAAATTGATCATTCCTAATTGAATTTCCTGTATTTGATGAATATTTTTATGCATATCGTAGGAGAATATATTTCTATTCAATATTTATGAAAAACAATAGTGCTGTTATAACATATTTGTAAAGATTTCTTTGATTTTATCAAGTCGGACGTCTGAATTTATCGACCTGTCAAATGTGTTGGTTTGAAATCGATAGAGATGGGATCATCAAAATTTAAATTGACATTAATTTGTGCAAAATTCGAATTATTATAAGTATTTATTTTTAGAGTTTATTTTATAGAAGTAAATTTGAATGTTATTTTTATGATGAATGTTATCAATTTTTTTGTATAATAAATGCGTAATAATATTTAATTTCAAAATATACATATCTTGAATTTTATGAAGAAAAAAAATCTATTTGTAAAGAGGTTTTTTGCTACCAAAATTCAGCGATACAATATAAAACTCATTATTGTTATACTTATATAAGGAATATTTTAAGTACAACTCTTGGCGTTTGGCGTGTTTCCGGACTATTTCCCATTTTTTAAGTATAGTACAGTCATTTGGTTCGACAAAAGGAGGTTACCTAGAAAGGTTTCCGGGAGTTTTGAAAAATTGTAATTTTATAGATTTCGATGAGCTCTTTCCGAATTTCAACTTAGCCACCTATCTTTGGCGCTCGCGCCACCATATTGGAAAAACGGCGCCTAAAAGCAGTTTTTTGACAATATCTCCTTTCCGACTAATTTTACGATAAAAAATATATAACACAAAATTAAACAACAGAAAATTTTCTACAATATATGTATGAATATTTTTTTTTGTAAAATCAATAGTTTTGGCGTACGAGCGCCGCAAACTATTATTCATCTAAACCACGAGGTGTTTTTCGTATATTTCTCCAAAATATTTTACTATTGTTGCAGATATAATAAAAACAGATATATGTATGTAAACGAAGAGGATTGTGATAAGTCTGATAATCCCATCGCAGATGATGCGGATGAAATTTCGGTCTGTGACTTTTCGACAATACCAAAGACGAACTCGCAACGCCTGGTCCATCAGGAACGGCAAAGCAAAGAAGATTGCGCTAAATTTCGAAATTGTACATTAAATGTAGATTAATTAGGTCTACACCACGATAAAAATACGCGCCGCTTACTCTACCTCAAGGGGGTTAGTGGAAATTAATTTTTTGGCCAAAACGCATATTGAAGTATACTCTGCGGCGCTCGTACGCTCAAAGTATCGATGTTACAAAAAAAGTTGTTATTACATAAATTGTAGGAAATTTTCTCTAGTTTAATTTTCTTTTTATCGTAAAATGAGATATTGTCAAAAAACTGCTATTAGGCACCATATTGGAAAAATGGCGCCTAATTGCAAAGATATGAGGTGGCAAAGTTGAAGTTCGGAGAGAGCACTTCAAAATGTATAAAATTTAATTTACACTTTTTACTCCAAATAATGTCAAGAATCATTGGTTAAAGTAAGCCAAGAAGTATGTCCCTTAGCACCTGCATATATACAGGAGGTTAAAGATCGTACTTGACTTACTTTACCCAGTAATTCCTGAAATTTTTTTGTAGTAAAAATCGTTAACAAAGTTTTGGTATCTGATGACTTTTTTTTTCTACAAAAACATAAAAAATCAGTAGATATTGGGAAGATAGGGGCGGGTTGACGGGTTGGCTGGTTACTTGGCTAAGTGACCAGTGACGACATGTGGAAGAAATTTTTTTATATTTGATTTTGAAGAAAAAAAAAACAAATCTAAAAAGTCACCGGAGACCAAAATTTCATTTGCATTTTTTACTCCAAATAATGTAAATGAAATTTTGGTCTACGGTGACTTTTTAGATCTCTTTTACAAGTATGATCCTTGACTTACTTAAACCAGTGATACCTGACATTATTTGGAGCAAAAAATGTAAACGAAATTTTGGTCTCCGGTGACTTTTTAGATGTCTTATTTTTTTCAAAAACTTTTTCTTTAATATCTAAAAAAAAATAATCTTCATGTCGTCACTGGTCAATAAGCCAAGTAACCAAACAACCCCTCATTCCGCCCCTAACTTCCCAACACCCACAGAATTTTAAAGGTTTTGCAGAATAAAAAATGTCACCGGAGACCAAAATTTCATAAACATTTTTTACTTCAAACAATGTCAGCAATCACTGGTGAAAGTAAGTCAAGTACGATCCTTAACACCCTGTTTATATATATACTTTTTTTCGACCGGTCAGTGGCTGAGTGGGCATTGCGTTTCGGTCCCACCCGGGCGTCGCGTGTTCGATTCCTCGGCTGGCTAAGTCCTCCATCACACCACAAGCAACATATTCCGCTTACTGTGGTGGTAGTAGGAGTTTTTCAAATATTGTCAGGTTATTCGTTATGGGAATTCGTCACGATATATAATATAAAGTACTTAATAAATAATTTTGCATTCTCTTTGTGGAAAATATTTTCTTTCATTGATTGATTGTTGTTTATTGTTCATTAGCTTCATGTATATTTTTCTATTTTTTTAAATGGGTCAAAAATAATAATCTTCATTTAAAAAAAAAAATTTTAATTATCTGTATCCATTGTTCCTTTGTTACAATTTATATGTAATCTATATCTTTCTCGTTAATCTTTTGTGTTACTTTACGTGTGTCTCTTTTTGTATATTTAAATATATGCTATGCTCGAACAATTTTTTTATTAATATTTTAAATTTATAGCCCAAAGAAGCTTCGGCTAAGCGAAACTGGTTTGTTATAAAAATAAAATTTCGTTGTTTTGAACAAAGTTATTGTTTTATTTCATTATTTAAAAAAAGTATGATCTACACTGAATAATGCATGGATTAAATTCCATTTTATTTTATTTATCTTACGTACTTATTTTTATTTATCGGGTTTAATTTGAAGAACTCCATTTAAAATCAGTTTATAAATTTTATTCAAAATATCTTCAACCAACCCCGCTTTCGCCAAATCATTGATTCATGTTTCGAAACGCGACTTGCACATCTCTAACGGGCGGCCATCTTTGTTTACTTTTAACGAGTTTTTGGCGGACAACGTACAAATAAAGCTCCGAAACTTAATACTGTATTAATGAATTTATAATAGTTACTCAGCTTTTTTGAACAAAATGACCTATTATGTTCCATAAACTATAGGATTTACGTATTTACCGTTGTGTTTATTGCAAAATTACGAGGTTATTTGAAGTTTAGTGAAGTGATGTTTTGAGGTTATTATTTCCTGAGGTCTCAAAAAATGTAAAAAACTACATTAAATTGGGCTATAAATTAACCAAAGTGATAATAATTCATTAGATAAATGCTTTAGGCATACGTGGATAGTAAAGTTTTTCGGAAATTCATCGTAAATTGCGAAGAAAACTAATAAAAAATTTAAACAGTTTTTTTAGAAAGATTGATAGGCTCAAAACAAACGACAAAGTTTAACATTTATTTAAAAAATAAGTTTGTATGAATGTGATAAAATGTGAAGTGACAGTTTTGTTACAATATTATTAAAAAAAAAGAATGTGTATTTAAAATTTAAAGTTTCAAATATTTTTGAGACTTTTTAGGCGAATATCCTCAGGTGAGTATTTTTTGAACGAATTTGCATTTTCAAAGTAAAAATTTTAATATTTACAAACAAAAATGTTAATTTCTAAAATACACATAGGAAAGTTTATTTTATCTAGATTTTAAAGCAGTTTTGTTTTTGCGAAGAGATAAAAAATAATCAATATAAAGATACATTTAAAATCCATGGGAAGAATCGGGAATTTTGCACGCCAAACCAAATGTCGAAAAGTTTTTCGATTTAAAAAATTTATTTTTTGAAGAGTTAAAAAATTTAATATAGGGAATATTGATCTTTCTCATCGGAACCTTCCTGTATAGTTGTAAGCATTTTTAATCTTTTATTCTCAGCCGCTGGTCAATGGCTCTTAATATTTTAGTAAAAACCGATTTATGTACTCACAAATGAATTGTGTTGAAGCATTTACCATACTTTTTTGTTGTTTGTTTCCCCCATTACTGATGGCAGGTTTGTCATAATTTTGATAAATTGTTCAAATTCTGTGAAACAACTGTATTTGGGTCGGGAGACTCATTATTTTGACAAGTCACCTTGAGGCTTCTGTCCTGGTCTACTTTTACTTTCACAAAACTTGAATTTTAACTTTGATGAATTGTTCAAATTGTTCAATTGTTCAAACTGTATTTGGGTCGGGGAGACTCATTATTTTGACAAGTCACCTCGAGGCTTCTGTCCTGGTCTACTTTTACTTTCACAAAACTTGAATTTTAACTTTGATGAATTGTTCAAATTCTGTGAAACAACTGTATTTGGGTCGGGGAGACTCATTATTTTGACAAGTCACCTCGAGGCTTCTGTCCTGGTCTACTTTAGCAGCCCCCGTTCATTGCAGGCTCCGCCTCTTACTGCACAACATCTAGAGTTGCATTGAACATTATTTCATTATTTTGATTCATGTATTTTATTTCCAGATAGCGGGTATGGCGAATCGGACGACTCTAGTGGATAATAACACTTGGAATAATTCGCATATCGCTCTCGTTGGCAAGGCCATGGCTTCAAACGAGAGCGCAGCCTACGAGATCATGGGCAACCTTGGCGTGGACTACGTTCTGGTCATCTTTGGAGGGGCCATCGGTTATTCGGGAGACGACATCAACAAGTTCCTGTGGATGGTCAGGATTGCGGAGGGAGAGCATCCCAAGGATATCAGGGTGATTAAAATTACCTAATTTTGTGTTCTTAAGTTCTTAAGTCGTTGTGTTTTCAAACTCGCATCACATTTTTTTATTTGAACGCCGATCCTTGGCCTGTTTAGGATTTCGGTCAAATTATGACCAGCTGATAAGCCTAAAACATCACCATTATGCATGACAGCTGTAAACATTACAAGCTTGTTTGCAGATTATCGGATAATTCATTTCAAGTCACATCTTATAAAGAATAGCTGTAACCAAAAGATGCATTGAAATAGGCTGACGATTCACTAACACAAATCAGCTAAACGAAAAAAATGAATTCAATTTCATCTCTTTTTGTGAAGCCTGAAAAGGTTGTCACATGTCATATTTACAATGAGTAAATATGAATTTTTATAGTACAAATGTATTTTTATGGTGCAATGGCTTAACCGTCTGGACATCCCCAATTTGGGTATGTTGTCAGGCCGAATGGATTGAGTAAGGGTAGGAGATGTGAAAGAGGAAGGCCGTAATGTTCCTGGCTGTTCAGATCTGTTCACCAAACACGGATAAAGTCATTTAAAACAATGTTTAAATGGTGGTCTTCTAGGGCGATATATAAAGTATCTTCCACTTGTGGTTCAACCTTATAAAAGTCACTGAATATTTTTAATTTGCTCTGATGTGCTTAAAAAACTGTTTTGTCTTGTAGCCTGTTTGGGCCTAGGAGTCAAAAGGTTTTACATATTTAAATAGACGACCTCAGTTGTTGGGATTATCTATGGGTTGCACTGCATGATGGTATCAAGAAGTTGGAGTCAATCCTGCCGCTCTTTGGTGTTAGCCCTTTTGTGGTAGATATAATTGTTATATATACATAGATAACACTCCTTGGGATTTTCTGGTCACCGTGCTAAATTCGTATATGGTTTCGGTTGCAGGAAAACGATTACTTCACGGAGCGCGGCGAGTTCAGGGTGGACGCGGAGGGCGCACCGGCCCTGCTGAACTGCCTCATGTACAAGCTGTCGTACTATGGGTTTGAGAACAACCGCGGGGATGCGCGTTCGCCGGCCGGCTTCGACCGGACGCGCCAGGCCGTACCCGGCAACCGCGGCTTCTCGCTCACCTACCTGGAAGAGGCCTACACCACGGAGCACTGGCTCGTCAGGATCTTCAGGTTGGTCACTATTCGCAATTGAATATGCATTGTCGATGCTAGGGTCATTGGACCGAGCGAACCTACTTATGTTATTGCTTTTATCTTAATGCTAACAACATTGCGATTGTCTAATGCATTGTGTCTGTTTTGTAGGGTAAAGAAGCCTCATGAGTTCAATCGCCCCCGCCTTCCCTTCGCCCAGAGACAAATCAAAACATCGGGCTTCATCTCCAAAAAGGTAAGAGTTTGATAAGTTTCGCTTACACTGTCTTATAATGTGAGTTCAAATTAAAGTTGTACCGTCTTACAAATTCACATGTTGTGTTATGATTGACCTTCAGAAACTTTTAAACATAAATTGCCTCAGTACCATTGCATTTTCCTGATAATTTTTATATTCTTTGACTTTTTATGCTGATCGTTTCTTTTCTCCTTATTTCAGACGTCAAGACGTAAAAAAGGAACGATAAAGAACAAGCCCGTCGTCATAAAGGGCAAGAAACCTGTGAAATAATAGGCCACCAATTCACACAGTGATAGAACAAGACTGCTCTCATATTATAACTAGTCTTCAAAGTTATCAACAAATAATACTTCATTCTTTACTTTTCCAATTGGATTACCTTAACCTGCGTTGTGATATCCCTAATATATCTAGTTATAAACAAACCATTGTTTACATTAAATGGAGGAAAATATTTTATTTGGTTTATTGATCCGTCCCCTCCCTTACTCATGTCCAAATACTAGCATTTGAATCACCTTAACAGATCATATACATACCTTCATGCTTCTGCGCCCCGATCCAAAGACGTAAAGAAATAAGGATGAGCATATGGAACACAGTTCAGTGAGTGTGCTAAGTATTAAGTTTACGCGTTATATATAGCCGCAGCTTTTTAAGGTCCATTCTAAGCAGTTGCTTGTTCTAGAAAGGTGTGTAACTTGAAATTTTCCCAGGGTCCCGTGTGTTTTGTTTATTGAGTTCAATTGGAAAAGTAAAGTGAACATTAGACCGTGACAACTTTCATCACTATCGTCAAAATTCTAAATAACACCACTATAATATCTATAGACCATCCTCTAAGAAACTCCAAGAGTGAAGTGGCTGTGAAGTGAATGTGACTGCTAAGGAATGATTTGTTCACTTCAAGGGAACTAATACTTCACCGAGTGTTAATAATACATACCTTCAAACTCCAAATATGTGTAAATTAATTTCATATGTTAGAATGAAGTGTAAGAAGAGTATTTTATACAAACGGATCTCTTTTGCTATAAAAATTTGAAAGTTCTTTCTTGTCACAGACTTTCTGGATTTAGTGATGGGCTTTTGGAGTAATAGGCCGTATTGCGTTTTCTCCCCCTTGAGCCAAAGATTCGGAAAGCCTCACGGCGTCCATCATCAAAACAGATGTGATGATGAATCCTGCGAGGCTGTCTAAGACTTTGACTCGAGTAGGAAGCGCGATACGGCTTAATATCCCAAAAGTCAAACGATGCAATACTATTGGCCATGAGAATCTAAAATTAAACCTTCCTGAATTCTGTTTAGTAGAATTTTTTCCACATACTATTTTCTCGGTTAAACCAATTATGTATGTACAGTGAAACCCTCTTAAGAAGTTTTCCAAGGGACCGGAAAAAAAAACTTCTTAGGTGGGAAAACCTTATAAGTGGAAAAAATTGGGCCATTTGATCTTCAAGGGACCGAAAAAACCAAACTTCTTAAGCAGGAAAACATCTTAAGCGAAAACTTCTTAAGAGGGTTTCACTGTATTATCAATATGCCTCTGAGACCCTTTCTTGGGCTCTTGGTGGTATAATTTTAAAATTTAACAAAGAAATTAATTTTCTTTACAAATTGATAACCATTGCACATTTTTGTTCTACGATGGAATGACAAAAATGTTGCAATAACATTTAATTTGCAATTTACAATTTAAAGCATCAATAAGGTTTATCTTGAAATACTAGAGCACCTTAAAATTATATTTTAACTTACACTATTATTTGTCCTTGATACATACAAAGCAAACATTATATTTGTATAAATATTTACGTTCTTGTTATTTTTTTTTATCTGTAAGCAATAAACATTCTTCTAGATGTTTGTGATGGATAAGCGCACTGTGGAGCACAACTGCACTTAAGTGTGATTTTATTTCTCTCAACATTGTGGTTTGACTACCTTTAGTATCTCTAATGAGACTATTATTTAAGAATAGCGTGTTTTATGTTTTAAAGAGCACAGTTCATAAACTCTTCTGCTTTTTTGTTATTCACATATGTAATATTTTGATTTTCTTGCCCAATGTTAACTATTTTCCTTCTTGTATCTTTATGAGGAGAACCAATATGTACTAGTATTTAGTTAACTTTCTGGTTCCCTTCATTGAGACGCTGTTTGAGTTACAATTGAACGTCCTTATGTTGTGTATTCACAATACATATTATGCTTTCCATGGCCCTCAACAGATGGCAGTAATCTGTTCCCCACTGATTTCAATGTTATTACTTGATAGATTTTGACGTTATTTACAAGAACAATATTTAAGTCACAAATGATTGAGAAAAATAGAATAAAAAGAGACTTTACTTTTTTATCTGCTAATGAATTGTGCGTCTTGTTCCCTGATCCGTACTTATGCTGCTGTTGAATTGACTTAAACATTTACAGGTAAATCCTCGAATGGGATTAAAATGATTTAAAACTTTTATCACTCTGTAAATATGTTCCTTCTTTCCAATCGCCTTTGGTGCCAACAAATGGATAGTAAATTTATTAAAAAATATTGGCGTAGGAATATGCAATGCCCCTTTCAGATCTGGCAATTTTTTTTGTTTTGCTTCTTTCTAGAAATCAACGAGAAAATCACCAAACAAATATGAATACGGCTTAACCACTCGAGCGCTTTTTGTCACAATATGGCAACTATTTCCAGAACCACAAAAAGTTTACGGTTTTATAATATTTTCTTTATAAATCCTACGAATATGTGCTAATTCGACCCTTTGAAATAACAAGGTTTCATCTGTTGCTTTAACGTCATGCGATAATGAACTCTAAGGTAGCTTATTTTATTTATTTGCATTGTAAACAGTCTATACATTTATATATGACAGTGAATAAGTATGATTATGTCATTGACCAATAAAACAACGACTTTTAGATACAGGACCATAATAAAAAAAAATATGCAAATAATCAAACAAATTCTATTATCATAGATCCCCGATAACCGCGTGACGTTTCCGCAACAGATGGAACCTTGTTATTCCAGAATATTCCAGGGTCGAATTGACAAAAGATAGGTGAATTCATTGGTTATATAGAACTATAATCAGTTTGTATGTCTTTATATTCAAATTTGGAGGTATGTTTTTTTTATGTGGGCGGAAAAATTGCTCTGTCGCTCCAGTGGTTATTAAGAAGCCTATTTGTCAATAAAGTTAAACATTGACATGTACGCTGTCATCAAGATATCTCTGCCGGAGGTGAAATAATGGACTACATGCCAAAAATGATCAATATTAATTTACTAATTATATTTTGTAGTTAAATACATACCAAATAAACTATCCATCATCAATAGCAGAGTTCAATTAGGTGGCGTACACAAAGCCGCACCGTGCCATCCACAAATAATAGAAACGAGGAAGATAGGCCGTGAACCATTATTGGTACGAAATCAAAGTGTCACCCACTTCGTTTAACCATACTGTTGGAATTGCAAATTGAGTCTACACAGTGCGGCCATTTGTTTTTAACTACACTCCAAAAGCATAACTTTCATTGGCCACGCCGCTTTTATAGTCTGTGAAGTTTGGTCATAGCTCGGTGACAGTCGGCACGCTTGCCGTCATGCCGGATCTCCTTCTGTTTCTATTACTGTTATTTCGGTGTCACCCAATCTAACTTAAAAATCATTATTATCTTTTATGAGTAGGATCGTCTACCACCAACTTTATTTTTATTTTTATTCATGTTGTGTGATTTTATTGGTTTTTGTTTAAACTTGATTGTAGAAATTATTGTCTATGTGATACTTGGTGATGGAGTTTGATTACTGATTAACAAAAGGTATTAATAATTTTTATATTATGTATTAGTGTGTTCAATACATAAAATGTATGTATTACTACATCCAATACATAAACATGTATGTTTTAGTATTTTCAATACATACAGCAATAACTTTTTGCCAAGTTTGTCTTTTGAAATTCAAATTTTATTAATCTTATTACTGTCCCATTTTCTTAAATATATTTTTATGGGACATTTACTTATTGCACTGAATTTTTCAGATTCTTTGAAATAATCCAACAAAGTATGCACATTTTCAAGTAATATATGTTTGATTTTTATATTTTGTCAATATGATTCTTATATCTGAGATATTATGGGCTATGTTATATTATCTTTGCAAATCGTTTATCGAAGTGATAAAAATATTAAAATATCATTTTCAAATAAATTTTTAAAATCTCATATATGACTATGTACATTTTTTAAGCCATCCAAATAATAATAAATTCTTTTTGCATTTTTGTATCCGTGAATAAATAATTATGGAATCATTCTCACACAATTGTGTGGTAACTTCATAATTGTTTGTTTGTCCTGGCTTCACTCCTATACGTACTTCTCCCCTATATACAAATACAATACCTGTATTGTATGTTGGCTGGACTTGAGATAACTTTGGGAATATCCTAACAAATCTGATGCTAATTGTAGGAATTTCTATTTAAGGGATGCATTTACAATGTTTTACCTTAAGGTTGTTGTATTTATTGTTAAAATAAATATAATGAAAATCTTCCCTTGTTTTATTTTTATTTTAGCCTTTCCTTATGTCACAAAATAGTGTGATTTATTATGATTACTATGTATTATTTTTGTTCATGTGAAACTCCATACAAGATTTCCATCTGATGGAGGTTAGTGGAATTATTGCTTCCCCGTTCGGGGCATGTTGTGAGGCTTCCAGAAGGAAAGATTAAAGATTAGAAAATTCCAGGCTATTCAGATCTGGTCACTAAACACAGCTAAAGCCATTTCAAGCAACTTCCTGGTTCTGATTGGTGGTTCTATCATCTTGGCTGTATTGAGAGTATCTTCCACTCAGTGAAGAGGTCCAAATAATAATTTCAATTAAATTTAATTTTCTTATGCCAGGTTTTAAACCCGCAACCTCTTAAACTTCGTGTGGAAAAGTGATTGGGGACATGATATGAGAATGAAACATTTGGTAGTTTAAATATATTTACTTATATTGTATATTACATGAAGTTATACATAGTACGTATTACATTGACATAATATATATTTTGAATATCGTAATACAACCATTCACCTTTAATTTGTCTAAAATGATGTATCGCAAGTCCCGAGCAAGTGTGACCAGGTGGAGCCTTGTGGCGCCCTCTCCTTTCCCAGTTCCGCTGTGTTTAGTAATAAAAATAATGAACTTCTTAATGTGGAAACAGCGCTCCACACTCCTGACCTGGCAACACTCGCCAGTAAACTTACTTTATATAAAAAATATTATTTTGAAAAGTGCGGAGAGTATCCTCACCGCTGTAGGAAAGTAACTTTAACATCCTGCGAAATTTTCTCTTTTAAATATTTCTTATGGCAAAATTTGGGCTAATCTTTTTCCCCGTATGAAATTATACTACGCAGACACTCAGTTTTCCTTGACTTAACATTAAATATATTCAGAAAATGTCAAAACTTTTATAATAAAAACATCAACAAAATATCAAAGATAAATAGAAATATAATATATGACATTTTTGTTAAAGGTACATTAAACATTTACATGGATAGTTTGCCAAACACGTTTGTCTATATACATTAATTCCTCTTACTTTTATTCGTTACATTATCTATTTTAGGCCATTTAATGGCAAAGACACAGAGATTAATCTTCAAAAACTGTACATTTTCATAAACTTAGCTAGTTTCCATAGAAGTAACAAATCAACTTAACATAACACACTAAAACAGACTAACAGAGCTTAGTCGGAGGGCTGCCTCACAACGGACCTGGAAATACATAACATACTCACAAAGTAACAGACCTCTAACATCAATCTGTATAAATAATTGTTGTGTGATTGTTTACGAAATAGGTCTGACCGCTCCACCGGACATTCTGCGAGTAAATCATTAATTTACGTAATAATTTGGCACAGAAAATAACGAGTATTTATTAGAAAATTAAGAGCAGTTGCGCTTTTAAACTAGAATTGAGCGTAATCTAAACATTTAAGACATGTAACATCGTTGCCAAATATATAGTAAATCCACACGAGACGTGCAAAACTCTTCACAATAGACATTAAATATGGGGTTTATAAAATAGTGTTGTCGATTATTACTGTGTATTCTACACAGAGCATTCTCTGTGGAGCACCGTTCTCAGCTCGGTGTTAGGTACTATAGACAATACAGTAGAAAGAGTATAGACAATTTGTCCCGTGAACGGGGATTTGGCTCATGAGGGGTTTTCTTTTCGCCGCTTCATATCACTGATATCATTTGGCACATATTTTATTGAATTGAAGTATTATTTATAAAACGATATGTTATTTCTACCATGACTAGATTAATTTGAGCAGAACACCGATTATCATGACGAGTCGCGGTGTTTCTATTATTTATAATTGTGGCAAATTACTTTGGAGATCTTTCTTCATTGATTGTGCTTAACGTATCATCAAACTGACGAGGCTTTGTTTCGCTGATTCATTTTGTATTATTGTTTGATTGAAAATTGTATTGTCGTTTGATTTTAAAATATGATTTAAGTAACTAAATAATATCTTGATGTAATATCATTTTATAAAATACGGTTCATTTAATTAGCGCTGAGCAGTATTTTATAAGGATAAAAATAAGTAAATGCCGGGATAAAAATACTTAAGCGTAAAAATAAAATATATGAAAATTTCAAAGCATACAACAGATGAAAACATACATTTTGACTAAGTTATTGTACCAAATACACCGATTAACAAATAAATCTATTCAACTAGATAAAGTTGGGTAAGACTCACTATGTATATTATGCACTAGCATCTAGGGACACTAAACGGTTTATCCGAGGAGACCTAAACTACGTTGAAATCACATCAATATTTGTCTAGTACTAATTTACACCATATTTTGTATTCCATAACAACATATCTCGTGAGATGTCTGTCTACCAACATACATCCACGTTTACGTTTAAAAAGATTGTCTCTTATACGTAGGTAATTTCTTAAAATGGCTCTTAAAAGAAATCATCACATAAACCCGACACTTCAAACTGCAACGCCAGCTTTGTCTTTGAACATTTATTTGAAGAAACACGCTTCACGTTTCCACATAGTTACCTTAACACGCTACACATCGAAGTAACCACAACAACCAGGCGGTGAAAAGGAAATCATTAATATGCGGGTTCTCGCGAACAACCGCTTCAAACGTGAAATAATATATGTAATAGTGTCATATGCTACCCGCTACCCGCTACCCTTTGCCGGACAACATTGAAGAAAGCAAAGAAAAGTGTGCACCTTCCTAGAATCACAATATTGTGTTGAATAAGACAACTCTAATTTATGGGAGACTGCCTATAAAGTATGTATTTCTATATAATTTTATTATTGTTCAACGATATGCAGAGTTCTTGTGACAACCTTCTTGTCACAGTATGTTTGTTGGCTGCAGGAGGCGAGTGTGGTCACACACAGACACACACACGCCACCCGGCCCTGAGCCTTCTAACCACTTTATTAACCTACTCCACCTGCCTTAGAGGGGCCAAGGTGCCCTCCCACTCCGCAGGTTCCTTACTTAGTACTTATGTTGCTACAGTTAGTTACAGGAGAGAGCTACAGCTTCCAGTAGAGCCAAGGTTAAGTCAGTAAGGTTAAGTTATACAGATCCTAAATCACAACACAGAGTGGTACCGACAGTGACCATGAACCATGAGCCACGGCGGCACTAAAATACTTATTAGATTACAATTAGAAAGGTTCCTATCTATCCCGAGCTAACTTAGGTAGCTCCTTACCTACTCATGTAAAACAAGTGGCATGTGGACATATATATGTCTGCGTGTACCTTACGTTCGTAGAAACTGTGCGCGTATACACATCTTAAATTTTATTCTTTGAAAAATATGTATTTTATATTTTATAGTTTTTATTACATTATTTATACATTACACAATCACTTTGAAGATAAAAAATAGTGTGACATTACATATAGCTGAACTTACATTTAATATATTTAGGTATTTATATTGAATTTATAGTTTATTTTGTTTAAAATTATAGCCATTTCGATAGATCTGTGTAAATATAAGTATTTATTACAAACTTGATTCTTGTTCTCGTTTATAGAATGCCAGTATAATAATATAGATATATATATATATATAGTATAGTAAGATTTGATATTAAGTAAATTTATATAAATGCTATGTACATAATCTTTTCGTGACCAATAAGAGAGAATTGATATCATTGATTAAGTAAAATACTTGAAAGTTTTTATGCCTTCCATAAAACGCTTGTTTTTCACATTTCAAAGGCACTTAGCTCTTATGAGGGGCGGATTAACTCACTCTGACTATCTCTTAGCTACTGACTCCTTGTTTAGGCTAAGGTTTAGGCGGACATGTACATAGTCCACATTACATCATGTATCTCTACTGCAAGGGTTCCCAACCCGTCGATCGTGGAGCACATTTTGGTTGATCCAATCGTTTATTACGATTGTGAGTTTTGATAATAATTATTATTTCCATATTTTAAATTTGCAAGTATGAATGAAAAAAATTACATCATGGTCGTAGGACAAATAATTGGTTTTGCTAGATTCGTGCTTACGAGAATGAAATGGCAATGGTTTTGTAGAAGTAAAAAAAAGGACTTAAAATAGCAAAAATTCTTTTAAGTTTCTTGTAAGAAGTTAATACCCATGAAAACTAGGGCCAAAAGTAGCTTCCAAACTCGAAAAGGTTGGGAATACTTGCTCTACTATGTATTAAGTTCTCCTATTTCCAGGCACGTCTGTATCCAATTATCTTGGTTGTTCGTTGCACCACTATCCCGGCCGGTTGTAAATTAATTCTACGGTGTTGACCAAAGCTTTACAATTAATATATATGTGAATCTGTTCATCATTGAACTAGCTTAGGCCTTCTGAACACAGTTTTGCAAGATTCGGGTGAGGGGAAGGAGACGGGGGAGTAACCTTTTGGCAATAAAACCAAAGCACATTCTGCATTGCGAGGGATGTAAATATAAAGTTTTTTTAAAAGCTATGAGTCTATCAGAGCAAAATCCCTGATGAAACTAAATCAAATGAAATTCTTGAAATATGGAATTCGCGTGTACGATTGACAGGAGGCGATTTTGATATTCAAATGTGAGCTTTACCATTTTTGAACTTTGGCTCATATCACCGAATAATTATTATGTTCTAATCCACCCCTCAAAATGAACTCCGATTCATTCCAGTTTTCAATTATAGGGTTTAAACTACAACATTTATAAGTTTAACTTATTTTTAAATAGAACAGAATTGAGAACAGCGGTTATGTATTTGTATCTACATTAAAAAGTGGATGGAAATACTAAAAATTGCATTCCGCTGTTGGAAGTCCTATTTCCACACATTATATTGTTCTATCAAATTGACATAATTACCTTGCGGAATTAGCAACCAACGTGGGTTCATTTAAAAGGATAATTTTTAGTGAGTTTGTGTTGCTGGTGCATTTGGGTAGATACACATCTGCTAACTTTATGAACATATAAATACTTTTCACCTGATGAACGTTAATAAGGTTTTCGAGTAATGTACATATGCATAATATGAGGTACTTACAGATAAAAGTTGTAGTTGTAATATGAAGCAAATAACAAAAATGTAGATAATTACATAAATTTGGTTTTGATTTATTTCTGGACGCTATTTCCAAATCTGATAGTCAAGGGCTTAATAGAAACTCGTGAGGTTTATTTATCACTCAGAAAAACAAGTATACTTTTAACAATTTGTCTAATTGTGTTAAAAAATAAATAAAGATCCATCAAATAGCTAAACAGTACCACATTATTTATTTAGTTTTTGATTTAGTCAATGTTTATTAAAAAATTGATTTAAGTACCTATGTCTTTATTTAAAAATTTTATTGTTTTATAAAAACATGTTTTAGTATAATATTATTAGGCATTTATTTTATGTAATTCTTTCATTAAATTTTAAAATCTAATATTATTTATTTACAGAAAACCCTGATACTTTTGAAAATAATTTTCATCAGTTAAAAAAAATGTTATGATTTATTCCCTCGACAAAATAATGTTTTCCGATTGTTGGAGGAACAGAACAAGTTGGCCATTAATTAGTGAATTGGTGAAAAGTCATCCTGTTTCCCCACATCAGCTGGGCATGATTGTCTACTAGATGCATTACTGGATGGAGGAAGAGCAATATTGTGTAAATACTACTAACGAGAAAATATCTGACTTTCAGTAAATAACACAACGCTTTGTTTTATTTATGTTCCTAAAGTAAATTTAATTAAATATTATAATATATTATGTTCTTAATATAAAGTATGTGAAAAATTATTTTTAATACTGATTTTCTTTTTGGCTTTTATATTTTCAGTACCATATTGCCACTATTTCTTACGCTTTTCGAAAAGACAAGAGTTCATATTTTAGTTTGTAACAACAACATTAATGGAAAACTTTGAGAAGAGCACAACCATTCATTTGCTTGAAGAAAGTACCTATAGTCCACAATAAAGTTATACTTTTTAATTTGTACAAAAGATTACGTTGACCTAATATACTAATGCTGAATCCACTCCGCGGAGACTCACAGCATTATCTCGGGAGTACCTATATCATACAACACTGTGCCATGGACAATGGATATATCCTCACCAGGGATATAGAGCCATTCGTAAAGTAACTAGGAGGAACAAGAATTGTTAGCGATTCATATCACACATAGCTTCCACTTGAACTATGCTAACTCCAGTTAACCAAGTTAGCTATCTCCAGTTAGCTTAGATCAGCAAGGAGCAGGCGATGTCACCTTGTATTTAATTTAAACATAATGAGTTATAAGTTATAAACAGAAGTGTAAAGTAAAGCCAATAGCGGCATCATATTACTTCACTATTCACTTAAAGTGTGGTAACTCCAGTTGACCAAGTTGGCTGTCTCCAGTTAGAATAGATCAGCAAGGGGCAGGTGATGTCACCTTGTATTTAATTTAAACATAATAAGTTATAAGTTATAAACAGAAGTGTAAAGGAAAGCCAATAGCGGCATCATATCACTTCACTATTAAACACATGTAGCTTCCACTTGAAGTGTGGTAACTCCAGTTGACCAAGTTGGCTGTCTCCAGTTAGCATAGATCAGCAAGGGGCAGGTGATGTCACCTTGTATTTAATTTAAACATAATAAGTTATAAGTTATAAACAGAAGTGTAAAGGAAAGCCAATAGCGGCATCATATCACTTCACTATTAAACACATGTAGCTTCCACTTGAAGTGTGGTAACTCCAGTTGACCAAGTTGGCTGTCTCCAGTTAGCATAGATCAGCAAGGGGCAGGTGATGTCACCTTGTATTTAATTTAAACATATAAAGTTATAACAGAAGTGTAAAGCCAATAGCGGCATCTTATCACTGCACCATTAAACATAGCCCGATAAAAAATAGGTTAACAGTCGTCAAATTATTGAGAACACGTAATAGAGTAGGTAGGTACATATTATATTAAAATTTACTAACAAATTTAAACTAATCCAAGATTGTAATGTCTAATAATGTATTGAGCTAAACCATTTTATGGCCTTTCACAATCAAATAAGCCTCGAGGTTTATTATTATTTTATCTTGTAAGTATACAAAGTTAGCTTCAGGTAAAATAACCATGTAATTAAATTTTTTACAACACATTTGAGGTTAGATAGAGATAAGTTATTCTATTGACAACCATTAACTTCATCCAGTCACTTCACACAATTTGTGTGCATGTTCCTAACTAGCAAATAAATAGCAGTCAAAATAAATTAGTGCATAAAATCAATGTGACTATAATAAAATAATCGGGCCTTCCCATTAGGGGTCCACAGCTATAAAAGCGCTAGCGTTATTTGGCTTGGCCTACTTCAGCATATCGCTCGTCATACATTCCCATTAGGAATGTACGGCAACCGATATGCCGAAATACGCCAAACCAAATAACGCTAGCGCTTTTATAGCTGTGTCTGTCGGCCCCATTAATTTTCAAACATTTATTACTTAACTTTCTTGCTAGTTGGGGCCGACTCATATGTGTGGAGTGTCCGGATGAAGCTATTGAAACATTTACAAATACAGTTAATACATAGTTAGGTTCTGCACATCCATTCAATTGCAAATAGGTAAACAACACTGTTTATTGTGAATTTTTGTACATTCATGATTTCAAATAAACCAAAAATATGAACCCCTTAAAATTTTCAACTTTATTACACAACCTATAGTTTTATTAAACTCTTTATGGCAAACAGTTAAAGTTTAACATTGATATGTTTTAGTATTAAGTAAGATTGAAAGTGTAACGATTTCTGAAAACTTTCTGATTCTGTGGAAGGAATGCCGAAGTAAGCCATTGCTTAGTTCCTTAAGTCCAACATTATCTTCTAAGCCCTTTAATAAACTTACAATTCGCGGCTCAGAATAGATTCCAAATTTTATAATAAATTATTTGTGAAGTTCAAAAACAAGGGAAAATACTTTTGAAATCCACACACCGATACATTTATACATAATACCAACTTAAATTAAATGAGAAGGGAAATATTACATTTGTCTTTATTTAAGACTGAGAAAATAAATAAGTAAATAACTGGTGGTAAAACATAGTTTAAAGAAACAAAACCTGTTACACAGCACCACCTTTTCCTTTGAAATCAGTTTTACAATAATAAAGCGGTGCTAACCAAGTATTATTATGTATGTATGTACAAATATTTTTGGATAACAGAGTTCACTTTAAAGTGACCAATATGTACTCACTGAAAATATAATATGGCAGTAGAAAGACGAGATGACTCCGACATTTGAAAAATCTCTGTATCGAAATGAACTCTTTCATAGAATAATATTATTTGTGAACTGCACAGACAAACACTTGAATAACTTCACTTGTCAGAGTTTCAATCAAATTGTAGTTGGCTCCAGCAGTTATCCTTGATCTGACATCTGTTAAAATAGATTCACATGATATATCACATTGAGGTATAAGAAATACATCCATGATACATCAATAATAATTCAAACTTCCATCATCAATCGCTCGTAAATGAAGGAAACCAGATATCTGACAGGATTGTTTTTAACTCACTCCAGAGAAATCCATTGTAAAAATGCAATTATTGTAAACATTTTGTGAATAATTCATTGCTTTTGTTATTTTGTCATTATATATAATTCAGTTGCTCCAAATATGTCTCGAAATCTGTCAAATTTTCGAAATGTGCTATTTTTTCAAATAATGAAACATGTCCAAAATGTGGTATTGTCCAGAGTTTCTTAGGGTTGTGAGAATACAATAAATAGTCACATTTGAAACTATTTCACAAAGAAACTATCAGATGAGTCCGTCTGGCTTCCAGAGGTTAAGTGTTGTGGGGTGGAAGGTCACTAGGGGCAGGCAGGAGGAGGGTTTGAGCAAGTCTGTCCAGTGACTGCTGAGGATTTGGAATGGTTATCAGTGGGTGAGGCTCGGTGCTTGTCGTCTAGTGCCGAGAGCTTGTCAGATCGTTCTCTGTCTACTCGAGGCCTCTTGGAGTCTGCATCAGGCGGGCGGTGGGATTTCATATGGGCACTCCGGCTCTTTACTTTGTTAAACACTCTGAAACAAACGCCACAACATTTGTGAGAACTTACTTTGGGAATTAATCGGATTCACCCGGAAGGAATGCGCGGAGACTCAGAGAGAAGCAAAACTCTTTTAGGGTCTTGAGGAAGGCCCGCGGACAGTCTCTCGTTACTCGTTCTTCCAACAAATCAATGGTGCTCCCATTAAAAAAAACATAAAATAATGTACAGTTGGTAGGAAAATGTCTCATGCATGGTTATTCCAAATCCACCTAATATTATCTCATTCCTCATTACACTGAAATTTCTTTTAGATTTTCTTATTTCAGTTGAAATGTGAAGTTTGGTTCTTAGTCGATGCATCCTTTATGGTTGCAGTTTTACAGTTTGTTGCTTAACACTGTTGCAATAAAAGTTAAGTGGTTAATAATATTATGCATTTTATCATATGTCCTGATAAATCACTGGAAAATGATTGCCTTTTAGTCAACATGCGAATGGTCTCGGGAGGACATGTGTTTGTATGGGATTGGTTTAGTAAAGGTGTGTTTGGGGTGTACTTACTTCCCGCAGAGCTTGCAGGGGAACTCATCTCCGCTGTCCGTGTTGGGGGTGTTGGGGGTGGCAGGGGTGCCAGGGGGAGTGGAGGGGGGCCGCGCCCCGAGCCCAGACCATCTCCACCAGCCCTGAAATGACAATCAAAATTAATAATTTTTTTTCTGTTTCGATCATTTTTCATCTAACACCTTCAGTTTATGCCATCCTTTAACCATTTCATCTACATTCCTTCCCCATCCCTTCTTAATCTTCAGCATCCCCACCCCCCATCCATTCTGCACCCCTCCCCACTCCTTTCCAATCTCTTCCCCATCGCTTCAACATCCCCATCTCTTCCCCAATAATCTCCATCCTTTCTCCATTCCTCCACATTCCTTCCCCATATTTTTCCTCTGTAATCGATCCACCCCTATCCCTTTTAACGTAACAGATTATTATTGTAAAACAATATTATCATAACTCCTCACCTTATTAGTGTCTGGACTCCATGATCTGAGGTATAGACTTTTGTAATCCTTGGTGACCTTCTTCCAAAAGTAGTAGAATTGAACACATTGCTTGCTGGTCTTCGTTGCAACCTGGAATATCATTGAAGAGTTAGATACACTTGAGACTACACCTCTTCATTACCCCACCATTGGAGTTGGACTATTGTTGGATGATGTGATGATGATGATGAAGTATTTTTTCACCTGCTTCCCTATCCTGAAGAAGTCCTTGTCGTGTTCCCTGA
Source organism: Limnephilus auricula (assembly GCA_951813805.1). Taxonomy (NCBI): domain Eukaryota; kingdom Metazoa; phylum Arthropoda; class Insecta; order Trichoptera; family Limnephilidae; genus Limnephilus; species Limnephilus auricula. The sequence goes on from OX638404.1 coordinate 17,345,822, forward strand.
GGGCTGCCAGGAAGGCTTCCACCTCCCCGGGTGTCCAGCGCTCCCCGCCTCCTCCCGAGCTGCTGCTGCCGCTGCTTCCACTGCCCTCAGCCCCCATGAGGCGCAGGGTGGCGGCATGCGTGTCTCCGCCACACTGCCCCAGCACATGCAAGGCGTGCTCCCTGGAGTGCCCGCCGACGGGCATGGCAGCGCACATTGCCAGCTCCATGAACATGCGAACTGCAACAGAATACATGGCTTTGATTATTATCAAGCCTCTTCGTCAATCGTCCTAAATTGGTCAACAGTGTAGAGCTTCGCAAACTAAAGAATGCCCTTGACCCTTTGGGCGGAATGTTTCAGAAGTCAAGAATGGTGATAGGTAATTTTTTCCAGATGACCCTGCCTCATACTAAAATCAGATTTTGGGTCTAGACTATCAAACAAATTCTCTTGTTTGCCAGACTACACATCAACAGGAATTTGATGACTTAAAACAGAACGAGTGTGCTGACAGCTACTGACAACAAAGCATCTTCTCCTTTGTAGTAAGTGCTACACCAAAATTATTATCAAATGATTTTATCAAAATAATTTTTTTAAATTAAAATCAAATTAATTAATTATGTGCATACTATTTCTACTTAGTTCATAAACTATTGTGAACCCAAATTTTATACATTCTTATTTATTTTTATTTTTATAATGAATACCTCACAAGAGTCCCAACTGCTGCCGTCTGGGGCCAATGAGACTATGGCATTCCCAATTGGGGTATGTTGTGAGGCTAAAGGTAAGTGGGGAAGGGAAGGAGGTGGGGAAGAGAAAGGTGGGGAAGTACCTGGCTATTCAGATCTAGTCACTAAACACGGCTAAAGCCATTTCAGTTTCAATTCTGAATGGTGGTCTTACACCAGTGCGATACTGAGAGTATCTTCCACTCTGGAAATAATATCTTATTAATATTATTGTTGACTTTTAGGATATTGGCAGACTAAAATTACTTCAATCTATTCTATGTTACCTACATTCTGTTAACTCATATATTTTATGTATATAAAAGCCTGTGGGCATTTAAATAAACTAAAATAAATAAAATATTTAATTATGTTAATTACTTTCATTGTCATCCAGGTTGTCATTAATACCAGGGTCCCACAGTAAATGCTCATAACTTGGGTCTCTATCAAATTTCATCTCTTCCGCACTGACTTCCGGAATCATGGCCTGGAATTGTGAACCCACATTGATTCTCGGAACCTTCCGCTCTCCAGAGTCATTCATGTTCATTCCATCCAATACCTGGTGACTGCAGGGAATTTGTCCGCCTGAAAATGGATCAAAAGAAGAATTAGTTTAATAAATTATCCATGAGATTTGAATAAATCGGGTAAATGTATAACATTATGAAGTGTACACAAAAAACACTTACTATTCGGATTTGCTTCGTTGTATAAACCAGGGCCTATTCTCGCGGGATCTAGTATCGGAGGGGGTGTAAAAAAATCGTCCGTGCAACTTCTCAACCGAGATTGATGCAGATTTTGAAAGCAAAATCCAGGAGTTTCAGATCTTGGTCGTTTTCTGGAGCTTTGCTGCGGACTCTCGGAGCCTTCAGGTTTGAAGATATTCTCTAGACCTTGAGACGCATCAGAAAATGTTTCTTGCTTCATACTGTCAGCTTCTATTTTATGAGTTGAGGATACTTCGTTTGATGAGTTTTCCAAAGGTTCTATCGCATGGTGAGCGATGATTTGCGGGGACTTAATAACTCCCACCTTGTGAGGTTGAACCGGAATGATGCTTTCCTTGGAAATTATTTGATGCGTGGCTCCAGTTAACCAAGAAACTGGGAGCTGATTGGATGCCGCTTGGATAAGTTTATATTCTCCATTGGCTTCTACCAAGATTCCTGTTAAATTTGGATTATTCAGGTCGATAGGTCCATGACTTATAATTTTATACGATTGGTATCCACCAAAATCGAATTTCTTTTTACTTCCGAAATCTTTGGGACTACTGGACAGCAGGGGGTCATCTGAATTGGGCATCATTTGGGACTGTAAGGTGTGAAGAACCTGCCTCGGGAATGTGATATTACCACTGGGTATGAACGTCTGGGTGCAAGGAGAGAGGATGGTGTTCCCTTGCTGGTTGGAGAGGGGCGAGGGGAGAGGGGTGACGCACATGGGAGATTGTGGAGGGGGAGAGGGGTTGCTCAGACCATACATGTCCAGGGCATCTCCGTGCACTATGCTCTCTCCCGGAAGAACTTCCTCGAGAGCTTCTTCTACTTCCTCTGCGCTAGACATCGTTGTTGTGAAAAATGCCGCTGATAAAGGAGACCTAGTGTTTCTTACTTCGTCAGCATCAGTACTGTGTGATAAGGCGGGGTCATTGTAATTATCAGTCGAGTGAATTCCGGTGGTCGGGGACAATATTGGCAAGTTCTGCATGGTTCCCTGGCTTATGGAAGGGGACTGCGCTTCGTGGCTAGCCGGAGGGGTGGGGTAAGTGAAGCTTGGTGAGTCGTGGTACTTCAACGGCGAAGGAAGCGGTGATGGCGCTGACAGGCCCACGTGAGGCGAGTTGGCGTACATGATGTATTCTTTCTGGAATCCGAGGACGTCTTTCGAATTCGCGTTTGACTCTGCCACTGTAGAATGATAGGTACTAAAATCTGCCAAACTTTCCGGAAGAGGAGAATTGAGAACAGCCTGGAGTTGCTGATTGACAGGGTATTGAATTGGAGATCGCTGCAAAGAGGCTGTGACAGTTGCATAGTCTTCAAGAGATGCTAGATCATCTAATTGTTCCGAAGCACTGGTGAACTGCAAAAATATCAGAAGAAAATCGGTCAGTGAGTACATAAAAAAAAACATCTTAACTCATTCATAAATGAATCCGGACTCTTTGCAGAAACGGGATATCCGTTTGCTAGATTCAACTAACTTAACAGCTTTAGAGTACAAGAGCTCTCTTCAAAGCCCATGTTCACTACTTCATCTCCTCAAAAGATTCTCCATACATCAGCCCCAAATATGACATAGGCGCCGAAAGAAATTATTTTTCTCCAGGCCTAAAAATGCAGTTAAAAATCTTTGAGAAGTGATTGTTTCTGAGTGTGATTTTTTTAATATCATATTGATGAAGATGATGATATGAAAAAAAAAAGATAAAATGATAAGAACTGTGAAAATAAAAACAGTATTTTACCTGTAGACTATCAGAGGATGACTGCTGCAGGAGAATGGCTGGGTCCTGCACGTGGTAAACGTCGTCCTGGAGCGAGGGGCTGAAGTATCCGCCCTCATCCTGCTGGAAAGACATGCTGGTGAGGGTAAACTCCGCCGGCTGGAAGCTCAGAACGGGGCCTGGGGATTGGTGGCCGGGATCCGATGCTGACCTCTTCACGGAAACCTGACATTAGCGCGGGTTAGTCATCACATTGGTAGTTAGTAGTGTGTTTATAACTATGATTGTTTTAATAAATTATTAGGTAACTACACCGATTTTAAAGAATACTGATGTCTTTTTTTAATTGATAACTGGACAAAGCGGGTACAAAAGTGTATACCTAATTTAATTAAAAACAGTTTTTCGGTTATGTGTAACTCCAATGAACTCTAGAATTCGGCTTTGCTTTGAATTTAATTGTAATCATTTTGAAAATTGGAAGTGTTTGTTTGGAGAATTCAGATAAGCGATAAAGCTCTCTTTCTCACATAATATAAACACAATGGAAAGGCAGGTTAGAACAGAGCTCTCGGCGGTTTCTCACCTTGCTTCCCCTCTTGAGCAGTTCAATGAGGGTTGCGTCCTTGGGCTGCTGTTGCACCTGCTGTAGTTGGGTCCGAGGTGACAGGAAGTCCTGCGGCGGCGCGGGAGGGCCTGGAGTGCCGGGAGCAGTAGCTGGGGGCGGAGGGGCGGGGGCCACGAAGGACGAGCGCCCCCCGCCACTGGATCCCGTCACTGCGGTTGGTGCAGGGGTCGGCGTCGTGGGGGACTGCGACTCTCCGCTAGATGTTACTGGAAAATAATACCAAAATTAGTCGATAAAACCAACATGGAAAATTGTATGCAAGAGTCGAAATGTGTGAGTTTGGGCGCGAAAATGACAATCTTGTTGTATATTTATAATGAGGTAATTATTGCGACTCTCAGCTAGATTTTACTAGAAAATAATGCCAAAATTCGGGTGAATTTTATAACTATGTAAAATACAACAGTGCATTCATTATCTTCATGGACAAATTCAAGACCTTTGGGAGAAAACCTCAAAGGTTCACGTTTTTCGATAAACTTTTTATTTAATTTTTCGGTTGTTTGTCCATGCAACGGTTTTTTTTAAATATTCTTTATATATATAAATCTCGTGTCACAATGTTCGTCCGAGTGTTCTAACCGAAACTACTTAACCGATTTTGATGGAATTTGGCTTACAGTGTGTAATTTGGTCCAACTTCAAATATATAATAGTTTTTATCCCGATTATTGACCTCAACATTTATTATTGCGAATTAAATGTTTTTTATGCGACAATTATTTGTAAGTTCCATAAGTTTCTGACAGATAGCGATATGAGTTAGCGCCTCCGCCCACTGAGGCAACTGAAAACCAACTAAAACCGGCTGTTTTCTCTGTCTTGATTGGTCAAAAAGCTTGTTTAACCATAGACGAAGAACAATCAGCTGGCAGCTGGCAACTAGCAACGGCCGCCCAGGGCAATCAGCAGTGACAGTCGCAAGTCACCGCTTGCGTTACCATTGATAACGGGGTTTTGTGTGATTGTGTAGTGCGCGGGCCATCACATTGTCATACAAAGACAGTTGAGAGTTTTCAGTTGCCTCAGTGGGCGGAGGCGCTAAATTTGCATTTTTTTGTTACCTAGGTAACTAGCCAGTGTTGTGTTCAGTGTTGCCAACTTAACGGATTTCCCGTCATATCTGGCGGATTGGAGTGTCCCGAAACGGGAGGAATGTTGTGTCTAACGGATTTTACGGGATGAGGGATTTCCTTGCGGATTCGAATAAAATGACAAAATACAGATGGCGTTGTGTTTCGATTTCACGTCAGTCCATTTAAGCGGCAGTCTATTCCACGTTATGTGTGTTTATGTTTACGACATAACCGAGTTTCTTGAATTTTTCGTGTATTATCCATTTGTATAATTGTTTATAATTATACTATATTGTTGTGTATCGTTTGTACGATATTATATTCAACGACAAAATAATGACAAACCAAATATTTTTTTCTGTTGATTTTCATACCACTTAGAATATAACAAAATAAAACGTTACGATAAATTCAAAGACGTGTAAGTATTTCTTGCTTGATTCTCATTTTTATTTTAGTTAAATTATTTTTATTTTTATTCAATTATTTTTATTGTTGCAATTACATATTTCAGTAAAATGCCGAGATAAAAAACTAACCTCGACAATGGTACGACACAAAAGTGTTGAGAGAGCTAATCAATTGGCAGAACAAATCGCGGCAAGTAACGACGCTAAAAGCACCAGAGGCTCTAGCACACTCGCTCGATAACGATCGATAGGATAGCATGACTAAAGATCGCCAACGAATGAGAGACAGTTCACAATGACTAAGTGTCCTTAACATATTCGACATCAACTGTTGTTTGTACTTTAGCGATGTGCAGTTGTCCTAGGGAATGATGAGAAGTTACAGATAGTTATCCTATCGATCGTTATCTAGCGAGTGTGCTATGGCCTCAGGTTGGCAGAGCGTCGTATCCTGATTTATAAGTTCAATTAATAAATTTGTAATAAAATTTAAATTTTAAAAAATTATGTTCGTTTGTTCATAATTTCTCCGAAACTCTTTACTAATTACTTTTTAATGATTAAAATCGGCTTAGACGTTTTTATCTTTATTAGTAAATTAATATTAATTTGACCATATTAGGAAGTTTAGTATAACATGGATCCAACGTAATATAACTACTGGGTCAGCTAGTTTATAATAAAATCATAATATGATGTGTGCATCAGTTATTGGATTGTAACCAAATTATTATAATTTGTTGTTTTTTTTAATGTGTGCAATGTTATTAACCTAGTAAAGTGTTCCTAATTAAATATGTCCCTCAAATTGACTGATAAAAATACGGTACTTTTGAAAAAACAGCAAAATATTGTCGACAAATTATTTTTAAAACCGCAAATTATTGACGCCAATATTAATTAGTTCGTTGTTTTATGTTCATTGTGGCGCTATTATCAATCAGTGGTTTGGCGGTCGTGAATATTTCTACTTTTCATAGTAAATTCTCCATATTTTCAACGAAAAACAGCAAAGGTCCAAATATTTTTAAAAAACATCAAATTAATGTCACTTTAAATTTTTAATTTGGATTTAACTAGCTGTCCCGGTTACGCGTTGCTGTGGCTATCGAAACACAACGTCATCTTCTGGATGGTTACCTAACCTAGATAACCAAGTGTTGTGTCAATAAATTAATCCACACCGCCATCTGTCAGAAACTTATGGAACTTACAAATAAATACAAAGCATTGTCCTATTTAAAACATTGAGATATAAACTATCCTATCGTTTAAGATGGACTAAATTACAGACACTAAGCCAAATGTCATCAAAATCGGTTAAATAGTTTCGGAGTTTATCTTAGACAAACATCGTGACGCGAGATTTTTTACATATAAAATATTATATTTTATAGATTATACTCGCTGACCCGGCCACGCGTTGCTGTGGCTACCGACACACAACGCCATCCACTGGATGGTCACCTAACCTAGATAACCAATAATTTTGTGTCAATAAATTAACTCACACCGCCATCTGTTAGAAACTTATGGAACTTAAATATAATTGTCCAAAAAAAAAATTAATTCGCAATAATAAACATTGAGGGCAATAATCGAGATAAAAACTATCCTATCTCTTAAGACCAAACTACATACATTAGCCAAATTTTATCAAAATCGGTTTAGTAGTTTCGGAATTTATCTTGGACGAACATTGTGACGTTAGATTTTAATATATAAAGATAAAGCTACTGTTTTGTGTGGGAAGACGTAGGGCTTTGTTTTAATTTTTTATTTCTTATAAGTAAGTATTCAATAATATTATTTAATTTATAATAACAGTTTATTTGTAAACAATAATGCCTTCAGAAGGCGAAACAGCCGTCATGCATAGTAACAATTACATAACATAACTTGTTTATAAATTAAATCATAGATAATATTGGTAAATATATAAAAGAAAAATTCAATTATAAAAGGAATTCTACAAATTAAACTTGATAACAATAAATAATAAAATAAAAATAAATACTTTGTTTTAAGCTTGATCAGAATCCAACTGAAGTCAGAATTCAAAGTTCATAGTAAATTATAAGGTTATATAGTTAAAATAATTAAATTAATTAATAATTAAGTTACCAACCAAATTCATTTTTAGATAATAAATATTATAAAATATATTATGGTAAAACTATACTAACAGACAGAACATAGTTAGTCATAATAGACCCGATATAGTTTTACATGACAAAATTTAAAAAAATAAATAATATTATAATTAATTTAGTTATTCCAAATTCTTGTATTACTGAAAATCTGTTTCTGAAAAAATAAGAAAATATACAGATTTAGAAATTGATAAAAGAATTTGGCATTCTCAGACTATAAACATATTACCAATTATTATTTCGGCTACTGGCATTATACCTAGCTCTCTCATTAAAAATTTATGCGTATTACATTTGTCAAGAATTTATATATAAAAATGCAAAAATCAGTCATTTTAAATACACGTAGGATTACGAAAGATTTTTTAAATAAATATATTGAGGGATCAGTAGGATTTATCGGTCCAATTAGGAGTTCATCCGAGCCGAACCCTCTGATATGAAAATATCTGGAGTCGCTGAATTATTTTTCCATTTGGTACTCTGGTAGGTTAACATGTTGTTCTTGTATTGTTTTGTATTAATTATACTTATATAATTACACTTGCATAACGTGGATTTACTAGATGATCATTTTTGTGGAAAGGTGTGTGAAAGGGTTTAGTTTTAGAAAATTTAACCCGGACATAAAGTCTGCAAGGAGAAAAATGATATTCTAAAATACGATCATTTTATTCGTAAAAACGGGACTGAAGTTCTTACGAACAAATTAACAGTGTTTCAATGTTTATTGGCGGGAAAATGTAAGAATAATTTGTTGGTATACGTACGAAATTACGTACATTAACACATTATTCTTACATGTTCCCGCCAATAAATTTTGAAACCGCGTTAATTTGTTCGTAAGAACTTCAGTCCCGTTTTTAACCGTTTTTACGAATAAAATGATCGTATTTTAGAATAACATTTTTCTCCGTGTGATGTATGAAAAAAAGTATTTTATTTATTTGGGGCTTTCAAGGAAGTTTGACATACCAATAACTGGCGCAGCTCTCCTGCTGATGATCTTTTCCTCGATCAACGCCCTGACGGACACAGATGCGGTCTGTAAGGGGGGCCCACTGGCTTCTTTCTTCTCCGATTTTTTGCTTTCAGCTTCCTGAAACACAACACGTAGTCAATAATCAAAATAATACTGGTGACTTACGAGTAGGGTTACCAGATCCGAAAATGAGTTTTCCGGATACAAAATTCCTGACTTAGAGAAATTCAGGAATCATAAATTTACCACACATTATCGGTACGAATGACACCCAAAGATGAAATAGGCCCTGAAGGAAATTATTTTACTCAAGGCCTCCTTTGTGGAGCTCCAATGTAATTTTTTTTTTTAAATAATTTAAAATAATATTGAAAAGTAAGCAGTAAGGAAACATTGCAAAAATAGTTTTAAATGTAATTAAAAATTATAGTTACCTTCTTAAAGTATCCCCCATGCAGCCGCATGTGTCCATTGAGGGCCGGCACGTTCTTGAATTTGCGGTGGCAGAGGTTGCATTCCACGGGTCGCGGCTCTGGCGGCGGGCGCGCGGGGGCCGCCAGCGGGCCGCGGGCCAGGCTTGGCGGTCGCTGCTGGCTCTGTTGGGCCTACAACAAGGGCGGACATGATAGGGTTGGAATGATACGACTCACAGCGAGAGGGGTGAATCTACAAATTATCAGGTATAATTATTGAAATCTCATCAATTAATCATTTATTTTTAGGTATAATGTCGAAATTTCCACATTAATAATTAAGTTGGGCTACAAAAATTCCACGAAGAAAAACTTTCAAATTTCAGGACGCCAGAGTTCACCGACAAACAAAAAGATATTCTGTTAAGATGTCGATCGTTCAGTTGGTTAGTCAGACATCTCCAAAAAATCGAAATTTGAGTTGAGTATGCAGTTACATATATGTAAAAGTCTCTATTTCCGGTACAATACTCAGATTTTTTTTAATGATTAGGTTACACGTCAGCTTGTGATATTAGTTAGAGATATTTACATACAAGTAGACTACTTCCTTGTTCCCCCCCCTATAAGCTCTATAAAAAATTTAAGCCCCCCCCATCCTAGCTTGGAAGCTGGCGACGCCCCTGGTTGTATCATTGCCAATCTCCCGTGTTTTCTATGTCTGCGCGGGTTGTGCGTTCAATTCGACGTGCTCAGTCAAATACTATGTATAAAATGTAATAATAAAAATCTAAATTGGTTTTCATCGGAGCTACCACAGTCGGCAGTCAGCAATCAGGCTGGTGTTAGAAGCAATCCCATTTTCCACCCCTTTCTGATTCCCGTTCTATTCCTGGTTACTCTTTTGTTCTCCGATTTTCATTAAATTAAATTTGAATGGCGGACACCCGCACCAGCCATTGGGGTATAGATTTTATTAATCAAATAATTCACTTGCGTCTGACGTTTTATAATCGAAAATCAGTGAGTTTAATTGAAGAGTTGAGTTGAATTCAATTGGTTTGGTTACTGTTAGTAATTATTAACCATAATAGAGTTGGACTTTATTTGATTGGAGTTGAAATTAACTAAAAAATATTAAAATTTTGCTCATGGTATTGTTTGATGGTAGCTTTAAACTTCGATAACATTGCTAAGTTGAAAAGATAAGATAATATCGCAGAGTTTTCTTCAATGTTTTGTTGATGTACCACGGGATATATAGGGATTTCCGGAAACCTGTTTATATGCATTTTTTCAGTCAAAAAACCAGTTTCAAAGGGTGTCCGACGCCTGTTGTCATAAATATTTTCAATGCAGCAAACTAATAGAGTTTACGGAGACCCATTGTTGAAAATATAAACATTTACGGAAATCTGTTTTTGATTATGTGTTTTTTAATGTTAAGTTACGTAATTTAAATTAATTTGTCAAGTAGCATCACGTGTTGGTTTTCTTTCTTTTTTTCGGCAAATGTCGGATACGAGTATGGTATGGACTCCCGGTTACATATTGTTGCCGAGAATACTCATGCTGCTTGTTTGTAAGAGCACGATCCATTAAAATGTTGGTAGATAAATACAACAATACTTCCTGAAGACTTTGTTAAAAGGCTGCATTCCGTTTGTTGACTGGGGAATATATCAAACGGATTGCCAATTCTTTTTCAACGCAATTTCAAGTGATAGTATTTGTATGTGTCTAGAAATTGGTTTTAAGCCAATTTGATATAATAATAATGGTAATGACGGCATAACGAACCCTTGCCTCGGTAATAATACATCTTGTATCCTCGCCCCGAGGTACTACATCATTTTCAAATTCAAGTAAAAGGATATTAAATCTCACGCGGCGCCCTTTTGTTGTCTTTGGAATAACATTTAATACGACGGCGCCTTTTCTCGGTCTTATTAAAACACATGGCGTCATTATGTTCAATTTCCGCACTGCGTACAATCAACCACTTCGAGAGGAATGAGGTGGAATCTTTCCCCGTGGTGATAAACAGTGGTGTGGCGACTTCTCAGGCAAAAAGATCGGCCGAATGGGGGTAAACATTTAAGAAACCCGAGTACAATAATAATTTTTATTGTTATATAAATATAAAGGTATGAAGACACACTTTCTTTCCTAGAAAAAATTCGACGACGCGGATCGAAAGAGAAGAAAAAAAACGGAGAAAAATGACATATTTAATTAATTTTTGGATTTATTGTCCTTTGCAGCATTTCAAATTTCTGCTATTGATATATTAAAAAAAAATATTTCAGTTAAGGGCATTCTTGGAGACCAGAAAAGATAAGTTCTTGGTTCTGAAAGGGGAGTAACTATTCTTACTTTGGTAAGTACATAATTTAATTTGTTTTAAATATTTATTTATTAATGTAAGTTTTAAAAGAGTATAATATTATTTATTTGTTCTGATAAGTTATTTATAGATTAAAATTCAGTAAAGAGATTTTTATGCTTAATTGTTTACGACTTGAGAAATGTAATGGTTTTTGCATTTGGGTGGTTTTAAAAATAAGCGTTATAAATCGGCTATAAATCAATAAAGTCGACCGGTCAGTGGTTGAGTGGGCATCGCGTTTAAGTTCCACCCAGGCGTTCCATGTTCGATTCCTCGGCTGGCTAAGGCGCTCCGCTTTCGAGGCAACTGAAATCAAACTTAAACCGGCTGGTTTCTATGTCTTGATTGGTCAAAAAGCTTGTTTAACCATAGACGAAGAACAATCAGCTGACAGCTGGCAACTAGCAACGGCCGGCCACGGCAATTAGCAGTGCGAGTCGCGAGTCACCGCTTGCGTTACCATTGACAACGGGTTTTTGAGTGATTGTGTAGTGTGCGGGCCATCACATTGTCATACCAACACAGTTGACAGTTTTCACTTGCCTCAGTGAGCGGATCGCTTTAGTCCTCCATCACAACACAAGCAACATCTTCCGCTTAGTGTGTTGTTAGTAGTAGATTTTCAAATGTTGTTATTCGTAACCCGGTAATGTTTGCCTTTCTTTTTAAACAAAAAAAATCGATGATATGTTATTATTTTCTGATATTTTGCACACCAAAAAGTCGTTTTTTTAGTCAAATGACGTAAATATGCAAATGTGCAGAAAATATCTGAATCCCAGCAGGGTTACTTACGAAATAGTAAATAAATATTATATAATATAGTGATTTATTTTTGGGTATTATTACCCCGTTTTGCGTTGCCTCCTTATTTAGTCAACGTTTCGGATAGCGCTACAGTATGCATTATTAGGTTTTGAGGCCCCGAGGAAAATATTTACCTCAGGGCCTCTGTCATCCTTGAAGATGCATTGTGGAGTAAGGTAGCACAACACGGAATAATACCCAAAAAAATAACTGTAATACTTTTGGCTGCTTTTTGGCCGTGAAAAAACATTCGTTTTATCAATAAATATCGACAGTGGGTAATGGGAATAACCTTAGGGAACGACCACCATTCGTTGTCTGAAAAGTCGCTTACTTCACAATATTCCTGTTCTTCCTCTACTTCCCCCCGCAATCCTGTCAGCCTCACAACATACATCATTTGAGGATTTCGCAGTTCCACATTGGTATTCGTAAATCAAAGGGAATCCCATCTCTCACAGCGCCACTGCTTTCCTTCCTCCTTCCTACCCTTTAAAATCAACAACCACCCCTTCGCCAATTAATTAACTCGATTTTAGACAGACAATCCTTTGCTCGAATCTTTCTTTGAATCGTTGGCGAATGATTAATTTTGTAAATTATGTTTCTTCGCGCCGTTTCTCAGTTCCGCAAATGGCGTTATTTGCAGAACTTGACGTAATTTGTTGACGAAATTCTGGAACCTGGAAACCTGAAACTTGTAACCGTTCCAGGTCACCAGGTCAGCTTTCCGGCACGGCTTTACTTTCTGCATCCACTTTGAAGTTGGGTGAAACTTCGCCTAAACGGGTATGAATTCCACTTGCGGAACACGTCTGTTCGCAGATGTTTAGTATTATGCGAAGCTCAAAAAGCTCGCCAAATTGCGCCTACGTGAGGAATATAAGCGTAGAACCGGAAATTATTACTTTAAAAGCACGCTGGAATAAAAATCGAAACAGTTTCAGAAATCCTACTATTGTATAAGCTATCCGGCTTCATCTATTTGTTGATTTAGTATATTAAATTGGTAAACAAATCAAAGGATTCCTCGTAAATAAATACCTTCTTCAAAACTCCACAGCTTATGATCTCATGGCACCTAGCATACTCGATCGATAAGGATTGACAGGATAACTTTCGGCAACTTCTCATCGTTCCCTAGGACAACAGCGGATCGCTAACGTACCAATAACAGTTGATGTTGAATATAATAAGGACACTTAGTCATTGTGAACTGTCACTTATTGGTTGGCGATCAGCAATCATGCTAGGGAACGATGAGAAGTTACCGAAAGTTATCGTATCAATCCTTATCGATCGAGTGTTCTAGGGGATATAAAAGTTATAATCAGTGTAAATATAAATGTGCACATAGGTTACTAAAATAAGCTAAATCAGTAAAAAAAAACGAAAAATACATAACATACCATCTTATCATCGTTCCAGTGATCTCTCTGGGACTACTTTACAACTCAATTCTGTGAAGAAAAATCTAAAACTCCGCCACCACAAAAACTTATATTTCACTTGAACAGGCTTCAACTTTTTTCAGCTCGCAACGTCAATTTCGGATAGTTGTGGTGAGTAAAGTTAGTTGACAAAAGCGTCCAGTTCCCACCCAGGCATCGTGGGTTCAATTCCTCGACTAGCTACATCCTTCATCATTGCACAAGCAACATCTTACGCTTTAATTGATGGAAGTAGTAGTTTTTTAAAAGTTGTGAGATATTCATAAACCGGGAACGCTTAGCTGTCTTTAAAAAAAAGTCCTACAGGTTCAACACAACACTTTCCTTCATAAGAGCAGATATAAAAATAATCAATAAAAAAAACCAAGAGCTTTATTAATTTAAAAAAATTATTTACCCGACCAACTTCTATTGCTAACAAGTACAAATTACATCACGAAAAACTTTCAAAAACATTTTTCAGAGTTTCTTAAAAATTTGAACAGATGTTTTCCGAAAACCCGCTGAACGTTAATAATGCCTACACATGATCTTGTTTACACGGTTCTACAAATAAATAATTATTTAATCATAGTCAAGCGAAATATTATCGTCGTTTTCTGTGTTCAAGAGAAACAAAGTCCGTTAGATTAAAAAAAAAAACTTGTTAGATCCCAGGAACAAAGGCAAACATTTAAGTAAATGAAATATAAAACAACCCCATAAATAATTTAACATCACAGGAAAAATAAAAGGCAGCCATTTTATTATTAGTCGGCCGCGTTTCAAGGGAAATATTTACATTAAACAAAGGACATGTTCGTATTTCTGTTACTGAAATATTATCTTTCCACTGGATTTGGATATTTGCTGGGACCACTGAACAAAAAATCACCAGAATGGTCAACTTTCTGCAGCATTTGCTCAATACTAACTTGTGATCATTATGACCTTTTCTAAAAAACACGTATTAAAATTTTTTCGTTGTCACAACTAGTTTTCTAGCGCAATATATGATTTCTGGTTTAGCAGCATTTATTTATTTATGCTGGGTTTCTGGGTTTTTACAGATGTTCGCACTTACGTGAGAACATCCAGTTATAAAAACTCAATTATTGTACAAATAGAGACATACAATTACAAAAAATCTACAATTACATACAATTAAATACAGGTACATACAATTAAATACAGGTACATACAATTAAATACAGATACATACAATTAGAAAAACAGAAACATCACAAATAAAAAAATATAAATAAGTAACACATATTACAATGAGATGCAAGAGACATAAGAATCACGAGAGGCATACAAAGAGAGACACAATATAATAGCATAATATGTAATTCTTTTAGTTTTTTGTTTCGAAGTAATTACAAACCATTCGATATTATTTTTATAAGTCAAAGATGGTTTTCCTGCGTCTGTCAATTTGAAGTTGCACTAAATGTATAGCGCTTGTTGAAATGCATCATAGATGGCATTCTTTAACAGAAATTAAAAACATATTTTTTAATGAATTTAAATCACCTGTGATTATCATTGTGAGTATCTTTCGTCAGGTCGAGACAGAATCCTAAGTAATTTATCAAGAAACGTAGCATAATTAGGAGCCATTCTTTGCGGGAATATATCGCTTACAGGATAGTGCCAATTTTGGAGTTGGACTTTGATATTATTTATTGACAGAGTTCCTAAACAATGAGTTTACTGACTCCAGCAAAATTACAGATTTTCTATTGAAATTTTATTTGGAGATTTTTTTTTTTGGTGATGTTAAATGAAACTTCAAACTTTACTGCGACTTGAGGGAGGAATTATTATTATTAATATTTATTTTTTAGAGTTATGTAAATATTTGTCTAATCCTTACGGAGGATTACTTTAGGTTTTTGTACTTGGTAATTTCATTCTCGCTATATTGAGCGAGAGAGTTAATGGTTGTATTTTCATGACTGGCTAGACCGGCGTAGAATTTTTCTGATTGTGAAACAATTAACTCCTTTATCAGAGGAATGTTTGTGTCTTTATGTAGAGTTGTAATCCTGGTCCACTTCGGCGCATTCAATGCTAGTCAAATGGCTTTGTTTTGCAGGGTTTGTAGTAAAATTTATCTATGTGAGTGTCGGCTGCGTGGCCCCACACGGGAGCAGCGTATGTGAAGCCCGACCTTATAGTCGTTTTGTAGATCAGTAATTTATTGTCTGATGATAATCGACTATTACTACGCAGCATGGGATAGAGTGCTGCAAGTGACTTATTAGCTGATTTGACTTTTTCTTTAATGTGTTTTGCCCACGTTAATTTGGAATCTAAAGGTTACTCCGAGGTATTTAATAGATTTTTCCCATGGAACCTCTTCCCCAAACAGTATTATGTTCGGGGGACGTTTAGGCAGTCTTTGTGAAAAAACTGTAGAAGCACTTTTGGTGGGATTAATTGATATACTCCAGTTTTTACAATAATCTTCAATTAGAGTGGCTTGGAGCTGTACGCGGCGTGTAGCAGTGGTTACGATAGTAACACTTGGGATAACATTAGTATCGTCAGCGAACTGAGAAATTTTAACGTTACGGTTCATTGATGGGGGGGATATCAGGAGGATTAAACAGTTTAGGGGACAGTGAACCGCCTTGGTGGACAACGGCTTTAAGCGGACGTTCTGATGAATGATTTCATCTATTTTCACTCTAACGCTCTTCGTTCACGCAGCTACTTACAAGCGATTAAATCGCCGCTACCAGCTACCTGTCATACCTGTCATTGTACGATAGGTGGCGAATAAGGAAGTTGATGAATTGAATAGTGTCCAGTTCGGAAGCCATGTTGGAAATCAAGCAAAATTTTCCTTTCACTAATAAATGATGACAATTTTATATGCATTTAGGCAATTTATAGGATTACAATTTTTGAGATATTTACGCCGCGATGTAAATTCCTTTCAATACTTTATTGGTAGAAATCTCGCTTTGGGGCTATTTGAACGCCTAAGACTTTGGTTTGAATTAACACAAATATCGCAAAATTTCATAAATATTTTGAATCCTAGATAGCAGACATATCATTGAAATTAATTAACATAATGAGTTTGGATATCTGAAAATGTTTGATCAATTTCATCAAAAGTTGAATTTACTTCGGGCACACGGACACACCCACAAGAGGTACGCTTCTAGTGGTTTACCTGATCAGTGGTTGGGACATTGTATGTAAAAGATATCGTTACTCTGAGGTTATTATACAATATCATTGTAGGATTTATTTTCAGCGCTAATATTAATTTCAACCGCTAAAATACAATTCCAGTTACTCGCTTCCTTTCGCACGTATGCCACGTTTTTCGGGAAACCAGATCACATTCTTAAGACAACTTCTCAAAATATATAAATTTTTTTTTAAACCCAATTTTAAAGCGAAAAGCTAGAAAATAAGTAAAGCTGCAGATAAAATAATCACAGAACTATTTTTAATCCCTTTACTTAAAAGCGATTGACCAGCAGCTGAGAATAAAAGTTTAAAAATGCTTGCAACTGTACAGGGAGGTTCCAATGAAAAAATATCGATTATTTCCCGTATCAATTTTTTTAATTAAAATTATAATATCGTTTTATTTCATTCAAAACTTGCTTTAATATATACCTACATTCAAGTAAGTAATAAAAATACTCAAAACGCACGATGATAAATTATTAAATGTCGTGTACTTCTTGTAAGTATTTTTTGATCATAAGTGTTTATGATTTTTCAATAATGTCTAAACAAAATAAGTGTGTAAAAAAATTGAGATATTTTAGTTTGTAAGACCTTAAATAAATAGAAAAGCTGAGGCATTTTTGTCATCAAACACGTTCTCGGATGTATTTTTTAATGATTTTAATTTAACTAAAATTAAAAATTTTAAAACTGTGTTGACTAGATTATGTATTGATTTATTTTGTTGTATGATTATATGATTTTAAATTTGTGTTGTTTAATAGAATCTATCGTTTGAAATTTGTGTTGTTTAATAGAATCTATCGTTTGAAAATTGAACAAATCTGCCAACGAACAACGGTATAACTTTAGTATATTAAAAATTCACTTGGTTTTTCAAAATTTTAAAACTGCGTGTACCAGATAAAATAACAACCTTTCAAAATCAATTTATGATTTTTTGTAAAAAAGAGTCAACACGTCTAGAATTTGATTTAATAATGACTAACTTCCGGCATTTTCTGGTAATACCCTCTTAAAATTAATCTTATCAAAACTTTAATACTGATTTTGATTCAAAATAGGAGAATATATCAAACGGACCACCAGTTTCTGCAGAGAGTCGAAGGTTTTTCAGATATTTTGGGGCTCCAAAGAGAAAGATGGCTGCCAAATTCAACCATGGGGCGTACTTGCGATTTGAACAGGGTTAGCAGTTGTATACTAATCAAGTATCTGCGGGTCCTGTACAGTACGTCCAGTTTTTGAAAGGCTAACTTAACTCTGGCTTCGATGGGGCCCCGTGTCTTGGCTGGTCATTTAGATTTACACCGAGCATATCATTGGAGGGCTTGTTAGGAAGATTGCTTCCGTTAAAGGACACTAAATTTTCATTTCGATCCCTTTTAGACTGCTGAAATAGAGCTACGTTATAAGTATAAGAATTATTATAAGCGATTCAAAAGATATTTGTCAAGACACACACGATGTTCAGTATTAATTGGACGGGAGGATTTTTAACACGGAATTTGAATGGCGCACTGATTGAAGTATGTTAAAATCATGATTCAATTGTATGTTTTCTCTAATAATTGTAGCTTCTATGACATTATATAGGTATCTTACTCTTACTAATATTATAAACGTAAAAGTTTGTATGGATGTATGTATGTTTGTTACTCTTTCAAGCAAAATTTACTGAATGGATTTTAATGAAACTTTACAATAATATAGCTCATATATCAGAATAACATATACTTAGGCTATAATTTATAAAGCTAGCTATTTATTTTAAATATATTGAAAATGATAATTATTGTTTAATAGAAAATATCAAAATTTGAGAATGGCATTTTGCAAAACAATGATTGTTAAATCAAAATTCTATTTTAGAAAATACATATTTAAATTTGTGAATTTATTTGAAGTACTCGCCTAATACTTTGAATCGAATCAAGCACTATGGATATTTTAAATAAATAGGTTAACAATTTTGGTACAAACGTAGATGGGACCTAGGAAAAGAAAATAGAATACTCGAAGTACTAATACTACGCAGACGAAGTCGCAGGTAGTATCGAAATATTCGCATAGAATCCATTTTTTTATTTTTTATTTTTATTTTTTATTTTATTTGTAACATATAATATCATTCACAATTATAATATCATTTCATTACATATTATTCATCAATTTTTTAGTTACCGAGTTAATAGAGAAATATTCTCGTATAATATAAATATCCATATTATATATATTCGTAGAATCCATATCCGATTTTAATATAAATTTTCCAAAATATTTTAGTCGTCAAACAAAGAAGAGTGTTTCTTATTTATCGGAAGAATATTTCAAATCCGTACAACTTTCTATTGAAGTTATGGAAGTATAAAAAATAATAAGTCAAGTATTCAGAAAATTGTAATAACAACGGATTTTGGAGAAAAGCATCTCGCTCGGATATAATGAAATTTATTTTCAGAAATTAAAGGGATTCTCAAAAGATACTCGTTGGAACTCCTGAATGAAGCTCATGAAACAACAATTTCTTAAGAGAAATTTAAGACGCATACAGGGAGATATGGCCTCTATCCAACATTTGTTGTCAGTTTAAAACAACTATAAGAATTTAAAAATCAGCATTCAAAATTGAAACGTTGCTTAAAGTGGATCTGTGTATGTTGGGGATAAGACCTGGAAAGCCACGTATTTCCCAACCTTCCTCTTTACTGTATTCCTCTCTTTACCTCTTTCAAACGATCACTCTTATCTAAGACAAATCACCCTGATGATATTAAGGGTGCCTATTATACTCTCAGTATTGTCCTGATGAGAGACGCATTCATAGTCGAAGGGTTACGTTTCTTGAAATGGTTTCAGCAATGTCTAATAATGTAAATTAATTTAATTTAATTTATTTATACTTAATATATTTGTACAACAAAGGTATAGTAAATTGTCCTCCATGCTAGAAATTCACAGTTTAGAGGACAGTTTTCAATTGTAAATTATAATTTGTACATAGTAAAACAAACAGTGGGCTTAGTTGTTACAGTACATAAAAAGAGAAAACATAAAAGTTAAAATATAAAATCGATTTCTACATAGTTTCAACAAAATAATTGTGGCTTGTTAGTTGTTATGAGTGTTGTAACTAATTTATAAATTCAGAGTTATAAGGATTATAGCCAGTTCCATATATGTTTTTTCTATTCAGTAAGATTAGATATTTTATATAGTGTTGGAAGTAAATTTTTCAGCCTGTGGTATCTGTAGTGTTTTTGTCCAAAGGATGTGTTTGTTTTGGTATTTTTAGTGGATGTGCATGTCTTGTTCTAGTGTGTTAAATGTGTTTAAGTTCTTGTAAAGGAAAATTAGTATTTGTTTTGAATTTTTAAATTTTCAGCACTGGGAAATTTTTGCATATGATTGAAGTGGGTGTTAGTATTGGTAATTTAAGGGGGTAAGATTTTAAAGGCGAAAAAAAATTTATTTTTAAGATTTTTTTGGAGATATGAATAATGTTGGTTTATTTATTTCATGTAAACGTTATAGTATAACTTCCGACAAATCTTTGAAATTTTTTTTTAAATAAAAATATCGCATCAGAGCGCATCTCCGGAAGCGCCTCGAAAAAAGTTGTTTTGCCGTGAACATCATAACTCGTTACCGGATCACCCGAAACAAAAAAGTCGAAATGCATTTGAGAGGTGATATGTTTTCCTAGGTATTCAGAGAGTTATATTTTCGATTTTATTTTTATTTTTGCAGCATTTTGGAGTGAAAAACAGTGAAAAAAAATCGGTGAATTTGTTATTAATGGAAAAAATGTTAAAAAAAACTCTCCCTGACTACCTGTTGATTTATGTGCAGAAATAGTGTACAAAATTTCAAAAGGATCGGTGAAGTAGATTTTGAAATACGATGTTCACAAACTTCAAAAATTTGTTTGCGAGAAAATCGATTTAATGTTTTTTATTCTCGAAAATTCGGTCGAAAATCGAAAAGGGCCGGCCGCTTGAAACGCTGTATCTTCGTTAGTTTTGCTCTGATTTACTTAAAATTTTGACACAATACTCTCGACTGTTATACATGCGACACAATATATATTTTTTTAAAAGAGGTTTTAAAACCTTATCCCCCGCTTAAGTATTACTTTCATTAAAGTTTTCTGAGTGTTAAACAGTAAGTTGATGTATTTTTTACTGGCGCAGCCCCAGGCAATAATGCTATATTCCATTGTCGATTGTGCTATTGCGAGGTATATATTTATTACATCATATATGTTTAGAATATTTCTCATGTTTTCGCAAAAGTAAATCAATTTGTTTAGTTTTCCCATTACCGAATCTATACGCCTATCCCATTTAGTCGAAGTTTATACCAAGATATTTAATATTTTCCGTTTGTGTAACTAAATAGGAAAAATAAATCTTTGTTAACTAACTTTTAAGTAACTGATGCGTTATAATTAACAAAGGGAAGTTTTACTATTAAAACACTTTACAATAACATTATCGTGGATATATCATTATAATGTCAATCAGGTCTTGAGAGCACCATAACATGCGGGAAAGAAAGTGAGTTTGTTTAGTGGCTCCGGGCTCTGGGACTGTGGGAATTTTGGACTGTTTGACTACGGAGAGCACAGGGAAAGCTAATATTGGACAAACCAATGTCGACTGGTCATGTATGTTTAGGGAAACTTCCATCCCATGTACATTGAAAAAAATCACCGCCGTGGTACTAACAAAATACAGGTGAATCTATATTTTCAAGTAGTAGATACAGAAGTCTCAGGTAGAGCACGTGAACGACGCACGTAATGCATAGACACGGAATAGGTCTAGGTTTGAATATCTAGAAGCTCTATAAAATTTATTAACAAACCCATAAAAATAAGTAACTTTAATTTATTGAATAAATAATTAGGTTTAGCAAATAAACCCACTTAAATTTGTACCCCTTCTCTACAATCAGTTTTACCCCTTTTATCTTACCTACCTCTCCCTCTTCTATGTTTCCTGTATACTGTAACTCTGTAATTAATTTAGTATATTTTTATGAAATACTGCTGAAAGTGATATATAAACTGTTATTTTATTATTGAAGAAGAAGACAACAATAATAATCTAAATTAAAATAAGAAAATGAACAAGACATAATAGCAACTTGGACCCGAACCCAGATCTCACGTCTTACCGGGACGGCGTTCTACCAATTCAGCCATTGCGATCTATTATGAGACTGTCGTATTTGTCAACTTCATATTTCAAATTTCAGAATTAAAAATATTATCTTCGACCAAAGTTTTTTTTTTTCCATATTATTGGCAGCTACCTTTTTTCATTGGAAACAAGTTTTCAAAGAATGTATTTGTTACCTAGATAGTGTCTCGGAAAAATACGAGTATATCCGATTTTATTTTTATGGAACACCTATTGACTTTTTATAAAAGTCTAAATGAATATTAATTTTTTTAACTTTTGAAGGTTATTCCCATCAATGTAATCAAGTATTGCAGTGATGTGTGTTGATTTCTTAGGCAACTTTGGTTTGGAGAGCTTTTTTTTAAACCTTTGCAACGATATTTTGTATGGTGTCTCAAATACAGAAATTGTAATTACGACCGGAAGAATATCGCAAATACGTTAACTTTAAAATATAGTTGTGTCACTATTTATGTGTACATGCAGATATGCAATACGTAATAATTAACTGTATCAGTTTGTTGTTGTGATTATTATAATATGATATGTATAAAGGCCGTTTAAGTAAATAAATAACTAACTTGTGTTAAAGCACTGTATGGGCGTATATAATGAACAGATAGATATTTTTTGAATGGGATAAAATATTATAATTGGTCTATATTCACAAAATCCCAAGATCTCCATCACGATAATATTTATTTTGCGATGGTTATGAGGCTATTTTACATGACCAACGGTTTTCTAACAAAATTTCATTTGTTTTTTAGTTGTTGTCATAATTATTACATCAGTAAGTACCTTCCTTAGTATATATATTGGCCAGTGTATGCATTAGGTAGATATCTAATAGAATTATGTATAATATATGAGGACAATATCTAGGTATGTTTTAGGGTGGTAGGTAGGGGATGTGAGCGAGGACATCAATCATCCCCATTTTGGAGGCTTTTAACAATTAAGTTACATATTAATATGTACGAGTTCGTGTTTAGAAGCGAGGCCTCGTAATTGTTCAGTATTTCGGAATATAAAGTGTGGCGCAGTGATTAATATATTAACTGAACGCAAGTAAGTTCATGGAAGATAAATACATACAATTTGTTGTACTTATTAAGGTACGGACACTCTGGGCTGACGCACGCAATGCACGCAATACTACGTTCCCAGATCGACGAACCACAAGTTATTGGTCTATACGTACGTTCGTGCCGCGCAGGCATATTCAGTTGATTTGATGTGTATCACACAGACAAAGTAGAAATCATGTGTTTTTTTTAGAAAAAAAACTCGCATTGCACCACATTTCTTGAAATGTCACAAGGGTGATTGTCACAAATATGAAAATAATTTTGAAAAGGCGAAATAAATTGTTTTGAAATAAGTTTTCGTTTTAAAAAAACGGTAGAAACACTACCCATATTTTACCCAAAGAAAGTGCATTAGTTACCTTTGGCCTCTGAAATGTGGGCGTATGGAAGAGTTGAGAGATCCAGTGGTCCATGGCTAGCTTCTCCAGCGTGATGTGCTTGGTCAATTTCTTGGTCAGGCTGATTTACGCGATCTATTTTAACATGCTGATTTATCAAACTGACTTTAAATTTTCCAACGCAGGCTGATATCGTCAGTCATTCCGAGCTGGCCCGACCAAAACTGATTTTGTCTTTAGGCACAATGTGACCAAAACTTTGTTGATTTTGTTGATCTGTCCGATCTAGCCCAAACTAATCAGATTTTGTTGATCTGGTCTGATATGGCCCAACCAGACAGGTTGATTTAGTCACTTTCTACTGGTCAAAGCCAGCGTGGTTAGAATGATTTGGCCAATCTTGTTCATCTAAGGCTGATTAGGCCACTCTATCCAGATTTGGCCCAGTCGCTAGTCGCTAGCGGGCCCCATCCCGCAACAGCTGTGTTCACCCCTCCGGTGATTAATCGTAGCCCGAAACACCAGAAGAACAATCATAATTATATAATCCGAGCGGGAATTAGCCCCGCAGGCTTTGGCGCCGGCCGAACACTGTTTCCGATATAATCCGATTAGAACACCGACCGTCAAATTTATCACAACGAAAATAAAACAGTATAATCACAGCCGAAAAGTTTTTACCCTGCGCACAAAAAATTAGCACAAACTTTTACATTTTTATATCACGCTGGCAACTTTTATAAAACTCCGACATTTTTTTCGTAATGATCGTATTAACTAATGGCGCAATAACGATCTACTGTTGCACTATCTCAAAATAGAAATGTTCAATTATGAAAATGGTTTTCACGTAGAATTGTGGACCGCTGCAGATTAAGTGGAACTTCACAATGCCATTATATATTGTATAGTGTTCAACTTTACGAGAAGCTTTTTAGAGGAATTAAATTAATCCACACACTTTAAACTGTTAAATATCAAGGCTGTTAAAAAGTACTTAATTCGTCTCTTACATTTAATATATAGACAAAAAAAAACTATGTAGAAATTGGAGTGTCCTAATTTACTATCATATTTTTACGCAAAAATTTAAAATAATATATTTTTTAAATAACTGTTTTTCTAAATTGGTTTACAATGTTGCACATAACTTCTGAACGATGAAATGCAATGTGCGTTAAAAAGTAAAATTAACACTGTATTTTGAAATAGACGCAATTTTTCGATTGTTTTTATAATTGCTGATATTCACACGTTTTTTTAAATAACATTTTTAATTATATATTATTTTTATTGTTTGATATTCTTAATGGAACTAAGAGCACATTCTTTATCGACCAATTTCCCGCACGGCGTCTCCGTTAATTCTAAAACGTTGTGTGAGTGTATCCGAATCAAGTGGGATTTTTTAATTCCTCGCGAAAATACGTTGGACAGTGAAACCTGTTTCACGGATTTCGTGAAGAATGAACTGGGGCGGACTCGGAGCTTTTAAAAGCTCTGAGCACTAAATAAGTTATGGAAGAACTGTTAATACGTTACTACGTACAAGCATTATCATCGAAAACTTTTATTTAGTACCCGGCTTCGTCGAGTTTTAACACTATTTTTTTCACGTTGACGTTTAAGACAGTAAAGTTGTGTTTCTTTCTCGATACCAGAGTTTTTTCTCCATTCCGAGTTTTCACTGCTTTGGCACGAAGGCTTCTCCATCGTAGTTAATATTATTAGTTGAAGGGTTCCTAGTGACCTTAAAAGTTATGGGAATCATTAGAGATTATTAGCACAATTCAAAAACCATGTTATTAATTATAGGAAAGCGGAAGAAGAAAAAAATTGATGGTTGGTATTTGTGATTTTTATTTTCTCTTTGTAATTATGTTAATTCTTTGTCTGTTATGTACAATATTAATAAATTAAATAATTTTAAGAAACATATAGTCGTTGTATACCTACCTACCTGTTAAGTTAAACAATTGTTTATGAGATATTTGTTCAAAAGTTTTAAATTGACTGTGATATATACGATTTTAGTAGCGCAAATATTGTTAATATTTCATTGAAGAAAAAGATAATACTAAAAAATCTAAACAACATATGAAACGGAACAAGACACAGAAAAATAAAAAAGGTAACGGTCGCAACTGGGAATCGAATCCACGATTTATTACCTTACATGGACACATGGCCTTAACCAACTATTATTGATATATTACATTGATAAGTCTAGTATAACTTTGAAAGTTATTAAAAATAAAATAGAATATACATTTAGACTTTTATAGAAAAAGTCAACAGGTGTCCTATATAAATAAAATCGGAAATATTTATTCGATACACTATCTAGGTTACAAATAAATTCGTTCAGAACTTTGCAATCATTTAAAATGATAGCAAACAAAAACTGGAAAAATTAGATGTAGATAATAATGTTAGTTGATCGAAAAAAATGATGTAAAATAAATAGAATGGCCGAGCCGGTTGGCGCTGTGTCCAGGTAAGACAAGAGATCCTTGGTTCGATTCCCAGGTGCGACTGTGTCTTGTTCTATTTCATATTTTCTTGAGATTATTATGATATGATATTAGTATTATCGTCTTTTTCAATAATATATGACATTGATGAATAGAACCTTCAAAAGTTATTAAAATAAATTTGAATCATAATATTTTTAATATTGTTTCATGTCGAATTATCAAAATAAAACATTAATTAATAAAATGCTTTCAAAAATATTTACCTAACGTTTGTTATTTAAATCATATGCATATGGTCAAATATATTCAAATTAAACAATAATAATGCTTAACAATTAAAATTTTCGTTTTAACAGGGCACAAATTGGTATACGAGTAAATGCTAATAATTAGTTTTTTTTTCATATATGCATATTTGAAATTGAATGCAAATCGCAGTAGGTACATAATTATGCATAATTAAACAGAGAGATTGCGGCAAAACAAACGTTAATTTCGAAGCATTTTTTACTCAAATAATGACAAGCTTTTTAGAGTGATTAAATAAAAATTAACATTTTGGTTTGAATTCCAATTTGGGAGCCATTTTATAATGTAATTATTTATTATTATTTAAATCTATCACATCAAAACTAACAATGTGAACAAATAAAAATGCGAACGTTATTTCAAAATTCTTCTACAAAAGTATCTATTAAAATTTCTTTGATACTATGTACCTACATTTAAATATGTTTTAACATCTGGAACCTCGCACTAACCTTCAAATAAAGAGCAAATATGGGACACCAACCGGTAGTTTCCAATGGTTTTCGGGTGTAGATAGTGATTTGTTTGTTATAACTTAAACATTAGCAATACGAGTATTTAATAAATCGTATTGAAACCAGCCCTGTATTTTGGTTGTATGTACCTGCAGACAGAATTAAGTGGATGAGGGGATGGTCCAGTTAAGGGATGCTGCGAAAGGGGAAGTTGTGATGAGAAGGAAGGGGAGGGGGCACCCGTGAGATCGGAGAAAACATTTCGCGCAGGAGATCTGAAGGGAGGACGAGGATAAGTAATGGAAGAAGAGGAGGGTACTGGGCGACTAGGGATGGCGAAAGGGTACCTACTGACCGGTACTGTTCTAGTATTAGAGAGATAGCTGTCAAGATGTTTTGCGATAAGTAGAAATCAAAAGAGTTGTGTGTTACCATAATACCGTAATTTAATGATTTATAAGACACCTTTACTTGGAACATGCACCACGTTTGTTTATTTAAAGGACCACGAACAGTGAACGGCTTTGTCGCCATGGAAATGCACAGATTTGTAACACCCATCGGCCAAGATATACTTGGTCGAAGGTAACATCCAATTTTTTTGTACCACAAAAGCATGAATTTGATAGTATATAGATAGATAGTCACCATCGTAGCTTTCAATATTATAATCAAAATAAAAAGTCAGTCAATATCGTAGTTTTCAATATTATAATCAAAATAAAAAGTCAGTCAATATCGTAGTTTTCAATATTATAATCAAAATAAAAAGTCAGTCAATATCGAAGTTTTCAATATTATAATCAAAATAAAAAATCTGTCAATATCGTAGTTTACAATATTACAATCAAAATAAAAAGTCAGTCAACATCGTAGTTTTCCATATAAAATCAAAATAAAAAGTCAGCCAACATCGTAGTTTTCAATATTATAAACAAAATAAAAAAGTCAGTAAATATCGTAGTTTTCAAAATTCCAGTCAAAATATTTTTAAAAAATCAGTCACCATTGTAGTTTTCCATATTATAACAAAAATAAAAATTCAGTCATAATCGTAGTTTTCAAATATTATAATAAAAAATAAAAAATCAGTCACCTTCGTAGTTTTTAATATTATAATCAAAATAAAAAGACAATAATAATTACCATTGGCATTGGTATGAAACACTGTAAATTTTTAAACGTTGAGCTCATGAAATAAAATGCTCTCTATACACCGATTTTATCTATCACAGTCATTGAAATTTGTAGACCAACGCAACTATATTTAGCCTTGCAGCACATTTTCTATCGTGATCTATATAATTTTCTCAAGTTCGTTCTGTTTTAATAAATTCTAATTTAACTGTCGAAGAAAAAGACAAGACGGCGCGTTTCTACTTCAAATCTTGTCATAAATTCAGGTAGTAATACAAGATTGTTTGAAAATATCTGTAACAATTATTTTGTCTTGCATTCGAAATCGAAATAGATTTACCTACATAACAAATATTACATGTATTTACCACGAGGCAACCTGAGACTAGTAACTCCGGGCTGGGGGTTGTATTTACCTCTAAGCAAAGTTTGGCATCCCTCGGTAAATGGTAGGTTGGGAATACCCCTATAATATAATGTAGATATTACTTGTGTTTGGAGAGAAAATTGCCAAAGGATAACCCCGTGGTGCGGGTGGGGTGGGTGGATATGAAATTTTCCGTTCGTTAATTCACAATGCCATAAACGAACCGATTCCATGAATTCTTCCCAGTTTCTGCTCTACGTATTGATTTTTCGACTCTCTCCGTGTACCTATCTCAAAAAGATTTAAATAGAAGATCTTTCTTTTATATTTCTACACGCTTTCAAAATTGATTTATTGTGCAGTATTGGATCAGTATTATTTATTTTTATAACTCAGAACTTTCTGCAGTAAACTTAAATGGTTTTTTAATAATCACTTTACTTTAACCACTCGAGCGCTTTTTGCCACATTATGGCACTATTTCCAAAACCTCGGATTGCTTTGTTGCCAAAAAGTGGCAAATTTTCAATTTTTTTTTTTTATTTATTAAAACGACTATATAATGTATTGTACATTCAAAATATAACAAAATAAATACTCTCTTGATTCTTTAAAATATTTTAAGGTTAAAGATTAAATTATATTTTTTTTATAAATCCTACAAATATGTAATAATCGAAAGAAGATTGGGGAATTCATTGGCTACATAGAACTATAATCAGTTTGTATGTCTCCATATTCAAATTCGGAGGTATGATTTTTTTAATGTGAGCGGAAAAATTTTCTTTAGCAATCCGAGAAAAAATATTTTAATTGCTCTGTCGCTCCAGTGGTTGAAAGCCGCATAGAGTTTCTTGTTCAGAACATTATTTCAAAGCCATTGTTATAGATCGTGGAATTGGAGTTGATGCGAACAACATATACTTAGTGTTCCATGTTGGTGTATCTTAAAAGCTTTCGACAGCGATGCGTTACTGAGAAAAAAACTTTTAGTCTAGCTTAAATATACCTTTTGTCATTAGCAAAAAAACGGACAGCGAGTGTGAGATCATCGAATTTGAAGATTATTAGCACTGTTAGAAAGTGTTTACGGTATGTTCTTTTATTATAATTTTTTTTTTTTTTAAATTTAACTGTTTTTTTTTATGTAAGCATGAACCTATGTCAGTACTGTGTTCCCATCAACACTTGCTGCGAAAGGTATTATTCATAAAATGCAAGCGGCTATATACGGAGAAAATTATTATTCTAAAATACGATCATTTTATTTGTAAAACGGTTAAAAACGGGACTGAAATTCTTACGAACAAATTAACAGGGTTTCAATGTTTATTGGAGGGAAAATGTAAATGAGTGAATTATTTTCCCATTTGGTACTCTGGTGGGTTAACATGTTGTTCTTGTATTGTTTTGTATTTTAATTATACTTATATAATACACTTGCATAGGGTGGTGTATTATATAAGTATAATTATATAATATAACTAGATGATCATTTGTGGAAAAGTGTGTGAAAGGGTTAAGTTTTTCCTGTTGGGAAAATTTAACCCGGACATAAAATCTGGTGAATAAAAAAAATTTAATTAAAAAAATACATTAATTTAAATTTATTATTAAGTTCTTCTTATTTTGTGTAAATAGCTGTCACAATAGTAAACAACTAAACTACTTGCAGAACATGATAATATCATTATCAATTTTAATTTAAAATTAAATTTAAAAAAAATGTATTTCTACGAATTAACACGTTATATATATAAAAATTATATATTAAATAACAAGGATAAGGGTGATTTTTTTTAACAAATCTGGAGTTTATAAATTAATTTGTAACGATTGTAACTTTTTTACATAGGAAAGACTTCTAGAAATTTTAATATTAGAGCTAAGAAACATCCATATTGAATAATAATGATTATTCTGAATTTGTCAACCACATTTTAGAAACAAATCATTCTTTTGATATAAATAAAGGGTTAAAAATTTTATACACAAACACAACAGTTACAATTAGCAAACTAAGAAATTTTAGAAATTAGAAAAAGTGTTAATAGTAAATTAAATATTATTAATAATTAATATTTTTTTAAAATAGCCATTTCTTAAATTTATTTTCTTATTAATACTTATATTTAAAATAATTTATTTTTGTTGTTATATCTTAATTATGTTTTGATAATTTATATAATAAAATTTTTTCATATTAAAAAATAATTTTTATGTTTAATTGAAAATAATTGTTTTTTACGATATTTTTTAATTAAATAATCACCTCTTTCTATAATATTTTTGTCCATAGTTCTTTTTAGTCTATACTTGTTTGTTTCTTTTGTTATTTAATGTTATTACTACCCTGACGAAGAAACAATCGGTTTTGAAACATGTAGGCAATTGTGATTATATAATAGTGGTTGATACAAAGTTATTTGTTTAATTTAAGTAGAAATAAAGCTTCACAAAAGTACAAGTACAATAATGAAAATAATATGAAACTTGCAGTCTTTTCGGTTATTTCAGTTACGATGTAACATTCTTCTCGCATCGACATGCACAATATTGCACAACACAATTGGCTCCAGGACTTTGAAACACATTTATAGGTCACCTAATAGACACTTTTTGGTACATATGTGCAAATGATAGTTAAAAAAACAGGTGTTAAAATTTTGAAATAGCTGAGTCAGTAGAAATTACTACCGTGTAGAATAATTACATTAATAGTAAGAATGTACTTTATAACCAAATCATTATAACTTTAAATTAAACAAATAACTTTGTATCAACCACTATCATATAATCACAATTACCTACATGTTTCGAAACCGATGGTTTCTTCGTCAGGGTAGTAATGACATTAAATAACAAAAGAAACAAACAAGTATATTTAGTCTATAAGTGTTTGTTTCTTTTGTTATTTAATGTCATTACTACCCTGACGAAGAAACCATCGGTTTCGAAACATGTAGGTAATTGTGATTATATAATAGTGGTTGATACAAAGTTATTTGTTTAATTTAATTAAAAATGACGCCACAAAGTGATTTTGCGAAGTTTGAAGAAATCATTATAACTTTATTGGTTTCAACTGAACCTAAAGTCATAAATCCTACTTCGCAATCCTACTTTTAGTAAATAAAACATCAAAAGGTACATAAAACGTGGTTTTAAAACGATTGGTATTTCAGGATAAAAATCTTTTAATTGAAATCGTAAAAAGCATTCGGAGGAAAATAACAATAAAACTGTTGTTGATTGTGTCCAATTCGTAATGGGAAACTTGCTTTGATGAAGCATAATCTAGTTGGGAGGGGGAAAGAATCGGCTATTCTATTAGATTATATATCGGACAAACTGGATTTTTTTGGAGGAACGATACAGGGGCGGCAGATGACAATTATTTCAAGTTGTAAAACATTTAAAAATCAATAAAATATCTATGTATTTTTTACATTACTGAGGAAAAAAAATCACTCAGGACCTAGTCGTCTTCCTGGATTCTGTGTGGAGGGTCTTTTTAGGGAAAAGGATATGAAGTTCTGGTAAGGAAAAAGGTATAATTATGTGGGTAGAAATCTGAGTTTAATGTGTCCAAGAGAGTCCGGCGAGAGTATAATTTAGGCCTCTCTCCACCAGTCTCCTGATCTGGCCCGCCACGCAGTTGTTGGGAACACGCATCCGCCGCTAAGACCTAAACAAACCTCACCCCATGAATCCGGAGCCGAACACGCCTGCTAAGTCACCAAACGTAGCGAACAACATGGGGCTACCTATGGCAGGCAGTGTTGGTTATCTATTAAATGGTTCCCGTGGCAGCGGTGCCCATTCCCGCCGGCCTAAATATTATAAAATTTGCAAAGAAAGCCGGAATTATATTAAACCATTACAATAAATTAAAAATTATTTGAGATCCGTGAAAATTCCCGAAGGGATTTGATATTAAAAAAAAACACAACATGACAATACTACCCACAGGTAAATTTATCCGATTCTTCTGAATAAAACAGAAAAATAAAATAAAATAATAAAATATAAAAAATAAATAAATAATAAAACAGATACATGAGTTGACAAATCAGAACACTTCTGTAAAGTGAGATAAAATTATTAAAAGTGATAAATAAACCAACCTAACCTAATCTAATTTTTTTCATTACTTTTCACGATTTCAGTGTTCTTCACTCTCTGATTTGTTCCTTTACCATGATTTCATATTATCTTCTTTTTAATACCTATAATTGTGCTAATTTCATTGATCTTCGTAATTATATATTAAAACAGTATGAGTGGAAGATACTCTTAGTATCGCACTGGTGTAAGACCACTTACTGGCTTTAGCCGTGTTTAGTGACTAGATCTGAATACTTCCCCACCTTCCTCTTCCTCTTCCTCGTCTCCTTCCCTTCCCCACTTAACTTCAGCCTCATAACATACCCCAATTGGTGATGCCATAGTTAGCTCTTGTGAGGTTATTCACTATAAAAAAAAAACCGTTACCGGTTTCAGCCAAATATTGTGTACATAAAACATACTTTTAGGAATCATTGTACAAGTCTGAAGATGGCCTTAACAGACTGAAACCGGTAACTATTAACTATAATGTATTATCATTAAATGGATTTCCAACACAAATTGTCAGTATCAGAAATAGGTATATATTTTTTTTTCATTTTTAACGGTTAATTTTACAAGACCCTTTCACAAACCGCAACATCTGTTAAAATGTAGGTTTACCGTGTAAGTAATTTTAACAATACCAAGAAGAAAGGAAGTGTGATCATTCGTGTCAATTTAACTAAATATAGTTTTATTTTCAAGCTTCGTAAAGTATCCACGAGGGAATATTTCTCAAAACGCACTACGAAATTATATATATTATACAAAACAATATAATTATATTTCTGTTGGTCACTGCAATAATATTGAGAAAGTTGCACAATGCGGATCAAGAGCACAGGAGAAGAAAGAGGTAAGCATAATTTAGGAAGATTCATCTACCGCTGGGGGGATATATTATTGCAAGGGGTGCTAGGTAATATATTACACCATACAGTCAGTGGCTAGTGTTATATTAGTAACTTGGAACTAACATGTTGATGGCGTCTACTGGGGTCAAATGGACCGTGGGAACTAAGTGCACGAAGGGTTGATAACTTACAATATACAAATAGGTTCACCTGTTCCTTTCGTAGAAATACTAACTTACATTTTCGGGTTTATCAAAAGTTTAGTAATGTTTGAAGGTTTCTAGATACAACTAGCTTTATTAACCCGGTTTACACGAGTTTGTAAACCTTTACGTTTTTGAAGTAAATACTTCTTTACGCAGCGCTTGACTTGAGGGTAAACTGGCGAATGTGTAACGAAAAGCGAAATGCGTTGCGAGGCGAACGGGTTCACTGTAGAAGCAAGAGAGAGCAGTGCGCGCGCAAATTTTTTTCTCTCTTCCTCTCATAGCCAGTGCATGAAATATTTCAGTCAGTATTTTGAAATACCAGTGACGCGTTAATCGCGGGGGGGAGCGGACGTCGATGCGCACGTCTTGATCGGGCGAGGAGAATGATAATAAATTTAAATAAATATTTGTAGAAAATTAATATATATATATATTTATATACATGTACATATTTTATACATATAAACCATGCACATATAAAATATCATAATAATCCTCCATTTCTTGCTCACTCTATATATATCTATCACTATATCTACTTACTTTGATTTTATATATGTTTTAATTGCATACTTTTTATATTCTTTCATATATATACTTTTTATGTTATATACTTTTTGTAATTTACTATATTCTTTCATACTCTTTTATATTACTCTTTTATATTATTATTTTGTTTTCTTAAATATTTTTTTCATATTATGTTAATTTATATAACTTTATATTCTTTCACATTATTTTATAGTTCATTATGTTAATGCACTCTATAGATAACTGACCACCACAAAATGGCATGTGCCTAGTGTGGTGGTCGTAAAATTCTCAAAAAATGTAACTAGCAGTTTAATTTATAAATAAAGAAAAATTTAAAAAAAAAAAAATATATAGTGTCTAAAGCACACTCGTTTAAAAAAATCTAATTGATTAGATGAAACAGCGTATTTTTTGTAAAATCATTTGAAAAATTAGTTTCTACCTACGTATGTGGTTCCAAATGGAAAGCAATACGATTTTTTTATCTTTCTTACATGAAAATGAACAGAGAAAGAGTTACTCAGATTCGCACAAATATTCAGACCTTATTTGGATAAAGCAAGTATTTCTTGCTTATATAGTTGTGTGACTAGCCAATATTATTCTTACCCCGATTTTGCAATAATAATTACATAATTCTCGCTAGCTTTAATGATTAATGATTAAATTTAATTAAGGGTGCTTAAATGATTGGCAAAATGAAATCTACCTGGTTTTAATTCCACTCCCTTTGGTATATATTTTTAATAAACTAACAATATCAGAATGTTGGAACCCCAAAAATCCGTTATTAAAAAATTCTTCTCAAATAAAACACGTTAACCTTTGAACTTAATCATACGGCTCGTGGCATAATGTTATAAATTTAACGTCAACGAAAAAAGCCTTGCGAATAAAGTGAAAGGTTTTGGTATAGAAATAATATACCTTTCTTCCGATTATCGCGATTTTCCAGTTTACTTTTGGAATTTTTACAGTAGAAAAGTTTGTTTGTATTCAAATTAAAATGTTTGTACAGAAAAGGCTTTTGAAGATTGTTTATTCAAGATTGTTGATAAGACATAGATATAAACGTTTTTTAATATCAACTGAAAACATTATTTTAAAGATATTCAGAGAATTCACTATTCACTGGCAAAATAATACTTTGGAGATTTTTACATGATTACTACGAGTTATTGAAAAAAACGTCTATATATATATTTCTTCAATCTTTGCAACATTACTTTGTGGTATCATTTTAATTAAATGAAACAAATTACTTTGTGTAAACCACTATAATCACATGATATAATATCTACATGTTTCAAAACCGATGGTTTCTTCGTCAGGATAATAACATGAACTAAAAATATTCATGTTATTATCCTGACGAAGAAGCCATCGGTTTTGCAACATGTAGATAATATTATAACAGGTGATTATATTGAGTTACACGAGTCAATTT
Source organism: Limnephilus auricula (assembly GCA_951813805.1). Taxonomy (NCBI): domain Eukaryota; kingdom Metazoa; phylum Arthropoda; class Insecta; order Trichoptera; family Limnephilidae; genus Limnephilus; species Limnephilus auricula. The sequence continues at coordinate 17,381,020 of OX638404.1, forward strand.
GTTTCATTTAAGTTTATATAATATTTTCGTACATTTAAATATATTTAAATCATTTCTTCAAACTTCGCAAATTAACTTTGTGGCGTCATTTTTAATTAAATGAAACAATTAACTTTGTATCAACCACTGTAATATAATCACAATTACCTACATGTTTCTAAATCGATGGTTTCTTCGTCAGAGTAGTAATAACATTAAAAAACAAAAGAAACAAAAAAGTATAGACTAAAAAAAACTATGCACAAAAATATTATAGAGAGAGAGGTGATTAATTAATTAAAAAATATCGTAAAAAACAATTATTTAAAATTAAATATAAAAATTATATTAGAATATGAAAAAATTTCATTATATAAATTATCAAAAGATAATCAAGATAATTAATTAATAATAATATTAATTAATATTGTAGGTAATTGTGATTATATAATAGTGGTTGATACAAAGTTATTTGTTTAATTTAATATTTAAATCACACTATTATTTTTTCCAGATGTACCAATAAAAACAGTAACCACTAGATATTTTATTATTCTTTCATTACCTACTTATAAAACTAAATAAACATATTAATTTTTGTACAGGGTGTGTAAAAATTTTGACTTTTAAAATATGAAGACAAGAACACTCTCTTAAATATAAAAAGAATCATTAGATTTAACGCTTTTAACTTTTAGTACATTATTTTTGTTATTTTATACAATAACTTTACACATTTTAAAACATTATTTAATAATGTGGGCCTAACTGGGTGCTTTGCCTTTGGGGGTATTTATTCTAAAGATAATATTACCTTTTTTGTTCTTTAACCCGTCATTTAGTTCTTTGGTAAACAAAGCGAGTTCCGTTTTAAAGTTTGCATATACGATAAAAAAATGATTCAAAAACATACATACAATAAAAAATAATTCTTCCATTGACAGAAGAAGCAAGAATTAATGGCATCTCAAAAACAATCTAATTAAACAGGTACCTTGGCCCAATTTTTTCGATTCAACCCCTATGTGACCCTAGACATTTAACTTGATATCCGATTAGAAGCACCCCATTATGAGTGGTAGTTTGTACAACAACAGGTAACCTGTTTACAGTTTTCCTGCCGGATCAGAACAGGAGGGGAAGGGAGAGGGTTAGGGTAGTCCAGGGAGCTGGGAGGATGCTGCAAAAAGGAGATTGCTGCAGAGAATAATGGGGTGTCTAGAAGTAGCGTGTACAGTGCAATAGGGGTAGTTATAGTCGAAGGTCACGACGGTTAAGTTTTACCCCCGTGTCGTAATTATGCAGTTTTTTCTGATGGAGGGTTCGCGATCTCTTGGCCTTAAGAATACCGGAATAACTATTGCTCTCTCTGTATTGGATAAATATATTAATTTGATAAATATATATTTTTTGTGATAATGCAAATTTCCCATTGCCGGAGTCGGTGAAACTGTGTATATATGCGGAATATAACTATTAGCGAAATGTTGATTGGGAAATAATGTGCAGTTGGATCAGGCCTCTAATTCATTAATTGAATCATTATTTTGTAAGTAACAACGCACAAGAGTCAGAACTTACCAGATCCGGTGGGAGTATTGGGACTATCATTAATAACTATCATTACATTATGGAGAATGTTTATTTACAATGATACACAGGAGAAAAACAGATTACGAACAAAATACTTACTTTGGAATAATATCGAAATAGATCTCAAAAAATAACATCAATTCATTTATTTATTTATTTATTTACATTTGATACATTTAAAGCCAAAATAACAGAAATAATATTACATAATAAGATAATATATTTAAAATGAATACAAATGTTATTACGTTGTTTTAGATCGATATAGTTCCTAGCTAGGCAGATTGCCTGTTCTAAGGAACCAAAGTGTGTAAAGTGCCAAATGCAATTTAAATTAAATTTAAATTATTATATATTTTTTTAATTAGTACCTATATACTTTTTACTAAATATGCCATTCATAGGTAACCATGTATCGTTTTAAGTCACATTATATAATAGTTTTTCAGACTCCTCCCTACCCAAGCCAATCAATCATTTAGTTATTATTGAACCAATGCAGGACATTTTGCAATTTTTAATATTTAAGTCTGGGGGGATTTTATTGTATAATTTCGGTCCCAGATACGCATACGTCTTTTGATACTTTGCCGTATTGCTCCCTGGGACGAAGAGATCCTTTCTGTTGTGACTTCTTGTATTGTATTTGTGATCAATTCTATTAAAATTTTCTATATTTTTATGTACATGGATAATAATCTTTTTTATGAAGTTTTGACGAACATCAAGAACGTTAAATTTTTTGTAGAGTTTGTCGCTTGAGAACCTGTAGGGTTTACGCATAATGACTCTAATTATGGATTTCTGGGCCTTTACAAGCGGATCAAAAATCGTTCTTCCTGACGCTCCCCAGCCAATACAACCATACGTTAAGATGGGGTTGCACAGTCCGAAATATATTTTTCTTAGGTCTTTTTGTTTAATTATGTTTCGCAATGCAAAGAAAATGTATATCAATTTTCTTACCCTACTTGAAAGATTGTCGATGTGATATTTCCACTTAAGATGATTGTCTATGATAACACCTAGATATTTGATGTTGTTCACACATTCCAAAGCTTCACAGTTGCAGTTAAAGTCCATATTATAGGAAATACAATTACTCTTATGAGTTTTTATTGTGTACGATGTACTAGGTCGTCCCTTTATGGTTGAGCTGAATCTTATGTATTTAGTTTTAGCTATATTTAGTGTTAGTAGATTTTTGTCAAGTCACTGTTTTATCGCATTGATTCCACTTTCAGCATGTTTATGAGTTTCAGTCCAATCCTCTCCTTCAAATATAGCTACCGTATCATCCGCGAACGTAATAATTTTTCCGCCTATTGGTAGATTGCATAACTCATTGATGTAAATTATAAATAGAAGAGGTCCCAATGTGCTTCCCTGTGGTACACCAAAGTTGGTGTCTAGTGAGTTACTCACTGTATTGCCTATTTTGAGTTGCTGGCTTCTACCCGTTAAGTAACTCTTTAACCATTCGTAAGGCATACCTACAACACCAATATTTTGTAATCTTTTGAGGAGTATTTTATGAGAAATTGTATCGAAAGCCTTGGATAAGTCTAAGAACAGTGCAATGCTTTTCTTTATACATAGTTTTATTTGCATTCGTTAATTTCTAGGAAATGTTTACGGTAATTTTGTATTGGGATTATTGAGTATTGTCACCCACAAAACTATACTTGTTTGAAATGGCACTGTAAGTACTTAAAGTTAAGCTGTGTTGAAACAGGGCTGCCAAAAAGGGTTGCTATGTTCTGAGACTGACTGAAGCGGGAAGGGGATGACTTTAAGTGGAAAGGGGATGAAGACTGGGAAATGGAAAATATGGAATCTGTTTACACACAAACAAGCTATAGAATTTATGTTTGTTTCTAAATTATGGTCTCTCTCAATGTGAATAATCATGTTCGTATACAGCGTTTTAAAACTTAAAGGTGAAGCCGGGCAGTAACAACTAGTGATTTATACTTTGTTTTCAAGTGTTCTAGTGATGAAGGAAACGCCAGGCAGTAGATAAATGACCATAAATCCTCGCAAACGACCCTTGAAGGAATGACGTACAGTTCCTGTTTTTATTCTCCTCTACAAATATTTCCTGAACTTCTAATAATTGTGAGAAAGACGGTGAACGATTTGTACATTTTCCAAATAAAGCAACTGCGCAAAAGAAATAAGCCGTCAGCCAACCAAGGGCACACCTCTCCTATCTCCCACCAATCTCTATTCTTCTTCATCCTCTCGCCATTCCGTCGCGTATGACGGTAGCTGCTGTAGTAAATCAGGCACCAGCGGCGAAAACACCATAAAACTTTATTATCTTCCATAAATTCGTTCCTCCCCCTATTTTGCGCGCCTAGGAGATATTTGCCAACCCCCTCCCTAATAGCCTCAAACTCTACCATTCACAACATCTAAAAATGTGTAAAAATATAGTTTCTCTGTCTTCTAGATCTTTTTGACATAATATACGTGTGAATACATCTTGGAAACAATGGTCATACGCAGTTATGACTTGCCGCAACGTCTCAAAATGATAATTATTCACTTCACAAGCAAAGTTCACAAAAGCAATTTGTTCATACATAACAATGTACTCATACTCGTATTTATATGTTATGGTTCATATGTATACAGTGTCATACACACTGAAAATAATCATATGTAAAATAAACCTCTACCACCAAAACTAGGGGACGCGACGTCCTAGCGGGAATTCGAAGAATCATTCCTTCGAATCTTCTGACAGGGAGCCCTGAAAAACACCGACAATGCAGCCATATTGTCCTAGAGATCTATGCTTTTACGTAGCAAAGAACCGATATGAAAAACATACTTTCTGTAGAAAAAATGTATCGAACATGAACTTATAATGTCACCGCCGAAATTTTTACAGTGGTAAATATATTTGCATGACATGATACCCACATAATATTAGATTGAACAATTTCCTACACCATTTTGAAATATATAGCAATTTTTGGTTAAATTGTAATAAAAATCGAAAATACTTATTTCGTTTTTAATTAAGTAATTCATAATATGCAATTATTACTTGCCCCGAGAGCTTGGCCGTTTTTCACATTTCGGTAACCGTCATCTAATATATGAAAAAATAATGTTTGTTTGTTTGTTCATATGTTATGCGCGGCTATACCGTCCATCCGAATGCGATGAAACTTTTGGAATATGATGAATAGGATAGTTAAAGGATAGTGAGCTCTGGCGGTATAAAATTATTTCCTATACTAATTATCCGATCGTTTCGTTCGATTACTATTATTTTTTTTTTAATTGTAGTGAACATGCCCTTGAATATTTCTATATACTGGAGAGATCTGGCGTTATGAAATTTGCAGAAAAAATTAAACGGGTGTATTTTTTGGAGTTAAGCGGCAGGGAAAAAAGGCTGCGGGGAAGGGTATGCGGGAGGGTCAGATAAGGAATTAAGGAGGGGGTCTTCGCGGGAGGGAGGACGATGGAAAGGGGAAGGCGGAGAAGGTGAAAGCGGAATGCGTGAGGAAGGGGTTCGCGGGAGAGGGGAGTAGGTATGCGGGGAAGGTAAAAAAGGAAGGTGAAAGGGGAATGAGGACGAATTGGAAATGACACGAAGAGAGAAACAATTTATTTGTTTAAGTGGCATCTCAACGCATGTCGGGTATCAGCAAGTAATATATATTTAAAAAGTTGAGAAACACTGAGCAAGTATGGAACCGTTTAATTTTTAATGGTTTCAGGGTAAAACCTGTGCAAATAAAGAATACTCTGCCATACGAATATTAAAAAAAAAAATCTCGGTGACTTTCATTTTAGTTTTACTTTTACACATCGTCATTTTCATTTTTAATATGAATATTGCTTCGGTTCTTGCTTTAATAAATCTTCAGTTTCTGGGTGCCATTGGGCTGGCAGTCTTATTATTATCTCACTAAAATAATATTTCGGGAGATAAAGCATATTAATGGCCTAGTAAATAAATAAATCGGGCCATTTTATACGTTATACATTACTTTGAATAATTCAAATGGATCCCGGTTTTACGAGTAATAAAAAGCGTGTCTCCTTTCTGAAAGCACGGCCATATTTTCGCCGTTATGTTATACTTAGAAGGGCTTTCCTGCAAAGTATGTATACATAACTAGTACATAATGAATGTACGTTGTACGTAAAAGTCATTCACATCTACAGAGGGAATTAATATACATTAGCTAATACCTACCTATGACAAACAAAAAGCAAAACATTTTTACCATCAGTTTAAAAACGCTTGCAACTGTACAGGGAGGTTTCAACGAGAAAGATTGATTATTCAATCGATATTAAAAAATTAATATCGATTTATTTCATTCAAAACTTGTATACCTACATTCAAGTAAGCAATAAAAATGCTCAAAACGCACGATGATAAATTATTAAATATCGTGTACTTCTTGTAAGTATTTTTTGATCGTAAGTATTTATGATTTTTTAATAATGTCTAAAATAAATAAGTGTGTAAAAATTTTTTGAAATATTTTAGTTTGTAAGACCTTAAATAAATAGAAAAACTGAGGTATTTTTGCCACAAAACACGTTCTCGGATTTATTTTTTAATGATTTTAATTTAACTAAAATTTAAATTTTTAAAACTGTGTTGACTAGATTATGTATTGATTTATTTTCTTGTATGATTATATTATTTGAAATATGTGTTGTTTAATAGAATCTATCGTTTGAAAATTGAACAATTCTGCCAATGATCAACGGTGTAACCTTAGTATATTATAAATATGCTTAGTTTTTCAAAATTTCAAAACTGCGTGTACCAGATAAACTAACAATCTTTCAAAATCAATTTACGTTTTTTTGTAAAAAAGAGTCAATACGTTTAGAATTTGATTTAAAAAGGACTAATTTCCGGTGTTCTCTGGTAATGCCCTCTTAAACACAATATTAACTACTCTCAAATGATGAATGTGAAACAAAAAATACAGAAAAGATTCGGTCGCATTATTTTGCGTTGAGAAAATTATGATATGTTGGTTCTTAGTTGAAGTATGATTCAGTTGGTACCATGACAAGTCAATAAAGTGGTATTTGAACACCACCTTGCAAAGTTATTAAAATTTATGAATTTTTTGTTGTTGTAAAATAGCCCATAACCTAACCTAACGTAACCTATTTAATAACTCAGGATTGGGGCATACGTCATTCCTATGTCTACCTACGTTAAATTGAGGACACATAAGCTTGTTTTCACGACAATTTAGTAGTAGACATAGGAATGACATATGCCCCGGACCTGAGTTATTCCAAGCTAGGATTTTTTCTTCACTTTTAATGATTTTTGAAAGCAGTTGTTGAAATGCCACTTTGTGATGTTTTCCGGTCACCGATACAATTAAAGACGGCCTCCGTGGTCGAGGGGTAAAGCTCTCATCTAGCATTCTGAAGGTCGCGGGTTCAGATAACGTCTCAGGGAAAACAATTTTTTTTGGTTAATTTGTTTTTTTTTTAAACTGTTTCACCATTAAAGCACTTAAAAACAATGTAGGTAGGTATATTTGCAGCATGTTCCCAAATTTACACACACACATATGCATTAACTTGCCATGGGTTGTCGATTAAATTCCACTAAAAATGAGAGCTAAGTTTTTTTTTAAATAAACATCTACAACTCAATACTCTTATTGTTAATTTACGACAAAACGTAAAAATTTTAAAAATTTTAATATTTTGATTAAATGGTTCGGCAATCCTTTTCCATAATAAAAAATAGTATTTTTTGCGCTGTCTGAGAACCCACTCAATCCCTGACTGACAGTTAAAAGTAATTTTCTAAGTAATACAGGGTGTAACAGCACGTACCCGAAGAATTTTAACAAGCGATTACTGAGCGTATTTGGATAAAAAAGTAGATGTCATTTTGTGTACTAAAATGCCAAAAACATATTTTGTGTACTAAAAAACCAATAATATATTGTGTACTAAAAAACCAAAAATATATTTTTTTACCGCGACGTTTGCGCGCTGTTTTGTGTGTTTCCGTGCTGCTGGAACGAGTCGGGGAGCTTATCACTAGACTATACGTAACTACTCAGTTGCGATGAGATTGAAAAAATATTTTAATTGAAAAAAAAAAATCATGGGACATCAACATGTTGTCTACATTTTTTACATCAAATATGCTCAGGAATCTCTAATTAAAATCCTTCAGATACATGCTGTTCCGCTCTGTATAATAATATAAAAAGTGAACTTCTCAAGTACAATACGAAATATGAATAAAGTTCCATTATAGTACTGCTTTCGACAGGAGAAGCGCTAAAAAGCCATCATCCGAAAGTAGAGCAATATTTCTTCAGAGTCCCGTTGAAAGCTTTTTAGGTTTGTTGTGAAATGGTAAAAAGAAAAAGCACTAAAATAAAGCGCTTTGCATGAAATAATAAAGCTAGTGAGTTCTAAGTCCAAATGAGATTTCTTCTTTCACCATGTGCGATTCAGACTGTTCATTAACATGACATTTAACAATTATTGTAATAAAATAAAATGTTCATTTTTTTCTTTATCGCAATAAATATTTTTGGAAATTTTGACTCTCAAAATCCCCTTAACCGCTTGGGCACATAAGCTTGTTTTCACGACAATTTAACGTAGGTATACATAGGAATGACGTATTCCCCGTACCTGAGTTATTAAAATTATCAAAAGTGCTTGGATATAGGGTTTTATTAATATTATCGGTGATTAGACGAAATCCGACAGCACGTCTGTATTCGACAATGTCGTTTGACAGTTGACATCGACTAAAATCTACTAGTTTTTTACACACCGTAGATAAAGTTGTCAATATGCTGATAAACCTTTTTTTAAATTTATTGAAATAGTATTTAAAATGAACGATTACTGATTTGAATACTAACAGTTGGAGATATAACAGTTTTTGAGCATTATTTTAGCCATCAGTCAATAAACAATCAGAAAATAATTACCAACGAAAGATTTCCAAAAGAATTCATTAAAGTGATGTTTCTAAACGATGAACAAATGTATATTATAAATAGTATCTGTGCGTCATCAATGTTACCATCGTTGTTAAGCTTTTTAACTAATCGAAATTTGATCGCAACATGAAAACGGTCGAGAGTTGGCATATTAATTCAGGTCCGGGGCATACGTCATTCTTATGTCTACCTACGTCAAATTGTCGTGAAAACAAGCTTATGTGCCCAAGCGGTTAACGGGGACCGTTTACAATTAAAAAACTTGATAAGACGCTCATTGTTTATCGAATACGATGAAGTTTGATCCACCCCTGCCTTAACTACTCTCACTGAAACCCATCTACCGTTTACAACAAATATGTATATTTTTTTAATTTACTGCGCAGTTCTACGGTAGATCGTAATTCACAAATGCAGGGAGCTTAAAAAGAGTTAAAAGACATTTGAATTAAACGTTTGCAAACAAAAAGATGACAAGAATATACAATGTACATTGTACACGTGTATAGTGTACGGGCTCATATGGAATTCTCATTATCATAATGGAGCAACGAGGTGATCGTTCTATTCACAAGTTAATTAATTACATGCATAAAATTTTCCCGTTTTTTCAAAATATCATTTTTGCTAGCTTCTATTTTTAAGGGGCTTGTGTATTGCTCATTAGTAGCTGCTCGGCGACTTCTTTACATAATCTCTTAAATTGTTAATAAAGCACAACGAATAAGGTGCAAAGTGCAAAAAAAAGGAAAAATAAAGTACACTTTAAACAATTATTGTCGAATACGATGTTAGAAAATCAAGATTTTCGACATTCTAAGATGTTATTTCAATAGGTTCCTTGAAATTAAACACAAATTACATAAAGAGGTACCTATCCAAATTTTAATAAAGAAAGCTAAACATCAGCTTTCAGTATAAACGCTGATACCATGTTATCAAATTATATTGTCTCCCATGTTTAAGTTATTTTGCTGTGAAAAATAACTTAATATAGCTCGGCATTAGCGACGGCCTATAAATACAATTTACGACGTAAATCTCATGCAGAGTTTTGCGAAAAAATCGAAAACACCATCCCGATAAATCCGGTGCGAGGAACGGACGATAACAAAACCCAGGGGACATTGTTTTTCCAGATCCGTTTTTTGCTCACTTTTACGAAAACAGAGAGCGATTTCATTCATTTTTTGAATTGTAGCGCGATGGAGGGAACATTATTTATTTTCCAAACAGAAAGTACAATGAGCATCCATTGTGTGGGGTGAGATGTTAGGACTTTGGGGACATGATTTATTGAGAGAACATTTTTGTTTTGAATAAAATTTGCAAATGATTTTGAACGAAAATTTCGCTTTCGGACTCGAAGAACTGCGTCTCAAAATGAAATGTTTTTTAGCACACTGTTGAGCAAATCTAGTAGTTCAGATAAACAAAAATATTGGTTTTGGCTACATTTAAGCATCTCATATTACATAATCATCTTATAAAGCAAAAAAATATCCATGCATGATGTATCTGTGGTGACCAGAACACATTAGTACCTCGCACTGCCTTACCTACGCCGCATTATTATTTCGCCACCTACTGGAAAGGTCTAGTTGCAATCAGTAATTCACAATTCCGCGCCGAAACTTCGTGAAGAATCTCGAGTGTGTTTTGCTTGCCCTTCCAGTAGCTACTAAACCAGTCGGCTATATAAGGCGTGGGTAGTCCCGTGCGAGTTATTCAGTCTGTCAACATAACTCCATCAGTCAGTACTCTACAAACTAGCGACACACATACCTGCGGTCCTAGCCGTTGGAATTTTTACTACGTTTGTAAAATCGTAAACTGAAAATAAACTTTGAAACGTAATTATCCTCAAGTATCATTTGAACGAACACGCGTAAGGTATCGCAACATCCGATGCCCTCCTTCAGTGGAGGTCATCAAAATACCTCTAAATCTCAATAAAAAGTCAAACAAGGTGAACTCTCGGGGGATGAAATTTGCAATACCTCAAATATTCGGAATAACGCTACTCTGTTCAGCTCACTAAGTCGTTTCCACGCAAACAAATAGATATACATACTTATAAAAATGGATAATTTGCGATTGTGATACGGATTTGTGATAAAGGATAAAAAAATACACAATTTTCAAAAAGTGTGAACATGATGAAAATGGTAAGTAAAGGTTTTGCAAGCATTATGGTCAGTACACGTTCCTCTCATATATCAATGTTCCGAATCCGAGACTTACTCAAATTGTTTTCGGGTATATTTTTCTGTGTCATTATTGAGTACAATAATAACACAATAAAACATAAAAATTAAATAAAAGAAAAACAATAATAATATAATATTGTATAAATTTATTTTGTTATATGGTTTAACTTCACTGATGCTAAGTTTTGTGAGAGAACAACATCTCAAATGAAAAAAACCGTACATTGAAGGCGCAGCATAAATAAATTGGAGAAAAAGCCACAACGCACAAACTTCGTACACCATAATGACAGCTAACGTCCCGTGACTCCATTACTGCGAGGGTTGAGGGCGGGTAGTCGGTAGTGGTTCCGCCCAAGGTCCGCCCGCTGCGACTCATGGGCGGAGTATCGATGGGCGGAATGGCGGCTGGCCGTCACCGTCAAATCCGGACAAAAACAACGCCATTTAAAGGCACAGAGTAAATGATCCATTATAACAAAGGTTCCGGCGAGATCTATGTAGGTACCTACGTAAAAATGATTTTCTTTAAAAAAAATCTTGGCTAGAATTTATTTCTCCATGGAAAATATCATACTAAAGTACGTAAGTACAACACGTTTTTTATTGTTAACTTTTACAAATGATGGCATTTTATGTTGTGTGAGAAATGTGAAGATCCGCAAAGAATGCAACGCTGATGTAAACGTAATAAATAAGATTAAGAAAGGGACGCGCAGATGGTTTGGGCATGTTTACTTACAAACAGTAAAGAGTGTTCGGGGAATATACTAATATATCAATTTGAAGAAGACGGGGACACCTGAGAAAGACATGGCAAGATCAAAAGCAGATACTTGATTCGAGCCATGTCAAGAATCAGAATAATAGAAGAGTATGTATGAGCCGATGTGCAAATGTGAACGAGGCAAGGAGTGTGTGACAAGAACGAGTTGTTTGGCGGTCCATCCTCTCTGTATGCCTGTATTTAGAACTGTTTTAGCATTGTTATATGTTTCTATCTACGAGCAGATATACTTGGTCAAAGGCTCCTATATAATATACTAGCTTCTGCCCGCGACTTCGTCTGCGTAGGATTAGTACTTCGAGTAATCTATTTTCTTTTCCTAGGTCACATCTACGTTTATACCAAAATTCTTAACCTATTTATTTAAAATATCTGTAATTCTTGATACGATTCAAAGTATTGGGCGAGTACTTCAAATAAATTCACTAACTTAAATATTTTCAAAAATAGAACTTTAACTTAACAATCAAGCAAAATGTCATTCTCAAATTTTGACATTTTATATTAAATAATAATTATTATTTTTAATATATTGAAAATTAATAGCTAGCTTTATAAATTACAGCCTATATATTATTCTGATGTATGAGCTATATTATGGTAAAGTTTCATTAAAATCCATTCAGTAGTTTTTGCGTGAAAGAGTAACAAACATACATACATCCATACAAACTTTCGCGTTTATAATATTAGTAAGATAAGATAAGATAAGAAGTAAGATGAGGCTACCAGCCCAACAGTGGGCTTACCCTCGCTTTTTAAGAAACTGCGTTATTGATATAATCTGAAACTATTATACTTAAAGAGAAAAACTCATTTAACCTCTTTTCCATCGGGAACACCATATTTTTTAAATTTTTTGTTTTTATTTTAGTGACTATAAAAAAATGTACATTCAAAATATAAAGGTGAATTTAATTATAGATATTGTAATATTTCTATTTTTGAAACTGATAATTCGTTGTAGAATTCCATTATTATAATATAATTAAACAAATTTTAAACTTTTTTTTTACCAGTCTGAAGATGGCTTTAACAAGCTGAAACCGGTTTCGGTCAATAAATTAAAATGGAAAAAGTTTTAAATTTGTTTTATTATATTATTATAGATATTGTATTTCTTAGTCCTCCTCACTAGGGAGTTCTGTGCCGAGGCGGACTAAAGTTATTTAATTGTAGTTTATTTGTCTTCTATGTAGTTTTACGTGTCTTTATTAGGATTTTTTCATCGACCTCTTTCAGCCATATTTTTATTCTTGATTTGAACCAATTCAATTATTTTATTAGTTTTATGTCTTGGGGAAGGATGCGTCTAATATACTAGTCTAGAGATTTATGTGTCTAGTTTACACTGCCGAACCATCAAAATCACATTCAACATGATATTTTCAAACTTATAAAGACATATTCTCTGTATCATGTATACTCTGTGTGATCTCTATATCACGCATCTGTATAATGCAGTAAATCACGTGAAAACCCATCAGGGCGTAAAAAGAAATTTCCTTATAAAAGGAAATATTGTTGAATTGTAACAAATAATATCATCCATTAAGACGATAGACTTCGCTTTTCGGCCCATACAAAAAGGACGCCCGGGAAAAAACACTTTTCTACATCGAAAATTGCACAAAATGAATATATTTTTTTTATACTGCCTTCTAGAGGGTGAAAACTATGTCGGTATGTTTTCGAATTTTCGATGCGTTTCGTATTAACGTAAACATTCACTGTCAAACATGTACGATTTATCAAAAAATATTACTTAAGGAAAAAGTGCTGCTAACTCAACTGTCATAAAGAATTATAAAATTATAAAAAGCTACCGACGTAGCTTCTTCTTTCTAAAAAAAATATATTTTTTAAAATTTCAATTTCGTAAAGGTTTCGGTGTAGAAAAGTGTATTCTCCATAAACCCCTTTTCGAGCGATTTCTGTAGGTAAATTTGAGCGTTGTCTCATTCGCACATTTCGCATTCGTATGTATTGTAAGTGTGCGTGAGCTTACTGTGAGCGGGACAGAATGAGAGACGCGGGTGTTCCGCGTTTCGTTTAAAGTCTAGCCTCTTAAGTTATAGAATAGAAACGGTTGAAGCGGGCACAATCGCGCCAGCTGCACGCCATCCACCTATGTATAGAGTTGCCAAGACCGCCTTGGGTATTAGCGGAGACCTTTATTCTAACGGGACAATATGGCGCCCGGCGCAAGTGCTCAACTGGGGATAGGATAAAAGGAGGAAAATGGTAGATGTTTTCCTTTCCTTTGATGTAGTCCAATGTAAACCCATATTCATGGCACACTTCTGAAAAATAAGTACATCCTCAAATATCTAGGAATTTTTTTGTTTTTGGAAAACACGACGAAAACAAAAAGAATGTTTGGGTAAATTGATTGAGATAAGTAAATAGTTTCATCAGTGGCGTTTCGGTAAACTCAAACCGAGCCTTGTTTGACCACACTGAATTTGATTATAAGTTCAAAATAAAAAATATATTCGAATAACAGTTATCTTAATATCTTTAAAATCGGATGTGTTTATGTCCCTATGTGTGAGTAAATGAATCGATTTTAAATATGCACCTCAGCTAAAGAAGTCGTAACGTTCGGAGAGAATTATTAATGGACGAATCAAGGAATAGAGTTCCTAAGAACTTATTAATTAATTAATAATCCATAACAACACGAAATATATATTTTTTTATAGAGAAACCTCACAAGAGTCCCAACTGCTCCCTTCTGGAGCCAGCGAGACTATGGCATCCCCAATTGGAGTATGTTGTGAGGCTGAAGGTAAGTGGGGAAGGGAAGGACATGGGGAAGAGGAAGGTGGGAAAATACCTGGCTAAAGCCATTATTAAGCAACGTTTCAATTCTGAATGGTGGTCTTACACCAGGGCGATTCTGAGAGTATCTTCCACTCTGGAACGTGCCGCAAATATAACATATATTATTTTTATTAATTAATTGTGAAATAACACAAATTAATCAAATAAAATTTGTTTGCGCACGCAGGGTTCGAACCCGCGACCTTCCGAATGGGAGTCAAGTGTCTTACCACTCGACCACGGACGGTCGTCAATGATTTTTTTCTTTGTTTTAAATGCAACCCTCGTAGTTCGAAAATATACTAAGACGAGTAAGTAGAATACGCCCCGCAGAGTATATACGTAGGTATACATTATTTGAATGCGATAGGGAAATAGTGATAAGTGATAACACACAAAAATGTTCGATCCCATACCAGGATATAAGGAGGTGATCGTATTTCGTGAAAGAAAAAATGTTATCCTCTTAATTTGCAATCCACGTATCTTCAAATACCTCAATTTCATCCTTGTTTTTGTCCAATGTGGCCAGGTTTGGAAAACCTCCTTCAAATCTGCCCTTTCTCACTTCTTATCTCCTGTGACTGGAGCCGCCGCCATGTGTGTTTTATTCCTACCCACAACCCAACACCCCCCATACAGACACAGGTGCGCCATTTACGGAATATTGTCACCGGTATAGCGAGTCGCCGGAATCCGTGAACAGATCGTAAGAAAACACAATCCAATATGCTGCTCAGATTTTGTATCGTGCTTTTTATGTTTCCGATATCGTAGACCGAATTTCGAAAGAAATTTAACAACATATCGCGTGAGTTTAACTCCTGAATTGAATTCTTAGAGGGTTTCTTGTGTTATCTACGGTTCTGACGTGAAAACTTATTTTATGTGTGTTATTGATATGCTAACCACGTAAAAGCCATATAGTTTCGACGCAAAGAAAATTATCTTCAGAAACAATCGACGGGGCGAACAGAAAGCATAAGAATATTAATTTTCCCTGACGATGATAATACTTAAATAATTCCATTTATGAGCAAGATCAATAATGACGAAATTGAACGTTACAGTAAAAATGTTTTTAGCACCAAACAAAATAATATAATTACGACACACCGTGATTTATTTATGATTCTGCTAATTCACTGCCAAACGATTATAAACAAGAATTTGATTATGTTGATAAATATTCAATAATGTTTATTTTTCTATTAATTCACCGTGTTCTAGATAGATCGCGATACGTCAGTAATCGATACCGAGTAATGTGTTTGTCTCCCACTCTCTTTAGATAAATTTCGTATTAAATACATTGAATTACCAACAAATTCATTTGCATTAAATCATTGTATTTTCCTGAAAATTTACTATGATTTTTTTACTAATTGGCATCATCATTTAATCAATGCATTTGGAAGTGTTATACAATAATTTATTATGTAGTCAATAGCGTTAGTCGCTCTGGGAAATTACGGTGATTTCTGTAAATTGATCGTAATAGTTCAGATTCCATTTCAGTAATCAACACCAATTAATTGTATCACACCTCACTTATGCTTCTTTTCAGGGGTGCCACAGGGCCCGCGCCTTGAACCACGTTTAAAAATAATATTTAAAGAGGCATTAATTTTTTTCCTTGAGACTCCATGAAATTGTTGAATCATGCTGTAAATTCAGCAAGAAATCATAAAATATAACAAGACATCGCCGTAGTTATTGAATCAACTAAAAAAATCGTTATAATCGTAGAATTTACCTGCATATTCCACGTTCTGGGCGGCCGCTGCAGCGCGAACGCCCTTTGAGGCTTAGGTGGCGAACTGACCTCCGCATCTTTGACTGCTGTTGCTGGCTTGGCCGCTCCCTGCGGCCTCGCCTGCGAAGACCCTGACTGGCTGCTGGGCCGACTTGAGCTGCTGGTCCCGCTGCTGCGCGCCGCTGACTGCTTGCTGTGGCTGCTGCCTGACTTGGAGGTCGAGTGGCTGCTGCTGGAACTTCGGCTACTGCTGGGCTGGGAGGGGCGGTGGGTGCTTGGGGAGGTTTCACTGCTCGCCTTGGACTGGTGAAACAAACAGAAAAGATTAGATACAAGCCCACTTTTGGAAAATGCAAGCAGCCAGCATCAAGCATATTGAAGTTAGTAACTATAATTGAGTAGTGTAGAACGATATCACAATAGTTTTTTTCATATGTGAAATCGTCGGCGTCGGGTTTATATACGCAGTTTTTCAATATTATGGTTCCGCCATACATGAAGAAAGTTTTGAATAAATAAGTAGGTATCATTGAGATAGTAAAATTTTATTACTACTTACATACACTTTACGTGCACTTTACACACTTTGGTTCCTTAGAACAGGCAATCTGCCTAGCTAGGAACTAATATCGATCTAAAACAACGTAATAACACTAATAACACTTGTATTCATTTTAAATATATTCTCTTATTATGTAATATTATTTCTGTTATTTTGGCTTTAAATGTATTCAAATGTAAATAAATAAATAAATAAATATCTTATGAGTTTAAAATAATATTTTGGTTTTGATTTATTGAATAAGAAAAAAATAAAATAACGTACTATTTTGAACGCGAGATCTACTGTTCACAGAACTACTAGCATATGCTACACATAGGTGAATATCCTGTTATTTGTTTAGAAAAATCTACCTTGTGCAACGGCAGTGGACTGGTCCCCTTGGGGCTGCTCCCCTTGGCGCTGACCGGGCTGCTGGCCCCCGTGTCTTTGGAGCCCCCACCTCCGGTATTGCTCCCGGTGCTGCCAGTGGTGCTGCCCCCGGTGTTAGCCCCGGTGGTTCCCCCGGAGCTGGCACTGGTGGTGCCCCCGGAGCTGCCACTGGTGGTGCCCCCGGAGTTGCCGCTGGTGGAGCCACTGGCGCTAGCCCCGCTGCCACCCCCACCCCCTGCAAACTGGATGCAGGAGCCTCCTTGCGGGGAGGAAGCGTTGCCTGTTGCTAAAAAAGAAACAAAATAAGTTTTACTAGCAGAAATATAAACTCATTTAGAGATGTGTATCGATTTCAATCCTTCATTTGTTTTAACTTCAATGGTTGGTTGGTTCTTTGGTTGGTAATCTTTAAACTATTCATATACTTTTTTTTTTTACTTTTGGGTTAAACCTCAAATTATAACATTTTAATTAATGAAGATAATATTAGCGAAACTCAATTGAACAAATCTGAAACAAGAAAACCAGAAAAAGATACGTATATATCTGGGACTCGAACCCAGGACCTTCGGCTTTCCGGGCCAATATTTTTCTAATTTTTCTGTTTCTGATTTTCGATTGAGTTTCACTAATATTATCTTCATTAATTAAAATATTATAATTTGAGGTTTAACTCATTAAGTTAAAAATAAAAATATTCATACTTGACTTGCAGAAAAGTCAATAGATGTCGCATATTAAAAAAAAGTGATCAAATTTATCCCGACACTATCTAGATGGCATTGTTGGAGTTGAATTTTGCAATCATACATAAAGATAGCAGCCAATAAAAATATGCGTTAAAAAAAAATAATGTTGGTGGTTCTGTGCCGAAGTATGATACAGTTAAATATGACCGATTTGGATAGGGATACGTTGGCGCAGTGGTAGCGCGTTAGCGCGACCCGGAAAGCCGAAGGTCTTCGGTCGGGGTTCGAGTCCCAGATATATCCGTATCTTTTTCTGATTTTTATGTTTCAGATTTTCGATTGAGTTTCACTAATATTATCTTCATTAATTAAACTATTTATATAGTGCTGTTCATAGATGACGCTAATTTAATTACATTTTTTTAGGAAAAACCGTGAATTGAAACATGAAAATGAAACAGTGAAAAACATGAATTGTTTGTTGGCATGTGTATACACAGAATTTAAGATGAATAAATATATTATGATTACATAGTTTTGTCCCTTTGGTTTGTTTTTATAAAAACTAAATTCTTTCAAGAAAGGAAAACAAAAACTCTCCAACCTTCTCCCTGATAATATAAACCCAAACCAACTCCATACTTCAATAACACAAATAATGCTATAGATCCATACATCACAATAATCCATACATTTCACGCTCCATCCACTTAAACTCTCTTAAACAGTAAATGATAATAATATATAGACTTTCTAATGTTGGGCGAATTTAAATCAGTAAATGATAACATTGCAGAGACTTGTAATGTTGGGCGAATTTAAATCAGTAAATGATAACATTGCAGAGACTTGTAATGTTGGGCGAATTTAAATCAGTAAATGATAACATTGCAGAGACTTGTAATGTTGGGCGAATTTAAATCAGTAAATGATAACATTGCAGAGACTTGTAATGTTGGGCGAATTTAAATCAGTAAATGATAACATTGCAGAGACTTGTAATGTTGGGCGAATTTAAATCAGTAAATGATAACATTGCAGAGACTTGTAATGTTGGGCGAATTTAAATCAGTAAATGATAAAATTGCAGAGACTTGTAATGTTGGGCGAATTTAAATCAGTAAATGATAACATTGCAGAGACTTGTAATGTTGGGCGAATTTAAAGCAGTAAATGATAATATTGCAGAGACTTGTCATGTTAGGCGAATTTTAAGCAGTAAATAATAATAAACAGATATGTAATCTTGCTTAAATTTAAAGCAGTAAATGCTAATAATACATGGACTTGTAATATTGGGCGAATTTAAAACAGTAAATGATAATAATACAGATACTAGACTATTATCCTTTATATTTTAGAGGGGTACGCCTGAACGTTGGCTATGCAGGGCTAAAGCAGTAAATGATAATAATGCAGAGACTTAGGCGAATGTTAGGCGAATTTAAAGCAGTACAGGATAATAACATATAGACTTGTAATGTTGGGCGACTTTAAAGCATTAAATAATAATAATATAAAGCAGTAAGGGATAATAATTTTCAGGTCCTATTGGGCGAATTTAAAGCAGTAAAAGCTAATAATTATAGTGTATAATATATATAAAATGTAATAATTATAGACTTGTAATGTTGGTTGAATATAAACTAGTAAAGAATAAACTCGTAATACAAAGACTTGTGTAGGTACATATATTATATTGAACGAGTAACGGTAAATGATAAATATATAGGGGTATTAACCTGGCGCCCCATGATGGTTCTCGGCGTGCCTTCTCAGAGATCTCGCATCGCAGTAGGACTTTCCACATCCATCCGCTCTGCACTCAAATGGCTTCTTGTTTCGGTGAGTCAACATGTGGCCGTTACTGCAAACAATACGAACAATTTAATAAGTAATAATGTATTATCATATTATTACCACGGCTGAGTATCTTACAGGGTGTTCTGAAACTAACATCACATTAAACATATATGTCCGCCCTTTTGCAAATACATAACAACTAGTGGTAGATAGTCTCAGTAACGCTCGGGTGAGAGAATTCCATTCAGGATCGAAAAGTTGTTAGAATTGGTAATAGCACTGTTTATTTAGCCATTTTTTAAACTGGTTTGTTGAGCCATTTTTTGAGCTGGTTTATTTTGAATAAATAGCACTGTATATTGACCCATTTTATGAACTGGTAAAATAGCACCTTTTTTACCCATTTTTGGAAATGGTAATAGCAATGTTTATTGAGCCATTTTTTAAACTGGTAATAGCACTGTATATTGACCCATTTTATGAACTGGTAATAGCACTGCTTATTGAAGTTTAGACATTAAAAACCAGGTACTTCCCCACCTTCCTCTTACCCATCTCCTTCTCCTCCCTACTACCTTCAGTCTCACAACATACACATATAGACAGGATCAGTTGGAACTCTTGTGGGGTATTCATATATAAAAAAAATAAAAAAATATAGGTTTGATAAAGGGCAATGATTTCATATTATTTGTAAGTTCCATAAGTTTCTAATAGATGGCGGTGTGAGTTAATTTTAATTATTTGGTTACCTAGGTAATCGCGTTGGTTAGGTACAATAGGTCACCTAGGTAATGGCGTTGTGTTTCAATATCACGTCACGCCAGTCTATTCCACGTCATAGCGTTGTGTTTCGTTAGCCAAAGCAACGCGTGGCTGGATCATCTAGTAGATATATAAAATTATTCCACCCATTAACCCATCTTTCATAGATGGCGCATGTTTCATTACTTTTAAGTTGGACCAAATTACACATAGTAAGCCAAATTTTATCAAGTTTAAGTTGTTTCGGAGTTTATCTCGAACAAACATCGCGAGATTTTTATTTATTTATTTATTTGTTTATAAGATTTACACAGTACATTAAATATAAGTTGTACGGTATTTTAAATAAATTACATGGTTTTGTACCTATTACGTAAATCTGTAAAATGTCAATAGGTAATTTCGCCTGGGTTTTAAAACTTAATTATGAAGAAACTAATGAAAAAATCAAACATTGGTTGATTAATAAAACATAAATGAAAGAGTATGGGGTGGAGAAAATTTTACATTTTAAAATCAAAAATTATTTGCTCACTAAAGTTTATTAAAATGACAAGAAATTTAATAATTTTGTTTTGTATGTTCGCAATGAATCTAAAGATTACTTTAAATAATAAAACTACATAGGTTTTTTGTAACAATATGCAGTCTGGTAATATTTTGAATCTTAAAAAGTTCATAGTAATGGTATATTGTAGTTCTATCGCAAGACCAAAAGAATACCAAGCAAAATAAACCACTTCCTTTTTGGTTCACTGTTTACATTATTTAATTTAATTTATTTATAACGTGTCAGTTACCAGTTACCGTTTGCGTTCAAGCTGATGACGCAAGAACAGAAGATACCTGATGAGGTAATACCAATTCGCAATGTGCTTGTGGTCTGATGCAGTACAAAGGAGCTAAACGTGGCACTCATGGCACTGTGTGGTCCGCTTTGTACGAATCCTATTATCTCCATTATTGCATTTACAATGTTGCTTCTCAGTGAATGTATAATTACTTGGAGAATTTAGTACGAACCCGAATGCAGATATATATCGCTTCTCACAACCACATAGTCAGGAGTTAAAAAAACTTTGAAAAAAAAAACTACAAAAATACCATACACATCTAAAAATAATAATGTTGTTACAATAAACACTTTTTTTATTACTTTTTTCTTTCCTGTTTGAATTATGCTTCACACTGTTATACTTTAATGGTTTTACCATATTTTGTAATCAGTTACAGTGCAAGTTACCCTCCTCACTACCTTCAGACTAACAAAATAACTCAAATTCGGAAGTCAAACATAACCTCACATCTGAATGTACTATAATATTTTGCTGGGCTCACTGTACTGGGCCTGCAGATACTTTAATAGTACACAACCGCTAATCCTATACAAATCGCAAGTGCGCTCTACGGTTGAATTTGGCAGCTACATCTGGTGTGGAGCCCTAAAGAACCTGAAAAATCCCTTGAATTTGTGCAGAAACTAACGGTCCATTTGAAAGATTCTCCTACCCTGACAGATGGATTGAAATCTTTAGAGCACGATCGTCGTTGGGAATGATGTCCTTGTTCTACCGATATTGCAATGGAAGATGCTCGGAGGACGTAGCGTCATTAATCCTTCGGCACCGGTGCACAGTCGGGAAACACGTCAAAACGCGCGCCCAACATTTGTACACTATTGACATTTGCTACATGAGACAACTCGGCTGTGGAACGATTTTTCGACCTCTGTGTTTCCTCTCACTTACAACCTGGGTCTCTTTACGACCCACGTTCACTCCTTCTTTTGCACAAAAATACCCACCACACAGCATCCCCAAAGATGACGTAGGACCTGGGGAAAATTATTTTTAAGGGCCTTTTGTGTGGAGCTAAAAATTGAAATTCGTTCTGTTGGCGTATTTATTGACTTATTTTGTTGATTTAAAAGTCATTATTTTCAGAATTTTGAATGAAATTTAAGGAAATGCCAAATATCAAAAACACGCTATCTTTCTTGATCCACAAAACAGTAATAATGCATACACGAAACTTTAATTAGTTAAAAACTACAAATCGCACATCCGGCGTTGTTCTTCGGAACCGTCGCACTGTAAGAGCATTGAAATTATTTAATAAAATAAACCTTTATTTTAGCAGTACGATAGATGAGAGCTTACGCAAGTGCGTTCTGTTAAAAGCTTAAAGCTTATAGAATTTCATCGCTGGCTTCGTTCATTTGCACAACTGTCCGCTTTAACCATAATTAAACGGTGGCAGGAGCCGACTGCCTACTGCCTACCCATGTATAAAGGAACTAACGGTCGCTGATTGCATTCGGCCATGCCGAGTGATATGCAAATATTTGATAATTGCATTTTCACTCCTCTTTTTGCATCGTAATTTCTACTAAATGTTCGGAAATGTTGTTCAAGCTTTTACACAGAATTTTTATACACATTAAATTTACGGAACTTAGTTCGGACTATTAAAATAATTAAACGGAAAATATTATTAGATGATAGATTTGTTGAAGTCAGAAGATGTCATGCTTTACTCTTTATTTAATACAAGCTTCTGCTCGAGACTTCGTCTGCGTAGGATTAGTACTTCGAGTAATCTATTTTCTTATCCTAGGTCCCATCTATGTTTATACCAAAATTCTTAACCTATTTATTTAAAATATGTATAATTCTTGATTCGATTCAATGTATTAGGCAAGTACTTCAAATAAATTTACTAATTTAAATATTTTATTAAATTTAATTTTGATTTAACAATCATTGTCACTCAAATTTTGACATTCTCAATTAAACAAAAAATATTTTTTTTAATGTATTGAAAATAAATAGCTAGCTTTATAAATTATACCCTATATGTTATTCTGATGGATGAGCTATTTTATTGTAAAGTTTCATTAAAATCCATTCAGTAGTTTTTGCGTGAAAGAGTAACAAACATACATACATCCATTCAAACTTTCGAATTTATAATATTAGTAAGAAGTAGACATATGTTTAATAAGTAAACATATGTTTAACAAGTAAACATTTGTTTAATAGGTAATAATATGTTTAATAAGTAATTAAATGTTAAATAAACAACCAACGGTTGAATAACTAAAACAGTGTTTAATAAGTTAACAAATGTTTGATAAGTTAACAAATGTTTAATAAGTAAACAAATGTTAGATCCAGTCTAGTATCTCATAATATCAGGTTATTCAGTTAAGAGAGTATAACCAGAGAATATCGGAAATTTGTTCTTTTCAAATCGAATTCTTGACGTATTGACACTTTTTTACAAAAAAACATAAATTAATTTCGAAAGATTGTTATTTTATTTGGTAAAGTCATTTTTCAAATTTCGAAAAAAATACATGTTTATTTTCTACCGTTGGTCGTTGGCAGATTTGTTAAATTTTCAAACAAAATATTGTATTACACAACACAATTTTCAAATCATATAATCATTACAGCTTGGGGACTATCCTGTAAAACAAATATAAAGCATGTTCAATCAGTTCAAAATTCATTAGTTAAATTATTAGCTCATAAAAGTCTATATGAACAAAGGCAATTCTGTGGCATAAAATTATACTTCAGCATATGAATAATGAATAGCCCCATGTACATAAATAGACTGGAACACACTTACAATACTCGTTTTACGTTAAAAGAAGTACTAATCGTACCTAAGCATATAAACAAATATGAACAAAAAACGTTGGACTATGTGATACCCAATTGTTTAAATATGTTACCGCCGAAATTAAAAAACGTACAAACGTAAAAACAAATATTATGTTGAAGGATTGGCTCGTCGAAAGAAATCGTTTGTATTAGACTATATAATAACAATTCCTAACTGCATACATATTTTTACGGTTGTTATATTATGTTACACCTTTTAGACTATGAATGTATACAATAGATTTATCGTTGATAAATAGTATCTCTGTTAACCTCCTCATGGTTGATTAAAAAAAAAATTGTTATATCTGTATTTTATATTATTATTATTTTATAATGTGCATGTATGTTTATGTCATTATGTGTTTGTATAAATTGCATTATATGTATTTGTACATTTACATACATGTTATATATGCATACATGTACAATATTTGTATAACTAAGTAAAATAAGCTTTATTTATATTTTCAAAGTTTAAAGCACCCAATGACAGTAGTTTATTGGGACTTTATCTTTTTTGTATTATTTTTAAGTTTGATATTATATTCTATTATTTTTGGTCTGTAATAAAAAAAAATAAAAAATAAAAAAACAGTCAAATAAATCAATATGAAGTGCATGTCGATTAGATAATATACCTACATTATACACTTTTTTCCGATATTTCGGGAACACACAATATATATACATATATACACACATATACATTACATACATGTGTGTATGTGTATCTACCCTAATACCACAGACTCAAAAAACGCACTCCAAAACCCCTCTTGTAATGTTTGTTTATCACAAGTAGATTTATTGCTAACGTCGGTAAGAGAAATTTTCATCGGTTGTATTATTTAAAATTTGAGATGCCAGATTTGTTGTGATTGGTCACAGTGCCTGGTTCGTCTTTTAGGGAGGTGTCTTGGCCATTGATGGTTAATTTATTGATTGGTGGTAATAAGCCATCATTAGATATTTCTTTGATAATTTTTTTGTCAGATGTTTTTTGTTATTACTGCCGGCTCCGGTTAATTTCTACCAGAGGACTACTCCTTGTTGCAGATTGGAAGACGACGGTGAAGAAAGAGGGCGGTGGAGGTTGATGTTGAAGGAGAAATGGGCTGTAGCACCATTGAAGAAGAAGTGGTAGTTTTATTTAATGGTTTTAATGAGATTATTACATATATTTCAATATTTTTTGTAAAATCTTTGAACTTGAATGTCCGGATTAAAGTAAGTTTTTGTTGAGTTTATCCCGTTAATACAAAAAATTAGGCCATCTGTGATCCAAGGTTTAATTTTTTTTTTAAGTTATTAAAAAAAATCAGTTACAGCTTCAATATTATTTATACCCTTCTTAGTATACTTATCTAGAAATGTATTATTGCATACCTCTCTCGTTCTCGTGTTCTTCTAATATAATTAGAAAATCGTAAATTAGAGTTACATTTGCTGTAAATAAAATGTTCACCAGTACCTATCCTTTGAGAAATGTTAAACGTAATTATGGCATGTTGTGTTTCATTATATTCTTAATATAATACCCATATTACTATCATAGTAGTATTCTTAATATCTGCTCTTCAAATCGATAATTTTATCATTAGGTACCAAAAATAATGGCTGGATGGCGATTATTAAGAACAACGTAATAAAAAAAACATTGAGATTCAATTTAATTTGCTTCTATCTTCCATTTATGCAATGAATCATAGCACATTAATAACTTTTTGATGCGGATGACGTTAATCTAAATATTCCTCTTAAATTCAGAGGGGCAGAAAAATCCAATACCTTTTTATAAATTTATTAATGTTAATTCACTTTAAGTAAGCCCGTCTCATTTCTTACAAAGGAATGATGGATGATAAATTTACAAAGAGAGGCTCTACTCGAAATGGATGACACAGTAAGGGCGGGGAAGGCTCGAATGAAAAAACAAAATAAAATTCGATAAAGAACCTTTCGATGTATTTTTAAAATTAATGATTAAAACGACTCATAGTATCAAATAAACAACTTTGTACAGGCTGTTTTTAACTTCAGGAACGTGACTCAACAAAATTTAATAAAGCCATTTACATATACTTACTCATTATTTACTGGGAAAAGTTTTTTCTTACTTTATATAACTATTTTCTAAAAAAATAAAAGCAAATTTGTTTAATACAGTAATAAAACTTAAAACAAGGAAAAGAAGAAAAGCGAAACTTGGCAATTTTTGCACCTTTTGGGGCACAGATGATTCTGAGATAGACTTGTGATTATTATGTCTTTTGAGTGATTGCCTTATTGCTAACTATTGACTTTTGATAAAATGGTATACAGAGCTCCAGGCCAAAAAGGCCTCTTCCTCTATAAAATCTGGCGATCTTGCCGGCCAATGCAGAAGTACTTTTTATCAAATTTCTTTTAATCATTTCACCAAAACCCTCTTTTCCGCGTTATTGAGGAGTGCAGCAATTCATATCTTATTGAGGCTTATTTTGTATCTGTTTACTTCCCAAATGTCAAAGCAAAATTGACATTTGCCGCCATTTGTAAAAGGTATGGCATCTTCCGATAGGGTGATGACTTTTCCGCCATCTTGTATAAACGTGTTTTCACGGGTGGAAATTCCCGCCTAAAGTCCTTATTGCTAAGAATCGTGACCAATTTCCTCGATTGCACTGGGTTCTTCATCTCTCTAACGAAGCGATAATCTTCATCCGCTTCTTCTACCATGCACCTTGCGATTATCCACGCACTTCCTCAGGTTCGACTTCTGCGATCAATGTGCCCAAAGTGGCTTTGGAAACGATGTAAGCAGACATTTGATATACAGTTGTTGTCAGTTGATAGCTTCTAGAGCCGGTTTTTTTAAATGTTTTTTTAAATTGTTTTTCAAAGTACAATCCCGTTGTACTTATATAATGCATTTTGCGGCCTGGTTGATATAAATCTTAAGTTTGGATTTGAAGCCGAAATTCGTAACCAAAAAGAAAATTATTTTTTATGTTTTTGTGTTTTAAATAATAAAATATAGGCCTTTAAAGAATTAAATTTTTCATAGTTTTAGAAGCAACTTTGGAAACCATTTGTGAGTTAATGATAACCATAAAAGAATTGCTATAATGAAATAAAAATAAAAAAAGTAATAAATGCAAAACTTTGTTATTAATTAAATTTAAAAAAAAATGTCTTTCATAAATGAAAATTTCTACCCAATCACCCCTTACATGCGATGTTTTATTATTACTTTTATCACTCATTATAAAACACTAGTTAGGGCAAGATTATTTTTAATAATTACAATGAATTCCCAAAAAAATGCCTAAGTTCAAAATAAAATCGTGCGAAAATGATTCTCTAAATGGCCTTTATCATAATTTAAAACACAAATAAATAAAATGTGACATGTCACCCTTCCTATGCCTTTTGAAAAAAAATCTTATTTTTTACAATTGTAAATTTAAGTTTTTTTTTTAAAAGGGCCCCCCAGCCGTTCGGTGATGTGTAAATCGGTGATGTGTGAATGAGGTGTAGTGGAGACTACCAAACATGTGGTGAATAAAGGCCCGCTCCATTCATTTCCAGACGGGATTGATGAGATCTACAGGACGATGCCTTTGCCCAGACTGACTCACATACCTATTTATCCCCTTCTGACCCCATCACCAAAAGAAAGAAGTTGATGGTCTATTTGTATTCCTGGCTCTTTTAGAATGGACAGATTAGTAAATAACTGAACTGAACTGAAAATGATTAACTAATGACTTTCGAAAACTGATAACCATTAACTGATAATGGTTGGATAATGAAATTTGAAAACTGATAATGGTTAGATAATGCCTTTTTGTACTGATAATGATTAACCAATGACTTTTGAATCCTGATAATGATTAATTAATGATTTTGAATACTGATAATGGTTAGCTAATGACTTTCGAATACTGATAATGATTAACTAATGACTTTTGAATACTGATAATGATTAACCAATGACTTTTGAATACTGATAATTATTAACTAATGACTTTTGAATACTGATAATGATTAACTAATGACTTTTGAATACTGATAGTTTTTGATAGTATTCAAAAGTCATTACGAATGACTTTTGACAGTACTTACAGGTGGTCTTGTCTCTTGAAGGCCTTGGCACAGACGGGGCAGCCGTATTTCCTCTCGTCGCTGTGAGTCAGCTTGTGTTTTGCAAGGGCGGAGGCGTTGCCGAAGATCTTATTGCACACCTGGAACAAATATTGAAATTAATGGCTTTGTTGAAATGGGTGACCAGGCGACGAGATGGTGGATGGTGGGAAAAATGATTCTCCTACGATCATCGCTGCATTCCGGTGGAGTGACATTGCTTTGTAACGAGCCAGAGCCGGCCTTATGGTATTATCAGTCAAAAAAGCAAAACAAGAATATACTATCGATCACAAATTACTTCATACATTATTCCGACCTTTCGTTGAAAAGTGTGTAGCTATTTTATACAAGAACATAGCCGCGAGCCACTCTCCACAATAGGGCAAAATATTAGTATCTTCAATGTAGCTATATACTTTGATGTATAAAAAACAGTTTATTATAAACAAGTTCTGCTTCGTAATTATTATTATGTGTTACAGCTGTTTCGCCCTCTGAAGGCATTGTCAAACTGGTGTTCAAACCACTTACAGACGATGAATTTATACTAAATCTAAATCGATATTTACGATGACTCATTTCTAATTTCTTAGTAAAATTGCTGAAGATATTAATGGTTGTTATTTCCCTAATTGTAAATTCCCAAATTACATTGTTAAAATTCAACTGAAGGTCGCTATGCACTCTAATTATGTTGTTAGTCATTTGTAAATGATGACTCATGGTTTTTTTTATATATTATCCAGCATAATTAACTTAACTTAATTATGCTGGATATATTATGCAACATAATTAGAGTGCATAGCGACCTTCAGTTGAATTTTAACAATGCAATTTGGGAATTTACAATTAGGGAAATAATAACCATTAATATCTTCAGCAATTTTACTAAGAAATTAGAAATGAGTCATCGTAAATATCGATTTAGATTTAGTATAAATTCATCGTCTGTAAGTGGTTTGAACACCAGTTTGACAATGCCTTCAGAGGGCGAAACAGCTGTAACACATAATAATAATTACGAAGCAGAACTTGTTTATAATAAACTGTTTTTTATACATTGAATAATAATATTATTGAATGTATAAAATAAATAAAAATTAAAATGGAGTTCTACAAAATAAACTTAATAACAATAAATATATACTTTGCATCAAAAGGTTAAAAGAATGCATAAAACGATCTGTGGTCGATAACACACTTGCCTTGCTTTATGATAAATGCGCAAGCATTACTTACCGCAGTATTTGGAATGATTCTACTATCAACGCAGCCTCGAAATTTAAAACGAAAATAATAATAACGACATCACTGTAGGAAAATGAGTATTGCCGTAAAAAAGGGATAATTATTTAATGGGAGGACCCAAAACACTATTGCAGTCACAATTATTGCTTTCATAAAAAAAATTTATTTTGCCCCGTTGACTTCTTAATTGTTTACTTGCATTAGGAAGCGGCTCATTGCTTTTTGCGGGTGTCATATGTAGGAAACTTACGATAAAATTCTTAGACTGACACGCTAAGTTATTTTGCCGGAAACATTAGGTTTTCAACATGACATTCCTATGAGTAGAAAACATATACAAATATATATATATTTTTAATTAATCATTATTTGGTGTCATATTTATTATTTAATAAGAAAAGTAACAACTGATCAGTATCTACTTGTTAAAAATACTATCTATGGTATAATGTAATTAAAAAAATAAAATCGAAACAACAAACATTGTTTTTTTTTTTATATGACAATTATTGGATAATTTCGGTAAACTTAGTTGTTTTTTTTCAGTATTCGATTAAGAGGGTATTACCAGAGAATATCGGAAATTAGTCTTTTATAAATCAAATTCTAGACGTATTGTATCTTTTTAACAGAAAAAAAAATTGATTTAGAAAGATTGTTATTTTATCTGGTAAACGCACTTTTTAAATTTTGAAAAACTAAGCTTATTTTTAATATGCTAAGGTTACACCGTTGGTCGTTGGCTAATTTGTTAAATTTTCAAACGAAATATTGTATTATACAACACAAATTTCAAATCATATAATCATACAGCAAAATACATAATCTAGTAAAAACACTTTTCAGAATTTAAATTTTAGTTCAATTAAAATCATTTAAAAATAAATCCAAGAACGTATTTTGTGACAAAATACCATAGTTTTTCTATTTATTTAAAGTCTTACAAACTAAAATATTTCAGATTTTTTTTACACCCTTATTTTGTTTAGACATAATTGAAAAATCATAAATACTTATGATCAAAAAATACTTACAAGAAGTACACGATATTAATTAATCTATCATCTTGCGTTTTGAGCATTTTTATTGCTTACTCGAATGTAGGTATATATTAAAGCAATTTTTTTAATGAAATAAATCGATATTAAATTTTTAGGTTAATATATTTGATAAAGGGAATAATTGATCTTTCTCATCGGAACCTCCCTTTATAGTTGCAAGCATTTTGGAACTCTAATTCTCAGCTACTGGTCAATGGGTCTTAACGGGATTATTATTTTTTCAAAAAAGGTAATTTTCCCAAAATGGTCGCTCTAATAGTAAATATCGAAGAGGACAGTCAAGAATGATTATAAGAACTTTGTGCCTCAGTGAGCGGATTGCCTAAGAGTCACTTAGGCGATCCGCTCACTGAGGCAACTGAAAACTGTCAACTGGCAACTGTCTTTTTATGACAATGTGATGGCCCGCACACTTCACAATCACTCAAAAACCCGTTGTCAATGGTAACGCAAGCAGTGACTCGCGACTCGCACTGCTAATTGCCTTGGCAGGCCGTTGCTAGTTGCCAGCTGCCAGCTGATTGTTCTTCGTCTATGGTTAAACAAGCTTTTTGCACAATCAAGACATAGAAACCAGCCGGTTTTAGTTTGGTTTCAGTTGCCTTGTCAGCGGAGCGCCTTAGACTTCGAGGATTTGTAAGACATTTGGAACTTTCAGGACAATCAGAATATTTAATTATTTACCTAACTTTACTACAGGATAATAAAAAAAATCAGGATTTTCTCGGCAACAAGAGTCTTCAGAACTTACGGGACTTTCATAAATTTCAAGTCTTTTAGGATTTTGGTACATTCGAGAATTTCATGACTTTCATTCCAGGCTTTCAGGATATTAAAAAATATCAGGACTTTCAGCTTGCTTTCAGTGATGATTGAGATCACTAACTTCGGACCTTCGAAAATTTCAGGACATTAAACTAACTAACGGCTGCTTTTATAATTTCCGCATAAATGGCACGGTGACGGTAACGACTCGCGGCATCCCATTTATTTAATACTAGTAAGGGAGATGCAAACAAGTAATTATTTTCTTGCCTCTCCCTCACTCGTATTAAAGAAATGAGATGGCGCAAGCCATTAGCCGAGAATACTAAAAACGCCTTATCGTGCGAGTAGTGGTTTTAATTTTTCAAATTTCGATTATATTTTAGTAGGTGTAACGCCGTTCTTCCATGGAGCTACTTTCAAGCGACGCGATCACCGCTCGTCTGTATCTTCCATACTATTTTCAGTGTTTATAAACGCAGCTATGCGCTGCAATAGCAAAATAGTGTAACAGATTGCGGATAGCGGCGATTGTAAGTAGCTGCGTGAACGAAGGACGTAAGTAGTACCTGTATGCAGGTTTCTTCAGTTATTTTATAGGTCTAAAATCTGTTCATGAATACATTATTAAGTAAAAAAATTTGAGCAAGGTATACGAAAAATAAATCCATTAAGCCATGCAAGCGTAATGAACGAATTCATCGAATTAAGCTCTTATTTTCAATTACCGACTCAAACAGTCTTCACCCACTTACGCAGATTTAAAAGGCAATAATGTTTAATGCGATTCATGCTTCACGGTATAAAGGGCGAACGATTCGAATTCCGTAATATTGTAAGTTATACAGTATTTTTACTGGCAGTGAATTTAACGTTTTGCAGAATGCCGACTGCCGAATTCAGACCGAGGGTGACTTTGAAGGCTTTCATCATAACATTAATTTAATTAAATTTATTGTAATCTCCCTGCAGGAATAATATCCACCGTTCCCGTTTCCTTCCTTTCTAATTTTCTATTAGATTAAAAATGTGTGGAGGCTGGAAAACTTGTTACAATTCGGTGATTACAAAATAATAATATAATGTATTAGCCAAAATTAAAAATAATTGTACACAATGAAAAATGTATGTAACAAAACTGTCGGTAATATCTCATGTACTGTTTGCGCGAGTTGAGTAAGTACTATCGATTGCTATTAATCAGAGTAATTCAAATAGCCTATAATGCTTCCATTTATCTCCCTTCCTCTGTTTGCCCAGAGACTTTGAAATTGAACACTGCAAAAACAAATGAAGTCCGTTTTTTCGTTCCACACGCCGAAAAGTCGCAATATGGATTACTGTTAACCGCACCGCAAACATTCTTGTTGTTATTTGATAATAATCAAATTATCCGCTGTAATCCGTCGTATTTTGTTGTACCCCGCCAAAACACATGTTTTTAACCGCCGCGACCGATATATTTGTGGTTGTGTTATTAAAATAATAATATTGTGTTTTTATATGTGACTAAGAATGAGAAGAAAAACCAGCGGCTATTGAACTGACATTTGCAGTGGATTATTGAAGGGACATTTGCAGTGGATTTGGTAAGTCTTTGGGCTTCCCACCTTCCCTATGCATTAAAGGCAAATGTATTTTAATTAATTTAATTTGTAATTCACATCACTGCGATCGAAGTAATTGTAAAACCAGCGGCACCATCATTGGTCCTACGAGCTAGGATATGTATTAAATTGAACCACCATGTACCATTAAACAAAAAAATAATATAATTTGATATCAATAAAGGTAACAAAATTATTTTATTTTTAAAAGGTTGGTGAAATATTATACCTAACCTTATAACAAACCGTAAAATACATCAATGTCTGTTGGCCACACGCTATTATATCACCGAAAAAAGACTAACATTCCTGCGTTACTTTACGACTAATCTGGCAATACGTATTGCTTTATGTAGTCTTAAAAGCGAAAAATACTACTCCTGGGTTCCTAGCACACTCGATTGATAAGGATTGATAGGATAACTTTCGGTAACTTCTCAACGTTCCCTAGGACAACTGCAGATCACTAACTACAAATAACAGTTGATGTCGAATATTAAGGACACTTAGTCATTGTGAACTGTCACTTATTCATATGCTTGGGAACGATAAGAAGTTACCGAAATTTGTCCTATAAATCGTTATCGATCGAATGTGCTAGGGGGCCTGGTGAATTTGGCGGAAAATAGACCATTGAACCTGTGACGCTCGGGTACGAAGACGACACTTGGCCTAGTAACCAAATAAATTGGCTTTAACCTAACCTAACCGGTCAATACGGTCCAGAGTAACCAGAAAGTGGCTTCCTGAATCTCTTCAAAAAACTAATTTAGAACCGTGACAGTGACTTAAAAAGCTTTATTTTTTTAGCTAATGTAACATCCTTCCTATAGTTATTAGGTCTTCTTTTTTCTCTCCGCCAAGATTCTCAGTTGAAATGTTCAAACAACGTAGGCAGAGAACGCAAATATCTTACAGTTGCGTTCGAGTTTAATTTATTTGTATTCTTAGTTTTGGCGTTTCATCAAATCATCAGCGAAATTTGTCATGATATTATATGCGGGGATAAATTAGGATAATTCACAAAGCTTCAGATTACAAAGAAGTGCAAATATACCCAGAAATGAATATCTAATAAATAATTGATCACCCTGTGAATATTTTTTTGTTAAATATTTTCCTTTATTTCATTCATTGAAGATTATTTATATAACTGAATTTTGCCTGAATTGCAAGAAAGGGTGGGAGTTGATTATAGATTATAGAAGCCATGGGACTCGACAAAGCAAATAGTTAATCGCGCCATTGCATAAGGCTGCATGCAAAAAAATGCGAAATAAAAATAATGGCATTCCATTTCTATTTAGACATTTTGGGATTGTTTGGACGGGAAAAAAGGCTACAGGGTAATTCCGGTACTGATATCATGAAATAAACCATCGCAGCATGCCAATCGTTTGTTTCAAAGTAAAGCAAATGATAAGCCATATTTCGAAAATGAGTTTCTTTGCATTTTTGGACACACAGTGTTTGGACATACAGTGTTTGGACATTCATTTTTGGACATACAGGACATATCCACCTAAATTGAATCGGGACCTCCTTTGCGGCTGTAAGCCAATATTTTTGTATGCAACGAAACGCTGTACAATATCTATTGCCGGACAGATTTTAAACAAGTAAAAACACAGTAAACTATAACCTTAAATTAAAAGAACGCTTCCCAACCGTTAAATATAGTTCCTTTGGAACTAGCAACTAGACACATTTTTTTGGATTACCGTCAAAATAAAGTGAGGTTATTTATGATTTTTTTTTTATATATTTGAATTTTTCCGCGTGAATTAAATAAGAATTTAACAAAAAATATGTTTATAATTACATAAATGCCTAGCATAACATAATACATGTGAACGTAATAAATTCAAGAAATCAACAATGAGTCCAATTGTAATTTTTATAATTGTATTTTGTTATTGTAATTTTTATATTTACAATTCTCTGGGAAGGCTAATCAAATTTATTATATTATATGAACGAGACAAAAAATAAAATGTAAAGCGACAGCTTTCTTGCTGATATTTAAATAAATTGAGTGTGCTTTGTAATATTCCTATTCTGCAAAAAATCATCGCTTAGAATAAAAATATGTTTGGTTTGTTTTTCAACTTTTTTCATATTTGAAATTGAAATGTTCCAATTTATAAATATTAATGTATATTTCAAATATAAAAAAAGTTATGGTATGTTTTCTAAATGTGTTATTTATTTTTACGTCATCTTCAGAAAGAAGAAATATAATATAGGACATTTAAAGTACCTTGGATACCTATATTACAAAATTTTATGAGAAATTTCAAGTTCATACAACAAATAAACTAACCTCTTCTGACATATAAACAACTATTTATGGCTGTTAAATATCAATTTTAATAATTTTAGTTCATTAGTAAGGTTTTTACATAACAAATGTAACAACATTATTAGTTAGACAGTGCGTGTAAAGGTGATTTGATATAAGAAATGCGTTTTACAGCGTTCAGTGTAATAATTTAAACAATAGATACTAAATACATTTCACGCTTAAACTCCATTAAAAAAATTATAGTTTTTACGTAAGCTTAATATTAAAAATACCAGTCAAAATAGTTGTCACAAAAGTATAAACAGTAGATTAGTTATTTATTTAAAAAAAAATTATATTGAAAATTTATTTTTAAACAAATAACAATGTTATTTATTTATTTTTAACTTTTTAACTTAATGAATTAAACCTCAAATTATAATATTTTATGAATGAAGATGATATTAGCGAAAGTCAATCGAAAATCCGAAACAGAAAAATCAGAAAAAGATACGGGCACATACTAAAATTAAGTTAAAAATATATAAAAAATATTTCATCCTAGACATGCAGAAAAAGTCAATAGATGTCGCATATTAATAAAAAGTAATAAAATTTATCCTGACACTATCTAGAGGGCATCTAGTTCGAGTTGAATCTTGCAATCATACATAAAGATGGCAGCCAATAAAAATATGCGTTAACACAATGAAAATAATGTTGGCAGTTCTCAGTAGAAGTATGATACAGTGAAAAATGACCGAATCGGATAGGGATACGTTGGCGCAGTGGATAGCGCGTTGGCCCGGATTGCCAGAGGTCCTGGGTTCGAGTCCCAGAAGTATATATTTATATTGAATCGCAATCAATTTTTTGTGTGTGGCATTAGGAGTGTTAACCGAGGTAAATTTTATTTTAACACTATCTATTACGCGTAAGCTTAAAAAAAATACAAGAGAAAATAGTTGTTTCAAAATAATTCACAATAGTATGAAAAGTTGATTAATTATAGAACGGTAATTAAAATCACGGTTTTACGTTTCCTGAACATTTTACCCAATGACCTAATAATAACAAACAGTGTTTAACCCCATTTTCTTAAAACCCGTTTAATCACAGGAGACCATATTTGTCCCAGCTCACACAGGTCTTACAGAAATGGTTGTGACTCCCTTACTATCATAGTCAGAAGTATGATCTAAACGGTATTGGAAAGAGAATAAAACAAGCTATATATTAAAATCTAAAAGTTAACTAGAAAAAAAATAAAATGTACACCTTTATGAAACCAAAGTTTCCGATCGCAATTTGAAAAAAAATTATGAAACGTTGTGAATTTTTAAAGATATTTTTTTTTACATAAAACGACAAAAAAGTGAGGTGACAGTAACGTTTATAATTCATTTGTCTAATGAAAGATGTGTATGTTTTTATCTTTTTTTATTATCAGTAATTTTAGTTAGAAAAAACGTAAAGTGAGCCATTTATAAAACTTTAAAAAAATTTCACCCAAATATTTTTATATTTAAAAAATTGCAGAATTATTTGTAATAATAAAATTTGAAGGCCTATTTCATCACGTTTCGAAAACAGTTTTTAGTTTTTGGATGCTTTAACAAATATTCCATTTATTTTGCTTTAATTTTTAGGTACTATGTTTGTACGAAAAATTATCAGTGTTAACTTTTTTAACTCAATGCAAAGGACGATCCCATCAAAACCGTGGTTTCAACAATTACCCCATTTTTCCAAAAAAGAAATTTCCTCAATTATTCGAATGAGAATCGGAAATTCTTCCGTTCCTTCTCACCTTTTTAAAATTCACTTCCTTGACTCCCAAGATTGTACATTCTGTGGTATAGAAGTGGGAACATTAGGTCACATATTTTTTGGTTGTCCCTCTCTAAACAAATATGCTCTCTTCTATAAAGCTTTATCTAAAATTGCCGAACCTCCATTCAACATCTCATCTCTTCGAGTCTGAACTCAACTACAATCTTCATTATAATTTTGAAATTTGTCCGTTTAAATAAAATTAATATTTAAATTCACCTTTCATTTCTCCATAATTTGAAATGATGGCTTAGAACATCTTTGGAGGGTAAAAGCCAGAAAAAATTGAAAAAATAAACAAACTTTTTTATGCTTTTGAGTTGTGATTTCAGTTTCGTTTTTCTCATAAAATAAGTAAATCTCGGTAGTGAAGAAAAAAACGGATCAATCAATTAAATTATGAAGAAGACACCTGTATCTAATGCGTGGGTGATCGATCTAGCGTTACACGTTTTTATCATTTCTGAAATTAGTTTCTAAATTTATAAGATGTGTTTTCATAATAATTAAACTTTATTTCAGATAAAAGCAACATTTTCGTTAATTTATTTTTATTTATTTCTCTGTGGAAATTCTCAAAATTGTTGTTCCAAATATATCCCAAAAGTTTTAAACGGCTCCAGGCGACAATAAAATTTTCCATTAGTGTAAAAAATAATTATTATACTTATGAATGTAGCTATAACTTTGTTGTTATCGGTTATAAACAAATAAAATAATATTATTTTGCTTGAAACACAATATTTTTTTTAATATAGGTCGGCCGGTTTCGAAACCACCCCTACTTCGTAAGGGCAAAACATACTAACTTAACATAATAATTGGTGAACATAATAATTTTTGAAGTGAAGTGTCGAAGTTGAGGTGGGGGCGTTACTAGGGATAAATAAAGAATGGGGGAGAAGATAGAACGGACGGTGAAAGAATATGTCTAGGATGGGATTCAAAAATAATATTGAAAGTGTTGCTGTAGATGTAGAAACAGCCCTAAAATATTTCTTTACAAGATTCATTAAAAACTCATTTCTACAATATCTTTAAAAATTAAAAAGAAAAATGTTAAAGACGAAGATCGAGTGTTATTGTGAATTATAAAAATATTGGTTCAAACCAAGTAATATTTTTTCGCTTAAAAAAAATAATTAACCTGTTAGCAATTAATTTGATGGAGAGCCACCTCAGCCCCCCTCCCCTTGAGTAAACCTCCCCAGGTAAAACAGCCCATGGGGCGAGGGGTGGACTGGGCTAACATGATTAGTGTGTGTTTTGTCGTGAGTACTTAGTACGTACTTGGAGTGAAATACAAAAGAGGGAACGATTCCGCCGCAGGTTAAAAAACTCTGACATTACTGTGTTACAGCGAAACCAAATGAAATTACTCGGAAATTAAGCAAATCAAAGGAAATGTTTTTTTTGCGAATCGAGGGACCTTTTTTGTAGTAATTATTTTATGTTTTTATTGAGGGGTTGGAAAAATGTTTTAACTTTCTAAAGTTTTTTAAATTTGAATGGTTATACCCCAAACCAAACAAAAATCCATATTATTCAATGATTTCATATATTATTAGATTCTCAAATTTATTGAAATTGTCCATTAAGAGGGTATTACAAGAGAATACCGGAAATTAGTCCTTTTTAAATCTAATTCCAGACGTATTGACTCTTTTTTACAAAAAAAACATAATTTGATTTTGAAAGATTGTTATTTTATCTGGTATACGCAGTTAATAAATTTTGAAAATCTAAGTGTATTTTTAATATACGAAGGTAATACCGTTGGTCGTTGGCAGATTTGTTCAATTTTCAAACGATAGATTCTATTAAACGACACAAATTTCAAATAAAACAATCATACAATAAAATAAATCAATACATAATCTAGTCAACACAGTTTTCAAAATTTTAATTTTAAGTTAGTTAAAATTATTAAAAAATAAATCCGAGAACGTGTTTTGTGACAAAAATACCTCATTTTTTCTATTTATTTAAGGTCTTACAAACTAAAATATTTCAATTTTTTTTTACACACTTATTTTGTTTAGACATTATTAAAAAATCGTAAATACTTATGATAAAAAAAATATTAAAAGAAGTACACGATATTTAATAATTTATCATCATGCGTTTTGAGTATTTTTATTGCTTACTTGAATGTAGGTATATATTAAAGAAAGTTTTGAATGAAATAAATCGATATAAAATTTTTAATTAAAAAAATTTGATAGGGGAATAATTGATCTTTCTCATTGAAACCTCCCTGTACAGTTGCAAGCATTTTTAAACTTTTATTCTCAGCTGCTGGCCAATCGCTCTTAAATAATGATTCAATTTTGATGTATTTACCAACACATTTTTTGTGACAGTTAATCATTGTCTCTTTCCCGTGACCAGTGGAACTATGGCATTTCCAATTTGGGTATTTTGAGGGGCCGAATAAGTGGGGAGGGGAAGAAGATGAAGATAGTCATGAAATACTTGGCTAATCAGAATTTATCACCAGACACAGCTAAAGCCAATTCCGGGCGATACAGAGTATCTATCTGTAAATGTGTGTGTTTTGAAGCATATTTTATATAAACAGAAATAAGTCGGTGTAATGAAGCAAATTATGAAATGTTATAATTAATACACAGCCGATTCTACTTAATTGGGACATATCGGTACACACATATTTTGCCCCAAATAAGCGGCCGTCCCAAATAAGCGAAGATTAAGGGAGTTTAAAAAAATATTATTTGTTGAGCATTTTTATAAGCATACATATTACATTTGTAAACGAGAAAAATATTTATGTAGGCACTAGCTATATTCAGGTACAAATATAGTTGCTGTTATTTTTAAAATTTTACAGGATAGTGAAAAAACACATTTTTTAAGCAGGAATATGAAGGGAGACTTCAATTCAATTTATTTTTATTCGTTAAGTTCTTAATAATCATTATCAATTGGTAAAATCGAAAATATGTTTTTTTCATATTATTAATTATTTTTAACTTTTAATACAATCTCAAAAATTTTGGCATTTTCTTTCCTCACCCGAGCTGAAAACCATACTAAGACATGTTTTGCATCGACCTATGATTGGAATTTGTCCCAATTAAAAGGAATGGTGTCCCAGATAACCAAAGTAAATTAGTACCAGTTTCTTAATTTGATTTCTGTTCCTTGGGGTTTGTCCCGATAAACCGGTGTACAAACTAAGCTGATTCTACTTTATTATGAAAAATCTAATTTTAATAAAAAATTTTAAATTTTTACAATTGCTATTTCAATGTTACAAGATTGCCAAAATTTCAAAAATGTTTCAATTTAATTCTAAAGTATTGAGTAATAGATAGTTTATTATCTCCTACCATTTAATTAAATTACTGATTCTCAGAATAAAAAAAACATAATTGGATCAGGTGTAAAATGTCATTAGATAATCTGATGATAATTCGTCAATAATAATTATTATCTGCTAATGATCTTTCTCACAGAATGATCATCTTGGTATTATATATTCAGTGAGCTTTGTGTAGTTACTTACGGATTAGGTAATAATAGTTACTATCTAATGGATACATTATAGATAAGGACTTGATTCTGTGTACCTAAGTAGTGAGAGCATAAATCCATTGATTTGATAACCTGGGGCCGTGTGAAACCCGAGCCTCTGGATTATGCCTACAGATTAGTCTGTGTGATACTCGCTTTGCTAATTGGGTTTTATATAAATATCAATGTCTTCTCTAGACTTTAACTTTGTCGATGGATGAGATGTAATAAAAATTGATAGGTGCCTATAAATCCACACGGCCTTGAATATAACGTTTGAAATAGTATATCAATTTGGGAGGCGGTTATGGGTACCGCCGCCCCGGGAACCATTTATTGGACAACCAACACCTCTGCCACAGGTCACCCCAAGTGGTTCGCTACGTTTGGTGACTTAGCAGGGGTGCCCGGGTTCATGGGGTTAGGTTTGTCCGGGATTTGGGGGCGGATGCGTCTGCCGACCACCTGCGTGGCAGGGCGGATCGGGAGAGACTGGTTGAGAGGAGAGACCTTTTGATCTCTGCAGTCGGACCCTCTCAACCCATCCCCTTGCACCGCAGAAGGAGGGATGGCTTCACATATCCATCACCCCTGGACATATTTATCCCCAGATTCCTACCCACCCCTCAAACCTTTTTCCTTCCCAGGACTTCCTCTCCTTCCTTTCCCTTAAAAAACCCTCCACCCAGCATCTTCAAAGATGACATAGGCCCTGAGCGAATTTTTCCCTCAGGGCCTCCTGTGTGGAGCTAATGTAAAAAAAAAAAAAATAAAATTAACGTGTGAAATATATATATTTTTTTATATATGTCATTAAAACACACTGTCAAGTTGGTATTACTTATTGGTTAGTAGTGACGTCACTGCTCTCTATTCACCATTGAAGTTTTTTTTTTTTTAAAAAGAAAGACAAACATTCCCGGGTTACGAATAACCCAACAACATGTGAAAATCTCCTACTACCACCACACTAAGCGGAAGATGTTGCTTGTGTTGTGATGGAGGACTTAGCCAGCCGAGGAATCGAATACGGAACGCCTGGGTGGGACCCAAACGCGGTGCCCACTCAACCACTGACCAGTCATAAACAGATTTTTGCAAATTATTTTTAGAGTTGGTATAAACGGATTATTTAATTATAAGATTAAAACCCCCTAAATGTAAGATTGAAAAAGACTCCCATACACTTATATATATACAATACAGGGTTTTACAGGACGTACTTGACTTTGAAAAGTGATTTCGACATTTTTAAATGTTTTTTTTTAACAAGCATTTAAAAAAATCAGTAGGTGTTGGACAATAGGGCTAAGGTAAAGGGGTCGGGCAGTTACTCGGCTGAATGACTAACCGGAGATCATAATCGAAATTTCATTTTTTACTCCAAATAATGTCAGGAATCACTATTAGTCAGAGTATGTCCTGTAACAACAGCCTGTACAATAACATCTTTCTCGACACAGATATATCCTAGTGAAACAAGCATAGAAAAATCGCATGTAATTAAACTTTGTATAGATAAATAAACGAAAAAATAAAAAGAAACGGAATTGTACTTAAATAAGTTAAAAAACACCAGTACACCGAAATTAGGCGTTTCTATAGATAAACTTTCAAGGGAACATTAAGTTAGGCCGGCCGCAGACGTGATACTTCGGTGACATTTCGACTGTTGCGACATTGGAAAATTATTCAAAAATTCATACAAACACGAAAAAAGTCTCTTAACTAAAAATTCTTTCGTTTGCACCCTCCTTATTCCGTGTTCATACCCGAGACTGACGCAACGCAACTGTCTCCGCAACTAAAGTCTCTGGTTAGCGGGCGTCCTTAGTATAAAACGCACATTGAAAAAAGGGCTTTAAAGAATAAATTGGTTTACTTTTAGCGGTTTTTGGTTTGTTTCCGTGGTTCAACACTTCTTAAATGTACCTAATAGGTACCTTGACATAAAAATGATTTACATAAATAATAAACATGTTAGATCTATATATATATATACTTACTGTAAACTAATAAGCTTAGTCTTATAATAATATTTACGTTAGATAATAACCCTACAGAAATAATTTATTAATTAAATGATGAACTTAGACAACTAAAAAAATATGTCTATGAAAATTACAAACTCTTTAAAATTATAAGCTATATCCACATCGGACACATCACGAACGCAGGTTTTGGTTTCGGCTAATTTTTGACCGAAAACAAAATCGAAACCGCAGCAAAAACTCTTTTACTGTCCAAAACTAGCTGAAAACGAAATCGAACCTTCGGTTGGTTGGTAATGGATTAGTATGTGTTAAAATCGCAGGTTCAATACCAACCTACTTCCCAAGTATTTTAATACTGAAACTTCAAAGTCATAACTAACTAACTAACTAACTAACTAACCATCACGCCATTTCCCCGCAGGGGTAGGCAGAGAGGAAGGACCGCCAAACAACTAGGTCTTGGCACACACTCCTTGCCTCACTCACATTCATACATCTTCTCATACATACTCTTTTATTATTCTGACTTTTGACATGGCCCGACTCAAGTATCTGATTCACTCGATCGTGCCACGTCTTCCTTGGGCGTCCTCGGCTTCTCTTTACACTCCTTTCTTCATTCGTTCGCGCAACATGCCCAAACCATCTAAGCGTCCCACGCTCACATCAGTCTTGCATTCTTTTCGGATCTCCACATTCCTCACACGATCATACATGGTTTTACCACACATACGTCTCAGGGATCTCATTTTTACAGCAGTCTACTTTCATCCTTCCTCTGCCTGTGCATGCTTTACTGCCATACATCAGGGTAGGTACTAGTACTCCATTGTGGACTGCTAGCTTCTCTTCTGTGGATAACTTTTTGTTGGCTCCAACGGCGTTCAATCCTCCAGTAATGGAGTTACCTGCATTCACCTTTCTTTCAATATCCCTATCAGCCTTCCCATCTCTCGTAAACATACTTCCCAAATATACAAAATCATCCACCTGCTCCAAGTATTCATAATTCACAACTATATTGCACACTGTTTTCGTACTCTCTCTTTCTATCTACAAAGTCATCAGGTAGATATATCACTTATTAATAACCTCAAGAACAGGTGAGTAAATAAATGAAAGAGAAACAGCTATCAAATTGATCGCGGTTCAAATTTAGACGTCCCCTAATAGTTTTTCAGTGACCTTAAGAATTTATCGGTTAATCTCTGCGATATCGCTTCGCCGTTTATAATTCCCTGCGCGCGCCGCGTCGGAGCCTTTGGCCCGTAATCCGAGATGTTTATTTACGATAATCGGCCAATTTCTTGAATATATATAATGTATGGACGGAGGGTAAATATTCTCAGATTACACCGCGCACAGCATCCGGGAGATTACTCTAAGAGCTTTCACGATGAATGGGGAGTCTGTAAGTACACTCGACTCGAATAAATAAGGCGATCGTATTGACGAGAGAACTTTCAATGGATTATAGTGAATGTTCCAAACAAATTAATAATATTAATGGTTTACCAACTTTACAACACGGTTTTGTATAAGTCTATAAACAGTTTTTTTACATAGCTCCGTACCTACCTTACAATGGAGTGATGTTGTGAAAAGTTATGTTGACTTAGAACTTTCAGCCTCGAATTAAATATTCTGCTTCACACAAAATATTTCTACTTTATATGATTCAATCTAATATTTATATCAACTATCCATTGTTATAGGTATCAACTTTTACAGCACATTATATTTTTAATTCAATCGATATTTTTTTAATGTAAATCAACCATAATTTGCGGTCACTAAACTTTCACAGCTATTTTACAAATAAAATCAATATTGACGTTTTATTGATTGATTATACGCAGCGTCGTAGCACAAGTGGAAGCTGGCGAATCTACGTCACATTTGGAGTCGATTGTGTGGAATAACTTTTTGATTTCTAACTAACTAACTAACCATCACGCCATTCCCCGCAGGGGTAGGCAGAGAGGACGGGCCGCCAAATACCTCGGTCTTGGCACACACTCTTTGCCTCATTCACATTCATCGTCTCATACATTCTCTTCTATTTTTCTGACTCTTGAGATG
This sequence comes from Limnephilus auricula, assembly GCA_951813805.1. NCBI lineage: Eukaryota > Metazoa > Arthropoda > Insecta > Trichoptera > Limnephilidae > Limnephilus > Limnephilus auricula. The sequence continues at coordinate 17,425,561 of OX638404.1, forward strand.
GCCTGAGTCAAGTATCTGATTCACTTGATCGTGCCGTGTCTTTCTCGTTTCTTTTCCCGTATATTCTCCTTACGCTCCTTTCTTTGTTCATTCGCTCTACATGCCCAAACCATCTGAGGGTTCCTTTCTTAATTTTACTCATTACGCTTACATCAGCCTTGCATTCCTTTCGAATCTCCACATTTCTCACACGATCATACATGGTTTTACCACACATACGCCTCGGGGATCTCATTTCAACAGCATTCAGTCTACTTTCATCCTTCCTCTGCCAGTTCCATGCCTCACTACCATACATCAGGGTAGGTACAAGCACTCCATTGTGGACTGCTAACTTCGCTTCTTTGGACAGCTTTTTGTTAGCGCCAACGGCATTCAGTCCTCCATTAATGGAGTTACCTGCATTTACCCTCCTTTCAATGTCTCTATCAGCCTTCCCATCTCTCGTAAACATACTACCCAAATACACAAACTCAAACTTTTTGATTTCAGCCTGTGTTTTCGAGTAAATCGATTCCGAAGATGGAATTTTTTAGTAAATTTGCAAAAATCGTTCGCTAGGGGGTTAATATCACCTGTTTGTTGCCTTTTATATAATGCGTCAAAGCAAAGAACCGATACCAAGGAATATTTTAACACTTTAGTTTGCCAAAAAATTATGATGTAGATTAACTGATATAGGTTTCACGGTTGAACGACGAGTTTCCTTAGAAGTTAGATTTCACATAATACTCAAATTTTAAAAATTAATATCCTGCTTCTAAAATGTGAAACATTGATTTTCCTAACATTCTGAGGGAACCTTCTTTCTATCGATTACCCCTGCGACTAACTTACTACTCTATTTATTTCTGTATTATATTGTTGGTATATTTGGTTCTCTAATCAATGGAAGTTCTGCATCGTTATGCATATGTTAGTCATGTAGAAAAAATATTTCTCACAAAACCAGTAAATAATTTAAACACATAAAATCATAACATACATGTAATTTAAAAATATTAAAATTTATGATATAATGTTAAAAATACAAAATAACTTATATTCGAACAAATATAATCTTCGGATTTTTTAATATTTTCATATCCTTAATACATATTTTTCTCAGCTGGTTTCTGTAAAGTAAACACAACTCAAATACGAACTTTTCAGGTATGTGTGTATACTTACAACGTCTGAGAACTTTCACGGTATGAGCTTAAATTTAATAAAGTTCTGCTTTATTGAACAGGTTGATAATAAGCTTGTTTGATTGGATACATAAATTTCCCCAATACGAGTGTATGTTTTCTAAAGAACCTTATACTTTCCTGCCAACATTAAATTATGTTTGGCCCAAGTTGTTAAAAAAATCGTAACCATTTAGGTATTTTTATTCACAGAAAGCAAAATATATATATTTTTTACAACTTTTGAAGATTTTATAACCATCAATGTAATTAATATTAAATTATTCAGTCGCGTCTGGCAATTGAAGCCAGTACCTCTGTCTTACCGGGACAACGCCTCTCACCACTCAGCCATTGCGACCTGTTTAGTGATTAGTGTGCTTGATTCCCAGTTGCGACCGATAATTTTTTTTATTTTCCCTGTCTTGTTCGGTTTCTCGTTTCGTTTAGATTTAATAGTATTATATTAACTTTTCTTCTTAAATGTTTAAAATGATACGTTTTTAAATCTATTAAAAAAAATTTACAGAATTTATTGGATTTAAAAACTTTCAGGATTATTTCTTAGAAATTTCGAATCAATATTATTGTTAATAGTTAGGTAAAGTCATTCGGTGAAATGTATAAAAATACCTCAATATTTTATAATTAATTCGAAATTCATTATGTGATGTGTATTTGGGAAGTTTGTGTATTTACTCACCTGTTCTTGAGGTTATGAATAAGTGATATATCTACCTGATGACTTTGTAGATAGAAAGAGAGAGTACGAAAACAGTGTGCAATATAGTTGTGAATGATGAATACTTGGAGCAGGTGGATGAGTTTGTATATTTGCGAAGTATGTTTACGAGAGATGGGAAGGCTGATAGGGATATTGAAAGAAGGGTAAATGAAAGTAACTCCATTAATGGAGGACTGAACGCCGTTGGAGCCAACAAAAAAGATGTCCACAAAAGCGAAGCTAGCAGTTTACAATGGAGTGCTAGTACCTACCGTGATTGTGGCAGTAAAGCATGGAACTGGCATAAAAATGATGAAAGTAGACTGAATGCTGTAGAAATGTGATCCCTGAGGCGCATGTGTGGTAAAACCATGTATGATCGTGTGAGGAATGTGGAGATCCGAAAATAATGCAAGGCGGATGTGAGCGTAGTAAGTAAGATAAAGAAAGGGACGCCTATAAGGTTTGGGCATGTTGAGCGAATGAATGAAAAAAGAAGTGTAAAGAGAATTTATGACGCGAATGTGAATGGTAGAAGAAGTGAAGGACACCCAAGGAAGACGTGGCACGATCAAGTGAATCAGATGCTTGAGTCGAGCCATCTCAAGAGTCAGAATAATAGAAGAGTATTTATGAGAAGATGTATGAATGTGAATGAGGCAAGAAGTGTGTGCCAAGACCGAGTTGTTTGGCGGTCCGTCCTCTCTGCCTGCCCGCTGCGGGGGAACGGCGTGATGAAGTTAGTTAGTTAGTTAGTTTAAGAAATGTCCGGTAAATGAAATAAATGAGAAAGGTAAAATATTAAGACGCACATCCCTTAGAAAAGGGTTTTAAGTGAAATTTTTTCAGTTGTTTTATCTCTGAATAGTAAAGTGATTATGATTATCTATGCCTCAAAAAAACCGTATTTCAGTTAGATCATTCCATCTCCGCAAGATGTCGCTAGTGTCTCTAGTTGGCGAGACCACGTGTTAATCGTTCATCATTTGTTTTCGCTCGCCTGTAAAATTTACTTTTTTGACTTACAACTAGGGGTGCGTCGACACGCACGTCTGCCGATACGATATCGATACCGATATTTATAAAAAAATATCGACGATACCTATACCGATATACCGATACCGATGCGGACAGTGAAGATTTCAAAAGGTGTAAAAAGTAGTGGGTTTAGAATATTAGATACAGACGAAATTACTTGTATAATATTTATTTAGAATGTTCACTTTATAACAAAATTTAAAAAAAATGTAATTTGACAGAATATTAGGTGGGCGTTTTTCAAAAAAAGTGTACATAGATAAAAGTCAGTGTCCCATCACTTTCAGGATCAGTAACTTTTGTTGTGTCGGTTTTAATGACCAACCATATATTTTACCAATATAATAACAAATAAATACCTTTATGGACTAAAAATAATGAATAAATCTATTAAATTTCGATATTATTTTAAAATAAGTAAGACTACAGGTCACTGTTTCTGGTATGTCCTACACCTACCACTACCAGTAAGAGTTCAAAAATTAATGTTATTTAATGTTATCCCAGTATTTATTTCTAATTCTACTAATAGTATATGATAATATTTTCGATTTGCGACCATAATATAGATTAATTATCGTGCAAAATAATTTAAATACCAGATATTGAGTTGTCCTACGAAATAGCGTATGGAGGAATTTCCGCCTACGCCACCACATTATTGACGTCTTCCAATAAAAATATTACCAAATTGATGAATATTTTCGAAAATAGCAACCCTATTTAGTCTATGAAGGGCGGCCATGCTTGGTTTTTTACAGCCAGTTTGCCAAGAAATCGTAACAAAAGTGGTCGTTCTCGGCTGTACTAAAAAAGTGTTCCACCAACGCTTCCGTATTTCTCCAGGTAATTTACCAGAATGTATTAGACTCTACTTTGTATTAAATTGATTCATTTATTGTTTTATGAAATGTTTAGTTAGAACAAACAAAAGTTTCATAATTTATTGATAAATACATTTCGAAAAAATATTGACGCGATTACGCTACTTCTCTTACGCAACGGTGTCGTGAATGGAACTTAAAAGTGACGTAATGGAATTCTAAAGGTCGGTTCACTCTGTCCGTCTTTTAGGGTATTTGGGTGTGTTACAATTTTCTAATTAAATTTATATTTTGCATGTATCTTCAAAATGTAACTATTACATGTAGATATGTGGGTTGAGTGATATATGTAGCATTGAAAAAAAAGAACAGCATAGCTAAAAAGAAAAAATTATTTGATTTTTATGTGTATAATTTTTTTTCTTTTTTTTATTAATTAAGATTATTAAAGATTAATTCTGAAAGAGTCGAAATGGTGTCGAAGTACTAATATAGACAGCAATATGAGCAACTATTACTGTAGAGGCAACTCTGAAATTCAGTATAAAATCAGCTGGTTCATACAATTTTGATTAAGTAAGTATAAAATGTAGCATGATTTATGTTCCTGTGTGTTTTAGTTAATCCTGTACCTAATTAAAGTTGTGTACATTAACAAGTACTTTAATACCCTTTCAGCTTAGTTACCTATTTCAGGCTATACACGGTATGCACGTGTAGCCCATTATTACCTATCTAATTATTTGTGCATTTTTATAAATAATTTATTTTAATTTTATGTTCAAATATGCCGTTGAAAGCTGCAGAAAAATCAAAAAGGTACAGAGACAAAATTAAAAACGACCCTGAAAACTATGAAGCCTTTATGAAAAAAGAGTTACAAAGACAAAAATAACATCAAAATATAATCAGAGAGCTAACCAAAGAAGAATAGAAAAAAGAAGACGTTGGAGAGAACAGAAACGAAAAAAAAAAGAAAAGAAAAAAGAACAAGTGGAAGAAAAAGTACTTGCGCGGGGGGCCTTCCACGGTGGCGGTAGTACGTAAAATCGTCCTTTTTTATAGAGAATACCTCACATGAGTCTTAACTGCTCCCATCTGGAGCCAGTGAGACTATGGAATCCCCAATTGGGGTACGTTTGAGGCTGAAGGTAAGTGGGGACAGGAAGGAGATGGTGAAGAGGAAGGTGGGGAAGAGGAAGGTGGGGAAGTACCTGGCTATTCAGATCTAGTCACTAAACAGGTTAAAATTCATTATTAAGCAACGTTTCAATTCTGAATGGTGGTCTTACACCAGGGTGATACTGAGAGTATCTTCCACTCTTCCCATACCAGTCGCTTGTCGCGCTTTCAGCAGTGTAGCCACAACGTGCGTACACATACGACTGATATTTCGCGCCCGCTGTCGCTACCGGGCAAGCCTCTCAGTCTGGCCGAGGCCTTAGAATTCCTAAACGTTACCAAATTTTTCCCCTTACGCCACTGTCCTGTTATTGCTGTGATTTATTTTCTAAGATCAATTATTATATCTCAAAGAAATTTGTTCTTTTTTTTATTGATATAGTTCATGATTAATTTTAAATTTGTTATAATTAAACATTCGTAAAACAAAAACTTATATTCGTCTTTCTAGAACGCAAAATATACAGTACAAAGTATCCAAAAGTAGCGTAAAAGAATATTTTTATTGAAAAACTTAATATTTAATTCAATAAGCTTGATTATTCATATTTTTTAGGAGACTGATTGTGTTTTCAATTCGTAAATAAAAATCTGAAATAATGAATTTCTTTTAATTTTCTTTATAAACTTTATGATAAAAGTGACGTAAAAGAATTTCTTACCAATAGTATTAAACTTAAATTGCAATTATTTTCGAAGTTTATTGACATTTTCTATTTAAATACTTTTTGTCATGAAGTTCATTCTTTCTTTAATAAATTTACGTATATTTTTAATCGAAATGCAGCATCTCACTTAAGTGGAATTCCTATTACGTCACCGACATCTTTTTTGGAAAACGCCCAGGTACAGATTAGAAATTGATAATTAAAACTCACATTCATCAGATTTTTATTTAGGAAACACAACACCCTTAAATTATTCGGTGAAAGCTGATTTTGTAAGTCTGTTTGGACGAGACCTGCCGTTAATATGCCTTTCAGATGCGACAACTCATTAGGAAACTGAAAAAAAATTGCGACATTTTTTACATGTTTGGATATGGAACATCACAGCCCCAGAAAACGAGAGGGTCTGCTTCTCTTGATGTATTGGGTGATCTCAGATCTCAGATATAGAGAGAATCAGTGCTGAAAAAGACAAAGGTTCATCTTCATCAGCCGTTTTAATAATATTTTCACAATCGCTCCATTTCCCAAATTTCGTAGATGGCTCAGAATTAATGTACATAATATTGGCGTCGTCGATTATGAAATAGTTTGTGAATTTGGTATATATTATGGCGCCTTTACACAATGATTATCCGTAGTGCGAAGTTAAAAATGTATCAGTATATCGGCAAATTAACATTGCCGATTCCAATATATCAGAAAATCCACGATATCGCCGATGCATCACTACTTACAACCTTTTTCTAAGGGATGTACGATATTTAATCAAACCAATGTATTACAAAACACTAATGTACGAGCACAATAAAGTGAAACATATATTTTATAAGTAATTTATTTTTCAAACACTGCGAAAATGTTCGCGAAAAAAGCGCAGTCGTTACCGAACAGATCCTCCTTAGAAGTGTCATCTACAAGTATACCGATTCAAGAGAAAAAAAAATTCGGTTACAAGGACACGCTCACAAAACACATCTAAAATATTTATCTCTTCGTCGAAGATAACTTGTCAACAATCGGCGCCATTTTGCAGCACGTCAGCGCCATCTTGCTACCGTTACAAATGAAAAGTCCTTGTCATGTGACACGACTAGTTGTTCTGTTGGATCGATTCTTTTATTTACAACGATAAATACAACAAACCCGTGATATCAGATTTCCAATAAAACAGCAGAGGTGTTAGCTGAGTTACAGAATGATGCCATTTTACAATTATTTTGTGTTGATCAAAACCAATTAAATATTAGGAATGAAAGGTGATATTTCGAAACGGATAAACATTTTTCTTTTTTGAGTTTAAAATACTCTATCGATTTATGACGTTAAATTCCTTCCTGTGCTTGATTTAAAAAATCTCAACTGTAGTATAAATAAAGCTTATAAGATTTCTCTACTTTTATTGGTGCTGTCTTTTTTACCAGTACAGCTTGACATACTTAACTTTGCATGTATCCAAATGAAGAAGTATCGAACGAACGTACCCCCATCTTTTAAAAATATATTTTTTATATCCACCTACTTTGCAGTATACTGTAACGTGAAATTAGTTGATTAGTAATAACATTTTGGCGTATAAGATTTTCTTGCGTTTAACGGATATCATTTTGAAAATGGGAGACGGGTATGGGTACTGCCGCTCCACGTATCATTTATTGGATAACCAACACCTCTGCGGTCACCCCTTATAGTGGATCGTTTAGCGGCTCAGCACGGGTGTTCATCGGGGGAAGTGTGTTCAGGTCTTGGCGGCAGATGCGCCTGTTCACCAGCTGCGTGGCGGGCAGTACTGGGAGAATTCGGTTTAAGGAGCCCCTTTGACGACTCTAGCTGCTATCTCTCGACCCATCGCTTTGCACCCCAGTTGGAGGGATGGATTCATACGTCCTTCACTGCTGAACACACTGACACTAGATTCCTATCCATCTATCATACAATTTTCCTTTCCAGAACTTCCTCCTTTTCCTCTCCTTAAAAACACCCTTAGATTTCATAGACTCCGAGAGAAAATGTTTTTCTCTGGGCCTCCTGTTTGGAGCTAAACATAAAAAAAAATTTAAATAGAAGATTCAATTGATCATAATGATTCATATGTTGAAAAACACTTGTTTGCGTTTTTTTCGTATTCCCGTAACTACACTGCCATAACTGAAAATTCTTCAGATAGGCATCTACTTTTTAATAGAATTTTTGAAATAGGTTACACAATCGGTCTCCACAGTAATAAAGCAGCCTTACATGGTTTACCACACATACGCCGAAGGATCTATTTACATAAGATTCTATATGCGTTCATCCGTCGTACACGGGGAAAAATCGATTTTGACCCTCACGATAATTTAACATGCCATATTTATAAAACATTCGTTTATAAATGTTTTATCTAGTTGCCCTGATAATACAACATGACGGTAAACGAAAACATACGTTATACCAACATTGTAAACGTACGAAATTTGTTATAATAATTAATAATAATAATTTATTCTTACTGAACGATGCGTGTTTTGTGTAGTTTTTTAAACGAAGGACCTTGAAATGTGTATGTCTTATGTGTTTGAACCACTGCACAAGTAGAAGGTAAGCACATAAGGAAAAGGAGAGAATTACTCACTGCGGGACTTGTACTTTCTTCATTTGGCCGGTTTTATTGCACTGTGTTAATATTTCGGATTATTAAAGATGCGGAAAAGGAATGCGGATGTTTACAGGTTGATGGTCGATTATTGACTGATGTGGGTAACAGGAAAAAGTGACAGGTTTATAGGGAAGGGTAGGAAGGAAATGTGACAATACTAGCTACAAGTACAGCAGTTCATGTATGTGTATAGGTTTGTATAGATGTATGTATGTAAGTGTAGCTATGTAAATGCCCAACCACTTACATTTTCCCAACAATAAACATTGAAACCTGTTAATTTGTTCTTAATAACTTCGGTCCGGTTTTTAACCGTTTTTACTATTAAAATGATCATATTTAAAATAAACATTTTTCTCCCTGTTCCATGCCTTACATTATCAAAATATATTTTATCTTAATAATCTTAATATTGTGTGGTCTGCGCTTTCATAGGCTTTCATTGAGACGTTAACTATCAATAATCTTATTCGCTATCATCTCCTACCACCCCTTAGGGCCACCCTGCCACCCTCCACCTCCTCATTAAATAAATACAGCTTTTTATGCTGTCCATTTTTCATGCCGGAAAAAATATGTGGGTTCTCCCGGTCGTTTTAGCCGTCCGTTTTATATTTTGTTAGACACGAACTTCACAGGAAACGAAGCTTTCATAAATGGTCGATCTGAAAGCTCCGATAATTCATCGGTTCTTCGAGGATTCGGTCGTTAAATTTCTAAAAAAAGACCCTTCATTAATTTAGAACCGTTTGGTGTTTTTATTCGGGAAATCAGGCTGGAGTGGCGCATGATACAACAAAAATTGTTTTGAAAGTTATCATCGACAATTTTAGAGAAGTTTTATTTTCCACATCAATAATCAACAAGTTTTTTATCCATATTCTTATTTTAAGGTGATTGTCAAAAGAATTCATATTCTACGCGTTCGTAGATGGCGCTCGTATAGTATTTTTACTTATAAACGCTTTTTACAAGTTATGCTTTGAAATATTAAGATAAATTTATGGTTCGCGAAAGTAGACGAGCAATATGAATATTAACAAATAGTTTTGTTAATTAAAAAACTTTAATCTTTCAAGAAAGGCTAACAAATACAATATTTCATCGGTGAATCAATCCAATATTGTATTTGTTAGCTTTTCTTAAAATATAGTAGACCACAGTTTAGTACGCGAAAGTAGACTTGTTTGTTAATATTCATATTGCTTGTGTACTTTTGCGAACAATAAAATTTTCTTAATATTTCAAAGCATAACTTCTAAAAAGCATTTATAAGTAAAAATACTATACGAGCGCCATCTACGAAAGCGTGGAATATCAATTCTTTTGACATTCACCTTAACACTGTGCTATACAAACCAAAGAAACATTTATCACCAGGACAATCTTTACTCTTAGATGAGGGAAATTTAAAAAAAATCTTCTTTTTAATTTTGTACATTACATTAATCTAGTTTTTATCATCTCTTCTATTAATTTGGGAGAAGGGTGCGGGTACCGCTGCCCCGGGAACCATTCATCGGATAACCAACACCTCTGCCATGGGTCACCCAAGTCATTCGCTATGTTAGGTGACATAGAAGAGTTGCCCAGGATGATGGGGTGAGGTTTGTTCACTGTCACTGGCAGATGCGTCTGTCCACCAGATCTGACCGGATCAGAAGAGACCGGTTGAAAGGAACCCCTTACTCCGGCAAGACTCTCCCGACCCAACGCCTTGCACCGCAGTGGAAAGGATGGATTCATTCCAAAGATGGTATAAGTCCTGAGGGAAATTATTTTCCTCGTGACACGCTCCAACTAGCGAATAAATGAATGGATGAGATAGACTTGCGTTGTGCGACCAGTAACGTACGAATTCTGTACTTTCCATTTTCATTGAATTCTGTTTAACATTCAAAAAGCTTTTTTGTTATTTTTACCCTCCACTGGAAGTTTGGGGTGGGGGCCAATATTCAAAGAGGACGTAGCAGAGAAATTTATTAGCCCTGAATGACCCTTGTATATAATGGCGGGCTTTTGACGTGCCTGTTTGAATGTGATTTTGTTGGAAGCGGAATGGAAATCTATAATAAACCCGTATTGATGATGGAAGCAATACAATACAAGGTTTGTTTACGTATTTTAATAATATTGAGAGAATATTAAAACACCCTTATTAGCTTCCTTTCTACCAAAATTGTGTATCACGGAAATTTAATATAACCAACCCTAAGCTATTTACGTATAGTTAAATGAAACAAATTACTTTGTGTAAACCACTACATAAGCGCATTTTATAATATCTACATGTTTCAAAACCGATGGTTTCTTCGTTGGGATAATAACATAAATAAAAATAACAAAAGAAACACACAAGTATAGACAAAATTGACAAAATTAATGTAGAGAGTGGTGATTAATTAATTAAAAATATCATAAAAAACCATTATATAAAATGAAATGTAAACATTATTTTAGAATTAGTAAACATTACATTATATATTAAAAGAATTTAAAAAAAAATTAATAATTAAATAAAAATAAATTATTATAAATATAAGTATTAATATGAAAATACATTTAAAAGATGACTATTTAAAAAAAATGGTTATTAATAATATCTATTTAATTTACTATTAACACTTTTTCGTCGAACAAACCATCGGTTTTGAAATATGTAGATATTGTGGTTTACACAAAGTAATTGGTTTTATTTAATTAAAATGATGCCACAAAGTAATTTTGCGAAGATTGAAGAAATATTTAAGTATATTTATGAAATAAAAGTATACATGGAATAAAATATATGAGCTGATGGCATTATATATTAGGTATGACCAAGCACTATGTTATGGTTAATTTGAAATTAAAGGCATTTTTCCTCACTTCCTTTTTTAACTCTCTCCTATCCTCAAAACACACAGCATTTCCAAGATGATAAGGGCCCTTTGGAAAATTATTTCCCTCAGGGCCTCTCGTATCGAGGGGGACTCAGCAAGGCAAAAGCATTCAGCGAGACACATTCCCACATTTCATTAAATAATATTTTTTTTAAATGTTGTCGAAAAAAAAACACATATACGATTTTTTCGTAGTACAAGCGGAAAACTGGTGAATCTACATCGAATTTGGAGACAATTTTATGGAATAAATAAATGTCCGCAGTAGAAATTTTTTGGATGAAATTTGAAAAAAGGACGTAATAGGTTTGATACCACCTGTTTAATGTCTTTAAGATCAGTTTTTTTAACACCCTTAATTGCCGAAGAAACGAAAAGAATTAAAAAAAAAAAAAATCGAAATGCAGAAATCAGATGGATAAATTAAGTTTTTTTAGATTTTCTATGTGATTAGATTCGCCAGATTCCCGCTTGTAATGTTTTTTATTTAAAAAAAAATATTTCGCAAATTAACACATTTTTATGATTTAGACAAAGCAATATAATTTATTTCATCATCATACTTTCTAATTAATATCAAACTTCGATCAGCTTTTTAAAACCTTGCGGGGTTCGATAGGCGAGAAACTATGTAATATATACTTGAAATTTCTATGGTATTGCGGTCAACGCTGTGAGTAATTGGAAAAATATTCACACGTTCAGAAAATCAAACTCATTATGATCATTTCCATCATACTACGCATGATACTGGAATTAATTTATTAAGCCCAAGGTATTTTTGCAATACATATTCTCTCCTACAGAAATTGTCAAAGTGAGACAGAAGAGAGCAATAACAAAGTTGGTATTAATTACAAAGTATTCGTAGCACTTTCAAAGCCTTGTTATACTGAAAGAACATCCCGCACAAAGGCGGAACTAGCTGTAGGTGTCCCCATTCGGGAAGTCAAGGATTGACCAATTCCAGGAATTTCGATTCGTGTGAACTTCTAGACAAAGACCCACTATAGGAAGCTTTGAACAGAATTGCCGGCGAAATTTTCACTATACTTTCAGCTTTAAGAGATCGTTATTATTTACAACGTTTCATGATTCAGTTTTATGCATTTGGTTCAAGTATTTCAAAAGTAATCACGGTACTTCGGCCACCAGACTAAAAACGTCTTCGTAATTTAATTTTTCATTCGTAACAAATGGATTTTAAATTTATTTAATTTCAATTCTAGAAACGTTGGTACTAACAGTATACTTTCCCAAAGGTTACCTGCCTTAATAGACAATGTATATATACTCTTGAGACAGGTTATCTCTTAATATGGTTTTATCAGTAGGTCTCTATAATACTAGATTCAACTTCTTTATCCGGTGCCCACTTATATGGGAAGTTGGTTATCATTAGGGCAAACTTCACAAAATCACAATCTGCTTCACTCAGAAAAAACATAGTGGAACAGTACATAATTTACATAATGCAGTAATCATCTACGATGTCTTCAAAATCTACCAATATTAGGATGTGATCAAGACGTTTGAAGTATTAAATACAACATGATAAAATGTCGGTACATTCAACATTCATCATCATTGTAAAACAATGGGTTTGGGGGTGTACCAAAGACAGGATACTATGGAACAAAGAAGTCGAAAAAGACTAGATTACATTAAGGAGAACAAAAACTTGTATCTATAATATACATGTTAAAAAGTATGGCATCCCTAACTCATAACATACCAAAGAAGTTTACTAATGTCAATACGTTAACATCATTAACTAGGCTTTAAACCATTTATGTTATCTTCCAACGGTCACAGATATTTGTAAATAAAGTTTTACAGTATTTTCTGTCTAATAAAAATCTCAAATGGGTTATCAAAAAAACACCCTCGACATTCATTTTTAAAGTCGATTCCACGATATATTACCATACAACTCATTCTGAGAGCATGGGAGGGGTTTTGTGAAGGTTTATTTTGGGAATGATTTACACAGTCTGAATGTAGGTAATGGCAAAGTTACGTTCACATAATGTCATGGAATTCAACTGAAATTGTGACGATGTAACAGTTACCCACTGTTATATTATTATAGGTTGACTCTTTTTAATTAAGCATATCAGAATTTTGAGTTCAATATAGTTCAATATTCATAAAACATAATTATTATGTATTGTGTTTTCGTACCTGCATTAGAATTCAAAATCTAGGTTTGTGTGTTAGGATGTATTTTAATTAATGAGTGGAATAACAACAAATAAAACTGATGCACTAAAATGATGATATCCTATATATTTTTAATTTAGATTTAAATATAAAGTAATTATGTTTCTAGTAGGTACCTATTTATATAAAGGGTGAGAAATCAAAAATACCCATTTTGCAAGTTTGTAGTACCTAATGGAATTCTTCAATTGAATTACATGTAAATTCTACAAAAGTTGTAATAATTAATCTGTAAATTCTACATGAATTGCTAAGAAAATGTTTAATATAAGGCTTCATCAAATAAAATATTAACTAACTAACCATCACGCCGTTTCCCCGCAGGGGTAGGCAGAGTGGAAGGACCGCCAAACAACTCGGTCTTGGCATACATTCCTTGCCTCATTCACATTCATACATCTTCTAATACATACTATTCTATTATTCTGACTCTTGACATGGCCCGACTCAAGTATCTGATTCACTTGATCGTGCCACGTCTTCCTTGGGGGTCCTCGGCTTCTTCTACCATTCACATTCGCGTAATAAATTCTTTTTACACTCCTTTCTTCATTCATTCGCTCAACATGCCCAAACCATCTAAGCGTCCCTTTCTTAATCTTACTTATTACGCTCACATCAGCCTTGCATACTTTTCGGATCTCCACATTCCTCACACGATCATACATGGTTTTACCACACATACGCCTCAGGGATCTCATTTCTACAGCATTCAGTCTACTTTCATCCTTTCTCTGCCAGTTCCATGCTTCACTGCCATACATCAGGGTAGATACCAGTACTCCATTGCGGACTGCTAGCTTTGCTTCTGTGGACAACTTTTTGTTGGCTCCAACGGCGTTCAATCCTCCATTAATGGAGTTACATGCATTCACCCTTATTTCAATATCCCTATCAGCCTTTCCATCTCTCGTAAACATACTTCCCAAATATAAAAATAAAATATTAACCTCCCAAATAAATAAAATAAAATATTAACCCTAAAATTTTAATATCTATATTTATCCTTATTTTTTTTTCTTTGTTCATAAAATATTGTTGTATACAGTTTTTTTGTATGCTTTTCGACTGCCACACTAGACACATGCCCGTATTATGGTAGTCGAAATTTTTATATATAATTATACAAATGTAATATCTTAATATTAATTCATTAAATATATTGTTTTGTTAAATGCAATGTTATTGTATAATAAGTAATTCTTTAACTGGTTCCTCAGAGTAGATTGCACAAGCATAAACCAACCGTATTGTAGACTGATGATTTTAATAAGATAAATTTAATTTAATTGGGCGAACCAATAATTTACTTTACTTGTCAAATTAATAAAAATAAAGAATAATTTATTAATTATCACAAGTTTTTTAATAATTTATTAATTATTACAAGTTTTTTAAATAACCACTGGAGCGACAGAGCAATTTAAATCTTTTTCCTCGGATTGCTAAAGGAAATTTTTCCGCCCACGTTAAAAAAATTATACCTCCGAATTCGAATACGGAAACATTCAATCTGATTATCGTTCTATATAGCCAATGAATTCACCTATATTATGTCTATTATCACACATCGTAGTGTTTATAAAAAATTATTATTAAATCGTTAATTTAAAAACATTTTAAAGAATCTAGAGAATATTTATTTTGTTATATGTTGAATGTACAACATATTATATAGTCGCTATAATAAAAATAAAAAATAATGAAAAATTGCTACATTTTGGCAACAAAGCAATCCGTGGTTGTGGAAATAGTGCCATATTGTGGCAAAAAGCACTCGAGTGGATAATGTATTAATTATTACAAGTTTTTTAAATACTTTATTAATTATTAGAAGTTTTTTAAATAATTTAAATGAAAATAAAATGAATAATAAAACAAATTAACTTAATTTAATGATGTCGTTCCCTTTATAATTAACCAATTCTGAAAACGTATGACATAAAGATTATAAGTTTTCTATTTTCTTGGATAAATACTCAGCGAGTTGAACATTTTGGGAGCAATATAAGAGAACTGCCGCTGGGCGAAGGTTTTCGTTGGAGGAATTATGCATTTTAAGTGTGACGAGTAACGAGTGTTCATTTTTGGTATTGTTTTTTCACCAAATCTATTTTCCGTATGTATATAAGAATTGTCTTTATGTAATACATATGTCTAATATTCAGATATTTTTTTAAAGTGGCGCCAATGGGTGTGGTGGTTTAAATTTAAATATTATCCTAAGCAATAGTTTCTGAATTACGACCAAGAGGTGAAGAATTGATATTGCACACCCCCCTATCAGAAGTACAATACCATATGTAGCAATTGATTAAAAAGAGCAAGGTACATTACAATACATTTTAGTGTTTGTAGGTTAAGAATAGTATTATTATAAATAGATCTGAAAGAGTAGAAAATAATGTGAAATGAATTACATATTGAAAAATTAGATGAACTGTTCGTTTTTATAGAGACCTTTTACATATATTAATTTTAGTACGCATTTCACGGGGTTTTAAAGATTACAGTTAAAGAATTTTACTCACCAGAAATAATACTAACGAATTTACAGAAAATCCATTTGTAGTATTGCTTGAATTGGACATTTACAATATGGCGTTGAGCACTATTTTTAAGTGCTGACCCTTATATTATATATATATATATATATATATATATATTTACGCATGTTTTTGACTGCTCCTATAGAGTTTTGAATAATGGTAAATGGTAAGTAATGAAAATAGAAAAAAATATCAGTTATTATTGTTTGTTGGTTCTTTTATGTCACTCCACCATGTTATTTTGCGTTTTTCCCCACATAAACAAGCCTTGATGTCGCCATTAGAGCAAAGTGTACCGTAAATCAGCCCGGACTACTTACAAACTGCTGAAAGAAAAACAACGCATTGTTCTGCAGAAAAAGTTTTTTTTTTTCTGAAAGTTTCGCTACTCCGGCTGAGGGGCGTACCTGCGAGTTGACAGGGTAACTAGGGAGGCAAGCAAACAAAATAATAGAAAAGAAAAAGAAAAAGGTTGAATCTTAGAGATTTCTCCAAATACTTCCGAATATAGAATTGCCGGCCGATTCTAATGTCGAATAAATACTAGCCGCAATATTGCCAGTAGGCATGCCGGAACATTAAATTATATCTGAAGTATATAAAAATATGTAGTATTCATAATGGTTAAAAGTAGGAAAAACGGGAATAATGCAGTAATTTAAACTTGTCCGGAAAACTACACTATGATCATATTGATCATAGGCATTCAGTTGGTGCATTTGATTTCTACATATATTTTGAATCCATTTAACACCCGTTCGTAGACGATGAATTTATAATTGTTTTCTCCTGCCAGCAGGAGTAGTTAGTTTTGGAAAATTTATACTTTTCACATTGAGAGAGTTTAAAAAAAACTCACTATAACACAAACAGTTTTGTGAACAGTAGTCCGGAAAATTATATTTATAAATTAAAATCAAAATTTCCTCTAAAACCATAGGATAAGACAGAGCTTAAATTCCTACTTAAATAATTATAAATCACTAGCTGATGCCCGGCATGCTTTGCAATGCCTATTAAATAAATAAATTGTTTCTCCTTTCGTGTCATTTCCCATTCGTCCCCGTTCCCCTTCCTCTTCCCCCTTTCTAGCGAACCCCCCCCCCACATTCTTAGCCTCCCCCTCTCCCTCTTCCTCTTCCCCACCCACGTCCTCTTCCCCTCTCGCGTCTCCTTTTCCCCTTCCCGCGTTCCCCCTTCCCCTCCCCTCTTCCGCTCTCCTCTTTCTCGCAACCATTCTTAGCCTTCCTCTCTTCCTCGTCCCCTCCCGCGAAACCCCCTCCTTAATTCCCCAACCGACCCTCCCGCATACCCCTCCCCTGAGGCTTTTTTCCCTGCCGCCTAACTCCATACAATACACTTACTTTTCCAACAACTCGCGTGACCAATTTAATTTTTTATGCAAATTTCATAATGCCATAGCTCACCAGTTTAGATATAGAAGTATTCACGGGCATGTTCACAACTATCCAAAAAAAATAATAGCAATCGGATGAAATTTTAATCGCAATCGTATGAAGAGTATAAGAAATAATTTCGCATGAACGGTATGGCCGCGCATAAGGTACGAACAGACAAACAAACAAAGAAAGAAACAAACAAACATTAATTTTTATATTAGGTATAGATATGTTTAATGACGTAACATTTTTTTTAAGCTTCAAATAAGGAATTACGTAATTTATCATTTTATCATTGACAATTCTTTTTTTTTGGCTTTTCTTGGGGCAGAAGGTATATCTTGAAACGCATCATAAATTAGCTTCATAAATAATTTCGCTCAGTATGTATACATAAATTTTGTAATACAAGGTACCTTTTACAGTCCTTGTTAATTTTATATATTATTAACGATCTTAAAAGACCAACGCTCTCCTACAAAAGTAAAATGATAATATATTATGAACACATAGACACTGCACTTAGGTGAACACAATGAACAAAAATAACAAAAATATCATGGAAGTAATATACAATATATGTAACTAAAAATAAATAACAAATTCAAATAACTTCTAAGAAACTTGAGTTTAATTGGAAATTAAAGTGGAAACACAAAGACTGCTTAAATTTCCGTACATCTCATTACGTCCCGCCTTTTGGACCGAAAAAATACACGAAAGAAAAATAATTTTGAAAGGAAAATGGTAACAAAGCAAATATCAAGCAATTTATTCCCGCAGTCCGGCGTCCCTACCGTAATAAAGGTAGTATCGCCACTTCAATACATAAGCCCTTCAATGTAGGTGTATATAAGCACAAACCTTTTCTATAAGCCTTCAAAAATGTGAATAAACCCTTAATTTGTGTACAAAGCCTCGGGTTTGCCATGGATCGCCAACCTTTCTCACCCAATAACTGTTACGCCCTTCGCTCACCTGCTTCCCAGGTGACTGGTGTTACCTCTGATAGCTTTATTGCAACGTCTCCCTCTTTCTAATAAAAGCCAACATCCACCAGAGAGAGAGGATATATCGGAGCTCTCAGCGGTAGGACTTCCTTCTAGAAGGTAGTTAGTTTAATAATTTCCTACAGGAAGGTGCGGTTTGGGAATTGCACGAGACATTTACAACTAATTTTAGATAGATACTTGACAGTTCAATACGAGGAGAAATTGAATTGCAACCCTTGACAAAATCGATCGGTTGAAGTGCAATCAGTATTAGGGGAGATTCAACATCAAGGATAATTTATAGAAAGTAGGTGTCTTTCATTATTTATAATTAATTAATTATAATACATAATTTCATCATTGTAAAGCTGCACATCTCGATAGAGAAATGCCCTAGTGAGATTTGTAACTTATAATTTTTATAATAAATTAATAAATAACAAAAGTCGTACATTATACGGCTATATTAACCTACATACTCCCCACAGCCGACGCGTGAGGTGTTGCTAAGATCTCTCCACACGCTCCATATGATAGCGAAGAAAAGTTTTATTTTACTGTTTTTTAAAAATTACTCTCTATATTATTATTTTTTTACGATTTAAGAACATATATAGTTTTCAATATTTTTATATATACAAATCTCATGTCACAATGTTCGTCCGAGATAAACTCCGAAACTACTTAACCGATTTTGATGAAATTTGGCTTATTGTGTGTAATTTGGTCCAACTTAAGAGATAAGATAGTTTTTATATCGATTATTGACCTCAATGTTTATTATTGCGAATTAAATGTTTTTTATGAGACAATTATATGAAATTATTTGAAAGTTCCATAAGTTTCAAAGAGATGGCGGTGTGAGTTAATTTATTGACACAACACTTGGTTATCTAGATTATGTAGATGGCATTGTGTTTCATTAGTCACAGCAACGCATGATGGGGTCAGCTAGTATGTATATAAAAATCAATTGCTGTTCGTCTGTCTCGCTAAAACTCGAGAACCGCTGGGCCGATTTAGCTGATTTAGGTTTTGAAATGTTTGACGTAGTCCAGGTTTTAACGGTGAGAATATATGGAAAAATTGCGAGGAAGATAGTAAAAACCACAATTTAATTTTCCCTTATAAACTGTTCTACCTACTTACCTATCAAACTTTTGACGTTCGTCCCTTAGGGGGGAGAGGAACCCGGGAGGGCGAAGGGGAAACCGGGAGGGGGGAGGGAGACTCGGGAGAGGGATCCGCGAAAGGGGGAGGCCAATATGGGAGGAGGAGGGAAACTCGGGAGAGGGGCTTGCGTGACGGGGGAAGGGGGCAGTAGAGTGAGGAGAGGGAAGGTGGAGGAGGAGGAGTGGGAACGCGAGAGGGGAAGGGGAAGCGGGAGAGAAAGGGGAAGAGAAAGGTGAACGGGACGTATGGGAAAGGACGCGCAGGGAGAAACAATTTCTTTATTAAACGGCATAGCAACGCATGCCGAGTACCAGCTAGTATGAAATATAAATAAATATCAAAGAGACGTAGAATATTTTCTTAGCCCTTTTCATTAGGAGATCTTGTGCTAAGGGGAATTAAGTTTTGGATAGAGAGAATTTTCAGCGACTTACCTACCCAAACTATGGTTCAACTTTATAGTTTGGGTAGGTTTTTAAAAATAAAATAGTAAGAAGTATAAACAATAAGTGGTGTTTTCTAACATTTTCAATGAGAACTGTAATATATAAGAAAAATTTTGACAGTCTCAAGTAGAAATTTAACTATATTTTGCACATTATCATTTTCATAATGAAAAAAGATTTTATATCATTGAAGAAGAATAAGAATCTAAATTAAAATATTAAAATGAACAAGACACAGAAAAATAATAAAACTGAGATACGAACCCACATCTCACTACCGATTCAGCCATTGCGTCCGATTATAAAACCGCCATAATTGTCAAAGACATATTTCAAATTTCAGAATTAATAATATTATCTTCGACTAATGTTTTTATTTTTGTATGTATCGGCAGCTACCCTTTTCAGTGGAAACAAATGTTCAAAGAACGTATATGCTACCTAGATAGTGTCTCGGATATATATAACTGATTTAAAAAAAAAATGAAAAAAGATTTGCCCAAATAAGAAGTATGTATATTGGAATGGTCCGCGAATTGTTCAAATAGTTAAATGTGACGATACTTTGAGCAATGCAATTATCCAAGTGGACATGATCATATTTATAATTGTCGTTGTACGTACAAAGGGGCAATACCCACAGAGACCTTTACTAAATTCGCATTGACCAAAAAAATAACTCAGGGCCTAACAGCCAAACACCGGGACAGCGGGTTTTTCCTGCTAGTACTAAATATTTAACCTAAATCAGAAATATCACATGACCCCTAACTCTAGAACGGTTTTCATTTGCGTAGCCTTTTGAACCAGAATTTTTAGGTTAATGCTCTCTTTTTAGCGGCCAACATCATTCCATGATGAGCTTTAGAGCTTTTAAATTATAAATCAAACTTAAACGAACAGAATAACACGTAATTGTTTGTTCGAAACTTTTTACAAACGTTATATTAAAAATTGGATTGCAGTCATTTCGGTTTCAAGTTTTGGAGCACTGAAATGTTCCATTCGAATTCAGTACTTATACAAGACTATGTGATATTTGTTCCATATTTTTTATCGAAGTTATAAGAAAAAGCTCGCTTTGAAACGCAGTCAAAGTCGGAATGAAAAAACTAATACATTTAAATAAATTTAGAAGTTGTAGATAAATTTAGATTGTAATACTGTAAAATCATAATAATTTATTTCACGAATTTTGTATATTTATTAATACCTACATTTAATTAAGAGATTAAAGCTACGAAAACATAGTTTTAAATCCCTGAAAACTTTTCATAATCTTGAAAACATTTTTTGGAAACGCATCTAATACGCTTCTACGCCCTTAATATATGACTCAATATAACTTTAAGCCCAAGGGTGTTACAAAGCAAATTGCATTCCATAGAATAATCAAATTAAAATCTGCCAATAGAGCTCTGCCTCAGCCGATTCAGACATCTCTCACAAAACTTGTGCCGGAAGGAAATTACTTCGGCTCTGAGCGGACCCATGTCACGAAAAAGGCTTTACTGCCCCAAAAAATTGACGTCTCGTGTATAGAACCTCAATACAATAATCACCTTGCCCTTTGCCACCCTTTACCCAGATATTTCTACCCGGATCGCTGAATAAATACAGGTAAAAGTTCTACATCGAAATATACTTCTCTCAACCCGACCATTTCTAATACATCATTGTTATGTTGTCCCACTTTTTATACCACACGGGTATTTATTGTACGCGTGGCACCTGTAAACCAAATCCTAAAACGAATAAATATATATTTTGAAGACAATTTTGGGAAAATACTGCTACTACTTTGCGTTTATTTTTTTTGTTTGACGTAAAGTGTCTACGCAAAGGCACACTTTTTTAAAATCGTCGACTGGATAGAAATTGATGGTAGGTACACAATTTTACAAAAAACCGTTTAAACAAAAAAAACTTCAAAGCTCTCAGTAACAAACTGTATAAAATTGGTACGCGGCACAGAGGTTTCTCAAATAACATAATATTTTTAAGTGTCTTCATAATCAGTTATTTGCTGAGAATTTTTGTAGTTTTCCCTAACTGGGAAATCTTGTTAAAAGTTTCTCCTTCTAAGATCCTGGTAATACCTTTGTTAGTGAAAGAAGAAAAAGTTTCCAATATTCCAATCGATAGTGCCAGGATAGTTTGGAGAGTTGGGTAAATAGGACGCAGTTCGGCAAAATATTCATCTGCCTACCTCCCCACATAAAGAACTCTGGAAAATCTAATAAAACTTTTTTAAACTTTTGGTACATTATCGTAAAATTGAAAAATGTAATAAAATAATTGTAATAGCTTTCAAAAACTATATATATAGTAGTGTATGATGCAAATATTGTGACAACAGTAAAAAATCGACCACTCAAAATAAATAAAATATTGATACGACATCGATAGCCACAGGCAAATTATTTAAAAAAAAGTGATACCCCACCCTGTCAGTGAAAAAATAGGGGAACTACGTCACCCTCGCCACCCGTGTATAGCGTTGTAACGCGGATTAAGGTAGGTGGTAACTAATCGATTGTCAATCGGACAGATTGCACCCACTTTGCACAGAAAAAAAGTGTTGTGAAAAAATGCAATTGTTGGGCGTATTTGAGAGTTGTACGGGGTTGGCAGCTGGTCACTATTTAAGAATCTCTTAGCCCCTGAGACACCCAGTTGCTTGGAGACCAGACTTACACGGGCTTCTATGGAGACCCGGTACTTGAGCCGGACAGCTATACATTTCAATGGAGTCTTTGTTAGGGAGGGTGCTCCCATCAAATTGAACCTAATAGTCGTAGATCTCCCTCTTTGCCGAAAAAGACACTCTTGGGTTTTTAAGACATTGAAACTAACTAGGTTGAACAGGCACGAACCTTCTCAAGGCGGAGGTCAACTTTTTATTTCAAAACTTCCCGAGCTGTTTGGACATCATATGGGGAAGAGTGGTATCGTCAGCGTAGAATTGCGTAGAATTGGTCTACATTCTACGATATTGTTGATGTGCAACAAAAAACAGCGTTGGTGACAACACAGATCCTTGTGGCACCCCGCATTTATTTTGTGCGGAGAGGAAGAAGAGCCGTCAACAATGGTTTGAGTTGTTCGTCCCACATTAAAGTCAGCAATCCAACTACGCAATGTCTATTGGTAAGTGACTTATAAAATCTGTGCCAGATTCTGTGAATCAAATATTATTATTGTGAGTATATTTGAGAGAGCGGGGATGGAGGTGAGTAGGTACGCGGCTAGTCATTAGCAAGTGTCACGGGAACCTGAGAAGGGTTAGGACCGGAAGTATCCTACTAGCCGGAAGTGCCCCCCTCCCGGAAGCACATCTCAGACCGGAACTAGCTAGGTAGGCTTACAGGGCCGGTAAAAGCGCCAGTATTTATATATACAGGGACAGCGATGCGGATGTGTCAGGATCGAAGTGTCACAAGTATAAATTATATTGCCTCTACCGGTTGGGTAGGTTACATGTCTGCATTTAAGGGTAATATCGATATTTTAATTATACTTCATTCATAATTTTCTGTTGTTCAATTAAAATTAACTCTTGTACATTATTTGCAGTACGTTCCAGTAGTAGGACCTCTCAATACCGTCCTGGTGAATGGCCATCATTCACAATCAAAATGTTGCTTGAAATGGTTTTAGCCATATATGATTTTAGATTTTTAGATTTTACGGGATTATAGTGATTTATTTTTAAGCTATTATGCCGTGTTGCGCTACCTCCTTCTTTAGCCAATGTTCGGACAGTGTTACAGTGTGCATAATTAGGGCAGATGTGTCTTGCACAAGGATACGGGCTGTCACCAACTGTTTTTATTGTACATCAATGATCTCGTTCAATATGCACCAATTCATTGCTTCGCTGACGAGAGTACCGTTCATCGTTCTGACAAACCCCCCTGTGACACACATCTGCACTGATGATGAACGCTGTCCAGAAACGTTGGCTAAATAAGAAGGTTGCGCAACATAGTTTTAGTCACGATTAGTGACAACATCTTAATAGCTAGGTGCTTCCAATCTTGCTCTTCCAACATCCGTCACCCCTTCTCCATTAAGTCTCACAAAATGCTCAAATGAGATTGCCATTGTCCCAAGCAATTGGGGGTCTTAAACGGCATAAAAATTAGTAGGTAATTCTTTCTTACGTAATTAAATATATACCTATCTAGCTTCACCTAGGTTCTCCTAGCCAAATACAACATTCATATACGATACTAATTTCATCCACACCCTAAGTATATACTCCAAAGCAATATGTTTGATGATTATTAGAAGTCCTACCCTCGTTACCTTCACCCTGTCGTTGGTAGAATCATAGCATATTGCATAGCTTACGTCAGATTTATTCGCCTCAATGACTCCGTCAAGATTTGCTAAGAAATGCGTTATCGTTACAAGAAATTTCACGAGACAATGGCGTTGGGAGAGAAAGTTTTCAATATACTGATTTATCTGAGATTGCAAGCATAATAAGGAGAGACACTTGGTAACAGGTTTATTTTGGGATATCCGATAATTAATTCATTATTCAGTATTTGATATATTCCGTAAGTCAGCAAAAAGGATTGACAAAATGTTTCAGACAATAATATAAATCTATGCATATCAAATATATTGTCGTTGAGTATTAAACTAGTAAGATAAAGAAAATTGTGAACAGTGTTTGTTTGATAATATTTCAAAATATGGATTGGATAAGATTGTTTCATTCCAATGGAATTTAACACTATTTTATTACTTTTAATTTTCTACCACAAAGCCTTCAAAATAGATGGATTATAATAAAAATAAAAATAAATCAAATAAAAATAAATCATTGAACATTTTTTTATAATCAATCGAAGCTAGACTTCGCCAATATATACGCCCCCCCTCCTGATCTTGTGGGCAGTAGCATCAGCCATCCAGGCCTGGACAAACCTCATCCCATGAACTCGGGAACCCCTTCTAAGTCACCAAACCCCTTCTAAGTCAAAAAAGCGAATCACTTGGGGTGACCCATGACAGAAGTATTGGTTATCCAATGAATGGGCGTGTCTGTTTCGCCGAAAGTTATCGTAATTAGTGCTATAATCAAACATATCAAATAGCTACTTTCTTACGTTAACAGATGTAGTGTATTGGATAGACACGTAGTTTCAGTTACTGTTAATAGATGTCGATAGGTTAGAGCTTCTGCCACATCCCAACAGATGTCCTCTAAAGCAGTAAGGATCAGAGCAGTACCACCCAACGCCGTTCGTTTCGTGAACACGAACAATTACGATGATAGCCGAAGGCTTTCAGAAAAGTAAGCCTAAGCTAATTCCTAGCCAGTCAGGTAGGAAAGTCTGTTAATATTCACGATATTATTTAATAAACCAACTTGTAACCGAAACCTAATATTCAATAGTCTAACTCTTCACTAGATGTCTGAATGCGAATAGAGCAGTCATTACGACAGATAAGTAATAACATTGCCTTATCTGAGGCGAAAAGTTATTTTAAAATCGAAATATATTACACTTCTAGGAGTTCTTTGATCAGTGACAGGACACAAACAATTTTCCATTGATCAATTTATTTATAAACAGTTAAAAGGAATTCCGCTAAAACCACTTTAAACTAAACTCGGTTTCACATATTAATAATATGGTGATGTTGATTTATTCCCACGCTTTGAATTTGTATACGAAAAGGCTCTCCACGTGAATAAATTATTACCAAAGGATTATTAAAGGATTCTAATGTTATAAATACATCGGGCTCATACATATTTTGCCAGTACATTGTAATAAGATACTATACTATGCTTGTACCTACCAACAGCTTTAACCCTTAAAAAAATTGGCGTATTTTGTCAGAGGCTAAAAATATTCCCGCTTTGCAATAAAATCCAAATAAATAGAACATTTGTTAACGTATTCGAAAACTAAAAACTGTTTTCGAAAGGTGATGAAATAGGCTTTCAAATTTCTACATTAAAAATTACTATGTATTTTTTAAATAATTTTTTTTTTCGTAAAACTTTAAAAGGTGTTCAAAATGGCTCACTTTACTTTTTTTCTAACTAAAATTACTGATAATGAAAAAAAAATAAAACACATATTTATTTCATTAGATAAATGAATTATAAACCTTACTGCCACCTCACTTTTTTTCGTTTCATGTAAAAAAAAAAAACCTTTAAAAATTCACAAAGTTCCATTTTTTTTTTTCAAATTGCTATCGGAAACTTTGGTTTCAGAAAGGGGTAAATTTTAATTATTTTGTGGTTTTCTTTTAGATTTGAATATATAGTTTGTTGAATTCTCTTTCCAATACCGTTTAGATCACATTTCTGACTATGATAGTAAGGGAGAAACAACGATTTCTGTGAGACCTATGTGAGCTGGGACAAATATGGTCTCCTGTGATTAAAATCTCGCGTCACGATGTTTGTTCGAAATAAACTCCTTAACTACTTAACCGATTTTGATGAAATTTGGCTTATACTTGAGATTATACTGGGATTTAAAATTATTTGTACGTTCCATAAGTTTCTGACAGATGGCGGTGTGAGTTAATTTGCATTTTTTGGTTACCTGGGTAATGTCGTTGTGTTTCGATATCACGTCAGTCTATTCCCCGTCATAGTGATGTTTTTCGTTAGTCATAGCAACGCGTGGCCGGTTCATCTAGTATATATATATTTACATACCTAGTTTCCAAACAAATAAGAATTATTAATTTTATAGTATAAAACCATAGTGAAATCATTTTTAACCGAAGTTGTAGCAGTTCGCCTTTTAATGTAAATACCGCACAAAAAATGAATAAAATTTTGACAAACTATTTCGATGAAGTATTAAATAGTTTTTTGATTAGGTTTGTGCACCTGAAATACATCAGGCGACAGTGAAACCAGTGGAAAAAAAAGTTGATACCACGTAAGAGTCCCAACTTAACTGCTTCCGTCTGGAGCTAGTGAGACTATGACATCCCCAATTGGGGTATGTTATGAGGCTGAAGGTAGTGGACAAGGGAAGGAGATACTAAAAAAAACCTTTTTTGAAAATTAAAACTAAATAAAAAAACAACAGTAATAAAAAAATATTAATCATTATGTAAATAACAACTTCCTTCCATACACATAAAGCATAGCTTTTTATGTGAGTATATCTTAAAAAATATATGGAGATTCAAAATTAGCAAGATAAAATGTTTCATAATATATTATAAGTTAATGTGATTAATAGTATGTTTTAGGTTTATATTTTGTACAATTAAATTTCTGTAATAAAAATTTGAAAAAGTAACTTTATTTTATTATAATTTATGAGAGACTTTTAAAATTGTAATTTTATTTAAATATTGCCTAAGGCCGGGCATACACGAACAGTTTGAGCAGTTAGCCAGTGATCAACATACACGAACCGCTCTTGTAGTCAGAGTCAACAGCTTGAAGCTGCCATTGATAACTGCTTGAGCAGTTGGAAATTTCATTGTTAATTCAAATCAGTAGCATCATGGGTTTTGAGGAAGAAGCACTAAGGAATGAAGAGAGCGGGCGGAGGTAACTGCGTGAGCGCAGTCGACAGCTCGAGCAGTCAGTGTATGCCTGGCGACTGCTTGACCGCACGATGAAATCTCACCGTGCTGCCAACCGCCTGAAGCAGTTGCAACTGCTCGAGCGGTTCGTGTAGAAGTATGTAGTTCACTGTGCAGTCGCAACTTGAAGCAGTCGATCCTGACTGCTTCAAGCTGTTCGTGTATGCCCGGCCTAAGGGGGATCATGATATTAAAATAATAACTTTACTAGTCAGAGAAAACTAAAAATTTGTTCCATGATTGTATAAATAGTTATCCGTACCAAAACCCATTATTTGTAAATGTATCGAGTGCAAGTAACAAGAAGGAATTTCAGACCCAATTAATTCCGAGTGAGAAGCGGATTTTCCGTAGATTAGGCAAATCATTCCACTCCGTGAGCAAAAGCTTATCATTTGTCTTCACCGTTTGTAAAACACTTATCCAACATTACCTATATTTTGTACCTTAAATATCTTAACTGCCGTGGATATTTTATGCTATCCCAATACTTAAAAAAAACTCTTGGTCCGTCCGTAGATATTCAATGAACCAATGTATGACAAAAACAGATGGGAGTAGCGGTTATCATACGGTCATGTGTTATTTGTAGATATCGTTTTCGAACAATTGAAAAACAACAGACGCCAAACGTAACCACACGGAGAAAAATGTTATTGTAAAATACGATCATTTTATTCGTAACAACGGTTAAAAACGGGACTGAAGTTCTTACGAACAAATCAACAGGGTTTGAATATTTATTGGCGGGAACATGTAAGAATAATTTGTTTGTATACGTAATTTCGCACGTATACCAACAAATTATTCTTACATTTTCCCGCCAACAAACATTGTACCAGCACCAAGCGCCACTCCTGAGTGAGCGCTAAGTCCGAGCTTAGACCACGCAGAAATTGATTACTTATTTATAACTTTGTACCTTCTTATAATTGTTCTACTTTATTTATAATTTAACTGTATTTATAACTATATGGGAGGTGTGGGATTGCACTATCCTCCCAACATCCTAGAATAAAACATTATTATTATTATTATTAAGCATCCTTTCTGTAATAGGGAAGTTGAGTGAAAAATATTTTGACTTATACAAAATATGTTCATGTAGATATGACATGCAAACTTAAATACCACTATTTTTTTTTAAAGTTCGTTTTCATAATTAAATGAATTCTGCAAGTTTGAATTTTATTAACCGCTTGGACACATAAGCTTGTTTTCACGATAATTTAACGTAGGTTGACATAGGAATGACGTATGGCCCGTACCTGAGTTATTTTAAAGCCCGCGAAAACGCCGGCAAGTGTATAATACCGTGCGGGAGAGTACGTGACGTCACCCGGTCCTTGATTGTGTGAAATATGAGGGAAAATATTTAGAAAACCGGGACACGCTTAATATGGACGAAAAAATAAATTTAAAAAGTTGTAGTAGTTAGATATTAACTTGTACTAATCAATTCAGTTACCCGAATTTCTATAAAAGTGCATTTTAATGGTTATTTTTAAAATTTAAAACCACAATTACAATTATTACTTTAATATTTAAACAGCATCATTATCTTAGATAGTTCAGTGGAAGTAGCAGATAATTCCGCCATTTCATGAAAGCGTGTTCGATCATGACTAAAAGTTCGTACATGTTATGTCGTCGATATCCAAACTTCTTGTGACACCCTCGATCCCGTTGCAAATTTACATCCCATTTACAAATCCTCCCCTTGTACATTTATAGGTAAACACCCTCCCTATCCCACCCCCACCGCAGAACCTCCCATTAATCCTATCTTAATCTGACACTCTGCATCGATCTTTTCCTTTATTTATTTGACTACAATTTTTGTTAAAGCTGACAGCTTTTTAACTCGGACGAATAAGTGATCAGACAGGATGGAGGAGAGGGTATCGGTTGGGAGGATTATGATGAATTCTTTATGCGAAGAAGTCGTTTTATCATCAAAAGCGATCCAAGGTTTAATACTGCTCTGGATAAGTAAAGAAACTTCCTAACAGGATAAAGAATAATATATAAGTTTGTATTTCCAAGTATCAAGAGATGTACTGTATATTTTTAACATTGCTTCGTGGAAAATGGTACGACTAATATTTTTTTTGGTTTGGAAAAGTATAAAGGAAAGTTACCTTGTCACTTGATTAGATATGACATAAAAATTTCAAATTGGTTGACAGGTTTTCTTAAACAATAAAGTATAATGAAAAATGGATAGATAACCTTGTCAGATAAGAAAAAGGTATAAAAAAACAAAGCAAAAAAAACTTAGGACGGGTGGTTTTACAGAAATTCATTGTTTTTTTGACCTTTAAATGTCAATTCATCCGTTTCAGCTTTTGAACAAATTGTGATCAGCAAAAGAGGACAACTATAATTTTGTTAAGGTTGTCAGCTTATTACGATTTAATGGAAAGTGGAACGCTCCTAGAATATGTACAAAAAACAAAATGGCGCTGAATGGCCATTTTTTTTTACCTTAACTCCAAACAGGACGTTACGAGCAAAATAATCTTCCTTAAGGCCTATATCATCTTTGAAGACGCTGTGGAGAGTCTTTTCTTCTCTCTGTAGAGGAAACACAGAGGCCGGCAAATCGTTCTATAGCCATAGAACTCAATAAAGAGACGTAGATGCGACCCGTTCTCATGTGCCAAATGTCAACCGTGTACATATGTTAGGCGCGCGTTTGGCGTGTTTCCCGACTATGCAGCACTGCCGAGGGATCAATGACGCTAGTTCCTCCGAGCAACTTCCATTGAAAAACCGATAGAAGAAGGAAATCATTTCCACCAGAAGCCGGTGCCTCTAATGATTGCAATCTCTGCAATCTGGGCTCTATACAGTTTACCCAGACTTTAAGAGGCTAACTTGTCTTTGAAGACAATCGGCCTTACTAAAAAAAAACACTCCGCGGCCGTTAAACGGTGTTTTTGTGAATCTTTAGATATGACAACGCCGTATTTTCTTGTTCAAATTGGAGTTTTCATAATAATCCGCTAGGTGGTGTGATTGATGCGCCTGCGCATTGCTTTCCCGCTGAATAAATATAGCCGCGAATGCAGAATAAAGTCGGTCTCTATTTTGTATGTGATTAATATGATGTTTTCGTTAATGGTTTCAATATTTATGACTAATTCGCACTAATATTCATGTAATCAATATATTTACTATTAATTTGTGTTGTTTTTCGTTAGTTTAAGTCAAATTGTGGCACTAAAATCGTCTGTTCTAAATTAAGCTGCCAGAAAATGGTTCATAGGTTATGTTCAGAAATAATTTGCATTTTAAGATCTTTATTTTATTATAAATTCTTGAAAGTGATGTTTTTTGGTGACTAAAATGTCTAATACATATTTTAGTAAACGTATCAAAGAAATTAATGCCTTAAGATGTGCAAGCAATGTATTCAAACGTAAGTTTTTTATTGTAAATTTTTGGAAATGAAAAGCTAATTTCAAGATTTTTTTATATTTTTTTATTGTTTGAAGGAGTAAAAAGTGAGGTGACAGATTTATTTTAAAATCATTAAATAAAAGGACTGTGTTTTTTGAATTTTGAATTTCTCCAAATATTTCAATGTTTTAATAGAAAGTGTTTGGGGTAAGTGAGTTTTTTTTTTCAACTTGATGTTTGAATCTTAAAATACTACAGTTTTTAAACATTTAAGTATATTTTAGATATGAAAATCTTAAAGGTAATTACACTAATTACATTTTGGTTCTAAAATGGTATTTGTTTTTACGACATCTCAAAAAATAATAAATATATAGGACATTAAAAAAAGAAATTCTAAATTCGTTGAAAATTACAAATGGAACAAATATATACAACAGATAAACTACCCTCCTTGGCCGTGTAAGCAATGTACATATCTTTCCATGAAAAAATTTTTGTCAGTTCTTAATTAGTAAGGATTCTTCATACATGGTTGTTTGACCACTGTACAAATTTTTCAGAAAGTTTATTAGTAAGGCTGGTAAAATGGCGACGTTGTCAGATCAAAACCATATATTTTGTTTAGTAAGAATTTGAAAAACGAAATGTACAGACTTTACACAACGTGCTACAGAAACACCGTTTAACGGCCGCGGAGTGTTTTTTTTTTAGTAAGGCTGAATGTTTTTAATATCTGCGGCCCTTAATCTTTCATGTTTGTTATTATTGAAAGTGAAACGATGCTATTGATGACTGCTTAAAAATGTATTTTAAGTTACATAAATATTTTCATTAGGTTTTAAAAAGTAATGAAACTTGAAACAACCAACGAATCACATCGATTACAGTATCGTAATATTTATAATATTGAGGTTGCCAAGCTTTGTCACTTGAGAAATTTCCTTTCTCGGTTTTGACGAGCTTTCAACTAGCTTAAACATTCAAAGCATCCGTGTCAAAAAAAATTAACGGTTCAGATATTTTAAATATTTTTTGGCCAAATGTAAAAATAAAAATGATGTACTCAAGAAGATATAAACGATGATTAGAATACAACAGGTATGTCAAAGGTGAAAGAACTAGAAGATATAAAGGTAACTGACAGTACCACGATATTTTGACAGGAATGGAATTAAAGTAAGTAAAAATAATGTTTCTATAAAATAATTGTTGATCATAAGAATGTATTTATAAGAAATGTTTTGTGATAAGCCTTGCATACTTGCCGTACTGAATATAGTAAGCTAGTATAAGTAATGTAGGTATATGAGTTTAGTAGGAGTTTGAAAAGTAAACCTATATAAGTTTTTTGGTAGATTATCATCGGAGAGCCTAATCAGAGAATTATTTAGGGATGATAGCCGGAATGATGATTTGCCGTTTCGATAATTATATATGATTTGATTATGTACCACAATCTCACAATTACTATAGAGAAGACCTGTTAAATTATTGGGTCTTAATTATTTGTGGTAGTCATTAAAATATTGAAAATACCAGGCGGTAAGAGAATATGTAAGTGTGTGTGTAGGTGTGAGAAATGTGTGCGAAAATTTGATTGAATATAATATGTTATTTTACATTACAATAATGCGTATAAAATTTTCGAGATGTTCCCGAGTGACACTCTCCTTATCATCCTGGTGAATGACGAGCATTCAGAATCGAAACGTTGTTTGAATTTGCTTTAACCGTGTTTAGTGACTAGCTATGAATAGGCAGATACTTCTTAACCTTTCTCTTCTCACTCCCTTCAGCCTCGTGACGTACCCTATTTTTACTTAGTTATGCAGAAAGCCTCAAACCTCAAAAAGATGAAACTGCGAAAAGCCGTTTTGAAAATTTGGAGATACAAAAGCTATCATACTCGTACGGATATGAAGTGAATTTCAGTGTTTTTTCATTACCACAATTATTGGGAATGCCATAGTCAGCTATGACTGCAGATAGCTGCTGGGAGCATTTTTTTCGTTGGCACAACACCGTTTTCAGTACATTACGATTTTTTAAAGTTATATTATTCTGAAACACGGAACGCGAAGTTTTAGGGTATACTTGTATATATATTGGAGAGAATTTGGTTTCCCTTTGAAGATGTTTTTTTAATGAAAATGTATACAAAAAAATAAATTAATATTGATGATCATTCATTATCTGTTCAAAATCTTTCAAATTAATTCAGCTGAATATTTTTCTAAACGACTAAGATCTATTCAATTCAAAAATAAAAAGTGAGTCTGGCTGTGTTATCGATAAAATAACAGAAAATCCCAACAGTTTTTATGGAGTATTTTGATGAGGAAATTTTTCAATAAAATTTCATTTTACTGCTTGTTTAACAATAATCCCCCTTGAATTCCGAATAAACAGAATTAAAGCCTAATTAAGGTTGTAGCAGACAAATAAACATCGTTTAAATGTGTTATTTATTACTTAAAACCCTAATAAACATTTTGTATGTAAATAATAGTCATAAGCCTTTCAGACCACATTTTAGAATCACCCACACGGGTAGAAAATTTGAAAATTAAATTGACTATAACTTTT
This sequence comes from Limnephilus auricula, assembly GCA_951813805.1. Taxonomy (NCBI): domain Eukaryota; kingdom Metazoa; phylum Arthropoda; class Insecta; order Trichoptera; family Limnephilidae; genus Limnephilus; species Limnephilus auricula. The sequence goes on from OX638404.1 coordinate 17,459,053, forward strand.
TTTAAAAAAGTATTTTGCATAAAAAATATATTGTATAAATCAAAATATGTCTAGATCTAACAAAATGTAATACAACATAGCTCCTCCTAAAAAATTATTCAATTCCATAGTCCTAGACTATATACCTATATACGTCCGCACTAAATTGAAAAATCAGATCAACTCTAAGCATTAGATAGCGTACCTAAGATGAATTTTTAATAACAACATTTTGCTAATTTTCACAATGAACGAACTTCGAGAAAAATAGTTCTTTTTTAAGGCGACGAAAATTATTGTTCTGTTTTTTTTTTATTAATTTAAATTAAATCAAATTAGTACCAAATATAATAATTTAGTATTTTTTATTAGTATTGTGACAGTGTTTCAGCGTTCAAAGCCAGTAAGAAAATGACTCAAAAGCTTATTATTATTGTCACAGTTCAAAACCAGTATGAAAATGACTTTGACGCTAATTATTATTGTGACAGTGTTTCAGCGTTCAAAACCAGTATGAAAATGACTTTGACGCTTATTATTATTGTGACAGTGTTTCAAAGCCAGTTTGAAATTGACTTTGAAGATTATTATTATTGTGACAGTGTTTCAGCGTTCAAAGCCAGTATGAAAATGACTTTAAAGCTTATTATTATTGTGACAGTGTTTCAAAGCCAGTTTGAAATTGACTTTGAAGATTATTATTATTGTGACAGTGTTTCAGCGTTCAAAGCCAGTATGAAAATAACTTTTAAGCTTTTTATTATTGTGACAGTGTTTCAGCTTTCAAAGCCAGTATACAAATGACTATGAAGCTTTTTATTATTGTGACAGTGTTTCAGCGTTCAATATGAAGTTGTCAGTATGAAAATCACTTTGACGCTTATTATTTTGTGACAGTGTTTCAGCGTTCAAAGCCAGTACGAATATCACTTTGACGCTGAAAAAGCTAAGAAGAAACTTTTATTGCTGAAACACCTACCACAATGATAAAATGCTAAAATATTTGAAGAGTAAATTTAATTAACTTTTAATTAAAATATAGTCTAACCAAACGTATAGTTCTGATATCGTATAAGGACCGTACGACCTATATAAATTATGAACCTCTAGGAATAGTGCCCAAATTAGAGTTACTTTGGCCGGAATCAATGATTAAAATTGCACTTTAAATATTGGCGAATGTTGCGTGATTCGTGACGGAAGGGACGAACAAGAATTATGTAGGTATAAGCATGCTGATTAAGCCGTAGTCACATCTCTCTTGTTCTCATAAACGCGCATGCAACAGACAGAGATGGTATAACGAAGCTCTCAGAGCCAAGATCATACCCCCGTTGGGTTCCACGCTGAAATCAGCTGAAATGGAAGGTTTGTTGAATTCATTTGAGCTTTGAAAATGCCACCTCAAATATTTGAAGAAGAGCTTAGCCGGAGCTTTAGAGATCTTTATCTAAGCTGAATCTACAGAGAAGGCTAATCTATGCTGTGAAACTGTTTTGCTAGGATTCTGTGTTAGGAATCCGTGCTAGGAATTTATGTATATCGTTGACAAATTCTCAAAATAACACCTGAATTTTCGATTTAATAAATTTCAATTTGGGAGGCGGGAATGGGTACCGTCGCCCCGGGAACCATTTATTGGATAACCAACATCTCTGCCATAGGTCACCCCAACTGGTTTGCTGCGTTTGGTGACTTAGCAGGGGTGCCCGGGTTCATGGGGTTAGGTTTATCTAGGTCTTGGCGGCGGATGATCTAGACACACTGAACCCCAGATTCCTACCCAACCCTCATACCGTTTTCCTTCCCAGAACTTCCTCTCCTTCCTTTCCTTAAAAATACCCTCCACACAGCATCCCCAAAGATGAAATAGGCCCTGAGGGAAATTAATTTCCTCAGGGCCCCCTGTGCGGATCTAATGTAAAAAAAAAAAGTTATAAAAAAAATTGTTAAGGAAAAGTATCTGGATTTACATAAGTTTGTCAAGTTTTTATTAGGATTAGATTAGATTGGAGTAAAATTTATGTTGCCTACTAAAAGTTTTTGATGAATAGAAGTGATTGTTGAATAGATATATTCAAAATGTCACGGAGGGCAATAGTTTTTCCGCTTTTAGAACATGAAATGGTTTGCGAAAAGACATTTGATATACACACACACACACACACAAATATATGTTATGATTAAGGTTTTTGACGGGTGTAAGATGTAGAATAATTTTCTCGGTCTACCCACGTAACGTAGTCCTTAAAATGACTTTTTAACTCCTGACGTTTTGGACAGCTCACTGTCCAAGAATAAGGCCTCTGAAGATGGACAGTGAGATCTGTCCGAAATGTCAGTAGTTAAAAAATCCTTATAAGGACTACGTTACGCGGGTAAACCGAGATAATTATTCTACATATTATATATATATATATACATGCTTTCAGGACTATGAATATTACAAACAACATTTATAAATACCCCACCGTTGTATAAGTTCATATCTATGTAGATAATATTCCTTGTGTATCTGTACAATAACTTTTTAAAGGATTTCTATCTTGCAACATTACTTCCATTGTTTCTACGATTCGTTGACAAATGTACAATTAAACAACAAAATAAAAACAAAAACAAAAAACATAGAAAGACAGGTAAAGCCGGATTGTAAAGTAAAAATAAAGATAGAGCTGTCTTTAGTTTTTTTTTTACATCATAACAAATTTTATTTGTGTCCTAGTATCTATTATATCAAAATTGTGAAAATTACGAGAGATTCAGATTGGGTTATGCAAAATGGCGGCCGTAACGGGCCAGAACAAAAGTAGTGTGAATAATTTCCGCCAGAGCGCTGATTGTGGCCTATTATAACGGTGCTACTAGTTATTCATAATATAATATGTTCTGTTCATGCTCCAGTTTTCAGGACCTGATTGGGATCAGCACCCCGTTGGATCGTGGCTGGGACAGTAACCAATCATTAACCGAACAATTATTAAGATATAGACATTTTCACTGTAGCAAATTTTTACGCACCAGAATTTTAGGTCAGGGTTTAGTTTTTCCTATTGGAAAAACTAAAAAGAAACTTATGCAAACAAATGACATTTCGTGTTTTTAAATTAAAAAAAAACCCATTAAAATGCACTTTTTTCGAAATTCCGGTAACTGAATTGATTAGTACTAGTTAATATCTAAGTCCTACAACTTTTTAATTAAATTTTTTTCGTCTATATTAAGCGTGCCTCGGTTTTGTAAATATTTTCCCTTATAATTCACACAATCAAGGACCGGGTTACGTCACGAACTCTCCCGCACGGTATTAATCCCTTGCCGGCGTTTTCGCGGGCTTTAATAAAATTCAAACTTGTAGAATTAATTTAATTATGAAAACAAACTTTAAAAAAAATAATAATACTGGAATTTAAGTTTGCATGTCATCTACATGAGCATATTTTTTATAAGTCAAAATATTTTTCACTCAACTTCCCTATTCACTGGCAGAAACAGGGCGATTTACTATCCAAATTCGTTCCTGATATTACCAATGCACATTTCTCTCAATTAAGGCAGTAAGTAGTTTGTGGAATTGAAATGTATGAGGGTACTGAAATATATATTTATATATCCATCAACAAGAAATTATGTACTGTAGGGAAAATATAAACACTCGCTTCTAAATACCACTTGACGACAACTGAACTATGACTTGTAATAAAATCTGCATTATGTTGGTATTATTCTACTAACAGCCTGGTCTTTGCTGTAAGGACTTGGTAAAGGTAATTTTAAATTGCTCTTGGATCAGCATTGAAACAAAGCAGCTTATAGGGGCTCCTCTGCAAAAGAACACAATAGGTGAAATGTATGTATGTTAATAAAAACATCGAGTATTGAAATAGGTCCAACGACTAAAGATGCATAAAAAATGTAACAAAAAAACGAAACATATCTAATATTATGTTGACAGAAAGGTAAATGTACCATCTAAGCGTATCTTTATTTAGCTTGACGTTAAGTACATAGAAGTACACTGAGGACCCATGTGAAATTATTGTTAACCACTGGAGCGATTTCGGTCCAAATTTGAACCACTTTAATTTTTCCAGGATTGCTTTCGGTCCAAAAATGGACCGATTTTCGTACCATTTATAAAACATTTATTGTAATTATTTGAAACATTTTCATGGACAGCAATTTATTCTATCAAATTGTTGATAAAATAGACTTTATGTCTATGGCCTTATCGATTGTCTTTGAATTCTTCTAGAATGAATTTTGGCAGTTGGAAAGCTTCGGTTCTACAAACGAACTTCAAAATAATTTTCAAACCAAACTTTTGATTTGTTGAACACATATAAGAAAAAGATTTTCTAGTATATATTTGCATCTGTGATTATCAAACAGGCCATAGAGAACATAAAAACGTAGAACAATATTTATTATAGATATTAAAAATATCCACTAGCGTTATTTTCAAATCTTTAGATTACTAAAGCATTAATTTCAGACATTTACAAAGTTAAAGATTTTTTAACATTTTTAAAAATATAGAAGAGTAAGTAAAATATAGGTGAATTCATTGGCTATACAGCACTATAATTTGTTTATATTTTTCCATACACAAATGTAGAGTAATGATATTTTTAATGTGAGCGGGAATTATTCATTAATTTTCAAAAGTGGCGAGCACTAAAGGCGATTTTTTATAATTCTCAGTGTCGCTTCAGTGGTTAAATAATATTTTCTAATCCTTGTCATGCTGTGATATAACATTTTTTTCTAATTCTTGCCATGCTGTGATATGTATGAGTTTCAATAGAATATCATCTAAGTTCTAAACAGATTGTATTATATTATATCCGAAATGCACCTCCGATACCCAAACATTTCTCGGTTACCAATAGAGCTTCAAGAGCCATCAAAGTATTTATCTTAATATATAAAACAGAGTCGGGTTAGTTACACCATTCATAACTCAAGAACGGCTAAACCGATTTTTATGATCTTTGATTTGTTGGATTTGTCTCCGTCCTGATTAACAGAATAACTATTAAAACATCAGAAAAAATCACGGGAAAAATAATTATGGAAAAAATTAATTTTTTCATATATTTTGTATAGAACGGCTTTTCAATTAATGTGCGTTGGTCGACATAATTTGAATCAATTCGAACTGTCAATGGTGTAGTGTGCCGAACATTTCGTGCTTAGTCGACAGCTCAATGTCATTTTTTGAACTTAGAGTAGGTACCTATTTATTTTAACTTAATAAAAACTTATTTCAGCTAATAAATTAAACACAACATTTATTGATTCTGAAGCGGCACGAAGTTTGCCGGGTCAGCTAGTAGAATATAAATTAGAAATTAAATTGTGGAAAAAGTGTAACTACCTTTGTTAGAGTAGCAGAATTTTCATACAATCTCAAGTTAAACTAACTAACCTTCACGCCGTTTCATCGCAGGGGTAGGCAGAGAGGATGGACCGCTAGAGAACTCGGTCTAGGCACACATTCCTTAATCTATTTACAATCATACATCGTCTCATATATAAACTTTGGTTAGTCTTAAATTGCCCGGCTCAATTATTTGCTTCACTTGATCAAGCTATGTCTTCCTCGTGCATCCGTAAATTATTTTCAACACGTTCACATGATATAATTATCATTTGTACAGTTTGCAATTCTCATCTCAGAGTGGAAGATACTCTTAGTATCGACCTGCTGTAAGACCACCATTCAGAATTGAAACGTTGCTTGAAATGGCTTTAGCCGTGTTTAGTGACTACATCTGAATAGCCGGGTACTTCCCCACCTTCCTCTTCCTCATCTCTTTCCTTTCCCACTTACCTTCAGCCTCATAACATACCCCAATTGGGGATGCCATAGTCTCACTGGCTCCCGACGGGAGCAGTTGGGACTCTTGTGAGGTATTCACTATTAATATTTATTAATAGGTACTATTAATATTATTTCTATTTTGTTTTTTTTCTCTCTTTCTTTTTCCTATAATATATTATTTTCACTTTAATTTACCTTCATACCTACTATTTATGTAATGTTCATATTGTAAGTTGATCTTTTTTTTATCCAAACGTTGTGTCTCTGTATATACCATATCATACACTTACTATGTAAAAGCCCGCAAGGGCGTTGAAAATGAATAAATAAATAAATTTAAAAAAAAAGAAATCTTTTGTCATTTGCTCTGTTCTAATTTCTTTGTTCGTTTGCTCTACATACACGGTTCTCATTTCTTTGTTCATTTTCTCACACATACATGGGTTTACCACACAATATCATTTTATAAGAATATGGGAGTAAACAAGAAAATACGAGTGGAAGAGAAAAGTGATGCCCCAGAAAACAAGGTACAGTCAAGGGTGGTCTAGGGTAAGCAATCTTTTCATTCTATCTCTTTGCCTGCCATCCCTTAGTCCGTAGTATGTTCCCACGCAGCGCACTCTTGCCAATGTCCAGCCATCGGCCATTATGCGCCATATTTTCTGCTGAGCGCCATTTAATTGGGGAGATTACGCCTTTATGTGTTTAGAGTACCATTAGGGCCCCGGGGCTCAAATTAAAAGTAGAACAATAGGATCCTCCTGACCACATTTTTACGAGGACCGAAACGATAATACACACGATCCAAGGAACAGCGTCGCCCATTGCCCAAGGCACCCCTCTTTACGGCCTTTTCTGTATTGTAATTACCTAATGACCATAAGAACCTACTTACGAAGGATTAAGGATCATTAGGGAGGTTTACTACAATTTTGAAAATATAAAGAATTATTTATTTGATTTCCATTTATAATGTTTTAAATTTACCAGCTCCAGAGATATTCTATTTTTTAACCGCTTGGGCACATAAGCTTGTTTTCACGACAATTTAACGTAGGTAGACATAGTAATGATGTATGCCCCGCACCTGAATCAACGTATCTTAAATCAACGTATCTTACAGCATTATCTACCAAAATAAAATTATAGCATTCATACATTAACTAGAAATACGCGACAAAATGCTTGCTACCTTTGACTGTGACTATGATAAATGACTATGACTGTGATTTCAAAATAAACTATGAGGCTGACACCTATAAATCTTTAGGAATTTTACGCCCATCGTTCACGTAGCTACTTACAAGCGACGCTACCGCTACCTGTCATACTATTTTGCTAGTGCAGCGCCTAGCGGCGTTTTCAAACACTAATAATAGTATGGAAAATACAGACGATCGGCGATCGCGTCGCTTGAACGTAGCTCCATGGAAGAACGGCGTAACACAAATTTTATAATAAGGAATGTTATCGGCGTTGGTACATATTTAGAGATTCTGTATTAGTGATGGAACGAACTCTTTAATTTTGTTTTTATGTATTTTATATTTATATTTCGTTTTATAATTTGTTTCAAAATTTACGCTGCTTGTTTTCTATGTAATTTCACATATGTTTAACTAATGCGTCATGCTTTGTAACTTAATTTATAAATCAATACTACGTCCTTGCTCCACCATTATTATAATAACGAATAGTAGCTGTATTACGAGTAGGTATATTATTTTCATATAAAAGCCTACAAGAGTTTAAATAAATAAAATAAATATCGAAGAAATCAAACACTTTGTGGCTTGACATTATACTAAATGAAAGAAATACTTTGTTTCATTTGTTAAATAAATATCATCAACTAATTTCGGTGTGTGCCTATCTTGTGAAACTCTGGTTAATTAACTCGGATCTACTTGGAATTAAGTGTCGTTTTCAAAATTGGAACTGATTGTGTGAAGAATTCGGACAAGCGATAATGCGCCTACATATTAATTCTTTTTTTTTTTGTTTGAATACCCCACAAGAGTCCTATCTGCTCCCGTCGGGATCTGATGTAGTGGAAGAAGGTGGGGCAGTACCCGGCTTTTCAGATATGGTCACCAAACACAGCTAAAGGTATTTCAAGCAACGTTTCAATTCTGAATGGTTGTCTTACACTAGAGCAATACTGAGAGTATCTTCCACTCTGGAACGTGCCGCAAATAAGCTATATATTATATTTAATTAATTAATTATAAAATAACACAGGTTCAAACCCGCAACATTGGGATTATGAGTCGAGAGTCTCACCCCTTGATCAAGTACTAACAATAACGTAATAATAGTCGTATGATTAAAATAATAACGTTACATGAAACTATGACCCAAAGAATTTTTAGTTTTTCAGTGGTTGTAGTGAGTCAGAATATAGGGTGAATCGTCTGTAGTATATTATTGATTGTTTTCTTTTGTCACGTAGACATTTGAATAAATTGGAAAAATAAAAATACAAAATGTAACATTATTTGAAGTTTTCCTATGGCACAGTAACAGCGACAGACGAAATATTCGAAGCAAAATAAAATCGATGAGCACTGGTGAAAAAAACAAACAAAAAACAGAAGCTTGCTGTGCTACGTAAACAAAATACTTCACAGTGAAGATTTTTGAATTGGTACTGGAGAGAAGTTTTTATAGTTGTAAACAAAATCATTGAAACTAGACGGAATTGTTTCCACGTAGGGTGAAATCGGTTTAGCGTGAGTAACAACAATACATGTACATAAACTAAATCTGAGCAATAGTCGCTAATGCTCGTAAACCTTATAAATTAATAAATTATAGAAGTATGGGGACCAAATAGTGGAATTGTATTCTAAATTACTTCTAACTAAGGCAGTGAAGAGTATTTTAAATGAATAAAGTAACTTTAAATCTTTGACTGTTCTTAAAATAAATCCCAAACATTTCATGGCCTTATTAGTAAAATAATGATTAAATATTATTAAATTAATGACTCTTATACCTTGTTCGCACCGACAAGTAGTAAGTCGAGTGGCGAGTATCTCGCTACTTGACTCACTAAAAAGTGTTCGCACTACTGTCAAGTAGAGTTTATTAGTAAGCGGCGAGTTGCAATATTGCGGACTGTAACGCAATAAAGTAAATAAGCTGATTAAGCTGATTGTATTGCTTATTTTATAAGAGGTGGAAGAATAAATGAGTGAGCGCTGGGCCCGAGCTCTCTTAAGACCACGCCCTACACAATATTTGGTTCTTAATTTTTTAATATTATTTTTTTTTTCCTTTCTATGTACCTTTTTCTTTACTTAAAATAGAATGTGTAAATATGTATTTATTACTAATATGGGACGTGCGGGATTGTATTGTTCTCTCCACATTCTGGAATTCATTATTATTATACACCATTATTGAAATGAGAACAACGTTTTAACAAATGAATTTATTGCGGGAAATATTGTTTGTTTCGAAATAAATACTTTATCGTGATATTGCATAATTTTCTATTTGAAATATCCCATTGATTTACGTCCATAATATCAAGCATTTGACAATATTTTCAGTTAAATAAATACGAGAAATGAGGAAATTATTTCCGTTGTAACTCTCGGCTAATCATAATAATCATACGTGGACCTTATATGTAGTTAATAACTTCCAATGTTAATTAAACGTCGGACAAATTATTGGCAAATATTATCTATGATAAGCGTACACGGTTATTTTGTATCTGAGTTTAGCATCGATATATTGTAAATTATTTTCCTTTTTGTATTAATTAATCATATCCACTCTGAACGTAGATATATGTTGTATGTTCTCGTAAATCAGGAAATGATAGGATTATTCATTCGGAATTGATACGAATTGCAAGAGATATAAATATCACCCAATAATATATGGATCGGGGTTACTGGAAATGCGATCGCGGAATATGGCAGAATATAATTAATCCAGACTCATAAATCAATTAATATTACACAGAATTTCTCTTTTTGCGCACACAATAAATTATTTTAATCCTATTGGATAGACTTTTTTAAACTCTCATTATGCGAAACGGTTTTTTCCAAATGAGGAGCGTTCTTTAAAAACTCAACGAATGATTTACCCAGTTTCACAAATTCCGTGTTTTGACTCTTGCAAAAAAATTACGATTATTGCGGCATTTTTATTTTATTTTTGTTTTGACGAATAAATTTTCTACGGCGAGTCAAAGTTTCCCATTTTCGTAATACCGCCAAAACGACATTTTGGACGTGTGACATCATAAGCGTTGCCCGGATTTGAAGAAATTCTGACAGTAGTACTTTGTTTGTTTGTGGACGTGCGTATGTAGAGTCGTTGCCAACCACGGGCCGTTTTGGTATTGTCAGTTTTGATCGTTTTTAAAACCAATAAATTTGAATGAAAACATAAAAAGACAAACATTTTTAGTAGGATGATTAAAATCCGAAAAATGATCTTTAAATATTCCATACATCTTCAACAGAATCCCTCGTTTGTGAAAATACCCTATTATGAATAATTTTAAAGATAATTTTTTTTTTACTCAACTTTTGGACCGGAGGGAGCGTGGCATATTGTTTTGTTGCAAATTGAATACGATTTTTTTTTTGTATGCTAGGAGCATTTTTAATGATCAAAATCCCACAAAAGAAGGTATATTTTTATCTCGCTGATAGGCAAGACTGACGTACGAGAAGTTAAATAAATGATCATCATGATATGGAAACTTCTAGCATGCCGAAAACTTTTGCATAATCCACTAGAACGATTTTTGGCATATTATGGTAAATTTATAAAATGTCTTGAGCGATCGCTTGCCATAATATGCTTAATTTATAGAACCTAAAAAAGATCATATGTTTCCATATTAACATTTTAAGGAATGATATTAATTAAATCGAATGGACAAATCGAAAACCTAACACTCGAGTGGATAGAGTACAGTTTACGGTTGATCTTATGTTAGTACTTTGTACAACAAAAGGTAACACGCACCAGCATGAATATATTTAGAAGGTCCTGCCGTAGCGAACTCTGTCATGACTTCTAATTCTGTTATTTTATAATACGGTTTATAAAAAGTAGGTAGAGGTAAGAACGGAGCTATCAGCGATATGCCTTTACGTTAGATTGACATATAACATAAAATGCTCAGACTGAATGGTCTGAGAGACTCACCTGACACTGCTGAGGGCCTTGTCTGCTGGGCGAGGCGGCCTTGGGACGGAGTCTTCTGGACACGAATCTGCTGTTGCTACCACTCTCGGTTCCTGAAATAAGCAATCCAATATTACACGACTGTACCCTTCTGTTACATTAAATTGGGCATCACAAGGGACTAGAATAATTCGCAATAAAGAAAAAAAAAAATAACTCACGATGTGCGCAATGATAGGAGGAAACGCCTGCTACTTTTATTGCGCTACACGTATAAGTTGGCGAACAAGGAGAACGCTGTCGTCTGTAATTTAACGATATTAGGTGTGGTTGCTAGATTAAAATATAAAGATAAAGCGTTAGTTCATGTTTACGCCACCGCCAACTTATAGTAGCGTTGTAACCATATAATAAAGAAGAAAACAAGAAGTGCCTTCCAAGCATTGAATGGAAACAAATATTGCATTTAGCCTATTTAGAGCAATTGACCAGCAGCTGAGAATAACAGTTTAAAAATGCTTGCAACTGTACAGATAGGTTCTAATGAGAAAGACTGATCATTCCCCGTATCAAATTTTGAAAATTAAAAAATTAATGTCGATTTATTTCATTAAAAAACTTGCTTTAATATATATACCTACATTCAAGTAAGCAATAAAAATGCTCAAAACGCACGATGATAAATTATTAAATATCGTGTACTTCTTGCAAATATTTTTTGATCATAAGTATTTATTATTTTTCAATAATGTCTAAACAAAATAAGCGTGTAAAAATTTTTTGAAATATTTTAGTTTGTAATACCTTAAATAAATAGAAAAACTGAGGTATTTTTGTCACAAAACACGTTCTCGGATTTATTTTTTAATGATTTTAATTTTATTAAAATTAAAATTCTGAAAAAACTGTGTTGGCTAGATTATGTATTGATTTATTTTGTGGCATGATTATATGATTTGAAATTATATCGTTTGAAAAATTGAACAAATCTGCCAACGGCCAACGGTATAATATTAAAAATATACTTAGTTTTTCAAAATTTTAAAACTGCGTGTACCAGATAAAATAACACTCTTTCAAAATCAATTTATGTTTTTTTTTAAGGAGTCAATACGTCTAGAATTTGAATTAAAAGGACAAATTTCCGATATTCTCTGGTAATACCCTCTTAAACTCGACCATTTGAATTTCGTAATCACGATGAAACACGGTTTTGTATTGGAAATTTAAGACCCAATCCAAATATTTGGATCACGAGGCATTTATTGTGTTCTTTTTTATTATATGGGTGTAACCATAAAAAAAACTATAACACAAGAAGTGCTTTGTAAGCTTGTCTCTTGGTCCAATTATAGTACCAATTTGGGCCTATAATTCCTTACAAAACTGCGCTTTCGAAATTTAAGTCAGATGGAGATCTAAGAGTTCAAGCGAGTGTAGGTAAAACGGAACGCTGGGGGTATTTTTTATCTGATTTAAATCCTTCCTATACAGATAAAAGGTAATGTTCGTATGTTTGCCCTAAGGACCAAAAAACTAACTATGTAGTTTATTCTTATTCGTGCCAGAAGTGTTTTGAACGAGTCGGCAATATACGAGGAAGACATGGAGAAGATAATAGCGAAGCAATGCCGGGTTTCCTAGTTGTAGCATAAAATCAGTTGATGAAAACTTCTCATTGGCAGGACCCAAAACATAATCACCCTTGATTTATGTATGTGTTCTTTTATAAAACCTGAGCAGGTACTAAAGTTCCTACTTTTTGAAAGACAAGTATATGATTTATTTTTAATTTTCGAATGTTCCATTCTTACATGAAAACAATATGTAACGTCAGTTGTATATGGTTTATTTATGGTTGTATAACGATTTTGCAAACTGATATCGATATCCATTGAACTCCATGAATATATCAATTTAAACATAGTTAAGATTTCGTTAAGTAAATAATTAAATAATTAAGAGAAAGAAATATACATACATAGAGTTATCTACATTCTACAATAATTGATTTATTTACTACAGTGACAATGAATTTCTTGATTAAAAAGAATCCTTTCGTTCTTCTGGCAAAGAGCTGCAGACTTCAAACGTATGAACATTTTTATAGTATTTTAAAACCATGCATAATATTATATTGTATTAGCAGACTCTATTCGACTGGGTAAGATGCCGAATTCCGCCTCTCGGTTAATTCGCAAAGAAATAAAAATACAAATTAATATATATATTTTTTTTTAAATGTTTCTTTATTCTTTGAATAGTAAATATAACATTTGTGGAATTTATGGCCGCCATACTAGGCACATGCCCGTGTTATGGTGGCCGATGTGGTACTATAAGAAGCAATTACTTACGCGGAGGAGAAGGAAAAACATGCACAAAATAGGTTATTGACTTCTTAGTTTGGGTTATTTTAATAATTTATGCAAATTTCCCAACCTTCATACTTAGCTTGCGACAAACATGAAATGATAAGAAAAAACATGGCGATCGCACGTGAAAATCCTAACTTTATTTTTTCTGGGTTTTACATAGAGAGTTTAGAGTTAATTTTTCTCACGTGAGGACAGTCCAGTTAAAAAAAAACTCAGTTAATTTACAAATAGGTACATACAAAAAATTACAAAAAACTATTCAGTCAAAGGATACATTATATATTCATATAAATACAACTTTGAAAAAAAAAAAACATTTTTTAACTTTTTCCCCATGTTTCTTGCAGTAATTAAGTTGAAAGCCAGTGTTATTTATCGAAAAATAAAATTGTAAACTTTACCCTCGAAATAAACGAAAAGTTTATTTTGATGGGGAAGCACAAAACGTTTTCTTCCCGTAACTTACGAAATATAATAAATATATATAGTATTTGATAACTTTGTACTGTTAGTAATATTTCTTCTATAAATATAATAAACAAGATATCAAGATAATATTAAATTTGTTTTAAGTACTTTTATAGCAATAAAAGAAGGTTTCCATCTGACGCATATTTACAGAGCCCTCGTATCTCAAGGCTTGTCATATTTCAGCTTATCGCTGGCGATCTATTCCCATTGGGAATGTATGCCGAGCGTGGGCGAACGATATGGTGAAATAGGCCAAGCCATGATAGCAACAAAAAAAATAGCAATCTATACAAGAAACCAGAGATTTTGTTGTAAGACGCGAGACACTTTTCCGATTTTATGTTAACTTAGTACTTAAATTAATTGTTCGTTTGCAGAAAAGCAGCAATAATCATGAGAATATTCTCAAATGAATATAGCAATGAGGCATCTTTTACAACGCAGGAGTACAAACTCCACAAGCTTGACTCAGGCCCATCCACATCTGTGAGCCTTGCCAAGGAAGATGCTCTTCATATGTACCGGCAGATGAACGTCATAAGACGGATGGAAAGTGCTGCAGGCAACATGTATAGGGAAAAGGTATCATTTAAATAACGAACTTACTATGCTAACACATATACTTTTACTTTCATTACTTATAAACGCGAGGTAAATATAACGCGGCGCGAAAGGCCAAATCGTAAAGAACTTGACATACAAAATTGACAACTTGACGTAAACCGGGCTAAGAGGAACGGCTGTGCGGCCGGTTTCATACAAAACGTAGTTTTGAATTTGAGGCCAAAATACCCAACCAAACTTTAAAATTATTTTTGTAATCAAAAGGTATATCAAATATCTAGCTCGGACAGGAGCTACTTTTCATGTTTGCTTTCAGATATGGTCACCAAACACGGCTAAAGCCATTTAGGGTAGCGTTTCAATTATGAATTGTGGTCTTACACCAGGGCTATTCTGAGCGTATATTCCAATATGGAACGTTCCGCAAACACTCTATATATTATTTAAAATGAATAAAATAATGGTTATGTATAAATTATAAATAAAAACAATTATTTTTGCGCATGCTGGGATTTGAACCCGTGTCCTCCGGATTGCTAGTTGAGAGCACTGCGGAGGCCATCAATGATTACGTGATCTACCTAAATCGTAACAGGAGTACCTCGATCGATCCACCGATTTTGGAATGCATGTTTTGTAAGGTTTATTAAAAAACTAGACATACGTTTTTTTCAAATATATTTTTTTAATTTTGCCAAATGATTCGTTTTTAGACAGTGCGAGGGTTCTTGCACTTGTACTCTGGACAGGAAGCTGTAGCAGTGGGAATGATCAATGCCATGAGGCCTCAGGACAGCTCGATTTCTGCTTATCGGTGCCACGCCTGGACCTACCTCACAGGCGAGTACTATTTATATTTGCATGTCCAATGTCTATCACGACACGACACTTGATTGGTAGCCTCATTGCATCCATGCTACTCTGAACCATAATCATCGGACCTGTTTCCGAAAACTAACTCTAAAATTAATATAATGTTAAATAAGCACGTTTTGGCTTACCGCTAAAATCCTATACACAACTAACAGATGTTTTTGGGTCTTCTTATCAATTTATTTGCATGTCCAATGTCCATCACGACTCTTGATATGGTAGCCTCATTGCTGAATAAAATGCTACTCACGACAATAATTATTGGACGTTTTTACTAGGTTTTCGAGGTTTCAGAAAACTAGCTCTAAAATATAATAAAGGTAAATAATCACGTTATGGCTTACCGCTACAATCCAATGCACAATTGACAGATGCTTTTGGGCCTTGTTATCAATTTATTTGCATGTCCGTTGATTGAAATAGTTTCCAAAATAGCACGTTTTGAAATGGGGTGAATTATTTGTACAAGGAAAATGAGCAGTGCGAATCCCAGCTAAGAACTAACTCTATAATTCAAAGAGATATCTATAGAGAGTATCTCTACTATTTAAGAGATATATATTATAGAGAGTATCTCTAACCACGTTTCAAGAAGTATTTTTTTAAATTTTTAGTTTGGCTCTATCAGTATCGCTTTTAATATTATGGATCATTTTGCGTTAATAAACTGACAATTTTTTAACACTTTATTTAGTCAATGATTTTTAGTAATCATTTTCAGTGGAGTATAAAACCCACATTTTTGCTCGATTGGAAAATTTTTAATGGATATACAGGAGTCTCGGAGGGAAAATTTGTGGATCTCATCTCTTGACCTGCTTTTTTGAGATTCGGTGTGAATCTAAAAATATCCATGTCGTAGGATAGAGTGAACTCGAAAACCAGCAACATAATACAAACAATTTTTGTGAACACAAAATTCATAGTTCTTGTAGAGCATGGGTCGGCAACCCTTTGTTGTTAAAGAGCCAAACATTTTACGTGGGATTTGGTGCGGGTCACTCTTGGGTCACATGTCATTACCTACCTACGAAATTTGTTTAGAAATATTTTAGTTTTAAAAATAAAACGCATATTCTATATTTTTACGAAAATCAATGAGATTTTTGTGGTTGCATTTGAGTTTTAAGTTTTTTTATATTAGCTTGCATTTTTGAAGAAGGGACGTATAGTATTGCGTCTAAAAGTGAATCCGATAACCGAGAATAGTATTTGTGTTTTCGATAATACACAATTGAAAAAGTTTTCTCACACATTCTCAAACATAGCAACTAATTATTTGCTGAGCAAACCTATTTAACTCCTTGTAGTTTTCAGAAGGTAAACTCCCATAGAGAAATCCACCAAATTAGTTAGTGGCGTTACTGGCGATCGACTCGGAATGAAGGTGGCGTCCTTGTCGTCCGTCCCTTTTCTTCGCTATCCTTCGCTATTTCTCGCTCCTTTTTGCTTCGTTTTGTATGATATCGTGCGTCAAGTGCATTGCGGCGAGAATCTTGCGGGCCGCACCAAGACGCTTCGTGGACCGCTGGTTGCCGACCTATGCTATAGAGCACTAGAACGAGTCGTTAATTGAAAACACAATATGTTCCTGTAATTTCTGTTTTTATTTTGTTTCAGGAGTAACAGTGACAGGAGTCCTAGCGGAGCTGACGGGGCGCAGTTCGGGGTGCGCCCGGGGCAAGGGGGGCTCCATGCACATGTACTCGCCTAGCTTCTATGGGGGCAACGGCATCGTCGGCGCTCAGGTGAGAACTGACACCCATACGTATTAGCAGCTCGCAGAGCTTTGGAAATTGAAGAATGTGCTTTTCGAAACATAAGTATGTGAATGTTCGTTTCGGAAATCCATTACGGTGATTGGTTATTTTTTCCTGTTGTACCCGCCTCCTAGTGACCATCAAGCGCATTCTCTTGTTTACCAGACTGTACTGCCACCGTGATTTGTCCACTGTAATTTCCCACGGGGTATCGTGCCAACGAGATTCATCCATTACCGAAAACACACTCCTTATCAACATGTCTTACCACTCGACCGTCCGTGGTCGAGTGGTAAGACACTTGACTCCCAATCGGAAGGTTGCGGGTTCGAACCCGGCGTGCGCAAATAAATTTTATTTGATTAATTTGTGTTATTTCACAATTAATTAATAAAAATAATATAAACTATATTTGCGGCACGTTCCAGAGTGGAAGATACTCTCAGTATCGCCCTGGTGTAAGACCACCATTCAGAATTGAAACGTTGCTTAATAATGGCTTTAGCCGTGTTTAGTGACTAGATCTGAATAGCCAGGTACTCTCCCACCTTCCTCTTCCCCATCTCCTTCCCTTCCCCACTTACCTTCAGCCTCACAACATACTCCAATTGGGGAGGCCATAGTCTCACTGGCTCCAGAAGGGAGCAGTTGGGACTCTTGTGAGGTTTCTCTATAAAAAAAAAAAAAAAAAAAAAAAAAAAAAAAAAAAAAAAAAAAAAAAAAAAAAAAAAAAAAATGTCTGAATGAACTAATGGGTATTTTGTGAATCAGGCTAATTGGAAACATTATTAAATGTTTGTTTAACAAATTTAAAAAAATATACGTTTAGTGATGATAGCATATCGTTCACAATTGCTTTGTTACCTATCCCTCTTTTTCATAAACTACCAATATAACAGAATGAGAAATTGTAACGGAGCTCTCAGTTAGAATATAATAATTTATTTGGACCCAATATTTCAAAAAAACTATCAATATTTTCTTTATTTTATCATCGCTGACAATATTAACGAGTCTCAAACAGAAACTGCGAAACAGAAAAGATGGAAAAAGGGTTTAGTCGCATCTGGGAATTGAATCAGATCAATTCAACTCCCAGTTGCGACTGAAATTTATCCGTGTTTTCTGTAACAGATTTTTCGTTTGAGAGTAGTTATCATTATCTTCAATGATTAAAGATTACACTCTGAGGTTTAACACATCATGTTTTTCCAATACATAAGTTTGAATATTTAATCACTTTATATGTCATCTATTCTGAAAAAAAAAACTTTGGTTGCTAGTTTTATCATCGAAGAGACCTGATTTATCGCATCTATTCCGGCTGAAAAAACTTTTCAAAGCACGTCCCTAAACTACAATAACACGCATAAAAAGAAACTTTGCTTATTATGGCCGCTTATTTTTCTGATTTTATCGACAAGATATCGCTTTCAATTCACATGATTGGCGAGGTTCACATTTCATAATGATTTGTGCCCCTAGGTGCCGCTGGGGGTGGGAATTGGCTTTGCCGCCAAGTACAATGGAACCGATGGGGTGTGCGTAACCTTGTACGGGGATGGTGCCGCCAACCAGGGCCAGCTGTTCGAGGTCTATAACATAGCCTGCCTCTGGAGCCTGCCGATTATCTTCGTCTGCGAAAACAACTTGTACGCCATGGGAACCAGCACCGCAAGACATGCAGCCAGTCACACATTTTACACGAGAGGTGACTACATGCCCGGTATCTGGGTGGATGGTATGGATGTCCTCGCCTCAAGAGAAGCCACACGTTTCGCTATCAAACACTGCCAAGAAGGTAAAGGACCAATACTGCTCGAGATGGAGACATACAGATACTTCGGTCACTCTATGTCCGATCCAGGTACGAGTTACAGAAAGAGAGAAGAAATACAAGACGTCAGAAAGAACAGAGATGCAATCAACTTGCTCAAAGACAAAATCATTTCTTCGGGACTTGCGACAGAAGATGAGTTGACAGGATTGGAAAATGAAGCTAAAGCAGAAGTAGTAGAAGCAATTAAAAATGCGCAGAATGATCCAGAGTTACCTCTTGAAGAGTTGGGCACAGATATTTATGCTGGTCCGTGGGAACATGAGTTACGCGGAAAGCTTCCAGATACACCCATCAAACATTCCAATACTGGGAAACCGTTCAAACCAATCACATAGACAGGATACGTCGTCAAGATGATAGCTGTTCACGTAGATAAAGCAAATTTGTTTGGAATGTTAGTTAACTATAAGGTTTGACATGTGTCATATATGGCTCAACGAACATTGAGAAGGAAAATATTTTTTCTCGTTTGTAGGTAAGTATATAAAAATCTGTATCAAATTTAAAATAAAGATGGCTCGAAAAAATTTTGAAATAATTTCAAAACATGAAACCAATTTCTTATTCAGTATTTTTTAAAGTTGTTATTAGTAGTATTTCATTCGGCAGAAGAAACATACGTGCATTTATACCGTTATGTTGTTACAACTCAGATTTTATTGTTTAACAACATTTCCGTCTAATTTGCTAGATTCTTAAGCGCCGGTTCAGCGTTGGTGCAGTTATGTCGACTTTAAGACAGGTTTTCACCATAATGTTTGTAAACTGACAAGTTACTCACTATTTTACGCGCCGTGTAATGTTTACACAGCGATTATAAGTAAAGGGGATTATGCATAACATGTAAACTTAACCATGGTATTTTGTAATCAACCTAAGCATTGTGTTTATCTACTTAATTGTACAAAGTAGTTTTACTAAACCCTATTCGTCATAACGTTGCTTTCATTCACTCTTAAACCCTACTCTTGCTGGGACAAACACTATTCCTACTCTGGGGTCCAACAGACCCCAAAATTGAACTTTGTATATTTTGAAGACAAAAATAATACAACATTCCAATTTTAAGAGTCTCAGGATACAATTAAGGCAACCTTTTTCAAAACGATCCCCAAAAATGGGACTTCACAAGTGGTGAAGGCAAAGGCAACCCTCGTTTTTTGGTCTTACTCCAAAGACAGAGAAAACAATTGCCGCCTCTTTTCAAGAATACCTCCAAAAATTGATTTAAGTTCAGTGGCCCAAGTTGGCCACGTCTTTTCTCTGTAAAAGGCTTGAGTTTATTGTCGTGTTGTATAATATCATGTATGTAATACAGTAGCGGCTCGAACACTTGTCTGACGGTGGGGACTGACATTTTTTACATATCCTATCCTACTGTATTGTAATCTCACTACACGGAGAATATAATATAAAATTTCAAAAAAAAAAAAAAATTCATGGTCAAATCATGCTAATCAGATGTCTAAACACAAAATAAATTAAAATGTCTATAGATATACAATTTATAATATATAATCATAAAAAATAACGCTTTATTTGCCAGATTATCATCGTAGTTAATTTAAACGCGAGCAACTCCCGCCCGATACAAAGGACCTTTTGTTACGTGGGGATTTATTTGACTGTCCCCAAGGTATTTTAAATTCACATACTAGTGCACATGCAACGCAAGGAAAGAACGAAAATGCTTAAAGGGACAATACAGACTGTCCCCCAAGTGCGCAATAGGTTCTGCGCACTGAGAAATGCACTCTTATGTTATGGTCCCCCAAGTGCGCAGTAGGTTCTGCGCGCTGAGAAATGCACTCTTATGTTGTGGTTCGTGCGCTGATCGGCTGTCAGCTGATCAGCGTGAATGGTCACCGGTTCACTTTAATTTGTTGTATTTTATTTCTGCAAAATGTTAATTGCTATTATGTTTAAAGATTTCATTAATTTCGGTGAAGGCTTTAGAGAATGAATTCTACGGCACTTACCTGGGCCGGTCCCTAACATGGGTTCACGGTTTGTAAATGATAAAGCACTTTTATAATTGTTGGATATTTATTTAACATTACAGGGTTATTACAGTTACCGCGAACTAAATTTACAGAAGGAAAATTTAAAATCAGCTTATCGCTAGATCGTCGAAGCTGGAATGCCCGAGTTGCATCCCGCGCACTCGGGTCTGCGCAGGAGGGTTGCCAGTGTAGGAATCTGTCGCGAATGTTTGCATCGCTAAAAATTGCAAATTACAGTTCCAACAAGGCTGTTATTACTAGTAGGTTTCGAGTATAACTGGTGGGGACTGTTCCCACTGTTCCCCTGGAAGAACTGCCACTGATGTAATATGCAGACAATAAACATCCGAATTTTAACAAAAACTTAAAACAAAATACTTTAAAATGCAATATGTAAAATACTAGAAAAGGAATGAAAACTATACTGGCAGAGCGCGTTACAAACTAAAATGAATAAACCTACTTAATTTATGATTATTAAGTTTTTTTAATAATCTAATTTGCTTCATTTTATAAATAATCTAATTTGCTTTCAAGGCCTCTGGATAGCCAATATTCAACCCAAAGCCTACACGTGATGAACATAAATGCCTAATATCATTGGAAAACTTCCAATATGAAATGCGCGGAGAATGGGAGGGAAAAATCCTCGACAGATAAAGAATTTATAGGACAAGACATAGACCGGTGGATCCACTTAATGTCCGCCGAGGACATTTTGAATAATATAGCGGAAATCCTCCTTTCTCGGAGACGTCACATCTTTTCAAACTCCTACTGAACTCCGTAGGGGATATTATCCATTATTATTTAATAGTCTATTATTTATTTATTTGTCGTACGTTAGAACTATACGCTTTATTTCATCGTATTTGGCTTTCTCTAATGTACTCGAGACTTATATAATGAAAAGATGAATTAGTGAATTGGAAAAAATCATAAAAACATTTTAGATTCACAACAATATCTCAACATCTTTTTTACATTAGCACCACACAGGAGGCCCTGAGGAAAACAGTTTCCTTCGGAGCATATGTAATCTTTGAGGATGCTGTGTGGTGTTGGTTATCCAATAAATAGTTCCCTGAGCAGTGGTACCCATGCCTAGTCTCCCAAATTCAGATCATTTGGAAATTCAATGCTAATTAATGCAAAATCATTTTTGGTTTTAAAATTTGACGAACAGATTAAAAAATTACAACTACATTAAAACATTTAAAATTCAAATAAAAAATTGGATTCAAACATAGGGTGATCAGAAATACAAAATACAGACTGAAAAAAAACCACTCAAGCGCTCTGAAAACAACGTAACATAATATATTTATAATGTTTATTATTCACATAATTAAATTTGAATATGTAAATAAAATCCTCAGCAGAGGAGATTCCAGTAAGGATATCATTATCTCTATTTATAGCAAAAAAGGAATATAATAAAACATTTATATTAATAACGTAAAAAAATTATTAATAACGCTTAAAATATAATATGTAGGTACTATAATTAATCTTCTACATATTTTAATTGCAATCTTTTTATTACCTACCTAACAAGGATTTATCAACTATGTAATTAATAATTATCGTTAACTTCGTAAATAAAGCCTGTTGAAATCGGAGTAATCTATTTTTACGGTAATTTTAATTTAAGTTTTTAGTATTTTTTTTTGTTCAGTTAATCGCCCTAAATAATATCATTTTTTTTTAAAGCAGGCAGTAACAGATAAATTTGTTTTGGTAAAAAGCCGTGATTAAAGGACGCTCTCTTTCGTGTAGTAATAACCAGTAAGTAAGTAAAGTGTCAGATGTGCTGCTGACTGCCAAAAAATGCAGGAGGACCTAAATCGCCTTAATGTTTATTGTTCACAGCATTAGCTTAAAATTAATGTAAAAAAGTGTTAATAACGAAATAAAAATATCATTATTAATGAATATTCTCTGAACTGCTCTATACTAATTAACAAAACAGAAGTCAAAGATTTAGGAGTGAAATTATACTCTAAGCTTATATTCGACATTCATATCATTCAGTAACATCAAAAGCCTCGAAAATGTTAGGATTTATTCACAGAACATGTAAAAAATTCAATAAACTTAAAATAATGAAAATCCTATATTTTGCATACGTCCGCAGCTTATTAGAATACGCTTCACAAGTATGGAACCCGCAGTACAAATCATATGTACACAATCTGGAACGTGTTCAAAATCGTTTCCTGCGGTACTTAGATTTCCGTAGTTATCGTCCCCACTTAAATCACAAAGATTCGGCCGCGTACTTCAATATATTATCATTGGAAGATCGAAGAAGCTCGGCTGATGTCCTCTTTCTACAGAAAATATCCAGGTCCATCGTAGATTGCCCGGAACTCTTACAACGAATCCAACTACGAGTTCCCAACAAACGAACCAGATCAGAAAAAAAAATTTGTCTCACTCGATGCAACACCAATTCTAAGCAAAACTCCTTCATGTATCGTGCATCACACACTTTTAATACGTACTATACACAATTTGACATTTTTAACTCTGCACCACACTCCTTAAAGTCACACAAGAAATCTCTCGATACTTTACTGTAACTACTTAGGCTGGAATCAGACGGTTCACTATTCGTTCATTTCTGTATTTTATTCGGCCCATTTTCTTCGGAATGACACGTCTGAACATGAAATGAAACAATAGTGAAACGAAGATTGGAACATTCGCTCGAGTAACCATAGAGTAAACCTTCATTCGAGTGAACCGTCTGATTCCAGCCTTACATACCATACATACACCCTACTAATTATACAGAATAGATCCTTCCATATCCCTTCCCTCCCACCATCCCATCCCCATAGGCTAATGTAACTATTTTTCTTTGTTTACAAAAAATTAAGATACTTCAGTGGAAACCTATTATTGGTTAAATGATTTACACATTATTTATTACACTTTATAAAATGTTATAAATGTTGGTTTTCCAAATAAAAAAAAAATAAAAATAAAAAAGTAAACAGTCAAAAGTTGTTTTATGTAATAATTGATATACTTATTAGAGCTAAGTGAAAAATTGTAGATCCTACAGCCTACCTTTCTATATTAACGCATAAAAAAGTTCCCCGTTCAATATGTGTAAATCCGGACTTATACTAATGTAGTCGTAAGTATCTCGTTACGGCAGGTAACTCGTTTAAAACTAAAATCTGTATTACGTCCTTATCTCTTGTCCCATTTCCGAAGCCGTTCCCAATATCCCGGCTCCCGTAGTGGCGTTATGTGTCCTTTATGGGGGTATACTTCCAACGGGCTGAAAGGGTTAAGCACTGGATACTGCCACAAAATATCAGTTTCCAATAGTTGGAACTTCTTCCGTTTAACATTCTTTACGGAAAATAAGGGAATTGGCTTTTTAGCCAACGCGTTTCTAGCACAACTAAGGTAGAACTGTTTCCACAGAAAGGTTGTAACCGGCTTAGGGTAAATGAGGAGAATTAATATATCTATATATATTATTAGTGACAGTTATTAAACAATTAGTAGCTACAACCACCAACCGTAACTAACTAGTCTTTCATGGTAAGAACATCCAATATTTAAACAATAATATAAGTTATTTTTTTTAATTGATAAACAAATGTTTAAGACAAGATTTTTTATGCATAGCACAAAGGGTAACAAATATTATAAGCAATAATTATTAGCCTGAAACACTAATCCATATTGAAAAAATCTCCCGAGAATAGATACATGTCGCCGACGAGACTCGAACCCGCACCCCTTTGATTGCCGGTCAGGAGCTCTACCTAAAAAAAATGTAATTAGCGGTAATTGTTGAATGAAACACTAGGTATATATTGAATCATTTGGCGGGTAGGAGGTAACCCGCCGTAGCTTTGATAGAGCTCCTGGCCGGCAATCAGAGGGGTGCAGGCTCGAGTCCCGTCGGCGACATGTAACTTTTCTCGGGAGATTTTTTCAATTTGGATGAGTGTTTCAGGCTAATAATTATTGCTTACAATATATGTTAATCTTTGTAATAATATAAGTAATATCTTCTATTTTGTCCCTGATGTATAGGGGTATAGAACTGGCCAAGAAGGGTGGATGTAGACTGAATGCTGTATAAATGAGATCCCTGAGGCGTGTGTGTGATAAAACTAGGTATTACCGTGTTAAAATGTGGAGATTCGAAAATAATACTAGTAGTAAGCGTAATGAATGCGATTTAAAAAGGGACGCTTAGATAGTTCGGGCTTGGAGAACAGATGAAAGATAAAAGGAGTGTAAGTGTTTCTTTCGGTTTTTAAGTTCCTAAAAAATACATGTTATTTTTAAAAATAATATCTGTACATTGTCGAGCCGAAACGGTAATTATATGAAATTCACTCGATAGAAAAAAAATCACGAAGTATGAAATATTACAAACGCATTTTGTTCTAATGTATAACATGTTAACATAAGCATTTGTCGAGAGATTTTTGGGCTATTTTAAACGAGTCATGTTTTATTTAAAAAAATCATAATTTTCGCTTGAATATTATCGTTTTTAATATTATCGCGCTCCCTTTAACATTTGTATTTACCTATCTGCTCTTCTTCTTCTTTTTGAACGCCTACTACCGAACCTTAAAACGGGTCAAATCAAGAAACAGAAGGGTATGTATGAGAATATGTTTTAGGACTACTTATTTATTTATTTATTTTCTCATGTTCTCCGTAAAACGGTTATACACCAAATCATGGAGAAGATTATAAATTACAAAGTACACAAAGGCAGTTTTACTATTTTGTGACATGTGTTAAAAGATAGTTGCTGAACTGTCTGTAAGTGACATTGAAAATGTCGATGAATAATAATACATACCTACTCACTGTATAAAGCTTACACTATAAACGATACATTTCCCTGCCCTAGTGCTTGTATGTTCAATAGACCATTTTGCAAATTTTACAGGGGACGTTTTTTTTTGTTTTTTACAGGCAAATTCTAAATAATTCTCGACTTTAGTCATTTCGTTTTATACATGTCTTTTGAATACGGTATAAAACGAAATGACTAAAGTCGAGAATTATTTAGAATTTGCCTGTAAAAAACAAAACAAAAAAAAACGTCCCTTGTAAAATTTGCAAAATGGTCTATTGAACATACAAGCTCTAGGGCAGCGATTTGCAATGTAATTAATAAAATATCTGTAATATTGAAATTAATTGTATACACAATGTAGGTATTATTAATATACAATTCAAGTTAATAAAATAACTTGAGTCAGACCGTATCATGTGTTAATATAATATAAGAGCCGAAAGATCATAAGAAAAGATTTATGAATGTGAATGAAGGAAGGACTGCGTTCAAAAAGAAAACGATTCTGCCTCACAATCAATAAAAATACATCGAAATATTTTCATCTTCCTTGTAATACAATTATTGGCATCATGAGTCGATAAAATCAATATTCTGCGGCAGTGACTGCTACAATAGCTACAAAAGCCCGTGCTGAAAGTATGGCGGGATTCCGGACTCACCCCGACTCCTGAAACTTTTCTAACTTGCTTCTACCCAGCAGACCTCTGCGCTTTCACCTCGCACTCAAATAGAACGAAGGGGTGAACTATTAATACAGTTTATCCCCCCAGTTGTAACAGGCTGAAGATTGATTACAATGTTTTGAAAGAAACAAATTCGTAGGAAAGGGTCCCGGAGGACTCAACCAAATCTAATAGAATTTAATGCGTATTGTTTTGTAGCCTTTGTTCAAACACACCCCTCAGAGGATTGTTTGCAAACAAACTGGGAGGAAAAATGCCCTCGGGGCTTTAATTTCAATGTTGATTGATAGGAAAATAATAACTTCAGGGATTGAATGAACCGCTTTGACTTTGTCTATTCAGAACGCAAACACTGTGAACTCTGAAGAGAAATTTTCTCTATTGTGTGGCATGAAGTACAAAAATCATCGATTTTCTCTAAAAAAATGTTTTTGTTTGGTGTTTTCAATAGCTTAAAAAATTCTATTATTATAGATAAAGACAAAACAATAGCTGAAAAAAGAACATCGTGTTTGACAAAAACGACCGCAAAAAGTTTATTATCTCAACAAATTTAGCATTTACTGCTCAAAAAATATAATAGTAAATCCTTTTTAAACGACATTTGAAAAAGTTGTTGCAGTAATGGAAGCAGGTGATGCGTATCATTTTTTTTTCATCTCTGTCCTTTATAAATTAATTGCATAATATATTTTATCTAATCAAATATGAACTATGGTCACCCTACATGTTTACTATAATCTATAATAGAATGTGAGTGGAATAATCTAATATATAAAATACATAAGCTATCTTCAGCTCAGTAAGAACTCGTATACGAAGAAACGTTAATGTAAGAATATTGAACTTTTATTTTATTTTTATTATTTTATAAAATTATTAATCTAGCAGTTTAATAAATAAAGAAAATTAAAAAAAAACACAGGCTTATCCTAGTAAGACTAAACATTGAAATGTAAACAATAATACCACCTAAAGAAACATTAATGTTAAAAAACACTCATGTTCAAATCGAAACCAATTGATTTAACAGATGAATATGAACTGTTATGTTTTAAGATTCACTTAAAGATTAGAAAGGAGACTCTTTTAATAATACACTTTGTTTTTTATCGAACAAGTATAAAAATTTATTGACACCGAAATAATACAACACAAGGAATTTAATTTCCCCCCAACGGAACTGATATGTGTTTCTTTCTAGGTGGTTTGATGCAGAAGAGACCAATAATTAGGTTTACAAACAATACATTAATTTCAGTTCTGTTGGGAGGGGTGAAAGGAGCCTGCCATCTATCTTAATAATCTCAAACTATTTATTCAAAATCTTATGTTAAGTTCTGACCTAGATTCAAACGTTATTTTCGGACATGAACAATAGTATTTTATTATTTTTATAGAGTCAAGTATAAATATTTCAACGTCCTTTATAAATATTATGATGATAATTGTTAATGATAGAATCAGCTAAAAAGTGTTACATTGACCTAAAAATAGATAGAACAACCGGGACCGTTAAAATATCAAAAAAATATTTGTCTCTATATGCCGATTTGACAAGGACGTCGAATGTGACGGAGATTCAGACAATTAGACCTAAACAATTTCAATGTGTCAAATTCTCTCAAACCCTTCGTTAAAACACAGTTTCTTAAATTATTTACCGCTGTCAAAATATAATTTGATAGTTAATATAAATTTTGGCCTATCGTCAATAAAAATCATTTAATTAATTTAGAAGTCAAAGGTAACCAACAACACGCGTTCCAAAACTTTAAGTGTTAAACACTCCGAAATTATTAAGTTAACTGTAATTTAAGGCTTTATAATAATTATTTAGTAGTGTTCCAGAGCAAAATGAAAATCTATCATGTGACCGTAAACCACTGAACCGAAAAACCCTAGAAAGAAAACTAATGTCACCAATGTATGTGACACCTACGCAACAGATAAAGTAATACCAGGCAGAGGTCATGTCCACGTCATCATGGAGCATTCGAAAGGAACGTACGTGGTAACTCGCTTCTTATAATATTTATGGGTGACAATGACTATTCTTCTATAATTGGCGGAACCTTTACAAAATAATATATCTATATAATTAACGTAGTATCAATAAGTACCTACGTCGATGATTCAGTTGTATAATATGTTATTTGTATGCATCAATTAATAAAAAATATATAGATTCAAAATGAAATCGCGAGTTAACACAAGAATTTTATTTATTTATAAGCACATAATATTTACTTGTTCAGTCTGAAAAAAAAGAATATATTATGTAAACATAAAATTGTATCTAAATAAAATTTATTCAGCTATATTTAAAAACAATTAACAAAAATCGTTTTATGAAAAGGAAACAAGAGTTAGGTATATATATTTTTTTAAGAGTTTAAAAAAATTCAATATTTAATATTGGGTGGTCACCTTAACGTTTAATTAAGTGACATTTGACTATGAAGTAAATAAGACATAATAAGCGATAATTGGCTAAAAGACTAAAATACTAAAATATAAAATGCTAAAAGACTAAAATATAATAAGCGATAATTGTTGAATGAAACACTAGGTATATATTGAATCATTTGGCGGGTAGGAGGTAACCCGCCGTAGCTTAATGGTAGAGCTCCTGTCCGGCAAACAGAGGGGTGCGGGTTCGAGTCCCGTCGGTGCATGTATCTTTTCTCGAGAGAGTTTTTCAATATTGATGAGTGTTTCAGGCTAATAATTATTGCTTATAATAATTGTTACCCTTTGGACTCTGAAGTGTTATAAATCTAAAAACAAGTCATCCCTGACAGAAACTTTCACAATTTATAAAGATAATATCATATTATTTTTAAAGTAAATTTATTATCGTATAATTATATGTAATTAATGTTAATGTCTACCTCACCCTGTATTTAAATCGGCATAACACTCCAAAACAAATCACCATAATATTTTGGCCGTGAAAATGTATAATAATTTAAAAGTTTGACCGGTCAGTGGTTGAATGGGCATCGCGTTTGGGTCCCACCAAGGCGTTCCGTGTTCGATTCCTCGGCTGGCTAAGTCCTCCATCACAATACAAGCAACATCTTCCGCTTAGTGCGGTAGTAGGGTCAAAAGTGGTTGGGTTATTCGTAACCCGGGAATGTTTGTCTTTCTT
The DNA here is from genome assembly GCA_951813805.1 of Limnephilus auricula. Taxonomy (NCBI): domain Eukaryota; kingdom Metazoa; phylum Arthropoda; class Insecta; order Trichoptera; family Limnephilidae; genus Limnephilus; species Limnephilus auricula. The sequence goes on from OX638404.1 coordinate 17,488,603, forward strand.
TAAAGTTTCGATATTATTTTAATTTAAAAGGACCATACCTGATAAAGCTACGGTTCTAGCGAAACCTGACCAGAAATAGATATAAAAAATAAAAGAGGTGTTAATAAAGTTATTATTTTATTATAAATTATAATGTCACATCAAAAAGTATCTGCTTCATAAGTAAAAATATGTTTTGTTTCATGAATTGCAGGAGACGTAAGGGACATATATATTGTCAGCTTATTTATGGCACACGGACATGCCCTCAACACCCTTCTATCTGATTATCTTTTCAGTGACGTAAACCAATATGTAAGTTACGGTATTCGATATTATTTATTGGAGGCCTTAAGCCCGGGGCCCCCGAATCCCAGCAACAATGAAACAACGAACACTGAACAAGGAAAACACGCCATTAAGTAGGGGGAATTCGACAATGTTATTTTGTTGATGTTGTTGGCAGAGATTATTAAAAATGTATGTATCCACATTGAGTCGTGTATTTTGGAAAAGTTAATTAAATATTAAGTTAATGAACGGTTCGTTATTATTTAACGATAATTCTGTACAAGGAAAATAATAGGCTTCAAGAACTTATGTACATCGTTTGTTCAAATGATGTTTGTTTTTCATTTCATCTTCGTTTATAAACATTTTTGGTCGAATGTTTATTTATTAACAAGCTTTTTGGATAAGCTAGTGTGTGCGTTCTCTTGTAGGACACTGTAAATGCACCGATATTGATGTTTTTTTTTGCTAAGAAGCTTTCTATTCTAGAATAATTTTAAACGAACATTTAAAAGGAACTAGCGTCATTGATACCCTCGTCACCGATAAATAGTCGGGAAAAACCCAAACGCGCGTCCAACATATGTACACGGTAGACATTTGTCACATGAGAACGGGTCGCTTCTATGACTCGTTCTTGAGTTAACAGCTCGGCTGTTTAACGATTGGCCGGGCTCTGTGTTTCCTCCTTTCTACAACATGGGTCTCTTTACGACCCACGTTCACTCCTTCCTATCCTCAAAAAGATCCTTCACCCAGCATCTGCAAAGATGATATAGGCCCTGAGGGAAATTATTTCCTTAGGGCTTTCTGTGTGGAGTTGGTATAAAAAAAGTTTAGTTTTAAACCAATTGTTTATATCGCACGATAGTTTATTCTAATTCTCAAAAAAATGTTTATTTTGCATGTAATAAATATCTTTTCTACGTAATATAAATGCTCATTCAATTAAAAAATTTCGACCTCCGTTTCCAAACGGTTGAGGCTGAAAGAAGTGAGAGAAGGAAGGATACGGGAACGAGGAAGGTTTGGTTTTACCTGACTATTCAGATTTCACACGGAGAAAAATGTTATTCTAAAATACGATCATTTTATTCATAAAAACGGGACTGAAGTTCTTACGAATAAATTAACAGGGTTTCAATGTTTATTGGTAGGAACATGTACAAATAATTTGTTGGTATACGTAATTACGTACGTATAACCACAGCTTATTCTTACATTTTCCCGCCAATAAACATTGAAACACTGTTAATTTGTTCGTAAGAACTTCAGTCCCGTTTTTCACCGTTTTTACGAATAAAATGATCGTATTTTAGAATAAAAAAATTCTCCGTGCACTCACCACAATTATTTCAACTAAGCCATTTCAATCAAAGTTTCGATTACGATACTTACTTCAAAATTAACGTTCCAGCAAAACACGCGGAAACAAGTCACGAAGTATGATTGTGCCAACTTCATTCCCGTCCTGTATTTTGCTTCAGTAACAGTATTAAATAGCAGAGAACCCACTGAGTAAGGTAAAAGTGGAAACAATATTAGCCACACTCAAATTACTACTACCCCAGGGGCCTCCACCTTTCTTCCTATCGTTAATTTGTGTGCTTCACAGTACACACGCATGTTCCCCAAAGGGTTTAGTATATTATATATTTATACGAATCAGAACACCCACGCAGTTGTTAGATTAGTGGTAATTGACCTGAGAATCAACACCCCGAAGGCTATGCTATGGTAGGATAAAAATAATCATGAAAAACATCAACAACTTTCGGCAGCGGTTTACTCTCAGAAACTTATGAAACAAATTATTTGCTTAATTTTCATTTGGAAAAGTAATTACGATTTTTCCGGGAAAGGCAAGTCCTAAAATAACGGCCTTGTAACTTATTTACACTGCGAAGTGCCGTTTATATAGTGAAATATAAAATGGAAGCTGTAAACGTCGAGTGCGAATTAATATGTTTCCTAAGTTCAAAGTTCATGAGAATGGATCCTTAAATAAATAATAACTTTAAAAATTACTTAATAACATAGACATCAAATGGGCAGATGTTCCAAAGAACTGCTGTCATTGATCTCTTCGACACAAGAAGCTATGCCGAATGCATTCTCAACATTTGAAAACAGTCGACATTTGTTGTACGACTCGATCTTAGGTTCAACAGCTCGGTTAAGGAATTATTTGCTTCTCTTTTTCGTCTTCCTTAAAACGTGCTTATGTTCAGATCAAGGTTTACTACTTCCTTTCCTCGAAATGACAGTCCAGACAGAATAAATACTCTATGATTCTTCGTTGTGTCTGAGGCAAAATATGGCAAATAAGATTGCAGCGCCAATGATTTGATTGAAGGATTTTTTACAAATGAATAAACCAAATGCTTTTTAAAAAAACTATTTTCTTTTTCAGACTCACGTGATATAATTAGGTTCGCAATGGTTTTCCGCAGGGCAGTGGGATTGGACCACTGTTATTAGTATCTTACCTTGATCTTGTTCGCTTTGGCCCAAACTATCCGATGTGTCCGTAAGGAAGGCGTCTGAAGCGAGCTGTGGAGACAAGGCCATTTCCTGACAGGGTGAAGAGTCAAGAAGGTCGAAGGTGGCGGTGGCCGTCTCACCAGAGCCTGAGGAAAGGAAAATTAATTCGTTTTAGAATAAATAATTTATTGGATTGCCCTTCAAAAAGTAAAAAAATAATGAAATAAAATTATTTTTGGGAAAGGAAAAATAAATAAAAAAATGACAAGGTAATAATAATAAAACGATTCGTGTTGTAATATACATGAAATATTACGTCAACAATATATATGTAAATTTTTGTTTTGGAAGTAGGGAATCTAAAATTGTTACATCGAATTTTGCTAATCATATTTATATAGTAGGTTATGCTTAGTTGATGACTTCCTGCGTGATAAATATCTTATTATTTTCCGAAAAAGGGTGAAAGAAACATGGAAACGGTAGTTGAAGTTTGGAATCAGTAATCACTCTGACATCACCACTGAGATCTCTCCCCGGCCATGGTGGAAAATATTTCGACAAAGATGCTATAGCCTTTAGATGCTTGAAGATGATTGATTGGATAACTTGCCAAAGAGTTTCCATTCATCCTCTCAAAACCTGCGATGAAATAATAATTTATAAAATCGATCAACGAAAAGTTTTCAAATTCATAAATGGATTGATTTTGTCAATAAATTGAACCAGAAAGTTTATTGTATTTACGAAATTGAATTCAAAACTTCTCTACGTTGAATAAATAACAACGATAACATCGCTCCAGTAAAATAAACAGATCTTTCATGGGTCAATGATTGAGGCCAAAGTTACGCCAATGGCATACACAATTTTGTGTACCAAGAGAAGCCCCGAAACTGAGACCCACTCAATATTTGAGATGCTCTCGTAACATCAGAACAGCCCTTTGGATGCTTCTTGAGTGAGAGATGGGCGGTCATTTGCGGAGGCTCTGGCCAGGCAGTCAAAAGGGACCTTGGAGCATCCTACGTATTAAGTTTCAAAGTGGTTCTGAATAGTGACCCTGAGGGTACCCAGTATTGGCTGTAAATGAAATCTAGGGAACCACGTTGAAATATCTCATAACATAAACAGCATAAACACATCCGCTGTAGGTTGTAGAGCTCCCAGTACTGTTATCTGATAATAAAAAAGGTACAATACTTTTTCAAAATATAATTTGTGTAATTTTCTTTGGTAAATTAAGTAACTGCAACATATTTATTTTACATTCAAAAACAATTTTACGAAATTTAAAAAAAAACTTACGATAAAAAAAAAATTTTTGATTCATTCATTGAAAGCCGAAACTGTAAGTCTATATTCTGTCTTGACACAGGTATATGTATCCTAGTGAGATAGGCATCGAAAAACCGCAAGTAAAAAAACTTTATTTAGATATATAAATAAAATAAAAAATAAAATTTTAACAACTCTCAGTGAAAATATGAAATATCTGGGTTCGAGTCCCAGTTGCGACCCATATCAATTTATTTTCGGTTTCTTTTTCTAAATATTGTTTTCAATTTTTAATTAAAACATTGAGTTTTATACTTCCATAAATAGTAAAGTGATAATAGATAATGAAAAGGAGTTTTATTTTAAAAATTTGAAAGTCCTTTTTTTTCACTAGAAAAGTAAAATGGAAAATGTTCTTCAATGCTAAAACGATACAGAAAATATGATACGTTTTTTACTATCATTAGTGCAAGATCTGGCTAAGTTTTAGACATGAACTGTTGTTTATTTGAACTGTTGTTCTTTCGGATAATTTTCAGATGGTAAAAGTTGATTTAAGTACCACAAAAAATCGATCGCTTTATGTTTATTTTCTTATAAAGTTCCTTTAGTGATTGGTACATTAACTTACCACTTTCCCAGGTGTCGGTAATGTCACGTGACACCGGCTGCAAGTTATTCCGTCGCGCAAACTACTTAATCCGATGTGTGAATGTTTATTTAATCCATTCTTGTGTGATTAATCCCAGATAATTTAACAGGAACCATAGCTGGATGGTGTTTGCCGTTTGCTGCCATCATTTATTAACAACGAGTAGTGCTGGTAATAATACAATAGGGGATGCTAAAACTGGTGCAAATGTAGGGCGGAAATGTAATTAAGTATTACATTACGATAATGTATTAATTTATACGATTATGTAAGTTTGAATGCTCCAATATGGCTAAATAATTACCCAGCACGCGTTATTTAACATAATTATAATTTTTATACAAGAATAAATTGATAAATTATATTAGGTATGTAGGATATTATTATAAAACTAGGGTTTTTGCTGCTAAACCCTGTGGGCAGCTTTTCGTTCTACTTCGCCCAGTTTAAGTGTTGGTGACTATTTGTAAGGCATCACCCTTTTGAAAAACTAACTACTATTAACACTACGGAATACTTACATTGACATTCTTACATTAAGATAGTGAATAATGAGAGGTACACTCTTCACCCCAACATAAATCTTCTTATTATTGAATGAAAGCGAAAAATGTTTCTTCTTCTTCATAATTTTTTCCTTAAATATAGTATTATAGATGGCGCCACATCAGTTTGAAAATCGCATGTGAGCTAGTGATAAGTGTGTATATTACAGCAGCAGCTCCGTGGAAAAATGCATGTTCACGGACGGGTCAGAACGGTTTCCATACAGTGTGGCGTTGGAGATTTACTCGAAGTCGGGTTTCTTAATTTGAACCGTACGGGCATTACCGTATTAATATACTTCGATGTTCCAGAGTGGTAGAAATTTTTATTATCATCATCACCCTGGTAAAAGACCACCATTTCGAATTGTAACATTGCTTGAAATGGCTTTAGCCGTGTTCATCGACCAGATCTGAAAAGCAAACTACTTTCCAATCTTTTCCTTCACCATCTCCTTCTTCTCTCACAAACTGCCCCAATCGGGGAAGTGATGCGATTTTCAATAATTACAAAGCAAAAATAATTACCCTGGTAAAATACCTCCATTTAGAATTGTAACATTGCTTGAAATGGCTTTAGTCGTGTTCATCGACCAGATCTGAAAAGCAAACTACTTTTCAATCTTTTCCATCACCATCTCCCTCTTCTGCGGTATTCACATGAATAATGTCTTTGGTCTATAGTTGTAGGTCGTCGTCCAGAATCGTCAAACCACCATTAATATTACTTTAGCCGTGAACTTTCTCCACTGGAATACCACAGTCCAAAGCATTTTAAACTTTGCATGGAATCAAACGGTTAGTGTCTGAGTTGGCATCACGTCTAACTTCCACCCAGGCGTTGTGATTTGAATTCGACTGGCTATGTCCTCCATTACGGTGCCAGCAACATTTTCCGCTTCCCGTGGTGGTAGTAGAAGGTTTTTTTTAATATTTTCAGGTAGTTTATAAACTGAAAATAAAATAAATTAAAACAGCTACTGTGTAGTTTGATCACCGTCACGATCCAAAATTGGTTTGACTGAGGATTGAACCTTTTTATCTATTGATCGGAATCAACCGCTTTATATCGCGAATTGGTTAAACCGATATTTATTTCGTAAATTTAGTGCTTTAATTTCTTTAATCTTCTGAAAAATGCGAATATGTCCGCATGTGTATGCGTGATTATATGCGACCAAAATATATTGCCATCGATATTGAGTCTATCTGCGGAGTTTCAGATCGATCGGATATCGAGAAATGGCTTAATTTCGACTTCCACTATTCCACGCTAAGAGTATGGATATTAGAGAGACGGCATGTGAAGTGTGCCCGCGCGCTCCAAGTGTGCCTTTTCGAGAATTCTACCCACACGGCTGACGTTGGCTGCCACCATGTAAAATGGCTGCTGTCGGAACGTATTAAACGGCCAAAAACCAGCAGCCAATGTAAGCCGTTTGGGTAAAATTCTCGAAAAGGCACACTTGGAGCGCGCGGGCACACTTCACATGCCGTCTCTCCAATATCCATACTCTTAGATTCCACGTCATTCATATATTTATTCAATCACTTAGAAACAAGTGATATTCAAGTATATGTATTTAAAAAAACATAATTTTATAATAACGTTTGCAATAATTGAGATGAGCAGAGCGTATCGAGAATGTTTGCCAGATATGAACACATTCCATTTTGGCTGTGGTTGAAAGTCAGCTGTCACTACATACGACTACATACTATTTACCTATAGGGGTGTACAAGTAGGTACGTATACCTTAAAGCTACTGTAGTTTTGTGATAACCAGTGGTGTGCCTGTATCTAGTACCTAGATTACCTAGATACTTCCCAGAAAAAAACTAAATTACTTAGAAATAACGTAAACATTAGATGCAAGAACTTGTTGATTTGTCTACAAAGAAAGAAGATAAATTTGACCCTATCTGCGCAGCCCTTACTCAATGTCAGTTAATTTAAATTTAAGGTGTGAGTACAGTGTTCCATTGAAGAAAATGGCGTTAACGATTTTTTTAACTAGTTTTGGTAAGATGTTTTAAACAACAAACTACAGATATTAAAAAAGGCTAAGTTGAAGAGCTTTAAGTTCTTTGACTTTAGTCCTTTAGGTCGTGGGTTCGAAACCCAATGCTGCCAGATAAGTATAACAAAATACTGTATACAAAAATAAAATACTTTAATTGTTTTTGTTGTTTAAATAATATAGAGATAGGTGTTACACAAAAATGGAACAATTTATCAAATTACAAAGTTAATTTTCCAATCCTGTAAAGGCTCTATTCAAGTTCTGTTATTATATAATTATTGGCCAGTTGTGTCACATAACTGAAATAATTACCGTACGTGAATACAGCTTGCACAGAAACTGAAATTTTACTTTAAAATTTGATGATTTGCCCAAATTCCGTGAAAAAAAACCCATCCTTAGTTTTAAGTAAACCGTGATGAAGTATTGTTGCTTACGAAACATATTGATTTTTTTATACAATAAGAATGGTTAAAACAAAGTATTTTATTTATTTAGAATTAAAATGGTGGCACAAAAAAAAATTTGCCGTGTTTGAAAAAGTGAAAATTTTTTATGTTTTGTATGTTACGTATAGAAAACACTCGCAGAATTTAATTTAAGTAATAATACAAGGTTAAACGTATTTTTTGCACCCAGTTACGGAGTGGAAGATACTCTCAGTATTATCAAAATGATAGACCACTGTTCAGAAGCGTCATGTTCCATTTCGTTTCTTGAAATGGCAAATTTTTTTTAGACCAGATTTAAATTATCACTTAACACTTTCTTTCTTATTCTTCCCTTTCTCCACACCCACCACCCTTCAACACCCAGAACTTCCTTCAGAATCACAACGTTTCACAAATGGGGATGACATAATATATTTTTTTTTTTTTTTATTGAAAAGGCAATTCACCCTAAGAAGAGTGCTTTGTGTACATAATATATTATTATTTATTTTATTTTATTACATAATATATTATTATTTATTCACAATGACGACTCTTGCATGCTATCACAAAAAAGAATTTAATGTGCTTTGCAGATATCGTGGAAATTTTTGATTCAATAACTATGCTTTTATTATTATTATTTTATAATGCTTTTGTGCGACACGCCACTGGTAGTTACTGAACTTTTGTGGCTAGAGGGGAAGGGAAGGGAAGGGGGTGGCACAGTGTGAAGCAGATTGTTCCACATAATACTAATAATTGCACGCCTAATATTACATTTCAATTTCAATATTGTGTTGTCGTCTTGTTGGGAATAAGGGAGACATTACACAAGATATCTAGTATCTAGATATTGTCTTGCATTATAATATCATCCGTTATACAATGGAGTAATGCGGCAACTGCCCGCAATCCGTCGCTTTTATTAAATTTATTTTTAAGGAAGCAGCTTTTAAACAATTATTGTAAATTTATCTATTTTTCTTCCGTGTTCTACGTCCCCAAACACGGTAAACATAATCTAACAATGGTAGATCAATTTGTTAATATATCATTAAAATGTGGCATTTATATCATCAGTAAATTTTTTGGTTAAGAATTCAATGAATAACTCACACAATGGCCGCTTTTTAAATTACGGCGGAAATGGCACGGCGACGGTAACTGCTCTCGGCATCTCATTTATTTAATACGAAAGAGGGAGATACAAAACAGCAATCATTTTCTTGCATCTCCCTCACTCGTATTAAAGAAATGAGATGACGCCAGCCATTCCCGACCGAACAACTAAAAAACATGCAACTTCAACACCTCCTTTGAAAAGTCAATAAAAGTGATGATTTTTTTTAATTGGTAAAATAGGTTACGTTAGGTCAAGTTATGGGCTATTTTTCAATTTTTTTTTTCATAATTTTTTAATAGATTCTCAAAGGGGTATTGAAATGCCACTTTTTTGAGCTTGCGTGGAACCTCTTCTTACTTATATCTTATTACTACTCCCACAGAAAAGTTTATTTGTCATAAAAGAAAAACTTTAATACGGTAATGATATTAATAAATATTGTTCGATTTTTTTTGTTGATATGTTATAAAAAATATTAATCGAAGAGATTATAACTAATAGTCCCTATATATCAGATGAGTTTTAAATAGAGAGAGCTTCATAACACGATTATCGTTGTTGGGTCAGATTTTTATAATAAAATATCCTAGATTTCTCTCCTAAACCCTGTATTTACCATCTCCCACTTTCTTACAGAAATTCCTTTACAGACTTTGTGAAATGCGAATTTATATTTACAAACATACATCCAACCCGTATTGAGAATTCCAAACACTTTAATCAAGATTGAATTATGTATTTAAACTAACATTGATCGCAAAATACCCTTGGGGTTAAATAACCACAGAGAACATATTTTAATAAACCATGTGGTTTTAAATATTCGATAAATTTAATCAATAAAGTGCAAATTATTAACAAAAACAGTAGCTACGTTGATTTTAGCCAATCAACTTACTACATAATAATATTATAGGATGTGGTATATTGGATGATATTGTGATGTATTATTTAAGTTAGAATTTTTTTAGGTTTCATTTTTTTGTTGATGAAATAATGATTGGAACATGTTTATAGGTCCGCTTTCGTGAGAAAATCATCTCACGGGCTGTGTTAACACAAATTGGCTTGTGATACTCTACCTACCCTACAGCCAACCCCTTTCAACATGGTCCGAAGATAATTGTACATAGAGGAAAAAGGAATTAATTATAGTTCTAAATATTTTATCTCATCGTTGGAATAGTGGAAATATGATAAAGAAAGAAGCTACAATGGCTTCGAAACTTGTGCAGGACCCCTAGCATGCTCGATCGATAAGGAATGTATCGATAACTTTCAGTAACTTTTCATCGTTACCTAGGAGAACAGTTGAAGTCGAATATATTAAGAAAACTTAGTCATTGTGAACCATTATTTACTCGCTGGCCATCTGCAGTCATATTAGGGAACGATGAGAAGTTACCGAAAGTTATCGATACAATCCTTATGGATCGACGGTACTAAGGGAGCCAGATCTGAAGGTTCTTTCGATCTTCTTCTTCTTCTCATGCCCTGTCCGTTCAACGGACGTTGGCTATCGTATTGGCTATGCGGACTTTTACTGCGGCCCGGAACAGCTCTACAGTAGACTGGCCAAACCAATGTCTCAAGTTTTTCAGCCACGATGTCTTCCTTCTTCCAGGGCCCCGTCTTTCGGCAATCTTTCCCTGCATTATGAGATGCAAGATCTCGTACCTCTACGGATGTCTCATCACGTGTCCTAGATATTGAAGTTTTCGGATTTTTATTGTTTTAATAATTTATTTTTCTTTATTCATCCGAACCATAACATCTTCATTCGAGTATTCTTCTGTAGAACCACACATCGAATGCCTCAAGTTGCCTTATCAGTTCTTCAGTAAGTGTCCATGCTTCCATTCCATAAAATAATACTGAAAACACGTAGCATCTGACCATTCGCATTCGTAATCCAAGGTTGAGATCATGGCTGCAGAACATTTTTTTCATGCGGATAAATATTACACGAGCTTGCTCAATGCAGCTTTTGATTCCATCTTTCATTTTAATTGCAACCCAAGTATACAATACTTTGTGCCTTCTCTAGTTTCGTTACAGCAATATAAAGATTATCATTCAAGTTCCGTTTTTAGATTTTTACGGCCAAAAGCATTTTCGTTGTTTGTTTTTGGGGTGTTATGCCGTGTTGTGCTACCTCCTTCTTTAGCCGACGTTTCGGACAGCGTTGCAGTGTCCATCATCAGGGCAGATCCGGCAGATCCGTCGATGTGTCGATCACATCGACGGATCTGCCGGATCTGCCCTGATGATGGACACTGCAACGCTGTCCGAAACGTCGGCTAAAGAAGGAGGTAGCACAACACGGCATAACACCCCAAAAACAAACAACGAAAAATTATCATTCAAGTTTACTGCGTTATGTTTGCTTGTAAGCATGTATTTGGTTTAAGTTGTATTCAGTTCTAAACCTAAATTCTTTCGATAGTAGACAAATTCCGATAGGAGAGGGCAATCAGAAGAAGAAAATATTGAATAGTGCATTACATATAAACATTGTCGTTAAAATAATTTTATCTGAATTGATCAAAAAGTTATCGTATGGTTTTGTTACTTATTTGATACTGTTTAATAAATTAAAGAAAAACATGGTATCACCAAACAAGCTACGGTATGTAGCAGCTTCGCATATTTTTTCGCAACTTTTTTGTTATTTTTAAAATTCTTGTATTTGATAAAATGAAAAAAATGTACTTATTGTATGTAATTGAAAGCGTGTTGTTAACGATTGAGTCAGCTTTACGGCATTTCTTCGACTCAACGCCCAAAGAAACCGGTGGTTTCAACATAAAGAATTCGACCAATTTTGGGGTGCAGAACTGCAGAGTCGTAACAAAATGATATTCCGCTATGATTATTGAATAGATAACGCAAAATACCACAATCTGTCTAAGCAAGGTCATGAGAATAAGGCGGAATAAAATAAGCTCCTAAACGAACTATCAAAACTGCGTTTATGGAGTCAGAAGTCCGACATAAGCCTACAGGGGTTCCTGATGACACCTTAGTTTAACTTCTTGGATTTAGCAAACGACGTTAAATGTCAATACAGTAGTAATGATTACTACTATATTCAAAACGATACATATCGTGGTATTAGGTAGGTAGATCTACATAAAAGAAAATCACAGAACTGTATTGATTTGAAACCAAACAAAGGCAACGTACGAGTACCTTAATCATGTAGATAATTCCGGCGTAGAGTATTTTATTTCAATCCACTCCTTTTTCAATATAATAATATCTCATATACGTAATTAATAAATATGAACTTGCGTTTGAAAGGTTTCTTGCCGGCATTATGTTGGTTTCATATATGAAAATGTATTTCGGGACATTTGGGAATATCTTCAGTTTTCCAAAACCTGGCAAAATTTCTATTAAATTAAAACATTATTTTGATACTAGGATCATGAATTTTATAAAATATTAGTTAGGTATATTTAATGGAATATTAGTTAAGTTAGTTAAAAATGTTATTAATAAAAATGGTTTTCTGCTATATTATGTGAAGTAATGATTTCTGTGTTGGCAAATTAGAATCTTTTTCGGACGGAAATAACCCTTTCAGACGGAAATGACGTTCGGATATCGGTACAATTACTGCCATCTGTGTTTGTTTTTATTTTTAAACGGTTCTCACCTTCGCTAGAATATTTTTATAATAAAGTTTTACTTCAACCGCGCGTATGATTATATGATTTGAAATGTGTGTTGTATAATACAATATTTCGTTTGAAAAGTTAACAAATCTGCCAACGACCAACGGTATAACCTTACTGCATTAAAAGTAACATCGGTTTTTCAAAATTTTAAAAATGAGTTTACCAGATAAAATAACAATCTTTCGAAAACCAATTATGTTTTTTTTTTACATTAGCCCCACACACGAGGCCTTGAGGAAAATAATTTTCCCCAGGGCTTATGTCATCTTTTTAAGGAAAGGAAGGAGAGGAAGTTCTGGGAAGGAAAAGGATATGAGCGTTGTGTAGGAATCTGGGGTTCAGTGTGTCTAGATCAACCGCCGCCAAGACCTAGACAAACCTCACTCCATGAACCTGGGCACCCCTGCTAAGTCACCAAACGTAGCGAACCAGTTAGGATGACCTATAGAGGTTTTGGTTATCCAATAATTGGTTCCCGGGGCGGCGGTCCCCTTTCCCGCCTCCCAAATTGTTAAAAAAAAAATGGTAAAAAAGAGCCAATACGTCTAGAATTTGATTTAAAACGGATAAATTTTCGGTATTCTCTGGTTATGCCCTCTTTATATACAAGTAATTACAAGAAATTATTGCTGATTAGTTAAATGTCTTCGTTCGAATGTTGGATATATTGCTGAAATCGAACAGTTGACTTTTTCTTTTATGGTGAATATGTTTTCATAAATAGCCACAATAGTGTTTTGCACACAAAACATGGGCTCTTTCTGCACATTTTAACATAGTTTTTATCGCGATCAAGAAATATTTCGCAATTTATGAAGGACTAGCTTCTGCCTGCGACTTCGTCTACGTAGGATTAGTACTCCGAGTAATCTATTTTATTTTCCTAGGTCCCTCTACGTTTGTACCAAAAATCTTAACCTATGTATTTAAAATATCTACAATTCTTGATTCAATTCAAAGTGTTAGTCGAGTACTGCAAATAAATTCATTAATTTAAATATTTTATAAAATAGAACTTTGATTTAACAATCATTGTATTGCAAAATGTCATTCTCAAATTTTGACATTTTCTATTAAACAATAATATTTATAAATTTATAAATGATAGCCTATATGTTATTCTGATGTATGGGATATATTATTTTAAAGTTTCATTAAAATCCATTCAGTAAATTTTGCGTGAAAGAGTAACAAACACACATACATCCATACAAACTTTATTAGTAAGATTAATATGAAGTTTTGTGAGAAAGCAACCTGGCTGGTATTAGTAGAACATAGAATTGACATATACGGTGGGATGGAGGTACGATACCTACATTATTTACAAGTATTATTACTTATTACCAATGTACCAGTGCACGGATATTTAAAAAAAAATAACTTACTTTAATATTTGAACCTCCTTTTCTTGAAAAAAATATTCAGTTTAAATCAATGTTTCTGCGCTCTATGTATGGAAACGGGATATAATATTATGTACCTACAAATATAATTATCATACCATTTCAATGAAGTCGAAACCTTAACAATTCCGTAAGCTTAGAGATAAAGGTGTAGATATCTGTAAGTTTACTTATACATATAGAAAACTTATATCTCTTTGAAAGTTTCATTGAAATTTAAATAAAACATTTATTCCGATCCTAAGATCGCAGACGAAGCTAATTAAAATATATAACAAGGAAGTGACAGTGGAAGACGGCGGAAGGAAGGCGGAAAGTGCCTCACAATGCCACTCTACACAATCTCCGGGATGGTGGCACTGACTGAAGGGTAATGCAAATTGCGGGTAACGAGGAACCGAACCCTTCCTGTTCCGGATTTGCCAGCATTTGGCGGGAATTTATAGCGGGCTTGTTAAAAAGGGGACTCTCTCCTTTTTTATTACGCAAAACGTCCAGGGCTGTCCACGATAAAATGTTAATATTCTATTATCATGTGCTTGCTTCTAATAAGGCCCATGTCAGTTTTCAAATGTAACTTGGCACCCGAAAATCGAAAACTCCTTTCTCGTAATCGAAAGTTTCATTTAAAATTCGTAAAAGTTAAAAGTTTTTTTAACCCAATTTTGAAGCGAAATCTAAATAAAATTATATATAATTTCCCAAAGGGCCTATGTCATCTTTTAAGATGCTGGGTGAAGGATCTTTTTGAGGTGAGGAAGGAGTAAACATGGGTCTTGAAGTGTGAGAAGAGAGAGAAATTGCAGGAGGGAGGAAACACAGAGGCCTGCAAATCGTTCCATAGCCGAGCTGTTGAACTCAAGAACGAGTCGTAGAAGCGAACATTTGTTTGAGTAAGCATGTTCTCTTTAATGTTCATTTTAAAAAGTGGTTTAAACTATATGGGTAATGATTATTAAAAAAATAAATAAAACGTGCTACAAAATTAGTTTGCTGTGTTTGAAGATGTTTTTATATTTTTGTCAGTTTTTTTCAATACAGAGGAAAAAATTTCTATCATGAATTAACTGTAATCAATCTTCTAGAATGATCTTGTTTTCTATCCTATAAAAATTAGTGCATTATTTTGTGATAACCCTTTACATATCATGCAAGTCAGGTTTCGCGGGTTCTGTGAGCATATCAGTCAAGAGGGTTTTTGGGTTAAGGTAATAAGGGTAGATGGCAGCCCAGCCACCCACCGCTGATTGCCTGGTACAGGTTTGTACCCTTTACGTGTTTATGCAGGAGAAACGGTAATATAGATTTACAGTTTAAATGGCAGAATTTTTATAGGAACTAAAATAAATAACTAATGCCTCTGGCATATTCTGTCCTAAGGTCAGAGTATTTCCAATTTGCTATAAAATCAAAATGGAATTTTTCTGAATGTATGCGAAAATTAATAACTATTTTTGAGAAATTATAATTATTATATATTTATTTGTTTTTATTATAGTACATAAAGTAGGCATGCTGCCCAAAAATTTACATACACGGGTGATTTAATTTCAATGTATAACATAAATCCTAAAAAAATAGTAACAAAAATAATTATCTTAATTTGCAAAAGTAAGTGACAAACAGGAATGAGTAAAAAGGTGAACAATATATTATTGCCTCCTATACTGATGAGACACTGACTTAGAAGGTACAATATTGCCTGCCTTTAAATAAAAGGCTGAATTACAATATCAGCTTTAAATGATTAAAGACAAAAAATATTTTTTAATGTTTTTGAATGGATCTGTGGCGATTATTATTATTTATTATTACTGCACGGCCGCCTCTACCTACTACCTCGCTAGGCAATATAATTTTGACCACCTTCTGGAAAGAGCTCGGATCTACGACACACAATACATAGCGCTGCGCCGCAATATCGAGAAACTTCTCACGTGTGCATGTTTGACCTACCTTCGGAGTACCTTCGGGTCGGCCTATCAACCTTCGGGTCTCGGTCGATAACGGGCCGCCGCAAAACACATCCGCAGTCCTCGGAATAATATTACGCAATTTGTAAATACGGTGCATATGCAAAATACTGTACATTCTGTAAATATTATAAATACACATCATCATCATCATCAATCATCCTCCAGCTTTTATTATTCCGACCTCCAGCACGCGGAGATATCTCGACCCACCGATATCTCCTCAATCAACCGGAGGCCCATTCATCTCCTCATCCAGGATATCATGCACCTGCCTCTGAAGATCATTAAAATGTCTATTTCGTTATAGTGCAGTATATAGTATTATAATGTCTTAATATTCGCATTACAGGGGAGAAATACCCTGTGTTTATGTGGTAGGCTTTAATATAGAAAATGTCTTACGTCCTCCTGATTGAATTTCTTGATAGTGTGTTGATGTTAATTTGGGATAAAATGTTTGATGCACGTGTAATTTTGTAGAGAAGCAATAAATAGGAATGTTTATGTCTGTAATAGAAATAGACATATAGCTATTATTGGAAATAAACATATACATTAAAATTATAAATACAATTATTTTTACTAAAATTACTAACGTATCAAAAAAAAATATTATATAAAATAAATGCATTACAAACGTTATTGTAACTTCACTTCTTTGTTGTTTCATAATTATTTTTCAGCAGCGGTTGGTAGGTACTTTTTATTATGTTGGGGTAATGTGTTTTTTATTTCATGGACGATAATATAATATAATTAATAAATGCAGATAGACGAACTAAATTTCAAGATAATATTGATATTTTTTCTATATAATAGCTGTTCTATATACCCAATATAACCGTTCGTTTAAAATATCCCTTTTATAATTTCAATGAAAAGAAATTTAATTAGTGGAGTTTTCCCTCCGGCGGAATGCGATGTGAAAAGAATTCACTTCTGCCATTGAAAATACGTCTTTGCAAATAGAAATGTAGAAAGTTCCTCCAGCTTTGCTTCTAGTTCATTGAATTACTGGCTTTTGAAGATCTGTGAACATGATTAGTAGGGAGACAATCAGTTGCAGATTGGAAGAGCGTTGTATTGTATACGGGACGGATTGATAAAACATATATAACATAACTTAGCTAGAAGTACACGTTTTTAGATTTTCACGGCCAAAAGCATTTTCGTTGTTTGTTTTTGGGGTGTTATGCCGTGTTGCGCTACCTCCTTCTTTAGCCGACGTTTCGAACAGCGTTGCAGTGTCCATAATCAGGGCAGATCCGGCAGATCCGACGATGTGTCGGATCTGCCAGATAACACCAACGGGTGTTACACCAACACGGCATAAACCCGAAAAACTAACAACGAAAATAGCTAGAAGTATTTTAGAATACAATTCCACTATTTGGTCCCCATACTATAAAGCACATCAAATAAAAATTGAAAGAGTTCAACATAAATTTTTAAGGCTCATAAATTTCAATTTCAATTCAAATTCAAATCAATTGTGATAAATTAATGAAAGGACTTAATTTAACTGACTTATCTTGTAGAAGAACCAAGAGCGATCTGGTACTTTTTTTAAAATTAGTTAATGGCACAATTGACGCACCTGACTTAAAATAACTCAGGTACCGGGCATACGTCATTCTTATGTCTACCTACGTTAAATTATCGTGAAAACAAGCTTATGTGTCCAAGCGGTTAACAAAACCAATAACATTCCAAATCGTAACACGAGGCTTCCAGAGATGTTTTTTGTTTATCCTTCAAAAACTAACTATTTTATTAACTCCCCAATTCCAAAGACTACATAGGCTTGGAAATAAACTTAGTTCAGTAAATTTAAAACACAAAACTTTCGCATTTTACACGAATTTTTTGGCATCGAGCATTTATTTGGAACATGCATGAAACTAGTTGCGTAATGTAAATTTGGCCTAATGGGTGATCTGATATGACAACAATGCCATCTTGGAAATAGTACCTTCCTATATGTGGAGATATTACTGATAATTAATCAGAATAAATGAGAGCAGAGAAATGTTAAATGAATATAATGGTCTTCTTTTGTGAAAAGAAAAAAGTTCTTTGATGAATCCGATACACCCTAAGCAGTGGGATTAAAAAGGGAGATGTTTATTTATCGGAATAAATCCTCCCTTAGGATACAAGGAAAACGGATAATGAATTACACACATCAGAACAAAGTGTTATAAAACTTCAACAAATTATCATGAAGATCTTTGGAACTTAAAAATAAGTTAAATCGATCAAATTTAAAAAAATATGAACAGTGCCAATATTTGTCAATATTTAGTAAGTAGGTTATAGGTATATTATAATCAATTAAAAGAGATTGTTTCGTAGGTTTTACTGCGGGGTAAGAGGGAGAAAGGGACTATTAGCGGGCACTCCAAACTAGATCGAACCATTTTTACGTACAATTTGAATATTATCGATGTGCACAAATTCATTTAAACGAACACTCTTCAAAATTATTTGCCTGTTTGAAACCTTTATGAATAAATATATTATTATTGAAGAAGAAGATAACAATATTAATCTATTTTTTTTAAATATGAAAATGAACAAGACACAGAAAAAATTAGTCGAAGATAATATTGTTAATTCTGAAATTTGAAATATGAAGTTGACAATTACGACAGTCTCATATAAGATCGCAGTAGCCCAATTGGTAGAGGTGTATGTCCCGGTAAGGCGTAAGGTTCTGGGTTCGAGTCCCAGTTGCGACCGTTATCTTTTATTGTTTTTCTGTGTCTTGTTCATTTTCATATTTAAAAAATTAGATTATTATTGTTATCTTCTTCTTCAATGATATATTACATTGATGGGAATAACCTTCAAAAGTTAAAAAGAGAGTTTTTCTTATAAAAATATAAATATATTATTTGCTATTTTTAACGAAGTAAAAAAAATATATAAGGGTAAAGTTTGTAGGTTTAGTTAGTTAAAAGGTTTTAAAAATGAAATGCTAAAAAAAAACGTTAGGGCAAAGCCGGACAGTAAAACTACAGTGCTACACGCACAACTTGAAGAAGATGGACGGCGCTGTCGTCCCCGACACAACGATAGTACGCGTCGTTGCCAGATTAAAATATAAATAAATATAGTTATTGAAGAAGAAGATAACAATAATAATCTTTTTTTTTTTAATATGAAAATTAACAAGACACAGAAAAATAATTAAAGATAACGGTCGCAACTGGGACTCGAACCCAGAACCTTACGTCTTACCGGGACATTCACCTCTACCAATTGGGCTACTGCAATCTATTATGAGACTGTCGTAATAATAATAATATAGTTAGTTCATGTTTATTCCACTGCCAACTTATACGTCGGTACAGTAAAACTTGAATCACTCTTTTAAACGTTAGAAATACTTCGATTTTCTAGCGGGGACATGAATTCAACGAATCGATTTTACGATTTAACTGTCGAGGGTTTCTAGGTCAATACGTTCAATATCGTCGGCGTACTTGTAAATCCTTCTAAGTTTATTTTCAGTCTCTCAAAATCAAAACTAGTCAAATTTATATAAATTACTAGCTGACCGCCCATGTGTTGCTGTGGCTAACTAAATACAACGCCATCTACTGGATGGTTACCTAACCTAGATAACTAAGTGGTGTGTCAATAAATTAAATCACACCGTCATCTGTCAGAAACTTATGGAACTTAAACATAATTTCAAATGATTGTTCCATTACAAACATTTAATGAACATTTTTTTTACATTAACTCCACACAGGAGGCCCTGAGGAAAATAAATTCCCTCAGGGCCTATGTCATCTATAAAGATGCTGTGTGGAGGGTCTTTTTGGGGAGAGGAAGGAGTGAACATGGGTCTTGAAGAGACCCATGTTGTAGGAGGGAGGAAGCACAGAGGCCGAACTCCTAACTAGACCGATATATCCTACTGATCCCTTAATATAAATATTTAAAAAATCTTTCGTAATCCTACATGTATTTAAAATGACTGATTTTTGCATTTTTATGTATGAATTCTTTAATGAGAGAGCTAGGTATAATGCCAGTAGCCGAAATAATAAATGGTAATATTTTTATAGTCTGAGAATGCCAAATTTTTTATATCCCATTACCTAAATCAGTATATTTTATTCTACCTAAATCTGTATATTACATGAATTTAGAATAGCTACACTATGATATAATATCTTTTTTTAATTTTGTCGCAAAAAACAATATACCGGGTGTATTATGATTAATTGTTCTGTCTGTTGATTAATAGTTTTGTCATAATATATTTTATAAAATTCATTTTATAAAAATGAATACGGGTTGTATTAATAATATATGGTACTATATTACGGCAGTCAATCAAGTTATGTTTAATTACCAAACTTTGGTGAATTATTTTTAAAACTGATTGTACCTAAATGTATACTCGGACGGCTATACATTTTTTTTATTTTATTTTTTTTTTATAGCAAAATTTATATTATATTATTATATTATTTTCATTAGTTTAATTTTTTTTTTTTTTTTTATTTTATTTTATTTATTTTTTTTTTTTTTTTTAATAACTAAATTTATATTATATAAATTTATATTATATACTAAATTATAGTTTTTTATTAAACTTTAGTGAGCAAATAATTTTTGATTTTAAAATGTAAAATTTTCTCCACCCATAATTTTTTATTTATGTTTTATTAGTCAACCAATGTTCGATTCTTTTTATTAGTTTCATCATAATTTAGTTTTAAAAACCAGGCGAAATTACCTATTGACATTTTACAGATTTACGTAATAGGTACAAAACCATGTAATTTATTTAAAATACCTTACAACTTATATTTAATGTACTGTGTAAATCTTATAAACAAATACATATAATTATGCTATAATACGCCCTTAACAGAATAGTGTTTTAATCGTCCCTTAAAAAAATGTTAAATAAACCTATAACTTTTTAGCAGTGCGCCGACGTTAATATAGGTCAACTTCCCCAGAGCATTCACTGAAAGTAGGTTAAAGAACTCAGTTTTGTAACTGGGTACTCGATACTGGATACAGTACCTACCAGTAGCCAGTTCATTTGGTAGTGAGTCACACACCCTTTGACCTACCGCACTAACCCCCCCGCCCCACGGTATTTGCATTTTATCCCGTTCCGCTAAAATACACCCGCTAGCTGATAATAATAATTAAGACTACAATTTCCACGTTGCCTGGTTACTAATTTTGCATAAAACTTGAAAGGCGTTCGTATTGGATTATTTATTGC
The DNA here is from genome assembly GCA_951813805.1 of Limnephilus auricula. Lineage (NCBI taxonomy): Eukaryota > Metazoa > Arthropoda > Insecta > Trichoptera > Limnephilidae > Limnephilus > Limnephilus auricula. Next base: position 17,509,738 of record OX638404.1, read on the forward strand.
TTTAATCCCTGGATGGATTATGTATTATTTATTTTATAACGGAGCCTTGGCTAGCTTTAAAAAGTGTTTTACGGTATTTTAACAAGATTATTATCCTCTATTCGTTATCAGCTTAAAGACTAATCCAGAACGTTCCAATGAAGAACTTCAGCCAACTTATTTTCTTTTGTTAACTGACTGATCAACTTGTACTAAAATACCATTTTTTTTAAAGCTGGGTTATACTCGATTTGAAGTGCAACCATTCGGGCTTAAATCAACGGCCGGCGTAGTCCAGCGGTAGAGCGTTAGACTCCCATTCCGAAGGCCGCGGGTTCGAACCCGGCGTGCGCCAATAAATTTTATTTAATTGATTTGTGGTATTTCACAATTAATTATTTAAAATAATATGTAGCATATTTGCGGCACGTTCCAGAGTGGAAGATACGATTAGTATCGCCCTGGTGTAAGACCACCATTCAGAATTGAAACGTTTCTTGAAATGGCTTTAGCCGTGTTTAGTGACTAGATCTGAATAGCCAGGTACATCCCCACCTTCCTCTTCCTCGTATCCTTCCCTTCCACACTTCAGCCTCATAACATACCCCAATTGGGGATGCCATAGTCTCACTGGCTCCAGATGGGAGGAGTTGGGACTCTTGTGAGGTATAATCACTATAAAAAATAAAAAAAAATCGGTTGATGTTAATAATGGTAGTTTGCTCAAGGCTCACATTTTAATTAATTCCGACTAATTCTTAACTATAATAACTTTCTTTTTCAAACCGATACCCACGTATGCAAGTTATTTATATTTAAGATTAATAAAAACAGTACCTTACCATTAAAATATTTTAACTAAAACGGTTTGAAGACTTTATAACCCGTTTTTCAATTATAAATTTAGCGGTACACACCTGATTTTATTTTTGTAGATGATGAATCAATAACTTTCGGAGGGATTCGTTTAGAAACATCTGAGACTTTAGTAATACATTCATCAGAATTAATTCAAATAAACTAAGCGGAATGATCAAATTTCCAGGCCTGCCATGGAGAATTCGACCGTAGGTCCGCCGGGCTATTACGCCGGGCCGCGCGTCGCATATTTGTGTACACGCATTCTTCACTTACATCGTCAAGATTCCCACATTATTTGTTAGGGCAAATTCGACAGTAGGCCCGTCCAGTACACCACCGGGGTCGCAATCGCATATTTGTGTACACGCTTCCTTCGCTTACGTCGTTAAGATTCCCACATTATTTGTTAGGGCAAATTCGACAGTAGGTCCGTCCAGTACACCACCGGGGTCGCAATCGCATATTTGTGTACACGCTTCCTTCACTTACGTCGTTAAGATTCCCACATTATTTGTTAGGGCAAATTCGACAGTAGGTCCGTCCAGTACACCACCGGGGTCGCAATCGCATATTTGTGTACACGCTTCCTTCACTTACGTCGTTAAGATTCCCACATTATTTGTTAGGGCAAATTCGACAGTAGGTCCGTCCAGTACACCACCGGGGTCGCAATCGCATATTTGTGTACACGCTTCCTTCGCTTACGTCGTTAAGATTCTGAATATATTTTAGGGTATTGTGTCATCTTAATTTTTCTACAATAATCCGCAATGGTTCTGCAATCGGTGTCTTACAAACTTTAATAACAGAGTTTTTTCTCTGTTTTTGTTTCTTCTCGAAAAATATTACGACGATGAAATTATATTCAATTCATTTTATACGGATAATTGTTTTAAAACGATTTAAAATGTGCCGTTTTCGATTTACCGCCAAAGCGACATATTCGTTTTTAATCTTGAATTCGGCGGCGTTGACGTCACGCCGAGCAACGTTGGCGACAGCCGTCTTACCAGCTAGTGGCAGTTTATATGTCGTAATGACGTTGTAGCCAGTTGGAACCGTTTCGGAATGTGCGGTTTTTAAAATCTATAATTTAAAAATAATTAATGAAAATATTCAATTTTCGCATTTTTAGTTCAATGATCAGAATCAGAAAAAAATATTTTAAATCTTCCGCGTATTTTTAATGGTATTCATAGTTTGTGAAAATACCCGAATATTTTAATATGATTTTTAAGAGCTAGCCTATTGTGAGGTTGGTGCATAAATAAAGAAATAATTTCAATTATCAGTCTGAAATATTATGCTGCCAGTAAAGTAGGTACAAGGTCCAGCTCGTTAAGACTGGCACTGGGGTTGGAGTGGCAACCCTTACAAAAAGGTTTATAATATCGTATAAATTAAGGTACCCTACGGCGCGAGCGAGAAACCCTGAACCGAGGGAGGTGCACACAGATCCTTAAGAAATATTTACAAAGAGTTACCCCTTTGAAACTAAACTCCCCCTCTCTCAACCCCATTTTCATAGTTGGTCTTTTAGTAATAAAATCGATGTTATGATTGTAAACGAACCATAGATAATAGATGCTAGGGATATGGGCCGTGGACCAACACAAAAGTAAAGCGAATATCGTTCTACTGCATACTTATGCAATTCACGTCTACGCACAGCGGCGTCTCGACATTCTTTCTATCTACACATTTTGATAGTCCGCTGCCAAGATCTTAGCACACCGGTGAGATCTGTTAATGGTGTCGGTAGTACGCAAATGAAGAGATAGTATAAGTATAATGTACTGGTATTTATTAGGGAGCTGCTTGTAGCAAAAGAGACATACTTCTAGCACGCATCGCCTTTTATAGAATCTCGCAAGCATACTATCTCGCTTGCTCTCATATACATTCTCACAGATATTACAACACCTCACCCGATGAACCCGTGCAATCCTTCTAAATCACCAAACGTAGCGAAACATTTGGAAAGACCGAGGACAGAAATGGTGGCTATCCAATAAATAGTTTCCGAGGCGGAGGTACTAATTGATTTAGCCTAGCGATGTCCTATTTTAACTCGACGGTTTTGCATTTCATCTGTCTGTAAATTTGTTTGTATAACTATTCCGTTTCAGGATGGTGGCCGTTTTAATGGTTCAGTAAGGATTTTTTTTCGAATGTGAAATCTTCGTGGTTATTTGGACTTTCTTATTCGCCCTTTTTCAATTTGATGGTAAGTAACAAGAATGGTAAGTGCCTCAAGAATTTTGAAAATTGAATGTCATTGTGATAGAGAGTTTCTTCGGACAACTCACAAAATTACTTATTTAAAATACAACATATTACATAAAATATGTAGACAATAATTTAATGTACCTACTACAAATCTTATGATTTCTGAGAAAATTTTTATTTTGATTTATTCAAAGAGACAATTAAACATACGTTTATTGCATATATGTGGTATACTGTTCACAGAACTATTAATTAGTCTAATGCGGCGGAAATCAAATAAATAATAAATACAGTCGTGGAAATGTAATCAGTAGGTATCAAGGTTTAATTCATAAATAAGGTTTCTCCTGCGTTCAATGTTGTAACGCATTTACTCAAAAAACGCAAATATTCAGATATATAACGTACATTTAATTCAAAGCCAAACCTTTTGGAAAAAAGAATGGTTATTATGTCGTGAAGCATAATTGGGGCATAAGGCCAGGAACAAAATGTTTTCCACCATAACTAGCAAATTAAAGCTATTCATGAAATGTTCAGATTTTATTGGTTAGTACAGACAAAAAAAACATTTACTCATTAAAATAATATTATTAGGCCATGAGTTATGAGTGTTGTTGTCAAAACGTTTCACGTAAACAAATTTCACAAGACTTCTAAATACACAGTTACGGTCGGTTCTATCTGAGTCTAAGAGAATAAGTATCAAAAAGCTTGTAAAAACTTGCGAAAAATCGTATATTTCCTCGATCTAACTTCCGGCAACATCCATTACTAGAATCTGTTTATAGGGTTGTAAATTATTGATGTGTTTATCCAGCAGACTAGGGGATACTTTGCAACCTTCAGTTAGAAGCTAGCAGTTACAAGGGTGGCAGGGGTGGTGGGTTAGGGGTAGATCGCTTAGAGAGGAAGCCTTCGAAAACAAGGAATCGTTACACAATATTTATTATGTACAGTGTTTTCTTCTTCGATAATAAAGGAGGCCTCAGCGTGCAAACACTGTTTCCTGTTTTCAATACTTTAACATCATGTCTAATAATTATCACTGGATAAGATAATATTTAGATGTTCAAAACAAATCATATCAGGTTATTTAAAAAATATAGAAAAAAAATGATTCTGAAAATTTCAGTATTTTCAATGACTGGCAACTAAAACGATTAGGGTAACTAAAATAGAATTAAACTCCTTTGCGAAAAAGCGATGACATGTAAATGTATGAATAAACATTAATGTTAAATAAAGTGGTAACCATTGTTCTACTTACCACAGTGTACTAGAATCTCTCAGTGTAAATATCTTAAATATCAATGAAGAACTTCCCACTAATACAAGGGAATGGTAAATATGACCATCATTTGTGTAAAGCTGGTTAGGAATACAATTTAACCGAAAGTTTACTTACAATTTCAGTACGTTTCCCTGGAGATATGAAAATTGCATTGTTTTTTTTAATGTGAATTTTCAAGATTAACTGATTCATGTTCAGCTTGCAATTTAGCTTAGACTGATCTATTTAATTAATTTTTTGAAATAAATTATTTAATTAATTTTTTGAAATAAATTATTTAATTAATTTTTTGAAATAAATTTAGTAACATTTAATCGTTGAAGAAGATAATAGTACAGAATAAGACGCAGAAAATAAAATTTAACGATTGCAACTGCGAATCGAACCCAGGATCTCTATATTGGACTTTCGGGGACAACGCTTTTAACCTCTCGGCCATTGTGACCTGATTTTTTACGTCATTTTTGTTGATCTCGTATTTCAAACTCTGAATTAAAATATTATCCTCAAATATTAATTCCTATGTTCAATTCCCAGTTGTGAAAATCACCTTTTTACCTTCTCTCCTCTGTTCACTTTACTTTAAAAAAAAAATAAAATTGCTTAGAAATAAGTGAGACTACAAATTGTGTGATCTATATTAAATACGTTGTTCAATAATAAAGTATAGATCGGAAAACATTAAAATATACCAACAATACGGACTGAATTACGGACTAAGCGGTTATAAAATGATTTACAAAAAAACGTAATATAATTCAGATGATCATGCTCTTCATGTAAATTAACCAACTTCGATTGTCTGAACATTAGAACGTTCACAGTTGATAAAGGGGATATTTCTCAACACCGCAAACGATCCAAGTCTAACTTTATACAAAGTTTAACGCGTAAAAGCTCCGACACACGGAATACCTTCAACTAACACGCAAATTACTTGGACTTATTCCACAAATTAAGATACCAATGTAATAGTAACATGTTTAACTTTTTTCTTGACGACATATTGCGCAATCTCCTTTGTTATAAAAATAATTATAAATTTCAGGATGACTCAAAAAATTCACATTGGATTTTGAGTGAAATGAAAATAATAAATTTGAGTTGCACTACAGGAAATTAATTAGCTAAGTAATCTTCTAACGTACAATTTCACCATGTTTATTTATTTATTTCTAATAATATTACAGTAAAATAAATTTGTTAAAAAAATAATATTTATTTTAATTTTAACTTACTGGCTATCTTAATATTGGCTACCCTTAATTGAAATTTTGAAACCGGATAGTTAGAAAAAGATACAATTGCAGCTTGGAATAGAACCTAAGTCCTTAACATTGACGGGGCTCAGCTCTACTGTTGAGCTAATTCACGACAATTTAACGTAGGTAGACATAGGAATGACGTATACCCCGGACCTGAGTTATTAATGTGCGACATCCATCTATTGACTTTTTCTGCCAGTCTAGGATGAAAATATATTTATATAAATTATATATATATATTTTTTTTTTTAAATAAATAAATAAAACCTTAAATTGTAATATTCAATTGAAGTTCAGTAAAATGAGAATTTACAATACATGAGCGACTGTAAATGATTCATATTATGTAAGGCAATAATACACTGAATGTTATCTATGAAGCCAATGTAAAACATGCATCGGAACTTAATATTCATATATTTTTCTCTCTGTGTGCTTTCAGTAAATTGGAAAGCAAACTTGGTAATATAAAAAAAATGCGGTAAGCTTGCATCGACTGAGCGTAAACACGTAGATTGAAAATACGGTTGAAAAATATTAGCATGTTTATTCTACCAATGTATTTCATATATTCCACCGGAAAGGAATGCTTGCGGGAAATATGAGAAAAAAATAAACGGTTTTACTTTTTACGTACACGTGTGTACACTTAATATGCGACACTGAGTTATTGTGAATACACGTGGGTACCCACTGAGTTCTACGTACGGTACACTTTGAACGCCGGTAATGTACCTACTTAACTTAACAGAAATATTCTGCGAATATACTGTTTCGCTTTTATGAGGTACGCTTTCTGTAAAAGTTTATTATTTTACTTACGGTTTTTAAAGGTTCGTATTTACTCTCATGTTTTATTCTGAAACCTTTTTTTTAATAAGATGGAATTTTGAACACTGTTGATTTTTCAGACGGCCTAGGCATACATGGCTGTAAGATACCTTACTGTGGACACAAAAAAATACTTACTAGATTCTTTTTTCATAAATTAAAATATTACCATTTGTACTCGCACATTGCTCAAGGAAATAATATATCATTTAAATAACCTTGGCAAGAGACTACCATACACAATCGGAAAATACATTCAAATGGTTTTACGACCAACTCTGAAATTCCTAACCGCTACTTATCCCACCCTTCATCTCATATTTCCTCCTCTTCTTTCCCACTTCTTCCAATGACTCCCTACCCTTACTTTTCCATATCTAGTGATATTTTACTCCTGCCTACACGGAGAAAAATGTTATTCAAAAATACGATCATTTTATTCGTAAAAACGGTTAAAAACGGGACTGAAGTTCTTACCAACAAATTAACAGTGTTTCAATGTTTTTGATATACATACGTACGAACGTATAACAATAAATTATTCTTACATTTTCCCGCCAATAAACATTGAAACACTGTTAATTTGTTCATAAGAACTTCTGTCCCGTTTTTACGAATAAAATGATCGTATTTTAGAATAACATTTTTCTTCGTGTTACAACAAACCCCAATCAATGATGTCATAGTTCTACAAGCTCCGAACAGTGGTGAGGTATCCACAAAAGGATGCAATGCTTTTTTTTGGTGTTTTTTGACACTAGGTGTATCCATTTTATCCAAACGTTGTATAAGTAGTAGGAAACATTAACATTGTAATTATAGCAGTTAAACAAAAAACCGTAAAATATTCCCTTGTTTTTACGGCAGCCAGTTACCAGGAGCCCAGAGCCAGAAAGGAGAAGTGTGGGTGTAATACCTAATATCTTCTGGCCTCTAAGGAGTCTCATATTTCATGGGACGATAACATTTTAGGGAAAATAACCCGCTGTGACCGCATTCATTAGGGAGACCCGCAGGACCGGCTTGAAGCTAAATACATAAATTCATCCCGTATAATGCCAAGTCCCTACGTGAAAACTTCCAAGATACTTGCGTGTGCAGAATAACGTTTATCATCGCTACATTTAGATACGTTAATAATAATAATAATAGTTATTTTAAATAGCACAATTTATTCATATATTTAACCCCAAGTGCACTTTACTTAAATATATGTAAATAATGTACTAATATTTACTTAAACAACCCATTCGGGGAGGTTCTTCCTGCTCAAAATTACTTCCGCAGTGGTATTTACATAATTTAAGAAACTTACCTTACTGTTACGTGATTACATTTAATTTGAATCAAAACATGCAATATTTATAACAGATTAAAGAACGATAAAGTCAACATTAAGATGCCGGATAAAATAATAAATTAACACGAAAAATAATTAAGTTTAAACCTTGGCCGGGTTGGAAAAACATGCAGAGTATTACAGTACAAAGAAAACTATACACAACATAGTTTTCGCTAAAAAGCTATATCTTTACCTGAAAACGTACCTAGCTACCTATATTCGATCACTAAGAAGATTATTTGAAATGAAATTTAATAATAAATACAATGCAGCCGTTTGAAATTTGAAAAAAACTATTTTTTGTGCTAGAATCATTTGAAAAAAAAACGAATAGTGAAAGTCACCCAACTTTCTGGCACCGGTAGGTAGAGGGGATCCCCCTTGGGAAATTTAGTAAGGCTGAGGAAGAAGGTAAGGAGACAAGAAAATAATTAAATTAAAACAAATAACTTTGTTTAAACCACTAATATAATCACAATTACCTATATGTTTCAAAACCGATGGTTTCTTCGTCAGGGTAGTAATGACATTACTACCTTGACGAATTACTATCATTACTATCATTACTACCCTGACGAAGAAACCATCGGTTTTGAAACATGTAGGTAATTGTGATTATATTAGTGGTTTAAACAAAGTTATTTGTTTTAATTTAATTCAAAATGACGCCACAAAGTGATTTTGCGAAGTTTGAAGAAAGAAAATAATTGTTTGGGAAGTACCTTCTTGTTAAAACCTAGGTAATAATTGTGGCAATACATTGGTTCTGTAATTTTTTTTATGAAATAATCATGACAACGTCTGGAAATGAACCAGAAATCCTCGAGTCATGGATGATGTCTGACGTAATCTTGTGAGGAACTTTTGACACGACATAACGTCGAGTCAATAAAACTACTATAGTGCTCCCTTGTTCGATCGTTGCTAGAATGCCCCTTACTAGAAAGTACACAGGAGGTTTCTTACATATATTATTATGATAAAGACGTTGGCTATCGTGTTAGATATGCGTACTTTGTTTACTGCAGCTCGGAACAGCTGTACAGTAGACTGGCTAAACTGTCTCAGGTTTTTCAGCCATGATGTCCCCCTTCTTTCAGAGCCCCGTATTCCGGCAATCTTTCCCTGCATTATGACATGTACGATCTTTTAATTACTAAATTACTTCAATTGATTGACGACAAATATAAAATGCATTAAATATCCGTGTCCCTACTTTTTTCGACCTTGACAACCATACCACTAATTACTAATTTCAACTCACCAATGGCGCGATTTTAACGTAACTGCATTACTCATACATATCATACATATCATACATATCGACATATTACGCAAAACCTCCCCGTCTTACATCAAAACCAAAATAATTAGTTTTCATTGTATCTGACATGTATTTCAGTAATTTATTTAAAATGTCTTCGATAAATTTTATAATGTTTAACTAACTTATGTACCCACTCCTCTTACATTATTTGTTCGACGTATATTATATTTGTAATAGTTCTACGGGCGTACAATAAAAAATAAAAAATAAAAAATAAATAAAAAATCATCACCTACCTATAAAAGAGTTCGTACCATGTTCAAACCTTTTTTTACAGTAAACGTTCTTGGCATATACCTTTTTTCAAATATCCGTTATCCATGGGATTGAATCAAGTGCTTTATTCAAAACATTTGTGTTCATGATTTTTTATGACTTCAACATTTTTTCTAATGTAAGAAAATCTACGGCGGTCCTGTCCCGTGTACCTCTGCTCCGGAAAATTTACGATTAACATAATAAGAGTGTCAAATTTATATAGTAACCTAAATCTCCTTCACCCTTATAATATCTGGCCGCAATTAACCGCCGATTAAACTGCGGAGATAATAATTGCGGAGCCCCAACGGAATTACCTCATCCATATTATTTAAATAATCGTTGGAGCGAGCAGTTGGGAATATGCACCCGGTGTCTGACTGTTATTACTCGCTTTTCTTGGTACGATTACATCGTAGGTACCATACGTGCCGTACACTTTGGCTCTGCAGGGAGTTTGGCAGATTACCTTCTGAATAGTTAGTAATATCTTAGTAATCGATAGTGGTCATTTCTACTGCACCTTCCTTATGAAGAGTTCATCCATAAAGTTGTGGGCTTTAATTGGGAAAGCATTCATTGGATCTTTTTTAATGATACGTACAAAAAACGTAAAAAGAAACAATAGTTACGTGCTTCTCATCTTAGTATGTGCATCTACACTGTTTGAGAGCGATTGACCAGTAGCTCAGAATAAAAGTTTAAAAATGCTTGCAACTATACAGGGAAGTTCAAATGAGAAAGATCGATTATGCCCTGTATCAAATTTTTAAAATAAAAAATTTAATATCGATTCATTTAATTCAAAATTTGATTTAATATATATCTACATTCAAGTAAGCAATAACAATGTTCAAATCGCACGAAGATAAATTAATTATTATATTGTATTTTTTGTGAGTATTTTTTTATCATAAGTATTTATGATTTTTCAATAATGTCTAAACAAAATAAATGTGTAAAAAAAATTGAAATGTTTTAGTTTGTTTGTTTTAGACCTTAAATAAATAGAAATACTGAGGTATTTTTGTCACAAAACATGTTCTCGGATTTTAATTAATGATTTTAATTTAATTAAAATTTTAATTTTTGAAACTGTTTTGACTAGATTATGTATCGATTTATTTTGTTGTATGATTTGAAATTTGTTTTGTTTAGTAGAATCTATCGTTTAAAAATTGAATAAATCTGCCAACGACCAACGGTATAACCTTAGCATATTAAAAATACACTTAGTTTTTCAAAATTTTAAAACTGCGTGTATCAGATAAAATAACAATCTTTCAAAATCAATTTATATTTTTTTGTAAAGAAGAGTCAATACGTCTATTTCATTTAAAAAGGACTAATTTCCGGTATTTTCTGGTAATACCCTCTTAACAGCCTGAATGCTTGTGGTATCTCAACACTAAACTGCAGCGCTTGTTCAGCGATGCTTCGGCTTGCATCATCCGCTCTTGCTTAGGTATAAGTTTTTGACAAGAACGCGAGTCTGACATGAAGGCTCTAAACTAGCGATGCATAATACATGGTACTTAGAAAGTGTTAACTACTGATGTTTCAACAATGCCGTAAAAGCTCTTTTAGCTGTAGGTGTATAGTTTCAAGCCGCTTACGTAGTATTCTATCTTACCTACCAACAACTCCGTTGCACATTAACGGTATTGATGAATTATACTACAGTCACGCCGATGACAGCATCTTCTAGGCGTATCTCTTAGAAAAGCGGGAAAGACGAACGGCCCTATGAGTTCGATCAAAAAAGTTTGGTAGTCAATTAACGACTAGTGCAGCAGTGGAAGACTTCTACGATGAAGCACCGCATCAATACTGATCTGCCAAAGAGAACTGTACAGCAACCTTCTGATTTTTTACACCCCAACCTTAATTTTAAATGTGTCCTAACTCAATACTATGTGGATGATAACAACGTCGAAGATTATTCTTTTGACACGATTCTTTAATTGAGATGTCCAAATTAATTGGTCTAAACAGTGGACCTCAGACAATAATATACGTAGATTCTCCACACGGCATATTCAAAGACGACAAAGGCTCTGAGGGAAATGAATTCCCGTAAGAAATGTTCAAGATCTGTTTGATTGGTGGTTTATTGGTGGTTTCTTAGTACTTGGATAAAACAGAGCTTCAATACTTTCACAGAACTTGCATATTAAATTTGAAATTTGAACCCGCCGTCTTGCTAATTATTATATAAACGGCCGTATTCTCGTTTTCCATGAAAACAAAAAATAAAACTATTAGTGCCTCCGCTGAAGAGGCAACTGAAAAAACACCAGTTTGCAACTATACTGGCTATCCTGTGTATGTCAATGTGATGGCTCGCACACTACACACTTTCTCAAAAACCCGCTGTCAATGGCAACGCACAGTGACTTGCGACTCGCCCTGCTAGTTGCCGTTGCCGGCCGTTTTGTTGTCAATTTTCTAGTTTTTTTATGTTTTTTTTCAATTTAACAGCGACAGATTACTACGATAACAGCTGATTGTTCTTCGTCTATGGTTAAACAAGCTGAGACAATTACAGAAATCGTAAAATTGAGTAGGCCGTCATAGAAGTTTGATGGAAGTTTGGTTGGAAGCCATAGCAATTAGCCGGTTTTAGTTTGGTTTCAGTTGCCTCGTCAGCGGAGGCACTTACATTTTAGAACATAATATAAATAATTACTGATGAAAACAATGCAGTTTGTTTTCGTTTTAAAAAATGACGGACAATAAATAACTGTGTCAAAAATAATTGACGTCCAAAATTTTTAATAATTTTTTTTTAATTTACAAAACGCCGTAACATGGAAACCAATCACTCGCAAATTATGTTGAAAAATGATTTTACCCTTCCGGCTCGGTGCATACAGTATTCCGGCTTCACTGAATCTATTCATTAAAAATAGTGTTTACCTACCAGCTCGAAAGGCCTCACAATCGAATCAGGAAATCAAATATGGACGCACTCCATTGTCCCGTGTTGATTAATTTTATAATAATTGTTATTGACAAATGGAATCAGGCCACACCGCCCACGTGGAATATTAACATTTTTGTCCCAGCCCCGATTTTAATTCAAAGCAAATAATAATAATTAATTTGATTTTCCTCATATTGTTAAATTTATTTAACATTTTTAAATCGGTTTGTATGCGCTAATTTGAGAAATTATACGTAGAAAGTAGACATGTTAATGATAATTCTTTAAAATAACTATTTAAATTTTTTTTAACATTAATAATAATTAATAAAAACAAGATTAAAAGTTTTTAATATGATTACACGTCGTATTTATTGTTTTTGTGTTAAATTCGTAGAACTCCATTTAATTTTTTTGAAATTTAATTTAAATTAAATTTAATAATGTTTATTATTAAGTTCTGCAAGTGTTTTAGTTTTTATTATTGTGAGAGCTGTTTCGGCTAAAAAGGCCATTTTCAAACTGAGCTTGAAAATACTGAGTTTGAAAATGGCCTTGTAAGCCGAAACAGCTGTCACAATAATAAAAACTAAAACACTTGCAGAACTTAATAATAAACATTATTAAATTTAAATTAAATTAAATTTCAAAAAAATTACACGTCGTGTTAGACCATTTTTTAATACGATTAATTTACTTTTTAATATGTTAGATAATTTTTTAATATGATTATTTGATTATACATCGTGTTACACATTTTTTTAATATGATTATACACCGTGTTACACCTTTTTTAATATGACTATAAATCGTGTTACACCATTTTTTTAATATGATTATACATCGTGTTACACCATTTTTTAATATGCTTATACATCGTGTTACACCATATTTTAATATGATTATACATCGTGTAGTAACTTAATAATTTTTGCCTTATTAATAATGTATAGGTCTGTTGGTATCCCAAATAAAATTAAATACATATTATGTGAAATAAGTAATAACATATACACATATACGGGGTAAATCAAATACGTATGTAATTAATCACCCTAAAAATTTTTTATTAATTATGCATCTTTTTGTAACTAATATATTTTTTTAAATATATATATTAAGTGAGAAAAATAACGGAATTTCTCAGGCTGGAAACCAGTAATAATAATAGAAACGTAGCTTAAAATGTCTTTAGTTATGTTTAGTTTGCAGATCTGAGTGTACTGGCGCCGACTTTCAAACCATCTCATTCTTAATCTCGTTCTCTTTCCCCCCAAAATACGTCTTAAGTTTCACATCTAGTTCAAAACAGCACAAGAAAAAAACGTCCAAAGTAGTTAAATTACCCTTCCCTCGAGCCTACTTTTGTATGTATTAGCATAAAAATACCGCATTTAAAAATAACAACTCTGGGTTCTTCTAGAGCAGCGATGATCAACCTTCTTAGCCGGAAAGAAAATTTATCAATTTTGAATTTGTTCACGGGTCGCAGATGGTAGGATACAGTTTTGTACATCGTTAAGTTTGCAGTTGGTTGTCTCGCAAACCTATCTGTATTTTATAAAACGGATTTTTTTTAAATAATACAATCTTAGAACACATAAAACAAAGCGCCGCAAGCCAAAATTGCATATCTCCAAGATCAAACCAATAAATCCTGCCGAATTTATTATTCAGCAATATTAAAGAACATTAAAAAAATACCAACTTTATTTTGGGTTACTATTGATTTTTATCGTTCGTTAAGAAAACTTTTCGTATTTTATAAAACGGAAAGCTTAATAGATCTTATTATAAGGAGAATTTTTTTCTACACATGTCGAACCAGAAAATTTTGTCTTTTTATTCTATGTAAGAAAAATCTTTTAATATTGGGCAGCTTTCTTTAATTATTTTATTTAATGACAATACAAACTTAAGTTAAAATAAAATAAAAAGTGAAGTATTTTATCCTCAGTCCTCCTCACTAGGTATTCCTGTTCCGAGGTGGACTGCAGGTTGTTGTATGCTGTTGATCAAGATTTCCTCATTATTGTTGTTGGTGTTTGTTGGTTTCCACGAAATATAAATAAATAAAGCAAAAAGTGTTCATGTTAATTATCTTGCTTTGTTTTAAAAAGTGCTTTGTTTTAAAGCTGATTCAAAACTTTGAATAAAATACTGAATTTTTCCGCTAAACCGAATAGATATCGTTGAATATTCTTTACCGTAATATTTTTGATATTTTATTGAGTCAAATGGGCAGTAGGACAAGACTTGTGGGGCATTTGAAATTAGCTCACGGGCCGCTTGTGGCTCGCGGGCTGCGTGATTCCCAACACTGATCTAGAGGCATCAAATTTTATGACGTGACTTTTTATTTTTCAAATGCTCGCCTCTTTTTCCGGTTTACGAAGTCTACCCACCGTTTCCTACCTTTGCACAAAGGAAACCTTATTTGTCCCCAAATGAGCACCAATCAGCCGAGTGTTCTCTAGAACATGCGTCAGTCTTGATTAAACATGTCCCCACCTCGCGAGGGGAAACTGGCGCAGATTAGGGAAATGGGGGTAAAAAGTGAAAAGTTGGGAGAATTAAGGAAAATGTCAACTTCCACAAACCTTCTCTGACATTCTAGGGGAGTTGAATCCAAGCCAAAAATGAGGTTTGTTTAAATAAAAAGCGTAATGCGATAAATTATCTACCTTTGAAACTCAGAGTAGAGAAAAAATCGCCAAATCAATGGTTCCGGGATTTGTTTGCACTTATTTACAATCTGTAAGATTTTTCCTTGGTATTAAAAAGAGTAAGAAAAAATTTAAGGAATAATGAATATTTTTATTTTTAACTTTTTAAACTTAAATAGTTAAACCTCAAATTATAATATTTCAATCGAAAATCAGAAACAGAAAAATCAGAAAAAGATACGGATACATCTGGGATTCGAACCCAGGACCTCTGGCAATCCGGGCCAACGCGCTATCCACTGCGCCAACGTATCCCTATCCGATTCGGTCATTTTAAACTGTATCATAATTCGACTGAGAACCACCAACATTATTTTTCATTCTTCTTAACGCTTATTTTTATTAGCTGCTATCTTTATGTACGATTTTATTTTTAATAATGAATATGTTTATTTCCTTATCTTATTCAATCTTCTTTCTTCTCGTGTAATACAAGACATTTTTCTATCTCTAAAACTACCGATCGAAATACCGATTTTTATGAAAACTTTTTTTTATGAAAACAAAGTTTGTTCTTACCAGTGCAAGTATTGTTTAGAGATTAGTTCAAATTGTGGAAAAAGGCGGGGGCGCCCGAAGAAGACATGGTTAATATAATAAGAACGTATTGCCGGATCGCTAGAATTAAATATAATTTAAGCAAAATGATTTCATAATGCTGAGAAACTTTCTAGAACTACATTTTCCATCGCAATCCAAATGCTGTGTCTTCAGAATGCAAAATAGCTGTAACGTTTAGAACACATTTTTATCTTAATATGGCACTGTTCTGAGCAAAATTTAAAGGTCCGATATAATAAATGCGCATATTTTTGTTAGAATAGTGGACAAATGTGTTGGGTTCGCAACTATGTATAAATTCTGGATAAATTCTTGACAATCCAAAAGCAACATTTTCCGCTAATAATAAGGTGGTATGAGTTTTTTCAAATGATGTGAGGTTATTCGTATAACTATTGGTAGGAATATTAAATCAACTGTCACGGTAGGTTAAATATTTGTATAATATTGTGTAACCAAATAGACAGTTTCCATCAGCATACTGTGGCGGAAAAGGTGGCAGTGAATCGTGAGAGTGTCTGATTGCATGAATATTGAAGAGGTGCCGCCAACTGCTAATTGGGACATTGTTACCTGCTGCTGCCTGGTTGGCGACATCTAAATTATTTATTAGTAAACTTGGAATTTATTTCGATGCGTTTTAAACGGCATAATAATCATAACAATTAATCAATGAGGCTTATGTGGGGTAAAACTACGCAATACCGTGTTAAATATGAAAAGATCGTAAGTGACCTAAGCGTAATGGTTAAGATTAAGAAAGGGTCGCTTTGGGGTTTGAGTAGATGACCACAGAAAGGGGTACAAGGTGAATATATGACGTGAAAGTTAGATTACGTCGCCTGAAGAAGACATGGCACGATCAATTAACGGGCCGCTCTGCCAATTTCTACGGATTTCTGACACGTTTTCCTTAAACGTTTGAAGTTTTTAAGCTCTTAAAAAAATATATGTTATTCTTTAAGATAGTATCTATACATTCCCCACGACGAAACAGTAATTATTTGAAATTCCCTCGATAGAAATATTTTTATATGCTCCAAAAATTATTATTAACAGGTTTGTTTCTGTTATTTTACAAGTTATATGTATGAAAAAATTCATAATGTTTCTTTAAATGCTATTTGACACATCCCCCACGAGATTTTTTCTCTTTTTCAAACGAGTCGTCTTTTATTAAACATTTTCACAATTTTCTCATGAATTTTATGGTTTTTAATGTTAGCGCGCTTGCTCTTACGGTCGTGTTATCTTATCTCTCCATCTTCTTCTTTTAGAGCGGCGTAGCGCGCCCTTAGATACGTCAAGAGTCAGAAAAACAGTAGAGAATTATTAGACGACATGAGAATGTGAATAAAACAAGGATTGTAGGTATGCCTATCTATTCAGCGGCGTGATGAATGGTTAATTATTATGAACCTATTTTACGTTTTCAATTTCGAAAATTTATGCATCTTTGATAAGCCACAAGAGTCCTTAATAATTAACACTTGAACAGAATGAACGGTAATACAAATTTTTAAATCAGTACAACAAAATCAATGGCCTCTTTAAAATGATTTACCTCTAACACGTAATCTAATAGGAATGTGTGTAATATATCTTTTCACTATTTTTTACGCTAACCCCACACAGGGTCTTATGGCTAAGAAGATTGTAGATTGTAGATGCTATGTTAAATGGTTATTAACCTTTGAGACTGTGATATTTAGAATTAAATTAGGTACACCTACGTATTTGCCGTTCATTAACCCTGTAATGCTTTAAGATGAGTGTTAATACTAATTAGTACTTAAGATATTATTATGTACGTATTGTAAATTATTAATGAGTATGATCGTAAATTTAATTACACAGAATTATAAAGGTACCTACCTACATAGGTCATCATAAAGGCAAGTACTGATTAATAATAGTATTATCTAATAACAAGCGTAATGAAATTAGTAAATTATATTTCCCATTAAATTCTTTGCTCTAGAACTCTAGAGAGAGGGTCTAATAACAACTGAATCCATTTTTTTAAATGTCTTTACCACACAAGAGTTTCAGATGCTCCCGTATGGAGACAGTGAGACTTGTACATCCCCTATTGGAGTATGTTGAGAGACTGAAATAGTGTGAAAGGGGTGGATATGGGAAGATAAAGGTGGGGAAGTACCTGGCTATTCAGATCTGGTCACCAAATCCGGCTAAAAACATTTCAAGCAATGTTTCATTTCCGAATGGCGGTCTTACACCTAGGCGATACTAGAGTATCTTCCACTCTGAAATGAGCCGCAAATATACTATATTTAAGGAATTAATTGTCAAATAACATAAATTAAGCAAATAAAATATATTTGCGCCTATCGGGATTTAAACCCACGACCTTTGGATTGTTAGTTGAGTATTTAGTTAATATCTATTTAAGGCATATAAGTGTTCTTTTCAAATGACCATTGAACTAAATGATACTTACAATAGCTGTTTGCAATGATTACAAAGACAAAGCAGAGAATTACGCTTCGTGTGTCTTTTGTAAGCAAGTTTCGAAAAGGGAACAAATAATTGTTTTTCAATTGTGATGCTAAAAATTTAAATTGTAATGTTACAATTAATTAACTCAGCTCAAGGCATTGGGTCAATGGAACAGAATATACCTACGCATATATTAATGATATTAATTATGTATTCACGAAGGCATTTTGATGTTTTAAAATATTTCATTAATTCCACCCAAAGTAAGACTAACTTGACATTATTTTGGACACACAGATTTTACATTATACACCCATTCTATCGGTTTATCTCTCCAATGACTGGATTAGTGCATGAATTCGTGGCAGAAAATTATTTTATTTTACGGTAACGCTGGCGTATCAGCATGGGATCGGATATAAGTTTTTGAGCTTGGTATAGAGACGGTTAATAATAGTTTGATTGTAGTCAATAGTTTGCATTTTTAGAAAATATTATTCAATTTTTCCTATTTGTACGAACCAAAATAAACAATAATACTTTCTAAGGTCGTACTTCTAGCCGTCAGTAAGAAGTATATATTTAGAAAGGGAATATTATTGTGTGTTTAAGAAATGCGGAATATGGAGTACAGTGGAAGAAGTTCCGCATATCGGTTCAGTAAACATTTTTCCAGGAAGGATTTGCCGCATCAAAGCAAAGAAACGCTTGATCTTCTCGGTCATAGATTCTCAAGTTGCAGTTTACATAAAATACAGTTAAAATGTTGAAATTCTTGCAATTCCAATTAATGGATTTATGCAAAATACACGACTCAAAATGATTATTTTTTTTTAATGTTCAAGCATAAAAAATATCAAAATATTTTTTTCCGTCATTTTCTAAAAAGAAAAACTGCGCGAAATTGGCTTGTTTTAAATGGTTTCACTTTGAGATGGTATTTTGTCAATTTATTTTGACCTATCTTATCTTATATTTACCAAAACACATGCCATGGACAATAAACTATGTGTAATAACAACATTACTTACGTTTTATTGATAAAATCGGGAGATTATCGAGTTTTTACAGCGAACTATAAATGCGCTCGAAATGGCAGTTGAAAAACGCTGTAGTGACGCAAGTTCACCATAGATATATTTTATTAGTTATTCCGAGAAGCTGGCGCTATGCGGTTTTTGGTTACGTCGAGAACGAGAACGCCCAAGCGATTCTGACCTTGTTCTTGATACAATTTATTTATACATAAGGGACAAAATCGCTTCAAAAATGATTTTTTTTACAGTTGTTGCCGATCTCACCGGTGATCGAGCGGCCAGCAAAAGGTTAATTTGCTACAGTTTTCAATTAGGAGTAATTTTTTACAGTTTTATGGGTCCAATGGAAATCATAGTACCTACACATTTAACATTTGGTGTCTCAGGATTACCTTCATTGAGAACATGCATATTTTGTTAAAGAAAACATTTATTTAATTATAACTAAAGTTGTTTAATGTTTAGTTTTAGTAATCTTTGATTAACAAAACAAATTTATATATTTTTATTGTTAAAAAAAATAATGCCATTGCGTCTACTGTAGCAATAAAGGTCACAACAATACGACGAAAATAGCCTACGGTTCGATATTGCAAGGAGATTTCCAAGTTTAAATCACAAATGGTCAGGATCCACTCGTCTTCTATTGAAAGCGATGCAAAATAATCAGAATGGTGGTAGATTCGCAAACGGTTCAATATTTAAATAAAAGAGATAATATTCCTTTTCCTCTTAGAGTTTTAGAGGAGATATTATAAAATTCGTCTCCGTGAATTGTAGATATTTAATAAAACTCGCTATTTCAAACGAGAATTTATGAAATTGATGCAGCTTAGTAATGTCACGGAATGAAAATCTCAACTGGAATGTAAAACTAATAACCAAATACCTGCTGGAATATACCCATTCTCTGATTCAGAATTAAAACATCGCTTAAAGTTATTTTAACAATGTTTTGTGAATTGCAATCAATCACAATCTAAAAGATTCATCTAGGTAATGCAATCCACTTTTTACCCTTCTCTAGCTCTCGCAATGTCAGATGACAGGATAATGAAAATAACGGTTATTTAGGTGCTCCAAAGGATGACAATACAGAGGCAGACATAGTGGAAGGAAAATGTAGTAAGATAGAGACGAATGAATAAAGATCGAAGCTAGCGAAAGACATTAAAAATTTACACTAGTGATCGGATTCTTGAAATCGGTGATTCAATCATAGATCTAAACTTTAACAAACAATAACAAAAATTACCAATGGTTTATGGTTATAATTTTTTTTTAATGCCATCACTTTGTTAAAAACCTCATAAACACGGTCATTTATGCATTTTGCGGTTTGTGGCTAACTTTACGTTTCTGACTTCTGATGTTATTTTGAGGATTACGCTTACATTGCAAAACAATGAATACAATGGATATTACGTTATGATTTATGTATTTTTATAAGAAAGTTTTATTTATAATACAAAGATAAGCCCTACGTGGTCGGTTCTCGACTGGAAAGCCAGAGATCACCGGTTCAGATCAAGGCGTGCGCAAGCAAATTTTATTTGATTAACATGCTTCATTTCTTGGTTTATCTATTTAAAATAATATATAGGTATAGTAAATTTGCGGCACGCCCAGAGTTAAAGGTGCTCTCAATATCGCCTTGGTGTAAGACCACAATTCAGAATTGAAACGTTTCTTGAAATAGCTTTGGTTGTATTTGGTGACCAGATCTGAATAGTCAGGTACTTCCCCACCTTCCTATCCCCATCCCTTACTCCTCCCCGCTACCTTCAGCCTCACATCTCACAAAAGTTATGTTGAGAGCTTAAGTAAGTAAGTAAAACTGGAAGGTAAAGGGAAGAGGATCATAGGATAAGGACAATAGGTGCTCTAGACGTCTCGATACATTCTATATTCATACAATAATAATTCGCGATCGTTCGCTTTACTTGGGGTTCGATATTACAGAATGATATTGAATGTCGTATTATGAAATTGGCTGTTATACTGCGCACATATTCGAGGAATTGGGATTTTTTTTCCAGACTTAGTTCTGCATGCGGGAAATGAAAAATATCATTTATCCGGAATGGTCTTAAACATTGAAACCCTGTTAATTTGTTCGTAAGAACTTCAGTCCCGTTTTTACTATTAAAATGATCGTTTTTTCGAATAACATTTTTCTTTGTGTGTGCTGTTCACTGTGTAGTCATATACACATTCAATGTATTGAATTATAAATGAACAGTATTTAATTAATAAGATGTATTCTTAAAGAAACGCTACACTTAAGTAATTATAACAATGCCGGGTGGACTTGAACTTCTTGAGTCCGGGATTAAGTCGAGCAATTGTGGAAATGTACACCAAGTAGACTGTTCACATTACAGATTGTTCAGAAGTTGACTCATTGTTTGAAACTCTTGCTCCCGACTTAAAACTTAATTATTGTGTGAAACACGCCTGCCCTGCACTCTGCACTCCGGCAAATTGTATTTTTAATACGAATTCAGAACTACCTTATATTCTTGGCAGCAGGATGCAGGATTAAGTTAATGTTTGTCGAATTGCACATAAAATCTCGGAGTATGCAGAAACAATAGCATTGTTTTGGTATAATAAAAATAAGCAAGCTATTTCAATTTGATTTAATATTTAGTTTGTCAGAATAAGAAACTCCAGTGAAAAATAACCGCTTACAAAATATTTATTCAAATAGGTCATCAATTGACGTTTCTGAATATATAAGTTTAATTATATTACACGTAGAAATAGTAAATTACCATTCAAAAATGAATAAAACGCTATCCCTTCAAAACGTCCGCTTGATTAATAAACACATATTATATAACTTGCATCGGCAGTTTTTAAGAGGGTATTACCAGAGAATACCGGAAATTAGTCCTTTTAAAATAAAATTCTAGACGTATTGAATCTTTTTTAACAGTTTTAAAATTTTGAAAAACTTTGTGTTTTTAAATATACTAAGGTTATACCATTGGTCGTTGGAAGATTTGTTCAATTTTCAAACTATAGATTCTATTAAATCACACAAATTTCAGAATTTCTCTTCAACTCTTATTCATACCAATTACAATAACGTTACGGTGACATTCCCGCATATGAAATTGTATTATAATTCAAGACCTAATACCTACGTCATTCGTACAGATAACACCGCTGAATATACTCGTAACGCTGAGCACAGAACATTAGCAATTATAATGCGCGGCAGTAGCTCCACGACTGTACGGATTCCGGTGCAGGGAATATTTTACAGGAAACTTTGCGGCGATTTATGCTCCGCGTGGCGCTCAAATAATACCCCAACTTATAGATTTTTACCTCCTAAATTTACATACTCTCCTGGTACCCGGGGACTTGCATCGCTATTTTATGCGGCCAATTTATACAAGCATTTACGGGCATTTTTGCAACGAGTGTTCTGATCGTAATTTTATTCGGTAAATATTATGTCGGTCGTTTTCTCGGTGACATTTTATTATGTTGGCTTTTAGTAGAGTGGAGCTTGGTAATTCCTGTTATTCGGTTTAAAGGGTTTGATGGGGAGGGCACTATTCAGCTCATTGTAGAAATAGATGAGCAATAAAATAGCAGCGGAAAAGTGCAGAAAAACTATCTAAAATAAAACTATTCATTTCAGACAAAAAAAAAAAAAATTTCTCTCCGTTTCTGTAATTTTTAAAATTTAAATGTTGCTTTTAAAAATGTCGACATTGGCTACTTTATAATTCCTGTAGAAACGGCATAGCGACGGCAACGCCTCGCGGCATCTTTTTTCTTTAATACGAGTGAGGGAAAATTATTACTTTTTATTCTTTGAAGGAACTAGACATAATATGTACATCGTTTGTCTCATCTTTTGTGTTACTATTATTATTGTGTAAGAAAGATCTGCAGTACTATTGTCATAACGAACTTACGTTTACTGCCTTTTTCTGTGCCATTGCCATAATAATCGGTAATCGTGGGATTTATAAAAGCAGCTTTTGTCAGGAAAATGCTTTTTTTTTGCAAAATCAACATGATTTTTTTTAGTAATATAACAAAATACATTATTTTATAATTAGTGGGAGTGTGAACGTCAAAAAAGTGGCACTAATAAAGAACTCCAGTGAAAAATATTATGGCTTTAAAAAATATGTTCATATAGACCAGTGTTTCCCAAAGTGGTTCAGGTGAATCCCCAGGGGTCCACGGGAGACTCGATGGGGGTCTACGTTGGCGTGATACAAAAATGTGGGTCCACGAAAAATTATCTGGTTTCGATAGTAAAGAACCAAAATGTTGGCTTGGCTTTACCTATCAATGTAGGCCAGTGGTTCCCAAAGTGAAGTGGTCCGTAAAGACCCCCAGGGAATAATTCAGGGAGCCCTTGAATAATGTCAGGGCGTAGTCACATTTTTATTAATATGGAAGTTATTATAAATATTAATGCACAAATAATTAGTAATTTTTACGTTCTAGGTAAAATATAGAATTCATAACCTACAATTCTCTAATTCTCTGCTAATTAATTTTTCAAACTTTCATCAGGCATCTAATATCGTCATGATATTGAAAGAATGCGAATAAGCTAGAACCATAAAAACGGCAACCATCTTGAAACGGAAAAGGAAGGTACAAACAAATTTAAAATAGATGAAATGCGCCGAGAACAGGACTTCGCGATGCTCAGTCAAAAAAATCCAAATAATTACTTCATGAAGTACACAATATCCAAGAATCTAACCATAAGCTCGATGTAAGCACAAGTTTTCCCAACTTCATAAGAAAATAATCAATCCATCTCAAATATTTATGATAAATAAGCTCTCGGTGAAGAGTTGGTTTGTTTTATTGGCTTCTCTGATGAACCTATGAGCCGAATTGGCTTACATATTTTATATTTATTTAAACTGGTGACATCAGTTCAAATCTATTGGTTATCTATTCGGTAATATAAATAACGTTTTTTCAAACATTAATCAGTGCTGGTGGTTAGGTAGGTATTGTAAAAATTATTTTAAATACTTTTGAAATTAGCTATCACTTTGTGGTTATCCATTTTATAATTAAATGAAACAATATAACTTAGTTACAACCTGTGATTTATTTAGTTAAACGCCGACCGGTTTAAACTCAAATGTAATGACTGTTCCTCATTTTATATCGGGAAAACAACGAGTAATTTCGAAATTAGAATCAAAGAACACTTAAGGTGTCTTAATAATAATAATTTCTCCAATTTCTGGTGAAAATAACCATAGTTTTGAAAAAAATACAGGGATAAATATTCCTCACATTAAAAATAAAGGAAAACGCTTAGATAACTTAGAAGCTCTAGAAATAAAAAAATCCCTTAAAAATAATGAGTCGATTATCAATAAACCAAAAAATATTAACCTATAGCCCATTCGGTGTCCATTCTGTCCCCTCTTACTCTTCATCAATTCCTAGCCACGCCCCCACCCCTACCACAAAACCTACTGATAAATTGTACCCACCCACTATTTTGTAATTGTCATCATTATATGTTTGCCCTGAAGAAGGAACGGTTGTTCCGAAACCGGTCGGCGTTTAACTAAATAAATCAGTGGTTGTAACTAAGTTATATTGTTTCATCTAATTATAATTATTTTAAACTTTGTATGATATAATAGTTTGATAATTAAAATTGCGTAATTATTATATTATTATTATCATCTACCACCAAATTTCACAACCGAAAACGCTCTCAGTCAAAAACCAATAACCAACCAATTTCACTAACAATATACAAAACAACCACAAATGTGACTATTCCACGAATATTCAATAATATTTCAGATTATATTGGTTTTGTGAACAAAGGGAAAAATAATATTTGCGTCAATTCTGAAAATTTAACATAGTATTAATAATTATTCGATGATCATTACTTACTGATTGAACAATACCACATAATATGAAGGTAATTTATTTCACATACGTTGTAGGTATGTTACGTTAGAAATATATATCAACTTAGAAGTCTTTATGCTTCAAAAATTATTTAAAATCGGTCAGTACCTACATTATCTTATATCTCATACTTCATACTCTTTTAAGTTACTAACTAGAACTAAACCCCTCAGGGTACTTTGTTCGCTTTTGGGAATATCTCATATAGGTCTCAAATCAATGTGACTCCCTTACTATCATGGTGGTAAATATGATATGTACCTACGGTCTTAGAAGGAGAAAAAATAACGCTTTTTATTTAAATCCCAAAGCTAATCACACCATTATTAAAATGTGCACCATATTAAAACCAAAATTTCCGACCCCAATTTGAAAAAAAATTATGAATTTTTTGTTAATTATTTTTATATTGATTTTTGAAACATAGATTTTTTTTTAAGATTTGTAGTTTTTTTAACAATTAATATACAAATTTTACATGTTATACAGTGTTAAAATGGTAGATAAGAATATTCTTTCCTCACCACAAAGAGACCAGGCTCTTGTGTTTGGTAAGGGAATTTTAGTTCAATTATAAATATCATGTATGAAAGTAAATAATAACATATTGCTAAAACAAGAGATAATTAAGAAAATGCAAGATTTATTTTAAAGAAATATTAATAATAGTAAGATAAGACTCTTATAGTAGTTTTAGGTAATTTTTTAATTTTTGCTGAAATTCCTGAATATTTTCGATAACTTTTAGATATAATGGGAAAAATAATATAATGTTCAAATATGTTATACCTAGAGAGAGATAAGTAATTTGTATGTGCTTTGTACTAATTTACTTATTAGATTTTGATTTTGACGATATCATTTATATATCATAATACATTTATCATATCAAACGTGTGTGATTTCTTTGTTTTCGTTATCAATAGTTTTAATTAGAAAAAACGTAAGGTGAGTTATTTTTTAAATACATAATACGTTTGCATTATAAATATATATTTAACAAAGTATTTCATCACCTTTCAAAAACAGTTTTTTGTTGTTCAGAAATATTACATTGATGTGTTATACAGAATTGTTATATATCCCAAATATAATCTAAGAAAGAATTCGCAAGAAAATTCAATAAAGGACCCTTAAAAAATGCCCTTTATTCAAATGCAAAAAATGAATGTAAAGTAGTTTCATGTTATTTATTTTTCCTAACTATAAAAACATAAGGTGTATTTTCAATATAAATCCCATTGTGTGCCGATAGAATAATCACACGGGAAGCGTCTAAAGTCCGTCTTCCACAGGCACAGCCTGAAAGCCATTATTCGAATTCATTTTATAACTCCTTTGCTATTACGAGGGGATAGAATTCCATTCCAAAAGAATCTATTTTTCCATTTTCCACGCAGTGAGAGAGGGGGCGTTCCTCAGGAAACGATTCCTGATAGTAACTATAACGGTACTGGTATATGAAGGCAAGGCTAATTCAATTTGGATTCTTCTATCGATAGAATCTCGGCCAGAGAAGTATAAATAGTTATAGGTACTCTAGGCATCTAACAATTGTGTGGGGGTGTGCTTAGTCAGCGTCAAACGGTCGGCTGCCGCCTCCGCAATCTAGAGCAACACGTATGTTTGGGGAAGAGTCCGTTTAAGAATTATTTTTTGGTTAGTGGTGTTTTTTAAAATAATTTGTAAGTGGAGGAAGCGCGACACCATATGCTGCGACAAATGCATTAAAAAATCTACCCGTAAAAACAAAGTTATATACATATATTTTCAATTTTCGACCAAGTTGTGCTATCTCGGGAGAGCTGTAACCAATTTCAGTGAAATTCGTGTGTGTGTTTGGGGGCCACCAACGCATTGTCATTGACACGTCTATCTGCCAAGTTTCAGTTCGATTGGATGTCGGGAGGAGGGTTAATTTCTACTTCCAAATTTTGGAAGTGGAAATTTTTATTCCATTCGATTTGCATGCATTCATTCACGAAAACAAAATCAAAACTCAAAAAGATTTTTTTACATTATCTCCGAACGGCGTACGTCAATCCCTCATCGCCTATGTCATCTTTGATGATGCTATCTAGAGGGTCTTTTTATGGAAAGGAAATGGTTTAAGGGGTGGAAGGAAGGAGAGAGTCCGGCTGGAGAGGTCAAAGGATCTTCCTTAACCAGTCGGCCCGCCAGGCAGTAGGTGGCCAAACGCATCCGAAACCAAAACCGATAAAAACCTCACCCCATAAGCATCCCTTCTTAGTCACCAAACGTACGGCACAGGTATTGGTTATCCAGTAAATGGTTACCGGGGCGGCGGTATCCATACGCGACTCCCAAATTTAAGAAGATTGTACTTTTGTGCCCTTCTTGAAAGAATTAAGTTTGTATAGAGACAAAACAATTAATTCATATTAACATTTATGTAAGGGTGCAAATAAATGGTGCATTTCAATATTTTAAAGATAATTTGTAAAAAGTTTTTTTCCTAAAATATTTATACTAGTGACATCTTTAAGTATAACTTTAACTCAAACATCTAGTATTTTTTTTATCACTACATCACAAGACTAAAGTTTTCCATAAATAATCCGTTGAACTTGACAGTGAAGCTTCACTTAGTAACTAGCCTCAAAGTGTAAATACGAAGCCTTATAAATTCTCAGCCCAAAGAATAACAGTCTGACGACTTTGTTTATGAGCAACTGTCAAAGTTTTCCAAAGTCACTTGTCTTCCAAGTCTCCTGGACTAAATAAACAGGCTTCTTTATTGATATTCCAAACCAAAAGCCCCAACAATTCGGTGGCCACTTAAACTTTCAGCGAGGAAAACTTACTTCAAGCTCGGACAGAAAGAAAACAAACTCTTCCTGCGGTCCGCTTGCTTTTGCCAGTAATTGGAAAGAGACGTATTATACTTACAGCGGATCTGTGCTTTTTTATGTGAGGAAAAAAACTCTCTGTGAAAATGCATAGATTGTTGGGAGAGAAGAAAACCAACTAAAAGTTCAATGTTTTGATAAAAAATTTGATAAACTTCGGTTCTGACAAATACGAGTAATTTTTTTTGTGATGTGAATATCGCACCAGTGTCTCAACTACTCTCAACTATCTGGAGCATGTGAAACAATGGCATTTTAAATTTGATGAATGTTGTGCGGTTAAAAGCCAATTAGTAAATATGTATATAATTTTATTTAATAGGTGTCATATAAATAAATCGGATATATTGATCAAAGACACTGTCTAGATTGAAAACCAGCTCTTCGAACATTTGTTATAATTTATAAAGGTAGCTGCAAAAAAATATGGGAAAAATAAAGTCAAAGATAATATTGTTAATGCTGAATGTGAAATATGAGTTTTTTTTTAATATTTTACAAGAATAGTTAATACAAATCAACAAACAAGTCCTGCTAAGCCAATTGAATTGGCTTGTCAACAGGTGCTTATACTTTAGTTACATAATACATTTTAAAAGTTATAATTTACATCTTTTATCTACAGAGTCAACATTTTTTCATATATTTTTTTAATAGCCAATTTTTCACCACATATTTTACATTATTCATAGAATTACATTGCTTTACAGTGTCAGGTAATAAATTAAATATCTTCGGTATGTTGTATTCAAAAGTTCTATGTCCGTACTTATTATAAAATTTCGGAACTATTAACCCATCGTTGCACTTGAATCTAGTGCTGTATTTATGTTCTAATTTATCTTTATGCTGCGGAATAAATATATGCTGAATTATAATTATGTGCCATAGTATAGCTCTAATAGATAAAATTTTGGCACTCTGAAACAGCAACATTGACAAAAATTACTTAAAAATATGAGGTCTCGGTGGCCGAATTGAGAGATCCTGGGTTCGTGTCTCAATTGCGAAGGTTAGCTTTTTATTCTTCTAAAATAGAATTTTTTTTTGCTGAACAATACATGATAAAGATATAGAAAAAAAGGAGAGGAACAATTTTTTTACATTTTACACAAATAGAAAAAATACAAAAATATATCCGACATCTCTTATATGATGCTCCAATTATAAAAACTAAAAGGTATAGTAGTGTATGTTGTAGTAATTTAGTGAAATAAACTGATAAATGTCGAACAATGTTCACATTTCACATAAACACTTATTGAAAAACGTGAAATATTCCTTGGTAATAAAGTTTAATTTATATAAGGTAGATTATTTCATTTTATTTTGCAGCATTGTGTCACTCCACCACGTGTTCGATGATCGATGGAAAACCGCAGTTCAGACGCCGTCAGCCATGTGATGGATGGCCTTTAAATAATAAAAAAGAAACATATTTCTCATTTCTTTTCGATTTTTCCGGTACTCGCAACAACCTGCCGTGACCAGGAAGAGCTCTCTTTAATTAAAAAGCAAATCAATGTTGTAATTACCGGAGTTTTATCAATCAGAATAATGGGACACTTCAATATACAAATATTTTTTGGGAAGCTAGGTTATATATTACATATTTGATACACGAGTTTTAAATGACCCGGACCAGTAGAAGAAAAGAAGGGAGAAGGAATACGACAGAATAAACCACAAAAAATGAAATACCTGGCCATAATCGTCGTATATCAATAAAAGCTATTCTAAAATTTCCTGTGTTTCCTGCGAATAATAAGCAAATTTACAGTCAAATCTGAAATGTCTGGAATAATCAGTTTTCGGACGTCTACATTTCCATTGAAATGCACAATAAAGACAATAGGCCACATTCAATGTTCTAATTTGTTAAACTCGTAGAATTAAATAATATAAAACTAGAGTAGTGCCTTTGAACAAATTTGAATTGAAACAATAGTGCCACTGACTTATTACATTTTGGTTCTAAACCATTTAGTACGCGGTCTGTTTCTTTTACTTATCTGAAATTGTTTCAATTTCGTAATCATGGTAAACGACATTTTGTATGGAAATACAGACGCATATTTAGCAAATAATTGGGTCACGAAACTCGCCTACAGGGCACCTCTTGTGTTATTATTTATTATATGGTTTAACCGTTGTAAATTAATTTAAATCTAAATGAATGTTGACTTTGTTGCGGTCAATAGCATGGTGGGAAGCAAGCTTGATTGGAAGTAGCAAAGACGATACAACGGGTTAGCGACTTCCTCCCTCAAGCACAAGTTATGCTTTGTAAAGAGGTCTGTACTATTCTTAAGAGGGTACCCGGCGGTGATTTTTCCATACAAACGTATTCCCTATTTATCTCTCTCGATTTTAACCCTAGAGAAAATATTGTCTTTGCATAACATAGATATCAACTACCAGCGTGTCGGTACTTTTTGTTTTTTTTGATAAGTTACTTTTTATAGAAGTTATGACCTTCCAAAAATCAATAAAATTGACTGGTTTAAACGCCCTCAAAAGATGTTCAGTATACAAACCAGACAATGTTTTTTTAAAAAAAGCAAAACGTACAGACATAGAATAGTTTTTTCTTATGTAGTTGGTAAAAAAAAATTGAAAATCAGTCCACTTTTGGAGGAGAAAAGTGGGGAATACAAAACCTCTATTTTAGTTAGGTGTCAGTGCATTGTCCCTTTCGCTCAATATCCGGTGGAGTAAGAGCAACAGTGACAGCAATATTTTAGTAAAATCTATTTCTGTACCACCGGGTATCATCTTAAATCTTTCAAAAACGAGACCGGATGAAATTACACTACTACTAATAATAAAGAAACTCCTTATTTCTTAAAGTACAAGTTTAGTAAAGTAGGTACGTAACAATGAAAATAATAGTGAAGGATTGTACTCGGAATATCTATGGAAAACCCAGCTTCAAAGATGTAGCTCTGGTCGGAGTAATTCAGTTATGTGTGAACTTCCCGTGGCTCCAGGCTCCACTAATTAGTTATCCAACTAGTTTCAGTTGTCCTCTGTCTCTATTCCGCCTCCTTTGTTGTTGCAGCGTCCCACACAACTGCATGGTTACATCTGCAGTCCTGTGTACAGATGATGCCCCCACACAATGCCTTGTATTGCAGTTTAATTGAGATCAGTATCGGAGACGGTTGACTGACTAACCCGATATCGGAGATTTCACGTAATTAATTGAACAAAGGGCAATTTAGTTTAGTTAATTATAGGAGTAATTCGTACGTGGATTGATTTGTTAATTCTCTTGTGAAATTGTGTAAATAACCAATATATCTCACTGTAGACAACAAGATCTAAATCATAATAAGCGTTTATTGTACACAACACCACCTTCAATTATAATTCGTCGGTCAAATAGAAAAGTGTTATTAAAAAAAAAATAACAAATTTTACAATACATGCGTTTAAAGTTTTTAGTTTTATACTTATTTTTTTATTATTTTAAGTTGCATATTAAATTTTATATATCATTTTAAAGGTATTTACATAAGGATTAAGATGGTGTGATTATTTTAATTAATTAATTAAAATAGGGGGCATTTTTAACAAGAAATGTAATTTTTTCTACATAAATAAAAGAATATTGCTACACATTTCTCTTGAAAAATACGTTTTTCTATAAATATTTTTTATCTCTTACAATCGTATCCAAACACTATTTTGAGAGATGTCACTTTTCTATAAAAAAACGCATGTAGTCAGTTTCGTGGCTGGGTTGCAAATGGCAGAGCGACGTTTTTCTACAATAAAATGGCAGATTAGAGAGTAGGAAATACAGTACAGAAATGACACTTGGGACATTTGGTGATCTTGACGTGTAATTTTATAAAGTGTCATTTATCCATACAAAATAATTTTGATATCAGACTTGTTTTAACTAATTCCATTTAATCATCGTATCGATGTATGTTAAAAAATGCGGCGTCTTCAGATTCACTCCAACTAAACTGGCATTTTTTTAATTATGCCCAAGGCGCAGATTTATGTGAAATAAATGTTTCATATTAATCTTTAATTTTTAAATTGGTTTACATTATTACTAATAAAAATATACTTTGTATAAATTGATGCCTTGTCTATCTTTTCGCTTGAATAGAATTAAAATAAATTTATTGATTACTTTACTAAAAGTGTAGACTACTAAAAAATGTATTTTTTCATTAAAATGTAAAAAAAACTTAACAACTTAAAAAAAAAACACCCTTAGCAATGGCCAAGTTTATCTGTGACAGGTTTCCTTGATTAACTTTTTAACTTTATTATAAAATTATTCACAAAATAAATAAAACCAATTTGGGCACGAAGTCGCGTTTCTGGATTCAGTTTGCCAAGTGATTTTTATGCCTATTACCTGTATTCGTGGTGATTTAAGGTGCACTAAGAATATATGCATATTTGGCTTGTCATTTCCTCAACGGCACAATGCTGATAAAAATGACGGAGCCAAGGATTTGGGAGTCGTGTTAATCCCGAAATTTCTTTTTGACTGCCATATCGAATCCATTGTTGCAAAAACTTCCATTGGTTTGTACTGGGAACCTGTAAAGACTTAAAAATAGTAAATACGGTGAAAATGCTGAGATTTCACTATGTACTCCTGTCAAGTCTGGAATCCCAGGTACAACATATCGAATTCAGAAAGTATTGATAAAGCGCAAATCGTTTTCTATGATACCATGATTATTCCATTCTGAGTCACAAGAAGTCAGCAGTATTTGTCAGGATTTCTTCTCTCGAAAGTCGTAGAAGTTGCGCAGACGAACTATTTTTACAAAAAAATAACCAGCACTGTGATAGATTGCCCTGAATTACTTGAACGAACTCATAAGACAAAACCACCCAATAAACATCCATCAATGCAACGCTAACATAAACAAAAAAACGTCCATTCACCGCGCTTCTTATATTTTTAACATTGCAGTGAATTCGGCTTATTTAACTCAGCATTTCACATCATAAAATTTAAATTCAATTAACAATATTCACACAATACATATAAATTAGCTACTATCTACACAAACCACACCGATCCCCTTCTCTCTCTTCCACCATCCCATTCCCACAGGCTTTGGTAAATATTTTTCTTTAATTAATTAATAATCACTAATTATTGAGAAATATCTATTATCGGTTAAATTATTATATATATTTGACCATCTATAATATAAAAATTAATGTTTGTTTGTTTGTTCGTACCTTATGCGCCGCCATACCGTTCATCCGATTGCGATGAAACTTTGGGAATATGATGCGCGCATACCCGGGATGGTTATAGGATAGTGATCTTTGGCGTTATGAAATTATTTCCTATACTATTCATGCGATTGCGATTAAAATATCATCCGATTGCTATTATTTTTTTTTTTGAATTGTTGTGAATATGGCCGTGAATACTTCTAATATATACTGGTGAGCTCTGGCATTATGAAATTTGCATAAAAAATAAATAGGTCACGCGAGTTGTTGGAAAAATGGGTTTATTTTATGGAGTTAGGCGGCAGGGAAAAAAGGCTGGGGGAGGGGTATGCGTGAGGGTCGGTTGGGGAATTAAGGAGGGGGGACGAGATCGTTGATTTTCCAGTTGTTTTTCGTGATAGTCGCGTTACCGAGACTACTGGGAGGTGGCGGTGGATCTCCAACCAGGGGTGCTAGCACGGTCGATCGATAAGGATCGGTAGGATAATTTTCGGTAACTTCTCATCGTTCCCTAGGACAACTGTAGATCGCAAACGAATAGTTGACAGTTCACAACAACTAAGTGTCCTTAATATATTCGATATCAACTGTTGTTTGTACGTTAGCGATCTGCGGTTGTCCTAGGGAATGGTGAGAAGTTACCGACAATTATCCTACCGATCTTTATCGATCGACCATGCTAGCACCCCTGGGATATGATAGATAGGTCTGCGGAAGCAACAAGAGAAAGGAAATGGGAGAGGGAAAGATTGAGAAATACCTACCTAACTGGTTTTCAGATCTGGTCACTCAACACGGTTATGTCATTTCAATCAACATTTTTATTTTCACAAGATATCTTTCATATACGAGCACGGTATTCGCAGAATCCCCCGGTGTTATTATTTCGTTTCATTGAAAAATAACAATTTTACATTTATTCACTGCGAAATGCACGTTTTATTATTTTTATTCCGGAAAACCGAACGTTTTTCGGTTCGATGCGATGGTTTAATGATTGAAAAAAGTTGAAATGTCCAAACGTCAACTGATCAAACCACTTCAAAGCCAGGATTTTCGCATTGTTTGAGTTTGTGCTGAGTTTTAATAATAACATGGTTAACAATAGATTATATTTTTTCATTAAAATAAAGTTTTCCGGAGCGGAATATTGCGCTGTTTGATTTGGTTATTTCACTACAAAATTTGTCAGTGTTTCAGATATTTCATATTTTACAAATTTCGACGCCACAAAACGGAAACTACTTTACACCAACACATATTGGATGAGGAATTGATCGTTACTGTCACCATCTTTTATAATATTAATCGTGATCAATAATAATCAATTCGCGCAATTTCGTAATTTACCTCTAAAAGAACTTTCAAATACGTATGTCAAATGGCGGAGAAACTCTAGAGTTCTAGAGTAACTATCGGTTTTCGGAAAAAAAATAAAAATCAAAAATGACGTAAAAAGCTATTTTTTTACGTTAGGTTTACACAGGAAGGCCTTGAGAAAAATAATTTCCCTCAGGACCTATGTCGTCTTTGGGGATGCTGTGTGGGGGGTATTTTTAAGGAAAGGAAGGAGAGGAAGTTCTGGGAAGGAAAAGGTATGAGGGTTGGGTAGGAATCTGGGGTTCAGTGTGTCTAGATCATCCGCCGCCAAGACCTAGATAAACCTTACCCCATGAACCCGGGCACCCCTGCTAAGTCACCAAACGTAGTGAACCACTTGGCATGATCTATGGCAGAGGTGTTGGTTATCCAATAAATGGTTCCCGGGGCGGCGGTACTACTTCCCGTCTCCCAAATTGAAATTGCCTCTTGTTGAAATTGATTGAAAAACGCATTTTCTCATATTTAATTGTAGCAATTTATTTTACTATAAGAACCGTTGAAACAGATGGACTTTTGTTCCGCTAATACTTGTATATAATATAATCAGTAACTTACATTTTTATATTATTATTTACTCAATTTTGTAGCGGAAACCATTTATTGGATAACCAACACCTCTGCCATAGGTCATTCCAAATTGTTCGCTACGTTTGGTGACATATAAGGGGTGCCCGGGTTCATGGGATTAGGTTTGTCCGGGTCTTGGCGGTGGATGCGTCTGCCCACCAATTGCATGGCAGGCCAGATCGGGAGAGACTGGTTGAGGGAGACCTATCTTAGACCTCTCCAGCCGGACTCTCGACCGATGGATTCGTTCGTCCGTCACTCGTGGAGACACTGACTCCCAGATTCGTACCCACCCCTCATACCTTTTTCTTTCCCAACACATCCTTTCCTTCCTTTCCTAAAAAGAACTCTACACACAGCACCCCTGAAGATGACATAGGCCCTGAAGGGAATTATTCTCTTCAGGGCTTCCTTTGTTTAATAACTTATTTTTTATAAATGTTGATTTTTGCTATTTATTCTAGGCAGGTTTCAATGCTTTTTTTTCCTCTCTCTTTTTTGTATTTGTTGTACTTACGACTGTTACGTTGATTTACTTTGGTTCCTACCTTTTTTTTCTATTTTGTTATTTGCTATGGTTCCATCAATACGAATAAATTGAATCGCATATCTTTGTTCACGTAGCTGGGATTAAATATTTTTTCCATTTTTATCATGTTTCATATTTTTAATGCACTAACGTAAATCATTCAACTTTATTTTATGTTTTTACACAAAACAAATTTTAATGATTTACGTTAGTGCTTTTGCCCTGGGGGTAAATAAATAAACAATTACGGAGAAATTTCAACAAATATTGTTAGGATATTGAGCTATGGGAATGTTTCTCTCTTTTTTTAAAGTTGTGGACGAATATAAGGCGTGAAAGATCACAACGAAAGGCCACCTTGCAAAACACAAGCAGGTTACGGGTTGAGTCTACCAGTAACATGAGCAGCACAGATATCCAAATTTATAGAGCGGACCACCAGGAAAAGTAGAACAAACCATACATTTCTGTGTGTCACTTCACTATTGTTATGTATTGCACATCACTAGTCTGTTTTATACTTATAATGTTATGTTATGTAATTATGAGTTGACACTTGACATCATTGACATGATTAAGAGAGAGACCATATAAGATAATTTTATGACAGTTAGTTCATCACTAGTGATGTGCAACACATAAGAATAGTGAAGTGACACACTATAAATACACAATATTAAAAATTGTTTTTATAAGTCATCTATAATAAATATAATAACGAAACACTGATTTGTCAATAAATGAATCTGACTGTTAACTTTTTACAATGTTGCGCAAATTGCTGGCTGCTAAAAATTTAACTACAAATCCGAAATCGGGTAAATAATTCGGATGTGTATGATGAGGAATAAGATAGTATGGAGTAGGGAGTGTGTCGGGCTCACCGGCAGCGTGCAGCGTGGCAAGCAGGTCGGCCAGCAGAGCGGGGTCCTGGCAGGAGACGGCCACCTCGCCGGCACCGCGCAGCTGCAGGGCCACTCCACCCTCGCCGCCCACCGCGCCGCACATGAGCACGGCGCGTGGCCGCAGCGCGCCCAAACCCAGACGCGCGCCGGACACCTGTCGAACAAAAAAACCTATGATTATTAACATATCAAGATCATACACGAGACATATCTACACTACTTCCACTTGAGACAATCCAAAAAATATTAATAAAAATCATCTTAAAAAAAGCCTTATTACTATCCAACAACAAATGTTTTCCAAGATTTCCCGGTTTCCCCACTTTCAAAAAATTATGACAAAATTGCACTACTTCAAATATATAAAGAATTCTTTGATAAAAATAATATCCCACAATTAAATATTAGTAAAAGAATTATTTCTGTTGGAGGGCTAACTATATATTTAAGGGTATAAAATTATTTAACAAATTACCTCTAGATATAAGAACGGAGGAAAACTATGACAATTACAATTTTTTTTTATTTAAAATCTCTAATACCAACCACCTCATAACTTTTCTTATTGTTTGATATTATGTATTGCTTATTATTTCCTTGTATCATTTATAACTTACCTTTTTATTACTTTTATTGTATTTTCTTATAAAATTACTAATAGTTTTTATAATAATATTTGTAATATAATTGATGTAAAAATATATAGTTGTCCTCTCCTAAACACAAGCAACTGCTTTATTAGGAGAGTGATTCAAATGTTTTATTTATATTAAGTTGTAAATATTGTAACTTTAAATATGTTTAAATAACTAAAAATAAGTAATAATAATAATGGGTATATTCATCAACACGAATATAGGCAAAGAAACGGACGATATTAGCGCAAAAATCGTTTTATTTATTTTGTAAGTACATAACTTTATAAGAAAAAAAAAGTTAATCTATTGAAACTGTCACAGAAAATCTTTTCCATGAAACAGTTTTTTTTAAAGCGTTTTTCAGTTCTAATGTAATACGTTTTTTTAGTAATTTACGCTTACATTTTTTACAAAGTAGCAAGCATGACCTATTCAGAGTACCAAACGGCAGAACAGACGCGACGTCCCGCAAAGCATAGCATGACGAGGAGAGTGGTGCTGTTAAATGAACTTGCAAAGAATTGGGATGTAAGTGATTGTTCTCTAAATAACTTAAAACAATTATTGAAGAGTCACCTAGCTAAATGCTGATACGACGATATGGTGAAATTGTACTGTAATTAAAATAAAAATCCAATTTACGGTTAATACAAAAAAATATTAAAATATTGCTGGTTTTTGTTCATGGTGCACATGACAGTATCCGTACAAAGGTATTTGTGTAGTGTGTGTGTTCGTATGTCATTTATATATTGCATAATGTCTGCTACGTATGTATTGCTTGTTTGTTGTGCGCCATAAAACAGCCTTTGAAGAGGTGAAATAATTGTCTGCCCGTTTGATCCCTTCCGATGGATTTTTTCCCCGATAGCCCGGCTTTCGGGATGATCTGTTCCACGGGAACGTGACGAGAGGGCTATGGTGGCGATCACCACGAGAATAGGCTGTAAGCTATATTCCTTTTAATCTTTCGATTATTTGAAGATCTTTTGGGGTGCCTCGGTGGATGCGTCTTGAAGATAAGACAAAAAATCGGTTCGAATTGACAATCTTTTTATTATTTGTTCAATCTTCACAAATTCACTTCGTGGCGTCATTTTTAATTAAATGAGAACAAATCACTTTGTATATACCACCTATTTAATTAAATATATCTACATGTTTTAAAACCGAAGGTTTCTTAGTCAGGATAAAATTTTGTTTTGAAACTTGTAGATAATTTTGATTTTTCATCAATTAATTGGTCATCGGGCGGCCATAGCCGTATTCACATTCATATATCAAAATCTTGTAATTACGACCAAGTGAGTTATATATTAAAAAAAAAAGTGTTTCAAATTAAATTTACTTGCGCACGCCGGGATTTAAACTCGCGACCTCCGAATTTGCAGTCAAGGATCGGAACCACTCAACCACAGTCGATCTACTACACAAAACACCGTAAAACTCGTAAGTTCAAAATACCACAAAAAGAAGAATTAACATTTTCAACACTAAAGTAGGTTTTTTTTCTATTAGGTGTATCAACATTTTTTGAATTATCATATTATAATCATCTCAAAAATATTTTATTTAGCGTACGTTTTGAAACATGTTGATATTATAATATTGATTTAGTGGTTTACAAAAATTGTTTCATTTGTGCCACAAAGTGAATTTGCAAAGATTGAAGAAATCAATTTTGATTCATTTTGGAGGCAACTTTGGATTTTTGTTTGAGTTAATTAGAATTATCAAAAAAATACCTTGCCCTATCTAATGCGTTAATACAGCAAAAAAAATGCGTTTTTTGCGTAGTAATTGTAATGCATATACGACAAAATTTGTATTCCGGCGTAAGTTAAGAAAGTCATTCATAATTGAAAAAAATAAAATTAAAATAAATGACTGGAGTTCCTTATTATAATACATTCTGTCAAATAAATATCACTATCTCGATGACAATAATTCTGTTGTAAACTTTCTTCAGGCCGGTAGGTACCATAATAATGATTATTCAAATTTTAAAGTCGGTGATGGGAACCACGACAATGCAAACTCTGGCGGGATAAAAAAGGTACTATCTTGAACAAAAAAGAAACGTCACAGATAATTTTACGGACAATTGAAATACCAAGTGATTGAGATAAAACAAGAGTTAATCAGTTAAAACAAGAGTTAATTAGTTAAAACAAGAGTTAATCAGTTAAAACAAGAGTTAATTAGTTAAAACAAGAGTTAATCAGTTAAAACAAGAGGTAATCAGTTAAAACAAGTACGCTCAGTCAATAATTGAATTCAGTGAAAACACTTTTCAAAGAAACACTTCATTTTGTTCCATTTTTAAAACTGAGACATTTTCATAAGTGTACAAAAGCGGCCATCTTATTTTTCAGAACTCCATGGAACAAAATTAATTCAAAATAATTTATTGTGTTGGAACTCAGTGAACCAATCTTTTCTAGAAGTGTGAACAAAACCGATTTGAAAAAAATGGACTTCTAATCCTTAGACAGACCAATGAAATTAATAATAATGCGTTAAAAGTTGATTGACGACCTCTCTGGTCAATCTGTGATTCCAATGGTTGCGGGTACGAATCCCGAAAAAAAAATTATAATAAAAATGTGTGGTTTCATATTGAATGTAGGTAGGTAAGTACGTAAACGTATATATATATAAACTTGCGGTAGTGGTGGGAACTCTCACTATCACCCTGCTGAAACACCAAAATTAAAAAAAAACAATATTTGAAATGGTTTAAGTCGTGTGTGGTATATTCCCAATTCTTTTCCTTTTCCACAAACTTTACTCTCACAGTACACACCGATTGGTGATGCCATAATATCACTGGCTCAGGACTATCAGGATCAATTAAGACTCTTGTATTTTTCAAATTAAAAAATTAAATTTAAAAAAAAAAATGATCGTTTTCACTAGAAGTCAGAAAAAACTACCTTACTTCGGGCACACCAACATGCTTACAACATACTTCATATCTGTATCTATCTTCAGTGGGCTAACTTAAAAAATACGCGCTTTGATCCCAGCCCACATAATATTGTGGGAGGTTATGTTATAGGGGTTATAAAATTATTAAAATACTCGTATTAGATGGAGGTTATACGAATATGTGTAGGGGGGCAATTAATATCTCAAAGTGGGGATAATCCCTTACGCACAAAAACAAATAATACATGTTCGCAGTTTAAATGCGAAATTCAAACAAAAACGCGACGCTTTTACGACCTTGTTTATGATACTAATGGTGGGTTTTTTCATAAGCTCACACAAAACTTATTATTCTAAGGCCGTATTTGTTATCATTAATGGAACGTTCTATTTCTATTGACCATGTAAATAAATACACTCAAAATTGAAATGATTGTCTTTTGATCTCAGGTCGAACTTTCATTGTGATAATAAAATTAGATTGTGACTTGAACATTCTATGTAGATAAACTTAGGTATTAATTACCTTGTCGAGGTTTTTTTTTATATTTCTAACTAACTGACTAAGTTAAGCATCATACCATGATCAGACATACTATGAGGAGTTGGCAGAGAGGATGGAACACCACAATAACTTGATCACGTCACATACTCCTTGCTTCATTCATATTCATAAGTTATTTATTCATATCTAACCTTCTGTTATTCTGACACAAGTATTGGTTTCTCTTAATCGCTGTTATGTAATGAATTTGTTCATATGGTAACCCCGCAGTATGTATTTAAGTCAGGTACTGAATATTTAATATTTGTCATTTAAAAAAAGATGGCAACCCTGAGAAGAGATGACAACACAACGGGGCGTGTGTTGATTGGTTAAGATTATAGAGGGTGGGGGGCCCAAGGCGGTTAACCAAGGGTTGATACACAAGCAGAGGGGCTTCTTGTTTTTCCCTTCAAAGCGGATGGTTATGTCTGCAGTACCTCTAAAATAGCAGCATTTTTTGGAAGACATGTGTTTTGAACCTAGAATCGAACTTAGTGAAATTTATCAGAAATAAACTCAGTGATACGTCTCGCCGGCAAGATGGGCTGATACCAGATGCCTGGGGTAAAGTACTATAATAATTGTTATCTGTTTTATTCTGGCTTTGACTTAATAATATAAAATCCGTCTTTCGTTCCCGCAGAGAGATTCAAGCTTTTTCCTAGTAGCGTAGAGTCATTTTGCTAAATATAATTTAACAAATGTTTACATGGCAAAAGAGATCGTTTTATTTATTAAACCTTATTATCTCGAATCTCCCAATCTATCGAACTAAAAACACGAGAACCCCGAGATAATGACTGAGCTAGCTGTTGGGGTTGACGTAAGTATATGTTTGTGATTATGTTGAGATTATAATATGTCTGTATTAAAAAATGTAAATTCTATTCT
This sequence comes from Limnephilus auricula, assembly GCA_951813805.1. Classification (NCBI taxonomy): domain Eukaryota; kingdom Metazoa; phylum Arthropoda; class Insecta; order Trichoptera; family Limnephilidae; genus Limnephilus; species Limnephilus auricula. The sequence continues at coordinate 17,551,258 of OX638404.1, forward strand.
GTTCTATCAAAACGGTTCGATCCGTTCTGCTATGTAACATCGCGTCACGTCTTTTTTGAGCTTCCCCAACATCTTCTACCATGCACGTTCGCGTCTTATATTCTCTATACACTTCTTTCTTCGTCAATTCGATCTAAATGCCCTATAATATAACATACCAGTTAAGCGTTCCTTTCTTAATCTTACTAATAACGTATAATTCAGCCTTGCATTTGACGACCGTCCGTGGTCGAGTGGTAAGACACTTAACTCCCAATCGGAAGGTCGCGGGTTCGAACCCGGCGTGCGCAAATAAATTTTATTTGATCAATTTGTGTTATTTCACAATTAATTAATAAAAATAATATATACTATATTTGCGGCACGTTCCAGAGTGGAAGATACTATCAGTATCGCCCTGGTGTAAGACCACCATTCAAGAATTGAAACGTTGCTTAATAATGGCTTTAGCCGTGTTTAGTGACTAGATCTGAATATTCAGGTACTTTCCTACCTTCCTCTTCCCTATCTCCTTCCTTTCCCCACTTTCCTTCAGCCTCACAACATACCCCAATTGGGGATGTCATAGTCTCACTGGCTCCAGACGGGAGCAGTTGGGACTCTTGTGAGGTATTCTTCATTTAAAAAAAAAACGAAGTTTCATGCCCTGATGCAGTACATCCGGTTAAGGTACCAGCACTCCTTTGTGAGCTGCTAGCTTCACTTATTTGGAACATAAATGTTTTGCAAACTAGTTCTCCATTATTCATCACATTTGGCTCTACAACCCCTAAAGTGGGTCTTGGCCTCCTCAAGAGTCTTCCTCGACTCTCCTTTGTACCAGCTCTCTCCAGTTTGGACGCCCCAAGGTAGATAGATCTTTGAGGATGTTGTCGCTCCATTTTAATATTGGCCTTCCCAGGCTCCTTCCACATAGGTCTTAAGTTTAGCATGGACTTTAGTTCTTGATGTTCGGTCATTCTCTCCACATGAACCAGACACAGAAGTCTTCCCAATTTTATAAATATTATACTATTAATATAAATTAATAAAGCTCGTATCTTACTGTCAGCTTTGTTATAATGTTTGTAAATAGCCAATAGAATTGTGAAACTGTAAAACTCTTTCTTAGGACATTAAATGTACTAAAAACTAAATAATCAAGTATACAAAGCTATGCGTGGGTAGAAATTGAAGTAGTGGGGGGAGAGAGGTGGTGAGGGGAGGTGCTTAGAAGATCAACAGGGAAGAGTGGGGAGGGAGAGAGGTGGAAAGGGGAGGTACTTAGAACATCAAAGACAAAATTTTTTTAATAGAAATATGTTTAAAATAAAGCACCTCCCGTTTCCACCTCTCCCCCTCCCCACTCTTCCCTGTTGAACTTCTAAGAACCTCCCCTCACCACCTCTCTCCCCCCACTACTTCAATTTCTACCCACGCACAGCTTTGTATACTTGATTATTTAATTTTTAGCACATTTAATGTCCTAAAGGAAGAGAACATCGTTCTCGAAACATGTCGATTTGTTATAATAAAGATTATCGTGGTAAAAACAAAGTATTTTAATTTGTCATTAATAATTTATTACATTAGGGTACCATTTAACCTGCGCATAAATAAACACACACATTTATAAATATAATCTCTTTTTGATACCTTTGCCCATCAACATAATTAAACCATTCCATTTAGCCAACATTTCCTATTCCAGCCGTTTAAAGGTATGAAATCAATTGAATTAGAGTGCAGGGCACTTGACACACAAACGTACAGCATTAAATGGGACACCCGCCCGCCAGGCCCATTCACAAATGGAAAGCCCGCAAATTATACCTCCTCGGTACTATTCTCATTATGACTACTCGTTCCGTAGCTACCCCTTCCTCTTCGTTTTCCTTTCACCCGCCCGCCCAACCAACTACCACCCCCAATAGTTTAGCTCTCAACCAACGCTTTTGGGGTCACAGTGGAGTAGAATTCCTTTTTAAGAAGAAATTGTTTTTAACGATCGCTTTTCGGATCAATTCTTCAAAGAAATTTTCTTTATTTTTTATAAATTTGACAATAAATAAAATGTACCGCGATGGTAGTAACTTTTTTGATAGTTGATATATTTTCCTAAAGCAGCGATACAAATTAATCGGTTGGTAAGTGAGGGATGAAAAAAAAGGGACGTTATGCGGCGTGCATGATTGCAACCCTTCTGGTCATCTGAAAAAAAAATCGAACGGATTCTTAATCAGTTAAGATGTCGCTATTGCCGGAACCTCGGAGTAATTTGCTATTGAAAACACTTAGCAATTTATTTATGTATGTATTAAGCAACTAAAACACATAATATATTATAGATAACAGTTTATTTGCTGTACCTAAAATAGCAGATGGAACCTTTTTACTTCGAAACTTTAAAATGTAGTCAGTTCGAAAAGGTTCTATGTATTTTTATCTTTGTTTATAACCGCTTTATAATTATGGGTTATTTTAGATAAATATTTAATTACTTTGTAATTACTAATCAATCACAGAACAATATATTATTGTGGTTGTTAAACTGATTACTTTTGATAAACTATCAAAATTACGAAATAAAAATGACATTAGTTTGTATTTAATACACCACGAATAATAAAAAATGCTAATTAATTCTAAAATAATCTTGGCCAACTTTCTCTGCAAATATGATGAAATATAAAATAAATAAAAAAATAAATAATTTTAAAAACTCTTTCGACTTTGCGTCGAAATTTAAAAAAAAGTGACGTTTTTTGTGTTTCAATGTAAATCCGCCATTTATAATTAAAATTTAAACCCATGAAAATGCTTTTTTAATAAATGAAAAGAAAATACTTTGTTTTAAGTCACTTTATTTTTATTTAACGTTTACCGGTTTCGGTACCGCCGTACCATCATCAGGACTGTTACAAAAATAATGTCTAAAAATACATAAGTACACATATATATATATACATAATGTTGTGAAAGAAAGGGACAGTATACTAGAGTGGGACTTACTTTTGTGGGAATACTTTTTTTATTTTATTGTATAACATATTTACACTGCAGGAATGGCCAAAACCAGCCGATTTTTTTATTATTAATAATTACCATGAACTCGCAAATAATTGGCTCCATTGCCTCTAAAATTTCGAGAAATGGTATTTTAAATTGGCTTATATTTTATAATTAAAACAAAAATATGCAAATTAGCTTGCATGGCGTAATAGAACATCACACATGTTCTTTTGATATAAAAAAAGATATTTAATCTTGGTTGCATAGTATATTTTGGATTGAAATCCAAAATTATAGTTTTGAAGAAGTTAGATGGAACCTTATCGAACTAAACTTTTGGTAATTTGAAATGTATGAAATAAAGGTTCCAATTGTGGTTGAAGCCTTATCAACCCAAACATAATCTAAAAGTATGTGCAGTTAGAACCATATTATTTTTTAAAATTGGTTTATAGATGGTGATGAATTTTTTTTTCAGAATAGTTTAATCGAAAATAAATTCCCTAGTAACAAAATCTCAATTTTCTCAACAATACCAGTTGGAACCTTTTCACTCTCACCTAACGATCTGCATCCATTGATCAGTTAGTGGAGAGATAAGCCACTCAGATGCAGCCACGACTATGACGTTATAAAGCGAATCATAAATTTTACTGTTTTCTGAAGATAGGAGGTTGAAACCAATCCGGCTAAAAAAATCATAGTCAATGTTATGCTTCCGATACAAGGTATGCCACAAATTTGTACAATTTATATTACAGACCAATATTACAAAAACGGAATAATCCAAAGCGGATGTAGTCCGGACTAATACTGCATTAAGTATTCAAAACCTGTGCTCGGTAATTTTTGAGAAATATAAGCATGCTCTTGTCAATGTAATTCCTCAATAGTAGAGTGTGGAAAATATTAATTGCCTTGGAATGATTGAAGTTTTAGTTGAATTCGATTTTGAAGAGAAACTTTATGAGTTGGTACAGTTTTGTATAATCGATTTAAGAGGGTTTATGATCGTCCGTCTTTCTGTTGAAGTGTGTGAATCAATTGATAAGTAATCGGGCGAAGTTGATGATAGCGTAAAGTTTGTTTCAAAAGAATTTCTACCGAGTAATATTCAAATTGATGATTATATAAGGGATGCATACAAAAGTTTTTTCTGGAATGAATGGTCCTTAAAGAAAAACCCGTGACCTTCGTAGTGTTTTTGTTCGATGTATGTATTTACAGTATTCACGATGTGTTTTATGTTATTTTATTTAGAAAACCAACAGTATCATTTAATAGGTTTCGTATCGTCACATTAATTCGTAAAATGCGTAACGTACGAATTAATGCGACGATATATATATCAGATTCCATATATTTCCAGTATATATTAGGTTCCAATAATAGGTTTCTACTGAAGTATCTTAATTATTTAGTGTAAACAAAGAAAAAGAGTTACATTAGCCTATGGGGATGGTGGGAGGGAGGGGAAAGGGCTGGATCTATTCTGTATAATTAGTAGCGTGTATGTAAGGTATGTAAGTAGTTATAGTAAAGTATCGATAGATCGCCTGTGTGACTTTAAGGAGTGTGGTGCAGAGTTAAAAATGTCAAATTGTGATGCACGATTAATGAAGGAGTTTTGCTTAGAATAGGTGTTGCATCGAGGGAGACTAAAATTTTTTTCTGATCTAGATCGTTTGTTGGGAACTCGTAGGTGGATTCGTTGTAGGAATTCCGGACAATCTACGATGGACCTGGATATTTTCTGTAGGAAGAGGACATCAGCCAAACTTCTTCGATCTTCCAATGATAATATATTGAATCACGCGGCCGAATCTTTGTGATTTAAGTAGGGACGATAGCTATGGAAATCGTATCGCAGGAAACGATTTTGAACACGTTCCAGATTGTGTACATAGGATTTGTACTGCGGGTTCCATACTTGTGAAGTATATTCTAATAAGCTGCGGACGTATGCAACATATAGGATTTTCATTATTTTAAGGTTATTGTTTGTAAGGATCAATTTATGACTGAATGTGGCTAATAAAATGACAAGTCTATAGAAGGAGGGTAACTTACGAAATGTAACAATACTAACTACAAGTACAGTGGTTCATAAAATAGGTATAGATGTATAATGTAGGTAAGTGTAGGTGTGTATTGCGCAAAGGTCCAACCAACTATGTTTGTACATTACAAGTTATACATACTCATATTTTAAATAACATTACAAGTTTACTGGGTTGCGCAAACAATTGAAGTTTCCGCATTGCAAGTACACGACCGGTCAGTGGTTGAGTGGGCATCGCGTTTGGGTCTCACCCAGGCGTTAAAATATTGATGGTTAAAAAATAAAAAATAAAGAAACTAAAAATGGAAAAAAGAAAAGATGTTTGGCTAAACAAAAAAAAAACATAAAACAACGTAAACAAAAAAAAACAATAAAAATAAAAGAAGACGGTTATATATTATGATAAACCCTTGTGTATCTCAGAATGTTTACAATTTAAAGATTTATTTTTTTTTAATTTTTTCAGTTTTACAAAAAAAAACCTGGAAAAATTTTTTTTAGACAGACTCACAATTCTTGGGTGAAAGATTTTGCTTCGACTATACATTTATTCTGTGTATTTGTTTACCTTTCAAAATAAAGCCTAGAATCTAGATAATCCTCTCCAGTCCGCCCGATCAAAAGATGATCGGAACTCCGCCTTCGCCCGGCGCAAACAAAAGGCTATTTGTAGCCTATTCAATTCAATAGTGCGCCCCTGACCGATGGAGGCGGAATGGGAGGGTGTAATGGCGGGCGTATGGAGGCTGTATAGGGGTTCTGTAGAGGTTGTATGGTTAGTATATATGTATAGTGGCATTATATAGCATTCAGTTTTAGCCTTCTCTCAACAGTTGTAGCCCCCAGCTACAGGGGGATGTATCTACCAATTACGGGGTATTTTGTACACCAATTCGCCATAGTGAAGGACATACCGGGCAAAATGACCCGGGGGGTGTTGTTCAATGGGTTTAAATATAATGTAATATGGGGGGCAGAAAAACTTCACCGTGTAGACTTGTTTGTCTAAAATAGGTTTAAGTATGTTTTGTTGATTTAGAATGTCTTTATAAAATAAAATAAAAACGTAATGGTGAGGACAAAATGTTGAATATCGCTGCACTAGGCAGAAATCTCTAGAAACGGTGAACTCGAACGTTATGAAATTCGTAATCACAGTTTACTTGAGTAATTTTAAAGTTACAACATATATTTTAACTAACAATGTCTTTTCAGTTATAAGCTATAGAAATTTAGAGTTGATGGTTTGATGAGACGCCATGTTGTTGGTTTGTCTTACCGTATTTTTTTAGGGTTTCCTTATAATGATAGTGTGGTAATACTCGTGCAAAACCAGATAGTAAAGCCACGCAGTGTTAGTTAGTATTAGAAAAAAAAAGTTTTTTGGTTTAAAATATGTTGATACTTTCGTCAAAAGTAATAGAAAAGATAACATGGCGTCTTTATATAAGAGAAATAAGTATGACATTAGAATTTATTGATCAGTATCAAAATGATCCTATTTGATATATTTTATGTTACAACTTGATATAATTATTATACCTAATTATAACAATTCAAGTATGTGCACTTGGAACCCACATCACTGCAAAGGAATTACATCGTTACCACTATTGAGAAACTGCAATTACAATTTATATTATTCCAACAAGGACACCATTCCAACTGGTGACACGAATGCATTAGGCCCTCCTTTATCTTGCAGAAATGCATATCTCTGGGGCTTTCATCGCAATGCATTTAATCATTCTGTGAGTGTGTAAAGCGAACTTCTATTTCATTACAAAATGCTTAGACGAAGATGGAGCACTTTAATGATATTTCTTGGTAACAGATTGGTTCTTTTCGCTTTGAACAGCTGGTTTAAAAACAATATATTTAAATGACAACATAATTCTACTACGGAGTAACTCCATTTTGTTTAACAATTAAAAATTAAAATATTTCGAGCAACATGGCATCTTGTGTTACTAACGTATCATATATCACTTTTATATGGGGGTACATCAAACATATATATTATATAATTAATTAGTGTATAAAATGTATTTGTAATTTATGTATCTTTTTTGAATTATTAATAAAAATAAAAATAAATATTTCCGGCAATAATTTTGTTTATCGATAGATGCATTGCATCTTTGATATTGCATCTTCGTGCTTAGGTCTTTATGAAAATCGTATTAGTAATGCGATAGGATTTTTTTTTTTTTAATTTTATGCATTTTCAGGTTTAATTAATTTGTCTAATTTATGCGATGGACTGGATTTATGAATGTTTATTGTAGGGGAGATTTAAGGCTATCAATACATTATTTAAATGAATTAATTTTCATTTATTATATTTCAATAAATACACAAATTCATTAATTTGTGATAGGTGAAAAATATTATGTAGAGTTATATATATCCCCAAAGAAGCATGAATAGCATTAATACTTTATGACGTCGATGTACGTCGTTTATAATAATAATAATAATAATTTGAAATATTTCACCTAATAATAATAAAAATTTAGAAATATTTCACCTTTAAATTTATACGACGAGAATGCCAACATTTTTATAAATACCAACCAGGAATTATTAGATTCCTGGTCAAATAAAATTATTCACGCAAAACACTTCAATTATCTCAACCAAACGTATGTTGACAAACTTTCGTCAAACAAATGGTTGAGTATTGGAGAGTTGAGCGTAGAAATAGAAGGATTTATGCTTGCTATTCAAGATAGAGTCATAAATACCAAAAATTATAGGAAGCATATTATCAAAGATCCAAATCAAATTGATGATTTATGTAGAAAATGTATGGCTTTTCCGGAAACTATAGAACACATTATATCAGGATGTTCTATATTAGCGCCGTCTGAGTATACATTTAGGCACAATCAGGTTTTAAAAATAATTCACCAAAGTTTGGTAATTAAACATAACTTGATTGAATGTCATAATATAGTACCATATTATGAATACGAACCAAATTCATTTTTAGAAAATAATTTCTAATTTACTATGATAAAACTATACTAACAGACAGACCAATTGGTCATAATAGACCTGACATAGTTTTACATGACAAAATTAACAAAATAACTTATATTATTGATGTAGCTATTCCAAATTCCTGTAATATTCAAAAATCTGTTTCTGAAAAAATAAGAAAGTATACAGATTTAGGAAATGAAATTAAAAGAATTTGGCATTCTCAGACTATAAAAATATTACCTTTTGTTATTTCGGCTACTGGCATTATACCTAGCTCTCTTATTAAAAATTTAGGCATATTAGATTTGTCAAAGAATTTGTATATAAAAATGCAAAAATCAGTCATTTTAAATACATGTAGAATTACGAAAGATTTTTTAAATATTTATATTGAGGGATCAGTAGGATTTATCGGTCAAATTAGGAATTCCACAGAGCCGAACCCTCTGATATGAAAATATCTGGAGACGGTGAATTATATTCCCATTTAATAGTTTGGTAGATTAACGTGTTGTTCTTGTATTGTTTTGTATTAATTATACTTATATAATACACTTGCATAACGTGGATTTACTAGATGATCATTTATATGGAAAAGTGTATGAAAGGATTTAGTTTTTCCTATTGGAAAAACTAAACCCGTTCCTGTAAATCTGGTGAAATAAAAAAATAAAATAATTTGATGACTTGTATAGCGCCGTTTTTTGTTAAAAATCACCTCAAGGGCGCATTATATTTTTAAAGAAGTAATTAAAGTTTTCTGTATTGGTAGATTTGTCAGATTGTCAGTTATTAATTTGTTATTAATTTTAACCTCATTTACAACATTTTCTTTGTTTGTTTTTGGGGTGTTATGACGTGTTGCGCTACCTCCTTCTTTAGCCGACGTTTCGGACAGCGTTGCAGTGTCCATCATCAGGGCAGATCCGGCAGATCCGACGAAACACCAAAATCCGATAACACCCCAAAAACAAACAACGAAAATGCTTTTGACCGTGAAAATCTAAAAACGTATCACATTTACAACAGTTGAAGAAATATTTTTATTACATTCATTACATTCCTAGTTTTTAAGTATCATTTTTCCGTACCATTTTTTCAATTTGTTCACAATAGTACTTCCTTTTGCAGTTTCATATCGGCATATTGAGTAAGTTTATTTGGCGTAAAGACGGTCTTCCAAAAATCCGTTTTCTACAATTAATGATAAAATTTAGATAGAAGTTAAGAATAGTTTAAAATAGATATCTACTACGATTTCTGCAGGAACTTGCAGGGCTTTACGTTTCGCTAAATTCAAGCACAGCTCGAAAGCTCGCATTTAAGTTGATTTATTTCGTTTGCACAAGTTTAGAAAAACTTGGACTTTACATTTAGTTGTACGATGAACGGTTTATCTTTTTGTTCCTCGGTCCATTCTTATTCTCTCTTCTGAACACTTTTTGCAATTGTTAGGAAAATGCGGAGTTGCTTCGGAAGTTCAGATCGTCTTCGTATTTTACTAACGTTTGCAGTGTATGTTTGTTTATTTCACCGACTCCGAATGCTCTATTGATGTAGTCTATTTCTTGTGTACTATATTAATGTATATTCTAAGCATTGCTGGATAAATATCTGCGGTAAAAGATATCTTTGTAGTTGGATATGACATTTTATATCATAGATGAAGATTATTTCTGTCCTTCAAAACTATTGTAAATATACGATTTTAGATGAAAAAAATCAAGAGGTTGCTAGCTTGACGAATGCAAAAGATATCCATGAAGTCCTAACTAATACTGACTACAGAATTTTTAATACTCTGATTGTACTTGCTCAATGTCGTGATAGATGCTCATGAAGCACCCTGTCAATATCTGAAATATGATAATTCTGTTCTCAGCTGATTACAATTTGATAGAAAGCTAAACGGAAACCTTTAAATATAAGTCGCTAAGGTTCTAAGTCCATATTTCGGTTATTGATGCCTATAAGGTTTTTTGAACTAGAAATCAGCTAATCAGAAATCCATTTCACGGAATCAGCTGCTGTATAAGGTAGAAGACAATTTTGTTTTATGGGTAAAAATACAATAGTTCTTGTAAAGGGCTGCAGCATGGAATATCTGCCCCGAGGCCTTTTATGTAGCTCCTTAGTTATGACAATAAATTACCGATTTTGAATTACTGCTTCTTTGTAATTTTCAAAACGATGGCTTATTTACGTATACGTATACTTTAAGTATAAGTTACTTTTGAAGGTAGTGATTTACTTCTAGAATATATCTAAGTCTTTATGATTGCGGAGTTTATTATAAAGGATGTCCGGGGTAAAGTGCATTAACAACGGGAAGTGATTTTAAATCATAGTGTAAGTAAAAAAGAAATAAAAAATTTTCGTAATTTCAACTTTTAAGGGTGCTTATTTAGTAAAAAGATAAAATTAGTATGGCATGTGCATCTAATTTTATCTTTTAACATTTTACAGCACTATTATGTTCCGTTGTTACGATGCGGGCCAATCACAACCTCTTAACGTCGCCATTATCGTACACGGCAGGCTCACTGCAAATTTATCGGGTAAGCTTGTACCTTACACTAAGGATTTTTAATCAAGGAAAAAAAGATAGAATTTCGGAAAAAATTATTAATCTTTTCTACTCCTATCATCATAATCAACTCCCGAAGTTAATACACTTTACCCCTGGTCACCCTGTATAATCTGAACATTGGTGTCAAAATAAATAATAAAATAAATTATAAGATAATTCTTGTAAATTTGGGCTTTATATTAAGATTAATTTAATCATTTAAAGATGAATGAGGTTTATGATTTTAAATATCAAAAATATATCTGGTTTAGCTCTTCTTTTGGTGATTGATACTTCTCTAAATTGAGTAAAATTTTAATACATAAATATATTTGAAATAACTTAAAGTTAAAAGGGCTGCTTTCATTTTAAAATCAACAAAGAGAACATATAAGAAGATTGTCTTAGAGTGGAATTAAAGCGGAAATATGCACTCAAGATAAAATTGCAGGTTAGTCGGGTCACAATTGTTCAAGAAAACTTTTCTGAAACTAACTTACCTATCGACATAATGCTGAAGTTTCTCGTATGCTTATAAAATGAATAGAAAGAGAAAATTCACGAAACGTAAACTACAATAATCTCACTTTACATGTAAAAAAATAAATATATATATATATATATATATATATATATATATATATATATATATATAATATAACCCCTGGAGCGACAGAGCAGAGAGAAATATATATAATATAACCACTGGACAGACACAATTTCAAACATTTTTTTCGGATTGCTAAAGGAAATTTTTCCGCCCACATAAAAAAATCATACCTACGAATTTGAATATGGAGACATACAAACTGATTATAGTTCTGTATAGCCAATGAATTTACCTATCTTTTTTTATGTAATAACATATTAGGATTTATCGAAAAATATTATTAAATTTTTAATTTTAAAACATTTTAAAGAATCTAGAGAACATTTATTTCGTTATATTTTGAATGTACAATATATTATATAGACATTTTAAGAAAAAATAAATTTTTGCCATATTTTGGCAACAAAGCAATCCGTGGTTGTGGAAATAGTGCCATAATGTGGCAAAAAGCACTTGAGTGGATAAAAAACTTGAATCGTAAATCATTTGGCAGGTAGTTCATAATTTTATTATTTAGGTGCCCACAAAATGTTTTTATACATAAAAGTAACTTGTTAAAGCTTGAAATTCGATGAATTAAGAGTAGAGTGTTGTTTATTTAGGATTATTTAAACCTTTGTCCTAAGTATATAGCTTGTTTCAGGATATTTTTTTACAAACAAGGGGATCGAGCTTTTAATGACAATTCCCCATTCATTGTAATTTATTAATTCATCGGTTAAGAACTTTATTCTATAAAAAATGAAATATCAGAAAGGTTTGGCTTACTTTATTCTAGGTATTACCCGACATAGAGTTTCAAATTACGTTTAAATACTTATTTTTCTCAAAATTAAAAATAAATCATCGTTCTCTCATTTTACTTAAAGGTCTTTATTGTAGGATTGAGCAACATAAATTGGAAACCAAAATGGTTTCTGCAATACCCAACTTTATTATTATTTTTTTTTTAATTTGATCTTTAGTATTTTACCAATATTTTCTCATCAGAGTCGATAATCATTGATGACGCGCTATTGTGGAAGGGGATCTGGAGAATGATACCATGATAGGACCTGCCTCACTCCCTCTCCCATCCCATTCCATGGTCTGAAAGGGATCAATGAATAAGTAAACAGTGTTCGCAAAGCCGACACATCGTGTATGAGAAGATCCACTTGCTCTAACTTTACTGCCAGTAGAAATAAATATTATAATATTTTAATGTTTTTGTGAAAAATCACCCCAAAGGTACTGTAGTTACTAACATGAATTTAATCGGCCAGCAAAAAATAGCAAAAAATAGTTAAAAAAAGTATATACTAAAGTATTTAGGGATTAATTTGGGAGGTGGGTATGGGTAACCAACACCCCTTCTAAAGGTCACCCCAAGTGGTTCCCTACGTTTGGTGACTTAGCAGCCCGATGCAGGTTTGTCTAACTACTACGTGGGGGGCCAGATCGGCAGAGACTGGTTGAAGGACACCATACCTAGACCTCTCCAGCCGGATTCTCTCGACCCATCGCCTTGCTCCGCAGTAAGAGGGATGGATTCATCCCATTCTTACCTACCCGTCATGCCTTTTTCCTTCTCAGTACTTCCACTCCTTCCTTTCCTTATAAAGACCCTTCACACAGTATCCCAAAGGATCACCCTTCTATACATTAGCTCAAAACTCTTATGTGGAGCTAATTAAAAAAATGGTGCCAATGCGTAAAATAATTGAAAAACTTGTAAAAGACCACCATTCAGAATTAAAACGCCTGTGTCGCGCCACTTATTTATGACTAGGTCTGAATAGTCAGGTACTTTCTAACCATCCTCTGCCTCATCTTCTTTCCTTAACCATTCCTCTTGCCCTTAGAAATACCCCAAGTGAGGATACTATAATCCCACTGGCCCCGGATAGTTGGGAGCAGTTGGGAACCTTGTGCAATACTTCCCCACCTTCCTCTTCCCATCTCCTTCCCCTCCCCACTACCTTAAGCGTTGCAACAAACGTCAATCGGGGATGCCATAGACTCACGGGCAGTTGAGACTCTTGTGCGGTATAGATATAAAAAAAGTTTAAAATGCCAAACAGTTTTCTATGATTTTTAGCTAAGGATGCTATAAATTTAAAAAAATCTAAAACATTTTATGCTCATATTTAAATATTTGTATAATAGTGGTTATAATTGTATAACGTTAAACATTTGACGTTCAATCGAAAAATTATCAAGCAAAATTAACGAAGATCATTGTATCTATTATGTCCAATATTTCAACTAAAATAATAATATGTCTATGCCACTGTCAAAAGTCAGTGTCGGTATGTGGCCTACTGGGCATTGGTGCCAATTTTTTCACTGTTTCTCGTGGTTTCTTGTTGCCATGAGAATCGGGAAAAGCTGTTTTTTTTCGGACAATTGGGGCACGGTGGCATTGCTCACGGATGTGTTTCGTTCGTTTGTATCGCTGAAAGATAAATTGTAATAGATCAAAGGTGCGAAGAGAGACAATCTAAAATATCCAATACTCTCTCAGCACAACAAAATATTTTCTTTTTTCACAAGTAGACGAGATGTCTTGTCTAAAACTTTGTTGATAAAGGAAGGTGAATGTATTTTTCACATCGTTTGCAGTATTCATTTACAAGTTTGATCAAATTTATTTACACATTCTTTGATTTCAAATTTTTATTTGGACCGTAATTTGAAAAAAGCCATACGAATTTTTAAATTCAATATTTCGTAGGGAAGACAATATGTCAGTCGTAATAAAGTTTAGTATGCTTTTACCTACAAAGTGCAAAAAAGGTTGTATGTCTGATTACGTCTAAAAGGGATTAGAAATATCTAGTCTCCTTCAACGGTATCATTCTTCCGAACAGGTCCTCCATTGATACGCTCGGTGTAATTGACGCTCAGATATGGGGGCTGCATCGAGGCCAGAGTTAAGTTAGCCTCTCAGAAACTGGGCGTACTGTACAGGGCCCGCAGATACTATAATAGTACACAACTTCTAACCCTGTACAAATCGCAAGTGCGCCCCACGGCTAAATTTGGCAGCCAACTCTGGTCTGGAGCCCCAAAGTACCTGAAAAAACCCTCGACTCTATGCAGAAACGGGCGGTCCTTTTGATAGATTCTCCCGTCTTAACAAACGGATTGCGATCTTTAGAGCACAGGTGTCGGGTGGGGATGCTATCCTTGTTCTACCGATATTTAAATGGAAGATGCACCGAGGAACTAGCGCCATTGATCCCCTCGGCACCGGTGAATAGTCGGGAAATTTACCAAACGCTCGCTCAACATATGTACACGGTTGACATTTTTCACATGAGAACTGGTTCTTGAGTTCAACAGCTCGGCTGTGGAACGATTTGCCGGCCACTGTGTTTCCTCCTTCCTACAACTAGGGTCTCTTCAAGATCCTTGTTCACTCCCTCCTCTCTCTCCACGCAGCATCTTCAAAGATGACATAGGTCCCGAGGGAAATTATTTTCCTCAGGGTCTCCTGTATGGAGTTAATATAAAAAAAAATAATAATAATTTCATGATGTCAGCATTAGTAAATTTTTATCGAGGTAGTTTGTATGAAAAAAGAATTTCTGGTTTACTCGGTGGTTTGTAAAATTATAATGAAGGTATCTTTATCTTTAAAGCAAACTATGAAGATCCTTTTAAAAGAAACCCTCCCTTTGAGAATAATTTGCTTGTTTATTGAAACCGTTCAATAAACCGCCTTATGTATTGGTTTTGGGAATAGGCAAAACATTCCTAAAAATACGTGGGATTTTTGGGAGTTCATTTATCGCTCTCATCCTTGTGGTGGAACGGGCTGGGTTTGTGGATGTGAGCGGGGCAGAAGGGGGTTGGGATATGTCAAATTTAATGGGGATTGATAAGGGTGATTCGTTGGGTGATTCAGATCAACATTATTCAAATAGCAGACGTTTGCAGAAGCATAATCTCTGGTCCCGAAGTTATATTCGTTGTGTACTATTTTAAGTTTTAGGGCTACACATCCAGTCCGTATTAACTCACGTAAAAGGTTAGGTGAAATTCTTAGTGTAAATATTGTGTTATTACTTATGAACCTAGATAATATTGTAAAGGTATGACACATATATTATGTATTGCGAGTAAAATATTGAAGGAAACTAACTAGATGATGTTTGCAGTGTATAGGTACAATAAAGTGGAGAGGAGGAATTATTAAAGTTCTCTCTGAAATCAGCTCTGAATTTTGTGTGTTCATAATTGGACTTTTTCTTTTTCTTAACTTTACTGTAACCAAAATGCTTCTTGCCATTACCTAGCATCTTCAGTACCTTCGAGAGCGTACTCAATATGAGCCTTAATTTTTTGCTAATATCCACAAATATGTTTTTTAACTTCTAATAATGGAAAAATTTAATCCCATAACATATCATGTCAAAAATTAAATAATTATGATCGCATCATAGAACAATAAAGACAAGGTTCACATGTTTAGTACGATAAATTTATTTTAAAAATCATTTATTACACTTAAAATTGATCCACTTTATCGTAAAAAAAACCTAAGTTTAAACATTTTAATTTACAAATGTAAAATTTATAATTCTAATGTTCACTTATGGTTACCTACATACCTACAAACCAGCTAGTAACATATATAGTTTTTAAATTAACTAAGTACATCTGGATTCTCTTTATACAGTAAATAATTTTGTGTTTTTGTTTATTTCGTTTTTTGGAGTCTGATGTTTTCTTTCTGTCTTGTATGGTGTGTGGAAGTCTGTATTGTATTGTGAATTACACACTTATGTACAAGTAGACAAGGTCCATCTTGTAAAAGCTTATTATTGCTAACAAAAAATCAATTATTTTTTTAAAACATTCAAGCCCCAAGAACAAGAAAAAATACTGTGTTTGACTAGTAGGGAAGATAGTAAAAATAATTATGTTCCTTAGATAAAAATAACTCCGTTTTACAAATGTACAAAATAATATTTTAACATTCTAAGATATGAAAAATTTATTCTGAGAATTGGTTTTATTATGAGAATATATTCCTTTTGACTTCTTATTTTCAGAAAGATACTGCGCAGACGACTAAAGAGGATTATTTTTATTCAATTTGTTGAATGTTTCGCTTTCAAAAGTTGGTTTATTTGCAGCCATCGTTTGCGAGAACTCGCCTCAGTAGTCCTGTGCTGCACTTAATGGATCCTAAGAAGATTTCCTTTAAGTGGCTGTTAAGTGGGTCGGGGCAGAAATGAACAGGCCGGGCCCAAATGGGAAAACGGGGAAGCTTCAAACCTGCGGTGTGTGTACACTGAGCTCTATGTCAAAGGTAAAATTGTGTTACGAAGCTTTGTTCCACCTGCTGGGGCTAGGTACATAAACAGCGAGGAGGGCAAACAGTTCTAATGCGACTTAGCTTTGGTAGCTTAAAACGGGACACCATTGAAGACAGCCCATTATGAGTAACATGGCTTAACCATTATTAATGTGAGAAAAGTGTGGTTTGAAAAACAAAATACAAGTCGAATTTCAGTAGCGAGAGATAAGGCTGATAGGGATATTGAAAGAAGGGTAAATGCAGGTAACTCAATTAATGGTTTACTGAATGCCGTTCGCGCTAACAAAAAGCTGTCCAAAGAAGTGAAGCCAGTATACAATAGAGTGCTTGTACCTACCCTGACGTATGACAGTGAGGCATGGATCTGGCAGAGGAAGGATGAAAGTAGACTGAATGCTGTTGAAATGAGATACATATATGCGTGGTAAAACCATGTATGATCGTGTGAGAAATGTAGAGATCCGAAAATAATGCAAGGTAAAATTAAAGAGTAAAATTAAGAAAGAGACCCTCAGATGGTTTGGGCATGTAGAGCGAATAGACGAAGACAGGATCGTAAGGAGAATACATGACGCAAGTGTGAATGGTATAAGAAGTAGAGGACGTCCGAGGAAGACATGGCAAGATCAAGCAAATCAGATACTTGAGAAATAGATACTTAAAGATTGTGTACCAAGACCGATTGTCGTTGTATTTTTTTTTAATTAACTAAGTACATCTGGATACCTATATATAGTAAACAATTTTGTGTTTTTAATACCCTGACATATGGCAGTGAGGCATGGATCTGGCAGAGGAAGGATGAAAGTAGACTGAAACTTGTTGAAATGAGATACCTGAGGCATATGTGTGGTAAAACCATGCATGATCGTGTGAGAAATGTGAAGATCCGAAAAGATTATAAGTCTGATGTAAGCGTAATTAGTAAAATTAAGAAAGGGACCCTCAGATGGTTTGGGCATGTAGAACGAATATACGAAGACAGGATCGTAAGGAGAACATATGATGCAAGTGTGAATGGTATAAGAAGTAGGGGACGTCCGAGGAAGACATGGCAAGATCAAGCAAATAAGGTGCTTGAGAAATAGATACTTGAAGAGTGTGTAACAAGACCGAGTTGTTTGGCGGTCCGTCCTCTATGCCTAACCCTGCGGGGAAACGGCGTAATAGTTAGTTAGTTAATAGTAATAAAAATATTTGGATAATTTGTAGAGAGCCATTTTTGTGAAATATCATCTAAAGAACGCTATTTATAAGAGTAATAATTCGATAGATAATATGTGATCTAACAGATTCTATCCTTGCTTTAAAGTCAACAGACAGGTTAATAACATTGATAATATTTTTTTTAATGTATTCTGCTCATAATCGTCTGGAGCAATAAGACTACGACATCCCTAATTGGGATAAGTTGTTAGGAGGTAGTGTATCGGGGAAGGAGATGGAGGTGAGGAAGGTAAGGAAGTATCTGATTATTCAAATCTGATCACCAAACATGGCTAAAGCCATTTCAAGCAATATTTTGAACATTGGTATCAACAGGGCGATACTGAAAGAATTTTTGCACTGCCTTATTACTTATATATTGACATACAAAAATGACTTACAAAGAACGGATTTACATAGGAATACAAAATATTATGATATAAATTTAAAATTTTGACCCATAAAACGATAATTTTTTGGATGTGTCAACTTTTTATTTTTTGATTACATTGACATAGTTAGGCATGATTCCTTTATTAATATTTACTATTAGCTCAGAAAAAAAAAAAATTTAAAATTAAAATTAAAACATCAAACCATGAAATAAATAAAATAATTGGCCTACATTTTATAATTGAAAACCAAAATGAGTAAAGTAGCACATATCCGTACTAGATATTTGATTATAAAAATAATATTTTGAGTTTGGTCAATATTTTGGCTTTAAATTCAAATTATAGTTTTGTATGAAAAAGGCCTAGCAGGCATTCTTCATAAGAAACCTGAGTGATTGTTAAAACATGTGACAGATGGCCATGAAACAGCTAAAAACTCTAATTTTAATATAACACTCTAAGTTTGAAGCGTATTCCCATCAGGTAGTCAGGGGTGGAGGGTGGAGTTCCTCACTCTGATTTGGAGCCCGCTTTACACCGAATTCACCCAGCCTCGTGTTCCTTTGCCTCCCCTATATCCCCCGGGATTATTTATTCGGCATATTCCATCTCCCTGACAGCCGGGGCAGGTAGATTCACGAATGTATATTATTTATTACGCACCCACATACAACATGACCTGTCAATTGACATCGAAATGTTGCGTGGGGACTTTTTGCGGGGAATCGTACGTTATTTGTATTTGTACAACCGAGTGTTAAATGGAAACTGATGCGTCCCCGCTGTTTTACTGGCTGTGCCTTCTTCAAAAGAAATGCTTTCTAAATATTTAACCAATACAAAAAATGGTCTAAAATATCGTACATAATGTGCGGGCAAAAACTAGGGTACCGAAAACAAAATTCTCTAAAAATTACCGATCTTTTATGCGGGATATAAACAAATGAAAAATAGGTACCTAAAATGGGAAATATAGGTCCAATTTGGGCCTATATTTCCTGTTTGAAAAAAAACTGTGCTTTCTAAAATCAAATGGGATGGATATCTACGAATTCCGGATAGTGTAAGATGAGAGGGTTGGGCTAAAAACGTTCGTTTCCACAAATTTGTACAGATGTCATTTATAGTATTATACTACTTATTCTATGGTTATAAATTATCATAGTATTTATTCCCCGACCTTTAATATAACAAATTAAGAAGTTTTCATTAATTCCAGGGATAATTTCAAGAAATCATTTCCAGCTTCTGAAAATATCATAAAGTTTATAAAATCTTTCTATTTAAAATTAATTTCATTATATTGAGTAGGACGAATTCAACAAAGCTCCGAAGAGTCAAACATCAGCCGAGTTTTCTATCGTTCCAACCCTATTGCCCAGTATCGTATTTGCCCCGTGCCATATTGTCCCGTGTCGAATTCTCCCTCATCCGATGTAGCCCGGCGAAGGAAATGTCAAGTTTGGCAAGACTTCTCGCCAATTAAAAGTTTGTGTAATTAGACTCCAGTTGGGAGCTGTTGATGACGAGTTTTACCATTATTTGTACAGGGGTAGGCGTCTCGGTTTTTGATTGGATGTTGCACGAGATATTCTTAGAAAAGGTTTAATTTGAATTTGATTATATTATGCTTATGTACTAGTAGTATAACAGAAAATAATTAGTAGTTATTATAAGTAATAACATAATTTAAAAAAAAAATTGTTTACCAAATAAATTATTTCTGGATCAGTTGGCTTAAAATATTGCTAGCAAATATGCTTACAGCTAATAAATATTATTGTAATTTTTTTTTGCCGAAATCAACCCTTTTTGTACAAAAATTTGTAAAGGTCAATAGAGCCGTTATGTGCCAGCATGAATTTTAATTTCAGTAGATAAACTTTTATTCCGATATTTAGGAATCAAACTGACACCTTGTCATGTTTCTATCCATTTTTTAAATATAATTCAGAAGATCCCCTGTAGATTGGTAATTATTTTAGGATCTCTTTTTTCATCTTCAGTGGCGTCCGACTCAAAAAAATGCAGTTCTAACTATCAACTTTTAAATAGATACAAGTAATGTCGGCTTTTTTCCCCGTTTCCCCAAAATATTCCTGGCGATATTTAAATCACTCGTCCATTAAAATTTGAAAAAGGTAGTTTTGTTTTAACTCGTAATTACTCGTACACTCTGTTGCTATGAAATGAATGAAAACAGATTTTATCCGGATTTTCGAATATAGTGCAACTATTTTCAGTTTTGTACGTAATTACATAAAAAAGTGGACACAATACATACTATTGTCTGTTTTATATGATAACAACTCAAATGCGTATAAAAATGCGAAGAAACTAGAGTAAAATTTGGTAGTAAACAACAACCAGAATAAGTTATAATTTTTTTTTTAATCATTACAGTACACTTGTTTTTGGGAAGTTTGCGATTGTCACAGCCGTAATTTGGGTTCATTTAAAAAATATATATATTTATTTGAGCCTTCTGGCAATGTCTCCAGGGATAACGCACGCCACTGGAATGTAGGTCGCTCAGCACTTACCAAAATTGCGAGGTGTCAAGTCAAATTGACACTTAGAAAGGCTGTCACCCAGTTCCTGATAACTTCGTTATGATAAAGTATTCAGAAAACGTCTGTGTCTGTGTCTGATTCAACGGGCGATTGCTTCCACGACAAGTCTCTTGTAAAGCAGAGGTATTACGGAATATCTCAAATGTCTAATCATTCAGAATATCCAATCAGAATTAAGCGGGAGTTGGCGGGGTGGAAAATATTTTAATTAAGTAATGTGATTTCCCTGGAGACAAATGAGAATAGATCCCATTCAAATACAAGATTTCGCTTCCTGGTTATATTGGCAGTCGTAAAAAAATGTGGTTTAAATATAGGTATGTTTTCTTGGACGTCTTTTTTTCACATTTGCTTCACACAGGAGGCCGTAAGGAAAACAATTTTTCTCGGGGCCTATGACATATTTGAGGGTCATTTTTAGGGAAAGGAAGTAGAGGAGGTTCTGGGAAGGAAAATGTTTGAGAGTTAGGTAAAACTTCGAGGGTAAGTGTGTCCAGGAGTGACGGACGTGTGAATTCATTCCTCCCACTGCGGTTCAAGAACGTGGGTCAAGAGAGTCCGGCTGGAAACGTCAAAAGGTCTCACTCTTTAGTTTCTCCCGATCCGGCCTGCCATTGAGTAGGGGGGCAAATGCATCCGCTGCCGATACCTAGACAAACCTCACCCCATGTACCCCAGTCCTACTAAATTACCAAATGTAAGTAACCGCTTGGGGTGACTTGCAGCAAGGATGTTGGTTATTCAATAAATGGTTTCAGGGGCAGCAGTACCCGGAACCACCTCGCAAAGTGTAAATAAGATTTTTTTTACAATAAAGCGTTTTTTTTTAAAAGAAAAACAAACATTCCCGGGTTACGAATAACCCAACAACATTTAAAATCTCCTACTACCACCACACTAAGCGGAAGATGTTGCTTGTGTTGTGATGGAGGACTCGGCCAGTCGAGGAATCGAACACGGTACGCCTGGGTTGGACCCAAACGCGATGCCCACTGCCCACTCAACCACTGACCGGTCTATAACATAAACTGTTTATGATATTATTATTATTATTATAAACGGTTTGTGATTCAAACTCTGACGTTTTTTGTATTTTATTAGATATTTCTATAAAACAGTATTAATTATTTCTTACATGAATTACTTCATGTATTGCTACCACTACACGGGCAATTGGCCTAGTATGATAGTAATATATATATTATATACTACCCAGGATACTGACTACCGTATTCAGCCCTGAGGCCCTAGCACACTCGCTCGATAACGATCGATAAGATAACTATCGGTAACTTCTCATCGTTCCCTAGAACAATTGCACATCGCTAACGTACAAACAACAGTTGATGTCGAATATGTTAAGGACACTTAGTCATTGTGAACTGTCATTTATTCGTTGGCTATCTGTAGTCATGTTAGGTAACGATGAGAAGTAATAATTATTATAATTAAATAATTAAAAAATAATTCATTAAAATTAAATTAAATAATTCATATAAGAAATAATTAATACTGTTTTATAGAAATATATTATAATAAAATACAAAAAAAACGTCTTTATATCATATATTCTCGTTTATATCATAAACCGTTTATAGTTTATATCATAGACCGGTCAGTGGTTGAGTGGGCAGTGGGCATCGCGTTTGGGTCCCACCCAGGCATTCCGTGTTCGATTCCTCGGCTGGGCAAGTTATCCTATCGATCGTTATCGTGCGAGTGTGCTAGGGCCTTTGCTCTTTATACGAGTATGAGGTATTAGCACAGTTGTGACAATTTGCAAATTGTGTCAAAATATATAAAATTTTACTGTTTTCATATTTTATTATTATAATATAAGTACGAGAGGCACAGCGCATCTAGGTAATTCCTTCACCAGTGTGATTGAAGTTTACATAACGTAGGGGTTCATACTTTTGCCTTTTAATCGGATGGTTGACTTGACAAAATCGGCACATCAACAATGCGCACCAACTGAATTGTCTGCTAAATCAACTAGTCATCTTTAGTCAAACGTGTAAGGAATATTAATATGTTTTACGTTTGCAAATGAAATGAAAAAAAAATGCAAAAATGGTAAATTGGACTGAAAACTATTTATCAGGGAGTATATGGCGTCTATATGGAAGGAAAGTAAGATAGATAATACATATGTATTGTTTCTAGCCCCTCTAAAAAAATAAAACTACCCTTAAATCAGTAAACTGAATTATAAGGTTGTATTTCCAGGTTTGTAAAAATATTACATTTCATCAGAAAACAGAATGTCTTTCCAGAAAAAAGCAAACTGATTTAACTATGCCAGGCTACATTGCTGCGGGCTGAATGAACTCTGAAAGCTAAGCTCGGTATTAATATTTTAAAAGATCCTGAAATAACATCTAATGCTTTTCACAATCTCCAGAATTATTTACGAACCTGTATTTAATCGGGGAAAAAATCCTTTGGAATCTTTCCTCTCTAACGGTGCTCCTGAGAAATGAATAATCAATTATGTTTTCAAAGGACCTAAAAACAGGGCTCTATATTTATGAATGGTTTCTGTACCACTGGGAATGAAAGAATCGCCTGATGGACTTTGCGTAACATAAAAGAAGCATACCTTGGTAAAAATAATATAACAGAAAAACATTCATTAGGTTAGACGGTACACGAATAAACACAATGTCTTTCATAAGTTGGGATTAAGATCTTAACGCATATTTTAAATAATCAAACAATTCAAAGGTTGTATCTGGCCCCAATTCTTTCCCTGGCATATTTTCAAATATTTCAAAAGATGTGCTTTATATAAAAATTTTGCAATAAAAACAAAAATAATAATCTTTGTACAAAGGTAAATTTCTTTTTTTTTTAAATATTCAAACAATGTTTACTTTTTCAAAATAACCCTTTACAAAAAGGAGACGTTTTTCAATTTTATTAAGCACATTCTCACTGCCTCTTCCCATATCCCCATGCTCTCCTTCCCACTCCCTTATGCCTCGTTGGCTCTTTTTGCTTCGTTTGGACTCATGGTTTTTATTTTATTTTACGTTATTGAAGAGTACGAAAAGGCGTTGTTGACTTATTC
Organism: Limnephilus auricula; assembly: GCA_951813805.1. Classification (NCBI taxonomy): domain Eukaryota; kingdom Metazoa; phylum Arthropoda; class Insecta; order Trichoptera; family Limnephilidae; genus Limnephilus; species Limnephilus auricula. Next base: position 17,575,036 of record OX638404.1, read on the forward strand.
TACATCTGATTGCTCGATTTCAATACCTTAGAAGCCCGCTGAAAAATATATTTTTAGGTAAACATTTGTTTAAGCTAATCTCTGGTACTATGCTCAATCCGCCTACATATTTTAAGAGGTTAACTTATATATCCATAACAAGTATTCTCGTGGGAGATCCTAAGCACTTTTTAATGACTTTTGCCTATCAGAACTAGCCAATAAATAGAACGACTTAACTGCTTAACGATTCTGCAATGACCATCGACATTTTCGATGTCACTTACAGACAGTTCAGCAACTATCTTTGGACACAATTTTTTCCTTGATTTATTGGTTATACAACCGTTTTACAGAGAACATAAAAAAATCTTTGTATAAACGGTTTGGCTTTAAGTTGAGTTCAATTTTCCTCCATGTATAGTTTTCAAATTCGTAAACTGGGAATGTATTACAATTCCCTCAGGCTAACTTGTTCGCGGGAACAGCTCACATAGGTCACATAGAAATCAATGTAAAAGGTTATAGAAATAGAAAACAATACCATTTTATTCGAATCTTAAAGTTTACAACAGAAAAATTAAATCGTGCACCTCTAAAAAACTAAAGTTTTCGTCCGAAATTTGAGAAAAAATTATGAAATTTGAATTATTTTTACTGATAATAAATAATGTTTATTATATATTTATTTAATATAATATATGCGCGTTTTTATTTTTTTCGTTTTTAATTAGAAAAAGGTGGTTTTTGTTAGAAAAAAAGCGTAGAGTGAACCATTTTTAAAACTTTTTAATTTATTCTTATTTTTTTAATATTATTTATTTCCAATAAAAATATTTAAAGGCGTATTTCATCAACTTTCGAAAACAGTTTTCTTTTTTCGGATATTTGGAATTATTTGAAATCTTATTTCAAATGGGAAATTTTCTGAATCTGAAAACCGTTCGTAACTCACAACCCTTATAAAAATAATACTTATCAAATCACCTTAGTCCATCTAAATAAATTTGCATCGATCACAAGTCAAAGTATTTACAACAACAAAAAATAATCGGAGTAGGTTAATGAAAATACCCAATTTTAAAATAGTTTTATTCCGAAGCGTAGCAGCAAATTCTGGAACTAAAGCAAAAATTTGAAATGCTCTTAAGGAGAATAAGCTCAAAAATGAGCTAAATATGTGATTTTTCTCCGTTTTTTATCTTTCGATTGTTGTTGCATCATGATTGCATCGTCAAAATATTTCTAGAAAAATAGGTGCGTCTTTTATGAGGTGCATTTTAATGACATGAAAAATTCAATATAAACTCAATAAAGAAATTTACAAAAACTCTTAAGTATTTCGAATATCTAATTAAATTTATTTTATAATAAAAAAATCTCATTCTTTATAGGCAAAAACATAAGACATGATTTTTTGAAAAAATAAAAAAATTAACTTTGTTTTTGTTGACCTCAAAAATTACCATTCTGTCCTTTACAGCATTTAAAATTTCCATTATCGACATTATTACGTTGATTAAAAGATACCTAAACAATTTTATTGAAATTTAAAGGAGGTATCCGTTATTTTCACTTTATCACTAATTTTATTTTTTTTCGTTAATTCCGAAAAGGAAGCCCTGAGGAAAATAATTTCTTAACACAAACATGTTGTCATTTTCGGAATCTGAAAACGGTAGGTAAATTAAAGGCAAGTACCTACTCAATGTATCCATGTGAAGCCCTATCTTCAATTAACAATAACCACGGGTCATTTATACCTGATTCAGTACGATAAAAAAGGTAAATATTCGTAAAGCGTACGAATTCGTTCATTCGTTGATTCATCTCGCTTTATCTACGTGTATAAATAGGTCCACGCAGCCGTCGGATCGATATTATACTCGAGAGGAGGCGAGAGGGTTGATACGAACACCTGCAGGTAAGTAAGGAATGAAAGTCCTCTGTGTGTTTTGAAATTCTCGTGCCATCTCTAAACGCGAAATCTTTTACGATTGAATTTTGGAATAGAATAATACTATCTCGGATTGACGTGTAGATATAAGTTTTATAACGTATATATTAGAAAATTATCTATTATCAATTTAATGTATTTAATCACTGAAGAAATATTAGCGAATCTCAATCTAATTTGAAACAACAACAAAAAATCTGAAAAAGGTACCTACGGTCACTTCTAGGAATTGAACACAGGACCTTAGCCTTGCCTCTGCCCTACCACTGATCTAATTCTACCCTATCCCCTTTGGTGGTATTTAGCTGTCCATACTTTGACTAAGAACTACCAAAATTATCCTTATTTTCTTAACTCGTATTTGTATTGCCTGCTATCTTCACGTACCATTTGAAGAATATATATATTATTATATATATATTTTTTTTAATTTTAACTTATTGAGTAAAACCTCATATTGTAATATTTAATCACCGAAGACAATATTTGCGACTCTCGTTCAAAAATTTGAATCTAGAAAAGTCAATAGATGTCGTACATTAAAATAAAAATGAATAAATTTATCTACGTCACTATCTAGATGGCATTTAGTTCGGGAAGGAAAAATGTTGGTATATTATTAAACTGAGGGCTGTTTTTAATGCATTAGAATACGATATAGTATTCTAATCCTTTAAAGTAGTGGCCCAACTGGGTGAAGTCAGATTATATCTATTTTGGAAACTTCCACTAGCTATAAATATAAATTTCTATTTCTAGATCCATATTTTATCATTTATGGACATTTTGTAGGATTTCTTTTTCCAAGGATCCGTGTTCTCCGCGTCATTTCCTTTCCTTGCAAATAAGCACAATATATTTGGCTGGAAGAAATTATTTGCTTCATTTTGTGGTTTCCCGCTTAATAGTGCAAAATAAACTTGTATTTTTTTGTTAATATGGTACAGTAGAATTATTAGAGCTTCTTCTATGTGTAGTGGCGTACAGTCATACCGTAGGACCACTGCGTTTTTCTTATATTGTATTATTTTTTATATGTCAGACGGTGTTGCACTCACCATTTTGTGTGCTTCAGATCACTGAAATAATAAACGTATGAGCCTAATCAACTGTGTTATGATATAGGCAGTTGATATGGAAACTCTCTATTAAACCACGCACTGACACGGATAAAAGAAAAATTATAATATGCAATTAAACGGAAATGAAAGCTTCATAACTGTCGAACTTTTTGCGGATTTTTAATAAAGTTACCCTTGACAAATAGGTTTTTTATCGAATGCACAAATATTTTTAGAATTTTCTTGAATACAGAATAAGAAAATAGACATTTTTGGGCATACCTTGAAGCACAATAAATATATGTTTTTCTAACGGAAAAATCCGGGATAAAATTGATTGATGACGTGCTGGTACGAGGACAGTTCTGTTGAGGGTGAAGATTGCCAACCCCCGATATGATAGGACATCGGAGTAATTACTATGAAATGTTTTTAGATGAAGACACCATAACATTTTTTTATATCAATCAAGAAGAAGGGAACACTAATAATCTAAATTAAAATATGGGAATATATATAAAGAAGGTGGGAGAGGAATTTGTGAGGGGGAGTTTCGCGAGAAGGGGGGCAGCGGGAGAGGGGAAGGGGAACGCGGGGAAGGTGAAAGGGGAATGCGGGAGGGGAAGTGAGGTTGGGAAAGATGTGGCGGAATAGGAACGGGGACGAATGGGAAAGGACACGCTGGCAGAAATAATTTATTTATTTAAGTGTCATAGCAACGCATGCCGGGTAATCAGCTAGTATTATATAATACCGCTATCTTTTATTTTTCTACGTCTTTTTCATTTCCATATTTGCATTTAGATTATTAGTGTTATCTTCTTCTTCAATGATATATTACATTGATGGGAATAACCTTCAAAAGTTATAAAAAGATAGTTTTTCTTATAAAAATTTAACATTTTTTAATCAGAAATCTAAAATTACGTTTCTGTATTTCTTGTAGATATTTTATTCTTAACTTGACTTTCACAAAAATAATAAAAATGATTATAAATTGTGAATGGCTTCAGTTTCAGGAGCAAAGCGTGCGGCAATTATAGAAACCTCTGGAACGGTCTCGAGGGTCCAGGGAATGGGTAACAACTTTATAATGAAACTCGTGAAGACTTTAATTGGACCTTCAATTTCCCTCCCCACAGGGGAGGACGTCACAGATTAAAATTGATTTCAAAATTGACATTCTGCCATGTTGCGTTAATATGAAATCGGAATAACATGGAACTGATATCTACTCTATCCAAAACATCTTCTTTAAATATAAAAATCTCGCGTCATGATGTTAGTCCAAGGTAAACTCCGAAACTACATAACCGATTTTGAAGAAATTTGGCTTACTGTATGTATTTTGGTCCAACTTAAAAGGTGGGATAGTTTTTATCTCCATTATTGACCTCAATATTTATTATTGTGAATTACATGTTTGTTATTAAGATTATTTATAATATTAAGATTAACTTTTGAATTCCAATTTACATTATTAATATATTTTTAGTTCTATTTCTTTTTGAGTGTTGAATTTGAGATTTTAGTTTGATTATAATTTTTATGTTATTTAATTTATTGGAATTATTTTATCTTAATTTTATTTTTTATTTTATTTTCTGTCTTTTATTGGAGGCACTGCTGAAAACCAACTGCATTCCAGGAGAAATCCTGAATTGCAGCTGAGCAGTGACTTTTTCGTCAATAGAACCAATGTGTAATCAAAAATGTGTACCCATATTGTAAAAAAAAAATCTATCGATTTTATTATTATTATTATGGAACAATGATATGAAATTTTTTGTAAGTTCCATAAATTTCTGACAGATGGCGGTGTGAGTAAATTTATTGACACAACACTTGGTTATCTAGGTTAGGTAACCATCCGGTAGATGGCGTTGTGTTTAGTTGGCCAAAGCAATGCGTGGGCGGGTCAGTAAAAATGTCTTTTTTAATGTGGTATCGCGAAATAGCAATCCATAGATTAAAACTTATGCTACAGCATATGTTTTAATCTATGTAAAGCGTCCCCATTTTTTTATTCAGAAGTGCATCAGGGAAAAGTAGCTGTACTACACATATTTCATTTCAGGCACATAATAAGATTATCAGAAGATTCCTTCATAATTCACAGGTTGCCCATAGCTATTAACGTGTGCACGGAGAAAAATGTTATTCTAAAATACGATCATTTTATTCGTAAAAACGGTTAAAAACGGGACTGAAGTTCTTACGAACAAATTAACAGGGTTTCAATGTTTATTGGCGGGAACATGTAAGAATAATTTGTTGGTATACTTGGTATATATTTGGTATATATTTGTTGGTAATTTCGTACGTATACCAACAAATTATTCTTACATTTTCCCGCCAATAAACATTGAAACACTCTTAATTTGTTCGTAAGAATTTCAGTCCCGTTTTTAACCGTTTTTACGAATAAAATGATCGTATTTTAGAATAACATTTTTCTCCGTGTAGAAAACCCATGTTGACACCAGACAGGGCGATAGATACTCTCAGTATTGCCCTGGTGAAAGAACAACATTCAGAATAAAAACATTGCTTAAAATAGCTTTAAGGGTGTTTGTGGCCATATATGAAGAGCAAATAATTTCTTAACTCTTCTCTTTGTCATGTCCTTCTCATTTTTTACCTCTTACAATCTCAATTGCTTAAAATATAAAAGGGCGCTTGTGACCAACTATATGAAGAACAAAGATTTTTTTAACTCTTCTCTTTGTCATCCCCTTCCCATTTATATCTCTTTCAATCTCAAAATATCCTCAACGGGGATGCTGTAGTCCCATTGGCTCCGGACGGTTGGTAACAGTTGGTGCGGTATTCACATTAAAAATCCAAATAGAAAAAAATCATCAGACGGTAAAATAACGTCAACATTTTTTTAACTCCAAATATGTTCAGGAATCGCTGGTTAAAATCCTCTAGATACGTGCTGTTACGTCCTGTATATATACCTACTCTTACAATGTGTTGAATAATATTCCAATTAAGATAAAATTATAAAAGTGTGCGCAATTTTTAAGCTCCTTCAGTAAAACGAGGGTTTAATAAGCTTCTGGTACTGGAAAGCTTTCGAATGAAAGAAATCACTTCAAGCCGATTATGTGCCTATTCATAAAGGGATGACGCGCAGAATACTGTTCGCTGAGAACTCCTACAAATGTACTTATAGGTTTACTTTCAACAATGTTAAATAATCTAATTAACAGATTTTTCAAACAGCTTTATATAATAGTGGAGGTCCCAAAATAGTTTCTTGATATTCACCAACAGCCTCTGAACAATATAGCTATATATATACGTATGTTTAAAGTTAATAATAATCATAATATTTGGCTAATTTATATAGCGCCGTTTTGTGAAAATCACCTCTAGGGCGCTGAGGTAATATCTTCAATCTGCAGATTGCCAGAATGCCAAAATTACTTCGCGGGTTGAGAATATTCGTGTCAACTCAAATATTAAATAAATATGGAAGCCGTACTCTTGAATACCTAATACCTGTGATTTTCAACAAAATAAATAAAAACTTAAAATTTGAAAAAATTGACAGATTATGTCCTAAAATGATAAAAATGTGGTTAATTAACGAAAACTCCATATATCTTTAAGTATGTTGAATTGGTTATCTTAATGTAACTGCCTACATATCTTATTATTAGGCATGTACATTGAAATATCTTATAGATGTATTTTAAATAATCTAATATTATTATGTGATCTATCCTAATGTTTCCTTAAAACTATATATGTATTAACAAATATTTCCTTATGTACAATATTAAGAGTGATACATTGTAGAACTTACAGACAAGCTGCCATATTTGTGGGACTACCCTTATTTTGTAAAAATGTATTTATACAAAATAAATAAAAAAATAAAAAATCGAACATAATAATAATACTAATTGGATAATTTGTAGAGCGCTGTTTTTGTGAGAAATCACCTCAAGGGCGCACATAGTGATACCGAATCAAACAAAACATATCGGATTTTCATGAGAGTTTGTTTTTTCAGAGTTTTTGCCGCGTTAGCGCACAAAATCTCTGATTTCTTTAATTACAAAAAACTGGTTAAATGATTAATTATGTCAGCAATGTTTTTAAACAAAAAAAAACAATGTAAATGGATATGTATTTACAGGTTAAAGTGTAATTTTCATTTGATTTTAACATTTGCGAATAGTTTTCTTTAATAATAATTCTGGTGGCTTCGCTCCAAAACTGTCACGTCCGTGCACCAATCCACTTTGTTCGGTTCGTTCCTCTGAGGAAATCCATTCGGCTTCAGTGGTCCGTGGCTCAATGCGAGGTTTGGGGACCCCAATCATGCCGGATGTGCTAATACATTTTACAAAATGCCTACCACAAACCTTTCGCAAGCTTTTTTCTTAACCGGAAGGGTCAGATCGGTGAAAGTTCAGCTTTTGGCAAAAGTAACATTTTATAAAGGTGATTTCAAGTAATATCCAACTGGATCAATACTACCGCATTCTTTAAATCACTAACTGAAAATACACGGACTGCTACAAGCAGTCGATATTTCAAACTTATAATTAATGAAAACAGAACAGTGATAAAACAGACTATTGAAAAGAAGTGGAGAAAACTACAAAAAATCAAAAATTATCTGCTTTTTATCATGTTCAGTTTTGTGACTGTTATATTTCACCCGGTTAAAAATTTAAAATACCTATACCTTCTAATGTTTTTCTTTAGCGAGTACTATGTACAAAGCAGTCTCTGATTGAAGCTTATCTTAGCTTAGCTTCATATATTTCAGCCTCAATGCGGCCTTCAGAAGTTGTGAAATAATTATAATTGCTTTGAAATGTTGACTTCTTCAATCGGCCATAATAGAAAAGCACAACATGGTATTGGTATTATTATGAGATACCATCTGTCGAAAATTTTAGCTCATAATGTCATTTCCAGCTATGAAGCCTTTAAACTAATAATCGTCTAACTCTAAACATAAAAGGGATGCCACATTGTTTGACATATTTTTCAAATTTTAAACGAAAAAAATATTTCTAAATGTGTAATGTTAAATGACTGCAAACTACAATAAACACCGTCAATGTGTTTTTTGGTTCCACGACAACTCAACAAAGTGGCATTTCAACTCCCCTTTGTAACATCATTAAAAGTAATAAGTCATTAAAAAACCCATATCCTATTCTGATGTAACCCATTTAAAGTAGTTTTTTTCTTCACATTTTATACCTTTTAAAGGAGTGATGAAGTGCTACTTTTTGTTGAGTTGTTCGACCAACCGTATTTTTAAATAATTTATTACGGACTCCGAGGAAGTTTTTCTTTTTGACTTGACATTGTCTTTCTAATGTACATTTTGTAATGACTTTCATTACTTTTCACGTCTATAACGTAGGTACTATTCTGTTTTTTTTTCAATGTTAAGTTTAGACTCACGGAATTCAATACTTCGTTTGTGTGAAAGCACTATGAAACCATACATGATTTTACTTCAATGGCAAGCCAGAGATTTCTATTGTTTCTCATTACATACTAGATATGTACGATGTACGTGTTGGTATAAATGAATATGTAAATAAATAAAATAAAACAATCGACGGTATGAGTAATAAAATAAATAAGTATTTTTGTCACATACCCATGTTTCATTTTGACTTTATTTGAAAAACATTATATTTGTTTTTTTAATCAAATTGATTTCACAAATCAATTTTTGGCTATTTATATTACAAAGAGCATCTCAACTAATCTCAACTATTATTTATTTAACCGACATTCTTCGATGGCAAGGATACAGCTTTATTTTATTTTGGATTCTAAAGAAAGTACCGCCATTACTTTCGATGACAGGGAATTTTTTGTGCTAAAGGGTAGCTTCATCAATTTTCATGACAAGGATATTTTATAGCCACGTTCAAGATTTTAAGGATCTAGTTTTTTCTACGATACCGAGGAAACCAATGAAAGCACAAAACATTTACATACGCTCTAAAATAAGTTAAATCTATCATTAAAAAGTGTTAAATCCACGTTGACCTTTACACTATTACATGCTTACAATCCGCTCAAGTTAGAAAACTCCTCTTGTAAATGTTTTTTTACACGAGAAATTTTGTTACTACCCGTCTCAATGGGACTAACATAACAGCAGTTAAAGCAGTTTTGCGCTTAAAAAGGCAACATTTTAAACTACCGCCCAATCCAATTCTAACTGTATTTAGTAAATTCTTTGAGAAAATTGTCTACGATCAAATTTATACAACAATTGTTCGCAACATACAAAACCAACAACACGGAATTCTACAAAAAAGATCGGTACTGACGAATTTGGTAAATTTCACGGATCACTTAACGAGCAATATGGACAATAGAAACCAAGTAGATGTAATCGACACTGATTACTCCAAGGGCTTTGATAAGGTTAACCATTACATTCTATTAAAAAAATTGAATCAATTAGGCATCCATGGTGACTTACTTTCATCCATGGTGACTGTAAGTTCTGTACCTTTTTATTTCTATCCAAACCGAGAATATGTTTGATCATAATATGCATTAGTTAATTATTTTATTAATGGCAACCTTTTGATTTATCTTATCGATTGACCGAAGCCAGCACTTTGGTACCTAGTCGATGGATTATGTAATCTCTGGAGCGACGGAGCAATTTAAAACTTTTTCCCGGAGTGCTGAAGAAATTTTTTCCGCCCATGTCATATCTAACATAAAAAATCATAACTACAAAGTAGACTTCAATGTGTGTCAGTTGAGGGAACTAAGTCTAGCTTCTTTTCCGAGCCTTCCGGTGTAACTCAAGGTTCTCATTTAGGGCCATTATTATTTAATGTGTGTATATATATATATATATGATATTCATTACATGCCAATTACCTAGCATATGTAGACGATAAAAAATAAACTTAGTTATAAAATCAATAGAAGATTGCATTTAACTTCAAGATGACCTCAATCGTCTTTTTGACTACTGTACATCAAACAAACTTGTAGTAAATCCCTCAAAATGCAATAAATTATCGTTTACACGAAAGAAAAATAAATGTTTCTTTATGTATACATTAAACGGGATACATATCAAAGAAGTAGACTGTATCAGGGACCTTGGGGTAATACTGGATGTTAAATTAAACTTTATAAAACACACTTATGAAATCATCAACAAAACCAACCAAATGCAAGGATGTATAATTCGTATAACGAAACCTTTCCGCAACCTTTAGACTCTATATTCCCTTTACACACAGTTCATCCGTCCCCATTTAGAATACTGCACACCGATCTAAACTCCTTTCTACCAAGCTCACATTGAAAGAATCAAAGAATTCAAAAAAAAAATTAAACACATATATTAAAAACAAAACTTATACTTTTCTAATTACACCGAATCTACTAATTACCACAACTTAAACTCCCTTTATACACGACGTTTAATTTTTGACGAAAACTTATTATTAAAAATTCCTAATATTGGCCTTATCTCGCCAGAGCTAACCAACTTAAAAAATATTAATATTCCGAGAAGATCAACACGGCAATCCCATTTGTTTCATTTGCCTACATATAGAACTAACTTTAGAAAAAAATCACTAATCCCCGTATATGTGCACAATATAACACAAAATTTCAAAATATAGACATTTTTAGCAATACACTTCACAAATATCGATTCGAAGTAACACGTAGGTACGATCGAAAATTAATACAAGAGTGTGGAATGTATCCGGAGCATCTTCTATCCTCATCCTATATACCTCTTCCTCGCCTCCTCACCTAAAATTAATTTTAATATATAATAAAACTCCATCTCCAAAATCAACTTTAACATAGGAGACTTTTTTGGCTTGACTTCATTATATATATATTGTATGTATAAGCTGTTTGTCTCTTCCCAATAAATAAATAACGACTGAAAAAAAGAATATAACTCTTGTAAGCCTAGTGTAGTGATATATATACATAATGGATTAGCAATAGATGATGCTATAGAACACTGATGAGCAACCTGCGGCCCGCGAGCCCATTTCGTTTGGCCTGCGAGCCTTAAAGTACACCCCACTTGTCTAAATAAAATATCAAAAAATGCTGTAAAGAATATTCAACGGTTTCATTTCTCGGTTATGCAAAACAGTTTAGTGGAAAACTTCAGTATTTCTTAAAAGTTTTGATCAGCTGATTTAAAAAACAATATTCTAAAAAGACAATATTTAATATAGTTAAGATAAAATTGAACCTTCGCAACGCAGCGCTTTTTGTTGAGATCTATCTATGTTTGACGCATTTTAAAGGTTTCCGTTTCATAAAGTACCAAAAGTTTTCTTGACAAAATTTTGTTTAACCTTCCGAAGGTAAAAATAAATCGTTATCCAAAAAAAATGTATGCGTTCAATTAATATTTCAGAATGAAGAAAATCGAGAGCATTTATTGTTTTTGCCTCGGAGATACAAAGTTTACGCATTTGTGCGGATTCCTGAAGATTTACTGCTTAGAAAAATGTTAACAGATAGATAAAATGATGGGGAAAACACTATGAATAATTATGGTATGCCCAAGTGACAAAATAAAAAAATTTTAAACATACAATTATGAAGAATTCAAATATGTCTAGAATTAACGTTCCTTCCTGATGGTTTTCAAATGTACATGAAGTTACATTGTACGTGAAAAACTGTACGCTAATTTTTTGTGATTCGTTTATTAATGAAACCGCGGCTTCTGGGCCCAGAGTCCTTGAGCTAACAGCTCTGAAATATAAGCCATCAGTTTGCCTCAAGCTTGTTATTGTTTCATTTACCAAAATGTTCTCATTGGTGTGTATACTATAAATATATCAACATATTAATTTAGTTCAAATAATTATTGGCATTGGCAAGTCAGCTAATTAAGGGATGTTATTTATACATCTCGCATTTAGACACTGTTATAATAATGTTTGTATAATGTTCTAATTGGCAGTGTAGATTACTAGATAATACGTAGCTAGTGTAACTATCTAATTCTAAGAAGATCATTTAATTGAGAAACGTTGAGATAAAGAAGGGATCATGTTGGTAGAAATGATACTGTGTTTCTAAGCGACTTCCTTTTACCAATGTTCAGTTGGGTGTTTTAATCTCGGTCACATTAATTTGATAAATGATTAAATCGTCTAAAGGCGCCTTACTGGCTATATGATATTTAATTGGTCCCTATTAAACGCCGATTAAATTTTGTATAATATCAAGCTATCAAGTATTACAGCTTTAAAAAAATATAAAATACAGATAAATTGGAGTACCAATAGCCTCAAACCGTCTGGCGACAGTAAAACTATTGAGAAATTTTGTGAGGTAAAGGAAGTGTGGAGCGTAAGGAGATAGGATAAAGGAAGGCGGGGAAGTACTTTTCTATTCAGATCTGGTCACCAAAAACGACTAAAGCCATTTCAAGTAACGTTAGGATTCAGAATGGTGGTCATTTACATGGAGCGATGATACTGAAAATAACTTCCACTCCGGAACGTGCCGCAAATTTACTAAATTAACAAATTGTGAGACAACAGAAATAAAATTTACTTGCTCATGCCAGAATTTAAACCCGCGACCTTTGGATTCGTGGCCAAAGGTCGTAACCAATCAACCACGGAGGCCGTCGTTTACCATTATGGTTGGCGTTTGATCACAAATTGATTTAATTTATTCCACACTATTTTTTTAATTCTAATTATCTTAGAGGTCATACTCCCCCTTCTTTAGAAGGTTTTGTATCACAAATATCTATCTATCTATATATATAAAAATAAATCCCTGTTTCCCTTGGTCACGCCATATCTTCAGAACGACTTTACCTATTTCATTCATCTTTCTTTTTAAGTTTTCTAATAATTTGTAGAAGGTTCTTACGGAGAGAAAAATTAAGAAAATTGCGCAGAAAATTGATAATTTCAGAAAACTTAACATATGTTTTAACTTCGCAAGCTTGACGGTTCGCGCGTTTGATATATCGCACCTGAGCGAATACAGTGGCACAAGTCCAAAAATGGCATTTTTGAGTTAAGTATGCAGAAATGTTCCTAGATGTCTTTTTTATCCTAGAAAAAAACGGCATAATTCTTAAAAATATTTTAGAGGCTTTAAAAGCGAAAATGTCATTGTGTTATTTTCATTTTTTACTCAAATTCATTCAAAAATAGTGGCACAATGATCATTGTGCCATTGTTTTCGCGGAACATAATAAACATAACTGGGCACAAGTGAGCTAACTTCACGTCATCGTCGAGTTGTGCCGATATTTTTGCGAATGTTTTTGGATTTCTACGGTCTTAATTCATAGAATAAGTTCGACTAGCTTTTCGGCGGCGCGGTTTTTTTAGACGTAAAGCGTTTTATTAAGACAAAAGGCTATTTTTGTAGTATTTTCAGTTACGTAAGACATTAAATAATATATTATAAGATCCAGCCAAGCTCCCAGGATTGTGATTTTTTTTAATTTTATTACAGTACCTCCCACGTAGGAGGCCCTGAGGAAAAGTAATTTCTCCAGGACCTTTGTCTTTGGGGATGCTGTGTAGCGGGTATTTTTAAGGAAAGGAAGGAGAGGAAGTTCTGGGAAGGAAAAATATATGAGGGTTGGGTAGAAATCTAGGGTTCAGTGTGTCCAGATCATCCATGGCCAAGACCTAGACAAACCTTACCCCATGAACCCGGGCACCCCTGCTAAGTCACCAAACGAAGCGAACTACTGTGGGTGACCTATGAAAGAGTTCGATAAATAGTTCTCGGGGCGGCAGTACCCATTCCCGCCTCCAAATGTACAAATACAAAAGAATGGTACAAATAACACAAAATATACAAATACGACTAGATAACAAGGTATTTTACCAAACGTCAATAATTATTTTAGGTGATTATATTATTTGTGAATAACTTGCCCTTCTCCACCTCACGGTTAATTGTACATTTTATATAATATGCATTTTATATTTTTATTTTGTTAAGATTATTTCACTTACGCAAAGTGTAACGAATAAGCAAGTGCTATTGCGGGAAATTGCATCACAGCTGGCTTCGTTTTACCTACAAACCGTTTTACTAACCCCTTGTGGTGAAGTTAATGGTTTTTACTACAAAAGAAAAATTCATCATTTAACTTTACATGTGGCATGAAGGGTTGGCAAAACGTGGAAGTAACGAAATCGGTTCGTGTATTCTCGAATTTCTAAAAAACTATTGTACCGGAAGAGAATTGATATTTTACGCGGTCAATTGTTTTGGCCAAAATAAAATTAAGTACATTGTGAGTTTATTTATTTATCGTGTCACTGAATTAAATATTCCAAGCATCAGTTTCAAGTTTCTAACACACAAAATGAGTGATGCGATGCATTCTGTTGTTAAGAAACAAAAAAGGACACTTAAATTAGGATCAATTTTTGTTCCTTTTTTCAATTGGCAAAAAGAGCATCTGTATGGGGTTAAGAAATAGATTTCAGAAAAATTATTTTACTGTAAAACCTGTCAACCCTGGTGGGTAAGAATTTCAAATTCAATGAAAATAATGAAACTGTTATATGGCGAAATATGAAAAAGTTTAATATAACTAAGTTAAGCCCATTTATGGTATTTTGTAAAACCATTTTGACGGAGATTACCTAACAATCAACGTTAAGAAACAACACCAAAGAGGTAGACAAGATGCTTTTTTTTCTTCTTTTTTTTATAAAGAAAGACAAACATTCCCGGGTTACGAATAACCCAACAACATTTAAAATCTCCTACTACCACCACACTAAGCGGAAGATTTTGCTTGTGTTGTGATGGAGGACTTAGCCAGACGAGGAATTGAACACGGAACGCCTGGGTGACACCCAAACGTGATGCACACTCAACCACTGACCGGTCAGTCTTTAATAATTCTGTCCTTCTCCCACCTGTTATTCCTTCAGCTAAAATCAATTACTTAATTTCACTTTGCGAAGCACCCATTCCAAGCCATTATCATCATTTTTATACAAATTTAAAGGTTTCCACTATTGGTGATGCTAATTTAGCAACAGCTGATGATGTTGATCGAAATATTTTTTTTTTGTAACCACTGTATATTGTGTATTCATCATAGGTTTTATACAAATCTAACGGTCTCCACTATTGCAGATGCTTAAACAGCTACAACTGATTATAATCGATTTTTTTCTAACCACTCTGTACTGTGTAAGAGGTAGAAGAATTCTTTTTTAGTTTTTTATGTTTTATTTGTTATTATTGCCTATTAAAACAAAGTTTAAAAATTAAAACGCCTCTGTTTTAAACAAGATTATTACTGATTTATAATGCAACTTTGGGGCATAAGTTGAAAAATTAAAAAGATTTCCGCAAAAATAACGGCACAAAATCGAAATTTGCCTTAAATACCTTCAAAATGGGATAAATATTAAAAACTCGGATATGCAATGAAGTTGCATAACGGTTACCCAAATTTCGTAAAAAAATGTTTTTTTATTTGTTAATAAACTGATTTAATACACTAAAACGAAATATTCAAACTGCTCTCCTGAAAAAATATGTTTTTTGAGTTGTGCCATTGTATTTCCGGGGGTGCGATATTTATAGATATTTCCTATACTAATCATCCGATTGCGATAAAAATGTGGCCATGCCCGTGAACATGCCCGTGAACGTTTCTATATAGCAATATTTCTGTTTTGGTGAGTTCTGGAGCTATGAAATTTTTAAAAAATTGCAATAGGGCACACGCGAGTTGTTAAAAAATGAGTATATTTTATGAAAAAAAAGGGGGAGGGGGAGAGGAATCCGGGATAAACGGTGGGGATAGAAGGTTGGGTGGTTCGTGGGAGGGGGGACGAGGGAGGTGGGTAGGTGGAGAAGGTGGAAGAGGAATTCATGAGGAGGGAGGTTAGTAAGAAAAAGGCGGGAGGGGGATGGGGAGGGGAATCCGGGAGGGGCGGAGGGAAAACAAGGAGGGGTGATTCGCGGGAGGGAAGATGAGGGAGGGAGAAGTTGGAAGGGGAAGGAGGGAGGATCGCGAGAAGGGCGACAGTAGGAGAGGGGAGGGGACGAGAAACAATTTCTTTATTTAAGTGTCATTGCAACACATGCCGGCAATCAGATAGTTTATAATAAATTCTTGTTTAAAAATGATATTTTTTTTAATACCAAGCCACACAGGTATCTATAGTTTGTAGGTTAAGTATTTTTTGGCATTGAGATGAAACGGAATTCTTGCGTTATTTCTCTTAGCGGCAATTAGTTATAGCGCCGAGTAAGTACGTACCAACCCACCAACAAGGGTGAATTCTTTTCACCGTTCCTGAAAGATCAATTAAATTTCCGGGGTTTGTTTTCCTCCCTCACGCCTCACCTGGCGGGAGGTCTTAGATTGAAAGACCTGCGAAGGCTTTATGAGAGCCCTTATTTGATTGACGAAGGGGGAAGAAATTGGGTGGGAAAAAAGGAAAAGGAAAGGAAAGTAGGCCACGTATTGGCGGATACAACCCCCCCTCCCCCCAACAGCCTCTCCCTGCTGATCAGAGTTTCCTTCTTTTCTACTTTACTCTACTAACATACCCTTCCTGACCGTTCTAGTTAGGATTCATTCAGAATGAAGACGTGGCAAAGAAGCGTTATTTCTTACACATAATGCTATGTATATAGACACAATCTAACTTAATTTCAAACTTTATTTACTTATTATTATTATTTGTACCGAACTTTTTTATATTTTTTAGTCTCTGCCGGTTTTTATTTATTTAGACATACACAGTACAATTATTGCAAGTGATTAGGCAGATATAATCAATTTTTAAGCACCTATTACGAATGACTACACAATATCTTATAAATTTGGTTTGGGATGAGAATCGTTCTTAATCTTAACTTATAAATGTAGGCATTAGTAAAATAATAATATTACTGGTTTCCGAAATTAATATTACGGTTTGATTAATTTGCCACACTGGCATCTAAATTTCAAGAAAAAAATCGAAATAATTGTCAGATTATTAGTCAAATTAGATAGTCAAATACTTACATTCTACAAAACTGTGAACATTATCAGATCAAATTACAAAATTCATCATAATCCAAAACAATGATATAAATTTACAACTACAACGGCCAAAGACAAATCCCTTACATTTTGGTTTATCAATAGTTATGCAATACTTATCAGATTATAAATATATGGATCGTGATGCAGTGGTGTTATCTCATAAATCATTTATTTAAATATTATTTTCGATTCTTTTCAATTTTTTTCATTTTGATCGAATGCTTCCAAATACAGATTTAAAAAGTGGGCAAAACTAACTTGACACTACTGTCAAAATTAAAATAAGGATTTTTTCTTGAATTTATTTCATAAACTAAAGTTTAAATTGTTAGTGTTTATTGAATGATTTTTAATAGCATTCGCATTATCTAGGAAACCTAAGGTGTGGTTATATCTACAAGTTACAACTACTGTCCAGAGCAACATTACACCCTGTCCGTTTATGGGGGTTGACATGCGTGTTTGGACAAAATGTGTGTTTTTTTGTAAGCAATTAAAAAGCATTATGGGAAACGTAAAAATAATATGTTAAAAATTGGAATGCAAAAGATTATTTATCTGAGCTCCAAACATCATTAACTTACACATAATACGAGTATTAAAATTTTTAAAGAATAAATATATGTTACCAAAGGGAATTGTCCAGAGGAACACGCTTAGTTTTAAAATTACGAAGAACAATAAACAAACAAGAAACAGACTTTGTGATAATACCTCTTATATCTTTAAAACTAAATTAAGACTTAAATGATTTTTTTTTTAGCACAAAGGGTAACAAATATTATAAGCAAAAATTATTAGCCTAAAACACTCATCCATATTGAAAAAATCTCCCGAGAAAAGATACATGTCGCCGACGGGACTCGAATCCGCACCCCTCTGATTGCTGGTCAAGAGCTCTACCATTAAGCTACGGCGGGTTACCTCCTACTCGCCAAATGATTCAATATATACTAGTGTTTCATTCAACAATTACCGCTTATTACATTTTTTTCACCTGCAAACAACCAACTTTATTTTTATATGAGAAAGGCATGTTAGTGCTAACTCTCTCACCAGGTGGCGCCGAGACATTCTTTTCTCGGGAGATTTTTTCAATATGGATGAGTGTTTCAGGCTAATAATTATTGCTGATAATATTTGTTAAACCTGAAATGATTTACCTTAATCCAGAAAAAAACATAACATTAGTTACAAGAAAATCACAAAAAACAATCCTTTACATGTTCACATTTAAAGTTAAACAAATTCAAATCTGGTCACTTCTCAAAGGCATGAAATGATATCCTGAATATTCTGTAACGAATATTTCAAAAAGTCTCTTTTAACATAATTATGGCCTGATTCATTGAAAATTAAAATTGAATCCTCAGTGCTAGGTATACATTCATATGAAATACTACCTTCTTTCCGTTTCTTTTTTTTAAAAAAAAATTATTAAAACATTATTTTCATGAATTTTTTCTACTTCGCATGAAAAGGAAGCCGCAGAAATATCCGAAGCGTGGAAGCATGATGAAATTTGATTTAAGTATTTAATTAGGCGAAAACATTTCGGCTCAGTTTTTTATTGCTGGCAGAGGTTTAATTAAATAAATTATGTGTTCTCTGTTCTGATGCGAAACTGGCCAGCGTCCAAATTAGTCAGTCCCTCGGAAGCTTGCGAACGAAACAATAGAATTTCTGTTACGAGCTTTAAATTAATAATGTATTATTATTTTTAAAGTATTCCTAGCCTCTAACTTAGCGACAATCGTAAAACTTTAATTTTTTTAAGTGAGACAACAGAACGTGACCTAAATACCAAAAAAATATGTTTCGAAGGAATGCGACAGCTCTGAAGGTTGGAGCGATTGCTCAATTGTACGATCATTCGACCGGTAAGCCGAAGGCTCAGAGTTCGAATCCCGGTGAGAACGTGACCTAAATGTACAAAATTTATAATTTAAAAAAAAATGAGTGTGCTTTAAACCACACGACTGAAGTAAATACTTCTTCAGCTCCATCTATATGTATGTCCATATTTATGTGTATATGTATGAAATATATACATATATTAATTTTCTACAAATATTTATTTAAATTTATTATCATTCGCCTCGCCCGATCAAGACGTGGGCATCGCTCCCCCCGCGTTTGGCGCGTCACTGGTATTTCAAAATACTGACTGAAATATTTCATGCACTGGCTATGAGAGGAAGAGAGAAAGAAAATGTGCGCGCGCATTGCTCTCTCTTGCTTCTACAATGTAATACAGCCCGTTCGCCTCGCAACGCATTTCACTTTTCGTAACGCTGTAATTTCCGTAACGCATTCGTCAGTTAACGCAAGCCTACGTAAAGAAGTATTTATTTTAAAAAAAAAACGCAGCATTGAGAGTTAATTAAAGAGTGGAAGGTTCCAAGTTTTAGTTTCGAACTATTTGTGAGCACCCGCAAATGCCCTAAGATATTGGGGTTCTCAGCGATGATTATCATTTACGTTTAAATTTAAGTTGGATATTTAATTCGACAATGTTCTTTATTATGTTTTTTTGTTGTGTTTTCTTCGTTCGCGCAGCTACTTATAAGCGCCTAAATCGACGCTTCCCGCTACCTGTCATACTATTTTGATAGTGTAGCGCGTAGCGGCGTTTACAAACACTAATAATAGTATGGAAGGTACAGTCAAGCGGCGATTGCGTCGCTTGAAAGTAGCTCCATGGAAGAACGGCGTTATTCTTCAGCTCCGGGTGTGTTTTGTGTAATTTTGTAAATTGAAGGACCTTTGAAATGTGTGTGGGTGTGATTTAACAACTACACAAGTAGAAAATATAAGTCACAGGCAAAGGAGAGGATAGAAATGACTTACAGCGGAAGTGTGGCTCTTCCTTCTGCACTGCACTACACTTCGGAATAATTATATTAGTTGCGGTACTTTTCTTTAGAGGCGGCGAATAGCAAAAAAGAGCGGATTTTAAATTCGGATGTTTACGCGTTGAGGATCGATTGATGACTGGATGTGGGCGATGTGGGTAATAGAAAAAATGACAGACCTAAAGGATGTAACAATAACTACAAGTACAGCGGTTCGTGATAAATAGATGTACGTATGTAAGTATAGCTATGTATTGAGCAAAGGCCCAACCAAGATTATTAGTAAAATGAAAATCAATTTTAAATAAAATTATTTTTTGATCCATCCAGAACACCGCTATACAAGCAAAGATCTCTTTAATATTTACGAGTACTTAGCATTTTAAGCATATCCTCGTGAGTGTGGCTCATTTTTATGACTAGTTCTCATTATTCAGTAGCTTATTTGTATAATACCTTGCTCACCTGCCTTTACTTCCTTCAATACAGACTCTTCAAGACCCAGTGTCTATAGTTCCTTTCTTCGAAAAGGTTTTCCCCCTAAGGGAAATGATTTCCATTATGGAAATATATCTTTTTTCAATCTATATCCATTTCGTTAATTCATCATTATTTAAAGACCTTACTCAAAATTGATTGATTCGAAATTGATTGGACCCTGAGCAATAAATTGGAAATATTCTCGAAGTAGGCATCAAGTAACAAAAATAACTTTAAGTCTTATAACATTTTATTGAGTAACTGTTTGATATATCATCCACAAAGGATTTCGTTTAAATCCTTAGAGATATTATCAGTCTCTCAATTTCGTTTCTTTGTCCTTAGTAATTCCCCAGACGAACCTATGGATAATTTACAGGGTGTAGCAGCACATACACGAAGTATTTTTACTGTCGATTTCTGTATATATCCCGGTAGGTGGGCAAAAGCATTCGACGCCAAGACCTACATAAACCTCATCTCATGAACCCGGGCATCCCCGCTAAGTCACCAAACGTAGCGAACCACTTGGGGTGACCTATGACAAGGGTGTTCGCTATCCAATAAATGGTGTCCGGGGAGGCGGTATTCATATCCGCCTCCCAAATTGAAAATCTGTCGTTTGTACAAAATGTTCGGTTTGTATTTGGATCGGTTTGAGTCAGGTATTTTGTTTAGTTATTGGTCACATTAATGAGTCGTTTTTTGTGAATCTAGTAGAAACTATAAATATGTTTCAATTACTCTTTATGCTGCAGTATAAATATACAAGTTGAATCACAATTTGTACCAACATATAACAGCATTAACAGATTAAGATTTCTAGAATATTAATGGAGTTTCTCTGTCTGTAAGTAGGTACTAGGTACTAAAGATTGCATTTTAAATAATTTTAATTTCAGATTTTTTTTGTGGTATATATCCAATTGTTTGAACAATTTCCAATCGCATGAGCTTAGAATATATTGGGAGCGTCTCCTATCCTTATCATATATTCCGTATCAACGACGCTATGTCATTAAGTCTTAGGGGGTTTCTCACCATCCTCCCAATAGCTTATTTACACTAATAACGTATATTTTTTGATTTACGATTTACGGTTTATTTATTTATTAAGTTGGAGTTTATAATTCGGTACTTGAACCTATGAATAGTGGCTACATATTGGATAAGTTGGCCGAGTTTTCTAACCACTGCGAGTATTTTATTTTTATTTTTAATAATATTCGTTATTAGTGTAGATAAGCTATTGGGGGGATGGTGAGAAACTTCCTTATTATTAAACTTATTTCACTTGCAGTAAGGAAAAATAGACCAAACATACTTCCAACGACTTATCTTTCAATGCTTATACATAATGGCAAGGCGTCTTGAAAAATGGTCGAAGATTTAAAAAATACATGTCTTCTTTTCCCTCACTTCGTAGTTTCTGCCACCCCCATGGTGTAGGAAAAGTGGGAAAATGTGGGGAAAAGAGAGGAATCTCCACCTGCTTTTGCCAAAAGGGATTTTCTTTAGCGCGGGAGCTTAAAATATAATTTTCCACGTAGATAGAACTCGAGTTCTGCGATTTCATGTACTCCAGCGCGTAGTAAAGCCTGTCTCGCGCAGACTTACGTCAAAAATATTAGGTAGGCGTTTCCGAAGTTATCGCGGACCCCTCTTCCATACTTTGGCACTTGAGGAATTCGTTCGTACGATTCTAGGGACGCCCCTCATGTGTGCGGAAAGTTTATTTGATTGGCAACACTCGTAACACACTACTTCCACCGAGTTATATTCTGTCACGTGAACTGTCAAGATAACATATAACGTGTGTTTAATTGCGAAGAAAGTATTTATTCATAAGTTATACGATACCCACGAAACCGTTAATCTTTAGAATCGTATTCCAAGTTGAATTGGAATGAAAGTAATGTTTTTTCTTCAAACTTCACAAAATCACTTCGTCATTTTTAATTAAATGAAACAAATAACTTTGTATCAACCTATTATATTATTATACTATTATATAATCACAATTACCTACCTGTTTCGAAACCGATGGTTTCTACGTTCTTACTAACATTTTAGTAATAACATTTAGTAATAAATGTTATAACTACCCTGACGAAGAAACCATCGGTTTCGAAACATGTAGGTTATTGTGATTAAATAATAGCGGTTGATACAAAGTTATTTGTTTAATAACTCAGGTGCGGAGCATACGTCATTCCTATGTCTACCTACCTTAAATTGTCGTGAAAATGAGCTTATGTGCCCAAGCGGTTAATTTAATTAAAAGTCATGTCGCCAATTTGCCTCATAACATCAGGTAAATATGCCGATTAAAAAGACACGGAAAATAAAAATAAATATAAGATTGCTATCTCCAGTCAATCCGAAAGTATCGCGTCTACCAAATACTTAATATTATGTCACGGAAACCTTCTTAAATATTCAATTTTTATCAGTATAATGGAAAAACATTAAAACGGAAAGAAGAAAAACTAAAAAAAAGAAGAGATTAGTACAAAAAAAATATTCAATTAGGAGGACTCAACATTACATTACATATATATTATATTGGTGAAAATAATTTAAAGATTTTTTTGTATTTCTCAAGAAATTTAAGATTGATATGGCCGGTAATTTTCACATGGGTTTTGGTGGCAAATTTAGCAAGCTAGGTTAGGTTAATTTGCAACTTTTGACTTTTGGGTATAATAGAGTGCTAATATTTAAAAAAAAAGGCATTACTGATGTCGTTGTAGTCGAAAACGATTTTTTTTCGAAAACTGGTTTTGTTGTATAAAGATTTTAACGAAATTTTAGTTTGGCAGTGCACTGCACACAGATTTCCTGAAATTATTCATATAAACCGAAATATCGAAAAAAATAAACTATTTCAGCTACGACAACTTTAATGATGCCATTTTTTAAATATTATCATTTTAGCACACCAAACGTAAGAAGCCGCCACTAGTTAGATTAGGTTAGTTGTTAATTATTCAGTTTGAGTGTCAATAAATAAGCATTTATTAAAATATTATTTTTATTATTTCAAACCAAAAACATCAATATTTATGAGTATGCTTAATTTTTTAACAAAGTAGGAAGTGCGTAAAGGATGAAAATGTGTACCCAGAATTACTAAAACAAGAAATAAAAAGTTGATTGAATAATGAAAAGAAGTGTGTGATCTTTTTTCATTGACCATGGATGTTTTTGTTGTAAGAATATATATAAGTTATCGCTATAGTCTGTAGTGGCAGTTTATTGAATGCGTGAGGCGATGCATAATATACGATGTAATTGAGCAATGGTTGTCGTACACATTGATACCAAAATACTCCATTGTGCCTTTACTATGGTAATAAACATAGATAGAGATTACCCATAGTAAAGACACCCAAGTGGAGGTCCTTGTTTCAGTCAGGGTTGCAACCTAAGAGTATGGATATTAGAGAGACGGCATGTGAAGTGTGCCCGCGCGCTCCAAGTGTGCCTTTTCGAGAATTCTACCCACACGGCTGACATTGGTTGTCACCATGTAAAATGGCTGCTGTCGGAACGTATTAAACGGCCAAAAACCAGCAGCCAATGTAAGCCGTTTGGGTAAAATTCTCGAAAAGGCACACTTGGAGCGCGCGGGCACACTTCACATGCCGTCTCTCCAATATCCATACTCTTAGGTTGCAACCTTATTTATTTACAAATAATTTCAAATACATTGCGTCTAAAATATACAATAACCTACCTGACAAAACAAGACAATCGAATAATATTAAAAAATACAAAATCCTGATCAAACAATGGATCATCGAAAAAGGTCGTGCAATAATTAGTCACCTCACCCAAATATAATCGTATATCTCATTATTGTTACCACTACCTACCAACCTGAAAATTTTGTCAAATATTTTTGCTTTATTGAAAAATGTACTTCATATTATAATTAGAAAATATTTGTAAACTAGTCTGTCTCGACACAGGAGTTCCTAGTGAGACAGGCAAGGCCAAAAAAAAATGTAAACCTTATTATATAGATTCAATAAATAAATAAAAAATAAAAATTTATTTTAGTAATTCACATACCTGATGTATTGTATTAAGGTGTAATTGTAACATACCTATTTATTAATTAATTATGTCCCATTATTTCACACTAAATACAACAAATCTGATGATATCATAATGAGATTAGTTGCTACTGGTCGATACTTATGGAAGTAATGTTTTTTTTATGGTCCAAGCCGTTCATTCTTTTAATGGTTCTCACGAACGCCCTTATTTTACACATTAAACCCTACCGCCGATTCTACTAAGTACTAAGGCGATGACCTATATGGTATACCCGAGCTGGGTAAAATGAAGAAAATCGTAATAGTTAAAGGGGTTTTTCTCTTTATCTTTGGAGGAAAGACATGAGTTCTCAACGTCGAATATATATAAATATTTCGACGGTCGCGAAGAAAAATTTTGGATCGTTGTTTCGTTGGCTCATTAATTGATTTATTTTGCTGACTTGTATAGTTGTGGAATTTTTAATGAAATTGAAGAAAATGAAAAATATCAAAATAAAACTATATTTTGGAAAAGAAAAGATGCTTTAAACTGCTCTACTGCAAAATCACATATCCTACATTCTTCTTCGGGACCGTTGAGATGTGAGTTTTTTTTTAAATTTTGTATTTAAAAGGAAGGTAGTGATTTCTTCGGCTTCTAATCACCAATGCAGTATCTATCTTGTTACTCTCTTTTGTTTATCTATTTTGTGAACTATTTCATGTACCTATTACTCACCTGTAAATTTCTCATATTAACCTACACTATATTATTATTTTTATGCCATCTGCAATTTAAAAACTGGTTTCAGTTTAAGTTGTTTTTATTTTTTCTCTTTTCTTATAATATAATATTTTCACTTACCTTTTTACACCTACCATTTTTATAATGTTCATTGCTATGAGTTTATCTTCTTATTTAAATATTTTATTACATATATATATCACTGTATTATACACTTATTATGTAAAAGCCCATCAGGGCGTTGAAAATGAATAATAAATAAATAAATAAATTTAAAGAAAAATGCAGTAATGGCACTTTGAAATATCGGTAGAGGATTTATTATTTATTTCTTATATCTTTGACAAAAGTGGCTTACAGCAGAAAATGGAACTCAAAATACACTAATTAAGTTTAATATTATTGAAAGTTTTTTTTTGGTGATAAAGAACGAAAAAGCCTGTTCATGAAGAAAAATTCTAGATAAAAATCATCGCAAAGTTCATAAAAATTAAAATTATTCAGATGCAGACCGAAGAAGAGGTGGGCCGAGTAAAATATATAATATTTGAGATGGGGAACCAGAAAAGAATGACTCTAAACCGGTACTGAACAATTAAATTTGTAGAGTAAATCAACATTTATAACGGGGTTTTTGAATAAACAAAAAAACGTAACAATTAATTGTGTCATGTAGAAATTGGTCGGAGGTGATGTATGCGGTCGTTCGTATAATTTGCCTGCCCACTGTAATGTTAGTTGTCCCATGGTTGGACTCCTCTGCCTAAAGTGACGCCAATCTCAAAACTCTCCGTTCTATGACGTCACGTCGCAGGGCGTGTAACGGCGGCCGTTAAACGGCGCGGCGTCGGCATCGCTAGCGTTAACCTTTACTGCCCTACTTAGGCCTTCACATCACACAGCCTCCAGAAGAGGCCTGAGGCCTGGGGCACTCGTGCATGATAACTTGTCACAACCTGACTACCGGAAGGCTACATTAGTAAAATGGTATCAGTTTTGCTTACATAGAAGTTATTTTCGAAGGTCCATGAAAAAAATTGTGTTATGTCTTAAAAAAAGGTATTCTCCTATATGTTCGTTAATTCTACAGCCTAGATCCCATAACTTTATAGTCCTCCTGTCTAGGAGATCCTGCGCTGAGGCGAATTAGGTTTTGGATAAAGGGTTTTCTGCGACTTCTTCTTCAATATTTTATTTTAAATACCAGTCAGTTCTTTTTCTGATAATTCAGTTGGCCCAGACTTACTTCAGATTTAAGTTATCTGGTGCCAGATGGGGAATTAGTTGTATAACTTTAAAGCAAAAATTCTCAGCTTCTTTGTCCAAAGGCAGAGAATTACACTCAATTACGCCCAAGGTGACCGGTTTGAAATCCTGCGAAAATAAATTGATGAATTAACGAAAATAAATTTATGTTTTTAATGGTTTTAGAATCTAAAGTTTCTTGAAATCGTTTTAGCTATGTTTGTTTTTTGAAATTTGGACAGCCAGATGCTTCCCAACTAACATATTCCCTTTCTTTTTTATCTCTCAGCTTCTTTAATCCTCCAAATATTCCCAAAAGCGATGAATCCCCATTTCCATCGACTCCGGAGTAATTCACCTTGTTGAGAAATTAATACTTTTTAAATCTTTAAAAATTGCTCTACCTGTATCCATACAGAGTGAAAAATAAAACTTTATCACTTAAAAAAATTCAAAATAACTAATAAAAAATAATAAAAACCTTTAAAAACTGTAGTGTGAATCACACGTATAATAAGCATTGTTTGTCATGAACAAGCAAACCTACGAGTCAGCTGGTTAAAAACACTACAACCCTTTTAGAATGGAATAAATAGTTCATAAAGGCTTCATCGCTTCAAAATGGCGAATATTTTACATCCAACCTTGTTTAAATTCTGTCTAAAAACAAAAGGACAGAACGGAGAACAGCGGGTAGCAGTGGCGGGCGGTTTAATAATAACTCTTAAGAGATGGATAATAAATATGTCAGTATAAAAGAGTAGTTAAGACTTTGACATTTGAGAGGTAATACACTTTAACAAACCATGGATACTTCTGAAGAGTGCAGAATAATTATTGTGTCAAATTCAACCCAATTCTTCCTATATTCCAACAAGTTACAGCTTTAGGAAATCGAGTGAGGACTTTTAAAACATTATATTATAAACAACACAATCAATCATTTATGGTTATCAAGTTTAGTTGACAGCTATTTCTCATTCAGAAGGCATTATCAAACAGTAAGCCACTGGTGGATAGCACTGAACAACAGTACTGTACTCGTTTCATGATTATATTAGTACTCATAGAATGATCAAAACTTCCCTTGCAAATTGTGCATTCCTAACCTACATTCATCCCGAAACTCCGAGGGGTTTGGCTCCTGTCAAGCCATGAACACTAAAATGCTCCTTATGACGTATAATTTAAGGTTAGGGGACATTGTTTCCTTTCTACGTGAAATGTGACCTTTTCGAATTAAGGCTTCTATTAAAGGGTCGTTCTTCCCCATTCCCGAAATAGGACAAGCAATATTGTCGAGCCGAGAACGGACCCAACGGGTTCGGGTAATAATATGGGCACGTGAGATAGACGAGAAACTATTTAAAGAGAATATGTGGGTAAGTGTTTCAAGATAACAAACAAAAAATATGACGAGATGATCGGCCAAATGTACTAGAATTGTTGAGATATTTAGGCCTTCTTTGTAAAATGAGCAGAATAATAAATATAATTTTATAAAATATATTATGATAAAACTATACTAACAGACAGCAGAATTAGTCATAATAGACCCGAAATAGTTTTACATGACAAAATTAAAAAAATAACTAAATAAATATCCGGAAACTATATAACACATTATATCAGGATGTTCTATATTAGCGCCGTCTGAGTATACATTTAGGCACAATCAGGTTTTAAAAATAATTCACCAAAGTTTGGTAATTAAACATAACTTGATTGACTGTCATAATATAGTACCACATTATGAATACGAACCAAATTCATTTTTAGAAAATAATTTCTTTAAAATTTACTATGATAAAACTATACTAACAGACAGACCAATTGGTCATAATAGACCTGATATAGTTTTACATGACAAAATTAAAAAAATAACTTATATTATTGATGTAGCTATTCCAAATTCCTGTAATATTCAAAAATCTGTTTCTGAAAAAATAAGAAAGTATACAGATTTAGGAAATGAAATTAAAAGAATTTGGCATTCTCAGACTATAAAAATATTACCTTTTGTTATTTCGGCTACTGGCATTATACCTAGCTCTCTTATTAAAAATTTAGGCATATTAGATTTGTCAAAGAATTTGTATATAAAAATGCAAAAATCAGTCATTTTAAATACATGTAGAATTACGAAAGATTTTTTAAATATTTATATTGAGGGATCAGTAGGATTTATCGGTCAAATTAGGAATTCCACAGAGCCGAACCCTCTGATATGAAAATATCTGGAGACGGTGAATTATATTCCCATTTAATAGTTTGGTAGATTAACGTGTTGTTCTTGTATTGTTTTGTATTAATTATACTTATATAATACACTTGCATAACGTGGATTTACTAGATGATCATTTATATGGAAAAGTGTATGAAAGGGTTTAGTTTTTCCTATGGGAAAAACTAAACCCGTTCCTGTAAATCTGGTGAATAAAAAAAAAATCATTGATGTAGATATTCCAAATTCGTGTAATATTGAAAAATCTTTTTCCAAAAAAAAAATTGAAAATATACAGATTTAGGAAATGAGATTAAAAGAATGTGGCATTCTTAGACCATAAAACTATTACCGATTACTATTTCGGCAACTGGCGTTATACTTAGCTCTCTCATTAAAAATTTAGGCGTATTAGATTTGTCAAAGAATTATATATATATAAAAATGCAAAAATCTGTCATCTTAAATTCATGTAGGATTACGAAAGATTTTTTAAATATTTATATTGAGGGATCAGTAGGATTTATCGGTCCAATTAGGAGTTCCTCCGAGCCGAACCCTCTAACATAAAAATATCTGGAGTCGGTGAATTATTTTCCCATTTGGTACTCTGGTAGGTTAACATGTTGTTCTTGTATTGTTTTGTATTAATTATACTCATATAATACACGTGCATACAGTGGATTTATTAGATGGTCATTTTTATGGAAAAGTGTGTGAAAGGGTTTAGTTTTTCCTAGGGGGAAAACTAAACCCGGACCTAAAAGTCTGGTCTTATAAATATCATACGCATTTAGTGAGGAAAGGGAATTTTTAATTTAAACCAAAATACTCGTATCCTGAAAACTGAAATGCTGTATTATTTGTCCGTTGGTTTGTCTCAATTTGGTTTTACCTCAGTTCAATCGTTTAATAAGAAGAAAGATTTCAAATAAAGTATCTAGAAAAAAATGGAAATTGAAATTGTAATAATAGAAGAACGAGCTTAAAATTTGAAGTCGTGTAAACTAAACAATAATTAGAACATAGATTTTTCACAAATGTCACCATTCACAAAGCGCTAATTACTATTGTACTATATGAATAATACACGTGCTTACGAAGAGGATGCATCGCTCGTATATCATGTCGTCTTATGAAACGTCCTGAACGTTTAGAGCAGTGGTTCCCAAACACTTTTGGGCTACGAACCACTTTTCATAGTCAAAATTTGCCCGGGGAAAGGAATGCGTGATTTGTGGATCCCCATTTTTTTATCACGCCAACGTAGACCCCCGTTGAGTCTCCCGTGGACCCCTGGGGGTCCACCTGGACCACTTTGGGAATCACTGGTTTAGGGGAACGGCTGCGCACCCTTTTTTATCCAAAACTAAAATTTGAATTTCAGGCCAAAATATTAATATTTTTGATATGTATCACCCCAAAATTAATATATTTTTTTTATCAATAGGTATGGCAGGTATCTAGTATGGTTTGTGCTTTTTATTAATATGTTTTTGGAATTTTGAAAAAGAATTTTGGAATAGTATAAAAACAATTTTGCATGATTTTAGATTTTTTTTGGAATTTTTTTTTAGTTAATTATAATCATTAAAAAATAATCTTGATTTCTAGATTCGGATTATTTTTTAGCAGGTGATGTGGTTAAGAACTGGGAGAGGTAGGTACTGGGTAAAATGACATCCAGGTAGGAACTAGGCATATTATCATTTCAAAACCAAACAGCCTCTATATTCATGGAAAACTTGATTTTGAATTACCAAATTTTTAAAATTTATAACAAATAAATAAAGTCGCTCATAACCGTACTAGATATCTGCCATTCCTTTTTCAATTAAAAGATTTTTTTAAATTTTTAGACCTCAAACCCAAATGTAAGTTTTGTATGAAAAAGTCCGCGCAGTCCTTCCCCTTAAAAGTGTACAAAGAGTGTTCTCCGAGTTGCGGAAAGACTTTGTTTGACGATTCCAGTTGACACGACTTCTCCATTTATGATCTGTTTAAGGTTTCTACTCGTAAAGCTGGGAGATGGAGATTCTCAGCGCTGGAGGCTATACTCAAATTGCGGGCTTTTGATCTCAGCTACGTTTGAGGTTATTGTGCCCAAGGAATGTTATTCAAATATGTATTTAATATTAATTTTAGATTTAATGTTAAATTAATAACTTTATGTTCGTATTCATAAAAAAGAATTTACTTTATGACTTGCCATAATTAAAATAAAAAAATACGTGTTTGTTTTACACGTTTATCACATTTTCAAACGGTTTAAAACGTGCTTTTTCTTCATCAGGTTTTAATAATCTCCTGATGAAGGAAGGTATTTCTGAAGCCGGTGGAGATGACGTGTTAAAATAAAATGACTAACATAACAAGTTTATGTAAATATTTTGCAATAACTCCAATTTATAATTATGTTTTTTTATGCGAGCTCTTCTATGAAACATAAAAATATACTCCTACTCGTTTTTGAAGAAGCAAGACGAAATGAAAAATTCTATCAATAAAAATGTCAATGCAACTCTTTACACTTCTGTTTATATTGAGATATTACGGACCTTTGAAATCTTCCTCGATTTAGAAAACAATATTATTTCTGACGAAGCCAGTCAATCGGTATAGGGGGAAGTTCAACTAATTTCTTATATAAATACTTCTAAATTATTTTCGTAATTTTTTTTTAAATTTTCAGAATTTTTATATAATTTCATCTTTTTTTATATTTAAAGTAGTATCAAAAAAAATATTTCTTACACCGTACACTCCAACGACACAAAAATGTATTTTTCAAATTACCTACATTTTGTATCAGACGCAAATAAAGACGTATTGCAAAAGCCTCTATATTATAATAATTGTTTTAAAAGTGGGTTGAAATATTGCGAAGCCCATGGCCCCATTTCCCAAAAGTGCGAACCCGACTCAATTACTGGGGTGAATGAGAATTCGCAAAAAACATGAATAATTCATTCAATATTTTCCAGTTGGATTTTGCTCTTATCAATATAATATTGCGAAAAAAAATTCAATAACTTAAATTGCTTTATATTTCATTACAAAGTTCCCGACACGTTTTGGGCAATTTTGGAAATTTCGTAAATCGATGCAACTTCCTGCGATTCTGAATCAAGTTATACTCTTTCTTTTGAGATATGTTAATATCGCGGTGCTGTGCTGAACTCATTACTGAAGTTTACACCCCTGGGGTGGTCGGGTTGGTAGCTCTGGAGGGGGTGGTTCCACCACTCTCCCCTAGGGGAGGGCAAAGGGGATGTGACAGAATTGTGTTAAACCTAAGAAGCCTGAGCGCGCTGCAAAGTTATTATATTGCTTTAACTGGGACAGGAATTTCATCAGCACAACAATAATTCTTTGATTTCTGTTCTATGACATTAAATTGTTTTGCATAATTCACGCAGTTAGAGTAAGTAGCTGCTTTCATATTCATTTTTAAAGTGATGTATGCCTAAAGGTTATATAACTTTCATTTGGAAGAGCATTCGTTTGTATGTATTTGTGAACATCGACGCCACGGAGAAAAATGTTATTCGAAAATACGATAATTTTATTCGTAAAAACGGTTAAAAACGGAACTGAAGTTCTTACGAACAAATTAACAGTGTTTCAATTTTTATTCTTACATGTTCCCGCCAATAAAAATTGAACTTCAGTCCCGTTTTTAACCGTTTCCATGAATAAAACTACGTATTTTAGAATAACATTTTTCTCCGTGCGCGATGGTATACCGATATACGGAAGGTAAAGAAGGCTATACTGTCATATCTTTTCAATTTATATTAATTTAACCTAAGTCTATTTGTGTGTTTTGTATGAATTGTATCTCATTATTGTACTTGCTCGTGCGTCTATCACCCACTATATGTTTAAAAAATGCAAGATTATCATGGTTCCATATACAAATAAATGTTTTGTTTTACTTACAAATCTTTTCCTTTTCAGTATCCTGGAAGAACATGTTTTCTTACTTATGCCATAAATTATCCAAGTAAAATATTTTAAGTGCAATTCCAAAGCTTTGTATTGTATCAAGTAGTGCTCTATTTTATTTGCCATGTTCTCAACGTTAAATAATTTAATAATAATTGTGGTGGGTTTGCACCTAGCGTGGTGGAAGGTCCCCGTGGTCGAGGGCTTCCACAGATTTAGTATAGGTGGTAGTCAATGATGAGAGTTTGGTTCTTCTGTTAGAGTTTATTGAGTACACAAGTAACAAGAAGAAAGCACAATGGACAAAGTAAGTACATTCCTTTTATAGTCATACATGCTTGTCTCTTTCATGCATATGATCTCTCACATATCATCGAACATGCAACAATCACCACAATAATGTTGTTAACATTCCTCAGTAGTTATTACGAATATATAATATACTTGAATAATTAACTTTGTGTTTTCTTCTCAAACAAAAAAAAATATTCTGGTCTGTGTTTTAATAAAATTATTTATATGAATATTTACCCAATGTACCAATATTTTAACAGTACCTCACAGTTTGTTATAATATATAAACACAGTGAACAACAACGTGGGAGTAATTTTAAATATTAAAAGATGCAGCACCCCAGAATAAGTTTTCCCACTGTTATATAGATAAGTTAGATCATAGAGCAAATTATCATTGTTATATAGATAAGTTAGATCATGGAGTAAATAGTGTTCAATTATCCCATTCAATTATCAATCAATTTCACATATTGGCGGGATAAATAAATTGAAGAAGACAAAAGCCAAAAATATTTGTATTCGTAGTGTGCCATATATCGCCACGAATATAGGTGATAGGCATAAAAACCGATGGGCAAACGGAATCTAGAAACACTCGATTTCAAGTTCTAATGTGATTATTATTTATTTTGAGAATAATTTTATAAGAAATATAAAAGTTTATCTAGGAAAACTGTGACTAATGTTCTCAGCCATCAATCATATAAATGATTATTTTTTTTAATTGATAATCTAATGTTTAAGACAAGATTTTTATTCATAGCACAAAGGGTAACAATTATTGCTTATAATAATTGTTATCAATCATATCGTATTATTTTTATACATTTCTATTGAAATTTTTTTTCTAGAATTTTACACTTATATATATTTTTTTAAATAATTAATAATTGTATTTTAATTCTTCTTAAGTCAAACGGTAGAAAAAACTTCAATTTATTGAACACATATTTATTTTTATATCGTATTATTTTTTATACATTTCTATTGAAATTTAACGCTTATATTTTTTTTTTAATATTTAATAATTGTATTTTAATCCTACTTAAATCAAACGGTAGAAAAAACTTCAATTTAACCAACACACATTTATTTTTATTCATAACAAAAGCCGATTCGTAGTAAAGATTAATCTACAGAGTGGTTTCGCGTAAAGCTTCGTCGGAAATCGGAATTAAAATGGAGCAGATTATTATTGCAACTATGCAATCAGTGTTGATTAGGAACAACGATCAACGTATAAAAATGTCTAATCCCACGTGGTTGATCTGAATCATCCTTTATCTCTTGACAATAAAATAATTTTATTTTTCTCTGGCTTTGATGAGAAATAGTTCTAACACAGATGAATAAATAATGTTGATCCGGCATCGTTCTAAAGTTCTAAGAACTTTAGAACTTAGACAGTGAATTTTTGAGTCGTGAATAAATTCTTTAATATATTATTATTATTCCTAGTAAAAGTAGGTATTCGTACAAACGAGAAAATTTTGAGTCTGTGTCGTGGCACTCAAAACACATAGTTCTTAACCTTTTACCGTTAATTAGGAATTTCAATTTATATGAAAAATAAATTTATTGTAATGTTTTACTCCCTTTAAATTTAGGACCAACTATTCCTTGGACATCGATTTGCAAGCTTTGCCACCTCTGTGCAAGCTTTCGTTTTGCCGTCTTACCATTGGTGCTTATTTGTAAAAATTAGACGGAGCTGTAAGGATAAGAATTTTGATGGTAATTTAAATATAAGTATTACTTTAAAAGCATATAAAGCGCAGGATATAAAAATTACTTCATTATAATTATTATATAAGTTTTACAAATTGTTATGTTCTGCTTATTGTGTCGTGGCTCACTAGTCTACGATGTATTCTAAGTAATAACAACGTAAGTTCGTTTTACAGTTTATTGTGAGATGATCGTAAAGATAATGATATTGTAAGTAACGTCTGATCATAGGTATGTTCTATTTAGCGCTACCCCGCCGCGACGCTCTTCGAAGGCGGCTGCCTTTCAATGTGCTCATTTGGGAATATTCGGCTGTACCGATCATTCCCGAATGAACGTGATCTATTAAGGTACACGCTAAGGGCTATACACTACACAAATATACATTTTTGAGCAAATAAAATGCTTATAAAAACTGTTTTTTTATTTTGAAATTTTTTAAAGTATGTGATATTTTTTTAAATTTAATTTCTTTCAGGGTATTGCGAAAAAATTTTACCTGACCTGCCTGGTCATTGGGAAATATTAAACCCGATATAACTATGTAAATGATGTTAGCATTGGATCGAGTCTTGTTAAAATGGTAATTCGTATCGAATAAATGCATTAGAACGTACCCATGTCGTAAATTATTACGTTAGATTTGCTAAAATTTTATCTGACAAGCAAAAATATTTTTCTTTTATCAACTTAATTTGGTCATGGCTTAAAATAATATTTTATTCTCTTGATTTATGATTAATGGTTATTAGCAAAGTTTCGAATTTTAAGAGCCAAACTTTGTGCGAACGATATTTATTATCGTGGCTTACAAAAACTAATATCATAAGTAGTTTCAAACTCTGCATTAATTTTATATTTTGGAAGTGTAATAATCTATTAAATAATTAATTTTAATTAAAACATTTTTTAAGATATCTCGAAGGACTGAAAATTTAAACTTATATTTGTAATGAAAGTTTTATCTGATAGTAAAGCTCTTGTGTTTTAATTACAAGTGTTTTTTCTACAAACGTAAAGCGCGTTCATTTCAAAATACAGAAAATTAGTTTGCCATATAACTCGCCTTCACTTAAATTTGAAAGCGCTTAATCAACCAAAATATAGATAAATATCCAACATAATAAAATCAAAGGGAGATTTGGCATGGAACCATGCCGCCTGCTATTAAAGAAGCGATGTTAATGAACGTTATGCATTTAGTGTGGTAGAAACAAAGGCGGGGCGCAGATGCGTAGTATATGTAAACGATGTTAACGAGACTTTTTATTTCTTTCTATTAAAGTGCAATTGCAATCTACCTTATTTTTTAATATCTGTGATAATTTTTTTGTTTTATTAAAACTTATTTATTTTATTGTGTAGGAAACAAACAACACATATTATAAATACATTACATGTGTAGTTATATAAAGCTAAGCCAAAAATCTCTAAAAATAAATTTGCCTAGATATATGAGTTTTATTATGTCTTAAAAATAATAAGTACGTAAAGGCGAGAGTTATAGGAATAAAATATAAGGATATGAGATGTTTCAGATACTGTATATTGATGCATTAATTTATGATCACTTGTGTTACTTCTGATCGATATTTCTGGAGGTTATTAAAGTTATTTATGAATGATTTTAATTTGTCGCAGTTGGAATTAACCTCGTAATTTCTTGATTCGAATCGAATCGTGAATGTTTTGTCTTCATTTTTAATAATGTAGAGGCTTTTATTTGCGCTCGCATAGGCATTTTTCGAAATCTTATATTTTAGGCTGATCGGTGATATTAGAATATTCAAAAAATGCGTGAAGACCGAGTAACGTGCGTATGCCAAGCAACGCGGTTCATGAATTGCGTATTTTCTTTCGTTGATCATAGGGCCGGTATATCAGTCTTTGCTAAGGAGCACATTCCTCGCTCAACTTAAACCGCCGAAATCGGCCGCTTTAGCTGTGGTAAGCCGCAGAATAGTTCCTTTGCTAGACACTGTAGCGCTATTGGCAAAAACACATCTGTCATCTGTTAGATTTCACATTGCTTCGGTTTGAATCTGCTAGGTACATGCTACGTACGGACGCAATAAATTACATTGGAGGAATAAGTTTACCTATCAACATGGAATTCGAACTTTCTTCAAGTGATGACGATTTAGACAACGTTTGACGTTTGGTTGTTTGATAAAAACTTAAAAACCATAGAGTCCATAGATACTTACATAAATAGATTGGTTCGGCAAAGAAATTACTAAAATTATCATAGACTAAACGTTTAAAATTGGTCAACTCTAGGATTACGACTGATATACGGATTGTGTGCTAAGCCATGCTAAGCTCCACATTCCTTCAAAGCCGAGCTTTAGACCAACTGATATACCGGCCCATAATAATGTTGAGGTGAAACTGGAATGAAAGGATTCTACATTTAATGTATTTTATCTAACGACCACGTTTATTCGGTATATTGTGGGACTACGGAAATTTTGAAATCAAGAATTGAGCCCTTTCCTGGAATAATGTTGTATCCAAAAATATTCTTGTTTCGAGAAAAATGGAAAAAACAAAACCGGCTGTGTTTCATAACATTTTATATTTCAAATATAATAAACTTACAATTCTTAAGACTTTTAAAGGAAAAGTAGTGAAAAGGGGCTATTAAATTAGGACTTTTTGGAAGAATTTGTGCTGAATCCGTGGTAAAATGTGTTATTTTAAAATTTCACATACAACATTATTCCACAAAACGGTTTTTTTTTTACTTTTCTGAACTTCAAGAAAGCACCATGCTCTTCTAAAATCAATTTTAATATAATATGTCATTGATGCATTTGAGCTAAAGCAAAAAAATTAAATGAATACATGAAATTATTTACAATTGAGATTTTGTCTTAAGATCAACATAGAGCATTATTCCACAAAACTCTTTCAATGGCTAAAAAGTAGTCTTATCAATATTTTTTCTGGACGAATTCTACTTTTATGCATTCTTCAGTTGAAGTGTATCTAGTTGATGCCAGAATACGTTCGTTTTCTTCATTTGTTCCCATGAATTAAACCAATCTCCGTGATTTCAATAAACGACTTTATACAAAAATTTTCCACAAAATGACATTCAAAATGCGGCCACAAGCCTAAATTTTTTTTCATTACCATAACCCCTTTCTTAAAAGATGCGTAATTCCCAACATTATTTCATCAATAACTCAACATTGATAGTTTTGTTGGATACAACATTATTCCGGGCAAGGGCTCAATTATATGCTCACGAATTGTATTGTTGGCCATTAATAAAAGTTTAATGGCAGATTAAGAACACGCAAAAAAAAAATTTTGCATGTTAGCTATTCATCATGAAAATTGAAGTATTTTTTTTACAGTGGGTGAGTTATTTGGTGCTTTAGTGTTGTTGACTTCTACGTGAAGAAGCGCATTGTGCCTAGTGCTCCTCGTATGAACGTTTAAACCAATAATTGATAGCAATTGGGAAATATCCATTTTATTATTTATCACAAAGTGTATTTTTTCACCTAAACTAATTCTATTTATGTGATATATACCTGTCCTCTACCGCCATTTCACCCCATTACCGAACAGAGAAATCTGACTCAGCCGCCTATGACAATCTAGTATATTTTTTTCTCTTCCGACGTGAAATATCCTTGCTAGTGTAAGGGGAACAGGAAAAGGATGACGAAGGTATGCCGGATAGTGTAGAGAAGATGTAGAAGTGTACGTGGGAGGTGTAGAAGGAGGGAGGAAGAAACGAACGAGTTCCGGAAAATAACATGTAATTCCTATCACGAAGAAAGATCTAAATCACTTACTCCTAGCCATAGACACGCTATTCCGCCCGCCGAGGCGAGGGCGGTTCCACAGGGGAAGAAAACAACAACCTGAAATGATAGCGTCTTGAGACGGAAATAATACTTGAAGCTAAACAAAGTCTTCTCAAAGAGTTATTGTGTTAAGAGATACCATCTGTGACGTTTAAACAGTAAACAGCCTTGAGCGAGACATCTGAATGGTGGACATGAGTAGTGAAGGTAATCTCACCTACCTTCAAATCAGGCGTGTTTAGAAGCAAAATATTACTACGGAGTTGGAAAGACACCGAGATCTGTCTTGGAAAATATACAATGTGACATTATCAAGAAACAAGTTACATTTCCGTGAGAAAAATTTATTTAATGAAATCTATTCAACATACTATTCAAAGACACATACTTTATCTTTTAAAAACCCTTTGATGGAGAACAGCTTTTCTCAAACTTATATTTACGATGTAATGCTGGAATAATTAATCTGATGATTAAATATATTTTCACCTTTAAGCCCCCGCATTCCAAATTTCTTCTGATGTATAACGTATTTCTCTTGAACCCTAGTTTTTAAGTTCCCAAAAAAATAAATATTAATTTTGGGGATAATATTGTACATTTGTAGAGCCAAAACCGTTTTTATATAAAATTTACTTGATTGAAAAATTATCATCAAATAATTATTAAAAACACGATACGTGATAGAGGTATTGCAAAAAATCATACTGTATCTTTAAATGAAACTTAGGCATTCGCCAAGAGATTTATAAACGGGTCGCATTTTCGCTTAATTATTAACGTTTCTTTAAGAGCCATTGACCAGCGGCTGAGAATAAAAGTTAAAAAATGCATGCACCTGTACGGGAAGGTTCCAATGAGAAAGATTTTTCCCCGTATCAAATTTTTAAAATTAAAAATTTAATATCGATTTATTTAATGACGGCCAGCGGTAGGGCGTTAGACTCCCAATCCGAAGGCCGCGGGTTCGAACCCGGCGTGTGCAACAAAATTTTATTTAATTGATTTGTGTTATTTCACAATTAATTATTTAAAATTATGTATATTATATTTGCGGCACGTTCCAGAGTGGAAGATACTCTTAGTATCGCCCTGGTGTAAGACCACCATTCAGAATTGAAACGTTGCTTGAAATGGATTTAGCCGTGTTTAGTGACTAGATCTGAATAGCCAGGTACTTCCCCACCTTCCTCTTCCTCGTCTCCTACCCTTCCCCACTTACCTTCTACCTCATAACATACCCCAATTGGAGATGCCATCATGTCCCACTGGCTCCAGACGGGAGCAGTTGGGACTCTTGTGAGGTACCTATATAAAAAAAACACTCTCGGATATAATTTTTAATGATTTTTATTTAAATAAAATTAAAAGTCTGAAAACTGACTTTACTAGGTTATGTATTGATTTTTTTTTCTGTATGATTATATGATTTGAAATTTGTGTTGTATAATACAATATTTCGTTTGAAAATTGAACAAATCTGCCAATGACCAACGGTACAACCTTAGTATATTAAATATTAACTTTAGTTTTAAAAAATTTTAAAACTGCGTTTACCAGATAAAATAACAATCCTTCAAAATCAAATTATGTTTTTTTGTAAAAAAGAGTCAATAAGTCTAGAATTTGATTTAAAAAGGACTAATTTCCGGTATTCTCTGGTTATAACCTCTTAATATTGACCCGCTCCTTCTTGTGTTTACTTTACATAATTCCCTTTCAA
This sequence comes from Limnephilus auricula, assembly GCA_951813805.1. NCBI lineage: Eukaryota > Metazoa > Arthropoda > Insecta > Trichoptera > Limnephilidae > Limnephilus > Limnephilus auricula. The sequence continues at coordinate 17,615,216 of OX638404.1, forward strand.
ACCACCTTCTTCTGATTTTTGTACGCTTACTATGGAGCCTTAATGTGAACATTTTCTTTCTGGAATCAAACAATTCAAAAATTAACTTATAAAATATGGTTGTTTAAAAGTACTTTCATTTATTACGCCAGAAAATATATTAATATAAAATATATATATATATATATAAGTATTGTGAATATTCCCGATTTTCTTGAAAAATTGCTGTTATATCAATATTGCTTCCTAACTTCCTAATAAGCTTGGAAGGCATTGGATACCCTGTATGCTCTGGTGTTCATACACAGGCTATAGGTTTGTTTGAAATTAATAACAAAATGAAACAATATAATATATATTATATATCCAAGTTTCACAGAGCTTTTACACAGAGAAATATTATTTATTTTATTTACCTGCTAAATGAATTAATTGGAAATGCTTATATAATATTATTTAAAATAGATTCTTTGACGAAGAAAAATATTTTTCACTGGAAATCTTCATTGAATGTTTAATTTAATTAAAGCTCTACATTTTCTTCAGACACTCCCGATCTCCTACTGGATTAAGTCCTCCCACCTTAATTAAATTTGAAACATAATTTAGAAAATGATTTACCTATTCAAATGTTCCTAAGAATCATACAAATTAAATCCAAACTTTTTTTTAAATCTCATCAAATTTAATTAATATTTTATAATTGACAACGTGTAATTAATTAAGCATATCTAAAGTGTTTTTTTAGTAGAGGTTTGTAAATTTTTAGAATCATGAAGTGATAATTAACAAAAACAGTAATCTATTGCTTTAAAATAAAATGTAAGTACTGTAAATTATATATTTTAAAAGTATTCCTATGCCAAAAGTTCCATTTAAAAAAAATACCTACCTACTTACTTATATCAAAATGCTGGTTATTGGGGATATTTTTTAATTGATCTCAATATTTTGACCTCAAATAAATTGTATGATTCTAATACTTTGAGCCTCATCCTGGATAAAAGGCAGTAAATAATATTTTATTTTAATTTTTCGCCTTTTGTATGATGGCCTTTAACAGGCGGATTTTACTGTAATATTGGGATGGCGGAATAATAGTTAATACACTTTAATTAACACACTGTACACATTTTCTAGGTGTATGGTTGATGTTTGCTCGTTGATGACGAAGAAAGGCTGGACAACTTTACAAGCTCTTATAATTCTAAGCATACATTGTTGTTCAACTCTCATGCTATATTTCTTATTCGATACTTCAGTCACGTGTTCGATATATTCACGTGTTTTCCATTCAAAGGCGCATCTTGTGAGAGCCTTGACTTGTCCAAAAAAGTGTTTGCACATACCACTCCATACCATATCCTCAAGGGTGACTTGGTTATGGTTTTCAAAGTAGGGCTCGTGAAACATCAATAAATACAAATAGTTTTTTTTTACACAAGTAAAATAATTTTTATAATTATATAGAAGTAGGTCACTAAAAGACCTTAAAATTGTACCCATGTAATACAAATAAATTCAATGTTCACACTTTTTTACTAATTTTTTGAATATTGGCTGGAGACGCAGTATATTTTTCGTTTTTATCACAACACAGGAAGAAAAATGTTCAACTTCTGATATTTATGAGAAGATAAAATAATGCACACACACCGTGACGAGTAATCCGTAGGCCCATTTCTTGAGACCCCAGGCTTTGACCAAATAAAATATCATAAAAATTGTGTAAAAAAATATTCAACAGCTTTTGTTCTGTTTTGCAAAAGGTTTTAGCGAATAACTTTAGTCTTTCTATAAAGTTTTGTATCGACCGCTCAAAATGATAAGTATTTTAATGTATTCTTAAAATTACAGAATTTCGTGGTCACTTAAGATAGGTCAATTTTCGACCTTAATTTCAGAAGTTTCTTGCAGAAGAGTGACGCGCTTTTTGTTGAGATCTATGTTTTGTGCATTTTAAAGGAATCCGTTTAATAAAATCCCAAAAATTTTCTCGACGAAATATTATACTTTCCGAATGATAATAAATCAACAGCCTTCAATGGTTTTGACCTGAAGTGATGATTGGCCCTGATAAAGTGAAATTTTTGCCCGTGGCAATTTTTGCGACAAAATTTTTACTAATCAACATTTTTCATGATGATGCAAATCGAAAGAATTTATTGTTTTTGTCTTGGGGACATAACATTTTCGCCTGCAGTGCTTTATTCGCTTTATCTATTATTACAAAACTCAAATAGGTTTGTGACACCACCGAGTACAATGTTAACTGGCCCTCCGGCTAAAAAGGTTAATCATCACTGATTTAACACATGACAAAAAGGATGGGGGTGGCGAGGTGGTGAAGTTTTATATTCTTACTAAAAAGGTGTCGCGTTTTTAAAAAGTTTAAAAATCACTGGTCTAGCGCACGGAGAAAAATGTCATTATAAAATACGACCCTTTTAATCGTAAAAACGGGACTGAAGTTCTTACGAACAGATTAGCAGTGTTTCAATGTTAATTGGCGGGAAAATGTAAGAAAAATTTGTCGGTATACGTATAATTTGTTCGTAAGAACTTCAGTCCCATTTTTACGAATAAAATGATCGTATTTTAGAATAAAAATTTTCTCCGGGCGTGAATGGCGTAACGTCTGTATACAATTAGGGGCGGGGTGAGGGGTTGGGAAGTTACTCGGCTGAGTGGCCAGTGACGACATGAAGAAGATTTTCTTTTGTTTGATTTCAAAGAAAAAAAAATTCCTAACTGAAGAAGAATCACCAAAATTTCATTAGCATTTTTTAAACCAAATAATGTCAGGAATCACTGCTTAAAGTAAGTCAAGTAAATCGCTTAACATCCTGTATAAAGTATTTTATCGACACTTCTGCACTTCTTTAGGCGAATATAAACACCCTTATTTTTTCTCGCACACCCTTCCACAATTCCTAGAACAATCTGAAGATAACCTCCGAGAGGTATTGCAGGTTAAGGGTTGCTCCTTAAACCCCTAAATATTTGCTGGTTAAATATCAACCAGCAAGAGTCTCTTATCCCCGGACAGTGAATGCTAAACACCCCCAGAGACTGTGGATAAAGGCTTTAAGCCTCCCGTCTCATCTTTCATAATCTGACCTATTCCACAAATTTCAAAAGTTATCAAATTTTGGTGACCTCAGAAAGTCAGTTAAAACTCGGTATTAAACAGAAACAATACCTTAATAATGGTATCATGTTTAAATACAATTTATGGTCACATTGCTATCGCTTCTATTCATAAAACTATCTTTGAAATTCTATAATACTTATGTTCGTTGTCGGTGTCAAGCACAAGGAAATCGGTGAAGGCGTGACCTTGTACCTATCTAAAATCTAAACCAACCAAACATTTCACTTGAAAAACCAACCGTTTTGTTGAAATTGGTCAATCATTTTTAAATATAGAAATTCTCTCCTCAACAGATATTCAATTTCAGTATTTGACTGGGACCCAGGAGTAGAAATGTCTTTTGTTAAATAACGATATCAATTTTGATTGGTGAAGTGGTGTGCTTGTATCACACCTCTAAGGATTTTATGCACGTCTATGTATGGAAATCATTGGTTTTATGTGGTCAAAGTTATATCAATTATTCTTACGGGTATTAATAATCAAAGAAGATTAACTTGAATTATTACAAACCATTTTCCCGAGCTGCAATTTACCCTGGGAAGTAATAAACCAATACCTTACTGATCAACAGCAAAAGGTCTCGAATTGTGATACACAGCTTTTCTGTCCGAATTTGATTTACTTACTTTATTTTATTTTATTAATTAATTATCAACACCATAATGGGTTTTACATATTTATACAGTTTTTAAGATTTAGTATAAACAGATCAAGAAAAGATTCAGGTAACAAAAAAAAAACAAAAATGTGTATAAAATGAGGTCGGTGTAGAGGTGCAATTTAATATATGTTTTAATAAAATAAATAAAAGAGAAAGAAAAAAAAAAGAAACATATTTTGAATTGCAGATAAATTGCAGTTTTAACATATAATAATAACCTCGGTAAATAAATAATTTAAATGATGTGAGTTCTTTACATAATTTACAAATGTAAAATACATGACAAAGTAAAGATAAAAAACATTACTACACATAACCGCTTTACATAGCTCTAAAATTAATATTCATTATAAAACAGTTGCATAATCGTAAGAACTTCCTTAAGTTTTATGAATTTAAATAATTCAAATTCATAAAACCAAATATTTTATACTAAAATCATGCAAAATAGCAGATTTATAGAAATAATGTAAAGTGATACTTAGATCAATGCAAAAATTTTTTGCACTTGAAAAAATTATTTTCCGGAAAGATTCAAGGAGCTCAAAAACTGTATAGAGATCATCCTATTTGCTTCATATTGTTAAACGTAATAATAACTCTTTAAATGTTTGACAAACCTAATAACATTTAATTAACATGATTTTAATCAATAAATTAATAAAATGCCGGCTATTAATCATTATGTGCTCTGCAGAATACACCCCATGATGACTTTGTATAAAATACTTGAAAGGGCCCTAGGGGGGGGGAGGCCTATGCGCCGCGGGACGCCTGAAAATCCAATAAACGCACGTTTGTTATGAGCTTATGTGAAGGCCTTTGTTTGCCAGATTCCGCGCTGTGACTTATGACACTGTGATGTTTTGACGGACAGCAGAATAGTCAAGTGACGGGGCTGTTATCCGAACAGCCTCTTCTTCGGTGTCAAGAGGGGCTCATTTCGAAAATTAAACATAATTTACAAAAGTGCGGATGAATACAACTATTTATCGAAACGTTTTATCTCCGGTTTCCTAGCGACGGCTTTCTCTCTGTATTCTAGTTGAGACGAAAGTTCTCAGAAGTCTACGTGTGTATATTTGTAATTTTTTCGTACATCCGTTAGAATTTCTTTTGTTAAGTTTATTATTAGTTTTGTATCGGGAGACTACATCATGACATGAGTTATGCTATTAATTTTACCTACAACTGACGCAATATATTATTCAGTTCAGTCTTTTCAGTTTCAGTGCCGGCAACCCAGGCATTTTTTTTTTTTTAATTTAGATTTATTTTTACCCACACCATAGTTTTCTTTTACCCACCTCACTAGACCAAGTCTGTTTCGAGGTACAATAATGTTTGGTACAATTATTTTGTTTGTTTTAGTTGCTTGATAAAAAAAAGATTTAAAGAATGTGGAAACTCACACTGGTTTATACCTAAATGTAAGCAGAGCATAATATTAAGTTTTCCAAAACAGCTTTAACTTTTCAGCGTTGACTTTGTGAAATATGCACATATTTAAAACTTGGTATTTTAAGGCCAATGCAAGTATTTTCAATTTAAACAGTTATTTCCATATTTATCTATGTAGCTTCTAAACAAAAATTGGATTGACAAAAACGGGAGATGCCGCAATATTTTTCTACCCTACCTCGCTCTTAGTATGTTAGTTAAGCGGTAACCGACGAGTTCATCGAAAATCAATTCTTCGAAAGCAAATTTATCGACAACGAGAGGTTAGGTTAGGTTGAACTCGTTTTCGATGAACTCGTTTTCGTGAACATAGTGAAGCACATGCTTAAAATTATGGTATGTAAAATCCACATTTCAAAATGATATAAATAATAAATATGAAGAGTTTTTCGTAAGAAACCTTTATAATTCATAATGCAACAAAAAATCATTGGAACAATCTTGAACCACTGGAGCGATTTCGGTTCAAATTTGGACCACAAAAATGGACCGATTTTCGTACCATTCGTAAAACATTTATTGTAATAATTTGAAACATTTTCATGGCGAGCAATTTATTCTATCAAATAGTTGATAAAATAGACTTTATGTTTATATCCTTATCGATTGTCTATGAATTCTTCTAGAATGAATTTTGTCAGTTGGAAAACTTCAGTTCTACAAACGAACTTCAAAATAATTTTCAAACCAAACTTTTGATTTGTTGAACACATATAAAAAATTGATTTTCAAGTATATATTTGCATCTGCTATTATCAAACAGGCCATAGAGAACATAAAAACGTAGAACAATATTCGATATATATATTAAAAATATCCACTAGCGGCATTTTCTTTAATCTTTAGATCACTAAAGCACACATTTCGTGTATGTATAAAGTTAAAGATTTTTTTACATTTTTTCTAACAATTTTAAAAATAGAGAAAATTTATATATACCTAGGTGAATTCATTGGCTATATAGCACTATATATTGTTTATATGTTTCCATACACAAATGTAGAGTAATGTTGTTTTTAATGTGGGCGGGAAATATTCAAAAGAAGCGAGCACTCAAGGCGATTTTTTATAATTGTCTTTGTCGCTCCAGTGGTTAATATGTTTTTTATGAAATTCTAAAATATCAGTTTTCCGTTTGCGCATTATCCCCCCATCAGCTGGAATTATCCGCTACTTTGGCACTTGGAAGCCAGCGCTGTAATTGTTTATCCATTACGATATAATTTGTTTCTTGCTTAGTCCCAAAGCCGCCACCGCTCCCCCCGCCTGGGGAACATAATGTAAATACAAACAGTATGTACAGTGTGTCAAAATAATCTTGAAATTTAATAGAACGAAACCTAAATTTTACATTCTTGTAACACTGATTTTATTAAAAAAAAAATTGTTTCAAATGTGACGCCATGTTTGATTTCCAAATCTTAAATGTTGACTGGACCGGCAAAATGATATAACGCGATAATTATTCGTAAAAAATTATTTTCAAAAAGTCGATTTTTGGGGCGTAAATTAAAAAAAAAAAAAATCTTTTCCGTGCAAATATCTCGCTAAGAATTAAAAAAATATAACATCAAGTTCAAATAATATATATATTTATATTTTTAAAACTGACAGTCCGTTTTGAAATTCCATTTTAATAATATACTAAAACAATTTTAAAACTTTTTTCGTCCTAATTTATTTGTGACCGTAACCGGATTCAGCTTGTTAAGGCCATCTTCATATTGGAACATTTTTTTCTTATACTAAGGTTTATATATACATAACATATGGGGGCGGGGGAGTATTTGACGACTTAGAAACATAAAAAATAGGGGAAAATCAATTTAATTTGAATAGAATCCTTGTATACCCCGTTAACCCCCCCCCACATATTTTTTTATGTAAACCTTAGTATCAGAAAGAACTTTACTAATCTGAAAATGGCCTTAACGGGCTGAAACCGGTTACGATTACAATAAATTAAGTGGGAAAGAGTTTTAATATTTTATTATTGCATTTCCTCAGAATGTGATGTGGAATCATCTCCTTTCAGTAATTTCCACTAATTTCTGAACTCCATTTGATATTGATATTAAAAAAAAATGGTTTAATTGTGCTTTTTAAAGTTTATTCGCATTTCCTTTCAACCATCCTGGCCCCCTAGCACACTCGATCGATAACGATTGATAGGATAACTTTCGGTAACTTCTCATCGTTCCCTAGGACAACTGCAGATAGCTAACGTAAAAACAAAAGTTGATGTCGAATGTTTTACGGACACTTAGTCATTGTGAACTGTCACTTATTATATGTCGTTGGCGATTTGCAGTCATGCTAGGGAACGAGGAGAAGTTACCGAAAGTTATCGATACAATTCTTATCGATGTAATACTGAAAATACCTTGCCGAAAGTTATCGATACAATCCTTAAAAAAATACCTTACCGGAAGTTATCGACACAATTCTTACCGATATAATCCTTATCAGACACTTAGTCATTGTGAACTGTCTCTTATTCGTTGGCGATTTGCAGTGATGCTAGGAAACTAGGAGAAGTTACCGAAAGTTATCGATACAATCCTTATCGATAACGATTGATAGGATAACTTTCGGTAACTTCCCATCGTTCCCTAGCATGATTTAAAACCATTTAGACAATCGCAACGCACTCCATATTTTCTACCCTAATTTGACAAACTGTAGTTGGAAGGAGAAGGAGCGGAGGGGGGGTTATGACATAAACATGTAAAATTCACGAAACGTTTTATCTCCGGTTTCCTAGCGACGGCTTTCTCTTCTCTCTGTATTCTATATCTGAGTTGTGTACCCATCTTATTAATGTATACGGCCTAAAGGGAGATTGGATATAAATAATTTACCTATGCACTGGAGTGTAATCAGTGTTATGTTTTTGTAATGATGCGGTGATGTGAATATTGCTATGCTTGGAATTAACTCACCGAAAACATTATGAAAGGTCAAATTCTTGAAAAAGTATTTAATAGTCATTTTTAAATCTTCAGGAACAGGACCTAAGGACATACCCGGCGGTGATTTTTCCATACAAACGTATTCCCTATTTATCTCTCTGGATTTTAAATCTAGAGAAAATATTGGTTTTACATAAAATGGATATGAACTACTAGCGTTTCGGTACCTTTTTTTATTTTTTTTTTTGATAAGTTACTTTTTATAGAAGAATGACCTTATAAAAATCAATAAAATTGACTGGTTTAAACGCCATCAAAAGATGTTCAGTATACAAACCAGACAAGGTTTTTTTTTTAAAAAGCAAAACGTACAGACGTAAAGTTTTTTCTTATGTAGTTGGTAAAAAAAAATAATCAATCAGTTGGAGGAGAAAAGTGGGGAATACAAAACCTCGATTTTAGTTAGGTATTAGTAGCCCGAGGTGCATTGTCCCTTTCGCTCAATATCCGGTGGAGTAAGAGCAACAGTGACAGCAACAATTTAGTAAAATCTATTTTTCAGATTATCACCGGGTTTCATCTTAAGGAATTCATTTAAAGTATTGGCCGGTTTCAATTAAATGCTTAATTTTTTTTTATAGTGAACACCTTACAAGATTCCCAACTGCTCCCGTCTGGAGCCAGTGAGACTATGGTGTTTCCAATTGGAGTATGTTGTGAGGCTGAAGGTAAGCGATGAAGGGAAGGAGAAGTGAAAGAGGAAGGTGGGGATGTACCTGGCTATTCAGATCTAGTCACTAAACACGGCTAAAGCCATTTCAAGCAACGTTTCAATTCTGAATGGTGATCTCACACAAGGATGATACTAAGAGTATCTTCCACTCTGGAACGTGCCGCAAATATAGTATATATTATTTATAATTAATTAATTGTGAAATAACACAAATTAATCAAATAAAATTTATTTGCCCACGCCGGGTTCGAACCCGCGACCTTCGGAATGGGAGTCCAAAGCCTTGCCCCTGGATTATGCTGGCCGTCAAATTGCCATTTTGCCAGGATGGCCGAGTTTACATGTTCGAAAGGGTTCTGATATCCTTTTGGAGATCGTCCTTTCTGTCTGGCCCACATCTTTTTTTTTTTTTTTAATTTTTTTTATTTACAAAAGAAAATCATAAGTCTTTAATATTACATAATTCTTTGGATAATTACAATAAAAATAGTTTTTTTAACGAAATCTACCCAATTCAATAAAGAAAAACATTTCTCGTGTTTGAATTGGGGAGTAGTGCCATTACAAAGGTAAGAGAAAAAATAAAATAGAAGAAAAAATTTGAGGTAACAAAATACAATAAACTTATATAGGATGTTAACAAATATACATTGATAGTGGAATTGAGTATCATATCAGTTATTAAGTTGGATATACAGAAATAGATAAGTAAAAGTAAGAATATAGATGTAGTGAAATAAAATAATATTATTACATTTCAATTTATAGGTAGGTATTATATATAATTAACAGAGGTGTTAGGTACATGGATTTGATTCTAGCAGTTGAGTAGAGGAGCTGATAATGCTGTAAAAGCAGTACATAATATTGAGTTGTGACAATAATCCTTTGGTAGTTCAATGTTGATGGAATATTTTTGGAGGATATGTTAAAAAAGAAAAAAATAAATATTTTTATATATTTATTTTTTTGGTTATTAATGTTGAAATAAAATAATTAATTATATACTAAAATACTTAATATTATAATAAAATACTTGATCAATTGTAATTAATAGGTTACAATTTAAAATTTATAGTTATTGTTGGGTTGATCTGTACATAGAATCTATACGTAGTCTATAATAAATCTTCAAAACTACTAAACATTCCAAAATTAAATACAGCTTTCGGCCAGAAAATCCATTATTTCCATGCTACAAAATTATATAATGCCCTTCCGATTAAAATTAAAAATACCATGGATATACAAAAGTTTAAAAAGGACATCAAATTATGGCTAACTAAACATGAAGATGAGGAACTAATTAAAAATTTTAAATAACCCAAATGCAACCTACAGATAATGAATATAAACACTTTTTAAAACAACGCAAAATAATAAACATGAACACTTTTTGCTTTATTTATTTATATTTCGTGAAAAGCAACAAAAACAAACACAATTGATGAGGAAATCATGATCGATCAACACCATACGACAACCTGCAGTCCACCTCGGAACAGGAATACCTAGTGAGGAGGACTGAGGATAAAATATTTCACTTTGTATTCTTAATTTATAATATTGTATTTTAATTTTAATTTGTATTGTTATTAAATAAAAAAAAAATAGAAATTCAAAATTTTGCAACTAAATATTTAACAATTTATCACTTTCGTAATACAAACTTCAAGATTTTTTACTAGTTTTACGAATCCGTAAATATTCGTTTTTCTCGTCTCTTGTAAAGTCTCCATTTTGTGGCTTGAAGCGTTTTACCTATTTACAGTAAAATCACATCCATGTGGAATTTACAGTCGTAACTGAACGTTCCAATGAAACTCGCACAGTTGGCCTACTTTGCAATATTTTTTGTGGGATTTGACCCAGTTAAATCTGAGTATTTTCTACCGCAAAAGCTTGGACCGACTTGTGCTTTCACGAGGCTTAAGTACTTTGAAAGTATTGCATTGTTTGCAACTACGAGTCCAAATTTACCAACTGGAAAACAGCCCAGTACTTTTGTCGACATTTTACAAATCCCATTTGAAAAGATTCATTATTCAGAGATATTTTTATCCTCTAGCGGATTTCTGGCTGTTGGTGCCGATTGGATTAAACAAATAGACGCAGAAACCAATAGACTACATGCTGGTGTTCGTGATTTTTTTGTTGAGAATTTAAAATTGAAAATAAATTTCAAAATAGTTTTAAAAGAATTTTTTGTTAGTTGAGGGTTTTTTCTGGGATTTGTGTGACTTTATGCTGTATGAAATTTTAATCAAAATTGTGCTTGCTAACGTTTTACAAGCAGATTCTCTTAAAGAAAACCACATTTAAAAAAACGTATTTTTAATATTGCCAATAAATACTATTAACCAGAATACTTATAATTGTATAACTAATTCTGATTCAATCCAAGATCTATGCTATAAAAATAGCCAAGCACGGAAATTCAACTCTGCCACCCTTTTCGCATAATATAAATATACCTATTTTAAACCTTATATAATATCTATTATTTATTTTTAATTTTAATTTAATTTCAAATCTCTGTTTTTTAAATTTAATTTATCATCTTATGTTTTTCATATATTTTTAAATGTACTGTGTAAAAATTAAATTGTAGATAAAATGGAGGCCTCAGCACGGGTAAACCACCTAGTGAGGCCAACATTATTGAATTTTACTATTAAATGTAAAAATATTGTATCAATAAACAAATAAACAAATAAACAACAAATTAAAAGTTTTCAGAAAAAATGTCTTGCTTTTGCTCAAAAATAAGTAAAAAAATATTGTTGCGCTAATTATATTATATATCACTTCCCTTTTGTTCTCTTACATTTCGTGCCTGTCTTTTTTTAAATATAATTTTATAATTATTGAATTTTATGTACAAATTATGTATCCTTTGACTGAATAGGTTTTTGTAATGTTATTTACCTATCTATTTGTATATTATTTACTCAAGTTTTATAACTGGATTGTTCTAACAGCTGTAAGAATCCAGTATAAATTAATGAATGCATTAAACCCAAATAATTTTTATATCGATTACCATCTTTGATTTTTCCATAACAAACAAGAATATCTCAATATTGACTACCTTGGAAGCCGACTAAATCGAGGTGTTTATTTTCAGGTTTTTGGTTACCTATGAAAATCGTTGTAAAATTTTAATATTTATGTTAGAGAAGCTGATCTGTGTTTTCGATCGTTCTGGGTTTTTTAACATGTATCTTCGATTAATGACAGATTGCTATACAGGGCAGATGTGTGTTAGGATTTTCTAATAGTAAAATACCATCAAGAAAATAATAACTTTTAAATAAGGCTTAACACCACTTCATAACAAGATTTTTTTTAAACTTTGTTAGAATTTTCACCGCTAGCGTTGAGGGTCTTTATGAATAGGATCTGTACATACATGTTAAATGGTACCAATGAATTTACTATCTACCAGTCTAGTTATTTGTGTATTAAGCATCAACCTGTCAAAATCAGACGTCAAACATCAATACATGCTCTAAACTCGAACATTGCCAAATATTATTCTGAAGAAAGACGTAAGAAACTTTATGGTATCGAAATATTAGAAATACCTATCATTTTATAAATACATACATACTTTTCTCGGACATTCACTTTAACGACTTGTGTGTAAGAAAAGTATTTCTATTCAAGTTTTATTCGTTTGCCAAAAGTGATTTCATGATTAAGATACGGTGATACCCTCAATTTTAAAAATAAACTGAAATTATTTTGAATAAAACTGATCTAATGCCAAACTTCATGACAGGATAAAGTGCTATCAGACATCTAGATACAAAAAATACACTATTTTCCTATTTGCTAGGAACAATTTTTGGAATGTTATTAATAGGCTAATTCAGAACATATCTTACTAATATTATAAATGCGAAAGTTTGTATGGATGTATGTATGTTTGTTACTCTTTAAAGCAAATTTACTGAATGGATTTTAATGAAACTTTACAATAATATAGCTCTTACATCATAATATATCAGGATCAGTAGGATTTATCGGTCAAATAAGGAGTTCCACCGAGCCGAACCCTCTAATATGAAAATATCTGCAGTCGGTGAATAGTTTTCCCATTTAATAGTCTGGTAGGTTAAAATGTTGTTCTTGTATTGTTTTGTATTAATAATACTGATATAATACACTTGCATAGCGTGGATTTACTAGATGATCATTTTTGTGGAAAACTGTGTGAAAAGGTTTAGTTTTTCCCATAGTGAAAACTAAACCCGAACCTAAAAGTCTGGTGCGTTAAAAAAAAACTGGATAATTTGTATAGCGCCGTTTTTGTGAGAAATCACCTCAAGAAATCAAATACAATATTAGTTTATAACCACTGGAGCGACAGAGCAATTAACATATTTTTTCTCGTATTGCTAAAGGAAAATTTTCCGTCCACATTAAAAAAGCATACCTCCGAATTTGATTATGGAGACATACGAACTGATTATAGTTCTATGTAGCCAATGAATTCTCCCATCTTTTGTCTATTATCAAATATTTGTAGGATTTATAAAAAAAATATAATTAAATCTTTAACCTTAAAACATTTTAAACAATCAAGAGAATGTGTATTTTGTTATATTTTGAATGTACAATATATTGTTGTTTTAAATTTTTGTTTTTGGTTTTAAATATTTTTAAAAAGTCGTTTTAATAAAAATATTTTTTATTTAAATTTGCCACATTTTGGCAACAAAGCAATCCTAGGTTTTGGAAATAGTGCCACAATGTGCAAAAAGCGCTCGAGTGGATTAAAATCAATATAACAAGGTCTCAGTAGCTCAAATGGCAGAGTATTATCCAGGCAATCCAGAGAATCTGGTTTTACTCCCCAATTTCGTCCGTTAGTTTTTTCTAATTCGTGAGATTTGTAATTTTTTAAATGACGTACACAGTACATTATGAAACAATATTATCTTCTTCTTAAATTTTTTATCTTCGGAAGTTTACCATATATTATTTAAAATTAGTAAATTGTGAAAAATGCAGATACGAACCCGCGACCTCCGGAAGAAATATTTGTATTTTTATCTGTCTCCCGAAAAAACTACCTCACTTACTGTGCACATCAAACTAAAACATTGAACTATTATACTTCGAAACATGCGGAACATTAATTATAAATGATGACCTTCACATCTGAGAGAAGTTTTAATTTTTTTTTAATTGTTTAATTTATATAGTATGTGATTTTTTTTTCAATGTCTGTCTCACTAGGATATACCTTTGTCGAGACAGACGTTGAGGTACAAAAATTGTCACAAACATGGTTACTTACATAAAGCGTCGCTTCAGTTCGTCTCTATCCAACAGACCAAAACGTAAATCGGGAGAAGTGGCGCTTTAATTTTTTTTACTATAAAAGCACATAAATTTTGGAGGACGTAAGACAAAGTGCGTTATGAAAACCCCTTAAATAATCTTTTATATTTTTTTGATCGATTATCGTATAAATAAAGGCTTTTTGAGAACAACGGCATACTTAACTCAAGTTCACGAAAAATGGTCTGTTAGACAAAAACGAACTAGAGCGACGAAAGGTTAATTAGATTTAAATTACAGTAAACTGAGTAAGGTGTTGGGTAAAGGAACGAGTAATGAACAAGAATAAGAATACGACTCTTCGATGCGGATGGTTCAGATACGTAGAAATAATGGACTAACGATACAGTGAATACTTAAAATAATAGCCCCAGATGAAAAAAGGACATCTGGGACATCTAAAAGATGTGTCAGATCCATTAAATTAACAAATTTTGTGTCAAACAAAATTTGTACAAAATAATTTCTCCAGTCGTGTGTTTAGCGTGTGCCATGCCTACTCATGTATGGAAAAAGCTTAATGTGTCATCTAACATCGTCAAAATTCTACGTCATGACAATCAGTTTGGCTTTTCTTCAATATAATTAACGATCGTGTTTATACATCGATTTATTAGGCATACGAGTAAACTAAACACCAAATTATTGTGATTAATTTACAAATAAATTAATTCACAGAATTACTCACATAGAGTAACACATCTACGTACAAATGTAGCTAATACAATCCCACTAGAAAATGCACGCATTTTTTCATGCACGTGTTCAGTCTGATTCTATTCATATTTTTAGCACATGGTCCAAAAATTCAAGGTTTTTCGTTCAAGAAAAAAGTCGGCGTCATTTAAAGTTACGTGAAGGTCTATTTTCACACACGAAAAACAATATTATTTAGTGAAACTTTTAGCAGTCACTATTATTATTATTCTTCATTCAATTCGGTGTGACCGGAGTAGTCTCGGTGACTGTGCGGTGACGTCACTGCCGCCATTTGCTAAAGCTGAGCCAAACATTGGATCAAATGATGAGTCTGCCTCTGTGATGTTATTTGATGTCCCGTCTCTTCAGAGTACATCTGTGCCAGGACAAACATCAATTCAGAGTAGGAAACTCGTGTTTCTAACAGTATTTTTAACTAGTAGTTCTGTGAACAGTCGGTTCAAAAACTTCTGTTTCTAATTGTTGAGCGTTGTGTCGTCTCCTATTTTAAAATATTTAAGTAAATTTTATACCTATCTTTTTATAATTAAATTCATTTTGGTTCATTTCTATCTATGGACTCTTATACTTTCAATTAAACGTTTGAGACATATTTTATCTCAATATTCTTCAACAAATTTGTCGTTGTTTCTAGAAGCCTTGCAGCCAGCATCAAATATCATTTCACGTTATTGTTAGTTTATCTGAACTTTTTTCTCATGTATATGTTTTTAACAAAAAATTATCATGTAAACTATTTTCGTAATTGGAACTTATTTTTCGAGAATTCAGACTACTCCGTGATTTGGACGATACTGTCAAAATATATAACTAGTAATTTCACAATTTCTGATATCGAAATATTTGAGTTTTGCTTTATGATACGATATTAATTTGCACAAACGTATTTCGTAACAGACAGACAATTTAGAGTGATATATCAATATGAATAATTATTGTAGTCGGAATTGAATCAAAGGCCTGATTCCTCGATTACACGATCCTGCTCCAAGCAATATGTCAGTATTAGTTCGCCTGTCATTGTTTGCTGCACTTAGGGATGATCACTGATAATCAATTACCATTCTCTCGATAAGCTGTCAAAGGCACTATCTATAGGATAATGCATACTTTACGTAGATTTGTAGCAAAGTACTGGCAAGCCATATAGTTTTTTATATTTACGTACACTGGCAATGTGACGGTTGGCAATACCATCACAGGCGAACTCTCGTTTGTATCAGAAACGAAATTCATTCCCATTTGCTGTCAGTTGCTTTGCTACATTCCTCTCGCACCTAAATATAGTTGTCACGCCATTGTGTTTTCTACAATATAAAATAAAGTGAATCTCTGTTAAATTAAGATGGTATTACCAGAGAATAGCAGAAATTAGTCCCTTTTAAATCAAATTCTGGACACTATTGACTCTTTTTTACCAAAAAAAAAAAAAATTGATTTTAAAGATTGTTATTTTATCTGGTACACGCAGTTTTTAAATTTTGAAAAACTGTGAAAAAGTTGTATTTTTAATATACTAAGCTTATACCATTAGTCGTTGGCAGATTTGTTCAATTTTCAAACGATTGATTCTATTAAACAACACAAAATTTCAAACCATATAATCATACAATAAGAAAATCAAAACATAATCTAGTCAACACAGTTTTCAAAATTTTAATTTTAGTTAAATTAAAATCATGAAAAAAATAAATCCGAGAAAGTGTTTTGTGATAAAAATACCTCACTTTTCTATTTATTTAAGATCTCACAAAAAAAAAATTCAATTTTTTTTTTACACACTTACTTACTTTTTAACGCATCTTCTCATTTAACTCCCGTGACACATATATTACCTGTTTTCTATAGATTTTAAATTTATAGATTTATTTATTTTTAATGCCCAAGATTACTATTTGGTACTCTAACCTATATATAGGGCCTGTATTATGGCCTGAATTATTATCACCATCATCTTTATAAGCCTAAGTCCATTCTCTTGATACGTCCTAAGTATATCCTCTTAATAAGTCCTAAGTTTATTTACTTGCTAATTGTACCCGTCAAAGATCGCTTGCAATTTTTTATACCTCTATAGTGAGGACTTCTGCCGAAACGCGCCAAACAACAGAACGACTAAACTGCTTAACGATTCTGCAATGACTATCGACATTTTCAACGTAACTAAGATACTGTTAGTTTAAAAACTATCTGTTGAAGTAAATCACAAAATAGTAAAACCATTAGCTTTTTATACTCACATGTACCTGAAATTTTTAATCTTCTCGGTGATACATTGGTGTATAGCCATTTTACGGAGAACATGCAAAAAAAAACTATCCTTAATTGGACAAGGTTCTAAATGACATTTTTTTTTCTAAAATGACATTAGAATGCTAAAGCATTTGTTTTGCTCATTTATATAACTAAATTAATGTTCATAGCCATGTGTTTTATTTCCGTAATACTTAAATGACGAAGTATTGACATCAAGTTTTTAAAGCTTCTATTTATTTTACAAGGATATTTAAACATTTGATATTACCATTTTGTTTGTATCTGACAGTTCATCGTTTTTACGAGGCCCAGTGTATTTGATCACTTTAGTTGGAAAGGGTTCTAACTTAGCCTTACCATATTCTTAGACGTCAGAATTTGCAAATACCGATTCTCATAATCTATTTAACACTTTCTGATTTTGAGTTTCAATCTTGGGGAAAGTATTTTCCCTGTTATGAAATGACATTAGGGAAATGTAGATGGAATCTTTTGCAATTAATTATTTCGCCCTAGAGGGTTCCACAAAGTTCTTTCTGCACGATTATGTATGTTATAAAATGGTAAGCGTTCTTCCTATTTACATATTTTCTTTAAAAATATTTTACACAAGATTCAACCTCAAAATCAGAAATCGGTAAATATATAAAGATTAATTTTCTTTGCAAATTTAGACACCTCATACATCAGAACAAGGTGAAAAGAAGTTAGAACACTATCCAACCAAAATGACGATTAGTTTTCTATTTTGTTATATGTTTTGATATTATCTTTCTTGTCCACTGTCGAAAAAACAAACTTACAAAAGAATCAATTTTAATTGATTTCGTTTCTTTGATTGATGAAAATGGACGACGGCATTGGCCACGTGCCACCGGCGACCACACGACCCACCACACGACCTCACAACCACACGCCACACGCCACACCTCGCACGCTACACGCCATATGACTTGATGTACGGTACGTTGGCTCTATGGTGTTGTGTAGAAGTGTAGACGATGCGGTGTATCTATCTTTGTATCTATTGTATTGCTGAAGAGATTGACAAGTTGAGACCAAAGCTGGTTTACCCAGATGCGGGCTCTGACCCACCTGGAGACTACTCCAAATAATTAAACTTCGGTTGTGGTAGTGATATACAATAATATTCCAGAGGTAGGCGCTCCGCCCACTGAGGCAACTGAAAACCAACTAAAACCGGCTGTTTTCTCTGTCTTGATTGGTCAAAAAGCTTGATTAACCATAGATGAAGAACAATCAGCTGACAGCTCGCAACTAGCAGAGCAATCAGCCGTGACAGTCGCAAGATGGTCGCAAGTCACCGCTTGCGTTACCATTGACAACGGGGTTTTGTGTGATTGTGAAGTGTGCGGGCCATCACATTGTCATACAAAGACAGTTGGCAGTTGAGAGTTTTCAGTTGCCTGAGTGGGCGGAGGCGCTAAGGCGTAACATTATTCAAATTCAATGAAATTTTAAGTTTTAAAATTAGAATTGATAAGTATACATCATATCAGACGAGCAAAAAAGTAGATACCTACTAAAATTATCAGATTAATTATTTTTTATTTTTTTGAAATGTATTGACTACGAACTTTTCTGTTTTCTTTCGGACGCAATACTATCATATTATATAACTCTTTCTCTTTTACTCGTAAAGTAAGTTTCACGCGTACATAAACATATAGGCACCTGTGCAATGAACGATAGACAAGAAAAATTATGGCAAAAAGAATGACAATCATTTTTGGATTACGAATAACTTGACAATATTTGGTTTCATACTATTTACATCGTTATAAGCGGAAAAATGTAGCTTGTCCAATAATTATCGACTTAGATAGCAAGCAATTGAATCAGCAACGCTTATGTGGGAAACCGACGCAATTATCCACTCGCTAGTAACCGGTAGTAACATTTTTTTGATCCTGTCTTATTTTTCGACAATGAAATCGTTCTGCTTCATCCCAGAAGAAAGAGAGACAAGATATGAATGAGAAAAAAGGAAGCGATTACTTTGTAGAAAACATTATCTACAAATACAAAATCTACGCCACGCGATAATAAACATTGTGAAAGTGACATTTTGACAGTTTAATTTGCAAATACTTCTTTGATATGAAAAGATAATCGGAGAAGGAAGATTGAAGATTAAGTACACGCGCTATTACATAATATGTAATATTATACGACCAACCCCTGGTTGCCAAAATTGAAACGTGAAAACGAGTCTGGTTAGATATTAGATAAATGTATGAGTGGTTGAGATCTAGAATGCTCAAATTTACAATAAAGCGGAATCGATACCCTGAAACACCTGGATCTGTTGAATATATCTGAGAAATGTATCAATGTCAACCCAAAATTTTATCCGGTTGTTCGTCATTTTTAATTCTTCAACGTAAATAATAAAAGGGATTCGTTTAACGAAACTGGCTTTATGAAATATTTCATGCATAGGTTGATAGATTTTTGATCAAAGGCAATCCTGCATATCAGTCGAAACTGCGTTTACCCAAGTTGAAATTTATCTGTCCCCGTTTATTAAACTAAAATATAAATCCTGATTTGCGTTTGAAATTGATAATAATACGAATTCTACCGGCATGTTTAAACAGACATTATCTAAGCCACAATAAACTTAGCAGCTTTTAGTGAACTGTCAAAAACTTAATTGCCGACTGAGATGTTATCAAAAGTCAACTAATCGGGGATAATAATGATAAAACTATGTATTGTATCAATCGTGCTAGAAAGGCTGGAAAACAAGGAAAAACAGAACATTTCTGTTCATATCAGTTCATCTTTCTTGAGCCATATCAATCATCTTCCGCATATAACCCTTCTGGTGGGACTCAATTCATCTGAAAGTACGAAATAGAATAATTCCGCAGTCATTAAAACATGGAAAAAATTAAAATATAATTATGGCTAGTAAAAACCCCAATATATACGCTCCGCATATCTCTCATTCGCAGTCAACGCTTTTAACTGCGTGTATCATTACAACCATAAAATTTAACGATAATTATTTGGAGTAGGAAGCTTCTATATTTAGGAAAGCCCACTTCAAAGTAGTGCAGATGCACTATTCTGTAAATGCATGTGCTGCGCTACTTGCAACAGAGACATAGTACTAACTTCTTTAATTGCTGCATTACGGGCATCTTTCATCTCCACTGATGATGAAATATCTATTTTTTGTATAAAGTTTTAATTTTTTAAATTAAAATATTATCATTATAAAGTCCAACTTTCTTGTATGTTGTATAATGTACTTAGCTTTGTGTAAGAATTCACTTTCTAATATTTTACAATTTACATGATCTAACAAATTTAATGATACGTATTAGAACGATTTGAGGCTATTCAATTCTAAACTTCTTATGAGTTCGAAATCATCAATATTTTCACTTGCTGTTGTTCATACATAATTCACTTCGATAATGTATATTAGACATCTTCGATTTGTTCATATATGAAGCACATTGAGGAATCAGACAGGCTATCAAACACAACATTCTTCCCACTAGTGCATGTCAGGATCTTAATCTAAAAGTGATTATCATTTTCGATCTTTTCAGATTAATTTCAGTGAACCTTGGGGTTTTTTAAAAGGTTCTTTTAGACTTTTAGAGCTTTCTATACCATACTAACATACAATGTGTATACACGGTTAGAGTAGTGGTATGTCAGTACGTTGTAGTGGGCAGAGTCCTTTAACCAAAATTATAGGACATAGTTACTGGGGTTATTATTTATTGCAGTTACTAAAATATAACCCATTTCAATAATAATATCTCTTGTGCTCTGTATTCATAATTTCATTTTATAGTTAAGCTGCATCTTCTGTATTTCTTCAGCGAAAACTCTCCACTATCTCGGGAACATCAATAGACAAGAAATAGGCTAAGAAGCGTCTAAGGTCGAGCAGCTGTAAATTGAATATAGTTGTCTATTTCAACTCTGCTCGCGATATCTTTTATTAAACATTCCTGCTCAAGGTGTTACTGAAAAGGTGCTCAAACGTGCTCAAAGAACAAAGCTGTCACACAACACTCTGCCAACTATGTGAGCAACTTAACAGACCGGGGTTCGACTTTGAATATATGTTGTCAAAACTTTAAACGTCTCTGTTGATCATATCACGTTTTTGCCCATTAAAAAGTGAATGATATTTGATATTATGAAACATTAGAAATGTTTGACTCAAAGATTTGGTTGGAGGATAGTGATATTAATAACGATTGAAGGTGAAGAAAATAATAAAAAAGACAGACGTTTGTTGGCAGTTGAGAATGAAGACTTTTCGAGTTTTCTGAGTAAAGGATAAAGGGCATTATACAGCGGATGAATGTTATGCGTTTGTTGTACAGTGTGTAGCTACGTAGATGGGATTTGGGATACTATTACTAAAAGATTTAAAATATAAAATATTCGATTGGTATGACTTATTACACATTTTCTAAACTCCCTAGAAGGTTCTTCTAGGTTCCCTAGCAAGCGTTCTAAAAGAAGAAGAAAACGTTTTGAAAGGGAAATATGAAAAAAATAATGTTAGAATGCTCACTCATATTTTAAAAAAGCTCTAATTTAAGCGTGTAATCAAAAATATTAAATATAGAATGCCTTATAAAGTATCATTTAAAGAAATACTCTGATTTCCTCCATATCTACAACATATTAAATAACAGAACAAAAAGGGTTTGAAAAGCGATAGAATTTCTCATAATTACCGTTCTGATTCGACAATTGTATAGATATTATCTTAAACGCGCAACGACGGGTTAATAGTTCCGAAATTTAATAATAAGTACGGACAGAAAACGTTTGAATACAATATACCGAAGATATTTAATTTATTACCAGACACTATGAAGCAATGTAATTCTATGAATAAGGTTAAATATACGGTGAAAAATTGGCTATCGGAAAAAAAATATTTATATTGATATGTATGAAAATATGTTGAATCTGTAGATATAAGATGTAAATTTTAACTCTTAAAATGTATCATGTAACTAAACTATAAGCACCTGTTGTCAAGCCAATTCAATTGGCTTAGCAGGACTTGTTTGTTTATTTGTATTATTTTAATTGTATTGTTTTATTCTTTAAATAATAAAAAATAACATATATTTTTTTAAGATCTTAAAAAGTGTTTGACAAAAAATGTTATGTTATGAATCGGTAGAAATTCGAAATGCGGGGGTTTAAGAGCCCAAACGTATTGTAAAAAATAATATTCAGTGCATTGAGACTACTTCAGGATGTATTCGAGTTCACATTCAACAAGAATAATATTTTATATCCTCGTGTGTGGCTTCAATGCGCCCTTTGTTTTCTGCTTTATAATACTTAATAATACAACATTAGAAGGCAGTTAAGTCATGTACAAAAACACTGTATAATTTTTACTACATGTAAGAGCCCCTTAAAAGGGCGTTAAGATGGAGCTATACGCCAAATCACTATTTAGATTTATCTTTACTACGAATCGGTTTATATTATGAATATGAAAAAATATGCTATAGATACATTGAAGCTTTTCCTACCTTCTCCATTTATTGGAATTAAGATAAAATTATTAATTGCGTAAAGTACTAAATAACTGTTTATTTTCATTTGATGAATATGAAGTTATATAAGAAACAACTTTTAAAAAATACCCCTTTACGGCAAAGATTATTTTTGACTCGATCCATTGACTAACTTTTTTTCATTCTTGTAAAATTATTCATAAAAAAATAAAAACAACTTTGGCGCTACTTTCCTCGCGCGGACAATACCAAAAACACGCGGAGTTCTAAAGGGATAAGACGTCAACTATTTCTGGCGTATTTCGGGCCGGAGTCGATGTTAGTGTTACACATTGCCAAACAAACTAGCACCAACGACCGTCGAAAACCGACTGGCAAAAGCGGTGTATGTGTGTGTATGTCTTAGCAGTTAAGCTTAAAATATGGTTTAAATTTATCAGATACTGATGGTACATCTTTAATGTTAATTTTGTTATTGCAGAGAAAAAGCTCAACTATGTAATTTGTATAGAAGACGAATGGTTAAGGTTTAGTACCATAAAGTGCTTATTATGGTTTATACAAAATTATTTCGTACCATCATCTTCCTGTCGATGGACCGGTGTGACACGACATCGGGGGTTTTGGAAATTGTTCGAAACTTTGGTCTTACCTGTAACAAAAGCAATAAAATATACAAATTAGTTTTTCATTATTTAAAACAACAAGATAATTGCAATGGTCAATAGAGGTAGTGAAATGAGAATTATATAACTGGTATAGCTCCGCTAGGTACCAAATGATGCAACGGAACGTAACAAATTGGAAGATATGTAACCAATAAGATATTAACAATAATCAACAGAGGTCATGAAATAAGAATTATATAATTGAGATGGCTCTGCTAGGGAGACAATTGGAAGATATGTTAAAAACAATAACATTTTAACAATGATCAACAGAGGTCATGAAAAAATAATTACATAACTGGAACGGCTCCGCTAAGGAGAACATGATGGAACTAACAAATTGGAAGATATGTAAAACAATAAGATATTAACAATGATCAACAAAGGTCATGAAATAAGAATTATATAACTGGAGTGGCTCCACTAGGGAGTAAATGATGGAACGTAACAAATTGAAAGATATGTAAAACAATAAGATATTTACAATGATCAACAAAGGTCATGAAATAAGAATTATATAACTGGGATGGCTCTGTTAGGAAGAACATGATGCAATGGAAGATGGTTGTTCTGGGGGTTGCAGGATTTAATCTGAAAATTGTGATTGACACATCAATAATTCACACAGACAAAGAAAACATAAATGGGTCGATGGCCTTGTATCCATCACATAGATAAGCCACCTGTTATTTTTCTTTTTTTGATGAAAAATAATGTGTCATTTTTATCACGCTTGTGTTGTCGCATTATCAAAAAAGATAATAAAATTAAAACCTTTTTATTTTTCTGTGTCTGTTCTTTTCATGTTTCGGTTAGATAAAAAGGGTGATTTTTTTAGAGGTAAACCAAATCAAAATAAAAAAGCACATTAAAATAATGTTAATGTCTATGATATTGGCTTTATTTAATAGATAATTTTATGCCATTATTGTTTAAATATGATTTCGGGAATATGAGCGCCACGATTAGCTCGAATGAAGCGCAATCGTGAAGTCCCATTTTCGACAAAAAAATAAATTTAATATTGATTTTTTTTCATTCAAAACTTGCTTTAATATTATACCTACATTTATGTAAGCAATAAGAATGCTCAAAACGCACGATGATAAATTATTAAATATCGTGTACTTCTTGTAAGAATTTTTTGATCATAAGTGTTTGTGATTTTTCAATACCTAACGTCTAAACCAAATAAGTGTGTAAAAAAAATTGAAATATTTTAGTTTGTAAGACCTTAAATGAATAGAAAAACTGAGGTATTTTTGTCACAAAACACGTTCTCGGATTTATTTTTAAATTATTTTAATTTAACTAAAATTAAAATTTTGATAACTGTGTTAACTAGAATATGTATTGATTTATTTTGTTGTATGATTATTTGATTTGAAATTTGTGTTGTTTAATAGAATCTATCGTTTGAAAATTGACCAAATCTGCCAACGACCAACGGTATAACCTTAGTATATTAAAAATACACTTAGTTTTTCAAAATTTTATAATTGCGTGTACCAGATAAAATAACAATCTTTCAAAATCAATTTATGGGTCTTTTTTTTTAAAAGAGTCATTACGTCTAGAATTTGATTTAAAAATGACTAATTTCAGGTATTCTCTGGTAATACTCTCTTAACAGGAAATGCTGTGCGGCCTTTTTCATACAAAACTTAACTTTGGATTTGAAATCAAAATACACAACCAAATAATATTTTTTTAAACAAAATATAAAGCAAGTGGCGAGTAAGGATATTAGCTATAGTATTTATTAATGATTTAGATCAGTGGTCACCAATTTTTTTTAGAAAAGGGCCGGATTGATTTTTTTGAAAATCTGATTAGATGGGCCGGATGAAAAATAAATTTGTATTCCGATTAAAATCCAATTTGAATATTAATTTTTTCTGCGTATATTAAATAGAAAAATATTTATTGTAGTGTAGGAATATTAGCTAATTTATATTTACAGCTAATTAAAAAAAGGAATACAGTAGTACCTAATAAAGACCTTCCAATTATTAAATTTATTTCTTTGTGTAGTTTTACAGATTGTATGGATGTTATTTTATCTATTGAGTTACAAATAAACCAATTAAGAAAAATTCTCAACTGTATGTGCATACAGATTAAGATTAAGTACTACTTAGATATTAAAAAGGAAGAAAGTTATACTAAAGGAATTGAATTTATTTCTACATATGTTTTTTCTACTAAGATGGGAATCCGTTAGGGGTGAAAGAATTTTTGATTTCTTATAATTTAATTTGAAAAATGTTTGTTCACATGTATAAAATTAATAAATGTGATTCGGCCTCTGCTTTGCCCGCACTACGGTCTTAGAATTCCAACCAAAAATGAAAGTGTGAATTTTCGAGTAACGAACACCGAATTCTTCAAAAACACCGAAAACTCTGGTTCTCAAACACGACACTTTTTTTACCCCCACCGAATCAAATTTCGATTGATGGAATGAAATAGATATAGCAGCCATTATATCAGAACCAAATAAAAAGAATCAATAAAATTAATATATTTAAAAAAAATATATATATATATATATATACGACAAAAAAAAAAAAACAGGACAAAATTAAATTCTTTAATGGTCTATATTTTATGACCTAAATCAGTGGTCACCAACATATGGCCGTATGTTGGTGACCACTGATTTAGGTCATAAAATATAGACCATTAAAGAATTTAATTTTGTCCTGTTTTTTTTGTCGCAACTCAATAAATAAAATAATATTAGAATTACAATATTATATATGGTATTTTTTTATATACTTTTATGTAATAAATTGTCATCTGTGTACCATTTTGATGTTGTTGTTTTTTCAATAAAGAAACACCGAGCTGATAAGGGCTTGTAAGGAAGTTTCTGACATTTTTTAAGCTTACGTAATAAATAAAAGCACATAAATCTTCCCGTTGATTTATTTTATTCGGGGAACAACTTCGCTCGGGGCCAAAAGCTCCACTTAATTTCACCTAATTACAGTGAAGTGAAATCTTAGCTATAAGCTTTTATTCAGTCAGGTAGCTTAATGTGTAAGTTCGAAACATTTCTGCACAGCCAAATTTAGACATTTCATTCACATTTTTTTTTCTTTTTAGACACGCAAAAAAATTTCGTCTCTACACGTGTGTTATGCTGAAAGTAAAAATAAATA
This sequence comes from Limnephilus auricula, assembly GCA_951813805.1. Taxonomy (NCBI): domain Eukaryota; kingdom Metazoa; phylum Arthropoda; class Insecta; order Trichoptera; family Limnephilidae; genus Limnephilus; species Limnephilus auricula. Next base: position 17,641,825 of record OX638404.1, read on the forward strand.
ATTCGTTTTATAAATTAATGTTGTCAGCAAATGTGGTAAAGGAAAAAAATGTAGGTGGAATCCTTCCTCCCACGTATTGAGATAAAGATTTTATGAAAATAGACAAACAGAGATATAAATCAACGCTTTTATTTGACATGTTCAAATATGAAAATCTCTTTTTAAATACCCACAGAAAAATGAATTTTGTTACTAAAATGAATACGTTTACAGGATATCAGAGAGTTTGGTAGACATAACATTATATGTAAGTAGCTACTACCTACTACTTTTAATTTATCAAAAAACTCTTTATTTTCAATAAATGCCTTCTACTTGCTTAAGTGTATCACGGTGTAAAATGTTCATGTAAAAGCCCAATAGGGCGTAAATAAATAATAAAATATAAATAAACAAAGTATCTTGTATTAGTATCTTGAATTTGTATCTTCTTGCATTAGTATCTTGCTTTCGGATCTTGCATATCAATAAAATTAGTTTTTTAAATCAATTCATTGTTAGATGTATGCATTTTTACTTATTTTCTGCTGAGTATTCACATGCAAGCCGAACCTACGAAGTGAACTACGAATCATGGGAAAGGGACGGAGTAGCCGCAATCGGCGCGAAAGGCCGCTTGCGACTGCTTGCTTGGTTGGTTCGGCTCGCCTCTCGGATCCCAACTGTAAACGCAGCATAACAATAGTTGTTTATCGTTACATTGCTGTCGCATGCCTAATATTTTCGATTACACCCCGTAATATTATATTATATACATAATTTAAGACTGTAATGGCACTACTCTCCTTCCCAAACGAGAGATAAGTAGTATTGTAAAAAAAAAATAGCTTGTAAAGAGTCTTGAACCGTTCACGGAGAAAAATGTTATTCGAAAAAACGATTATTTTAATAGTAAAAACGGTTAAAAATTCTTACGGGACTAAAGTTCTTACGAACACATTAACAGGGTTTCAGTATTTATTGGCGGGAACATGTGAGAATAATTTGTTGTTATACGTAATTTCGTACGTATCCCAACAAATTATTCTTACATTTTTCCGCCAATAAACATTGAAACACGTTTAATTTGTTCGTAAGAACTTCAGTCCCGTTTTTAACCGTTTTAACTATTAAAATTATCGTTTTTTCGAATTACATTTTTCTTCGTGTTGTATCCATGTAAAATCGATTACGAATAAAAACATTAGTTATTTTACTAAACTTCATAACTAGTACGAGGAAGCAGGGAATATTGTCAATTTTTGTAGTGATACTTCTATATGAACTGTAAAATAATACTATTAAAATCAATAAATGCCAAAAAAAAACAGAAATACGTGAATAAAATCTTGACATGATTTTTTTAACTAAACGCCCCTTTGTCAAACTGTCAAAGTAACAATAAAAAATCTGGTTTATTTTTCCTTTGATATCGAACGCAAATTAGCGGCAGGTACCTGCATAATATACTCTACCAGAGTTATTACTTTAATAAAAAATGTCAAGGCTTTGCTTTATAAAATCCAATAAAACTTTAATTTATCCCCTTTATAATACTTTTTGAAGAAATTTTTCATTACACCATCCATCAAACAGTTTGTAGATTGCACCCCTATTGGCCCCCTTACCCCCTGGGACCCACCTGAACCTCCCCCCAACCTCCCAACCTCACCCGATCTCCCCTGATCCCCCTGGACACCCTGAGATCACAGAGCGTGATTTATCCACCACTTCCGGCGGATACATTGGGTTTACGTCTCAGCAGGTGGCTACGACCTACTTCCGGTGCTGTCACGCCTGCTACACCTACCGGGGATGTTTCTAACTAAATTTCCAGCATTCCTAAACTTCCCTTGACTTTGCACCAACGTCAACACACCATGTTCGCGTACAGATAAATGAAACACTAAATAAGGATACTACCTACACAGCGCACCATTGATAGCTCTGTTAGAACCTTTCCCTCTCCATCATGACAGATAAGGACGACGGAGTACTCAGAGGCAGGACCATATTTATTAATTATCAGAACTTTTTTATATCCGTTACTCTGCTTCCGCTAAGTAAGATGCAAGTACCACTAAATCTTTACAATGTACAAATAATGATACTTGTGTAAAAGTAGTAGAATTCTTAAGGTTTTAATACCTATAAAATTCATTACATTCCAATTAATTTTTCATCTGTGTAAAGAAATAAAGGATAAATTTTATAAGTAATTTTTTTTTCATTTTTATTTGCTTTCATTGTTTTTTTTCATAATCATTAAAATTCTAATTGAACTAACTATAACTAATACTCTGCTAATTGATATACAAAGAGGAGTGCTTTTAAGCTAGAGTATCAATAAATATAGTATCTATGTAAGTAATGGAAAAAAGCGCACTGTAATATTTTGTACATACACTGTAATGTAATATAATTGATATTTTTACATTCAAACTAGTAGAAATTTTTCTTCATCTCCCGCTTACTTCGTTCACATCTATTATTTCCAAGCGCTGAATTTTAAAATCGTGTATTTAGTCCTTGAAGTAAAAGATAATAAATCAAAAATGTGACCCCGATCAACAGAAAATTTTCTCAGTTCTTTCTTAGGATTTCCTTTCAATTTTTTTGCAGATCTTTAAAGGCTTCTGTGTTCTGAAAAATCTTAAAAATAACCAAAGCCTGTCAACAGAGTAATACCTGTGTATTCTTCTACCTATGTATATGTTTATAACTCATTTAACCAGTACCGAGCAATATATATAATATTATGTTACTGTCCTCGAAGTTATAAACATTTCATATAAGTCAGAAAATTTCCGTAACAAAGGGTTTGATTATTTCCTAAAAGAATATCTAATCACAGCCCACAAGTTGTAAATTTGAAAATTTTATTGACTGAGTGTAATTTAGCATTTCAAAAGTGTGAATTGGTTTGCTACGTTCCGGTTCCGGTTCAAGATGATGGCCATTTTTTTTTTGATGGCCATTTCAGTACATATATTTTTCAAATGTGAAATCGTCGTGTTACTTAATAGGTAGGTACTTAAGTACCTAGTTGCAAACCTTATGATATAGTTAATTTTGGTTTTGATTTAAAATTAGATAATATAAACATACTTTTTTGACGCTAGGTCTACCGTTTACAGATCTACTAATTATATTATACTGAACATAGACTTTTTTGCTTTTCGTTTAAATCCTTTCTTGGTATTGGAATAATATAATAAAATGCTTTTATGATAATATTATCTTTCCTGGAACGAGTTAATTCCAACTAATTGGTTGTAGAATTTCATATTATGTTGTTTTTTTTTTTAATTTTCGAATATGTAGATTGGAAACATAGGGTGGAAACGGCCCTAAATAATATAAACAAAGGAAAAATTGTTATACTGTGCTTTTTCAATCACAATACATTATTTTTAACTTTCCATAAATCAATTAATTAAATCAATCACGAATTCTACTGAAAAATTTTGTACAAGGATTATATAAATAAATAATATAAAATCCTTGTATTCAAAATATTGTATGTTAAAAACATATATATATATATATATATATCGAATAGCAAACGACGATTTTGGATATTATACGACTTTTCTCGTATGCGGTTTTTCCAACAATAATTACTAAATCTATTTTGAAAACGATTTTAAGTGCAATAGATTTAAACGAAATGGCTTAGCTTTTACGTCATCTTGAGTCCGATCAAGACGTAATCGTTTTGAAATGGCGAATGTAGCAACTTCACACCTCAAATTAGGCTGGTTCTTACAAATTTTAAAGAATGATATTATTATGTTTTTTAAATGAAGAAGGAACTATGACATTTTAAAGCTTACATAATGTATCGAGTGGCAATACGGGATGCTGCGCACGGGACCGCATACTCGAGATCAGCTATAGACATATGAATATTACTAGGCGAGAACTTATAGGACGGTGGCAAAAATCAAATGTACGGGACGCAGAGGGGTGAGTTGACTGTAATGATATGTGATTCGTCAATAAATCAATCTTTTATAATAATAATACTATCATTTAGTTCTTAAATTAAATTAATATACTTAAATTTATATACTTCTTTACATGGGAGCGCGAATTGCTCCCCACGGTTGGAACAAACTTGTAAAGTCCGAATACGGCAAAGAAAGGTTTGCTTGTTTTGAGAGTCGAATATGTTGTTGCTTTATTTAGTTAAGACCCTTTTACAAATATTTCATAATTTACTTACCCCAGTAAACAGCGACGAGCACACGACGGGACCGGGAATTCCGAGTTGGCAACGCTGCATGTTTCTCGATGTGATAAAACTGATCATATTATATGATGTGAATAAACTTAAAAAAAGACAAATAATGCTTACCTATGGAATTTAATACGACAATTGGGTTTATTCTCTTTTTCACTTATATTTTTACATGTTTTAATAGCACAAGCCACCATTTTTTCCGTGTTATTTCGTAAATATTCCTTTGATAGCTCGACGCTAGTTCGCACCAGAATGATGACGTCACATTTTCTAGATTCACGCGAAGCTATACGCCATAATAATAATAATAATGTTTGGATGATTTTTATAGCGCCATTTTCGTGAGAAAATCACCAGCTGGCTCCAAATGGAAGCGGTATTAGCAGGGGGAAATAATACGCTTTATCACTTAGGGCAGGTATAATTCATATGTCGATGAGATCAGCGCAAGTTTCAAGTACAAAATTATTTATATTTGACTGACGCCTGCGATTAGTCTTAATTTCTAGTTTCCATATCAAACTTCGCATTTCAAAACCTTTTGATATAACGTACGTGTGTATAATATTTGTAAATAAAAAAGTTATATTTTTTAAACAATTAACCATTTATTTTTTAACTTAGTCACATAGATTCATACCGCGAAACTATATTATCACAACATATGAAAAAACATTTCCTTATAATCTTTACAGACGTTTTGAACCAGAAAAAATAATTAAACCCTCACAAATTTATTTCCCATGGCAAGATTAAATCCACAGTGTAGGTTGGATCACAGAACATAGAACCCTTGACGTCATTTCCTGAGACTAGAGGCACGATACTACAACATTACCTTATTCTGTTGCCCAGGGGAGTATTAAATCTAACCTTTTTAATATTTACCAACCCTGATGACCCTATATCAAAGGAGCTGACTGATGCTTACGCTGTAAGCTGAAAGGAACAAGATTTTAACAGTCTAGTTTGCATTATGACGTCATGAGTCATGACCCCAAACAGAAACTGGATTTGAGAAAAAAGAATATTGTTTTTCATATAAAAATAAATTTTCATATAAGAATATAAAAATAAATTTTGTTGTTGTACTGGCTGAAAAATATTGTTTTTCACCTCAGTTATTTCATAAGATTTTATTTTCCTGCGCTTATACCTCTATAAGAAATTATTATATTTTTTCGTAAGAAGCAATTATTTTGTAGGCATTATATTATTAAAATAATACACATACTTAGTATTTAACCATGATGTACAGAAAACTAAAATGGAAGATGAAATGCCTGAAAGTCAGAAAAATTTAAGTATTTTTAAAGTTGTTATGCTTACTCTAAAAATATAGTTTTATAAACAATGAAATGTAACCTTGTACATACGATTTTATTTTAACAACTTTTTTACTAGGTTTTGAAGGCTATTTTTTTACTAAAGTAATATTAATCAATAAAAAAGAAGATAATGCTTATAATTTTAAATGTAAAATGTAACCGAACAAGACACTGAAAATTAGTACTTTATAATCATTAAAGAGGAGAGTAGCCAAAGATATGGGAAAAGTTAGTTAAATATTGTCAAATCTGAAATTGAAATATGAGATCGACAAAAATGACGTCAAATATTTAGGTCGCAATGGCCAAGTTAGTAGAGGTGTCAACCTGGTAAAACGGAGATCCCGGGTTCGATTCCCAATTGGCGATGTTTAGATTTATATTTACTTCGTTAATAAACATTTACTTGTATTATATTAAACATGGATTGTCATGTAAAACTAACTCAATACATTGCATCGTTCGTCTTAACTCGGTTCCTCATTTCTGAGGATTGTGAACCGTACTTCAATTTCCATGGTGGACAAGACTCCTCCACTCCTCGCGGTTCTGGGCTACTTGGGCACTCCAGCGATACTCCAGTGATTCTTGGTCACTCCAGCGCAAAGGTGACTTTCCCATGCTTCTTCTGTCTTCCACTTTGCGTTTATCCAAGTTGGAGTTCTCAGTTTGGTGAAGTATATCAAAATACGGTCTCGGATGGTCTGGTCAATCCGAAGGTCGCGGGTTCGAACCCGGAGTGCGCAAATATTTTTTTTTCGGTTAATTTGTGTTATTTCACAATTAATTAGGTAATTAAAAATAACACATACCTAGTATATTTGCAGGACGTTCCATAGTGAAAGATACTTTCAGTATAGCCCCGGTGTAAGACCGCCATTCAGAAATGTTGCTTGAAATGGCTTTAACCGTGTGTGGTGACCAGATCTGAATAGCCAGGAACTTCATCATCTTCCTCTTCAATGTCTCCTTCACCTCCCCATAACCTTTAGCCTCACAACATACCCCAATTGGACATGCCATAGTCTTACTGGCTCCTAATGGGAGCAGTTGGGACTATTGTAAATTATTCATATAAAAAATAAAATAATTATTTCTTCTTCAAACTTCGCAAAATCACTTTGTGGCGTCATTTTGAATTAAATTAAAACAAATAACTTTGTTTAAACCACTAATATAATAATATGTCATTACTACCCTGACGAAGAAACCATCGGTTTTGAAACATGTAGGTGATTGTGATTATATTAGTGGTTTAAACAAAGTTGTTTGTTTTAATTTAATAAAATAATTCTTTGTAGCCTATTGCCTAAGCCAATTGTGGATGTCTAGCTCTTCCAGAATATACATATGGAACCCTGGGCATTTTTCACCAGCATTTCTCAGACTATGCGCTTTCTTTCGGTGGATCCACATGTCCATGTTTCCACACCGTATATAAATATGGGGGAATTCAACAACAGTCCAGTCTTATCTTGGTGTTTTTCGTTATGCCTCTATCACTCCATGTTACCTGACCTTTTTAAAAGCAACTTAAATGGATAATATAAATAAAAAATATATATAACACGATTCCCCCGCTTTAGGAGCCTTACATGTTCAAACTTGATGTTATTACACGTATCCGTGAAAAGTGATCCTTTTACTTACGAGTACTCCATAAGTGGGCCCCTTCAGACCTTACATGTACATCACATCATGTGTAATAATATGTACCTACTACAAACATACTCGTACATCGTTCATTGTACAACAGGGAGGGCTGACTACATATGCGGGATTTTTTAAAAATTAAAAATCACTCAGGGGTCTCAAAAATTTAAAAAAGATCATAAGCTCACTTCATCTTCCAATTTTAATTTTCAGATTTGACGGTAGAATTAATATGGAAAAAATAGAGAGAATTTTAGGAAATAATCACTTATATTGACGTTTTGGCTGTACAATGGAAGTATTAAGTTATGGATTATTTACACGGAAAGGAAGAATATAGATACAATACTAAAACCTATCACAGATTATTATTCTTCTGTATATTGCTTTATAAATTCCTCTCGTAATATTTTAACGTACTTACTAACTTAATAACATGAACATACCGACAATTTTTTTTACCTAATTTACAAAACATACACAAAACCGTGAAGAATGTCACCTTATAACGGGGTACCCCAGTAAGATCACATTCTTTTCGATTTTTATAATTTATTTATTTTTAAAGTGTGCTGACAATAAGTTTTCCATTTTTTGCTTTGGTATGATTCAATTCGATGGCAATTAGAATTTTTTAGCAGAATTGACCATAAATTAGTCAATCCTGCTAAAAATCTCTAATTGATATCGAATTGAATCTTCCTTCAGGTCAAAGTTAATAATGCTGTTTAAAAATGCTTTCTGATGATGTGATTTAAGATTTTCACGGCCAAAAGTATTTTTGGGATGTTAAGTCGTTTTACGTTACCTTTTTCTTTAGCCAACGTTTTGGACACTGTACACGGAGAAAAATGTTATTCTAAAATGTGATCATTTTATTACTAAAAAAAAATTCGGTTAAAAACGGGACTGAAGTTCTTACGAACAAAAACAGTGTTTCAATGTTTATTGGCGGGAAAATGTAAGAATAATTTGTTGGTATACGTACGAAATTACGAATACCAACACATTATTCTTACATGTTCCCGCCAGTAAACATTGACACCCTTTTAATTTGTGCTTAAGAACTTCAGTCCCTTTTTAACCATTTTTACAAATAATATTATCGTATTTTAGAATAACATTTTGCTCCGTGTAACGTTGTCCGAAACGTTAGCTAAAGTAGGAGTCAGCGTAACATAAAATTACAAAAAAGCTTTCTGATCACTAAACACATGAGCTTGAAAAGTGTGATCTATATTTATTTAAAAGAAAATTGAAGTAAAAGATTGAATTTAATTGAAATCGAAAATTTTCAAAATTTACATTTCCTTTTGACTCTTTGCCTACAGACCAGCCTATGAAACTTATGAAATGCTCAAAAATTCAATGTGAACATTTGAAAAGGTTTTGAATAATCAATTTCTCGGGAAATTATGAAAATTAGATCATTACTCAGGTGAACTGACACGCCCACATTAGTTTCATATCGATATTGTTTGTTAAGGAATTTGTATTCCTTGACGTTTCCAAATTCGTAAAAATATTGCGGTCCACCCTAATGTAGGTACATGTTGTACATGTATTGGTTAACTAAGAGTGTACATGAGCTGTTGCTCTTAACTCTGTAGGCTCAGGGATGAAGTGCCCCGAAAAAAGTAAAGGTAGGCAAAGGTACAGGGTGGCTACAAAAACACCAACGTATCTATTAGAGGCGAGGAATCTGAAGTATTAGCGGAAGTGTTTGCCAAAGTACTGGATGATTAAAAATTCAACACAAAAATGAACACAGTCTGGAGATAACCGCAATAAGTTAAACAATAAAAAAAATGATAAACGTTGATACCGAGTCGGTTATGTGAGAAACACCGCTCCAGGAGTGCTAGCACAATGAAATCGATAACTTTACAATATCGAATAGACAGAGGCAACTACCGATAATATTATAACGACTGACATTGGGTAGACAAAGGTTTGGTAAAACACGCTGGCAACACTGGAAAGATTTTCTATGTTGTCTATGTACATAAAACGTCAAACATATTGTGTCAAATGTCAAATTATTTTATTCAAACCTTAGCGGTTAGTATATATTAACAACAAAATGAAAATCATTAAATTTCCGTTTTGATATATTTTAAAGATCGATTTAGATACATAACAAACACAGAATATTTGAAGTGAGCATAATAAACAACATTGTTATTACGTTTCTGACAATCGGCTAGCACGAACGGGCAATAGGCAACGAACGATTCTCCAACTGTTTTCACATTTATTGGAGTTTTTTTTTATTTACAAAAGATTTGAAATTATTATTTTTTTTCTCATGGAATTTCGTTGAGATGGACAAATACGCAACGGCAGGTTATATTCACCACAAATATATTATATCATTTTTCTTGTTTTTTGTTTGAGCAAACATTACAGCTTTTTGTTTTTTATCCGTTGCGGGTATAGGTCACGGCATATGTTTAGCCAGAATTTTGGCAGATAACCGTAATGGAACATCTTGTGACGCACGTGGACCAACTTCAGGGTGCGACGTAATATGATATTTTTCTAATAATTGTCTTATAACATATACTTAATTGATAATCAGGAAAACTAATATCTTTTGAACTAACGGTTTTGGGCATTATGTATGAATTCGGTAAATATTAATTTGTAGGATGAAAGAAAACTTTTTTGTAACACTTAATTGATTTTCGTAGGGCATTTACACTAGTTATATCCGCTTCATCTCTTAAGCCCATATTTTTGTTATAATCTTCGATACAATTTGGATTTGAAATTATTTCTCCTCTTCTAAAATTTATTTTTGTTAAGCGTTGTTAAAATACGCATTTATCCTTTGTCGTGCCATTTTAATACTATCAGTTAACCAAAATAATGTGAGGCAATTTACCCCTTCTTCGATTTATTGAATTTTGATATGTGTTAACGGTTGTTTCGAACTGTTCCACATACGTAGGTTTGGTGGTCATGCAGAAATTTAAATGATATTGTATTAGTGTACCAATTATCTACATACAATTTGTGGCCTTTACCTACGTAGTCTTTTAACAGAGTGGTGACAATAGCTCCGGAAGCCCCAAGACATTGTTCGTCAGTAAAATCCGTCACTTCACCACAATAAATAATTACATCTAAAATATATCCGTCTGCACGTTGCAAAAAACCAATATTTTTATTCCAAATCGTTGGCGTTTGGATGGAATATACTCCTTAAACTTAAGACATCCTTTGAACTCTATAATGCTCTCGTCAAGCATAGATTTTCATACGGCACCACTGAGTCCTTAAAAATTTATCCAGTGTAATTGACAAGAACACGAATTTCATTTAATTTTTCTCCAGCAATTTGAGTAGCAGGATCTGACACATGCGTACAAAACTAAATGTAAAAATAGAAGAGCAAACTTTCAATTCAGGTATAAAAACACAAATCCACATTTCAAAAACATTAAAATAAACTTTTAGAACCACTCCACTTACAATGAGCTAACGCGTCATTTCTACAGACTCGACCAAAGTGGACTCGACAATAAAAGCGCGGGATTTTGAAACAAAATGGGCGAAGAAAAATGCATTCCTTTTTTGGATGCTGCTTTGAGTAGTGTTAACAATATAAATAATCAACTTTTTTGGGTGATCTCGCTAATAAATAGTTCATTATATTTTACGAAGTAATATTTAGCCCCATATACAGTTAGATCTTTGAAATATCATCCTTCGAACATTTACACCCGTGATTTGCATCTTCCGTTGTATTATACCGTTCCGACGTTTATATCGAATGTCCTAGCACGCTTTCACCGTTGCTAAAGAAACCGATATCGGAAGGAAAAAAATACTAAGTCGGTATAAGATGGCAACACTGGCACCTTTTTGATGAATTTACGTTACTAAATTTCAAATGAGCTATTTAAAAATTAAAAAATACTAATAAATTGACAATTTCGAATTGAAATACTAACTTTAATATACATCGGCGCTTCGCATTTACTTTTTGCGATTAGACGGGAGTTAAATAGTTGATACGATCCAATGACATATTTTATCAAAGTTCGTATCTTGAAGCAAAATGAATAAATTGATCTCGTCTTAAATGAATGCATGTAAGTTTATGGATCGCATATACGATTTCTTTAAATACTAGGAGGTTTTTAGGTTAACCTCCATTAATTAATAAGTCAGTTAACTTGCATAACGAACGACATTATTTAAATAAAACGCATATTGATATCTTATCTGACACTACGGAAGCCGCGCTAAAATCAGTGACCTCTATCTACCGACTAACGGAATAATCTTTTCACTGTGCTCGCAATTATTGCTAACTGACCATAGACAACGAATTTAATGAATTTCATATCTATACTTGGGTTTTATCGATGGACCATGCTATGGTCACAGCCAATATCGCATACGATTTGGCGAGCTTTTGTCAATCGTCGGTTGGATTATGTCTTATCAATAGGTGACTGTGCTAGCACATATTGATAAGTGACCAAAGATGACGGATTTTGTCAATGTAGTATAGATATAGGGTTATATCGATGGACCATGCTAGCACCCCAGGCCTATCCTAGCGCAGCGCCGATCCCGACAGCGTACCTACGGCAACGTCGGCAACTAACACTCACCCGGTACGGTACTTCACTTGGGCATATCGTTAGATACGCAACCGTTCGGACATATACAAAAAGGCGGCCTTTGGCCGAACTAAAGTTAGTTCGGATCCGCACACAGCACACCGGCGCCCCATCTTTGTTTCTACCTACACATCGAACGCATCAATGGCTTCGCTTTAGTAATCCATATTTCGTTTTGTTTCATTCTGTAACGAGTTAAAACACCCCGGATTCCTGTTACTAGCCCTTTGAATCAGAGGAGACCGTATTTGTAACAGCTCACATATAAATCGTTGTATCTCCCTTACTGTCATGGTGAGAAATATGATCTTTACGGTTTAAGAAGGAGAAAACTTCACGCTTTGTATTCAAATCAAGTTCAACTATTAACAAAAGTTAAATGTGCACCCTCTATGAAACCAAATTTCGGGATCGTAAATAGAAAGAAAAAGAAATTCCGGGAATTTTTTATTAATTATTTTTACGTGGAATGACAAAAAAGCGAGATGATAAAAACATTTACAACACATTTTTCCATTAAAATTGTATGTGTTTTTAGGTTTTTCGTTACCAGTAAATTTAGTTAAAAATGTAAGATCAAATATTATATGTTTGTATTAAAAGTTTTACTTTTTCTATTTTTATTTCTAATAATAACATTTGTAAACGTATTTCATCACCTTTCAAAAACAGTTTTTAGTTTTCAGATATGTTCAAAAATATTCCATTTATTTAGATTTTATTCAAAGCCTAAATATTTTTACCTTCTGACAAAATACGCCCGACTTTTGAAGGGCGTCAACCTGTCTGTAGTAGTGATGGTCTCTTGAGTATCGATCTATTTAGAAATTTCAACTCGTTACAATTTATCTACGGCTAAATCGAAACTTTATCTCAAATTAATATGATCACGTCACTCCATAAAGTGCGAAAAACAAGTACCTTAGTAAGAAACAAATCTCCAACATTATTAATTCTGATATGATTTAAGATTTTCACGGCCAAAAGTATTTTTGTTATTTGTTTTTAGGGTGCTATACCGTGTTGCGCTACCTCCTTATTTAGCCAACGTTTTGGACAACGTTACAGTGTCCATCATCAGGGCAGATGTGTGCATCATGTCACAGTCTAAAAACAAATAATAAACATTAGTAATTCTGCTATTGTTAATATGAGGAAGATACTGAGTGTTATTCTAGAGGGTAGACGTCCAGTGGGCGGCCCCAGACACAGTTGGGCGAGGCGATTCCAGAAACTGTGTGAGGAGAGGATGGGTCTGCCATGGACGGAGGCCGAACAATTAGCGCAAGACAGGGACGTATGGAGGAGTCTTGTCGATGCAGTAGGTCCCCAACCCGAATAGGACAAGGGGAAGAAGATGATGATGATGATGAAAAGATTGTTCACTTTCCGAACAAATTCGCTCGATTCTAAAGAAACCACATTCACCGCCATTCCCCGGCTAACCAATCCCATTATAACTTCAAAGCAGTTTACTTAACCTGCACGTAGTTGTTACACGATTTTCTTTATTACTGGACCAATTTGGAGATATCTGCTTTTCATCTCACCCTCTCCCACCATTACCAACAAGTTAGACAGGGATGGCGAAGCAGAAGGTTTCCGAAGAAATAAGCTTAACCCTTAACTGACGTTGTGTAAAATACTTGTGTAAGTTACGTCATGGGTCCTGTATTGACCCGCAATTTTGAAAGCACATATTTACTTGATTTGTAATGAAAAACAACAAATTCAAAGCAAAACAGTACAGTGCTTTTAAATGATAATTTTTTTTCTCAAACTATACAATGAACTATTATAGTACAACATAACTACATTTTTATTTTTTATGTAACGTTTTTTAAAAATTAATATTTACTTTCAATAATTATAAAGAAAACATCAAAAACCCTATCCAAAGTAAATTATTGCACTTCTTGAAATATAGATAGATACCTTGCAAGTATTTGGAGAAAGTCATACAGTGCTTGGGTCCATAACATGTAGCCGAAAGCACAGAATTGGTGTACTTTAGTCTACTTATGAGTAGGTACTACAGTCCGTTGTACTGTAGTAAGGTAGATAGAAAAAAATGTTAATTCGAAAAAACGACCATTTTAATAGTAAAATCGGTTAAAAACGGGACTGAACAAATTAACAGGGTTTCAATGTTTATTGGCGGGAACATGTAAGAATAATTTGATATGCGTAATTTCGTACGTATCTATACCAACAAATTATTCTTAAATTTTCCCGCCAATAAACATTGAAACACTGTTAATTTGTTCGTAAGAACTTCAGTCCCGTTTTTAACCTTTTTACTATTAAATTGATCGTTTTTTCGAATAACATTTTTCTCTGTGTACTGAGAGTAGCCCCTGATGGTATTATATGAATAGAGTAATTTCGACATGGGTTCCAGTGACCTACGACGTCGTTTAAGGGTTAACTTCGTCTCACGAAATCTCTATTTTTTATCTTTATCTTTATTTTTAGTCTGTTTTATTATTTTACCAAATGAATTATATTTGGCCCCGTTTGAAATGGGTACTGTGTATAATACGCGAATGGGAGGCCATTCTCCATTAATATTAAAGGGCGAACGTGCCGAGGAATCAAATTATATAATAAAAATGACAAAATAAACAAAAAATATCTCTCTTATTTACACAATATTACAAAAATACATAGTCTCAATTCAATAAAAAAAAATTGTGTTCATTGTATTCTTGAAACAGTTTTTTTCGATGGGTAAATTTGATTTAAATGAACAATTGAGTGTAAATAATAAGAATCATTGGGAAAATAATTTATTACAGAAAATAATTATTTTTTACATTAGCTCTGATTCTGAGGAAAATAATTCCTCTTAAGGCCTGTGTCATCTTTGGGAATGCTGTGCAGAGAATATTTTTAAGAACGGAAGGAGAGGATGTTCTGGGAAGGAAAAATGTATGAGGAGTGGGTAGGAATTTGGAGGTCAGTGTGTCCAGGAGTGACGGACGTACGAATCCATCACTCCCACTGCAATGCAAGGTGATGTTCCGAGAGAGTCCTGCTGGAGGGGTCAAAATTTCTCCCTCAACCAGTCATTCCGATCTGGCCTGCCACTTATTATGTGACCCGGACGAACCTCACCCCATGAACCCGGGCACTCGTGCTAAGTCACCAAACTTAGCGAACCACTTGGGGTGGCTTATGGCAGAGGTGTTTGTTATACAATTAATGGTCCCGTGGCGGCGGTACCTATACCCGTCTTCCACAATGAATTGTTATTCATAAGGTGCGATCAGGTCTTAAAAAAAAAACAAAAAAAATATTTCACATTTCGTCACTGGTCACTCAGCAGAGTAGCCGCTTATCCCTCCACCCCTACCCTAACTGTACGACACCTCCTGATTTTTATGTGTATAGTTTTAAAAAAAGACACCGGAGACCAAAATCTACATTTTTTACTTTAAATAATCTAACGAATCACTTGATAAAGTAAGCAAGGTACCCATGTTCTTAGTGTGAATACTGCGTAAGAGTCCCAAAGTTCCCTTCTTTGTAGAAAGTGGGCCGATCGCATCTGTAGTGAGGATGAAAATAGTGAGGAAGGGAAGAAGGTAGGAATGTTGAAGTCTGGCCATTCAGATATGGTCACCAAACACGGATGTAGATTTCTAGCAACGTTTCAATTATGAATTGTTGTCTTTTACCCGGACGATATTGAGATGATATTGCTAATGTCTATGCAGCATTATATGAGAGTTAATGCTCACTTGGTCGATGACTTACGGTAATAAAAATGAAATAAATCATTCTTTTTAATATTGGTCATGTTTGACAGCACAAGAAAATAAAATCTCAAGAATAGAGATCTTTCCAAAGCTAACAGTCCTTTGTACTGCAACAATGGTTCAATAAGGTCCTTTTATAAGATTATATTGTCATCTGTAATCCAATAGGTACTGCTCCAAGAGCAGAATGTTGATTTTCCTCTGTCTCGACGCAGTTCACCGTATCAAAGGAGACGCTTTCTTCGGACTGACTTTAAAGTGGTTTTATATAAATCTAGAAAGGAAGTGACTAATGATGGGTGGGTCAAGGATCGAACAAGTGATATCTGAACCGTATTTTATGGTTGTTCGTACCACAAATATTTAAACCAAATATTATTCAACTAACTTCAAAAATATTTCAAAATCAGACGTCTATTTTCATTATTTGTATAAAAAACTACCCTATGGTATTAAGAAGAAATTAAATATAATAAATACTAATAATAATTTAAAAAAAAAACCATAACAAAATGATGTTAATACTCGTTTAGGAGTCGATTTAATTATCAACCAAATTCTCTTGGATAATGTAGTGTATAGCCATAAGCGCGTACCTTAATAGATCACGTTCATTCGGGAATGATCGGTACAGCCGAAGATTCCCGAATGAGCACATTGTCAGGCAGTCGCGGTCGAAGAGCGTCGCGGCCGGCCAGACCTAAATAACTATTAAAAACACAAGAGCCTTACGTAAATAATATTTTCGTTCCGTATTATGATGGTGTAGTGTACTGTTCTTTATCGGGTAGTACTGATCACGATAATCCTCTTGTTCTACTCCTTGATAAGGGGGCCAATATCTCCCTTATTTCTTAGAATCCTTTTGGTACTTAATAATAGACTCGTAGGTACTTCGTACACTTTACACATTTATTAGTAGATAATAATAATACACAGATACATATTTCTAGTATTGAAGGCTGACTGCCAACTGCAGAAGAAGTGTCGCTCCGCACTCGAAACTGCTCGGTTATATCTAAACCTTCGGGTATCTCCGCCGACACTCGGCAAGACCCGAAACTAATACACTGCCGAAGGCAAATGTTTCTAATCAGTATTTCAAACTGATGTATGAAGCCTCAAAAATGCTCTAACTTTTAGCTTTGCAAAACGATAATGGTAGGTTCAGACTGGACGACGTACGTACGCATCGCTACTCAAACAATGCTTAGCAACCCATACATTTTCTATGAAAATGGCCACAGACATAGCACGTTGCGATGCGTGTGGCCAATGTGATTCTAAAACATAAATTTTCATTGAAAATCTATGGTTGCTAAGCAGTCCAGATATTGTTAGGCGTAGCGATGGGCACGTACGTCGACCCAGTCTGAATCTACCATAATTTGCCTTACTTCGCTGCATGTGGTTTCTAAGCAATCAGAACTATTTTTAGTTTTACTATGAATTTTTAATTTATAAATTTTTTTTTTACTTGAAAGTTTTTCCTTTTTACTTTTAAAAATTTGAATCGAGCTTTGGCGATGGTGTTTTTATTTATTTATTTTTATTTCAAACAATAAGACACGAATTAATGTTGTTTGATCCATATATTTCAATTATTTTACATAACGAAAGTACATTTTTTTCTTATAATTACTACATTATAATGTTTACTTTTTTGGAATACTCATATGAAATGTTAACATATACATTATTTTCTTAGTCCTCTTTTCTAGGAGATCTTGTGCTGAGGGGTACTACGTTTTGAATAAGTATTCAGCTTAGTTCCTTAGCGAAGATTTAATGTCCTTAATGTGATTATTTTTCGTTTTAATTTATTTGATACTGTGTGGGAGTTTGTTATATAATTATACTGCAAAAACTTCAGAGCTTCTTTGTCCAAAGATCCATTTTGGTAAATTTAGCTAGTATATTTGCTTGGCTCTGGTTTTATGATTATGTGAGGTGTTTTCCTGTGTATCTTTTTTGAGGTGATGAACCATAATATTTTTGGTATATATCTTACTAATATTATAAACGCTAAAGTTTGTATGGATGTATGTATGTTGGTTACTCTTTCACGCAAAAACCACTGAATGGACTTTAATGAAACTTAAAAATAATATAGCTCATTCATCATAATAACATATAGGCTGTATAATTTATACCCGAAACTTGCGATTTTCCATGTATTACAAATAATAATTATTGTTTAATAGAAAATATCAAAATTTGAAAATAAAATTTTGAAAAACAATGATTGTAAAAGCAAAATTCTATTTTAGAAAGCATTTAAATTAGTGAATTTATTTGAAGTACTCACCCTTGAATGGAATTAAGAATTAAAGTTTTTTTTTTATTTTTTTTATTATTTATTTATAACATATAATATCATTTACAATTATAACATCATTTCATTACATATCATTCATCAATTTTAGTTACCCAATTAGTAAAGAAATAATTCTCGAGTCTAACTGGGGAGCTAGTCTATGTACTTATGTTATACATATAGATAATATGTATAGTTACAAAATGGAAGTAAAATACTTTAAAACATACTGTAAGATATTACAAAATATTGTATAATGTGAAAAATACATATATTGTAGCAATGGAATATCAACAAACAGAAAACAGAATACGGAATATATCTGAAAATCATCGATAAAAAATAAGTCAATCTGTTGCTTATCTGTAAAAATACAACGAGAGTTTTTTTTAAATTTAAAATAGTTTTTTTCACTTTTTATTGTATCGGGTAAATCGTTAAATAGCTTTGGGCCAACATATTCATAATGGTGTTGTGCAGCTGTCGTGTTGCATCCAGGTACATATATGTTCCCAGATGTTCTAGGTCTTTTACTTCGTGTTGAGGACACTTCAGATTCTTTAAAAACTGTTAAAATTGCATTTTTTTCAAATAGTTTTGTAACCGACAGGACTTTAAATTTTTCAAAAAGTTCCTTGGTTGGAAAAATTCTTGGTTTTTTAATAATAACTTTCATGATCATTTTTTGTGTTGTTACTATCGGATACAGGTTATTCTTATATATGCTTCCCCAGGCGATTATGCCGTACTGCAAAACTGACTGTACAAGAGCAAAGTAAACTATTTTAATATTTGAAAGATTTAAGATATTTCTTAATCGTATAAAAATGTAAGTAAGTTTTCTAATTCTTTTGACACAGTTTTCAACGTGTTTCTTAAATTTCATGTTGCTTTCTATAGTGATCCCTAGATATTTTACTATAAATAATAAACATTAGTAATTCTGCTATTGTTAATATGAGGAAGATACTGAGTGTTATTCTAGAGGGTAGACGTCCAGTGGGCGGCCCCAGACACAGTTGGGCGAGGCGATTCCAGAAACTGTGTGAGGAGAGGATGGGTCTGCCATGGACGGAGGCCGAACAATTAGCGCAAGACAGGGACGTATGGAGGAGTCTTGTCGATGCAGTAGGTCCCCAACCCGAATAGGACAAGGGGAAGAAGATGATGATGATGATGAAAAGATTGTTCACTTTCCGAACAAATTCGCTCGATTCTAAAGAAACCACATTCACCGCCATTCCCCGGCTAACCAATCCCATTATAACTTCAAAGCAGTTTACTTAACCTGCACGTAGTTGTTACACGATTTTCTTTATTACTGGACCAATTTGGAGATATCTGCTTTTCATCTCACCCTCTCCCACCATTACCAACAAGTTAGACAGGGATGGCGAAGCAGAAGGTTTCCGAAGAAATAAGCTTAACCCTTAACTGACGTTGTGTAAAATACTTGTGTAAGTTACGTCATGGGTCCTGTATTGACCCGCAATTTTGAAAGCACATATTTACTTGATTTGTAATGAAAAACAACAAATTCAAAGCAAAACAGTACAGTGCTTTTAAATGATAATTTTTTTTCTCAAACTATACAATGAACTATTATAGTACAACATAACTACATTTTTATTTTTTATGTAACGTTTTTTAAAAATTAATATTTACTTTCAATAATTATAAAGAAAACATCAAAAACCCTATCCAAAGTAAATTATTGCACTTCTTGAAATATAGATAGATACCTTGCAAGTATTTGGAGAAAGTCATACAGTGCTTGGGTCCATAACATGTAGCCGAAAGCACAGAATTGGTGTACTTTAGTCTACTTATGAGTAGGTACTACAGTCCGTTGTACTGTAGTAAGGTAGACAGAAAAAAATGTTAATTCGAAAAAACGACCATTTTAATAGTAAAATCGGTTAAAAACGGGACTGAACAAATTAACAGGGTTTCAATGTTTATTGGCGGGAACATGTAAGAATAATTTGATATGCGTAATTTCGTACGTATCTATACCAACAAATTATTCTTAAATTTTCCCGCCAATAAACATTGAAACACTGTTAATTTGTTCGTAAGAACTTCAGTCCCGTTTTTAACCTTTTTACTATTAAATTGATCGTTTTTTCGAATAACATTTTTCTCTGTGTACTGAGAGTAGCCCCTGATGGTATTATATGAATAGAGTAATTTCGACATGGGTTCCAGTGACCTACGACGTCGTTTAAGGGTTAACTTCGTCTCACGAAATCTCTATTTTTTATCTTTATCTTTATTTTTAGTCTGTTTTATTATTTTACCAAATGAAAAAACACTCTGCTTAACGAGCCACGGGACGCTTTTGCTGGGGGTTTTTAAAATATATTTTCTTGAAGGGTCTGCCAATGTTTTTCTACCATCAAAGGACTATTATTGATTTTATTGGAAGCCTGTCTTCGTTACGGACTCCATTTCGAAAGGTTGTCGCGGCAATGAAAACATGTCTTTGGTAATTCAGAGTAATAGCGGTTAAGTTCAAGTAAAATCTTTTATTTTAGGTAGATCGAGTAAATTAATTTACTGAATGTTGCTAACTGAAGCGATACAAATTCGTAGTTTTATTTTATTTATTTCGTCTAATTCAAATATTTCGATGTTCCAAGTATATAAAAAAACTAGCCTTCTGCCCGCGACTTCGTCTGCGCAGGATTAGAACTTCGATTAGCCTATTTTCTTTTGGTAGGTCCCATCTATGTTTATACCAAAATTCTTAACCTATTTATTTAATATATCTTTTTATATTTCAATATTAGAGTGAAAGTACATAGTGAGAGAGGAGAATGTAACGATAATTGTAAAATCCTGAAGAAAACCTCAGATGTAAAATATCTAGGGATCACTATAGAAAGCAACATGAAATTTAAGAAACACGTTGAAAACTGTGTCAAAAGAATTAGAAAACTTACTTACATTTTTATACGATTAAGAAATATCTTAAATCTTTCAAATATTAAAATAGTTTACTTTGCTCTTGTACAGTCAGTTTTGCAGTACGGCATAATCGCCTGGGGAAGCATATATAAGAATAACCTGTATCCGATAGTAACAACACAAAAAATGATCATGAAAGTTATTATTAAAAAACCAAGAATTTTTCCAACCAAGGAACTTTTTGAAAAATTTAAAGTCCTGTCGGTTACAAAACTATTTGAAAAAAATGCAATTTTAACAGTTTTTAAAGAATCTGAAGTGTCCTCAACACGAAGTAAAAGACCTAGAACATCTGGGAACATATATGTACCTGGATGCAACACGACAGCTGCACAACACCATTATGAATATGTTGGCCCAAAGCTATTTAACGATTTACCCGATACAATAAAAAGTGAAAAAAACTATTTTAAATTTAAAAAAAACTCTCGTTGTATTTTTACAGATAAGCAACAGATTGACTTATTTTTTATCGATGATTTTCAGATATATTCCGTATTCTGTTTTCTGTTTGTTGATATTCCATTGCTACAATATATGTATTTTTCACATTATACAATATTTTGTAATATCTTACAGTATGTTTTAAAGTATTTTACTTCCATTTTGTAACTATACATATTATCTATATGTATAACATAAGTACATAGACTAGCTCCCCAGTTAGACTCGAGAATTATTTCTTTACTAATTGGGTAACTAAAATTGATGAATGATATGTAATGAAATGATGTTATAATTGTAAATGATATTATATGTTATAAATAAATAATAAAAAAAATAAAAAAAAAACTTTAATTCTTAATTCCATTCAAGGGTGAGTACTTCAAATAAATTCACTAATTTAAATGCTTTCTAAAATAGAATTTTGCTTTTACAATCATTGTTTTTCAAAATTTTATTTTCAAATTTTGATATTTTCTATTAAACAATAATTATTATTTGTAATACATGGAAAATCGCAAGTTTCGGGTATAAATTATACAGCCTATATGTTATTATGATGAATGAGCTATATTATTTTTAAGTTTCATTAAAGTCCATTCAGTGGTTTTTGCGTGAAAGAGTAACCAACATACATACATCCATACAAACTTTAGCGTTTATAATATTAGTAAGATATATACCAAAAATATTATGGTTCATCACCTCAAAAAAGATACACAGGAAAACACCTCACATAATCATAAAACCAGAGCCAAGCAAATATACTAGCTAAATTTACCAAAATGGATCTTTGGACAAAGAAGCTCTGAAGTTTTTGCAGTATAATTATATAACAAACTCCCACACAGTATCAAATAAATTAAAACGAAAAATAATCACATTAAGGACATTAAATCTTCGCTAAGGAACTAAGCTGAATACTTATTCAAAACGTAGTACCCCTCAGCACAAGATCTCCTAGAAAAGAGGACTAAGAAAATAATGTATATGTTAACATTTCATATGAGTATTCCAAAAAAGTAAACATTATAATGTAGTAATTATAAGAAAAAAATGTACTTTCGTTATGTAAAATAATTGAAATATATGGATCAAACAACATTAATTCGTGTCTTATTGTTTGAAATAAAAATAAATAAATAAAAACACCATCGCCAAAGCTCGATTCAAATTTTTAAAAGTAAAAAGGAAAAACTTTCAAGTAAAAAAAAAATTTATAAATTAAAAATTCATAGTAAAACTAAAAATAGTTCTGATTGCTTAGAAACCACATGCAGCGAAGTAAGGCAAATTATGGTAGATTCAGACTGGGTCGACGTACGTGCCCATCGCTACGCCTAACAATATCTGGACTGCTTAGCAACCATAGATTTTCAATGAAAATTTATGTTTTAGAATCACATTGGCCACACGCATCGCAACGTGCTATGTCTGTGGCCATTTTCATAGAAAATGTATGGGTTGCTAAGCATTGTTTGAGTAGCGATGCGTACGTACGTCGTCCAGTCTGAACCTACCATTATCGTTTTGCAAAGCTAAAAGTTAGAGCATTTTTGAGGCTTCATACATCAGTTTGAAATACTGATTAGAAACATTTGCCTTCGGCAGTGTATTAGTTTCGGGTCTTGCCGAGTGTCGGCGGAGATACCCGAAGGTTTAGATATAACCGAGCAGTTTCGAGTGCGGAGCGACACTTCTTCTGCAGTTGGCAGTCAGCCTTCAATACTAGAAATATGTATCTGTGTATTATTATTATCTACTAATAAATGTGTAAAGTGTACGAAGTACCTACGAGTCTATTATTAAGTACCAAAAGGATTCTAAGAAATAAGGGAGATATTGGCCCCCTTATCAAGGAGTAGAACAAGAGGATTATCGTGATCAGTACTACCCGATAAAGAACAGTACACTACACCATCATAATACGGAACGAAAATATTATTTACGTAAGGCTCTTGTGTTTTTAATAGTTATTTAGGTCTGGCCGGCCGCGACGCTCTTCGACCGCGACTGCCTGACAATGTGCTCATTCGGGAATCTTCGGCTGTACCGATCATTCCCGAATGAACGTGATCTATTAAGGTACGCGCTTATGGCTATACACTACATTATCCAAGAGAATTTGGTTGATAATTAAATCGACTCCTAAACGAGTATTAACATCATTTTGTTATGGTTTTTTTTTTAAATTATTATTAGTATTTATTATATTTAATTTCTTCTTAATACCATAGGGTAGTTTTTTATACAAATAATGAAAATAGACGTCTGATTTTGAAATATTTTTGAAGTTAGTTGAATAATATTTGGTTTAAATATTTGTGGTACGAACAACCATAAAATACGGTTCAGATATCACTTGTTCGATCCTTGACCCACCCATCATTAGTCACTTCCTTTCTAGATTTATATAAAACCACTTTAAAGTCAGTCCGAAGAAAGCGTCTCCTTTGATACGGTGAACTGCGTCGAGACAGAGGAAAATCAACATTCTGCTCTTGGAGCAGTACCTATTGGATTACAGATGACAATATAATCTTATAAAAGGACCTTATTGAACCATTGTTGCAGTACAAAGGACTGTTAGCTTTGGAAAGATCTCTATTCTTGAGATTTTATTTTCTTGTGCTGTCAAACATGACCAATATTAAAAAGAATGATTTATTTCATTTTTATTACCGTAAGTCATCGACCAAGTGAGCATTAACTCTCATATAATGCTGCATAGACATTAGCAATATCATCTCAATATCGTCCGGGTAAAAGACAACAATTCATAATTGAAACGTTGCTAGAAATCTACATCCGTGTTTGGTGACCATATCTGAATGGCCAGACTTCAACATTCCTACCTTCTTCCCTTCCTCACTATTTTCATCCTCACTACAGATGCGATCGGCCCACTTTCTACAAAGAAGGGAACTTTGGGACTCTTACGCAGTATTCACACTAAGAACATGGGTACCTTGCTTACTTTATCAAGTGATTCGTTAGATTATTTAAAGTAAAAAATGTAGATTTTGGTCTCCGGTGTCTTTTTTTAAAACTATACACATAAAAATCAGGAGGTGTCGTACAGTTAGGGTAGGGGTGGAGGGATAAGCGGCTACTCTGCTGAGTGACCAGTGACGAAATGTGAAATATTTTTTTTGTTTTTTTTTTAAGACCTGATCGCACCTTATGAATAACAATTCATTGTGGAAGACGGGTATAGGTACCGCCGCCACGGGACCATTAATTGTATAACAAACACCTCTGCCATAAGCCACCCCAAGTGGTTCGCTAAGTTTGGTGACTTAGCACGAGTGCCCGGGTTCATGGGGTGAGGTTCGTCCGGGTCACATAATAAGTGGCAGGCCAGATCGGAATGACTGGTTGAGGGAGAAATTTTGACCCCTCCAGCAGGACTCTCTCGGAACATCACCTTGCATTGCAGTGGGAGTGATGGATTCGTACGTCCGTCACTCCTGGACACACTGACCTCCAAATTCCTACCCACTCCTCATACATTTTTCCTTCCCAGAACATCCTCTCCTTCCGTTCTTAAAAATATTCTCTGCACAGCATTCCCAAAGATGACACAGGCCTTAAGAGGAATTATTTTCCTCAGAATCAGAGCTAATGTAAAAAATAATTATTTTCTGTAATAAATTATTTTCCCAATGATTCTTATTATTTACACTCAATTGTTCATTTAAATCAAATTTACCCATCGAAAAAAACTGTTTCAAGAATACAATGAACACAATTTTTTTTTATTGAATTGAGACTATGTATTTTTGTAATATTGTGTAAATAAGAGAGATATTTTTTGTTTATTTTGTCATTTTTATTATATAATTTGATTCCTCGGCACGTTCGCCCTTTAATATTAATGGAGAATGGCCTCCCATTCGCGTATTATACACAGTACCCATTTCAAACGGGGCCAAATATGGAATCGAAATGTAAATCCCATTCCACGGGGACCATAAAACTGACCATCCATATCGGAACATGATTAACCGTTGCTATTCCGTAGATATTCTGAAATGATTTCAATTTATTGCATATTCAAAAGGTTCGGGTAATCAGTACAACTAGGAAAATGTATGTGTGACTCAGATACCTATACTTTGTTCGAGTTCGTTACGATTTGTCGTATTTTATGATAGGTTGAAATGTAATTATGTTCTGGTACAATGCAATAGGGCAATCTACGCGGCAGAGCAGATCACAGCTCAGGATTATGGGAGTAGCTTTCTGTCAAGTAGGGGGAAATCATTAAATAAAAGATAATGAACTCTACAAAACTATATTATAGCCATCAAAATAAAACAAACAGGAGAGTGAAAAGTTAAACCAATGAAACATCAAGTATACAAAACACAAGACATACCAGATGGACTCCGGGAAACGCTACACTAACTAACGAAGCCGTACATCGTAGAAATTAGACATGGGCAGATTTATTCACAGTAGTGAATCGATTCAGTCTGATTCCCTCGGCCTTTTGATCTGATTCCTTTCATTCGATCCTTTCATTCATAAAATTCCAAAAAAAAAATATATATATATAATAAGTAGTTATATCCAGAATATAATACTTAAATCAAATAAATCATCAAATTAAACAGTTTTACTAATTTTATTATATTTATTTTAAACTTAAAATAGTTCCGCTTCGTGCGATCGAATATAAAACGCATTCTACCCAATTTACGCAGGGCTCGAAATCGGAAGTTTTCGACCTACGATGTAACTAAATTGACGGCTCGGCCCGCGGGGAAATCGCACTGCACTCCCAAACGGATTTGCGGCAGGCATTGAGAATGGATTGTATCTTTTGAGCAGTGTCTTGTGTCTTGCCTGGGACTTGTGACTGGGAACTAAATTGACGGTTCCGCTGCGCGGGGACTAACGACGAACCGATTCGCAGCGGTCGTTAAGGATTGGATTAGGAACTTCCGACTAGCAAGTGTCTTTTAACTTGCTGTGACCTAATTTACTTGCGTTCCTCGAACCTAACGACTCACTTTAACAGAGGCAGTACATACTCGATCATGGGAGCGGGATTTGAAAAGAGGCGATCATACTAATTCGCTCATTCGTTGAATTAGTGGAACAAAAGTGACACAGAGATTGGGTTTGGCCGCTTCGGTCCGGACAGACGTGTAGGACTATTACGTCACAACTGAATAAGGAATACATTTATTAATTCAATGAATGAGTGGGACATATGGGACTGTAAAAGAGAGGTGCGTTGCTCGGAACTCAGAACTACTTCGTTCGACTCGCAACGTTTTGTCGCCTGGGCTGGAGGTGTGGGGACTCTCTGACCTATGGGTTTTCGGCGCGGGATATACTATACGTGATAGAGGTAGTACAATGCATATAGCACATTACCTCCGGTATCTTCGCGGCGCGCGCTTATAGGTAACTTATCCGCGCAGTAAACATACAGAATAATATTAAATAAAATTTCTACGAAGAATTAAAATATGTAAATCGTTAACATAAAATATTTTTTTAATGTAAAATAAATATAAATAAAAATATGGTGCCGTTTAAAAAATCTGTAAGGAATGAAGATTTAATTCCTTCTGAAAATGAGAATCAGATCGAGTGTGTTACAAGATTGAATTGATTCATTCAAATCATTCATTCAATTTTGCCCACGTCTAGTAGAAATACGCCGGATGACAACGCAAACTTGGTTCGCAGTGAGAGCCGGTCCTGGGACGAGTCTTCCGGCTCCATCAACCGGGGACGGCGCGGAATCCAGTGAGCCAGGGAGCCTAGGTCTTCCTTCTATGTGGGAAGAAGGCCGCTATACCTCCAAGGAGCTTTTCCAGCCAAGGATTTCCACGGATTTCGGAAAAGCTATCCGCAGTCCGTGGCTTCGTGACGCGGGATCAAAAGGGCATAATAATCTAGCCACAACAAGGACCAATCACTTAGCAATTTACTTTCCAATGAAACATTTCGACAAAATGGCTATCTGCCAACACCGGAAAAAGTGGGAATCACATAACCACTGAAAATAATAACGTACACGAACTACTCGTGATACGAAAAACACCCCGCGCCCTTTTTTAAGATCAAGTCAACTTTGATTCACATAATTTATGTCGATTAAAACACCTCCATGGTGAGTGACTAATTACCCAACAGCCAGCCCAATTGCTGTCCGGGAGGAAGTGCCCATAAACAAAAAACAATTTGTATTCCCCAAAAAAAATAGCCAGTCTCCAAAAAAAAACACCATAGACAAAATATCCAAATAGGCAAGAACTGCACTAGTCACATAATATTTATGTGACAAGGTATCTATCAGTATTTATTTTAAACAAAGCTTTTTCAAAAAATATCTTTCGCGTAATTACTCGCTTTTGAAAATTATTTCACCGTCCGTAACTCTGCATGTCAAGTTCTTAATCTAGGCTTCACTATACTTCTCACGGATTTGTACTATTTTCGGACCTGTATAAATAGGGTCACCCGATTGTTCATTTTTTGTGCATTATTTACCACTAGCTGACCCGCCCACGCTTTGCTGTGGCTAACGAAACACAACGCTATCTACTGGATGGTTACTTAACCTAGATAATGAAGTGTTGTGTGTTTTGTCAATAAATTAACTCACACCGCCATCTGTCAGAAACTTATGGAACTTACAAATTTTTTCAAATAATTGTCCCGTAAAAAACATTTAATTCGCAATAATAAATATTAAGGTCAATAATCGATATAAAAACTATCCTATCTTATGTTGGACCAAACTACACACAGTGAGGCAAATTTCATCAAAGTAGTTTCGGAATTTACCTTTTGCGAACATTGTGACGCGAGATTTTTGTACATAAAAGACTAGCTTCTGCCTGCGACTTCGTTTGCGTAGGATTAGTACTTCAAGTAATGTATTTTCTTTTCCTAGGTCCCATCTACGTTTATATGAAATTAAACGAAATTCAAATAATTCAGAATAAAGTTATAAAAAAACTTTTTAACTATAGACCAGATACCCCTAACAAAAGAGTATACAAAGAAACTAACTTAATGAAAATCAGAAAACTGTACGAATACAACATATGCTTATTAATCCACAAAATTCAAAATGGCTTTATACACACAAATACTACATTTATGAAAACATCACAAGTACATGAACACCACACAAGACAACGTAATAAATTAAACACAAATTTAACAAAGACAGAGTGTGGCAAAAGAAACATAGGCTATGAGGGTATAAACATATATAATCTCCTGCCTGACAACCGAAAATAAAATAAATATATTTAAAAAAAACTGTTTGCTCTCAAAATTAATGAGCAAAACCAAAATGTTCTCACTTAAAAAAATGTGTTACTTGGTGTTAGGTAGTAAACCATCATTATTAATATTATTTGTATCAATGTATTAAGTTAACAAAGCGAAATATGTATATTTCTTTTAACTTAATAAAAAAAATAAAAAAAATACTAAAATTCTTAACTTATTTATTTAAAATACGTATAATTCTTGATTCGATTCAAAGTATCAGGCGACTACTTCAAATAAATTCACTAATTTAAATATTTTCTAAAATAGAATTTTGATTTAACAATCATTGTTTCACAAAATGTCATTCTCAAATTTAGAAAATTTCTATTAAACAATAATTATTATTTTCAATACATTGAAAATAAATAGCTAGCTTTATAAATTATACCCTATATGTTATTCTGATGTATGAGCTATATTATTGTAAAGTTATATTAAAGTCCTTTCAGTAAATTTTGCATGAAAGAGTAACAAACATACATACATCCATACAAACTTTCGCTTTTATATTATTATAAGTAAGATTTTCAAACGTAAAATCGCTTACCTTCTGCCTCACAACATACTCAACACACTGTCTCCGGAAGGGAGCAGTTGGGACTCTTGTGAGGTTTTTCTATTTAAAAAAATGACAATATTGATGTTTTTTAATTTTTTTATAGTGAACACCTTACAAGAGTCCCAACTGCTCCCGTCTGAAGCCAGTGAGACTATGGCATCCCCAATTGGGGTATGTTGTGAGGCTGAAGGTAAGCGGGGAAGGGAAGGAGATAGGGAAAAGGAAGGTAGGGAAGTACCTGGCTATTCACATCTAGTCACTAAATACAGCTAAAGCCATTTCAAGCAACGTTTCAATTCTGAATTGTGGTCTTACACCAGGGCGATACCGAGAGTATATTCCACTCTGGAACGTGCCCCAAATATAGTATATACTATTTTTAATTAATTAATTGTGAAATAACACAAATTAATCAAATAAAATTTATCTGCGCATGCCGGGTTCGAACCCGTGACCTTCGTTATGGGAGTCCAAAGCCTTGGCACTGGACTACGCCAGCCATCAATATAACTCAGGCAATACAATTTCTTATACCTTTCTAATATATCCAGCATAGTTCTATTCTTTCACACCAAACTATATCCCTTGTATATAGCATTGTATATAGCATTAAGACACTGGCAGAGAAAGATGGTTGGCCTAAGAAAAACACTGCTCTTCTACCTCAAATATCTTGTAAGTAAAATTTTCCTAACATAAGTCCTAACTATCTTTCAGCGTAAGGCTAGTGCGAAGGATATATAGTCCAACAGATACCAAGTGCACTCCCAAAATTTCTCACGAGGATTACCGTACAGTAAAAACTCAGAAAAACAAACAACAAAGACAACGAACACAACAAACACGAAAGACACTCCACCATTATATTATTAATATTTATATTTTTTATTTCATTTCATCTATTCAACCATCGAATATTCCGATTTTCTGAAATACATTAAACTTGATTCTAAAAACAATATTTCAGATAACACCTAATAATTATACGCTGCGAAACTAAATTTTGCAATTCCAATGATGGTTATTTCCGTGAATTAGGCGACTAAATCCTTTGGAAATTACATTGTAATTTATTTCATGCTCTTATAAAAGCAAGCACTAGATTTAGTAATATACGAGGATGTTGCGTGAAATTTGAATTATTTGGGTAATATTATATTTGTAATTGTCTAATGTTTGATACATATTTTTGTTAAAGGAATGTGTTTAACCTAGAAGCAATCAACTTTTTCGTGTTTTACCTATGTGTAAGTAAGTATTTAGTTATAGGTTTTTACAAATAATTAATCAATTATTTGCTTTTTTGCATCAATCTTTTGTTTGTTATTCTGTTAATTTATTTTTCGTCTTATTTATTGTCAAATATGTATATGTCAGGTATGTAGCACTTGGACTATTACTCCGATATAACGTGGAATAAATTTCGTGTTGATTAAATTTCCGTGAACTGTTTTTTTTTAATTACAAATAAAAATTTACCGACGTAACATGTATATTGTATTGTAAACTTTATTATTTGGCATCAGATAAAACCTGTCTAAGAATTTTCTTGATTCTGAAATATGTATGTAATATAAGTTATCGGACACCTTGTAGGTATTTTAAACACCATACGCATTTTTATTCAATCCTTCCGGACTTGAAAACACTTGAATTCAGTCCCAAGGAAAATAAACATTTTGTTTAAAAAAAAAATTTAAGTCGTGAACCTTCTCGTGTTTCTTTATCTGTACATTTTATTACCGGTGATGGACTTTGACCGTGCATTTAGTTTTTGTTTGACTATAGTATGATAATATTGGAAGACAACACATTCTAAAATTCGGTTCAAGGCCAGGAATGCTAGTCTGTCTCCGCCTCGACTGCACGCATTAATGTCGGAAAATCAACGAGCGGACATTCAATTTGCCATCAGGAAACAGTTTTAAAATGCGCTTTTTCGAGAAGAGGTCACGCAGTCTCTCAGCGTAAGGCTAGTGCGAAGGATATAGTATGATAATATTGGCAGACAACACATTCTAGCATTCGGTTCAAGGCCAGGAGTGCTAGTCTGTCTCCGCCTCGACTGCACGCATTAATGTCGGAAAATCAACAAGCGGACTTTCAATTTGCCGCAGTCGTACACGAATGCCCACCGTTGGACGCTTGCCACCGCTTTAATTATACTACAAACATTTTACCACTGGATCCAACGTATTTATTGCGGAGACGCGGGTAGGAATTTCGGACAGGCGTGGGCGGCTTTGTCGAATTATCTCACTGCATTTACAGCATCGCTACCAGCACCAAACTATAGGAAGGTACCTATACATTACATCTAAACTGGTACTAAGTCTGAGAAGAGACGTTTGCGCTAACTCTGTTGAATTTATGAGATTGGGAGCAGAGATATTGGTTTCTATGTTCACATTAAATAAGGAAAAGCACTTGTGGACACGATCGATTGATTTGATGCTAGCATTATAAAACAGGTGTTATTTTATCAGAATCTTACTATCTTATCTTACTAATATTATAAACGCGAAAGTTTGTATGGATGGATGTGTGTTTGTTAATCTTTCACGCAAAAACTGCTGAATGGATTTTAATGAAACTTTACAATAATGTAGCTCATACATCAGAATAACATATAGGCTATAATGTATAGAGCTAGCTATATTCCATGTATTAAAAATAATAATTATCTACTGTTTAATATAAAATGTCAAAATTTGAGAATACATTTTGCAAAACAATGATTGTTAAATCAAAATTCTATTTTAGAAAATATTTAAATAAGTGAATTCATTTGAAGTACTCGCCTAATATTTTGAATCGAATCAAGAATTATAGATATTTTAAATAAATAGGTTAAGAATTTTTATATTCATAGATGGGACCTAGGAAAAGAAAATAGGCTACTGGAACTAATCCTGCGCAGACGAAGTCGCAGGCAGAAGCTAGTAATATTATAAACGCGAAAGTTTGTATGGATGAATGTATGTTTGTTACTCTTTCACGCAAAAAGTACTGCATGGATTTTAATGAAACTTTACAATAATATAGCTCATACATCAGAATAACATATGGGCTATAATTTATAAAGCTAGCTATTAATTTTAAATACATTGAAAATAATAATTATTGTTTAATAGAAAATATCAAAATTTGAGAATGACATTTTTCAAAACAATGATTGTTAAATCAAAATTCTATTTTAGAAAATATTTAAATAAGTGAATTTATTTGAAGTACTCGCCTAATAATACTTTGAATCGAATCAAGAATTATAAATATTTTAAATAAATTGGTTAAGAATTTTGATATAAACATAGATGGGACCTACGTAAATAAAATTGGCTAATCGAAGTACTAATCCTGCGCAAACGAAGTCGCGGGCAGAAGCTAGTAATATTATAAACGCGAAAGTTTGTATGTATGTTTGTTACTCTTTCACGCAAAAAGTACCGAATGCATTTTAATGAAACTTTACAATAATATAGCTCGTACATCAGAACAACATATAGGCTATAATTTATAAAGCTTGCTATTAATTTTAAATATATTGAAAATAATAATTATTGCTTGATAGAAAATGTTAAAATTTGAGAATGGCATTTTGCAAAACAATAATTGTTAAATCAAAATTCTATTTTAGAAAATATTTAAATTAGTGAATTTATTTGGAAGTACCTACTCGCCTAATAGGTTGAATCGAATCAGGAATTATACATATTTTAAATAAATAGATTAAGAATTTTGGTATAAACGTATATGGGACCTAGGAAAAGAAAATAGATTACTCGAAGTACTAGTCCTACGCAGATGAAGTCGCGGGCAGAAGCTAGTATCATATATATTCAACAAGAAGCCGTTACTTAAATTACTTTGAAGATAGAGGAAGAACGAACGTAAATCTGTAACAATTCGATGAGTAACCTAACAGTGAAAATGAAAAGAACAGTAATAAAAGCACAGTAAAAAATGTAAATAAATCAAAAAGGTAAAAGATTTTAAGCTTTTTAATTGACAGTTTTCAAGTTGAGAGGTAGGCACGGGTACCGCCGCGCCATATATAACTGATTGATAACCAAATGTTCTGCAATAGGTCTCTCCAAGTGAATCGTTACCTTTGGTGATTTTGCAGGGGTTCTCGAGTTTATTGGGTGGAGTTTGTCCAGGTCTCGGCAACGGATATGCTTCTCCACCAGCTGCGCGGTCGGGCCGGTTTAGGGAGACCCTTTAAAGCCTCCAGTTCCACACGGAGAAAAATGTTATTCGAAAAAAACGATCATTTTAATAGTAAAAACGGTTAAAAACGGGACTGAAGTTTTTACGAACAAATTAACAGTGTTTCAATGTTTATTGGCGGGAAAATGTAAGAATAATTTGTTGGTATACGTACGAAATTACTCGTTTTTAACCGTTTTTACTATTAAAATGATCATTTTTTCGAATAACATTTTTCTCCGTGCACTCTCTCGAGCCATCGTTTTGCACCGCAGCGGTAGGGATCGATTCATACATCTGTCACTACTGGACACACTGACCACTAGATTTCTACCCACCCCACAGACCTTTTTCATTCCCTTTTTTTCATTACAAAGACGTAAGTAAATCATTTTCCCCAGGACCTCGTCTCTGTGGAGTTATTGTAAAAAAATCGTTATATAAACAAATACGGTACAGTTGTCACAAATCTATATTTTATGTGACTCCATAGCTACCACAAAATGACCTCTGTCCATCGTATTATTTGTAAATAAAGATACGTTTGTAACAGTAAAAAAAAAAAAAAAAAGTTTACTTCAATCCTTCTTGTTCTGATGTCCTCTAATTTTGAAGACTAAGACTAGACGCCTAAGCTTGTTTTCACGAGAATATATCGATAGCAGTGAAGTCCAATAAGCTTGTTTTCAAGCTAACGCGTGTGTTCCCACAGAAATCATTATAACTGCGTTGTTCCAGTTACAACCCTAAAACAGGAAGGAGAATATCTATAATAAACCACCCTTCACATTTCTGTTCAGAGTTGCCTGTATAAGTAGATAAAAAATACTTATATTGTAGATACAGTTTCACCCGTAAAACCGCATGACTTTTTGTTAAACTTTGTTAATTTTTTTAAAAATATTTTTGTATAAAATGGTAAAAAAGTGAGGTGATAGTATTGTTTACTGTACATTTGTTTGATAAAATTAGTGGTTTTTTACGTAATTTGTGATTTTGGTATCGTTTTCACATAAAAAAACACCAAAGGTGTGTCATTTTTACAATTTTTTATGTTTGCATTCTAAATAATTTTAATGTTTATTTGTAATATTATAATTTGAAATCGTACTTCATTACCTTTCATAAACAGCTTTTAGTATTGGGCTTCGTTTAGAAATATTTCGTTTATTCAATTTCTCTTGCAGAGCGGAAATAACACAATTTTTTTAGCAATCTGACAGGTTCATTAAGACGAAAAACCTACACAAAGGCGATAGACTCGAGTGATTAAGATTTATTTTAAATAGCTAGCTTTATAAACTATAGCCTATATGTTATTCTGATGTATGAGCTATATTGTTGTAAAGTTTTGCGTGAAAGAGTAACAAACACACATACATCCATACAAACTTTCGCGTTTATAATATTAGTAAGATTATGAATAGGTTATTATGATATTTAAAAAAAAGTTCTTTGGACATTGCACGTCATTCAATCCATTATTTATCATAGATATTATATTTTTATTATAATAATAACTGAAAAACTACTCTATTGGTGTTTAGTAAATGATCGCTGTTTATTTTTGTAGTAAACATTGAGAATTCTCATGGAAACAGATTTATTATTATAAACCTATATAATCCGCGGTGGAAATAGTACAAACGCTGGCTGTTAAAGTCGTCGATTATCGAGAAATAATGATTCAATTTATTCAAGAATATATTTTCTTACTTCAATATAAAACAAACATTTGTCGAAATTGAAACATGAATGAATAAATAGCACACACATTGCTCAAATATTCCGTAAAATATGTATATGTGTGTGTGTAATACTTCCAAAGTTAAGCATAGTATACTTGATACATAGGTTGAAGGCCTTCGTGGTCGAGCGGTAAAGGTCATTGGTAGCTGATGCAGAGGTCGTGGCTTTCAAACTATTGAATAATGTGTAAATATTTGTATGTGAGTTTATAGATTTGAATGAAAGGGTCCAAAATATGAGCCCATACATGTAGGTACATATTAGTTATATTTTATAATATTTAATAATGTGTATGTGTGTATCAGGGGCGATCTTTGACTTTTCAGTGAGGTATAGTGATGAATGGTATTTCAGTGAAGTGATCTACGAAGATGGCGACGCATCACCAAACAGTCCTGAAAATCTTCATTTAAAACATTGTTATTTTGAAAAAAAAAAAATTTCATCTAAACATCAATAATGTCGTATTTTTCAATCTTAGCACTCTAGCTCACTGAAAAGTCACGGACCGCCACTGGTATGTGTAGGTATGTATTTGAATGAATGTCTGCAGATATTGTGATTGTACAAGTACATAAGATATATCAACACTGATGTGCAACGTTCCCAATGTTGCTCTTCCTCGCATTCTTCCAATCCTATATGTTTCAAGTACTTAATTGTTTTTTTTTAAATTGTATTTCCAAATATTCTTTTTTGTGCATATTACATATTATTCATATTTTTTAAATTACTTTTGTTTTTAATTTATTTCATTGATATTTTTAGTGTACAGTACACCCTCCACAACCGCGTTTATAAGAATAAAACAACACATTTTTAATAAACTTATTCATTTACGATTCACTCACAGAAGTTCAACCCAAAGAAACACGATATTATTTCGTTGAGCTCGCTTTGTCCTTCTCGAGATATCTCCGTGGAAGGAACACTTCCGGTCCAACGTTGAATGAGGGCGGTAGAGCGGGGGAAGCGGAAGCGCTGGCAGAAAGGAGAAGGGAAATAGGAAGGATAGGGGAAGGGCAAAGCGCCGCCATTACAGTTCAGCTCCCGCCGAAATGTGTGTGATAAAAAAGGGCGATGATAATGTAGCAAGAATGGCGAAACGATTGTTTGAAATGAATTTACGGGATGAGAAGCTTTCGCCTGTTTGTTTTGGTCCAATAAATGCCCTATTCTCAAATTTGTTTCGTTTTTGGCAAGAGCACCAGTAAGTACTTACTCGGCGGGATATGTCTCTATTCTTTGTTTGTTTTCGCGTTGATTTTATTTTTCCTTTCACGTATTTTTAGCTAAATTAAGGTTTTTGGGATATAACTACGGCGCAAAAGATACGTAAGTACCTGCATTAAAAATGTTTTGGACGAATCCTTGTAAATGGATTCTGTTAAAATATTTTTTTTACGAAAGTTATTTAAAGAGTTGTTTCGGGAAAATTTACACATCAACATCAGGAAATCTGTTTGTGTTTCCCGCTTCACACTCCCGAAAAGGGTCTTTTTAAGGAAAGGAAGAAGATAAAGTTCTGGGAAGGACAAATGTATGAGGTTAAGGAAGGAATTTCGAGTCAGTGTGTCCAAGAGTGACGGACGTATGAATCAATTCCTCAAGGAAGGAG
The DNA here is from genome assembly GCA_951813805.1 of Limnephilus auricula. Taxonomy (NCBI): domain Eukaryota; kingdom Metazoa; phylum Arthropoda; class Insecta; order Trichoptera; family Limnephilidae; genus Limnephilus; species Limnephilus auricula. The sequence continues at coordinate 17,678,603 of OX638404.1, forward strand.
AGGAAGTTCTGGGAAGGAAAACTGTATGAGGTTTGGGTAGGAATTTAGAGTTTGTGTGTCCAAGAGTGATGGATGTATAAATCAATCCCTCCCGCTGCGGCACCAGTGCATGGTCGGGTAATATGCCAAATGCGCGCCCAACATAAATTATGTACAAGGTTGACATTTATCACGTAAGAACGGGACGCTTCTTGAGTTCGACAGCTCGGCTGTAGAACGATTTGCCGGCCCCTGTGTTTCCTCCCTCCTATAACATGGGTCTCTTTAAGACCCATGTTCACTCCTTCCTCCCCTGAGAAAGACTCTTCACACAGCATCTTTAAAGATGACACAGGCCGAGAGAGAAATTATTTTCCTCAGGGCCTCCTGTGCAGATTTAATATAAAAAAGTATCAACAAGTTGCCAGATAATTTTTATTTAAATTTGTTTCTAAACATTTTTATTTTACACTTATATATCTCTTTTGATTTTTAAATTTTTAAATTCCAATCTATCAGCATGCCCCAACAAGCCACTGAAGTAAAAATAATCAAAGGATATAAATAGAACGTATCTAGTTTATATGATGACTTCTTAGAAAGCCGAAGTGCTGTCACCAAGCGCTTTAAATAAATCTGACATTTCGACTTAGACTCAAGACTCACCATCAGGAAACATGGCATAATAGACACCTAGCTAGATTTTATGAAAAAAATCGCTTTAACCTTTTGAAGGCCAGGATAGGAAAAATATATTTTTCATTACGTCGTAAGAAATTTGACATTTCATACGAATCTAATATTTATAACATTTCTTTTGTGATATATTACAAAAATTACATGAAAATAATGTAGATAAAACGATCTTTCTTATAATAAATAGCTGAAATCTATTCTTTCCACAATGAAGTTATATCAAAAACAATGAAAGAATACAGAGTTTCTAAACCAACTCCGTCCATATTTTGACGCGGCGGCCATTTTGTCGGCCGTCTTTCTCTCCCGCCGCATCATCGACAATGTATTAAAATTATTCTGAGAGGCTAGACGCTATGCAGTATTTCGTTACGTCGAAAACGAGAATGGCCCAAGCGATTCTGACCTTGTTCTTTATACAATTTCTTTATACATAAGGGACAAAATCGCTTCCAAAAACCGGTGATCATCGGTGATCATACGGCTAGTTAGAGGAAATAATGTACCTACTCAATTGACATAAGAGAGTAGTAAAAATAAAAGTATATTTTTCTAAACTTTAATAAGTTTTTGATATTATATTTTTATTACTATCTGAAATGAGAAATTTAAATATGTTTTCCATCAAATTTATTTCATTGCGATAAAGTAGACATTTGTTATTCAGTGCAATATTATTATTATTTAATGTTTCAGTTACGGAGAAAAGATCTCTGGCTATTTGTAGCATTTCTCCATTCGCTTGACACATCTATTGAGGAGAACATTACTGGACCACTTCGAGACACTTTATCACTTACAGTACTGAACACCAGCGGGGGTGGATATATATTATCCCGGAGCGGTCAACAAATACTATCAATTCGTCATTTCGAAAGATAGAGAAATATAGAAAATAAGTAAACTTCGAATATAGAGATGGCATTATCCACGATAAAGTAGTTTATTTCAGAAAAGATCACGTTTATGATGGAATTTTTATATAAATATGTTAAACCGGGAGATCTTTTATGTTTCAATAAAGTGTGCGGAAAAACTTAATGATAACAAGATAATGACTGTGATGAAATTCGGTTTTTGATATTTCACATTTATTTTTATATTATTTCTTGTTTTTGAGATTATTTTCCGATTCAAACGCAGAAATCGTAAGTTTTTTCTCGTGTCATTCACCCAATGGACTATACTGATGTAAAATATTGCATAATGTTGCCTGATTTTGAAGAAAATTATTTGTATAACTTTAACTGCTACGAATTTTGTGTCTACGATACTGCCGACACGGATTGAACCACGGTGCCCTTCTTGACAATATCAAAGAGGATACTGCGTTTCTACTTATGTCGGCAGAATATCTCTTAATCCGAACACCTCAGCACAGGTTCTCCCAGTGAGGTGTTCACAAAATGCTACTATTAACCTTCTTACATACCTTTTTACATCCTGTTACTGTATATGAAATATTTTTTTTGTACAACTATGTAAATTATTGTAATTATTTGTTAAATGTATGTAAGTATAGAAATAAATAAATATAAATAAAATTGTGATGTATGTAATAATATTGCATTTTTGTTGACAATTCGAATCAAATCACACATTTTCTTGCAAGATAAATTTACATATCGTTTATTGTTGTAGGTATTCATTTTCAGTTCATTTATAGAAAGATTGGTAACATGTTTTATAAGGTTTTATATCAAACATAAGTCTCATAAACAAACAACACATTTGAAAACACTCTACATTTCATTAGTTAGAAGTCAAGTTTAATATAATTCACTTCCTTTCTATAAAGTACACTCTAACAAAATAGAACGGGTTCAACAAAAATTTCTTAGGTACTTAAATTTCAAACTTAAAATTCCAATAGAAAATATTAATTATTTAAGTTATGAACAACCTAATTGACAGCCCTGCCATCATTGCTACTATTAAACTCCATGTACCGACAAGGAATACTAGACAAAATGTAACATTTTTTTGCAACACATACACAACCATTATATTATATTCGCTGATTCCCTTTATAATCTAAAATACAATTTAAAATAACACTTTGTGGAATCCTACAAGTTATTGTAACATGGGTATATTATATTTAACGATTTGGCGTGTTATTGTAATGTTTTATATTATATTTTGTTCTATGTTATTGTCAAATGTTCTATTGTTTAAAATATTTCACGGTTTTACGCTATATTCTTCAAAAACTACTTGTATATGTATATTCTTAAATTTTTTCACTTTTATAACTTTTGTTATAAATTCTATGTATATGTAATCTTCGATAACATATTATTTTATAATCTTTAATCTATGTTAAAGCCCCTATGGGCGTATAACAACAATAAATAAATATGTTGCAGAAATTCCATTGAGGTATTAGAAAAGAGTTTAGAAGATTAATTTAAAGAGTTGCTTGTTTGGAAATTACTTCAGATCGCGAATATAAACGTGGCCCATAACTCTTTTCCTAGCCTCGAAGATCCGAGCAAAACTTTCCTAATGGTTATTTAAAGTAAAATTACAATGTAATTGTTGAAAAAGTAAACGAAAATTTGCAAGAAAAGCGAAGTTGCTAAAACACGCTGAGATTACACAAAGCCTCGAACAAAATTAGTGCGTAAAATTCATTTGACCTAAAAATTTATCATTCAATTGAAGAATGATAAATTTTTATTAATGACAATTTGGGAGGCGGGAATGGGTACCGCCGCCCCGGGAACCATTTATTCGATAACCAACACCTCTGCCATAGGTCACCCCAAGTGGTTCGCTACGTTTGGTGACTTAGCAGGGGTGCCCGGGTTCATGGGGTAAGGTTTATCTAGGCCTTGGCGGCGGATGATCTAGACACACTGAACCCCAGATTCCTACCCAACCCTCATACCTTTTTCCTTCCCAGAACTTCATCTCCTTCATTTCCTTAAAAATACCCTCCACACAGCATCCCCAAAGATGACATAGGCCCTGAGGGAATTTTTTTTTCCTCAGGGCCTCCTGTGTGGACCTAATGTTAAAAAAAAGGTATTTTATATAGGAAAATGATAATACAAAAATAAAAATACAACGCAGAAAGTAAAACGGAACAAGAAACAAAGGGGAAAATTTCTTAAAAGGGCAGAAGAATGTTGGTTTGAAGAGAATAAAGGAACGAGGCAATAATGACAATGAGAATTTTCCGCAAGGGTCGACAGAAGAATAACACGAAGGGTGGTATGGAGGAAGCCTTCCGAACCAGTGCTCCGCCATCGACTCGTATCCCGGCCTCAGCCATTGTGCTTCTGCTTCTGAGCTTTCCCTAGACTCCGCGCCGCGCACCGCGCACTCAATACGCTTTACTGCCGCGTTTGATGCCTATTAAAACCAGCACAATTGACCTACTCCTTTCAATTTCTGGGGGCGACCTGCGAAAAATGAACCATATTGAGCAATGAGCGACGAGCATTGGGCACAATATTACGTTGGTCTTATCGAGCGTTGGATGGAGACACAATCTTACATTGATTCAACCATTTTCTGTGTGATGTTTGAAATATAGAACAAGGTTTTTTTTTAAATTAAATTGATACATTCTATAAAGGCGATTTATTTATTGTTTCTTCACATGATAGGTATTATTATTTACGTTTAACCTCACTATGATAATCCTGCGTCAATATTAATAATTGTATGTGATAAAAATAACACAAAGAAATATATGTATTGAAAGAACAATTTGTAAGATTTAATGTTGCTTACAGTTTAATGGTTCCCTGCTAACCTATAAGAACTAAAGAGGCTAGACTTTGAACCACACGCGGAACACCCGCGTCTGCCATTCTGTCCCGCTCACAATAAGCTCACGCACACTTACAATACATGCGAATGCGAAATGTGCGAATGAGACAACGCTCATATTTACATACAGAAATCGCTCGAAAAGGGGTTTATGGAGAATACACTTTTCTACACCGAAACTTTCACGAAATTGAAATTTTAAAAAATACATATTTTTTAGAAAGAAGAAGCTACGTTGGTAGCTTTTTATAATTTTATAATTCTTTATGAGAGTTGAGTTAGCAGCACTTTTTCCTTAAATAATATTTTTTGATAAATCGTACAGACACATCGTCGGATCTGCCCTGATGATGGACACTGCAACGCTGTCCGAAACGTCGGCTAAATAAGGAGGTAGCGCAACACGGCATAACACCCCAAAAACAAACAACGAAAATTTAGGGTGACCATTTGTTGAAATTTACTTTGAAATAATTTATTTGAAAAATATTTGCTATATTTGTAAAAAAAATTATCGCACAAAATTGAAAACCAAAATTTCAAATGATTTGTGCAATAAATTTACCTTTATTTAGAAGAATTGCAAAAAGATTTTGATTAATGAAGAACATCTGCTCTCTATCCCAAAAATGCAATTAATCAAAATGAGCATATATCTAAATCGTATTTCATGAAATCTCAACAGCTTCTCTCTTTGAATTAAGCGCACTTCAGATGAATAATTCGAGGAAACTTTTAAAAGGATTCATTTTCTTCACCCAATTTAAATGCAAGTGAATTATTTTTCTTGATGGAGTGGAAACATCTGATAAAAGGGGAAATAATAGGTTTCTACTTATTAACAAAACATAAATAACATGTAATTAAAATAATAATGTTTTATTTAATGTATTTCCATGCTCGTATATAAAATCTACAAGTTGGGTAATATAATCAGCAACAATAAGTATAGTGTTATTTAATCAGCAACTGTATATAAATGGTTAAAACTTTAGTAGTTATGTTTTGTGAACACCTCACTAGGAGAACCTGTGCTGAGGTGTTCGCATATTTTTAAGGTGAGATAAACCAAATATTACAATGTAGACCCAATTAATTACAATGTTGTGAAAAGAAAAGAAGAGGATATTACATGAAGGAAACATAATAAATGCCAAATACCAAATAGTTATGCAATTACAATCTATTTTAATCTAGATCTAAGATAGTTTGAGAGGTACCTATTTTATTTTACCCGACTTCGATTTTCTTTCAATGCAATCGTTTATCTACATTGTTTTACATATGACAAAAAATACTAATAGTTATTATCTATAATGGAATCGTATTGTTTGGAAGATTGATATGATAATGCAATAATTGATATGATAAAATTTTGGATACAAACAAACGCACTGATCAAGAGTTTTCGCAAAATGAAACAAACAGATCTACTGATTCGTTGACAAGAACAGAAGAAAGGCATCCCGCTGACAGCTCCGTTGCAATCTCTCTTTGTTTTTCATAAACGATGCATCTAACAAAACAGGTCACAAAGAATCTCACTATAATGCATGTTTAAAAATAATATAAGCTCTTTCTGAACAACCTTACAAAGATGGTGATTGTTGTGAAGTGTATTCCGCGTTTTATCAATAATAACAAAATTAAATTAGGTAACTTTTGTGAAGCGTGTTTAGCTCCATATCCTTCCGCATTTCAGCAATAATAACAACATTACATTAACTTTACTTTTGTGAAGCGTGTTTAGCCCCATATCCTTCCGCATTTCAGCAATAATAACAACGTTACATTAACTTTACTTTTGTGAAGCGTGTTTAGCCCCATATCCTTCCGCATTTCAGCAATAATAACAACATTGCATTAACTTTAATTTTGTGAAGCGTGTTTAGCCCCATATCTTTCCGCATTTCAGCAATAATAACAACGTTACATTAACTTTACTTTTGTGAAGCGTGTTTATCCCCATATCTTTCCGCATTTCAGCAATAATAACAACATTACATTAACTTTACTTTTGTGAAGCGTGTTTAGCACTAAATCCTTCCGAATTTCAGCAATAATAACAACATTACTTTAACTTTACTGTTGTGAAGCGTGTTTAGCCCCATATCCTTCCGCATTTCAGCAATAATAACAAAATTACATTAACTTTACTTTTGTGAAGCATGTTTAGCCCCATATCCTTCCGCATTTCAGCAATGATAATGACATTACATTAACTTTACTTTTGTGAAGCGTGTTTAGCCCCATATCTTTCCGCATTTCAGCAATAATAACAACATTACATTAACTTTACTTTTGTGAAGCGTGTTTATCCCCATATCTTTCCGCATTTCAGCAATAATAACAACATTACATTAACTTTACTTTTGTGAAGCGTGTTTAGCCCCATATCTTTCCGCATTTCAGCAATAATAACAACATTACATTAACTTTACTTTTGTGAAGCGTGTTTAGCACTAAATCCTTCCGAATTTCAGCAATAATAACAACATTACTTTAACTTTACTGTTGTGAAGCGTGTTTAGCCCCATATCTTTCCGCATTTCAGCAATAATAACAACATTACATTAACTTTACTTTTGTGAAGCTTTTTTAGCCCCATTTCAGCAATAATAACAACATTAAGTTAATTTTAATTAAAAGTGCCCCCAGCCTTGAACCCGGCCCATTGGCACATAATACAGTGACATGGGCCATAAACATGTAGAGGCCCAGGCCCAACACTTAGCAGGGGCCGATAATTTATGGGGAGAAGTGTGTCGCTCGTGGCGCGGATGAGTTAATAAAAAATCTGAGAATTTGGCGTCGCTCCAGGGCATAATCTCATTGTTTTGTTTCTTTTATTCTTGTCCTCACGAAAAGTGAAAAATAATCGGAATTTTTCCCAGAGGGAGGATTTTATCGCCGCGAAAAATGCCTGTCGCTAGATTTAATTTTGGATTTCGAAATAAATAAATGGGCAATTATTTTAAACACTGCGAATACAACACGTGTAACATTTTTTAGGATAACATTAGTACCTACCTACCGAATCTTTTTTACACAGTTTTTACGGCAAGTACAACAATCTTCTTTATTACGTGACGTCATGACAAACCTGTCAGGTTATTTAATACCTATTATATTCAATATCGTGCGATCAATTTAAAAAACGAATGTGCTATAGACCACACGATAGAAGTAAAACTTCTTTAGCTCCATCTTAGCTTAGCTGTTCTTTTTAGTATATACTTGTTTGTTTCTTTTGTTATTTAATGTTATTACTACCCTGACGAAGAAACCATCGGTTTCGAAACATGTAGGTAATTGTGATTAAATAATAGTGGTTGATACAAAGTTATTTGTTTAATTTAATTTATAAATTAGACTGATTCAATAAGTGTTTGTCGAGATAGAGAAGTGTTTCATCCTCTCTACCTACCTGTACACTGTACAAAAAATGGTGGTAATTTAGTTTTTTTTTCCTTTCCAAATATTATACGTTCACTTTAGGTCGTGGCCTGAAAACACTTCATAAATATCCGTTCCGAGAAAACAGCGCAAATTTAAAATAATGTTTGAATGTGCTCAAGGCGACGAAAACGGTTGGAATAGCATATAAAGGAAATAACGTTTTTATCAAGTGCAAAAATAATATTTCGAGCCGCTGTCAATTACCCGAGTCGGCTGTGAGAGGGTGTTTTTATGTCGGTCGTGTTATTCACAGGTGTGCCACGCAATGTAGATTCAGGGCAGAAAGCAGTAGCGGGGATGGGGGAGGAAATTTTCTCCTGAAAGGGTTGCTAACAAACACTGTGTGGCAAGATTCCATCAAACACAATATTAATATCAATAAATACCTTATACTTTTTTTTTTTTTTTCAGTTTCAGTGCCGGCAACCCAATAAGCTAAAAATACTAATTATCTAACCATCACACCGTTTCTCTACAGGGGTAGGTAGAGAGGATAGCCCGCTAAAGGAATCGGTATTGGAACACAGTATTTGCCTCATTCACATTCATACATCGTATCATACTGCTCTTCTATTATTCTAACTTATGACATGGCCCAAATGAAGAGCATTTTAAACCAAACCATTTACATGTTTTAATTTGTCGCCGGATGTCAAAAGTTTCAGATTTGTGGACTGTGCCTTAAATAATTTTATATTATATTTTAACAGTAATTTGTAACACAAATATATACATATATCTTAAAAGGGAAATAAAACTATTTATTTTTCAGGCGATCCGCCCACTGAGGCAACTGAAAACTATAAACTGGCAACTGTCTTTGTATGACAATGTGATGGCCCGCACACTACACAATCACTCAAACACCCGTTGTCAATGGTAACGCAAGTGGTGACTTGCGACTTGCACTGCTGGTTGCCGGGGCCAGCCGTTGCTAGTTGCCAGGTGTCAGCTGATTGTTCTTTGTCTATGGTTAAACAAGCTTTTTGACCAATCAAGACAGAGAAAGCAGCCGATTTTAGTTGGTTTTCAGTTGCCTTGTCAGCGGAGCGCCTTACTCTTTCAGACCTAAAGTAAAATAGGCAGAACTGATATATTATTAGAAATATGTGAAAAATGTTGGCGTATTTTTTTCAATGAGTAGGTACTGTAGAATGTGTAGAAGTTACTCTACTATCATTTGAAATTTTCACGTAATAAATGGTCTGTAATAGCTAGTCCCATTTAAAATGATAAATTAGTAGGAAGACCATACATAAAAATGTATAACATTTTATAATTTATTTTTAAAATTGCAAAATAAATAATCAATTATAAACAAATTCAAAACTTTCATTCTAAGAAACCATTTGAAGTGTTTAGAAGCCGTCATTTCAACAAAATCACGTGCGTCCGGATGAACGAATAGCTAAAATTTAAAGATCTTTCGGTTATCTTTGTGTTAGTCGGTTTGTTCTGAATTAAATCAGATTAAATAGACACAAATATACTTTGAATTTAACTGTAATTTTTACAATTGGAACTGATTATTAGTAATAAGGTACCTATAGTATAATTATAAAAATAATATTTTATTCCAGAATGTATGCAAGGGTAGTGTAAAGCATACATTCCATATTTCGAAATTAGACATATAATAAAAAGATAATAATTAGATAAAATAATATTACATAAATAGAATAAAAACAGAAAATAAGTTAACAGTGTTTAATACCAGAATGTATATATAGTCTGGTAAATATAGAAAAAAAATGGGAATTCAAAAATATTTTTAACAAAAAATTATTAATAAATATAAATTTTCATTAAAAGTGAGTTTTTATTGATCTAATTTGCCGAACGGTTTCGATTTTCTCAAACATCGTCAGGGTACAAATTAATACTAAACAATAAATACAATATGTGAGCTTACATATAAATACGGAGGGAGACAACAAATAAAATTATAACAGATAGTGGGGATACATTTACATTAATACAAATAAAATGGGAAAAAACCAACAAATTTACACAGACTAATGGGTTATCGAAACAGACAAAGAGTAATTTAAATAGTTTAATGGTAACAGACTGAGTTTTTTAAAATAAGAGAACAATATGAAACTTTTTAAAATAAATTAATAATAACTCGTGGTTTCAAACAAAATAAGTGTTTTATTTTTATTAAATATTAAATAGCTGACCCGGCAAACTTCGTACCGCCTCAAAATCAATAAATGTTGTGTTTAATTTATTAGCTGTTCGAATTGATTCAAATCATATCGACCAACCCACATTATTTGAAAAGCCGTTCCATACAAAATAAATGTTTTCCCCGTGATTTTTTCCGATGGTTTAATAGTTATTCTGTTAATCGGGACGGAGACAAATCTAACAAATCAAATCATAAAAATCGATTCAGCCGTTCTAGAGTTATAAATGGTGTAACTAACCCGACTTTGTTTTATATATTAAGATAAGATAAGATAAGAAGATGACAAACCACAAAGTGATTGCTTTCTACAATAATAGAAAATGATTATTTTCTGAATGTTGGAACTGAACGTAATTTAAAGGTCTGTGCCAGTTAAAAAAAATAGTTTCAAATCATTACTTTAATTATTAAATGAAATGCGTAGCATTTATTTATTTATTAATTAATTTTTTTTGTGATAAAACTGGTGCACCCTTTACATCTGTACCAACCTTTCCCACCATTGGCCTTGTACACTACGCACATTGTTCCTTTATTGGAGAAGTTTCCAAGTTCTACTCCGCCGCTAAATATTATCGTGAGAAATAAAGGTTAACCAAAGGTGCGCAAAATAAAGGTTAAAACTCTCAGAGATTTATGAAATTTCAGCGAAGGTGAAACGGACACTAATATTTCATTGAAAAAAATCAATTTAGCTCAACACGGGTAATTTCGCTAAGGACAAGAGGTACTAAAAACTCAATGTGGTTTTAGTTTTTCGGCTGTTATGAGCCATTGACCAGCGGCTGAGAATAAAAGTTTAAAAATGCTTGCAACTTTACTGGGAGGTTCCGATGACAAAGATCGATTATTCCCCGTATCAAATTTATCGATTTATTTCATTCAAAACTTTCTTTAATATATACCTACATTCAAGTAAGCAATAAAAATGCTCAAAACGCACGATGATAAATTATTAAATATCGGGTACTTCTTGTAAGTATATATGATTTTTCAAGAATGTCTAAACAAAATAAGTGTGTATAAAAAAATCAGAAATATTTTAGTTTGTAAAACCTTAAATAAACGGAAAAACTGAGGTATTTTCGTCACAAAACACGTTCTCGGATTTATTTTTTAATGATTTTAATTTAACTAAAATTAAAATTCTGAAAAGTGTGTTTACTAGATTATGTATTGATTTATTTTGTTGTATTATTATATGATTTGAAATTTGTGTTGTATAATACATTATATCGTTTGAAAATTGAACAAATCTGCCAACGACCAACGGTATAACCTTAATATATTCAAAATAAACTTAGTTTTTCAAAATTTAAAAAAATGTCTTTATCAGATAAAATAACAATCTTTCAAAATCAAATCATGTTTTTTTGTAAAAAAGAGTCAATATGTCTAGAATTTGATTTAAAAAGGACTAATTTCCCGTATTCTCAATACCCTCTTAATAATGCGTTATTAATAATTTGGTATCGTAAAATTTAATTATTTTTCTTTATTCGATATTCCAATAATGTTGTGTTCTGGCGTCATGAAATTTGCTTTGGTTTTCCATATCGAATTTCTTGGACGTAGGTACCTGTTTTTAGTTTATAAATTCATTGAGCATAAATATGGTGAGCCAGTTTTTTGTCCCACCCACCATTTTGCCTTGGAGAGGTGGGGGGGGGGGAGATTTAATATGATGAAATATGGCATTGCATATTTATAACATTAAATTTTTTAATACAATAAAAATCATGAACATAAAACAAAGTTTACAGATGTTCTTACTTTTAAGTGCGAACAAGTCTTTACTTCAAAAATCTAGGTAACTCAGGTAATCATGTAATTCAATATTTCGCGATCTTTTTTTCAATTACGCACAAGAATCTTCAATTTCATATTGCAGCTAACATTATTTGATTAATCTTTTTCGGTTTTTTAATTGTTTTTAATGTTTTAATTTGCGCAATTTTTTTTACATAATTTGATTTTAAATAACAAACTTGACTTTTTCAAATACTTTTGATTGATATAAAACATTCGCAGAGAAGCGGTCCTTTTCCGAATTTTTCCACCGTGAGGTGCAGCCCGTAATTATAATTGGGAAAATGTTGCTCATAAATTACACAATATCTCCCATGGCCTGGGCCCCCTGCCCATTCACAAACAATTGTTAGATTTTGTTGAGATTGTCGTTCTTAGCACGATCGACACAATTAATTTAAAAAATAAGCAAAATTTGTTGAATATTTTAATTTAGGCCAAATGCGGGAGACCTAATGGTGTAAAATTAGAATAAAAGGATATTCTTATTTTACACCCTATTCCTTAAATTGTTCAAGTTGAAAATAAATAACTCGATTTTTCATTACAAAAAAATGGAAAGGAAAAATTAATTTTATTAAAGAAAATTATAAATTTTAGTCACCTTGCAGGAGATATAATTTGGACAATTTTTTGGGGATTTATGTGAGTCCATAGACACAATTTTTATCAACTTGAAATTATGAATTTCCAAAAACTTGTTGTTTTCAATGTACTGTGATGTGTAATGAAGTAGGACTAAGCTAGCATACAATTGTACCCTAAAACTTACGACTCGACAACTAAAATTTCACTTTATTAAAAAATACTATTAGATTAACAATTTTGGAGGCTGGTATGGGTATATAGGTCACCCCCAGCGGTTCGCAACATTTGGTGACACTGTAGGGGTGCACGGGTTCATGGGGTGAAGTTTGTCTAGGTTTTGGCGACGGATTTGTTTGCCCACCAGGTTTGACAGGTTTGCCCACCTACTGTAAGGCCAGATCAAGAGGGACTGATTGAGGGAGACCTTTTTACCTTTCCAGCTGAACTCTCTCGGCCCAGCAGTGGTGGGAATAGATTCATGCATTCGTCATTCCTGGACACATCGACCTACCCACCACTCATACATTTTTCTTTCCCAGAACTTCTCTCCTTCCTCTCTATAAAAATACCACAGCTTCCGCAAAGATGACACAGGTCCTGAGAGATTTTTTTTCTCAGTGCCCCCTGTGTAGAGCTAATGAAAAAAAATACTAAATGTAAAAACCTGATCAAAATGTTGCTAGATTTGTAACGCAGGTGGCGGAGAAGATATGATTTCGTGGAATATGTTGCCTTTCAATTAGTTTCTGGCTGGCTTATAATGGCACCATAATGTGTTCTTATTTGGCTTAGTTGCCAACGCAAAGGGAAGCTGGGCTGCCACAACAACCCAAGAGATAAGCTAATTATCTGCAAGGCAGACTTCGCCACATAATTACATGGGAGCGTAGGCCGGCAGGGACAGGCGAATACTAAGCAATGAATGGATAATTTTTACAAATTTATTTCATTCAGAATACTTCACAATGTAATATTATAAATATGCTGTTTGTAAATGAAGACAACATTAATATAACAATAATTGTCTTTCATTAGATATTTTACATACATTATGCATACAATTATTGCATTTAGTGAGTGTAAGGGCCAGCTCGGAAGTCTATGGTAGAAAAAGCTATCTACATTTTTTTTTCAGTTTCCAAGGTTTCTTCTACAAAAGTTTTAAAAAAGCTGACTGTCGCAAAAGGATATCTACCATCAGCTTACGATAAAAGTTCTTAAAGAGCCATCTGCAACTGACTGAATTTTAAATATGGCAGAGAAACCAAGTGCAGATTCCGACTTCTGCCATTTAAATGATTTCTTATTTTTTCTACTGACAAATGACGTAGATTCTAATTTTTTCTCCTAAAAGTTGACGTAATATGCCAGATGGTTATTTTTACTATGGAAAATAATACGAAATTTTAAAAATAGTGATCTAGCTCTGTTTTCTAATATGCACTTTAAATATCATATTTAGTATTTTTATTTTTTTATTTATTTATTGAATCTATATCATAAGGTTTACATTTTTTTTTTGGCCTTGCCTGTCTCACTAGGAACTCCTGTGTCGAGACAGACTAGTTTACAAATATTTTTTAATTATAATATAAAGTACATTTTTCAATAAAGCAAAAATATTTGACAAAATTTTCAGGTTGGTAGGTAGTGGCAACAATAATGAGATATACGATTATATTTGGGTGAGGTGACTAAAGATTGCACGACCTTTTTCGATGATCCATTGATTGATCAGGATTTTGTATTTTTTAATATTATTCGATTGTCTTGTTTTGTCTTAGGTATTTGTGAAATGTTGTGTTTGTTTTAGGTATTTGTATGAGTTCTTTGGTTTTGTGCCGCGTGTTTACAATATTTTGGGTATTTTCATAAAATGTATGTGTTTTATTTTTAAACAGATGAGTTAAGATAGTTTTTGTGTAAATTTGTCGAATATCTAATACATGGAATTTGTTGAATATATCTACAGTACTTGTTATTATGGGAACTTTAAGAATAACTTTCATAATTAATTTTTGTGCCTTCGATAATGAATCTATAGCTGATAGTGTTGCACCTCCCCATGCGATTATTCCATATTCAATGATTGATTGACAAAAAGAGTAATAAACAATTTTCATAGATTTGGAATCTAGTATGTTTCTAATGTTTTTGAAGAAATAAACATGTTTTCTAAGCTTATTCGTGATAAGTATGCAATGTGTATTCCACTTAAGATATTGATCAAATGTAAGACCAAGGTATTTGATATGGTCCGTTCGATCGGGCCATATCAAATACCTTGGTCAATACAAAATGACCTGTTTTTGATTACAATCATTCTTTCACATTCTTAATGAAAATAGATTTTATTATATAATTTGTGTTTTATTTTATTTGAATGTAATCATTATATGATTGTAATCAAAATACAAAATCCAGGCGAGGACATTGACCGAATGTATCGTGAATACAAGAACATTCATGTACTTTTATTTCAGCATCTTGATTAGGTTGGCCAACGATATTCATACTAAAAGTAATGTATTTTGTTTTGGTAGTGTTTAGTGCAAGAGAATGAATATCTAGCCATTTTTTTACAGAGTTAATTGATTTCTCAGCCATTTTGTATGCGTCTAACCAAGTGTCTGATTGAATGAGTAGAACAGTATTGTCAGCAAAACATACAATTTTTCCATCTATAATTAGGTTACAAAGATCGTTTATGTATATAATAAACAAAGTAGGGCCTAAGACGCTTCCTTGGGGAACTCCGTAGGTTATAGGGAGGGGTTGGCTAAATTTGTTTTCGATTTTGACACTTTGAGTTCGATTAGTTAAGTAACTTTGAAGAAATTCTAGGTCTTTCCCTCTTATACCAATGGTATTAAGTTTATTAATAAGGATGTCAAGGGAGATAGTATCAAAAGCTTTTGAGAGGTCTAGGAAGATAGAAATGCATTTTTTACCCTTATCTAAATTTGCAACAAGAAAGTCTGTAACAGCAATAATGGCATCGGCAGTGTTCTTATTTGACCGAAAACCAAATTGATTTTCGGAGAGTAGCTACTAATATGATTTACAATTGAAAATACTATGTCGAATAGTTTAGATTTCCTACCATCTACACATTGTCCAGTATAGTCTAGTGTTCTGATTACTTATGTCAGTAGTAGTTATTGTTGTCAGTGCTTATCAGATGAAGTGTTTGTGAATTAATTTAATAAAGAACTTTTATATATTACATTAAATTACATATTATAAAACTAAAAACTGCTGTTCACCTGACAGTCTGGCTCACAACTGAGAATCGCAGATATTGTGACATATCTTTTTTTTCAGTTGGAAAACGAAGGCTTTCGAATACCCAATAAGCACCATTTAACATTCATGATAAAATAATCAAATATAAATAGTTAATTACACGTTTGCCGTCTTTTTATGGCCACGTTTGTTATTAGCATGTAAACAATGGATTACGTAACAAGCATTGAAAAAACCATTATATGTACAATTATCACAACGGATATGTGTAGAAGACATTCTCTAAAAAATAAGACATCTTTTGTGATGAAACAATATATTTCAGATCATATTAGATCGTTCCCTCAATACGAAAGCCATTAATTATCCCATACGTCGGTCTTAAACCTTCCACATGATTTAAATGTGATGAAAAGGTTTATGGCTTATTGTGTTTGTACTGTCGAAAATATATATCTTAACATTTTTCACTGCGAAAATCTTTATTTTAAACATCCGTTCAATGACACATTTTATACTTATTACATATTTAACCACTCGAGCACTTTTTGCCGCACTATGGCACTGTTTCCAAAACCACGGATTGCTTTGTTGCCAAAATGTGGCAAATTTTTGAATTTTTTTTTTTTTATTAAAACGACTATATAATAAATTTTACATTAAAAATATAACAAAATAACTATTCTCTAGGTTCTTTTAAATGTTTTAAGGTTATAGATTTAATTATATTTTTTTTATAAATGCTACAAATGTATGATAATAGAAAAAAGATAGGGGAATTCATTAGCTACTTAGGACTATAATCAGTTTGTATGTCTCCATATTCAAATTCAGAGGTATGATTTTTTTAATATGGTTGAAAAAATTTCCTTTAGCAATCCGAGAAAAAAAATTAAATTGCTCTGTTGCTCCAGTGGTTATAAGAGACATTTATACGTACGTTGTTCATAATGTATTTTGTTTAGCCGCTTTTACGAAAATATTTATAAAAAAATGTAACTACGATAAAAATATTTGTTCGCTAAATTTCATATTTGTTTTATCATATTATGCTAAATATTCCTCAAAACTATTAGAAGGTTCACCTCTTGAACTAAATCATTAAGAAATACTATGTATCTTATTAATTTCTGTTCTATGGTATAAAAAGTCCTGATTAATTATTAAGTTTGCCGAGGATTACATGGTAGTTCCGTGGTAGTCCAGAACTGTAAGAAGTTCGGGCATTAAACATGATTTATAGGACATTAACTAAATAGCGTCGGGGCGGCGGCGGCGTCCCCACTGGACGTCGCGCGTCGCAACGACCTACACCAGAGGTTTTTAAACGGTGGTCCATGAACCCCTTGGGGGCGCTTTGAACGTATTAAGGGGGTATAATATTAGTGATTGAAAATATCAACTTATTATCATGTTTTTAAATGAACTCTAGTATCTTATCTTAGCAAACCTGTAATTAGCTGTATGTATTGGTAAATCACAGACTATGTGTATCTATTAAAAATTCTGTCCAGTGGCAGGTTATGTCTAACAGAAATATACTATATTGTACTATCTCCTTATCTTACTGTGCTATCATTTTTTTCTATTACTCCTTTCTAATGTTGATCTATAAGTTTACCTTGTATATGATTATATTCCTACACTGTTTTTTTTTTTAATAATAAGCAAAATAATTATAATAATAAAATTGAAACCTCAGAAAAATAAATTTAAAAATGAAAAAAGATGACATACCTAAACTCCGATGGAAATTTTTTTCCTCCTCCTGCCTCCTGGTTATTGCAAGGATTACCAATACTCTAAAATAATTTACACTAGACATCACAAAGCAACTATTTTCTATTGGTCACCATGAAACAGGCAGTCGCCTAGTATGGTGATCTAATGTACCGTTTATGTAATTTTTTTAATGTGTATTATTAAGTATTTTATAAATAAATAAAATGCCATCTCTTTCTAACCCATCATAGCTGAGATTGTTGTTTTTGTAATGATTCAGAGGATTGGTAGTCGTTAATATTCTCACTAATGAAACAATAATTGTCTTTAAAATATTATTAATTAAAATACAAATATTTTTTTTTTATTTCTCTCCTGAAAAACTCGAATTATATTTAACACTGAAATTATTTAAGACCTTCACGTTTCTCGAAATGGCCACATCTGGTTTCAATTTCAATTTTGGTTTGCTTCCATCTGACTGGTAAAGGGGTCTATAGAATACAAATGTTTACGAATTCCTGGTTAATAGTTTATTGCCCTAACTAAAGCTTAGGAATCGTGTCCATTCACGTTGGTAGATCGACTCCATAGAAATATAACCAAAGCCTTGTTAGATTTGTGAAGGTAGTGATTGCTGTTAATCGAAATATCACCTGAAAGGAATTCAAACTTCGAACTTGTGATGGTTTGTAAAGACGAGATTCGAATAAAAATATCAATACCTAAATCAAAAATATGTTTGTATCGTATGTTTACTGTTTAAATTGCCGAAAATGTCTCCATTTAAATTATTTGATATTTAAGTTAAGTCAGATATTACTTAGATTGCACCAAAAAGTAATTAAATTTATATTTATTTATGTGCTTTTGGTTTGAAAATTTGATCGCTTAGAAATATTGTACATGTTTTAATTAAATACTACTAGTAGAACACATAGGCCTCTGGGTTTTCTCCTTCCTGTCTCTTCAATATCCATGTTCATTCATATCTCTCCTCAAAAAGACCATCCACACAGCATGTTCATAGATGACATATAGGCAAATTATTTTACTCAAGGCCTCGTGTGTGGAATGTAAAAAAATGTGATCTTTGAAATAATCGAGCATTTTTACTCGTGCAAAAAAAATTATGTATCAGGCCTATAAAAACCGTTTTTTTTCAAAATCTACTATTTAAGAAAACCCTTTTTTATTTTTATAATATGGAAAATTTAGTTGTTTAGAAAATGATTACATGACATTTTAGAGGGTATTACCAGAGAATACCAGAAATTAGACCCTTTTAAATCAAATTCTAAACGTATTGACTCTTTTTAACAAAAAAACATAAATTGATTTTGAAAGATTGTTATTCTATCTGGTACACGAAGTTTTAAAATTTTGAAAAACTAAGTGTATTTTTAATATACTAAGGTTATACCGTTGGTCCTTGGAGGATTTGTTCAATTTTCAAACGATAGATTCTATTAAACAACGCAAATTTCAAATCATATAATCATACAACCAAATAAATCATTACGTAATATAGTCAACACAGTTTTCAAAAATTTAAGTTTAGTTAAATTAAAATCATTAAAAAATAAATCCGAGAACGTGTTTCATTGCAAAAATGCCTATTTATTTAAGGTCTTACAAACTAAAATATTTCATCGTCGGATCTTCCGGATCTGCCCTGATGATGGACACTGAAACGCTGTCCGAAACACGGTATAACATCCCAAAAACAAACAACGAAAATGCTTTTGGCCGTGAAAATCTAAATATTTATTTTTTTATTAATAATTTTACAAGAACTAAAAAAGTTCAAGTCAAGTCAATCAATCGAGTCAAAAATATTCTAAGCCATAAATGACTTTAAAAAGTTATTTCTTATACCTATAACTTCATATTTATCTAATAAAAAAACAAATTATTTAATACTTTACGCTTATATTTTTTGTTAGGTAATTAATAATTTTATTTCAATTCCATTAAATTGAAAAGGTAGGAAAAGCTTCAATGTATCCATAACATATTTTTTTCATATTCATAATGTAAACCGATTCGTAATAAAGATAAATCTAAATAGTGATTTGATGTATAGCTTCATCTTAACGGCCAGATTACTAATGCACGACGTGGTGCATCGCCTTTAATAATAATAAAACTTAATAATGCAATCACTATTATCTGCCATCAAAATATTAAATAATGTAAATTGAGATTTTTTTAGCAATATTTAAAAATTCTTTAAGGTTTTTCGTACGAAATCATATTTTGTAATGTTCATTCAAAAGACAAAAACCTTTCATTGAATTATGAAAGGATGATTGACATCATAGAGTTGCTTCTCTTATTTAATTGCGACCAAGCCAATATGTCTTTTTTATATGAAGCTATACTAAATCCAGAAGGAAATCAAAATACGTTATTCATCCGCGTTGCCTTCGCGTTCTGAGATAGAGAAAGAAACTATCCTCAAAACAACATGACCGGTCGCGGAAAGGGAGGAAAAGGCCTCTGAAAGGGTGGAGCCAAGCGTCACCGGAAGGTGCTCCGCCATAACATCCAGGGCATCACGTAGCCGGCTATCCGCCGTTTGGCTCGCAGGGGAGGCGTCAAGCGTATCTCCGGCCTGATCTACGAGGAGACTCGCGGCGTGCTGAAGGTGTTCCTGGAGAACGTGATCAGGGATGCTGTCACCTACACCGAACACGCCAAGGAAGACCGTCACCGCCATGGACGTCGTGTACGCCCTGAAGCGCTAGGGTCGTACCCTGTACGGCTTTTTTTTTAACTAAATATAATACAAACTAAATATAATACAAATCTTGGGATAATAATTTCTCTCTGAGCCTTTGAGATATCTCATATTTGGAGATAATGTATGAGGAAGGTCTTTGCGAGGAAAAGGAGGAGTACACTCAAGTATTGAATAAACTCATGTTATTGGAGGACGTCAAATCATTATACAGCCGAGCCGTTAAAAACAGTACGATTAGTAGTAACGACCCGTTCTCAACCTGCTCTTTTACGGGCATCTTCAAAATATGTGTCGTATCTTTAAAATCCATGCCAATCTGAAGATGTAAATAGAGGGTGAAACGGAATTGGTCGAATAAGTCAAACAAATATTAAAAAAGAGCTCTATTATTTGCAAGTAATCCAACAAATAAAACCACACTTTTCTTTAGTAACATTAGCTCAAAGCACATACAAAGGGTAGGCATTAGTAAATTATTAAAAAAAAAAACTTTTTTTTTTAGATAAGACTCACTTCAGAGCCATCAAGAAAAACATATCATTCACGAAATATTTCAACCTTGAGACAGCTTGACTTTTCATTACGATTATTTTTCTCGACGTCTTTTCTTTATTCGCTAGTTGTCACATTTTGAAATGACAATAGAGATACTGCGGACACATGTCGTTTGTTAAAAAGGACTTTTTGTCAAAAAAAGTTTAGAACACTTACCTAATTCTAATCTGTCTCAATCCCTAGTAGACTGGTTGTTATTCGCATATTTTTAGATGTGAAAACAAAATATTTTTAATGTAATTGTTATTGGTTCATCTCATCGGAAGGTTTGACAATCAAATTATGTATCCACAACAGATAGTCAAATATTAATTATTATTTTTTAATTGATAAACTAATGTTTAAGACAAGATTTTTTATGCATAGAAGGATTCTTTCAATATGGATGAGTGTTTTAGTCTAATAATTATTGCTTATAATAATTGTTACCCTTTGTGTTACAACAGATAGTCTTCAATACTGGGATTTGGCAGAAGAAGGAAGAAAACTGTCAGCGAGAATTGGTATCGGTTTGAAGATAAATGACCCATTCAAAATTGAGACAATTTTCCAAACAATCTACACTAAACTTGAGGGCATTTAAATTATTATTATTTTTGTATGTGAAACAGAACATATAATAAATTCTTATTATCACAGTTCAACGATACATGTTTTAAATGAAATTACGTTGCTCAAATTCATCCGGGGCAAATCAGAACAGTGGTTAGATTTGACCAATTCGACTCCACAGGGTAAAACACCTTATTTTCTAATATTGGGAAAAATCTCGAATCGAAGCGCAATATCACGATTAACAGAAAATAAATTCGCTTACGGTGCATGTTTTCCAGCCAACTGAGAATAAACAGTATAACATGAAAGTATCCGATTCAGAACAGACTAAAACAAATGTGTATATTCTGTATTATTATTTTGTGTATTCTTTATTTCGATAGGCACAGAGCATTCTAGTTGGATTTCGAGAAAATTATTGAATCGAAGCACTGATGGATTAATCAATGAAAAGCAACGTGTTTCAGTGCGTAGCAATAATTCTCAGAAACAATAATCACACCAATTGGTTTATGTAATTAT
Organism: Limnephilus auricula; assembly: GCA_951813805.1. Lineage (NCBI taxonomy): Eukaryota > Metazoa > Arthropoda > Insecta > Trichoptera > Limnephilidae > Limnephilus > Limnephilus auricula. Next base: position 17,700,457 of record OX638404.1, read on the forward strand.
ACACGAAACACTGAACTCCTTGCAATCTGCTTTCATTAAATTCGACACCGATTTTTATTTTTCGTACCGGAAATAATTAGAATATTGAACATAAACAATACTGAATTCACACTATCTGCAACACGTTGTGTAGGTATATTTTCATTAGTAGTTGATCACTCTTAAGTGTTCTTCCAGAGCATACTTGATTGATAATAAATAATTGAGAATATGGGCCTACTTAATTGATAGTGCGGATTTGTGGAATTTTTATGTGCGGAATTTTCGTGATAGCGGGATTGAAATTTTTTAATAATATTAATATGTAGGTAGTACCAAAACTGAATTTACTATTATTATAAGCAATAATTATTAGACTGAAACACTCATCCATATTGAAAGAATCTTCCGAGAAAAGATACATATCGCCGACGGGACTCGAACCCGCACCCTTTTCATTGCCGGTCAAGTGCTCTACCATTAAGCTACAGCGGGATACCTCGTACCCGCCAAATGATTCAATATATACCTAGTGTTTCATTAAACAATTACTGCTTATCACTTATCACACCTTTTCACCTGCAAACAACCAACTTTTTTTTGTATGGGAAAGGCATGTAAGTGCTAACTATCCCACTAGATGGCGTCGAGACATAGTATGCCTACATTTTTTGGTGAAATAATTTAACTCGTCAAATATTAATTATTATTTTTTTAATTGATAAACTAATGTTTAAGACAAGATTTTTTATGCATAGAAGGATTCTTTCAATATGGATGAGTGTTTTAGTCTAATAATTATTGCTTATAATAATTGTTACCCTTTGTGCTATGCATAAAAAATCTTGTCTTAAACATGAGTTTATCAATTAAAAAATAATACTGAATTTACTATGTTATTTTTTTTTATATTATGGAAGCATCAAAGATAATTAATACAGAATGATTAAAAAAAATTACCGCAGAATATATATTATATCCCGTAATCCCGCGGAATTTGAAAAGGGTACGGGATTTGCAAACCCTATCGTCATAAAAAAAATATTGATAAATTCCACGATCTTAGTAAAACGGGCGACGTTCGTTTGATAAATTACAGCGATGTCGTTACGAGCGCGAACTTTGCACGTCACCTAAAAGCTCTGCTCCTATTTTTTGTAACAAGCATTGCCAATGACCACAGTTAGCGGAGCGGTGATCTCTTACTTCAGGGATTTGGCAAAAAAAACTATGTTAGAAAAAACGTAACACGGTTTCCTAAAGTAGGTCCCCCCGACTGCGTGCGTGGGTCCGAGAGACTAAAAGGTTGACACGCTAATTCCACTGTTTCAGGAAACAATGATAAATGTTTCGCTTGACAATTCACATGTGTAGATAATCAGAGAATTATTAAATAAGGAGGGAGATTTCTCATCCTTCATGCTTAGTTACTCATACAAATCGACTCGAGTGAAAGAAGCATTTCAAAGACGACTGCCAATAATACGTGAGCTTTTAGTCATTAATATGTCCATGTTTCGTGTCGTCACACTTACGTTCGTAAGAGTGAACAGTTTTACAACAATGTTTGCTCTATCTTTCATCTTTTATCTTGAAGCTAAGAATTTATTTCTATTTTCCTACCACGTAGGTCGTTAAATCTACTTTTCTACCTGTAAAATATTAAGATATTTGGACAACAAACAAGAAATATTTGTAAGAGAATTTTGATTTTTTTTTCTATTTATTTTAAGCATCATAAAAAAGGTCGTAAAAATAACACTGTTCATAATATCAAGAGATTTTTTGCAAAGAATTAGTCTTTCACCAGATGAGTAATTTTATCTCGACGAGAGATGTGCATTCGTTGATGTTTCACATTTAGCCTTCAGCTGAAAACGTTAATTACTCTCATAAAACAATAATATTGTGACATCAAGGTGGGTTCGTTTTATATGCCAAATGCATTTAATTCAGAACCAGGTTAAATAAAGTTGGAAGTGATTCATTGTAGTTAAATTAAAAATTATGATTTTTTTTACAAAATATCCTTAATATTTAATATTCCATACTCTCCACTGCTACACAGACATTTATTCCGTACCAATTACGGTACCTACTCTAATAATTAATTTATTGAAACGTAGATGCTTCGCGAATAAATTATGTTAAGGAATTATTAAAATTCATCAAAATTCTGAATAGAAAATTAATAGAAATATTTTGATTCTTAGGATTACCTATTAAGAAATTAGTTTTACCACTCGGTTTTACCCGATAATTCTAAACTATAATATTAACTTTTCATTTTTTGTTTTTTTTTCAATCATAAAATTCTCAACATACATTATGGCATTCTCTCGTTTTATTGACCTTTCGTTAAAATAAAGATGTGACCCCGTGTTTATACTTTTCACTGTTTGAGGTCGACTGTTCACAAAACTACAGTTTTTACGAATATCAGACATGGATGAAATAATATTGGAAGCCCAAAAGTGTTGGTAGAGAAGCTCTACTGTGGGGCTAGCACGGTCAATCGGCAAAGGTTTTATCGATAATGTTGGTATTATCGTTCCCGAGCATAACTGCAGATCCCCAATGAGCAAACAACAATTCACAACGATTTAATTGTTCTTAATTTATTCGATGTGAACTGTATGTTAGCGATGTGCAGTCGAGCTCAGGAACGACGACAAGTTACCAACATTATTGATAAAACCTATATCGATCGTTAGTGTTAGCGCCCTGCTGCTGTGTTTTCGGAAAAATGAAAACTGTATTGAAAAATATAAGTTATGCTTTTCATTGAATCCTGCCTTAGTAAAAGTGGACTTGTCATTTGAGCTAAGGATTCGCAGCACCCTTTACATTGGCTTGATGGGGTGATTCTGTTTAGACGGCAATTGTATAAATGTCATTTTACGACGGTTTTTGTATAAATGAGATCCCTGGCGTATATTTGGTAAAACCGTGTATAATCGTGTGAGAGATGCGGAGATCCGCAAAAAATTGCAAGACTAATTTTTTTTTTTTTTTTTATAGAGAATACCTCACAAGAGTCCCAACTGCTCCCGTCTGGAGCCAGTGAGACTATGGCATCCCCCCCAATTGGGGTATGTTGTGAGGCTGAAGGAAAGTGGGGAAGGGAAGGAGATAGGGAAGAGGAAGGTAGGAAAGTACCTGGCTATTCAGATCTAGTCACTAAACACGGCTAAAGCCATTATTAAGCAACGTTTCAATTCTGAATGGTGGTCTTACACCAGGGCGATACTGACAGTATCTTCCACTCTGGAACGTGCCGCAAATATAGTATAATGAGAGAAGCGTGATGAGTAAGATTATGAAAGGGACGGTCTGTTTAGGCATGCAGGGCAAATGTATAAAAAAGGAGTGTAAGGAGAATATATCTCTCAACTTTGATTTTGGAAATCCATTTTCTTTTAAATTATTTTTTCTTTTCTCTCATATTCTTTTATATCTTTTTCTTTTTTCTATTTTTTGTATTATATTTTATATACATATATATTAAACAAAAAAATATTATTATCATTTTCATTACTTACACATTCTAAAAATATGTGTTAAATTATTTTTTACATACGCTACTCCGCCTTTTTCCCACGAGCATTGCTAAAAAAAAGGTCTAATCACGATATGTAAAAATTTTAAAAAAATGATGTATTATATAACAACTATAAATGTGATATATAAAAAAATAAATAAAAAAATAAAAATAAAAATATGACGCAAATGTGAATGGTAGAAGTCCCGAGGTGGGCATGATATACGATCAAGTGAATCACATACTATCGGGCCATGTCAATAAAAGAAGATTATGTACGAACAATGTATAAATGTGAATGAGGCAAGGGTTGTATGCCAAGACCGAGTTATTTGGCGTTCCATCCTCACTGCCTACTCTGCGTGGGAACTGCTTGATGGTTAGTTATTTAGTATCATTTCGTCTCCTGGGCGAAGTTGGAATATAAAATCAGTATTTTTTTTAAAATACTTTTCTTCATATAGTGCTTTTAGATGTGAAATATTATAAAGTCATGTCTAAATATATTAACACCAACTGCACAATCAGTTGCCATGCTGCGAAAAGATCAACTACCAATCATTTTATTACTCCAGACATTTTAATGGACTTCTCGTGTTTTTTTTTCAAAAAATTCCGTTGGATTTTTTTTTGTTGTTTTGACAATGTGTGCCTCTTGGCAGTATATAAATTATGAAATATTAACTGGGTCAAAAGGGATCTGTAAAAACATTCGTTGTTGACTTTTCGAAGTAAGCCAATTATTTTTAAATTGGCCTTACACTGTCCTTTTAATTAAGATAATAATAATAATAATAAAATCGTTTATTCATCAATAGATGTTTTTTTTTACAATTATACTTTTTTGATTAAACATTGGTTCTATTGACGAAAAGGTCAGCTGCAATTCAGAATTTCTCCCAGCTGGTTTTCAGCATAATATAGTTTAGATTGTCTGTTAATTCTGTCAAGTCTCAGGAAGATATGACATGGAACGGTGCCGTCTACACTCACCAAACCGCAAGGACTATTGAAGAAGGCAGAGGTAGTAGGTAGTAGGTAGTAGGTACTACCTACTAGGTAGTAATGAAGGCGGGGTTAAGACGTGCTAATCGTAGATGGACAATATCATAATATTGATAACAAATCAGTTCTTGTGATATCTCCCTTAATGTGCGCATCTACTTAAAATGGCAAAGAAATAAAATATGTATGGTACGTGCTGGTAGCTGAGGATGTTATATATTATATTAATGTAGGTTCGTCAGTAAATATTTCTTTAGCTGGGACGCAAAATTTACAAACATTTTTTTTAATGAAGTGCACATTATTGACAAATTAAAAATGATCTATTTTCCCTTGGTATTCTTCAATTATTTACGGCATTATGGGATGTGGTGGTCCGCTTCATGTCTTTTCAAATAACTCGGAAGTACATTGTTAAAATTGTGCATAATAGAAATAAAACATTCTTAAGCGAGTTATTATTCAAAGAAACTTGTATATTTAATATCCGTAAATTATTTATTGTGATCAAGTTTAATTTATAGAACTCCATTTAAGTTTTATTTTTTGAAAATATATTTAATAATACTATTATACAATTTATAACAACAGTTTATTAATAAACAAGTTCTGCTATGTAATTATTATTACGCGTGACAGCTGTTTCGCCTTCTGAAGACATTATCAAACTGTGGGTTGCCCCACTCAAGACGATGCATTTATATTATTTTTAGATAGGTATTTTTTTTTATTTATTACTTATGCCCTTATACTTATTAAAATGTTGCAATTTATTAATGGTTATAACCCATTTTAAAGTTTCCCTAAATACTACATTGTTTAATTTTGACTGATAAAAAAAATCCGCAAATTATGCTTACTGCAAACTATGAAACATTATATTTAAACAAACAAAAAAATAATAGAATTTGTAAAAGGACTAATTATGTACGTATATTACAACCCACGAGCCCATACCAAATGAATGCAAACAAATAGCAATTTTATTGTTTCTCGTATATTTAATCTTCTACCAAAACACATTCATATGACAAATAAAAATCAAATTACATAAAAAGAACTAAAATTGGCTGAATGATTCAAATGTTTAACCACTCTTCATATTTATTTGTAAACGTATTTGTCTAATATCTAAAGTATTTGTAAACCTTCATGTTTCACTTATTTATCGGTTTTCAGCCTTACAAATAAAAAAAAAACACTTAACGACCGTTAAACGCTGTTTCTGTAGCAAGTTGAGTAAAGTCTGTACATATTTTAAAACAAAACTTTACTAATAACATTATTAAAAATAATCGGACATAATCGAAGATAAATGAATGTTTCTGTTTTCCACCCTGAAAATTAGTTCATTTGCGCATGTGCAGGACGCCATGTTCTTTTCAATTTGAGCGGCAAATTACAGTATGACATATTAAATTTTAAAGCAGTTTATGTAATGTTTTTTGTGGATAATAATTTCTGTCCCAATAACCAATTCACTATTATTATTATCCAACATAATTACTATTATTTGTGTTATGTCACTTTAAGTACGTTAATAACGTCATATTGTTCATTTAATTTCGTAAACATAAAAAATATAGGTTACTTATTATAATTTTTCCGCGTGATTTTAATAAAACTTCCTTAAAAGTAAAGCTTTTTAATAACATACATGCATTGTGCTTGTGTAAATAAATACAAATTCCAGAAATCAACGTCTAAATATTACAAAAATGACTTCAAAATGTCAGGTATTTTCGGATACTCTTGGGGAATTATTAAATTATTTTTTTATAATTTTTAAATGTATAAACGAGATAAAAAAGTGAAGTGATAGTTTTGTTTCAAATTCATTATATAATAGGACTGCGTGTTTTTAATATCGAATTTTCGAATTTGGTGTAACCTTTTTTTTATGTTTAAAGTTTATTTTTTCCAAAATAGCATTTGGTTTTATGACATTTTCGAAAATAAAAAATATATAAGACATTTAAAATACCTTGGAAAATTTTCGAAATTCCTTTGATTACAAATAAAACAAATATGTATATAATTACTCACTGTTTGCAACAGTTAGAAAATTTTGTTTTTTTTTTAAATGTGCTCACTTATACATATGGTAAAGTTATTGTGATAAAGTAAATATATTAATTAATTGTAGTCTACTGGGTGAAATGCTTCTGCATAATTATTGAAATGTGTGAATGAAATGCAATAAAGATTTTTATTTAACTTAAGTTTACAATTTTGTGACGCTTTCCGAAGACCAGAAACAAGATGTCATTTCCGCCCACAGAGGGCGCTTTCGGCTGGGTTACTCACTCCGCATCTGTGCGCTCATCAGTCCGGAATAACATCCCGCCCCCGCCCCCGCCCCCGCCCACCTTCGCCCCTACCACCCGCATTACCCACAACTATAATAACAACGGACGCCGCTAATTATCACTACAGTTATTTTATTATACTACGTGTAAATCTAATAAACATGATTGTTTGTCTGTTTGTATAACTTGATTAAGAAATTCATGGTTTCCTTTACGATGATTCTGTAAACAATGCTTTTCCTAGTCTTTCACTGAAAACTTCCAGATTTGAGTCGAACACAGAACTCACACTAATGCATTGCTTTCATACAGCCTGTTTTCATTTTTTATTCGACTTCCATTCGAGTGAAAAATAAAAAGTTTAAAAATTATAAAAACTTTTCGTTTATTGAAATTCGATGATCGGTGGGGACAACTTACCTTAATTTCGTTGATAAAAAAAAAGGCTAGCGTAAATGTACCAACACCATATTGCTGTAATGTGTATTTAGGTACTCCTATAAACACAAACAATTAGTACCTACCTGCAATGTACCCCTTCAGGGGTAGTAATTGTTTGTGTATAATTTTAGTTTTCTCTAATTAAAAGACATTATTCCGGTTCTTTTCTTGACACTTTATTTTATTTATTTTTTTCATAGAGAGAACACCTCACAAGAGTCCCAACTGCTCCCGTCTGGAGCCAGTGAGACTATGGCATCCCCAATTGGGGTATGTTGTGAGGCTGAAGGTAAGTGGGAAGGGAAGGAGATGGGGAAGAGGAAGGTCGGGAAGTACCTGGCTATTCTAGTCACTAAATACGGCTAAAGCCATTTCAAGCAACGCTTTAATTCTGAATGGTGGTCTTACACCAGGGCGATACTGAGAGTATATTCGACTCTGGAACGTGCGACAAATATAGTGTATATTTTTTTTATGAATTAATTGTGAAAAAACACAAACTAACCAAATAAAATGTATTTGCGCACGCCGGGTTCGAACCCGCGACTTTCGGAATGGAAGTCCAAAGCCTTATCTCTGGACTACGCGCCGGTCGCTACTTTGAGGAAAAAAAATCTGTCTCATCTTGGCAGGTTAAGTTACATTCCACGTGTTTCTAAAGGTGACAACCACCTAGTATTTATCGACATGAGTGCAGTATGGCTACCCGTGGCTCTATCCTACATACTTTTGGGTATGCTCGGATCAAACCATCTACAGATTAGAAGGGAAGTATATATTGCTACACGTTCTTTCAGACTGATTCGCAAATAGTTTGAAAACTCGACTATCATGGAGAACATTCATTTATGTGTTCCCCTATGTGGTAGCATGGACTGTTTCCATCTCTTAACCCGCAGGACTAACTTGCCAATGGGCAATCTTGCTGTTGAACAGAATCAATTGGGATATCGACATATTCAGCATCAGTGAAGCTGCCAGTAAAGATGATATACCTACTGTTTATACCTTCCTAATGTTTATAAGTACCTATGTTAGTTGTGAATCTCTAACTTTAAGTCACTGGTGTAAATATAAATGTAAGTCACTAGTTAAGTCAGTAGTTATAAGTCTTAGATGTAAGTCACTAGTTATAATTTATAATTATAAATCTTAGTTTATTTGTACAGGGCCTTGAAGTGATTTTTTACGAAAAACGTTACTACGTTTGGTATCATAGCAGGAGTGCCCAAGTTCATGGGTTAAGGTTTGTCTAGGTCTTGGCGGCGGATGATCTAGACATACTGAATCCCAGATTCCTACCCAATCCTCATACCATTTTCCTTCCCAGAACTTCATCGCCTTAATTTCCTTAAAAATACCCTCCACACAGCATCCTCAAAGATGGCATAGGCCCTAAGGGAAATTATTTTCCTCAGGGCCTCGTGTGTAGACCTAATGTAAAAAAAAAAAGTTAGAATTTTTTTTAATTTTTTAATCTCTATCATAAACATGTTTCCTAGAAAGAAAAAACCAAAAAAAAAATTATGATCTGCGTGTTCAATTCCCGCAATGTTTCATTGAAAAAAAAAAGCAAACAAAATCTACAATTATATTGTTCACCGTAATTATAAAAACGAGATTTCAGGAAACAATGAACAAGCATTCAAATAAAATATGTGTGTTTAATTTATTCTGCATTATTAATGCTGGAAGCTTTTTGCAAATTTATGGGATTCACAAATAAAACGTGGAATTACTTGATTATCTAATGATGTTATTATAACTATGGGTTTACATAAAACAGTAGTTGTTTTCACGAGTTTTCAGTGATATAATTAGGCTGGCACGTATGCATTATTTCCATGCTGACTAAGCCGCATAAAATAACGTACATTATTTAAAACCGACATTATATCGACCCTTTGGAATAACAATGTTCCATCTGTTGATTTAACGCCATGCGATAATGAACTCTAAGGTAGCTTACCATAGATACCATAACCGCGTGACGTTTCCGCAAGAGATGTAACATTGTTATTTTAAAGGGTCGATATTTTAAAATTTCCATTCGCAAATTCAATGTTATGAAGGTAAAAATTAACATAAATAAATCTCAATTGGATGTGTCAAGAACAGCGAACTCTGGCGTTATGAGATTTGCGCATCACACCTTTGTCCAGGGGCAGTCCAGGGGCAAGGCTTTGGACTCCCATTCCAAAGGTCGCGGTTCGAACCCGGCGTGCGCAAATAAATTTTATTTGATTAATTTGTGTTTTTTCACAATTAATTAATTCTAAATAATATATACTATATTTGCGGCACGTTCTAGAGTGGAGGATACTCTCAGTATCTCCCTAGTGTAAGACCACCATTCAGAATTGAAACGTTGCTTTGTTTTTTTTTTCCATATTATTGGCAGCTACCTTTTTTATTGTGGCTGCCAATAATATGGGAAAAAAGAGAAAAAAAACAGTACTAGAAGATAATATTATTGTTAATTCTGAAATTTGAAATATGAAGTTGATAAATACGACAGTATCGTAATACATCGCATTGGCTGAATTGATTAGAGCGCCCGTCTCGTTAATACGTGAGATCTGGGTTTGAGTCCCAGTTGCGACCATTATGTTTTATTATTTTTCTGTGTCTTGTTCATTTTCATATTTTAATTTTATTTGCTTAATTAATAATTTACTGTGAATAAAATAATGTTAGATATGTATTTGATGCACGTTTCAGTGTGGAAGATACTCTCAGTATCGCCCTGGTGTAAGACCACCATTCAGAATTGAAACGTTGCTTGAAATTGATTTAGCCGTGTTTGGTGACTAGATCTGAATATCTAGGTACTTTCCCACCTTCCTCTGCCACATCCCCTCCTCCTTCCAACATACTCGATTTTTGAATTGAAGATACCACAGTCTCACTGGCTTCAAGCGGTACGGAAAGTACTTACGAGCGCGTATTTATTTATTTGTTTATAAGATTTACACAGTACATTAAATATAAGTTGTGAGGTATTTTAAATAAATTACATGGTTTTGTACCTATTACGTAAATCTGTAAAAAGTCAATAGGTAATTTTGCCTGGGTTTTAAAACTAAATTATGATGAATGAAAAGAATCAAACATTGGTTGACTAATAAAACATAAATGAAATAGTATGGGTGGAGAAAATTTTACATTTTAAAATCAAAAATTATTTGCTCACTAAATTTTAATAAAATGATAAGAAATTTAATAATTTTATTTTGTATGTTCGCAATGAATCGTGAAAAATGTCTAATTGTAATAATTTTTCATAATGGGTAAAGGTTGTGATTGCGCGAGTGATTGGTGAGTTATTTGCTGCATTGATGTTGTGGGCTTCTATATGAAGAAGAGAAGTGTGCCTGGTACGCCTCATTGGAGCATTTAAACCAATGACGGATAGTAATTCTTGACTATCGATATTATTATTAAGCAGGTTATACAGAAACAATAGATCCGACAATGTGCGTCTTTTTTGTAGTGTTAACATATTATTTGTAGTTTTGTAGTTATTTTAAAAGTAAATGTTTCGAAAATTTATTTTGTATATTTTCTAATAAATCTATGTATACCTTATATTGAGGATTCCATATTGTGGACGCGTACTCCAGTGGACTTCTGACTAATGAACAAAACAACATTTCTAGTGTCTTAGCACTTTTGAAAGCTTTTTCTTAATAAAAAACCTAGCATCTTGTAGGATTTTGTGACAATTTTTTCGATATGCTTATCAAAAATTAATTTGCGTATGCTACGAAAACAAAACTCGAGTCGCTTCTAATATACGAATGGCACCGAACGGGAAACGGTGACTCAAACGTCCTGTCCGAAACATCTCTTTAAGCTCATTTTTATAACTCATGCAGGAATTCTTAAGTGTACATAATTCGCTTCATAATGACATGATGCAACGAATGCATTCCCGGTTGGACTTTGCTCCACATTCCATATTTACATGTTATTCCTCGACACGGATAGACTATGCGTAGGTTATATACTGCGGTGCGCCAGATATAATAACAAGTGGAATAACAAGCGCAACTGTCAGATGTGTTTATTTTAGGCACAGAGGCGACACCTGTTGGACATCACTTAAGCGCGGCCGCGCTGGGCCAATGGGCAACGAGCGCCGATCTATTTTCAAATTTCGAATAATTTTGACAGAAATTCAAATGACCCGTCGCGCGCATCATTACATTGTTCGCTTTATTTTTCTTTGAGATTCCGCTTACTATTCTGTTTATTTTTGAAATTCCGTCATATTATTATAATTACCAAATTTTTTGTGGTAACGCATACCCAGACTAATTAGATTCTACTTCAAAGCCACTCCATAGCCAACAACATTTTGACGTTTTGTGACTTAGCAGGGGTGCCCGGGTTCATGGGGTGAGGTTTTTCCGGGCCTGCCTAACAATTGCGTAGCAGGCCAGTTCGGGAGAGACTGGTTGAGTGAAACCTATTGATTTCTTCAGCAGGGCTCTCTCGGAACATCACCTTGCACCGCAGCGGGAGGAATGGAATCATTCGTCCGTCACTCCTGAACCCACCGATCCCCCGATTCCTACACGGAGAAAATTTTTATTCTAAAATACGATCATTTTATTCGTAAAAACGGTTAAAAACGGGACTGAAGTTCTTACGAAAAAATTAACAAGGTTTAACGTAATTTCGTACGTATACCAACAAATTGTTCTTACATTTTCCCGCCAATAAACTTTTTTAACCGTTTTTACGAATAAAATGATCGTATTGTAGAATAAAAATTTTCTCCGTGTACCTACCCCTCACACCTTCCTAGAACATCCTCTCCTTCCTTTCATAAAAAAGACCCTCCACACAGCAACCCCAAATATGGGAATGAGGGGAATAATTTTCTTCGGGACCTTCTGTGAGGAGCAATTATAAAAAAAAAAAAATTTAACTGAGGAAGGTACTTGCTATTATATTAAAACATATCTTTTTAGCTAATAACTTCATGGAATCTTTGGATGTGCTACTAGTTCCTTACTGTCTAAAACCAGTAGGACTTTGGCTTACCATGTTGAGGTTAAAGGAAGTTGGAGGGATAGGAGTTCCATAATATCGCATTTCGTCCCCTCCGCCTACTCTCCAACACTGCGCGCCCCGCACGTAACGGATCGCATATAAAAATGGCCGTGGAATTGAATTAACCAGAGATTTTAAAAAACAAAGAAATAAAATGGCGGCGTAAAATAAAACGATCCTAATTTATTCACGAATAGCTGAACAGATGGCGAATTCCATTACCACTGCGCGATATTCCTGTCCGCCCCTCTTAATGGACTCACTGATAAATACCCACAATATCAAATATTTTAAAACAATATTCTCAAATTGCGTATACAAATAACACCAAAAACTGGCTCCATGTCAACTCAGAATCAACTCAACTCAACAACTCTTTAACCACTCGAGCGCTTTTTGCCACATTATGGCACCATTTCCAAAACTTCGAATTGTTTTTTTGACAATGTGGCAAATTTAAAAAAAAAAATTATTAAAACGACTATATAATATATTGTACATTCAAAATATTACAAAAAAAATATTCTCTAAATTCTTTACAATGTTTTAAAGTTAAAGATTTTTTTTTATAAATCTTACAAATATGTGATAATATACAAAAGATAGGAGAATTCATGGGCTACATAGAACAATAATCAATTTGTATGTCTCCATATTCAAATTCGGAGGTATGATTTTTTTTAATTTGGGCGGAAAAATTTCCTTAAGCAATCCGAGAAAAAATATGTTAATTGCTCTGTCGCTCCAGTGGAATGTCGTTAAAAGATTTGAAATTTTTATTATTGAAAATGGCCTTTACCCTAACCTAACATAACCTATTTAACTAATTTTTTATATTTTTTTTTCATAACTTTTAATGACTTTATTCCGAGTTATCCGGTCACCCTAAAATTCTAGCCCAAGAATCGTCTATCCCACAGATACTTAATAGTACCCAACTGCTAACCTTATACAAATCGCAATTGCACGATTGAATTTGGCAGCCACCTCTGGTGTGGAGCCCCAAAATACCAGGAAAAAACCTTCGATAGATTCTCCTATCTTAACAAACGGTATCTTTAGAGCACAGGTGACGACGGGTGTGAATGTTACCCTTGTTCTACAGGTATTTCAGTATAAGATACTCCGAGTAACTAGCTTTATTACTCAGTGCATAGTCGGGAAGCACGCCAAACGCGCGCCCAACATATGTACACGGTTGACATTTGTCACATGAGAACGGGTCGCTTCTATGACATGGGTCTTGAAGGTACTGCTTCCTTTCTTAAAAAAGACCCTCCACACAGCAACTTTAAAAATGACATAGGCCCTGAGGAAAATTATTTTCGTCGGGACCTCCTGTGTGGAGTTAATGTTAAAAAAACCCCAAATTTAAACATTAGATACAAAAATACAAAAAAATTATGTTTTTTCGTCCTATGATAATATATTATTGTGTTAGAGGCATATTTGGAAAGATTGTGATATCATCAAATTATTTAAAAACAATTGACTTAACTCATTAATTTTGAATTGCATTGTTCTATCTGCGATGAGCAGTTGAAACTTTTATAGAGGTATTTACTATAATACTTACCTATAACACGATCGGTTTCATTTTAAGATTAGAGTACAAAAAATTTATCTTTTTCTTACACCTTCTCGTAATTCCTACTTCCTACCTTCGTCAAGCGCTTAACTTCTTATAGCAAGATAAGACTGAAGCTCTGAACCAATGGCAGACTTAGTAGGAATCGAAAAAATGTAGGCCGGGCAGTATGTAGTAATCTAACCAGGGGTAGTTTCACCAAATTGAGATAGGTATATATTTCTTTGAGAGAATGAGGAGAGAACTTCGGGTGCCTGGCTTTTGATAAGCCTTGTAAGCTCCAGATAAGGTGTAAGGGGATGATTTGGATGTGTAAGGTGAGTCTTGAGGTTGGTCCTGATTATAAGTAGTGTTCTAATAGTGAATAGGTACACTTCTGATAACAGGTTAGGGATGCTTTGTGAAACTTGAGATTTGTGGTACGATACTTCTTACTTGGTTAGTATAATATTCGTATGTCAGTAGTAAAACTTGAAAATATGGTTTATAATCAATGTATAGCAAACAGTACGTCACCAACGGTAAATAGCTCATAATTATAAGATAAATGTATAGTCCTCATCAGCCAGAAGCGTTCATGTCTCGGTACATCTGGAATAAACCTAAAGTTTAAGTTTAGACTTACGGAATTCAATACTTCGTTTGTGTGAAAGCACTATGAAACAATACTGGGGCACTGTTTTTTTTATCTCGTAAAATTTACTCTAATTTGAAGGAGGTTAGAGTTGAATTAACAGATATACAAATACACAGTAATCTAGATTCTATGTGGAAATGTAGGATGCTCGGGGATGAATTGAACATTGTTTTTTTTTTTTTGCATTATTCGTTACTTCTTTTTCCTTGTCTCTTTTTGATTTATCTCGAGTGTAGAGTGAATAGGCTTCTAATAAATTGGAAAATAATGCTTGATATGGTGAGAAATTAAGTCATGTATGACAAAAGTAAAGCAGGAAGTGACAAAAAACTGGTAACAAATAAAAAAAATAATGTTAAGATAAGTAGTGAGTGCAACATATATAAGTTGTTTAGATAAGTCCCACACAGGATTCCCTGGGGAAAATAATTTCTCTCAGGGCCTATGTCGTCTTTGAGGATTCTGTGTGGATTGTCTTTTTAAGGAAAGAAAGGTGAGGAAGTTCTGGGAAAGAAAATGTGTAAGGGATGAGTAGAATTCTAGGGCTCAGTGTGTCTAGGAGTGACAGACGTGTGAATCCATCCCTCCGGCTGCTGAGCAAGACGATGGGTCGACCATCTTGCGTGCTAGCATGGTCGATCGATATGAAGTTACCGACCGATCGTCGGTAACTTCTCATCGTTCCCTAGGACAACTGCAGATCGCAAACGTATAGGTGACAGTTTACAATGACTAAGTGTCCTTAATATATTCGATATCAACTGTCGTTTGTACGTTAGCGATCTTCAGTTGTCCTAGGGAACGATGAGAAGTTACCGACGATCGGTCGGTAACTCCATATCGATCGACCATATTTTTTTTTTTATAGAGAAACCTCACAAGAGTCCCAACTGCTTCCTTCTGGAGCCAGTGAGACTATGGCATCCCCAATTGGAGTATGTTGTGAGGCTGAAGGTAAGTAAGGAAGGGAAGGAGATGGGGAAGAGGAAGGTGGGAGAGTACCTGGCTATTCAGATCTAGTCACTAAACACGGCTAGAGCCATTATTAAGCAACGTCTCAATTCTGAATGGTGGTCTTACACCAGGGCGATACGGAGAATATCTTCCACTCTGGAACGTGCCGCAAATATAACATTTTTATTTTATTAATTAATTATGAAATAACACAAATTAATCAAATAAAATTTATTTGCGCACGCCGGGTTCGAACCCGCAACCTTCCGATTGGGAGTCAAGTGTCTTACCACTCGACCACGGACGGTCGTCAATCATGGTCGTCGACCATGCTAACACACCAGGATGAGAGACCAGCTGGGGAGGTCAGAGGGTATCCCCAAACCGGAATCTCCTCACCAAGGATCAATCAGATCATGGACTGAACACAGCACACCCCGATGAACATATTAACGTTAAGGTGTAGAACCTCGTCGCACTACTTAATAAGTAAGCGATTAGTGGGAAGGAGTGAAAATCGCATCGAAGATGAATATTGTTATGCTTGTTTAGTTCCCTAAAAGTAGGTCACCAACATTCAAAACTTCTGATAATAATATGTAAGGTAAATACAGATTTCAGAGATGCACACTTTCCCGCTTGATTAGTAAAATTAAGTCATCAACAGCTAATAAGCCTATACTGAGAGATAGGTGGAGTGTGCGTGGGAAGATGAGCAGTGATCACTGAGCCCTAGTGAGCAGGGAGAAGAGAGTCGCGCGATGAGTGGCGTGGTAAAGCTGAGTCACGCAGAGCAGACGACGTGAATCGTGCGTTTGGCCATGGGGCCAAGTATTACCGACCCGAGCCGAGATTTGGCACCAGAAGACAGAACATTTAACGGCCGTCTCTAACGCTGGCTTATCGGCGGCTACCTTATCGAGGTGATTATAATCAATTAAAACTTTAATTAAAGTTATTTACGTTGCGCACGTGCTTAATAGGGCAATTAAATCTAAATTCTATTGATGCACGACATCTAATTTTATAAGCAATAAAACAGTTACTGAATAAAAACGGTTAAAATACGGAATAGTTTTTTTGGGAAAACTCAGTAAATGCCAAAGATTTTTATCATCCAAAGGAGTTGCCTGCGAAAAATTACAAAATTTGATCACCTGGATTTAAGTAGAAGACACATATTTTTTAAAAATCTTAAAATTCTGATAGTGACAGATATATACATAATGGAGTTATACCTGGTAGTTCGATCATCTTCAGAAAAGTTCCCGCAATAAACTCAACACGTAAACATGCTACAAGGTCCACGAAAACTTATTACAAGAACCGGGTATAAGAGGGTGTTACCACAGAATACCGGAAATTAGTGCTTTTTAAATCAAATTCTAGACGTATCGACTATTTTTTACAAAAAAACTTAAATTGATTTTGACAGATTGTTATTTTTTCTGGTACACGCAGTTTTAAAATTTTCACAAACTAAGTGTATTTTTAAGATACTAAGGTTATACCGTTGGTCATTGGCAGATTTGTTAAATTTTCAAACGATAGATTCTATTAAACAACACAAATTTCAAATCATACAACAATATAAATCAATACATAATCTAGTCAACACAGTTTTAATTTTAGTTATATTAAAATCATTAAAAAATAAATCCGAGAACGTGTTTTGGGACAAAAATAACCCAGTTTTTCTATTTATTTAAAGTCTTACAAACTAAAATATAATTTTTTTTTTTTACGCACTTATTTTGATCAAAAAATACTTACAAGAAGTACACGATATTTAATAATTTATCATTGTGCGTTTTGAGTATTTTTATTGCTTACTTAAATGTAGGTATATATTAAAGCAAGTTTCAAATTTTTAATTTAAAAAAATTGATACGGGGAATAATCGATCTTTCTCATTGGAACCTCCCTGTACAGTTGCAAGTATTTTTAAACTTTTATTCTCAGCCGCTGGTCAATAACTCCTAATATTATACCAAAAACAAACAAAACTGTATTTCAAAAAGGACTACATGGCCATCAAAGTATATAACAATAAATGAATTCGTTATATAAATTAAATACATCCGCTTTTTTTTGTTTGCATATAATATAACATGTAACGTTGGGTTTTATAATATAACATATTGTATTTGTTGGGTTAGCTGAAAGAAATAGGATGAACCTATAAGTTATACCTTTTATACTGACTGTATTTTTGTGCAATAAAGGTTTTTGAATTTGAATTTGAATAAGGCGTCTAATCACCATTCCAAGGTGCTCTCTAGTAAATACTCTACGTACAGTAGAACCTCCTTCTTCTGTCTATAATCTTCGTCAAGACGCGCAGGCGTTTTGATGTTGTATCTGTCGTAATGTAAATCGTCTCTATTCAATAAAGATCAATTGAAATGTCTAGACATTGGAAACTCGAGCCTGAGATTGTGAAAATAAAACAATCCGCAAGGGATTTACCTTCACTTAATCTAATACATATTCGTCGAAAATATTATATTTCACTACTTATTTTACATCTGGGAGTTCATACTAAATGCACCTAGTATTAGACGTGGAGGTAGAAAGATAATCTTTGTTTGCTAAAGAAGTCTTGAGCTTTATTTCGAACATATTGTAAACACATTAAATTAAATTTTAGTAAATTTTTTCATAAAACGCTGTAATAATAATTGTTCATTATATGTCCATGTACACAACATTTTATTTATATTTATATCATTATATTTTTTTTAATGAATACCGCACTAGAGTCCCAACTGCTCCCGTCTGGTGCCAGTGAGACTATCGCATTCCCAATTGAGGTATGTTGTGAGGCTAAAGGTAGTGCGGAGAGGAAGGAGACGGGAAAGGACAAATACCAGGCTATTCAGATCTGGTCACCAAACACGGCTAAAGCCATTTTAAGCAACGTTTCATTTCTGAATGGTGGTCCTACACCCGGGAGTACTGAGAGTATCTTCCACTCTGGAATGTTCCGCAAATATACTATATATTATTTTTAATTAATTAATGAAATTACACAAATTAATCAAATAATATTTTTTTTCCATTAATGTAATATATCATTGAAGAAGAAGATAACAATAATAATCAAAATTTTTAAATATGAAAATGAACAAGACACAGAGAAATAATAAAAGATAATAATAAGTGTATGTCCCGGTAAGACGTGAGTTTCTGGGTTCGAGTCCCATTTGCGACCATTATCTTTTATTATTTTTCTGTGTCTTGTTCATTTTCATATTTGAAAAAAAATAGATTATTATTGTTATCTTCTTCTTCAATAAAATAATATTTATTTGCGCACGCCAGGTTCGAACCCACGACCTTCGGATTGGGAGTCCAAAGCCTAAACCCTCAACCACGCCAGCCTTTATAAAAATATCTTCTATAACATAAACCATGTATTTTGCATTAGTGTTGTGACCATGAATACCTTTACCATACACTTGTCAAGATCTACAGTTAAAACAGTTCGCTAATAACCCTGTATTTCATACCATAAAACCGACATCGTATAACTCGTATTCATAACTCGTCGAACGTACTAACGTACTCCTTCGGCCAATTTTCACAAAAATTATCACTCTAAAGTGTTTTGGCAGGCTGACAAGATAAAGCCTCGTCAATCAATATTGTTACTCTCAATTTACGACCATAAAAATCCTCTCCAAACGATTAGAGTTTGATGAAAGGGATTTAAATAGAAACTTGAATTTATTACAGGCGAGACGGAAGCTCTTTGGAAATACGCTGCGAACACCGCCACCGTGCCCTAAATACCGAATAACATGATAATTTGCTTACACAACGTGTTTGTGTGAAAGGTAGAAGAAAATACTTTAATATTATAGTCAATAACATTAATGTTTTAGTTTTAAAAGAGGTAAAATGTATATTATAATTAAAATTGGTTATTTTTAAATCGAAGAGTCCACTTCAATATCGTTGATTGTCAGTTTGATTCAGATTTTTTCGAGTTATTGAATGCCATTCGATAACTTAACATATTATACAGACAACTTTGCATTTTTCTCAAATATTCTACTACAAAGAGCCGAGAAAAATTGCCTTTTCTAAAAGCGAAACACAGCTAGAACGCTGAGTGTAACAAATGAATGACTGACAATTGTCGTTCTTTAATAGTAAAAAGGGCAATCATCGTTCTTGAATGAGCATCAATGTGGACAACGATTGTTTTTTAAGAGTAAAATAGGCAATCATTGTTCTTGAATGGGCATCAATGTGGAAAACGATCGTTTTTTAATATTAAAATGGGCAATCGAATGGGCATCAATGTGGACAATAATCGTTCTCGAGTAAAATGGACAATCATTGTTCTTGAATGGGCATCAATGTGGAAAACGATTGTTTTTAATAATAAAATGGGCAATCGAATGGGCATCAATGTGGACAATAATCGTTCTCGAGTAAAATGGAAAATCTTTGTTCTTGAACAGGCATTATTGTGGACAACGATCGTCTTTTAATAGTAAAATGGGCAAACATCGTTCTCGAACGGGCATCAAAGTGGACAAAGGTCGTTTTTTTAATAGTAAAATGCGCAATCATCGTTCTTGAATGGACATCAATGTGGGCAATAATCGTTCTAGAATAGTAAAATGGACAGCCATCATTCTTTAACAGGCGTCAATGTGGACAATGATCATTTTGAATAGTAAAATGGGCAAACATCGTTTCGCAATGGAAACTTCGGGGTTGCATAACAATATATTTTTCCATTGGGTACATAATTTAAAATATTATAAACAATAACAATTGCATAACCTTTGTTAATGATGTTTAGTCAAGATTCTAAATATGTTTAAATTTTTTAATTGTGTTGATTTGTCAGGAAGGTTAATGTATATAGTCAAAATGTTGTATTTTTTATAATAATAGGGTATTTTCACAAACGAGGGATTCTGTTGAAAATATACCGAATATTTAAAGATATTTTTTCTGATTTTAATAATCTTACTAAAAATGTTTGTTTTTTCATTAAAATTTATTAAACGATCGAAAACTGACCCAACCAAAACATGATAATCGAAAATAGTTTCCCTCGAGGCCTATGTAGGGGATGCTGGATGAAAGATCTTTATTATGGAAAGGAAGGAGAGGAAGTCTGGAAAGGATAAAGGTACGGAAGGTAAAGGGCGGTCCGTGAGTTTTCAGTGAGATATAGTGCCGAGATTAAAAAAACAACGTTACTGATGTTATTGCAGCTGAAAATATTTTTTTTTTTCAAAACTTCTACTTTTTGTATGAAGATCTTTCAGTTTATGGATGCGGCGCATCCCCAAACTGAAAGAATCCTGAAGATATTCATACAAAAAGTTGAAATTTTGAAAAAAAATAAAATTCATTTTCGACCGGTCAGTGGTTGAGTGGGCATCACGTTTGGGTCCCACCCAGGTGTTCCGTGTTCGATTCCTCGGCTGGCTAAGTCCTCCATCACAACACAAGCAACACCTTTCGCTTAGTGTGGTGGTAATAGGAGATTTTCAAATGTTGTTGACTTATTCGTAATCCGGGAATGTTTGTCTTTCTCTTAAAAAAAAAAGAAAGCTACAACAATATCAGTAACGTCGTTTGTTTTCAATCTTAGCACTCTAGCTCACTGACCGCCATTGAAAGGTACGAGGGTTGAGTAGGAATCTTGGGTTTGGTGCGTCCAGTAGTGCGTCCCAAAACATAGCGAATCACTCTGGGTGACCTATGTCAGGGGAGTTTGTTATCCAATAAATTGATCCCACAGCGGTGGTACCCGTACACGCCTTCCAAGTTGGAAATTCATTGAACAAGAGTTACAACCACGGGCAGAACAACAACAGCAGAAATCAATAAATTGGTAATTTCTCACAACTGTTGAATATTTCTTTTATACAAGTCAATCTGTCATTTTTATTTTGTATCTTAGGTATGTCTCATAAGAGTTCGAACTCAATAAAAACGGGTACATCACTGGATCCTTAACTCTTTACGGTTGTAACTCGCTTTGGCGACATTCTGAGACGGGCATTCCCATTTATAAAACGGGTCTTAAAAAAAGACTTGAATTCAATAGTTAAGAATACTTGGTCACACTGCTCACGCGCTCTGTCTTGTCTTAAGGTGCTACTGGAACGAGACAGAGTGCGTATCACGTGACACAACTACCCAGTGGCGAGGTGTGCTGGAAATTTTTTTTTTGATTTTTTTTCAAAAAAATATATCATTCGACAGCAAAATGACACCTATTTTTTTAACCCAAATCTGCTCCTTAGTATCTATCAATTAAAATCCTTCGGGTGCGTAATGTTATACCATGTGTAAATAGATTATTCTCAAAATATAAATTTCAATCATAACCACTCCTTGGCGTCTTGGCTCTAGGTTCTAGAAGGATCTTTACATTTTAATATGATTGAAATACAATGGGTTCTCAGTACCGAGGAGAGGATTTGTATTAAAAACTCTGTACAATATCATTTTCAGAGTGTTTTCCTGAACTTTACCTGTATCGTATTACAAGAAAATAAGTGGAAATGATGGTGTAATATATTATTTGTTTCCCCAAAATGTCTTCATTTCTAAGATGCCTTCTGAAACATATATGAAAGATATTCAAAGCCTTATTAGTATTATATAAGCAATTGAGTCGTTTTTGAAATGAGAGCTCTTTAAAAATAGAATGCATAGAAATGAAATTCTTTTAGATAGATGGTTATTATTTTGAAGAGAAGAGCGAGTACAAACCAAAGCATGGAATTTTATAAGGCGATTAAGGCGCTCCGCCCACTGAGGCAACTGAAAACCAACTAAAACCGGCTGTTTTCTCTGTCTTGATTGGTCAAAAAGCTTGTTTAACCATAGATGAAGAACAATCAGCTGACAGCTCGCAACCTAGCAACGGCTGCCCAGGGTAATCAGCCGTGACAGTCGCAAGATGGTCGCAAGATGGTCGCAAGTCACCGCTTGCGTTACCATTGACAACGGGGTTTTGTGTGATTGTGTAGTGTGCCGGCCATCACATTGTCATACAAAGACAGTTGGCAGTTGAGAGTTTTCAGTTGCCTGAGTGGGCGGAGCGCCTAAGGGAACAGTATTCCCTTACAAACGGACGAAGTCACAAACGTTACATTACAGTGTTAGAAAATTACGCGATCTTCAGCTTCGTTATTTTAAGTCAGATAAAAATGAATATCTGACTTAAAATAACGAATTTAAACGTTCCTAGATAATATAAACGACTGCCTTTTACATGTTCCCCAAAGTGAAATCTGTATTAAAAAAAAATAAGATTTGATCCATTTTTAAAACTTATAATTTTTCCGGCAAAACAAAAAAAAAACAACTCTTATGCGAACGAAGGCTGTGGCTGTACGGATTTATTTGCAGAAGCGAGAGGTACTGTATTCGAAAGAGAAGGCTTCAGGTTACATAGCTAGCATTTGGCGCATGCGTACTTCTTCTGCAGCAGCGTCAATCTCGTTATTTAATAGCCACACTTCGTATAATAACATTGACGATAACTAAAACAATTATGGTTACACGGGAATCATTAAATCGACAACCAACACCTCTAGGTCACCCCAAGTGATTCATTACGTCTGGTGACTTAGCAGGGGTGCCCAGGTTTATGGAGTGATACTTGTCTGAGTCTTGGCTGCGCGGCGGATGAGTCTGCCCACCAACAGCAACCCCAAAGATGACAAAGACCTTGAGGGGAATTATAATAGGGAGGAAAATAATTAATAACCCTAAAAATAGATTTTGCTAAAAAAATTAGCTAAACCTATTTTTAGGGTTTATTTGTATTTTTTTAATAAATTTGTTGTTATTTTTTAAAAAGTTGCCTTATGTGATATTTTACCCGTATATTTCATTATAATTTTTTTTTTCAAAGATGTACTTAATGAATTTTATGTGAAAGCTCTTTGGGCTAAAATAAATATTTTTTTAATAAAAAAATAAAAATAAAACACTTTTTTGTTTTAAAACCACGATATTTATTAATTTACTTTACCGACCGGTTTCGCTTTACTCGAGCATCTTCAGGGTACAAAGTATTAATTTGTACCCTGAAGATGCTTGAGTAAAGCGAAACCGGTCGGTAAAGAAATTAATAAATATCGTGGTTTTAAAACAAAAAAGTGTTTTATTTTTTATTAAATGTGTCAAACCACAAAGTGATTGCTTTCTACAAAAATACTTTTTTAATAATAATTCACAACTATATCTCAATAATATTTGAGACAATTGTTGTTGTCCAATATTTATCTCACGCGAGCCAATAAATTTGGAAAAAACTTTATCAAAGGTACAGACTGAATTAGAGCGCGCATGAATGCGAAAACAGGAAGTGAGACATTGTCCACTACTCACAATGGAGTATAACTGGATATAGGTATGTGTGCCGAGGGATTATATCTGAGACGAGAAGCGTTTGGCATAGGCCACGCACTTGTCAACCTGCCAAGACTAGCGCCGAGCCACTGGTTACTCCAAATCACTTGCTCTAGCTACTTGCTACTTACTGCTACAAGTCACTACAGAACGACAAGCTTATATTTGCAGACGTTGACGTCGTTTTTCTAGATATTCAGAATGGAGCTTTAATCTTCGTCCTGGTGAAAGACGACCAATCGGAATCAAAACATTGTAACCAGATCCAAATAGCCAGATATTTCTCCAAGTTCATCTTCTACCAACACAATATAACCTATTTTTATTTTATTTTTTTTTAATTATTATAATTTTTTTTAGTTCGAGTTGAATCATGCAATCATATATAAAGATAGCAGCCACTAAAAATATGCGTTAAGAAAAATGAAAAACAATGTTGGCGGTTCTCAGTCGAAATATGATACATTTAAAAATGACCGAATCGGATAGGGATACGTTGGCGCAGTTGAAAGCGCGTTGGCCCGAATTGCCAGGGGTCCTGGGTTCGAGTCCCAGATGTATCCGTATCTTTTTCTAATTTTTCTGTTTCGGATTTTCGATTGATTTCGCTTATATTATCTTCATTAATTAAAATATTACAATATAACCTAATTAGGGATGCCTTTGTCCCACTGGCTCCAGATGATTGGAAGGAGTTGGTATCCTAGTGCGGTATTCAAATACAAAAGGAAGAGATTGTTTTAAGAAGTATGATCTACATTGATTTAAAAAAAAAACATCATTGTCAGTTTTCATTAAAAAAAAAACACTTGTGGGTTCTTGGTACGTATATCTGCTAATATTATTTAGATTTGGTATTACTCTTTAACATAGCTGAATATGAGCAAAGACACAATGTACCTTTATCAATTTATAACATACTTGTATAATAATACAAGTCTGCCAGAAGTACCCGCCCAAAAAGAAGAAGCAGAGATACGACAATACGAATGTTGGAGAGAGCGCGCTAATATAAAAAACTTTAAAATTCAAGCGAAAATTGTAAAAATGTTTAATAAAACACAACTCGTTTACTATAAAGCAAAAATCTCTCTACAATACTTTAAGTAGCGTTTCAAGAAACCCTGTGAATTTTTCCACACATTTAACTTGTAAAATAACAGAAACAAACGTGTTAATAATAATTTTTGGAGCATACTTTGCGATTTTTTTTTTTCAGGTAATTTTATGCAATTAACGTTTCGGCTCTACAAATCTTCAGATTTTATCTTAAAATATTAAATATATTTTTTTAAGAACTTACAAAGGACATATTTTAAAATTCAGTAGAAAATCGGAATTCTGACCCTTTTGAAAAAAAAAACAAAAAAATAAAGAACTGAGATATTTACACACTTTTAAAAAACTTTTGATCATTTTTGATCGTTTTAAGAAGTAAAGAAAAAAATAACTTACTTTGAAAACATTTTTGGATGTCATTTTGATATTTTTGATTCCAACCACGCCCATAAGATATCTTAACTCTTCAGTGAAATGAATGAATAAAAAAATATTTCTCAGAAGTATTTTTTGACGCGAAGTTGAATTTACCTGGCCATTGAATCTTTTATTTACTAAAAACAATTAAATCTAACATTATACAAGTACAGAATTAATTGGATGTTATTAGTGACGTATTGCGAAGTAGGTACATAAACACCTATACACTTAATTAATAAATACGGTTCGACATCGACCAGATTTGAAAAAAAAAATGTATTTATACTATTTTAAACCGCCAAGATCTTTAATCGAAAACGGAACGCAACAAAAAAAATTACAGAAAAACGAAATGCCAAACGCTCGAGTCTTGTCCGAATAAACAGGACTTTGCAACAGGAATCTGTGTTTACGTTTGAGGGAGCTAATTTATTGATTATGAAAATAATTTAAAAATATGGTGAAAAAATATATTTATAAAGTTTTGTGTATCGATCTAAATAGGGTAGCATCGACATGTATTATATCGAAATATCGTTACATGAACATTTAAAATAAGCCGTTGTTGTTATTCATTCTTACAAATACTAAATATTTGCTGATTACTTTTAAAGAAAAATTCCAAATTCCTCGGATATCCCAACAGAAATAAGTCGTCTCAAAGTGCCTACTTTAACCGAGAAACTTGTCAATGCGTCCCACGCTCACGGGAAGCATATGAGAGTGAAATATATTTATCTTTTAAACATTTTTAGCGGTCTAAAAACGTTTCTCTTATGACGAGGAACATCAATATCCGTCAGCGGGGATTTTCTTATAGACTTCTCGGCTAGCAAATCGAATGTCTCTAATATTTAGTTACAAGATTTTAAATTGAATGCTATTCAAAGTTTGTCAATAGTTTTAGAATTGTTCCAAAAAGTTTGTTATATTTATTTATTATATTTATTTCCTTGTCTTATTTTTTCCTTTTTATTGTTTTAATTTCTTTGATAATGCGTCTTTTTTTTCGAAGATTCATCGTGTTATACAATACTCTACCGGAAGATAATGTCTCGGTCTGCCAAAAGGTTCGTTGGATTTGTTAACCTTTTATGTTTTCAATGTTTGTTTTTCTTCCATGTTTTTAAAATGACCGATACATACCGTCAGAAGCTTTCACGACGCTAGTTGTTAATTGGAATTTAAGAATCAAGGAACACAATTCCTCGTTGCTTCTGATCATTTCCCTTGCAAATTTGTCTCAATTGCAAAATCTTCATCAATTTGTGCAGGAAATTTTCTGTCAACAGGTTTTGTATTCTTGCTCGACGCTCGTAGTAACTAACAATTCAAATAAGTATTGATACTGATACACTTTTTTAAGTTTGAAAAACTAGGCATAGCTACTGTCCTTAAATAAATAAAATGAAGGCATCATCCTTAATATGCATGGTATAAATATACCATGTAGGTGCTATGATTGCATGTCATAGATACGAGCATAAGAAAATTAAAAAAAAATAATAACAATTTATTGTGGTTTTTTATCGTAAAATGACATCAGAGAGTATAAAACATCAGCATTAAAATGAATAAAAGCTCTGATGGACAGTAAGAGATACTAGTGCATACAAATTTCAATGTGTAAATATAGTAGACTTAGATTAAATTAATATGGATTGAAAAGTTTTAATTGCATTGGCTTCTTGTACCTTCCATGCCACATCTGGGTATCCATTGCTAACTTCATGCAACCTAGGTACAAGCGAGTGTTTGAAATACTCAGACCTGGTATTGGTACATTTAAGCTGGATTTTGAAATGAGTAGCTCTCGTAGGTATTTGAAATTCAATGGGGTTAATTAAATCCCAGCTGTCTATACTGCCCTTAACACTTTTGAAAATAAATATCCGTAATATGTGAAGGATAAAGGACTCCTTGACAAATTTCATCAGGCCATCTGGTATTTGGCTAATTATAAATTTCTTCATGTCCAACATCAAGTAATATACATGCCCATGTCATGACCACTCAGGGTTTAATCCGTTTTCAAAAGCATACGCTGCTTTTTCTTAGCTGATGGATTTAAGATTTTTTTATAATGACAGGTATCATTATTAAAATTACATGTCCTTTCCATGCCGTTACTCAAAAATTATATTAAAATAGTCTCTACTTGAAAATCTTTTAGGCTTTATCGAATAAAAACCAAGATTACATTACTTTTCTTTGCAGAGGTATATTTATCATAATTTCCAGACATATAACACAAGTAAATGATTTACGGTAGGCGTTTCTCATTGTAAAAAAATATCCACGCCGGAACTCTGGATATAACTATGAATGATTTAAGGTAGGAAGGTACAGGTGAGGCGCCCTCGGGGTGATATCTCACAATGGCGTTTTAGAAATAGCTGTTTTTGAAATTTTAAAATGTTCAATTGTTCGGAAATTTAAAAAAAAAACTTGTAAGTACAAATTTTGATTGTTTGAAGGTTTAACATTTTTCGTTCAACAAAAACATTTCAATGCAATATCTTAATTTAGTTTAATTTTTATTTTCTGACGTAAATGTTTTTATTTTATCAGTAGTCTCATGCACTCTAACAACCGTAGAAGAGCGGTAAGCTCCTTTGCTCTGAATTTGTTTGTCTCGGTTTCAAAACCAAATTTGGGTGAGACATTTCACGGAGTGAATTTAAAAATAATATTTTGGCATTTTTTGGTAAAATGGAAAGGCTTTGGTAAGACAGCGTCATCAGATTTAAAACCTAGTTTTAGGACTTTAACTATGCACAGAGAAAAATGTTATTCTAAAATACGATCATTTTATTCGTAAAAACGGGACTGAATTTCTTACGCACAAATTAACAGTGTTTCAATGTTTATTGGCGGGAAAATGTAAGAATAATTTGTTGGTACACGTACGAAATTACGTATACCAACAAATTATTCTTACGTGTTCCAGCCAATAAACATTGAAACCCTGTTAATTTGTTGGTAAAAATTTCAGTCCCGTTTTTAACCGTTTTTACGAATAAAATGATCGTATTTTAGAATAACATTTTTCTCAGTTACTTTCCAAAAATCCAATTTCCTCTCTTCTTCTCAACTTCTCACAAAATTCCCCAAAAAGATTACGGGCAGTTAAACACTTTTAAATCTGCGTAAAAATATTATTATTTTGGTTTAAATACTAAGGTGAAGGTGAATTATTATTTGGTTGTTGAATATATTCATATTATTATAGGTACCCATAATTCTATTCGAGTTAAATGAATTCTGCTGGCTTTTCTTGTCCACCCGATCAACCAAATACTAAATAAACAAATATTTCAGAAAATAATTAATTCGAAGCAGAGAAATTCGGTGGATTAATTGATGTGTTCAACAAGACGTGCGGAATGCGGGGCTCATATCGGTTACCCTGCTAGCCAAGTCTATTCCATTTATCTTGGCAAATCATCGCGGACGACCTCAAATATAATTGTTGTTATAACGACTGAAAATTAATTCTCGTTTCCCATTAGAGAGCGTATTGTTTACATACACTGAACAGCTAATCCCTAGAAATATTTTCTATACCTACCATTTTAAAATTGAACTAGTGTCGCCAATTCATTGAAATCCTTCCGATTCCTTGGTCTCAGATCAATGAAAGTGTTTGTCTGGTCAAGAAAGAATTTCTCTTAAATTAAACAAATAACTTTTATCAACCACTATTATATAATCACAATTACCTACATGTTTTGTGTGTACTTGTTTGTTTCTTTTGTTATTTAATGTCATTACTATCCTGACGAAGCAACCATCGGTTTCGAAACATGTAGGTAATTGTGGTTATATAATAGTGGTTGATACAAAGTTATTTGTTTAATTTAATTCAAAATGACGCCACAAAGTGATTTTGTGAAGTTTGAAGAAATAAGAATTTCTCTATTTAAAAATATACGATAGTACTTATGCACGTACATGCCAACAATACAATAATTTCCGTTTTTTGTTTACATACCTTTCGCTCAAAACTGCAATGAAGAATGAATTGAAATTAAAAGCTAATGAAGCAGAAAGGGACGTTAATCAATTTTCATATTTTTGAAGATGTCATTCTTAAGGAAATCTAAAAATTATGTTTCTAAATGGGCATTGCCCGGTTTTGAATAAGTATACTTTTTCGTAATCTTGTTTCTAGAATGAATAACATGGAAACCGATATATTTTTTCGGTATATATAAGTATTTTTCTTTAATTGTGTGTTATCAAGTTGTTACTAATATAATTTAAATATAATGTTACTTTTTATGCCAAAAAACGTAAAATTTTCTAGTGTAAACTGTGATTTTCATGCTTAAAAAAAGTATTATAAATTTCGATACTATATTCATTATCAAAAGACGGTTTAATGATTCACTTTTATTGATTCAATTATTTCTTTAGTTCTGTGAAAAAAAAAAAAAAAAATTATGAAAAAAGACATAGGATTTATGGACGTGGGATTTTTTTATGTTTCTGATTGAACACCAATGAGATACGAAAAATGGATTTTAATGAAATGGGAATAAAATCTGATCTAATTTAATGTCTCCTACAATAAATCGTATGAATATAATATGAAGGTAAATCACCAAAATAAATTAGTTATTGAAGAATTTTTTTGAATGCTTTTCTTATTTATTATTTGTAAAAAACATATTTGTGGTGTTTAAAATATATAGCTAGTCAGTCCTACAAAGCTGTCACTCGCAGGTTCAGCCAATTCAGTTTATCTTAATATTTATATGCAGTTGTTGGTGGGTTATGTCTCAATGTTGTGAAGTAAAAATTTAAGCACGTAGGTTATATTATTATAATAGTTTTAGAATAGATAACACTAGATGTAAAATGTAAAAAATGGCTAAATAAAATATTTTTAAACTTTTTTAAAAATAACGTGTAATTTTCTTTCCACCTATTCTTTTAATAATGATAATATTTTATTATGATGAAACGTTTACCTTACGTATGAGAATATATGAATTTATGACCTACATATTTGTATAATTTTTTAGATACGTTAATATATATTTTTAATTACTAAATATTTTTCGCAACGTCAATAAAATAATGTATGTATTTTGATCTCAGAATCTTATTAAGCACTCAATACCAAAGCTTACTTGAGCATATTTACAAGGAATCACTTTGCAAATAAGACGTTATATAAATAGTGTTAGGAAGGATTTAACAAGAGCTTACTTAACAACAACTTAACAAGTGGCAAGTTAACAGCCAATAGAGTGCCAAACTAATGGTGTTTACTGTTTATGGTGGGAAGTGTTTGTTAGTAGGTACATGGGTGGCAAATAATAAAATCTTCGTCTTTGAGTCTCAAAGACTAATATATGAACGTGCAAATCACATTATGCAAATCCTATTTATACATCAAAGATACTAAAAATATCGTAAATATTTTATTAGGGGAATAAGTGAAGGTCTCGCCGTATAGAATCTAAATTAGAAATCATTGATTTTCGCATATAACTACATACAACTCGCAACCATGAAAAGCAAAAAACATTCTGATTTAATTTTGGGGTACTACAACGTATTGCGCTTCATCCTTCTTTGGCCAGCGTTTCTGATAATCTTTCAGTTTTATCACCAGAGGCCCTAGCATACTCGCTCGATAACGATTGATAGGACAATCATCGGTAACTTCTCATCGTTCCCTACGTCAACAGCACATCGCTAACGTACAAACAACAGTTGATGTCGAATATGTTAAGGGCACATAGTCATTGTGAACTATCACTTTTTCCTTGGCGAACTGTAGTCATGCTAGAGAACGATGAGAAGTTACCGATAGTTATCCTATCGATCGTTATCGAGCGAGTGTGCTAGGGCGTCAGGACATAGTGAACCGTTTGATCATGTCTAAGAATGGCGAATACGTAATAATATTATAAAATATACGCAAATAATGTTAAATGAAGTTAAGGTAAAAACTAAGCACCAACTAATGGATGTCAACGCTCCAGGAATACTAGGTAAGAATGATATGTGGAAGATAATTGGCAATATGACATAATATAAGTTACAAATTATGCAAGGTAAGAATAAAAAGGACCTAATATGATATTGAGACGGGGCTTGAAGTTTTATCTCAGCTTGGTTTAGATTGAATCAGGGAGTGGACGCATGCGGAGCGCGCGTTGGCTGCCAAGGCATACTTTTCGGTCAATTATCGACATACAAAGTTGTTCAATATTGCGCCCCACGGTCGTGTTCTGGCTGGCAGTCGATTGTTTCGACGAGACTCAGAATGAGCAGACAGCCCAACAGGGGATCACAAAACAGAAAGCCCTTCAATGTCAACTTGCTGTTCGTGAAAGCCCAGATTTTTTTTTCTTCATGTCACCAGTTTTCCTGAAGTTGTTTATCCATGAAACAATTGACTGCCGGCCAGAACACGACCATGGGGCGCAATAATGAAATGGGTACAGAATGCAATTTTGTATGGCGATAATTGACCGAAAAGTATGCCTCGGCAGCCAACTCGCGCTCCGCCTTCGTCCACTCCATGATTCTATCTAAATCAAGCGGAGATAAAACTGCAAGCCAGCCCTTTCGAATGTGTCTATCCCCACCCTCCTCGCAGCAACCATCGCTTCAGGCCGCCAAATTCAAATAAGCAAGTTGCTCTGCCCCATTGTGTATTTTATTTGCTTATTTCATTTTTTTTAATACTACCACATTTTATATGACTTAATGTGGTTGTTATAATCTATTTTGAATACATTATTGTTATAATCTATTTTGAATACATTATTTAGTGTAGTTTAGCACAATAATATTTCATCCCTTTGTAGAATGAACCATTTAGCCGCAAAATTTTTGCGTATTAGCTTTGTCCTTTTTTAGCAGTCCGATTGCATTATCGTCCTTATGTTATGTCTGTGAATGTCCTTGATATATATATATTTAATTTTTTTTATTTTTTAATATCATGTTTTTATTATTTTATATATATATATATAAATATCATTCCATCTGTTTCAATGTTAGTCAGTTTAGCTCCTTTAACACTTCAGTTATTTATGATAATCTATTTCGCCGAAGTATTATTATCATTTCTCTATTTTGGAGAATTAACTTCGATTGAGCGAGTTTACAAGCTACTAGCCGGCGAATTCACTTATGTAATCATGTTTACACGAGAAAAATATCGTTTATGAATTGTGATTCTTGATTTGTATGTTTTTAAATCTTTCGATTTTTGTTTCTTTCCTTAGACACGTACACGGAGAAAAGAGTTAATCTATAATACGATCATTTTATTCGTAAAAACGGGACTGAAGTTCTTACGAACAAATTAACAGTGTTTCAATGTTTATTGGCGGGAAAATGTAAGAATAATTTGTTGGTGTTCGTACGAAATTACGTATACCAACAAATTATTATTACATGTTCCCGCCAATAAACATTGAAATCCTGTTAATTTGTTCGTAAGAACTTCAGTCCCGTTTTTAACCGTTTTAACGAATAAAATGATCGTATTTCAGAATAACATTTTTTTCCGTGTAGATAGTAGGTACCACAACTTCTTAAATAGGTAGGCAAAAAAGTTTATGGGAATCGGGTTTTTAATAAAAAGTTACTTCCTTGAAATAATGAAAGAAACACTTTCTTTAAGTATACTCGAAAAAGGGAAATTGGTACAGTTTTTCCTTCTTCAATTAAAAGAAATAATACATCGATTTGTTTTTTTTTTGCACGGAAGCGAAAAAGAAAAGCTTGTTTTCATGAATATTTCATGAGCTTTCGTAAATTCGTGATTGATGTAATATTTGGGAAGGAAAAAAAAAGGTCGTTTTTATAATTTCCCTTGAGAATATTTATATTTCCAAAATATGTTCGCAATAATGTTTATGCTTTTCAGTGACGTGCCTTGACTTTGCCCTAAAATTTTCAAAAGTTAATGGCTTTCTCAAAGACTACATAAAAAAGAATGGTTCATTACGTTTTCTTTTTTGCTAAATTTATTTCATATGTAAGTCATGTTTTTTAAGAGTAAAACATAATAGATTATGTATATAAAACAAGTTATTGCTTAGTTTGCATTTCACTAAAAAAGATACTGGCTTGTTGCTAGGTGAGTGACTTCAATAAAAGTTTATGTATGGTAACCGCTGGAGAACGATCTGTTGAAATATAATAATTAATAATATAACAGAATATTATAATATACCTTTCAAAGATCCTCAATCAATTCTAACCCTTTACAATGCCTCAATTAGAAGTAAACTTAAATATGGAAGCACTATTTGGAATCAACATTACTGCAATTATGAAAACATTGTAGAATCAGTCCAAAAAAAATGCTAAGTATGTTAACCTTTAAATGTGGACTACATGACAAGATCATACGACGTACGTCGTGATTACTTCAAGATTGATACACTTATAACTAGAAGGCAATTGACAGCTCTAATATGTTTATATAAAATCATTCACGGCCATCTTGATATTACACTATGTCTTAGCAATATTGAAATAAATGTCTCCAATTCCCACTGTTTAAGACGCCATAACACTTTTCATCTGAATACATTTAAAAATAATATCGCCTACTTTAGCCCTCTGACCCAGATGTGTCGACTATATAACAAGATAGAGTGTGCCGAAGTAGATATTTTCGTTGATAATTTGTACGGATTCAGAAAAAAAGTTCTTGCGCTTTTAAAAAACATGTTTAACTAATTATATTGTGTCAACTGTCTCTCTTTGCATGCCTCTCGTGATTCTTATGTCTCTTACCTCACATTGTAATATGTGTTACTCGAGGAGCTTGTATAAAATTATGTATTTTTTTATTTTGTTTTTATTACTTATTTTTTTTTTTTTATTGGTGATTTTTCTGTTTTTCTAATTGTATGTATCTATATTTAATTGATATAGTAGATAGTAGATATATATATATATATATATATATATATATATATATATATATATATATATATATAGTAGATATAGTATAGTATCTGTATTTAATTGTAGATTTTTGTACTTGTATGTCTCTATTTGTACAATAACTGAGTTTTTATAACTGGATTTTCTCGCGTAAGTGCGAACATCTGTAAAAACCCAATATAAATAAATAAATATAACGTGGAAAATTAACAACAAAATTGCAACAAAGAATAATTTTGTCTTTGGAATTGAAGAAATCACGCACCACCCTGGTGCATTGACTATAGAAAAATGTATTTCATCATTTAATAAGAATTTTGATTTACAATGAGAATAATAATGTGATGAATTAGAATAATTCAATGACAAATCATATGCGTTTTTTCATTCTTCAATATTAGTATGAAATTATAATAATAAACCACGCAGTTCCTTGAAATAATTTTTTTTTAGTAAATAATACTTTTATATCTTCTTTTTTTCTTATTATTTTAGTGGAATAAAAATAACCTTGATGATTGATTGCATCATTAACCTAACCTAACCTAATAATTGGCAATCGGCCAACGCGGAAAATTCCCATCTCGTACAAGACCCCACTGAGGGACAGCCTGGATTCTCATTGCCTCGCAAACTCTGGTCCACCATCAATAGGATAAAGTGCTCCCATAGCCGCTGTGCCCATAAGATGCATAGATGGGGCCTTAAAGAGTCGGCGATGTGCGAATGCGGTGCGGTGCAGACCACCGAACATATGATCAACGAATGCCCGCTCCATTCATTCGTCGGCGGGATTGATGAGGTCCACGCCTGAGGCCCTAGACTGACTCGCAGACTTAGATGTTCCCCTCTGAAGACCTAACCATAATTCTTATTCGGTTTGAAACCCAGCGTACTCAAATAAACGATATTTAATTCGTAAGTATTATGTTACAAATAGGTAAATAAGATGAAATAATAATGATTATTTTTAATTGATAAACTAATGTTTAAGACAAGATTTTATGCATAGCACAAAGGGTAACAATTATTATAAGCAATAATTATCGCCTGAAACACTCATCCACATTGAAACAATCTTCCGATAAAAGATACATGGCGCCGACGGGACTCGAACTAGCGCCCTTCTTATGTCCGTTCAGATACTCTTAATCCACTGAGCTACGAGCTGATGAATGAAACATTAGTATTTATTGAATCATTTGGCGCGTAAGAGGTAACCTGCCGGAGCTCAGTGGATTAGGAGCACCTGACCAGACATCAGAAGGGCGCGGGTTTGTGTCCCGTCGGCGGCATGTATCTTTTCTCGAAAGATTGTTTCAATGTGCATGAGTGTTTCAGGCTGATAATCATTGCTTATAATAAATGAAATAATGATATAAAGTGAATGTGCGGCACGATCTAGAGTGGTAAATATATCTTCTCAGCATTGGCCTTGCAAAAGATTGCGATACGATAGCCTAGGGTTTCCCAATCTTCCCATTTTCTTTCCCTATTCATTAAGTCTCACAACAATACCATTAGCTTCATCCAAAAGACTACCAATAAAAAATAATTTGGTACTCGAAATGCAAAAATAAAGTGAATGAAATCATTTGAGACTATGTTCGGACCCGACTGTCTGTAGATCAGGGGTTCCCAAACTGGTATATATAGACCCCCAGGGGTCGATTTCGACTTGCTGGGATTCAACAATCATTTTAATTATAGTAGGCCATCCATAGTAATTGGTATACACTGAACGCATATTGTGCGTACATAATACTTATGATGGACATAGAAATTACTTACTTGATATTTTGTAAAAAAATTATTGAGGGATATAAATATAGACCACGTTCTTTTTCTTACTAGAGTTAAGCCATTGAAACAAAAAATTCGAAGGTGCCAATTTTCCCAGATCCCCGTTTTGTCACTGACAAACGTTCATGATGGTTCTGTATTGGCCTATTTTAACATTTAAATCTACTTCAAACCATAGACATATGAATATTCATAGACCAGAAAATAAGGGAGAGGGGTAAACACCAACTGTAGCGGGACGCAGAGGGATGAGTTGACTGTAAAGATATGTGATTCGTTAATAATTTAATCTGACAGTATATAGGCATCTCGCATTATAATATCACCATTTAGTTCTTAAAAGTAAAATCTGCTTTTGAATGAATATACCTTTTTGCATGGGAGCACGAATTGTTCGCCCGGTTTGAACAAACTTGCGTTATCCATATAAAGCGAAGAAAGGTTCGCTTGTTTTGAGAGTCGAATATTTTGTTACCGTATTTAGTAAGACACTTTTACGAATGTTTCATAATTTAATTACCCCAGTAAACAGCAACGTGCACACGACGGGACCGGGAATTTCGGTTGGCAAAGCTGCATGTTTCTCGGTGTGATAAAACTGATCATATTATACGATGTGAATAAGCTTAAAATAAAGACAAATAATGCCTACCTATGGAATGTAATACGACAATTGGGTAGGAGGGGGAATAATACGCTTTTATCACTTAGGGCAGGTCTATACATTATATGTCTATGACTTCAAACAGACTTCAAAATTAGGTTTGATGTTATTTTGACTGTGAAAATACCACAATGGATTATCGATCCATAACGGTGATATTGAAAATACCATATGACCAGAAAAACTGATCGGAATAAGCACTAACGAAGAACTTAAGGGGCAGTTCAGAAAGAGGTATCAGCAGTTCTGGCTTCAGAAGGAAACCGATTGCTTATCCTGCAATATGGACTATCACAAGAGGGTTTTTAATGGCTTTTTTTCATATTTGTTCGTCGTGGAAAGGAGTTTTAGCGCGGTAGCCGAAATTCTTACAAAAAATAAATGAAAACCCTTGACGTTAATATGTTTAGAAAACTCCAATTCAGTCTACATGGGGCAAAATTCATCATTTCTTTATAACTAAATTACGTTTGTTAACCTTAGGAGTAGGCAAATTCTTATTTTTGTAAAACAAGTTTATACCTACAAATAATCATCGTATGCATTACTAGTTACTTGCTGTAATAATATGTTAAATAGATAGATTATACTATGTATTACTACTGTAACTGTGAACTTACAATCTTATGAATATTTTTTATAACTATGTATGTAAAAGCCTAATAGGCGTATAAATAAATAAATAAAAAATAAAAATAGTTTGGGAACATCCGGTTTGGGTAAACCTAATGGATGCCACTTGATTAGGACAATTTTGACACTTTTTGAGTATTCAAAGAGATGCGGAAGAGAGGATGATTTGGTTGGGTTAGGGTGGTATGAAAGTACCTATTTATAATAAAATGTTTATACTTACAGAGTTGACGGCTGCCATTTCTCCTCCCAGGCGCTCCGTCTGCTCTGCTATGTCGTCATTCTGGAAATTAATAAAAAATGTAGAATTAGTTTTAACTTCTAGTAACACGGTGGAGTCGAATAGTTTTATGTCGTAAACGTTGACACATGACCAATATTAAATCTTTATGATTTGTGCAGGTCTCGTCCAAATATTTATTTACATTGATTTATCAATAGATTAATAATATTTGACTTCTATTATACATATATAGAGAATTTCACCATCCTCTCGATAACTTTCCAAAATAATAAATAAACGATTGAAATAGGTATTAAACTCGGAAATTTTATCCATACATATAATATATGTTATGGCTACGATTTACTATATCGAAGAGTAAACTCAGACTTTATTTAAAAATAAATCGTTTAGTGGTAAATCGAAATAAATAAGATATCACATGGATAATCCTTAGTAGATAGGATGGCGAAATACGCCCCCATATATATATTTCAAAATTATGGTAAAATGCTTTCCAATATATTTTATCTCAAAAAAACATTAATTTCGAATATTAAATTATCACAGAATTTTTTATAAATTGTAGAATAATCTCACTTTCAGAAAGTTCACTAATTATTTAGCACCGTTTAAACAATATGCGAAAAATTCCTATCTACTCGTATATCATAAAAAATTTGCTTTGAACTATCTTTGTGTGACCATTTATTATTCGTAACATTTATACGCACCTAACCTAACAGTTTGGAAAACAAATTGTTTTTTTACAGCTTATTTATAAATTTTGTTTCACTATTTACAAATAAAATTACGGTTGTACATAATGTTGATAAGTAAAAACTAGGCATTAAAATATTTATTATTGTTAAACAAAATGTGAATTCTGTATGTTTCAATCACAATTCAATTAGTTTGATCGACCAAATTTGTAAATATTTAATGAAACTTATATGACTCTATTGCAGTTTTAGAAAATGACAAAATATTTTGACGTTCTGAAATCAATGCCATGAAATTACCGAATAATTCTTTGAATGTATTGCAGGCACCGACCAAAACTGTTTATTTGTTTTAAAATAAAAACCACAATAAACCGATACGTATAATTTATACCCTGCAAACCTACGTCTATGAAATAGATTTGAATTGTGAGAATTGTACCTATATTGCTGGAACAAACATGCTGTCAAAGCTGCACATTGAAAATTTCTGACAAATAAATATAGAAAAAATGTGGATATTGCTTTGTTTTAAATAGCAAAACTGAAATGGGTGAAAGGGGGTTTAAAAAGCAGTATGGTTCCGACTCACTTTTTTTTCATTGTGTTTGCGAAGTGTCCATAAATGAATGACTCTCGTCAAACTGAAGATCAAATCAGCCCCTTCAAACTTTATTTTCTTTGGTTTAGTTTGCTCAAGGACTTCGTAGTAGAGGAAAAAGATCATAAAAAAATTGTACGCATGATTGCATTGCCGATTGGAAAAAGAATTTCTTCAAGGCAAAAATGTGAAAAGTTAGAAGATATGGGATCCTAAAATTTAGATAGTAGAACTTGGCAGAAGGTATACATTGGAGTATACACAGTAAAATATTTCTACCATAACAGAAAATACGAGTAAGGAAATATGTTGACATAACGTCACTCAAATTTTAATGATTCACTCGGGAGTGGGTACAACATTATTTATCAACAAGTTGTTTCACATAATTTGAGCATTTCATCAAATTTTGAAGTCAATTTTCTGTGAGAGTTCTATTCAAGTTCTGACATTATTTCAGTTCCGTGAAACAGCTTGCCCGTAGTAATAAAAAAACAGCACTTGAATAAAACTTTCACAGTAATTGAAAATTAGCTTTGATTTATATGTTCAAT
Source organism: Limnephilus auricula (assembly GCA_951813805.1). Taxonomy (NCBI): domain Eukaryota; kingdom Metazoa; phylum Arthropoda; class Insecta; order Trichoptera; family Limnephilidae; genus Limnephilus; species Limnephilus auricula. Next base: position 17,739,985 of record OX638404.1, read on the forward strand.
TGTTCTAAATATGTGAAACAACCCGTCCTTGATGAGCACAACACACAATATTGTTAACATCACACCGGAGAACGGTGTTACGTTATTTGTATATACATATATCAGCAAAATACAAAAAAAAATATTCCTAGCATCATTCTCAATTAAATGCGATTCGCCGTTAAAAAAACACATCGGGGTATAACGTAAAATGTTAATAATTATGTAACATCATAGCTGAGCACGAGTAAAATATTGTTAGTATCACATCAAAGCTTAGTAGCGATTGACCAGAAGCTGATAATAAAAGATTAAATATGCTTGCAACTATAAAGGGAGGTTCCAATGAGACAGATCGATTATTACCCGTATCAATTTTTTTAATTTAAAAATATAATATCGATTTATTTCATTCAAAACTTGCTTTAATATATACCTACATTCAAGTAAACAATAAAATGTTCAAAACGCACCATGATAAATTATTAAATATCGTGTACTTCTTGTAAGTATTTTTTATCACAAATATTTATAATTTTTCAATAATGTCGAAACAAAATAAGCGTGTAAAAAAATTGAAATATTTTAGTTTGTCAGACCTTAAATAAATAGAAAAACTGCGGTATTTTTGTCACAAAACACGTTCTCCGATTTATTTTTTAATGATTAGAATTTAACTAATATTTATTTTTTTTAAACTGTGTTGACTAGATTATGTATTGATTTATTTTTTTTGTATTATTATATGATTTGAAATTTGTGTTTTTTAATAGAATCTATCGTTTGAAAATTGAAGAAATCTGCCAACGACCAACGGTTTAACCTTAGTATATTGAAAATACACTAAGTTTTTTCAAAATTTTAAAACTGCTTGTACCAGATAAAATAACAATCTTTCAAAATCAATTGATGTTTTTTTGTAAAAAAGGGTCAATACGTCTGGAATTTTGATTAAAAGGGACTAATTTTCGGTATTCTCTGGTAATAAATAACCCTCTTAGGTATCTAATGATTTAAAAATATCATAGACGTAAGCGTAAGTAATATGTAATCATAACGACATTGTGGTATAAATAGTTATTAGTATCACACTAGAGTACAACAATGTTACCGCTATCACAATGGAGTGCAACAAGTAAAAGGTTGTTTGTAAAATATAGTTAGTAGCACACAGTACAACGTAAAATGTTTACATACAAACCAGCTTAGCATCTTACTGCTTATTTTCACATCCTGGTGAGTGTAATCCTTCATTATCCAATAGTAATTTCACACCCAACGCACTCATTTTGCACATTTTCTGTTTGCCACAATTTCACTTCATTTTGTCAAAAATTTTGGGAGTTTTTTTTTTTCAAAAACTCATTATCTTTTTGTTTACATTTTGGAAACGGAAATGGTTTCCTCAATTACTATTCCTTATTCAAAATAAAAGCAAATTGACACATTAACATTATTTCATGAATATTCAGTATTGCTTTCAATGTTTGCCTATTAAGAACCAACGTTGATAAAATAAAAGGATTTTTTTATGTTAATTTTTGTCGTATTTATGATTTTTATTCGGGGGGCACTCCTTTGGTAGGCCAGGCTTTAAGGTTCACGTAATTCATTGGAATCACTTATTTAAAAATTATAAACATATTATTTTATTTAATTTAATTCTTTTTGCGACCAATTTTTGTTAAAAAAAATTCAATTTGCAATCAGCTAATAGACAGAAGGAATACCTTTCGTCTTTTCTAAAACAAACAATTTATTTGCGTTGTCTACCTTTTTCTACACGACCCTAAAAAACTATACTAGAATTTCCTATTTTAACATTTTCGTCCTCAATATTTGATGTTTCTCAAAAAAAAAATGTTTAACCTATACTTTTTATTTCTTCTGGTAGGCTATCACGAGAACATTTTTCATCTTGGAACATAATATAAATCACGAATCTTTACCATCGAAGAACTTATTTAAGCGCGATTTTTCTTTACTTCTTTACGGTCGAGCGGTAAGGCTCTTGACTCCCAATCCGGAGGTCGCGGATTCGAACCCGGCGTGCAAAAATAAAATGTATTTAATTAATTTGTGTTATTTCACAATTAATTAATTAAAGTATATTTGCGGCACGTTCCAGAGTGGAAGATACTTTTATTATCGCCCTGGTGTAGGACCACCATTCAGAATTGAAACATTGCTTGAATAGGCTTTAGCCTTTTTTGGTGACCAGAACTGAATAGCCAAGTACTTCCCCACCTTCCTCTCCCCATCTCCTTCTCCTCCCCACTATCTGCAGCCTCACAACATACCCCAATTGGGGATGCCATAGGCTCCTGGCTCCAGATAGGAGCAGTTGGGACTTTGGTGCGGTATTCATATAAAAAATAAGTAAATAAAAATGTCAATGATGCACTTCATCCATTTCATATTCGTACAACCTCATGGAAATTTTTATTTATTTTTTCTTCTCATGTTTTCTGCGGATTGATTTTTTTTATTTACATTAGATCCACACAGGAGGCCCTGAGGAAAATAATTTCCCTCAGGGCCTATGTCATCTTTGAGGATGCTCTGTGGAGGGTATTAAGGAAAGGAAGGAGAGGAAGTTCTAGGAAGGAAAAAGGTATGAGGGTTGGGTAGGAATCTGGGGTTCAGTGTGTCTAGATCATCCGCTGCCAAGACCTTACCCTTACCTTACCCCATGAACCCGGGCACCCCTGCTAAGTCACCAAACGTAGCGAACCACTTGGGGTGACCTATGGCAGAGGTGTTGGTTATCCAATAAATGGTTACCGGGGCGGCGGTACCCATTCCCGCCTCCCAAATAGAATTTTTTTTTTTTTTAAAAGAAAGACAAACATTCCCGGGTTACGAATAACCCAACAACATTTGAAAATCTCCTACTACCACCACACTAAGCGGAGGATGTTGCTTGTGTTGTGATGGAGGACTTAGCCAGCCGAGGAATCGAACACGGAACGCCTGGGTGGGACCCAAACGCGATGCCCACTCAACCACTGACCGGTCAAATGGATTAATAATACCAAAATAAATGCTTGTCTTTAAAATAAAGAGTTTTTGTCGTTGGAGGCAAAAGAATGGTGAAGCTACAAATTAATTCATCTATGTCGAAATTAAAACGTTGAAAGGAAATAGATTTTTACTGGACAAAAAAAATCTCTTTCATTAATCAACTGCAGTGTTGAAATTTGTCTTGATTAATAGTTTCCACAAGGAATCGTTATAATAATTGTCAGTCTAGTTAATCAAAGATGTAAATAATATATTACACACAAGTTCAAAATAACGCGAAGATGATCCATACGTCTTTGTATAATGTGCCAAGTTATTTGGCACAATTCCTCCATACGAATAGTCAGCCCGAGGGATATTTAGATTTGATATAGGTACATACAAAGTGTCTAGACACTAGCACACTGGCGCGTAATCTCATATACATACATACATACACAACTTCATTTATTGTGTGTTTATTCCGATAGAGAACCATAACTTCATTATTTTTGTACTGTGATAAATACAAGCCGTGTGTATTTATTTTGACAAATATCATGAACAAGGCTAGGGGGTTTCTCACCATCCTCCTAATAGCTTATCTATACTATAAAGCTTATTTTGGATTCACTATTTAATTTATTTAAGTCGGAGTTTATTATTCGGTATTCGCACCTATGAATAGTGGTTATACAGAGTGTCCAGTGGTAAAGTGCATTAACTTCGGGAGGTGATTCTACATGATGGTAAGAGTAAAAAAACTAAATAACTTTTTCCGAAATTACACAAAAAAAGACGCACCTATTAAAAAATCCTTAGTGTAAGGTACAAACTTGCCCGATAAATTTGCTGTGAGTCATCCGGGCTCGACGGTGGCGGTTGTGATTGTTACGTATGTAACAACGGAAAAAAATAGTGTTGGCTGCACACGCCGGAGTAATTTCATCTTTTTACCAAAAAAGTACCACTAGAAGTTCGAATTTCGAAATAGGTTATTTATATTTTTTACTTTTATACTATCATGTAGAATCACCTCCCGAAGTTAATGCACTTTACCCCCGGACACCCTGTATATTAGATAATTTGGCTGAGTTTTCAAACTATCGCAAGTATTTTGTTTTATTTTTTAAAATATTCGTTATAGTGTGGATAAGCTATTAGGAGAATGGTGAGAAACCCCTAGGTATAATATAAACATTAATTTAATTGCCGGAGATACAGTAAGTTCTTATCAACTGCGATCAAAAGTTTTATCAAAATACGCGACGTGTTTTTACAAGTCCTTTTTATTTTTACAACCGCAAAATCGTTTCAGTTTTTTAAGTCCAAATTGCTCCCGAACACAAACGGCCATATTAAATTCAGCACGTTTTTCTGTTCGTTTTTCTATTCGGGTTTCGGTTCGGTTTTCGTTTGATAGACATTTTGCTTTCTATGAAATGATTGTAAGGGCGATGAGTCTGGAATTCCAAATCAATATTGATTCGTTCATTATCAATTTAAACTGTGTAACGACCTCGTTCAAATCAATACTCCATCGGGAGACCGTAGACGGTTTTTTTATGTAAGCCGTGGAAATAAAAAAGCCTTTATAATATTACACATTTCACCCTTAACCTTTTTAGAAAGTATGTACTTTTCCCCACCATAAAAACCCAGTGATATTCTGTTAAATTGAAAATATTTTATATTGTAGACATTGTCTTTATGAATAACCTGACAATATCCTTCCATCAGCATCACTGCGCGAGGTAAATATTCCTTATAAAATAACAGCGGACTTAGCAGCAGAAGACTGAACCCACGACGCTTGAGTGGGAACCTGATGCCTCTACTCGGTCGCTATCCAGTCGTGTTCAAAAAGCGATATTTATTTGTGAAAATTCAACGTTAAACAGTACAGGTACTCTGCGTATTATATGATGATTGATGTCACTTAAAATTATGTTTCTTTGAAAAAATTCTCTGAAGCACAAGTCTGTTTAATAATGACATTTAAATGATTTTTACTGTAGCGTTTTCGCGAAAAATCACATCATAGACATTGTACTATGACCAGCTCTGGTATCATAAAATATCTCATAAGAGGAGAGACTGCTCGCTCACATTCGTACACGGAGAAAAATGTTTTTCGAAAAAATGATAATTTTAATAGTCAAAACGGGACTGAAGTTCTTACGAACGAATTAACAGGGTTTCAATGTTTATTGGCGGGAATAAGTAAGAATAATTTGTTGGCATACGTAATTTTGTTAATTTAATGAAACACTGTTAATTTCTTGGTAAGAACTTCAGTCCCGTTTTTAACAGTTTTTACTATTAAAATGATCGTTTTTTCGAATAACATTTTCCTCCGTGTACAAAGCCACACATTGATCTAAATGCAATTATTTTGGATCTTCGGAACCCATCACGCCAATCATATTATTCATTTTTCCAGCTCAATTGTCAAGATAGCGAGTCAAAACCCCGGACCAAGAACTAAATACAACATTTACCTCAAAGATGAACATTATCGAGGAATATTCGGTTATTAGAGGCATTTTTAAACGAGGATGTGCTGCATTTATTTGGTACACAAATACATTTAGTACACGTAAACTATAGTCATTATTTTTATGTTCAAAGTTATTGGTATTTTGTTTTCACAAGTTTGTCAATCATTATACTAAAACATCACTTTGAATAAAGAAGATGTAATATTTTTAAGAGTTTTGAATTAATTTATAGATATAGTTATATTTTCGTGAAAGAAATTTTGCCGTCTTAAGTTCAACATTTCAAATATTACCTTCATCGCTGATTTGTTTTACAGATTTGGCATTAATAATTTAACATTAAAAAACTAATGTTTATTACTGATAACTATTAGTTAACTAGTGTTTTGATAGAATAGTGTAGTAAGTTAGTTCACCTCGGGATGGGTTAAGTTTTGAAGTAAAGAGGTATAAAAAGCAAATTTGAGTTAACGTTATTAAAAAACATTACAATTTATCAAATATATGGGGTAAATTTCTCAGTTCAATATTCACAAGGGATACTCTTTTAATGTAAAATGTATAAATCATAAATGGTGTTTGGTTTAATATCCGTTTACTATTTATATGCGATGAAAAAAAACGAAAAAATACGAAGTAAATATGCTTGACATTTATGGCTTAACCAAAAGAAAATATTGGCCTTTGGGGCATGAAATATTATAGCAGCAGCTAGATGTCGTAAATTTTGGGTATTGCTACTATAGGGTAATATTTTCCGTTAATATACAAAAAAGGTTTTTTTTTTCTAATACCAACACAACGCGATGTGCAGATAAGAAGACAAATTATGAGGGCTAGCAAAGTTAAATTTATTTTTTTCTTCACAAGTGTCCTTACTGCTCCCAACATTCGGAGCATGAAGGTCTATGATATCAATTATTATACGCAATAATTATTAGTCTGAAACACTCATCCATATTGAAAAAAATCTCCCGAGAAAAGATACATGCCGCCGACGGGACTCGAATCCGCACCCCTTCGATTGCCGGTCGAGAGCTCTACCATTAAGCTACGCCACCTTATATGTTAACCGCCAAATGATTCAATATATACTAGTGTTTAATTCAGCAATTACCGCTTATTACATTTTTTTCCCGGTTCGAGTGCGGGTTCGAGTCCCGTCGGCGACATGTATCTTTCTCGGGAGGTTTTTTCAATATGGATGAGTGTTTCAGACTAATAATTATTGCTTATAATTATTATTACCCTTTGTGCTATGCATAAAAAAATCTTGTCTTAAACATTAGTTTATCAATTAAAAATAGTCTATGATATCCCCACTTGGGATATATTTTGAGGCTGAAGAGAGTTGAGAAGGAAAGGTGATGTGGAAGAGGATTGTGGGTAAATATCTGGCTATTCAGATCTGGTAAACCAACACGGCCAAAGCCTTTTTAAGGAAAGTTTCTATTCTGATTGCTGGTCTTTCACCGGGACGAAAATGAGTATCGACATCTTTGTTTTGGAGATTTTTGATGATTTTCAAAAACGCGGCGTAAGTAACCGTACAAATAAAGTTGTCTTAAATATTCGGCCTGCAAATAATGTGACTCGGCTTGCAAATGTATTTCTACGATGCTGATGAATGGCAGTTGGGCCCGCCGCCGGATATTAAGTTTATTCCGCCCCAAGAACCTTCAAAGCCTCCTGAAAAATGAATCCAACCCCCGTGCGTTTATAGTACCGTCGCTTCACTACCCCTATATATTCTTTACCAGTCAGTAATAATGTGAATATCTGTATTTCTGCACGCTTTTATTCGTGTAGGTACATAATACTGAGGCGACAGTTTTCATATTCAAAGAAATTTATATTTATTAGGTAGGTGCATTTCTTTTTTTTATGTGAATACCGCACAAGAGTCCCAACTGCTCCCAAACTCCTGGAGCCAGTGAGACTATAGCATCCCCAATTGGGATATGTTATGCGACTGAAGGTAGTAAGGAAGGGAAAGAGATGCGGAAGAATAGGGTGGGGAAGTACCTGGTTATTCAGACCGGGTCACAAAACACGGCTAAAGTCATTTCGAGCAAGACTTCAAGACAGTATAAAAACTCGAAGAAACCCTTCGTACTTGTTACTAGTTAACTTTGCTAATGCATATTTTAGAAAACATCGGTATTTTTTATCGTGCACTCCAAACCTCCTGGAGCCAGTGAGACTATAGCATCCCCAATTGCAGTACGTGAAGAAATTCCTGCCTATTCAGATCTGGTCGCCAAACACGGCTAAAGTTATTTCAAGCAACGTTTCAATTCTGAATTATTGTCTTACACCACGGCTATACTAAGAGTATTTACCACTCTGGAACGGGCAGCAAATATACTGTATATTATTTTATTATTTGTTATATAACACAACTTTACCAAATAAAAATTAATCAATTATCTATTATTGCTCGGTGTTGCGATTCAATTCAATAACTATCACTTTGTACGAACTTACAATACTTTCTTGCATGGCTCAATTGTTTTACTTTTCTCATACATATGTTTTTCACGTATACAAGCGTGTATCGGTACACAATTATACAATACATTGAAAGTGCCAAGTTAAAAAAATGACGTATTTACCAATTTGTCTAATGTTGTATAAAGTTACAAACTTTCAAAATATAACATTATTTTATTTAGACGGTAAGCTAATATGTTTTCAGTGAATTCTCTCAAAGCCAGACAGCTACTTCAATCTCTAAATAACTCCAATTAAAATTACCACATTTAGAAACCTCTTTAAATATAATAATAAAATTCGCCCGTTTTTATAAGTAGGTAATTTTAAAACATAATTGGAAACCCTCCCATATTTGTTTATCAACTGGTAATAAAAATATTATTAAAATTTATCGGATTTCGAAAAATATTTTTACTTTAAAAGTTTATAATTTTATTTATCAATCTTGCTCATATCATCCCGTATGTTAATAATTTACCAACACAAGTATATAGCAAACATAATTATTTTTTCCTTTTTCATAAGAAGCAATTACTTTGTGGTGAGTCATTATATTTTTTTTAAATAAAACATTATATATCCATTAACTGTTTTTTGTACTTTCTTGTAATTAGATACATATTGTTGTCTCTCTCCTACCTGTTATTTATCAATTTTTATCTCTTTCAAATATTTTATCTCTATCTAGAATATGTTCTTTTGTAATATGTAATAGTCTTTTTCCCTTTGTCTCTCTACCAATATAATTAAGGTTATAATTCTGTCTTAGTATTCAGATGTTTTATATTGTGAAGAAGCTTGGTTGATATGAAACCGGTCGATAAAATAAATAATAAATATTCATGGCAAAATATTGTTGAGTGTGTTTGTTTTATTTAAAAAATATATGTATATTTAATTTTACGATATTTAATTACAAACTTAAAAAAAATGATTGCAAAAAATATATCTTCTTATTACTTACTACTTAATAAATCACTTATATGTGGACACAGTATATTATTTCGTATTTTTATGATATAGTTGGTCAGCCTGGTAGGTATATATATTATGAGATTTCTGTGTGTATGAGTTTTTCCTTGTTGGCATTGTAATTTGTTTTGAATTTTATTACATTATTTTCGTTTTGTGATCATAATAATACACTTAAAAACCATTGAAGTGTTAAGAAATGATGAAACAATGTTTTCAGAGAGAAATATGATTCAATTTCTAGATAGAACCAATAAATATGTTTGGCAGAGACTCGTTAACGATTCTAGGTGAAAGATTTAGGCAAAGCCCACGTGTGCGTATCTACCACCTCATTCACACTATTTATAAGACATTACTGTCACTCAATAGAGATTTGTTGCCCACAACGTAAATTATGTTTGATATTTTCCGCTTCAAAATAGATAAAGAGTTCAGCCATAAATAAACAGAATAAATCAAAACCAATATTTTTTTGTTTGTTTTTAAAAATAGATAATTTTTTTCACGTCCAATCTCATTTTTATTATTATGTTTCCCACGCACAATTCTCACCGATCCGCTTTCGCCAGGCAATAACGAATAATAATAATAATATATAAATTTGGATGATAATATTTTAATTAATAAAGATATTATTAGCGAAACTCAATCGAAAATCTACGAAAATCCCTACGTATCAACGGGATTCGTTGGCGCAGTGGTAGCGCGTTGGCCCGGAAACCAGAAGGTCCTGGGTTCGAGTCCCAGATGTATCCGTATCTTTATATGATTTTTCTGTTTCAGATTTTCGATTGAGTTTCGCTAGTATTATCTTCATTATTTAAAATATTATAAATTGAGGTTAAACTCAATAAGTTAAAAATAAAAATAAAAATATTTGGATGTTTGTTAAGTGCATTTAATATAAAGATTTGTTTTTGGGGGGTTATGCCGTGTTGCGTTACCTCCTTTTTTAACCGATGTTTCGGACAGCGTTGCAGTGTCCATCATCAGGGCAGATCCGGCAGATCCGGCAGGTCCGACGATGTGTTGAGGATCTGCCCTGATGATGGACACTGCAACGCTGTCCGAAACGTCGGCTAAAGAAGGAGGTTGCGCAACACGGCATGACACCCCAAAAACAAACAATGAAAATGCTTTTGGCCGTGAAAATCTAAAAACTATAATTGTTGTTTTAATTTGAATAGAAAGACTTATCCGTTTGTTTTTAGTCGGAAGTATCAATTTTTGCATCTTTAGACAAAAGATTTCCGCTCTTATTTAACAAGTCTAACAAAGATTTGTCCAGTAGGTACTATTTCCACTACCACTTCCATTTAATTAATGTTTCCATTAAATGTTATACTAAACTTTGCCTCATGATTACAACCAATCTTTGATGATTTTGGGAGCACAAAAGCTAAATCCATTAGCCGTTCTATTGAAATTTAAACCGTTCAATATTCGAACTAACTAACTATCACGCCATTTACCGGAGGGGTAGGCAGAGAGGACGGACCGCCAAACAACTGCGAAAATATTCGAAATCCATTAAAAGGAAGATCCCTGAGACATGAATGCTAGATCTATTCAAAACCGATTTTGTAATACGGTGATTCAATAGATTTCAAAACCGATATTCGCGTAATGAATGAGATTAAAAACAATCAACTGGTAACGTACATTATATCAGATGGGCGCAGAAAGGAAAATCACATAACTTATCATCTTTTTTATTTTATTTTATTGTCTGTTTTGTATTTTGTGTTACTAACATGTTTTTTATGGTTCTAGTGACTATCAATCTAGACTCATTTCCGAATCATGATAGTTAATCTCCATCTTACCTTCCCCACTTCATTTAGTCTCAGTTTGGCCCCAGACAATTTGGACTTGTGCGGTGTCAAGTAAATATTTCAAAGAAAAACCTGTAAGACGAAAAAAACTGCAAAAATAATTCTGAACAACAGCAAGTTTATGTCATTCCAATTTCTGTGATCCCAAACATTTTTACTACACGATTGATATTTGTTACACGAGGACGGTTCTTTTCTACGATTTATTCTTGAGTTTAACAGATCGGCTGTGTATCCTGGTATGTGCCTGCTTCTGTGTTTACTTCCTCTTACAACATGGGTCTCTTCGAGACCCGTGTTCAATCCGTCCTCTCCCCAAAAAGACCCTCCCCACTTCATCCATAAATATGATATGTAGGCCCTGAGGGAAATTAGTTTTTCAGGGCCAATAATAACAAATATTTGAAATTGTTAAAATATAACGAGACGGATTTAAGTAGGATTAATGGACGATTATAAATGAGTTAAGAAAATGTGCCAGGTTTAAAAATCTTGGAATTCTATCCTACATTCACAGGAAATAGCGTAAAAGTTAATTCTGCTTTCATTAATCCATAAAAATCAACATTTTTTTCCTGGGTGGTGTTGCGCTCTCTCCTCATTCTTGCATCAACTTTTCAGAAAGCCTTGTTATGTCCATCATCAGGGCAGACGTCAGGATGATGGACGCTGAATGGCCGCATGAAACGATAACTGAAAATGAGGAGGAAGCTCTGCACGAATCAATACCCCGAGAGAGTGAAACAACATAATATATTATAATGATACTCGGTCGCCGTATCGGTAGGAATACTCTTTAGACATTGTTGTTGAGTCGATTGACATTTAATCTTACGTCAAGACAACAGGGACTAATTATAGACAACAGTAATCTAAATCGGCCTCAGTTACACAACATTAGAGACACGTAGAGACACTAAACAGGCAAACAACTTTACCATCGATACAAAATATTTTTCTTCCCGAATACTCTCATTGTTTATCGAACACCAAGGACACAGAACTGACCAAATTAACAAAAAAAAAAATTACAACTTATTCATAAAACAGACATTTTACCAACAAAAATTAAAAAAAAAAATTTTAGGAGTCAGTATTTAAACTAAACTAAAGTAAACTAAAATTTATTTAGTTTTTACACGATTTAAATAAAAAATTGCGGTCACAATATTTTTATCACGTTATGTTTTTTGAAAAATATCATATTTTATTCGATTTCAGGATACGCACGATTCAACATGACGCGATGGCCAAAAGATGCATAATTTATAAGGGAAAATAAGATAGTTAGGTGATTTATGTTTTTATCTGTACGGAATATAAAAATAAGCTAACAAAAATATTTGCATAACGTCATATTTGCAATTTTTCATAATATAACAAAAAAATATTATTCACTTGATATTACCAAATTATTTTTATTTTGTTTGTTTTAAGCACTTTTTCAATTACTATGTAACTGTCACTTTAATCCTTCAATTTTATTCGCACATCGTAGCACTATTTACAGTCATACGTCATATACGAAGGTTCCTTAGAACAAGCCAAGGCCGCACTGTGACCGGCGACAGCGGGTAGCGGCGCGGATTGCGAGCGGCGGGGTCGCTGCAAAAACGCTACATAAACGCTGCGGAAACGCTACGGTAACGCTGAACAGTGGCGAAACGCCGTTTGGGCGGGGGCTAGGCACCTACTGCACGCAGAACATACGGACAGATGGTGTGTCTATATTCCGACCGACTTATTGCATAATAAATGCAGAGGCGTCGGCCGCCAATTCGGTTAACACTTCTTTATGTTTTTTACTTTACAATATTTTTTTGTTTTCGTACAACATAATTAATGTGTTTAGACAAAAGTCCCGTGATTTCCTATTTGCATTGTAACATTGTATTATTGTAAATTTGTGGGTATATAATGAATATTGCATTTGTATGATGCGAAATATTTTTTAAGTTGTTGTTTATGTCAAAATCTCAGCTACTTGTAAGTACATGTTTTCGTCTGAGCTTCAAATAATCATTTTCGTATGAAAAGTTATTGACAAAATGATAAACAAATTTGGTATTAGTAGTAGCAATTCTCTTTTTGTTGAAAAATAAAAAAAGCATAGTTATGAACTGAAAAGAAAAATAACTTCGTCTGTCCCGAAAAAAGGTATGCTAGTTTCACATTTGTTTTCAGTGACCCAGAGAATTTTTTTTTTTTTTAATTAAAGCTAAGTTTTTATTCACCAATTGATCCTTTTAAATAATTCAAAACTTAGTTATGTAATTGTTTAATTTTCTTATGTGCTTTTTTATCAGTTGTTTATCTGATGGCTGAAAGAAAAATAATCTGTTTTAAACAATTACTTCTCAGGTCGAAAAACTGTACAAAATGGAACATAGATCGCCTTCCTCATTTCCCGCGTAGATATTTCTGGCAGAACGCCTTTCAACTGATTGAAGATCTAGCATGTGCTGCAAATCTCTTACGAAATACCGCACTATTAACTTCAACTTTCAACAGAAGCAGTTAAAACGAGAACACTTGGTAAGAAAACCGAATCTAAACTTTAAGCATCCTCACGTTAAAACCGTGCTTTTTGAGAAAGTACCCCTTACTTGCATTAAAAAGTTTTCCTTTAACAAGAAAAACTTTCATATTTTAAGTAATTTCCAGGAACGGTAGCAAAAGGGATCAACCTCAACACCTGGTTTAACTGAAGTATGAAACTTTTGTTTTGTGTTTTTTGTTGTTGTTGTCTTTTTTATTTGTTGTTTGTAGGTTTTTCGGGAGGTGTTTTAGTCTTTTGGTATTTTTATAGTTGTAAACATCATTCAGCGTGAAAATAAACGTCTTTCACGTTATTTTAGCGACAGATGAAAGGGATGGCATGTTGGTGCAGATGCGGTGTTGCACTCATCGGAGAAGAAATTGGAACCACTTTGACACTTGTTTACATCATAACGAACGATCAAATAAACAACGTTGAGAGATAAAATATACACACTCATAATAAACAAGTAATTATTGAACTTGGCCCTGACCATCACAACACATCGTCATTTTCCAATATTGCGTAGCAACATAATAAATGTGTTAATAATTCTATTTTGAAAACTATGTAATGTTGTCGAATTTAAGTACTTCCAATGATCTTTCAGTATTATAAAATCGGTCGTGCCGTTTTCATTTTGCTTTTGGAATTTTCAGACTGAATACATAATCTATCTATATTCTATTTTATTCTATCTATATATATATATAAATGAAGCTCTGTTTCCCTTGGTAGCGCCATAACTTCAGAACGACTTCACCTATTTCATTCATCTTTTTTAAAAGATTTCTAATACTTTCTAGAAGATTCTTACGGAAAGAAAAATTAAGAAAATTGCGCAAAAAATTGTATAATTTTTAGAAAACTTAACGACTATTTTAACTTCGTACGTTTTGATTGATTTAAAGATATTTCCTATAATATTCATCCGATGGCTATATAGATTTTGTGAGTTGTTGTTGACAGGTTCGGGGAGGTTTCTATATAGTAATATTTCTATATTAGTAAGTTCTGGAGTTATGAAATATGCTAAAAACAAATTCAATAGGGCACAAGAGAGTTGATTGAAAATGAGTATTTTATGGAGTTTAGCGGCAGGGAAAAAAGGCGGGAGAGGGAGGGGAATCCAGGGGGGCGGAGGGGAATGAAGGAGGGGTGGCTCACGGGAGGGTGGATGAGGGAGTGGGAATGTGGAAAGGGTGCAAGAGGAGGGGGAGGTTCGTGAGAAGGGTGACAGCGTGAGAGGGGAGGGGAAACGCGGGTAAGGTGAAAAGGGAACGTGGAAGGGGACGAGGGTGGGAAAGAGGTGGCGGAAGGGGAACGGGGACGAATGGGAAAGGATATGCAGGGAGAAACAATTTCTTTATTTAAGTGGCATTGCAACGCATGCCGGGTAGCAGCTAGTATTTAAATATAATTAGACGGTTTTTATAGCTGCATTTTCATGAAAAAAATAGATACATTTATGAGTTTTTAAATCTTCATTTATTTTACCTACAAATTATAACTGAAGTATTTATATTTGTTTTTGTCACTTGTAGGTAGCTGATGTATTTAAAAAATAAACGTACTGGGTATTTGTCTACCTATGTAAAATTACATATTTTGTTTCATAAGTCTTTGATTAATGTTTAAATATTTCATTAGAACATTAATTTCTTTACAATATTAATACTCCTCCCATAAACACTAGCGTAATGAAAAAAAATGTATAATTTGCATATCGTCGCTTCAGTTCGTTTTTATCCAACAGACCAAAACGCGAATCGGGAGAAATGGCACTTTAAACTTTTTTTTACGATAGAAGCACATACATTTTGTCGGATGTAAGACAAAGTGCGTTTTGAAAACCCCTTAAATAACTGTTTATAATTTTTTTAACGAGTATCGCATAAATAAAGGCTTTTTGAGAACATTTGCATACTTAATTCAATTTCACGAAAAATGGTCTGTTGGACAAAAACGAACCAGAGCGACGATATTGTAATGTTGAAAACGTTTCTGTTATTAATAATTAATAATAAAAAATAAATAAAAAAATCTAGGTTAGGGGTGAAATGATTCGGATCCTTGAAATAATATTATATCTACATATTAGAATATTTTTATTCACTTAAAATGAATATCTTAAAATCTTATTTCTCGATGTTTTTTGTACACATTATCTCTGAAATTAGATAAGTAGTCGAATATTATTAAAATCAATATAATTTAGTTTTTAAACAGTGACAAAGTAGTATACTTTATCTTGACCTCCGAGGTCACCGCGGAGGACGCAAAAGGTTAAATTTATGTTTAAAAACGAAATGTAGTTTTTTATAGAGAATTTTTTTTTTTATAGAGAAACCTCACAAGAGTCCCAACTGCTCCCCTCTGGAGCCAGTGAGACTATGGCATCCCCAATTGGAGTATGTTGTGAGGCTGAAGGTAAGTGGGGAAGGGAAGGAGATGGGGAAGAGGAAGGTGGTAAAGTACCTGGCTATTCAGATCTAGTCACTAAACACGGCTAAAGCCATTATTAAGCAACGTTTCAATTCTGAATGGTGGTCTTACACCAGGGCGATACGGAGAATATCTTCCACTCTGGAACGTGCCGCAAATATAACATATATTATTGTATTAATTAATTGTGAAATAACACAAATAAATCAAATAAAATTTATTTGCGGACGCCGGGTTTGAACCCGCGACCTTCCGAATGGGAGTCAAGTGTCTTTACCACTCAACCACGGACGGTCGGGACGGACGGGAAAAACAAATTTCAAACTCGATAAATTCCAATATTGGCATGATGCTCTCTTTTATTGAAAAGTTCTACAAAGTAAAAAAAAAAAAAAATTTTTTTGGACAACTGGTACCTACCTACACCTTCTTGGAGAAATAAAGTATTCTCAATGTTTTTTTTCGTTGTTTGTTTTTGGGGTGTTATGCCGTGTTGTGCTACCTCCTTCTTTAGCATACATCGCGGATCTGCCGGATCTGCCCTGATGATGGACACTGCAACGCTGTCCAAAACGTCGGCTAAAGAAGGAGGTAGCACAACACGGCATAACACCCCAAAAACAAACAACGAAAATGCTTTTGGCCGTGAAAATCTAAAAACGTATCTATTCTCAATGTTGATTTATTCTCGAAAAAATTAAAGAAAAACATAACGATGGTGAAAGTATTTTTATATATTTTTTTATTTTATTGAAAAAAAATTCTTTAACGATTCAAAATGTGCCATTTTCAATTTACCGACAAAACGACATGTTCGTTTTTATTCGTAAATTCGGCGGCGTTGACGTCACGCCGGGCAACGTTTGTGACACTATATTAAAAACACTGGACATTGCAAGATTTTATATTTGCTACTTAACCTCCATTACTATTGATATTTACATTCATTAGGATCAGTTGCAGAAGTGGAACTGATATTTATTTTAAAAGACTGGATAAATTAAAACTCTTTAGGACTGGAGAATTTTTATGAAATGACTTTTAAAATCTTGCAAGTTGTTATTTGCTTACATTTTTTACACATTTAGTTATTTAGAATGTAGAAATGGGCTGTGCTGGTGGAGGGATTCTGATTTTTTGGTATCATGCCATCATTTTGCGATTAAAGTAATATTTTATTTGAACGGCGTTGCCTAAAAATCATAACACCAGAACTCACAAATCTATTATTTATATTTGGTTAAAATTTTCAAGTATGGAATTGTGTGATTGGGGTGAAAATTGGAGTGGGGTTGGTGGATGAAACTTTCAACCGTTTACAGTTAATTTAATACGTTGAATCGGAACTTTTTCAGACTGCAAACTACAAACTCCAGGGCGAAGATTGCCCTGATGATGACCGGCCTCCAATAGGAAAGGACGCCAGAATATGAATGAACCAGATCCTGCATTCATTTTAACTCCTAACCACACTACACGACGGTTAGCTTAGCATATATAAAATTAACATTATATAATTTTGGACATCAAGAATTATAATGTCACCATCAATCTTTTTTATTGCTTTTTCGACTTTGATATTGCAGTAAATCGTTTTGGTAAAGTCATTAATTTTGATAAACTCGCCATAATGAAAGTGACAGATGACGCAACTTTGAGATCTTCTTCTTTGAATAGCATTATGTTAATTATTAGTGAAGCGAAACACATTTTGAATTAATATTGTTTTTTTTCAAAATTAATATCGCTTCATACCGTAAAATGGGGCTCCTTTACATCGCTTTTTTGAACTTATTCACACAATTTTTATTTTAAGGGAGTTAGTAGTATTTTTTAAATTTACTCAGATAATGTGACGTAGGTATGAACAACATATTTTTAGTAGTTTTAAGTGAACTTAGTTGTAATTATAATATATAGTTTTACTCACTGATCCGACCACCCGTTGCTCTGGCTAATGAAACACAACGCCATCTACTGGATTGTTACTTTATCTATATAGGTGTTGTATCAATAAATTTACTCACACCGCCATCTGTCAGATACGTGGATCTTACAAATAATTGTCCAATAAAAAACATTTAATTCGCCATAATAAATATTGAGGTCAATAATCTAGATAAAAAAACTAGCCTATATTTTAAGTTGGACCAAATTACAAAATTTCCTCAAATTCATCAAAATTGGTTAAGTTGTTTCGGAGTTTACTTCGGACGAGATTTTTCGGAGCTTACTTCGTGACACGAGATTTTTTATATATAAAGATAATTACAACTAAGTATAAATTAAATATAGTTTTTTTCTTTTCAAAATAAAGTAAAAAAATAAATTTAGATGAATTCCGCACAAGAGTCCCAACTACAATTTTAGATTAATTCCGTACAAGAGTCCCAACTACTCCCGTTTGGAGCCAGTGAGCCAGTGATACTATGGCATCCCCAATTAAGGTATGTTGAAACGAAAAAAAAAGATCATACTAACAATATTGTTCTTTCGGTAACTATATTATTTTGAGTTATTTATATTATTTTATAAATTTATTTACCTCAACACAGCTTTGTCTTAGTTGGGTTAGAAATTGAAATGTAAACAATAAAACCTACAATGTTAAAAAAAAAATTAATAGATATTGTCAGGTTTTTCAAATACAACACAAAAGTGGATGAGTTTTTTTACACGTGCTCTATTCTTTAATATTCTGTAGTATCACGGTAATAACAATAATTCTCTCATAATGATATCAATGTAAAATCCAAAATAGCATTATTTTAGTCCAAAAATAAGAAAATATATCTAAATGGGAAAATCGGGTTGATGAAACGACTTGGTATTGTCCATTAATCCGAGTCATTGAGAGCTAACGCTGGAAATTATACAAAATAGAGCTATGAAATATGTACTAATAAAAGCAAACGTGTAAAAATTAATCAAACGAGAGAAGAACTAAATTAGATTCCATTAAAAAAACTACTGTATACTGTGTGCATTTTTGTACAAAACGTTATGAAAAACTAAATGCCAAAATGTTTTGTAGATGAATGAAACCAGAATTGTAAATATAATTAGATTGCCGCATGTTAGAAAAACAGAGTCACAGAACTGCTTACTGTATAAACTATATAAAAATATGTATAAACTATATAAAAAATATATGATCAAATCCCTGAAAGTCTGAAGAATGAATATATTTTTTTTTAAATGTTTACTGTAAAAATATAATTTTTATGAACAATGAAATGTTACCTTGTGCAGTTTGTTTATGTATGAGTACGTAATGAAAAAGAACATAATAACTTTTTTTTTATAAAGTAAGAATAGTTGCTATTGGGTGAAATTGCTTGTATTTTTATACTCTGGTTGTGTAGATTAATCATTTTGTCAAAAAAAATCACCGAACATTTCGCTTCGAATATGGATAACAATTTTCTTATATTTTGTTTGATCGAATTTTATTCTTTTCAGCGTGACCTTCTGAGAATTTTCGTTCCATGCTTTCGAAAAACATCGTTTTTCGATGATACTTTCAAGAATGTTTAAACAACAAAGTTTTTCGGCAATCCGGATTCTAGAACATACCATCCACGATTGTTTGTAAGAACCTCTTAGTTAAATGAGCTCTTCCTGGTTGTGAGAGATTTATTCTGTTTATCCCATCTTTATTTTCCAACTGAATGATTCTTATCGATAGAATGCTGTTTTGGGTGTGCTTCTGAGGAATTAGGTGAAAAGCCTTCCCATAAAATGATACACCAATGACAATTCTTCTTTAAAACTTTCCTTTTTTTGTAGTTTTACTCCTTATTGGAGGAGATAAAAATCCTTATGGCCTATGTCATTTTATTTTTTTAAATTTATTTTATATTACAGAAACAAACAGTATATTTGTTACAGTGCTGAGACAGTTTACACATATTAAATAATATTAATATTACCTTCAGCCTCACAACATACCCCAATGGGAAATGGTCTCACTGGCTCCAGACGGAAGCAGTTGGGACTATCGTACGGTATCTATTCATATAAAACAAAAACAAAAAAGTAATTGATTTGAAAATCATCGAAACAAAGTTAGTTAAGGCAATTCATTTTATGAATATTCAATACTAAATGATCAATGAAGTTTCAAGCACTTATCGATTTGATGATTTGATGACGCGGTCAGGGCTGCTCAGTTGGTCAGTTTCCAGCGTTGAGTGGAATTCCACTTGGGAAGTGATGATCGTCATCATCCGCCCCAATTATTCCTAGCACTTCACACGCCTCAGCGTTAGTGACGTCATCGGTGATGCACTCAACTCAACACGTATGCACTTGTAATCTGTGGAATTCCAAATAATCCAGCTAAGCTTTGTGAAATATATGAAGTTTCTTAAAATAACTTAATGTTCGCGTGGATATGTATTATTTTTATAAAGATTCATTGAGTTCCACGTGTAAGGATGTTTACTACTGCTTCGTCTTGTTTATGACTCTGAATATTATGTTGACGTGTATTACTATATAAATATTTACAATGTTAAGTTTATGAATGACTTATCTATATATTATCTGTAATAAATAAGTAATTCATCTATTATGTGTTTAGTGGATTTTATTTTTATTTTTTACATTAATTCCACTCAGAAGGCCCTTAAGAAAACAACTTTCTTCAGGGCCCACGTCAACTTTGGGTATGATTTTTGTGGCGTCTTTTGAGGTAAGGAAGGAGTTATCCTGGGTCTTGAAGAGACCTATGCTGTAAAGGGGAGGAGGGAAGGCCGTTAAATCATTCCTCAGCCGAGCTATTTTTTTTTATTGTGAAAAACAGTAAAGTCCATTTCACAAATTACAGTTTGACATACATACATTTAATTACATAGGTAAGATTGATTGAAATTGAGTAAAAAGTCGTAGAAACTACACAAATATTTATGTCAATACATAGATATTTATTTTTGTCTGCCATCTCAAATCGATTTTTTTTCATAGAAAACAATCACTTTGTCGTGTCATACGTCATTACATGAAACAAAAGCTTTGTTTCTAATCAATAATATATTAAAATTTATTTAATAGACGCTGTCGCTTGGCTTAAGCTTCGTCGGGGTAAAAATTTTAACGTTAATTTAAATACATTATTGCTTAAAGACAAACATTTCGAAGGTTTACTTTGTTTAAGGTATTTAACACTATCGGCCTTACTAAAAAAAAACACTCCGCGGCCGTTAAACGGTGTTTTTGTGAATCTTTACATTTGGCAACGCTGGAAATTTTACTTGTAAATTGGAGTTTTCATAATAATCCGCTAAGTGGTGTGATTGATGCGCCTGCGCATTGCCGAAAATATAACCGCGTACGATAACTCTACGGAAAAAAGTCGGTCGCGAATGTTTGTCTGATTAATATGATATTTTAGTTAATGATTTCAATCTTTATGACTAATTCGCACTTATATTCATGTATTCAATATATTTGCTATTAATTTGTGTTGTTTTTTGTTAGTTTAAGTCAAATTGTGGCACTAAAATCGTGTGTTCTAAATTAAACTGTCAGAAAATGGTTCATAGGTTATGTTCAGAAATAATTTGCATTTTAAGATCTTTATTTTATTATAAATTCTTGAAAGTGATGTTTTTTGGTGACTAAAATGTCTAATACATATTTTAGTAAACGTATCAAAGAAATTAATGTCTTAAGATGTGCAAGCAATGTATTCAAACGTGAGTTTTTTTGTTGTAAATTTTTGGAAATGAAAAGCGAATTTCAAGATTTTTATATATTTTTTTATTGTTTGAAGGAGTAAAAAGTGAGGTGACAGATTTATTTTAAAATCATTAAATAAAAGGACTGTGTTTTTTGAATTTTTCCAAATATTTCAATGTTTTAATAGAAAGTGTTTGGGGTAAGTGAGTTTTTTTTTGATGTTGATGTTTGAAGCTTAAAATACTACAGTTTTTAAACATTTAAGTATATTTTAGATATGAAAATCTTAAAGGTAATTAAATTTTGGTTCTAAAATGGTATTTGTTTTTACGACATCTCAAAAAATAATAAATATACAGGAAATTAAAAAATTCGTTGAAAATTACAAATGGAACAAATATATACAACAGATAAACTACCCTCCTTGGCCGTGTAACAATTTTTTGTCAGTTCTTAATTAGTAAGGATTCTTCATACATGGTTGTTTGACCATTGTACAAATTTTTCAGAAAGTTTATTAGTAAGGCTGGTAAAATGGCGACGTTGTCAGATCAAAACCATATATTTTGTTTAGTAAGAATTTGAAAAACGAAATGTACAGACTTTACACAACGTGCTACAGAAACACCGTTTAACGGCCGCGGAGTGTTTTTTTTTAGTTATGGCTGTTAGTATTAAAAAAAATACACTTAGTAAAATTCAAAATTTTAAAAACTGAGTGTACCAGATAAAATAACAATCTTTCATAATCAATTTTTGTTTTTTTCTAAAAAAGAGTCAATACGTCTAGAATTTGTTTTAAAAGGGACTAATTTCCAGTATTCTCTGGTAATACTTCTTTAGTAAAGATTCAAACCCAACTGTTTTTTTGTTTGGATTTTAGTTTGCATTTTAGAACAAATGGTTTGTGTCTTCTGGGATAGATGTCGCGCTATGCCCACGCACATTGTGATAAATTTTCTCCCCTCCAGCGGACTGAGGTTAATAAATTCATTGTTTCACACTAATTACTTCCATTCCCATTCCTTCCATTCTGCATTTAACTTCCTAGAAAGGAGCGCTTTTTTTTAGTAAGGCTGTATGTGTTTATTGACCAAATTAGAAGAATATGATTCTCAAAACCTTCCTCAGTCTCCTTAAATTTCTTTTCTTTCACGTACCTAACAGGATTCAATTAAAATGGGTACCGTAACCCACAACCCCTATCAGTTCGCATCAACCAGTTAAACCGAGGAAAAAACATAAAATATTTTTTTAAATATCGAAGATTTCATCCGACTGACAAATAAAATATTTTTTTAAATATCTAAAATTTCAGGCTAGTTGGTATTATGGAGGCTTTCGAAAATAGTAAAGAATAAAGTTGGGTTAAGTAAGGTAGGCTGCCATCTTGAATACGTAAATATTTATCTATTTTTTTCAAACTTTCCGTATTGAAGTCGGTAAAATTCTGCCCAAGGCACAGTTGCCATAGAAACAAAGCTCTACTAACTTATTCAAAACCCATATTATTATTCGACTCTTCAGAACCAAACCGGTGCACGTGCTATCCCTACACCACTTTCATAATAATATATAAAAATATTAGATATGTATACTGTACTGTACTGTGTATTGGGCTTATTCTTAGAAGGTTATGGAATCGATAAGGGATAACAGTTGAATTATCACACTGAACAAATACGTTGGTAAAGTGCGTAATAAACAGTCTTCTCAAATAATCGTCAGACAAAATGATGACTCCAATCCTCTCTTGGAATGAGCTAATTGGATTTTTTACAGTCCACCACCAAAGTAAATATGATAAACATGGTTTTATGTTGTATTATCATTTGTCATGCGAGGGATAAGCCATTAAAAATAATGAACTCACGTAATTTCAATTGGCTACGTGATCGTCGTGATGAAAGATCGCGTATTAATGATTTAGCTACTTTTTGCTCTGAGTTAGATACGTACCCGTCTACACAAGGAACTAAATTCAAGAAAGCATTCAAGATAATTAAAATTCACAACAAAATGAAAATGCAGCTCTGTCACAGCAAAATAAACGCAAATATATTTCTCTTTACATTTTGCAAATCGTTTTTTTTTTTAAATTATGTTTGCCAAATAAGAAAGCAGATTGGATTTACGTGATCAATATTATGTTTTATTGGCGGAAATAAATTAGAATTTTATACACTGAAATCGATAGAGATATAATTACATTTGGGTAGCAGAACTGAAGGGTGATTCTGTATATATGTTGTGTTATGACAGCGTTACGAGACAATTAAGACAAAAGGCAACATCCGTCATATGTGGGAAGACGTCCATAGTTTCTTGATTCAATTGAGGAATTTACAAGATATTTTGTTGTGTAAAAAATGGTTTTAACTTAATGATTACAGGAAATCGTATTTATGTGGCTTTAAATTTTCTCGTGACCAGTAACTCTTAGCTAGCGAAACTACTTTTAAAAGTTGGTGTCTAACGAAAGCTCGTTTGCTCGACACGGAATATTGAATTTAAGAAAACTGTCGAATTTTAATATTTTTTTAATTTAAGGGGGTATTCTAGTCTAGAGGCACACATTTCGGGCGTTTTTTCGAACTCTGTAAAAAATAAACGAAAAATATTTTTGGTATCCTTCTTTTTTTGATTTGTTTATTTATATTTTTAGAATACATAAAAAAATAAACAAAACAAAAAATATTCAAAACTCAAAAAGTAATCGGTGGGGGATTGACAAAACATTGAAAATATGTAAAAAAAAAATAATTACGAAACTGGACTATAATAACTACCCCCTTCATTCTGTTGCATAAGATGCAGAATCCTTCTGAAATATATCTTGTAAATTCTAAATAAGGAAGTTGAGTCCTTTTTTTATTTTTTTTTATCAATGTTCACATGCAAACGTAAATACCAGTATTTTTTTTTAAAGTTCGTGTTCATTTTAATGGTAATTTTTTAAATTTAAAAACACGAAATGTTAATTTTTAACGAAACTTGCAACATTTCCTAATATGGCGTTCGGTGAAAAATGACATTTAGTGGTTTTAAATTTAAAAAATAACCATTAAAATGCACCTTTTTCTAAATTCCGGTAACTGAATTGATTAGTACTAGATAATATCTATATTTTATTATATGTTTATTATAGATATTTATGTATGTGTTCATTAATTAGAACATTTTGATGAAATTTCATATAAAATCTTTATTGTGGACGCAAAATTGAACTTCCCACAACAGTTAATAACTAGAAAACCCATAGAATATATCCTTTTCCAACGTTTACGAATTTTTTATAATTTATTTGTAAATCCTTTAGACACGAGATGAGTATTTAAATATAGGTGAGTTAATTAGATTAGCCTTATTGGCTATAAAGCACTTCATTCGATTTATATAAGTTTTTTTGCGCGGAAAATTTTCAAAATGGTCACCAAAAAATCTCGAGCAATCGGAGAAAAATGTTTTAAATTTATCGCTCCAGTGGATAAAGGAAAAAGATTTTAAAAAAATATTGTGCTTAAAATTAAACACTCAGTTAAAATTAAATAATACAATGGCATCCTTATTACATTACAAATATTACATATTACATCACAAACCTTTTTTTGCTTGTGCTGTTCCAGATTAAATTTGTTTTAACTTATAACTCATTTCTACCATTTACTCGCATCCTCGTGCACTCGCCGTACCACGTGCACGTCTCTCTATATCACTCACGTAACATCTAACCAAAGTAGATAGCAAACAGATTATCTGAAATCCACCAAGCAGGGGTTCACAACATAATGTTTACCAATAGTTTCTGCAACCACTGGAAGACGCTCAAGGACCAGGGTTAGCCGGAGGACAGGGATCGCTAACCAACTGGTTGCGGGTACCTACCTTCTACAGCGGGAGGAAATTATTATACTAATCTAGTTAATAAAATGAATCTGACTTTAATGAACGATGAACTGGTAATAAAGATGTACTGCCTTACAGCCACGTTAATTACAATATTTTGTAATCATGCTTGAAGAATGGCTTGATTCTCGATTTTTGGAAGCGATTTAAATTACCAAACATATACATCTATTGTTAAACATAAGCATTCAATACTAAATTAGTGTTTTAAGGTATTATTTTTTCTCTTCGCTTATCTTATATATATAATAAGTACAAAATTATATATTTAACTAAAGCTTCTATGAGGAGTTCAATCTTAACATTTTTTTCCTTCTATAAATAATTTGTCATATAATTAAACATTGTAATATGAAATAATATTATGAACTAAACATTGTAATATGAAATTATGTTATGATCTAAATTTGTTATTTGACTGGCCTAAAACAGGATCCATTCTTAGTTGGCTAGTCAAAGTTTCCTCATATGTTATTGTATAATCTTATGTGAAATAAATTTTATTTTACGTACCAGATTTTCAGGTCACTTTTATACACTTTTCCATATAAATGATCATCTAGTAAATTCACGTTATGCAAGTGTATTATATAAGTATAATTAATACAAAACAATACAAGAACAACACGTTAATCTACCACACTATTAAATGGGAATATAATTCACCGTCTCCAGATATTTTCATATCAGAGGGTTCAGCTCGGTGGAATTCATAATTTGACCGATACATCCTACAAATCCCTCAATATAAATATTTTAAAAATCTATCGTAATCCTACATGTATTTAAAATGACTGATTTTTGCATTTTTATATACAAATTCTTTGACAAATCTAATATGCCTACATTTTTAATGAGAGAGCTAGATATAATGCCAGTAGCCGAAATAACAAATGGTAATATTTTTATAGTCTGAGAATGCCAAATTCTTTTAATTTCATTTTCTAAATCTGTATACTTTCTTATTTTTTCAGAAACAGATTTTTCAATATTACAGGAATTTGGAATAGCTACATCAATGATAAAAGTTTTTTTTTTTAATTTTGTCATGTAAAACTATTTCGGGTCTATTGTGACTAACTGGTCTGTCTGTTAGTATAGTTTTATCACAGTAAATTTTAAAGAAATTATTTTCTAAAAATGAATTTGGTTCGTTTTCATAATATGGTACTATATTATGACAGTCAATCAAGTTATGTTTAATTACCAAACTTTGGTGAATTATTTTTAAAACCTGATTTTGCCTAAATGTATACTCAGACGGCGCTAATACAGAACATCCCGATATAATATGTTCTATAGTTTCCGGAAAAGCCATACATTTTCTACTTAAATCATCAATTTGATTTGTATCTTTGATTATATGCTTCCTATAATTTTTGGTATTAATGGCTCTATCTTGAATAGCAAGCATACATCCTTCATAGCAAGCATAAATCCTTCGAATTAATTTTATTATTATTATTTATTATTATTATGAACGAATAAAATGATTTAAAAAAACTGCCAAAATTGAAAGAGATGGACGATCACTGTTTATTGCATCTGTGAGTATTTGTTTACGAGAAATGACGGTATTCCATATTAGGGATACTATTCCATATTTTGATACTTTCTTCTACCGCAAGCGACTGTTGTACGCAACCAACGTACGCGTCGCACTTTGTCCAGCCTAAAGTGAATTTTTCTTTGAAAGTTTTGTCAAGTTGATAAAAGTTGACTAACCCCTGCATTTGAAGATCTAGAGTCAACAGGGGTGAGTATATCCAGGATTGACCTCTGCCGGACCAGGGTAACATGGCACCAGGCTAGCAGGGAACGTGGGAGGTAAAGGGTGGGGATGTTTTGCGTTTGCTGGTAGAATACAAACATGACTCCTATCAGATTACGCCTCGAGAGAGATCTCCTGAAGTTATAATGTTCAATGGAGTGGTCCGCCCGCGCACCGCAGTGAACACACAGGGCAGATCGGTTACATCGACGTTCTGGGGTCTCTGAACGAGAACGATTCCCCGAATGCCAAATATGGAATAACAGGGACTCGAATATGAAATATGATATTTGTGCTTTGTGATACTCGATTGATGGATTTATGTAACGATAACGTCAATATTCGCTATGTTGGTACTGAGAGTTTGAGATTGCTTATCATTCAATAAATCGATCGTGGTTAATTTTAACTATTGGTTTACTGTTCATGAAGCTTTCCCATAATAGTATATATCTAACCTTATGAAAAACTGTGCATAATGATACATTTATTATAACATAAACTCTTGTTTTTAATTGATAAACTAATGTTTAAGACAAGATTTTTATGCATAGCACAAAGAGTAACAATTACTATAAGCAATAATTATCAGCCTGAAATATACATCCACATTGAAAAAACCTCCCGAGAAAAGATACATCGTGTTCGGTCGGCGGCGTGTATCTTTTCTCGTTAGATTGTTTCAATGTGGATGAGTGTTTCAGGCTGATAATTAATGCCAATAATAATTGATAACATAAACTGATAAACATAAGCTGAGAATTTTTTTTTATTTTTTTATTTTTTTTTTATTTAATTACCTACTTAGGTTTAGAGTTAAACAACGTTATATAAATAAATAAAAAACAAATAAATCTTGGCCTCTAAGGCCTTAAAAGCACTAAGACAAATAAATTATATTCCAAAAAACATATTAATAATTCGATTGTTTAAAGTCAAACGAAGTTATCAATAATAAGACTTACCGATATTTATTTGTATTAACGTGTTTTTTAGTTGTTGTGGAAAATAACATTGTTTGACTTTCAAGCCCTCGAATTATTGGTATGTTTTTTGTTGTAGAAAACGTTATTTGACTTTAAGACTTAGAATTATTGCATTTGTATGTTTTTTTATAGATAACGTTTCAGAATTTAACTATAAATTACAACTTTTTTGCTTAAAGAAGCATAGGAGGAAAACATTGGGAGTTTATTTTTATTGCGGAGCACATTTTCAAGAAAAGGATTTTAGTATTATTTAATTTAAATAATGGTTTAAAATAAAACAATAATTAAATGCAAGTGATAATTAGTGGAAAAATTCATTAATTACAAGAAAAGACCACTTTCTTACATTTTCATGGCATAATTATATAATTTTAAGCATTAATAAGATGTGTTAAAAGGTATTACAAAATGGAAGCTTGCAGTTTTGATCTTTTAAACACCAAAAGTTAGCAAGAAGTAAAAATAAAATAGAAAGAATAAAATAAAAGAGAATGAATTAGGAATAAAAGTATGGTGAGTTTAAGGTACTTACCATGTTCAGAAAGTAAGTGAGGTGTAATAATAACGGGCTGTGATTTTGTTTTTGTTTTTTAGGGGTTTCCAACACTGAATGGAAGAGTAGGATCTCCTGACCAGAACAAGCATCGTAGGAACACGATAGTACGTAAACTCGGGTTACAGTGTGTAGTAGCGAGAAGGATATCGGTGAGATTTCCCGCTAAGCGTGATCCATCTAGCGCGATCCATGTTTTGCACAGGAACAATCAGGTCAATTGCTCCCGCAAGTTTCTTGAGCGACTTGAATTGGAATGTGGGGATATTCTGAGCTCTACTGTGACTGGAGACGACACGTAGGTAGTTCATTACACGCCTGAGATAAAAAGACAGTCGTTTTACCAATTCTCCATTTGCCAAAAATTTCAAAACCGCAATTTTGGCGAAAAAAATCATCGTTTAAGTGTTTTCTGATTGAAAAGGTATCATTTTGGCTCAATTTCTGCCCCATCTTCTGACTATCAACGCACAGCAATATTGTGAGACCCTAACAAAACTCAAACAGAGAATTCAAAACAAAAAGAGGGGAATGCTGATGAGAGAAGCGTGCTTGTTGCACGACAACGCTGTCCTCACCACAGCCTTAGCTTTTAAGACGCTCTTGGGCTCATTTTATTAGGATGTTTTGAACTACTCCCTTTTATTCTCCCGACTTGGCGCCTTCAGATTATAATCTTTTCACCTTCCTGAAGGAAGACATGGGTGGAATAAAATTTTCAATCGACGAGCAGGTGCAGAAAGAGGTTTTGAAGTGGGTGATGGAGCTGTCGGGAGAGTTCTTCGAGGAGGGCTAAAAAAACTTGTGCCACGGCTCACCACATGCATTGAACGGGAAGGCAATTATGTAAAAAAATGGCCAACAAGTGTATGAACAATGCAATTTTTTTTCAAATATACGTTTTCTAGTCTAAAATCTAGTATACTTACATTCTGAACACCCCTCGTACTAGTTAGAGAATTGTGATAAATAAATTCTCATGCATTTTGAAAGTTCCTTTTCAATCCGCGATCAGACTTTATTCCTTTGCAGTGTGTTCGAATGTTCACTTCCGCATCGTTAGCTTTCATCTACCACGGCTAATTTGTCGATAATCGCTCAATTTAACGATCCGCCCACAGTCCCAACAAAGGAAAGCCTCAATCGCACAAGACTCATACGGTTCTGCCTACGCAATAGGAATAAAGGCATTTTATTATTTTATGTTTTCGGTCGATACTAAAGAGGTATTTTTCTATTTGCACGAAATAATGTTCCAAGACAATTCTTTCGGCTCGGTTTTCAACCTAATAGGCATTTATTATATACCGATATATTACTATTATAAACGTTACTGTATGCGTGAAAAGAGAGAGATAGAGATAGTCATATTGTTGATCGAACAGTGATGCAACTTCTTCAATGAAAACGTTCGAATTGTACACCGAATATTATTATTATTTTTAGTTTTTCCCTTAACAGACCGCTCATACAAGTATGTCGTATGTTATTATTCGACCGTATAGCGTCACCGCATGCTCCTTCGTGACTCGGAATTATTGTTAGTAAAAAAAATTGTATAGCCGATATCCACTCAAGACGCCTAAAGATATAAGTATTTCGACATACTATCCTCTTTGCATACTCACTTGAATAAATAATACCCTAAAATAATATTTGAGGGAATGAACTGTCCGAGGGATGAATTGGCAAAGGTATTAACTGTCCAATGGACGAACTGTCCGCCGGATGAACTTTCCGCCGGATCAATTGTCCGGGGGATAAACTGTTGACGTATGAACTGTCGGCGGATGAATTGTCGCCGGATCAATTGCTGGGTTACCATCCGCAGTATGTAATAATAATAATAATAATTGGATAATTTGTAGAGCGCCGTTTTTGTGAGAAATCACCTCAAGGGCGCTGTAATGCCTTTGTTGGCTGTCCATGTGCGAGTTTGTGTTTTAGATTTACACTTTTATCAGGTAAATGTCTAATGTATTTTTCAATACAAAAATTGTTTCCAGATTACTTTAATTTAACATTTTTTTATTGTGTAGTAGTATCGACCACAACAACACGGGCATGTGCCTAGTGGTCGAAAAATCATCAATTCATGAAACAAACAATTCAATTATTAAAACAAAACAATTAAAACCAGAACTAAAAATTATAATACATCAACGATGTCACATCATATAACAGAACAAATTGCAATCAAGCATGTTCAATATTTAGTCCAACTTCTGAAATTAAATATCTTGGTATATATATAGATCATCAATTTAAATGGAAAATAGAAAATGTATTTATATATTTATAAGACTAAGAAATATTCTTAGATTATAAAACTTAAAAAGTGTGTACTATGCAATTATTCAATCTATATTGCAATATGGTATTATTAGTTGGGGAGGAACTTATAATAAATCTTTTGTATATATTTTAAATCTTTTATTTTATTTTTTTATTGTTCATCGTCTGTAAGTGGTTTGGACACCAGTTTGACAATGCCTTCAGAGGGCGAAACAGCTGTAACACATAATAATAATTACGAAGCAGAACTTGTTTATAATAAACTGTTTTTTATACATTGAATAATAATATTATTAGTAGAGGTATAGTCAAAATAACTTCTTTAAAACAAAATCAGGTAGAAATGTTAAGAAATTTTTTTCATAGAAAAGCTAATAGCTCAGAGCTGCATAAAATAATTTGCAAGGCAGACAGAAATATTTCACCTTTAAATTTATACGACGAGAATGCCAACATTTTTATAAATACCAACCAGGAATTATTAGATTCCTGGTCAAATAAAATTATTCACGCAAAACACTTCAATTATCTCAACCAAACGTATGTTGACAAACTTTCGTCAAACAAATGGTTGAGTATTGGAGAGTTGAGCGCAGAAATAGAAGGTTTTATGCTTGCTATTCAAGATAGAGTAATTAATACCAAAAATTATAGGAAGCATATAATCAAAGATCCAAATCAAATAGATGATTTATGTAGAAAATGTATGGCTTTTCCG
Organism: Limnephilus auricula; assembly: GCA_951813805.1. Taxonomy (NCBI): domain Eukaryota; kingdom Metazoa; phylum Arthropoda; class Insecta; order Trichoptera; family Limnephilidae; genus Limnephilus; species Limnephilus auricula. Next base: position 17,771,672 of record OX638404.1, read on the forward strand.
GAAAATATAGAACACATTATATCAGGATGTTCTATATTAGCGCCGTCTGAGTATACATTTAGGCACAATCAGGTTTTAAAAATAATTCACCAAAGTTTGGTAATTAAACATAACTTGATTGACTGTCATAATATAGTACCATATACAAATTCATTTTTAGAAAATAATTTCTTTAAAATTTACTATGATAAAACTATACTAACAGACAGACCAATTGGTCATAATAGACCTGATATAGTTTTACATGACAAAATTAAAAAAATAACTTATATTATTGATGTAGCTATTCCAAATTCCTGTAATATTCAAAAATCTGTTTCTGAAAAAATAAGAAAGTATACAGATTTAGGAAATGAAATTAAAAGAATTTGGCATTCTCAGACTATAAAAATATTACCTTTTGTTATTTCGGCTACTGGCATTATACCTAGCTCTCTTATTAAAAATTTAGGCATATTAGATTTGTCAAAGAATTTGTATATAAAAATGCAAAAATCAGTCATTTTAAATACATGTAGAATTACGAAAGATTTTTTAAATATTTATATTGAGGGATCAGTAGGATTTATCGGTCAAATTAGGAATTCCACAGAGCCGAACCCTCTGATATGAAAATATCTGGAGACGGTGAATTATATTCCCATTTAATATTTTGGTAGATTAACGTGTTGTTCTTGTATTGTTTTGTATTAATTATACTTATATAATACACTTGCATAACGTGGATTTACTAGATGATCATTTATATGGAAAAGTGTATGAAAGGGTTTAGTTTTTCCTATGGGAAAAACTAAACCCGTTCCTGTAAATCTAGTGAAAAAAAAAAAAAAAAAAGTATAAAAGAAATAAAAAAATATATATAATAATAATCCATTAAAAATTATTTCGTCAAACTTCGCAAAATCACTTTGTGGCGTCATTTTGAATTAAATTATACAAATAACTTTGTATTAAACCACTATTATATAATCACAATTACCTAAAAGTTATTATTATACAAAGTTATTAATTTAATTTAATCCATTAAAAAATGTTCAAAGATTGATAATTTAAGTAATATTGAAAAACCATCAAAATTTTCTACTGAAATTCTCTTTTCCATATTCAATGTACCTACAATAGACAAAATATATATCTACCAAATATTCAATACTACAATTTTACAAAGAAGTACAGTTAAATAACTTACCATTCCATTCATCAGCAAGATATCAAAATCCCTAAATTTAGTATAAAGCACACACAAAATACTTATCTCTATCTAGGTATAACATATTATAACAAACTACCATTATATCTGAAAGTTATCGAAAGTATTCAGGAATTTCAGCAAACATTTAAAATACCTAAACGTCCATATCTCACTATTATTATTATTTCTTTCAAATCCTTTATTCATAAATCTTGCATTTTCTTAATTATCCCTTGTTTGATATTATGTAATTGAACTAAAATTCCCTCACCAAACACAAGAGCCTCGTCTCTATCTACTATTTTACCACTGTAAAAAATGTAAAAATTGTGTATTTATTGTAAAACAGAACCTTTAAATAATATTATCTTAAAGCAAAAAATCATTAATCCAGCGGTGAGAATTCCAATATTGATTTTTTTTATATATTAATTATACCACTCCCATTTTTCTCATTATATTACCGATATATGAAAATTCAAATTTAATACTTTGGTAATTTTGTATTATTCTATTTTCATTGCTTTGTTTAAAAATCCATTGGCGAAGCTGGAGAGGTAAATTGGTATTTTTATAAAATATCACCGTTATTTATTATTAGTAAAATCATGCAACAAAACAATACTGGGAAAAGTTAAATCGGGATTCACAAAGTACCTACCGCATTCTCTGGTGTTGTTAGTAAATAAATTATATTACACGCCTGCATCGCTAACTCACTTCGGTCCAAAAGCGAGTTCACAATTCGGATTATGCTGTCGAAAACATGACGGTTTTCGCAAAAATGTGGTTTTTCATTTTCTCCCACTTGAAATATTATTTTATCAATAGTGTTAAATTTAGCACCCACAGAATGTCAAAGCAAAAAATGAACTACGACGGATAATTCATCAAAAAAATTCAATGGAAGTGCCATCTATCAAATCCGTCGCGCCGGGCCTTGTTTATTGTTTATTATTTATTATTTTAGATTTTTTTTCACAAACCGTCCATCCATTAATATCTCTCACACTTCAAGACAGATTATGTTAGCTGTAAGAGCATAGGTTCCGAACCTGTCGGTAATTACCCTTGCGGAGATAAAACAGCTATTCTGCGGAGGTAATAATGTTGGTAATTTTTAATATGTAGAATGTAGGTAATAGAAATTCTTAGATATTAAGACCATTTTCTACTGATGATGAAATTTTAAAAGACAAAGGTGTATAGGCCAAAGAAGAATTTCTCGGACTAGGCTGCCAGGATAACACTTTCAATGCGGAATTTCAAAATGATGTACGACTTCGGTACATTTTGGCGAAAAATAGGTGCTGATTATCCAATTATACATGAGAGAGCTCGAAGAATTATAATACCCCATTCCCCTTTTCCCTCCAACAACTGACGCTCTGTCCCACTCTAGTATACTGTCCCTTTCTTTCATAACATTATGTATATATATGTGTACTTCTGTATTTGTAGACATTATTTTTGTAACAGTCCTGATTATGGTACGAAGGTACCGAAACCGGTAGCGGGTAGACGTTAAATAAAAATAAAGTTACTTAAAAAAAAGTATTTTCTTTTCATTTATTTAATTACAAGCTTCTGCCCGCGACTTCGTCTGCGTAGGATTAGTACTTCGAGTAATCTATTTTCTTTTCCTAGGTCCCATCTACGTTTATACCAAAATTCCTAACCTATTTATTTAAAATATCTACATTTCTTGATTCGATTCCAAGTATTAGACGAGTACTTCAAATAAATTCACTAATTTAAATATTTTCCAAAATAGAAATTTGGTTTAACAATCATTGTTTTGCAAAATGTCATTCTCAAATTTTGACGTTTTCTATAAACAATAATTATTATTTTCAATATATTGAAAATAAATAGCTAGCTTTATAAATTATAGCCTGTATGTTATTCTGATGTATGAGCTATATTATTGTAAAGTTTCATTAAAATCCATTCATTAAATTTTGATTTAAAGAGTAACAAACATACATACATGCATACAAACTTTCGCATTTATAATATTAGTAAGATAAGATAATATCTTTTGCTACCACCTAGGTGTACATGTGAGAGTGGTTTCTTGAGTAACAGTAAAAACATCTGCCAGAAACCGCCTCAATGTTCAACATGACTTGCGAAGCGCGTTAAGTGAAACTAAACCTAATAATAAAAAACTTGCGAATGCAAGACAGTTCCACCAACACATTAATTTTCATTTAAGGAAGTATATTGAAATTGTATACATTTGTGCAACTTTATGATTAATAAAGGCTATTTGAATATCAGCTTTATCAGCTTTTTACGGCTCTATTCAACTGTTAGAATCAAATCCATGTACCTTTGTTAATTATATAATATCTATAAATTGAAATGTAATAATATCATTTCACTACATCTAACTTTTACTTATCACTGTATATCCAATTTAGTAACTGCTATGTTAGTCAATTACATTATCTATACTTGTTAACATCCTATATAAGTTTATTTATTTTCTTACTTAATTTTTTTTCTTTTACCTTATACTGTAATGGCAGTACTCCTTAATTCAAATACGGGGTATGTTTTCTTTATTGAATGGGGTAGATTCGTTAACAACAAACTATTTTATTGTAATTAGATTTTAAGACCCCTGATTTTCTTCTGTAAATATATATACCTATGTATTTAAAAAAAAAAGGTTGATTTTTCGATGAAAATTTAAAGGGCGATAAAATTAATTTTCCTGATAGATCATAGGGGTAACAAGACTGAAAAGGTTGGTAACTCCTGTGTTAGAGTAACAGACATAAGATAAATATGTAATCTTTCTTATTACTTTGTGGGGAAAAGTTGGTAGAACTCAAAATGTGATGCTGATATAATTCAGCCAGTCCACGGCTTCGAAGGTCAATAAATTCAACACAGGTTTAAGCAGCGAGAGAATGCTGCAATAAAAAGCTTATAATTTTATGTGTTTGTGCATCGTTGTAGACTTCCAGACGTCGAGAAACAGCTCTTTGTCTTGTTTACTACTAGTTATCGTAGCAGGGGTGCTAGCATGGTCAATCGATATGAAGTTACCGACCGATTGCCGGTAACTTCTCATCGTTCCCTAGGGCAACTGCAGATCGCAAACGAATAGGTGACAGTTCACAATGACTAAGTATTCTTAATATATTCGATATCAACTATCGTTTGTACGTTAGCCATCTGCAGTTGTCGTAGGGAACGATGAGAAATTGCCGACAATCGGTCGGTAACTTCATATCGATCGACCATGCTAGGGGTGCAGGGCCCCTAGCACACTCGATTGATAAGGATTGATAGGATAACTTTCGGTACCTTCTCATCGTTCCCTAGCACGACTGCATACCGCTAACGAATAAGTGACAATTCACAATGACTAATTGTCCTTAATATATTCGACATCAAATGTTGTTTGCACATTAGCGATCTGCAGTTGTCATAGGGAACGATGAGAAGTTACCGAAAGTTATCGATTCAATCCTTATCGATCGATAGGATAACTATCGTTAACTTCTTATCGTTCCCTAGGACAACTGCAGATCGCAAACGAATAGGTGACAGTTCACAATAACTAAGTGTCCTTAATATTTTCGACATCAATTGTTGTTTGTACGTTTGCGATCTGCGGTTGTCCTAGGAAACGATAAGAAGTTACCGACAATTATCCTACCGATCCTTATCGATCGACCATGCTAGCACCCCATGAGCTATAAGTAGGGTGAAATCGATAACTTTACAATAACTGATGATTTTTTATCGATATCCCTAGATTATATCCATATTCCTAGCACAGCTTCACTGTTGATAGCCGAGCCGATTTGGACAGGAAATAAAAAGGAAATCGATATAGGTACGCTGGCGATCTTTCGACGAATTCGCATTCCGAATGTTCAAATGCCAATCAATTACGTAGAAATTTTAATAATTTGGCAATGCTGAATTGAAATACTAACCGAATTATGCATTAACAGTCCGCTTTTAAGTATTTTTTGACACTAAACGGGAGTTAATTAGTTAATAATAGACATTTCAAAAATCGTATCCCTTACGCCCTTCGTAAATGGAGCTACTTACAAGCGACTAGATCGCCGCTACCCGTTACCTGCCATACAATTTTGCTAGTGCAGCGCGTAGCGGCGTTTACGAACACGAATAATAGAATGGAGGTTACAGACGAACGGCGATCGAGTCGCTTGAAAGTAGCACCATGTACGAACGTGTTAGTTTCTCAAAAAATCGAAAGAAATAAATTGGTCGCGTCTTAATTTAATTATAAAATAAACCTTAAATAAATAGAAAAACTGAAACAAAAAAATCAGAAAAAGATACGGATACATCTGGAACTCGAACCCTGGACCTCTGGCAATCCGGGCCAACGCACTATCCACTGCGCCAACGTATCCCTATCCGATTCGGTCATATTTAACTGCATCATACTTTGACTGAGAACCACCCACATTATTTTCATTTTCTTAACGCATATTTTTATTAGCTGCTATTTTTATGTATGATTGCAAGATTCAACTCGAACTAAATGCCATCTAAATAGTGTCAGGATGAATTTTATCACTTTTTATTATCATGCGACATCTATTGACTTTTTTTCTGCAAGTCTAGAATGAAATATTTTTATATTTTATTTTTAACTTTTTAACTTAATGAGTAAACCTCTAATTATAATATTTTAATTAAAGATGTATCCGTATCTTTTTCTTATTTTTCTGTTTGAGATTTTCGATTGACTTTCGCTAATATTATCTCCATTAATTAAAATATTATAATTTGAGGTTTAACTCATTAAGTTAAAAAGTTAAAAATAAAAAAGAAAAACTGAGGTATTTTCATCACAAAACACGTTCTCGGATTTATTTTTTAATGATTTCAATTGAACTAAAATTAAAATTCTGAAAATTTTCTTTACTAGATTATGTATTGATTTATTTTATTAAATGATTGTATGATTTGAAATGTGTGTTGTATAATACAATATTTCGTTTGAAAATTGAACAAATTTACCAACGACCAACGGTATAACCTTAGTGTATTAAAAATAAACATAGTTTTTCAAAATTTAAAAAGTGCGTTTACCAGAAAAAAAAAAAAAAATCAAAATCAAATAAGAGTCAATATGACAAATAAGAGATAATAATGATTTAAAAAGGACAAATTTCCGGTATTTTCTGGAATACCCTATTAAGTTGACATGGAATCGTTTATTACTCATTTCAATTCAGTCCAGAAAGTTATCACATTCAGAATAACTGTATTTTATGAACTTTCAGTATGTATTTTAACAAGAATGAAATACAACAAAATTCAGAATGCCAAAAAGGATTCTATATAACCGACTAAACGTGCTTTGACTTCAAACTCCGAATTTTGAAATTATCATTAATTCAATTTTTATTAGAACAACTCTCTTTTTATAACTTTTGAAGGTTATTCCCATCATTGAAGAAGAAGATAACACTAATAATCTAAACGAATATGTGAAAAAGAACAAGACACCGAAAAATAAAAATTAATGGTCGCAATTGGGACTCGAACTCAGAACTCTCGCCTTAGCGGGATAAACGCAATTCCAATTAGGCCACTGCCACCACTTATTTAAACGTCATATTTGTCAATCACATGTTTCAAACTTTAAAATAATATGGAACAAAAATGAGTCGAAGATAATATTGTTAATTCTGAAATTAAAAATATGAGATTGATAAAAATTGCTTAAAAATTAGAGGTCTTAGAAATGGTGACAATAGGCGAGTTTAAGGTCTGAAAAGTGGCGTGCCTTCTCGCCCACGCCATTATTTATCGAACGTATGTTTTATTGGATAATATTCGAAAATTCTAGACGCTCTGACACAATTGTTTAGTTATAATAATAATATGGCGGAATGCCCGGAATCTGATTCTTCTTCTCCATTTCCGGTTTGGATGGCTTTCAGCAATTCCTTTTTCGAAATGTCAAAGTCCGCGAGCGCTGACATCTGTTGGCCGAGATGTTAAATTCCAGAGTTTTCCCTTAATGTTTTTGAAACCTGACTCCATCACCCAACACGCCTAAGAGCATTTACTTCGTCCGAGTTTCAGCAGAGCAATCAAACTTTTAATTAGAATGAAATATTATTTCAGTTGTTTGAATTTGGAACACATGGAAATGTTACGTCAGACTGTAAATATGATACATAAAACGACATTCCCAGTGTGCGCCGCCCGTTACTAAGAAATTCTCTAAAATTTTAAGTTTGTTAAAAGGGGTTTTTTTAACTCATGCGCATTTAATTGACTATCAAAATAGTGATCATCGGTATTTTGAATTTGGGAATTTAACCATTTCCCGTTAAGAGAAACCCACAAGCCAATGGTTATATTTAATGTGCCTTATATCGCCCCGAATATAGGTAATAGGCATAAAAATTGCTTGGCTAACAGAGTCTAGACGTCACGATTTCAAGTACAAAAGGAGTTATTATTTATTTAGTGAATAATTTCATGAGAAAGAAAAAATATTATCACAGTAAACCGTCCCAAATAATTTTAGCCACAAAATCGTACTTTTAAAAAACAAATGTTGTTGGAATTTGGGTAGGATAATTGCCGGTAACTTCTTATCGTTCCCTAGGACAACTGCAGATCGCTAACGTACAAACGACAGTTGATATCGAATATATAAGGACACTTAGTCATTGTGAACTGTCACCTATTCGTTTGCAATCTGCTCTTGTCCTAGGGAACGATGAGAAGTTACCTCCATAACCCTGGCAGGTCTATTACAAGACAGTACCTACCATATTATTGTAGCAATTCTACATCAACGTCCCAATATTACACTCCTATGCAACGGACCCAACAGCTAGGAAACTAATACGCCGATGTTGTTGATACAACAATTTTTATATATAAACCTTTTGCAGTTTTTTCATCACGTAGCGGAATATTTTGATGAAGCTATTTAAATTGACTAACACATTAACAGTATTTTGTCGGCGGAAAGAAAAAAATTATAATTTTTTTTTTATATGTTTTTATATTTTGTACTTACATACCAACTGTATGGATCAAATTCAATATATTTTTACTCTATATTTATTTTTGTGCAAGTGTTTTAAACAGTCGTTTCCTGCATTGTTTACAAATAGAATTTCGTAAATATTTTTATATATAAATATGTAAAAGCCTTAATAGGCGTAAATAAAAAAATAAAAAGTATAATAAAAATAAAAAAAGGATTTTATATTATACTAGCTGACCCACCCACGCGTTGCTGCGGCTAAAAAAACACAACGCCATCTACTGGATGGTTACCAAACCAAGTATTGCGTCAATAAATTAACTCACACCGCCATCTGTTAGAAACTCATGGAACTAACAAATAAATTCATATAATTTTCCCTTAAAAAACATTTAATTCGCAATTATAAATATTGAGGTCAATAATCGAGATAAAACTATCCTATCTTTTAAGTTGGACCAAATTACACACAATAAGCATAATTTCATCAAAATCGGTTAAGTAGTTTCGGAGTTTACCTCGGACGAACATTGCGACGCGAGATTTTATATATAAAGAAGATACCTATATAATATATCATTTTCATAGTAGTATAGTTAACAACCACTATCAACACAGGCTTTTCACACATGGTGAGATGGGAAATACGTCATTATTTTATTTATATATTGAAATAAAAATAAATATGTTGGAATTATTTGCGTGAAATTGCCATTATAAGTTCTATTGGGCAGGGCAGCCCAATAGGCAGCCGCTAATCACAGTTGTGTAACAGCATTAGGCCGGACAGTTTTCAGACCACATCTCCGCCACTAATGACGATCATTTTTCATCTCGCGGTCGTAATAATAATATCGAACATTAATATTTGTCCCCTTTAAATTGTCATTAATCATTCCCTCTTATTCTGAAACTTTTTGGCCATCTGAAACCGCGATGGAATAACAACGGGAAATCTTTGAAAAAAATAAAACTTTTACATTGGATTCTCAAGAATTTATAAGGGAAAACAATATAATTAATCAATTTTGATGAAAGTTCGGTACGCGTGCTGGTTATTGTGATCATCTGGGTTCGATGGCCCGAAATATTTTCTAAGTTGTCATCTAACATAGAACTAAATTTCCCCCTTTTAAAAAAAGATATCGTCCTACATAATAAGAATTCGAATGTTGCGGCACGGAGAAAAATGTTATTCTAATATATGCTCATCGCTCATTTTATTTGTAAAACGGTTAAAAACGGGACTGAAGTTCTTACGAACAAATTAAGAGGGTTGTTGATATACGTACGAAATTAGTTCTTATAATAATAGGAACAGGCTCAGCCTAGTGAGGTGGCATATACCTAAAAGAATGTACATAACATGTATTTTTTGGTTAATAAATAATTAAAAAAAAAAAAAAAAAAAATTAATAATAATAATTTATTCTTACATTTTCCCGCCAATAAACATTGAAACCCTGTATATTATCTTCGTAAGAACTTCAGTCCCGTTTTTAACTGTTTTACGAATAAAATGATCGTATTTTAGAATAACATTTTTCTCCGAGTGCCCATCTGTTTGACAGGCTGCAGTGGTCCCGTGACCAGTGAGCTAGAGTGCTAATTTTAACAAAAATGGCATTATTAACGTCGTTGTAGACGAAAAATATTTTTTTTCGAATTTTTTTTGGTTGTATGAAGATTTTCAGGTATTTTCATTTTTAGTTGTTAAATCAGTTTTGGTTTCAGATTTTTTTTAAATGCTCCAATATCAGCCCTAAGGTATCTAGCATGGTCAATCGATAAAGGTTTGTGTGGATACTATCGATAACTTGACATCGTTTCCGAGCACGACTGCAGCTGCAAACCGACGAGCTGACAAAAAAATCAAGAGTTCACGTTGTGAAGTTAGTGATCTGCAGTCGTACTAGGGAACGATGATAAGTTTTATTATCGATTAATCCTTCATCAATCGACCGTGCTAGATACTTTGTTCCAAGCCTGGTGGTAATTTAGTTTTCCCATGTTTTTCTCAGCATCGAACAGCTTATCTAGTGAATTCCATATCATCGCCCTCTTAACACTTACAAATTCATCTGCGCACATTTCAATTTGTGTATATGGCTAGTAAATAACAAACGTCTCACTCTTGGGTGATTTTTACGTTATAGTTTTCGGTCCATATCACTCGGGAAATGGCGGAGTAATCCATGACGCGATTCCATCATTTAGGAAGCCACTTTGCGGGTAGGTATCTGAGGCCGGGGTAGTCAGGTGGACGTAATGGCCCGCAGACTCGAGCCGAGGGTAGTGAATAGCACCTCCTGCCTCCTACCAACCCCAAACCAAAATCTTTCTTTCCGCCAAACTCTGAGACAGGGGCGAATCATCCCTAATATCATAAAATCACTGCACACTGTACTTGTACTTTATTCATTAACGAGGATACGTCTAACTTGAAGGACGAAAACAAGTTGGCATAATTTACAATGATTCACTCCTCGTCTCCTTAAAAACACCCGCCACACAACATCTTCACAGATTACATCGGCCATTAGAGGGAAATTAGTTTCCTCAGGGCCTCCTGTGCGGATATGATGTTAAAAAAAATCGCCAATGTTTCATCACCATCAGATGAATGGAATAGGAAATAATTTCACAACGCTAGAGCTTACTTGCACTATATAAAGAAACCTTCACAGGCATGCTGCACACAAAAAATCACCAAAGTTTCATTGCAATCAGATTAATGGTTTAGACACCGCATAAGGGACAAACAAAGAATCATTAATTAAATGAAACAAATAGCTTTGTATCAACCACTATTACATAATCACAATTACCTACCGACGTGTTTCGAAACCGATGGCTTCTTAGTCAGGGTACTAAGTAGTAATAACATTAAATAACAAAAGAAACAAACAAGTATAGACTAAAAAGAACTATATACAAAAATATTTTAGAGAGAGGCAATTAATTAATTAAAAATATCGTAAAAAACAATTTTTTCAAATAAAATTTAAAAATTATTTTAGAATATGAAAAATTATATTATATAAATTATCAAAAGATAAGCAAGATGTTTAAACAACAAAAATAAATTATTTTAAATGTAAGCATTTATATGCAAAAAATTAAAGAGATGGCTATTTTAAAAAAATATTTGGTTATCAATAATATTTAATTCACTTTTTCTAATTTCTAAAATGTCTAAGTTTGCTAATTGTAAATCTGTTGTGTTTGTGTGTAAAATTTTTAACCCTTTATTTATATCAAAATAATGATTTGTTTCTAAAATATGGTTGGAAAATTCAGAATAATCATTATTATTCAATCACCTGAGATGTTCCTTAACTCTAATATTAAAATTTCTAGAAGTCTTCCCTATATAAAAAATGTTGCAATCGTTACAAATTAATTTATAAACCCAGATTTGTTAAAAAAAATTAATTACCTCTCTCTATGATATTATTGTCTATAGTTCTTTTTAGTCTATACTTGTTTGATTATTTTGTTATTACTACCCTGACGAAAAAACCATCGGTTTCGAAACATGTAGGTAATTGTAATTACATAATAGTGGTTGATACAAAGTTATTTGTATCATTTAATTAAAAATGACGCCACAAAGTGATTTTGAGAAGTTTGAAGAAAGAAACATTTATTTTATATTACATAAGATATTATTCCACGAGAAAGACATGAAGATAAGATGATAAAGACTTAAACTTTTATTTAATATTCTTCATTATATTAACCCTCCCTTGCCTGCGATGTGTATCTACTACACATTGCTTCTTGCACCTTTAATATCTCCGTAAATATGGGAAATTCTGGGTTCGGATTTAAGGTAATCCTCCGTTATACATTTACTCATTAAATAAAAATTAAAAAAAATAATAATCAGTACCTTTCGGGCACATCATAGGTATTTTGTGAGAATCGAAAACAAATTCACTAATACAATCAAACGTCTGGCGTATGATCAGTGCTGCGGGTGAGATGTACAAATGTGGGAAGCGGCGGCTAGTGCGACACTATGCACGTCTCACTCTCACCTACTTCGATATAAGTGAGCGCGAGAAAGAGAACCGTGTGTTTACTTGTCAGTCGTCAAACGTGTTTGTTCTTTCGGTTTCCCCTGCGGAAGGTGCCGACAGTCCGGCCAGTCGCCGCTCGGCATTCCTTCGGGGTGGTCTCTTCGCATGTTGTATGAGCATCGTTTCTTTGAGCTACCGATGTTTTTTTCATGTTTTCAGCAATTAACCATCAATTATTATCATTTTTGACTTCAACTATAATGAAATATAGCGATTTGCTATGAATATTAATTTTTTTCGGCTTTTATATCGACCATTTCTGCTTGTGTAGTGATTACACAGCACCGGAGCGCGCGGATTTTTTCAGCACAGTAAGGGAAAGGTTAATATAGTTTGGTTCTTAACAAAGAGATTGGGATACGACCAAAAACACTTATTTCGGTTGTGTGTCTATCTGTAATTCTGGTTCAATGAACTTCAGAACTCGGTTTCGCTTTGAATTTAAGTGTCATTTTCTAATTTGGAACTGATTGTAACTATGCGATTCGTCGGTAAAGTACCTACCTATAAGAGGTATATTATCTTATTAAATAAATTTCTTTACAACTTTTTTAGTACCTACCCACTTATAATAATGTTATATTGTTTTAACAGAAAATTATTGTATTAATTGATTCTGTATTTGAAATTTGTATTTATTTGGTTTATATTTCTTAGGGTTGGATCAAGTCAAGTCGGATTTCGTGATTTTTCAGGAATCTGCGCTTTTCTCATTTCCGGTAAAGCATAATTTAATATCTAACTAGATTTACTGTTGTGAATTATATTTAAAAAATATGTTTAAATTGTGACTGCCGAATTTTAAAGGGTCGATAAATAGGCGTCTCAGAAGCAGTCCGTACTTTAGTAGTGGTACTTTTGTTCTGGAATTTGTTCCTCAATGTATTTTCCAAGTTTACGGGAGAAAATAACGAGAATATAAATAATATTGTGGATGTGTTAAAATTCAAAAAAGTGTTAAAATCAATAAATTTATAAGTTTTAAAATTAAAATTTAATTAAAGTGCTAAAATCTAGACCTGTAGGGCGAAGGAGCCTGGGAAGACCAAAATTAAGATGGAACGAAAACGTCCTCAAACTGGATAGAACTAGTACAAAACAGAGATGAGTGGAGGAAGACTCTCGAGGAGGCCAAGACCCACCAAGGGTTGTAGAGCCAATAATAATGATGATGATGATTGTGGATGTATCTGCAACCCTTCGGGTCCTTTATTTTATAATCAACCTCAATCCACCCCTGTGGTTCAATGTTCAACAACTTCCCCTTCCACCTCCAGAGCATTATTAATAAAGATTATTTTATAGATTCATGGCTCTAAATACTTTTAGACGCTTAAAGCTTAAGCACTAAAATGTTATGTTATGGAGATAAATTCATAATACGAAAATGGAAGTAACAATAATAAAGTTTTATTTTTTATGGCGATATAAAACGATGTTTTGGATAAGGAGAAGATACTTAGAAATATAACAGAAAGCATTTTGTAAAAACAAATCAAAACAATAATGAAAGTAATAAAATCCTTCATTTTTAGCAAATGCTAAAAATGAATTCGCTGACATCTTAATATTAGGTCATTACATATGAAATTGGTGTTTTGCCGTACTGGCAACTTTGATCTCAAATATCTTCTCTTTGGTAAGGAATTCCAAATTCAAATTTATACAGCTATTTACTCATGTATTTGTGTTACGAAAATTTTAATTCATTTGTCTTTTCCTTATTTTTTTTTTCTTTGCGTCACCAAACGCCCACAAGTAACTTTTTTGGAGTCAATTTTCGCTTGGGGCATGGTTTTGCTGGTTCGGCAGGGTTCAGCCATTGCAACGAGCGCTTCCGATTATCGTACAGGATCCACTTTTTTTCCTATGCGATATCTACGTTACAACAGTTGGTCGCCTAGCAACGCTTGTAAAGTGCAATGAACGTAGGTTGGAGACTTTTGAATAACGAATGGACGTATATTTGATGATTAAGCGCCTCTGCCCACTGAGGCAACTGAAAACTCTAAACTGCCAACTGCCTTTGTATGACAATGTGATGGCCCGCACACTTCACAATCACACAAAACCCCGTTGTCAATGGTGACGCAAGCGGTGACTCGCGACTGTCACTGCTGATTGCCCTGGGCGGCCGTTGCTAGTTGCCAGCTGTCAGCTGATTGATCTTCGTCTATGGTTAAACAAGCTTTTTGACCAATCAAGACAGAGAAAACAGCCGGTTATAGTTGGTTTTCAGTTGCCTCGTCAGCGGAGCGCCATACTCGTACTTTAAAACCTTTAACTTTTAACTTTTAAACCATGATAAAAGTTGTTCCTTGAATATAATACTTATAACCTCGGATTCAATGTTGTATTGTACTGTCAACTGAACAAAAGCACATACATTATAGAAAGTTAATCTAAAACAGTGGTTTTCTGTCATGCTTTAGAAAAAAAAATAACATGCAATTTATTAAAGTTACTAAGGAACGTAATATTTACGAATGGCTTTTTAATTTTTCTGATAAACTGCTATACCAAAGAAAAACCAACGTGTTGATATTAAATGTTATTTTATTTCTGTAGGTACCCACCTATAAATTATTTACGTCCTCTCGGTGAACCCAAGGTTTCGCTTCGCTCCATAAAACCTTACAATCTAGGCATTCCTTATTATTTAATTACTCCGTCTTACTTCTGGCATACCTTCGTCCATTCTCGTTCAACTTGTGCGTACGTATAATTACGTTCATCTTACAGCTCGGTTGCTTGATCTTAGTTTTCTATACTATTCGACCATGTTTTTTTCATCTCATCCTGGAATTATTTATCCCTTGGTCAGACACCGTGGTATATATGCTTCCCATCTGGTATTTTTCCATTCCTAAACGGGTAACTGCTTCTGGACAACCCATAATATTTTTTTTATGATGTGGCCTAATTTAACGAAATGCCTATATTTGTATCCACTGCAGCGACAGAGCAATTAAACATATTTTTTCTCGGATTGCTAAATGAAATTTTTCCGCCCACATTAAAAAAATCATACCTCCGGATTTGAATATGGAGACATACAAACTGATTACAGTTCTAAATAGCCAATGAATTCCCCTATCTTTTGTTTATTATCACGTATTTGTAGGACTTATAAAAAAAATTATAATTAAATCTTTAACCTTAAAACATTTTAAAGAATCTACAGAATATTTATTTTGTTATATTTTGAATGTACAATATATTATATAGTAGTTTTAATACATAATTTTTTTTTGAAAATTTGACACATTTTGGCAACAAAGCAATCCGAGGTTTTGGAAATAGTGCCATAATGTGGCAAAATGCGCTCGAGTGGATAATAAGATTTTAAAAACATATAGCGCCATTTTTTTAAATAATAAATATTACCCGTAGGGCGCTAGATTACATTAATAATAATTATTTAATTTTTTTAGTTTTAATTCCAGAAAGAAGAGAATAACATATTCACTTATTTGACCAGAAATACATTTTACATGATTTTGAACTAAATACATTTTACATTACTATATACATAATACAATATTATTCTTTAATATAAATCATTTACGCGTTAGTTTATTACACGTTCCTGGCATTATTTTCGAATGTTTTTTTTTTAACTGAATGTGGTCAGATATTGATCTACATATTATATAGTTAAGTAAGAGATTGGAATACAGTCGTGGCTCCGTAGTATACTGAAAAATAATGCAGACATTTAGTTAGTAGCCGATTAGCTACCGTGTCAGTCTTTCCAAGGCATGGAGAAATGGCGATACTTTTATTTTATTTTTATTAACTTAAGAATGGGACATGTTAATTCGTACTGGTCTTCCATTAAAAGCATTTGCTTTTGGATGGAAGAAGAGTTTACATTTCATGTATATTCAATTAATACAATCACGTGTTTCACATACTCGTATGTACAGTTAATACAGTAACTAAAATATATAAACATCTATGTATTCATTAAGAAGAAAAACAAGTATAATTATTATTAGTGGAAATAGAGGAAGCAGTCTTCCTGTTGATGGTTTCTTTAACATATTTTTTGATAGAGTTCAACAGTTGCACTTTGTTATTAATGTTTCTGATTTCTATTGGTAGTTTATTAAAGAAGTATTTTCCTTGGTGTGTATAATGGTGTTGGGTTAAAGAAGTGTTTAGTTTGGGGCATTAAAATACATATTAAGTTTAGTACGAATTTCAGTTATGAATGGGTATTTATCTTTTTCTTTTAAAATTTTTACGATTGAATTTTAAAAAAAAATAAGTTTTTTGAATGTTGGAACTTTGAATTCTTCAAATACGCGTTCAGTGGGGAAGTCTGGAGGTTTTTTTAGTATAATTTTTATTATGAGTTTTTGAACAACTTCTACGGAGGACAAACTTCTATTATGTAGTTTTTTAATTGACAAAATCATAACAACTGAATTACATTAACGAACTCCAATATTGTCTCATTGAATTTAGTCATCTAATCTTAAAATACAAGATACAACATCCCAAAGATGACATAGGCCCTAAGATAAATTATTTTCCTCCAAGCCTCCAATTTGGACCTATTGTAAAAAAAAAATCAAAACTCCATCGCCGTCTGTCGAACTCTATCGCTTCGTCAGCGGTCTCGGAAAATTCTTCCATCAGGTGATATGAGTTCATTTACCTGTTGCGACCGTTATCTTTTTTAAATGCATAGATTTTAATTTCGACTTATGTAAACACACGCGCACACACGCATACACATATGCATTTCTCTGAAACTGGCTACAAGCTGGCCTAAGAGATAAAACGATTAGATCGAAAATGGAAAAAAATATTATTGTAAAAAAAAAATTGTTTTTACGAGTTAATTTTTTTCCGTTTCTTTCTGTTTTATAGTTTTACTGAGTTTTGATAATAACTTGTTCATTCTTCAATCATCAAACTTACGTTCTGTTTCAATATACGTATTTATTTCTGTTTCGCTATATTATTTCCATTGTTGGTAGCCTTAAAACTTCAGTCTCGTTTAGTTAAGAGGCTAGACTTTACACAACACGCGGAACGTTTAGGTATTTCATTTTCTATCATTCTATCCCGCTCAAAATAAGCTCACACACACTTACGATACATGCGAATGCGAAACGTGCGAATGGGACAATTGCCGTAAACTCTCATATTTTCCCACAGAAATCGCCCGAAAAAGGGTTCTGGGAGAAAACATTTTTCTTCACCTAAACTTTCACGAAAATATGAAAAAGAAGAAGCTATGTCGGTATGTTTTTATAATTTTTGTAATTCTTTATGATAATTGAGTTAGCAGCCCTTTTCCCTTAAATAATATTTCAATTAAGCATATTTGACTGTGAATGTTTACGTTAATACGAAACGCATCGATAATTTAAAAACATACCGTATGTCTTTCACCTTTTAAAAGAACCGTATGTCTTTCACCTTTTAAACATAAAAAAATGATTAATTTCGTGCAATTTTCGATGTAGAAAAGTGTTTTTCCCGGGCGTCCTAGTCTATCATCTTAAGAGGCTAGACTTTGAACGACACGCGGAACACCCGCGTCTGTCATTCTGTCCCGCTCACAATAAGCTCACGCACACTTACAATACATGCGAATGCGAAATGCGCGAATGAGACAACGCTCAAATTTACCTACAGAAATCGCTCGAAAAGGGGTTTATGGAGAATACACTTTTCTACACCGAAACTTTCACGAAATTGAAATTTTAAAAATAATATATTTTTTAGAAAGAAGAATCTACGTCGGTAGCTTTTTATAATTTTATAATTCTTTATGAGAGTTGAGTTAGCAGCACTTTTTCCTTAAATAATATTTTTTGATAAATCGTACATGTTTGACAGTGAAGGTTTACGTTAATACGAAACGCATCGAAAATTCGAAAACATACCGACATAGTTTTCCCCCTCTAGAAGGCAGTATAAAAAAAATATATTCATTTTGTGCAATTTTCGATGTAGAAAAGTGTTTTTTCCCGGGCGTCCTTTTTGTATGGGCCGAAAAGCGAAGTCTATCGTCTTAATACGTCATAGTTACACAGAGCGATTAATCCGAATATATTATTTAATAGTGCCGTATTTTCCCGAGGTATTAAACTGTTTATCACGTCCATCGAGCTATGAACATTATTTGTGACAATTAAATGTCTGGCCGCGGCGATGTCGGCCAAGAAAGCTATACCTTCCAAGATTCGGGTCCACGACAGACTTGGAGCGTGGCCAGGTATTATAAAAGAAACAGAATTCCTTTGTCGCTAGACAATGGGACACGACGCGCGACGTATTGATAAGGAATATGATTGCATCGGTTTTATAATAATATTACGTTATTAGTTATTCAGTTATGACATAACTGCAATACAATTTTTAATGCAGTTTTAAAATGATTAGAGTATATTGCAACTGAGGTGTTCGTTTGTTTTAGATACATAAGTCGTCGTCTGAGTGCTTAAGGAAGAATTTTGCGAATATCTCAAAGCCAAATTTAATATTGAAAAATAGACCCCATTAAACATACACATTTCTATAAAATCAACTTTTTTTACTTTGGAAGTTTCATGGACAGCAATGAAATGCATTTAAGACCTTGCTCTATCTATTGGAGCGACAGAGCAATTAAAATATTTTTTCTCGGATTGCTAAAGGAAATTTTTCCGCCCACATTAAAAAAATCACACCTCCGAATTTGAATATGGAGACATACAAACTGATTATAGTTCTATGAAGCCAATGAATTCCCCTATCTTTTGTCTATTATCACGTATTGGTAGGATTTGTAAAAAATATATAATTAAATCTTTAACCTTAAAACATTTTAAAGAATCCAGAGAATATTTATTTTGTTATATTTTCAATGTACAATGTATTATATAGTAGTTTAAATAAAAAACAATTTTTTGAAAATTTACCATATTTTGGCAACAAAGCAATCCGAGGTTTTGGAAATAGTGCCATAATGTGGCAAAAAGCGCTTGAGTGTCTACACACTGCACACTAAAGTGCACATTAAGGCAGTCAAAATATCAATGGACACAGTAAGGGTTTTGTCCAATCTCATTTTAAATTTGTAAATTAAGTATCAAAATCGATAATTAATCACTTAACTAAGAATTATTTAAACTAACCTTTACCTTTACGGGAATAGCTTCATCTTAAACACCTATCATAAAACAATAAACACTTATCATAAATTCATTGAAAAAATGAATGAAAACCTCCTCCTCCTGTAAAACTTGCAAATGTTCGTTTGGACAATTAAGCACGCAGGCGAAGAAGTGTTATTGCATATTAGGTTAGTTGAAGTTAGCACATCATAAAATATGCATAGTAAGGAATTAGTGAAACGTATAGAAAATGAAACTACATGTTGCAATTAAGAAGAAAATTGAATAATATCGACTACGGTTTGGTAAAACCTTTTAAAATCAAAAAGGACATTTTAAAATTATTAAACTAAAAACCTTGAAATTTATATGAAAGTGGTAGTTTGTTATTCAAAACATTGATGTTAAATTTATTGCAATTCCATTTATAACTATAAAAGATTTGAGCGTTAAAAGGTTCCAGAGAATACCGGATTTTAGTCATTTTTAAATCAAATTCTAGACGAATTGACTATTTTTTATAAAAATATATAAATTGATTTTGAAAGATTGTTATTTTATCTGGTACATGCAGTTTTAAAATTTTGAAAAACTAAGTTTATTTTTAATATACTAAGGTTATACCGTTGGTCGTTAGCAGATTTGTTCATTTTTTAAACGATAGATTCTATTAAACAACACAAATTTCAAATCATATAATCATACAACAAAATAATTTAATACATAATCTAGTCAACACAGTTTTAAGAATTTTAGTTTTGGTTAAATTAAAATCATTAAAAAATAAATCCGAGAAGGTGTTTTATGACAAAAATACCTCAGTTTTTCTGTTTTTTTACACTTATTTTGTTTAGACATTATTAAAAAATCATAAATACTTACGATCAAAAAATACTAAGAAGTACACAATATTTAATAATTCATCATCGAGCGTTTTGAACATTTTATTGCTTACTTGAATGTAGGTATTATATGAAAGCAAGTTTTGAATGAAATAAATCAATATTAAATTTTTATTTTTAAAATTTTGATACGGGGAATAATCGATCTTACTCATTGGAACCTCCCTGTACAGTTGCAAGCATTTTTAAACTTTTATTATCAGCTGCTGGTCAATCACTCTTAAGCAATTTCACTAGGGTTTTTTTTCGAAATAAAGTAAAAAATTATAAATAATTTATTTTTTTAATCAAAAATGCTTAAATCACCAGAAATTTCGTATTTTGAATTTGTGCGCGAGTTCAGATCGCAATTAATAAATAATCAGAAAGCAAATGGAGTGTTAATATTAATATTTACTGAATCCGGCTAAGTCACAGGTTCTTAGACTTCAACAATATCATTTCTATCAAATAATCAAAAATCATATCGCTGGTGAATATAAATTGATACCCAAGTTCTCCAGTATGTAATCATTACATCTGAAAATCTTCTCTCGACCTTCTAGGAAATACTAAAATATTCTAAGTACGTACCTAACAAGAAGCGTTAATATTTTGAGACTATTTTGGAAATTACCAAAGTATTCTGAATATTTATGAATAGTTGTAAATGTTAAACAAAAGGTTTGACGTCAAAGCAGTTAATATAGTGGTAGTTAGAAATAGAACCGCATTGATTGGGCCAAACGGACCAAAGATTGATGCTGATCATGATAAGTGTGTCAATCTCATTTCCGATTGTTCCATTTGAATTATCATATAAACTGGATGGTTTTTGATCTCAGCGTTGCAATAAAAGTGATATTTAATGTTGCAAGAATCTGTGATTTTCATTGTTCCTCATTATCTCTTCGTGGAACATCGCTTTGAAATACGAGTCAAAAAATATTTATAAACGTTTCCGATCGCAATGATTTGTGGAGATCGAACCAAATAATAAAATATATATACATTTTTATTATGCAAATACTAAAAGATATTTCAAAACATAATGGAAATTTGTATTCTAATCTGTTTTTCCGCGAACACAAATTCTCGCAGCCAAAAGCATTATCAACTATGAATATATTAATCATGTGGCGTTATACATATTACGATCTGATGGTGGACACTATAATGCTGTCCAAAACGTTGGCTAAAGAAGGCGGTAGCCCAACACAGCATAATACCCGGAAGATATATCAAGATAATACGTAACATAGGAATAAAGAGATAGGTAAATAGTATGGAATTTTCTTTATTTATTATTTCAGTGCCTAAGGCAAATTTTACTCTAAAAATATTTTGAATTGTTATTATAAAAATGAATAAATTTACATGCTGTTTTTCATAAGCATTATCCAATTTAACTTTTTGCCCATACTTCGGGTTTTACATTCTATTCGTATGTGAGATATTTTACATGCGGCAAACACGTATTGGCATCATATATTTTCATAATACAGATATCAACTTTAACAAAATAAAACCGTTTTCAGATACATTTACAAAATACGCAATTTTTTATTTATTTTGTTCTTTAATTGGATTATTCATTTGTTTCAGGAAACTAATTTCAATAAATTAAACAAAATAGATCACGTGTCTCCAAAGTTCAAAGATAAAGTTTAGTCAAATAAAATTCTTGGATCAAAGGTCTTCAATGTATTTTTCACATGAACACGTGAGAACTTATGCATAATCAAATACCCAAGTTTGTATCACGTCCAAAGTAGACATGAGTATAACAAACGAAATTATTATTATTGTTAGTTATAATTATTCAGGATCGAGGCGGCTTTTAGAGAAATCCCTTGTGACTTTGTTTGAGGTCCGTTAATTCAATTAAAGTATGGCAGGGAACGTGAAGGGTCTCAGGAGACTGAAGAGGTACAGGACCAAGGGTATTTACCATGATTACAGAACCTTGGACTCCCTCGACCATTAAGAGAACATAAAGGATTTAAAGGATTTTCAATATGTTCAATATGTAGATAAAACTAGTTAGTTGTAATAAATCACTTTTCAGATTTCAGTGAAGGCAACCGGGGGTTATATATTATATAATATTTAACATTTCACATTGTACATAATATAATAATAATACAATAATGACCGGTCAGTAGCCGAGATGACAACTGGGTTGTATTCCCACCTCCTTCGATCATCTGCTAGCTAAGCCTCTGTCATTTTAGAGGTTACTTGGCAATTACTGCGAGGTAGTGGTATATATTTTATAATGAAGAGCGGAAATAAATAAAGTAATATATATACATGTACTAGATATTTACTCTACTTTTGATGTAAAAATAATTTTCCAGTTTAAAGTATATAAAGTTTTGTATGAAAAGGTTATGTTGACCTAGAAATTCAAGAATGAAAAATTTACAACTTTTAGGAAATTCTGGAATAATTATTACCATCGACAAGATTTCTACTTTATGGTTAAAAATAAAGTATATTTATTTATTATTTACCACACTCCGAGTACCCGATGAAATGCCACCAGTCAAAACCGAATTGTAGTAACCAGATCTAAATTACCACTGGAGCGACAGATCAATTTAAAACTAATTACTCGGATTGCTAAAGGAAATTTTTCCGCCCACATTAAAAAAATCATGCGTCCGAATTTGAATATGGAGACATACAAACTGATTATAGTTCTATATAGCCAATGAATTAACCAATATTTTGTCTATAATCACATATTCGTAGGATTTATAATAAAAAATATTAAATCGTTAACTTTAAAACATTTTGAAGAATCTAGAGAATATTTGCCATGTTTTGGCAACAAAGCAATCCGTGGTTTTGGTAATAGTGATAAAAAGGATTTTTTTATTTTTTATTTATTAAAAAGAAATACAAAAATTCCCAGGTTACGAATAACCCAACAACATTTTAAAATCTCCTACTACCACCACACTAAGAGGAATATGTTGCTTGTGTTGTGATGGAGGACTTAGACAGCCGAGGAATCGAACACGGAACGCCTGGGTGGGACCCAAATGCGATGCCCACTGAACCACTGACCGGTCTATTTATTTCCAATCTTACTCTACTCATCCAACCAATGTAGGATTTCTATACTTATATTGGGCATCTCAATAAATTACGGCAATCGGGATGTAATAACGTCAAACAAAAATAAGTTTAAAATGCCTCGTTTATTTTCTAAATTTTTCAGGTTTATTATCAAAAAAGTTGTATATTTTCAATCTCTAAAAGTTTATTTTTCAACTGGTAAACAAAGAACCACAAAATCGGTTTTATGAAGGTTGGTAAAATAGGTTGGTATTTCAAATGCAATTTTTTTCTGATCCGAACACGAGCGATATCATTCAACCCTCTCTATTCTATATCAACAAAACTGCCCACACCCCTCAGCGGTCAACTAACGCAATCAAATATGAAAAACTCCACCCTTTTCCGGTGGGCATGAAGCTCTAACTTTTTAGGGGCAGTTTCACGAGGTTTACGACAGTTGACAGAAAAGTTGTGGTTATAATAAACATGTTCAAATCTTTCCTGCAGTAGTTTCTTACCTGAATTCATTTACTCGTTTGCAAATTGCTCTTAAAAGTTACATTAATTTAATAAAACAGTTATAATATTTATAGATTTCCTTAAATTAATATTCCAAATAAAATATTTTACAAACGTATCCCGACAGTGCCTCGGCAAAAATGCAATTTTTTCATTTGATAGATTTCTTCTTTCTTGGTTTTATCATTTTCTGTACACTAAAACGAGCTGATGAAATGACCATTCACTCTTCAAAATTTGGATTACTGATGAGTATTAAAGTTTTTACTTTTTTTTTATAAGAAAAACTCTCTTTTTAACAAGATTATTCCCATCAATGTAATTTATCATTGAAGAAGAAGATAACAATAATAATCCATTTTTATTAAATATGAAAATAAACAAGACACAGAAAAATAATAAAATATAATGGCTGCAACTGAGACTCGAAAAATAGATTATTATTGTTATCTTCTTCTTCAATAAAGTTTTTACGACTATTAAAATAAATAAAATCATTAATCAACGCCAACACAATACTGGTTACTTCCATGTTTTGATGTGTTGGATAGTACCTAAAATCCTTGGTTAATAAATCACACGAATCTTTAATATCACGGTTAGAATCAAGACATATAAAATGCTTGCCCGGAGGGAAGTTATTTTGTTATTTGGCCGCTGAATATTCTGAAAACGCACCCCTACATTTAGGGGTGGTAGAAAGGGGGCCACATTATCAATGCGAAAAGTTAAACCCCTTTTACCTGTGTTTTGATATATTTCCATCCTTTACGGTCGACGACAAAGGGATTTTCACTCATTTCTTTTATTTTTTGCTCTACTTTCCATGCTCCAAAAATATACGGTATACTGTATAGCCGAGCGCTTTGGTAAAGTCAAATTCACGTCTGTGATCTGACAAAGGTAGGCGAGCTTTTCTTTACTTATCCTTTGCCCCTTCTGCCACTTTTTAAAATATTTAACACGCGAAATGTTGGCAGGCTCTAAAAAGGATTTCCCACAATCACTGGAGATTTATGTGTTATATGAGAATCAGCTTTGGCAACCCGTTTTTTGCACTGAAACCGACCAAGACCATAACAAATTCGTGAGCCAAAAAACTTTTAAAAATATATTCAATTAATGTGTGCATAGTTTTTTCGATGCATTTGACTTTAAGCCATGAATTTGTAGATTCATTGCACAGTACAAAAGTCTAAAAAGGCTTTTTGAGCAGGTTTTTTATGCCTAAATGCCGTTGACAGGCGCTCGTTATTGTAGGTGCATTAATTATTTAGGTTAGTGAACTTTGTCGGACAATAAAACGCACGGACACTCATAATTAAATTTGTTGTAAAAGAGCTTTATTTTCATGCAAGACGTAATTTTTAATTATGGGGATAATGACACTCACACATAAGAAGTTCGCTACATTGAGAATTAACCACTTCCAAGCGATCACGCAAAATAAACGAGAAAAAAATGTATAAAAAGGCTTAAAGTCTATTTACAGACGTCTTTTAATTTATTTTTTTTTGGCTGAGATTTGAACCTTCCCACCCGGTGATTGGATTCAACCAAAGATATTAGAAACACCTCTTATCTGTGGATTCAACCGTGATTCAATAGAGCTAAATCGCATGTTAGCGAGGCCGACATTTTTTTCGTAAATTTTTCTTTAATTTCAATGAATTTCAGAAAAAGGTATGCGTGATTTCCACAAAAAGTTGATATAATGCATTGTCATCGACAAAAATCTTTCGGCTGAGTTTCAGTTTTGCCGGTCGAATGTCGGAAAGTGGTTTAATTTACAATTCCACGTCATTAATACATTCATTCAATGAAAACACAAGTGAAATTCAAATGAATGTATTAAAAAATCTAACATTTAACTATTTTCGTTGTTTGTTTTTGGGCAGATCTGACGATATCGTGCCCTGATGATGGACACTGCAACGCTGTCCGAAACGTCGGCTAAAGAAGGAGGTAGCGCGACACGGCATAACACCTCAAAAACAAACAACGAAAATGCTTTTGGCCGTGAAAATCTAAAAACGAATCTAACATTCAATGAATTAATTAACATATGTTTATAAGAAAATACAAATAATATGAAACGCTGACCTCAAAGGGGTTAAAAACATAGGCATATACAGCTAATATATTTATTTTTTGTGATTGTGATATCCTTTAAATAAAAATAGCTTTTTAGTTGACAAATGTCAATACAAATGTTTGGTGCACACTTTGCCTGTTTCCCAACTGTCCTACTCAGGAATTGTGAGTTCAATTCCTCAGCTATAGCCAGCCTCCATTCCTCCATCACGACACAAGCAAAATTTTACGCTTAATCTGGTGGTAGTAGGAGATATTCAAATATTGTCAGATTATTCGTAACACGGGAATGATTGTTTTTCTTTTCAAAAAATTAAATTAACTTTTTAATTCATTTCCAAAATATTCTGAGCTAACTTAGTGCCAGAATATGGGTTATCTATGAATATCTCTGGAATAATATTATTTGCGAGTGTCTTTTTTAACATTCCTGAAGACTTTATTTATAATTTTATGTTGTCATTCGTTTAAAATAGCACCGTGAAGCGAGATGGGACAAATTGATCTCGGTAACAAAAACAACGGCCTTTCCGACGAAAATAAAGTAAGTCATTAAGTTAAGTCTTTTTTAATTAGTCTTGAAGTAGAAACTCCGGTAATGCCAAATTTTATTTTCTGCAAAATACACAACTTTTTCTTACAATTACCGGCTTAACTTTATTTTTTGTACAGTTCATAATAAATTCACTGATTATTTTTTCATATTATATTTAAACTACCTGCCTAAATAAAATGTATTCATTCATACCTGTTGAGGACAGAAATCGGTCCCAAAATCAGAAAGCGGAAGGAAATCGATAAGAGAGGAATTGTCGACTTACCGCTTTTCTTCCTTTGCTTTATAATTTTCCGCTGGTTCTCACTTCAAATTTTAGAGCTCACTAGCACACTATTGAACTTTCTTTCCATAAGGTTCCGACACGGTCGAATTACAGCTCCGTATTCAACACTGAGATGTCGACAGGAAGAGGTGCTAACTTGAACTAACAATTACTTTGAAAATTTTATTGCATTCAGTCGACAATAAAAGTAAGGAAATAAAAGGATTTTGTGGGTAGAATTTATTTTGGGAAAAGGTACATTAGGATGAATGCAAGGTACCAACAATGCCTGTATTGCAGCTTATCCTCCACGCGCATTGTCCTTGTCATAATATTATTATCGTACTCGTATTGGGCATAATTCCAACGGCCTTAATTCTGTGACTTATTCTGTGTGAATCAAATGTTTCATAATATATAAATAAATACACTTTACGCCTTCCATGGAACTAGTCTGTACCTTCTATACTATTATTAGTGTTTGTAAACGCCACTATGCGCTGCACTAGCACAATAGTATGACAGGTAGCGGGTAGCGGCGATTTAGTCACTACTTGTAAGTAGCTGCGTGAACGAAGGACTAGAACTCGTACATTATACTTACGTTATAACACTTTTTGGTTTCGTAGAATATTAACCCGGTGCACGTCACGGGGGTGGAAATGTGATACGTGGGAATTGGGTCATCTTGACCCACTTATTCAACACCAAGTATTTCATTTTATTTATGCATGTTTGCTTATAGCTATATTGTACTTTATTAAGGAATTAAAACATGACATTATTTCGAGAAAAATATAAGTTTTTTTGTTTTTTAAGTTAACAAAATCAACTTCGTCTTCCTCTAGCTTAATCATACTATAAACTTATTTTTTATCATTCTGTTAATTTAAATGGCACTTTTAGGAACTTAACAAACTAATCTTTGGAAAATAACAAAAGTTAATTGGAATCATCATTATGAATGCAGTCGGCGCACGAAGGGGTCGACGGGGAAGGGTCATATTCACCTTTTTCAGCTTTCGGCACGTGTCGATCGCCGTCCGACTGATTTCACATATTTAACGTTTAAAAAGTCAACATCACCAGCTACTGAGAAGAGCGGCAACATCGCAAGCGTTGTGGCAAACCACAAGCAATTTAAAATATGGCGGAACATTTTGACTCATCATACATGACACCGGGTTAATAGGTATCACTTAAAAAATGGTCAAAGCGAAACCGGCTCGGTATTAAAACATTAATGAAATTGATAAATATGTATAGTAGGGAAATAAAAATTTAATGCGAAAATACTATTTTTATGGTTTTTTATAGTAGCCGAGAGGCCAAAGCGTCGGCTCCTGATTTACTAACGTTTGCAGTCTGATTTAATCAGGGGTGGAAAAAGTGTTGATAACCCATAAAAAAAAATACAATAATAAACATAAAATAAAATAAATTACATTCAAATCGCGAGAACGTTTTTTTCTCAGCGGGTCAGATACATTTGTGGTTTAGTTAAATAAACATAAAATCAAACTCGTGTTCTGTGCGTAATATACAGGTGTCCAGCGGTAAAGTACATTAACTCCAGGGGGTTATTCTACATGGTATAGTATAAGTAAAAAATATTTAGGGGTCTGTTTTGGTAAAAAGATAAAGACCGGCGTGTGCGGCCAGCATTACTATTATCTGCTGAAACGATGCGGGCCAAACACAACCTTCCAACTTCGCCACAATCGCGTCCGGCAGGCTCACAGCAAATTTATCGGGAAAGTTTGAATCTTACACTAACGATTTTTAATAGGTACGTCTTTTAGTATGGAAATAAAAAGTTGTTATTTCGGAAAAATTTGTTAATCTATTTTATTCCTGCCATCGTGTAGAATCAACTCCCGAAGGTAATGCACTTAACCCACGGACATCCTGTATATGATATCTACGTAATACATAATATGTATGAAATCTATTTGAAGGTCTAATATTCTGCAAAATTCGACGGTAAACCATGTTCGTGTTCTTAGTGTAGTTTAATTTAAATGTAGTTCAATCTTAATCGAAAACCTTTGTAATGTTTCGTGATATAAGCATGAAACATTGTGCATTACAGATAATTGACTATCCTTTATTTGCCGTTAAAATCAGATTTTTAGTAAAGTTTGCGGGTGTAACGCATTTTCTTATTTTTTTTCTTCTCGGAATATGAGGGATAAATAAGATTTCTTTGCATGCTACAAGAATGATGGATTATTAACAGAAATAATGGGATACTGGAAATAATGGCGTAGAACCTTCGGGAGAATTCGGGGAATAATGGACGGTGGCAGGTGTATCGTGCTCCTGAAAAAACTGTATTATGTATCCGACATCTCCAATATAAAATATAGTTTTATACACAAAGGCCGGATTTAAAGGGGATTATTATAAATACACATAATGGTAAAGGTTTAACATAAAATTTTCTAGCGCACGCATAAAATATTTAATTTGATCATTCACAATGTGTTATTTCACTATGTATTCGCTTAACATAATGTATAGCATATTTGCGGCGCGTTCCACAATGGAATAATCTCTTATTATTGCCATGGTGAAAAGAAACTGCCATCAGAAATGAAACTTTGCTCTTGTGTGATAATCACATCAAAAACGTACGTTAGTTGAACAATGAAGCGTGATCTGGCTTAAAAAATATTGTTTTAAATGAACATAATATGTTATAAATTACTCAGTTTTCAAAATCTAAAGATTTTTTAATACATCTTTAGAATGTTGATTTTGGGTCAAGGTTGTTTTTTTTTTAATAATTGTATTGCATTTTACCTCTCCAGCCGGACTCTATCGATACATTGCCCTGCATCATACTGGGACGGATGGATTCATACGTTATTCGCTCCTGGACAAACTGAGCCCCATATCCTAACCATCCCTCATACGCTTTTCCTTACCAAAACTTCACCTCCATTCTTTCCTTTAAAGGACCCTCCACAAAGACAACAAAAACCACGAGAGAAATTATTCTCTTAGGACCTCCTCTGAGGATATAATGTAAAAAAAACGATTTAATATTTAACTTAATCTATCAGTCACAAACACTTGTTTTTTCTATGCCTCTATATTGTTGTGTTCAAAAATTATTACGATCTCCTTTAAAAGTTTCTTAAGCTTTTCTTGTGACTTAATTTATTTAAACCTTTAATTCTTTCTGCGTAATATCCGTGAAAATGATGAGATTAATACATAGAATTTCAAAACCATTCAAAACCACTAAATCAATTATAAACTCTTCACAATTCATTGGTCAGAAGAAAATTCGAATATGCGAGTATTATCTGGAACCCGCACTTTTTAAAATATTCAAAAACTATTAAATCCATACAAAAAATATCAATATTATTATCATTTAAACTTGGGACTAAATACCTACTACAATCTTATGAGGAACGACTAAAACACTTTAATTTTACTAACCTGGAAAAAGAAGACAATTTGTTGACTTAGTATGTTTACACAAAATTATTAATTTAAGGAATTATATTCCATCTTCAATTATTTAATAACAATGTTGCCTTTTTCAATCCGCTGTCTCAAATGTGTCATCTGTATGATTGAATATGACTAGATATATGTCTACACAAACAGTATTGCATATATTATTTTTTTTAAAACCTTATTAGCATTCTATGATTAAGAAATGTCATGGAAAATAGTTATATTTTAACGCGAATATTAATGATTCTTTCTTTATGTATCTTTATGTTTTATTTTTCTTATCTCTCTTTATGTTTTTGTTTATTTCTAATTACTGTTGACAATCTACACATAGATAAAAACAAATCTTAAATTTTGCTTTCTGTGAACATTTTAAAGAGGATTATTAACATTTACGCTCTTTACAATGTTAATCTCATTTTAACTTTTTCGTGTTAATACTACTTAAATATTCCAAAACAATAAATATTTAGAAATAGAGCAAATGAATGGAGTCAGGATTATCAAGGTTATTTTAAATTTTGTGAAATTTAATGGAAGAAGAGAATGACTGCCACAAGATTATGATATTGTTTCTAAACAATATCATAAAATAATAACGTATAGATAAGCATAATATTTCAAAATTTGCGCCAATTATATTTCAAAATATGAGTTATGTGGTATTATATTTCTCTAACTACCCCCACGTGATGGTTACAGAGTTAGTTTTATTTTTTAAAAGGCTTTGAATCACAAATTCAGGCCTTTTTATAAAAAAAAATCATCACAAAAGGTTCACGTCATATCTGGTCGTATTGAATAGTCGATTGTTATTCCACTATAAAAGAGGCGCTGTTTGCTTTCGAATACTCTTATTAGATAATAATATTACGCCGTGTTATAATGAACAGAAATCCTAGACGTGTATTCGATACAGAATTGAAAGCAAACCGATGTCGCCAGTTTGCATAAGACCCAGAAAGCCGGCCTGAGACTCTCAAGCCGGCAAATAAAATTATATTTCCCCACTTCCTTGCCTTCTAACTTCATTCAGTCTCTCAACGTGCCTTAATTGGGGATGCCATATTACTACAGACTCCGGGCAGGTTTTAAAATATGTGAATAGATCACAATAGTCCAAACAGCTCCCGAATGTAAGGAGCTATGGCATTCCCAATTGGGGTATTTGATATTGTAAGGCTGAAGGGAGCGGATAAATGAAGCAGATAAGAAAGAGGAAGGTTGGTAAATTCCTAGGTATTCAGATCTGACAGGCGATTCGGGTTCTACTTAAGGGTAAGGAATTATCCTTAAACTTAAAATTAACGATTTTTCGTTGGCATCCGAGAAAACTGATATAGCAATAACGTAAAAGTCGTTAATAATTTTAGGGTTAAGGACAATTACTCTCCTCAAAGCATCCCAAAATATTACATACATGGAGTGAATGTAAAAAATAAATTCCTTGTCCTTAATTAAAACTGGAATCTCTCCCTTGGTTACAAAACACGGCTAAAGTCATTTTAAGTCTTCATGCGCCGGCACTAAATTATCCCGATGCCGCCTGATTCTATTTCCGTAATAACTTACTTGTTTTTTGAATAACGATATTTTTGTAAATTGTGCCTTCTTATCAGATAATTTATATAATATTATATTCATAAAAATTATTGGAGTATATAATCTATTATTAAGAGTTTCCTCGGAAAGCTAGTTATATTTAAATGTAAATAATGAATGAGAAATCATTTTATTTTATTTAGATTTTCTTTTGTTTCTATTCTTTTCTTATTTGTTTTTTT
Organism: Limnephilus auricula; assembly: GCA_951813805.1. Lineage (NCBI taxonomy): Eukaryota > Metazoa > Arthropoda > Insecta > Trichoptera > Limnephilidae > Limnephilus > Limnephilus auricula. The sequence goes on from OX638404.1 coordinate 17,803,727, forward strand.
TTTTCGTTTGTTTTTATTCTAAAGTCATCCATGTGGATTTAGCTTTAAATATATTCTTATTAATTTATCACATTGTGTTTATGCTTTATTTATACACATTGTAAACTTTTTAATATATATGTAATACTGTTGTTATAAATGAACTTTGTATTCGATTTGTAAAAGCCCAATAGGGCGTCAATAAATAAATAAATAAACAAAATATTTAGATAAATGTTTTAGAAAATATCTGTAAGGACCCATTGGCAAATTGTGAATAGATCTCTATTAACAGGGCAACACTGAAAGTAATTACTACTCTGGAATACATATAACATAACACAAAATAAAACAATTTCATTACTTTAAACTCGAACAATGCAAATGTGTCATCAATATCACCAGAAGTAAGAAAAATTAAGATTTCTTCTGGCACACAGCCACGACCACAACACAATTCCATCGCAGTATTTCTTTAGTCATGGTGTGTAATAACTTCCTATGGCGGGAATGCCGGCGAAATTTATATCACAGGATCAATAACCGTTGTTGATATTGGAAGAGGAAAAATAAATAATAGGGCACAATAACGGCGCGATCCAGAGATGACAATCAAAAACTCGTTAACGAGTCAAGGGCCCGTTAAATCGGGCAAAAAGGGAGAAGTAAATCATGAGGGACCGGGGAGAAAATAACATCCCGTGCGTTTATCAATTTTTAATAAAGTGTTTGTTATTTTTATACACTAGAACCAAATTATGGTTAGATTTTTTTTATGTTTTCGTGAAAATAAAGTTAAATTATACGGTTATTACATAGTAATAGACTTTCCAGTCGACCTACAGAGAGCTCAATGTCTTTTAAAGATATACAGGTTGTCCGGGAGTAAAGTGCATTATTAGCACTTTTCACCTAAATACATTTAAAAATAATATCGCCTACTTTAGCCCTCTGACCCAGATGTGTCGAATATATAACAAGATAGAGTGTGTTGAAGTAGATATATTCGTCGATAATTTGTACGGATTCAGAAAAAAAGTTGTGGCGCTTTTAAAAAATACGTTAAATTAAGTATATTGTGTCAATTGTCTCTCTACGCATGCCTCTCGTGTTTCTTATGTCTTTTGCCTCTCATTGTAATATTATGTGTTACTTGAGTGAGCTTTGTATAGATATAATTTTGTATATTTTTTATTTTTGATGTTTCTGTTTTTCGAATTGTATGTATGTATCTGTATTTAATTGTAGATTTTTTGTAATTAACTGAGCTTTTATGACTGAATTGTTCTCACGAAAGTGTGAACATCTGTAAAAAACCCAGTATAAATAAATAAATAAACTTTGGGTGGTGACCCCCAGATATATAGGAATCCCATAACATTCTCTCTTTCCTTTCCTAAAAATAACCCCCCGCACAGCATCCCCAAATGCGACATAGGCCCTGAGGGGAATTATTTTCCACAGGTCCTCCTGTGTGGAACTATTGTAAAAAAAAAGTTTAAACCAGAGAGACCGATTTAAATTATTTCCCTCTCTTTACATGGTATATACGAGGTTAGGAAGAGAAAATCTGGATCTCGAAGAGATCCTTGTTATAGAAGGGAGGAAACGCAGAGCCAAGCGTGTTTAGAGATCAGATTTCAATTGCCAGATACGTTCTAACTACATTCTAACCCATCTCCTAGCCTTCCCCACTTCATTCAGATTCCTTTTTATCTTATTGAACATTTGTCGGCTATAAAACACATATTTTTTAGTCGAACGGATGATTAAAAACAAAATAGACTACGTACACGGAAAAAAATGTTATCATAAAATACGATCATTTTATTCGTAAAAACGGTTAAAAACGGAACTGAAGTTCTTACGAACAAATTAACAGGGTTTCAATGTTTATTGGCGGGAACATGTAAGAATAATTTGTTGGTATACGTAATTTCGTACAACAAATTATTTTTACATTTTCACACCAATAAACATTGAAACACTGTTAATTTGTTCATAAGAACTTAAACCCCGTTTTTACGAATAAAATGATCGTATTTTAGAATAACATTTTTTTCCGTGTAAAAATCTATAGATCTTTAATTATGCCATTGATCCCCGTTCGAGATTATATACAATATTTGAAATAATTATGATAAACATGAGTTAACATCACAAATACCTAGTCTAAAATCCAAATATAAGCAAGGAGCTGTCATTAATTCATCATTAGAAGAAGTTTCAACAATTGGAACTATTTCTACGTAATTTCAAGAATAAATAATTACTAACATTACTTATTCATACGACGTAAAAGTTTCTTTTAATTGCGTTCTGGAATATTGCTCCAGCTATTAATAATTCTGAACACGGATCATTTTGTCCGTATTATTTTTGTTTCGGAAATAGTTTCAGAGTGATTTGCGTTAGTTAACGGACATGTCGCTATCTGCGGTAATGAGTTCAGCAGGTTTTGAGGGAGGGGGGAAGTTTTTTGTAGTTTTAGTCTCCTTGAAGCGTTGGAAAATTTTTCTTTCTTCTGACTTGGAAGCTCCTGCACCCAATATTTTTACAATTTCCTCGTATGTGCAGCCGTATTCGTGCAGGCAAAAGCTCTGCTTCTCTTAGGGCGACCAACCGGCACGTTTAGGCCTCCTAAAGCGGTCTACACACCATGCTGCGAACAGCAGCTGTTAAAGAAGCAAACACCTTGAAAATAACGAAATTTCTAAAATTATCTTTAATGTCACGTGCTCAGTATAAACCTATCACAGAGCACTTAGGGTCGTCATATGCTTCAATCAGGACACTTTAAGATGCAAAATGATTATTCTGACACTGGTGTTAATCAGCCACGGTTTAAAGAAAAACATTAACGGCCTTACTAAAAAAAAACACTCCGCGGCCGTTAAACGGTGTTTCTGTAGCACGTTGTGTAAAGTCTGTACATTTCGTTTTTCAAATTCTTAGTAAACAAAATATATGGTTTTGATCTGACAACTTCGCCATTTTACCAGCCTTACTAATAAACTTTCTGAAAAATATGTACAATGGTCAAACAACCATGTATGAAGAATCCTTACTAATTAAGAACTGACAAAAAATTGTTCATGGAAAGATATGTACATTGCTTACACGGCCAAGGAGGGTAGTTTATCTGTTGTATATATTTGTTCCATTTGTAATTTTCAACGAATTTCGAATTTTTTTTTTAATGTCCTATATATTTATTATTTTTTGAGATGTTGTAAAAACAAATACCATTTTAGAACCAAAATTTAATTACCTTTAAGATTTTCATATCTAAAATATACTTAAATGTTTAAAAACTGTAGTATTTTAAGATTCAAACATCAAGTTGGAAAAAAAAACTCACTTACACCAAACACTTTCTATTAAAACATTGAAATATTTGGAAAAATTCAAAATTCAAAAAACACAGTCCTTTTATTTAATAATTTTAAAATAAATCTGTCACCTCACTTTTTACTCCTTCAAACAATAAAAAAATGTAAAAAAATCTTGAAATTCGCTTTTCATATCCAAAAATTTACAATAAAAAACACACGTTTGAATACATTGCTTGCACATCTTAAGGCATTAATTTCTTTGATACGTTTACTAAAATATGTATTAGACATTTTAGTCACCAAAAAACATCACTTTCAAGAATTTATAATAAAATAAAGATCTTAAAATGCAAATTATTTCTGAACATAACCTATGAACCATTTTCTGACAGCTTAATTTAGAACACGCGATTTTAGTGCCACAATTTGACTTAAACTAACGAAAAACAACACAAATTAATAGTAAATATATTGATTACATGAATATAAGTGCGAATTAGTCATAAATATTCAAATCATTAACGAAAACATCATATTAATCACATACAAAATCGCGACCGACTAACTTCTGCATTCGCGGCTATTTTTTTCAGCGGTAAAGCAATGCGCAGGCGCATCAATCACACCACCTAGCGGATTATTATGAAAACTCCAATTTACAAGTAAAATTTTCAGCGTTGTCACATTTAAAACACCGTTTAACGGCCGCGGAGTGTTTTTTTTTTAGTAAGGCCGTAAGTTTTTAGTTCTCATATTGTTGAAAATGACTCTTAAGCGGTCTACACACCATGCTGCGAACAGCCCGACATATCGGGCAGTTAGCAGCTGGCTCTTGTCTCCTGTCTCTTTTTTCCTCGTGCGAACCCTTAACATTCTGTTTCACGTTGTCTTCTGTCTCTTTTATTAACACAACCAATTTTAATATCACCATCTCATTTCACAGCGGCGCATCGGTTGGTACTAGCGGCAGACGGTTTCTTCCAATTTGCAGTCAACGTGAAACAGAGTGTTACGGGTTCGCATGAGGAAAAAAGAGACAGGAGACAAGAGCCAGCTGCTAACAGCCCGATATATCGGGCTGTTCGCAGCATGGTTTGTAGACCGCTTAAGAGTCATTTTCAACAATATGAGAACTAAAAAACTTCATTTTTTTCTTTAAACCGTGGCTGATTAACACCAGTGTCAGACTAATCATGTTGCATCTTAAAGTGTCCTGATATATGATGATCCTAAGTGCTCTGTGATAGGTTTATACTGAGCACGTGATTTCAAGGTGTTTGCTTCACTTTCTTATAAAAAGTAATAAGAATTTTAAATCACCGTCTGGCATATAAAATAGCATGTTTATCAATCAAATATAGCATAAGGAACACGAAAAAATACTTAGAAGATTTGTACAACAATAAAAGTTGTTTTTTTCATAAATCAAACAACGAGCTGCATAAATTTTGAAAAGTGTCCACATTTAAGTCCACTAGTGTATTTAATGAGACAATTGCAGCTCATTTAATAAGTAAGTGGTAAATTTGGCACCGATTTTTTTTTTTACACCAATTTGAACTTTAAGTATTAAATTCGTTCTTAAAACTTATATGGTACGTGTCTTTAACTAATAGAAAAACTAATGACTAAAGTGACTGATTCATCTCAAAATAAGAATTTGAAAAAAAGGGAAAATGCAATATTACCCGAAGCCCTCAGGAAAATGGTACCAGTATAAATAATTCTACAAAATACAATATCGTAATGCAACGCCGTTTGTATCAATAATCAAAATCAAATTACCTTATGTAAGTATTCATATTATAAGCTACGTATAACACATTATTTACGCCGCGCGCGGCTTATTATCCTGTCCCGGTGGGGCATATTTCCCCTTCACAAATAAACGTATAAATGTACCGACCCAACAAACAAAGTACTAATGACGGCTGACCGGCAAGTCCATCGAGACAACTTGAACCATGTAATCGAATAATATAACGTCGATCGTGCTACAAAGGCTGGATTTTACATATGTACTAGCTTTTGCCCACGACCTCGTCTGTGTAGGATTAAAAGTACTTCGAGTAATCTATATTCTTTTCCTAGGTCCCATCTACGTTTATACCAAAATTCTTAACCTATAATTCTTTAAAATATCTAAAATTCTTGATTCGATTTAAAGTATTTGGCTAGTACTTCAAATAAATTCACTAACTTAAATATTTTCTTAAACAGAATTTTGATTTAACAATCATTGTTTTGCAAAATGTCATTCTCAAATTTTGACATTTTCTATTAAACAATAATTATTGTTTTCAACATATTGAAAATAAATAGCTAGCTTTTTTAAATTATAGCCTATATGTTATTCCGATGTATGTGCTATATTATTGTTAAGTTTCATTAAAATCCATTCAGTAGTTTTTGCGTGAAAGAGTAACAAACATGCATACATCCATACAAACTTTCGCGATTATAATATTAGAAAGAATTTATTTTTTATCCAATGAAATATTATTGAATGAAATGTTATTTTTCTGCTCGATGAAGGTTAAACATCGTGACCTCTTATCAATTATTACATCAATCAATGACATCAATTGAAAAATGAAAAATTATGAGTAAATACAAAACCTTTATATTATTATCCTTCCAGGGGTGGCAGACAATAGCAGTCCATTCAGTATTTACAGCGTTAGAATAAAGCGAATTTCCCTTAAACGTCATTTTTATGTTTTCCTATTAAAAAGGTCACAATGCTTTTTACTTTGTATTTTAAACAAAGCTTCCAAGAGAGAGCTGCTTAATAAAACAGTGCCTTTTTTATACCGTTTAATTTAGTAAGACCCTTTGCAAAATTAATGTGTTTTGTGTTTAGAGCTGAAACTATTACTTGTAACTGGAACTGTATCCAGTGCAGTGGCGTGTTGTAGGCAAAGACTGAAAAGCTATGCCTACCGCAAGAAAATTATACCATTAAAATACAATGAATTTTGGTACCAGAAAAATAAAAATAAATGTGATTAATTTTTTGAACGAAATATTTTATTTACATATATTTGTTAATAATTTTCTGTCAAAATCATTCCAAGTTAATATATTATTTTTTTTTTTTTTACAATTTTATTATATTTAACTACTATTTGCCTTGTGGCTACATATGAATTAATATTGTTTAAGACGACTGGGCTAATCTCAATAGTTCTCGGTATCCGGTAAATGATAGAGCTTCACCAAAACTTAACGCAGAAAACCATTTTAAATCATTATGTAATACAAGCTATTAGAGGCTGGCGAAACGGTATTGCCTGATGAGTGCACAAGAGGCACACACTGATGAGTGATGAGTTTTTCATCCAGTTACAAATTTTTCCTATAACATAAATTCAGTCAATTAAATACAACCCTCAGATGGTGATAGTAAAAAGGCCAAATGAGCCGCAGTACTAGTTAGTTAGAAACATGAAGGGGTATTGTTAAAAGCCCTAGCTACTTAGAGGATTACGGAAGAATCAATAAAAAAAATTATGATGGACACTGGAATGCTCTCCGAAAATTTGGCTAAATAAGGAGGTAGAGCAACACGACATAATATCCCATAAATAAATTATTATAATTCCTCAATCTAGTTTCTTTAGGATATCTAACGCAAAGCATTAGCTATTAATTAAATTAACCTTAATTAAATTACTTTTTCATCACGTTACAAGTTTCTTTGGATTTAGTTACATAAAGTTATTCCTCGACAAAAGTTCTACTGGTAGAAAAGATTGTTTATTCATTTAAAAATAAGATAATATTAAATCTTTGTCAAATACAAAATAGAATAAGTCACAGATAATAATAATTGAACCCAGATTTGTTTTACGGAAGATGCTCCGAGAAACTAGCGTCATTGATTTCTCCCTGAAATACGCGCACCAAACATTTGTATTCAGTTGAAATTTGTTACATGAGAACAGGTTATTTCTACATCTCGTTCTTTATTTCAACGTCTCGGCTATGTAACGATTTGCCGGCCTTTGTGTTTCTTCCCTTCAACAACATTCGAGGTTCATTTTATCTTTCCACAAAAAAACCCACCATACAGCACCAGAAATTATTTTTCTTAGGACCTCCTGTGTGGAAAAAAAGATATAATCCCCATTTTCAAATATTTGTTGCACAATTATTTATTATTCATCAACAATGCACGCCACTGCCTAAGTATAATAATGTTATTGTTGGAACTGTTGTACAAGCTACTTGTGACCACTTCACCCTTCCGTAAAACGTGAATTTATTACGGAAAATAGTTCACTTAAGAAGAAAAGTTGGTCCGTTCCTGAGATATCTTGCTCCTTGTTGAGAACAATTCTGACAGTTTGGCGTCAACAACGGGTGAAAGCAGAGCGACAGAATTACAAGTCACTGGAAGCGGATGTGTAGCTACTGGGCCGAATTATTTAAATTCATTTTATAATGTTACAGTGGAAGTTTAAATGAGATTACTCGAATTGTTCGAGGTGAATTACGAGTAACATGTAGTACCGCATTGCAAATGAGTTCTGAAATGTGTAAGGCAGTCGTAAGCGTAATTAATAAGGCAAATAAAGGAAGCTTAGACAGTTTGTAAATGATAAACGGAGAAATGAATAGGTTAGAGGAACACATAATTATATGAACAAGTGGATGATAGAAGTCAAGGGCGCTTCTTAAAGATATGACGTAAGCAAATAAATCAAATAATGTTATATAAGTTACGTGAATATTGTCCAAGAGAAGATGAATAACGGAAGAGCATATTATGAAACCATAAATGATGTGGTGAATTCTGTGGTGATTTAATATTTGGCAGTACAAATACCAAATTATTTCTTGTCATTTCGCAGAGAATTATGCCACGTGTATAGGGTAGATTCATGATTTTTGCAAATCGGCCTTTAATCAAATTTTGATCAGCCGTTAAACTACAATTTAACCTTTTGAAAGCCAGCACAGGAAAAATATGTTTTTTCATTACGACGTAAGATATATGACATTTCTTGTGAATCCAATATTTATAACTTTTTTTTTGTGATATATTACAAAAATTACATGAAATTAATGTAGATAAAACGATCTTTCTGATAATAACTGAAATCTATTCTTTCCATAATGAATTTATATCAAAACAATGAAAGAATATAGTGTTTTTAAACCATATTTTGACGCGGCGGCCATTTTGTCGGCCATCTTTCATGCCCGCTGCATCATAGACAATTTATTAAAATTATTCCGAGAGGCTAGACGCTATGCAGTATTTTTTTTTTATAGAGAAACCTCACAAGAGTCTTAACTGCTCCCTTCTGGAGCCAGTGAGACTATGGCATACCCAATTGGAGGATGTTGTGAGGCTGAAGGTAAGTGGGGAAGGGAAGGAGATGGGGAAGAGGAAGGTGGTAAAATACCTGGCTATTCAGATCTAGTCACTAAACACGGCTAGAGCCGTTACTAAGCAACGTTTCAATTCTGAATGGTGGTCTTACACCAGGACGATACTGAGAGTATCTTCCACTCTGGAACGTGCAGCAAATATAGTATATATTATTTTTATTAATTAATTGTGAAATAACACAAATTAATCAAATAAAATTTATTTGCGCACGCCGGGTTCGAACCCGCAACCCTTCGATTGGGAGTCAAGTGTCTTACCACTCGACCACGGACGGTCGTCAACACATTTGTTACGCAAATAACGAGAATGGCCCAAGCGATTCTGACCTTTTTCTTCATACAATTTATTTATACATAAGGGACAAAATCGCTTCCGACATGTAAACATTAGACAAAACGTATGTAATGTAGAAACAGTTACCGGGTTCATGTAAGCGGAAAATTTGGAATTGAGTTTAAATTTTTTTGAGACAACGATTTTTTTACATAGAAAACAAATTTCTTCGCCGAAATCTCCCAGCGCTATCAGAAAGTAATAAAGGTACCGAGAGGGGGTTGATGGTAATTGAAAATTACCAAGAACAAGTAAATGGCGGCGGGGGAAACATCAAAGCAGCCATTTAAGATGATTATTAACTAAATCCTCTTAAGTGTACTAGCAGACCTATTACTTGTGTTATGCTACGAGTTTAGAACAGATGAAGTGCGCATGCGAGGACTCAAGCACGTAAGCACTGTACGCAAAAATATATTATTTATTCCTTTATGATTACGTCGGTGAGACAAAAGGTACCCCGATATCAGGAAAGCATGAATTTGCTAAATCTTTTGGGAGATAAATATATTATGTATACATATCTTCCATGCAACCGTAAGGCTGCGTATAACAGGCGTGTAACAAAATGCGAATAATGGGAAAGTAATGAAGCATCGCCAAATGACGCGAAACGCCAATTGCAGTTACTTCGTTCCTTTCCCATTATTCGTGTTTCGTTTCGCGTTTTGGTACATGCATGTATACGCAGCTTATTTTTTTTTTTTTTTTTTAAGTTAAAAGAAATATATATATTTTGCTTTGTTAACTTAATACATTGATACAAATAATATTAATAATGATGGTTTACTACCTAACACCAAGTAACACATTTTTTTAAGTGAGAACATTTGGTTTTGCTCATTAATTTTGAGAGCAAAAAGTTTTTTTTTAAATATACTTATTTTATTTTCGGTTGTCAGGCTATCAGGAAGGAGATTATATATGTTTATACCCTCATAGCCTATGTTTCTTTTGCCACACTCTGTCTTTGTTGAATTTGTGTATAATTTATTACGTTGTCTTGTGTGGTGTTCATGTACTTGTGATGTTTTCATAAATGTAGTATTTGTGTGTATAAAGCCATTTTGAATTTTGTAGATTAATAAGCATATGTTGTATTCGTACAGTTTTCTGATTTTCATTAAGTTAGTTTCTTTGTATACTCTTTTTGTATACATATTATTTTTCTTAATATGTCATAAGCCAAAAAATACAAATTTTACAGGAGAGCGAAAAAAACAGCATGTCTTCACAAATAATGAACACAAATATTGTGGCTTCCTATGACATGTAATCTTAGAAAATATTTATTATATTTAAAGTATTAAGTTCAATCTATTGTTTATTATCTACTAATGTTTTTATTTTTCCATATTATCGGCAGCTACCTTTTTTTTCAGCTATCATTAGCCTAAAATAATATTGTTAATTCTGAAATTTGAAATATGATTTTGACAATTATGGCAGTTTCATAATCGGACGCAATGGCTGAATTGGTAGAGCGCCGTCCCGGTAAGGCGTGAGACCTGGGTTCGAGTTTTAGTTGCGACCATTATGTTACATTATTTATCTCTGTCTTGTTCATGTTCATATCTTAATTTAGATTATTATTGTTATCTTCTTCTTCAATGATATATTACATTGATGGGAATAACCTTCAAAAGTTAAAAAAATAGTGTTTCTCATAAAAAATTAATATGTTATGTGTTTAAAATACATTATTTTCATTTATAAACAAAAAAACCCAATCCTTGCAGTAAAATTGCCTGTTCATTCTTGACATTTAACAACATCAAATCAATATTACTATTTCGATGATAAAGCTCTCTAAATTGTATGCATCACTAAAATGATGCAATATTGTTGTAGCAAACTGTAAACAAAAAAATGACAACAATATGTCTATTTTTAAAGCATTAAAGTAGATCACCAAATTTTCAAATAAACAAATAAAACTAATAAACACCTAATAGACGCTATTTTGCAAATATGTGGTCATTAAATAGGCAGGCACATGTATTTTTTTTTCAAAACAAGCCAAGTTATATACTTTTAAACCATCTGCATTATTTGATATTATAAAATTATATTAATTTTAGCTATTGATACAAAAAAGATCATAAAAATAAAAACTAAAACGTAAAACTTGCAATTTTTTTTTTTGTTTTGTTAGAAACATTTAAGTGATAACAAATAATACATAATGACAAAAACTATACAAAATTCGGTAAACAATCCATTTACATGAATATTTAAATGCTTAAAAAAAGTATCTTTTATCGGTTAAATTAATATTTTTAAAGCCTAACGCTTCCATGGTGATATTATTATTATTGATAGAATAATAAAAAATAATACTTCTTCTTCTTCGATGGCGCGACAGCCCATATCGAGCTTTGGCCTCCCGCAACATTTGCCTCCAACTCCCCCTGTCATCAGCAGCTGACCACCAGTTTGTTACCTGGAGAAGCTGTGCTGCATCCCCTCTTACCTCATCTTCCCACCTCACTCTGGGTCTTCCCACTTTTCTCTTTCCACCTGGATGTCCAGTCATAATTCTTTTTGGGACGCGTGTGTCCGGCATTCTCGTATATGCCCAGCCCATCCCAACCTGAGGAGTCTCATATGGGCTGAGATGTTGGGGGCCTGATATATATCGTATAGTTCTTTGTTGTGCCGGATTTGTTCACTGTTCCCCCTCTTTCGCGGGACCACATATTCTCCTCAACAATTTTCTTTCAAACGTATCCAGTATTTTCGTATCATTTTTCTATGGATGCCAGTATGTAATACTAATAAAACAAATTGTTTCAAAAGCTGATTTCATCAGTGAGATAATGGGTAGTAACTTGTATTAAATTTAAATTATTTATCCTTATTTTGTAGTTCAAACTATAACATAAATATATTATTATGGCGGTGGCAGTGTGGAATTTTCATTGTATTGCGTGGATATTAGTTGTGGAAAATTTTTGATCTCTAATAGATGGAGAATTCTGTCTCACGAGGCCATTGAACAAACGCAAAGCAAACATTCCCACCAAAACAATAAAACTATTGAGACCTACACTTCCGGATAGAACGAGAAGGATCTAAAATTAAATTATCAGCTTCTCAAATACATACTAGATTCCTGAAATACCAACATTCCGAAAATTAAAAACATTGTTTTCACAAAAATAAACATAATAACTTCGTAAAATACAATAAACCGCGTTTCCAAAAGTGGGTTAGAGAGAAGAACACATTTTCAAAAACGGCAAAATCTTAACTTAAGAATGGTTAATTATGGGTAGAAAACTACCCACCGTAATATGAAATATTATATATTATAAATTAATATGGTTAGGCTTAATATTTTTTTTTACATTTGAAAATCTAGGTTTTCATATTACTTGGAATTTCGGCTAATGGGATTTCGGCTTTCAAGATATCATATTTCAGAATTTTGGACTAGGTGACTAACAGACTGGTGGGATTCTAGGCTTTCGGGGTATGTTGATAATTTTGAATATTTGTCATTCGAGATTTTGGCTTTAGGATCACCTAAGTGACCATTTTAATATTATTCTGTATTTTCTCGTTAAAATTAAGAGTAAGAGATATTCTTAAGTTGTCCAATCCATGACTGATCTATAAAGACTTACAAGAGGAGGTATTTTTAAATATTTCGAAATTCTTGTTTTTATCTTGTTCGTAGTTCGTACCCATTTTTTTTTCTTGTTTGGCAGTTGTATATAATCACATTAAAAGTCTTTACTATTTGCTTTCGTTTTGGAAATAGCTTTCTTACTACCGTACACGTGTTGTGTTCTATTGAAATGTAACTATGTTTTTTATAATCCAAGAACTCGAGGTTGTCATTAAAATCTTTAAATATTTAACTCGTTCGCAGATTAAAGTTTAGAGATAAAGAAAATGCTCCAAGCTAATTCCGTTTTATCTTTTATTCTTGTAAACTTTATGACCGGCATTCCTAGACAGACTACATTTTTTTAAAATAATTCAATCAAAATAAATAGCTTCCAATGTTAAAATATCTCGATTTTAGAAACACACTTAATTCATTTAAAATTGTAAGTTTTTTCTTAAAATCAAATTCATTGAATTAATGATATTAATAATGCGAAAACTGTATTCATTATTTAGTATTTACTAATTTTATTTAATTTACTGATTTTATATATTTATTAACAGGCATTATTAATTTAATTAAACTTATACAGGTTAGAATATATTTTTTTATAAATACCTGCTCTTTAATTACAACTGGTTGTGTCCTTAATAAAAATATAACATTCACATACATCTGCATGACTCAGCTGCCATTACAATTTAAAGTATTATTATATTGGAACAAAAGCTTTGTGATTTGACATTTGATTATTTAATTTAAAATAAAACAATAACTTCTTTTACACCACTTTTAATATATATTTTTATACCAATGTAGACCAGATTTGGCTACCACTGTAGCTAGGCCAAGGTAATTGGTTTGCAAAAAAAAATTCAAATCTATTTCATTACATAAACACTTCTTTATATGACTTCTGAAAATGTTCTCTTAAAATTCATTTGATACATTTATGCTATTTACAGGGCCATTGAGGTGATTTTTCACAAAAACGTCGCTAAGCAAACGATCAAAGTTCGGAGAACTAGGTAGGTACTACGTGCCGATTTCCACTAGCTCTGTAAACAGTACTAGTAGACCTCGCTATCCAAAAAGAATGTGATACTAATTTTCTCTTAGTAAAAAAATAAAAACCAAAATTTCCCCTTAATCATAAGATTTGTACTTTTCATATTTATTTTTATTCTAAATAAGCAATTATACTATTTGTCCAAAGAAACGTCACTACTTCAGGGATATAGGTAGAAAAACAGCGAATAAGAAAGTTCAAATAAACGCGACGACTTCACATTTGAAAAAAATCTTATCTAACCATTGAAATGGCCATCATTTTGAAACGGAAACTGAACGCATGTTTATGCAAATTTACAGACATAAGAAATGCAAAATGGTCGAGTTAAATCAATACTTCATTAAATCAGTTATATTGAAAACAATTTCTTTCACGATGTTTCCTTCCCATATATTATTATAGTTCAAAAAGACAAAGGCTAAAATTTTAAACCATGTCCCGAATGGGAAATTTTGTGGAGACATGAAAAAAGGCCTAGGCACAAGACTGTAAATGTAAATGTTGACTGTAACTGTGTGTTAAATAAATAGTAAAAACGTTCAATCGATGTCCAAAGATTAAAAATATATTTAAAAAATTTTAACTCCACACAGAAGTTCCTGGGGGAAAATTTTCTCAAGCCCTATGTCATCCTTAGGAATACTTTGTAGAGAGTCTTTATATTATAAGGAAGGAGAGTCCTGTTCTGGGAAGTTCTGAGAAGGAAAAAGGTATGAGGGGTGTGTAAGAATCTGGGGTCAATATATCTAGGAGTGACGCACATATGAATCCATCCATTTGGTTGCGGTGCAAGGCGATTGGTCAAGAGAGTCAGGCTGGAGATATCTAGATTAGGTCTCCCTCAACTGTCACGCAGTTGGTGCAATCTCCTGATAAGTCACCAAACGTAGCGAACTATTTTGCGTGACTAATGGCAGGGGTGTGGATTATCCAATAAATGGTTCACGGGCGGCGATACCAATACCCGCCTCCCAAATCGAACTATAACAAATTAACATTTTGTGCCAGATATGTCTCGATGTATTTCCTGAAAAGTGTGTTACACTAGCTTGAGACATCCTTCATGAGTTTCAGCGTATTATCTGAGTCACGCATCTGCCCTGCGTGGGACGAATACTCCATTACGTCTCAGATGATGTTGTGTTCTTATTTTGGCAACTTTTCAAAGATGTGCCGTTTGTAAACTGTATACCCTAACTAATGTTACAAGCTAGATTAGTCGATACACAAAAGGGCAGAGGAATTTAAATGAGGGTAAACACATCTACAAAGCTATAAAATCCATTAAAACAAATATGTTTCTATTATCGAATTAGATAAACATGAGAAGAATGACTAAATCGGAGATTTTAGATTTTTTTTTAATTCAACTGGATTTTAGTTTACATTAACCCCTCACAGGAGGCCCTGAGGAAATTAATTTCTCTCACGCCACACAACTGGTGGGCAGGCGCATCCGCTGTAAAGACCTGGACACATTGTCACCAAACGTAGCAAATCACTTAGGGTGATCTATGATAGAGGTGTTGGTTACCCAATAACTGGTTCCCGGGGCGGCGGTATTCATACCCGAAAAATGTTTAAAAAATAAACAGACAGAAAAAATAAATTAAACTTTTTTACTCATCTGATGTTTTTTTTATTATTTCATGCAAAAAAATTCTACTCTTGATACATTTTTGAAGTACATAAGATTTTTTAGGGGCATTACGACGGGTAACTAAAATTTTCTATTTTTACGGAAGTAACATTAACGGAAATGACGTTCGATTTATATTTCATCATATTTACGTCGTAGGTATGGCAACAATGTGCGAAGCCTAACAACGAACAACAAAACGTCAAAGCAAACTCAAACGTCAGACGTCACCCGTTTATTTTTGTTTCCTAGTGTATAACTTATATTTCAGCATATTAACGTCGTAGGTATGGCAACAAAGTTCGAAGCCTAGCAACGAATAACAAAACGTCAAAGCAAACTCCAACGTCAGACGTCACCCGTTTATTTATGTTTACTAATGTATAAGGTAATTTCAACAGGTTTTTGTTATGTTTTGTTGATTATTGTATGATTTAACCAAAGATTTTAGTTGAACCATTTGATTTGTATTATTTTTTACTATGAATATTTATATTTCTTCTTCATTGATTCGATATTACAATGAGGTTATGGCTTCAATAAGAATTTCCTAATAAATTGTATTTCGAAACTGTAGATATTTTTAGATTAAGCATAAATAGTCAACATGGAGTAAATGGTAAGCGGCACGTAATACCTACAACCAACAAGATATCGTTGATATTCAAATATCATAGGAATAGGATTACATAATTGGGAGAAAAAAAATATATAGAGGTTGTCCGCAGAGGAGATGGGCTGACGATCTAAAGAGAACTGATAGCTTCGGATAGGTAAGATCTATCCGTGGCCTATATTCAAATCTTTTCACCGTGAAGCCTATAAATATGAAGGAGATTATGATATTTATTTATTTAAATACATGATTTATTGAAAGTACATACAGTTTATTGTGATATTTCACCCTCCATTCTACGGATGACCCTGTGTTTTGGCGGGTGAATTTTACAGTTTGGGGATATACATTCATTAGTATTTGTTGATAATTTTCATTAATTAATACTGTGCACACAATTTTTCTAAAATAAAAAAGTTATACGTAGTTAGATAGGATTACAAGAATAAGATGAAGAAGTTAAAGAATTATTGGAAAAGAGAAATTTAAGGAATTATTAGTATATGAATCACAGCAATCAAGGTAGAAAATAAAGATAAAGAATAAAGATAAATTATGTTTTGCCTGCTTTTAATACTGTGCATCCAATTCTTCTATAATAATAAAATGTAAAAAAATGTATAGTTAGATTGGATTACAAGAAGAAGATGAAGAAGTTAGAGAATTATTAGAAAATTATTATGATAAGAAATGAGAGCATTTGCTGATATTTATTAAAAAAAAACTATTTATTTTCATTGAATATTGTTTATTTGTTCGTATGAAGCAGGTACTTTGTGATGTGACATTATAATATTATAATAAAACAATAACTCGGGAAACACCACCTTTTTTGCATATACAGGTTGTCCATGGGCAAAGTGCATTAACTTCGGGAGGTGATTCTACGTGATAGTATAAGAAAAAAAACTTTTTTCGAAATTCCAAGTTTTAGGGGTACTTTTGGTAAAAAGATAAAATTAGTACGGCGTGTGCGGCCTGGACTATGAGGTATTTTCCGCTGTTACGATACTGCCTATCAAAACCAACGTCGCCACAACGCACCCGGCTGACTCACAACAAATTTATCGGGTAAGTTTGTACCTTACACTAATGATTTTTAATAGGTTTGCCTTTTTCTATGGAAATAAAATTGGAATTTCGAAGAAGTTGTTGATCTCATTACTCATACCATCATGTAGAATCACTACCTGAAGTTAATGCACTTCACCCCTGGACACCCAGTACTGTTGACTGGGTTTCATTACAAACGAAGCTTCTTCGAGGCAGTATAAAACTTTCCTAAAATCTACCAATTTAGTAACATTTATTGAAACAATATGAGCTCCAATGATGTTAGTAGGAGTAAGTGTAGATAAAGGATTGGGAAGTGAGTGCTCTTTGTCAATGTGGATCAACTTAAGTATCGGACTTTTATTTAGATTTATTTGGTTGTTAATTACTTTGTTATTAATGTTTTTGGCTGTCCTTCTAAGGTGCTTCTTCAATATGATAGCTTTTCCGTTTTATATTTATTATTTATGCAGTAAGGTGACGCTGATTTTTTAAAAAATTTATAGTCTGTTTCAAGAAGATGGTTCGCAAATTCGGAGAAGCCATTATTATTTAAACCTTTTAGGTTTTTCTTTGACATGGATATTAATATTTTTTATGTTTTATTATTTATTGAGGTAGTTTATACAACATTTGGATATAAACTATTATATACAAGATAATATTTCATTTTGTGACTTAAAGTATGTTTGCAATAAACATAACATTTATTTTAAAATAAATTCATTATTCAGACTTTCAGGCATTTCATCATACGTATTTAGTCCTCTGTACATTAGCCAATTCTGTGATATTGATTTCTTCATATGTGGCAATCTAATTCTATTTACATTTCTATTAAAAACAATTTCATCCATAAAATATTTTGGCATTTGGTTGTTCCATAGAATCCGGAATGCTCGTCACATAATACCCATGTTATTTTTTCCAAATACTCAACGAGTTGTTTTTTATTACAATTTCTGGTACCTGTTTGTATTTTGGTAACATTCGTTGGTCAAAATTCTTCACATTTTCTGGTAAGTAGTTAACTTTCAGAATCGGGATCACAATAGATCACAATATTACGAAACCCGGTCGGATGAAGTATATAAAAAAGTAAGAGTCATGTTACCAAAATTTTGTTTTATTTACATTATTGTTTAATTCAGTTTTCTTACCGTCGAAAACGAATTCCCTTTTAGCATATTTTTAAAGTAACACAATATTTTGTCTAAATCTATTAATTAATTTATTGAAGACATTCGAGTGAAAAGCTAAATCCGCTTCAACCTTTCTGCTATCATTATTTTCAGTATTTTCGACGTCGATTAGCATTTTTACAATAAACTGATAGAATACATAATGTAAACACTACGTAATAAGTGTAGGTATTATATAAACTCTTTGTTATTCAAATAACTTCAACAAATCTGCTTTTATAAAATTAACAATAATTCTAAACGGTTTTAACAAGATTTTGAACATGGAATCTCTCAAGTTATTTAAATATTAATTTATATTACAAGTGCGTCATAAAAACATTTTTTTTAATTCATTAATTATTTTATTCAACTGGAACACGAACCCAGGGTCTTAACCAACTCAGCCGGGATCTATATTTTTGTCGATTTCATTTTATTATCTTTTTATATTTTTCTGTGTCTTGTTCTGATTCGTGATTCGTTTAGATTTATTAGTACCTATTTTCTTCTTATTCGATGATATATATATATATGTGTGTGTTTATCCCCTTCAAAAGATTTAAAAAAGTTAATCCAATAAAAATAAAATTTATTAATCTACTTTTTTCCAAAAAATAATTCCTTGACATAAATAATTTTCCTCAGAGCCTATCTCATCTTTGAAGATGCTTTGTGGTGAGTATTTTAGAGAAGAGGAAGAGTGAACATGGGCCTTGAAGAGAACCCGTGTTGTAGAAGGGGGAAACACAGAGGCCGGCAAATCGTTCCACGGCCGAGCTGTTTATAGCATGTGACAAATAACACCGTGGACATATGTTGGACGCGCGTTTGGCGTGTTTCCCGACTAACATATGCACCGGTGCCGAAGGGATCAATATCGCTACTTCCTCGGAGAATCTTTCATTGTAATACCGGTAGAACAAGGACATCACACCTACCTGACGCTTGTGCACTAAAGATTGCAAACCGCCTGTCAAGATAGGGGAATCTTTCTATCAAACAAACCGGCTGTTTTCGCGCAGTCAAGAGTCAGGTATTTTAGAGCCCCAGACCAGAGGTACTTGTGATTTGAAGAGGATCAGAGGATCGTGTACTATTAAAGTATGACAACATTTGAAAATCTCCTACTACCACCACGCTAAGCGGAAGATGTTGCTTGTGTTGTGACGGAGGACTTAGCCAGCCGAGGAATCGAACATTGGTTCCCATGGGTGGTACCCAAATGCGATGCCCACTCAACCACTGACTGGTCTGTTTTAACTGCTTCTGGTTTCGATGGAGTCTTACAATATAAAGCGAATATTATATTTTATCATCAGTAGTAGGTATTTATAACCTTATGTTGTAACTCCTGTAAAGTAGGTAGGCTCTTTAAAATTTGTAAATTTTATAAAATGACCCTTCTCATTGTAGGTAATTGATCATCCATGCATTAATTAATGACCTATATTCAGCCGCCTTAAAGTAGGGGTGGTATATTGCATCCCCTGCAGTTTAAAAGCATAAAATTCTGAAAAGTTTTTAATTGGAGTTCTGAAGCGCTGGAAGTAGGTACCTACTTACTGGCAAAATTCTTTTTATAAATTATGATTCTTTCCAATTTGCGTGGAATTTCTTTGCCCCAGTTGTTATAATCAATACTTAGCGCCTCCGCCCACTGAGGCAACTGAAAACAAACTAAAACTGGCTGGTTTCTATGTCTTGATTGGTCAAAAAGCTTGTTTAACCATATACGAAGAACAATCAGCTGACAGCTGGCAACTAGCAATGGCCGACCACCGCAACCAGCAGTGCCAGTTGCGAGTTACCATGGAGTTACCGCTTGCGTTACCATTGACAACGGGGTTTTGTGTGATTGTGAAGTGTGCGGGCCATCACATTGTCATACAAAGACAGTTGGCAGTTGAGAGTTTTCAGTTGCCTCAGTGGGCGGAGGCGCTTACTTACCTAGTTAAAAGTGTTAAAAAATGGAATCCTGATCCTGAAAATATTGATCCCTTTGGTAACGATGCACGCGCAGGGCCCAACATTCCTTCAATGTTGTTTTTTTTCATTTGAACCCAATAGGTAGCTCGGCTGTGGAAATATTTAAAAACTGTTGCTCTCACAACAAATATATTTTGTACAATAGTAAGTCCCAGGATTCCTTATTATTTCATTATAAACGTTTCACCCAGTATTCCCAAATAAGTTTTCACAGGGATTATTTAATCAAGACAATAAACGACTAATTGGTTGCCAGCTGTACATAAAATCGCTTTAGCAGATATTTAGTATCATAAAATAGTCGTCCAAAGCTAACATTGGTAGGTTATTCGTAATCTAGGAAAGTTGTCATTAAAAATATTAATTACGGTTGAGATTCCTGTAAATCTATATATCGCTTGAATGATTTCTGAAACGTATCATCATTTTTTAATTTTAAAGATAATGAGATAAATAATATAATATAGTAAATGTTTACAAGAAAATTATTTTATTTTCCATTTTAAAAATTGTATCTGTATTGTTCAGTATCACTGTACATATACTGTGGTGCCATTGGAATTGTGAATAAATTGTACTGAATTATGACTCGTGTGACGTCTCAAGACATCATTTCATACGTTTTTGATTTTACACAAGTTCTCTCTGAAAGCTCATAACTAAAAGCCATTTTTGTAGATAACAAAAAACTAATTGTGTTGTCGTTATTAATTCGTTAATTACAACACAATTTTATCAAAATAGGAAACATTTAAACAAAATGGGATATGACCTCATTCAAACTATCTCGTTATTTTTTTATGGTTCTGGGGTAATTCCTATGAAAACGAAAACAAGCATAAAAGTAAGCTTTATGTAAATGCTTTTAGTGAAGGTATTTTATTTCCTTTTACTCATTCACAAAACATTAATTTACGTTATTACACAAAATTTTAACACACGGAGAACGTGAAAATAATATAATATTATTATTGTGAAACGGTCACAGCTGTGCGCATGACGAGACTTTCAAAATAGGAAGCCTGATAAAACTTTGAAAACGGCAGCTTTTGAAGTGACTCTGGAGACATGTGTGCAGCCACACGGAACTCTTTTTTCTAATAACGCTATGGAACGATTCATAATATCACAGGAAAATTATATTATACGGGAAAAAACATCAATACTCGCATCTTGCGGAAATCACGTTCGTTTAAAATTTTGTTATTTTTTTTTATTTGATGAATGTAGGACTGCGGGTAGGGATTTCAATCCCGCATCTTACAATCCCGCGGGATGTCTAAAAAACTAAATTTCTACCAAAAAAATGCTGTTTTGATTTTGAAAACGCTGGTGAATGTAGAACTGCGGGTAGGGATTTCAATCCCGCATCTCACAATCCCGCGGGATGTCTAAAAAACTAAATTTCTACCAAAAAAATGCTGTTTTGATTTTGAAAACGCTGGTGGAGATATCAGAGGGCACAGAGAGCGTTTTCGCTGCAGGGCTTTTTTGTACACTAATAAAATGTCCGATCACGTATATAGTTGAGAGGTCCCTCCATTGATAACTTTGCTTAAAATACTTAAAATAGTAAATAGTACAAAAATATGTAATAAGAAGAAAAGTCCAAACCTGATCAAGGCATTAATTAAGTCCAAGATATAAGTTAAATCAACAGAAAATATAACTTACAGCAGCTCAAATGTTGTAAGATTAATGAATTAGCAAAACAATGTATATACTGCAATAATTTATTGCGTACCTACGTATGTTATTTTGGCAATACGCACTGGGAAGCCAGGATCACGTGTGTGAGTTTTCATTGAGAAATTTTGTATTCTTTCCACGACCTCGCTCCATTCGCCGAATTCTTGTAATAGTTATTTACGTTCTTTAAAACAAGGAATTGGGTTGCCATTAACACGCATTAATTACGTCTCTATTGTGTACTATTAAAACAAATATATTATAATTAAATCTATTCTGATTCAATATTAGTGTATAAACTCCATTGTGTAATTCTCTCTCTTCAATGGAGAAGCTTTATTGCGGATGTTTACCAATGAAAAAAACCAAGTTTACAATTCGTGTTACGCACGCATGAGTCGGATGTGCGAGAACACAAACTTAAGTCGGGTATGTGTACAGAATTGAGTCGGATTTGTGAGCGTAAGTACACAAGTGAGTCAGCCTTAAGTGTGCCGAAAGAAATGGCCGCTGCCAGAAGTGTGCGTGTGGTGTATTTTACGTAAATTATGATACACATTTGAGCAGGTGTAATCAAAATCTCAAATGGAAGTTTCGTCAGAGATTTAAAGTAACAAATTAAAACATTAAACCTATACTGCATATGAAGCAATGTATTCAACATAACCGACGAGTTCATCGAAAATCAATTCATCGAAAGCAAATTTACAAAAGCAAATTTAAAAAATAACAAAAAAAGGTTAGGTTAGTTTGAATTTTAGTTAGTTGAGCTCGTTTTCGATGAACTCGCCGTGAACCATTCAACATAATAGCGTGGCGCCTTATCTCATTTTGGACAGTTAGAAATTATATATGTCAAGGTTCGACAGGCTGTTGGTAAAACGCTTTGGGAGGTACAAAGATTTGCACTGACCTAAATATTCAAGAAGGAAAGAGTTATGTAAATTACACGACTCTAGAGCAATTCATTCTGAAGTATTCACTGCTTTAAAGAAACAGATTTTCTGCTTCGTATTAGCTTATGTAGATACATAATTTTATTTATTTATTTATTTACATTTGATACATTTAAAGCCAAAATAACAAATAATATTACATAATAAGAGAATATATTTAAAATGAATACAAGTGTTATAATATAATTAATATAACTGACAAACAAAATACGAAGAGATTTTGTATTCTTGTATGTCCAATTATAGATAGATATTTGATTCGGTAGTAATACACTATACTAGTAGTTCTGTGATTCTATAGACCTCACTTCCAAAAAATAAGTTTAAATTTTCCTCTTCGTTAATAAATCAAAACTAAAATTTCCTCTAAAATCATAAGATTTGTGAATAGGTTCATAAATACCTATTCTAAAACCAATTTATATATTTTTATTGTAAATTATAAAGAGCCACAAATTTAATGCTTATTACGAATATGTACCTATTTTCTTAATTATCAACCTTTTATTTTATGTGACATTTTATTTTCAAATAAGGAATTAGCGCCTTTGCTGACGAGTCAACTGAAAAAAAACCAGTTTGCAACTAAACTCGCTATCCTGTGTATGACAATGTGATGGCCCGCACAATACACAGTTTCTCAAACACCCGTTGTCAATGGTAACGCAAGCAGTGAGCGCCTCCGCCCACTAAGGCAACTGAAAACTCTCAACCGCCAACTTTCTTTGTATGACAATGTGATGGCGCGCACACTTCACAATCACACATAACCCCGTTGTCAATGGTAACGCAAGCGTTGACTGCTGATTGCCCTGGCCGGCCGTTGCTAGTTGCCAGCTGTCAGCTGATTGTTCTTCGTCTATGGTTAAACAAGCTTTTTGACAAATCAAGACAGAGAAAACAGCCGGTTTTAGTTGGTTTTCAGTTGCCTCGTCAGCGGAGCGCCTGACTCGCACTGCTAGTTGCTACGATGACAGCTGATTGTTCTTCGTCCATGGTTAAACAAGCTGAGATAACCATTGAAATCGTATAATTGTTTAGTGTGCGGGCCATCACATTGTCATTCAAAGACAGTTGCCAGTTGACAGTTTTCAGTTGCTTCAGTGAGCAGATCGCCTTATACAATCTGGCAACAGGAAAGTTCAAATAAACAAGATTATTTCACATTATTTGAAAAAAAGAATTTTACTGAACCATAGTTGAAGTTAGACATCTAATCAAAGTAAGGTTTTCTTGACTAACAAAGTGAATGCGGCAGATTTTCCAAAATGCTAACGGAACCCAAAAACAAATTTACAGACAGATAAAACGCCAAACAGTCGAGTTAAAACAGGTCTTCACTATGCTAAAAATAAGGATTCGTGGAAAATTTTGCAATCATTTAATTCATAATTATTAAGCAACTTAATGAGTTGGTCCCCAAAATTACGTAACATCGTTGAAGATTCGAGCATCATTTTCATGATTTACTTTCACTGAGTTCATCACCGAACTATAAATACAATGCATAATGAAGATACATTATTCATCATGTTATGCTTATTTCAAACATAAAAGCAGTAGATAATAACACATAACTCATATACAGCATTGGACAGACATCACTCACTGGCAGCTGCAAGAAAATTAACTTAACATATTATAAAATATTTTGTTCCTCGGTTCAAACCACACAATAGGACGAAGATCTGGATAAACATTTTGTATAAATACAAGCCAAGGTCGTGATTCTTTTGGTTATTTTATTAATTTAGCTTTATCTCTCATGCCTGGGGCTATAATTCAACAATGCGGAGTGTACAGCTTCTTCTTTCGGATTCCCAGAAAGGAATTTACGTGAAAGTATAACTTAAAAAGTTTAACATTTTCTTACGAGATGTGAATTGTGGAGTGCATGTCTAGTCTTAAACTCAGGGGTTAAATGCCTTGAAAAATTGTAAATTAAATTTGCTGTACAGGTATGATTCATCAATCATCACCTATAAAACTTAAAGGAAATATATACCAGACTATGTGCATGTACAACTCGACTCGAATCAGCAGAAATGCGAATGCTTAGATGGACGGCAGGAGTGTCACTGAAAGATAAGATTAAAAGTTCAGGCATTCGTGGTAGCCTGGGTGTCACGGACATAAACAATAAGCTGGAGGAACGACAGTTGAGATGGTATGGGCACATAAGATGGAGACCACCAGACCACACAGTGAAGCAGGCAATGTCTATGGAGCTTCATCGACAGTCATCCAGAGGTAGACCAAAGAACTCTTGGATGACTCAATTCTCCAAAATCCTACAGAGAAACGGCCTGAATGAAAGCGATACCTGAGAACGACAAGAGCCGACCCCAACAGCCTACCTAGGTTGTTGGGACAGTGCGACGAAGAAGAAGTATGATTCTATCATCCGTAGTTGTCTTCATCACAGTACTCACAAATATGCATAACTTACACACAGTGTGTTTCGTTTAGACTTTAATAAAAATTATAACAATTATTTTTACAACTTTGTGGCATCATTTTAATTAAATGAAACAAATTACTTTGTGTAAACCACTATAATTACATGTTATAATATCTACATGTTTCAAAACCGATGGTTTCTTCGTCAAGATAATAACATGAATTATTATTATTATTAACCTGACGAAGAAACATCGGTTTTGAAGCGTGTAGATATTATAACATTCGATTATAGTGGTTTACACAATTGATTATTTCACAATTTAGAGTTCGAAGCCAAAGCGTGTAGTCGGTTACATAAAATGGTGATTATTGTTTTATTTCATTGTTATGAAAATTCTGAAGGATGTTAAAATATAATATTTTAATTAATGAAGATAATATTAGTGAATTTCTGAAACAGAAAAATCAATCAAAGATCCGGATATATCTGGGACGTATCCGAATCTTTTCCTGTTTTTTTTTTGTTTTTGTTTCTAGATTTAAATGTAAACAAAGGATGGTCATACTTTTAGATAGTGAAACACGCCCTCGTGGCATTTCTTGTGTTCCTCTTTATTCTGTGATTTACAATTTATTTATACACATAATAAATATTGTAGGTTTCTTCTTAAATTTGTTGCGTAGCAAGTGGTCTGTTTGGAATAATACAACTGCGATGCAAACTGAGCCACCATCACGTTTGAGTCCCACCCAGGCATCCCGTGTTCAATTCTGACTAAGTCCTCCATCACGACACAAGTAACATTTTCCGCTTACTGTGGTGGTAATAGGAGATTTTTAAAGATTGTTAGGTTATTTATAACCCGGGAATATTTGTCTATCATTTTGAAAAAATAAATAAATAAGTACAACCTCACACCAACTATTTATTTCACTTATACTAATATGTGCACAAGCGAGATTTTTTGAAGTGTCACTTCTAAAAATATATCTATTTATATATACGATAACCAGTCCTCTGTTCTTGAGAATTTTACTTAAGCCAATCAGATTATTTTACCTTTTCGGAGAAATTCTTAATAAAATGATACTTAAAATATGTTAATGGATTTCATTAAATATGCAAATGCAATCTTTAATGTTCGCAGACTCGAATAATCTTCGACATTTTCTGCATCTCACGACGTCCCATAAAAGCTCTACACGAAACTTGCCTGGTAAGAACAATCCTTATCAAATTCCGAAATTCTCTTTTAATTTGCATAAACACGCGCCCTCCCGTGTTAACATATTATTACAGTTCCCCAGACGCCATTTTGTTATCCCCTCCCCTTCTCGGAAAGGGGAAGAAATGCAAAAGCAATTTCCCCCGCTCGAGTGTTACAATCAAACAAAACTCTCGCTCTCCGTTCCGCTGGCGCTGTAAGTGAGACGGGAATCGTTATAAAAATTACAGCCACAGGCAACACGGAACACTGCACAGTTACTACTATCGCTGGTAATTTCATCGCGAATCGTAAATGTGCCTTACTTTGCACCGATTAACTTTGTCTCTATTTACTTCATTTATTATTTAACTGGAAAACTGAAGTAAAGTACGACCACCTTCACTGGCAACATTGAGCAATGCACTCAAATGACATCGCGAATCGTAAACATTCCCTGCTTTGCACCGCTTAATTTCAATGTGCCTTACTTTGCACCACGTTATTTTACTGCATTGCTTTACTTTGCTTCATTTAATGTCATCGCGTGTCTAAAATGTGTCTTACTTTGCACCACATAAATGCAGAGTGTACGGTAAATATACCTTACTTTGCCCCACGTAATTTTATGGCATATCGTAAATTTGCTATACTTTTCTTCACTTAATTTCATCGCGTGTCGGAAATGTGCCTTATTTTGCATCACTTAATTTCATAGTGTATCGTAGATTTGCCTTACTTTGCACCCCTTAATTTCAAGGTGTATCGTAAATATGCCTTACTTTGCATATTTACGATATACCACTCCGCTGAAAATATCATCGCGAATCCTAAATATTCCCTTCTTTGCACTATTTAATTTCATTGTGTATCGTAAATATGTCTTTACTTTGCACCACGTAATTTTACAGCGTATCGTAAATTTGATTTACTTTGCACAACACAATTTCAATTTCCGTGTACGGTAAATATGCCTTACTTTGCACCACATAATTTCACGGTGTACGGTAAGTGTGCCTTACTTTGCATTACGTAATTTCATGTTGAATCGTCTTACTCTGCAACACCTAAGTTCATAACATGTAGAAAATGTTGCTTACTTATTACACTATTTTTTTTTTAAATTTTACATTGTAAAATAATATTGATTAATTTTTCTCAGATGACATTCTGGAAAATTCTTTTGAAAGTTGGGTAAAGTTGAAACATCTGAAACCTATATTATGGAAGAGTATTGAATGTGTAATTTTTTTCCAGGAATATTGTATATTATTGAATATTATAATAATATGTATGGACTTGCATGGGGCACTCATGTCAGGGACATCTATTCAGTTTCCGGTATCCTTCCAATCACAATCCTTCCTAAACATGAAATCACAAGCACCATCCTACAAATTACCCAACAATCAACTTGCAATAATATCAAGCCACTTTACAATCAAGACATCCACAACCACAATACTCCAAATAATAATAATAATTATTATTTGGAGTATTGTGTATACATAATTATTCTACTACTCCATAAGTTGAGCTCTAAGAGCTCGTGATATGTGTGTATATAATATGAAAAAACTCAACAGAGATTTTAACCCACATCAATATCTACCCACATTTTATTTTAGAAATTTCATAAGGAAATTTTACAATCTACAGTCTATGTAAATTTTAAAATAAAAGTTAGGGTGAAATTGCAATGAAGAAGTATAACGGTACATTTACCTTTAAGGGGCAAAGTTATCCAAAGTAAGGCAATGTTACGGTACCGTTTCGCCTTTCACGATGTTTGCCTAAAGGCTAAAGTTAAACGAAGACGTACGTCTGAAATAAGATGAAATAAATGTTCCAGCGCACAAAGGTTTGAATCGCAACTTCAGCAGGCCAAAACTATACAATTCAGTTTTCCCCGGCGTTTATTTTTATTTATTTTTTTTACATAGTTTTTTTACCTGCTTTACTAGACAAAGTCTGTTCCGATGCTATCTTTAAATATAAAAATCCCGCGTCACGATGTTAGTCCAAGGTAAACTCCGAAACAACATAACCGATTTTGATAAAATTTGGATTACTGTGTGTAATTTGATCCAATTTAAAAGCTATCCTATGATAGTTTTTTATTTCGATTATTAACCTCAATATTTATTA
This sequence comes from Limnephilus auricula, assembly GCA_951813805.1. NCBI lineage: Eukaryota > Metazoa > Arthropoda > Insecta > Trichoptera > Limnephilidae > Limnephilus > Limnephilus auricula. Next base: position 17,832,342 of record OX638404.1, read on the forward strand.
ATGCGAATTAAATATTCATTAAATGTTTGTTATGGGACAATGATTTGAAATTATTTGTAAGATCCATAAGTTTCTGACAGATGGCAGTGTGAGTTAATTTATTGACACAACACTTGGTTATCTAGGTTAGGTAACCACCCAGTAGATGGCTTTGTGCTTCGTTAGCCACAGCAACGCGTGGCCGGGTCAGCTAGTTAGTTAATAAAATGAGATGCGCAAATTATTTAAGCATACGGTGTTTTTCATAATCTCTTGTCGAGAATCGTACTAAATATCTACCACAATGTTTTAAATTTTTTGTAGTGTTTTTCGTAATGATATATATGAAATGATTCGAAAATACAATAATATTTAATGAATTTGTTTTTGATGTTAACTCAAGTCTAAAAAAGCACTAAATAACGCTTACTTTGCACCACCAAAACGGTTTTTCGCAGAAGGGGTCGTAAAAAAATGTAATATTTATGTATCATTAAAATAATTATAACTGGAAATGCAAGTACGGCCAATTTGCTGACTGATTTTCAAATATCTTTTAAAATTTATAAAAAAATGGATTACGTGAAGTTTGAAGCTTCCTGCCCAGTGATGGGAATAAACCACGTTGCCAACCGGACCAAATCACAAATTGGTAAGACCGACGTTTATATCGCATAAGACCCTTAATGTCATCAAATTTCAGAAAAATTCGCATGATAGCCATCAAAAGTTAATATATTGCATTATCTTTGACAATGAGTATATCTGCTGAGTTTTAGCTCGATTGGATGTCGGGAAGTGGTTTAATTTCCTCTTACAAGATTCCGCTTCTTTCACATAGTCATTCAATAAAGAAAACAAAAGTGAAATTCAGATAGATATTAAAATATTTTAAAAACAGTATTTTCATGAAGAATGAACGCCTGGCTATCAGTCGGGCGGAGAGAGTTCGAGTACAGATTTACTATCAGGTAAAGACTTACTCGTTTTTGCGATAAGATGCTTACTTACAAACGGGATATCCAAGGGAAGAAATCACACTTCTAAAAATGGCTAAATAATATATATCAGATGATGCACAAATGCTATCAACTTGTTTCTGCAATTTGTGCAATTATAAAAATGTAAATAAAACGAATTGTGTTTGAGATATCAACTTATTTTATTATTATTTGGCAATAAGTGTTGAATATATTCGAAGACACTTCATGTACCTAGCTCCAAAAATATTTAACCTTCTCCCCGACAACTTAAAAACTGAAACCCAACCCCATAACTTTAAAAAACAATTATGTCTATGGATCGTCACACTTAGGAAATATGATATATAATCTTTTTGTTACTTAAATTAATTTGTATAACTCTAATATCTATCAATATTATAATTAACCTATTATTATAAATTATTATTATCAAAATATTTAGAAACCTTGATGTATATTATTTGTAATTTAATTTAATTTAATTTGCATAATTTAGTAAATTATAATTCAATTTATCAACCATCATACTATGTAACTTATAAATAAATTATTATTTATCTGTAACCCACATTTCCATAAATTCATTGTCATATTATCCGTAAACTACACTATCATCAATTATTTTATTATCTGTAACTTCGTTAACATAAATTCAATGTTATATTATCTGTAAATTTCATCTATCAATTATTATTTTATCTGTAAATTTCATCTATCAATTATTATTTTATCTGTAAATTTCATTGTCATAAATTCCTTGTTAAATTTATTACCTGTAAACATAATTATCATCAATTACTATATTATATGTAAATTTCATTATCATAAATTCATTGCTGCATTAACTGTAAACCTCATTATCGTAATTATTATATTATCAGTAAATGTACTGCATTACCCATATAATCTGCATACTTCACCCGCCATAACACAGGGACATCCCTAGCATGGCGGGCGAAATAACACAATATGTACACTATGTATAAAATTCTTTAATAAATAAATACATCGTCCAAATGTCCGCCGCAGCTTTGCGTGGTAGTGCATGAGCGATTTGATCAGCGATCTCGCGCGGCAGCAACGTGAGCTGACCACCGAGATCGTGCGATTTAGTGCCTTTGGGTTTAATCCTTTGGGGCTATCTCAAATCGCAGATCTATGCAAATAATCCACAAACAATAGAATCCTTCAAAGTCAACAAAACAAACGCCATCCAGCAAATTCAGACAGATTTATACGACAAAGTCATTGAAAATTGGATCTCCCGAATACACTTGAAAGATGTTATTGATTTATTTATTATTTATTGGCTTTTACATATCGAATACAAATTTCATTTATAACAAAAGTATATCATAAATAAAAAAGATTGCAAAATAAGAATACATCGATTGCTAAATCCACATGGATGACTTGACACGTGAAATCCACAAAGAGAACTCGTACCTAGATACAATTCATATATCTACAAGCAACAACAAAAAATCAAAACACATTATTTTTTTTTTTTCTTTTATATATTTAATAATATTATTATTCAATGTATAAAAATAGTTTATTATAAACAAGTTCTGCTTCGTATTTATTATTAAGCGTTACAGATGTTTCGCCCTCTGAAGGCATTATCAAACTGGTGTCAGAACCACTTACAGACGATGAATTTATACTAAATTTAGATCAATATTTACGATGACTATCATCGCTATATTATATACGCGATATTATCATCGCTAAGTGAGTGATTCAATCACTCACTTAGCGATGATAATAAACCAACACCTTCATTTATTCAATGATTCAATCACTCACTTAGCGATGATAATAAACCAACACCTTTACATGTAGAAAATAAAGGAAGAAAACTTAATCTTTTAGAGCAGTTGGAAATTAATAAACATAATAATAATCCTAGAGCCATTTTAATCAATGAACAAAAAAATATAATATACTCACCGCTTTTAGATATGTTCAAACCAATTTTAAATACTTAATTATGCTGGATAATATATAAAAAAAAAAAAAAATTAAAAAAACCATGAGTCATCATTTACAAATGACTAACAACATAATTAGAGTGCATAGCGACCTTCAGTTGAATTTTAATAATGCAATTTGGGAATTTATAATTAGGGAAATAATAACCATTAATAGCTTCAGTCATTTTACTAAGAAATTAGAAATTAGTCATCGTAAATATTGATCTAAATTTAGTATAAATTCATCGTCTGTAAGTGGTTCTGACACCAGTTTGATAATGCCTTCAGAGGGCGAAACAGCTGTAACGCTTAATATTAAATACGAAGCAGAACTTGTTTATAATAAACTATTTTTATACATTGAATAATAATATTATTAAATATATAAAAGAAATAAAAAATTAAAATGGAGTTCTACAAAATAAACTTAATAACAATAAATACATTATTTTTTACTTAATTACTCGTTGTTTGCAGCTCAAATATGAACAATAAAATAAATTAAAAGAAAATCGAAATAAAATAAAATCATTTACATTTAAAAAGTGGTGGACTAATTTGACTTTAAATGTGTCGAAGTTTAAATTTAATATGTCAGCGACATCAGTTAGCTAGTTATATTTCAGACTTATTGCCATAAAAAATGCTTTTAAATAAATTAAAAATTGAATTGATATCTGAGACACAACTTGTTTTATTTACATTTTATCTAGCATCTCGAGCTAAATCGAACATCCTTATTAAAGGATCTATTTTTTTATATATTTCAACCTATTATTGATATTTTTTTGTCTCAAAATCTTATATTTTATAAAAAATATTTTTTTGTCCACGTAATGTTGCGATGTGATCGTTCGTCTAGCTAAATTAAAGACGTGTGGCAAACTGGCGGTGCTCGTTGGCATAGAGACCAAAGAACGCTTTACCCGTACTGTGTTTTAAGGGAGGATATATGAGGGGCATTTAGGTAACCGAGAACACGGAGCAGTCAAATAGCTGAGTATTGAAGCATTCTGTTGCAATGAGTGCAGTCTGCTTTGAGATTTATATCCTGGTCCTTGGAATCGCAAATCAAATAAATGATTAATGAAATTCGATATTGGTATAACTGGGTTTGAAGATGTTTAATGTTGAAAATATTTGAGGGTTACTATACAGCGACAAATTACTGGAATAAAAAATATTACGAATTTTATCACGCAATCGCAGATCCAAGCAAGATTTAAAACAAATTTGTTTTTTTTTTAAATGATTTAATTGTTTATCTACAGTACATACATCGATATTACATTTGATTATTTCTATTTTTGAAACTGATAATTCGTGGTGGAATTCCATTATAATAGTATAATAAAACAAATTTTAAAACTTTTTCCACTTTTATTTAAATTAAAAGTGGAAAAAGTTTTAAAATTTGTTTTATTATACTATTACATTTGATTAGTCAAACAACTCCGAAAAATTGAGTTGAGTATGCAGTTATAATGTAAAAGTGCCTCTACCTAATATACCCAAATTATTCATAAACATAACCAAATCAATCATAATTTTTAAAAAAACTTGCAGTGAAAATAAACAAACAAACAAAAATGTTTTTGGGTTACTAGTAAGAATTTCAAAATATTTTGCAAATGTACCTGAGCGTTATCCTTAACGGTTTTATTTAATAGCATATTTAATGTGTAAAACATGGTATTTATTGTTATTAACCTTCAGTTGAATTTTAACAATGCAATTTGAGAATTTACAATTAGGGAAATAATAATCATTAATAACTTCAGTCATTTTACTAAGAAATTAGAAATTAGTCATCGAAAAAATCGATTTAGATTTAGTATAAATTCATCGTCTGTAAGTGGTTTTGACACCAGTTTGACAATGCCTTCAGAGGGCGAAACAGCTGTAACGCATAATAATAATAACGAAGCAGAACTTGTTTATAATAAACTGTTTTTATACATTGAATAAAAAAATATTATTGAATATATAAAATAAATAAAAAAATAAAACATGGTATTTGGAGATCAGAGGCCCTAGCACACTCGCTCGATAACGATCGATAGGATAACTATCGGTAACTTCTCATCGTTCCCTAGGACAACTGCACATCGCTAACGTACAAACAACAAACTTAGTCATTGTGAACTGTCAGTTATTCGTTGGCGATCTGTAGACATGCTAAGAAACGATGAGAAGTTACCGATAGTTATCCTATTGGTCGTTATCGAGCGAGTGTGCTATGGCCTCTGACCAATTAACTGGACGATCGCCATACAGAACCCAATAAAAATATTTTTTCCATTTGAGTAATTAATTTTTTTTTACTTTTTCAATTTTTGCAAATTAAGGGTAAAAAAAAAATTTTGTGCCGAGTCCACACAATGAACGATTGTCCATTACAATTTATATAAAATTTGCACGGTTCACCTGTGTCACAATTCAACCCTATTTAGTTCCTATATCTTGTTTTAGAATTACCTACGGTAATTTGCTCTGACAAGCTGTAATACAACTTCAAGCGTGTAATTGATTTTCCATGTTTCTTGTGCAAACAACGGATCCTTTGAAATCACTCAATAACAGTATTATTGAACACAGAACATGTCACTGTCTCGATGAACTTACGAGGTAAATCAAACTGAATACTGAACACATCACACACATTATGTAGATAGATACATTTTATTTGTCAAATCGATTGTCAAAATGACATGAACAGAGAAATCTTCCGAATAGGCCTTTTATTGATATGCTTGGTGTAACTTAAGTGACCAGCTCTGGTACCGGGGCTCCATCGAAGCCAAAAATTAAGTTAGCCTCTCAGAAGCTAGGCGCACTGTTTAGAGCCAGCAGATACTGTAATGGTACACAACTGCTAACCCTGTACAAATCCAGGAGCCCCGAAATACCAAAAAAAACCTTGACTCCGTGCAGGAATAGGTGATCCTCTTGATATTGCAATTATTAGTGCATAGACGTCGGGTGGGAATGCTGTCATTTTTTCCACTGGTAATCTACAGTGGAAGATGCTCCGAGGAACAAGCATCATTTATTCCTTCACCACCGATCCATATTCGGAAAACACGCCAAGCGTATATATAGGTATCAACTTAAGTACCTTGATTGTTTATATCAAAGTTTCATTTCATAAAATCATTCCCTTCCATTTTAAAATAAAAAAAAGACGTTAGATCTCCTAAAAGGGTTACCGTCAGAACAAAGCTCAGTTCACGTTCGGAAAACATGTGTTGGTATAAATTTTTTAAAAATTCTACAAGGAATGTAAAGTGATACGTACAAGTAAATAAAACATTACCACCTGATATACTAAAAAAGTGTTTCATATTGAAACAAATGTATTGTACATGTATCATGTATTTTAGACCAAAAAATCTCCACCTGCTAACAGAAAAAACAAGCAGCCCAAAAAACATCAAGCATCATAAACGCAAAGTGTATTGCGACTATCAACCCATTCTCTTTATTCTATATTTCGGCAAATACCTAATAAATTCTCACAAGCTGAACACTCGCTGTTCTTTGTTAGTAGCCTGATGGGAACGAATCTCTGCGGTTTTTTACCCTTTTGAACAATTTTAATCAAATATACATTCGAAGAGAAAATACCATTTCGAATTTGAAACAGCAATGTACGAAATATAAATTTTTAATTTGTTAAGAGTCTTTCGTCTGTTGATTGAGTATGCATAAAGTCTCCGGTACCAACCTATATTGTACGAGCGATTTTTTTTCTCTTTGAACGTCTACGTGAAAAGCTATTAAAAATAATTGAGTTCTGAACGTAATACTGCCTTGCAGCGCCTTTTCCGTGAAGTGTGGCTTTCATAAAATTCAGACCTACTATGAAAACAATTTTTTATAATCTTTTTTTTTTAAGAATTGACATTAGCAATATACTGCCTTCATTTTATTCCATCCTTTCTTCGCTTTTTTTTTGTTTTATGTAAATCTTAAAATAGAAATAAAAGCAGTCTGACAAGTGGTCAAATAAGTCTTTGCAGATACTAAATTCGTTAATAAATAATGTAATATTATTTTAGTAATTTCTTATACCATGTTAGTAATCTTACTGTAATTTATAAAAGTTCTAAAAAATCAGATGCTTCTTATAACGGTTTTGACGATCTCCATTTTTGGTCGAGGGGTAAGGCTCTCGACTCCCAATCCGAAGGTCTCTGGTTCAAACCCGGCATGCACAAATAAGATTTATTTGATTAACTTGTGTTATTTCACAATTAATTAATTAAAAATAATATAAAGCATATCCCTCGTTCCAGAGTGTTAGATACTCTCAAATATCGCCCTGGTGTAAGACCACCATTCAGAATTGAAACGTTGCTTGAAATGGCTTTAGACTTGTTTAGTGACCAGATCTAAATAGCCAGGTACTTCCGCACCTTCCTCTTCCCACCTTCCTTGTGTCCATCTCCTTCCCCTCCCCCTTACCATAAGCCTCTCAACATACCCTAATTGGGGATGGCCTCCAGACGGAAGCAGTTGGACTCTTGTGCGGTATTCACGTAAATCCTCCGCACTCAAATCCCACCTTTCTCAAGTAAATTTTATTTGAATCATTTGTGTTATTTCACTTCATTTTATTCGTTTCTAATAAAATATAGTCTATTTCCGGCATGTTCCATGGTGGTAGATACATTCAGTACTGCCCTTGTGAATTGTGAAAGACCACCATTTAGAATCGAAACATTTGCTTTTATTTTGTGACCATATGATTAGCCAAGTACTACCCCCAATCTTCCTCTATCCCATCTCTCTCCTCTCCCTGCAACAATGAATGGTGTTTAAATTTTAAAAAATCGGTGTTACCCGAGATAGTTCAGATTTTCATGGCTTGGCATCAGGACAATCATATTTAAGTCACAAAACATCAAAATGCAAGGCCCTTTAATATTGCTTACTTATAAAATAATCATTCAGTACCAAGATATTTAAAGAAAATATGTAACACATCGGAAGCAATTACTTCATCACCAATTACCCTCGTCCTCATACTTCGCCCGGGGACAAATTTACTCTAAGCTGAAAAAAATACACACCGTAAACCAATTCTGTACTGGGTGTAGGTTCTTTCTTCTTTCTGTCAGGAGAAAACGATATTCTACTGAATTCAGCACGTCTCTCCGCTCCATGGTAAAGTAACAATGAGTAAAAGTTGACGACTTATCGTGAAAATATAGTGAAATTATTCATAGCAGATAAGAATCATATAATAAAGGGTGTTTCAATTAATTAAATCTTTAAGAATAAATTAAATTCCAACTGTAACTTTGATTTGTTGACTAAAAATGTTTCAAAATGGTTAACATCTAAAATAGTCTCAAAACAAGCAAATTTGTATACAATACTACTGTAGCATCACTTCTGAGATGTTCCGATTGTGTTGGTTTTTTTAACAACAAAAAAGTATTAAAAGACCGTAAATAATTTACAATACGTAATTATACGCAAACTAAATGTGCTTACTATGTCGCATTGCTCAGTCTATAATACCCTGGTATTTATTTATAAGTTAACAAATAAAATGTTATCCGATTACATGTTGAGAGGGTATTTATTACCAGAGAATACATTTTTAAATCAAATTTTAGACGTTTTGACTCTTTTTTACAAAAAAAGCATAAATTGATTTTGAAAGATGGTTATTTTATCTGATATAGGCAGTTTTAAAATTTTGAAAAACTAAGTGTAATTTTAATATATTAAGGTTATACCGCTGGTCGTTGGCAGATTTGTTCAATTTTCAAACTGTAGATTATATTAAACAATAGAAATTTCAAATCATATAACCACACAACAAAATAAATCAATACATAATCAAATAAACACAGTTTTTTAGAATTTTAGTTTTAGTTAAATTAAAATCATTAAAAAATATATGTGACAAAAAAACTTCAGTTTTTTCTATTTATTTGAGGACTTACAAACTAACATATTTAAAAAAAATTTTACACCCTTATTTTGTTTAAACATTATTGAAACATCAAAAATACTTATGATCAAAAATACTTAGTACAAGAAATACACGATATTTAATAATTTATCATCGTGCGTTTTGAGCATTTTTATTGCTCACTTGAATGTAGATATACGTTAAAGCAAGTTTTGAATGACATAAATCGATATTAAATTTTTAATTTTAAAAGTTTGATACGGGGAATAATCGATCTTTCTCAACCTTGGAACCTCCCTGTACAGTTGCAAGCATTTTTAAACTTTTATTCTCAGCCGCTGGTCAATCGCTCTTAAATGTTAGTATATATTAGTAATGCTGTTTATGGCTACCCTACGAGAAGTTGCGACCATTTTAGGTTTCGAAAACAAATTTATCGGGAACACCAAATAATATTTATTTTATGCATTTTTAAATGTTCAATGAACTCCCTGTGTTAAGGAATATAAAAGACTTTGCGAGGGTAAAATGTCCTAATGCTGTGAATTTCAAAATTTACTACTTAAATTGTTATGCTAGGTTTAAATAAAATTAAATACTAAATATGCAACGTCAAATTTTATATCTGAATAAAATACATTTAAACGCACTACATTATTATGATCATCAAACCGACAATCATCGCCAATTTTATTTTTAACATTTCGATCATTTGGAATAACAAGGTTCCATCTGTTGCGGAAACGTCACGCGATTATGAGATCTATGGTAAGCTACCTTAGAGTTCATTATCGCATGACGTTAAAGCAATAGAATCTTGTTATTCCAAAGAGTCGATTTGAAAGGTTCCCTGATTACGCCGTTTCTCTGTCTGCATCCGAACAAATTGTGATAAGCTTAGTTCGTTTTGCTGGTTAAGAGGAATATAAATGCCAGAAATATTTGACTTCTTGCCCTTTTAGAACTCAGCGTATTTTTTGTATTACGTGCGCGAGGAAAGTAGCGCCAAAGTTGTTTTTATTTTTTTATTAATAATTTTAAAAGAACGAAAAAATTTTGTTAATACATCGAGTCAAAAGTAATCTTCGCCATAAAGGGGTATTTTTAAAAAGTTGTTATTAATATAACTTGATATTAATCGAATGAAAAAGCAAATTATTTAGTACTTTGCGCTTAATTTTTTGTAATGTAATTAATAATTTTATTTTAATTCCATTAAATTAAATAGGTAAGAAAAGCTTCAATGTATCCATGCATAACATATTTTTTCATATTCATAATGTAAACCGATTCGTAGTAAAGATAAATCTAAATAGTGATTTGGCGTATAGCTTCATCTTAAGATGATAGACTTCGCTTTTCGGCCCATACAAAAAGGACGCCCGGGAAAAAAAAATTCTACATCGAAAATTGCACAAAATGAATATTTTTTTTTTTACTGCCTTTTAGAGGGTGAAAACTATGTCGGTATGTTTTCACATTTTCGATGCGTTTCGTATTAACGTAAAGATTCACTGTCAAACATGTACGATTTATCAAAAAATATTATTTAAGGAAAAAGTGCTGCTAACTCAACTCTCATAAAGAATTATAAAATTGTAAAAAGCTACCGATGTAGATTCTTCTTTCTAAAAAATATACATTTTTTTAAATTTCAATTTCGTGAAACTTTCGGTGTAGAAAAGTGTATTCTCCATAAACCCCTTTTCGAGCGATTTCTATGGGTAAATTTGAGCGTTGTCTCATTCGCACATTTCGCTTTCGCATGTATTGTAAGTGTGCGTGAGCTTATTGTGAGCGGGACAGAATGACTGACGCGGGTGTTCCGCGTGTGGTTCAAAGTCTAGCCTCTTAGCTCGTCTCAATTTGATCAAAAGTTGAAATGGGTGGAGATCCGGCGTTCGACGGGATACGTTCAATATTTGTAAAAAAATATTTAAAATGGCGCTGATCGACGAAGTTTGAAAGTTTGAAAATATGAACAAAATACAATATTTTCTCACTTAAGGGTTGGAAATCCGATTTTCTACCAATTTTTAATAAATGTCCCTTGAATATTTTGAGCTTCTAAATTCTTAAAAAAAAGTTATTTTTAAAGATAATTTATCTGAAGATTTGTAGAGCCGAAACATTAATTACATAAAATTCCCTCGATAGAAAAAAATCGCAAAGTATGCTCCGAAAAGTATTATTTACACGTTTGTTTCTGTTATTTTACAAGTTATGTGTATGGAAAAAATCACAATGCTACTTAAGGTGTTGAAGAGAGATTTTTGCTCTATTGTAAACGAGTCGTGTTTTATTAAATATTTTCACAATTTTCGCATTAATTCGATAGTTTTTAATATAAGCGTGCTCTCTCCAACACAATATAATATTTGTATTGTCGTATCTCTCCTTCTTGTTTTTGGGCAGGTACTACCAGCCCATAAATGACAACTGTTTTTAAAATATGTTCTGTTACGTGTAAAATAGACCAGAGATATTTTAATTTCTATAATAATAAGACGTAGCAAAAAAATACTTGTAAGAAATGTTTACATTTTATAATTGTATCGGTTTGTTCGCCATAAACTGATTTTCAAATTTCCTATCATTCACATAATTTTTTTTTATTTAGAAATTATGTGAAAACCAACCGTTTAAAGTTTTTAATTGATGTAATTTTATTGGAAGCTTTCTAAATAAATAAAAAAATGCTCTTTTCTACCAAGCATAATAAGACTGTCTGTAGAAAAGTCCTTTAAATTCCAAATGGATTAAATTAATTTACTTTAAAAAAATATAAAAGTAAATTAAAAAGAGATTTCTTTTCATGTGTAATATTATATAACATGATAATTTTAAATATAATTATTTTACTGAAATTTGAGTGAAAACTTACCGAATTCGTCAGGGTCTTGACAAGACTGACATCTGAGGCCAGGGCTGTCACCTATGTCACCAAACGTCATCAACATGTCACCATCCGTATCACTTTTTCGAAATATTCACTTTATTTTATTTTTATTCATATATCTGAGGTGTAATCACTGTAGACGTTAAAATGGTCAAGTAATATTGACGTCATCATGGAAAACTCAAACATGTAATTTGTTCATATCTATAAAAGGAAAATAAATGCGTAAGAATCAAATCTTATAAATATTATACCTTTAAATTATACTTAATCACTGTAGCGACAGAGCAATTTGAAACTTTTTTCTCGGATTCCTAAAGAAAAATTTAACGCTCACATTAAAAAAATCATACCTCCGAATTCGAATATGGATACATACACACTGATTATTGTTGTATATATATATAGGCATTGAATTCACATATCTTTTTTTTATTATCACATATTCAATATATTCAATATCTCAAAAACAATATTGAAATCTAGATTTGAAATAATTGTCAGGATTCTACAATATTAACTTTTTTACTTTGGAAATATGATGGACAGTAACAAAATGCGTCCAAAACTTCTAAAACATAGTTCTACATGCGCAAATTGCAATACATTTGTAGGTATAGTCATGATTTTACTGCACTACCATTGTAGTTGGTCGTTTCCTAGGGGTTAAAACATTTTAAAGAATCTAGAGAATATTTGCCATATTTTGGCAGCAAAGCAATCCGTGGTTTTGAAAATAGTGCCATATTGTGGCAAAAAGCGTTCGAGTGGATAAGAGTAATGGTCATGGATTGTTTGTTTTATTTACAGATCCGTATTTTTGATATCAGTCAGGATTTCTTGGGTTTTAATATTATTTAATGTTTTTATATCTTATTTTTGAAGCGCGTAATGATTTCTTTCATAAATATTTTAGTTTTTTATTGTATAACTAACTAATTCAATAGAATATACCCAACAAACTTAGTTCCAAATATAATAGAAGTACTAGAAGAAGAATGGACGTAAGAGAAAAGGACAATTACAAAAAAATTGTGGGATGTAAATAAAGAAGACCCGCAATACTAACGTAGAAAAGAATAATGAAATAACCAATAATGCACAGCGTAATCTAAGAGTTTATCATATTCTATTCCTGATATATTAAAAATAATAGAATCGAATAATATAGACCTAAAACTGAGAATACTCCTCATTAAGACCTATGTATGGAGTATCTTGGTGTACGCGAAACATGGTGCCTAACATGGTGCCTATCCGAAAGAGATAAACGGAGACTAGAGGCTTTTGAGATGTGGTCCTAAAAAGACTATTAGGAATTTCCTAGAGAGACCACATTACAAATGAGGAGGTTCTCCAAAGAATCGAAGGAGGAAGGCACCTGCTCAGGACCTTGTCCGAAAGGCGTGCAAGATGGATCGGCCATATAATACGACAAGAAGGCCTCTTGCATGCCATAATGGAGGGTATGACCGAGGGGACAAACTCTAGGGGATGCCCACGCCGAGAGTACCTGGAGGACCTTCAGGTGGACATCCGCCGCTCATCATATGCAGACTTCAAAAGAGCCGCACAAGACAGGGAAGGATGGAAGAAAAAATAAAGGAAATTGATGCAAACCAATCCCAGGATTGAAACCAGAGAGAGAGAGATTCCTGATTATATCCATGTAGAATGCATGCATCTCTAAGACGAGCTACCCTGAGAAAAATTATTTTCCAAAGAACCTCCTGTGCGAGGCTAAAAAAATTCGCGAAATAACATTAAATTAATCAAATAAAATAGAGCATTTGACCGAAAATCAGAAGGACACGGGTTCAAGTCCCGTCGGCATCATGTATCTTTTCTCGGGAGATTTTTTCAATGTGGATGAGTGTTTCAGGCTAATAATTACTGCTTATTATTGTTACAAATAAAATATTTGCCCACGCCGGCATTTGAATACAGACCTCTGGATTGCCAGTCAAGATCATTTCCCATCGACCTAAATAGTTTTCTACTGTAGTTAGTTAGGCTATTCACACATGCGTTTATTTACTCGTACGTTGTGCAAGCGTAGAGCTTAGCTTCTAAGAAAGTGTGGATTGTGGTGTCGCTAATGAAAACATCCATGTCCAATTTTAGAACGAAGAAACCGCGACAAGTAAACATTTCCCTCGCAGCGTAAACATTTTAAAATAATATATTTCTGTTATTTCCAGCGCACGAACGGTTGCCGATATATTATTATGTCTAAGTTAAACCACACGCGACACAATGTCACAATGTTAAGTTCAAAACTAAAGTAAAATTTAAAACGCAAAGTTTCAGATTCAACGCTGGGACATTATTAAAAATTTATTATTAATGAAACACGCCAACGCTTTGAAACTTATTGATTAGAAACCTGTTAGTTTTCAATAGTGGATTGAAAAGGTAATATTTTATTCATGTTTAAGCCTTTCACCTATATATTATTAAATTATTAAAGTGGACGATGTAGGTTGTCGTGTGCTTGGTGCAATGCACAAATGCGCAATTAAATTATGATTTTGGACCTAGGGTTATACTTTTTAACATCTGATATTATTAATACTCTAGCGACTATGCGGTTGAAATTTAAGAACCTCACTTCGAGTACATGATGCCGCGTCTTATGCAAAACCATTTTCGTACGTGAACTTTGTTACCATAGCTACTGTAATCGTGCCTGCCGCCCGCGGGGCCTAGCGGGTTAACTGTTAGTTTTAATTAATCAAATTAATTTTAATATGAGGCCGAAATTTACGAGAAACCCTGAAACCTTCTGGATCGATACTTATCGTAGTAACACAAGTTTTTTTAAACCAATGTCAAGAACGACTCGATTATATAATATTTACTGCGATCTGAAGAGTTTGATATATTTTTTAATTCAATTATTGCTTCAGAAGGAACTTCTACTTGCATATACCTAATGATCTCCTCACATGACAGGCAATCTTGGTGACAGCCGTCTTACCAGACTTTGGCGCTTTCTACGTCATGACGTTGTAACCAGTTGAAACCGTTTCGGAATGTGATGTTTTAAAAACCAATTATGAATGATTGGTACCAACTTGCATGGTAGGGTATCCTGCTTCTATCAAACTCGTATTTGATTTTGTTTTTGATTATGTTGTTGATTTTGCTTTTGATTTTGACTTTGATTTTGTTTATGATTTTGTTTTGGATTTTGTTTTAGATTCAGTTTTATAATTTTATTTTTTGCTTTTGTGTGAAAAAGAGCCAACTAATTTTTTTTAAATTGAATGTAATTTATGATTTAGATGTACTTTGTTAATTAAAAAAAACATGTAAAAGCCCAACAGGGCGTGAAATATAAATAAATAAAATATTAAAATTACGCATTTTTAGTACAATCATTCAAAACAGAAAAATAAACATAAATCCGTCACAAATTTTAACGGTATTTATAGTTTGTGAAAACACCACATTATCTCCAACCTCCAAAGAATTTGATATTAAAAAACAAGTGGATACCAAAGTAATATAGTAACAACCTCCAGAATGGTATCTATCAGTATTGCCCTGGTAAAAAAAAAATACAATTAAATGTGAAAATAACACTTTGAAACCGCGATCTACGGATTGCTAGTCGAGAGTTTTACCCCTCGATCTCGAAGCCTTATCCCAATTGTGCACGGAGAAAAATGTTATTCTAAAGTACGATCATTTTATATGTAAAAACGGTTAAAAACGGGGCAGAAGTTCTTACGAACAAATTAACAGGGTTTCAATGTTTATTGGCGGGAACATGTAAGAATAATTTTTTGGTATACGTAATTTCGTAAGTATACCAACAAATCATTCTTACGTTTTCCCGCGAATAGACATTGAAACACTGTTAATTTATTCGTAAGAACTCCAGTCCCGTTTTTAACCGTTTTTACGAATAAAATGATCGTTTGGATACCATACTATAGTGCTACTCGCCTCGGGCAGTGAGAACGTTTACTTTATTTTAAATCACCTTAAATTAAATCTGAACATGATCAATTAACTTAGTTATATGTAAACTGGGTTGACCTAAATTGATTAAGTGAATGTGGGACAGGGTTACCTATTCCGCACTACGAACTATTCAATAATATAATCATCGTCCATTGTTTTACGGTTCCTACCAGTCGCGTGCCGCCGTGAACCAAAACTATTATCCACCAGTATTCAGCTGTTATTGTCTTTCTCAGCAAACTAGGCAGTTTTCAGTATATCAGAACGATGAAATAATATAATCATATGAATTTAACTGCCGTGAAATACCAAATAAATGCAGTTACCGAAAAGTACGATGGAATACCGTCATAATGTACCGTGAAATACCATACGAAAGCGTTAACTGAAAAGTACGATAAAGTACGATCAAAATGTGTTTAATCAAAGGAACCGTGATATACGAATACAGCGAATAGTTCGATGAAATAACATCAGAATGTACCGTGAAATACCAAACAAATGAATTGACTGAATGCACGATGAAATACAATCAAAATGTGTTGAATCAAGAGAACCGCAGAGTATCATATGAATACAACTGAAAAGTACGATGATATACCATCATAATATAATGTAAGAAAGTATTGACTGAAAAATAAGATAAAATATCACCAGAATGTACCGCGATATACCACAATAATGGATTGACTGCAAATTTTATTAGAGTGAAAAATTCATCGTAATAATATAATATTTGCCGGACAACCAATCTTTTTCGCCACCAAATTTTGCTCAATAATTTTGTGATTTTTTATCAACTGCATTATTATTTCTTGATCAAACGTCGTTCGATCGTATTGTCAAAAAAAAGGAATATAAATATTGACAGATAATGATAGTCTCAGCTTATTTTTTGCCATCGTGGCATAATAAATTATTCAATTTAAATATAATAAATTTAACCTAACCATATTTAATTAGTGTAACCCAGATCTCAGATCCTCTAATCTTACTGAAACTAGAGGATCTAAAATCTGGGTTCGAGTCACTGTTACGACCTAAGAGTATGGATATTAGAGAGACGGCATATGCAGTGTGCCCGCGCGCTCCAAGTGTGCCTTTTCGAGAATTTTACCCAAACGGCTTACATTGGCTGCTGGTTTTTGGACGTTTAATACGTTCCGACAGCAGCCATTTTACATGGTGACAGCCAATGTCAGCCATGTGGGTAGAATTCTCGAAAAGGCACACTTGGAGCGCGAGGGCACACTTCACATGCCGTCTCTCTAATATCCATACTCTTAGGTTACGACCGTTGTGTTTTTTTTTTATTTTCTATGTCTTTGTTTGTTTCTCATTTTTATTGAGAGTTGTTGATATTATCTTCTTCAAAGATTCTTCATGATTATTGAAGTAAATACTTCTTTGCGCACGCTTGACTTGAGGGGTAAACTGGCGAATGTGTAACGAAAAGTGAAATGCGTTGCGAGGCAAATGGGCTCAATGTAGAAGCGAGAGAGAGCAGTGCGCGCACACATTTTCTTTTTCTCTTCCTCTCATAGCTAATGCATGAAATATTTCAGTCAGTATTTTAAAATACAGATGACACGCCAAACGCGGGGGGGAGCGGACGCCGATGCGCAGGGCTAGATCGGGCGAGGCGAATGATAATAAATTTAAATAAATATTTGTAGAAAATTAATATATGTATACATGTATATATTTTATTAGTATAAACATACAGGGTGTTAAGGTACGTACTTGAGTTACTTTAACCAGTGATTCCTGACATTATTTGGAGTAAAAAATGTGAATGAAATTTTGGTCTCCGGTGACTTTTTTTATGTAAATTTTTTTTTTTTTCAAAATATTTTTTCTTCAAAATCAAACAAATTTTTTTTTTTTCACATGACCTTATTGGTCACTCAGCCGAGTTACCGCCCCACCACTAACCCCGCCCCCAACTACCCAACACCTACCATTATTTATGTTTTTGTAGAAAAAAAAAAAAAAAAACATCAAAAATGTCACCGGAGACCAAAATTTCAATTACATTTTTTACTTCAAATAATGTCAGGAATCACTGGTTAAAGTAACTCAAGTACGTACCTTAACACCCTGTATATATGGACATACATATAGATGGAGCTAAAGAAGTATTTACTTCAGCCGTGTGGTCTAAAGCAAACTCGTATTATTTTTATTTTTTTTGATTTCCTATATTTATATTAAAGGGCATTATTAAATAATACATTTTGTTTTGTTGGCTCGTCAGATAATATTTTCCAAGATCATCTTGACAGCGATGGATTATTCACAATATTTAGCAGAGCTGAGAGCTGAAAACGCGGAACGCAGAACAATGATGGATGGGTAGGGGATCCCCTCCTTATTGATAATTTAAGCATTTCTAGACCCTCCCAACACCCCGACCCGTCAAACCCTATCCTGCAAGCACACACGGAAACCATATTGATTTATTATTTCAGTTCTCGATTGACTGTATAAATGTGTATTTTCATATTTCACGGTTTGCTAGCACCATTGTTAAAAATATATTACTTTTATCACTTTGTGGGGTAATGCTTGCGGATTTTTTGTATATCTCCCGCAACATTATTTATTTCTGCGTCCAGATTTTGGAAAAAACTACCAGCTTAAAGACCTTAATAAAAAATTGAATTGAAAAATATGCATCTAATAATGTCTACCATTTTTTTACAAGTATTTTCAAAGATTAATCACATGATGAAAACCATGTTCTTAAATGAAGTGAAATACAAAGATAGTTGCATGTAGTTATAAATTACAGATAGAAATAAGTGCAAATGTCTGAATGTATATTATTTTTAAAGAATTTGGCAGAAGAAGAAACACACTCATTTTTTGTTGTAACACATTGAAACTTTGAAAAGCAAGGATAGAAATTAATCATTCTATAGTTAATAATCAAGGCTCTCGGAGAGCCAGGATAAGCAATCTGCTCATTTTTTAGTTAATAATCAAGACTCCCGGTAGCCAGAATAGATAATCTACCCGTTCTGTAGTTTATAATCAAGACTCTCTATAGAAAATCTACTATTTCTGTAATTAATAATTAACACTCACAGTAGCCCGGATGGACAATCTACTAATTCTGTAATTAATAATCAAGGCGCAAGGTAACCAGGATAGACAATCTACTCATTCTGTAGGACTCACAGTAGCCAGGATAGAAAATCTATTCATCCTACACTCAGTAATCAAGGCTCACGGTAACCCGGAGACACAATCTACTCACTTTGTAGTTACTAATCAAGTCTCACGGTTGCCCGGATAGACAATTTTCTCGTTCTGTAGTTAATAATTAAGACTTACAGTAGCTAGGATAGATAATCTACTAGTTCTGTAGTTAATAATCAAGACTCATGGTAACCCGGATAGACAATCTACTCATTTTCAAGGTCTCACGGTAGCTAGGATAGACAATTACTCGTTTGTAGTTAATAAACAAGACTCACGGTAGTCAGGATAGACAATCTACTCGTTCTGTAGTTAATAATCAAGACTTACGGTAGCCAGGATAGACAATTACTCGTTGTGTAGTTAATAAACAAGACTCACGGTAGCCAGGATAGACAATTACTCGTTCTGTAGTTAATAAACAAGACTCACGGTAGCCAGAATAAACAATTACTCGTTCTGTAGTTAATAAACAAGACTCACGGTAGCCAGAATAAACAATTACTCGTTCTGTAGTTAATAATCAAGACTTACGGTAGCAAGGATAAACAAACCACTCGTAATCAAGCCTCAGGACAGACTAACGATATAATCTGCTCGTGTCTTCGAGACTCTTTGAGATTCAGGTTAAACAATCTAGTAAAGAGCCATCCTGGAACCAGCATTGCTGAGAAAGAGTATACAAATTGAGTCATTTATACTACACCCAGTATTCACCGTGTCTCAAGCAATATTAATGCACATATTCAGAGCAGATTTTACAATAAGAATGAGTTTCTTCAATAAAGAATGATCTAGAATTGGGTTCAGTAGTGCAAACACGGGAAGAACAAGTTGGAGTTAGTTTATTATTTTAATAAGTATTTTTTTTTATTACAACCCTTAGAAGGCGGAAATAGAAATGAAAAACTTATTTTTATATTCAGAACAAATCAAAGCACATATTTTGGAAAATCTTTAAAGAAGGCTTTTTGTTTAGTTTTTCTAATAAAGATAAGGGTGGTATTGGTAGGTTTTCATCTTTTTTTTTTATATGGCAACAGCTAATACGACGTATTACGCTCACATCAGTAGGTAGATAGGGATGTAAAAAAATATTAACGGTTTAAAATAAAGTTCTATTTATTTTATATAAATATTTAAAATAGTTAAAATACAAACAGATAATAACACATATAACCATCTACTCATACTATTTTATTTTTTTTTTAATTTTCCTTTGGCTTTTTTTTTCGATGTTTGTTTTTGGGGTGTTATGCCGTGTTGTGCTATCTCCTTCTTTAGCCGACGTTTCGGACAGCGTTGCAGTGTCCATCATTTCCAAAGAATGAGGTAGCACAACACGGCATAACACCCCAAAAATAAACAACGAATATGCTTTTGGCCGTGAAAATCTAAAAACGTATCTTTCTTTGGCTTTGTTTACATTTTACTTTCTTACTTAACTGATTTTAAATATTAAGAACGTGTGTAGGTATTTCTACAGCATGTCGGCGTAAAAACAAAGTTTTTTTTGAAAATGTACTAAAAATGGGACAAAAAGTATTTGATTCAACAATAGAATTTACAAATAAAATCTAAATAAAAATATTATGAAGTTAACGGAAACTGCCCACAATATGTAGAAAAAAAAATATAAAAAAAAATAAACCGCCTAGTTACGCCATCTCTTGGGCCAGCTAGAAGTCAACAGAGAAATTCGTGTTTGTGCGCGTGTACGTGCGTGAGTGCCACCAAATGATAGAATGCATTGTAATCGACGTCGCTTCTATCTGCCGAGTTTCAGCTCGATCGGATGTCGGGAAATCGATTATATTGGAACATTTTCAAATTACTTCGAATTTCCATATCCAAGTTTGGTTTTCATTCATTCACGAAAGCAAAATCAAAATTTAAATACACGTATTAATGCCAAAAGCTGTAATCAATTTTTTTTTCACGAGAAATGTTTTCTTTGTTGAATTAGGTAGATTCGTTAACAACAAACTATTTTATTGTAATTAGCTTTTAAGACCCATGTTTTTCTTTTGTAAATATAATGTACATATGTACCATCGACCACCATAACACGGACATGTGCCTAGCATGGTGGTCGAAAAATCTTCAATTAATGTAACAAACAGTTCAATAAATAAAGAAACATAAAAAAATCAAATAATAAAAAAATTAAAAATAAAATAAAATTACGCTATTTTATAATAAAGCTATTTTATACAGAATAAAATCTTTATTGATGCCTTGTTAATTTTCTTCAGAGATTGTGTAAACATTGTAAAATGAAGCAATTATTTATTTTTAATATAAACGTAGTTTTCCATGATCACAATCAACAGTACTAAAAGACAACAAACCTCTCATAGAGAAATAGTCTCTGTAACGTTATGGCTCCCGTAGTTAGGCGCTGGAGATAATGTCAAGATGTTACTTCTGACGGAATAGTAAGGAAGGAAATAATGAAATAGAAACACGCATTACTGTTGACGATCACAACCATATTATAGTGAAAATAGATTAATTTCAATAGAAATATTAAAACACTTTAGATAAAAACATCACATATGTACACTGGAGTTAAACTCTATTTTTATCATTAGACTATTATTTAATTTTAGGTATACTTTAATAAACAACCAATTTGAATGTTATAACATTGAACACTGTGGATATTAGGTTAACGTGGAGATATCAGCTAACTATTTACACGGAGACAAGATGGCATTGTCACGAATCACGAGTCACAACGGCGAGAAAGATCGTCGCGTTCTCTTGCAAAGCCAACATTTCCCTGTTTACAAGAAGTTTGTCTTCTGTCGGGGAGGGCGCAACGCGAGCCAGTCCTCAGGAGTCGGGGCCGATACCGAAGTACACAAATAATATTATATATCGATCGTCATAGCAAAACGTATTCGATGATGCCGGCATCGGTGTTGGTACACACGGGTGTTGATTGTAGCGGAACTGTGGCGGGTGCGGGGAGCGGTATGCGGTGCGGGGTGCGGAGGATTGGTAAAAGTTACTTTGTCACGAGAGGAGTCACAACCATTGTTGGTGCGGATCGGGTACACGGGAGCTAAGGGGAGGAACGGTGTCCCTAGCGCACTGTTCACGCCGCGACGTTTGGCGACGTAATGACGCACGGCAGGGGATGGGGAGGGGGCGGGGGGTTGGAGGCTGAGGCTGTGCATCCCTCCCGCGTCTCTCTCCCCTTCGACCCTCCCCCGCACCCCACGCTCCTCTCTCCGCCGCTACCCTCCCTGCCACCCCACCCGGCGCGGCGCCCGCTGACACAGTTACCAATTAACGACGTTTTTGGGCGAAAGTTACAGCCTCCGCAGACAGATGTACGACGGGCGGCATGCCCCACTCGCTGCATAAGGGATGGAAAATAAACTTGAACCGAGTAATCCTTCAATTTCAACTTGGGTTCGTTTTGTATTTTTTACGTTATTTTGCGTATCATTTTCGCGGATATAGAAAACATGAACGATGAATCGGCAAAGTTTTCCCGCTTTGTTAGGATTAAGAGCGATTGACCAGCAGCTGAGAATAAAAGTTTAAAATGCTTGCAATTGTACAGGGAGGTTCCAATGAGAAAGATCGATTATTCCCCGTATTAAATATTTTAAAATGAAAATTTAATATCGATTTATTTCATTCAAAACTTGCTTTAATATATACCTACATTCAAGTAAGAAATAAAGTTGCTCGAAACGCACGATGATAAATTATTAAATATTGTGTACTTCTTGTAAGTATATTTTGATCAAAAGTATTTATAATTTTTCAATAATGTCTAAACAAAATAAGTGTGTAAAAAAGTTTTGAAATATTTTAATTTGTATGAGCTTAAATAAATAGAACAACTGCGGTATTTTAGTCACAAAACACGTTCTCGGATTAATTTTTCAATGATTTGAATTTAACTCAAATTCAAATTTTTAAAACTGTGTTACTAGATTATGTATTGATTTATTTTGTTGTATGATTATATGATTTGAAATTTGTATTGTTTATTAGAATCTATCGTTTGAAAATTGAACAAATCTGCCACGACCAACGGTATAACCTTAGTATATAATATTAAAACTACACATAATTTTTTTTAAATTTTAAAACTGCATGTAGCAGATAAAATAACAATCTTTCAAAATAAATTAATGTTTTTTTGTAAAAAAGAGTTAATACGTGTAGGATTAGATTTAAAAGGGGCTAATTTCCGGTATTCTCTGGTAATAAATACCCTCTTAATCAAATAATAAAATTGGAAGATTTTTCACTGACATATTAAAATATAGATCATTTTTAAATTACTTGAAAATTTCATTGAATAAACGTTCATCAGTACGTACTTATTAATAGGTACGTAATTTATAACGACAGTTAATTTTTCAATTTTCCTGTACATGCTTTCTTTTCCATTTCTACTGCTGTAAAACAATCTGGAAAACTTTTGGAGAAAATGATTGCAGTTTTTGAATTTTCAGAACGACTAACTTTTGACTTGCTATTGTGCATTGTGCTTTGAGTTGTGCAATGGAGCAGTTATGTTGACATATTACCTACTTTGTAGTCTGAACTGTTCATATATAAGACGTAAATTAATTCGTTTTATCTGGACATTTTACAGGTGCACATCGATTCATATATCTTAGCAAGGCAAAATGAATAATTAAATTGATAATTCAACAACAGAATATTGTTTTTTTTTTCAATCTATGTTTTGACTTATTATAAGAAAAGCTTGATTTGAAAAGAAAATCTTATTTTTTTGCATAAATAACATTATGAAAATTTAATTTGACTTTAACTTGGCTAAAATTCGGTAAAATTTTTGTAGCTTTTGGGCAGATTTTTTAGATTTTACAGAAAAAAATCGGTTAGTGTGGTAAGAAAAGGCTCGAGACAATTTTTTTATGCATATTTCAAAAATAATAGTACTTATTTCTGTCATAAATCTCTGCAAACATTAGAATAATGCTTTTTTATTTATTTATTTAAAGAAACAGTAAAAAATAATACAATATAATATCAAATAAAAAGTCCCAATAAACTACTTTTAAGTACTTTGTCAGTGGGTTCTATTAACTTAATAGATTATAACAAAAATGATATTAACTATAAAAAACATATATTATATACATTCATATTATAAATTAATAAAAAAAAAATTATACAATTATTTAAGTAAACGAGGTACGTAAAAACGTATAATGTATTAATAAATATAAAATGAGCATAATAAGAATTAATAATGTTATAAAAATCATGTATCAGATTTACTACGATGGTTTTATTGTTCTTACATATTACGCGATACCGCTGTGTTCTACGTTACACGCACATGAAAGCCCCAAACTCTACGCCTTTTTTACGATGTGTTGCCAATATCATCATATTATTTGAATATCGATTGAACGAGTAATGTATGGAGCACGCCATCTGATTCCAACTCTAAAAACAATTCGTACTATCTCCGTCTCACACGCTATCGTCGTCTATCTCGGTCTAGGGGCGGGTGGAACTGGTGTATGGGGTTAGTGGGTGGGACGAGGGGAGGTTGATATTATAGAGGGGGTGTTTACGGTAAGAGTCTGCGGGGTGGAATCAAAACAAAGCAAACTGAATTATATGCGAGTATATACCTTTAAGCTGGTCTGCGTGCTGTGGAAAACTCAAGCTGTATTATATGTACTCCATGTGCTGCCTTTGCTCTTGTGCTCTGGTGTATCGTATTCCATGAATAATATTCGCGCAAGGTTTCTATGGTGAAGCCTTTGACATAGTTCATCGGCCAGGAATACGTCTCAAGGTAACATAACCGAGTTAATGTCGCATCTGTTTGAGAGGGTTGAGAGAAACGGTCGTGCATGTTCTGTGAATGGGGTTCGCCTCATAAAAAATAAGCCGTTTGATGAAATAGCGATGCGCGTACTTCTGTGTAGTACTACCAAAACCGAAACCAAGGAGAAATATTTATTTCAAACTACATTTCGAAGCGAGTTTGTACAAATGACATATCCCTTTGAAACAAATATAAACAATGACAGATAAAGTATAATGATTTTTCACTCACTTACTGGAAATCTTTTGTAAATATTTTTATTTATTTATTTTGCAATAATATACTCACTACTCATGACTATGACATATTGACGGCCTCCTTGGTCGATTGGACCCGCACCATAGTTTACCCGATTAACAAAAGATTTCAGAGTTCAGCACCAGTCGTGGACTTTTCGCTTGCATGACGTAATAAATTCACTACGGTAAAACTCCACAAACATTGAGTCATACGCTATGATACGTTTATACTACTTACTTATATAAGTTATATGTCCAAAGTCGAAAGCTCACTATTGTCTTATTTTACGGTTGATTAACTTCGGTTCCAGGCGATCGCAGATTCGATTCTGCACATGTGTTGACTATCAAACAACTGTTAATCAAATCAAAACACACATTTGACTACCAAAAGCCAAGAGTAAATCACAATGAACACTGTTCTATCACCAAACACAATGTAAAGGTAACAACTAACACAAACAACATTCCAGGCTAATAAAAATATTGACATGTCAGCATAATAATTACTTTTTATTTCAAATCAAAAAGCGATAATTCTGCGTACGCATCTTATAGTTTTCTATTTTTTTCGTTTTCAGCACTGTAGTGGGTACTAAGGTGTGGTATAATTTTTTTTTCCTTAAAATTTCCAAAGAAAATGATGTCTTCGGGACTGCATACTTATGATCATTTGATATTTGTTACAATAACTTCACATATTATAAAACATTATTTGATTTTGTGTGCCTCACAGGGTGATGTATCCATGTTGAGGCCCCAATTTTACAATTTAAGAGGGTATTACCAGAGAATACCGGAAATTAGTCCTTTTTCAATCAAATTCTTGACCTATTGACTATTTTTTTTGCAAAAAAAAAACATAAATTGATTTTGAAAGATTGTTATTTTATCTGGTACACGCAGTTTTAAAATATTGAAAAACTAAGTGTATTTTTAATATACTATGGTTATTCCGTTGGTCGTTGGCAGATTTGATCAATTTTCAAACGATAGATTCTATTGAACAACACAAATTTCAAATCATATAATCATAAAACAAAATAAATCTATACATAATCTAGTCAACGCAGTTTTCAGAATTTTAATTTTAGTTAAATTAAAATCATTAAAAAAAAATCCGAAAAGGTGTTTGTTGACAAAAATACCTCAGTTTTTCTATTTATTTAAGGTCGTACAAACTAAAATATTTCAATTTTGATTACACACTTATTTTGTTCAGACTTTATTAAAAAATCATAAATACTTATGATCAAAAAATACTTACAAGAAGTATACGATATTTGATAATTTATCATCGTGCGATTTAAGCATTTTTATTGCCTACTTTAATGTGGGTGTATATTAAAGCAAGTTTTTAATGAAAATCGTTAAGTTAAAAAACTTGACACGGGGAATAATCGATCTTTCTCATTGGAACCTCCCTGTACAGTTGGAAGCATTTTAAAACTTTTATTCTCAGCCGCTGGTCAGTCGGTCTTAATAAAAATCAATAAAATAAGACAAATTTTAAAAAATAAAAGAAAAATACATAAAGGCGGTAATGAAAAACAAATATTTAAAATCGGCAAATATTATAAAAATATGTGTATTTTGACCTAAAGCCTGAAATGGACTGCCACATGACTTAAGAATGATCACAGACTCAGCGAACTCATTCATAAAGTTATGCAATGTCCAGTGTTTATAGCGTCCTCCGCGTGCAAAGTCGTATCTCCTCCAAGCATAAAATTTCTAATTAAACACTTGAGGTGATTTCTCACAAAAACGGCGCTCTACAAATTATCCAATTATTATTATTATTATGAATCATCTTTTGATATATCGTGTACCACTTGTATTAGATACCTACCTACTTAAGGTAATGAATTTATTTGAAGTTTGTAGAAATGCGAAACAAAATACGGTGAGTCTACAGTGGGAAGCTTCCCGCCAAGGGGCTTATTTCTCAGTACAATGCATAATGATCTCATGTTACGAAAACGCGGGGAAATAAGGCTTTATCTCAAAAGGCTCTGCGGCATGTGTGTTACCCTCTGATACAAGGAGGCAGGAGGCCTCGTAACAAAGAAACAACCATATTTCAAACGTTAAGAAAAGTGCACACTCATTTCTGGGTAATATAATCGTTCTTCGTGGACGAGCTTTAGAAGTGGATTTCATTTTTCAACATTCTATAACGCTTTTTACCCTTTTTAGATAATATATTTTATTTATTTATAAAATACCTGATTATACATTAAGACATTTAAATACGTATGATACATTAGATCACCACACTAGGCGACTGCCTGTTTCGTGGTGACCAATGGAATATGTATAGTTAATATGTGAGGTCGAGTGTTAACATATGAATTAAGTATTTATACATGTTAAAAGAATGAAAATTTATACTAGAAAAATTATAATGAAAATTGAAAATATAAAAATAGAGAACAGAAAACCGAAAAAATTAATTAAAAAAGAATAAAGAAGAATACGACGTGCTGTTATACAAGAAATAGCATATGTAGGTAGCATTAAGTCGGATAAAATTCGGATCCATAAATTAACACGGAGATAGTGATTTTTTGGTGATTTATTTTATTTTATAGGTATTTTATTAATTGTTATGCTATTTTATCATTTTTAATGAACTTTAGAGATTATTCTAACAAGATTTTTTTTTAATTATTTATTTATTTATATGATAAGTAGTTTATAAATAGCTTCGACAATTCGACCCACTTTCTGTAAGTCTGCAATTCAATTGATTGATATAATATGAATTTTAAAAATCTGAAAAAAAAAATTTGCAGTTTGGCATTTGCAAACTAATCAGCGGCAAACTAGCAAAGGGAGTGCAAAATTAAATGAGAAAGAACATAATATATGGAGTTTGTCTACATTCAATTTCAACAATATCAAAATACATTATTTTTTTTATTTTGTAGAAACAAACAGTACAGTGGTTACAGAATGATAACACATTTTACAGATATTAAATAATATTTCATGGTGGGTACCTTTGATTAACTACCGGGTGATGTGCGTAGTGTGTAATTGCGTGTGAATGTGTGAGTATGTGTGAGAAGTGATGAAGGGATAATATATGCGCATTAAACAGTTTATATCATTGACATGATACTCCTTTTAAATTTGGGCATTGGATCCGAGAAAATGTCAATGTTAGAGTTAAAGCAAACCTTATTAAATGTATGAAGAGGACGGTTAATTGGCGAATTATTTGTTTTGCAATTAAGGGTGTGGAATAGTGCTGTATTGCGTATACGTCTTAAAGGTATATTATAATTAATTAAGAATAGAAGTTCGGTACAGTCAATTTAGTTATTTAAAATTCTGTGTATAAATGTTACATCAGCTAATGCCCGCCTTTGTTGCAAAGTTTGAAATGTAGATTCAAAATTATTGTTGAATTCGAAGGTTAGATATTTTGTAAATTTGTTTTGAATATTTTCATCGCCAATATGGTTCCATATTGGCGATGCGTATTCCAGTGTACTTCTGACTAATGCAAAAAAATAGCATTATTATTGTCCGCGGGTTACTGAAAACTTTACTTATACGAAGAACAAGACCTAGCAAAATTATTTGTTGTCATATTTGTCAAAGAAGCAATGCATCATTGTAGTACGATTGTATCATATATTATATATGGGGCTTAATGTTAGAAGTGCCTGTCATACTTGTAAATCGTCCAGGAATGAAGTTTTTTTCCCTTCTCTTGACGTAAAAAAAGCTGAAACGGTTTTTTAGTTTCTTAATATGATAGATCACTACCTTAACAATCTACGGCACCTGACATAGGTATTCAAAACATTCAAATATATTGAAATTTTAGACTGCATTCTGGTACCCAAATCAAATTACCTCAAACTGACAATGACACCTCTAGGTTTAACCACCAAATATATAATATGTATTTTTTTTTAAATACTTCATCTTTCGAATACAATTATAATCTGATAAAACTTAATTAACTATTCAACTATTCAAGGTACACAAATTTATATCCGAACTTTAAAAACAACCACGGCCTACATTAATTCGGTCACATACTCAAAAATATATCAATGAGATTCCTTCAAAGCAGTGAAGTGTGAAGAGAATTTTCTGAAACCGGAGCAAACTGTAAACAAGAATACATAGGTATTTTCAATTCACACGACCTGACTACTCTATATAGAATAAACTTAGATATACAGGATGTTCAAAGACATACTTGAATTACTTTAAGCCAGTGATTCCCAACATTATTGGTGACATCTATGAACAATTATTTTCATTTTTTTATAAGAAAGCCTCTCTTTGGTAAGACGTGAGATTTGGGTTCCAATCCCTGTTGCGACCATTATTTTTTGTTCTTTTTCTGTGTCTTTTCATATTTTAATTTAGATTATTATTTTTGTCTTCTTCTTCAATAGTGATTTTCAGTTCACACAACTTGCCTCCACGCTATAAAGAATAAAATTAGATATGAAGGATGTTAAGGGACATACTTGACTTACTTAAAGCAACTGATTTCTGACATTATTTGGAGAAAAAAACGTAAACGAAAATTTGGTATCCAGCGACGTATGATGTTTTTTTTTTTTGCGACTAAAAGTATTTTTTAAGTCGGTAGTTATTGAACAAATAGGTGATGGGTGAGGGGTTTGGCGGTTACTCGACTGAGATACCAGCTTTTTTTATTTTAGATAAAAACATATTTAAAAAACGACAACAAAAAGTCACCGGGGATCAAAATTTCATAAAAAAATTTAGCTCCCAATAATATATATCGGGAATGCCCTGAAAATATCTGATATTTGTTGTTGTACTAAATATGTAAAATAATTTTATTTTTACAAGAATATTTTTATATTACTTACACGGAAATTTTATTTTTGACATGAATCAACTCGTTTCATTATAATACGCCTACGTATATATTTTTAAATCTCATCGTTGAAATAATGAATACAGATGTTATTAAAATAAAGCTTAGGCAACAAATCAAACAAAGTTTCCTGTTTAAAACTTTTCATGTTGAAATCAGATCGCAAACCAATTATATTATTTATCCGACATTCGGTACGAATGATGCGATAAGACATCAAAACAAAACTTCAGTCAGGAAAGCTCAACGGAAAAGCTAAAGAAAAACAAATCAACTTTCTCCAACTAAAGATGGCCGTCTATCCGTCGGCGCGCGCAGCTTTCGGGTCGATATCGGAGATTTCCGGAAACACCCGAACACTCCAAACTTCGTGCGTCTATTTTATTTTTTCTCTTAGCTCGTTTCAGTTTGTTTTTTATCACTCTTATTGTTATTCGTAGACGGGACGGCGTGGGGCAGGAGGGGGGTGGTCTGCGCGGGTTGGGGTGGGCTATGCGAGGGATGTTGGTGGTGAAGGGGGAGCGGTAACTAGGTCAGGGGTGAGGAGGGGGAAGTAGGTCGCAGGTGTTTGTGTATGGAGGCTGTGTCATCACTGTCAGACTTGTGACATTTCAGCAATGTTCGATTAATATTCATGGCCGTCACACATACCTCTATTCCTACACACTTTACCTATATTCTAACGCGTAGGTATATATGCTAGGTATTTTAAATTCATTATAATTCATTATGCCCTTACTATTAGATGCATTTTTATTATTTTGTATTAATGTATGTAATTGCATCTAATTGCGATCTTAATTTTGAATATCCTATATAATATTATTGCACTGTGCAATCATATCAGGTTTTTTTTTTTTACTATTATATCGCTATCCTAATTCAAAGAATTAATTGATATAATAAAGTGATTATATACACACCCACATTATGTGGCTGGAATTAAGATGTATTTATAAGTTTATAACTGTTTTTTTTTTTACAATAAGTTAAATGACCGTTTTAATTGACCGTGATCATTTGATCAAAAACCAAAAAAAGGTTTTTCATCATATATTAGATATAGGTACTTAGATATTATTGTAGCCAAAGTAAAATATGGACGTTCGATTTTTTCTGAACCACTGGAGCGACAGAGCAATTTAAAACTTTTTCTCGGATTCCTAAAGGAATATTTTCCACATTAAAAAAAATCATACCTCCGAATTTGAATATGGACAGATACAAACTGATTATAGTTCTATATAGCCAATGAATTCACCTATCTTTTGTCTATTATGACATATTCGTAGGATTTATAAAAAAAATATTAAATTGTTAACATTTTCCAGAATCTAGAGAATATTTGCCATATTTTGGCAACAAAGCAATCCGTGGTTTTGGAAATACTGCCATAGTGTGGCAAAAAGCGCTCGAGTGGTTAGTTCTTACAGAATGAAACATTATCTAAGCATCGCTTTATCAGAGACAATGCATAATCGAAAAGTTGTTTAACATTGCTTTTTCTGTGTTTAGTGATCGGATTTGAATAGCTTTCTTCACGACATGTTCTCATTCGACGCAGATTAAAAATGAGAAAATTAATCGTGTTAAAACTACAAGGCAAAAATTACACATCAAGGATGTACCTAATGTACCGAATGTACCTAAAGGAAATTACAGTGGTTAAAATTACTCATCAATCAGTGATTCCTGAAATTATTTGGAGTAAAAAATGTAAACGAAATTTTGGTCTCCGGTGACTTTTTAGATGTCTCTTTTTATTTTTTCCACATTTTTTTTTATCTAAATTAAACGAACTACAACCCTAACTTCCCAATACCTACTGATTTTTTATATTTTTGTAGAAAAAAAAACATCAAAAATGTCACCGGCGACAAAATTTTATTTAAATTTTTTACTTCAAATAATGTCAGAAATAACTGGTTAAATAAAGTAAGTCAAGTAAGACCCTTAACACCCTGTATATAATTTGTAAAATAACAGAAATAAACGTGTAAATAATAGTAGCGATTTATTTGTATCACGGGAAATTGATAAAGTGAGCGTTTCGGCGTGGCGCATGGCGTGGGGATGTATAGATAGGTACTATCTTAAATAAAAACACAAATTTTTTTAAGAGCTTAAAAACTTCAAATAATTAAGGAAAATATGTATGAAATCTCTAGAAATTGGGATGCCGCGGCTTAATTTCGATTTTTTCCATTTGTAATTTCCTCCACGTCAAATTATCACGATGATACTTCAGCACGTGTAATTTCCGCATGTGTTTATTCATCGTCTAACCCCCCTTATACGTATTCTCACTTATCCACTTGACAGTTGGGAGTATTTTGATGTAGGTAAAGGTTTTACCATGTTTATTTATTTTCGTCCTTCTTTTATGTTTGAGATCATATTCAAGATTTTTTTAAGTATGCCTTCGAATGCCTGACTACCTAATAGAGCATAAGATAATGCTAACCAATAATGTTACTACTAGTGTCGAGGGAACTGAAATTGGTAGGTAATGAATTTTCAAACCATGGCCACCTGTGAAAATTGCCAACACGCAAGTTGTTGTCGATCTTGCCAAATTATATTCTATCCAAGATGTTTATTTTAACGAATGCTGCAGCAGCCAAATGCAAAATAAAAAGTAAGCTACAACATAGCGTCCATTGAAAATCCTGTTTTGAATCTTTTCAACTTTTGAAAACTTTGAAAAAAACAAAAAAAAAACGATCATTGAAATTTGAAAAGCTGTAAAGGAAAATATGTTAATTGTTCAAGCCTTGTCCACACACTAGTAGAGTTGGGCGTTTTTGTATTTTTTAAAAAACGAAAACAAACTGTACTTTATAAAACGCCTGTTGTTTTCTTAACCTTTGGGAAAAAACTGTCTGTTTTGTGAAAATTTGTGAGAAATAAATTTGTGGACTCTACTCTTCTATCCAGTATACGGTACTAACCCATTTCAATATCACACAAAGATGCCTCAAAACAGCCAGTTTTTCCCCAAAGTTTAAGAAACAGTTAGCGTTTCATAAAAAACGGTTTGTTTTCGTTTTTTAAAAAGAACAAAAACGCCCAACTCTAGCGAAAGCTTGTCGAGGCTTGTCAAGCGTGTGGACACGGCATCCCAAGAGCAAAAATAAAGTTTATTTATATTTTCTTTCAAAAAATCGTATCTCCTATTTTTTAGGATCCAAAAAATATTATTCATTGAATATGACATATTGAATGATATAAATTAATTACTTTGTTTATAATCACGAAATTTTATTTAATTTATTAATATTGACCGGTTTGCCTTAACACAAACATCATCACGGTTCAAAATTAAACAGTCAGTAGTGGTTGGTATTAATAAATTAAATTTCAGTATTTTTAATTTTTCATTACAAAAAATCCTGTGAAAATGCACGTCGTAAAAGACGCACTTATTTTCCTGGAAATATTTCGACGGCTCAGATCGAAACAGGAAAAAACGGAGAAAAATTGCATGTTTAACTGATTTTTCGATTAATTGTTCTTTATAATAAAGTAACACAGCACATACAAACCATTTTATAAAAACTTTTTTTTTTACATATTCTAGCTTATGCCCGCGACTTCGTCTGCGCAGACTTCGAGTAGCCTATTTTCTTTTCCTAGGTCCCATCTATTTTTATACCAAAATTCTGAACCTATTTATTTATTTCAAATATCTATAATTCTTGATTCGATTCAAAATATTGGGTTAGTACTTCAAATAAATTCACTAATTCAAATATTTTCTAAAATAGAATTTTTAATTTAACAATCATTGTTTCGCAAAATGTCACTGTCAAATTTTGACATTTTCTTTTAAACAATAATTATTATTTGTAATATATGGAAAATAGCTAGCTTTATAAATTATAGCTTATATATGTTATTCTGATGCATGAGCTATATTATTGTAAAGTTTCATTAAAATCCATTAAGTAGTTTTTGCGTGAAAGAGAAACAAATACACATACATCCATACAAACTTTCGCATTTATAATATTAGTAAGATAAGATGAGAAGTTATATTGCAGAAAACAGTGAAAAAAGCATTGATGTAGTTGTAAATTTTAAATCCTTTTTTTAAATTTTAATTCTGCTTGTAAACTAGTCTCTACCATGTTCAGTAAATAAGGAGTTAATTACGATGCGAATCCGTATACAAGAAAATTTACGAAATTGTAACAAGATTTCTCTGCTTCTACAGCTAGAGGCTCCACTAGTAGGTTAACTATTTACCAGCGGTATTGGTTCGATTGCTCTACTCATGCTTAGTGGGGTATAGAAGTAATAAGGGAGGAGCACAAAGCTAGTGACATCGCTTGGACATGTCGAGATTGTCGAGTATGCAGATTGTATTTGAGTTGAATCTATTTCGAATTAATGGTCTTTGTAAGACGAGAAGGAAATAATTCACATTGAAACATTTGACGTGTTAGATATAGTAATATATTTTCATAGCTATACGAGTTGAATTAAAACTTTTATATTTTATATTAGACCAGTGCTCACTTACGCAGCTGAGACATGGGTACTTACTAAGGCGAATGAGCGAGCACTGGACATTTTTGAAAGAAAAATTTTGAGGCGTATCTTTGGACTGATTCTAGAAGATGGATTTTGGCGTAGACGTTACAACGATGAGCTCTACACTCTGTTTAAGGAACCAAAAATGACACAATTTATAAAGTTGGGAAGACAGGGTGGCTGGGTCATGTGGAAAGAATGACAGAGCATCAAGCACCAAAGTCCCTGCTAAAATCTAGACCTGTATGGCAAAGGAGCCTGGGAAGACCAAAATTAAGATGGAACGACAACGTCCTCAAAGACCTACGTACCTTGGAGCTTCCAAACTGGAGAGAAGTAGTACAAAACAGAGATGAGTGGAGGGAGACTCTTGAGGAGGCAAGGACCCACCACGGGTTGTAGAGCCAATTGTGATGATGATGATGACGAGTTGAATTATTTTTCGTGATGTACTGTTCTGAAAAATCTACCTGGAATGTAAATGTTACAAAACGTGCTTTGTAAGAAGCAAACTCAAGTAATGCTTCAAAGAAAACGTAAATAAAAACTATTATAAATTTCGTTAAAGCAACACTTTTTTATGTAAGCTCCACACAGGAATCCATGAGGAAAATAATTCCCTTCAGGACTTATGTCAATAAAGGATGCTGTATGGAGGATATTTTTAAGAAATGAAGGAGATAAAGTTCTGGAAAGGAAAAGGTGTGAGGGTTGCAAATAAATCTGGGGGTCAATCTGTCCTGGAGTGACGGACGTATGAATCCATCCCTCCCGCTGCAGTGCAAGGCGATGTTTCCTCAACCAGTCTCTCTCGATCCAGCCCGCCACGTAGTGTGTGGGCAGGCACAACTGTCGTTATGATCCGGGCAAACTTTAGTCCATGAACTCAGGCACTGCGCAAGTCACCAAACGTAGCAAACCACTTGTGGTGACCCATGGCAGAGGTGTTAATTATCTAATAAGCCGAATAAGTCGTACCCATACCAGCCTTCCAAATTGAAAACTGCCTACACAAATATTAGTAAATGAATTACTGAGAACTGGGTTTTATACAAAACAGATATTTTTAACTTATGATTTTCATCAGATACACAAAAGCTTGAGAGCTTTTGAGAAAACACACCTAATGCTCCAGCGATAATATTTCTTTGAGCGAAAGGAACAACGGCACGAGTCAAATTAGTGTAAGCTCCATTTGCTGACTACTCCATTTTCTCTCTCTTACGATCACGCCATAAAAAACTACGAGAATATCGCAATCAATACCTAATTAATGTTGAACATGAAGTATCCTCCAATCAAAAAGCTTTGGAATTACGTTAAATCTCTTAATAATACTCCAGATCACAAGGTGTGCCAAACCCTTAGAGACGAAAAAGCTGAGAACAGGTCTGAGATTGTCAACTAATTCTACAAATATTCCAGTTCTGTTTAAACCAACTTCAAACATCTTAACAAACGCTAGCCAACTACAATATTCACAATACTTCCACCATTCACTGTATTGAGATTGAGGAACGTGTGGTTAAAACATATTGGGAAAATTTAAATCTTAAAAAAAGCACAGACTCACAACAAATTCCTCCATTCTTCATCCTGAAGTACGATTCTCTAAATAGCCTACAATGAAAATCGAGGAAAATGCAAAAGTCGAATTAAAAAAAAAAACGAGTGTGCTTTAGACCACACGACTAAAGTAAAACTTCTAGAGAGAAAGAAAATGTGCGCGCGCACTGCACTCTTTTCAACAGCCATAGGTAGACTCTCAGTACCTATACGCAATCCCAATACCAATTTCGGAGACCGAGCTTTTGCAGTAGCAGGCCCAACAGCTTGGAACAAACTGCCTTCACATTTGCGAAAGATCGACAGCACACCTGAGTTCAGATCAAAACTAAAGACTCACCTTTTCAAATTATCCTATCCGCAATAATAACATCTCTCTTCAGTAATATTTCACTACTTAGTTCATTCGATTTTCGTTGATCGACTTATCTCTCTTAGACCACACTTTAACCACACTTTTACCACACTTTGACCACACTTTGACCATACTTTGACCACACCGTGACTACACTTTGACCACACTGTAACTTATTTTTTTTTTGTAATATTTGTCATAATTTGTCACTGACAGCACGAGCAGTAGGTAAACATTACAATAATTGAAGAAATAATAATATGTGTTTGTTAATGTAATTAGTGTGTTAGTCATAAATATTTAGGTTTAAGATAGCTGTAAGTCATAGTACTAGTAAAGCAATATTGTGTAAATACCCGCTCGGTCTTAAAATAAGTGTAGTTTTTAGTTGTAAGTCATTAGCTATAAATCTTTGTTATGTTATAAGCCATTTGTAATATAGA
Source organism: Limnephilus auricula (assembly GCA_951813805.1). Lineage (NCBI taxonomy): Eukaryota > Metazoa > Arthropoda > Insecta > Trichoptera > Limnephilidae > Limnephilus > Limnephilus auricula. Next base: position 17,869,144 of record OX638404.1, read on the forward strand.
TATAGATTAAATGTATAAATGAATTTGTAAAGCGCCCTTGAGGTGATTTTCTCACGAAAATGGTGCTATAAAAATCATCCAAACATTATTATTTATTATTATTTTGCTCCTACAGTATTTATAAAATTGTTCAAGAACGAAATAAAATTACGAATAATCTTCATGCACTGGCTATGAAAGGAAGAGAGAAAGAAAATGTGCACGAGCACTGCTCTCTCTTGCTTCTACAGTGTGATACAGCCCTTAAGTTCGCCTCACCCGTAATGCATTACACTTTTCGTAACGCATTCGCCAGCTTACCCCCTAAGTCAAGCATGCGTAAAGAAGTTTTACTTTAAAAAAATGGTTTACAACATTACAGTAACGCTTCTAAAACTATATTATTTGAATAATCAACTTGAATAAGCAAGAAGCTAGAATATCGGTCTTCAAAATGATCATTGAATTCACCGCCTCTGCATTTACAACACTAATTTGTTAACAGACGCCATCATTGGCTTCTAGATGATAATTTGGTCCACGGAGCATGTACGACTATAATATTACACATAATACCAACACGGTGGTGTGTCTACTCTTAATTAACGTGGTTTTCGTACACGACACGTAGAATGAGATGTTGATGTCACAGTGCAGCAAGTTACAATGTGCAAGTACAGGTTAGCTGTAGCCATTTTCGTGTTCCGAGCTCTTAATCTAAGCGCACTGTGCGGTCAGGTGATCTTGGTTTACTTCATGAAAACACGATATGGCTTAGGTGTTGGCTGTGGATTAGATGCAACATGCAATCTTATCTGTAACAAGAATTCGTGTGCTAGTCTATATTTTAATACGTAGCATTTTGGGAAGCGGCTCAAGTATTGGGTATGGGGCAGTGGATTAGTCTCTAATGGTAGGGAAACAACAAAATAAGTTTCCGAGATATTTATAGTTAGCTATATAGAATTATATTATATAGAATTATCCATAGTTATATCAATTACCCTTTCTACCCAGCATGCATTGTATTAAGAGGGAATAACCAGAGAACACCCGAAATTTGTCACTTTTAAATCAAATTCTTGACGAATTGATCTTTTTTTTACAAAAAATCATAAATTGATTTCGAAAGATAATTATTTTATCTGGTAAAGTCATTTTTAAAATTTTGAAAAACTAAGTTTTTTTTATATAGGTACTAAGGTTATACCACTGGTCATTGGTCGTTAGATTTGTTAAATTTTTAAACGAAATATTGTATTATACAAGACACATTTCAAATCATATAATCATAAAGTAAAAAAAATAAAGCATTAAAAAATAAATTCTAGAACGTGTTTTGTGACAAAAATATCTCAGTTTGTCTTTTTATTTAAGGTCTAACAAACAAAAATATTTTTTTTTAAATTCACACACTTATTTTGCTTAGACATTATTAAAAAAATGATAAAAACTTATGATTAAAAAATACTTACAAGAAGTACACGAAATTAAAAAATGTATCATTACGCATTTGAATGTAGGTATATATTAAAGCAAATTTTGAATGAAATAAAGTCGATATTGAGTTATTAGTTACACTTTTGGGTACGGAGAATAATCAATCGTTCTCATCGGAACCGCCCTCTACAGTTGCACGATCGCAAGTTGAAATTTGATTTCTCGGCCGCTGATTGATGGTCCTTAACATAGAAAGAAAACTGCTTTGCAGCACAATCTTCTGAAAGGTCATATTATGTCATATATGTATTCCTGATATTATACAAAAAAATCTGTTTTGTGTTCCCGACAACTTTACAAGAGTGAGCAGGAACAGGACTTTTCTTTTGTGTTCCCGACAACTTTACAAGAGTGGGCAGGCACAGAGCTTTTGTTTTGTGTTCCCGACAACTTTACAAGATTGAGCAGGCACAGGACTTTTGTTTTGTGTTCCCGACAATTTACAGGAGGCACGGGACTTTTGTTTTGTGTTCTCGACAACTTTACAAGAGTGAGCAGGCACAGGACTTTTGTTGTTCAGAGATACATTTTTCTTTTTTCCATATGTGGAAAATTACGATTAAGTTACATGAAGTAACTTTGGGTTTGATTTGAGATTTTCACGGCTAAAGGAATTAATGTATTTTTTTATTGTTATTAAGTTTAATTTGTAGAACGCCATTTTATTATTTTATACATTCAATAATATTTAATTTTATAATAACTGTTCTGTAATGTAATTATTGTTACGCGTGACAGGTGTCTCGCCTTCTGAAGGCATTATCAAGCTGTCAGTTAAAAAAAGGTATTAAATTGATTTATTTTGAATTATTACGCCGTGTTGCGCTACCTTCTTCTTCAGCGAACGTTTCGGACAGCATTATTTTTTAATTATTTTTTTTAATTGTTTTTATTTCTTGTTAGGACAATCCCGATGAGTTACAAAACTCATTTTAGGACAGGAGGAACTTACAATTCATAGGTAGGAGGTAGTAGTTACAATTGTACAAAGGTATTTTGATATCATAATATAAGTTTAACATTCAGTACAGCATAAAAATAAAGACAGGTTAAGTAGAGCAAACAACAAGAGAAAACAAGTAAAGAGAGAAAAAAACGAAATAAGTATATAAGATAGAACAAAAAATGACAAGACAATTACATATTTTCATTTTTAAATGTAGTTAAAAAATATTCTTTTAAAGCATTGCTTTGCAATTTTTTATTATGCTGGATGTTTTTGTACATATCTGAGGCCCTAGCACACTCGCTCGACAACGATCGGTAGGATAACTATCCGTAACTTCTCATCGTTCCCTAGCATGACTACAGATCGCCAACGAAAAAGTGACAGTTCACAATGATTATGTGTCTTTAACATATTCGACATCAACTGTTGTTTGTATGTTAGCGATGTGCAGTTGTCCTAGGGAACGATGAGAAGTTACCGATAGTTATCCTATCGATCGTTATCGAGCGAGTGTGCTAGGGCCTCTGGAAGCGAATTATATAGTGTATAGGCAATAAAGTTCAGATATTTTATCCCATATTTGGTAGTGTGTGTTTGAGGAACGCGGATTTTATTGTTATTTCGAGTATTGTGGTTGTGGATGTCTTGATTGTAAAGTGGCTTGATGTTAGTGTGAGTTGATTTTTGGGTAATTTGTAGGATGGTGCTTGTGATTTCATGTTTAGGAAGGATTGTGATTGGAAGGATACCAGAAACTGAATAGATGTCTGACAATAACCTGCTAATACTAAATATAGATAAAACAAAGTACATGACATGTAGTATAGATCCCAGACGACAACCAAGACTCAATGAAAACTTAACCATACACGACTGCACATCTAAAAAAAACAGCCAATGCAACCCACTAACGCGGACTCAGACAATCAAATACTTAGGCATTTACATTGACAACTATTTCAGGTGGACAAATAAATAAAATAGCGGGTAAAGTCAGAAAACTTATATATCTTTTTAAAAACATTCGAAACATAATGCCAATGAAGACTTTAAAAACTATATACTACGCGTTAGGCCAATCGGTTATCACCCACGGTATGATTGGTTGGGGTGGTGCTGCTAAGACTATCATGGACCCTCTCGTCAAAGCGCAAAAAGCCTTAATTAAAGTTATCACAAAAAAACCTTATAGATTCTCTACAATACAGTTATTTAAGGACTTCGCAGTACTGAACATACAGCAACTGTACATTAAAATTATATCTATACATTACCAAAAAGACAAGATAAACCAACATACTGTACAACACAACTACTGTACAAGACATAGACATCAACACATGACTCCGAAGATAAATACCACCTATTGACAAAGACATTACCGTAATCTGGCTCCAAAACTTTCAAACTTAATTGAAAAAGACATTAAAGACATTCGCCTGATAAAAAGCGTAAATCTGAAACACAAAATACATACATGGATTGTTAACAAGGGCATTGTATACTGCGGACATATTATTACTTCTTCAATATAATAGCTACCTGTATTAAATTTTATTTCTCTTTTTTTTCAAATAATTTAAGTTCTTTATATCATCTCTTTTCCATTTTTTTTTCTTTATATTTCTCTTATTAATTATCATTTTATGTTTATTTTTCAAATTTCTATTTATTAATTAATAATTTATTTTATTCTTTCTTTTGAAAATGATATAAAAAATATTGAATTACTGCCACCTCGGAACAGGCTCAGCCTAGTGAGCTGGCATATACCTAAAAGAATGTACATAAAATGTATTTTTTGGTTAATAAATAATAAAAAAAAATTAAAATAAATGTCTCTGACATGAGTGTCCCATGGAAGTCCATTATAGTGTCAAGATTCAAGGCAGATGTGTATTATGGTCGCGGTCGTTACAATCCACTCTAAAATTTAAATTTATTAGTTAGTACGACCTTATTACCTTGCTTAGTATTGTGTTTTCTTAAATTACGTCCTTGAAATATTTTGCATCAAATACCAGTCACCCCGTCTAAAGACATTGTACTACTTTGCTTTGTATTTAAGTCTATGAACTGAGACCGTAAATAAGGATGACCTTACAGCCACCGCAAATATTTAAATTATTTAAAGCTTTATTAGGAACTAAGTACTATAAATAAATCACGCAAATAAGCCCTATTTAGATCTAAGTATGCTTTGTGTGGGAACTCTGATAGCTTAAGAGGGTACCTATAACAAATAATAAAATCAAACTCTTGACGTATTGAATCTTTTTTACAAGAAAATATAAATTGATTTCGAAATATTGTTATTTTATCTGCTCAAGTCATTTTTCAAATTTTTAAAAACCATGTTTATTTTTAATATACAAAGTTAGGTTATACCGTTGGTCGTTGACAGAGTTGTTAAATTTTCAAACGAAATATTGTATTACACAACACAAATTTCAAATCATATAATCATAAAGTAAAATAAATCAATACATAATCTAGTAAAAGACACTTTTCAAAGTTTTAATTTTTTCATTGAAGAAGAAGATAACAATAATAATCTAATTTTTTAAAATATGAAAATGAACGAGACACAGAAAAATAATAAAAGATAACGGTCTCAACTGGGACACGAACCCAGAACCTTACGTCTTACCGGGACATACACATTTTCCAATTGGGCTACTGCGATCTTATATGAGACTGTCGTAATTGTCAACTTCATATTTCAAATTTCAGAATTAACAATATTATCTTCGACTAATGTTTTTTTCCATATTATTGGCAGCTACCTTTATTACATAGTCCCAGTTGCGACCGTTATCTTTTATTATTTTTCTGTGTCTTGTTCATTTTAATATTTTAAAAAATTAGATTATTATTGTTATCTTATTCTTCAATGATATATTACATTGATGGGAATAACCTTCAAAAGTTAAAAAGAGAGTTTTTCTTATAAAAATATGAATTTTAATTTTAGTTCAATTAAAATAAATCCGAGAACGATTTCTGTGACGAAAATGCCTCAGTTTTTCTATTTATTCAAGTGCTTACAGACTAAAATATTTCTAATGTTTTGCTTAGAAATTGTTGAAAAATACTTACAAGAAGTACACGATATTAAAAAATGTATCATCATTGTATTGAATGTAGGTATATATTAAAGCAAATTTTGAATGAAATAAAGTCGATATTGAGTTATTAGTTAAACTTTTGGGTACGGAGAATAATCAATCTTTCCCATCGGAACCGCCATGTACGAAAGAGCACGATTGCAAGTTGAAATTTCTATTCTCGGCCGCTGGTTAATGGGTCTTAACAACTAAACTTCTTACGTTTACTTTGAAGAATCGTTTATAATTTCAACTCAAAGGGCCTTTACACAATATTCCTAACATGTTATCACTACCTCTATGTAATAAATACTAATAAAGGTATGAAATTCGAAGCCATCGAAGGCTTTCATCCCACTTGAAGAAAACAAATGTGAATTATTATTTTATTATTATGTGTTATTGTATTTTATTGACATTACTAATAATAAACCTGTTTTAAATTATACTTAACTGATAAACATCCATTTATGTATTGTAAATGGTTCTGGGTTCAATTCATCTTCAATTCTACTATCACTGAACAAGTAACATTTAACGCGTATATTTTTTTATATAATTATTTAACAAAAATTATATTGGTCACAGTGATAAAATAAATTTAAAGATATTAAGTAATATTTCGTAGTGGGTATTTTTGATATGTTTTTTTGTAATGTCTTGTTTGTGGTATGTTACCCACAGTCATTACATATGCGCATTAAACTATTTATATCAATGACATGATGCTCCTTTGAATCCGAGAAAATTTAGAAGGTTAGTTTAGGCAAATATTATTGAATGTATGACGAACACGGTTAATTGGCTAATTAGTTGCTGTATTAGTTCTGAATTAAGGGTGTGGAATAATGCTGTATGGCGTGTACGTCTTAAAGGTACATTGAAATTAATTAAGGATAGAAGTTCGGAACAGCCGATTTTATTATTTAAAATTCCATGTGTAAATATTAAATCAGCTACTGCCCGCCTTTGTTGCAAAGTTTGAAATGAACATTAGACATAATTGTAGAATTCCAAGATAAGATTTTTTTTTTTTTTTATTATTTATTAACCAAAAAATACATGTTATGTACATTCTTTTAGGTATATGCCACCTCACTAGGCTGAGCCTGTTCCGAGGTAGATATTTTATAAATTTGTAAAATTAGTACTGCGGATTCCAAATTGGCAATAATGGTGCTCGTGCTTTTCAAACATTGACAGGTCATTTATAATCCTAAAATGTTTAAAAAATTTGCGCCGTATATTTCTCAGTTTGCATCAGCCAACGTCTAACATACTAGTTCTAACCATAGCGCCGGTTCTCCATAGAGGTAGGCATGGATGAAGGAAGAAGAAAGAAGGAAAGCCACATTTCTGCGTCTCGGCACACTCTCTTCTGTTCTTCCGTCCCTTAGCACGATTCGTGTCTCTTATACATGGTGTCCGGAAACTCGTGGTACAAGCGGGAAACTCGCGTATCTTTATGTCATTACACAGAGAACCCAAAACAACTTTTTTTGAATTTTGATTTTTTTAAGCCGGGTCTACGCTTAAACACAGAACAGATAGATTAACCTCCTAGTGACTATTCTGTTTCGAATTGGACTTAAAAAATCCATTTCGAACTCGATTTACTCGATAAAAAAAATATACGACAAAATCGATTCTAAATGTGACGTAAATCAACCAGTTTCCTGCGCGTATTAATTACTTGCTTCCGGAATACCGTTAAGGTGAAGTCCGGGGGTAAAGTGCATGAGTGATTTTAGTTGACGGTAGAAGTTAAATAGAAAAATAACGTTTCCGAAACTCCATTGCTTTATTTTACATACAAACTTATTTTTCTGTAAAAGATTTATTTTTCCAAACAAAGTATCTAATTTTTTCCCCGAAAACTACCTTAAAACGTTGGATTTTAGAAAAAAATATTTGTCTGATTTATCTATATTCTGTTTAGGAAAAATAAGATATACCTACATACCTACTAATTACAATTACATACCTACTAATTACAATTACAATTACTAATTACAATTATACAATATAACAAATTGTCCCCGAAGGAGTGTACAAAGAGGGAATATAAAACAAATTTTCTCGTTTATCTTTCTTTTTTTTCTTTATTCATCTTTATTAATTCTATTACAATTAGTGTGCATACTTGTCTCACTAGGAACTGTGTTGATATCAAGCGCAGTTTATAAAAAATATATAAATAACACAATTTAACATTAAAATTAAAAGTCACTCACTATCATACCATTCAAAAGCATCATACTTTTAGATTTTAAACAATCTACCCTGTAAATAAGTCGACTTTCGGTTTGAAATTGGTCTTATCGGATAGGGAAGCTCATGTGATTCCACTATAAAACCAGTCGTCATAACACAAAAGGCAATTTTGAAAGTTATAACTAGAGTCCCCATCAGAACTCCTACAGACTATGTTTTTAAAGTGATTAATTTAATGTCACTAAAACAATTATATACAAAAGATGTTCTAATTTACACATTCAAAAACCAGGAAAACTTTACTCAGAAAAACTCGAGCCGATTCACAAGATCCACATTAGAACACACGTTACACCAACCCACAACTAAAACGACTTTTGGACAAAGAAATATGCAATATCCTCTATTAAACTATTTAATATCCTTCCTCTTGCAATAAAATCCTTAAAAAACATAACAGACTTCAAAAGAAACATTAAGACATGGATTATGGACACGGGAAGGAAGAATATTGATATAATTTTACAGCCAAACAAATATTAAAACTTGTATTGTGTTATATTTTTTTCTAGATATATTATGTTTTATAATTTTTCTCGTATTATTTAAACACACGTAGGTATTTACTATAATTTAATCACGTAACAATTTACAATGTGTTCTTAGAACGGGGTACCCCAGTAAGGACACATTATTTTATTAAAAGAATTGTAAAACAATTATAATAAATCAATTTAAAAAATAATTAACTAAAAAGTATAATTTTGTAATAATTATAATTTCGAGGGGCAACTGTCGTGGGATCAATTGTTGAATCACCCTTGTGTAACAGAATAGTTCTAAGTAAATGCAATTTTGTATGTAATTAAATAATTCAATAAATAAATTAACTTCTTCTTCAATGGTGCTACAGCCCATTTCGAGCCTTGGCCTCCTTCAACATGAGCTTCCACCGGCCTCTGTCCTCAACCGTCGTCTTCCAATCTGCAACGTGGAGTAGTCCTCTGGTATCGTAGAGAGTCAGGGAGCTTGGTAGATATCATAGAGCTCATTGTTTTGGCGGATTCTCCATGCCTTTCCCTCTCGCACCGCTCCTAACTAACTAACTAACTAACTAACCATCACGCCGTTTCCCCGCAGGGGTAGGCAGAGAGGACGGACCGCCAAACAATTCGGTCTTGGCACACACTTCTTGCCTCATTCACATTCATACATCTTCACAAACATACTCTTCTATTATTCTGACTCTTGACATGGCCCGACTCAAGTATCTGATTCACTTGATCGTGCCACGTCTTCCTTGGGCGTCCTCGGCTTCTTGTACCATTCGCATTCGCGTCATAAATTCTCTCTACACTCCTTTCTTCATTAATTTGCTCAACATGACCAAACCATCTAAGCGTCCCTTTTTTAATCTTATTTATTACGCTCACATCAGCCTTGCATTCTTTTCGGATTTCCACATTCCTCACACGATCATACATACATGCCACGTCTTCCTTGGGCGTCCTCGGCTTCTTCTACCATTCACATTCGCGTCATAAATTCTCTTTACACTCCTTTCTTCATTAATTTGCTCAACATGCCCAAACCATATAAGCGTCCCTTTCTTAATCTTACTTATTACGCTCACATCAGCCCTGCATTCTTTTCGGATATCCACATTCCTCACACGATCATACATGGTTTTACCGCACATACTCCTCAGGGATCTCATTTCTACAGCATTCAGTCTACTTTCATCCTTTCTCTGCCAGTTTCATGCTTCACTGCCATACATCAGGGTAGGTACCAGTACTCCATTGTGGACTGCAAGAGTGGACTTCGCTTCTGTGGACAATTTTTGGTTGGCTCCAACGGCGTTCAATCCTCCATTAATGGAGTTACCTGCATTCACCCTTTCTTCAATATCCCTATCAGCCTTCCTATCTCTCGTAAACATACTTCCTAAATATATAAACTCATCCACCTGCTCCAAGTAAAGTAAAAAAATAAATTAATTAATTAAGTTAAATAAATAAATTAACAACGCATTTTATTTTACTCGAAATTCAATAAATAGATATAAATTCGATCGTGTGATTAAGTCGATCGTGTGATTAATTCGATCGTGTGATTAATTCGATCGTGTGATCGTTACGTTAAACGTAGGTACCGATATTATAATATAGAGGGCTAAGTATGATCCTGGTTTAAGTATCCCATTGTATATTAATTCACCATTTCCCAGTATTTTCACCCGGTTTCTGTGTATTACTTTCCCCCGGTTACTATGTATTATTTCCGCGTATTTTCTACGTAGTTCTTTGCCCGCTTTCGTTCGCTTCTCCACCGAACAGAAAATCACTAGAAATATGATCGTTGTCGTCAATTTACGAGGGTAAGTGAAAAATTAATGCCTCCTATTTTTTTCTACTTATATAAAGTTAGTAAAGTGAAAAAATTGAATTTGGCGCTATTCCTCTAAACTTCTTCTACAATCTACTGCAGTAGTAACTTTCTGCGTCAACAGGTGTTCGCCTGCGTGCTTAATTGTCCAAACGAACATTTGCAGGTTTTACAGGAAGAGGAGGTTTTCTTTCATTATTTCAATTAAACATTATGATAGGTGTTAAGATGAAGCTATTCCCGTAAAGGTAAAGGTCTCTAAAAATGGCCGACACCGGTGTTCGTATTAGACATCGTTCTGATTGCATTATTATTGCATGCTGAAGGTGAAACGCCCATTCACAATCATGAAAGACTAAAAAATGTGTACGATGATGCAACGGTGGATGTCATTAGATGATGGGTTCATCGATGTAACGAAACTGAAGGCCAAATGCCGATGACTGCCGAAAAGCGGAGCGGTAGGCAGTTCTACAGTGATTCCACGTAACATTCAGCGAGTCTATGACATCATTCGTGGTGACCGCCAGATAACTACAGATGAATTGTGATGCATTCTCTCCCTCAGTATAGGCAGTTTGATGTGAATCCCATTGTGAGATTCATGTCCCTGCGTCAATGCTTTACATAGGAAGCAGGACTGTGTTTTTTACCCCACTGGAAAACATTCCCTCGTTAAAAGATGCACCAAAACTGTGGAAATGAACGGCGATTATATTGAAAAGTGACAAATTAATCGTCAATTTTGGGGTTTTCAACCAGTATAGCTGGATTTTAATTTCTTGACAATTAAAAGGAGAAAAAAATAGGAGGCAATACTTTTTGACTGACTCTTGTACATAAGACTTATCGATGTTTGTGTTCAAGAACGCACAACTAAAGTTGATTCAAATAAAGCACTTATGATTGTGTGTTTTGGTCCAAATATGTTATAATATGTTTACGCTTCCAAAAGTGCTCCCTGTGAAACGTTACTGAGAAACAGTTTTTGTTTTGCTTAATCTTACGTTTCCTCTTAAATGCTAGGTTTAAGAGCAAACACGTATTCCCCTATTTCCTCTCTACATTTTTACACTAGTGCAAATATTTTTATATGTAATGTAAATGTCTACCACTGCTATGATCCTACGTTTTGCTTTTATTAATATCTTACTTCGTAGGAGTAAGGACCCTCCAAAAATCTTTAAATCGTCTGTTTGAACGCCATCGACAAACGTTCAGTATATAATTTTGACAATTTATTTCTATAAAAAAAGGCAAAACTTACAAAGAATATTTTTTCTAATGCAGTTGCGGGAAAAAATCGTCGAATATATCGATGTCGAATAGCGAATTTAAAGCAAGCAAATAATATCATAATTTTTTGAAGTAAATACTTCTTTACGCACGCTTGAGTTAAGCGGAAACTGGCGAATACGTTACGGAAATTACAGCGTTACGAGAGGCGTAATATCGGGCGTTACGAACGTAACGGAGGCGAACGATAATAAATTTAAATAATTTTTTTTAGGTTCATTCTTCACAATCTAATCGTAACAACAGTGCTCAAATCCATAGTAATGACTTTTGGAATGGGTACTGGCATTTATGCTGACAATAGTTGTGTTGTTGTTTTCTCACAATCTAAACGTTAAAATCTAACTAATAACTAGCAATTCTTCGATTGGAATTTTTTGAATTTCCTGCTGCAAATGTGAATAAACGTCGCTCTCTAACTAGAACCCGCATCAAAAAAGTTTTATTTTAAACTTTGTAAGAATTAAATCAACAATACCATTCTAAGCAAAATTTCCATAATAAAATTAATCAAATTTTCGTTTACAGTGTGCGAACTCAGTGCATTGAAACGACTGATTTGTCACGTTGATTGGAAACAATCCAAACGAATCTTCAATATAGATTCTTATACACTGATGATTGGAATGGTTTTATTCGATGCTAGAAAGAAAATTAGATTAGATTTACTAAAGAAGTATTTACTTCAGTCGTGAAAAGAAAATTAACCTTATTTTAGGCATGTTAAATACGCCCACAAGTAACCTCTATCGGTTGATCTCCTCAGTGTTTCTTCCCGTGACCAAGTTAAGGAACGGGTGGCCTTAATGTCCCAGTGGCGCGCGTTAAGTATTCTAGAAACGTCTTCCCTTTTGGCCTGGGAAAAAATATTGCCGGCTAACTATAAGTTTGCAGTTTGCGTATTCACCGAGTCATCCGGATAAGCTAAATTCGAGTAAGAAAGCAAACATAAATATACGACACGTGTAGATAAGGGGTTAGGAAAGATAAGGGTGACATTTTAACGTTGAAAAATTTACGGTTCGTGTGTCAAATGTCAAATGCATTGGCTACCTGCCTACATACCTTCCTAAATATTGAATTCAGGTACCTACCTAACAAATTATAATATATTTATATGCATTTAACAGATTATTCATAAATAAATTTCTACTTTAAGATTCGGGCAACCACAAATGTTTAAAAACCTTTTTTTCCTGTCAAATAATTGAAAATTATTTCCTTTTTAATTTTGTTAAGCTGAAAGGATTTATAACGTTAGTGTAAATTATCTCTGTAGTCCTCTCTATATATGTTTTATTATTAACAGGGCTATTTTCAGTACTATTCTTTATAGATTAAAATACTTTAAAGTTCTTTGATATCACAGTGACTTTCTATTAGTTTTGTTTCGTACTTTACAAATATAGTTTAAGACACATGTCCTTATAACTTGGATCCTAGCTTTGGTTTCAGGAGTCATTTTCTTAACGCATATTTTTATTGGCTGCTATCTTTATATATGATTGCAAGATTCAACTCGAACTAAATGCCATCTAGATAAATTTATCACTTTATATTGAATATTCGACATCTATTGAGTTTTCTGCAAGTCTAGGATGAATATTTTTATTTTTATTTTTAACTTTCTAACTTAATGAGTTAAACTTCAAATTATATTTTTCTGATTTTTCTGTTTTAGATATTCGATTGAGTTTTGCTAATATTATCTTCATTAAATATAATAATTTGAAGTTTGGCTCATTAAGTTAAAAAGTTAAAAGTAAAAATAAAAATATGAAATATCATTATGAACGGCCTGCTAAAGTATTTCCACTGGACACTTCAGTGAAAACACGCGCGTTGTCTTAGTAACAGTTTTCTCTTCGCTCCATTCCGTTTAAGAGGGTATTACCAGAGAATGCCGGAAATTGGTCCTTTTTAAATCAAAATCTAGACGTATTGAATCTTTTCTACAAAAAAACATAAATTGATTTTGAAAGATTGTTATTTTATCTGATACACGCAGTTTTAAAATTTTGAAAAACTAAATGTATTTTTAAGATACCAAGGTTATACCGTTTGTCGTTGGCAGTTTTGTTCAATTTTAAACGATAGATTCTATTAAACAAAACAAATTTAAAATCATATAATCATACAACAAAATAAAGCAATACATGATCAAGTCAACACAGTTTAAACTTTTAAATTTTAAGTATATTAAAATCATTAAAAAATAAATCCGAGAACGTGTATTGTGACAAAAATACCTATGTTTTTCTATTTATTTAAGGTCTTACAAACTTATTTCTTTTAGACATTATTGAAAAATCATTAATACTTAATAATAAAAAAATTCTTACAAAAAGTACACGATATATAATAATTTAGTTTTGAGCATTTTTGTTGCTTACTTGAATGTTGGTATATATTAAAGCAAGTTTTGAATAAAATAAATCGATATTAAATTTTAAATTTTTTAAAATTGATACGGGGAATAATCGATCTTTCTCATTGGAACCTCCCTGTACTGTTGCAAGCATTTTCAAACTTTTATTCTCAGCCCCTGATCACTCTTAAGCACGTTATGTTTTAAAGTCAAATTTTGGTTGTAAAATAAAATTGTTAAATCATTAAATTAATAAACTATCATAAATGTGTAATTTGTATTAAAAGATTTTTTTCATATATATATGCATTTAATGTTATGCAGAAGCATAAAATTGCGGTTGGAAAAGGGAATTTTTTATATTAAATGGAGAAAAATTTGTTGGAAACATTTTTATCCCGCTCACTATGATAAACCGATTCACATGAAAACACTATGTCGCTAAAATGTGTTTTTTCTGCACATAAAAGCAGACGCAGATACATGTTGTGATTTTTCGTTGCAGATATTTCACATGTTACATAATGCATCATAAAAAACGAATTCCGCTGAAAATTCCGTATAACAAAAAATATTGTTTTTCTGAAAAGCTTTAAAAATAAACGCACGGGACGTGAATTATTGGACTATACCACACTATATTTATTAGAGCCAGCGATCCTCAATTAATATGAGAATTTTTACAAAAGAGGAATATTATAGTTGAAAATGTTAGATTTAATAACTTCAAGTTTTTAATTAATGGAAATAAGTGACACTCAATCGAAAATCTGAAATAGAAAAATCAGTAAAAGATTCGGATTCATCTGGGACTCGAAACCAGGACCTTCGGCTTTCCGGGTCGGTGCATGGTCGCACTAAAAACGTATATTCACAAAAATCATTGTTAGGCATGATATCATTCTTCTAATTGGCTTCTAGTTCTAATTTTACTATATAATCTAAAGTACTTACTTCAGATATCATAACTATCAGACAGAAGAAGAGTGTTGGCTAAAAAATGTATAATCTTATTCAAAATTATTATTTTTAACCCAAAATTTTATATTAAATCTCTGACAGCCCTGCAGAGTTAACTCCCAGTAGGTACTTGCCCAGCCATTTCAAACAAAAATAAATTTGAAGGTAACAGTAATCCCAATACAAAATTACTGTAAACATCAATTGCTAGAATTTAACGAATATAAATAAAACTTTGTATGTATGAATAGATACACTTGATGTTATTTTTTTAGATATTTCGATATTATTTCAAAGTACGTATTTTGTTCATAATCTGTTTCTCTCCTGTGTATCATTGTAAACTTATGTATTACTTGAATGTAAAAGCCTTTTATGGCGTTTAAATAAAAAAATAAATAATTTTAATGTCAGTAGGAGGAATTTCCATTCCTTTTATGGTTATTATATCGACACTAACAAGGTTCCATCTGTTGCTTTAACATCATGCGATAATGAACTCTAAGGTAGCTTACCATAGATCCCATAACCGCGTTACGTTTCCGCAACAGATGAAACCTTGTTATTCCAAAGGGTCGATATGTATAATTATATGCCTAGAAATGTTACTGAATATTAACCAGATACTTCTCCACTTTATCTATCCCATCTCATTCACCTTCACACTCCTTTCAGCCTCACAAATCACAAAATTCATAAATGTGGGATGCAATAGTGCCAATGGCTGTGTGAACTTTTTTTATAAAATCGTGTACCTGATCACATAATTTGTTTTGCCTTCCTGAACACTTTGAGAAGCTTTGTTCCCTCCGCTCGACTGCCGACGAATGTGTTAGTGATCGCTGAAACTAGGTCAACCTTGAAACCGATCACAGGTTCCGTAACCGTGCTCCCCTACACGCCCCTCACTCCTCAACCCAACATCCACCTCCCCTTTAACCAAACTCCCGCCTGACTAAACCCCATGTGCTTCGTAAAACCATGTCCTCCCCCCCCCTCCCCCCCCCCCCCTCCCATACTCATAATACATTGTGACTTAGAATTGATTTCATTATTATGTAATTTAATTTTTTTTTAAATTATTTATTATGCAAATTTCTATCTATTTCCTTTCAAACATAAGGAGCGCCAGCCCCTTTTTATTATTATTTTTTTATTAGTAATAAACTTTTAACTTAAATATCAATTTTAACAAAATTGCACCAAATCTATGGATGTCTGTGTGACGTCACCAGTCGCAAAAAGCCTTTTAAACAGTATTTAGTGTGGGAGTCAAAACGTTTTTTATTCTTACGATTTACCGCTTCAATATTGAAGAACAGTAAGAAATGTCAGCAGTTTATCACTACTGTTATTGTATTTTACCAAAATGTAAATATACACCCGCTAATGCATGTGATAAACAATTTACAAATTTGCATTTGATAAACAATTTACATCTGATAAACAATTTACCAAATCTGTTTTACTACGAAAAAATGCATCGTATTACTTCTAAACAATATACTGGTATTTACTCGTATAATAAATACACTGATCAAGACGTTTTCAATTTGGGAGGCGGGTATGGGTACCACCGCTCCGGGAACCATTTATTGGATAACCAACACCTCTGCAATAGGTACGTTTGGTGACTTAGCAGGGGTGCCCGGGTTCATGGGGTAAGGTTTGTCTAGGTCTTGGCGGCGGATGATCTAAACACACTGAACCCCAGATTCCTACCCAGCCCTCATATCCTTTTCCTTCCCAGAACTTCCTCTCCTTTTTTTCCTTAAAATGCCCTCCACACAGCATTCCCAAAGAAGAAATAGGCCCTGAGGGAAATTATTTTCCTCAGAGCCTCCTGTGTGGACCTAATGTAAAAAAAAAAGACGATTGTTATGATATTAGTGTATATTAAAATCCGTCGGCGCTGAAACCAATACGAATATACAATTGTTATTAGATTTTATTGTAAATAAAATGTCAAATATAACATGATCATAACCTCACACAGTCTGAAACTTACCAAACATAATTAAAGATATATTTTTTATAACAAATTTTGCAACAAGATGACGCTATTACGTATAAGTTTTTATTCCACGAAATTCTGATAGTCCGTAGTCCGTATAACACTTAAAGAATAAAATTATCATTTCGGTGTCAACTATTGGCAGATTATCTGATTGCCCTGAAATGTAAGCGATTTTCCGTACGGATTTTAATTGTTGGGGGCGTAAATTATGTTTCAATTCCGTCAACATTGTGAAACAACAACAACGGATTCTATAAACAAACAAAATCCGAGCTTCATCGGCTCAATCTCTATCAATACAAACGCAGAATGAAATATTGACATCGGTGACTGGTGACATCAGCATTGCAAAATTCACTAGTACCAACGAAACAGGGTGTTTTAATGTTGTAGTTTTTTATTTACTTTTATATGACGATTTAAAAATTCGAAACAAAATAAAACTTATATACACACAACAAGCGTTTGTTGGTCGACATGTTTCAGTGGAATTCCTTATTAGAATTTTGTGTTGAGCAAAATATAATGTATAGATTATATTATTATTAGGGGGTTTCTCACCATCCTCCCAATAGCTTATCTACACTAATAACGAATATTAAAAAAAAAAAAAAAAATACTCGCAGTGGTTAGAAAACTCGGCCAACTTATTCCAATATGTAGCCACTATTCATAGGTTGGAGTACCGAATTATAAACTCCAACTTAATAAATAAATAAACCGTAAATCGTTAATCGAAAATATTCTTTATTAGTGTAGATAAGCTATTGGTGAGAAACTTCCTTAACATAATAATATTATGTATACACAATTTATCGCGTTCAAAAATGTAAGAATCTATTTTACTCTAATTAAATAAATCAAAATCGAAATTTCCCCTACAAACAAAAGATATTGTGTAAGTCGGTACGTAAATACCTACCTACTTAATTATAAACAATTTATTTTATGTCACATATGTTTTATTTCAATCAAGAGGTATATACAGGATGTTTAGCATAGTAATTGATTTACTTTAACCAATGATTCGTGACCTTATTTAAAGTAAAAAATGTAAGTGAAATTTTGGTGCCGGTGCCATTTTTAAAGTTTTTTTTTCAGGTTAGGAGCGGGGTGAGGGGTTGGTTGGTTACTTGGCTTAGTGACCAGTGACGACACGTGGAAGAATTTTTTTTTTGTTTGATTTTGAAGAAAAAGTTTTTGGAAAAAAAAGACATCCAAAAAGTCACCGGAGACCAAAATGTTTATTCCAAATAATGTCAGGAATCACTGGTTAAAGTAAGTTAAGTACGATCCTTAACACCCTGTATACAATTAATTTATTACTGAAAAAAATCGTTATCTGAACGTAACAAATGTTATGAATACATTTTCTGCGAACCTCTTGCTTCAGGCCAATAAAAAAGAACAAATGAACACTACGATTTGACATTTAAAGAAAATATCCTTACTGAACCATCAAAAGGGCTACCATATTAAAACTGAATCGGAACGTACAAACAAATTTACAGATAAAAGAATTGACAAGTTTTCGCTAAGCTCAGTAAATAAGTAATGATTCTCGCAAAATACTTCGGAGAAATTGGTGCAATATAATCGGTTCTGATATTGGATATTTCCGACAATATCGGATAGATCAATAGGTATTCAAAAATACCAAAATTGATTTTTCTGACTTGTTGTGTTTTACGCCACGACCCACAAATGTATTTGGTGGTTTTTTCCGTGCAAAAAAAACCGGTACCGTATAATTTTTAAACATTTTTTTGCTCTATGTTATGGCGATACAGTTTAGTTGGAGATACTCGACACACATGAATCATTGTGGGAAGTAGTTACGGAGAAGGTTTGTTAGGTAATAATATAATCCCTTTGTTAGCAGAAAAAAACTATTGTTGTAACATCACCATTATTTGTTGTGATATATTTTTGGCGTGTTCCAACCAATTTATTTGAAGTGTCGCTTAGGTGGTTTGAAACCTTTTTAAACTTCCCGACGCTTTGTAAGGGTTTTCATGCTGCGAGCATTATTGTACAATGTTCACATAAAAAAAGTTTTCTATTGTATGTAAGTTTAAGGAAAGCATAAAGAAGTTTAAAATTGCACAATTTTTAACAATGGTTATTTTTGTACTGCCAAATTATACGTTGTTTTGAATTAGTTATATTTTTTTCTTTATAGTTGGAGAGTTGACGACAGCCAGACAGAGACAGAGAAAATATTTTTTAATTTATTAATTATATTAAAGGCAGCCCTGATTTACTAAGGCTAATTACTTTCCATACACCGGCAATCTAAATCTATTTTAAATTTTAACAATATTAGTACTGAGTGATTTAGATACTCGCCTGTGCCTAGATTGCTTGCTGTTGGAAACGCTTTCTCAGAAGCATCTAGTTAGTTATGTGTTCAACTGCACGGAAAATAGTTATAAGAAGGCTATAATAGCACCTCAATAATAATAATCAATGACTAATATAATACATAATACTAAAATAATTTAATTTAAATTTACTTATTTCTTTAAAATATACTATGATAAATTTCTTTAAAATATACTATGATAATTTTTTTTTAAACATACTATGATAAAACTATACTAACAGACAGACCAATTAGTCATAATAGACCCGATATAGTTTTACATGACGAAATTTAAAAAATAACTTATATCATTGATCTAGCTATTCCAAATTCTTTTAATATTGAAAAATCTGTTTCTGAAAAAATAAGAAAGTATACAGATTTAGGAAATGAAATTAAAAGAATTTGGCATTCTCAGACTATAAAAATATTACCATTTGTTATTTCGGCTACTGGCATTATACCTAGCTCTCTCATTAAACATTTAGGCATGTTAGATTTGTCAAAGAATTTGTATATAAAAATGCAAAAATCAGTAATTTTAAATATATGTAGGATTACGAAAGATTTTTTAAATATTTATATTGAGGGATAAGTAGGATTTATCGGTCAAATTAGGAATTCCACTGAGCCGAACCCTCTGATATGAAAATATCTGGAGTCGGTGAATTATTTACCAATTTAATAGTCTCTTAGGTTAACATGTTGTTTTTGTATTGTTTTGTATTAATTATACTTATATAATACACTTGTATAGCGTGGATTTACTAGATGATCATTAATATGGAAAAGTGTGTGAAAGTCTGGTGCGTAAAAATTCTTAAGCTGTTCTACATAATTTAAATGGCAAATTTTACTTCAAGATCACTCTTCCATAAAATTATTTTATTTATCATATGTTTTTAGAAGCCCATATTGGCATATATGCCATATATGGCATGCCTTTTAAAGATTATTTTATTACATTTAGCCTTTACATTTTTACCCTATTCTTTCTTCAGCATTTCCCACAATCGTAAATATTTCTGGATAGCCTTTGTACAAAATTTGAAAATATTGTGTACCCTTATTTTAAGCGTGTTTAGATTACCTTTCTAGTGAGATTGATCCTTCGTGGTAATATTACATATATTTCATTTAATTTAAAAAATACTTGAGCAACGTAGACTTTAACAAATAACGCTACGGAGACATTAACTGTATTACAGTTATTTCGGATATCAAAAACATTTAAAAGTATCGTAATAAATTATCAAACTCCGTAACACTTCCCTCAAATAATTTAATGTAGTTACACATTGCCTAAATTATTTAGGCTTCAATTACCCAATTAATGAAGCCTAAATAGTTCATCAGATGTGTGAAATTTTAAACATGTTTATTTTGAGGGTTAAACATTTGGAAATGTATATCTATTTATTCTTTTAACAATATGTGACTAATTTAACCCCAGTTAAATGTTCTTTATCAATTGTGTATAATTTAAAAATAAAACACAAAGATTCGTTTAAATATTCAATTTTTATGAGAAAAACTTTCTTTTCTTAACTTTTATAAGTTATTCCCATCAATGTAATATATCATTAAAGAAGAAGATTATACTAATAATCTAAATTAAAATATGAAAATGAACAAAACATAGAAAACCCAGAACCTCTCGTCTTAGCGGGACGGCGCTTTATCCAATTCAGCCATTGCTACCTATTAAAAAACCGTCATTTATTTGTCAACTAATATTTAAAATTTTAGAATTAACAATATTTTCTTCGACATTTTTTTTTCTCCATATTATCGGCAGCTACCTTTTTCAGGTTGTGGGTTCGAGTCCCAGTTGCGACCGTTATCTTTTATTATTTTTGATTTTAATATTTTAATTTAGATTATAAGTGTTATTTTCTTCTTCAATGATATATTTATTTAAATTTTTATCATAAAAACAACCAAATTGAATCTTAATTACCTATTGAAGCCTAAAAATAATGTTAATTATCATTTTGTATATTTATCCTTATTATCCGCTTATATATATATATTAATAGATACACAATTCTGTATATGAGTCTCAGTCGCGACCGTATCTTTTATACGTCCAATCATACTGTGGGGTTAATCAAATCATTTAAATTAGTTTAATACAAATATTATATTTTTAATATAAATATTTTGGTGTCCATGCAACAAGAGAAATCTTAATTGAACACTCGTTTCCCTGCTTAGGTTTGTTGCACAATGAAAATAAAAATAATAAATAAAAATCTTTGAAGTAAATTAAAAAAATACATGTTTATAAAATGGCATGAATTAGATTTATTTTAATTTTATACGATACCGACTTTGCGAAGCAAGTCCCTCGCCCTAATAAAACAGCATTCGGAGCTGGTCAAAAACTCCTTCAAAAACTTTGAATGTGTGTTTTTAACGTAAACAATGTCGCCCGCTTACAAAGTCAGATTTGAAGTCTGACATTATTTTTAACAGCCACCCCTCGCCGGCCCCTTGTCGCAATACTCACACACAAAGTTTTGCTCACTTGTTTATTCTGCGTCAAAGTTTTTAAAGCTTGTCTTAAGTCCTCGCGCGTGCACTTTCTTACTATTCTCATCCCCACAGCGAAGGACCCCCCTTCGTTCGTTTAGCCCCCTGCCCGACTTCGCCCCACGCCTGAATATGCCCCACTTTCGCCCCGAAAGTTCCCAGCGAACCCGCGGAGGTGAAACTTGGGAATAGCACAATTTCGAGAATATTTCTACCGATTCTCCGTCAGCGAAATATAAATACGGTATAACACTCCGCCTTCGAACTTGATCACCGCTTTAGGAATATTTTCATCGCTTCCATAAGTTTATTTCGTCACTTAAAGCATTTGAATGGTCTCTACGAGCTAAAGAGAAATAACTACTTGACGTTTGTGAACTAGTCGCCGAATTATGCAAAAGTTTTCCTTTGAGAAGTCAGAAAACGACGGGAAAATAACACGTACTCAAAAGAATCAGTACTTTGTGACAGTGAACGAATGTTGATTTTGTAAATATTTTTGGAAGAAATAGAAACAAAATATTATAGTGTGCTTTTCTAATAATCATCAAATTTCGCTGCACATTTATTCTTTATACAAGGAGAAATTTTTTATTCTAAAATACGATCATTTTATTCGTAAAAACGGTTAAAAACGGGACTGAAGTTCTTACGAACAAATTAACAGTGTTTCAATGATTATTGGCGGGAAAATGTAAGAATATTTGTTGGTATACCTACAAAATTACGTATACCAACAAATTATACTTATACGTTCCCGCCAATAAACATTGAAACACTGTTAATTTGTTCGTAAGAACTTCAGTCCCGTTTTTAACCGTTTTCACGAATAAAATGATCGTATTTTATAATAACATTTTTCTCCGTGTAATTAGGATATATTACGTAATAAGAGTAGGTACATATACTAACAAAAACTTTGAATATTACATAATGATAATTAATACACATTGAAAAAGTATTTAACACTAGAAAATCACAAGATCTTGGTAAATTTGGGTTGATTTTAGGTTATGGATTTTGATATTGTACGTATCGATCCTTACCTGATCGATACGTTGGTTATTGGTGTTATCGCAATTTTTTTAATGATATGAAAGATTGACAGTAAATTTATATTTATTTGAACCATATTTTAGTTACATAAAAACGCGACAATTGTTTGATTCAGAATGATTTGAGAATGTAGACAGAAAGATTAAAACACAACCAGCCAGAGTAACGTATGAACAAGAATGGCGAACTTTTCGCGCTCTCTTGGTTTGTCGGCTGTCGATAGGGTTTTCTGATCGAGTGTTGTCATATTAAAAATAAATCTTTTTGGTTGTTCAGTGTTATATGGGTACTGTCTACATCTTCTACTCGACTAGCGATACGGAGGTCGCACGTTATTTCAAATTTTATTATTTTAAAATAATACCATATATATTTGCGGCACGTTCCAGAATGGAAGATTCTCTCAGTATCACCCTGGTGTAAGACTACCATTCAGAATTGAATCGTTGCTGAAATTGATCTGAGTAGCTATGTTCTTCCCACCTTCCTCCCCTCATCTCCTTTTCCCTCCCTCTAGCCTCACAATATACCCCAATTAAAAAAAAATGTTATATTTTAGTTTGTAAGACCTTAAATAAATAGAAAAACTTTTAAGATATTTTTGTCACAAAACACGTTCTCGGATTTATTTTTTAATGGTTTTAATTTAACTAAAATTAAAATTCTGAAAACTGTGTTGACTAGATAATGTATTGATTTATTTTGTTGTATGATTATATGATTAGAAATTTGTGTTGTATAATAGAATCTATCGTTTGAAAATTTAACAAATCTGCCAACGACCAACGGTATAACCTTAGTATCTTAAAAATACACTTAGTTTTTCAAAATTTTAAAACTGCGTATACCAGATAAAATAACAAACTTTTAAAATCAATTTATGTTTTTTTGTAAAAAAAAGTCAATACGTCTAGAATTCGATTTAAAAATGAGGAATTTCCGGTATTCTCTGGTAATACCCTCTTAAAGTTAATTAGTGATTCAAAAATATGTCATCACAACAAAATTCAACAAAAAATTTACTACGTCGAAAACGGAATAAAAATCATTTTTTAAGACTTCTTTGAATTTGTCCATTAATGTCCCTGTTCCTACTTTTATTCCAGTCCGGGAAGATATAAAACGAACATTACCTAAGTGACTCATTACAGCTTCCAGGCTACGTGCTTTTCTTTTAAATTAGACATAATACCCCCTCATTATAAAGGTAGATCCATTTTATCATTTCGTTTTTTTTTGTGGAGATGAAGCTCGGTAAAGAATTGCAGGTATTTAATTATTTTGTTTTAATTTGCAGAGCTTTGTTATCAAATGAATAATTATGGACCATAGAAAATTAATGAAAAATGTGGAATGTTTATGACCTCAGTTTCTTTGTTCATACAGTGCATCTTCAACCAAGGGAACTATCTCCACCCGGTTTGGTGAAGTTGTGAAGCAGGTTAAAGAGAGGCAGTAGGAAGGAATTATTGCTAATTCTGAGGACTGGATTATACGGAAGGTGGTTCTACATGACGATAGGAGTAAAAAATATTTTTTTTCCCATACAAAAAGACCTACCTATTAAAAATCCTTAGTGTAAGGTACAAACATTTTTTTTTATTAATAATTCAAAAAAGATACATAAATTACAAATACATTTTATACACTAATTAATTATATAATATAAATGTTTGATGTACCCCCATAAAAAATCAGGGCTTGTGTAACATACCCGATCAATTTGCTGTGAGTCCACCGGGCGCGTAGTGGCGACGTTGGATGGTTGTGATTGGCCCGCATCGTAACTCGTAACAGCGGAAAATAATAGTGCTGGCTTTCTTACTTTTTTGTGGCACTCTACTGGGTACAGTCAAGTTCGTGTAAGAATATTTTTTTCCCGAAGTCTAAATTATTGAGCATTGAAATTTTGAGAATTGGTACATTATTAAAATTAAATTAAAATGGGGTGAGGTCTGTCCGGATCTTGGTGGCGAACGGGTCTGACCATTATCTGCGTGGCGGGCAGGATCGATGGAGACTGGTTGAGGGAGGCCTTTTGACCCGTCTGATGGATGCATACATCTGTCACTCCTGGACCCACTGTCCAAACCATCCATTGCACCTTTTTCTTTCCCGGAACTTCCTCTCCTTCCTTTCCATAAAATGACCCACCACGAAGCATCCCCGAATATGACATAGGCAGTGACGGAAATTATTTTCCTCGTGGCCTCCTGTGTGGACCTAATCTAAAAAAAAATATGTTTTAGGTTTTAGTGTACCTAAGACAATAATTATTCACTGTATTATAACAACGTTCTCAGAGAAAAAAAATCTCAAAAAAAGGCTAACAAATACAATATTTCATCGGTGATTCAATCCAATATTGTATTTGTTAGCCTTTCTTGAAAAATTAGGGTTTTTTAATTGATAAAACTATTACTTAATATTCATATTGCTTGTGTACTTGCGCGAACAGTGTTTTTTTTCTTAATATTTCAAAGCATAACCTGTAAAAAGCGCTTATAAGTAAAAAATACTATACGCGCGTTATCTACTAAAGCGTAGAATATGAATTATTTTGATATTCACCATAATAAGGTTTCTTTTCATAGATACAACATTGCCTGTGTCGCTTAACCAAAGCCAACTTGATGCTTTGGGATCCTCTTCATTCAGCAGAATATCGGCTTAGTGGAGAGGTAAGAGGGTAAGCATGGCGCTCTACGCTCCATTGTTACTTCGGGTTGAATGCGGCATCTCCGATAGGTCTTCGTAGGCTTCGATGGTAGGCTGAGAATCATAATAGGGTAATTAATACCCAGTACACTGAGTTGCCGCCCTTTATTCATTATATATTATGTGATCCTGGAACAATAGTTTTGAGATTATAAATTTGCAGCAAGAGAAATAGTTTTAATAATACTTACAAAAAACCGCATTAATCGACAATTTAGCATCCAAATTTAATTAAGTACTTTTATCATTCTACCAATCTAACTACGCGCTGAGAACATGAGACCTCTAAGGTTTCTAAATTTCTATTATTCAATCAATCAAAACCAAAATTTCCCCTAAAATCAAAAGATTTGCGATTAGGTACTTAAATAACTACCTAATTAATTATAAATCATTAATTTTATACAATATTTTTAATATCCATCAAGGAATTATTAACTTTTTTTCAAAGAAATGTCACTATCTCAATGACAATTATTTTTTCCAAATTTTTTCAAGCAGGCGACTAAGCAAAATTCATTTGGCATTCCACAAACATTTGGTTTTTTAGAACTGGCAATCTTACAATTAGAAGTATCCAACGAAAAATAATAATAATAATAAAATTTACGATTAAATTTATGTTGATCAACTTTAATTGAACGTTAAAATTCGTTCAAAAAACTTCCACAAAAAGGTTCACAGGGGTCAATATGCTTTCAAGTGTCGAGATGATCAACTATAATTATCCTTCTGAACTAGCTATAAGAATATTTTCTGAACCGTAGTCATAGAACTAGTCAAACTGCTAAAATATTGCTTGAAAATAATGTGTATGCCGCAGATTTTCGAAAAAGGAAACGGAAAGTAAAAACAATTAAATACACCACGTTATATGTCAAACGATCAAGTAAGAAAGCACTTCGCTACGCTCAGTCAAATACGCCTGTGGCAGCAAGAAACCCATATAGTGTAAAATATATTTAAGGAATGAACATGCAAATAATAATGCTTCGTCACTATTTTCATATTGTATTTATATAATTTAGTTCCACCACTGATAAACGTACACATTTGTATATGAATAATCAGACTCGCATGGTTGGGGAAAAAAACTTTTGTTTCCCTTAGAATACGACACACACAGGAAGAGACAACGTTGAATCGAGTCATTAAAAATTAAGGGAAATGCACGTATATTTTTATTCAATGTAAGTCTTCTAAGCAAGGTTTGTAAAATTATTATTATAGGTACAGAATTATCATAAATTTGAAGCCGAAAAAAATGTTCATGGAATGACATTTTTAAAAAGAAAAGTGGAACAAAAAGTAAGGTTTATTTTCTATTTTATGACTTTTATGGATATTTTAAAGCTCAGTAAGTTATGAACTACGCTGTCAATTGAAAAAACTACTGTGCCAATCGTGTAGACGTAAAAATTCGTTCCAGAATTTTGCTGCTAAATGCAATCAGATTTCTGCTTTTTGTAAACATCGAAATATAAACAGGTACATACTGCAAAAACGTACAATTAACATATTTGTACTAAAGCTCGCCCATCGCTATCAAATGCTATCTGCGAGATATTCAGAATAATTAAATTCAATTTATCAAGTACGCCTTAATGTCCGGCGGGCAGCGGCATTACAAATTGGATAATGTTTTTACACGGTAAGGGTTGGTCGCTCCGAGGTCTGTTGACTTAGAACTGTGTATTTGGGTCCATGTTAGGGATGGCGGCTGGTGGGAACGGGGTGGTTTGGAACTGGTTTGGGGTCGGAGTAACCCGAAGGGGGCGTTTTTGGACCTTGTTTCCTCTGATTTCTGACCATTCTGGTACTTTTTCCCCTGTTTTTCTGTATTTCCCCGACACCTAACGCGGTTCGTTAATTTTTGCTGATTGATTTTTGATCTGCTCGATGTTTCGGATTTCATTAATGCTTGTTAGTCTCTACACGTATTTTTTGGCGGCCGCTTCTTCATTCCTGGAGTCGGATAATGATCGAATAATATGACCTACTGTTTTCCCGTTCCCGCAAGTTAAAGTTTTGCTTTGTTTTTGTACCTATCAATGTAACAAACGTTCATTTTCCAGATAAAACAAAGGTTTGTGATTGGACGTGTTTTCCAATTCAAATATTAATTCCCAATCAAAATTTAAAATAAAACCTTCACATGTAGACGTACCCAAATAATGAAAGTCACTTTGTGATGGAAAAATAAACATAAATATACAGGGTGTCCGGGGGGTAAAGTGCATTAACTATGGGAGTTAATTCAAAGTGATGGTAGGAGTAAAAAAGAAAAAAAACCTTTGTTCCGTAATTCCAATTTTTTTCCCATACAAAAAGACGTACCTAAAAATCCTCAGTGTGAGGTACACATAAATTCGCTGTGAGTGAGTCGAGAGTAAAATTGGCAACGTTGCACATTTTTGATTGGCACGTGTCCACGGAAACCGCGTGTAAACAATAACAGGCCGAGATTTTGAAGATTCAGAAGAAAAAGTTAACTGTACTAAATAACAAAATGAATTATTATTATGACAATAAAATCATTAAATACTTTTAACTAATGTCATTGCCTAATTTCAGAAATTTTCAAAATGTCCACTTCTGCTTGTAGGCAAGCATGAAAACGAAAACGAATATTATAAGTACAGAATGTTCGCTCATCAAGAAATGCAGGTAGTGCCTTATGTGATCCTATTATTTGGTTGATGCCTTATGGAGCGTGGGTTTAACAAAATCGCATAAAAGAAACACAATTTTATCAGTAAGGTTAGTTTACAACTAAATAGTCAAGAACCAATGTTGAAACGTCATTGACAATAATAAACTAAACACGCACTGAACAAACATTTTCTTCTAAGTACCTACTCATAAGTCTTAGCGCCTCCGCCCACTGAGGCAACTGAAAACTCTCAACTGCCAACTGTCTTTGTATGACAATGTGATGGCCCGCACACTTCACAATCACACAAAACCCCGTTGTCAATGGTAACGCAAGCGGTGACTTGCGACATGCTCTGCTGGTTGCCCTGGTCGGCCATTGATAGTTGCCAGCTGTCAGCCGATTGTTCTTCTTCTATGGTTAAACAAGCTTTTTGACCAATCAAGACAGAGAAAACAGCCGGTTTTAGTTGGTTTTCAGTTGCCTCAGTGGGTGGAGCGCCTTAATAAATACACACTAGTTAAAAAAAAACACAAAATTTACGAGATTTGATCATAATAATAAAGTTTTTAAATTCAAATACTGATGGGTCATTGACGAAGTATAATGATGGGTACATTAAATTACCTACTTTGCTAATAAACAGTAAAAACAGTTGCATTCTAAATCAACACTGGCTGTGAACTGGCTGGTTTCTATGTTAAATGTCAAAAAGCTTATTTAACTATAGATGAATGAAAATCAGCTGGCAGCTGGCAACTAGCAACGGCCGGCCACGGCAATTAGCAGTGCGAGTCGCGAGTCACTGCTTGCGTTACCATTGACAACGGGTTTTTGAGTGATTGTGAAGTGTGCGGGCCATCACATTGTCATACAAAGACAGTTGCCAGTTGACAGTTTTCAGTTGCCTGAGTGGGCAGATCCCTTAGTTTAGTGTGTGGTGGATTTGGCATTAACGCAAAAGCTAATTTTACCTTTTTACTGAAAAAGTACCCCTAAAAGTTGGAATTTCGAAAAAATTCTTTTGACGTTTTTATTCCTACCATCATGTAGAATCACCTCCCGATTCCTACCATCATGCAGAATCACCTCCACTTTACTCCCGGACACACTGTATAGGTATATATTTTTTTTAATGTTACACCTCATAAGAGTGTCCCTGTCTATATGGTCTTTAGGTCCCCGTGTGTAAAACAGTTGGACAGCATTATGAGACGGGTTAAGGTGGGGTTAAAGCCCAGATTATTTAAAGTAGGAAGAATAAATGCCAGTTGTTAGTTCCGCACGAAAGCCAACTAACACAAAAAGGTGTCGGAGAAACGACTCTTTTTCACGAAAACGATATTAAATGAAAACTAGTGTTCCGCTTGAAGCTATTAAACTTTGTCAATATACTTTTTTTGGTGATTGCAAACAAGCCAATCAGTTTTGACATGATGGTGCCAAATCGCATTTCTCATAAATATATCTCATAATCGTGTTGGTATAAATAAAATATTACCAGGTGACGGTTTTCTAATAAAATGAAAATTTTACTAGCGTCACCGTTTTTAAAGTTCAATATTAAACTATAATATTTAATTTAATTAAGCGAAAGTCAATCGAAAATCCGAAACAGAAAAATCAGAAAAAGATACGGATACATCTGGGACTCGAACCCAGGACCTCTGGCAATCCGAGCCAATCGAGTCCCAGATGCATCCGTATCTTTTTCTGATTTTTCTGTTTCGGATTTTCGATTGACTTTCGCTAATATTATCTTCATTAATTAAAATATTATAATTTGAGGTTTAACTCTTTAAGTTAAAAAGTTTAAAAAAAACAATATTTCAATATTAAACTATTAGACAAGCTGCAGACATATTAAAAACTACTTTATTGGTCTCCCGTGTTATTTGCAGCGCTTTTAAGATATTTGCCAAGACTGCACCGGATTGTTAAACTCAATAAAACGAAATATCAAGGAGAGGCAACGATTTCACAAAATACACGAGCAGAACATTAAACAGAACTAATAATAGATTCTAAGGTGGTTCACCGTGCATTATGTTTATATCGATAGAATATCAAGTTTTTGATTCAATTCTTCAATAATTATGTATATTTCATTTACAAAGATAACAGTGCGTATGCCTTGTTCTGACTATGAGAGTATTTTAGTCGAGTAACGAATATATTAGTAACTAAACGTTTCCGAACACCACAATTTTAATAGAGTTGGCTAGTTTTGGTTCTATTTTTTCGGCGAGTAGAGTCCCCGTCCACGCGTCCCTGCGCAGTTCATTCGTAGACGCAGACACGCGCAATATGTCGTCCCGTTGAAGCGAACATGCTAAACTAAAATTCTTTGTTTTTGCGGCTATTAATCTATTTTCGTGACCATAGTTTATTTATTTTCATCTCACTAATTTATAATTCCACCTCTTCTAAAATAAGGTTTAATCACAGGAGATATTTGTCCCAGCTCACATAGGTCTCACAGAAATCGTTGTTTCTCCCTTACTATCATAGTCAGAAATGTGATCTTAACGGTATTGGAAAGAGAATACAACAAACTATATATTCAAATCTAAAAGAAAAACACAAAAAATTAAAATTTACCCCTTTCTAAAACCAAAGTTTCCGATAGCAATTTGAAAAAAAATTATGGAACACTTTGTGAATTTTTTAAGATTTTTTTTTACATAAAACGAAAAAAGTGAGGTGACAGTAAGGTTTATAATTCATTTATCTAATGAAATAAGTATGTGTTTTATTTTTTTTTCATTATCAGTACTTTTAGTTAGAAAAAAAAGTAAAGTGAGCCATTTTGAACACTTTTTAAAGTTTTCGCAAAAAACAAATTTATTTAAAAAAATACATAGTATTTTTTAATATATTAATTTGAAAGCCTATTTCATCATCTTTCGAAAACAGTTTTTAGTTTTCGAATATGTTAACAAATGTTCCATTTATTTGGATTTTATTGCAAAGCGGGAATATTTTTAGCCTCTGACAAAATACGCCAATTTTTTTAAGGGTTAATTAGCGTAATTACTTTATTTCGTTACAGCCCGCCAAGTTGCGACGACGCGTCGCTTACTAATGAACTCTACTTGACAGCAGAGCGAACACTTTTTAGTGAGTCAAGTAGCGAGTGACTCGCCACTCGACTTATTACTTGTCAGGTCAGAACAAGGCATTAGTCTAAGTAAAGTCCCGAGTAAAGTAGTCAGCATTAAAAGCGATTGACCAGCGACTGAGAACAAGTTTAAAAATGCTTGCAACTGTACAGGGAGGTTCCAATGAGAAAGATCGATTATTCCCCGTATCAAAATTTTTGAATAATTTTTTTTTCGAGTTATTTTATTCAAAACTTGCTTTAATATATACTTACATTCAAGTAAGCAATAAAAATATAAATTATTAAATATCGTGTATTTCTTGTAAGTATTTTTTGATCATAAGTATTTATGATGTTTCAATAATGTCTAAACAAAATAAGTGTGTAAATTTTTTTTAATATTTTAGTTTGTAAGACCTTAAATAAATAGAAAAACTGAGGTATTTTCGTCCCAAACCCCTTCTCGGATTTATTTTTTAATAATTTTAATTTAACTCAAGTTAAAATTCTGAAAACTGTGTTGACTAGATTATGTATTGATTTATTTTTTTGAATGATTATATGAATTAAAATTTGTGTTGTTTAATAAAATCTATCGTTTGAAAATTGAACAAATCTGCCAACGACCAACGGTATAACCTTAGTATATTAAAAATACACTTAGTTTTTCAAAATTTTAAAACTGCGTATACCAGATAAAATAACAATCTTTCAAAATCAATTTATGTTTTTTTTTGGAAAAAGGAGTCAATACGTCTAGAATTGGATTTAAAAAACGACTAATTTCCGTTATTCTCTGGTTAACTTTGCAACTCCACAATAAAATCGAGCTACAAGTAATGCATTTCTCAGTAAAACTCTTGAATACTATCTACTCAGAAGTTCTAGGGTAGCAGTGGCTAATTCCTTGTGTAAAATGCAAACTTCAATATTCAGCCAACACAGTACTTAACACATTACACATGAAGAAACGTCGCTATTGAAGTTGGAATTGCGGGGAAAACTCAGGAAACTTTCCCCGCGATGTCTCGGGACTTCTTCCCGATACTTCCCTACTTTCCCTACCTTCCCTGGCTTTCCTAACTTCTCTGTACCCGGTATCTTCCCATCTTTCCGAGGAAGGACCAACAATTATTTTCCCCGAGACGTATGAAGTTTGAAAGCAAAAACAAGTTTGATTACTTCGGCGGACCGTGAATATACAAGTAGTATTGCTCCGCCCGAGTCTTGTGTCGAGTCCTTACAAATTAAAGTTACGAGATGATGTCTAACTTTAAAAACATTGTTATATCTGGCATCTTTGGAATCTGTTGTAACTTTTCCGTCACGAGATATTATATCATAATTGTAAGGTGTATTTTAACAACAAGAGACCAGCCGCTTATGCAGAAGATGTCCGTAATACAAGCTTAGTGTTTTTGTAATACAGGATAGTTCAAAAGTTGTTACTTGATGTTTTTTTTGGTGTAATTTTTTTTTATGAAATTTTTTTGTTCTGCTTTTGAATTATGTTTATTCGATGTCTTATTTTTTTTTTCAATTAATTTGAGAAAATAATATCGGCCAAGTGGCCACCGCCACGGCCAAGTGACCATACGGGCCCGATTTATGGCATTTTCCATCACCCTTCTGGCGATAGGTTCTTGCATTCTTGACGGATATTCTCTTTGAGGGCTTCAAAGGTCTGAAGCTTATTGACATAGACTTGAGGTGGATTTCAAGAAACTCCACAAAAATAACGGTTAAATCGGGTGATCTTGCCGGCTAGTGCAAATCACCAAACGAGAGTTTTGGTGATTTTCACTGGCCGGTGTCAATCGTAAAAACATTTTTTTTCGCGTTCTTGATAGGTATAGCGAATCATCTCCTATTGAAGTGTATTTTGAATCTGTTTAATTTACAAATCCACCTTTTGGAATAACAAGGTTCCATCTACCGTGGTAACGTCATGCGATTATGAACTCTAAAATAGTATACTATAGATCCCATTATTGCATGACGTAACTGCGGCAGACGGAACCTTGTTATTCCAAAGGGTCAAAATGTCAAAACAGAACTGACATTTGCCGCCATTTGCAAAAATTCTCTAGAGTGAATCTTCTGATAGAGTGATGACTTTAGCGCCACCTTGTACATTTAGACCAGTGCTGATTGCCATTTTTGATATAATTGTGTCTGCGCGTAAATTCGTTGATGAATATTGATTTAGGGTATAACGCCCACCAATTTTGAGGTTATTTATTCTCCTCAGATCTAAAATTACATTATTAAATTATATTATATTTAATATACAAATTAAATGTCATTACTTCCCTGACGAAGAAACCATTGGTTTTGAAACATGTAGGTAATTGTGATTATATAATAGTGGTTTAATACAAAGTTATTTGTTTTAATTGAATTCAAAATGACGCCACAAAGTGATTTTGCGAAGTTTGAAGAAAGATACTACAAATTATAATTCATAATGTTGTAAAAGCCAAACATGATAATAATTGTCCATTTAAGGTAGATTTAGACTGGACGACGTACGTACGCATCGCTACGCCAAACAATGCTTAGCAACCCATACATTTTCTATGAAAATGGCCACAGACATTGCACGTCACGATGCGTGTGGCCAATGTGATTCTAAAATATAAATTTTCATTGAAAATCTATGGTTGCTAAGTAAACCAGATATTGTTAGGCGTAGCGATGCATACGTACGTCGACCCAGTCTGAATCTACCTTTAATTTGTTATCTGATGTTGCTTTACTTAATTTGAAAACGGCAAACGAGTGTCTGCAAAAAAAAAGAAACCTGAAAAGGCCCAAAAGCTTATCTACACTAATAACGAATATTTTCGATTTACGATTTTACGGTTTATTTATTAAGTTGGAGTTTATTATTCGGTACTCGAACCTATGAATAGTGGCTATATATTAAGTGAAGAAAAAAGTTTTTATTATTTGAATATTGTAATTTCATCTTTTTCCTGCTTCATAATTTTGATTAGGCTTCCCCAAAAGACTCTGCGAAGATTTTGCCACATTATTAAAATTACTAACTACTGCTTTAAATTACTATTACGCGTGTCAAATTTTATCTTTCGAAGGAATTATTAAAAAGGTTGATTTTAGAAGTACCGTGGAATTAAACTTACGACAACTTTTTTCGTTGTTTGTTTTTGGGGTGTAATGCCGTGTTGCGCTACCTCCATCTTTAGCCGACGTTTCGGACAGCGTTGCAGTGTCCATCATCAGGGCAGATCCGGCAGATCCGACGACGGAGAAGGAGATAGCGCAACACGGCATAACACCCCAAAAACAAACAACGAAAATGCTTTTGGCCGTGAAAATTTAAAAACGTATCTTACAACAACTTGTCCAAATAATGGATATTTTGGGATTTTATTATAAGTTTTCCTTGAATGTCAATACGAAAGTTATTAATAGGTATCACCAATTAAAAAAAAAACGGTGATCAATATTGTACCTAACAAGTTTTTTTTTTATTAACTTCTATCCATTTAATTTTTCAGATATTAAAAGTTGTTCCAGTCTCTAGATACCTCCTATGCTTGTAAAGCTATGGTAAATAATTATGATATTTCCGTAAAATCGTAATTTGTAGGTATGCTCGTGCTTCAAAACCACGCATTGAAATCAATTCAAACAATGCCTTTTAAATTGAAAACAAATTCGCAGAACGCGTCAATCGGGGTTTTTCCGGCCGTGAACGTGGGACGGATTTACAGAGCTTTTGTCTGAAAAAGCTCCAACAGCAAAATGCTCAACTTCGGGATTGATGGAACGGTCGGATTCCGAAATGTATGGTGGCTGTCAAATTCATCGTGACAAATAATAATACACGCGTGTGATTGATATTACCTACTGCAAACAAGAGATGTGTGAGGTAGTTACCCGCTCGATCGATACGAGGACGTAGGCACGCGAGATAAAATTATAACAGTAGGCTTACAGCCGTAAATGTTCTATGAAATGTGTGGGATATGTATCCAAGCGAATTCCAAATTCTGAGAAAAAATTACTGTTTTGTTTTTTATCTGTATTGCACTGTAAAAGCTCGAAATCGGCGATTGATAGGTTTTACGTGGAATCTTAGTAACTTAAAGTTACCAAAATGTTTGTGTAAAAATGTAAAATTTTACTAAGCTTTTTAAATCAACATATTTGGGGTGTTTCAACGACCGTCACACATTTGACGTCAACATAGATGATCAACGCCATTTATATCCGTTAACCATTGATTCTCAGACCGTCAGCGTTGGGTTAAAATGTCAATGGCCATAATGCTTGACGGCTTAATCAACGCTGGATCAAACAACTCCACGTACAATATGACAAACTGCGAAACGGGGGATAAACGGCGGTTATCAGGGACCGTTCACATATTATTAAAACATCAAAATGGCGCTGATCGTCGATTTGTGACTAGACATGTTAAATGTGACTAAGTTCAGCTAACCTACACACTACACAACAATTTTGATAGCTTAATTTTAATAAACCTAAGCTATCGTGGCCATTCGGGCTTTACAACAACTATTACGATGAATACTAGAATTTTTCAAGCACTCAAGTTTATCTTGTCTAGTGACAAACGTAACCCAACTATTTGAACTTTTACATTACCATAACGGTATAAATCAGAATTTTCCGAGATTTATCTAAGATTCACCAATTTTCGGGTTTTTACACAGATTAAAGAATATAGTATAATCATATTATATTGTTTTTATTTAATTTACAGCACCTGCGCACTCGACATATTTTTCTGCCATATTCAAAGTATATTAATGCAAAACGAACTGTAAACAAAATTTTTGCTTTTAATAGACTATGCAATAATTACGATAACATAATATTGAAAGTGGACATTTTCAATTGCGAACATGACAAATTTGGTCCATAAAAGTCCAAGAGTGTTTCTATAATATTTCATGAGTTTGTAACCTTTCTGTTGTTTATATTTATAGTTTTGTTGTGAATTGAATGAATTTTAGGTAAATACTTATTTTATTCCATTCTTATCAATACATGATAATTGTAACTGTAGGTTGTCTAGACACTCTGATCGAAAAAATCTGAATTAATATTATCATAAGTGGGTTTTTGTTGTTATTGTTTTATATAATTCTGTTTTGAACTTAATTAATGTTGTATGTTTTAACCTGTCCTATTTTTATTATAATTTGATATCTTGTCTTAATATGGCATCTTCAATTACACCAGAACAAGCTCCATAAAATAATATTTTTTCATAATCTTGCGAGCAATGTTTGGTTTTATGTAATTTTTTTTTTTTTTATAATTTATTGTGTTGTCTTTATTAGAGGTAAAGTCTCAAAGAGAAATCCAGATTTGGTTTTAGGTTTTCTACACATCATGTACAAACTGATAAAATATAAACCGTCGATTTCGCGAAATGAATAAATTAATTATAATTATTGTTAAATTGACCTGCTGACAAACTACTTTGGCAGTTTAGCGGGTGTTCAAATGAAGAATAAAAAATAAATAAAATAAAAAAAAATAAAAACAGAATATATCACTAGTATTGCCTTCCTTACAAATTTGAATGGAAACATACGTGCCACTGACTTAGTACATTTTTGTTGTAGACCAATTGGTACGCGGTCTGTCTCTCTCACACTTGCCTGAAATTGTATATGGACATCTCATTTAAGTTTCGTAATGATAATGAACCGCAGTTTAGCCCAAATAGGGCCAATTATTGGAACACGAAACCTGACCTCAAGGCTCTTCTGGTGTTATTTCTAATTCTCTGGGTTTTCACAATAACTAAGATTCAATCTTAAAGTTCGTTCTTACGTTTGTTTATTTTTTTGCCCTATTCAAATCGGTGGGTGTATTTTTTTACAGAACATTTTACTGAAAATCTATTAAAAGTTATCATCATATCTGTAGGTATCTGCGTATATATACATCGCACTGATTAGCATTGCCCGGCCGTCTCTTCCTATTACCTTGCTACGCCGTATAGTTTGCCACCTTCTCGAAAGGTCTCGGGGCTGCGACACGCGATGCACAGCGCTGCACCGAAATATCGGGAATGTTCCAGAGTGAGCGCATTTAGCCTGCCGTTTAAGTACCTGCCAGGCTTTATTAACTGCAGATAAGAACGTTGATGCACGGCCGGTAGCTTGTAGCCAAGTGAACGCCGCGTTGACTTGAAGACTGAACGACTGTGTTGGCTAGCTGCAGTCTGCTTGTATAGCCCAGTCTAGAAGGTACTTGCACGGCATAACGTCATAACGTCCCGTTAAGGCATAAGATCTGGGTTCGAGTCCCAGTTGCGACCGTTATGTTTTATTATTTTTCAGTGTCTTGTTCATTTTCATATTTTATTTTAGATTATTATTGTTTTCTTCTTCTTCAATGAAACACTTTTTTAAATTTATATTCGTCGACCGGTTTCGGTTGAACTCAACCTTCTTTAGGACAATAAACTGCACGCAAACATATAAATTTGTTTTGAAGAAGTAAAATAAAGTGGTTAAAAACAAAGTATTTGTTTCATTTGGTTTTTGAGTATTCAATTAATAATAAGGAACATTTAGTATTTTCAAACATTATTTATAACGCGGTCCTCACTGGGGACCCCATTTTACAATATGGTAAAATTCAATTAAAAAATAAAATGAAATGGTAAATATATATAATAAAATTATTGAAGAATAATATAAAGGTAGATACATACTGGGTCGACGTTCAACAACAATCGGAGTTTTAACTTTTTTGTATACGTGCGTCTAACTAGACTAATAATGTCTATATCTTTTTTTTTATCTATTTATTCATTACTAACGGTTGTGCAACAAATGTATTTATTTTATGTTGTTAAAAATTCAAAAGTCGTTAGGTCAATTAAATAGTGATACCATATTTTTTTTAATTTACACCTAAAGTACTGTTTTTATAATAATGATAAGGCCACCATAACACGGGCATGTGCCTAGTATGGCGGCCATAAATTCCACAATTGTTATATATTTACTATTCAAAGAATAAAGAAACATTAAAAAAAAAAAAAAAAAATTTAATAATTATGAATATCAACCAAATTCATATTTATAACATGAACTTTATGAAATATATTATGATAAAACTAACAGACAGAACAATTAGTCATAGTAGACCCGATATAGTTTTACATGGCAAAATTAAAAAAATTACTTATATCATTGATGTAGCTATTCCAAATTCCTGTAATATTGTAAAATCTGTTTCTGAAAAAATAAGAAAATATACAGATTTAGGTAATGAGATTAAAAGAATTTGGCATTCTCACACTATAAAAATATTACTATTTGTTATTTCGGCTACTAACATTATACCTAGCTCTCTTATTAAACATTTAGGCTTATTTGATTTGTCGAAGAATTTATATATAAAAATGCAGAAGAAATCATTTTAAATACATGTAGGATCATGAAGGATTTTTTTTAAATATTTATATTGAGGGATCAGTAGGATTTATCGGTCCAGTTATGAGTTCTACCGAGCCGAATCCTCTGATATGAAAATATCTGGAGTCGGTGAATTATTTTCCAATTTGGTCTCTGGTGGGTTGACGTGTTGTTATTGTACTGTTTTGTATTTATTATACTTAAATAGTACAATTGCATAAGATGGACTGACTAAATGATCATTTGTGGAAAAGTTTGTGGAAGGTTTTAGTTTTTCCTGTGGGGAAGACTTTACCCGGACGTAAAGTCGTAAAACATAATAAATAATCTCACCTAACCTAACCAAACTTCTGTCTATTCAAAAGTTATTCGCTAGCAATGTAACACATTTAGTTCAGTATTTTATTTAGGGGTAGA
Source organism: Limnephilus auricula (assembly GCA_951813805.1). Classification (NCBI taxonomy): domain Eukaryota; kingdom Metazoa; phylum Arthropoda; class Insecta; order Trichoptera; family Limnephilidae; genus Limnephilus; species Limnephilus auricula. The sequence continues at coordinate 17,908,205 of OX638404.1, forward strand.
AAATATAAATTGATTACCTTTTCAAATAGTAAAGATATTTGCTGAAATGCATCCTCATCCTGTAAACTTTTAATTGGAAGCAAACTGTATTTTCACCAACGTTCGAAACAAGATAACTCAATTTACTGTACGATAATTATGTTAACGTTGTTTTGCTTGGTAACAGAGCTATATACGAGTAAATAGTGAATAAACTCGATGCACAAATCAAACGTATGGTTAAATGTTTACAGTCTGCATGAAAGTTTTCACGTTCATAAACGTCAGTACTCTCTGCGTCAGTAGGGTAAATATCAGAGTTGAACACCACATTTATCGTAATATTAGTTGCTAGGTATATATTTTCTACCCCACATAACCAAGATTCAACGCTCATTTATATTTTTTAATGTCAATTGTTTTAACATTAACCCCTCAGGTCTCAGGCATCTGTCATAAGGTCAAAATATTTCTCTTTGCAATAAAATTAATATTTCTCGACGTATCTGAAAACTAAAAACTGTTTTTTAAATATAAAGTAAAATACGATTTCAAATTTTATTGTTAGAAATAACATGTATCTTTTTAAATATAAAACTTCTTCATGCAAAAATAATTAAGTTTTTAAAATGGCTTACCTTTTTTCGAAGTAAAATTTGGAGATTTCAAAATTTAAAATCTGGTGACTAAAAAATATAAAACACATTAGATAGATAGATGTGTTATAAACGTTACTGTAATATTTCGTTATTTCTTTTTGTCGTTTCATAACAAAATAATGAATAAAAAATTCTGAAATTTCATATTTTTTTCTCAAATTGCGGTCTGAATCTTTGGTTTCATTTTGTACACTTTTTCTGTAGAGACTTCTACTTCTGAAGTGAATCGAATATAAAGGGTGGTGTCTTCTCTTCCTAACACCGTTGTGATCATATTTCTCATAATGATTAAAAGTGAGACAAAACGATTTATGTGAGATCTATTTGATTTATTCCCAAACGCAAACCAACTAGCCTGAGGAGTTAACTCCTTGCATGAGGCCCCTGAGGAAACAATTCGTAACTATATCATCTTTTAGATTGCTGTGTGGGGGGTCTTTTTGAGATTAGGATGGAGTGAACGTTAAGTTTTGTCAAAATAATGGGTAATGCAATATATTATGATGTTGTTAGATTTGATATTTTAACAATTACAAGGTTATTCATAATACTAATGCAAAGAACGACCACAGTTCAGCCGCAATACTTGTATTTACAATATACTCGTATTATTATTAAAAATCAAAATTAATCCAATCGAAACTTTAAAAAAAATATGTATGAAGAATTACAACATTAAATAATTCCCTGAACTTTGATAAAATTTATTGTACTCCTAATTTATTCTTAATCTATGCTGTCTAGCGTAAATATAACATTTTGTGTATTATTGTTGTTTTCCCAAATTTATGTTTATTATTATACAGGTTGTCCGTGGGTAAAGTGCAGTAACTTCGGGAGGTGATTCTACATGATAATATAAGTAAAAAAGATAAATAACTTTTTTCGAAATTCCAACTTTAAGAGGTACTTTTTAGGTAAAACGATAAAATCAGTCCATCGTATTTTTTTTACGTAATAAAATAAAATATTACAAAGTTGGTCACGATTAAAATGACGTTGCAATCCGAAAATATTGTTGTCTACTTTAATTTTCAGACAAGGCTAGCCAAGTGTTATGAAGCCAGAACTTAATTTTCCAAAGCTTCTACAGTTACAGATATTTTAAAAAATCTGTGATATATCCGTAACTTACCTACCAATCGCTTAAAAGTTATTTTTTACATATTTCTTGTACGCAAGGACACACATTAAAATGTGTTCTTTATAAACTGTGATGTACCATAATAGTCCATGATGTAGTATACATTTTACCATAGTAGGCTATGGGCTCTCGGGTCACATGGTCTCATTGTCGAGTTATGCTGTAGGTGATCGAAGATAGATTTACTAAGTCATTAGGCAGTAAAGAGCTACCCAGATCAGAACTAGGGTTTAGCCTGGTAGGACGTTTGTCCTCGGAAGTATTATTATATTCATGTTACGTCAATAAATAATCACGGTGTTATAATGAACCTAAGTCATTCTAAATAAACATCCACATTTAAGTACTGGAGAATACATGTCCCAGTACATACCATATTACAATATTCTCTGGAGAGAACAGTAAGAGACATTATGTAAACTAAGAAATAGTTAATCAAGGTTAGGTTAAAATATATGTCATTCTCTGTACCAGAGTCCAAGAGGATATAATAAAAAATCTTAAAGATAATCAATCACACATTATTTTGTTTAGAGTCTTTAAGAAATTTGTTTCCTTCGGACAGATCTGGCATTCGGGCAATACACATTCTTCAAACTTTAAAGTCATAACACTTACGAGCAAAACAATAATTAATTCAATTTAATTACAAACATTATGAACAACTCGAATAACGTACATTGGCGTGAACGTAGACATGTCGGCTTTACAAGTATGGCGGTAAGGTTTGTCGGGGGCTTCTAGGCTTACGTTCAACATCCCTCACGTGCCTCGCACGTGCTCGTTATGGCCCAGCCTGCTGCAGGGACACTGGGCCCTGGGCCGTGGGCCGCAAACATCAATAATATCTACATTAAATTATCATCGCGTTAGTCGTGCCTACACCAAGTTTTTTTTGCTAAGATGTAATAATTTAATTCTAATAAAATCTTTTTTGTGAAACTGAAACAGGGGAGGTTAGGATAGAACCTTTAGAGATCAAGAATCTTTAAATTATTTATGATAATAATTTATATATATTATTAGCTTGTGTCGCTCTCCATGGAGAGAAAAAAATTGCCTTATTTTTAAACGCCCGGGGTCTCAAAAGTTGCGTATGATCTGTAACTATTCGAAAACATAAAAATAAATTAAACTGGTGTTCACTATTAGCCCCTCTAAAATTTCTGGAAGTTTTGAAAAAATTTTGATTTCGTGATTCGGGAAAAAATAAAACGAAGGGTTCATTTTTTATATTGTGTAGCAAACTTAATTTTTATTCCATAATTGTAGTCCAAAGAACACAACAAAAATATTTTAGAAACATATGTGATGTGTTTGTTAAAAATATAAAAAGGAAAAATAACACTTTTTCTGGATAAAATCAAGATACTAAACAACAACTACACCAATTTTTTTTAACAAAATACAACGAATAAAAAATAATGGATGCTCAAAATTGAATGATAACATGTTATGATAACAGTAATTATTGTGAAAAAAATATTAATTATCATAATTTAAAAATACATGTTTTAAGTGTTTTTTTTTTGATTTTCAATGCATTTTAGCGAGTCAATAACCAGCTTTTAAAAAAAATATTTATAAGCAGTTCACATTTTCTTTTTGAGTTGCAACTCTTGAGACCCCAAGCGTTCCTGAATTCAAAAGTTGAAATAATTGACACACCCTAACGCTAATGGGGCTTTTACTTTGGAATATCTATATGGTTACATTTTTTTATACATGCGATAGTAATAAACAATGATTTCGCATGGTTTACAAATGGTTATATAAAAATAAATGATAAAAATAAACTAAATATTTTTACTAAAAAAAATGCATTATATTTACATTTTCTTCATAGATTTATCGAGGAATTGGCGAGTTTGCTACGTCATTTATTTGAACAGTGACAATGAAATAGGTCCTTATGCCTATTACGAACCAACTAATGAGACAATTAAAATTTGTGTGACAGGAAGTGAATTAAAGGTTCTCAGCAAAAATACTGATGTTTATATTGTGATTTATGTGGTACTCTAGTTTTTCATCAAGTATAACAGCGAGGTCTCTAATTTTAGTTAATATCTCTAATGGCACATAACATGGTCAAAGCATAATTGATTAGAATAGGATACTTAATTTGACAGAAAATTATTGATTTACATTTGTTAATGTTTGGAAATAGTTTGTTAGTTACCCACCATTTAAACAATTCCTTTTCAATTTGATTGAAACTCTTGGCAATTCTAGAGTTTTTTTTAATGTTTTTCATAATTATTTTATTTTGCTTTATGTATTTATTTTATTTTAGGGAAATCAACAGTTTTCAATGTGGTTCATTTGTACATGTGTAATTCACCTAACTGAGAAACCAATTATAGATTTCCTCATTATACTATTGTATTATGTTTCTAAAAATTTAACACTACACTTACAACAACAACAAAAATATTACCTTGTTATAACAAGAGAGAGATTATAATAACGGAAGATGATACTATATAATATATGTCATTACACAATTTATCATTACATTTTATGCAGTTTGGTACACTTCTAATACATTTTTAGAGTTTTGAAAGATAGAAGGAATATTATTACATATTGAATATATTCTCATAAGCCAAGCTTTTTTATTTGATTTTTTAAATATTTTTTGTGTTTAATTCGTAGAACTCCATTAATTTTGTTTTAAATTTAATAATGTTATTATTAATTGCTGCGAGTATTTTAGATTAATATTTTTGTTACAGATGTTTCGGCTTACAATGCCATTTTCAACCTGTGGCTGAAACCACGTTTAAACGACATATATACGATTTTAAACGTCAATTTGTAACGTGATTTGTTAATTTACTTTAATTTAACACTAACTAATAAAGTACGTAAAATAATTTATTCTCCTCTTCTCAGCATATTCACAAAAGCTAAGCAATATAACGCATACAAATAATTCGTAGCAATAACTAAATTGGTTTAACCGGTAATAAATCAATTTATGTCCGTTTAAAATTGACATATAAGTCGTCTAAACGTGGTGTCAGCCACAGTTTCAAAATGGCCTTGTAAGTCGAAATACCTGTAACAAAAATACAAATCTAAAATACTTTCCGAACTTAATAATAACATTATTAAATTTAATTTAAATTGCATAAAAAATTTAATTTGTTTTAGAGTGTTTTCTTTAAAAATATTGCACGAACGTGTGTGCCGTGTAGGTACTTTCGTATCAAATATTTTTAATAGTTCAGGAGAGTCGGTAATGTTGTTAATGATTTTATATACCTAGCAACATTGCATCTGAGAATTGTCTATTTTATAAAAAGCTATCTTGTGTTAAAAAGGGAATGGCAAGGCTAATATAATATACATACAACCATTCGTCTTCGTTAAAAGATGTCTGTTTAACCAGAAGATGAAATGCTTTCAATTAGGCGCCATCTCGCGGTGGCAACCTCAGTTAAAGTGCGTGGGGGGTTTAAACTGTCATAATTCACGGCGGGTCCGGACCGCACCTGGTCTCTGGCCCCTATACCGCCGCGACCCTCCCATGCATAGGCCCTGACTGGGCATAGGGATCACAACATGAAGCGAAATGAATTCTTGGGCCAGAGAAGCTCAACCGTAACATATTTACGGGAATTTTGTACAAGTACTAGACATAATGGGATGCTGTTGCGCTAAAGAGATAATTTTAATTTTTCAAAAGAAGCAAACACATTGTGACTTGACATTTTAAATAAATGAAAAGAAAATACTTTGTTTTAAGTCACTTTATTTTTATTTAACGTCTACCGGTTTCAGTACCTCCGTACCATCATCAAGACTGTTACAAAAATAATGTCTAAAAATACATAAGTACACATATATATATACATAATGTTGTGAAAGAAAGGGACAGTATACTAGAGTGGGACAGAGCGTCAGTTGTTGGAGGGAGGGGGGGAATGGGGGATAAGTGAAGACATGGGGAACATACTTAAAATTATTTTTGTAACAGTCCTGATGATGGTACGGAGGTACTGAAACCGGTAGACGTTAAATAAAAATAAAGTGACTTAAAACAAAGTATTTTCTTTTCATTTATTTAGATAATTTTAACTTCCCGGGTGTAGTTATGAGCACTCTTGACCCCAGGTCGTAAAATATTGGGTCAGTTCCTATTTCTTATAATGCAAGTCCAAACTTATTACAACTGTTAATAAATTGGCACTTAACTGTTCTTAAACAGTTTGGGCTTATGCGAAGTATTTTGACAAATCATAAATACTTACGATCAAAAAATACTGTGTTTTGTGACGAAAATACCTCAGTTTGTCTTTTTAACTTAACTAAAATATTTCAAATTTTTTTACACATTTATAAGACATAATAAAAAATCATAAATACTTATTATCAAAAAATACTTACAAGAATTACACGGTATTAAAAAATTTATCATCACGCGTTTGAGCATTTTTATTGCTTACTTGAATGTAGGTATATATTAAAGCAAATTTTGAATGAAATAATTTCGATATTAAGTTATTAGTTAAACTTTTGGATGCGTATAATAATCAATCTTTCTCGTCGGAACCGCCCTGTACAGTTGCAAGGGCACGATCGCAAGTTGTAATTTGAATTTTTTCAGATATAGAGTTGATATTTTTTATAAATGACACATATTATTAGCTACCGAGATTTTCATTGAGATTTTTAAGATATCGAAGGTCACTATGTAAAATTCATTCTCACTGACTAACTAACTAACTAACTAACCATCACGCCGTTTCCCTGCAGGGGTAGGCAGAGAGGACGGACCGCCAAACAACTCGGTCTTGGCACACGCTCCTTGCCCCATTCACATTCATACATCTTCTCATACATACTCTTCTATTATTCTGACTCTTGACATGGCCCGACTCAAGTATCTGATTTACTTGATCGTGCCACGTCTTCCTTGGGCGTCCTCGGCTTCTTATACCGTTCACATTCGCGTCATAAATTCTCTTTACACTCCTTTCTTCATCCATTCGCTCAACATGCCCAAACCATCTAAGCGTCCCTTTCTTAATCTTACTTACTACGCTCACATCAGCCTTGCATTATTTTCGGATCATTCTCACTGATATCGAGAAAATCCCTGAAAATCTTGACATGAAAATTTTCACGAATTACAACACGGAAATACATTTTATTTTAACCAGCAGACCATAATACTATGATTTCGCGGTTTTACCAACGGTGTCTAGTTACCAGCTGTATTTTTCCCTTTGATGAATAAGCAAACAAAGGGAAAACGAAATGTATTCAGATCACGTGCGGGAATATTTGACTCTCTGAATTTATTTACGTCTAGCATTTATTGCAGAAAAAAAGAATAGGTTTCTCGACTTGTCGCAGGGATGGAGCGAGATTCCTTTATGCCCCACAAAATATTCTCTGGTTAAACACACTGAAATGATAAATCCACAGATGTAATTTGTCCTTACTTTTATTTCTGAAATTATGTGTTGAGAAGTAAAACGGTTTTTCTGGCATTTCTTAGGCATAAAAGTTAAAAGTTCTTAAGTTAATTTTCTGGCAGTATCAATTTTCAATCACATCGAAACAGAATCACAGGACTTCTAGTAATAATAAATTTGGTAAGTATAATATACGAATACACAAGTTTTATTTTTAGTATTTTTTTTTTATATGAATACTGCACAAGAGTCCTAACTGCTCTCAACCGCCTGAAGCCAATAAGACTATGGCACCCCCAATTGGGGTGTGTTGTGAAGCTGAAGACAGTAAGGAGGGGAAGGAAATAATGAAGAGGAAGGTGGGGAAGTACCTGACTGTTCAGATCTAGTCACCAAACACGGCAAAAACCATTTCAAGTAACATTTCAGTTCTGAATGGTAGTCACCATTGTCATCAGGGGGATACTGAGAGTATTTAACACTCTGTAACATGCCGGAGATATACCTTGTATTATTTATTAAATGATTAAATCAAGAAATTACACAAATCAATCAAGTAAATTTTACTTGCACACCGCAATTGCCGGAATTTGTATCTGCGACCTCCGGATTACTAGTCTAGAGCAGATCCACAATTTTGATGAGAAAAATGACGTTAACGTATCTATAGCTTTCGAATCAAAATCAAAGCACTAAAATACTTCCGGTTAAAAATGTTAAAACAATCACAAAAATTTGAAATATTTTTTACAACCCTGAATATACATAACAAAACATATTATTTGGGTCAGACCCGTGGTAGTTTGGTATGATTTCCTGGAGCCATTGTCAGGCGGAGATTTACTCTCCTTTGGGACCTCCCTCCCCCTTTTTGACAACCTAACTACCCTTACCTAATATAATGCCTTCCTCTAAACTTACTGCCATCCTACCCAGGCAGGGGTACCTTCTGGCCCTGTCCGGTATTGGGAGAATCCTCATAACTATCGTTCCGGGTACGTGGGGATCTGAAGCTAGGTTTGGGCCTGTCCGCTATTGGGTAACAGTCCCTTCTACGAAAAAAACATACTCTACTTAACTAAATGATTATTATAAAATTTCTTTGAATTTTAACGTAAAGGCAAACGATATCAAGTTACAAAAGATATTGAAACTAAAATCTAAAAATAGGACTGCGAACCTTATAGGTAACGTAATAATAAACTTTTCAGAACAACTCTTGATTATGCAGAACCAGACAGTCCATTTGATAGATTCTTTTTTTTTTTGATAGATTCTAGTTTCTTTGCGAACGTTTAAAATCTCTTCTTCAAAGTGGTTCTCCTCAACAACCAGCTTCACTCAATCTTTTGCCCAACAAAGACCATCCTCAACCCTCGTTCTCTTTTGTGGAATTAATATAAAATATAAATACATACTATATAACTATATATTACGAACCAGCATAGATTAAATAATGTAATACTGGAAGTGCCTTCCACACAAATTTCAATGGAAATAAATGTGCCACTGATTAATTACCTTTTGGTTCTAGACTATTTAGCATGCCGTCTATCTCTTTAACATTTATCTGAAATTATATATCGCCATCCTACATGAATTTTGTAATTATAGTGAAACACAGTTTTGTATGGAAATATATGTCCACATTAGGTCTATACTTGGATCGATGATATTCTTTATTCTATGCCAACCAGTCATTTTTAACCCTTCGGAAGAATGGTTGAATAGAGAGGGTTTTTTTATGTTTGGAATACGTGCGTAAAAGAAAGCTTTTTTTATTACCATTATTATAAATTTAACATTTTAAGACGTATGTGAAATATAAATTTGAAAAAGGGATAAAATATTTTGTTAGTCCTCCTCACTATGGCATCCTGTGCCGAGTAGAAATAGGTTTTGGATAGAGGGTTTTCAGTGCTTCTTTGGTTCAATCCCATGGTTTGTGTAGAGGTTTTCAGTGGGTTCTGTCATGATACTTTTAAAGTACTGGTCGGTTATTTTTCCGACAATTCCTTAAGTTAAGATTTGGTGGACTAGGCCACTGTTCCTAACTTTTAAATCGATTAATCTAAGCCCGCGATCGGCCAAGCATTTTGTAGGGTAACGCTCGATTTATGTTGTCCCCAAACATCTTATCTGGCCTCGCCCACTTTCATAGACAAGAAAATGACGCCAAAGTAAGAACTTTCGAAGTTAAATTAATAGTATAGTAATAGTTAATTGTTGTATTTATTATTAATACACATAATTGATTAAAAATATTTTAAATCAATTTAACAAAATATTTAACAAAACAAAACGTGCCAAAAACTTTACTCAAAACGACGTGATAATTGACAAACGTAATACAACAGAGCTGAAATGAGCGCGAAACTATAGTGTCATTTGTCAAAGTGACATTTCATCGACCATTGTTTTCGCGGTATTTTTTCTACTCTGTTGACACTTTTAAGAACTAGTCCAATACTGAGGCGGCCGAAATGAGTTTAATCCACTAGTCCGGCTTCCTTAGATTAAGATCAATGCTTAAGAGGATACCCGGCGGTGATTTTTCCATACAAACGTATTCCCTATTTATCTCTCTGGATTTTAACCCTAGAGAAAATATTGTTTTTGCATAAAATAGATATCAACTACTAGCGTGTCGGTACTTTTGTTTTTTTTTTTTGATAAGTTACTTTTTATAGAAGTTATGACCTTCCAAAAATCAATAAAATTGACTGGTTTAAACGCCGTCAAAAGATGTTCAGTATACAAACCAGACAATGTTTTTTTAAAAAAAGCAAAACGTTCAGACATAGAATAGTTTTTTCTTATGTAGTTGGTAAAAAAAAATTGAAAATCAGTCCACTTTTGGAGGAGAAAAGTGGGGAATACAAAACCTCCATTTTAGTTAGGTGTCAGTGCATTGTCCCTTTCGCTCAATATCCGGTGGAGTAAGAGCAACAGTGACAGCAATATTTTAGTAAAATCTATTTCTGCACCACCGGGTATCATCTTAAGGTATGCTTAAGCGATACTCGTGTGTTGGAAAAAGCGTAGTTTGTTACTAGGTGGGACTTTGGCACATATCTTTATACTTAGGTAAAAATTCAGATCTTCTTTGTCCAAAGGCAGTATTAAACTTATATATTTAGCTTGCCTATTGGATCTTGAGAATAGAATAACGGTATTAAAACAGATTCTGACAAAGTTCTATACTCCATCTACCTCATATGACGTTCGGTCAAGGTGCAGCTCAACCTTCCAAGTTATTCATCTCCAAAGTTCACACCACATTGTTGGCGAGTGCCCGCTTCAGGGAAAATTTCTACTTAGTTTGGCCCCAGTCAGAATGGGGCGGTTCCGGAACAGTTAGAGCTTGGACTGGGCGGAAATCAACTTGGGAACAACTCCTCCGGGGACTCGAAGTGGGAATAACCACAAATAATTCTCAACTATATCACGTATAATGTATTTTATATAGATGTAGGTAGCTGCAGCTTTATGGCGTTATGCGGCGCTGTTCGCTACAATTCTGCTGCCATCCGAGAAAACTGAAGAGAGAATATCTACTTAAGATAATAATAATACTTACTTTTAAGAGAGATTGACCAGCTGCTGAAAATAAAAGTTCAAAAATGCTTGCAACTGTACTGGGAGGTTCCAATGAGAAAGATCGATTATTGCCCATATCAATTTTTTTAAATAAAAAAATTAATATCGGTTTATTTCATTCAAAACTTGCTTTAATATATACCTACATTCAAGTAAGTAATAAAAATGCTCAAAACGCACGATGACAAATTATTAAATATTGTGTACTTCTTGTAAGTATTTTTCGATCATAAGTATTTATAATTTTTTAGTACTGTCTAAACAAAATAAGTGTTTTAAAAAAATTTGAAATATTTTAGTTTGCAAGACCTTAATTAAATAGAAAAACTGAGATATTTTTGTCACAAAACACGTTATCGGATTTATTTTTTAATGATTTCAATTTAACTAAAATTAAAATTCTCAAAACTGTGTATCCTAGATTATGTATTGATTTATTTTTTTGTATGATGATATGTTTTGAAATTTGTGTTGTTTAATAGAATCTATCGTTTGAAAATTAAACAAATCTGCCAACGACCAACGGTATAACCTTAGTATATTAAAAATAAACTAGGTTTTTCAAAATTTTAAAACTGCCTGTACCAGATAAAATAACAAGCTTTGAAAGATTGTTATTTTATCTGGTACACGCAGTTTTAAAATTTTGGAAAACTAAGTGTATTTTTAATATACTAAGGTTATACCGTTGGTCGTTGGCAGATTTGTTTAATTTTCAAACGATAGATTCTATTAAACAACACAAATTTCAAATCATATAATCATAAATAAATCAATACATAATCTAATCTACACAGTTTTAAGAAATTTAATATTAGTTAAATTAAAGTCATTAAAAAATATATCCGAGAACGTGATTTGTGACGAAAATACCTCTGTTTTTCTATGTATTTTAGGTCTTACAAACTTAAATATTTAAAAAAAATTTAACACACATCTTTTTTTTAGACATTATTGAAAAATCATAAATACGTATAGTCAAAAAATACTTACAAGAAGTACATGATATTTCATAATTTATCAACATGCGTTTTGAGCATTTTTATTGCTTACTTGAATGTAGGTATATATTAAAGCATGTTTTGAATGAAATAAATCGATATTAAATTTTTAATTTAAAAAAATTGAGACGGGGAATAACCGATCTTTTTCATTAAAACCTCCCTGTACAGTTGCAAGCATTTTTAAACTTTTATTCTCACCCGCTGGTCAATCGCTCTTAACAGATGCCAAAAACTTCTCAAATTCTGTGAAAAATAAAATCTTCAAACCGACTAAAAAACTCACGGAGTAGGCAGAAGGAACATAAGTGTTTCTTGGGAGTTTAAAAATACCTACGTTTGATGAAGACGAACTAATAATTGAGATGACGCACTCGTAATGTTAAATGTACGATGAATAATTAGGGCAACTTGTCTGCAAAAATGTCTTCAGTCAAAGTCCATTTACTCGCGACCAACAGTTACTGATTGCCCCGCATTAAGACACATGCAGAACTTTTCAGCGCTTCCCAACCTGGCCTCCAAGCACACTCGATCGATAAAGATTGATAGTATAACTTTCGGTAACTTCTCATCGTTCCCTAGCATGACTGCAGATCGCCAATGACCAATGAATAAGTGACAGTTCACAATGACTAAGTGTCCTTAATATATTCGACATCAACATGCAGAACTTTTCAGCGCTTCCCAACCTGGCCTCCAAGCACGCTCGATCGATAACGATTGATAGTATAACTTTCGGTAACTTCTCATCGTTCCCTAGCATGACTGCAGATCGCCAATGACCAATGAATAAGTGACAGTTCACAATGACTAAGTGTCCTTAATATATTCGACATCAACATGCAGAACTTTTCAGCGCTTCCCAACCTGGCCTCCAAGCACACTCGATCGAAAACGATTGATAGTATAACTTTCGGTAACTTCTCATCGTTCCCTAGCATGACTGCAGATCGCCAATGACCAATGAATAAGTGACCGTTCACAATGACTAAGTGTCCTTAATATATTCGACATCAACATGCAGAACTTGTCAGCGCTTCCCAACCTGGCCTCCAAGCTCACTCGATCGATAACGATTGAAGAACGAAAAAAAAGTTAGTCAATCAATAAAGTCAAAAATAATCTTAGCCATAAAGGGGTATTTTTAAAAAGTTGTTTCTGATATGACTTTATATTTATCTAATGAAAAACCAAATTATTTAGTACTTTGCGCTTATATTTTCTGTAACGTAATTTTTACAAGATTATGATATAATATTTATAATACATTATTCCCAGTGAGTTTAATAAAACTCATTTCGGGAAGGACAACATTATATAATAAAAACAAAAATATTTTTACACAAGAACACGAATTTAAAGGGGAGTTCAATGAAAAGTACATATATTTTAAAACAGACTAGGCACACTTGATATAGTTAGTTATAATGTTAGTTGAAGAATATTTCATAAATACATATTATACAAATAAAGTTTTCTAAATATGTCAGCTTAATAAAGCTGCTGAGAAAATATTCTATATTAGTAAAATATTAATAAGTTTTTTTAAATTCCATTCGTTGAAAAGGTAGGAAAAGGTTCAATGTATCCAAAACATATTTTTTCATATATAAAATTAAACCGATTCGTAGTAGAGATAAATCTAAATAGTGATTTGGCGTTTAACTTCATCGGAAACTTCATCGCGCGTCGGGTAGAGGAATTAAAAAATAAAATTTAGTTCTCTTAGAAAATTGGATAATTTGATTTTTTGGCATGACGTGTTGCCAAGTGTCAAAAATATCAAAAATTTATTTTTATTTTGGCTGAAATCCGTGGAGGGGAAGCAAGTAAAATGAAGGTTTCATATTCAAAACGCTGCAATTTATGTATGAAAACATCAAGTATTAAGAAGTTTATCGCTCTACCACTAAATTCGCCTAGAAAGGTATTTCATATCCAATTTTCCATCTAAACCACGGTTTGACATTCACAGCAAGAAATGTGCTTTGAGTAAAACTGAGCGCGACACACGAACCCGCCAGATATTTGCGTAAGTATAGGGCACACATAGATGTAGAGTACCCTAGATTGGTCCGCAACCCTTTTTGCCGTAAATTCATTTTATGTGTTGAGGCTTTCAGCAATGATTAAAATTGCGAAAAATTCTGAAAAATTTTATGAAAATAATATGAATAAATATAGTTTTTTTTTCCAATAATGTGATGCTATCTATAATTGCATCCGAAATATGGGAATACTTTCTCTCCCAATTGTTTGTTTTGATTTTCGAGATGATAAAATACTTTATTCAGAACATGGGCATGTTTTTTTCACGGAAGTCACTAGAATAATTCAATTAGTGTAGTCCAGCGGTAGCGCGTTAGACTCCCATTCCGATGGCCGCGGGTTCGAACCCGGCGTGCACAAATAAATTTTATTTAATTGATTTGTGTTTTTTCACAATAAATTATTTAAAATAATATATAGTATATTTGCGGCACGTTCCAGAGTGGAAGATACTCTTAGTATCGCCCTGGTGTAAGACCACCATTCTGAATTGAAACGGTGCTTGAAATAGCTTTAGTCGGGTTTAGTGACTAGATCTGAATAGCCAGGTACTTCCCCACCTTTCTCTTCTTCGTCTCCTTCCCTTCCCCACTTACCTTCAGCCTCATAACATACCCCAATCGGGGATGCCATAGTCTCACTGGCTCCAGACGGGAGTAGTTGGGACTCTTGTGAGGTATTCACTATAAAATTTTTTTTTAAAAATTCAACTCAATTTATGGTTCTCTCAAAACCATTAGAAAATTTTAACATTTTAATGCGTTTTTAAAATACAATTATAAGACACATAATTAAACATAACAGGTTAGGATACTAACTACACAAGCATTAATAAAGCTTGCCTTTTAAAGGCAGCTTCACTAACGTTAAATATGTCGATATCCGAATTAATTCTGTTCAACAGCAAGATTGCTCTCCCGACCGTCATGAACATTGGCAAGTTAGTCGTGCAGGCCGGGAGATAAAACAGTCTAGGCTGTAATTAATTAGAGTGAATTTACAGAAACTTCAATAAATACTCTAAATGAAAAGATTTCATTCGCGTGCTCGATCGAAAGCTAAGCTTTCTTGATTCCTCGACTTATAACATGTCCCGGTTTGACTGGAATTATGGTACATAAAGGTTTGTCCCGGCATTTAAATAAAAATGTCTTTGCAAATACAGCTTTTTAGCAGCCACAACACTAGAATATATTAGTTCTCCTTGCTCGTTTTTTAATCCGATTTTCATGAATACAAATACTGAGGAAAAACACGAGAATGGTTGAATGGTTTATACGTGCTAAGACAATATACAGAGTGCCGTTTTAATTCGTATTTCGTCTAATTTAAAATTGTAGTCAGAGCATGAGAATGGTCCGCCCGAAACAGGTACAAAAGATACAAAGTCGATTTGCAGAATACAAATTTGTTTGTCGTTCCGCAGGTCTAAAAATATATAACTGTCATAACTTTCCTAAATATATCAATTTCCTCCTGTATAGCTGTCAACTTTAAAACCCATGTTCACCTTATTGTAAAAGCCTTAATGGCGTTTAAATACATAAATAAATTAAAAGGTTGGGAAACGCTGATCTAGAACATATGAATAATCATTATGTGTATTTTAATGTACGACTGTTTTTTTCCTAAATAAATATAAATAAACTAAATTATGTATACAATCTCGGCATGTCAATATCAATACTATAATTTTTTTTTTTAAATTAAAATATGTTATCATTGATGTCGCTATAGCAGATTTTTTTTTTATAAATTCAATTTATTTCTATGACATTTTCAGGATTTCTCAATATATCTAATTTTGAAAAAAATAAGTTTTCGGCTACAACATCAATAACATTGTTTATTTTAATATTAGGAATCTATCACATTCTAGAGTCACGAGCCGCCTCTGTTCACAACATTCCCCAAATAAGATTTTTTTGTGAATTTATTTGCGTTATTTTCTTTTACTATATGTCTGCTTACACGGTGACCTCTCTAGTAAATTTAATTTCAATAGCATGGACATTAAATATTGGTTGCATGCCACGCGTCCGTGTTTCCGTTCTAGCAAATGTGCACGTGCCATAATCCTAGGATTATTCTTTATGTACCTCCATCGAATAGTAAATACGCTGTTGATTCATTTACCACGCGCGATACAATTTTACGAATAATCTCTGATTAATTGGAATTAGAAGATTCGTCAATACAGAAAAAGGACAAAAGAAAGCATGATTTTCATGGCCTCATTCCATAGCAATAATTTATAATACTGCAAGTCAGGGTTAAAATTTTTGGTTTTTGATTATTTTTTATTTAGTTGATAAAACATTTGTACAAATTTAGGGTAGTCCCACAAAGCTGTCATATGGCAGCTTGTCTGTAAGTTCTACCAATTAAACATTCTTAATATGATACATAAGGAAATATTTGTAAATACATTTATAGTTATAAGACTGTTTGTTGTCTTTAGGTTTTTAATGACAAATAAAACAATGTGTTGCTCTGGAGTATAAAGAAACGACAAAAAGTTTATTTGTCAGGTTGTTTATTTGGTTACACATAACATAATGTGTAACCAAAAGCAATGACCATAAATAAACCATTACCAATGGTAATGACATTTGAAAAAACAACAGAATAAAATAAAATTCATAATTCAAATATAAAGGAATCCTAGACATTTCTAGGTAGGTACTTAAATACTAGGTAGATAAATAAATTTAAAGGAAACCTAGACATTTCTAGGTAGGTACTCTTATTCCTTTCGTAGTTTTAAGGAAACATTAGAACAGATCACATAGTAATATTAGATAATTTAAATTACATCTATAAAATGTATAAAATATCTCAATAATCCTGTCTAATAACAAGATATGTAGGCAGCTACATTAAGATATTCAAAGATACATGAAGTTTTCATTAATTAACCACAGCTTTATCATTTTAGGGCATGGTCTCTCATTTTTTTTTAAATTTTAAGTTTTTATTTGTTTTATTGAAAATCACTGGTGTTAGAGGTATTCAAGAGTACGGCTTTCATATTTATTTAATATTCGAGGAGTTTTCAGGGCCTTTCCTTCTTTAAATCTTGTGGTATGTTTGTGTGCCAGTGGGTGTTCGTATGAGCTTTCCCCCTTGTTATCCATAATATTAGTGAACCAAAGGAGTTTTTTTTTGTAATTAGACTCTCTGAGCCATATAGTAGTAGTATTATGTTATTTCTCTGTTTGTAAATATTTGATGTAACAATTTTTTTAATTGTTTATGGAATTATGAAAAGCCAAAATGTTTTCTGTGGGATCCATTTATTATTATTATACATCTGCACTGATGATCACGACGTAATACCCCAAAAATAAATCACGATAAAATTCATAATATCCATAAAGGGCGACTGATATGTTCCTGAAAGATTAAACACCGCTGACTTAGGTCATCCCAAGTGGTTCGCTTCGTTTTTTGACTTAGCAGGGGTGACCGAGTTCATGGGTGAGGATTTACTAGGTCTTGGATGCCGTAGGCCCTGTGGAATTTTTCTTCTCCTGTGTGGAGCTCATCTAAAACCAAAAAAAAAATCTGATCTCTTCTAATAATTGTAAATTAAATTATAACCTTTTTAATAATGACAAATTACTACACTTTGTTTTACCCACGAAATCTTTATTTTAACACATCGACATGTACAAGTACATTTTTTGTCCTGAGTGGTGTGTTAAAATAAAGATTATCGTGGTAAAAACAAAGTGTTTTAATTTGTCATTAATAAAATGGTGTCACAAAGGGCACAAAGTGAATTTGCAAAATTTGAAGAAATATAACCTTTTTTTATCAGAACTTCCTCTCCTTCTTTTCTCTAAAAAGACTCTCTACACAGCATCTCTAAATATGACACAGGCTCTGAGGGATATATTTTCCTTAGAGTTTCCTGTGTGGAGTTAATCTAAAAAAAACAACCTTCTGATCTCTTCTAATTATAAATTAAATTATTACCTTTTTCCTTTCTAGAATTTCCTCTCCTTCCTTTCCCTGAAAAGATCCTCCACACAGCTTCCCCAAAGATGACATTGCTCCCTAGGGAAATTGTTTTCCTCGGGGCCTCCTGTGCACGTCGAGTGATTTATAGAAACAAACTATATTTTTATATACAATTATGTCAGTAGATATTTAAACGAATTAAATGTTTACATTACTTTTTTTTATTTTTTTTATTTTATTTGGAAAACCAACAGTTCTAACATTTTATAAAGTATAATAAAACATGGGTAAATCATTTAACCAATAATAGGTTTCCACTGAAGTATCTTAATTTTTTAGTGTAAACAAAGAAAATAGTTACATTAGCTTATGGGGATGGGATGGTGGGAGGGAAGGGAAAGGGATGGATCTATTCTATATAATTAGTAGGGTGTACGTAAGTTATGTAAGTAGTTATAATAAGGTATCGAGAGATTGCCTGTGTGACTTTAAGGAGTGTGGTGCAGAGTTAAAAATGTAGTAATTACCTACCAACCGTAGTTATATTTCAAAAAGTACATTAAAAAAATGTCAATTAATAAAAATGTCAACATGGCGACTTAATATTTCTACAACAGTACAACATTCCCGTTTTAAATTACTCCTCAACCCATCAGCGTGCTACGTGTATATACATAACGTGATCCCAATTTAAAAAATATAATATCACGATTTCTGAATTATTATTCTCATCTCAGGTAGTCAGATTCATACTCCATCACCGGAGATGAGAAAATGGATTCTGGGTAGGTATGGCCCGAGGGTCTCGGCTTGTTGGCAGTGGGTACCTACGCTGTAAGCATATTTACTTTCATTCATTTCGGAGGCCTTGTTTCATATTAAACCCGACAAAAGCTTACAGAGGAAGTTCGAGCTATCGTGTAAGCTGCGGGCCGAGAGATTTCGCCTTTGTTCAGGAAGATTTTGAAAGCAGATTGACTCTTAAACTTACAACTTCAGACGATGTATTGATGCAATACAAAGGAATTCGGATACTTTTTGTGTTACTGGGGTAAAGATGTTTGTATTTTTTAATTTTTATTTTTATTTATTTAGTAGATAAAACATTTATACAAATTTAGGGTAGTCCCACAAAGCTGTCATATGGCAGCTTGTCTGTAGGTTCTACCAATTAAACATTCATGATACATAAGGATTTTTTTTAAATACATTTATAGTTTTAAGGAAACATTAGAATAGATCAATCACATGGTGATTAATATTAGATAATTTAAATTACATCTATAAAATCTATAAAATATGATGATTTCTTTGTTTTAATATTTTTCTAAAAGTAAGGCAGAAATTTCTAGGATACGAACAACCTGACTAATTCTCCTGCTATTATCATTTTTATATCATAAAACACTTTGTTAATTGAAGATGCACTTAATCAGAATTGTTTTTATTAGGTATATTATTGCATTTTTTTTATTATGGCCCTGTCGTAGTTTTATTGGTCAATGACATAATCATGAATAAGTATTCACTGTCATATATAAATGTATAGACTGTTTACAACGCAAATAAATAAAATAAAAAATAAGCGAAAAATGATGCTTGCGAAATGTCGGAGGTTTCGGAGGCCAATAAAATTGAACATTTTTAGTTTATTGTTATCAAGTCTAATTTCAAATAGTTTACATATGCAATAATATTATTATGCAATTTATAAAAGTTTATTTAATAATAAGTTCCTCTGTGTACCGAACTGTTATTTCGAGTGACAGCTGTTTCGCCTTCTCAATGCATTATCGAAGTATTTTGTAATGCCTTCAGTTTATCTATAATAAAACGTTGATAAAAATATCAAAAGAATTTATTTACACTGTCGACTTCTCGTTCTTATACACCGGTATATACAACGCTGGTATAGCTTCGTACTTGAGTTACTTTAACCAGTAATTTGTGACATTATTTGGAGTAAAAAGTGTACATGAAATTTTGGTCTGCGGTGACTTTTTTTTCAAAAACTTTATTTCAAAATCAAAGAAAAAAAAATGTCCACATGTCGTCACTGGTCTCTAAGCCAAGTAACCAACCAACCCCTCATCCCGTCCCTAACTTCCCAATACCTACTGATTTCTATGTTTTTGTAGAAAAAAAAAAAACTTCCAAAATGTCACCGGATACCAAAATTTTATTTACATTTTTTACTTCAAATAATGTCAGGAATCACTGATTAAAGTAACTCAAGTACGATGCTTAACATCCTGTATACAAGTAGTATTATCCTGATGCATTTGAATGAAAATATCTTTATATTTAAAAATCTCGCGTCACAATGTTCGTCCGAGGTAAAATCCAAAAGTACTCAACCGATCTTGATGAAATTTAGCTTACTGTGTGTAAGTTGGTCCAACTTAAAATATAGGATAGTATTTATCTCGATTATTGACCTCAATATTCATTATTGCGAATTAAATTTTTTTATGGGACAATTATTTGAAATTATTTATAGGTTCCATAAGTTTCTGACAAATGGCGGTGTGAATTAATTTATTGACACAACACTTGGTTATCTAGGTTTGGTAACCATCCAGTGGACGGCATTGTGTTTCGTTAGCCACAGCATCGCGTGGCCGGGACAGCTAGTATTTTATAATTTTGTTATTCGGGATAATCTGTTGTATTTTGTGAGAGTGGATATACCGTATTTTCCCTAACGATTTTACTTAAACGACTGTATACATAAGCATGTCGGGGGCAAATAGGGTCGGCGTAAGCTGTGAGTCAGAATGTGTCCACGCAAGAAATGTATGGGCTTTTACGAAACATGTCGTACAAGTCCATGCATTTCCTGCACGCGCGACACATTCTGACTCCCAGCTTACGCCTACCCTTATGATTGGATCAACTGTCATGGAACCGTTGAAGGCTGAATAGTCACATCGGAATAATTCCAAAATTGTACTTGGTTTATAATTGATTTGAAAATGATTGAATTATATTTAAAATAATAATGAAATTAAAATCATCAGCTAAATAGCTTTTTGCGGCGAGTTTTTGAATGAATTCCATGAAAGAGATGTGAGAGAGCAACCTGCATTGGAGAAAATGAATAAGTTTGTTTGCAATAGTTTGAAAAGTTAAAAGGAAAAAGAGAAATGGGTGAATACCATTGAATAAGAAAGAAACTTATCTTAACTTAATTCTTTTTATTCTATGGTAAATACATTCAATGGAGAACTGAATGCAGTTTCCATTTCCAAAGGATGTGATTTCTGGAATCAACTCATGTTTCAGGAGATGAGTTAAATCGGTAAAAATAAAAAGGATAGAAAGTAATAAAAATAGTGTAGATGTTTGAATCCGAAGCGTGTGTGTGGTAAAACCAGTTGGTAATTGGAAATATGCAGATGTTTGAATCCGAAGCGTTTGTACAGTGTCCACAAAATTGTCCACAGTATTGAGAAAACAAGGTTTGAAGTTTTTAAAAATTCTATTTTTGTTTACAAACTAATGGTAGGTTCAGACTGGACGACGTACGTACGCATCGCTACTCAAACAATGCTTAGCAACCCATACATTTTCTATGAAAATGGCCACAGACATCGCACATCGCGATGCGTGTGGCCAATGTGATTCTAAAACATAAATTTTCATTGAAAATCTATGGTTGCTAAGCAGTCCAGATATTGTTAAATAATAATATAAAATACAAGGGTTTATCTACCTAACATAATTGGTTGAATTAATTTGAATAAAAGCATAATCAAGAACGTAAAAGTACATTTTTGTAAAACAAAATAGCAAAAAAATGAATGTTGATTTGTACAATGGGTTGTTTGTATGGGTGAGAAAACGAGGATTGAAGCTTTTAATATTTCTGTTTTGGTTTCCTTTACTTCAAACTAATTGTTATAAATAATAATATAAAATACGAGGGTTAATCTACCATTGAGTAAAACAGCAACATAATTGGTTGAATTTAATTTTGAATAAAAGCATAATCAAGAACGTAAAAGGACACTTTTTTTTAAATAAAATAGCAAAAAAAAACTTTGGTTTGTACCATGACCATATTTAATGTTGGTTTATACTATATCCATACACTGGACGGAGATAGATAAAAAACCAAAAGTAAGTTCATCCTATGGCACATCAAGCAATAATAATGACATTTACATACATAAGGATTTAATAAATAATAAAAAAATTTCAAATTCTTCCTTAGAAATGAGAAAATTTAGTATTGTCGTATGAAATAATAAAATGTATGCAGTAAAATGTATTTTTACATACACGTACATAAGGTTTTAATAAATGATTGTAAGAAATTAGTATTGGCCAATGGACATTGTACACCCCAAACTCATTTTTTGTAATTACTATGGAGATAGACATTTCGATAGCGCCGTTTTCGTTAGAAAATCACCTCAAGGGCATTATTATAATATACGAATGGGAGAATAGATGAAAACGGGGAAGAGAGTTCTTTACAATACAGAGATTTTTTCCTATTCTCCTGCAACTCAACATGGAGCAACATTATTGTTTCATCATAAGAAAACATACTAACTCACGTCGGCTGTTAGGTTCAATTAGACCAACCGCGCTGAATTGATTTTATTGCTTTTCAGAAATTCTGAAATCCATTATAAAGCTCTTAACGCGAGAAGCTGTTGGTAATAAAAAAAATCCTTAACGATTCGGAACGATATTATATCTAGGGGAGGCTCTGACCTCGTTAACGGGAGCAATAAACAGGACCCTTAGATATTACTGAGCCGAGATGAAATTGCTGAAAAAGCTCAGAGTGAAAGTCACTTTCCTAGACATTATCAAGAGACGTTACTTTTTAAAGGGACTGATACGAAGCAATGAATTTAGATTGTATTTAAATTTCTGCCTTGAATTTACCTTTTGTGTCCAATTATTTGACCTCCTAATCTTCAATATTTTATTATATACTTAACTATAAAACAAAATCTGTTTTCTTGAGCAGAAAGTGTATCAAGAAGTGTAAGCTTGTCGTGGAATTTACTCTGTTGTACCTTAGTACATTTAACTTTTTAAATTTTGCTGTTAGTGTAAGTACGTTAAACGATCCATAAATACGAGTATTTTAGCTAAAAACTTGCACAGTTTTTGGTACGATTTATATTTTTATGGGTCAAAGTGACTACTTTATCTTTGCAATTTAATTAAAAAACCATAGAACTTTGAAATAATATTACGATTTTATCTGTTACAAATATACAAGATGGACCTAATGTTGTTGGTTGCATATCTAGTTTTAATAAGTAAGAAAACGGTGATGTATCTCGTGGACGCTTGGTAGAGGTTTTTGTCATGTCATAATATTGTGTTATCTATCCAAAAAACGGTTGGTCGCTTAGCAACTCTTACAAAGAACGGCAAGTTGTTTTCTTTCATGCTTTATATTTATTATTATTAAACAAAATTTTACTCTTGAATCGTACAAGTATGTTTATGAAAACCGTTTCTGACTCTAGAGTAAAAAAAATAAAAAATACGTGTAGTGT
The DNA here is from genome assembly GCA_951813805.1 of Limnephilus auricula. Taxonomy (NCBI): domain Eukaryota; kingdom Metazoa; phylum Arthropoda; class Insecta; order Trichoptera; family Limnephilidae; genus Limnephilus; species Limnephilus auricula. The sequence continues at coordinate 17,931,563 of OX638404.1, forward strand.
ATATTTTTACATCTCAATTAATTATATTACACGTCATTCATTTTTTCACGTTCACTAAATTAGGTGTTCTTAAAATTCATAGTTTTATAAAAAAAAAGTATTATTTTAAACCACTCCATCTCAAACTTTCGAAATTTTTTTTTGATCTTGTACTTAACTTATTATCTATCTATCTATATTTGTAAAAATGAATTCCTGTTTCCCTTGGTCACGCCATATCTTCAAACGACGCGACGTTACCTATTTCATTCATCTATTTTTTTAAAGTTTTTTAATACTTTGTAGAAGGTTCTTACGGTAAGAAAAATTAAGAAAAATTGATAATTTCAGAAATCTTAACGACCGTTTTAACCTCAGAAGGCTGACCCCCGGGAGAGGGTAGGCGAAAAGCGGAGAAGGTGAAAAGGGTATGAGGGTGGGAAAGAGGTGGTGGAAGGGGAACGGGGACGAATGGGAAAGGACACGCAGGGAGAAACAATTTCTTTATTTAAGTGGCATTGCAACGCATGCCGGGAATCAGCTAGTAAGCAATAATTATTAGCCTGAAACACTCATCCATATTGAAAAACCTCCAGAGAAAAGATACATGCCGCCGACGGGACTCGAACCCGCGCCCCTCTGATTGCTGGTCAGGAGCTCTCAGAGGGGACCAGGGGACCCTCAATCAGAGGGGCGCGGGTTCGAGTCGGCAGTTCGGCGGCATGTATCTTTTCTCGTGAGGTTTTTCAATACGGATGAGTGTTTCAAGCTAATAATTGTTGCTTATAATAATTGTTACCCTTTGTTCTATGCATAAAATCTTGTATTAAACATTAGTTTATCAATTAAAAATAAGCGTACTTACCTCTTTCCAATATGTATCAACTACTCAAAAGGTACCTGGTGTGCTGGCACGGTCGCTCGATATGAAGTTACCGACCGATTGTCGGTAACTTCTCATCGTTCTCTAGGACAACTGTAGATCTCAAACGTACAAACGACAGTTGATATCGAATATATTAAGGACACTTAGTCGTTGTGAACTGTCACCTATTCGTTTGCGATCTGCAGTTGTCGTAGGGAATGATGAGAAGTTACCGATAGTTATCCTACCGATCGTAATAGAGCAAGCGTGCTAGGGCCTCTGTGGTGCTAGCATAGTCCATCGATAAGGATCGGTAGGATAATTGTCGGTAACTTCTCAACGTTCTCTAGGACAACTGCAGATCGCTAACGTACAAACAACAGTTGATATCGAATATATTAGGGACACTAAGTCATTGTGAACTGTCACCTATTCGTTTGCGATCTGCAGTTGTTCTATTGAACGATGAGAAGTTACCGACAATTATCCTACCGATCCTTATCGATGGACTATGCTAGCACCCCTGAAATTCAACCGTTTCCACCTTATTATAAACATCCCTTGTAAAAATGGTAACCCATTATTCATAAACAAGCTTCTAAAATCCTGCTGTGCAGGAAACTCGAGGATATAGAGTCATTTTAGATAAATCAGCTTCGTTTAATGAAAAATTGGAGTACTTGTGGGAGCCTTAATAGGAGTAACTTTCTTGTTACTTAAAACAGGGCGGGAAAGCAGAGGGTCTTCTCGACTAAACCTGAAATTATATGAAAAACATTTTAAAGTAATCAATGTTTTTGTTTATACATCACTGAACATTGGGTCGAGTATTGACTGGACATATTGTTAATAATTAATTTTATCAGAATTTTAAGTGAAATTTCTTTCGTACAACGAGGTCCAATTAATCCTACCCTTAACCGCTAAGGGATTATGGTCCTAATAGTCTGGGCTGCTGAGGCCTTTCGGGGGCGGCTTCAATACACGGTCATGCCCGGTGGGCGGGAAGGGCGAAATTAGCCTGAATCAATAGGGATTATTGGTGGAACGGCACTGATTGTACTCTTTCCAATAAATTCCGTTTTCCAAACTGCCTTTGATAATATTTCAGCATTTTAATTTAATTACTTCAAGAAGCCCTTACCTGGATCGGGATATTTTTAATTAATTTCGAAATTAAACATCGTTTCCTACAAAATTAAATCAAAGGTGGTAGATTGAAAATTGAAGTTGAACTTTAATATAAATCAGTTTTAAATATTTAAAAAAATCATTATATTAGACAATATGAGTAATTATAGAAGATATTTGATCACAATCACTGCTAAAGTGCATGAATTAAACCACAGATCCAGTAGCGTAACGTCTAACTTGCGGGCTTCAGAGCAAACCAGGCTCCAATCCACAGAGAACAAATTTAAACCTCTCCGAAATAACTAACTAACCATCACGCCGTTTCCCAGCTTGAGATAGGCGTACACTCCTTCCTTAATTTACATTCATACATCTTTTTTATTATTATTTAATCTATACATATATTATAATTACATGTTATTTTTTTCAATCTCACTAGGGTAAACCTGTGTCGAGACAGACGTAGAGTTACATAAATTGTATACAAACATGGTTATTTGAATATAAAGGTTAATTACATTTTAGGTTCAATACAATAAAAGGCAGGTAATTGGAAGTGTGAATTAATTCTCTAAAGAGTGTGATCTTCCAAATCACAGGAAAGGTACATATATTAAAATGATATTATAGTAAAATGAATTGGAAATGGAATAAATGGATAGTAATATATATTAAAATGATAATTTCAAAATTTAAAGTGATAAACACAAAATTTCAAAATATTGACATATTTAACAATACACTTCACAAATATCGATTAGAAGTAACACGTACGATCGAAAATTAATACAAGAGTGTGGAATGTATTCGGAGCATCTCCTATTCTCATCCTATATTCCTCTTCCTCTCCTTCTCACCCAAAACTAATTGTATGTAATAAAACTCCATCTCCATTCAACTTTAACATAGGAGACTTTTTTGGCTTGATTTCATTTAACAATGTATATATTTATGTATAAGCTGTCTGTCTCTTACCAATAAATAAATAAATAAATAATTATGTTAGTATTTTTCACGGGATTCTATTGGTTTTTTTTTTTTTGATTAGGTCTTATGTAAATGGGTATATTTTTCTAAGTGCAATTGCTTTTACATATGTTTTACATCGAATCATACACATACATACTCTTCTGTAAAAAAGTTTTTAATAAAAAGCAAACTATGTGCCGACTTAATTTTGACCACTCAAGATATATAATATGATACGCATTATGTTGCGAGATGAAAATATATCAGTTGTCTCGTAAAATCTTGTCAATTTATAATATTTTTATTCATTTATTTTAGTTATTATATTCTCCGTAAAACGGTTGTACGTCAATATATCATAAAGAAGATTACAATCTAAAAAGGCATGGGGGCATTTTTAGTATTTTGTGACATGCGTCCAAAGATAGTTGTTGAACTGTCTGTAAGTGAAATTGTCGATGGTCAATGAAAAATCGTTTAGCAGTTGAATTGCTCTGTTTATTGGAGCGTTCTGACAGACAGAAGTCCTCACTTTTGGAGCACCTCAAAAAAGAGCATACGACACCATAGCTCTCACTTGAAAAACAGTGCAAGTGTACCTAGGACACAACCTTATTCTATTCCTAGAGATTAGATCGAAAGTTCAGAGGAATTTTATTTTCGGAAAACTTCTCTAGAACTCGAAATAATTTCTCAAGAAATTTCGCTACCAAAATTTGAATATTAAATTTATAGGTCATACAAATCAATTCATCTCGTCTAGACGTATAATGTTCACTTTCCAAGAAGCAATCAGACCTCGAAGCCAGTTGGTGCTTTACCTCGTTCATGCCTCCTTAGCCGTCGTAATCTCAATATTTAAAAAGGTTAACTAGCACGACGTGGTAATTGTAGGCTGTAAAACAGAGCCTTAATTGGGGTCACTCTCCAGTCAAATCTCGTTCATGCTTTTTACGTGTTTTGCAAAAGGGTTTTACATCTTTTTCTGGCCTACCTGATCCGTGTGGCAGAAGGGGCAGGAGATAGATAACCTTCCGCGATATTTAATATTCTGGGCACGGAGACAAAAGGGAAGAGTTATTGCGGTGGTTAGTGGCAAGTGGCTAGGTGGTTATATACAAGCATCACATTAATGGCAAGATTTTATTAAAATACAACTTGATTTAGACGCAATATCTTCATGAGCCGATGAGAGCAAACTTTTCTGTAAAAAATTGTGACATTTTAACGTACTCGCCTTCCAAAAACCCAATTAAATTCTATTATCAGCTAAATGATAAAATATCATTTTAATTATGTTATGTTATAAAACGTTAACGGCCTTACTAAAAAAAACACTCCGCGGCCGTTAAACGGTGTTTCTGTAGCACGTTGTGTAAAGTCTGCACATTTCGTTTTTCAAATTCTTACTAAACAAAATATATGGTTTTGATCTGACAACGTCGCCATTTTACCAGCCTTACTAATAAACTTTCTGAAAAATTTGTACAATGGTCAAACAACCATGTATGAAGAATCCTTACTAATTAAGAACTGACAAAAAATTGTTCATGGAAAGATATGTACATTGCTTACACGGCCAAGGAGGGTAGTTTATCTGTTGTATATATTTGTTCCATTTGTAATTTTCAACGAATTTCGAATTTTTTTTTAATGTCCTATATATTTATTATTTTTTGAGATGTTGTAAAAACAAATACCATTTTAGAACCAAAATTTAATTACCTTTAAGATTTTCATATCTAAAATACAGTGGTGCCTCGCATAACGAACGCCTCACACAGCGAACGCTGCACACAACGAACTTCCTTTTCGTTCATTTCACGATTCATACAACGAACTTCGCTTCACACAACGAACTTCGCTTCACACAACGAAGTCGCCCACTTCACACGATCACTGCCGATTTATTGCATCCTTCCGCGCAGGCAGTCGTTAGTCACTGAGCAGTACGCTTAACTTACGCACGTGTCGCAGCAATCGTTCATCATTACAACGAAGTCGCCCGATCTTCTACGATCACTGCCGATTAATTGCATCCTCCCGCGCAGGCAGTCGTTAGACTCGTTAGTCACTGCGTAGTACGCTTAACTTACGCACGTATCGCAGCAATCGTTCTTCATTACGAATTAAATCGCACACGTATCACGGCAGTCGTCCTTTTAAGATAAACTCAACATTTTTTTTATATGATGGGTTCTAAAAAAAGCAGGAAGGTGATTTCTCTTGAAATGAAACAGGAAATAATTAGAAGGAGTGAATGTGGGGTAAAACAGTGTGACCTCGTCAAAGAGTTTGGCCTCAACAAGACCACCATTTTCACCATTTTGACAAACAAGGATGCAATAAAATCAGCCAAAGTAGCCAAAGGAGTATCAAAACTATTTAATGAAAAACATAGATCTTCAATCCACGAGGAAATGGAGAGGCTATTAGCGATTTGGATTAAGGACAGGCAGGTGAAAGGTGACGTAACAACCCAAGATATTATCTGTCACAAGGCCAAGATAATTTATGAAGAAAAGAGAGAAACAAACGACTTTGGACAGGTTTTTCACTGCACCATCGGCCAAAAAGCGGAAAATGGATGAAGATGTGCAAGATTTGATTATTTCTTAAAATTAAAAAATGTGTGTTTTTTTCATTATGTTTTTAGATGTATCTAAATAAAAATAATAACAAAAAATTTATCTTTTTTTTATGTCATCTTACCATATTTTATGCTACAGAACGAATTATTTTTTTTAACATGTATTGTTATGGGAAAACGCGTTTCACATAACGAACTTTTCGCATAACGAACTTGCTCCTGGAACGAATTAAGTTCGTTGTGTGAGGCACCACTGTATACTTAAATGTTTAAAAACTGTAGTATTTTAAGATTCAAACATCAAGTTGGAAAAAAAACTCACTTACCCCAAACACTTTCTATTAAAACATTGAAATATTTGGAAAAATTCAAAATTCAAAAAACACAGTCCTTTTATTTAATGATTTTAAAATAAATCTGTCACCTCACTTTTTACTCCTTCAAACAATAAAAAAATGTAAAAAAATCTTGAAATTCGCTTTTCATATCCAAAAATTTACAATAAAAAAACACACGTTTGAATACATTGCTTGCACATCTTAAGGCATTAATTTCTTTGATACGTTTACTAAAATATGTATTAGACATTTTAGTCACCAAAAAACATCACTTTCAAGAATTTATAATAAAATAAAGATCTTAAAATGCAAATTATTTTTGAACATAACCGATGAACCATTTTCTGACAGCTTAATTTAGAACACGCGATTTTAGTGCCACAATTTGACTTAAACTAACGAAAAACAACACAAATTAATAGTAAATATATTGATTACATGAATATAAGTGCGAATTAGTCATAAATATTCAAATCATTAACCAAAACATCATATTAATCACATACAAAATCGCGACCGACTAACTTCTGTATTCGCGGCTATTTTTTTCAGCGGTAAAGCAATGCGCAGGCGCATCAATCACACCACCTAGCGGATTATTATGAAAACTCCAATTTACAAGTAAAATTTTCAGCGCTGCCACATTTAAAACACCGTTTAACGGCCGCGGAGTGTTTTTTTTTTAGTAAGGCCGTATGTGTATAAAACAGATAAATATTACTGAAATAATTTGTAGTTTTTTTAGCAATACTAAATCTGCAGAAAGAACCCAACAAATCCATACCACTAGAATTGGTTCTACAATGAATTTTGTGGCAGTACATACTAAAACATCCTTTGGCCAAAGAAACTATTTATAACAGGCTCCACTTATGTTTAATATTCTTCCAGATTATATTAAGTCTTCCGATTCATTGGCTATATTTAAAAATAATGTTAAGATATTTATGTTGACAGAAGATTGGCATACCATTTTTTCATCCTTGTCCTTTATTAAATAATAAGATATTTTTTTAAGTAGTAAGATTTTATTAAAATTCCACCTGCCAAAATCAGAGTGTCACCCTAGTTGTGTTGAACTGTCACTTTGCTTCTCAATGGGTATAGTGATTAATAATGTATTTATGGTTTAAACATTGTTACAATTTCATCCTCAAGTTCTACCCATCTGGCCACAATGTAATATTTCTTTCTTTCTCCATGTAATATTTTAGTGTTATGTATGCAGTTTTTGTGTTTTTTTTAATTTAACTTATGTGTGTAAATTTTGTTTTTTTTGTTGTATTTAACTTATGCTTCTTCGCTTAAATGTATTAAAGTTAACCTCAATACAGGCTATTATAGTCTTAGTGAGGTTAATTTCTATGTAAAAAAAATTATATTCATAATATGTGAGAAGATTAATAAATAAATAAAATAAATAAATTGAAAAGCATTCGGGACCTCGGGACTCCGACTACAATTGATCCCAAACTTAAAACATGTAGTAGTGGAATTGGCATCATCGTATTACAAACTTCTTGGGTTTGTGATAAAAATAAGTAAACAATTTACAATCCTGAAGCAATGACATCGACTTGCAAATGCATTACTGGATCAAAACTAGACGAATATTTTATATAAGAGTGCATGGTGGTCTCTGAAACGCAATACTAAAGTCTCCAATCTAGGAGGAATGGGACCCTTTCAGTAACAGCATTAAAAAAGTAAACTATTTTATTGGCAGTCCGTACCTCCTAGGTTGCCATTCTCCAAGTTACTCGTTACGCGCCATCTACGAATGAAAAAATACTCGTTGTCTCGACGAACTTTATCTAATGTTTCATTTTTACGTATTCTTCAATGTCGAAGGGTTGAAGAGGTGATTATATTAACAGCCCTGTGAAGATTGTCTATGTTTCTGATGTTTTTGACGTTTCTATGGCGCGAATTTGAAATTACGAGAGCACTTTCTTCGAAATGGCTGGGGGGTATATTACTCAAAACCAAAAACAGTTGGTAACCACCGCGGAAAAGGGATTTAATGCTGCTAACACATGCAAAACGACATTGCAACAAATTAACTTAAGTTAAGTTTTGTGTGAAAACTATATACCCTCCAGCGAAACATTATTATGTCAAAGTATCTGCTTTAATCTGCTCTACATTATATATTGCATCCAATCTCGCCAGTAAATCAGCCATTATGTAGAACCTGAAAACAACTTTGTATAAATATAATAGTATTGATATTAAGAGTATACGCACACACTTTTTATGTTATGTTTTCTTTACTTACTATTTCAGACTTATTGAATACTAGCTTCTTCCCGCGACTTCGTCTGCGCAAGAATAGTAGGTACTTCGAGTAGCCTTTTTATTTTCTTTTCCTAGGTCCCATCTACGTTTATACCAAAATTCTTAACCTATTTATGTAAAATATCTATTAATTATTGATTCGATTCAAAGTATTAGGCGAGTTCTTAAAGTAAAAACACTAATTTAAATATTTTCTAAAATAAAATTTTGATTTAACAATCATAGTTTTTCAAAATGTTATTCTCGAATTTTGACATTTATAACTTATTATATATATTACAACTGCATTTATCATGTTATACTTAATTACTATTAATAATGTGTAAAATGTTCATGTAAAAGCCCCCTAGGGTGATCACAAGTCGAGTGGGTCGATCCACTGGTTGTTCGAGTGGAATGACTTTTGACGTTTGGCATCTTTTTTTATATATTTGTATACCGTCTGAAGAGTCTCAACTGCTCCCGTCGTATGTTGTGAGGCTGAAGGGAGTGGAAGGAGATGGAGAAGATTATTTACTATATATTATTTTTTAATAAATTAATTGTTAAATCATGCAAATTATCCAAATAAAATTTATTAACGCTCGCCGGGTTCGAACCCGTGACCTTCGGATTGGGAGTCTAAAACCTTGCCCAAAACCACGCCGGCCGTCTAAGTAAGTATCTTCGACGAGACTCAAGAATAACCAAGTCGACCAATGTATGTACTTTCGATGGCGATTGCGAGCGGCCTCGACTGGGGAATCGAGCACCAATAAGGATTGTACCGTTAAATTTCTGTAACTTCTCATCTTTCCCTAGCATTATTGCAGATCGTTAACGTAAATAGCACAATATTTTTTGAAAATATATTCTCATTTTATTTTACGTTTATTTTATTCGGGAGACCAACTTCTTCTTCTTCTCGTGCCCTTTCCGTTCAACGGACGTTGGCTATCATGTTGGCTATGCGGACTTTGTTTACTGCGGCCCGGAACAGCTCTACAGTAGACTGGCCAAACCACTGTCTCAAGTTTTTCCCGTCTTCCGGCAATCGAGAAGTACGAGATGCAAGATCTCGTACTTCTCCGGATGTCTCATCACGTGTCCTAGTTATTGAAGTTTTCGGATTTTTATTGTTTTAATAACTTCTTTTTTTTATCCATCCGAACCTCTTCATTCGTAACTCTGTCCATCCAGCTTATTTTGAGGATTCTTCTGTAGATCCACATCTCGAATGCTTCAAGTCGCCTTATCAGTTCTTCAGTGAGTGTCCAGGCTTCCATTCCATAAAATAATACTGAAAACACGTAGCATCTGACCGTTCGCATTCGTAATCAAAGGTTGAGATCATGACTGCAGAACATCTTTTTCGTGTGGATAAAGATTGCACGAACTTGCTCAATGTGGCATTTATTTTCAACCGAAGGATACACATCTTGTGTTTACTCTTACTTTTCCTAATCTTTCTCATCTTAATTTTACATGTACACTATTAACTGTTAACGCATGCTTATAATTTTTTTTTCGGGAACATGATTTGCCTTAATTAATTATTAATAAAAAAAAATTGATACAAAAAATAAATTCCAAAATTACTCCGAAGCGTACAGACATTAAAATAACTAAGTAAAGGCCTCTATTGTGCCAGGAATAAAATACGATCCGGGACATCCTCATTGTTGAGCTCTCCCCATATTAAATTTCCACGGTTTTTTCATACTTTTTATTCTTCCACCGACAGGGGCGCCAACTTTTGCAGCTAACTAGCAGTGATGGAAAAACCAATGAGGAAATGTTATTAGTATAATTGAGCGTATAATGTCCAGAAGTCTTGAGTACCTCGTACAATACGCACTAGAAATGTCCCATACAAATGTATGTATTGTATTATGACATTTTATGCCCCCCGTGTCATTCCGAAATCGTTTCCTACCCAACACTAATGCACAGACCAATTATATTGGTTAGTGTATTGGAATTCGAGAATAATTTTAAGCTGCAGTTTAAATTTCTTTGTTAGTGTAAAAACACATATATTATCCGGATTAAATTACACTTGGAGAAAATTGTAAGTAGGAAATCTATACTGTGGAAATTACACGCATATATTAATAATGTATGTTATATATATTGGCAGGGGTGTTAAGCATCGTCCTTAACACCCCTGCCAATATAACCAGTGATTCCTGACATTATTTGCAGTAAAAAATGTAAATGAATTTTGGTCTCCGGTGACTTTTTAGATGTCTTTTTTTTCCAAAAACTTTTTCTTCGTAATCAAACAAAATAAAATCTTCTACGTGTCATTTCTACTGGTCACTAAGGCAAGTAACCAACCAATCCTTCACCCCGCCCTCAACTTCCTAATACCTACTGATTTTTTTATGTTTTTGTAGGAAAAAAAAACTTCAAAATTTTCACCAGAGTGCAAAGTTTTATTAACTTTTTTTTATTTCAAATATTGTTATGAATCACTGGTCAAAGTAAGTCAAATACGATATACTTAACACCCTGTATATGATATATAATAATGCATCCTGTTCTTAATTTTTTTTTATAGACGTAAAACTAGATTTTCCATAAATAGTACATTTGTACATATAGTGTTATATTTTTGTAATTAGTGTGTTGGGATCACCAATATCGCGAGTATACTGCTGATTACTAAAAATATGCGAACATTTTGGAGGCGGGAATGGGTACCGCCGCCCCGGGAACCATTTATTGGATGCCATACCTCTGCCATAGGTCACCCCAAGTGGTTCACTACTTTTGGTGACTTAGCAGGGGTGCCCGGGTTTATGTGGTGAGGTTTGTCTAGGTCTTGGCGGCGGATGATCTGGACACATTAGACCCCAGATTCCCTTATACCCTTTTCCTTCTTTCACACAGCATCCCCAAAGACGCTAAAAACATTATAAAAAATAATATAATAAATAAATATGATCTTAACTTTAAAATAGTACAAATTATAAGCGTTTTACTAAAACTATCATTGCAACGCATCCGTTAGAGTATTTATTTATTGACGCCAAAGGAAGTCATAAAAAAGGAAGCTGCCGGACTACTGACTTCCAGGAAGAAAGACGTGACCCGTACAATATGGTCTAACCATTTTGTCCCTAATTCATCTTATTCGTGTTTTAATTTTATATTATCATCTATATTGTTTGAGTGATTCGTTTCCTAGTATCCTCTACACTACTGTAATTAAACAGCAGGAGCAATGGAGGAATCATAAAATTTCCACAGAGAAAAGTTTTCAATGTTAAAAAGTCTGAATGCGGAGATTTTAAAGTTGCTCCCGATCGTCGCCCTACCACCTTCCACCAAGCTATCCGGTCTCTCCACTGAGGAAAGTTAAAAAGAAGTTCTAAAAACTCTAATTTGTCGCAAATTGATACAAATTTGTAATGTTTTTTTTTTCATTCAAAAAGAATATAGTTTAAATTTTGAGAGTTTTCTTCCAGCACTTTTCAAGTGTTCTGATTTTTCATTGTTCTGATTTAACTGGTTACCATTTTTTCGCCCCCCATCTATTATATTATGTGTTGGACTACAAAACTACGAAAGTTGTCCAAGAAATAATGACCTTTCTAATTTAAAAAAATTAAGGAAAAATTTATATTTACCAAAAAATCATATGTCCTAGATTCCCTTTTCGTAGAACTCCGCCTCCAAAAATGCCCTCACCTCTTTATCTGCATCCTAGGCGGTCTCTAAAGGTTTTCCTGCCAAATGTTGCTTCAGGTAAAGAAAAAGGAGCAAATCATAACATTGATTGCCATTTTGATTCCGAGGTTAGGTGGTGAACCCATGTTACAACTCAAAAACGCCTCGCCTCGGATGGAAAAATGGTTCAAATACACCCGAGCGCTTTTCATACGATTTTACTCTTCAGCATTTTTCAGCATCAAAATCGTTTGTGTGGTAGACTGACGTCGGGGATAAAAAATTCGAGGTTACGAACTTCAATATGGGGACTCCCTCTTATTAAGAAAGCTAATAATAGGGCAAACCTCGAAGGTGGCGTAGCGTCACTCTCAAACGGACGCAAAGATCGCACTGAAGCAGCTACCAAGCCGGATCACCGCTCGTTTTTTAGGGGTAAGTCTGAGCTATACGCTAATGCCTGCCATATTTTGAGATATAATTTTCGCGTCGCCTAAAATCAGAAAAGGTCGCGTTAATATTTTTACGTAAATGTCACCCAATCATCCTTACTTACCATCCAAACCATGTTCCTCTCCAACAAATAGAAAAAATCAGAGACTTGGAGTATTACTTAATTACTGTTTAAAGATCATATTGAAAACATCTTAGAAAAAGCCAACTAACTAACTAACCATCACGCCGTTTCCCCGCAGGGGTAGGCAGAGAGGACGGACCGCCAAACACCTCGGTCTTGGCACACACTCTTTGCCTCATCCACATTCATACATCGTCTCATACATACTCTTATATTTTTCTGACTCTTTTTTCTAAGAAATGTGTTTCATTCTATGCGTCACAAAACCATTCAATAAATATTTTACGCTTGAACTACTTTATATGGCATACGTAAGATCTCATCTCCAATTTGCATCTGTCATTTTGAATCCCCAATACCAAACTTATAATAACCAAATTGACGACATTCAAACGAAATTCCTGAAACACCTGTCGTATTGTTTTGAAAACCAACAGTTTCTATACAAAATTGTTAACTGCCTTATTGACTCCCCAGCCCTGTTAGAAAAGATTGCATTTCGTTGCCCTGAATGCAATACCAGATCGAATACCATATTTTATATACAACATTTCAAATCGAAATACGCACAAAACTCCTTTCTCGGGCGTATCTACAAATCTTTTGGAAATATCTCAAAACCAAAAACAATATTGAAATCTAGATTTGAAATAATTGACAGGCTTCTACAATATCAACATTTTTATTTTGGAAATATGATGGACAGTAACAAAGTGCCACCAAAACTTCTAAAACATAGCTCTACATGCGCACATTGTAGTGCATTTGTAGGTATAGTCATGATTTTACTGCACTACCATTGTAGTTGGTCGTTTCCTAGGGGTTAAACGATTTTGACATTTTCCACTGTACACAAAACTTTTAAAGTCAAATTAACCTTACAATGTACCTATATCAAAACTATTACTACTGTATTGTTTATTATTTTCTTTTTAATATTTTATTATAACATTTAAATAACTACTTGGAACTAAACTTGTTCGCTATTTTATGTTCAATGATTTTTTATAAAACTGTATATTTCCTAAATGAACTTTTAAAAAAATGAGGTTCACACAAGGACATAATAATATTTTATTGTCTCAGCTCCGGATCCATCCGGATCCGGAGCCAAGTGTTGACAGAAGTTTGGAAGACAGGACAATGAATCGAGATGATTGATGGGCAAGCTATATCTGCAGGACAATGTCGTACCCCCACCACGCCCAGCCGCATTGTGCAATTTTTTTCATAAAAATGAAAAGTCAAGCGAGTCCAGGCCATTATTCAAAATTTGAAAAAATAAGATTCGGTCAAAAATTAAATGTTCTGATTGTAGGGAGATGAAATTGATGTTTAAAATAGGCTAACTAGAAAATTCAACAATATTAAATGCATTTAACTGTTATATTTTGCCTTTATTAGAAGTCAATTTGAATACAATTCTCCCATCTGGAACCCACATTATCATATTCATCAAGCTATTGAAAGAATACAAAAAAAATGACCAGGGAAATAATTTTACCAATACAGTGGACATCTTCAATTTGTAACTAATCAAATACAAAATGTTGTTACTGAAGCAGATCAGTTATGTACAATAATAAACTAAAATTACTGATTGTCTATATGATTTTTGCTAACATATTGAATCACGCTAAAGCTATCAATTAATGTATAAATGCGCCCACATCAATATGACCATTTGAGATAGAATTGGGTTATCTATGGCTCCCCTAACAGAAAAGTCATTAATTTTCCCACCATTCCATTTGTAAAATCACCAATTAGGTCCTTATATGGATAGCTCTCTCATTGTGTGACCGGAGAGAAGTTTGGCTTAATGGGTGACCACGTCCGCTCCTCTGTTCCTTCCTTTGTCATACCTGAGAGAAGTTTACAAAAATACTCCCAAAATAAATAAAGGATTCCCCGCCTCGTCTTTGTTATGAACGATAAATTACCGGAATGTCTCGGGATGGAGAGGGAAAGAGAAAAGTAAGGTAAGAATAAGAAAGTTTATCGGGGAACGTTTGACCTTTGCAGGGTAACCTAGTTTTTAGGCAGGGTCGCCGCGAGAAGTAAAAAGACGCAATGTGCCATAACGTAAATTCGATTATCATTGTATTTTTCTTGCAAAAACTCTTGTTATAATAATTTTTTTAAGGTTTATTATACCCATCAACGCAATACATCATTGAAGAAGAAGATGATTTTAATAAATTTATACGAAAATATGAAAAAATAACTAGACACAGTCGTAATTAGGACTCGATCGTTTGTCACACGGGAGAAACAAGTTTAACTAACTCGGCCATTGAAGAAGAATGATATATAACATTTATGTCTATAACCTTCAAAAAGTTGATATAACAAGAGTTATCCCAATAAAAATTGAATATTCATTGAAGAAGAAGATAACACAAATAATATAAACGAAAATGTGAAAAAGAAAAAGATACAGAAAAATAAAAGATAACGTTCGCAACTGGGACTTCGTTCTGGTAATTCGAGTGGTTCTGGTGAGGTGTCTTGTTATTTTTCAAATTTTCGTTTATATTGTTAGTTATTTTTTTTTCAATGATATTATGTTACATTGATGGGAATAACCTTCAAAAGTTATAAAAAGAGAGTTGTTCTAATAAAAAATTAATATTCATTCAAACTTTTAGAAAAGGTCAAAAGATGTCCCATATTAATAAAATCGGATATGTTTAGTTTATCCAAGTCACCGTTTAGGTTTGAAACCAATGCTTTAGATCTTAGTGATCATTTAAAAAGATAGCAGTCTAAAATATGTGAAAAATTAATCAAAGATGATATTGTTAATTCCGAGTTTGAAATTAGAAGTCTTGTTCTTTTTCATATTTTCGTTTAGATTGTTAGTGTTATCCACTGGAGCGACACAGAGAATTATAAAAAATCGTCTTGAGTGCTCGCCACTTTTGAAAATTAATTTTGAATATTCCCTCCCACATTAAAAACATCATTACTCTACATTTTTGTACGGAAAAATATAAACAAATTAAAGGGATATATAGCCAATGAATTCAACTATATTTTTCTAACTCTTCTATATTTTTAAAATGGATAAAAAAAAATTAAAAAATCTTTAACTTTATAAATGCGCGAAATTTGTGCTTTAGTGATCTAAAGATTTGAAAACGCCGCAGGTGTATATTCTTAATATCTATAATGAATATTGTGCTACGTTTTTATGTTCTCTATGGCCTGTTTGATAATCACAGATGCAAATATATACTAGAAAAACATTTTTTTACATGTATTTAACAAATCAAAAGTTTGGTTTTGAAAATTACTTTGATGTTGGTTTGTAAAACTGAA
Source organism: Limnephilus auricula (assembly GCA_951813805.1). Classification (NCBI taxonomy): domain Eukaryota; kingdom Metazoa; phylum Arthropoda; class Insecta; order Trichoptera; family Limnephilidae; genus Limnephilus; species Limnephilus auricula. The sequence continues at coordinate 17,947,291 of OX638404.1, forward strand.
GCTTTCCAACTGCCAAAATTCATTCTATAAAAATTTAAAGACAATCGATAAGTCCATAGACATAAAGTCTATTTTATTAATTATTTGATAGAATACATTGCTGACCATGAAAATGTTTCAGATAATTACAAAAAAGTTTTACGAATGTACAGGGAATGTATCGGTCCATTTTTTGACCGAAAGCAATCCTAGAAAAATTAAATTTTGGTCCAAATTTGGACCGAAATCGCTCCAGTGGTTATACTATACTAGTGTATACTATACTTTATTATACTATACTTAGTGTTATACTATACTTTAGATTATTAGTGTTACATTATACTACAAATTCTTCAGACATGATTCCATTCTTTTCGGATCTCCTTATTCGGTTTTGCGTGATTTTACCACAAACGGGGATCTCATTTCTTCTCTTGTCTAAATTACAAAATTATATGTTCGAAAGGATTATGTATTCGGTTTGGACTAAAACTTAAGTAAAGAGTCAAGTTCAAATGCCTGTCCTTGTTTCGGCCGCCCGTGTGCACCGCTGACATTAGGCATTAAGTTGCGGCGCCCCTGTAGCAATATAACCCCTCTCATAGAGAACGAAGAGAACGTGGAAATACCAAAACATAATATATCGCCTAGAAATATCTTTATTTATTGATATAGGGTATAAGAATTTTGGGCGGTACACATAAAAGGTCAATTTTGTAAATAATGAAAAATACGTTTAGTTTCCCAAGAAGATACATAATGCGTCTTCCTTTTTTTAGGTGGAAAGCAAAATTTTTCATATTTTTTCTAAAGGCAGTAAAGGTTTTATCAAGTTATTGCTTTATTTTCACTTCGATGTAGGTTTTCGGGATCCAAAAGGCCTCTCTCTAAGTAATCTTTACAATATTGTATACTACACGGAGAAAAATGTTCTTTTAAAATACGATCATTTTATTCGTAAAAGCGGTTAAAAACGGGACTGAAGTTCTTACGAACAAATTAACAGGGTTTCAATGTTTATTCTTACATTTTCCCGCCAATAAACATTGAAACACTGTTAATTTGTTCGTAAGAACTTCAGTCCTGTTTTCAACCGTTTTACGAATAAAATGATCGTATTTTAGAATAACTTTAGATATTTTCGAGGTTGCTTATTATTGCCCATCGTGTATTATAGCTCACGCTGAGCTCAGTTGTTTTCTGTCGTGCTTTTCAATTAATTAAGATGAATGTCAAAAGTATTCATATTCCACGCGTTCGTAGATGGCGCGCGTAAAGTATTTTTACTTATCAACGCTTTCTACAAGTTTTGCTTTGAAATGTTAAAATAAATAAATAATATAAAATAAATAATATAAAATAACTTTGTTTAAACTACTAATATAATCACAATTACCTACATGTTTCAAAACCGATGGTTTCTTCGTCAGGTTAGTAATTAACCATCGGTTTTGAAACATCTTAATTACTAACCTGACGAAGAAACCATCGGTTTTGAAACATGTAGATAATTGTGATTATATTAAGGTGAATGTCATAATATTTTAAGTTTTAGTTTAAACCATTAATATAATCACAATTACCTACATGTTTCAAAACCGGTGGTTTCTTCGTCAGGGTAGTAATTAACCATCGGTTTTGAAACATGTAGGTAATTGTGATTATATTAGTGGTTTAAACTAAAACTTAAAATATTATGACATTCACCATAATATTGTTTTTCAAATAACAATAGGTACCTAATTATTTATTATTATAATCAATTATAGGTATCTTGAGTGATGCCCTCAATAAGGTATACTCGTAGTTCTTCGATAGGAAGGCCCAAATTTTTATTTCATTAAATTCTTTTTTTTATGTGAATACCGCATGAGAGTCCCAACTGCTACCATCTTCCTGGAGCCAGTGAGACTATGGCATTCCGGATTGGGGTATGTTATGAGGCTGAAGGTATTGGGAAGAGGAAGGAGATGGGAAATAGAAGGTCGAGAAGTACCTGGCTATTGAGATCTTGTCACAAAACCTGACTAAAGCCATTTCAACCAACATTTCACTTCGTAATGGTGGTCTAACACCAGGCGACACTGAAGCATATTCCACTCTAGAACGTGCCGCAAATTTATATTTTAATTAATTCATTGTGATATAAAAAAAAATGTAAATGCAAACGCGGGGATTTGAACCCGCTACCTTCGGATTATTAGTTGAGTGCCTTACCCCTCGACCACGGAGGCCGTCTACAAAAGAGTCATTGTTTGTCTCTGCGACTACAAAAAAGTCATTATTTGCCTTATTTGTTAACGCACACCCTTCGATCATGGATTTTTTCTTCCATGCCCTCGATCCTCTCTCTCGACGCACAATACATCCATAAAACGGTAAGATACAAGAATATATAAGTTAAATAAGCGAGATGAAAGAGCCGGTTGAGTGAAGATGACAGTGACGTATGTGCCCGAGGGCGGCACCGCGGGGGGGGACGCAAGCGATGCTGTCAGCAGGCCGGCTGGGATGTTGACATGAAAAGAAGGAAATGAAGCCAATCTGCGACAAGCCGAGGAAGACTGAAAGTAGGAAGTAGGAAGAAGGGAGAAGGCACAGACAAATAGGGCACTATTCTAGATGACTCATTTCCGACGCGGAGTGATTGCGCCAAACATGTGCTTAAAACGCGAAATTTTACGACATTTTGCTAGTTCAAAAATGTGGATGCATTAGGGTTTATTACCGTTTCATCTGTCATTTCAATTATTTTAGAGTGTCAACTGCTTCAATAGTGTAAGCCATTGGGACTGTGTCTTCCCAAAATGAGCTATTTTATAAGATTGAAGGTATATAAGGAAGTATGAGCTTGGAAAGCACCTGGCAATTCATATTTTGTCACCTATCACGGCCGAAGCTATTTTAAGCAGAGTGCTGATTCTGAACGCTGGTCTTTAAGCAGTCCTCTGCCGTAAATGCGCCGTCGCGCGCGGTACTAATTTTCTTTTTTTTTTTTAATGCGATTTTAACCTTATATATAAAGAAACTCTACGAATAACAAGGTCAGAATCGCTTGCGCCAATATCTTTATTGACATAATAGTTAATTTGATTTATCTAGACTCTAGACCCACTGAATATTTTTTAAAGTAATTATCTATGACATTCAGTTGTCGTATTTTTTTCCCGCTTTACCAGCTGTCAACTTTTTAAAGAAATATAAAAGTAATTAATTCTACGAAAACACATTTGAATTGTTAATTTTCATGTAGGATATATATTCAGGTTTGTGTAGAAATAATAAAATCACTTCAAACTCGTGTAAATATATGTTTTTTTTAATATTTGTTTGCCGAATGGGAGAATTTTTTTAGCTATTAGTTATTCTGGGGAAACTTGTAACGATATTATTATGTAATGTGTATGAATAATAAACAACTCCTTTGTTTTTATACAGATATTTGACAAAAAGTCAGGAAGGTAATTCTGCGCAATTTTTCCAAATACGCCTGGCACGTGACGGGTTAAAAGGGCGAAACTGTGAGTATCAACCACTCTAAAACGTGCTTTTGTGTATTTATTTATATTAATAAAGTAGATTATAGTAATAACATCAAGGGCTCTGTAGAAATAATATAACTTCCTATGCTATGTTTAATTATTTACAACCGGTAGAGAAAACATACTTACCTACCTGGCAGGTTACTTCAGATAAACACACGTTTATAATATAGTTTCAGCGAGAAGACACAGCTTTAAATCTATCGATCGTCCAATTGATTAGTCAGACATCTCCGAAAAAACGAATTTTGTGTTGAGTGTGCAGTTATGTGTAAAAGTGTACCCTCTATCTGTTACAAAACTCAGATTACTCATAAACACCACCAAATCAATTATAATGTAGAAAAACTTTAAGTGAATTAAACAAAATATTGGTGTGGTCTGGGTCACTAATAGGATATTTCAATATGTCATAACAATTTACCTGACCTTTATGTCTTCCGGTGTTATTTATGGTGAGTAGAAACAAAAAGTAGTACAAAACTAAGTCTTCTGTTGTGACAGAAGTTACAACTGAGTTACACTATATTAAAAACACTGTAAATTCCGTTGTTTTACGGTTGCTATTGGATTCTCCAACACTATTGATATTACTATATTCTTTAGAAGATTTGTTGCAAAATTATAGTTGGTATTTATTTTTTAAATTATATTTTTATTAAACTAAACAAGTAACTTTGTATTAAACCACTATTATATAATCACAATTACCTACATGTTTCGAAACCGATGGTTTCTTCGTGAAAGAAGAAACGTATTGTGAACGAAGAAACCATCGGTTTCGAAACATGTAGGTAATTGTGATTATATAATAGTGGTTTAATACAAAGTTATTTGTTTAATTTAATTCAAAATGACGCCACAAAGTGATTTTGCGAAGTTTAAAGATATATTTTTATTGTTCAATTTAGCATTGGAGGATTTTAAAAAATCACTTAAAGAACCTTAAAAATCCTAATTAGGTTTTTACATTATGTTATTTACAATTTAGCGGACCGTGAAGGAGAATGAATGATTTTATGAATATGATTGTCTGAAATGGAGCACAATTTTCAACTATCGGTTGACCTATTTTCAGAATTCAATCCAGTTGTATTTATATTTGGCAAGAGAGTCCGCTTATCGAAAACTATTGAAAGCTCGTTATATATTGTAATGGCAATGCATACAAAAGTTCTTCGGACAAACTTTGCAAGAAATGTAAAACTCTGCAATAGTTTCCTACATTTGGCTTCAAGTCTGATGCTATGCCATAATATGGATTATTGGTATTTATCTTTCCATACAAATAATAACTTGGGTAATCTTTTGATAACCCCTGGAGCATTGCGCTAAATAATCAATTTCAGTCTTGAGCGCTTTGAAAATATCTCGACCTCTTTCAAAAAATCATACTTCCGATTTTTAATATGGACACATATAAACTGCTTACAGCTTACAGCTTAAGAGAGCAATTGAATGCACCTTTTTTCAACCGTTTTTCTTATGATTTATTAAAAAATTGTTAAATTTATAAACGCGTGAAATCTGCGTATTACTTGCTTAAAAATTACCTTGAAGGTACCTATTGGGAGCATTATTAAATATAAAGACTTATTTTATACGTTTTTATGCATATTTTTATTATGTAAACACCAGATCAATAATTTGTAAAAATTTTTTTTAACGATTTTACCTAAATTTCATTGATCTTCGGGTATAGAGATGAACTTCATTAAAATGTGATTGGTTGTACACCTGATTTTTTTTTTTTTTTTTAAATATGTTTATTCAGTTTTTATTTTACAATATTTTATTTTACAAATCTTACGAAACTGATTAATCAGTTTGATTGTAAGAAATCTCTCATTTTTTTCTAATTATTTAATACAGTATACTTTTCAGTTTTACATAGTAAATACTAAATATAATACTTAAATACTAATTATTACGACAAACTAATTATTATAATGTTTATGAATTGCGTAGTAGTAAAAATATTTTACACAGTACAAACATAAGGTGAGAGAAAAAAATAGAAAGTAACTATATTATTTGATTTCATAATAATCTGATCAATAAGCTTTAAAAATAAATTTATTAAATTTTAAAAAGTAACATTTATTAAATAATCTAATTTTAAACTTTTTTTCCTTTCCCTACACCCACTCTAACCCCCTCTCTCTTTTTTATTTTCCTATGCTTTGTAATTCTGTAATTATTTTAGTGTGTTTTTATGAAACCCTGCTAAAAGTTCAGGCTGAAAAAAAACCGGTCGGTTTGTGTATTATGTTATACACTCAATAAAGTGGTATTCTAAAATGTTAGTTTATTCAAATTATAACATGTCTGAATCATATTTCATTTCTGCATACAATTATAAACACATAAAAAATTGAAGAATTGAATAAAGGTGTTGGCACAAGTGGCTCCTTGACTAAATCCAAGCTTTTTACCGTGCCAGGATGATCGCCGGATTAAAACAAAGCTGCATTTTTCTTGTGCGTCATCACCTAAAAGATTCTGTATAGTCAGCTTAAGGCCGGTCTCTTGCGCCCTTTTTCATAAACAATGCCTGAAACATTCATCGGCTACGAAACAAAAACATTGCGGCCCCGACCAACCAAAAACCACATGTATTCGTGTTTTTGTCGGAGGAGACCGTCCTTTAGAAAATACAAAATACTTTCCAAGTGTGTAAAAATGTTAATTCTGATTAAAAGAATATAAATTTGTAATTAAAACATGCAAAATCGTAGAATAATATATCTAATAGGTATCGATTGTATTTAAAATTTTACCATAAACTTTTACCGTAAATTGGTCACTTTTGCCATAAATTGGTCACCATAAACCATTAAAATATTTTACTATGACTGTCAATAATTACCATATGTTTATGTACCTAAATGGTACTTGTGCCGATCATTCTGATTAGTTACATATGTACATAAACAAAATAAAGAAACTCATGTTGTGTAATTTGCCTACAAACAGGAGCTAGGACATTATTATTCTAAATAACCCTTTTTGCCTCTCTAAACACGAATATTTATCAATTAGGGAGGTATTGTTACCACTAATATTTTATATATCGGTTAATTATATATTATATCTATTGGTTAATAAAAAAATAAAAATAAAAAAAACAAAAACAAAAAAACCTAAATCACCTAAATTCAAAGTATATTTGAGTTCATTTCATTTCACGCAGCGACAAACTAAATTAGTATTTTTGATGTTAAGCTTCGACCAACTTAAATATTTTGTGCCAGGTTTTCCACACAAAATTTTTGACAAAAATGCACATTGAGTAGTATCATGTATTTCCACTAGGCCCCAAAAGCCTCGAGGACGCGCAAAAGCCTCCTTTGGATCCTGTACAATGTGCTCCAGTTTAGGACATTATCGCTGCAGATGAAAAATGGCACCCTTAACAAAGGCAAACACACCCCCGAGCCCTATCAATCCCGGGCCAAGCAGCGATCTGCCTGCTACCCCTACACTACAGGGGTGGAAAACCCGTTTGTGACTTCATCATTGGGCAATGCAACGTAATCGTTACTTATAATAGCTTTACACCATTCTCTTTTAGGACGATCCCCATATCCTGAATCGTGACTTTACCGATCATATCTACGATTTCATACAGGTGATTGCCTATAGAGAAGAAATATTTTTTGGGACAATACTAAATTGTCAAAAAACACCTTGAATTTTGGAGAGTAATTTCTACCTAAAACCGTTCTAGTTATATTATTGTATATTTTTTTAAACAATTTTCCTTTTCAAATTCACTAGAATTTTATTTTTTAAAGTCTAATAACATGTTTGAAACTTGATGTATGCAAATAATGCATCTGTACGAGCATCTACTGTGGTCGAATTAACATTGATTTATTTTTTGTTTTCTGAAAATTTTTCTTATAAAATATCACCTATTTTTTCTGACGTCAATCAACAAAAAATATTATCTACCATTATTCACAAAAAATATATAACAGCTTGGATCAAAAAACATGGTATTAATAGCAGTACACCCGGTCGACGATCACCAACAAGCTCACATTCAATTGGGTGGGTAGGAATCTGAGAGTCAATGTGTCCAGGACATGAATCGATCCCTTCCACTGTGGTGCAAGGCCATGTTCCGGGAGAATCCGGCTAGAGAGATCAAAGGGTCTCCCTCAACCAGTCTCTCCCGATCGATTCGGGGGGAATGTATAATGTTGGTTCCATATTTTTCAATATTAATAGGTTCCACAATTAGAGGAAAGACGAACAACACTTAATTAAGATTATGTTTGTATGTTTGCTTAAATATGTCTTCCTAAGAGCTCGTACGCACTAGCGGCTGTCCGCCTAGGCTTGAATTTTGTTTGAATTTTTCGGCGGTTTAGTGCGTACTAAATGAGCGGTTGCATATTAAAATAAAAGTGCGGCCGGCCGCCGCGGTTAGCTGCCTAAGCGGCTAGCCGCGCGGCTGGCCGCACTTTTATTTTAATATGCAACCGCCCACATTCGTACGCACTAAACCGCCGAAAAATTCAAACCGCGGCGGTTGGAAAGAGGGCAGCGGCCCGCTTCGCGGCTGACCGCCATATTGCCCGTACGCACTAGGCGGTTGCGGTTGCGGTTCAGTACGCTGCCGAGTTTGCACGTATGCGCTGTCCCCCCAGCCATGAATTTCAACACAGAGAAATTTATCATTGAAATTCAACATCGAGTAGCCATTTGGAATTGTGAATTAACATCATACACGAGAACAGGGATTTAAAACAAAAACAATGGGAAGATCTAGTAGATATTTTTGGAAACGAAGATATGTTGATCATGGAAAAAAAACTTTGTATGTATTTATTTCAAAATTATTTATTGTTTATTTAAATTAATTATTTAAAGTGCGTTGTCTCATCATTATGAAAATGGACAAATTATCTAAATTAAATTTAATTTAATTTAATTAAATATAAATATACATTTAATTAAATTATTAAAATCATTATTATTCCAGAACCAGAATCTAATTCACAAATAATTGAGGCGTGTTTTCCATATTTTTTTGTAGCCGACGAGGCATTTACATTATCGAAGAATTTGATGCGCCCATATGCACAAAAGGATTTTGATGAAACTAAAATATCGTTTAACTGTAGGCTTACTTAGAGCAAGAAAATATGTAATATGTAGCTTTGGTATACACGCAAACAAATGGCGTAAACCTTAGTGCTTTCACTAATTTTTCTTCAGGTGAAATGCAATCACGAAACTTTGTAACTTGTCCTTTGATAGTGTCATATAAAGCTTTCAGCAATTCTTCAAATGGTGCAACAGTCATTCTAACGTAACCAAAAAAATTATCTTTGTGCTTCTTCAATTCTTGGAAACAAATAGTGAACTGGCCAGATTCTTTACGTGTTTCCAGAAAAGGATGAATCCAATATTTTCTTTTCTTTGTTTTGCGTCGCTGTCATAGACGGTACAAATAAATAATATAAGCGACCTCGTTAGCGTCCATTTTAATAATGATGAGACAACCCAGTTTTTTGCTCACCGCGGTTCAACCGCGCCGAGCGGTTCAACCTGCTGGCCGCCATGGCGGCCAGCCGCTGGTATCAACCGCTTTAGGCGGCCAGCCGCTAGTGCGTACGAGGTTTTTGTCTTGCTTACCAATACTTATATATATGTACGAGAATGACTACAGCCCGGAGAAGCAAGACATAATCATGCATAAATACCATTAAAACGTATGATATTAAACCCAGCCTCATAACTTGTGACGCTAGGAGGCGCTAGTGTAGCGTACTACCTTCAGAATTTAAGATAAATATCAGAAGTTGGAGGGATAGTAATACATCCGTGAGGATTTTTATTGTTTACGATACCTATATATTAATATATCTTCATTTATTTAGGTTGGTATTCGGTTCGGTTTCTAGTCGGTATTATTTCTTGGAAGTCGCTTGGAATCCGCACATCTACCTTCGGTACAACTCGGCAACGAGACCATGTGGCCCGAAGAGCCCATAGACAACTAAATTAATGTGGGAACTAAATCATAGATTAATATGATATTTGACAATTATTTTTTAAAATCTTTATAACACCCAAAAGGTTGCGAATCGCCACTTCACCCTTTGGCTTCAGTAGCTGCCTGAGTAGAATCAAATGGGAATTGATGGATACTCAGTACGTTTACTTATTCAATCACAATCAGTACGTGTCGCCACTGGGGATGCCGTTACTGTGACTGTGACTATTACCTACAATCTATGGCCTGATACCCAATACTAAACACAGTAACCACTTATTACCTACCCAGTACGTTGGCAGGGTAGTTATCTGCCTAACTACCTATAATATATTTATTTATCTGTATAAAGTTTGTTTACTGGTGTTTTTTCAATGCTGATTTTAGGATAAAACTGAGTCGAGGAAGACATGTACATGCATTAATGCGTACAAACATAGTAACATAAATTCTAAGGTTAAATTCATTCTTTATTTGTCGTTGATAGAAATTTCTTCAAGGTATAGGAAGTGTAGATGAGTATAATATATTTTTACTAATGTTGAAAAAATGTGATGTTAAATAGATGTTGAAATAATAATTATGTTTGTTAGCTTTGACAGAACTATTATTTTATTTAGGTAAGGTTGTACGTAAATTTACATTTATAGCTAATAGGCTACGATCCAACCATGACAGTGGTAATGTTACATGAATGTATGACCGGTCAGTGGCCGAGTTGGTATCGCGTTTGGTTCCCACCCAGGCGTCGTGTATTCAATTCATTGGCTGGCTAAGTCCTCCATCACGATATAAGCAACATTTTCCGCTTTCTGTGGTGGTAGTAGGAGATTTTCAAATATTGTCAGGTTATTTGTAGCCCGGAAATGTTTGTCTTGCTTTATTAAAAAAAGGTAGTATTTTTAATTGGAAGCAGAATCTTAAAATGTGTGTATTCTATAGTGTGCCTAATAATTTTAATAAATATATCGTATTTTTAAAATGTTGTTTCTTATATGCGTTAGTACATTTAAAATGAAAAAAATATATTTCTTAGTCAGGTACCCTTATATTTTATAAAGTAAATAGCATTTTTGTTAATTCTACTCATAGGAAACGGTAGGAAAAGATTCAAATCATGTAAATCATAATTTTTGTGTTATAGTGTAAACCGATTCGTAGCAAAGAATAATCGAAAGTAGTTTAGCGTTAAGCTTCGCCTTAATCGCGAATCGTTTAATGATGATTCTACATTAAAATTATTAACGAACAAGGAAGGGAACAAACTAGTCTATTAAGCACGGAATGAAAAGCTTTTGACTTTGACGGCTTCGTAACTAGAATAATTAGCTTGGTCTACAAGCTCTGACTTCTCTATAAAAATGGTAAAATATTTTAGGTGTAATTTTGTTTAAATATTTCATTTCTTGTGTTAGTTGTTAGTATATTGCGGGATATGATTTTTTTTAATTCCTTGCTGAGGATTTATTTGGGCTATAAGCTAACATTTTTTTAGCAAACGTATGGTTAGAAGTATTACGTTTAACCATGTTGTTTTATGTATTGTACAGATACAGTTACTGGGCGGCGTGAGAAGATAGGGATAGGGGGAGGAAAGTTAGGAAGTAGTTATAATACAGTAGTAGATCTCATCACGTAACACGGTCAAAGCATTTTCAAGCAACGCATGTTTTGAATTCGCCATTATTCAGCCATAAATCATTAATTCACTGTTCCTTTGTTTACTTTGCACAATAATACCATATCAGTATTGGTAACACCAACGGCAAAGCAGATTATAATCGATTAAATAATTATTTGTCTTCCTCACTGCTTCCACTTAAAACGAACCGTAAATTTTCAGATCACTATATGCACGGCACAGAAAATTCATAGAAATTTTATGAAAAAGAAAACTGAAAAGTTGAAAGAAAAACAGTGAAATAAAACTAATATCACAAATTTTCATTAGACCTTCCGAATTCAAGACCCCAATATCGGTAAAAGTATCTTGTTTTTTTTAAATAAATATTTAATTATTATAAGCAATAATTATCAGCCTGAAACACTCATCCGCATTGAAACAATCTTCCAAGAAAAGATACATGCCGCCGGCAGGACTCGAACCCGCACCCTTCTGATGTCCGGTCAGGTGCTCTTAATCCACTGAGCCACGGCGGGTTATCTCTTACCTGCCAAATGATTCAATATATGCTAGTGTTTCATTCAACAACTACCGCTTATTACATTTTTTCCTCTTATATAAAATAAAGTTGGTTGTTTGCAGGTGGACCAGAAAAGACCAGAAAAGGCTACGGTCGCATCTAGAACATCAACCGTAAAATATAGCAATCAGCCAATAAATGAAGATAATGTTTGTAGTTCTTAGTCGAAGTATGATGCAGATAAATATGACAGAAGGGTATAGGGTCGAATTATCGGTAGAGCAAATCCCTGGTAAGCTAGAGGTTCTGGGCCCCTAGCACACTCGATCGATAAGGATTGTATCGATAACTATCGGTAACTTCTCATCGTTCCCTAACATGTATGCAGATCGTCAACTAATAAGTGACAGTTCACAATGAGTAAATGTCCTTAACAAATTCGACATCAACTGTTGTTTGTACATTAGCGATGTGCAGTATTCCTAGGGAACGATGAGAAGTTCCCGATAGTTATCCTATCGATCGTTATCGAGCTAGTGTGCTAGGGCCTCTGGGGTCCTAATGGATGCAATATGTCCTTTTTCTGACTTTTCTGCTTAAATTTTTCGTTTGTGAGTCTCTAATATTGTTTTCAATGATTAAATAATTTACGTATTCGGGCGCACGGGCACGCCCACTTCACCGTTTATCAGTTAATCTATTCAGTGTCCCTGTATGACATTTTTTCCAATATAGGAATAAAATCGTTACCGGGAAGTTCCACGGCGTTGGTACTTACCCGCGATTTAATCTGCTCGAATGAAAGAGCAATTTTTACACTACGTTAGACCACAATTCTCACTATTACAGCATCGTCTCCTTACATTATATATCCTATGATCCTTTTGCGTGGGTACATTTAATTGTTAAAAAATCGACACTACAAATAAATTCGTTTGATATCCAAACCAACTTATTATTAAAAGTATTTTTAGTCGATTTTAGGTCTGAAATTGGTAAACAATGCATTAAAAATTATTATTATATGTTAATTACAACTGTCGGGTCACCACACGGAGAATAATCTTATTCGAAAAAATGATAATTGTAATATAGAACACATTATATCAGGATGTTCTATATTAGCGCCGTCTGAGTATACATTTAGGCACAATCAGGTTTTAAAAATAATTCACCAAAGTTTGGTAATTAAACATAACTTGATTGACTGTCATAATATAGTACCATATTATGAATACGAACCAAATTCATTTTTAGAAAATAATTTCTTTAAAATTTACTATGATAAAACTATACTAACAGACAGACCAATTGGTCATAATAGACCTGATATAGTTTTACATGACAAAATTAAAAAAATAACTTATATTATTGATGTAGCTATTCCAAATTCCTGTAATATTCAAAAATCTGTTTCTGAAAAAATAACAAAGTATACAGATTTAGGAAATGAAATTAAAAGAATTTGGCATTCTCAGACTATAAAAATATTACCTTTTGTTATTTCGGTTACTGGCATTATACCTAGCTCTCTTATTAAAAATTTAGGCATATTAGATTTGTCAAAGAATTTGTATATAAAAATGCAAAAATCAGTCATTTTAAATACATGTAGAATTACGAAAGATTTTTTAAATATTTATATTGAGGGATCAGTAGGATTTATCGGTCAAATTAGGAATTCCACAGAGCCGAACCCTCTGATATGAAAATATCTGGAGACAGTGAATTATATTCCCATTTAATAGTTTGGTAGATTAACGTGTTGTTCTTGTATTGTTTTGTATTAATTATACTTATATAATACACTTGCATAACGTGGATTTACTAGATGATCATTTATATGTAAAAAAAAAAAAAAAAAAAACGGGACTGAATATTAGCGGGAAAATATAAGAATAATTGGTTGGTATACGTACGAAATCACGTATACCAACAAATTATTCTTACATGTTCCCGCCAATAAACATTGAAACCCTGTTCATTTGATCGTAAGAATTTCAGTCCTGTTTTTACGAATAAAATGATCGTAATTTAGAAAAGGTACAATTTATATCACTTAAATACTATTATGCTTTGTTATTAATGTAAACTGTTGTATACTTGGGCTGCAATTTAAATGAAAGATTCATGTACGTAAATCAATGGTACTTATAAGAACATAGTAAAGGCTTATAATCATAGTAAAGAACATAGTAAACTTGTAAAGGCCCAGAAATCCATAATTAGAGTCATTATGCGTAAACCCTACAGGTTCTCAAGCGACAAACTCTACAAAAAATTTAACGTTCTTGATGTTCGTCAAAACTTCATAAAAAAGATTATTATCCATGTACATAAAAATATAGAAAATTTTAATAAAATTGATCACAAATACAATATAAGAAGTCACCACAGAAAGGATTTCTTGGTCCCAGGGAGCAATACGGCAAAGTATCAAAAGACGTATGCGTATCTGGGACCGAAATTATACAATAAAATCCCCCCAGACTTAAATATAAAAATTGCAAAATGTCCTACATTGGTTCAATAATAACTAAATGGTTGATTGGCTTGGGTAGGGAGGAGTCTGAAAAACTATTATATAATGTGACTTAAAACTATACATGGTTACCTATGAATGGTACATTTAGTAAAAACTTAGTATATAGTTATTAATTTAAAAAAAATAATAATAATTTACCGCAATCTGCCTAGCTAGGAACTAATATCGACCTAAAACAACGTAATAACGTATTCATTTTAAATATATTCTCTTATTATGTAATATTATTTCTGTTATTTTGGCTTTAAATGTATCAAACGTGAATAAATAAATAAAATAATAAATAGTGTAGTCTTCTTGCAATTACTAAAACTGCATTATTATTTCATAATTAATTACTGTAACCATTTAGGAAAAATGTTATTTTATTTGTATTTATTTATCAATTTACAAACTGGCTGGCTTTTGGAGCCCGCTAGTTCGTGAATAGATAAGTGAATTAATATATACACTAGCTTTTATGTGTCGCATAGATATTATGTTAATACTACTACTACCTAGTATGTACATATAAACTTTCATTTTTGTAAACAATTTTCATTTTTATACCTTAGAAGTAGGCATATTCTTATTTTCTTACAACAGGCTTATACCTACAAACTATCGTGTTTTCATTTGCTTTTTACTTGCTTTTATATGTCAAATGGGTAAGGTTAACTTACTGCTTTTACTATTCTATACTTATAATCTTCACAATATTTTTTATAAACTATGTAAAATGGCAGACCGAACGCCCTGGATTTAAAGTGCCACAATAACCGGTCAAACGATCTATATTATGTTAACAATACCGCCAACAATTATTTCGTAAACTCTCTAATTCAAAGGCCTCATACACTATGTGTCGTATGATACCATGTTACTTTTTTAAAAATATTTTTATAGTAAATACCTCACAAGAGTCCTAACTGCTTCCGTCTGGAGCCAGTGAGACTATGGCATCCACAATTGGGGTATGTTATGAGGCTGAAGGTAAGTGGAAAGGGAAGGAGACGATTCAGAGGAAGGTGGGTAAGTACCTGGCTATTCAGATCTAGTCACTAAACACGGCTAAAGCCATTTCAAGCAACGTTTCAATTCTGAATGGTGGTCTTACACCAGGGCGATACTAAGAGTATCTTCCACTCTGGAACGTGCCGCAAATATACTATGTATTATTTTAAATAATTAATTGTAATATAACACAAATCAATTAAATAAAATTTATTTGCGCACGCCGGGTTCGAACCCGCGGCCTTCGGAATGGGAGTCTAACGCTCTACCGCTGGACTACGCCGGCCGTCACTGCTGTCACTATCTACTCTGTACATATAATTTACATTTCTTTATGTCTAATTTACGTTTGTAAACCTTAGGAGTAGGCAAATTCGTATTTTTGTACAACAGGTCTACAAATAATTATTGTATGCATTTACTAGTCACTTGCAGTTATAATATATCAAATGGATAGGTTATATGTATTACTACTGTTACTATTGTGAACTTACAATCTTTAGAATATTTTTTTATGAACTATGAATGTAAAAGCCCAATGGGCGTACAAATAAATAAATAAATAAGTAAATTATGTAACTTTGTTGTTCAAGTAGGAATCCATTTAAAATCAGGGTAAATGGAAAATCGGATCTTTAAAAAATTATGTAATCATACTCTTACACACATACGTTTTAATTTAATTTCTGTTACTCGATTTTGAACTATTTTTAATAATAATTGTTTTATATCTCTGCAACTACTTTCCCAACTTTGCTTCCCCATCTCCTTCTCCTCCCCACTACATTCAGCCTCCCAACATTCCCACATTCCGGGATACCATAATCTATGTATCATAATCACTGGCACCAGACGAGAGCAGTTCAGACTCTGGTTGTTTTAATAACTGCAGTAAATTGATATTTTTTGACATAAGAGCGATTGACCAGCAGCTGAGAATAAAAGTTTTTAAATGCTTGCAACTATACAGGGAGGTTCCACTGGGAAAGATCGATTTTTCCCCGTATCAAATTTTATTAAATAAAAATTTAATATAGGTTTATTTCATTCAAAACTTGCTTTAATAAATGATCAAAACGCACGATGACAAATTATTAAATATAGTAAACTTCTTGTAAGTATTTTTTGATCATATATTTATGATTTTTCAATAATGTCTAAAAATAAGTGTGTAAACAAAATTTTTATATTTTCGTTTGCAAGACCTTAAATAAATAGACAAACTGCGGTATTTTTGTCACAAAATACTCTCTCGATTTATTTATTAATGATTTGAATTTAACTAAAAAAAATTTTTTTTTTAAATAGTGTTGACTAGATTATGTATTGATTTATTTTGTTGTATGATTATAAGATTTGAAATTTGTGTTGTCTATCGTTTGAAAATTGAACAAATCTGCCAACGATCAACGGTATAACCTTAATATATTAAAAATACACTTAGTTTTTCAAAATTTTAAAACTGCCTGTACCAGATAAAATAACAATCTTTCAAAATAATTTTTTATTTTTTTTGTAAAAAAGGGTCAAAACGTCTGGAATTTGATTTAAAAGTGACAAATTTCCGGTATTCTCTGTTAATACCCTCATAAGCACGTAAGATAAAATTTCTCTCCAAAATGACATATCTACAAAACACCTATAGTATACATTAACCTTACCAAGGTATTACAAAACATAAAACAAGTCTAAATGATCCCATCATCTATTACTTTCTTTAATTATAATTTATTCTAAGTATGATTTACGGTGTAATACATTTATTTATTCATTTATTTATACTGGGTTTTTACAGATGTTCGCACTTACGTGAGAACATCCAATTATAAAAACTCAGTTATTGTACAAATAGAGACATACAATTACAAACAATCTACAATTACATACAATTAAATACAGATACTTCCCATTAAATACAGATACATACAATTAGAAAAACAGAAAAGTCACAAATAAAAAAATAAATAAAAATAAATAAAAAAAATACGAAATTTCATACAAGCTCCTCAAGTAACATATATTACAATGAGAGACAAGAGACATTGGAATCACGAGAGGCATGCAAAGAGAGACAATTGACACAATATAATTAGTTAAACATAATTTTTTAACAGCGCCAGAACTTTTTTTCTGAATCCATACACATTATCGACGAAAATATCTACTTCGGCACACTCTATCTTGTCATATAGTCGACACATCTGGGTCAGAGGGCTAAAGTAGGCTATATTATTTTTAAATGTATTCAGGTGAAAAGTGTTATGGCGTCTTAAACAATGGGAATTAGGGACATTTATTTCAATATTGCTAAGACATAGTGTAGTATCAAGATGGCCGTGAATGATTTTATGTAAACATATTAGAGCTGTCAATTGCCTTCTAGTTTTAAGTGCATCAATATTGAAGTAATCACGACGTACGTCGTTGATCTAAGATGGTCATGTAATCCACATTTAAAGGATAACATTCTTAGCATTTTTTTTTTGGACTGACTCTACAATGTTTTCATATTTGCAGTAATGTGGATTCCAAATAGTGCTTCCATATTCAAGTTTACTTCTAATTAAGGCATTGTAAAGGGTCAGAATTGTAAAGTGCATCAATATTGAAGTAATCACGACGTACGTCGATGATCTAAGATGGTCATGTAATCCACATTTAAAGGATAACATTCTTAGCATTTTTTTTTTGGACTGACTCTACAATGTTTTCATATTTGCAGTAATGTGGATTCCAAATAGTGCTTCCATATTCAAGTTTACTTCTAATTAAGGCATTGTAAAGGGTCAGAATTGATTGGGGAATGAATATAAGAAAAAGCAAGGGTCCAAGATTTGAGCCCTGTGGTACACCAGAAGTTACAACTATAGGGGATGATTTGAATCCATTAATAAGAACTAATTGAGTTCTGTTATACAAATATGATTTCACCCACCGTAAAAGATCTCCATGTATTCCTATTTGTTCAAGTTTTTTTAGTAAGATGGAGTGGTTAACTTTATCAAAAGCTTTTTGGAAATCAGTATAAATTGCATGTACTTGTAATCTTTCATTAAAAGAATTACACACATAAGTACAAAATTCCAAAAGATTTGAGTTGATAGATCTTTGAGGAACAAATCCATGTTGCCTAGTGCAGAGATGGGCCTTAAAATGTGAAAAAATATTTTTATATATCAGAGATTCAAAAACCTTAGCAAAACAGGATAGTATGCTGATTGGTCTATAATTTTTTATCAAAGATTGGTCTCCCGATTTTAATACTGGTACCACATGTGCTTCTTTCCACAGATCAGGAAAAGTTCCTGTGGTTAGGGATGCATTAAAAATGATAAAAAGCGGTAAACATAAAGAGTCTGCACAGCAACTGACAAAGAAAGGAGGAATATTATCGGGTCCGGGACCTTTATTGGAATCTATTTTAATCAAAAAACATTTTATTTCATCTGCACTAATATGTATTTTACCCAAATTGCTTTGATTGTGTTCAGTTATATTTGGCATTGAATCATTAGTGGATGGTTTAGACTTTGTATAAACGGATGAAAATATTTAGAGAATGTGTTTGCTATGTGTTCACCGTCATTTGTGGATATATCTTCATGATGCATTACTTTAGGAATACAATTGGTTTTTCGTAATGATTTTGAGTATGACCAGAACACCTTTATGTTACCTTGCAGACCACTTTCAACAGAGTTGATATATGATTTATAACATTCGCTTTGTATTTTTTTGTAAATTTCCTTAAATAAGAGAATTCTCTATAATCTGACTCGTTACCATCATAATATCTATAATACATCACAAACTAATAATACAACTCCATCCTAACAGGTAATTTTTAACCATTTAGCAAATTAAGGGATTCGAATTCACCTACTTGTACCTAAAATTTACACGGGCCATAGAAGAATCGGAAGGTAGTTTCCAACCTTTGGCAGAACTATTATTACCTAATACGTATTCCCACCCACCACCGGTGCGGCATCCTATTCAGCACCTCAAAACTCGTGCAGAACTCATTTAACTATGTGGAATTCTCGGCGTTACGAGTTTTAACTCAATTAAAGTATTAACCAACTATTCCGGACGTGTTGTACCCTGTTTTTATTAATTACTACTGTGGCGAGTAAGTTTAGTTTTCTGCATTTCGGTTCGTTGTTTATGTTCCCGATTTTCCGCCATTTTTTATTATCGTTCATTTTCCTGCTTGCGTTATTCGTACCTTATATTTTTTTAGTGCCTTCATTATAAATTCTTATAAAATTTGCTGTAAATACTGTGGTTCTCTCTTGAAAACTACTTCTCAGTTGATCGGAAGGATCAATGATGTTCGTCGGTTTACAGTGAATATTTATATTTCATACAACATCGGCTATTTCCGTAACCGTTCGGGTATTAAACACACAGAGAAAAATTTTATTTGAAAAAACGATCATTTTAATAGAAAAAAACGATCATTTTAATAGTAAAAACGGTTAAAAACGGGACTGAAGTTTTTACGAACAAATTAACAGGGTTTCAATGTTTATTGGCGGGAACATGTAATAATAATTTGTTGGTATACGTAATTTCGTACGTATTTTACCGCCAATAAACATTGAAACACTGTTAATTTGTTCGTAAGAACTTCAGTCCCATTTTTAATCGATTTTACTATTAAAATGATCGTTTTTTCATGTAACATTTTTCTCCGAGCACGAACGACAGTTGACATACATAATGAGTAGATAGTTGACATAGTACTCATTATGTAACTACCTATACTGACGTATGTTATGTAACATATAACTACCTATACTAACGACATCTGTTTAAGAACATCGAAACGACCTACATCCTATACACTACAGAAAATATATAAATTTGTTTTATACCACGTTAATTTAAATCAAAGTCTATCGGTTTCAGAAGAACCCTTCCTTCATCAGGAGTATATTAAAAATTGATTTGTGTTATTTCCTGACGGCCAGCGTGGTCTGTTGGCAAGGCTCTCGACTCCCAATCAAAAGGTCGCGGGTTCGAACCTGACGTGCGCAAATAAATTCTATTTGTTTAATTATTATTATAAGATACACAATTAATTAAATTAAATATAAGATGTAGAATATTTGCGGCACATCCTATAGTGAAATATACTCTCAGTATCATCCTGGTTTAAGAACATCATTCAGAATTGAAACGTTGCTTGAAATGGCTTTAGCCTTGTTTGATGACCATATCTTGAATAGCCAGGAGAACTTTCCCACCTTCCTCTGCAACATCTTCCCCTTCTCATTACCTTCAGCCTCACAACTTTCCCCAATTGGGGATGCCATAGTCTCACTGGCTCCAGGTGGTTGGGAGCAGTTGGGACTCATCTGCAGTACTCACATTTACAATAACTCACATAATGTTTACAAAACTAACCAAACTAGCATTTTCGTTAAATCTGGACAAAGGAACAAAATCAACAAATAATAATTAATTGTTTTGGTCTCGTCCATTCTGCCTGTCCCATGGTGACACGGCATGACGAATAAATAAAATATCCATTGTTTACTAACCATAAAGCATTATTTCAGAAATCAAATAAAACTCCAGCGCTGATTAATAATAATAGCACGTTGGAAAATTAAATTCGGTGCTTAATTTAATATTTAATGAATGGATTTAAATTACCAACAGGAGCGGAACAAGTAGCTTCCCCATCCCCCTTCCTAGTCGTTCATACCCCTATTTGTATAATAACATCGTACAGTTAGTAAATCAAATCGATTTTGAAATTGTTAAAAAAATAACAAATTATCTAATTCTAACGGTCCGACTTGGTTCTCACCTGACGCCATCCGATACCGCCTCAGGACCTTAGGAGAGATAGCAAAGTGCTTGAGAACCATGTGACGTCACCCGATATATAATACAATTTTTTTTTTTTACATTAGATCCACACAGGAGGCTCTGAGGAAAATAATTTCCCTCGGGACCTATGTCATCTTTGGGGATGCCGTGTGGAGGGTATTTTTGAGGAAAGGAAGGAGAGGATGTTCTGGGAAGGAAAAAGGTATGAGGGATGGGTAGGAATGTGGGGTTCAGTGTATCTAGATCATCCGCCGCCAAGACCTAGATAAACCTTACCCCATGAACCCGGGCACCCCTGCTAAGTCACCAAACGTAGCGAACCACTTGGTGTGACCTATGGCAGAAGTGTTGGTTATCCAATAAATGGTTCCCGGGGCGGCGGTACCCATTCCCGCCTCCCAAATTGAATGATTGGATCCGACAGTAGTACCTAGTTATTGACACTAAAATTTGGTCGCGTTTTTGGTTAATATAAATAAAACATTACAATAATTATTTTTGCTATGAATACGTGCTCTAAAATAAATAATGTATTTATGAATTGGTATTTGAGTTAGATGGTGAATAAATATCAAAACAAACAAATTATAGAATTCCTCGTTATAAACATCGGGAAATGGTATCCTCGTTAGTAAAACAAACAAACTTGTAGATACATGGAATGTGGGGAGTTTTTTTAACTCGTTTTTTTTCACCGTAGCTAGGTATCCATTTAAGGTAATTTGCATTTTCTTGTTTTTATTTTGAGAATCTACAAGGGCATTGTTTTTACATATTTCGACTTTTTTATCTAATTTATTCTGTGCAAGTTCATTTGCAAACAAATGACGCCGGACACACCCCTTCACCGAAATAGAAAGGCCTTATTTTTATTCACTCGGGAAAATGCTAATTTTTCGTTTTTAAGGTGCATAATTCGGCCATTCTGAGGGTGAATTTCTAGAAATCTTTTTTTATTTTATACTTTAAATTTGTTTGGCGAACATGCTTAGATTCCAAAGAGTAAAATAAAAACAGTGTCCTTGGAATTTTTATTGTTTTATCATTTTATTGAAAACAAACAAAGCCTTTCTTTAAAAACCTTAAATTTTTTCTGGCATTGAATATTTCATATTGAAAACTGATCTTGCTAAGATACCTGTCTGTAATCTCGGTTATTCAATTGATAACATTCAAACTACATCACAAGAAGTGATGAAAATAATTGACGAGCTAAAATCATCCAATGCGTGCGGACCTGATAAGATCTCATCTAAGCTGTTAAAAATTATTAAACCAGCCATAGCATCACCGATAACGTTCATTTGTAATTTAAGTTTTAACTCTGGAAAATTCCCCAATCATTTAAAACAATCTATTGTTATTCTACTACACAAACACGGAGATAAATCACAGATTAACAACTACCGACCGGTTTCTTTGATCAACTCTGTATCTAAAATTATTGAGAAAATTGTTAAGAATCGACTCAACCTATATCTATAAAACAATAACTTCTTTTCCAATAATCAATTCGGTTTCCGTCCAGGTTTAGGCACTGAAAATGCCATTGCCAACTTAACAAAAATTATCTCTAATAACATCGATAGAGGAACAAAATGCATTGCGCTCTTCCTGGATCTAGCAAAAGCATTCGACACCATATCTCACAAAATTCTGTTGAATAAACTTCAGCGCATTGGTATACAAGGTCAGCTATTCGAATGGTTGTGTAGCTATTTAGAAAACAGAAGCCAAAGAGTGCTTATTAACGACACTATAAGCAACCCAGCTAATATTAAATTCGGTGTTCCCCAAGGAAGTACGCTAGGACCACTTTTATTCAATATATATATAAATGAGCTATGTAACAGTTCCTTTGCCGACCACATAATCACCTTTGCCGACGACACAGTTTTATTATATGAAGACAAAAGCTGGAATGTTGTTCACAGTAAAGCAGAAGTAGGTTTAAACAAGGTCAAACAATGGCTAGATAACAATCTCCTCACTCTCAACTTACATAAAACCAAATTCATCCGTTTCAGTGCAACACAAGCAGGAAAACCAAAAGAAATACACAACATCATTATACACCACTGTAACGACCGAACCACTTGTAAATGTATAACCTTAGAATGTGTCGATAGTATAAAATATCTTGGAGTAATCATAGACAAATCTCTGAGATGGGGTGAACATATAGACTGGACTTCCACAAAGGTCAGAAAACTTACTCATCTATTCATGTCTGTTAGAAATATTATTTGCATAAAAGATCTGAAACAAATGTACCATGCCTTGTGTAACTCATTGCTAGAATATGCATCCTTGGGATGGGGAGGCTGTTCCAAAACATTACTTGATCCTTTAGTAAAAGCACAAAAATCACTTCTAAGGGTCATACTTAAGAAACCATTTAGGTATCCCAGTGATCTATTATTTAAAGAGATACGAGTTCTTGATGTACGGCAACTGTATATAAGAAAAATTATTTTACATACACAAAAACATCGACAGCACTATTCATCCATTGATCATCTCCACAACACCCGTCATGCAAGAAGGAATCCAGTAGTTCCACCCACTACAAACACATCACATGCCCAAAGACAATACTCCTACTTAGGGCCTAAAGTGTTCAACCTCATTCCCGATACATGGAAATTGAAAAGTGCTAGCACTTTGCGTAAATGGATTAGCAATTGGCTTCTGGACATGGGGAGAGTCGAGAGCGAACATATGCTAACATAAAGTCACATACCTAATATGTACTAAATAAGTGTATCTATGTTAATGCAAAAAAAAAAAAAAAAATTTCTTTTAGTAATTGTTTAAAAAGTTAGTAAAAAAAATTATAGCATTGATAATATTATGTTAATTCTTATTATATTATCTTCCAAAGGGTTATTTACACTTAATAGAGATAAGGATCGAAAAGTTACTTTTTATATCAATTTATATATACAGTGGTGCCTCGCATAACGAACGCCTCGCACAGCGAACGCTGCACACAACGAACTTCCTTTTCGTTCATTTCACGATTCATACAACGAACTTCGCTTCACACAACGAACTTCGCTTCACACAACGAAGTCGCCCACTTCACACGATCACTGCCGATTTATTGCATCCTTCCGCGCAGGCAGTCGTTAGTCACTGAGCAGTACGCTTAACTTACGCACGTGTCGCAGCAATCGTTCATCATTACAACGAAGTCGCCCGATCTTCTACGATCACTGCCGATTAATTGCATCCTCCCGCGCAGGCAGTCGTTAGACTCGTTAGTCACTGCGTAGTACGCTTAACTTACGCACGTATCGCAGCAATCGTTCTTCATTACGAATTAAATCGCACACGTATCACGGCAGTCGTCCTTTTAAGATAAACTCAACATTTTTTTTATATGATGGGTTCTAAAAAAAGCAGGAAGGTGATTTCTCTTGAAATGAAACAGGAAATAATTAGAAGGAGTGAATGTGGGGTAAAACAGTGTGACCTCGTCAAAGAGTTTGGCCTCAACAAGACCACCATTTTCACCATTTTGACAAACAAGGATGCAATAAAATCAGCCAAAGTAGCCAAAGGAGTATCAAAACTATTTAATGAAAAACATAGATCTTCAATCCACGAGGAAATGGAGAGGCTATAAATTTATCTTTTTTTTATGTCATCTTACCATATTTTATGCTACAGAACGAATTATTTTTTTTAACATGTATTGTTATGGGAAAACGCGTTTCACATAACGAACTTTTCGCATAACGAACTTGCTCCTGGAACGAATTAAGTTCGTTGTGTGAGGCACCACTGTATAATAATTTATAGAATATGTACTAAAACACAATTTGGCTGTCCTGAAACGGGAATCCTTCCCAGTTGGACAGACAAAGGATCATCATGTATTGTATGTTTGTATTATATAAATAAATAAATAAATAAATAAAAATAAATAAATAAATAAATATTACATGGAGGGCGTGTTGAAATCAGAACCTTTGTATTAAATTAACTCCCTTCTTCTGATTCCCTACCTCATCGGTGGTTGGCATCGTCGTTTTCTTTCAAACAAATGGAATACTCATTTTCGTTAGGATTTATGCGAAATTAAAAAAAATATATATATTATTGGCGATATTTATTTCAATTCTTCATGTTTGCCTGGAGCCAAATACCAAATTGTTCAATCACATCCATAAAGGTAAGGACACACGGAGCCCATGTACACAACGTACGCAATACTACATTCCTTAACGATATTGTAAAGCCTTTCACCACCGCAATATTATGTCTTTCACACGTCCCGTGCCGATCTGGACACGCATTACGTGGGGAGCGTATGATTGGATTGCGTGTGACAAGTATGTTTTTAAAGAATCTGTTTTCATAGGAAGTGTATGGATTGTAAGTTTTTTCGTTGTTTGTTTTTGGGGTGTTATGCCGTGTTGCGCTACCTCCTTCTTTAGCCGACGTTTCGGACAGCGTTGCAGTGTCCATAATCAGGGCAGATCCGGCAGATCCGACGATGTGTAGCGTAACACGGCATAACACCCCAAAAACAAACAACGAAAATGTGAAAATCTAAAAACGTATCGGATTGTAAGTTGTTCTGATGTTGTTTATGTTGGGTACATGGGTGTTACGTACGTGTGTGCTTACCTTTGATCGTCCTCTGAATGATTTCAGTATTTGACACTCTTCATTATGTGACCAAGATATTGGAGTTTTTCGGATTTTATTCATAAAATAATTCATTGAGCGCCGAAAAGTCCTGTTTTAACTTGACCATTTGGCATTTTATCAGTAGGTAATTTACAAAATCATCATTTTGCAAAAAACTAGCACATATAGGTTATAACGAAAATAGAACTAGCTTTCAAACAGCGAAAATTTTGCATTAGCACACAACGGGTGAATGGTTCAGAAGGGATTATATTTAAATGTGATATCATCGTGTTTATTAATTAAGTTTGTAGGTATTTAAGTACCTACTTACAAATCTTATGACTTAAAATTTCGCTTTCGATTTAAAATAAGAGAAAATAAGAAATATACTTCTATGGTTGCGGGGTCTACTGGTTTAGGGGACGCAAGGGACTATTTATTGGTTGTTAATACAATATTACAAATTATGCGGCCTCCACATGTCACAACTCTTGTCATGGGTATTTATATATATTTATTTATTAAAAAATACCTATTTTCCGTGCCCTTTTGTGGTGGAAGTGGAACACGACGGAACGGCGTTTCCATTAGCTTCGATGTTTCTCGGGCGAGAATGGAATGAAAATAATTACTATGAACTTATACCGTGATAAAATTTTCATTTAATTTGCTATCGGATTTTTTTCATAGATTTTGAAAATCAATAGGTAGGTACCTTTAATTTTCGTTTTGTTGTTTTTTTTTCAGAAACGTAATTTTCCATTTATATTAAGAGGGTATAACTAGAGAATATCGGAAATTTGTCATTTTTAAATCAAATTCTTGACGTATTGACTCTTTTTTACAAAACAAAATAAATTGATTTCGAAAGATTGTTATTTTATCTGGTAAAGTCATGTTTTAAATTTTTTAAAACTAAGTTTATTTTTAATATACTATATATATTTCATAACTTTGGTCGTTGGCAGATTTGTTAAATTTTCAAATGAAATATTGTATTACACAACACACATTTCAAATCATATAATCATTCCGTAAAATAAATCATTACATAATCTGGTAAAGACACTTTTCAGAATTTTAATTTTAGTTAAATTAAAATCATTAAAAAATAAATCCGAAAACGTGTTTTGTGACGAAAATACCTCACTTTGTTTATTTAGTTAAGGTCTTAAAAACTAAAATATATTTTTTTAAATTACTTATTTTCATTAGACATTATTGATAAATCATAAATACTTATGATCAAAAAATCCTTACAAGAAGTACACGATATTAAAAAATGTATCATCAATCATCACGCGTTTGAGCATTTTTATTGCTTACTTGAATGTAGATACACATAGCAAATTTTGAATGAAATGAAGTCGACATTGTGTTATTAGTTAAACTTTTATGTATGTATATGGGTATGGAGAATAATCAATATTTCTCATCGGAACTGTCCTGTACAGTTGCAAGGTCACGATCGCAAATTTGAATTCTCGGTCGCTGGTTATGCTGGAATCAGACGGTTCACTCGAGGGAAGGTTTCCGCCATGTTTTTTCGGCCTAATCGTCCATTTTGTTTCATTCCATATTCACACGGCGCTATAGAAATAAGCGTTCACTCGTCCATTCCGACCACAGCGTCGCCGAGCGAGGTCAACCGCGCTGGAATTCGTTTGTTTTCCAGCGCGGTCCGGCCCCGAATTTTAAGGTAAAACATGTCAGATGCATCGATTTTTACGAAATTTTGTTGACACAATTAAATTAAATAAATATAAAAAACAGTATTGTTTCGTCTTATAAACCTTTTTATTTTTTATGACATAATAACACAATTTGATTTTACTTTTTTTATTACGAACATTTTCCTATAAATTAATAATCTTACATATATTAAAAAACATATAAAATACATGGATAATAAGGGAGACCCAAAAATTTATATGAGAGGTGTTCCCAAAAGCAAACAAATTAGCTGAACGAATACCATTTTGACGTTTTGCGTGCGATATGATAGCGTCCTTTCATGGTCCTTCCCGTACAGTACGCGAGACAAACTGATTGAGAGTTCACTCGGTGTTCAGACGTTTCACTTTGCTCTCTTCCGCGCGCATGCGCGCGCAAGTGAAGGATGCCGAATGAAAATATCCAACATTGTTGGATCGGTTAACTTGAAGATTTCATTCGGCAGTGTTCGGCACTTTCGATTCATTTCATGTTCAGACGTGTCATTCCGAGTAAACTAGGCCGAATGAAATGCGGAAATGAGCGATTAGTGAAACGTCTGAATGGTGCTTTAATGGGCCATAAGAAGGTTTTTCATTCATTGCATGCGAGCTCTAAAAAGGCTATTCTTCTTAAGCTGGAATCAGACGATTCACTCGAGGAAAAGGTTTCCGCCATGTTTTTACGGCCTAATCGTCCATTTTGTTTCATTCCATGTTCACACGGCGCTATAGAAATAAGCGTTCACTCGTCCATTCCGACCACAGAGTCGCCGAGCGAGGTCAACCGCGCTGGAAATCGTTTGTTTTCCAGCGCCGTCCGGCCCCGAATTTTAAGGAAAAACATGTCAGATGCATCGATTTTTACGCAATTTTGTTGACACAATTAAATAAAAATAAATAAAAAAACAGTATTTTGTCGTCTTATAAACCTTTTTATTTTTTATGGCATAATAACACAATTTGATTTCACTTTTTTATTACGAACATTTTCCTACAAATTAATAATCTTACATATATTAAAAAACATATAAAATACATGGATAATAAGGGAGACCCAAAAATTTATATGAGGGGTGTTCCCAAAAGCAAACAAATTAGCCGAACGATACCATTTTGACGTTTTGCGTGCGATTTGATAGCGTCCTTTCATGGTCCTTCCCGTACAGGACGCGAGACAAACTGATTGAGAGTTCACTCGGTGTTCAGACGATTCACTTTGCTCTCTTCCGCGCGCATGCGCGCGCGAGTGAAGGATGCCGAAGGAAAATATCCAACATTGTTGGATCGATTCACTTGAAGATTTCATTCGGCAGTGTTCGGCACTTTCGATTCATTTCATGTTCAGACGTGTCATTCCGAGTAATCTAGGCCGAATGAAATGCGGAAATGAGCGATTAGTGAAACGTCTGAATGGCGCTTTACTACCAATTTTGGCCATAAATGAACTTGGTTTTTTGAAATAACAATAAATTAAAATCATTATATATTGCCTATCACCGCGTTTTTTTATAATAAAACCATTATTTCCAAAACGCTGCGTAAGAACTTGAAATTAAAAAACGAAATCAATAAATATTTTGTAAACTAACTGGCAGCACTGTCGCGCCATCCATAGACAGCATACGTCAGATCGTAAGTGACATAAACAGTTTTTTCTATGTACTAAAGTTAACGAGTTGAAGCACCGTTTACGAAAATCAGCTTCTCCAGTTTTCTTTTCGGAATCGAATAGAAAGTTGATCTACTTTTCTAAACCGTAAGCAATCTTCATATAATATAATAACTCAATTAACCATATTATTTCTTAAGAATTTGCATTAATGCGTTTAACCCTGAACCGTGTGGTATTCAAATATTTACATTCCTCACCCACATTCCATTGTAATTTTTTCGAGGAAAGTCGATTATGACCCAATTTCTATGTTATTTATTGGTCCTTCGAATAATTACTATAGGTTTTTGGTTATTCCAATCATGTTGGCCAATATTTTGACAGAAGTCTACTACTCCGTCTTACATTTTTTTGTATTTGCTCAGCAGGCACCTAAAATTATAGAATTTTTTC
The DNA here is from genome assembly GCA_951813805.1 of Limnephilus auricula. Taxonomy (NCBI): domain Eukaryota; kingdom Metazoa; phylum Arthropoda; class Insecta; order Trichoptera; family Limnephilidae; genus Limnephilus; species Limnephilus auricula. The sequence goes on from OX638404.1 coordinate 17,976,772, forward strand.
TCGTTTTAAGTTTAAAGGACTAAATTAATCGAATTAATTCATTGGCGATTTTTACATACCATATTCTCTTATTTTACAGTCACCTTTCTACTTGCCACTTTTAAAAAATCTCAAGGTAAAATTCTGTGAAGCGATTATTTCTGTAAAGCAATGAAACTGATTTTGTATTGTAATTAATGATTAATAAAAAGTGAATATGTCTACAAATTATCACAAATACTTGTTTTTTGCTAACTACTAAGTTACTTAAATCTTAAAACTTATAGATGTTTAAAATTGGGGTAAATATTGGATATAGATTTTTTGAAAATATCTTTTGAATCATCTTAATTACATAAAAAGAAAACTATTTGCATTGGGGGCAGTGAAAAATATTTAATTTTAAATTTCAATTACGTAAAATTAAAATTAGCTTTCGTTCTGTGAAAAGTGACCGACATTTTCAATTTTTTTTGTCAAATGTCATTTTATTATGTTGGTATTCTCGATACTATACAAAAAACAATGAGCAGCTAGATTTTTTTTTTTTTTGTAAAAAAAATTAAATTCCGCCTAATTAGTACGCATGCACTGTGTGCGTTGTGATTAAAATTTATTAGCTTGACTTTTTTTTTTACCCCAAAAAAAAATGGCAATATGCCTTAAAAGTGTTTTACCAGGGAATACCGGAAATTAGTCATTTTTAAATCAATTCTAGACGTATTGATTATTTTTTACAAAAAACATAAATTGATTTTGAAAGATTGTTATTTTATCTGGTACACTCAGTTTTTGAAAAACTAAGTGTATTTATAATATACTAAAGTTATATATACCGTTGGTCTTTAGCAGATTTGTTCAATTTTCAAACGATAGATTCTATTAAACAACACAAATTTCAAATCATATAATCATACAACAAAATAAATCAATATATAATCTACTCAATACAGTTTTCAAAATTAAAATTTTAGACAAATTAAAATCATTAAAAAATAAATCCGAGAACGTGTTTTGTGACAAAAATACCTCAGTTTTTCTATTTATTTAAGGTCTTATAAACTTAAATATTTCAGATTTTTTTTAACCACTTATTTTGTTTAGACAGTATTGAAAAATTATAAATTATTTTGATCAAAAATTAATTTTAAGAAGTATATAATTTTCATTCATTTACCATCTCCCTTTTGATCATTTTTATGGCAGTTCAAAACGCGATTCATTAGCCGCCGAGACGCGGCCGTGCGAGGTTGTCCGTTCGCGCTGCTCATTTTGACAACATTTTGCAATAAATTTAAAACTAATACTGTTTAGCTTCATGTTTGTAAAAACATCTGCGCGCAGCGCTGTTAACAAAAACGGCATAATGGATTGCTGGATATTACCTCTTACCCTAGAAACTACCACAGTGTTGCTTGATACAAATACCATAGTTCTGACATGAACTGTTGCTGCAATGTTATCACGAGCCTGATGCAATGAATGCAGGTTGCTGCAATGTTATCATGAAGTAGACTTAACTTGAAAGTTGAAAGTTGAAACTTGAAAGCCAGCATAGGAAAAATACATTTTTTCAGTATGACGTAAAATATTTGACAGTCACCTTTCTTACAAACTCAATTTTTATAACATTTCTTTTGTGATATATTACAAAAATTACATCAAAATAATGTAGATAAAACAAACTTACTAATAATCACTCAAATCTATGCTTTCCACAATGGATTTCTATCAAAAACAATGAAAAAATAAAGACTTTCCACCATCTTTGATGCCCGGCGCGACATTGGGAATTAATTTGAATTATTGGAAGTGGCTAGACGCTATCCAATATTTTGTTACATCAAGAACGAGAATGGCCCAAGCGATTCTGACCTTTTTCTTCATACAATTTCTTTATACATAAGGGACAAAATCGCTTCAAAAATCCAGACCCGCCGGGGGGACTGCGGCCTGTGACGGGTTAAGTATGCTTTGTTAGCACTATTATCTATACAAGGTGTAACAGCATGTACCCGAAGGATTTTAACTAGCGATTCTTGAGCATATTTGGACCAAAAATGTAGATGTCATTTTGTTGTCAGATGATTTTTTTTTTTCAATTTAAACCAATAAAAATATTTTTCCATTGCACCTCGCTACTGAGTAGTCGGGTACAACCAGGTACAGCCTACCAGCAGGTCAAGTGATAAGCACTCTTTCCAGCTGCACGATAATACATAAAAAAGCGGGCTTATCACGTGATCACGTCGCGACGTACAGGCGTGTGATCTGGTTAAAATCTTTCAGGTACATGCTGTTATACTATGTATAGATGTTTTCTGTGCAAGTTTCTTTTCAATGTGCAATATCCTTATTAAAAATATCACTGAATTTGTACTAGACATCAACAGTTTTATCTTATTATGAAGTGGACACAATGCTGCCTTTGTTCAAATTCATGAATTATGTATTACTTCATTTGAAAACTTTATTTCCCAACATAAAGCTTCAGACTGTGTTCAATTATGTGCATTTCAATAGTATTTTCTTAAAGGGTAATTTCTTTTGTTATTTGAACCTGGGACCTCTTGCATTCTGCGAACAGGAAGGACATATCAGAGTTTCTTCAAGTTTAAAAGCCAACAAATGTGTCGATGTTATATATGTAGGGATGATTCCATTATCTCCAGAGAACCTGATTGCGCAGAGCGGGTTTGAACTGTACACCTAAATTCAACATGCTCATGTGCGGAATTCAATACATCGTTTATCTGAAAGCACTGTGGTTAGTTATTAAGCTGGTTTAGGTATGTACTTACTAAATGAATGTGAACTACAAATCCCTCGTCACTGTGGAACTGAGGTTACTGTAATCCGATGATGAGAGTAAAACCACAGACATTGAAATGAGAAGCCTTATAAGATCATAGTTTTCTTGCAACATCAGTCATTCATACGGAATTTGAAAGTTTCCTCTAAGGTTATAATAAAATTCTGCAAATGATAAGTAAAACCTTTATAAATGTTCCAAAATTTGTATTTAATATTATATTAACTGTGGCTATGCCAGACCGAGAACAGTGACAGACTTCTTTATATGTTTCTTTGTAAAACATGCATCAGACAAGCTTTGACTTGTAAAATATTTTATTTTGTTGCCATATTTATTTTTAATCACACTAAAATTCTTCCATGACATCAATTTGAGAAGTGCTAAAACAGGTTTGCTTCAGCATCGAATTATGCTATGTTTCTGACTCATGGTGGGTTCTGTGAAAAACATAATAATATGTAAATAAATTAACCTTCACAATATTTATCTGTGACCATAAAATAAAATTTTACAGCTCTCTCTATGTCCTCATTTTAAGATATTCATTCGAGTGATCGCGTTAATAATAATTAAATCACGAGTCCAGCAACCGGGATTTCTAAGCATTCAATTTGGAAATTTACCGCCCTCATTAAAAAATTCACACCTCCGATTTTTAATATTGAGACATATAAACTGATTATAGTCCCTTGTAGCCAATGAATCCACCCATATTTATATATCCCTTGGAAAACTTCTTAAGAGGGTTTCACTTTATATTTAACCATTGTACCATATTTTTAGGATTTATAAAAATATTATCAAAAAATCGTTGATTAGTCTTTATGAACACGCAAATTCTGCTTATTGGACAATACATTAAATAGATAGATAATTCATTTACGAATACACTGGTATATAAATATGTAATAAAAATCGAATAAAACAAACACTTAATAACTCAGGTCCGGGGCATACATCATTCGTATGTCTACCTACGTTAAATTGTCGTGAAAACAAGCTTATGTGCCCAAGCGGTTAAACCATTTAAGAAAAATCGATAAACTTCAGAACACACACAGATATGAGACGAGGAAAAGAAATGAACTGAGACTCCCCTTCAGGAAAAAAACACAGAGTCAAAATTCATTGATGTACGGAGCGTTGAAGATATTTGGAGAATTACCAGAAGAAATAAAATTAGAAGAAAACATAAAAACATTTAAAATTAAATTACGTAAATATGTGATTGATATTTTGTAGATGTATTACTTTAATTATGTTAATATATAAGGATTGTATTAGGACATAGATAACTATGTACCTACTTAAAATGCCTCAATAAACAATAAACAATAAATTTTAAAAAGCCCGCATTCAAGAACAAACTTTTGTTTACTTGAGAATAAATAATATTGGATTTTAGACGCGTATAGAATGGGCCACGGGAAGTCGATTTGAGACATCTATTATTTAAAATGGGAAAGTATTTTCTCAGTTTTCTATTAACGCAAACTTTAGATCGTGAGAATGTTTGAATTTTTTTTTATTATTCTGTTACTAAAGGAAGATAAATTTGGCACACCATGGCAAGCGATCGCTCAAGACGTTTTGCAAACTTGCCATAATATGCCAAAAATCGTCTGAGTGATTATAATAATGCTATTTTATCTTGCAGAAAACTTGTCCCTGCATAAATGAATATTTTTACATAATAATAAATGCTTGATTTTGCAGTATTTTTAGTTGAAAAGGTCAGTAAAATTTCAGAAAGTAAAAATTTCTCAAATACAATATATTAATTTTTCGTTGTTTTTGCTTTCCTCATAAATAGCGTTTTATCACAGTCAGAGAATTAGTTTGCAACAGTAGTTGATTCATGCATATAAATCCAATATATTGTCTGAGTAGAAAACCTGAATTTATATTATAAATAGATAAAATTAGCCAGAGGCGTTGTTAATTGGTTACAAAATGCAACTGTGATAATAGTTTTTCATCTTTCGGTCAAATACTTGTAGGCTTAGTTCGTTTCTGGGTATTTTAATTAACATTTTGTAATAAGTTTGTTTAATTAATTGCCTTTTGTGGTATTATATTGGTTCTCCATAATAATATACATATTTCTTTTGTTTTTGACAAGTCAAAATAATCACCCAGTTTGAGAAAGACTGATCATACGAGATCAGTATCAGCCCTATTGAACTCGAGAGTTATAATAATAATAACATAACATGACATTTGTACGGCGCAGTTTTTTCACTTGACTTGTAGATATAGAAATTTCATGGCATTCGAGAATCCACATCCCGAGTGTAAGCATCAGTTCATTTCACACCCATCATCATGTGTGCTTCCCACTATTTGGTAAGTTTTCTGGATTTTGATACCGTTTCAGAAACTTATCACAAAATTATTTAAACGTTTAAATAATTTGTTTGCATTTAATCTAATCTAAAAGATAATTTGGATAAAAATATTAACTGTTAAAAAAAAAAACAAAGTTATATTTTAAAAAAAAACAAAGTTATATAGACCGGTCAGTGGTTCAGTGGGCATCGCGTTTGGGTCCCACCCAGGCGTTCCGTGTTCGATTCCTCGGCTGGCTAAGTCCTCCACCACAACACAAGCAACATCTTCCGCTTAGTGTGGTGGTAGTAGGAGATTTTCAAATGTTGTTGGGTTATTCGTAACCCGGTAATGTTTGTCTTTCTTTTTAAAAAAAAAATTTTAAAAAAAATTTAAAAACAAAAAAAAAATTATATCGATCTGTTAGTGGAGTTGCATAGACGTCACAGGTTCAATCTGGTTTTAGCTAAGTCCTCCATCATTGCCAAGCAATATTGTTCATTTGTATTTGAACCCTTGCCCGGAATAATGTTGTATCCAACAATATTCTTGTTCTGAGAAAAATGGAAAAAACGAAACCGGTTATGTTTTATAACATTTTATATTTGAAATACAATAAACGTACAATTCTTAAGACTTTTAAAGGAAAAGTCGAGGAAAAAGGCTATTAAATTAGAACTTGTGCTGATTTTGTGGAAAAATGTTGTATATAAAAATTTCACAGGCAACATTATTCCACAAAATGGATTTTTTTTACTTTTCTGACCTTCAATAAAGCACCATGCTCTTCTAACATCAATTTACATATGTTATTGATGCATTTGAGCTTAAAAAGCAAAAAAACGATTCAATAAATAAAACCATTTACATTCGAGATATTGTCTTCAGATCAACATACAACATTATTCGACAAAACTGTTTCAACGGCTAAAAAGCAGCCTTAACAATATTTTTTCTGGAACAATTCTACTTTCCTGGCTTTAAAGTCTTTCTAGACGAAGCCATAAAACATTTGTTTTCTCCATTTATTCCCATGAATTAAACCACGCTCCGTGATTTCGATAAATGGCCTTATACAACATTCTTCCACAAATCAATCTTTAAAACGCGCCCACAGGACTAAAAAAAAATTCACTACTATAATCCCTATCTTAAAAGATGCGTAATAATATGCCCAACATTATTTCATCATTAACTCAACATTGATAGTTTTGTTGGATACAACATTATTTCAGGCAAGGGCTCAATTAAGGTGGGAGAAAAAAAATTGTCAAGTTATTCGTAACCTGGGATTGTTTATCTTTCTTAATTGTTTTTTTTTGGTGGGCTGTAGTACGTTGGATTGAGTGTGATACAACAGGGAGTACCGACCTACTCACTTTTTAACATAAGTTGTTATTCTAGTGAAAAGGTCTATGTACTGTCTTGTCTATCGCCTATTTTAGGGTTTATGGTTCTTTTTTTTTTTAATTCACTCCAGTCATTATTTGACTCCTTGGGTATTTATGTGCTTTACGGCACTAACTGAGACGGTATCATAAAATACTTTCTAGGTATCTTCTTTTGTATTACTGTAAGATGTATGATTTAACCGCTTGGACACATAAGCTTGTTTTCACGACAATTTAACGTAGGTAGACATAGGAATGACGTAAGACCCGTACCTGAGTTATTAAGCAGTGTTAGAATGTGGCAACACCATATTTTGTATTTGTGTTTAAAATTTTACCATAGACTTTCAAATAATTGCAATACATACCAAAAAGTCATCCACCGTTATTGTTTGCATGTTTGTGTAAGATTTGTCAAAGTTTGTGATTTTTTTTATTAATTAAATTAAAGTGAAGAAACAATAATCTTTCTATACGTTTTTTGTGATTAAATAGGTTTATTAGTTTCATATGAAGTGGTAATTTTTCAGTTTTCAAGAAAAAACAATCGGTAAAGAATCGATGACACGGGGCTAGTTTACAAGCTAGCTAGCCGGCGAATTCACTATCTGCTAGGAAACTTCGTATTGTTCACAATCTGCTAGGTAGCTAGTAAATATGATTACATTAGAGAATTGTTTTAATATTTTTAATTGCATATGTCAATTTTTAATATTAAAATCTCAGAGAATCTTTCATCTGCTTCCAAAAACAGTATTTCATTTTAGAAAATGTTCAAAAACAGCGAATCTGTTGAATGTCAACCGGAAATATTTCTAAGTAAATCATGACTTTCAGTACCGGCAAACAGGGCGTTTATTTTATTTTTATTTATGTACATGGTTTTCTTTTACCCGCCTCACAAAGCTTGTAATCTGGCAAATCATTTAAAGTAACTTGACGACAAACTCTCAGAATCTTCTTTACAAAGGTTGTTGCTTGATGACAATACGTTGGTGAATTGTTATTAATTATTAAATATGAAATCTTCAGTATTTTGTGTAGTTTGGATTTCCCGTGTGCATTTATAACTGAATTATGAGTTCCTGTTTGCGAACCTTACTGTGATCGGGAATTACCTATGATATCATGAATTTCACATAACATCTCTTTGCTCTGTCGATTAGGAAATTTGAAATTAGGTTTTTTCATTTAAAAGTTTGTTCTGGATTGCAATACCCATAAAATTACATTATATTCAGAGTAGGGCAGAGCAACTTGCTTATTTGAATTTGGCGCCCTGAAGCGATGGTTGCTGCGAGGAGGGTGGGGATAGACACATAAGAGAGGGCAGGACTTGAAGTTTTATCTCCGCTTGGTTTAGATGGAATCATGGAGTGGACGAAGTGTGCATGCGTTCGCTGCCGAGGGATACTTTTCGGTTAATACTCGCCATACAAAGTTGCATTCTGTACCCATTTCAATGTAATTAATTATTGCTCCCCACGTAAAAAAAAAAAAAAAATTATTATTGCTTCCCCACTTAAAAATAGAAGTAGGTACTTGAGAATCGGCGTAGGATAAGCAACCTACGCTTCTTTTTAAAAATTGTAAGTTGCGAACTCCTAAAATTTTGTTATTTCATTGAGTATATGCAATTTAAGAGTACTTACTCGACTCACTGGGCATAAGACATATGTTTCTTTTATGAAATTGTAAATTCCCGAGTGTAGTCAATTTAAAAGTACCTACTCGACTCACTAGGCATAAAGACCGATTTCAATATTACCATTCACAAACAAATTATGTGGCAAACTCGCCAATTCCTCATCTACACAGTTTAGCTAACGAATATACCAATGAGATCAACATTTTTAATGTAAAAAAATTGACGTTTAAAACATACTTCAACAATTTTTTTATTTCAAGATATATTCCTTTAATTTTAGTTTATTATTACTATCATTTTTTTATCCATTTGTAAACCACTGTTATATAAATAATTATTTTTTGCAACCTTTTGTTTACTACTAACCTTTGTGTAAAAAATTGTAGACATTATGCACCCAATGTGAGCCTAATAGGCGTATATAAGAGTAAATAAATAATGCTTATATATACGTCCCAATCATAATATCAGTTAAATTTTGTACAGCGTATGTATCCAAACAGAAAGAATGCGGGTTTCAGATTTCTGATTAGTCGGCAGATTGGCGCAGCCGCGCCGACAAGAATATTTTTATGTAAACGTATGAAACTGCACACAGTAAAGCCAGGTTCAGATGTCCACAACTCAAACAAGCAAACTGCCGCCGGCGAACTAAAGCGCTGAGCGACGGTTATATGAAAGCCAACATGACATCCCTGACATGTTGGTAAATTTTCACAAAAGTCAATAGATAGCCCATTTTAAGATTATTATTTTTTTAAACATTCAGATATTTTTTTTTTTCAAATAACTGGCCCAATAATAAATTGTTTTATTTACCACCCGCAATTGACCATTAACGTGTGACCCTTGGCAATCAGTGTTATTTGGGTTACTGTTATTCCAATTGACTGTGAACTTGGCACACAAATTAAGCATAAGTTCACTGGAGCCGTGACCCCTTTTTTTATATTTATTACTCATTGTTAAATTGATTTGAATTGATATAATTTAATGTTTTCTGTCATACAGTGAAACAAGTAATATATTGTCACTACATTGTAAAAACTGTGAAACTGACAAATTAACGAAAATTATTAGATTTAAATATTTTTCTCTTCTTTAAACATCGCCATAGGAATGAAAAAATTAATAAAACTGTAATAAGTAGGTCAGTTCTTAAAAAATATGTCATAAAATTGACCATATTTAATAATAATAATAATAAAATTGTTTATTTATCAATAGAATTTTTTTTTTTTACAATATTACACAATTTTGATTACTTATACATATATTGGTTCTGTTGACTAAAAGGTCACTGCTCAGCTGCAATTCGGAATTCCTCCTGATGCAGATAGTTTTCAGCAGTGCCTCCAATATAAGACAGAAAATAAAATAAAAAATTAAATTAAGATAAAATACATACAATTAAATTAAATTACATAAAAAATAATCAAACCATATCTCTAATTCAACACGCACAATATAATACAATAGAAATAAAAATATATTAATAATGTAAATTGGAATTCAAAATAAAGCCACTAATCTTAATAATAAAATCAATTCAAAATAAAACCAATTCAAATTGAAAACAGAATCAATTCAAAATAAAACCAAATCAAATTTAAAAAAAAAATCAATTCAAATTCAAAATAAAATAAAATTAATTCAAATTCAAAATTAAATCAATTCAAGTATAAAATATAGTCAAAATAAATTATGTAAGCAAATCAAATCAAAAACAGTAACTTAGTAAGTATTCCTTCAATAGAAAATTTTATTCATTAAAATTAAAATGTCGTGCGAAATTTTTCATAGTAAAAATTCATTTAATAATTAATTTAAAGAACCAAAATACTCAAACAAACAACCAAAACAAAAAAGTGTTTTATTTTTATGAAAATACTCAACTTTAGTCAGCTGATATAACTATATATCTTTATTAGGCATGCGAAACATCATTGGGAACTCAATTATACAAGCAACCCATTTTAGATTTTTTGCGATGTGGCGACGATATCGGCGTATGAAAGTGAATATATATGTAGTTACTGAAAATGTGTATTTTAAATTCATAATCTAGCATTTTATAACTATAAATATCTGTTTGTGTGTCCCACTAAAAACCATGTAACAATGAGCTCTGTTTTGATGAAATTGGCACACCTTTTTCTGTCTGGAACTTCTAAGTCAATGCAACTATTTTCAGCTAGCCACTTAATTTCTATCATGCGCTATGGAGATTTGAAATATCAATATAACTTCTAAAAAATTCATTAAAATGCTAAATTACTTTTGTTTGTTCCATATTTTTTTATTGTTTAATAAATTATAACTAACAAAATAGATTTACGATGTCATAATAATAACTATTATGTATATTATTGCGTACAATTATTATGCATGTAAATATTATATCGTTATGTACGTAAATGTTATTCAAATTTCAAGGTTAATTGACTCACTTTGTAGTTTCCAAGTGTCACCTTGCTGTAAATATTTTCACATTATTAGGTACATTAAAAATACTTTTACTCATAATTACCTAAATATACCGTTTGTCGTGTATAATAATGTATATTTTTTTATGTCAGTTGTACGATTTTGTATTTAATGAGTATTTAGTTTTTAATGCCCAGTCATTAAAATCTAGTTGTGAGAAATAAATTGCAAAGGTTATAATAATGTATTCTATGCAGCGTGTAACATTAAATTTCTATTTACTTTTTATGACTAATTATAATTCATTTCAGTAAAAAACTTTATAACTTTAATTTATTATGCATACACGTTTAAAATTTTACGCAATGTTGTATAAACTCAGTATGTGAGTACTCCAAAGCGTTGGATTCTCACCCAGGTCCAATCATTTATAAGCTATAGTCGGAGTGTTTCAGATCCCATTAAATTATTTATGACCATTGAATCATCCTCCATCGTAGCACGGGCAAAATTTTCAGATTTCTTGTGTGTGCCATTTATAAGCTGGGAATTTTCGTCTTTCTTTTTTAATATAAAATTTTGTTATTTCATTGATTTTCAGATGACTCCCTCTTTCCTCTCACGAATCGTGGGAACAGGAATTCCCAAGAGATTCCTGTCTACATGCCAACGACTCCTTGCCGCGCCACAAGTCGACGCCCTCCAAGTAAGATTCAGTTTTCTTTTCCTAGAGGTTGTGTGCTGAAATCAGTGCAGGCAAATAATATGCCCATTGTGGGTGTGCTGGAAACAGTCAACTAATCATTGATAATATTTTATAAAACCATTATCATGTTTTGGGGCGCTTTTAAAATGCCTGCTCCAGCGACACGAAAACGCATTATATATTTCTTATACATTTAATAATACTGTGTAAGAAAGAGCTGTTGAAAATGAGACAAACGATGTATATCGCACATCCCGTAGAAAAGTGTAGTAAGTCAAAGAAGTTAATTTTACAGAAGAGCGAAAACAAATAAATGATTGATGAACAAGCGACCCCATCGAAAAGAGATACTAGCGACATCTTGCGGAGATGGAGTGATCTAACTTAAATACGGTTTTCGTGGGGCATGAGGTTTTTGAAATGATATACTGCATGCCGTCGTGTCGTTTTTCATGAGAATTATAAAAGCACCCAATGTTGACAATTTTTAGGCGTTCATGACCCATGACATCTTCTTTAGTCTTTGCTTCATTTTCCCTGGCGAAAAAGAATCCTCCACTTCTCGCGGTCTCTCCGGACGCCTATGATGTTTGATCACTCCAATGCATCGGTGATCTTCCTTTGCTTCTCCTGCCGTTCCCTTTACCAAAGACCGTGAGTTTCTCCAGGTTCCAGTTCTCGGTTTGTCGAGCAATACGTCCAAAGTATCTTAATAACTCAGGTACGGGTCACACGTCATTCCTATGTCTACCTACATTAAATTATTGTGAAAACAAGCTTATGTGTCCAAGCGGTTAAAATATCCTATAGACTAAGAGTAGATAGCTTGTTGTGGATGTCTAGCTCTTGCAGAATATATTAGTGGACGTTAGAGTAGACTGGCTGTCCATGGAATCCTGAAAAATGGTTGCATATTATATAACTAATAGTTTTTTTTTATAATTCTAGGAGGCCGCTCTGGACCAAGAGAGCTGCATTCTGGTGGATGATGCAGATCGCACGGTGGGTGCCGCCTCCAAGCGTGCGTGCCACGTGGTTGCTCCTGACGGCTCCATCCCGCTGCACCGCGCCTTCTCGCTCTTCCTCTTCAACACACGCGGCGAGATGCTGATGCAGAGAAGGGGAAAGAAGAAGGTCAATACCTTATATTATGTATTCTTATTCTACGCATTGACACGATAAGCGAATCTGAGTGTTTTTGGGTGGGAGTTTCATGTTAAGATTCCTACCGTGTCCCTCACGAGTTTGTATCTATTTATGAATGGATGTTTATTCGTCCTCTTCACATCTTACAGCTATTGGTCTTTTCCACTCTAAACAGTTACAAGTGTCTCCTGAGGTGACATTGTCCTGTTAATAGTCCCACTAACTCCTTCAATGACTTTCTGATATTGAGTAGTTGCCTGATTTGTAGCTGTCGCATCTTGATGGGAAGAAAGCTTGGATACCTGGAAAGACACATTGTTGTACTAGGAGACAACCAAATACCCAATGATGAAAATATTGGAGATATTACACCAGGTCATATGTGTTGCTAATCATGCTCATGTTAAAATGAAGGTGACCTTCCCGAACGTGTACACCAACGCCTGCTGCAGTCACCCGCTGTGGATGAACGGTCAGGAAGAGAGCATCATCAACGCAGTTCAGAGGAGACTCACGCATGAATTGGGAATACCCCCTGAACAAGTGAGTTATTTCTGCATAATATAATACATATCCTATTACTTATTAGTGGCTTTGTAATCTATTTGACTATCTACATGCCAACGACTCATATTATGTGCAGTTCCGAGTTGTTAAGGGCCGCAGTCTGCAGGGTGAGGAGTGCCATGAAGGCATTGTCATTGCCAAACTGTTATTCGGAAAACAAAAATGCCACGCGTAATTATAGCTAAATAGCAGGACCTGCTTAGTACGTAACCATTTTTTCATTTATTATGTAGTTTGACACATGCAGAACCGATCCCCGATTTCTTTAGGTACACTATTTATTATTGCTATTTTCAACAGATGTCTCCATCTGACTTCACCCTTCTGACGCGGATCCACTACCACCATACAGGAGATGGGCGATGGGGCGAGCATGAGATGGATTACATCCTCTTTATGCAGAAAGATGTGTACCTGGAGCCCAACAAGGATGAGATAGACGAGCTGGTGTTTGTGCCGAGAGCTGGGTTGGAACAGTAAGTTATTCTTACTACCTAACCCCAATGATGCCTCCGTCTGACTTCACCAATCTGACGAAATGGACCTCATCCTTCTGACAAAATAAACCTAACATCGGCGAGATAGACAAGCTGGTGTTTGTGGGGAAAGCTGGTAGTAAGCTGTAGTCACTAACTTATCCCACAACTGTCACCGTCTGGCCAAATGGACTTCACTCGTCTGACAAAATTGACATAACTTCAGCGAGATAGTTGAGTGGTGTTTATAAGAAGAGTTTGGCAGTAAGCTGCAATTCGGCCCTTTAGGGTCAAAAATACGTATCTCATTTTTCTACAGATCTGTGTATCTGTGCTGATGAGATCAGGATCTGTAATGATGAGATCAGGATCTGTAATGATCTGATCAGTATCTGTGATTTTCTGCAGATACATATCGATGTATATGTTTATCCGTTGAACCTATGGATACATTTCTTTGTCACTTAACATACAAAACTCAAAATTGATAAAAAATGAGATAAGTTTCTTTGACTCTAAGGGGCCTAATTACTACAGTAAAACCCTCTTAAGAAGTTTTCCAAGGGACCGGAAAAATAACTTCTTAGGCGGGAAAACCTTATAAGTGGCAAAAATTGGGCCATTTGGTCTTCAAGGGACCGAAAAAACCAAACTTCTTAAGCAGGAAATCATCTGAAGCGAGAACTTTTTAAGAGGGTTTCATTGTAACTAGATGTCTCCGTATGATTTATATGAGCTTATGTTTGTGCCAAGAGCTGGACTGGAGAAGTAAGTTTTAGTTACTTGCTAATCTCACAAACGTCTCCATCTAACTTCACCCATCTGACGAAATGACTTCACTTATCGGAAAAAGTTAACCTAACATCGGCAAGATAGACAAACCTAGTATTTGTTACAAAAGCTGTACAGTAAGCTGTGGTCATCAAACTAACCCCTCTCCGAGAAACCAATTGTTGCATGAAATAGGATAATGCCAATCTTACTAATATTATAAACGCGAAAGTTTGTATGGATGTATCTATGTTTGTTACTCTTTCACGCAAAATTTACTGAATGGATTTTAATGAAATTTTACAATAATATAGCCCATATATCAGAAGAACATATAGGCTATAATTTATAAAGCTAGCTATTTATTTTTGATATATTGAAAATAATAATTATTGTTTAATAGAAAATGTCAAAATATGAGAATGACATTTTGCAAAACAATGATTGTTAAATCAAAATTCTGTCTCGACACAGGTTTACCCTAGTGAGATAGGCATTGAAAAAAATAACATGTAATTATAATTTATGTATAGATTAAATAATAAAAAATAAAAATATATTTTAGAAAATATTTAAATTAGTGAATTTATTTGAAGTATTCGCCTAATACTTTGAATCAAATCGAGAATTATAGATATTTTAAATAAATCAATTTTGTTATATACATAGATACTGTGCAGACGAAGACGCGGCCAGAAGCTTGTATGTTATATTTGTGTACTGTTTTCTACCTCCATTATTGAATTCTTTCGACACACTGAAATGTACACCCTTACTAGCCAAGTGATTTTCTTGTGACTAATTTCAATGAATTTCTTTCAGGACTATATCCAAGTTTGATGCTCCGATTTCTCCCTGGTTTAAGCTGGTTATGAAGCACCGCTTGAAGTTCTGGTGGGACAACCTCCATCAGTTGGAACACTGCAAGGATGACAATATCCACAAGTTCACGTGATGCACCGCAGTATCTGATTCTGTCTAGAGCGTAGACTATTTTGTTCTATAATTTATACGGGGTCCGTCACGGGAATCGCACGGTTTTCAAATAAGTCCATCTTGCTTAAAAAATATTCTTATTAATGACAAAACATGAATTTTTTCTTTCCAATTTATTTGTTTCTATAATTAAGTCATTCAAGAAGAAATCACATAAGCTTAGATCAGGGGAGCAAGGAGACAAGTGAATATTGACATATCTGAAAATACAGCGGCCTGTAAACTGATCCAATAAGATAGCTATTGAATCACAAGATGTGTGTGCGGTTGCACCAACTTGTTGAAACCAAAATCTCCTCATTGCCCGTCTGCGACGTCTGAAGCGCTCTGAATTAACGCAGTAATGTTGTTTTCCTCAAAATAGTATAGGACAATAATGCCCTTTTCCCTGAATACACACCATACCTTTACTTTTGTGCTGTATGGGGGGGACTCATGTAACTCTATTAACCTGAGGACTATTGGCCCTTATTTTTTTACATTGTTCTTGAGCTACAATGATATTTAACCTCTTGTAGGCCGCAGTCCCCCCGGCGGGTCCGTTTTTGAAGCGATTTTGCCCCTTATGCATAAAGAAATTGTATGAAGAACAAGGTCAGAATCGCTTGGGCCATTCTCGATCTTGACATAACAAATTACTGGATAGCATTTAGCCACTCCGAATAATTCATATTAATTGCCAATGATGCACCAGGCACCAAAGATGGCGGACAAAATGGCTGCTGCTTGATAATATGAAAGCTGTCATATTCGAAGTCTATATTTATTCATTGTTTTTTTATATAAATCCATTGTGAAAAACATAGATTTGAGTGATTATTAGGAAGTTCGTTTTATTTACATTATTTTGATGTAATTTTTGTATTTATATCACAAAAGAAATGTAATAAAAATTGAATTCGTAAGAAAGGTGAGAATTGTCAAATATTTTACGTCTTATTGAAAAAATATATTTTTTGTATGCTGGCTTTCAACAAGTTAAAACATAAATAAACTAAGCAATATAAAATTCCCAACTTACACTATGTTTTGTCATATATAATAATCTTTTTTAAGCAAAGCTAACGAAGTACATCTTATTTTAAAACCATGTGATTCCTGTGACGGACCTTATACAATATGAAGTAATCTCTTCGACTGAAACTCTAGTTCAATAATAATTTTAGAAATGAAAACTTACAATTCTTATCAGAAGATTATGCTATAATTGATTGTTTTTCTTTCTTATGTTTTTGTGGCATTTTCGATTTTTACCCTTAAAAGTTTTTATCAACCAACTTCTGTTACTCTTTTTTTTTTAATTATCTTTGAAATATTATCCATTTTGTGTTCGTCTTTATAATATTATTTTAAATAAATTGTTTTACTGCTTAAACATCATACATACTAAGGGGAATTTCACCATTTTGCTCATAAGCTGTAAGAAGCATTATGTATGAGATAAAGTATTTTCTCGAATTCACCATGAATTAAACCTGTCACGTGGCAGGCGTATTTGGAAAAATCGCGCAGAAATTACCTTCCTGAGTTTTTGTCAAATATCAGTATAAAAACAAAGGAATTTTGTTTGTTTTCTGTTTATCAGATAATGTATCTTATTATTCATATACATAACATAATAATATTGTTGCAAGTTTTCCCAGAATAGCTAACTTTAGCGAAAAAAAAAATTTCTCTCATTCGGCAATCATATTAAAAAATATATATATTTACACGAATATGAACTGATTTTATTGTTTCTACACAAACCTGAATATACATCCTACATGAAAACCAACAATTCAAAGGTGTTTTCGAAGAATTAATTACATTTATACTTATTTAAAAGATGACAGCTGCTGGTATAGATAGAAAAAAATCGAAAACTGAATGTCATAGATAATTACTTTTTCAGAGGGTTTAGAGCAATCGAATTAACTGCTATGTCAAGAAAAATATTGGCGCAAGCGATTCTGACCTTGTTCTTCATACAGTTTCTTTATACATAAGGGTTAAAATCTCATTTAAAAAAAAAAAAAGAAATTGTACCGCGCGCACTATCGCGTATACGGCACAGGACTGGTTAAAATCGTTTATGTATACAATCACTCTTTACTAATCGGTACTCGAAGCAACTAAAAATGGTTATATATCGGACAAGTTAGCCATGTTAAGTTAGCCAGACAAATTCGCATAATAGCTACATATATGGGACCATGTTATCTGTGGTGAAATGCTCGCATTTTTTTCCCTATGGGTTATGTTATGTGACACAGTTATAATCAACTTTTTAAGCGTTTGGTGAAATCGTCCCTTATTATATTAGATATTTATTTTTAACTTTGTTGTTGAAAATTATAATAGGTATGTATGAATTTTGATGAAATTTTTGAGTGATTCGTATTTTATTAGGATTAGTTGTTTTATTATTCTGTTTGTTAATAATAAAACTAACTAATCATCTAAAATATAAATCACGATTAAGGCATATAAAAGATATTCTAAATTGCGTATTGTTGTATACATAAAGCTGTTGGTTAATAAATTATTATTTTCACTGTTACCAATATATTATAATAATATGTGTACTGAACACTATGATATTACGGATTTATATTAAGTTATATGATATATAAGATGACATCCATCAATGACTTTAAGAAAATTCAAACATCTTAGAGCATAAAACTAAATTAAATTACATTTTAATATTCACTTAATATCATAATTAATTAGATATTTGTGTGTGTATTAATGTGCATTACGTCCATTCAAGATTATTGTTATGTGAAGTTATCATTAGATTATACAGTGAAACTCTCTTATAAGGTTTTCCAAAGATTCGAAAAAACTTCTTACATGGAATTATTTTGACCATTTTGCATTTCAATCTTCAAAGGACTGAACAAACAAAACTTCTTAAGGGGAAAGAATGCTCGGCCTGTTTCGGCCTTTTGGGTAATCGTAATTTTGGGTTTGAACCCAAAATATCCATCCAAACTGAAAAATTATTTTTGTAATCAAAAGGTATAAAATACCAAGTAGGGAGATTTGTGTTTTAATTTTTATTAGAACAATTCTCCTTTTATAACAATTTTAAAAGAACAAGACTCTATATAATAACGGTCGCAACTGGGACTCGAACCCTTGCCGGGACAAACGTCATACCAATTAGGCCACTGCCACCTTTTTAACTCACAAAAAAAGTTACCTCCAAAATGAAGCAAAATTTAACTCTTTAATTACTCATCATTTAAATCAAAAATAAATAAAATAGCACATAGTCGTACTAGACATTTAGTATAATTTTGATTAAATAAATTATTATTCAGTTTAGTTGAGTATTTTGGCCTAAAATTCAAAATTAAGTTTTGTATGAAACGCCGTTCCTCTTCAGCATTTTCTAATGTGGAAACTTTGTAAGTAGATTTCACTGTACTATAAATTACCTGGGGGAATTTATTGATTAAAAGCTTGATTCGAATTGGTCCATAGACTGGTGGGTAACCGCTTGACTAGCAGTTGGACAGGCCAAAGTAAAAAAACCTCTCAACGAGTAACCTTCTTAGTTCTTTTTAAATTTAAAGTTATGTTTAGGCACTCCGTCCTCCTGAGAAACTTAAACCAAACGAAAATTGGCTGTTTGCTATGATTTCCAATCAAACTTCTATGACGGCGCCACTCAATTTTACAATTTCAGTAATTATTTCAACTTGTTTAACCATAGACGAAGAACAATCATCTGTCAGCGAAGCAACTAGCATGGCGAGTTTCGAGTCACTGCTTGCGTTGCATTGACAACGGGTCTTTGAGAAGTTGTGTAGTGTGCGGACCATCATATTTACATACACAGGTATCGAATTTAGTTGAAATAATAATAATAATTGAATTAATACCTTGATTTTTTTCAAGTTTCATTTTTGTCTTGTTAGCGGAAGCACTAAGTGAAGGGATTTGAACTATCTCATGGGGTTATAGCTTATTTTTATAATTACAATATATTTATCAATACCTTTCGGAATTATGTTTTAAAAAAGGGCGCTAGTTTAAATATTAATCTTTTGAGCTTTATTAAAAGTTCTTGTTGAATCTTCCATAGCATTTATTTGAAAAAATATGTGAAATATCATTTTTTTATTGCTAAAATAGGATACATATCAACCATTTTTAATTATTCGAGTCTTTTCCTAATTTTAAAGGGATATGCGACAAAAAAGATATACTTTTTTATGTACCTGGTGTTTTTTTTTTTGGGTGTTTTGTACTTAGGTATATAATATATGTATGTATTGTTATTTTAAAATTTATAATAAATTACATTATGTATTTTTTTATGGAATAAAGTGCAATAAAAAATATTTATTGGGTATCTTTTTTGTGTTAATTATCCGAAATTATTTTGACTGAAACTGACTGAAGCCGCCTTATATTATGGCGGCTTGAAAGGAAGGCCTTCGAAGACCCCTCATATTATGGCGGCTCGGAGGGAAGGCCTTCGAAAGTAGCCAGCTTATATTATGGCGGCTCGGAAGGAGGGCCTTTGAAGGTAGCCGCCTTATATTATGGCGGTTCGGGGGGAGACCTTCGAAGACAGCCGCCTTATATTATGGCGGTTCGGGGGGAAGACCTTCGAAGACAGCCGCCTTATATTATGGCGGTTCGGGGGGAAGACCTTCGAAGACAGCCGCCTTATATTATGGCGTTTCGGAGGGAAGACCTTCGAAGGTAGCTGCCTTATATTATGACGGCCCGGAGGGAAAGCCTTCCAAGATAGCCGCCTTAAATTATGGCGGCTCGGAGGGAAGGCCTTCGAAGATAGCCGTCTTATATTATGGCGGCATGGAGGGAAGGCCTTCAAAGATAGCCGTCTTATATTATGGCTGCTCGGAGGGAAGGCTTTCGAAAATAGCCACCTTATTTTATGGCGGCTCGGAGGGAATGAGTTAAATCAGCTGAAGGTCAAGTTTACAAAATTCCAATATATCTGCATAAAAGTCAAATCCATCTGCCCACCATAGACACTCCTTTGTATAAACTTTTATCAAGTATAAATTTTATTACTACTCATGTGTATAAATAAACATGCTTTCGGGAGCCCTAAATTATGGCGACTCAGAGGGAAGGTCTTTCAACATAGCAGCCTTAACCTTTCCCTTACTATGCTAAAAAAATCAGCGCATTCCGGTGTTATGTAATGACTACACCAGTAGAAATGGGCGATTTGGGAGCGGGAAAATATGAAAATTCATAGCAAATCTCTATATTTAATTATAGTTAAAATCAAAAATTAATATCTAATTGCTGAAAATCAGCTACTGACGGCATTCGACGGCATAGTGTAGCGTCTGTATGTCCCAGCCACAGCGCTGTATATGCCACACGTTTGATTGTATTGGTGAATTTATTTCAGATGTTTACAAAATACCTCTGATGTGTCCAATAGGTACTGATTATAAGAAAAAATATTTTTTTATTTAATGGGTAAATGTATATAGGAGGATTACCTAAAATCTGAACTTCGGATTTTCCATATTTACAGAGATAATAAAGGTACAAGAAGCAATGTGTACTAGATACACATCGCAGGCAAGACTGGGTTAAATTATGGTGGCTCGGACGGAATTTTTACAAATATTTTTTTTTCTTTTTCAATACACACATAATTTTTTTTTAAATAATGCATTTATACTTATGGTTTAAAATTTATATTATATTTAGTACACCAATGCATATTTTCAATTTTTGATACAATATTAACTCTGGGGTGAAGGCCAAATTAATAGCCAGTGGCTATTGAATAACTCAGGTACTGGGCATACGTCATTCCTATGTCTACCTACGTTAAATTATCGTAAAAACAAGCTTATGTGTCCAAGCGGGTGAGCTATTAAATCCATTGCCCGACAATCATTTTCATTGCATTTCATGAGTTATTTTATATTGTTTTTGAAGTACATATGACAAAATATTTCTCTTCACACCCTAGCAACTGCGGGCAACACACCAATTATATTGAGAATCACTGCTGAATGAATACTCCTACCAATTATCAGCTGGTGTATCAACAATATTCATAACCTTTCTGTACTTATTTACTTTTAAAGATAACCATTCCATCGTTCTGGGCATCTCATATGTAAACCATATTATGAAATTTGCTCTCTGTCTGAGCATCTTATCAGTTCCATAAATACTGCACAAACATGTAGTTTTATTTATGTTAAGAATTTGTTATACTTTTATTTTGCATATATATTATTTTAATACTGTGTCTACATCTTTATCAAATTTACCAGTCTCATTTTTTTAATGTTACTAGGTGAGATTTTAAAATTTTCATAAAATTCATTTTTTCAGTTTTCATTAGGTTTATTTTTCCAGATTTCAAGAACTTGACGTTATCAGATTCTTCAAAATTTTATACGTAAATTCATTGTCGTTTTCAATCCATTTCTCATCTATCCTCATTATGTCATCTTTGGGGATGCCGTGTGTATGGTCTATTAGTGGAAAGGAAGGAGTGAATCTATTGTAAGAGTGAGGAAATACAGAGGCCTGCAAATCGTTCCACAGGCGAACTGTTCAATTCAAGAACGAGTCGTAGAAACGACCCATTCTCATGTCAACTGAATACAAATGTTGTTTGACGTGTTTTGGATCAGTACCGATGAATCAATGATGCAAGTTCCTCCGAGCATCTTCCATTGAAATACCGGTATAACAAGGAGAGCATTCCTACCCAAAGCCTGTGCTCTAAAGATTGCAATCCGTTTGTTAAGATAGGAGAATCTATAAACAGATTTTTCAGGTATTTTGGTCCTCCAGACTGTGACCACCAGAGGTGGCCGCCAAATTCATCCGTGGGGCGCATTTACGATTTGTATACGGTTAGCAGTTGTGTACTATTAAAGTATCTGTGGGCCCTGTACAGTACGTCCAACTTTTGAGAGTCTAACAAGCATAAGAATGGAAGGCCTGTTCGGAAGATAAATTGAAACAATAGCATCTCACAGAGCTTTCGTTTATCCCGTCCAAAAATCAATCACATTTTATCTAAGACAGCTTAAAGCATTTCGACTTCAGTTGGAAAATTTTGTTTGTTAATATGAATTATTCTAAACGGTTTATTTTTTTTCTTCTAAATTATTGGTAAACAAATCTACTTGTATTATTGCTATCTAGAAGTGTATTTGATAACTAAATATTTTCACATTTTAGGAGAAACAGCGATAACACTCTTAACATTGTTTGAGCGAAATAACTTGAATGAGATAAAGAATATGTATTATGTTTACAGAGACAGTCCACTTTGAAATAAGATCATTCTGAACTGAGATGTTGACCCAGAGTTACAGATTGCTGCGTTTTGCAGCTGTGACCATCTGAAATAGTGACGGATTGTTTGTATTTGTGTCAATTTAAAACATTAATGAAAATTACATAAAATGGCATTCATAATACTTTCGTTTTTTGGTGATTTGTGTTTATGTGTATTGGCAATCGGTGTTCTTGGCTACCTCTGGTTTCGACACCGTTATACCTACTGGACGAAGAAAGGAGTTTATAGTCCCCCGCCCACATTCCCCACAGGCAATGTCTCCGATATGATGCTGAGATCGCTACAAATCGGACAACAATTTGAGAATATTTATTATGAAAACAGAAAACACCCATTTGTCGGTATCTATTTAGCACATAAAGTTGCGTTGGTTGTAAACGATCCTGAATTAATCAAAACCATAATGGTGAAAGAATTTATGCACTTCACGGATCATGGAATGGTGCATAACGAGGAATCGGAGCCTTTGGAAGGGCACCTCTTCAACATAAACGGAAATCGTTGGAGAAATCTACGGGTTAAGCTGATCCCGGCATTCACTTCTGGTAAAATGAAGGTTATGTTTGATACGTTAGTCCACTATGGTCATATAATGCAAGAGTGCATAGAGCCAAACATTGCAGCCGGTAATGCTGTAGATATGAAAGAGACACTCTCCAGATACACCATGGACATTGTGGGCACTTGCGTGTTTGGCATAGAAACCAACAGCCTCAAGAGCAAAGAGCCCAGGTTTAGAATAATGAGCCAGAAATCTCAGACTCTTCCTTTCTTCCGGTCTATGATCCAGACCATGTCGCTTATGGCGCCGTGGATTGTGTCCAGGTTGAAGGTCAGCATGTACCAGAATGACGTCAACCAATTCTTCGTCGAGGCAGCCAATGACGCCGTCAAATATCGCACAAAAGAAAACATCAAAGGAAATGATTATATGCAAATACTGTTGAAGCTCTTTGAGGAGAGACAGGAGATTTTGAAGAAAGATGGCAAACTTTTAAGTGAGTATACTTTCACAATATTCCACAGTATTCCCCGGATAGTGTAATAATAATGTCCCGATGATATTCATGTACATAGGTCCGATAGAAGAGGTGATGACTGCATATTTAACTCTATTTACCATTTCCACGATATTTATTGGTTGTGCTAAACACTGCATCTTAGTTAGTAACTAATCAACACATTGTGAACCTTAAGATAACCTTCTAGGTAGGTACTAAGCTACCAATTGTTGTGATAAAGAATGCAAGTCCATTGTCTCCTATTTATTTATAATTTAAAGGTACATATTGTATATAAATGCAAAAGTATGTGTAATAGAAATTGTATATTATTTAGTATGTATGACGGCCTCCGCGGTCGAGGGGTAAGCCTCTCGACTGGCAATCTGAAGGTCGCGGGTTAATTTAATTAATCAAATAAATTTTATTTTATTTTGGTAGGTAAGAGTGGGTGTAGGGAAGCAGAAAGAGAATAATTATGTCTACAGTTGGGCTACTTGATAAATCTAATTGTTTTTTAAGTGAATGGATTTATTTTTGATTTATTTATTTCTAAAGCTTCTAAATTATTTAGTCATAGTCCTATTTCTAAAGGGAGTGATCTCAATTAACTGTAATACAATCTCTGCATAACTTACACTATTTAGGCACCTCATGTGTTCAATCACCCCCAGTTAAATTGACCAGTCAGTGGCTGAGTGGGCATCGCGTTAGGGTCCCACCCAGGCGTCCCGTGTTCGATTCCTCGGCTGGCTACTTCCTCCATCACAACACAAGCAAAATCTTCCGCTTAGTGTAGTGGTAGTAGGAGATTTTCAAGGTTATTCGTAACCCGGAAATGTTACGTCGCTCTAGTTCGTTTTTGTCCAACAGACCATTTTTCGTGAAATTAAGTTAAGTATGCAGTTGTTGAAAAACCCTTTATTTATACGATACTCGTTCAAAAAAAATTATAAAAGATTATTTAAGGGGTTTTCAAAACGCACTTTGTCTTACGTCCTCCAAAATTTATCTGCTTTTAAAAAAAACGATTTATGTTTTGGTCTGTTGGATAAAAACGAACTGAAGCGACGGTTTGTCTTTCTTTAAAAAAAAAAAGGCGAAAAAAAATGCTGGCCAATCATTACATTTAAAATAAATTATTGTAATTTTTTTAGATGAGGAGGAAGATGGTACCATGACCATGGGAGACCTAGCCGCCCAGTTCTTCGTGTTCTTTGTGGACGGAGTGGAGACCTCGTCCACTGCTGCTAGTTTTGCCCTGTTTGAGTTGGCCCGCAACCCCGATGTACAGAAAAGGTTAAGGGATGACATGGATGATGTCCTAGAAAGGCACGGTGGAAAGTTTACATTTGAGGCGTTGTGTGATATGAAATACCTGTTCCAGGTTGTAGAAGGTTAGTATAATTTTCGTAAATAAATGAATTCTTATTCTTCGACGGTTGGCAGTCATCAGGATAAACTTTACCCTATTTCAGAAATGCATTTTAACCAGTCACCTAGGTTTTTAATCCACGAGGTACGGCGACTTCCATCACCTTACGAAGTCTCCCCTTGATCAGGAGTCAGCAGATATTTAAAGAAGAGCCAAGATGTCAAGGAATCAGGATAACTACATGAATGAGTTCTGTATAAAATAAATTGCTTGAATATCTGGAAAAGGGAACTAAGAAGTTAAACTGTTTTTTTGTAACTGATGAGAATTATATGAAAATTACAAAATTAATAAGAAATTCCAATATAGTTTTGCCAAGTTGGTTATCGCCTTTGTCTAAACACTGAATCAGTAATTATGTGATCCACTTATTTTTAACTATTCTTTATAGCTATTTTCATATCAAAATATATATTTTTTATTATTTAACCTTTCTTAGATTATTGTGTAGCTAACTTTGGTTTTCGTCTTCAATACAAACTTATACTTTATAAAAGGGTATAGATTAATTATTATAGATATATTTAATATTTATTTTATAAATTTGTCTTCAATCTTATCTTTTCAGAGGCGCTCAGAATGTACCCGCCACTGCCACTAATTCTCCGAGTTTGCACTCGGGACTTTAAAATCCCCGGAACTGAAGTGATCATCGATAAGGGAACCTCCGTCATGATCCCAATATTGGGACTCCACAGAGACCCCGATATCTACCCAAATCCCATGAAGTTCAATCCTGACAGATTTACTCCGGAGAATAAGGCTCAGAGACATAAGTTCACTCATCTTCCCTTTGGGGAAGGTCCGAGGATGTGTATGGGTAAGCACATATTATAATAAAAATGGTAATCACTCTTTCAACAATCCACAATATCCAAATTGTTAATTATTAAAAGGAATAGGTACCTCTATCTAACTAGATATCTACAACACTTCAAGTCAGCAGTGTATTGGCTATCCACATGAAAAGCATTTTCTAGAAATCATCAAACAAATCGCAAGGGCGCCCCTCTGGTTTGGAGCCCCAAAGTATCTGAAAAACCCTCGACTCTGCAGAAAAGGGGGGTCTCTCGCTATCGATAGATACATTGCAATCTTTAGACCATAGGCGTCGAGTGGGAATGCTGTTCTTGATCTACCAGTACTTCAATGGCAGATGCTCCGAGGAACTAGCATCATTGCCTCCTTCGGTACCGGTACACAGTCGGGAAACACGCCAAACACGCACCCAACATTTGTACACAGTTGACATTTGTCACATGAGAATGGGCTTTTTCTACAATTCGTTCTTGAGTTCAACAGTTCATCTGTTGAATGATTTGCCGGTCTCTGTATTTCCTTCATCCTACAACATGGTTCTCTTCAAGACGCAGATTCACTACTTCCTGTCAACAAAAAAAAACCTCCACAAGCATCCCCAAAGATGACAGGCCAGTGTGAAGTTAATCTAAATAAAAAAATTGCGTTTACTATGTTTTTTTTACACAATAATAGCATTTTTCAGCAAACAGTGGTTTCACTACAGAAGCAACATTTTCTGAGTGTTTTTTCTAGTCACAGTACTTGGTAGCTTTTTGTAATCATCAGTTTTTTCATTATGCATTAAACATTACTTACTTAGGCTGGAATCGGACGGTTCACTCAAGTGAAGGTTTACTCTATGGTTACTCGAGCGAATGTTCCCATCTCATCATTTCTTGTTCAGACGTGTCATTCCGAGTGAAATAGGTGGAATGAAATATAGGAATGAACGATTAAGGCGGAATCAGACAGTTCACTAATCGTTCATTTCTGTATTTCATTCGGCCTATTTTACTCGGAATGACA
This sequence comes from Limnephilus auricula, assembly GCA_951813805.1. NCBI lineage: Eukaryota > Metazoa > Arthropoda > Insecta > Trichoptera > Limnephilidae > Limnephilus > Limnephilus auricula. The sequence continues at coordinate 18,003,603 of OX638404.1, forward strand.
CGTCTGAACATGAAATGAAACAAAAGTGAAACGAAGATGGGAACATTTGCTCGAGTAACCATAGAGTAAACCTTCACTCGACTGAACCGTCTGATTCCAGCCTTAGTGAACCGTCTGATTCCAGCCTTACGTATCTTTCACTTATATAAAATAAGTCTATGGTTTGTCCCAAAGATAAAAGCAGTACCTAGTTACACAATAATATTTTGGGAATTCCTATGAAATGATTATAAATAATCATTTATATTTGTTGAAAATTGGTATGTATAATTTGTACATTACCATTATTAACATTAACAAACAAACCAACGGCCTTCGTGGTCGAAGGGTAAGACTCTCAACTAGCAATCTGGAGGTTGCGGGTTCAAATCCCAACATGCACAAGTAAATTTTATTTTATTAATTTGTGCTATTTCACAATTTATTAATTTAAAATAATATACGGTATACTAGCTGATCCTACCACGCGTTGTTGTGGCTAACGAAATACAACGCCATCTACTGGATGCTTATCTAACCTAGATAACCAAGTGTTGTGTCAATAAATTAACTCACACCGCTATCTGTCAACTTACAAATTATTTCAAATAATTATCCCATAAAAACAATTCAATTCGCAATAATAAATATTGAGGCCAATAATCGAAATAAAAACTATCCTATCTTTTAAGTTGGACCAAATTACACACAGTAAGCAAAATTTCATCAAAATCGGTTAAGTAGTTTCGGAGTTTACCTTGGACGAACATTGTGACGTGAGATTTTTATAGATAAAGATTTGCGGCACGTTCCAGAGTTCCAGATACTCTCAATATTGCCCTGGTGTAATAACATGATTCGGAACTAAAACGTTGCTTTAAATGGCTTTAGCCGGGGTTGGTAACCAGATCTGAATAGCTAGGTACTTTCCCTCCTTCATCTCCCTCAATTCCTTCCCTTCACCACTACGTTCAGCCTCTTAACTTATCCCAATTGAGGGTTCCGTAGTCTTACTGGCTCCAGACGATTGGGAGAAACCGGGACTATTTTTTAGTATTCGTGTAAAATAGTCATTTGAGGTTATAGAGAACCACCGAATCTAAATATACAGAGATAAATATAGATAGATATAGCTAGAATAAATAAATCGCTCTTCATCAAAAAAAAAATAATATTTCAGACGTCATCAAAACCCACACTTCTCATAGTTATGATCAGTGGCGGCTCGTGACTTTTGGTAAGCTAGAGTGCTAATATTAACAAAAATGGCATTATTAATGTCGTTGTAGCCGAAAAATATTTTTCAATTTATTTTTTGTATGAAGATTTTCAGGAAATCTGTGCGGCGCACGGCAAAACTGAAATTTCCTGAAAATCTTCATACAAAAAATAAATTTTCGAAAAAAAAAAATATATATTTTTCGGGTACAACGACATCAATAATGCCATTTTTGTTAATGTTAGCACTCTAGCTCACCAAAAGTCACGAACCGCCACTGGTTATGATAGTAAGAATGACAGCCGAAAATGTTTCCTATGTCATGTGATGCTTAGCACCCCCCTGTCACTTAAAGCTGGGACCCCTACACACAAAATGTTATCAAAACATTGAAACATTGTGGCATGGCCATACACATTGTGTACGCTTATATAATGTTGTCGATTTCCTTAGCCAGTGGAAAACATTTGTTTTGTGCCCCAAGAGACCCGTCTTAATTTTGCCATTTTTGCAGAAAAAAAAATATTCCAACCAGAAAAATCTATGGGGCATGACCATTAGGGTGGAGTGAAATTTTTTTTTTCACCTGACGGTAATGTAATAGTCAAAATTTGGTGCCTTTTAGGTTTAATTTAAGCCATGTAAAATATTATTCAATTTGGTTTAGGGTAACTGCCTCCGCAACGGCATTGAATTTATGAAAATAGTCGGTTTTACACTCTAATTGGAAGTCATGTTTATGTACGATATTTTTGAATAAACATACTAATTTTTATCAAGAAAGTTTACTTGGTATAAAATAGATTCGACACAAAATAAAAAGAAGTTCGAATTTGTGTTTCATAATTTAAATAAGGAAAGAGAGGAAACGCGGGAGGTGATACTTAGCTTGCTTGCACTTGTCGCATCATGCTCTTGTTCTAATCTAATAAAATCTACTCAAATCTATCAAGAGGCTCTCCCCGGACAAGTTAAATAGTTTTCAGCAAAGTATTAAGATACTTTTTGATATTTCAGCATGCAAGCGCAAAGCATTCGCTCAATATTTATGTCCTAAGGATAAAAAGGTTTCTAACTCTAAAAATGAATTATGAACTAGAGAATCGCCGAAACACATCCTTAAACACTTCAACGTTAGCTGATTTAAATGTTAGTATTTCTTCAGCGACATCATTAGTCAGAAAAATCAGAATGCTCCATGTTCAAAGGCGTTATTGAAAAGAAAATAAAAAAAATCGACACTTAATTTTCCTACATTATCGAAGACATGTGATAGGTATGGAGTGTCTGATAGAGCAGCTGCAGCAACAGCATCATCTGTTTTGTTAGACATTGGGTCTGATGTTGAGGTCATTGATCGGCACAAGTTATGAAGACAGAAAACTAAAACCAGAGAAAAAATTATGGAAAATGCAACAATTACAGAGCTCTTGGTTTTATACTTTGACGGGAAAAAAGACAAAACTTTGAAAATTGTTAAAAGGGGCGGTAAATGCTACAGGACTATGGTTGTGGAGAAACATATCTCACTGATTCAAAAGCCGGGATCCATTTACATGGGATACGTGGTACCTGATGTTGGTACAGCAAAAGGAATAGAAACCGCGATAACAGGGTTATAAAGAAGTTTTCCAAATAGAATTATGGCAATTGGTTGTGATGGTACGAATGTTAATACTGAAAAGTATGCTAGAATTATAAAACTGCTTGAGAAAAGGCTACAAAAACCACTCCAGTAAATAATTTGTTTGCTCCACATGAACGAAACTGCCTTTGAAACATCTGTTTCTTCATCTCAATGGGTGTACTTCGGGACCTAAATCTTATATTGCTCCACTGGGAAAATCACTGGAAACCTGTGAAATGCTACCAGAAATGGCCAAAGATCTGAGTTCAGACCTACAGTACTTGTATAAAATTGCTATCTATCACATGCCCGTTGGATCACGCGTTCCAACCGAATACTACGTTTGTATGCATCAACTGAAGAACCATCTGAAAATTTGAAAACTCTGGCTACTTTTGTGGTCAAAGTTTACGCACCGTCTTGGTTCTCAACCATCATGCAAAGATGGTACGCGTCATCTGTTCAATATTATTAAGGTCTCCAGATACCTGCCAGAAACTCTAAAAAAAATTATAGATCCTGTTATCCAAAGAAACGGCTACTTTGCTCATCCTGAAGGGATTCTTCTTGCGATGATAGCAGATGATAAAAAACATGTTAGAGAGCTGATACTAAATATTGATAGATTTTAATGCTTCTACATATATTGATTTAATAAATTGGCAGGAAAACTTAACCGAACCATCGATTTTTAAAAACTTATCGGACCAGGAAATTCAGAATATTGTGGAATCTGGTGGTGAAAGCGAACTATTGTTTATAAGGCTTCTCTGCCATACTCAAGCTGTTGAAAGAGCTGTAAAGAATACAACAGAGACTTCCATTTCTCAGTGCACAAGAAAATCGCGATTAGGTGCAATAAATGTCAAGCTGGAATCGCGAAACAAAATGCCTAAATTTGAAACTAAAAAGGATTTTAAACCTAAATAATAAATGTATAAGTTTGTTTCGAATTTCATTTTTTTTACAGCGATGCCTTAATAAATATCTTAATTATGTATTGTTTATCATTTAACACTTACTTACCACTAAATTAATCACAATGTATCGCCTTACAAACATTAAACTTTTTTACTCTAATTTTCAATTTTTGGGGTCACTGCGGAGGCTGAAGAACTTAATCGAATGAAATGAAAAATCTCACGTATTTTTACTTAACATAAGGCACAAATCCCCCATTCTTAGAAATCTGAATCTTAAAAAAAAAATTTTTTCATACATCCGTGCTCCACACTAATGACCATACACATTGTGTATGCGTACACAATGTAGCCACAATTATAAAATACACAATTTCCATAATTTCCATGCATGAACCATTCCATACATTAAAGACCTTCGTGGTTGAGGTGTAAGGCTCTCAACTAGCGATCCGGACGTCGAGGGTTCAAATCCCGACGTGCGCAGATAAATTTTTATTTGATTGATTTGTGTTTTCACAGTTTAATCATTTATTACCTCAGGTACGGGGCATACGTCATTCCTATGTCTACCTACGTTAAATTATCGTGAAAACAAGCTTATGTGTCTAAGCGGTTAAAATAATATAAGGTGTATTTGCAGCATGGACCAGAGTGGAGGTACTATCAGTATCGCCCTGGTGTAAGACCACCATTCAGTATTGAAACGTTGCTTGAAATGGCTTTACCAGTGTTTGATGACTAAATCTTACTTCAGGTACTTCCCCACCTTCCTCCTCCCCGTCTCCTTCCCCTCCCCACTTACTTTCACCCTCATAACATACCCCAATTGGGGATACCATAGTCTCACTGGCTCCAGACGGGAACAGTTGGGACTATTGTGAGGTATTCACAAAAAACACAATTTCCATGGCCGATGAAAAACTTTTGTTTTGTGTACATGAAAACATTTAGTCGCAGGAGACCCTCCTTAGTTTGGCCATTTTTTCTGATAACAAAAAAATTCCAACTAAAAAATGAATGAAAATGTATAATAATTAAGCTTTTCTTTGTTATATACACAGGAAATCGTTTTGGGATGTTGATGTCTCGCATGGGTTTATACTTTATCCTATCAAAGTACGAAGTCTCCTTGGCCCGATATCACAAGGAACCTTTCGACTACAAACCCAACTCCTTTATCCTGGCACCGCTCAATGGGATCAACATCAAACTAACCAAAAGACAGGACCGCAGTTAACATTGTAATTAGTTCACAAATCAATTCATTTTAAAAATACAAAACGCTTTATCTTTTGAAATCAAATTATGATATTTATTGCTTCTCATAAATTAAAGTTGTATATATTATCTTGTTATATATTATTATTGTAATTATGGATGATGCTTTTCAAAATATATATTTAAAATGATTATAATGTCTTTTTACCACTTTTTTTTCTGTCCTATCTTTTTTACCCGTTGAACTCCGACGTATCCTTATGGACAGTTAAAAACATACTTTCCTTTTGTGGGATTTTGCAGCCTAAAAAGATGTTTGTAGCTTACTAAAATAAATCTTATTCGATTGGCAACAAAATGAACAATGAGATAAGAGCTCTTGCTTTTCGGTTTGTAAAGAGCAGCCATATAAAAATAATAACAAAGTTACTACTGCGTCGATCTTCATCACTCATGATTCTGATTCCAGCCTTAGCAATCGCATACCTACATCATGCCTACATCGATACTCTAGAGAACATCACTACGACAGGCTGACGGCTGTACAACAGGATTGAGTTCCCCAGAGTTCCCGGTGGGTGGTTCTACAGAGTGGTTGGACTGCAGCCACCAAGAATCAAATCGGACCTAACGAACACTTAACGAAATCATTTATATTTAGGAATATTCCGATCTAGGTTTAACCCTGAAATTCTTTTTAACTTACTTGGTTATTATGTATAAATAACCTGGCGCTCAACCATTTTAATTTAGTGTATAGGATTATACATGCAGTTTCAACATCCTTCAACAGATGTCATATCGTCGCCTGCGTGCTTAATTGTACAAACAACCATTTGCAAGTTTTACAGGAGGAGGAGGTTTTCTTTAATTATTTCAATGAAACATTGTGATAGATGAAGTTATTCCCGTAAAGATAAAGGCCTCGTTAGTTTAAATAATTCTTAGTTCAGTGATTAATTATCATTTTTGATACTTAAATGATAGTTTTATTAATTATTATAAATTGATTTTGATAATTTTAAAATGAAGATTGAACAAAATATAAAATGGAGTTTGGACTTGTGGACGATATGTAGTATAGTTAGATATGCGTAGTTTTTAGGTGACTCAACAGATCTCAGTTAAAAAGTATTTCTAGGGTGCTAGGTAGCTCTAAGTACCTTAGAAGAGTATTTATTTATTTAATTTCCACGGTATAAATATACCATAAACAGTATCATCTATCGTCTTTCGTGTCTAATGCACAAACGTTTATGGAAATAGCCGAAGCCATATGATAGATCCTACCTTACCTTATCTTTATTATAAATGTAGCCTCCACGTAGCCTCTCTGACTGTTTTAAAACATTTTTTCTATGCACGTCAAAATTTATTTTCATTTTATGACATTCCAAAACTGAAAATATTTAAATTTTCACAGGAGTATCACGGACATTATTTCTTTGAAAATACCTTTTGATTATTTTTTCGGGTAGGGTATTTATTTAGGTTTATGTAGAAATTATATAACCATTTTACATGATTTATCGAAAGTACATATAGTTTATTGTGATATTTCACCCTCCATGCTAGATATTACCCTGTTTTATGGCGGGTGAATTTTACAGTTTGAGGATATACATTCATTAGTATTGGTTGATAATTTTCATTAATTAATACTATGCACACAATTTATACTATTCATAGTATAAATTTTTTGAATCGGACAGTTTTCTCCTAATAAGGAAGTTGAATGAAAAATATTTTGACTTATAAAAAATATGTTCATGTAGACGACATGCAAACTTAAATACCAGTATTTTTTTAAAAGTTTTTTTTCATTATTAAATTAATTCTACAAGTTTGAATTTTATTAAAGCCCGCCATAACGCACGGTGTGAGGCATAAATGAACCAACACTGTGTGAGGCGGGAGAGTGTGTGATGTCGTCTCACGTCATCTGGTCCCCGTTTGTGTAAAAAATAAGAGAAAATATTTACAAAACCGGGACACGCTACGGACTAAAAAAATAAATTTAAAAAGTTGTAGTAATTAGATATTAAATAGTACTAATCAACTCAGTTACCGGAATTTCGAAAAAAGTGCATTTTAATGGTTATTTTTAAATTTTAAAAACACCAAATATCATTTTTCACCGAAACTTGAATAGTTCCTAACATAGCGGTCGGTGAAAAATGACACACTCATGTACCATTGTTACTTAACAGCATATTTAATATGTAAAACATGGACATCTGTAAATAATATTTGATTTATAGCATACCAATATTTCTCTCCTTACTATCTCAAAAATTAGTATTTGTTGATGTCTGACTGACTGTAAGATCGTGTGATATGAATAAAAAGATAAACCAAAAACAATTGCAAAAAGAAACTTTTATTTCCAATATTAATTTGAATCAAACTCATCAAGGTAATTATTGCGCAGTTCCACGTATCTTCAGCTGACAGTCAAGGGTATTCTGAGGATTTTCTGCTCTGTCTTTCAAGAGGAAAACATTTTCGAAAATTTGATTTAATAGTGTTAAGGGGATGGTAACGTATTTTACTTTATTTTATTTTTATTATTTCATATGATTTTACAGATTGTTGTGTCAAAATTTGAAACAGATTGGAGAAAAACTAAATATAATATAGAACTTGTATGAACAAAATTTTCATGATTAATATAGGATTTTCTGGTATCCAATACTTTAAAGCGATTTTCTGACACTTGTCATTTTCGAAGCCGGTGAACAGTTTAAATCAAAATCTACTTGACCGATTCTTTTGATATTTTGTATACTACTTCCTTACATAAATGACCTGGTAACGCTGGGAGCTTGTTTTTATTTTTCGTAATTATGACTTTATAGGCCCATTTTTTAGACAAAAATCGGTTTTTTCACTTCTAAGTGTCACCAAAAAGTTTTAAATAAAAAAAACAATTCCTCCCAGCATTACCTTAGAAAAGTGGTTATCTAATGATATAATTTTTAATTTTTTGATTTCCGATGATCCAGTCATGAGTTATACTGTTCACCGGCGGACAACTTTTTTTCGAGGCGCCTCTGAAGATTTGCTGCCGTTTGCTTAATAATTTTACTGTCCCCTTAAGTAATGAAGATACGTTGGGGAAATTAACCAAAAGAATGCTATAATAATTTATGTTTGCTGGTAATAATATCTTATTTGCCAACAAAGATGTTATGAAATGTCATATAATCTTTTTCTTCACCTCATTCTTAAATGATTGTCAGGGCAAAACATTGATAAGACATGGATTTTGGCTATCAAGCTATTCAACCTATTTGCTTTGGGTATAATGTATACTGTGTATTGTACTTAATACCACGTACAGGCAGTAGAAATATGTGACAAGTGTATTTGTATTATACAGGGCCGGCCCCGGCACTAGAAAAAACCTCAAGGGCATTGTATTAAATGTTTTTTTTGTTTGTTTATGTGAAAACCTCACAAAAGTCCCATCTGCTCCAGACTGCTCCGAGACTGTGTCGTCCTCAATTGGGGTATGTTGTAAGGCTGAAGGTAAGTAGAGAGGGGAAGATGATGGGGAAGAGGAAGGTGGGGAAGTACCTGGCTATTAAGATCTAGTCACCAAACACGGCTAAAGCCATTTCAAGTAATGTTTCAATTCTGAATAGTGGTCTTACACCAGGTTTATACTGACAACTCTGGAAAGTGCCGAAAATATACCTGACATTATTTTAAATGATTGAATTGTGAATCCATCAATCAATAAAATAAAATTTATCTGCGCAAACCGGGATTTGAAACCACGACTTACGGATCGCTAGTCGAGAGTATTGCCCCTAGATGAGATAACCAACCAAATTGGGCCAACGCTGTTATTTCCATATTCAGTATCTGTAAAATTGTATATTTGTAAAAATTACAAATAAATTAAAAATGTGGTTTAAATATAGCTTTTAGAACCAATAATAATATTAGAACAAGCCTTAAAAACATAAAAAATAAATAGCCTAAATTTAATGATATAATCGCATATATTAATTAAAATGTGACCATGCCGACAACGCTACTTATGTCGGACAGATGGGAAGAGCATTCCCAACTAGATTCAAAGAACATATAACACATACGATCTTATAATATAATAAGAGCGCTTCTTCAAAATTCGCAGAACATTTCTTAGTAAATAATTACATTCCACTTAACAGCATCAAGCCTAAAGCATTACATATGTAACGAAAGGGTCTTAGAATAAATTTACTTGAACAATTAGAAATCAATAAACGAAAGAATGATCCTAATATTACACTAATTAATAATGTAAGGAAAATTATTTATATCCTTCTTTTTAGTATGTTTACAGACCTAAAGAATATAACAAATTTAAATAACTCAATACCAAATTTAAACAATATTACATATCAAGAACACATTATTATATAAATAAAAATACTTGCACAAAATTATTAAATTTTATTTAAGTACAAATTAAACACAAAAACAATTAATGAAATCACATTTCAAAAAGTAAGTAAGTAACAATTTTTTTAAATAACATTTTTTTAACAATATATATCGTCGCAGGAAAGCAATATTGCTGTAACCGCCACTACTCATGAAAATATTTTTTTTAAACCATTTTGAAGAATGGTTTTTTCTGCGTCGATCTATCAGGGTCCCGTGACTAAGATGGATCGACGCAACGATAAATGAGAACTGTACGACGCTGGAAAAACTAGACATTTTGTCAATAATATGTTTTTTAACTGATGTACACACCTCAAAAACATGTATTTTTTTAACGTTTGGTGGTTACGACAAAATTCAATTTTGAAAAGAAACGACAAAATCACTTACATGGAAACATTACACGTTCGGTTGGTGCTTACAGCATTTTCAAAGATTGCACGTAAGTGTTACTACATTTTAAGCGGCGGTTACTCCATTTTATTTGTTTGCTTTCTAATAACACCTGTCATTTACTACAACTTGTCAGCAATTTTTAAAATAAGTTAGTGTGTTTACTACAATTATAAATGTCGGGCGTTATCGTTATTTTTAAGTTACAGTGTTGTAAACCAAACGAATTTAGCCCAAAAAAATAACGACACACATTACAGCTATTAAATTTTTTAATATTGATATACTTTGGCGCTTACAGCAATTTATGCAGCTGAAAATAAAGTTGATTTTCAGTATTCATACATTTAGCAGCGGTGTTTACAACATTTTTGGCGTATACAAAAAAAATGTCAACTGTAAGCGCCAAAAACATTGTCCTTCTTCACTTATAAAAGATTTAAATATTGCCATTTCATAGATCATATTTTTTTAGCTAAGCATTTTAAAAATGGCATTACTGTAACCACTGGTTTAAAAGTTATGAATTTTTTTCTAAAATCTGTAAAGTTTTTTCGCTCTGGTGAACAATTTGGTTTTTTGCTGTTACAGCAGTATTGCTTTCTTGCGACGATATTAAAACTAAACATTTGGTTTTTGGCTGTTACAGCAGTATTGCTTTCTTGCGACGATATTAATACTAAACATTTGGTATGTTATAACAACAGTTTGCTTAAAATTACAACTGCTTTCAATCGAAAAAACTTAAAAAGTAAATGATAGCAATATGTATTGAAAGTGTACATTTATCTTCTGAGTAGCACAGGACATGGAATCCTGGGGACACCTTGTCGAAGCGAAGGATCTCCTGACCCGAGAATAGGATAAGGGGAAGAAGATGAGATAAATACATTTTTTACAAAGGTTGTTAAATTTTTTGGCTTCTCTTGGTAATTTTGAGTGACAATCCTCCTTTAACCCCGAGAATCATGGACCTGTGCTTGTACACTAGTGGAATAGGGGTCTTGTCGCTTGCAGACACTTCATACTTGGACAGTAAAGTCACCAATCCAAGTCTTGTCTGCATCATCCCAAATCTGCTCCCTTGAAAAAATTATCATCATTTATCATCTCGAGGGTGTAACGTATAGCATGTATTTAATTATGTATGTGGATCAACACTTAAATCGAAACAAGTTTAATCTTAAATTTATTTTCATATTAATACTTATTTTATTAATTTTTTTTTTGTTTTTGTTATTTAAACAACCCGATTATCTTTTGTTTATTTATAAAAAATAAAAATAATTTTTTAATATCATCATACCAACATGTACTTGCGACAGCACACATATATACATGTAAAATTAATTATTTAAGTACTAACTAATAACTGAATTTATGTACACTCAAATGCTTTTAATGGAAGACTGGTAGATAATCTGTGATGTAAAATTATCAACATGTACCATGTAAAACATATTTAAAAAATATAAATATATATTATTATTAAAAAAAATATATATTTTTATTAAAAAATATATATTTAAAAATTTACATATTCTAAAATAATCTTTATATTTCATTTTATGTAAATGGTTTTTATGATATTTTTAACTAATTATTCACCATTCTCTATAATATTTTTGTCTATCGTTCTTATTTGTCTATACTTGTTTGGGGTTTCTCACCATCCTCCTACATATTAGCTATATGAATATTATTAAAAATAAAAATAAAATTTTCGATTGACTTTCGCTAATATTATCTTCATTAATTAAAATATTATAGTTTAATTCTTTAAGTTAAAAAGTTTAAAATAAAAAAATAAAAAATACTTGCAATAGTTAGAAAAATCGGCCAACTTATCCAATGTATAGTCACTATGCATAGGTTCGGGTACCGAATAATAAACTCCAACTTAATAAATATATAAACCGTAAATCAAAAATACACTTTACAGTATGGATAAGCTATTTGGAGGATGGTGAGAAACCCCCTTTGTCTTTTGTTATTTTTATTCATGTTCATATTATCCTGACGAAGTAACCGATTGTGATTATACAGGGTGTATCGGCACGTACCCGACAAACTTTAACCAGTGACTCCTATCATTATATGAAGTAAAAATGTAAATAAAATTTTGCGATCTGGTGACATTTTTGATGTTAAAGAAATAAATTTTGAAAAAAAAAAATGTCATCAAAAAAGTCACCGGAGACCAAAATTTCGTATGCATTTATTACTCCAAATAATGTCAGGAATCACTGGTTAAAGTTTGTCGGGTACGTGCCGATACACCCCGCCGCAAAGTGAATTTTGGAAGATTGAAGAAACAAAATAAGTTTCATATTTTTTATTAGAAAAACTCTCTTTTTAACTTTTGGGGGTTATTCCCATCAATGTAATATATAATTGAAGAAGAAGATAACAATATTAATCTTCTTTTTTTAAATATGAAAATAAACAAGACACAGAAAAATAATAAAAGATAACGGTCGCAACTGGGACTCGAACCCAGAACCTTACGTCTTACCGGGACATACAGCTCTACCAATTGGGCTACTGCGATCTTATATGAGACTGTCGTAATTGTCAACTTCATATTTCAAATTTCAGAATTAAATTAGTCGAAAATAAGTTTATTCATAAAGCAGAAATTTTATAATTAAGCCTTTGCAAGTTCCATTTTTAAATTTCATGCTATGTTAGATTGACTGTTTCATGCTTTGCATATTGATAAACAATAATATTATTCATACTTACTTATTACTTACTTATACTACTACTTATTATACTTATCCTGTATACTTACATACTGTTTCTATTCTGTATTAAAACCCAACAGGGCATTAATACATAATAATTTATTATGTATATAGTTTGTTAGGAAGATGGAGGGGTTACAACGGTTCTGAAACGGCTTTATGAGTCACATATTCTAGTTACCTATGCAATTCCTGGGACCTTCCCCAAAAGGCAGGTGGGCAAAATGATGTCGGGAGGCCTTGTTTTCTGGTGTGAATCTCTCAGGGTCAAACTTCATGGGATTCGGATATATCTCAGGATCCCTGTGAATGCCCAGGACGGGAATAAGCACCCTGGTTTCCTGCTCAATCTTAATGTCAGTGCCAGGTAATGTGTAATTTTTTGTGCAATTCCTCATGATGGTCGGGACAGGAGGGTACTTCCTGAGTGTCTCTGGAATAAAAAATATATACAGAGTGTAACAGCACCTAATACTATCTACACACCATGCTGCGAACAGCATCTTTTGGCAGCTGGCTAAAAATCGAAGGTTGGAGAATGTCTCCCGTCTCTTTTTTTCCCATGCGAACCCGTAACACTCTGTTTCACGTTGACTGCAAATTGGAAGAAACCGTCTGCCGTTAGTACCAACCGAGGAAATGAGATGGTGATATTGAATTTGTTGTGTTAATAAAAGAGACAGAAGACAACGTGAAACAGAATGTTACGGGTTCGCACGAGGAAAAGGGAGACAGGAGACAATAACCAGCTGCTAACAGCCGGCTGTTCGCAGCACCGTGTGTAGAGCCCATAACCAAAGGATTTTAACCAACAATTCCTGAACATATTATTTAAAGTAAAAAAGTAGATGTCATTTTGTTGTCTGATGATATTTTTTTTCTATTAAAAACAAAAAAAAATATTTTTAATCACACGTCACCATTGCTCACACTCCTACATGTTGCAACAGAATCACATGATATGCACGCTGTTTCGTATGTTACCGTGATGCTAGAATGAGACGTCCTGCTTACCACATGACCCCCTAGGCTACACCAGACTACTCAGTTGCAACGTGTGATGGAAAAAAATACTTTCAATGTTTTTAATTGATTAAAAAATTCATCAGACAACAAAATGACATCTACATTGGTTATTTCTTTGAAGCCATCTACTGAAAAACATTTTATGGTGATAATTATAATCTTGTTGTTTACCATCAATGGTTTGAGTGAGGTAGTTCATCTCGGCCAGGGCTTCATAAGTTGCCTTTCCACCGTGCCTCGAAAGCACCTCATCGATCTCCTTGCGAAGTGTGTCCTGGATATCCGGGTTGAGAGCCAGCTCGTACAGCGCGAAGCTGGCCGTGGTGGCAGAGGTCTCGAACCCAGCCACGAAGAATACAAACACTTGGGCTGCTATTTCCATCGTAGTGAGGCCTACAGTGCAAAAACAAAATAGTATATGGTAAGCCATTTCATTGCAAGAGCGCCACATCTTTGTACACAATATGTACCGCCCAACCAAGGATCGCCATTTGATTTGACCTTATTCATTTTTGTTATTATATATTTCGGATAATTTCTAATCTAAAGTAACACAAAAATAAGTGAAAGTGATATCAAAATCATAATGGCTGTCAGGAAAGTTGTGCTGCAAAGGTGTAAACAACGTCCCTGAAGTTAATTAAAATATATGTAGGTACATACTATAAAAGAAATTCTACATGCTAATCACAAATATCATTAAAAGCTACTAATTAATACGGCCATCAAAATCACCATTATCTTTAATATTATTTTGTGTTTTGCATGAAATAACTTAGCAAAAATCTAGTTGGCTAATAACATCGTATAAAACCATCTCAATGTTTCAACCAAAACATACCTTTACCACCAGCATCACCCTCATCAGCCTTCAGATTTATCAAGAGTTGAAGAAAATCATTCCTCGTTACTTTGTTATCTTTCCTGTATTTGATTGTGTCTCTGACTATATCGAGCAAGAAATCAACATCCTCTTTCTCGAAGATGCTAACATTGACGAGCTTATTAAAGACAGGAAAGAAGGTTGAGGAAATCCGTAGGATCGCTTTGATGGAAGATGGATTCATAATGCTTCTTCCAACATTCCTGAACTTTTCCTCTGGATTCTTGAAAGTGTTGCACTCGATGCCAAAAGCGCATGACCCAATGATGTCTGTGTTCAGATTGGAAAATAGTTCTTTAACATCTACTGAGCTTGTATTACCAGCGACCGCAATGTTCTTCTCCAAGTAAGCAGACATCTCTTCATTACACCTGGTCATTGTATCAAACATGTACTTCATTTTGGAAGTTGTGAATGTTGGGGTTAGCTTGGCCCTCATGTTCTTCCAAGTGTCTCCTGTGAGGTTTACCAAGTGTAAAGCGAGGGGATCCGTCTTAGCGTTAATTTTGACGCCTCTGTCTGTAAAGTATGCGAAGTCTTTCACAAATATGGTCTTTATCAGGTCCAAATCATTTATGACTAAAGCTCTTTTGAACACGGTGAAGATGCCCACATATGGAAGTTTTTTTGTCTGCAAATAGAGATCGTGCAAAATAAATCCAAAGTGTCTCCGAACTAACACCGATTCTTTAATATTTCCAAATAATATTTCTGGTTTGGGCCCCTCGACACCTTTTCTCTTCCAATAACCATAGTGCCAAAGAGACCAAGCATAGAACACGCCAAACAAAAACACAGCTCCTAAGAAGAGGTCAGTTATCCCAATCATTTTATTTGACTGCCACACGAGGATTACGTCAAATGGTGTAAATCTGGAACAAGAAAATAAATGTATTGTTTTTCCTTAATTGAGTTTTACGAAAAAGGTGTTTGGCATAGCGCTATTTATTTGCTCTGTAATGCTACGTCCAGACTGCGGCCAACTTCCAACTTCAAACATTTGGTCGATTGTGTGGAGGGGTAGTTCGTGCGTTGGAAGATCGAGTTGGAAGGTTGGAGTTTGAGTTGGCCCGGGATCGCCTCCAGGGCGATCGCGACGGCCAACTCACACGAACCAGCCTGCCGCAGCCACACATCGGGATTGGTTTATTTATGCACACATCATTCTGCGAACCGCTGGCGATCAAGACACGTGTTCCGCGTACCATTAAAAGGAAAACATTATTACGGGAGAGTGGTATAACAATTGTTTGAAAACATGTCGTGTATATACTTCTACGTAATAATTGTAGGCAACTGATAAGATAAGCGTCGAATCAGCTGTTCGACATCCGCCATGTTGAAATTCGGAGTTTGTAGTTGGAAGGTTGGCCGCAGCAACCACACGATCGGCCAATCTTCCAACTCCGAACTAAGTTCGGAGTTGGAAGGTTGGCTGCGGTGTGGAAGTACCATTATGGTATGATATGGCATAAGGCTTTTATATGTAATTTTCATAGACATATGAATATTCAATGTCTATGGGAATTTTACATTTAGTTACAGTATGTAGGTATAACAGGATAAATATAGTTACGAGTGGTTACAGTAGTGTTATTATATTTACACATTATATTTATACTATACATTTTATAATAAATATTACATAGCATAACAGCGCACATGAATCATAAACGAACGAAAATTACCAAAATACTAATACTATAATGATTATATCCAATTTACATAATAAGACCTGAAATCTATCTATTTACTAGAAGTCTATGGCAGACAGTGTTGTGAACACCAGGCGGGCGGCGTGTGTTTGATTTATGTACAAATCTACAGTTTTATTTTGAGCTTGATAAAATTTTGCACACTTGACCTTCGAAACAAGAGGAAGGAAACAAAGGACCTTCAAATCAAAAAATCACCATCTATGTCTGATTTCGAAAAACTCTAGGGACCTCAGCAAATCTATCTATTTATATCAAGTGTCTGTGGCGGGCAGTCGTGTAGTAGACTTATCTTTTATAAGGCCCGGGCGTCTCCGGGGACTTTAGCTAGTAGTAAATGAAACAAATTATAATAAAGCAACTAGAGTTCAGAAAGCATTGGACAAACTCCCACAACTTGTCATTGCTAATATAAATCATATAAGCATACTAATATAAATCAATTTAAAGCTCCTTTGTATTCTTATTTGGAGAGAAGAAAGGATTTACTTTTTTAATTTAAGAGCAAATCTATGTTTACATAAGGAAGTTGAGTCCCTTTTTTATTTTTTTTTATCAATGTTCACATGCAAACTTAACCGCTTGGACACATAAGCTTGTTTTCACGATAATTTAACGTAGGTAGACATAGGAATAACGTATGGCCCGTACCTGAGTTATTAAATACTAGTATTTTCTTTTAAAGTTCTTTTTCATAATTAAATTAATTCTACAAGTTTGAATTTTATTACGCCGTAAGAGGCGGGAAGTGTGTGACGTCATCTGGTCCCCGTTTGTGTGAAAAATAAGGGTAAATATTTACAAAACCGGGACACGCTTAATCAGTGGCGAAACTACACTATCGGGGGCCCGTGGCAAATTCGTTGGATGTATTATGTACCTACACTGTTTAATACTTTGTATATTATATTTTACACGAGTATAAAATTACTCTACCTCTTGTGATGAATACGTTGTCGTCTTTATTGTCATCTAAAATGAGTAAATAATGATATTAATTGTGTAAATAATTTAAGATTAGAAATTCACCTTGGAGTTATTATTATATTATTTAACTTTTCAAATAATTGTAACATATAAGGTTTCCTCTCCTAAGTACGTGCACCTGCTTTATTAGGAGAGTGTATGAAATATTATGTCAAACTATAACACAGGGTGTAACAGTACCAGAGGCCCTAGCACGCTTGCTCTATAACGATCGATAGGATAACTATCGGTAACTTCTCATCGTTCCCTACGACAACTGCAGATCGCAAACAAATAGGTGACAGTTCACAATGACTAAGTGTCCTTAATATATTCGATATCAACTGTCGTTTGTACATTTGAGATCTGCAGTTGTCCTAGGGAACGATGAGAAGTTACCGACAATCGGTCGGTAACTTCATATCGAGCGACCGTGCTAGCACACCAGAAGGATTTTAACTAGCGATTCCTGAGCATATTTGGAGTAAGATTCGGACGCTGCAGATAATGAACCACTCACTAGCTTCGTCCAGATTCCAGACAGCCTGCACAAAGCACGTGCGCGATTTACAATTGGCAAATAAATAATTAAGCTTTAAAAAAGGCAAAATAAAGTGAACGAAAATCAGTTGTGATTCTTGTAATACATTCACACCTATATTTAGGTATTTCTCAGTTTTGTTGTGATTCTTGTAATACATTCACAACTATTTTGAAGTATTTCTTAGTTATTTAATTATTTAAAAAAATAATCTCGCCTCACCTACTGTAACTTAATAACATCGTAAAGTAACATCTACTAAGATCGTAAAATAGGCGTTTTTTTGTTAGAAATTACATTTTATGTGAAACAAATTTGTTAAAATAAATTAATTAAAACTAGTGGTTTTACACAAAATAAATAAGTGTTTTATTTTTATTGTGATTCTTGTAATGGATTCACACCTATATTTAAGTATTTCTTAATTTTGTTGTGATTCTTGTAATACATTCACACCTATATTTAAGTATTTCTTAGTTTAGTTGTGATTCTTGTAATACATTCACACCTATATTTAAGTATTTCTTAGTTTTGTTGTGATTCTTGTAATACATTCACACATATATTTAAGTAATTCTTAGTTTACGGATGATGGTACTGTATGCATGCGTAGGACGCAGTGTTGCTAAGCAGTCCAGATATTGTTAGGCGTAGCGATGGGCACGTACGTCGACCCAGTCTAAATCTACCATAATCCACTGCTTCGGTTAAGAGGGTATAACCAGACAATACCGAAAAATTGTCCTTTTTTAAATCAAATTATAATGAATCTTTTTTTACAAAAAAAAAAACGCACATTTTAAATTTTGAAAAACTAAGTTTATTTTATACTAAGGTTATACCGTTGGTCGTTGGCAGGTTTGTTCAAATTTCAAACGAAATATTATATTATACAACACAAATTTCAAATACAGCAAAAAATCAATACATAATCTAGTAAAGACACTTTTCAGAATTTTAATTTTAGTTAAAGTTAGATTAAAATCATTAAAAAATAAATTCGAGAATGTGTTTTGTAACGAAAATACCTTAGTTTTTCTATTTATTTCAGATCTTACAAACTAAAATATTTCAGACTTTTTATGCACTTATTTTGTTTAGACATTATTGAAAAATCCTAAATACTTATGATCAAAAAATTCTTACAAGAAGTATACGATAATAAATAATTTATCATCATGCGTTTTGAGCTAAGAGTATTGATATTAGAGAGTCGGCATGTGAAGTATGCCCGCGCGCTCCAAGTGTGCCTTTTCGAGAATTCTACCCACACGGTTGACATTGGCTGTCACCATGTAAAATGGCTGCTGTCGGAACGTATTAAACGACCAAAAACCAGCAGCCAATGTAAGCCGTTTGGGTAAAATTCTCGAAAAGGCACACTTGGAGCGCGCGGGCACACTTCACATGCCGTCTCTCTAATATCCATACTCTTAGGTTTTGAGCATTTTTATTGCTTACTTGAATGTAGGTATATATTAAAGCAAGTTTTAATTAAATAAATCGATTTTAAATTTGATACGGGGAATAATCGATCTTTCTCGTCAGAACCTCCCTGTACAGTTGCAAGCATTTTGGAACTTTAATTCTCAGCCGCTGGTCAATGGGTCTATCGAAAAACAAATAGGTAAATGAAAAGATTTTTGAATAGATATTATGTAAAAAAATATTTGTACGAACTCACCTGGACCAAACGTTTATTTAAACTGCGCACTTTTTTAATACATAATATCTCAGATGTGTGGAGTGTAGAGTGTGGAGCATTAAAGGATCATTAGATGACTGTTGAATTTAAGTATACTTACTCTCATTTATTCGATTGTGTTATCAGTTATCAATATTTGTATAACATTTTTGTTTAGCTTTCAAGGCAGGGCCGCCGCATCCGTGTGTGTTAAATGGCCTCCTCGCGTTCCAATTTAACTCTTCATTTCTCAGTGTCACCTGTAGGTGACAGAAGTTTAATTTGTTTTTCTATCACATCGAAATTTTATTTTTAAATTCTACTACTACTATGTAAAGGAAAGTGGTAACTCTATTCAGTTTTTTTGGCAACACTATCCACACGCCATTTTTCAAATTCATTTTCGTGCTCTGTTTTTATACAGGGTGTACGGGGGTAAAGTGCGTTAACTTCGGGAGGTGATTCTACATGATGGTAGGAGTAAAAAAGATTAACAACTTTTATTGAAATTCCATACAATAGGACGTACCTATTAAATATCCTTATTTACAAACTTACCCGATAGATTTGCTGTGAGTCAGCCGGGTGCGTTGTGGCGACGTTGTAACAGCGGAAAATACCTAATAGTTCAAGCCGCACAAGCCGTATCTGCTAATTTTATCTTTTTACCAAAAAAGTACCCTTAAAAGTTGAAATTTCGAAAAAAGTTATATGTCTTTTTTACTTTCACTATCATGTAAAATCACCTCCCGAAGTTAACCGCTTGGACACATAAGCTTGTTTTCACGATAATTTAACGTGGGTAGACATAGGAATGACGTATGGCCCCGTACCTGAGTTATTAATGCACTTTACCCCCGGACACCCTGTATCAATAAATATTATTATAGGTATAACCAGTGGCGGTTTTCTCTAAAGTGCGGTTGTGCGGTGAACCCCCATTAAAAAGATGGTAAATTAAAACAATCTTGTTGTATAGTAATATAAGCGCATCACAGATAGCTCGACATTAAAATTCCGTCTTTAAAACTCGCACCACCGAAAAATACGGTATCTATTCCCATTTTGTGCGCGTTGCGATCCGCACACATATGTTCATACGAAAAAATCATAGCCGATACGAATCGCTGTGACGGTAGAATGGACAAAACTACGCAGCTTGGTGCGCTGATCACGAGTCAAGATCTCACGTGACCTCCGAACTTTGACGAGTCTCGCCGAAACGAAGCCCGAGATTGTCGCAGGATGACGCAGTATTGTTTCGGCTTTCAAATTGAAAGTGGTTGCATTTATCGGTTGTCGCGAATATTCTGTCCTAATTTTTTCACACAATGATGGAATACAGTGATATATTAAAAAAAAACACGCTAATGCTTATGAAAAAAGTTTGGATATTAAATATAATAATTTTTTGTATACGTGTATAATGGATTTTCGAGTAAATGAAAAAAAAACTCATTTTATTTCGTGCCACCTTTACTTGTGTTTCTTGTTTTTTTTATGTTTTAAAATGTCAATTATATTATATTCTACATTCTACGCAATTTTTCTTATTGAAAAAAACAATCATAATTAGCAACGTACATTGAGTGTTGTAAAAACCATTAAACAATTTAAATCCTCTAAAACTTTTTTTGGTTATTTAATAATTGTGTCGAGGAGTATCAAGTTATTTAAAAACAATAGTACCTATTTAGGTACCCCTCCACTAACTTTATTTAATTTGTATGACAAGAGTAAATTTTGATTAGACAATATATCTTCTCTTGAATTTCTGAACCCCCCGTTAAACAGACCACGAACCGCCACTGGGTATAACTGATATTTTATTCCTACCGTAAGAATAATAAAAATGCTGTTTCTCTTCAGGGTCTTTACTACACATTGTGCAGTGTCACCTGTAGGTGACACACCCATAGAATAGTGGGGGTAGTTTATTTATTTATTATATATTTTTTTGTCTTAACCACGTATAAATTATACGATATTTTATTTAAAGATAAAAGATAAATCTTTATTAACTTTGACATGGGAATTGAAAGCAATCCTTGCAAGACTGCATGCACAGTCTCTGCAAATTGGATAGTTGGTAGGTGTAAACCGCCAGCCAAATCATTATTATCCTTCAACCGGGCCGTCGGAAGAGGATCACTTCCAATTTCCTCCTGATTGATCGTGTGTAGGCAAGATTCCGACCGAACCTCCAATTTCTCGACATTTTCATGCGATTATAAATGCGCTATTAGATAGTTTTCTCAAGAGAACCTATCAAGACAAAAGGTCATTGATGTGCAATAAAAACAAAGTCGGGAACATAATCGATCCTTGTGGGACGGTCTGGAGACAACCTCCAATTTACAGCATTGCCTGCAGTCCTGCAAGCAGTGCTTTGAATCGGATAGTGAGTGGTCCATTATGCGGCTAATTCAGGGGACGGCCGCCTAAACGCTTCTTTCTGCCCCATCCGGCCCTTGGTACGGAAGTCTGCGGGAATGTTTGTACCTATGTATATTTTTTACGGATCAAAAAAGTTAACTATTAGGTAATTTAATTTTAAGTAGGGTTTTAACAAAAAAATCACCACCGCAAAGCCTGTGTTTGGGTATAAATGTGATTATGATTATTAATTTGCTACTAGGTATATGTTTTCGTTTCATTGGTATCTAGAAAATGGCAATTTAGGAAGATGTTTTTCCCAGACAACAAACAACCGCGGAGTCTTTTTGGAAGATATATTTCCCAGCCTGACAGGGTCTCATAAAAGATATGCTATGTCATTTTGTATTACAGTGAGAAATATGATATAAGCAGTACGAGAAAGAGACACTAGCCCCCTTACTCATAATTGCCTACGACAACTGCAGATCGCAAACGAATAGGTGACAGTTCACAATGACTAAGTGTCCTTAATATATTCGATATCAACTGTCGTTTGTACGTTTGAGATCAGAGGCCCTAGCACGCTTGCTATATATCGATCGGTAGGATAACTATCGGTAACTTCTCATCGTTCCCTAGCATGACTACAGATCGCCAACGAGTAAGTGACCGTTCACAATGACTAAGTGTCCTTAACATATTCGACATCAACTGTTGTCCTAGGGAACTATGAGAAGTTACCGATAGTTATCTTACCAATCGATATAGAGCAAGCGTGCTAGGGCCTCAGAAGCCCTAGCACGCTTGCTCTATAACGATCGGTAGGTTAACTATCGGTAACTTCTCATCGTTCTCTACGACAACTGCAGATCGCAAACGAATAGGTGACAGTTCACAATGACTAAGTGTCCTTAATATATTCGATATCAACTGTCGTTTGTACGTTTGAGATCTGCAGTTGTCCTAGGGAACGATGAGAAGTTACCGACAATCAGGACAACTGCACATCGCTAACGTACAAACAACAGTTGATGTCGAATATGTTAAGGACACGTCATTGTGAACTGTCACTTATTCGTTGGCGATCTGTAGTCATGCTAGACGGGGGGCGGGGGCTAGACAAAAGGCCGGAGACGCGAGTGTACGCGAGGGTGAGTGATTCACCGGACTGACTCGAGTAACTGGACAGAATTGAGTAACTAGACTGGCTTTAGTAACTAGATCAAATTTTATAACTAGACTGACTTGTACGAACGTACCCCAAGTATACTATATATCATTTTACAGAAATTAATGTGAAATAACAACAAATTAATTACATAAAATGTTGTGCACGCCGGGATTCGAACCCGCCATCTCCGGATTCGTAGTCGATGATTTTACCCCTAACCACTATTTTTATCTACCGCCTACTCCTGATAATAAAATTATTAATTGCTTTCAATTCTTACCTGAAACCAAAGACATCATAAGAAAATAAATATATCAGCTGAATGTAATCTGGGTACAAACGAGTAACTAAATTATTCGATTATGTTACTTCTTCTTCTTCGTGTGCCCTATCGGGTCCCCCTGACGTTGGCGATCACTCCGGTAAATATGTCTCTATCTCGCGCTGCCCGGAATAGCTCCTCCACACTTCTAATAACGGTCCTCTCTCGGACGTTTCTCGATTACTTTTTTTATTTTTTTTTTTTATTTAATAAATTTTCATATGTTACAGTTTTTGACATTTTTTTTAAACTACCATACTAGGCTAATGTCCATGTTATGGTAGTTATTATGTTACAATTAAGTATAAACTTAAATATATATTTTGGATTAAGAGGGTATTTCACGATCCTCCTCATAACCAACATCTGTGGCCTAGCTCACCCAAAGTGGTTCGCTACGTTTGGTGACTTGGTGAGGAGTACCGGGTTCATGGGGTGAGCTTTGTCTAGGTATTGGCGGCGGATGATTTGGACACACTGAACCCCAGATTCCTATTCTCCCCTCATACCTTTTCCTTCCCAGAACTTCCTCTCCTTCATTTCCTTAAAAATACCCTCTACACATCATCCCCAAAGATGAGATAGGCTCGAGGAAAATTATTTTCCTTGGGGCATTCTATATGGAGATAATGTAAAAACAAATAGATTATCCATACATTTTTTATTAATTAAACATTATTTATTTATTTAAAAAGCCAGAGTTTTACTGTTAATAGTATTGCTGTATATAGGATAAGTTAGCCTTGTTTTGTTTATCTGTTGCGAGTATTTTATTTGTTTATTTATTAATAATTTTTATCGTATGGATAAGTTATCAGGAGAATGGTGAAATACGTGTTCTGTTAAATAAGTTGTTCTGTTTGGTATGAGAAAGAAAATTGGTCTAAATCAGGGCTTTCTATAATATCATTTAAAAAAAAAAATAAAGGTATCGGAACAATTTTCTGAGAGTTTTAAAAACTTTATTTTTTATATCGAGTGATTGCAATATGGTTTCAATAAGTAGGCCGACTAATATAAATGTTATCTTAGAAATATATATAAGGACATATTTTTTGGCTGTCCCTCTCTAAACAAATATCCTATCTTCTATCAAGCCTTATCAAAAATTGCCTCCCCTCCATTCAATATCTCATCTCTTCTCTGAACTCGACTCCAATCTTCATTATGATTTTGAAATTTGCCATTTAAATAAAATTAATATTTAAAATCATCTTTCATTTCTCCATAATTTTAAATGATGGCCTAGAACAACCTTAAATGGTGAAAACCATAAATAATTGAAGAAAAAATATATATATATATATACAGTGGTGCCTCGCATAACGAACGCCTCGCACAGCGAACGCTGCACACAACGAACTTCCTTTTCGTTCATTTCACGATTCATACAACGAACTTCGCTTCACACAACGAACTTCGCTTCACACAACGAAGTCGCCCACTTCACACGATCACTGCCGATTTATTGCATCCTTCCGCGCAGGCAGTCGTTAGTCACTGAGCAGTACGCTTAACTTACGCACGTGTCGCAGCAATCGTTCATCATTAAGCCAGGGACACACACGGCGTTATAAGCGCTAGCGTTATTTGGCTTGGCCTATTTCAGCATATTCCTCGCCATGCATTCCAATCGCAAATGTATGGCGAGCGATATGGTGAAGTAGGCCAAGCCAAATAACGCCGGCGCTTTCAACGCTGTGTATGTCCCTAGCTTTACAACGAAGTCGCCCGATCTTCTACGATCACTGCCGATTAATTGCATCCTCCCGCGCAGGCAGTCGTTAGACTCGTTAGTCACTGCGTAGTACGCTTAACTTACGCACGTATCGCAGCAATCGTTCTTCATTACGAATTAAATCGCACACGTATCACGGCAGTCGTCCTTTTAAGATAAACTCAACATTTTTTTTATATGATGGGTTCTAAAAAAAGCAGGAAGGTGATTTCTCTTGAAATGAAACAGGAAATAATTAGAAGGAGTGAATGTGGGGTAAAACAGTGTGACCTCGTCAAAGAGGTGTTTTTTTCATTATGTTTTTAGATGTATCTAAATAAAAATAATAACAAAAAATTTATCTTTTTTTTATGTCATCTTACCATATTTTATGCTACAGAACGAATTATTTTTTTTAACATGTATTGTTATGGGAAAACGCGTTTCACATAACGAACTTTTCGCATAACGAACTTGCTCCTGGAACGAATTAAGTTCGTTGTGTGAGGCACCACTGTATATGTATATATTATATAGTGGAATATTTGTATGTTGTATGTTGAACATTTGAACAGTTGAACAGTTGAACAGTTGAACAGATGTTAAAGTAAGGGGACTAGTTTGAAGGAATTGGGTTCAAATTGACTACGACTTTTTTTACAATAGTTCCACGTAGGAGGCCCTGAGGAAAACAATTTCCCTCGAGGCCTTTGTATTCTTTGGAGATGCTATATAAGGGTCCCTTTAGGGAAAGTAAGGAGACGAATTCCTTGGAAGAAAAAATGTATTATGGGTGAGTAAGAATCTGTGGGTCAATGTGTGTAAGAGTCACGGACGTGTGAATCTAACCCTTTCACTGCGGTTCAAGGCGATGGGTCAAGAGAAATTAATGGGCTCTCTCTCAACCAGTTTCAGCCGATCTGGCCCACCACACCGGTGGGCAACCATATCCGCCGCCAAGACCTAGACAAATTTAACCCCATGCACCTGGTCACCCCTGCAAAGTCATCAAACGTAGCGAACCACCTGTGGTGACCTATGGCAGAGGTGTTGGGTATCCAATAAATGGCTCCTGGCGTAAAATAAGTGTTGAAGATTATTTTTTAATGTTGATTGATTAACTTAATTACCGATAGTAAAACAAAGCATTTTTAAGCTTTTTTTGTTATTTGGTTATTTTTATTATGTAAAATACCTATATAAATAACAGATTAAAAATACAGATAGTTCTTAAAACTAATTACATAAATTGTATTTTTTATAAACTAGCCTGCTCAATAGAGAAAACATTTCTCCTGATTGAGTTAAGTCTGATCTCTAGCTTCAACATTACCTTCAACTTCGCCTTTAACATTTCGAAAACATTTTTTGTTTTTTTTCCACATTGTCGTCTCCTGGGTTTGTTTGAACATTGGGGCGCGGTAGGCCTAGCTACACATTTTGTTACAGTCGGCGGTAAATACTTGACGTTTGACATTCATGTCGGTGTCAAAAAATGTCAAGATGACTTTAAGAGGAAGAGATGTATCAATCAGGGAGAAAACACAGATTTCAAGTTAGACCGTAGGTATATTTTAAAGGTATTTATTTATTAGAAAAGATTTCTGGCTAATATCGATTCGTACACGACTTAATGTATCTACCATTTAAAAATTTCAAAACCACAATTATTATCATAAATTATTGTTATATATGTTTATTGGTTTGGTACAATAAATTAATATCTATACTTACGGGACTTTATTTAAATTCCTTTATATATATATTAAGATGAGCTTGTGATGGTAACAGTCATCTATTACATCATTTATTAAACTCATAATTACACTCATTGCACATATCCTCAAAAACTCGTGAGATGTATTCACAATGACCAGTTATCAAAAAATGAACATTTCCTATTCCCTGCATACCCTGCTTCACTGTGTTTTCCATCGGCCACTGAAAGCACGAGCATCGCGCCTGTGTGTAAGGCCACGCCCCCATTGACAAAATTTAAGGTAAAGTTGTAAGCAAAAGTTGTAGCAGGAGACGACAATGTTTCGGATTTTAGGGAGAACTGTGTGAATTGCGTTGTCGTGTGAGTAATGAGATATTTCACAAGAAACTTCAAATCAAAATTTGATTCAGACGATTTAATTTTTGCAACTCGAATGAAAGCATTTTGACGAGTGTGAATCTTCTTTCAACAAAGCTGAACAAGTAACTTCATACAATTTTTGTCTACAAAAAAAATTGATCAACTAAAATTGTAAAGGTCTGAACCCACTATGAGAAGAGTGTTAGGCATTAATTTTGAAAGCACTCTCGTACGTATGCATAAAATCACATTTGAAAAAGTAAGGAACAACAAATGCCTAACTTTTTTTAACAATATAATATTAGAATTAAGCATTTTGTATATATGTAAGTAACAACTTACAAAAAAACAACACGTGTTCAATCGTGATTGCAAATTTGTCAAGGATCCCTTACCCAAATTCCTATTCTTGTTGTTATATTTTTTGGCTTCGCTTGGTAATTTTGAGTGTCAATCCGTCTTTCACTCCCAGAACTACAGACTTTGGCCTGTACACTATGGGAATAGGGGTCTTGTCGTTTGTAGACACTTCATATTTGGACAGGAAAGTCACCAATCCCAGTCTTGTCTGCATCATCCCAAATCTGCTCGCTGGAAAATATTGTAATCATAATTTTTAATCACTTCGAGGACGTTGTATGAAATATGTACGTAGATCAGTACTAAAATCAAAACAAGTTTAATTTAATAATAATATAAGTGACAAGTGGTGACAAAAAAGTCTATTATTAATATATTTTAATTAAATTAAACAAATAACTTTGTATTAAAACAAAATTTTGTATTAAACATTCACAAAGTGATTTTGCGAAGTTTGAAGAATTAATATATTTTCGTCTATTATTTATTATTATTTTATATTTAATTTTTATATTAAATATAAGGTCCTTACATATGAAATTGGCGTTTTGTATAGGAGGAGCATAAAGTCGATTTTTTTTTAAATATAATATATTTATTTAATCAAAGTATGTAACAATTGCTATCTATGCACTTTTGCAATCTCATAGGTAGTTCATCGATCCCTTTACTAAAAAAACCATTCGGACGGGAATTAATAAAATCTTTGAAGGCGGTATGGATTGCCCCATCGGAGTTGATTTTTTGCCCTTGCAAGAAGTTATCCAAATTTCGAAAAAAATTGTAATCTGTTGGGGCAAGGTCCGGAGAGTACAGAACTCACCAAAATAGAAATATTGCTATATAGAAACCTTCACGTGCATGTCCACAACAATTCACAAATTTTTTATCACAATCGGATGAATAGTATAGGAAATATCTCTAAATATATCAAACGCGCTAACTGTCAAACGTACGAAGTTAAAATAGTCGTTAAGTTTTATGATATTTTCTAATTTTCATAGTAATTTTCTTAATTTTTCTTTCCGTAAGAACTTCTACAAAGTATTGGAAAACTTTTTTAAAAAGTTAAATGAAAGAGGTAAAGTAGTTCTGAAGTTACGGCGTGACCAAATGATACAGGGATTCTTATATATATAGATAGATAGATTAAAACACATTTGTATGGACAAAACGCTGCCCGGTTTCCTCTTAACATTAACTCACAATCTTTGATAGAATCTTTAATGATACCTAAATAACTCGATAAATTGAAGGAGAATCCTAAACAATAAACATAACATCGTAACTAATTGCGCTCATAGCAATAATATTAAGAATTTTCCAGACAGTGGAATAACAGTTTAATAATGGGGGTAATTAGTTGAATTATATTTTAACTTCCGCTAATAACATGTACAAGTAATTTTAATGCATTTACAAACATTTTAAAGTCGGCCTATTAAAGTTCGCTCTTTTATGTCTCTTATCTGAAACTAAATGCAAATATATTAACCGGTCAGTGGTTGAGTGGGCACCGCGTTTGGGTCCCATCCAGGCGTTCCGTGTTCGATTCCTTGGTTGGCTAAGTCCTCCATCACAACACAAGCAACATCTTCCGCTTAGTGTGGTGGTAGTAGGAGATTTTCAAATGTTGTTGGGTTATTCGTAACCCTGGAATGTTTGTCTTTCTTTTAAAAAAAAAAAAAATATATATATGTAAATAAACTAACGTAATTATAATTACGTTCTGAGGCCATAGCACACTCGCTTGATAACGATCGATAGGATAAATATCGGTAACTTCTCATCGTTCCCCTAGCATGACTGCAGATCGCCAACGAATAGGTGACAGTTTACAATGACTAAGTATCCTTAACATCTTCGACATCAACTGTTGTTTGTACGTTAGCGATGTGCAGTTGTCTTAGGGAACGATGAGAAGTTACCGATAGTTATCCCATCGTTATCGAGCGACTGTGCTAGGGCCTCTGGATGTAAATAAGATCGATATTTTCAGTGGTTAATGGGCGCAAGGGTGGGGGAATACACCGCCTTTGTCAACTTAGTTACAGACTAAGTGCATCCGCTCACGGGTATAGTTACCAGATCTGAAAATGAGTTTTCCTGACAAAATCCCTGACTTATCAAAAATCCTGAAAACCATTTCGGATACATAAACCATCCATCCTGATGGGAGGGTGGCTAGAGGTTTTCAGGTTGTGAATTTATCTGGTAATTTCGCCAATATAATCATGTTTTTTTGTCATGTTATTCGATTCTGTCGAAATCCGTAAATCCCTGTAAATTCCGTTGCTCAATAAATTCTATAAAATTTTTTTTTTCTAATATTTATCAAAATTCCTGTCTTCCTTTTTTTTCCTTGTCTGCCTGACGGACAGCTAAAATTCCTGACATCTGGTAACCCTACTCACGAGCAACTGAAAAAAAAACAGTTTTCAACTCAATTCAACCTGCACACTACACAATTTTTCAAAAACCTGTTGTCAACGGCAACGCAAGCAGTGACTCGCGACTCGCCCTGATAGTTACCGTGGCCGGTGGTTGCCAGTTTGACCGGTTGCCATGGTTGCGCCAATTTTGTTGACAGTTTTCAATTTTTTTTTGTTTTTTTTTCAATTTGACAGCGACAGATGACTGCGATAAGAGCTGATTGTTCTTCGTCTATGGTTAAACAAGCTGAGATAATTACAGAAATCGTTCTAATTGAGTAGCGCCGTGATAAAGGTTTGTTTGGAAACCATAGCAACCAGCCAGTTTTAGTTTGGTTTTAGTTCCCCTCGTCAGCGGAGGCACTAACTACTAACCGATCAAGTTTATTACAAAAAATCGCAATTGACAACCGATAAAGTAGGTACCAACAATATTTTTTTAATTAATAATACTTTCTTTGTCTGATGTATCTGGAGGTGAATTCAGATAAACACACTTTTATTAGAAAATTTAAGCCGGGAGAAAGATAAGATTTTGCTCGCGGAGGACACTATATTAAAAACACGGCAGATTGCATGATTTACACAATACACACGGAAAAAAATGTTATTCTAAAATAGATCATTTTATTTTTAAAAATGGTTAAAAACGGCACTGAAGTTCTTACGAACAAATTAACAGGGTTTCAATGTTTATTGGCGGGAACATGTAAGAATAATTTGTTGGAATACGTAATTTCGTACGTATAGCAACAAATTATTCTTACATTTTCCCGCCAATAAACATTGAAACACTGTTTATTTGTTCGTAAGAACTTCAGTCCCGTTTTTAACTGTTTTTACGAAAAAAATTATCGTATTTTAGAATAACATTTTTCTCCGTGCAGTTGCTCTTTCATCCTCTATTATTTTTCATACTAATTACATTTAAGAGAAAATGACAATATTTGTTAATGGAAAAATGAGATTCACAAATCCTACAAGTGTGATGTTATGTGATTTTTCCACGGCTATGCGCTTGTACAGGATGAGGCAGAGCAACTTGCTTATTTGAATTTGGCGCCCTGAAGCGATGGTTGCTGCGAGGAGTGTGGGGATAGACACATTCGAGAGGGTGGGGATTGAAGTTTTATATCCGCTTAGTTTAGATAGAATCATGAAGTGGACGAAGGCGGAGCGCACGTTCGCTTCCGAGGCTTATTTTTCGGTCAATCATCGCCATACAAAGTTGCATTCCATACCCATTTAAAAATTGCGCCCCACGGTCGTGTTCTGGCTGGCAGTCGATTGTTTCGAAGAGACTCAGAATGAGCAGACAGCCCAACAGCAGCAGAGCGCTGAGGGGATCACAAAACAGAAAGCCTTACCATGTCAACGTATTGGGGTAAACTTGCTGTTCGTGAAAGCCCAGGTTTGTTTGTTCATGTCACCAGTTTTCCTGAAGTTATTTATCCATGAAACAATCGAGTGCCGGCCAGAACTGAAATGGGTACGGAATGTAACTTTGTATGGCGATGATCGTCTGAAAAGTAAGCCTAAGTTGCGAACGCGCGCTCCGCCTTCGTCCACTCCATGATTCTATCTAAACTAAGCGGATATAAAACTTCAAGCCACACCCTCACGAATGTGTCTTTCCCCACCCTCCTCGCAGAAACCATCGCTTCAGGGCGCCAAATTCAAATAAGCAAGTTACTCTGCCCCACCCTGTATAATGTAAATAGTTAAATAGGTATATCTGGAGCCTAATGTTGAAGTGTAGAAGTGTAGAGGTCTAAGTTTTGGTCATGGATTTATCCAAAATGTCTATAACTTGTCATCGTTCCCGAGCATGACCGCAGTTTGCTAACGTACAAATAACAGTTCACGTCGAATATTTCAACAACACTTAGTCGTTGCGAACCGTTTGTTCGTTGGTGATCTGAAGTCATACTCAAGAACGATAACAAGTTACCAAATTTATCGATAAAACCTTTATCGACAGACCGTGCTGGGTACCCTGGGTTGAAGACTGTCTATTGTGAAACGCCGCCTGCGTTTGCTTCATTCCTTTCCCTTAATTCATGGCTCGGTAATAGAACATACACAGAACGTGAAAATTATCTCAAATATTTGATGAAATTGTTAATAAAATTTTAAACAATCCGTCATTTGTCTTCACCGGTTTCTTGTTGAAATTTCATGTTTATTTACAATTGTTACAACTAGGTAGGTAGGTTTAGCTTTATAGTGTTTCATGATTTGCACAATTTTACACATTCTAATTACCTATGCAATTCCTGGGACCTTCTCCAAAAGGCAGGTGGGCAAAGTGGTGTCGAGAGGCCTTGTTTTCTGGTGTGAACCTCTCTGGATCAAACTTCATGGGTTCGGGATATATCTCAGGGTCCCTGTGAATGCCCAGGACGGGAACCATCATAAGGGTGTCCTTCTCAATCTTGATGTCGGTTCCGGGTAATGTGTAATTCTTCGTGCAATTCCTCAAGATGATCGGGAAAGGTGGGTATTTCCTCAATGTCTCTGGAAATAAAGATATATATTTTTCTATTGTGTACTTAGGTACATAGTAAAGACGACTACACAACATCAGAATGGCCAGTAGGTGTACATATATATTGTTTTCAGGTAGCCGAAAATATTGAATCAAACCACATGTATGATAATTTCTAATAATGAGTAAATAAATATAAACGGGTAGGTATTGTAGGTAGGTGATGATAAATTATTTAATATCGTGTACTTCTTGTAAATATTTTTTGATCATAAATATTTATGATTTTTCAATAATGTCTTAAAAAAATAAATGTGTAAAAAATTTTTTAAATATTTTTGTTTGTAAGACCTTAAATAAATAGAAAAACTGAGGTATTTTTGTCACAAAACACGTTCTTGGATTTATTTTTTAATGATTTTAATTTTACTAATATTAAAATTGTGAAAACTGTGTTGACTAGTTATGTATTGATTTATTTTGTTGTATGATTATAAGATTTGAAATTTGTGTTGTTTAATATAATCTATCGTTTGAAAATTGAACAAATCTGCCAACGACCAACGTTATAACCTTAGTATCTAAAAAGTACACTTAGTAAAATTCATAATTTTAAAAACTGAGTGTACCAGATAAAATAACAATCTTTCAAAATCAAGTTATGTTTTTTTCTAAAAAAGAGTCAATACGTCTAGAATTTGTTTTAAAAGGGACTAATTTCCAGTATTCTCTGGTAATACTTCTTTAGTAAAGATTCAAACCAAACTATTTTTTTGTTTGGATTTTAGTTTGCATTTTAAAACAAATGGTTTGTGTCTTCTGGGATAGATGTCGCGCTATGCCCACGCACATTGATTGTGATAAATTTTCTCCCCTCCAGCGGACTGAGGTTAATAAATTCATTGTTTCATACTAATTACTTCCATTCTGCATTTAACTTCCTAGAAAGGAGCGCCGTCTCAGTCCGTTGGTTGGGAATTAATTCTCAGGAGATATTGTTGTAACGAGTGCCAATAAAACTTCATGCTTGTCCGAAATATAAAGTGTCTCATTAAAAAAGTATCCATTCTATCCTCCAAGTTTAAACTCTAAAATATTACAGTACTTATATCGTATCTTATATTATACTTATAATACAAACAAACAGAAAATAAGTTAAAGGAAATATAAATAACAAAGTAAAATAAACAATAGAGGAGATAAGAGAGAATATAATTGAAAAACAAGTGCATTAGATAAATACATAATTACTTTGTTGATACACATATATAATATTTCTATTCGAGTATTTAAAATATGTTTACACTTTCACCTATTATAGTTTTGTAGTACTTTATTGAATCTGTGGTAGGTATTTGGCTATTGACAATATTTCAATTCTTACATTTATTGAAGATTTTAGGCACAAGAAAGGTGTGTATGTGACTGAGAAATTGAGGTTTTGGTCTTTGGAATAATATAGTTGTATTGATTGGATTATCTTTAATAGATATGAATTCTTGTATATTTGAAAACCCTATATTTTTGAAGAGCCCACAAGACAAAGTTTTTGTAGGCTGGCCAATGTGAGCATTATAATATAATAATATAATAATATAATATATTATAACTTATAACATTTAAAATAAAAATCATTGTCCTCGTCCACACACCGCGCTCCTAGTGTTCGAGGCAGTTCCAAACCAACAAATATTTGTTTTTAACAACCAAAAGTGCAAACGAAATAAGTTGTGATCGTAACAATATTTCGGACATTTTCATTAATGTTCATCTATTGCTTGATACTTGCTAGCACTTGTCTAGTTCATCGGTAGCGTCGCATGCCTCTCGTAGTCAGGACTGCAGCTATTGAATGCAGAACTTTAAAAATCCTCACATAAAATGTACTCATAAAGAGCATAGCAAAACAAATTATTTTCGTGTAGGTGTAGGTAGTAGGTAATGTGGTGAGCTAGAAACACAGGAAGTTTTGTTTGATTTTTATTTATTTATTTGTAAGTTATTTATTTACTTTTTAATTATAGAAAGGTCTATTCACATCAATCACGTGAGTTAAAGCATCTGCGTTACCTTATATTGGGCATATGCTAAGACGCAGACTTGGGATACCCGACGGTGATTTTTCCATACAAACGTATTCCCTATTTATCTCTCTGGATTTTAACCCTAGAGAAAATATTGTTTTTACATAAAATAGATATCAACTACTAGCGTGTCGGTAACTTTTGTTTTTTTTTGATAAGTTACTTTTTATAGAAGTTATGATCTTCCAAAAATCAATAATATTGACTGGTATAAACGCCGTCAAAAGACGTTCAGTATACAAATTAGACAATGTTTTTTTTTTTTAAAGCATAACGTACAGACATAGAATAGTTTTTTTATTATGTAGTTGGTAAAAAAAAATGAAAATCAGTCCAGTTTTGGAGGAGAAAAGTGGGGAATACAAAATTTTGATTTTAGATAGGTATTAGTAGCCCAAGGTGCATTGTCCCTTTCGCTCAATATCCGATGGAGTAAGAGCAACAGTGACAGCAACAATTTAGTAAAATCTATTTTTCAAATTTCTCCACCACCGGGTATCATATTAAAGGGCAGAATTGTCGCCGAGAGACAGACGAGACAGAAATCGATCGCCATCATGTTCTTCGACACAGTTTAGTTAGCTTAGTTCAGCCTGTTCACTTCTTTTGCGACTTTTGTATTGACTCAGTCATTTTGCAGTATAATGCAAACGTAGTGCAAAATATAAAATAAAATATTGCTGCCTGCGTCCGTGACCTGCTGAAACTGTGCTGCGGCCACAACACAACTGAGCGCAGGACAAATCAGACCCGTATTAAAAAATCTGCGTTAACCTGCTCTGCACCAGCTGCGCGGTCTGCGTCTCAGCATATGCCCAGCCTTATCAATGATTCGATGTGGGAAAATTATGATATCATTATTTACCATCAATGGTTTGAGTGAGGTAGTTCATCTCGGCCAGGGCTTCATAAGTTGCTTTTCCACCGTTCCTCGAAAGCATCTCATCGATCTCCTTGCGAAGTGTGTCCTGGACATCCGGGTTGAGGGCCAGCTCGTACAGTGCGAAGCTGGCCGTGGTGGCGGAGGTCTCGAACCCAGCCAAAAAGAAGACAAACACTTGGGCTGCTATTTCCATCGTAGTGAGGCCTACAGTGCAAAAAAATGCAAAATTATGAAGGTAAAAACACTATCTACAGTAGGTAAATCATAATATATCTTCCGCTTAGTGTGGTGGTAGTAGGAGATTTTCAAATGTTGTTAAGTTATTCGTAACCCGGGAATGTTTGTCTTTCTTTTAAAAAAATAAAAAAAATATATATATATATTGAAAGGGCGACACATTCTATTCCGTAATGCATGCATGCGAAGAATCAACGAGCCACGACTTGATTCGGTCGTCTTCAAGGTGTTTCAGTCGTTATTACTCTATTAATATCAGATAAGTTCTTATCCAGAGGAAATTTCTTAAGCGGCCAAAGTCTTGTCAAAATTTTGTTAACAATAACAGAAATGGGTGATTTTTTTTATTTTTTTTATAGAGAACACCTCAACTGCTCCCGTCTGGAGCCAGTGAGACTATGGCATCCCCAATTGGGGTATGTTGTGAGGCTGTAGGTAAGTGGGAAGGGAAGGAGATGGGGAAGACGAAGATCGGGAAGTACCTGGCTATTCAGATCTAGTCACTAAACACGACTAAAGCCATTTCAAGTTTCAATTCTGAATGGTGGTCTTACAT
This sequence comes from Limnephilus auricula, assembly GCA_951813805.1. NCBI lineage: Eukaryota > Metazoa > Arthropoda > Insecta > Trichoptera > Limnephilidae > Limnephilus > Limnephilus auricula. The sequence continues at coordinate 18,039,676 of OX638404.1, forward strand.
CTGGACGATACTGAGAGTATCTTCCACTCTGGAACGTGCCGCAAATATAGTGTATATTATTTTTATTAATTATTTGTGATAACCCAAATAATAATAACCCAAATTAATCAAATACAATTTATTTGCGCACGCCGGGTTCGAACCCGCGACCTTCGGAATGGAAGTCCAAAGCCTTGTCTCTGGACTATGCCGGTCGTCGGGTGATAGTGGTATCAAAAGCCAAATGTCGTAGAAGTTAATTAAAATGTATTATTAACGATGGATACTCATTAACTCATTAAAAAACAAACAAAAAAATCTACAATACAATGGACAATATACCTACAACTTCTAGCTAAAATTAGGTACGTCGAAGTTATATTTTTGAAAAACTAGAATTTTTACACCTCATAAATCACATTACAAACAGCAAGTACGAAAACATCAAAATGTTTGCTGAAAACCATAAAAACTTTAATTCATGTGTCATAATAACCTCTCACGAAAATTTTATTTTTCTCATTAGTTCGATAGCCAATCAGAATATACTCGTCATTCCGTCGTTCGATCACTTCGCCGTGCAATTCGGCGAAAATTTGTACTTACGATTTATTAGTTTTAATTTAAATATTCCTGTAGAACAAATTAATAAACTACACTTTTTAAAATATCTACCTTAAAAATACATGCACTTGTGGATCGAAGAAAGACAAGCGAACTAGGCTTCTTTTTAAATTGTGCATTCCTGTGTCTAGATAACATTAACGGTACTGCCTTGATCGGACCTGACAAGTAGTAAGTCGAGTGGCGAGTAACTCGCTACTTGACTCACCAAAAAGTGTTCGCACTGCTATCAAATAGAGTTCATTAGTAAGCGGCGCGTCGCGACATATGGGCTGCAATACAATAAAGTAAATATGCCAAATAAGCTGATTGTAATGCTTATTTTAGAAGAGGTGGAAGAATAAATTGGTGAGATGAAAATAAATAAAATATAGACACGAAAATAGATTAATAGACGCAAAAATTAAGAATTTTAGAGTAGCATTTTCGCTCCAACCGGACGACTAATCGCTCGTGTCTGCGTCTACGAATGAACTGCGCATGTAGGGTCGCGAAAACACGTGGAGGGGGACTCTCTACTTGCCGAAAAAGTAGAACCAAATGGATTCAATCTACTAAAGAGCTGACTAGCCTACTCTACTAAAATTTATAATATTCTATAGGATACGTTTGTTACTAATATACTCGCTACTCGACTACTCAGAAAGGGGCATAACTACATTTTTTTAATGTCACCGTTCACGAAAAACTTATGAGGCAAACTCGCCAATTCCTCTACATAGTTTAGCAAACGAATACATAATGATATCGATAGTTTTACTTTAACTAATTCGATGATTAAAACACACATAAACATTTTTTCATGTCCAAAAAGTGTTGCTGACAATTTTAGATGATCTTCATTTAACTTGTGTAAAAAATAACGAAAATTTCCTGTACCCAATTTAAAAGCCCAATTAGTGTTAAATAATAGATTTAAAAGAAAACATACCTTTACCACCAGCGTTACTCTCGTCAGCTTTCTGATTTATTAAGAGCTGAAGAAAATCATTCCTTGTTATATTGTTATCTTTCCTGTATTTGATTGTGTCTCTGACCGTATTGAACAAGAAATCAGCATCCTCTTTCTTGAAGAAGCTAACATTGAGGAGCTTATTCAAGGCAGGAAAGAACATTGCAGAAGTACGTAGGATCGTGTTGAAGAAAGATGGATTCAGAACGCTTCTTCCTACAATCCTGAACTTTTCCTCTGGATTCTTGAAAGTGTTGCACTCGATGCCAAAAGCACATGATCCAATGATGTCTGTGTTGAGTTTGGAAAATAGTTCTTTAACATCCATTGAACATGCATTATCAGCGACCGCAATGTTCTTCTCTAAGTAGGCTGACATCTCTTCATTACACCTGGTCATTGTTTCAAACATGTACTTCATTTTGGAAGTTGAAAAGGTTGGGGTTAGCTTGGTCCTCATATTCTTCCAAGATTCTCCGGTGAGATTCACAAGGTGTAAAGCAAGGGGATCCGTCTTAACATTTATTTTGATGTTTCTGTCCGTAAAGTACGCGAAGTCTTTCACACATATGGTCTTGATCAGGTCCAAGTCATTTATGAGTAAAGCTCTCTTGACCATTGTGAAGATGCCCACATATGGGAGTTTTTTTGTCTGTAAGTAGAGATCGTGCAAAATGAATCCAATGTGTTTTCGCACTAACACCGATTCTTTAATATTTCCAAATAATATTTTAGGTTTGGGCCCCTCGACTCCTTTCCTCTTCCAATAGCCATAGTGCCAAAGAGACCAAGCGTAGAACACACCAAACAAAAACACAGCTCCCAAGAAGAGGTCAGTCATCCCAATCATTTTATTTTACTACCGCTTGCGGCTCTATGTCAAGTGGAGTAAATCTGGAACGACAAAATAGGACTTTTACGAACAAGATTTTTAATACACAGCGCGGCATGCTAATTTAAATATTGAAACTGATCGGAACATTATAGCGCCTTTTTTTGTGGGGCATATCAATCATCAAAATATGGTTACTGTGTATGTGTATGTGTATGTGTTTTTAAAATAAGTAGGTATCCACATTATTATTTGTTTTTAAATATCAAATAAAAAATTCAGATTGAAAATTCATTAGTATCTAGTACTGTAAAATCCCCTAATACCTTCTAAAAAGCTGCATTTCATTGTTCCATACAACAGGTAAACAGCAATTATTTTTGTTTTCCATAGCAATAAATTGTTACCGATATTAGGGAAACCTGTTGTGCCTTGGCCTTGTAAGTAACTGCTTACGAATTACAGCTTCATGCACTTGTAAAGTGGACTGTAGTTAATTTAAACAAAACGAGACGAATCGGTGATTGCTGGAATTGGATGAAGTATGTGTGTAGGAAATAACAAGGTATAGAAGGAAAATGGGACGACCACTATATGTATCTCGGCGAAGGGATACAGGACAATCGTACAATATAGTTATACAGGATGTCCGGGGATAACGTGCATTAACTTCGAGAGGTGATTCTACATGATGGTAGGAGTAAAAAAGATTGACAACTTTTTTCGAAATTCCAACTTTTTTTTCCATACAAAAAGACGTAGGTACCTATTAAAAATCCTTAGGGTAAGGTACACACTTACTAGGGGCGGTGCGTGAGTTTTCAGTGAGCTAGGTGCCAAGATTGAAAAAAACGACGTTACTAAAATTGTTTTTTTTTTTTTAATTTTAAAATTTTGTATGAAGGTATTTCAGTTTATGGATTGCAGCGCATCCCCAAACTGTAAGAATCCTGAAGATCTTCATACAAAAAATTGAAATTTTGAAATAAAAATAAATTCATTTTCAGCTACAACAACATCAGTAACGTCGTTTTTTTTCAATAATAGCACTAGCACATTGGAAACTCACGGACCGCTACTGACACTTACCCGATAAATTTGAGTCAGCCAGACGCGATTGTGGCGACGTTGGATTTTAGCGATTCACCCGTATCGTAAAATAATAGTGCTGGCCGCACACGCCGGACTAATTTTATCTTTTTACCAAAAAAGTACCTACCCTAAAAGTTGGAATTTCGAAAAAAGTTATATATCTTTTTTACTTACACTATCATGTAAAATCACCTCCCGAAGTTAATGCACTTTACCCCCGGACATCCTGTATATATATCATTAATATTATTATAGGTATTAACTGATATTTTATTCCTACCGTAAGAATAATAAAAATGCTGTTTCTCTTCAGAGTCTTTACTACACATTGTGCAGTGTCACCTGTAGGTGACACACCCATAGAATAGTGGGGGTAGTTTATTTATTTATTATTTATTTTTTGTCTTAACCACATATAAATTATAAGCTATTTAAAGAGAAAAGATAAATCTTTATTAACTTTGACATGGGAATTGAAAGCAATCCTTGCAGGACTCTGCAAATTGGATAGATAGTTGGTAGGTGTCTTTTTTGCTTAAACTATCATGTAGAATCACCTCCCGAAATTAATGCTTTTTACTCCCGGACACCCTGTATAGTTCCACCGTGATACCTCGAGGTAATTATCGCCACAATAAAACGATATTATGTCTTCGACCAAGTATAATCTTGGTCAATTAGGTACCTACTTCCAAGTAGATCTCATTCTTTATTTTTAATTTAAAACGAGATTATGATCACGTAAAGCACCAATAACTTGCTTTCAATGTAGTCCCAATGGAATTTGGGAGGCGGGAATGGGTACCGCCGCCCCGGGAACCATTTTTTGGATAACCAACACCTCTGCCATAGGTCACCCCAAGTGGTTCGCTACGTTTGGTGACTTAGCAGGGGTGCCCGGGTTCATGGGGTAAGGTTTGTCTAGGTCTTGGCGGCGGATAATCTAGACACACTCAACCTCAGATTCCTACCCAACCCTCATACCTTTTTCCTTCCCAGAACTTCCTCTCCTTCGTTTCCTTAAAAATACCCTCCACACAGCATCCCCAAAGATGACATAGGCCCTGAGGGAAATTATTTTCCTCGGGGCCTCCTGTGTGGACCTAACGTAAAAAAAAAAAAATCTCCACTGTTTTCAAAACAAATGCTCTCGAAATAACACTATATATCTTGCTATTGTTCCAAATTTCTTCATCATATTGCCTCTACATGTAGTCATTTGAGTTTTACGATCCAAACCTGCGTAAAGTTTATAATAAGTTATTGTAAACTTTACGCAATAATAACATTGGTAGATATAGTTATTTTTTCCAGGTGTTGCGCTATGTTACAACATAAGAGGGTATACTGAGAATACCGGAAATTTGTACTGTTTTTAATCGAATTCTAGACGTATTGACCCTTTTTTAGGAAAAAACATAATTTATTTTCGAAATATTGTTATTATTCTGATGATAAAGTCATTTTTAAAATTTTTAAAAACCAAGTTTATTTTTAATACAGAAAGGTTATACCGTTGGTCGTTGGCAGATTTGTTAACTTTTCAAACGAAATATTGTATCTATTATACAACACACATTTAAAATCATATAATAAACAGTAAAATAAACCAATATATTATCTAGTAAAGCCACTTTTCAGAATTTTAATTTTAGTTTATATAATCATTAAAAAAAAATCTGAGTAAGTATGTGTTTTGTGACGAAAATATCTCAGTTTGTCTATTTATTTACGGTCTTACAAACTGAAATATTTCAATTTTTTTTACACACTTATTTTGCTTAGACTTTATTGAAAAATCACAGATACTTATCAACTAAAAATACTTACAAGAAGTACACGATATTAAGAAATTTATCATCACGCGTTTGAGCATTTTTATTGCTTACTTGAATGAAGGTATATATTGAAGCAAATTTTGAATGAATTAATGTGTATATTGATTTATTAGTTAAAAAAAATTGATACAGGGAATTATCAATCTTTCTCATCGGAACGGAACGGTAAGGTAAGCAGGATCGCAAGTTGAAATTTGAATTCCCAGCCGCTGGTTAATGGGCCTTGAGTGTGTATATCCACGGATGTTATAATATGTCGGGTGTACCATCTTCCGTAACGAACATACCCTACTTGTGACAACTAATTTCAATAATTTAAATTTATTATTGCTTTATTATTAATTTGATCAACATAAAAAAAATATTATCTATGTAAACCCATCTGCACAGACTGCCAGAAGAGAAACTTTTTTTTTTCGTTAACCAAAGGTAACCACAATATAGTGGTTACGCCCCGTCTACAAAGACACTGACCTCTGAACTTGTTATCTGATATTTCATATTATCGGTTTTGGTGCACACAAATTTTAACTATGGCATATGAATAAAGATTACCCTGTGATCCAACTTGGATCTAACGCTCGTTTAACATCGAATAACCGAAAAAAAACCTCGTTGAACTTTGAACGTTAGTGCTTCCGCTCACGGGCAAGTGAAAAAAAAACAGTTTGCAACTAAACTCGCTATCCTGTGTATGTCAATGTGATGGTCCGCACACTACACAACTTCGAAAAAACTCGTTGTCAATGGCAACGCAAGCAGTGACATGCGACTCGCCGTGCTAGTTGCCGTAGCCGGCCGTTGCCAGTTTGCCCGGTTTTTAACCATAGGTTTTAGTTTCTCCATGAGCGGAGGGCTTTAGTACACTGTTACCAAGTTTATTTTCCAGAACGCCATTTTAATTTAAAGTTGTTCTTTTAAGCCCTCCGCTCATGGATAAACGGAAACTAAACCAAAACTAGCGGGTTACCATGGTTTCCAACCAAACTTCTTTCACGGCGCTACTCAATTTTACGATTTCAGTAATTATCTCAGCTCGTTTAACCATACAAAGAAACACATCATCTGTCATCTCACTTTTCTGTCGCTGTCATATTGGCTCTGGCGACTAAAAAACAAACAAAAAACTCGAAAACTGACAATAAAATTGGCGTAACCATGGCAATTGGGCAACATGGCAACGGCCGGCCACGGCGAGTTGCGAGTCACTGCTTCTGTTACCATTGACAACGCGTTTTTGAGAAATTGAGTAGATTTCGGACCATCACATTGACATACACAGGATAGCGAGTTTAGTAGCAAACTGTTTTTTTTTCAGTTGCCAGTGAGAGGAAGCCATAGAATCTATTCATTGTTATCAAGTTTATTTTCTAGAATGCCATTTTAATTTACAGTTTTTCTTTTATACATTCAATTTATAAAAACGGTTCATTTCATTTACAAACCATTTCTTGTGTGTAATTTAATTTAAACAATTCTCATTTGACCGTTAATCAAATTTAAACAATACAACAAGCGGGGAAAATATACATGGTGATAATTTCCGACTTACTCGGAAATCAATAAGGGCGTTGGGAATAAAATTAAGAGCAATTTGATGTTCATAAAGTAACTGTACAGAAGTAATTTATATAGATGGAATGTGGGTGGCCTAACCATAGTTTGATAATATCTACCTTCAGAAGGCGAAACTTAGGCGAATCACAACTTGTTTGTAAATAAACTGTTTTGTGATAATTTAATAACACCATTATTGATGATATGAAAGAAAATACTTAGAATGAATTAAGTGTGATAAATTATTTAAAGTACCTCACCTGGAACTTTTTTTGGAACTCTGTGCACTTATGTTATTCAAAATCAGATGTTTCGACCCAGAGCGTCATTAGATGACTGTTGAAATAACACATACACTAGTGTGTTGTGTGTACACATACACTAGTGTGTTTTGTGTACACTCACTACGTGCTATCAGTATTTTTATAACATGTGTTCAGCATTCAAGGCAGTGCCACCACATCCTAGTACGCTGTGTGCGCAGTGCACACGGGCGGCCGGTCTAAGAGACTGCTGAATGAAATCTTTAAGAGGATACCCGGCGGTGATTTTTCCATACAAACGTATTCCCTATTTATCTCTCTGGATTTTAACCCTAGAGAAAATATTATTTTTGCATAAAATAGATATCAACTACTAGCGTGTCGGTACTTTTTGTTTTTTTTTTGATAAGTTACTTTTTATAGAAGTTATGACCTTCCAAAAATCAATAAAATTGACTGGTTTAAACGCCGTCAAAAGATGTTCAGTACACAAACCAGACAATGTTTTTTTAAAAAAAGCAAAACGTACAGACATAGAATAGTTTTTTCTTATGTAGTTGGTAAAAAAAAAATTGAAAATCAGTCCACTTTTGGAGGAGAAAAGTGGGGAATACAAAACCTCCATTTTAGTTTGGTGTCAGTGCATTGTCCCTTTCGCTCAATATCCGGTGGAGTAAGAGCAACAGTGACAGCAATATTTTAGTAAAATCTATTTCTGCACCACCGGGTAACATCTTAATAATGATAATATTTGGATGATTTGACTAGCGTCGTTTTTGTTAACGGCTCTGTACAAATTTGTAATTACTTTCTACAATGCTCTATCTTACTTCTAACTACAGACAGACAGCCTCCGTGGTCGAGAGGTAAGACTCGGCGTGCCCAAATTAATTTTATTTGATTAATATGTGTTATTGAAAATTAATTAATTAAAAAAATATATAGTATATTTTCAGGACGTTCCAGAGTGTAAGATATATCCAGTATCGCCCTGATGTAAGACCACCATTCAGAATTGAATCGTTGCTTGAAATGGCTTTAGCAGTGTTTGGTGACTGGATCTGAATAGCCAGATACTTCCCCACCTTTCTCTTCCTCCTCCCCTATCTCCTTCCCCTCCCCACTTCCTTCAGCCTCACAACATACTCCAATTGGGGATGCCATAGTCTCACTGGCTGCAGACGGAACAGTTGGGACTTTTGTGCGGTATTCATATATATAAACTAACAACTTATGGCTAACAGATTGCATCCACCGGTTCATCGAACTCTAATACAAAACTATATGCACAATGTATTTGAACAATAAACGTGACTAGCAGCCCCGCGGGTTTTTGCTGCTAGGCTCTGCGGGCGGCTTTTCATTCTGCTTCGCCCAGTTTAAGTGTTGGTGACTATTTATAAGGCATCACCCTTTTGCAAAACTAACTACTATTAACATAAAACTACAGAATACTTATATTTAATAAGTAGATACATATATAATAGTAGACATTCTTACATTAAGACAGTGAATAATGAGAGGAACACTCTTCACCCCAACATAAATCTTCTTATTATTGAATGAAAGCGATAAATGTTTCTTCTCCCATACCATTTATTGGATAACCAACACCCCTGCCATAGATTACCCCAAGTGGTTCGCTACGTTTGGTGACTTAGCAGGAGTGCCCAGGTTCATTGGGTGAGGTTTGTCTAGGTCTTTACGGCACATGAGTTTGCCCACCTACTGCGTGGCGAGCCAGATAGGGAGGGACTGGTTGATGGAACACATTTTATCTCTCCAACCGGACGCTCTCGACCCATCGCCTTGTAGCGCAATGGGAGGGATGGATCAATACGTCCGTCACTCCTGGACATATTGACGCCCAGATCCCTATACACCCTTCATACTTTTTCCATAAATATAGTATTATAGATGGCGCCACTTCCATTTGCATATCGCACGTGAGCGAGTGATAAGTGTGAGTATCACGGCAGCAGCTCCGTGGAAAATTGCACATAGACGGATGGATTAGAACGGTTTCCATACAGTGTGGCGTCGGAGATTTACTCGGAGTCGGGTTCTTAAATTTGAACCGTTCGGGCATTAGCGTATTAATATACTTGAAAACTTCAAAAGCATTTTACCTAGATGGCGGCAGTTCCGTTTGCATGTCGCACGTGAGCAAGTGATAAGTGTGAATATGACGGCAGCAGCTCCGTGGAAAATTGCACGTACACCGAAGGGTCAGAACGATTTCCATACAGTGTGGCGTCGGAGATTTACTCGGAGTCGGGTTCTTAAATTTGAACCGTGAGGGCATTAGCGTATTAATATACTTCGATGCTGCCTTAAAATGTACAAATTTAGTTTTATTTATATTCTGCACATGCAGAAAATAACAGGACCATACCTACCTGGGAGGTCACTTGAGATTAACAATGTTATTATTGTTTACAAGAGATATTAAGATACAGTTCGCAGGCAGAGGACATAATTCGGAACATATATGTTATTGAATATGCTATTATTTGTCCTGGTATTAAATAATATCAAACACAAGAGTGCAGATGAAAAAGTTATATTTAAATAAAAAGAATACCAATAGTGATAATATTAAATAGCACAAAAGGTCAGTAAAAAAATTAAACAATATTATTTAGGAATAATGTAACTTTTGAGAAATAGATGTGTACGAAATTCTAAGAAATATTAAAGGGGTAACACCGTCTCAATTTAACAACCAATTTATCTGATAATCAAGAATTGAGATACTGTGAGACTACCATACGATGAATATCTAAATATTTTTATATTAGTTCCACTCAGGAGGTCCCGAAGAAAACATTTTCTCTCGGGGCCTATGTCATCTTTGATGATAGTGTGTGGGGGGTCTTTTTAGGGAAAGGAAGAAGAGAAAGTTCTGGGAAGGAAAAGGGTGTGAGGGTGGGTAGGAATATAAGGAGCAGTGGGTTAAGAGAGTCTTGCTGAAGAGGTCAAAAGGTCAGGGTCAACAAAGGTCAACCAGTCTCTACCGTTCCGGGCCGCTATGTAGTTCCTCACCTCATGAACCCGGGCACACCTGCTAAGATACCAAACGTAGCGAACCACTTGAGGTGACCTGGCTTGAGGTGGCAGGGGTGTTGATTATCCAATAAATAAGTAAGTTCAAAACTTCAAGTCATGGTGTTTGAAAGAGAGATTACAAAACAGTGTGCAATAAACATAGTCGTACATGATGACTACTTGGAGCAAGTGGGTGAGTTTGTGAATTTGGGTTGGGAAGTATGTTTACGAGAGATGGATAAAAAGGGTGAATGTAGAAAACTTTATTAATGAAGTATTTTGCATTCAACCCGGAATTCTTTTGAACGACTGAACGCGGTGGAGCTAATAAAAGTCTCAAAAGATTTGAGGCTAGCAGTCCACGACGTAGTGCTGATGCCAACCCTGTAGATTTTATTAATACTTATGACAATATTTAAGGCGCTAACTCTAGAAGCAGTGCTAGATGCACATCTAGAACTAGATCTCAAACCACCTTTATCTGCGAAAGAAGATAAGATAGATCGAGAGATAAGAACGTATTTTAAACGTTCATTATGAAATATTTATTCGCAACAGGCGTCGTATAAACTGGCGATAAAAGCAGAATTTGATAATTTATTCAGTCCCTGATAATAATATTCACAGTACAATCATTTCTCAGTATTTATATTGTTAACTAAAACATCTATTCGTAAATACGTATTTTTAATTTTTGCAAGAATTAATTCTTTTTTTATAACTTTTGAAGGTTCCCATCAATGTAGTATATCATTGAAGAAGAAGATAACACTTATAATTTAAACGAAAATAAAATATTACGATCGCAACTGTGACTCAAACCCGGAACCTCTCGTTTTACCGGGACAAACACCATTCCAATTAGGCCACATTTCAATCTCATATTTCAAATTTCAGAATTAACAATATTATCTTCATTGAAGAAGAAGGTAACACTAAAAATCTAAATGAAAATATGTAAATGAACAAGACACAGAAAAATAAAAGATGACGGCCGCAACTGTGACTCGAACCCGGAACCTTTCGTTTTAGCGGGACAAACACCATTCCAATTAGGCCACTTTTCAATCTCTATTTCAAATTTCAGAATTAACAATATTATCTTCATTGAAGAAGAAGATAACACTAAAAATCTAAATGAAAATATGTAAATGAACAAGACACAGTAAAATAAAAGATGACGGTCGCAACTGGGACTCGATCCCATAATTTCTCGTCTAACCGCTAAGGGCGCCTCGGCTATTGCCACTAATTATTTAAACGTCATATTTGTCAATCTCATTTTTTCAAATTTCAGAATTTACAATATTATCTTCGATTAATTATTTTCATATTATCGGCAACTACCTTTTTCATTGGAAACAACAGTGGCGGTTCTTCACAGAGACAGTCCCCACCAGTTATAATCGAAACCTACTAAAAGAAATAACAGTCTTCAACAAAATTTAATGAATTCTTTAAACATAAAAGCAATTAAAATTTTGCAGAACTAAAATACAACAAATTAAAGCGACCTAGCGACCACACATGGTGACCAGCGTACAGCCTGGGACAGCCATCAGGGTGAATTTCTCAGTGCGCAGAACCTACTGCGCACTTAGGGTACAATCCGAACGGTCCCTTTAAGCATTTTGGTTCATTCATTGAGTTTCGTTCGCGATCGTACGCAATCTGAGATCCGCGCATGCGCACTTGTATGTGAATTTCGAATACCGCGGGATAATCCGGCGAATCCCCGTGTAACAAACGTTGCGTGGTTTCGGGTGGGTATTGCTCGCGTTCAAATTAACTTCAATAATTTTGCAAGACAGCGTTATTTTTATTATACTTAAAATTGTATATATATTTTTTGTTTTTTTATTAGCGTGATTTGACTATGAAAATTTTTGTTCGAGAAATTTTATATTATATTTTCCGGGTAGTGAGATTACAATACAGTAGTAGTAGTTACATATATGTAAAAAAATATCGGTCCCCACCATCAAATAAGTGCTCGAGCCGCCACTGGGAAACGAGTGTTTTATGAACGTGTGTGTTACCTAGAAATCAGATATATTAATCCTAGACACTGTCTAGGTAATAAACACGTTCATAGAACACTTGTTTCCAATGAAAAAGGTGGCTGCCGATAAAATGGAAAAAAAATAGTTGAAGATAATATTTCATTGAAGAAGAAGATAACACTAATAATCTAAATTAAAATGTGAATATGAAAAAGATAATGGTCGCAACTGGAACTCGAACCCAGAACCTCTCAGCCATTGCCGCCTATTATAAAACGTCATATTTCAAATTTTAGAATTAACAATATTATCTTCGAATATATATTTTTTTCTATACTATCAGCATCTAGCTTTTTCATTGGAAACAAGTGTTCAAAGAACATATTTGTTACCTAGATAGTGTCTCGGATAAATATTTACCGGATACTCGGATACCTATATTACTTTTTTTCAAATTTAACTTTAACATTTCCAAATTTTATCAACATACCCTACTAACTATCCCAGCGGCTATTATCTTTGAGGATGCAAAAATGGAAGAACAGACAAAGGAATAAATAGAGGAAGAAGTGAACCCTTAAATTTGCAAAAATGGGAGTGGCGTACCCTAGTTTTATGGATGTACAGAAAATGCTAATTATGAATCAGGTCACAAAGATAAAAAAAACTAATTTTGAGTGCTAAAACGGTGTACTATATACACTATACAGTTGAATTGTAAATGATGAATTCTTGGAGTTAGCGGATGAGTTGGTGTATTTGGGAAGTGTGTTTATGATAGATGGAAAGAAATGCATGAAAATGGAGGACTGAACGCGGTCGACACTAAGTAAAAAAATGTCAAAAGGAAAGAGGCTAGGAAACCGCAGCGCGGTGCTGATACCTTGGCGATTTTTGTTATTACGCACATACATTTAAAATGTTTGTGATAATATTTAAGGCTCTACCTCTAGAAGCAGTTAGATTAGTGATTGTCCTTGACTTTTCAATGAGCTACAGTGATAAGATTGAAAAATCCGAAATTATTGCGGTTGTTGTAGCGGAAAAGGATTTTTTTGATCAATTTAAAATGTTTGTGTGAAGATTTTATATTTTGTAGAGGTTGTGCCTCTCCAAGCTAAAAAATCTTTAAACATAGAAGCATCATAAAAAAAATCAATTTTGGCTACCTCACCATCAATAATGTCAAATTTATCATTCTTGTCACTCTAGCAAATGAAAAGTCTAGATCCGCCCCTGAACCAGATGTATCATCACATAACACCTACAGGTTGTCTGAGATTGATGTAAACCATAAGGGCCGGTAGTGCCCGCCCAAAAAGAAGAAGAAGAAGAGATACGACAATACGAATGTTGGAGGGAGCGCGGTAATATTAAAAACGATAAAATTCAAGCGAAAATTGGGAAAATGTTTAATGAAACACGACTCGTTTACAATAGAGAAAAATCTCTCTTCAACACCTTAACTAGCATTTAAAGAAACACCGTGATTTTTTGCATACATACGAGTATAACTGGTAAAATAACAGAAACAAACGTGTAAATAATAATTTTCGGAGCACACTTTGCGATTTTTTTCTATCGAGGGAATTTTATGTAATTAACGTTTCGGCTCTACAAATCTTCAGATATTATTATCTTAAAAAATAACATATATTTTTTTAAACGCTTGGGCACATAAGCTTGTTTTCACGACAATTTAACGTAGGTAGACATGGGAATGACGTATGCCACGTACCTGAGTTATTGAACTTAGAAACTTAAAATGTTCACGGGACATACTATGTATTGTATATATATATTTTTTTATTTTTTTTTATTATATTTATAACATATTATGTTATAAGTTATATACCGGAAGAAAATCGAAATTCCGGCCCTTAACAGACAAATCAAGAGATAAGAGAGCGTTTTAATTTTTAATTATTTGACCACCCATAAATATTTATTCTTAGCAGACGGCCCCTCCTCGCATCGGATCCGATTGATTGGCCATAAAAGCAGGGACATTTGATAATTTATTCAAGACGTGTTATTAATATTTACAGCGCAATCACTGTCCGTAATGTTGTCCAAAATAGAATAGCCGAGTCATGCTTGACTTTTAAAAATTTAACAATAACATTACTTAATGTTGTCTACACAATGTGCGCTACCAGCTCCCAGCGGCGATTGTCTTTGAGGATGCGGGAATGGAGGAACAATGCTGGAACAAATAGAGGAAGAAGTAAATAAACCCTTAAGAAGGAAACGTACCCATACTACGTGACCCACTTTTTGCAATTTTTAACCCCCCCTCCCCCTTCGGTGACCACTAAAACTAAGATCTAAGACCCCCCACCCTCCCCCTACAGTTTTCACGTAGTAATTCATAAATATGGTTTTGAATCATTTCTTGCTAACAAAAAATGTAAAAAAAATTAAGGCGCTTGCTGCGTGACGGCAAGAGTGCAAGCATACCTATAATTATATGTGGAATCGTTTAATAAACGCACTGTACAGCCGGTCGTACGGCGACATTATTGTACTGGCAATACTATTTTTGCGGCACGTTCCTGAGTGGAAGATACTCCCAGTATCGCCCTGGTGTAAGACCACCACTCAGAATTGAAACGTTGCTTAATAATGGCTCTAGCCGTGTTTAGTGACTAGATCTGAATAGCCAGGTACTTTCCCACCTTCCTCTTCCCCATCTCCTTCCCTTCCCCACTTACCTTCAGCCTCACAACATACTCCAATTGGGGATGCCATAGTCTCACTGGCTCCAGAAGGGAGCAGTTGGGACTCTTGTGAGGTTTCTATATAAAAAAAATATAAATAAAAAAAAAACTGGCACAAACTCTCGACGACTTGCTTGAGATCTACACTGCACTACAAAATATCAGTTGACGTCTCGGCATATCTACGTCAGCGTTGCCACCTGCGAGTTTAAAAAGCGCCAAACACTGCGCGCCATATTTGAATGTAGCTCGAAAAAACCGCGAGATTTCCCTAGAGGATATTGAATACATGCTAAAAACCTCCCGCCCCTCATTGTGACCAAGCATGTTATTTTGAAGATTCCCTCGCCCCCCCTGAACGGGTCACGTAGTACGGGTACGTTCCCTATTTGTGCAGAAATGGGCAGTGCTCCCGTGACCGTAAAAATATTTATTTTTAGGATAGCATTCCTTGCCAGAAATTATTGATTGTCAATATTACTAAGAAAAAATCGTTTTATTCCGATGGAGGAATAAATTACTTTATTAAAAAAATGCCGAGTTTCTGAAACCGACATGGAATTCTTTGTTAATTTTGAAAGTAAAGAGTTATTTAATTATTATCAACTTTAAAATGAGGTTTAATTGATAACTTTTCATATTGAGGGAAATCTAAGAAAAAAAATACGTACGGGTTACTTTACATCAAGTATACAAACAACAACGAAATAATATCTATATAGGCACGTTTATAAATATATACAGGGTGTTAAGGTACGTACTTGAGTTACTTTAACCAGTGATTCCTGACATTATTTGAAGTAAAAAATGTAAATGAAATTTTGGTCTCCGGTTACTTTTTTTATGTTAATTTTTTTTTTTTTCAAAATATTTTTTCTTCAAAATCAAACAAAAAAAAAAATCTTTCACATGACCTTATTGGTCACTTGGCCGAGTTACCGCCCCACCACTTACCCCGCCCCCAACTACCCAACACCTACTATTATTTATGTTTTTGTAGAAAAAAAAAAAAAAAAAAAAACATCAAAAATGTCACCGGAGACCAAAATTTCATTTCCATTTTTTACTTCAAATAATGTCAGGAATCACTGGTTAAAGTAACTCAAGTACGTTCCTTAACACCCTGTATATCTAATTTATAGAAAAAAAAAATCATTTGTCAAATATTTACTTTATACACACATTTTATAATAAAAGATTATTAAATGCATGTAATTTTTTGTTTGTTGTTAAATTTCCTTTTATATAAAAAGTTATAGGTTTATTTCCGCCACTTCATATTATAGGTATCGCTGTGCGACTTAGCGGTCCGTTTGCAGATTCTATCGTTTGCATCGGTATTCCAATTAAGGATGCTCCGAGGAACTAGCGTCATTGATACCTTCGGCACCGGTGCATAGTCGGGAAACACGCCAAACGCGCGCACAACATCGGGTCGTAGAATCGAACGGGTCGTTCGTACGACTCATTCTTGAGGTCAACAGCTCGGCTTTGCGACGATTTGCCGGCATCTGTGTTTCCTCCCTCCTACAACATAAGCGACCCATCTTTCCTTCATCTTTCCCAGCTGGGCCGATTTCAAAATTCTGATAGATAAAAATCACTCCAGGCTACTATTTACAGAGGTTAATTATATGTGATTTGAACAATTACATTTAGGAGCGATATTATAATGAAATAAAAAGAACATAAATATATTTTATCATTTAATGAGATATATTCGAGATATTTCTTAAAAACATTTTTTAATCCTAATATTTATGAGAAGAGTGAAAGTACTCTCGTATCTTGATATAAAATCTTTTAATTAAGCATCAATTTTTAACAATATAATATTTTTAAAAACTTTGCCTTATAAACCTAAGTAACTGTAATTTGGTTTTAAAAAATACAACACGTGTACAAAAAAAAATTACTTTTTAAAGAAAGACGAACATTCCCGGATTACGAATAACCTGAAAACAATTTGAAAATCTCCTACTACCACCACAGTGAGCAGAATTTTTTTCTTGCGTGGTGATGGAGGACTTAGCCAGCCGAAGAATTGAGCTCACAACGCCTGAGTGGGACTCAAACGCGTAGTCAACTCAGCCACTGACCGGTCTTGTTATAATCTTTGTCTTTTTCATGATTAGATATTATCTTGTCATAACAGTATTGAAAGTGTACATTTTCTTCTGTATATCTTTTCTTCATAGCGTGGGACAGGGAAGCCCCGGGGCACATTGTAAAAGGATCATCTGACCCGAAAGGAAAAAAGGAAAATATGAGAGGGAAGAAGAACATTTTCTGTCATGGTTATTAATTTTTTTGGCCTCTCCTTGTAATTTTGAGTGGCAATCCTCCTTGAACCCCCAAAACTAAGGACCTAAGATTGTACTCTATGTTACTAGCGGTGTCGTCGCTTGCAGACACTGTGTACTTTGACAGCAAAGTCACCAACCCGAGTTTGGTCTGCATCATCCCAAATCTGCTCCCTGGAAAATACAAACATCATTTATCACCTCGCAGGCGAAATTGAGCACAGGATTCGAGTATCAAAACTTAGATAAGTCAAAGCATTTTTTTTATTAAATGAACCCGTGATCTCCGGATTCTTAGTTGAGAGCTATTTATACCCCTCAATTATTTCCTATAATTTAAATCAGGATTACTGAAATACAAAGATGAAATTAATTCATTTCTTTATAAGAAAAACTCTCTTTTTAACTTTTGAGGGTTATTCCCATCAATGTAATATTAGTCCAGTCAAAATAGACATTCCAGTTTGTATTAATTCCGAACAAGCTGAATTTTTGGACAGGTCTTGAACACGTCATTACAAATGCTATGTCAAAAGTCCCCATCGATCTAGCATTGGCGTTGTTTTTTATCCGAGGTCAAAGGTCACAAATTTTTGTTTTTTCCGCATATCTCTGAAACAGTGAGAGCTACCGAAAAAAAAAATGAGAAGAGTTTGTAGATCGTAAAATTTTCTACAAAAAAGGTAAAAATATATTTTTTCCTACGAAGCACCGTTCTCGAATTATCATGATTTCAGACCGTAGGTATGCACACATTTCCGCACCACCTCTGGGGTAGTGTCTCAATACCTCGCGCTCTATTCCGAGGAGGACCTGTTTCCGTCTCGCGTCGTCTTTTAGCTGCAGCAATGCTGCTCTTCCGGGTGTACACTTTACGACATTGCTTATGGATAGTTACAGATAGTTTGTCTTTTAAAAATTCATCAAACCCGTCACTCCTTTTATTACTTGAATCGATTAAAGTTTTTATCCCACGATCAACAACCACAATTTCACCTTGAGTCAAAGATTCACTGCAAATGAAGCAAACTTCTGACATTTTTATAAAATTTTCTATCGGCACAGTTTAAAATGAAAATATCATCTACAAACACGTCTATTCCCTACGAAAAACCGTTCAAAACCGACTGGATTTACTAGGGTTAAGTCTCTCGAAAAACGCCGGTTTCTTTGGAAAATCCGAAAAATGCAGGTGTACACCGGTTTCTATGGAAAATCCGAAAAATACAGGTATATCCCGTCAGTCACAGGCACATGTTACTCAAGGCCAACTAATTAATGAAATTAGGGATAGATGTTGATTCACTCAAAATCGTATATTACTGTGACGTATATTAATATAATCGTGATTCACTCAAAATCAATATGACCCAATGATGTGCGCATATGAGTGCATATTAGTTTGAAATCGCGATAACTAGATAACGGTGCTTCGTAGGAAAAAAAGTATAAATATTTTTTTTCTAGAGAATTTTGCGATCTACAAACTCTTCTCATAATTTTTTTTGGTAGCTCTCACCGTTTCCGAGATATACGGAAAAACAAAAATTTATGACCTTTGACCTCAGATAGAAAACAACGCAAAGGCTAGCTAGTTCGATGGGGACTTTTGACATAACATTTGTAATGCCGTATTAAAGACCTGTACAAAAATTCAGCTTGTTCGGAATTAATGCAAACTCAGCACTTTTTTTCGTCTATTTTGACTTTACTATATATCATTGAAGAAGAAGATAACAATAATATTTTTTTTTAATATGAAAATGAACAAGACACGGAAAAATAATAAAATATAATGGCTGCAACTGGGACTCGAACCCAGAACCTCACGTCTAACCGGGACATACGAGTGGTTGACAAACACGACAGTCTCTTAATAGGGTGCAATAGCAAAATTGGTTAATGCGTATGTCCCGGTTAGACGTGAGGTTGTGTTTTATATATTTGTGCATTATATATTATTAATTTGGTGTGTCTTGTTCATTTTCATATTACAAAAAATTAGATTATTATTGTTATCTTCTTCTTCAATGATATAAAATTAATTAACTCTCACTAACGTAGTCTATTATTTTACTATCACGTGTAATGTATTCTCATTTTACTTGTAATGTTAATTGTATCACGTTGTTCCTACTTTATATTTACGTCTTTATTCGTTATTATAATTTCTTATACATAATAGAGACAGATATCCTCAGTACGCTGTATGCTGATGATTTAATGTATCTCTAATCTCTATTACTTCAATGAAATATTACATTGATGGGAATAATCTTCAAAAGTTAGAAAGAGAGTTTTTCTTATAAAAATTGTAATTATTTTCAATTCAAAAACATTTGTTTCCATTTAAATTTATATGGAAGGTACTACTACTAGTCTTAAACTTTATTCTATCTAGTTACGGCAGTACTAGTCTTAAACTTTATTCTATCTGGTTACGGCAGTACTAGTCTTAAACTTTATTATATCTAGTTACGGCAGTACTAGTCTTAAACTTTATTCTATCTAGTTACGGCAGTACTAGTCTTAAACTTTATTCTATCTAGTTATGGCAGTACTAGTCTTAAACTTTATTCTATCTAGTTACGGCAGTACTAGTCTTAAACTTTATTCTATCTAGTTACGGCAGTACTAGTCATAAACTTTATTCTATCTAGTTACGGCAGTACTAGTCTTAAACTTTATTCTATCTAGTTACGGCAGTACTAGTCATAAACTTTATTCTATCTAGTTACGGCAGTACTAGTCATAAACTTTATTCTATCTAGTTACCTATGCAATTCCTGGGCCCTTCTCCAAAAGGCAGGTGGGCAAAGTGGTGTCGGGAGGCCTTGTTTTCTGGTGTGAACCTCTCAGGATCAAACTTCATAGGGTCGGGATATAGCTCAGGGTCCCTGTGAATGCCCAGGATAGGGATAATCACTCTGGTATCCTTCTCAATTTCAATGTCAGTGCCAGGTAATGTGTAATTCTTTGTGCAATTCCTCATGATAAACGTGGCAGGAGGGTATTTCCTGAGTGTCTCTGGAATAAAAAATATATACAGAGTGTAACAAAACCTACAATACGATGACTACAATATCAAAATTGTCAGTATATCATTTCTTTCCAGGTTGGGGGAAATATCGTAACGAACCAGTTGAATTCAGTTTATTTTATAAACTTTTTAATCTATTTTTTAAAGGCAATTTTACGAAAAATTCGAAAGTTCGGAAATTGGGATTTTTTTATCATCGAGAACATTGTTTTTTAGTCTTTAGTGATGTTTGAAAACCCATAATTTTTTGGAGCCCCTTTGTCAAAATTTTAAAGGCCGCCTAGAGTGAGTATCTTGATATTACACTTAGTGATATTTTTTTAATGTCCACACAGTCAAAGCGAAAACAATATCAATAGGTAAGTTAGGATCATTTTTTTACCAATGTTCACATGCAAACTTAAATACTAGTAATTTTTCTTTTTTTTAAGTTAGTTTTCATAATTAAATTAATTTTACAAGTTTGAATTTTATTAAGCCCGCCAATACGCCCGGTAAGAGGGGGGAGAAGGTGTGACGTCATCTGTACGCTCGTTTGTATGAAAAATAACGGAAAATATTTATAAAACCAAGACACGCTTAAAATGCACTTAAAAAAAAATTAAAAAATTGTAGTAGTTAGATGATCGCTATGTTAGGAACTATATTGCAAGTTTCGGTGAAAAATGACATTTCATGTTTTTAAATTTAAAAAATAACCATTAAAATGCACTTTTTTGAAATTCCGGTAACTGAATTGATTAGTATCTACTAGTTAATATCTAACTACTACATTTTTTTTAATTTAATTTTTTAAGCCATTTTAAGCGTGTCCCGGTTTTGTAAATATTTTCCGTTATTTTTCATACAAACAAGCGTACAGATGACGTCGCACAGACCCTTGCCTCTTGCCGTGCGTTTTGGCGGGCTTAGTCAAATTCAAACTTGTAGAATTAATTTAATTATGAAAACAAACTTTAAAAAAAATTCTAGTATTTAATTTTGCATGTCATCTACATGAATTTTTTATAAGTCAAAATACGTTTCACTCAATTTCCTTATTGTAAGCGTAATACACGGGGAATTTACATTTTTAATCCATTGACATCTTTATGTCTATTATCGTTATTCATTATTTTAAGTAAACCCTGATGGAGTAAGCATGGCTGACGAAACATGTTTTTGAATAATAAAAGTATTTAAAACTAAGTATTTTAGTAATTTTGAATTAAAATGTTGCCACAAAATAAGTTGGCTGTGTTTGAAGAAGTTAGTTATTTATTGCCTTGTTCTTGATAGAAAGGACTATTCACATAAATCACGTGAACATCAAAGTTTTATTGTTAGATAAGGGATTCGTAAGGTAGGTATGTATTACCTTGTTCTTGATATAATGGTCTATTCACATCAATCACGTGAACATCAAAGTTTTATTGTTAGATAAGGGATTCGTAAGGTATGTATTACCTTGTTCTTGATAGAAAGGTCTATTCACAACAATCACGTGAACATCAAAGTTTTATTGTTAGATAAGGGATTCGTAAGGTATGTATTATCTTGTTCTTGATAGAAAGATTTATTCACATCAATCAGGTGAACATCAAAGTTTTTTTGCTAGATAAGGGATTTGTAAGGTATGTATTACTCTTGATAGAAAGATTTATTCACATCAATTGAACACGTGAACATCGAAGTTTTATTGTTAGATAAGGGATTCGTAAGGTAGGTATGTATTACCTTGTTCTTGATAGAAAGGTCTGTTCACGTCTATCACGTGAACATCAAAGTTTCGTTAATTATTGTTCGATGTGGGGTTCGTTTGAAATTATTGACTGCACCGAGTAAAGAACGTTGTATTGCACATACAATCACGTCTCCCCAAAACCGGCGCTGTACAAATTATCCATTTGGTAATCTATTTTTTAATATATTTATTATGTTATTGGTGAATAATAAATCACATAGTTTTGTAGTTTATTCACAAACTCACTACCACACTAGGGATTCCTGATTCGGGGCGGACTGTAGGTAGTGGTGTTAGTGTTACATCATGATTTTCTCATCTTTATGTTTGTTGGTTTCTTCATATTCATTTTTGTTGACTATGTTAATAATATCAATTAAAATTATAATGTTGTTATTTACCATATATAGTTTGAGTGAGGTAGTTCATCTCGGCCAGGGCTTCATAAGTTGCCTTTCCACCGTGCTTCGCAAGCACCTCATCGATCTCCTTTCGAAGTCTGTCCTGGACATCCGGGTTGAGGGCCAGCTCGTACAGCGCGAAGCTGGCCGTGGTGGCGGAGGTCTCGAACCCAGCCACGAAGAAAACAAACACTTGGGCCGTTATCTGCACCGTAGTGAGACCTGCGGTGCCAAAAAACAAAATAAGGTAAGTCAGTACATCAATAGGAAGTAGGAAAATAATATTACAAAGGCACATGTGCATGGGCTGAGAACCAAGGGGCCGTCATTTGGTTCGGTCGTCTTCAAGACTGTTTCATTCGTTATTATTCATTTAATTTGGATAATAATCCATAAATAAGTTATTAAGCAGACAACACAAAAAAATATGGTCTTGTCAAAATATTGTTGACAATAACAGAAATGAGTGACAGTGGTATCAATGCGAAATCAATGCCAAAAAATCGGGACCAAAACGGTTGCCAGGAAAGGGAAAACGAGTTCAACCTAACCTAACCTAACCTTACTTCTCGTTGTCGATGAACTTGCTTTCGATGAATTGATTTTCGATGAACTCGTCGGTTACCCCAGGAAAGGTATATATACTGCAATGGTGTAAACAACATCCCAAAAGTTAATTATCATATATTATACATTATAAACAAAAAATCTAAGTACTAACCACAAATATCAACAATAAATCAAATAATTCATACAGCCTTCCAAGTCTTTTCATAATATGTGCTAAAAATCTTCTGTATTTTTTAAAAGTGTTCATGTTTTATATAAGTTGGCGATACGACACCATCTCTCTCATGGTTTTCCAAAATACAGTAAGTACAATAAAATACTTGGCTAATAAAGTTGTATATTATTATCAAGGAATTTAACAGTTTACTTCAATCAAAACATACCTTTACCACCAGCGTCACCCTCGTCAGCTTTCAGATCTATCAAGAGTTGAAGAAAATCATTCCTCGTTACGTTGTTATCTTTCCTGTATTTGATTGTATCTCTGACTGTATTAAGCATGAAATCCACGTCGTCTTTGTCGAAGAAGCTAACATTGAGGAACTTATTGAAGGCAGGAAAGAAGATGGCAGAAGTACGTAGGATCGTTTTGATGAAAGATGGATTCAGAATGCTTCTTCCTACATTCCTGAACTTTTGATTTGGATTCTGGAAAGTGTTACACTCGATGCCAAAAGCGCACGATCCAATAATGTCCGTGTTAAGTTTGGAAAATAGTTCTTTAACATCCATTGAACATGCATTATCAGTGACTGCGATGTTCTCCTCCAAATAGGCTGACATTTCTTCATTACATTTGATCATTGTATTAAACATGTACTTCATTTTGGAAGTTGTGAAAGTGGGGGTTAGCTTGGCTCTCATGTTCTTCCAAGTTTCTCCGGTGAGGTTCACCAAGTGCAAAGCGAGGGGATCTGTCTTAACGTTTATTTTGATGCTTCTGTCTGTAAAGTGCGCGAAGTCTTTCACGCATATGGTCTTAATCAGGTCCAAGTCATTTATAACTAAAGCTCTTTTAAACATGGTGAAGACGCCCACATAAGGGAGTTTTTTTGTCTGCAAACGGAGATCGTGCCAAACGAATCCAAGGTGTTTCCGAACTAACACCGATTCTTTAATATTTCCAAATAATATTTCAGGTTTGGGCCCCTCGACTCCTTTCCTCTTCCAATAGCCATAGTGCCAAAGAGACCAAGCGTAAAACACGCCAAACAAAAATATAACTCCCCAGAAAAGATCGGTTATCCCGATCATTTTAGTTTAGTGCCACTGGGATTATATGTATATCAATCTGAAATAACAAAATATATTTAATCATTGGACATAATATTAAGATTTTTTCTTAAATAAAAAATGTGAAACAGAAAAAATTTATAAATGATTATCTTATTTTTCTTTTTCACGTTTTACGTTTGAGAGATGATAACGTCAATGATTAAAAATGTTGCAATTTGAGGTTTTACTAAATTAGATTGAAGATATACAAAATATGTTCTTTTTACTCCATAATGATTTTTACGAAGAAGCTTTTTAATGCAGAGTGCATCATAATTCTAACATTAAAATTGTTTGGATCATTTATAGCGCCGTTTTTTGTGAAAATCTCCTCAAAGGCGGATCAAACATCAGAATGTCGGTAAGTATGTGTATATATATTTTTTAAAACGAGTACCTACATTATTACTTGAATTAAATATCAAATAAAAAATATGCAATGGCAATAAAAATAGTACCCATTTCATAATATAAAATGATGTGACCGAAACTATTATAAATAATGTTGACCAAAAAAAAAGTTGCATTGCGGTTTTTCTAGATCTAAGTAAAGCTTTTTATACAGTGTCCCATAAAATCCTCCTTAAAAAATTAGATAACATAGGTATTAAAAATTCTGCATATAACTGGTTCAAATCATATATAACTGAACGCAGTCATGCACTAAAATTAGGCAACGTAACAAGCCAAAACAGATACATAACCTACGGAGTTCCCCAAGGAAGTACATTAGGACCCATCCTGTTTTTACTTTATATAAGTTGCCTGTGTCAGTTAGACATTAGCGGTGAAGTTATTTGCTTTGCGGATGATACTGTTCTTGTTTTCACTTCTGACTCCTGGACAAATGTATATAAAAAAGCTGCTGAAGGAATCAACCGGATTAAAAATTGGCTAGACAATAACCTGCTAACACTAAATATAGACAAAACAAAGTACATGACATTTAGTATAGATCCCAGACGACAACCAAGACTCGATGAAAACTTAACCATACACGACTGCACATCTAAAAAAAACTGCCAATGCAACCCACTAGCGCGGACTCAGACAATCAAATACTTAGGCATTTACATTGACAACTATTTCAGGTGGACAGAACAAATAAATAAAACAGCGGGTAAAGTCAGAAAACTTATATATCTATTTAAAAACATTCGAAACATAATGCCAATGAAGACTTTAAAAACTATATACTACGCGTTAGGCCAATCGGTTATCACCCACGGTATAATTGGTTGGGGTGGTGCTGCTAAGACTATTATGGACCCTCTCGTCAAAGCGCAAAAAGCCTTAATTAAAGTTATCACAAAAAAACCTTATAAATTCTCTACAATACAGTTATTTAAGGACTTCGCAGTACTGAACATACAGCAACTGTACATCAAAATTATATCTATACATTACCAAAAAGACAAGCTAAACCAACATACTGTACAACACAACTACTGTACAAGACATAGACATCAACACATGACTCCGAAGATAAATACCACCTATGGACAAAGACATTACCGTAATCTGGCTCCACAAATTTCAAATTTAATTGAAAAAGACATTAAAGACATTCACCTGATAAAAAGCGTAAATCTAAAACACAAAATACATACATGGATTGTAAACAAGGGCATTATATACTGCGGACATATGATAACTTCTTCAATATAATAGCTACCTGTATTAAATTTTATCTCTATTTTTTTTTCAAATAATTTAAGTTCTTTATATCATCTCTTCTCCATTTTTTCTTTTCTTTTCTATTTCTCTTATTAATTTTCATTTTATGTTTATTTTTCAAAATTCTATTTATTAATTAATAATTTATTTTATTCTTTCTTTTGAAAATGATATAAAAAATATTAAATTACTGCCACCTCGGAACAGGCTCAGCCTAGTGAGGTGGCATATACCTAAAAGAATGTACATAACATGTATTTTTTGGTTAATAAATAATAATAAAAATAATAATAATATTCTTCTAAAAAGTTACCAGTTGAAATATTTCTATGGCTAGCTTTTTCGTAAGTTTACGACTTCTGGCCAATGGGCACATTGGATTTTCAAAATGCGATATGCCCATTGGCCAAAAGCCGTAAATTAACGAAAAAACTTACAAGAGTAAAAAACTTACTAGCCTTAGTACTAAGTTCCATACAACAGGTAAGCAATAAAGTTTAGTTTTCCATAACAATTATTACTGATATTTAAATACAAGTGAAAAAGGTATGTTATTATTATTTTGTTTGATGAAGCATACTTAGGAAACTTTAGGCCTTGTAAATTAATCGATGTACTTGGATAAATGATTAAAATAGTATTTTGGCGCAAAATGGTTTTATTGACAATGGTAATTCATAAAGTCGTCTTAGTCCAGTCACTTAAGAGGATACCCGGCGGTGATTTTTCCATACAAACGTATTCCCTATTTATCTCTCTGGATTTTAGCCCTAGATAAAATATTGTTTTTACATAAAATATATATCAACTATTAGCGTGTCGCTACTTTTTGTTTCTTTTGATAAGTTACTTTTTATAGAAGTTATGACCTTCCAAAAATTAATAAAATTGACTGGTTTAAACGCCGTCAAAAGACGTTCAGTATATAAACTAGACAATGTTTTAAAAAAAAAAGCAAAACGTACAGACATAGAATAGTTTTTTTCTTATGTAGTTGGTAAAAAAAATTGAAAATCAGTCCACTTTTGGAGGAGAAAAGTGGGGAATACAAAACCTCGATTTTAGTTAGATATTAGTAGCTTCGTAGCTTGAGGTGCATTGTCCCTTTCGCTCAATATCTGGTGGAGCAACAGTGACAGCAACAATTTAGTAGATTATGCCCAAACTTCGAAGTGTACACGATCCTTGCTAAATTCATAGCATTCCTAAAAAAATAATACTTGGTCGAATGCCAAATGTATGTATAACCAAAAACTTAATATTTCGTTGATTTTTTTAATTATTAGTTCATCTCATTTCCCCTTTTTCTTTTAGCAGTTCGAATTTGAATAAAATCACTTTCTCAAAGACATTATTGGTATCTATTAAAATTTAAATGTAAACCTTGGAAATATTTCATAAAATACGTTTTGCAAATTGTTGTGTATTTTTCTATTATGGTCTTAAATTTCAATGATTTAAATATACTTATCACTGTCTTATACATATGAATTTATAAATACTGTTTATAGCGCTAATAAATAAACTAACACAACATTTTATTACTCTACTCATCCTTCAGATTATTTTTTATGGTGAAAAAGTTTTTGCGAAATCAAGAATTGTGGGTATGTATCTATTTTGATGAGATGGTTTACTTTGTGCCTCTTGGAGGAACGTTTAAAAAGGAAGGGTGTTTTATTTGAATGGGGATATCCAGCGGTGGTTTTTCCATACAAACGTATTCCCTATTTATCTATCTGGATTTTAACCCTAGAGAAAATATTGTTTTTACATAAAATAGATATCAACTATTAGCGTGTCGGTACTTTTTGTTTTTTTTTTGATAAGTTACTTTTTATAGAAGTTATGACTTTCCAAAAATCAATAAAATTGACTGGTTTAAACGCCGTCAAAAGACGTTCAGTATACAAACTAGGCAATGTTTTTTTAAAAAAAGCAAAACTTACAGACAGAGAATAGTTTTTTCTTATGTAATTGGTAAAAAAAATTGAAAATCAGTCCACTTTTGGAGGAGAAAAGTGGGGAATACAAAACCTCGACTTTAGTTAGGTATAGGTATTGGCCCTTTCGCTCAATATCCGGTGGAGTAAGAGCAACAGTGACAGCAACAATTTAGTAAAATCTATTTTTCAAATTTCTCCACTACCGGGTTTCATCTTAAGCTAAAAAAAGGGAATAACCGCTAAATAAAATCAAATAAGCTGAAATTTTTTCGGAAGGTTTTTTCAATATGGATGAGTATTTCAGACTAATAATTATTGCTTATAATAATTGTTACCCTTTGAACATAATAACCATAGTATTAGGTACATCGATACCCTGCCTACTTTTTACAGCTAATGTCGATAATTTTAATTTATTAAAAAAATTTATACAGTTGGCGATGTTATCAACACAAATACAGTAGTATCCCGACTACAGAGTCATTAACATTTGAACTTTTCAATATCGTTTTCCGATATTGCGTATAATCGGTTTTCGTTCCAACAAGTTTTCACCATGGCCTATGAAATATATTACTCTATTTGGTTAACATCGAATAATCGAAAAACAATTACAAAAAATCGTTGAGTTTTGAATGTTATGTAATAAATTATTTCAAAGTACTCACCTTTATTGTTTTTGAACTGCGCACTTTAAATATGCAATATAAGATGTGTAGAGCCTTTAAGGATCATTAGATGACTGTTCAATTAAAGCATATTGTTATTTATACACAACACACTTTGTGATATCAGTATTTTCTAATATTATTTATTTCGCATTCAAGCCAGTGCCGCCGCATCCTTGTACGCTGTGCGCGCGGTGCACACGGGCGGCCAATCCAAGGGACATCTGCTTCAAATTTTTACTGTGCCCAGACCGATCTTTAATTCGGAAATCTTAAAGAATAATTATATTGTTTAACATATAAATAAATGTTAAATGCAAATATTACAATATATAATAATATCGACCGTACAGAACTACTTAATTAATTTAAATATACCTTTAAGACATACAGCACTGCTCCACGCGCTTAATTACAAAACAAATGCAGTTACTAGTTCGCCAATTAACTGTGCTCTTTATACATTCTATAATATTTGCCAAAACTCTAACATCAACCTTTTCTCGGATTCAATGCCCAAATTTAAAGGATATCAATAATATAAACTGTTTAATGCGCATACATATCGCTTCACAGATCACCACTTCTCACACCTACAAACATACTCACATCTATATACACACTACGCACATCACCCGGTAATTACTACTTATATATTCCATAAATAAGACATTACATTACATAGGTACCGTAGTGTAACCAATGTACTATTTTTTTCTATAATACAAAATAAATAAATAATGCAAGGTACTATAAAAAACATTTAACGTAGGAAATACACAGAAATGTGTATTTCCTACAGTAAATATTTTTAAAGATGTAGAATTGTGCGGGTATTAAATGTGATTTTCAAATTTTTTTTAGGCGTATTGGTCAACTTTCAATTATGTTCAGTGAATAATATTAAACATGTAAGTGAATTAAAAAAAACATTTTTTTAAATTGAAAGATTCCCAAACCTATAAATAGATACCTAATAATATTATACAGCGTAAAAGTAATGTAAAAAAATTACAATAATAACTTTAAGGGATAGAAAAATAGATATTCGAAATTCAAATAACTAGGTATAGCTGTGGGAGTGATAATACGCCAATCAAAAAAACAATTTATTTGAACACAGTTGGTGTTTAAAATTATCAATGGCAGCACACATCATCTGAACTTTTGAAAAAAAAAATAAACCTCTCAAAGAAAGCATATTACGAGACTACCGTAAATCACAAAACCATAAAACTGGTACCGGGCTATTAAGATATTTTACGATGATTAATTAACTGAAGAAATTATATAAATTCGTTTTTAAAAAATACGTAATTAATTCATATGAATTTAAAAAGTTTGCTGACCTGAACTTTATAGATCCATTCTCACGCAGGTACGCGCACTTTGCTGACTTTATAATGACCGTAAGAAAAGAGAAATATGCATAAAATAAGGAAGGCATGCCACTGTTTTAACGTCAGGGTCGGCATTAAAGTTTGGCGCTTACTATGCAATACAAGTTGTCTTATAAGTTGACGTAAACCATCAAATTTCAAAGGCAAGAAGCAGTTTTTTGGGTTACCTCAAACTACACGGAGAAAAATGTTATTCTAAAATACGATCATCTTATTCGTATAAACGGTTAAAAGTCCCGTTTTTAACCGTTTTTACGAATAAAAGTATCGTATTTTAGAATAACATTTTTCTCCGTGTAGGTTTATCTGCTTACAAAGATAATAATGTATTTTCAATGTTGGACCACTTTAAACACAGAAATATTTATTCACGATAGACGGCCCTGCTCCTTGTATCGTGTCTGATAAATTGGTCATAAAATAGGGGCATTTGATACATTATTCAAGACATGATAATTATATTAACAGCACAATCATTTCTCTATGTTGTTGACCTAAACATTAAGCGCCTCCGCTGACGAGGCAACTGAAAAAAAACACAGTTTCCAACTAAACTCGGTATCCTGTGTATGTCAATGTGATGGCCCGCACACTACACAATTTCTCAAAAACCCGTTGTCAACGGTGACTCAAGAAGTGACTCGCGACTCGCCCTGCTCGTTGCCGTGGCCAGCCGTTGCCAGCTTGCTCGGTTGCCATGGTTGCCATGGTTGCCATGGTTGCGCCAGTTTTGTTGTCAGTTTTCTATTTTATTTTTGTTTTTTCAATTTGAGAGCGACAGATGACTACGATGACAGCTGATTGTTCTTCGTCTATGGTTAAATGAGCTGAGATAATTACGGAATTCTAAAAAATTTAGTAGGCTGTCATAGAAGTTTGATGGAAGTTGGTTGGAAACCATAGCAACTGTAACAAAATAAAAATAAATTCGTTTTGAAATTCTTTCCCAATCCCATACGTGGGAATCGTTTTGGCGTTTCGTTGGCTCCGCCCATTGGTTAAAAATTCTTTTTTAGCATTTTTCCATCAATGTGTATTGGCAGGTAACCGGAAACGCTCGAACTAGCCGTTGGCGCTGGTGTAGGTGGACATCGTGTCAGCCATTATTTCTTTGCAACGGCGAATTTTTTGACATAAGTTTAATAATAATCAAAAAAATTCAATGTCGTTTTGTGCCTTTATGCTTCTAGAGAACGTCTGGACATAGGCTTCCATTTGATGAACAAAATGGATTGACTTAAAATACAAGAATTTAAATTAACATGAAATTGTCGTGTTTGCAATAAATATTTTATTTTAATGGATTTAACGGAGTATAATTAGAATAAAAAACTTATTTAATAGCTGTAAGTATAAATAAGCACAATTTTAAAACTTGATTTAACCTCACTTATCAACATTTTAGTGCATAAAATTGTTATTTCGGTCGCAAGCTGCAAATCTGAAAAAACAGTCAAACTTATTTCACATCTTCTTAGGTTAAATGTACCTATGTATAGATGCATACGTTCATTGGAACACTAAAGGCTCCGTCAAACAGGAGGCGTACTTACGCACGTCAAGGCGTTTAAACGTCCCGGACGTATAACGCTACGTTGTGTTGTACTGAACATGCCTAAACCGGTCAAACAGAGCGAGCGTGTAGCAATTAGCAATAGGGTCGAAACACGTAGAACGCGGGTAAAGCAGTCGGCGCATGGGCAGCCGACGGCCGACAAGAATGTTTGTATGTAAACGTACTAAAGCGCACACAGTGAAGCTAGATTCAGATGTCCGCAACTCGGTACAAAATATGGCCGGCGCGCTCGGGCGCTGTGCGCGGGTAGTCCGAAATACGAAACACGCTTTCTACGTGTTTAGACCCATAGGGTCTAAACACGTAGTAATATTTATTCGCGACAGGTGGCCATATACCTTGCATCAGTCCTGCTTAATTGGCCATAAAAGTAACGGCATGTGACAATTTATTCAAGATGTGATTACAGTAATATTCACGGCATACCTAATCATTACTCCGTGTTTACGTTGTTGACCAAAATATAAAGAATAGCGTAGTCATGCTTGACTTTTAAAAAATTGAACAACAATATTACATAATCTTCTGTACACGTGCCCGCCAGCCCCCAGCGGCTATTGTCTTTGAGGATGCAGAAACGGAGGAAAAGATGAAGGGACAAGTTGAAGAATAAGTGAACCAGTATCATAATTAGACGAAATAATATGTAAATATATCATTGAAGAAGAAGATAACACTGATAATCTAAACGAAAATATGTAGTTTTGTTAATTAAAAAACTTTAATCTTTCAAGAAAGGCTAACAAATACAATATTGGATTGAATCACCGATGAAATATTGTTTTTATTAGCCTTTCTTGAAAGATTAAAGTTTTTTAATTAACAAAACTATTTGTTAATATTCATATTGATTGTCTACTTTCGCGAACCATAAATTTTTGTCAAAAGAATTCATATTCTACGCTTTCGTAGATGGCGCTCGTATAGTATTTTTTACTTATAAACGCTTTTTAGAAGTTATGCTTTGAAATATTAAGAAAAATTTATGGTTCGCGAAAGTAGACAATCAGTATGAATATTAACAAATAGTTTTGTTAATTAAAAAACTTTAATCTTTCAATAAAGGCTAACAAATACAATATTTTATCAGTGATCAATCCAATATTGTATTTGTTAGCCTTTCTTGATAGATTATAAGTTTTTAATTAACAAAACTGTATGTTAATATTCATATTGATTGTCTACTTTCGCGAACCATAAATTTTTCTTAATATTTCAAAGCATAACTACTAAAAAGCTTTTATAAGTAAAAACTCTATACGAGCGCCATCTACGAAAGCGTAGAATAAGAATTATTTTGACATTCACCTTAATATTTCAAAGCATAACTTCTAAAAAGCTTTTATAATTAAAAATACTATACGAGCGCCATCTACGAAAGCGTAGAATATGAATTATTTTGACAATGGAGGAGTAGAAAGGGTACTTTCAACGCATGTATGTTTATTTTATAATATTACTAAAACTTTGTGGTTGCTCACTTTAGTGTTTTTTTTTCAGATTTTTTTTTGGTTAGCATGTCATGTTATCTCTGTTATTCCATTCAGGCCGTATCAAACTTAAATCTCCAATTTTATAAGAATATAGTCTTTCCAGTGGTCAACTGTTATTATCATCGTTGATTTAAAATTTTTTTTTTTTTTAAACAATACTTTAAAGGAAGTCCAATTATGGGCGGTTTTGAGTTAAATATGCAAAAAAATGTATTTATTTCATTACATTATTGGATAAAACAATGAAATCCATCAACAGTATTGACTGATTTAACTAATTACAAAACCACTGGAGTCCAATTTACTTTCGAGGATAAATCAAAATATATTCATAAATTGACATATTTGCCTTATCTATGGCCAAAACCGAAAGAATTTATGGAAACCGTTCACAGATCTTAATAATAATTGCAGTAAGTAAAAAAGTTACAGACCTTCAAACATTTAGTTCACAAAGACGAACATCGCTTTCCTGAACAAAAGTCCAAAGTGGACTCCCGTGGTTTATAGTTTAAGGTACTTACAGATATTATTTTTATTTTTTTCTTCTGACTGATCTATTATTCCTCGTTTTAAATTTGTTATTTGCAGGCATATTTCTTATTTTACCAAAAATGCATCAAATAGGATATTAAAATATAATTCAAAGAAAACCTTTATTGTCATTAGTATTCATTTATTTTAGGCATTTTATTATAAATATTCACAATTTTAGTTCATTGCACATCAATAAGGGTTGAAATCCTTTGAACATTGTACATTTGTACATTACAAACATTATACCAATTATAAAAAGGAAAAAAAAACAAAATACGTCATATTATACAACCATCAACAGCTATATCATTGAAATCTTTCAAATCCTGATGATTGCTTTGGGGGAGGTCTCAAAATACCCCAAAATAGAAGAAAAAAGCCATTAGTTATTTTTGTTCTAAAATGCAGCAAATTATGAGTATTGCTATTTATAAAAATCTAATGATAATAATATTTTATTATTTGTTAAAGCACCGTGGTACAAATGAATCAGTATTCGTGCTAGCCCACATATAATATATTATCGTATTTAATGGTTTCCACTTATTGACCATATCGATGTTTCTCTTCTAATGAGGAATTCCAATCAAAAATGCCATAATTCAAAAATATATATTTCATAACGATGTTCATGCAAAATGATTAAGACCATTAAAACTCCGACGTCATGGAGGACCCAAAACCGAATGAGATTGCCAACTAAATGTACTACATCACGTTGCGCCACTTGCAACTGTAAATTCGGTAATAATACAAGTTTTTTGAAAAGCAAACCAAAAATGAATATTTTCAGTGAAAACGGCTTTTAAAAACTACTTAGAAGATGTATTAAAAATCATATATATGACTGGAACTCCTCCTTCCTTCTAGCACCATGTCCTGATGGTCGTATGGTCACCCGGTCCTTTTTAGGCTTACTTCCTCTTGGTGAGCTTGAGCCACACTCCGCCACCAGCAGTGAGGATGAAAGACTTGTTGTCGTATTTCATAGGGATGGTGGTCTTGTCGCAGACTGAGACAATGTACTTGGACAGGACGGACACCAATCCCAGTCTTGTCTGCATCATTCCGAATCTGCTACCTAGAAAAAAGGAATCAACATGAATGTTTGTGGAAAAGAGATTGGTATTCTGCCAAAATATTTTGGTACCAGTGATTCCCTCTATCGATGGTCTGAAGAAACTTGTTATGTATTGATATGTTGGTATTCTCTTGTCATTTATATCGTTATGTTGGTAGCCCACAAGCGGCACTTGGAGAATAACCTGGAATGTATCGGAGTGTCAATAAACGTCATAATAAGTCAACCGTTTTCTTATTGATTGCAAATCCCAGACATTATAATTGGCGACGAGGATGGGATAAGTTAAATAAAAAACGAGTGAAATGTGTCCAGTGTAAAACAGTGATTTCGTCTTTGAAAAAACAACCAGTTTCAAAATGTCTAACAATAGCTTGCCCGTGCCGCAATTCGAAGCGAACTATGAAACTTTCGCAATGTTTTTGGAACGAGTTCATATTTATTTAAAAATTATTAATATCACGGACAAAGAAAAAATTGGATATCTTTGTATGATTATCGGTGCGGAGAAGTATAAAATTTTAAAAGAAACAGTTCATCCGAAAAACATTGAAGAGTTAACCTATAACGAGGTTGTAACAACACTACAAAATAAATATGAAGAAAAAACATGTGCAATCGCCCAAAGATACAAATTTTATAATCGTCAACAACAGTCGAACGAAGGAATTGATGAATACATTTCAGAAATAAAAAGTCTGTCTATATCGTGTAATTTCGGAGCATTTTTGGATGAAGCCTTGAGAGATAAATTGGTGTGCGGTATAAAAAATGAAGCCATGACTATAAGATTACTATCTGAAGATGAGTCACTAACTTTTGAAAAAGCAAAAAAAATTATCAAGAATATGGAGACAGTAAGTAATAGTTCAGCTGAAATAATGCACAAAGAGGATCATTCAGTTTTGAAAGTGAAAACGTCACGTCAAAGAAGTTTAAGTCCATCTCGGAGAAGTCAACACGGACCAAGGAATTCAAGGTCATCGAGTCGTCCGTCATCTCCATCACATTCAAGTTCCAGAAAAAGATGCGAGAGGTGTTTTTTAAATCATCAACCAGAGTCATGTCCGTCAAGAAAGTGGAAATGTTACAAGTGTAATACGTACGGGCATACGTCAAAATTTTGTTCTAGTAAAAAATCGGTTATTAATCAGGTAAAATGTGTGAATAATATAAATGTTTTAAATATGTCCGTGTCTGAAACAGCGAACATTGATTTGTTTTTAAACGGTATAAAAATATCTTTTATGATTGACACAGGAAGTTCATCGACCTTAATAAGTCACAAAATGTATGTAAAATTTTTCAAAACTTGTAAATTAAGTCAGTTCTATGGTAATTTGTTTACAGCAAATAGTCAAAATTTATATTGTTTTGGATTTTTTATGACAAAAGTAAATATTAATGTTGATTCTAATTTTGTCATGGATTTACCAGTGTTGGTTGTTAAAAATCTATCGTCTGATGCTATTCTTGGTAGAAATTGGTTAAGTGTGTTGAATCCGTCTTGGGAAAATACTATTATAAATTCTTTCATGTCAAATATTGATAATGATAATACTGTAAAGTCAGTGTCTGTTAGTGGGAAAAATAAATCAAATATTGTCGAAAAATTGTCACAAAAATATTTAAATTCTTTTTCAAAAACGAATAATGAGTTACCAATTAAGGAGTTTTCTGTAAATTTAAGTTTAAAAAATAATTCGACTCCTGTTTTTCACAAAGCATATGAGGTCCCTTATGCACTTCGCGCAGAAGTATGCGAAGAGCTAGATCGTTTGGAAAGCGAAGGCATAATTTCTAAAGTTAAATATAGTAGTTGGTCTTCTCCGATAGTCTGTGTACCAAAACAAAATGGAAAAATACGTTTATGTGCAGATTTAAAATCTACAGTTAATCCACAATTAAGAATTGATCAGTATCCTATACCATGTCCAGAGGATATTTTTAATAAATTTTCAGGTTGTCAAGTATTTTGTAAATTAGACTTAACAAATGAATATTTACAGTTGTCCGTGTCAGATTCTAGTAAAGAATTACTTACAATTAATACATGTAATGGTTTATATGTTTACAATCGTTTACCATTTGGGTTGTCATCGGCTCCGGCCACATTTCAAATGGTCATTGATACAGTCTTGAGGGGCATAAAAAACTGTGCTGCATACATTGATGATATTTGTGTAGGTGGTAAAGATGAAACAGAGTGTTCTAATATTTTAGATGAGGTTTTGTCAAAGTTGAATGACTTTAATATAAAAATTAATGTGTCAAAGAGTGAATTTTTTGTGTCTTCTTTTGAATTTTTAGGTTTTACCTTCTCAGGTCAAGGCAAAAGCCCGTCTTTGTCAAAAGTTGAGAAAATTAAGTCTACTGGGTGTCCAGAAAATGTCACTCAACTAAAATCATATCTGTCAATGTTGAATTTTTATAGGAATTTTATTCCCATGTGTCCTACTGTGCTAGAACCACTCCATAATTTATTAAGAAAAAATGTAAAATGGTGTTGGTCTGACGAATGCGAAAAAGCATTTATAAATAGTAAGTCTCTCTTGTCTGATAAAACTTTGTTAGTTTTATTTGATCCGTCAAAACCATTGTGTCTTACAGTCGATTCCAGTGCATATGGTGTCGGATGTGTCTTAAGTCATGTTGTAAAGAATCAAGAATTTCCTATAGCTTTTGAGTCTGCGACGTTAAATTCGGCTCAAAGAAATTATAGCCAATTGCACAAAGAAGCCCTTGCGATTATCTTTGGAATCAAGAAATTTCATAAATATTTAATTGGTCGTCCTTTTACGATATATACTGATCATGCACCATTGTTGTCTTTATTTGCCGAAAATAAAAAAGTCCCGGTTTTAGCAGCATCACGTCTTATAAGATGGTCTATAATATTGTCCGCGTACAATTATAAATTAGTTTATAAAAAAGGACTGAAAATTCCTCAAGCTGATGTTATGTCACGGTTGCCAAGTGAACAACAATGTAATATAGAGGAATGCAATTTTGTATACATGTCAACACCCTTAATTCCATTTTCAGAAGTTGAAAGTCATTCTATAAAAGATGAAATATTATGTAAGGTCATTAAGTATGTTTCAATCGGTTGGATTGAAACCTTGTCAAGTCCAGAAATAAAGAAATATTTCAAGTTCAGAAATTTACTGTCGGTCAAAGGAAAATGTCTTTTATTTGGTGACAGAATTGTAATACCAGAGTCTCTAAAGTCTAAAGTCCTTAATCTAATACATTATGGTCATCCTGGTATAGTCAGATCAAAAATTCTAGCTCGTTCTTATGTTTGGTGGTTAGGTATGAATCAAGATATTGAAGATATAATTTCTAGATGTGAAATGTGTCAGTCTGTACAAAATGCTAATAAAAATGTACGTCATAATTGGCCTATTGCTGAAAGTCCATGGGAAAGAGTGCATTTGGATTTTTTTGATTTAAAAGGTTCCAAATACCTATTAGTTTGCGATTCATATTCAAAGTGGGTAGAATGCTTTTATATGAAAAATACTAAATATTCGGTTTTGTTATCAAAATTAGGTGAAGTTTTTTCCAGATTTGCGTTTCCGAAAACCATTGTTTGTGATAACGGTCCTCCGTTTTCATGTAAAGAATTTTCTATTTTTTGTAAAGAAAAATCTATTAAATTATTATTTTCTCCACCTTATAATCCTGAGTCAAATGGATTAGCTGAACGATCTGTTCAAACATTCAAAAATATTTTAATTAAATTTATGTTTTCAAAAAATTCTAAATATTTGTCACCAGCTCAACGTTTAACAGATTGTTTGTATACTTATCGTTCCACTCCTACTTCTGTCACGGGTGTGTCTCCTATGGCTAAAATATTTTCGTATGAGCCACGTACACCACTACACATTTTGTCAGAAGAAAATCATGTAAATAAAAGTAAGGAATCACAAAAGGTCACACAATCGAGGAAAAATGCCATAAAAGAGTATAAGGAAAATGATAGTGTTTTCGTCTACTTAAGACATCTAAAAAGTCCGATGAAATGGGTGCAGGGAATAATTGTACTAAAATTAAGTCCATGGGTATATTTAATTAAATTAATGGGAGGAGAAATAAAAAAGGTTCATGTTAACCAGATAAAAAAAAGTTGTTTAAAGTTTAAATCTAATTATGAAAATCCCGAAAAATGGTTCGACTTGGGAAGCCAAGAAAATAAACATGATAGTGAACCTGAACCCAGCACAAAAAATGATGTTATTACTAGGTCTGGCAGAGTGGTGAAACCCCCTGTCAGGTTTAGCCATAGTGATTATGTTTAGGTTGTGT
Source organism: Limnephilus auricula (assembly GCA_951813805.1). Taxonomy (NCBI): domain Eukaryota; kingdom Metazoa; phylum Arthropoda; class Insecta; order Trichoptera; family Limnephilidae; genus Limnephilus; species Limnephilus auricula. Next base: position 18,078,588 of record OX638404.1, read on the forward strand.
CATTGTGATTAAGTTAAAAAAAAATGAAAGGAGGAAAGGATGTTATGTATTGATATGTTGGTATTCTCTTGTCATTTATATCGTTATGTTGGTAGCCCACAAGCGGCACTTGGAGAATAACCTGGAATGTATCGGAGTGTCAATAAACGTCATAATAAGTCAACCGTTTTCTTATTGATTGCAAATCCCAGACATTATAAAACTTTTGCATTTTTTGAATAAATGCTTGATATAGTTCTAGTAAACATGTTACAATACCAAAGAAGGAATACATCTCCAAGGATAAAAATGCAGTTCTGTTTTTTTTGTATATGTTCGTTATTTATTACAGAAAACATAACATAATTCAAATAATGCTTAGTGGTTGATGTGCAAACAATATTTAATGATTTATTACATACATAACTACAAACGTTATTCAACAAATATAATTTTAGAAATACAATAAAGTGTTATTTTTACGCTACATAGTGCCCATGGTGTGCGTGCGGCCCAATTGAAGATATTTTGCGGCCCAAAATAAAGTTTTCAGCTTTCTATGTTTTTGGTATTCATACAAAAAAGAAAAAAAAAGTTCTCGTAAATTTATCACATATTCATATTTTGTGAAATTAGACCTCGGACTCTTGGTGGTGGTTTCGATTTATTGTTTGAGCATGGCTGCACTAGAAATTTATTTTCGCAATCAATTCCAACCAGTATACTTTTTCCGCACATTTCTCAGAAGATCGAATGTAAATGACCTGATTTAAATAGGTGGAGTCTCTAGGGACCTCTCCCAATGCGAAAGACGCATCCGCCGCCAACACCTCAACCAACCTCAACCCACGAACCCGGACACCCCTGCTATTGTTATTGTGTAGGACATTTTAAATACCTATATTTTATTTAGCTATAAAATTTAACATCAGGGCAGATCCGGCAGATCCGGCAGATCCGACGATGTCCGAAACGTCGGCTAAAGAAAGAGGTAGCACAACACGGCATAACACCCCAAAAACAAACAACGAAAATGCTTTTAGCCGTGAAAATCCAGAAACGTATCCCACATGTATTTCTGTTCTAAAACTACATAATATTATTCCATACAAAAATTTGGACTTCACAGCATTGAGACATGGCCCACGAAAATTTACAAGAATTTTAGCTTCCAAACTCTAATTGGCCGTGTGCCATCCGGTGGCCACCGGTGAAAATAAAAATAAAAATTTGAAGCGATTTTGTCCCTTATAACAAGGTCAGAATCGCTTGAGCCATTCTCGTTCTTGACATAACAAAATACTGGATAGCGTTTAGCCACTCCGAAAAATTCAAATTAATTCACAATGACGCGCCGAGCATCAAAGATAGCGGACAAAATGGCTGCCGCTTGATATGGTCGTATTCGAAGTCTATATTTTTTCATTGTTTTTTACATAAATCCATTGTGGAAAGCATAGATTTGAGTGATTATTAGGAAGTTCGTTTTATCTACATTATTTTGATGTAATTTTTGTAATATATCACAAAAGAAATGTTATGTGTTATTAAATGTTATGTTGAGGTCGTTCGAAGTGTTGCTTATCCACTAAATGGTTCCCGAGGCGACCGAACCCATACCCGCCTCCCAAAATGAATTGTTGTTGCAGTTGTTCTACACGGTGTTGTTTTATAAGGATATATTTTTTATAAATATTATTATTAGCCTTCAGCTTTTGCTTACCGATGCAAATCCTGGGTCCTTCTCCAAAGGGCAGGTAGGAAAAGTGATGTCTGGAGGCCTTGTTCTCTGGTGTAAATCTCTCGGGGTCAAACTTCATGGGGTTTGGGAAGAGGTCAGGGTCTCTCTGGATGCCCAGGATAGGAATCATGACGGGGGTGCCCTTTTCAATCGTGATCTCTGTGCCGGGGATGATGTACTCCTTTGTGCAGATCCTGAAGATTACCGGTAGAGGAGGGTACTTCCTTAGTGTCTCTGAAATAATAATGCAAAAAGTTATGTCAACATCGTCTAAAATTAAAATAAATATCGAATATCATCACCATGGTGCTGAGACCACAGTTGTAAGGTATTTTTCTAACTTCGGTGTCTGCGCGGCCGGTTTCATACAAAACGTAGTTTTGGATTTGTGGCCAAAATACCCAACAAAACTGAAAAATTATGTTACTTTAATTGTAATTAAAGAAAACAGTTTTCTTTTTTTCGTTGTTTGTTTTTGGGGTGTTATGCCGTGTTGCGTTACCTCCTTCTTTAGCCGACGTTTTGGACAGCGTTGCAGTGTCCATCATCGGTGCAGATCCGGCAGATCCGACTATGTGTCGAAATTGTCGGATCTGCTGGATCTGCCCTGATGATGGACACTGCAAAGCTGTCCGAAACGTCGGCTAAAGAAAGAGGTAACGCAACACGGCATAACACCCCAAAAACAAACAACGAAAATTCTTTTGGCCGTGAAAATCTAAAAATGTACAAAACAGTTTTGGTTCATTTTGGAAGCAATTTTGGAATTTTTTTGTGAGTTATTTATAATTATAAAAAAAAACTGCCTAATCCTTGGTTTCCTTCTTTGGGTAGTAATTTTAACGTATAAACGACAAGTTTTTGTTCCGATGTAAATAGATAATTTGTAATTTAAATTTACACCCATCAAAATTGTTTCTAAAAAAAAATACTTAAAATTTTATATTTCATCATATTTAAAATATATATATATATATATAGTCAAATTATTTTGATAAATGTTTACATTTACTCGCAAATAATTGTCCAAGTTGCCTCTAAAATCAATAAATAAAGTAGCTCCTGTCGATATAGACATTTGAGGTACCTTTTGATTAAAAAAATAATTTTTCAGTTTGGTTGGGTATTTTGGCCTCAGATCCAAAACTACGTTCTGTATGAAACCTGTTGCGCGCCGTTCAGCCGCAGCCACAGCCGCAGCCGCAGTGATTGTAATTGAGCTTTTAGCAAAATTGTTAAAATAGTAAGTTCAATGGCGTTACAAGTTACAATATATATAGACGAGTGGTAGAAATCTCAAAGTGGTCATTTATTAGTTAAGATTTTAAATAGAATGAAAATTGTATGAGGGTGTTTACACGAAGAAAAAAAAAATCGTTTGGAGCCAAAAGCCTTCTCTTTCTTTATACGCCTTCTGGCGTCTAGCTTTGTACACATTTTTATTTGAGATTTCTGTTTCTCTTTCCCAAAAAGTTAATAGAGCAGCATGAATTACCTTCAATGCACTGCGTCAGGTAGGTCATCTCCCCGAGGGCTTCATAGGTAACCTTGTCATCGTGCTTCTCTAGGACCTCGTCGATTTCCTGGCGCAGCGTATCCTGGATGTCGGGGTTCAGGGCCAGCTCGTACAATGCGAAGCTGGCAGTGGTGGAGGAGGTCTCGAAGCCGGCGATGAAGAAGACGAAAACCTGCGCCGCAATCTGCATCGTGGTGAGGCGTGTGCCATCATCAACGGGCGCTTCGGTCTTGCCTGAAAGATGAAATAAATGGTAAGTAATGGTAATGGTGGTGGTCTTAGTTAGCACAGGATTGTAATGTTATGTTGTATTGAAAACTCTGGTATAATAATTCTCCATTTGTTCTACCAATGTGTTATATTATAATATAATAATGCAATATCTATTCTGTTTATCACCGCCTTGCCATGTTAGCAATTTGACCAATTTCAGCATTGAGCGCTAAGAAATTTGTAAGCGTTCAGGTAGGATATTTGCCGCCCTCGTTCCAAAAATCAAATCCCAAAATATTGATATAAACTTATATACATAAACTGCTTATAGTATTAGAAAGCCATAAAATGCACCTATATTTTACCTTTATCCCATATCTTTAGGATTTATAAAAAAAATGTTAAATTTATAAACGGGTGAATTCTGCGTATTACTTACTTTAAAATTGCCGTACGGGGTACTTATTTGGATAATATTAAATATTATGACTTCTGTATGTTGTCTACGACCTAATTGATAATGACAGATGTACACATGATCAATTTGTAAGATTTTTTTAATAATTTCGGTTCGCGGAATGTCGGTAACAAATAATTAAGAAGAGATACAAGACATCTCCTGTGAAACTACTAATTTAGCCGTATAATTATCCAAATACCGCAACCTGTGGGAACTTTTAAAAAAATCCAAAAAATTATTTAAAATATCTCTCCAAATTGGCCAAAATGTGGCCAAAAAAGCTCCAGCGTTAGATGAATTTCTCCAATAGGCAAAAAACAATAAAATAAAATTCAGGCAGAATTTACCGGCCAGAAGTTACTAGGCAGCATAGACATATGAATATGTATAGACCTGCCCTAAGTGATAAAAGCGTATTATTTCCCCCACCTTAATTCTGGGTTCCATGGAACCGGCCGGGCTGGCGTATAGGTACGCGTGAATCTAGAAAATGTGACGTCATCATTCTTGTGCGGACAAGCGTCGAGCTCTTATCGGTACATTTTACGAAATAACACGGCAAAAATGGTAACTTGTGCTATTAAAACATGTAAAAATAGAAGTGAAAAGGAGTATAAACCCAATTGTCGTATTACCTTCCACATGCAGGCATTATTTGTCATTATTTTAAGCTTATTCACATCATATAATATGATCAGTTTTAGACATGAAGCGAAATTCCCGGTCCCGTCGTGTGCACGTTGCAGTTTACTGTGATAAGTAAATTATGAAACATATGTAAAAGTGTCTTAACTTAACACGGTAACAAAATATTCGACTCTCAAAACAAGCGAACCTTTCTTCATTTTATATGGATTACACAAGTTTGTTCAAACCGGGCGAACAATTCGCGCTCCCATGTAAAAAGGTCTATTCATTCAAAAGCAGATTTTACTTTTAAGAGCTAAATGGTGATATTATAATGCGTGATGCCTATATACTGTCGTATTGAAGGATTAACGAATCACATATCGTTACCGTCAACTCATCCCTCTCCGCCCCGCTACAGATGGTTATTACCCCTCTCCCTGATTCTCAAGTCTATTAATAATATGTCTGTGCTAGGCAGTATATAACAGAACGAACCCGCAAACCGGTGATTCCTGAGATTATTTGGAGTAAAACATATAGAGTTATACATCAATGATGGGATAAAAATACCATCTTCCCGTCCGACAGCTCACTGTCTTGTCGGGACTGCCTGTGGCTTCCCAGAAGCAAGCTTCCCAAATGCTGTTCTTGTGTTGTTTGCTGCCATTGTAACGTGTCTGAATTAGTTTTTCCTATCTATTTTCCTCTTCTAATGTATGTTCTTTTTCATAAATGTTGTCTCTCCACTGGTTTCAAAAACTACAAACTGCCTTGGATGAGATCACGTAAATATTTTTTTATGTAAAATTATTTTGCGCCGTGTTTGAGACAATCGGGGGCGTTTTAGAGTATTTTAGAATCTTTAAAAAAAAGTTCAGTCTTGATAGATGGACCCATGTTACATAAAACGGCTTGGAAAAATGGTGGGTGCCCTCGACTTTCAATTTGGTCTCCAATGACTTATTTTTCAATTAAAAATAACAACAGCATAAAATCTTCAACACTTCGTCCTCATAAAGCGGGCGACAAACGCGAAGTTCACATCAAAAAGATACTGCGTTATAAGTATCTTTTCTACCGACACACTACGTTATAAAATATTCCTTCCTACGGCAGGAGAAGGGGTCAGTTGAAATCGGAAGCGGTCGAGAGAATATCATTTCTTTGTACTGGATATGTTAACTTGACAGCTCCGTGCATGCTCCGTGTATTAAAAATGACCCCCTCTCCTGTTTACCGTAGAGAGGGGGTCGCATAACTTTTCTGATACCGCCACTGTAGCGAATACGAAAAATAATTCCGATTAGCGAAGATTCAAACCGCGATCACAGCGCATCATCTTTTTACGTCTGGCGGGTCTCATGGGATTGTATGGCGAGCGCTATTGTGTTATAGACGTGGGCAAAATTGAATGAATGATTTGAATGAATCAATTCAATCTTGTAACACACTCGATCTGATTCTCATTTTCAGAAGGAATTAAATCTTCATTCCTTACAGATTTTTTAAACGGCACCATATTTTTATTTCTATTTATTTTACATTAAAAAAATATTTTATGTTAACGATTTACATATTTTAATGCTTCGTAGAAATTTTATTTAATATTATTCTGTATGTTTACTGCGCGGATAAGTTACCTATAAGCGCGCGCCGCGAAGATACCGGAGGTAATGTGCTATATGCATTGTACTACCTCTATCACATAGTATATCCCGCGCCGAAAACCCATAGGTCAGAGAGTCCCCACACCTCCAGCCCAGGCGACAAAACGTTGCGAGTCGAACGAAGTAGTTCCGAGTTCCGAGCAACGCACCTCTCTTTTACAGTCCCATATGTCCCACTCATTCATTGAATTAATAAATGTATTCCTTATTCAGTTGTGACGTACAGTCCTACACGTCTGTCCGGACCGAAGCGGTCAAACCCAATCTCTGTGTCACTTATGTTCCACTAATTCAACGAATGAGCGAATTAGTATGATCACCTCTTTTCAAATCCCGCTCCCATGATCGAGTATGTACTGCCTCTGTTGAAGTGAGTCGTTAGGTTCGCGGAACGCAAGTAAATTAGGTCACAGCAAGTTAAAAGACACTTGCTAGTCGGAAGTTCCTAATCCAATCCTTAACGACCGCTGCGAATCGGTTCGTCGTTAGTCCCCGCGCAGCGGAACCGTCAATTTAGTTCCCAGTCACAAGTCCCAGGCAAGACACAAGACACTGCTCAAAAGATACAATTCATTCTCAATGCCTGCCGCAAATCCGTTTGGGAGTGCAGTGCGATTTCCCCGCGGGCCGAGCCGTCAATTTAGTTACATCGTAGGTCGAAAACTTCCGATTTCGAGCCCTGCGTAAATTGGGTAGAATGGGTTTTATATTCGATCGCACGAAGCGGAACTATTTTAAGTTTAAAATAAATATAATAAAATTAGTAAAACTGTTTAATTTGATGATTTATTTGATTTATTATGTTCTGGATATAACTACTTATAAAAATACATTTTTCTATCGGTTTTGCTGTCATAACATCACATTAAAAAATTCAAAACCCCGTCGTCGTGGTTTTCGTCGATCAGTGTCTACATTTTTTTTATTTTATTATTATATATATATATTTTTTTTTTTTTTTTTTTGGAATTTTATGAATGAAAGGATCGAATGAAAGGAATCAGATCAAAAGGCCGAGGGAATCAGACTGAATCGATTCACTACTGTGAATAAATCTGCCCATGTCTATTGTGTTATAAATAACTTTTTGATGTGAGCTGCGAGTTTGTCGCTACCTTCACTCTGTGATCACATGTAGTTTTCTTATTTGAAGATGCATTATCGTTACCCGTTACAAACAACGACATTCACCCACTTAATTGTCCTTGACTGTCTGGATCTCAGATAGACAAGATCAGAGCGTGACATAAGTCATTACGTCTATTTTTTTAAAGTGTTAAGTAAATTGATTCGTCAAAGTGATAAAACTTGTACATATTTTATGATGATTCTAAATAGTCAGTTTTAACCTTTTGAATTATTTTTTTTTATAAATTGTATAATTAAAAAAAAAGAAAGACAAATATTCCCGGGTCACGAATAACCTGACAATATTGTAAAATTAAGTCTGACAATATTGTAAAATTCTCCTACTACTATCTTAGTAAGCAGAAAACTTGTGTGGTGATGTGGTGATGGAGGACTTAGCCAGCCGTGGCCATTACCAGCGGCTATCGCACTATAAATTTACACTCGCATCGTCAGCAGTAGCTTAAAAAATTAATAAGTTCAAAGGCATATTTTCAAATTTTTGATGAACATCCATTTACAAATCGAAACGATTCTTGTGACGTTCGTCTTGAATCTTTTTCACTTCCACTAGATAGATCCTATAAATGTTCACTAAATAAATCATAGGTAATCGTTTTTCGAACGTGTCCTGTTCGGGATCATTCGTGTTGTATTCTGAATTGCAATGTATATGTATAAATAGTATCAGTGTTTAATTTTTGGATTTCTTTTATTTTTTATGTTTTACCGATTATCGTGAATTTAACTGCCGTGAAGGAGAATGAAGACATAAACCACCTTTTTAGTATGTTAATGAAATTGTGATTTCCTATCAACATAATTGTATTTGTCATTGGAATATGCTTCGGTAAGTGTACAATAAAATAAAATAAATATCCATTATGACAAGAGGGTCAGGAGGTCAATCTTTTGCTGAAATACAATATTGACTTTCAATATAAAATAATATTTTTATACCTTCCTCTAAAAGAAATGCATTAGAATTTTATGTTAATTTCATGCAAATCCTGTAAAAAATATATACATGTGGGAATAAAAGTGTACTGAGGTTTCGATGAGTCAACCCACTTAAACCTAAAAAAACCCAGATTTATTGAAAAAAAAAATATAATATGCTGAGAACCAGAGAAGATCTCCTTTGGTTCACGATTTCTTCAATCAGTCATCAATCAGCTCAGGCCAGAGAATTCGAAAGGTTCTGGATTCCTATTATTTTTACCGCAATTTCACTAACACTAAACTGAACAGTTGTTGAAAATCCCTGGCTACCTGTTTCATCAGCGATGCTGTTAGAGTGCTTCAATTCGATCAGTAATTGCAGAAAGTCATTCCTTATTATACTATTATCTTCCCTGAACCTCACTGTATCGTCGACTATTTTGTAAATAAATTCCTGCACTTCTGTGCCAACCACTTTGTTTCTCAGTCTAGTGAACAATTTTGGAATAAAGAAGTCTAAAGTGTTGACTACATCTTCCGCAAAGGTGGGTTCTAAGATCTTTCTTCCTATTTTCCTGAACTCTGCTTCTGGGTTCTTGAAACTGTTGCATGTCAGTCCAAAGGCACAATTGCCGATGATATCAGTGTTAAGCTTTGCTAGAACCTCCTTTAATTCTAGTTTATTATCTCCTTTAACCTCGTCTTCTAGGTAGCTCATCATCTCAATGGAACAACTCGCGACAATCTCAAACATCTTCCTCATTTTGCTTGAGGTAAATGTGGGGGTCAGTTTGATTCTCAAGTTCTTCCATTTCTCCCCTGTTATATTGAACAAGTGTGCAGCAAGGGGGTCTAATTCTTCGTCAACGTGGAATCCATGGTCGGAAAAATGGACGAAATCCTTCACCAGAACTGTTTTAATAAGATCCAAATCATTTATGACGAGTACCGGTCGATGTATCATATACGCTCCGACAATTTTATGAGTTTTTGAAAGTGTATAGATATCTTGGAAGTTTTCCCCGAGGTGCCTCTTATTGAAGAAAGAATCCATCACATTTCCGAACGGAATGACAGGCTGTTGAGAGTAGACGCCCTTCTTTTTCCAGTAATTATACCTCCGTTTGAACGCCGCGAAAGCAAGAAATATCAACAACACTAAACACAACAAAGTGTCAATCCAAAACGAAAACAGTAGGAAAGCCATGCTTTTTGTAAATTTTATAACTACACAACAGGACTCAAATGGTGCGGAATTTTATCGAAACGCGTAATTAATATTCAACACTGTTTGACTCAACACCAAAACATACTAAAGTAATTAATATGTGAACGGAATACTTTTATTCTAAAATAAAACTATCTCTTTGAACTTCGGCAATGTTATCGCATTACAACTCTGTTTTGATTTTCAATATCTGCATCGTTCGTTAGATGAGGTACCTACTTACCTACACAGAATTAATGTGTTAAAAGTTTTTTTTAAATACGTATCTAATATGATCTACCTATGTGTTATTAGTGTTATTACTTATTACATATGTTCATTTATGAATCGGCTGTGAATATGTACATTAAATGAGTAATTACGTAAGTATATATTATATTGTAATCTTCTCCGTGATATGTTGGTATATTATATTTACTCCGTGATATGTTATGGTTTTACTGAGAACATGAAAAATAAATAAAATAAATATATATTCTGTATATGTATATACCACATGGCTATTTATATAATATAAGCAAGAACATATATGTGTTAAATAAAATCAAATTATTTTATAACGAACATATTAAAAACTGAAACCAATAAACTTTATAAGATGAAAGGTATTCAAATCTATCCAGTGGGAAAAAATTATGTAAAATCATAAAACACGCCAAGATGAGGAAATTTTTACAACAAATAATCTTAACTCCTAATTCCAACCTCATTCATACCTCCAGAAAGATTAGTGACAATAGCGGAGCGGAATCCAATGAAAGTGCATGTAATGGATTATGTTTACCTGTGTCATCTTTGATGCTACTAGAATGCATCAATTCAATGAGCAACTGCAGGAAGTCATTCCTTACTATGCCGTTGTCCTCCCGATACTTCACCGTGTCCTCCACTATCTTCAGGAAGAAATCCTGTAACTCTGTGCCCAACACCATAACCTTGAGTCTGGTGAACACATTAGGAATGAAGAAATCCAACAAGCCAACTATGTTTTCCAACGCATTGGGCTCGAATATCTTTCGTCCCATCCTTCGGAACTCCGCATCTGGGTTCTTGAAACTATTGCAACTCAATCCAAAAGCACAGTTGCCAATAATGTCGGTATTTAGTTTGGCTAGCAATTCCTTCATATCGGCAATATTGTCAACCTCTGTACTTTTTTCAAGGAAACTCAACATTTCTGTAGAGCAGTCCTTTACAACATCAAACATCTGTTTCATTTTGCTCGAGGTAAATGTCGGAGTTAATTTAATTCTCAAGTTCTTCCATTTCTCCCCAGTAGCGTTAAACAAGTGCCCAGCAATTGGCTCCAATTCTTCGTCATAATGGAAACCATGGTCGGAGAAATGCACAAAGTCTCGTACCAGGACAATTTTGACAAGTTCCAAGTCATTTATGATGAAAGTTGGTCGGTGAAGCATGAATATGCCAGTATACTTGTAGGATTTGGTGTTCTGGTATATATTAAGTAAGTTTTCTCCAACGTGTACTTTATTTGACATGACTTCTTTAAAATGTCCGAAAGGAAACACTGCTTTAAGGCTGTGGATTCCTTTTCTGTTCCAATAGTTGAACCTCCATAAGAACCACAAATACACCGACACAAGCAAAGTTACGATGCACAACACTAAATCCCACCAAAACGTCAACAAAACGAAAGCCATGCTTGTAAAGGCTTCAAACACTTCCTCTTATTTCTGTCACTGGGCTTTTACTATCTTGTGAATATGTACACAGCACCTTGTTGGTATGTTATCTTCATTCAAAGTTATTTAACTTTTATTTGCCGATCTAAAAATGATAAAGTCGTTTTTGTCACAAACCGATTTTGCCATGCGAAGTTCAGAACTCACGGGAGATGAGATAAGATAAAAGCTATAATACAAAAAAATTATCTTTATTGTTAATTTCGAATTAAAATATGAGATTATTTGAGTTATATCTAAGATAGTGTAATAATTCAAGCAATTTAAATAATTGGAAAAAAATCATGAATACTTTTATGCACCAAGTCACAATTTTCGCAAGAGTCATTTAGGGCGATGGATATTGACGATATTCATGAATTGTTTAGAAAATACATAAAATGAGAGGTTAAAAGTTCCAAATATTTCTACTGGCTTCGAATTTTATATATGCCCAAAAAAGGAAATTTATGCCGAAATCGGTTGGCGTGTTCGTAAAAGCAAAGTGATTTGATGTTCTTTTAAATCGCAGGCTATCGATTTCCAAACTGTTTGAAAATGTAGAATATTGAAAAACAAGATTTTTTCCGCCAAAAATATCTTTTGTAACCCGGCGAAGACACAACCATGCCGGTAGGATATAAATTTACACTAACATCCAAAAATAATGCTAATTTTACCACACAATAAGTTGGTAAATGCCAATGCTTAACCTTGCCTCCATGTTCATCCGAATAGCTGTTTCCGTATCCAGAGAAATAGAGGAACATAAAACTATTTATATTTTTATTTTTAACTTTTTAACTTAAAGAGTTAAACCTCAAATTATAATATTTTAATTAATGAAGATAATATTAACGAAAGTCAATCGAAAATCCGAAACAGAAAAATCTGGAACTCGAACCCTTGCCAGAGGTCCTGGGTTCGAGTCCCAGATGTATCCGTATCTTTTTCTGATTTTTCAGAACGCGGGAGGGGAAGGGGACGCGGAGGGGAAGAGGAAGAGGAGCCAGAAGGGGAATGGGGACGAATGGGAGATGACACGAAGGGAGAAACAATTTATTTATTTAATTGGCATTTCAACGCATGCAGGGTATCAGCTAGTATTACATTAGTAAAACAAGTTGCCGAATTCTTGTTATTTTAACCAAAAATTGTAACTGTTCTCAGTGGAGTGGTTTTGATTAGAAATTGATGTTAGTGCAAGATTTATCGATAGATAGCAAAAGAAAAAATAAGGTTAAACGCGTTTTCGATACATTTTCATCGTAAAGATTGGGAGATCGTTGCGGATACTGACGTTGAGTGTAGTCTTGAATTATTAATATGGACCTCGAATCATATCTATTCAAGATACATAATGCATGAATAAGAAACAAAAAATATATTGTTCGATACGATACTATATAGCTTGCTTGTTTGCTTCACGTCAGATAATTTCGTGTCTGGTCAAGTCACGAGATGTCAGAACAAATATTATTCTCAAATAATGTATTGCTAAGTTAACACATTTTTCCACGAATGGCAAATACGTTTTGTTAGTTCAACCGACCCCAGCAAAACGGCGGACAAGGTCAACGAAATTCAATGGTTTCAAAAATTAAATAAGATGGAATAAATTAAGCAAATTGTTAGTTTTAAATCACTTAATTAATTTTAACTCTTGATGGCTTTCGAACAAAATCCTTCTTCGCATCAGCTGAAATTATAAAAATTAATATTGTGTGGTTTAAACTTTAAAGCAAAGTATTTATTTCACTGGTCTATATAATGAAATTGTTTCTAGCAAAGAAAAAATAACCCTAACGTGTTGAAATTGTCTGTGCCATTATTGCATATATTTCATGTTCAATAATAACGTATTTAGCAGGTTATAAATCGACAAATCAGGTAAAAAAATTACTCATTTTCAAAATATATTTTTATCTTTGAACCTCGTCAAGATTTTGAGCGACTAATTTGTGTAATGCGAAATTATCTTCAGAATGGTCTAAATACTTTATGCATATTATTACATCTGCAATTAATTCCGAATATAATGTTTAAATAGGTACCTGAGTCATCATTCGCAACAAATCCATCCTTCTTCAACTGAATTAAAAGCTGCATGAAGTCGTTTCTCACTATCTTGTTCTCCTCGCGATACTTGATGGTTTTATCGACAGTATTGTAAAAGAAGTCTGTCAAATCCTTTTCGAAAATACTAAGCCCTACAAAGTTTACCAAACTAGGCATAGAAAACGAAACAAACAGTATAAAGGATTTGACGCAGCCCGGCTCGAATAATTTTCTATTCATCCTTCTCATTTCCGTATCGGGGTATTTGAAACTGTCGCATTCCATTCCAAAGGAGGAAGATCCAATCACATCCGTGGTGAATTTTGACATTAACGTTTTCACGTCTACAGGAGCATTCTTCAATTCTAGTTCCTCCAGATGGGACATCATTTGAATACAGCACTGGCCCACCGTGTCAAACATATTTTTTATTTTACTAGATGTGAAAGTTGGGGTGAGTTTTACCCTCAACTTCTTCCATTTGTCTCCGGTAAGACTAAACAAATTCGAAGATAATGGCCTGGCTTCCTCACTGAACTTTCCTCTGCGGTCGGTAAAGTGTTCGAAATCTTTCACAATTATTCTTTTAATCAGGTCTCGATCATTTACCACGAGAGTTCTTCTGAGTAGCATAAATACCCCGGCATATGGCAGATGTTTCGTTTGGAAATATATATCCGAAAATCTTTCTCCAAACGAATCTTTTTTGAGAATGAGTCGTCCAACATTACCAAAGATGAAGGTCGGTTTCGGACCTTGGACGCCTTTTCTATTCCAGTAATTGAAATTCCATCGATTTAGCAAAAACAACACAATTCCAACAATCGGTACGGAATACAACAAGAGTTCATACAAGGAACCCATGATTTCGCGTGTAATAAAATTGAGCCGATCACTGTTCACTATTCCATATATTATTTTGCAGTTTAAATATAGGTAATATTTTTCTAATCAGTATTCGGCTGATGATTATCATATTATATTTTTCTAATCAGTTTTAGGCTGATGATTATCATATCACTTTAATAAAGATCAGATTAGAGATTAGATTCGGTATTGTCGGCAAAAGACTTAGGATTAGGCCATCGACGAGCAAACTTTTTTTGGCCTTTTAAACCGTTTCGTTGGTGAACCGTCTCCAATTTTTCACCATTCAGCATCATAAATTATTTCGTGGGATTTCACAGGGGAAAATAGCCAGGTATTTTTTTATAAAATTTCGAAAACCGATTGACGTAATATATCAAACCACGAACCCATCGCTTGGCTTCCTAAAGAACGATGTGCGATGTATATTTCAAACGCAAAGCCTCTTTGATATGTGTGTAAATAGGGTATAGCATCAAACACCACAAGAATTCCAACTGCTCCCAACCGTCTGGAGCCAGTGAGCATCCCCAATTGGGGTATTTTGTGAAGCTGAAGGTGGAGAGGAGAAAGAGATGGGGGAGAGGAAGGTGGAAAAATAACTGGCTATTAAGATCCAGTTGCCAAAGCCACGGAAACAATGATTCAATTCTGAATAGTTTCTAATCTTTCAAAATATCGTAATGTGATTATAAAGAAATGAATTTGGACAAACGCGGAGTTGTATTGTGATTTGTGATATCTAGTTGTGTCATGCGTTTTTAACGCCGATAACAAAATACTTTAAGATTTCGACAGAATTAATAGATTCGCCATCCCTGGTTTAATATTATCTTACCACGCACACAACTGTAAAATGGAATTTATGAAAAATTATTTGCGCCTACAAATGTTTTGCAATAATAATTAATACTTACAGTGACTGGCTGTTTTCCAATTACAATGATAACAATTAAAAGATAAGTTTTGGAGCCAGATTTATCTTTTGTTCGCAATTAGGACTAATCACCCAATTAAAAACCATTAATCACCCTCGATTTTTACTGAGTAATTGACAAAATAAAAGTATTTAATTTTATTGGAAATTTGACGAAATAGCTTAGGTACATAGGTTTGGAGCTCCCTGGATTTCAATTTACAGCATTTTATTATTTGTTCAAAAAAATATGTATTTCTTTTTTTTTTTCAAAAATTCATTCATCTATTGATTTTGTTGTTCGAACTCACTCAATTGGATTTTATTAACGATTAAACAAAATATCTAAGAGAAGGACTTGGCAAACCTATCCAAATACATACGGAACGTTATTATTCAGTTTATATGATAAGTAATTAATAATATTGGTTCCATCTTGACTGCCATATCGCTTGGCATACATTCCCAATGGGAATGTATGGCGAGCAACATGCTGAAATAGGCCAAACCAAATAACGCTGGCGCTTTTATAGCTAGGTCTGTCGGCCCCATCATCGTTGTATAAATGTAACATTAATTTCCTTACATCTCTATTATCTCCAACACCAATAAAGAAAACGGATAATGCAAATGATTTAAAAAAAAAAACTGGCTTGAAGAAATCAAACATGAGGAATAAACAACATTTTGATTTTGAACATTTTCGAAAAAACTTCGTTATATCTGAAATAAACACTATTTAAACCTAGTTCGCCTCAGTACGCGAACTTATAGTGAGGAGGACTAAGAAAAACATTATGAATTATCTTTTATGATTTTATCTTATAATTTGTTATTATGTAATAAAATATGTATATGTATTTATACATTATAATGTACAATGAAATAACTTTAAAAAATATAATAAAAAAAAACAAAACAAAATAGACACATAAACCACCAAATTAATTAATCTTCGCAATGACAGGTTAGTTACGGGACAAACTAACGTCTTCAATATATAGGTATAAATATATAGTTAGGTACGTAAGCAGTAAAAAAATAAGCAAATAAAATGGCTGCTATCTTCAAATAGCCAAGCAACCTTACAGCTTTAATAAATTATATTTATAATTATGTCATTGGAGATAAGAACCTGAATCATCGTCGGCAACAAATCCATCATTCTTCAGTTGGATCAAGAGCTGCATGAAATCATTCCTCACAATGTTGTTCTCCTCGCGATACTTGATGGTCTTGTCCACGGTGTTGTAGAAGAACTTGTTCACGTCGTCTCCAAGGATACTAAAGTTTACTAGTTTGATCACCGAAGGCATGAAGAAGATCAAAAACTGTACAAAGGATTTAAAGAAGTTTAACTCGAATAATCTCCTGCCCATTCGTCTGAATTCTGTGTCAGGGTGCTTGAAGCTGTCACACTCCAGTCCAAAAGCGCAAGATCCAATAACATCCGTGTTGAATTTGGCAATTAGTTCCTTTATTTCAATAGGAGAATCTTGCTCTTCTCTGTCTTGCAAATAAGCTGTCATCTTAGTGCTGCATTGGGCCACTGTATCAAACATGTACCTGATTTTGCTCGATGTAAAAGTAGGGGATAGCTTGTGTCTCAGGTTCCTCCATTTTTCGCCAGTGAGGTTGAACAAGTGTTCTGACAATGGTTCAGTTTTTGTATTAAACTTTAGACTATGATCAGTGAAGTGAGCAAAGTCCTTTACCATTATGGTTTTGATCAGCTCTGGATCGTTTACGACCCAAGTTCTCCGGAATAACATGTAAACTCCAACATAAGCATTTTTCTTGGTTTCGAAGTAGATATCTGTGAATATTTCACCGAGGGAGCGCTTTTGCATTATAGTTGGTCCAATGTTCCCTAGGAAAAGGGTGGGCTCAGGACCAGGTACTCCTTTATCGCTCCAGTAATTGTAGTTACGTCTCATCAAAAAATATATTATGCCAACCAATGGCAATGAATATAACAACAGATCGCACCAACAAGCCATGATTAATTGTAAAAGTCACTTTTCACAAGTAAATGTAGCACTTACAACAGCTATGAAAAATAAATAAAAAATAATAATAATGTAACAATATTTACGACAGTAAACCTGATTGCGTGTTATATAAATGAAAGGTCGACAAATACTAACTGCTACTTGTTATCATGATGGCATATTTGGAGAAGATTATAATAATCAAATTATCAGTTTTTATATTTCGCCTTCGAAAAACTTGCGCTGTCGTGACCGCCAGACTTGCCAGAGTTGCCATCTTGGCGGATTTCCCGTCGTATCCGGCGGATTGGGGTGCCCTCAAAACGGAAGAATTGTGTGACTAACGAGATTTACAGGATGACGAATTTCCTGGTGGGATCGAATAAAAGAACGAAGTACATTATAGAAAATAACCTATACAGGAAAATTAGGAAAATTTTCAATAATTTGGTGAACATCGAGTGTTTGACGGAATTCTGTCGGATTTTCCTGTAAGTTTTAGCGGAAATGCAGATTCCAAGATGGCAACACTGCTGACCGCCAATTTTGGCGCGCCCGTGAAAAATATGCTTTATCTATAGATATAGCATTTTGGCTTTGTTACATCAACTTGAACTTGTTTTAATTAATTATTTAATTAAGAAAGCAAACATTTAGTGGCTTGAACGTGAACTCGAATGTACAAATGAGCAACGTTATTTTTAGTCATTTAATTTTTAAATATATTTTTTTTATTTTAAACATTCCCGGGTTACGAATAACCTAACAACATTTGAAAATCTTATACTACCCAAACGCGATGCCCACTCAACCACTGACCATGGTTTTAAACAAAGAATGTTTTACACGAATCAATTTTTGGCAGCCATCCCCGCCACTATTAATTATAATAATTTTAATTAATATTTGACAAGTTAAAAGTATTTCACCAAAAAATGTAGACATAATTTGTCTCGATGCCCCTAGTGGGAGATTTAGTGCTTACAATGCCTTTCTCATATAAAATAAAGTTGCTTGTTTGCAGGTCGAAAAATGTAATAAGTAGTAATTGTTGAATGAAACACTAGTATATATTGACAAGCCGACGTAGCTTAGTGGTAGTAGAGCATTTGACCGGAAATCAGAAGGAAACGGGTTCGAGTCCCGTCGGCGGCATGTATCTTTTCTCGGAAGATTTTTTCAATGTGGACGAGTGTTTCATAATTAAAATAATTAATATTTAATTATTTTGGAGGGTTTCCATTTACGTTCGTTCACGTCAAAGTGGCTATTCGATGTGTTTCAACTTTTGTTTATACTATAGACACCTACTGACAAAATAAAATAGCCCTTGAATCTTTGCAACATCTAACAGATACAAACAGAATTAATCATGTAAGTACCTGAATCATGGTCTTCAACATATCCTTCGTTCTTCAGTTGAATTAAAAGCTGCATGAAATCGTCTCTCACTATATTGTTCTCCTTTCGAAAATGCATGGTCTTCTTCACGGTGTTGTAAAAGAATTGAGTCACAGAATTCCCAAGAATACTAACGTTGAGGAAGTTCTTCAAGGGCATAAAGAACACAAAGAACTGTAGCAAACTGTTCCTAAAAACCAGGTCAACAACTTTTCTACCTATTCTCCTAAATTCTGTGTCCGGATACTTGAAGGTATTGCATTCAAGACCAAAAGCGCATGACCCAATCACATCCGTGTTCAATTTGGCCATTAGGTCCTTCACGTCAAATGAAGTTTCTTCCGAAGCACTGTCTGCCAAATACGACATCATCTCAGTACTGCATTGGGCCACCGTATCAAACATATACCGAATCTTACTTGTTGTGAAAGTGGGAGAAAGCTTGTGTCTGAGATTTTTCCATTTGTCTCCAGTGATGTTAAACAAATGTGCCGATAATGGTTCAGCCTTTTCGCTTACTTCTGCACTGTGGTCTGTAAAGTGAGCGAAATCTTTCACCAAAACGTTCCTTATCAACTCTAAATCATTCACCACCAAAGTTCTTCGGAACAGCATAAAAGCCCCGACAAGGGGATGTTTTTTTGTTTTAAAATATATGTCCAAAAACGTTTCACCTAGTGACTCTTTTTGCAGGAAAGTTGGTCCCACGTTGCCCAGGATAAATGTGGGTTTAGGACCTGGGACGCCCTTTCTAGTCCAATAGTTATAATTCCATCGAATCAATCGATTCAATAAGAATAATGTGATGCCTACTAATGGCAAAGAGTATAACAACACATCGCACCAACTTGCCATGACCAAATATGAAGTTTTGCACTACACTAAACTACAAACACAGCCCAGTTCGCGAATTTCATCGAAACAACAAAGTAAGTCACATTAGTATCTAACTTGTTATAATTAAAGTAATGTATTTTTTATTCAGTATTAACATATGCAAACACTGCAGGTGTGTATTCTCAATACCCACGATAACGTTATGATTTATGATTTATGATTCTCATTCCAACGTACATTGTATCATTACATCAATTATTTGCGACTATAATTCTAATCATAGGGAAGCCGTTCAGTGTCAAACTCATACGGTTGTGAAAATTTTGTTAAATTCTTTTTAAAAAAGATTTCTTTGACAAATAAAGTATTTTAAATCTAACAAATATTATGCCTAGTCGTTGGAATAGCGAATTGACCATCGACTGGAAATAATAATTAAAAAGGACGCCATTCTATTCAAAACCGTTTTACATAGATCTACAGTCCGCGTCAAACTTAAATGCGAACTTGATACGATCCATCTCTCGCAGGTACAGTCACTTTACTGACTTAACAATTACCGCGAAAAATAAAGATCAGTAAGCAAAACGTGCGACAAAGAAAGGCGTGGACGGGGAGGCATGCCACTTTTCGGATCGTCGCCTTTTGCGTCGATTTCTGTATCAACGTCAGGCCCTCTAGCACAGTCGATCGATAAGGTTGTATAGGAAAACTTTCGCTAACTTCTCATCGTTCCCTAGCATGACTGCAGATCGCCAACGAATAAGTAACAGTTCACAATGAACAACTGTCCTTAATATATTCAACGTCAACTGTTGTTTGTACGTTAGCGATCCGCAGTTGTCCTGGGGAACGATGAGAAGTTACCGAAAGTTATCCTGTCAATCCTTATCGATCGAGTGTGCTCTGGTCAACATTAAAGTTTGACGCTTACTATACATTCATAGCTTCCCTTTAATACAGCCCCCCTTGCGGGGTCGCCAGCCCGTACGCCATTCGTTCGTTACTTTCGTCAGTCGACTCTGAGTCGATCAAGTAGTTGTGCATTTTTATGCAGCACGCGCGCGCGTCCGCGTCATCGTATTTAATATGTTTCTGTCTGGCACATAGATAGCTATCCTTTATTAATTTTTCATTACGATAAAAGTAAAGGTAGCGTAATATATTTTTAGACCCCCCCCCCCCTTGAGTTTTTTCTGTATCCGCCATTGCACGGGCGACGCTAGACATTATCTACCAACAGTGAACTGAAATAATAAATATACTCGTACAAACCTAAGAAACATTATTCCCAACAAAAATTATATTTATGGAGTAACATTTTAGCTAGCAAGACTTGATCCAATGCGGCCATGTACAATAATTATTAAATATCTTATCGTATTTGTGATGAAAATTTCTTGACACGAATGGTGAAACATGTGTAATTAATCAGTATTTAAAGCCAAGGGGATTAACAATAGAACAAAGATGACTATACGTAATTATAATCAATCATTGTAAGTTTAAAAGATTGTGATTAGCCACAATACAAATTTGATTTTGTCTAGGAAGAAATAAATAATACAAATATAAATCAAAGGTCAAAATTTTTAGCGGTAAACACAAATATTACAATTATTAAATAAATTAAAATATTATTAAAAATGCTTTGGTAAATTTCACGGTGCAATCATTGTCAAATATCAATCAACTAAAAGGCGCTTTTCTACGCAACAAATTAATGTGGAGAATTTCTATGGAAATATATATAGAGAAAATATTTCTATTAAGACCCATTGACCAGCGGCTAAGAATTAGAGTTCCAAAATGCTTGCAACTGTGCAGGGAGGTTCCGATGAGAAAGATCGATTATTCCCCGTATCAATTTTTTTAAACTAAAAATTTAATTTTTCAAAAGAAGCAAACACATTGTGACTTGACATTTTAAATAAATGAAAAGAAAATACTTTGTTTTAAGTCACTTTATTTTTATTTTTCGTCTACCGGTTTTGGTACCTCATAAGAGTACTACATAAGAGCGGAATAGGTTTAAGACTTAACAATTTGGAAGCTTTAGAAATAAATAAAAATCACTAAATTCAAAAGAAGAAATTATTAATAATCAACTAAATTTAACCTTTAGTCCAATTTTAAGTATGTTCCCCGTGTCTTCACTTATCCCCCATTCCCTTCCTCCCTCCAACAACTGATGCTTTGTCCCACTATAGTATACTGTCCCTTTCGTTCACAACATTATGTATATATATGTGTACTTATGTAGTTTTAGACATTATTTTGTAACAGTCCTGATGATGGTACGGAGGTACCGAAACCGGTAGACGAAAAATGAAAATAAAGTGACTTAACCCGTTTAATCACAGGAGACCATATTTGTCCCAGCTCACATAGGTCTCACAGAAATCGTTGTTTTTCCCTTACTATCATAGTCAGAAATGTGATCTAAACGGCATTGGAAAGAGAATACAACAAACTATATATTCAAATCTAAAAGAAAACCACATAAAAAAATAAAATTTACCCCTTTCTGAAACCAAAGTTTCCGATAGCAATTTGAAAAAATATTATGGAACTTTGTAAATTTTTTAAGAATTTTTTTAACATGAAATGAAAAAAAGTGAGGTGACAGTAAGGTTTATAATTCATTTATCTAATGAAATAAGTATGTGTTTTATTTTTTTTCATTATCAGTAATTTTAGTTAGAAAAAAAAGTTAAGTGAGCCATTTTTAAAACTTTTTAAAGTTTTCGCAAAAAAAATTTATATTTAAAAAAATACATAGTAATTTTTAATATAGAAATTTGAAAGCCTATTTCATCACCTTTCGAAAACAGTTTTTAGTTTTCGAATACGTTAACAAATGTTCCATTTATTTGGATTTTATTGCAAAGCGGGAATATTTTTAGCCTCTGACAAAATACGCCAATTTTTTTAGGGGTTAAAACAAAGTATTTTCTTTTCATTTATTTAAAAATTTAATATCGATTTATTTCATTCAAAACTTGCTTTAATATATACCTACATTCAAGTAAGCAATAAAAATGCTCAAAACACATGACGTAAAATTATTACATATCGTGTACTTTTTGTTAGTATTTTTTCATTATAAGTATTTATGATTTTTCAATAATGTATAAACAAAGTAAGTGTGAAAAAAAATCTGAAATATTTTAGTTTTTAAGACCTTAAATAAATAGAAAAACTGAGGTATTTTCGTCACAAAACACGTTCTCGGATTTATATTTGAATGATTTTAATTGACTAAAATTAAAATTCTGTAAAACATCTTTACTAATTTAGATATTGATTTATTTTGCTGTATGAATACAATATTTCGTTTGAAAATTGAACAAATCTGCCAACGGCCAACGGTATAAACCTTAGTTTGTTAAAATAAACATAGTTTTTCAAAATTTGAAAAGTGCGTTTACCAGATAAAATAACAATCTTTCAAAATCAATTTGTGTTTTTTTTTTGTAAAAAAGAGTCAATTCGTCTGGAATTTGATTAAAAAAGGACAAATTTCCGGTATTTAATATTTACAAATGCAGCGGGTTGCAAAAATGTTCAGAATTTGAAATAAGCTGCCAAGAATTAGTTAAAAACCAAATCAGGTTCAGGTATACTGCAAAATATATTATTATGGAATATTGGTACTATTAGGATATATATATTTTTTTAATTTCCTAGATAACGTAAAAAAAAAAGTGCGATGGTAGACATGATTGTAATGACATGCGGTATGCAAGTCATCATAATGTGATGGTCGAAATTAAATTTGTTCAAGACTGATCATTGTTTTTTAACTTTACTGTTAATACAAATTAAAATACTCGAAAGACTAAAATGGTTTTACTTTATCATTTTATAAGGGTTTGATGAAATATCGCGTGCACTTGTAATATTCGATGCATAAAGAAGATTAAGATGATAATGCAGAATTTTGTGAACATTTGTTATCGGGAAGGAGTGTAGTCTATTCATTATATTTTTCAAAAGTGGACTTCCATTATAGATTTCGCTGTTGTAAGTCCGGGTTTGTCTTAATCTCTTAATAAAAACTTTTGCCTTTATTGTGGTGTGATAGATTAACAATGAGCTCTGATATCTCATTTAGCGCAGGCGCAGGCGGTTGGAATAATCTGCACCCAGACCTTGAGTTTTCCACAGTACTTAAGATGATAGACTTCGCTTTTCGACCCATACAAAAAGGACACCCGGGAAAAAACACTTTCCTACATTGAAAATTGCACAAAATGAATATATTTTTTTATACTGCCTTCTAGAGGGTGAAAACTATGTCGGTATGTTTTCGAATTTTCAATGCGTTTCGTATTAACGTAAACATTCACTCTCAAATATGTACGATTTATCAAAAAATATTATTTAAGGAAAAAGTGCTGCTAACTCAACTCTCATAAAGAATTATAAAATTATAAAAAGCTACCACATTAATACAAAAGTAGCTTCTTCATTCTAAAAAATATATTTTTTTTTAAATTTCAATTTCGTGAAAGTTTCGGTGTAGAAAAGTGTATTCTCCATAAACCCCTTTTCGAGCGATTTCTGTAGGTAAATTTGAGCGTTGTCTCATTCGCACATTTCGCATTCGCATGTATTGTAAGTGTGCGTGAGCTTATTGTGAGCGGGACAGAATGACAGACGCGGGTGTTCCGCGTGTCGTTCAAAGTCTAGCCTCTTAATATACACACTCCCTTCCAGTGGCGAAACTATACCATCGGGGGCCCGTGGCAAATTCATTGGATGGGGCCCCCTAGTAAAAATCACAGTCGCGTTGTAATTGATTTTTTAATAAATAACTTAGGAAGTTACCTAACAGTATTACTGATATGGTGTGCATTTTTGTTAATATCTAAAAAATATATTTTCAAAGCGTAAGTATTAGTAGGTATAATGAAATAACATTTTTTTCTTTACAAGATATTTAATAATAATTTTTTTTACTCCGAGCTTTCTGTTCCGCAAAAGTATCAATAACGTCATCAAAGTTTAATGATCGGGCCATTGAATTTTCAATAGACATAATAGCCAAGTTAAGCCTGTCTTGTCCCATTTAATTTCTTAAATATGTTTTTTATTAATTTTAGTTTCGAAAACGACCTTTCGGCAGTAGATTCACAGGAATTGTAACAAATAACATTAATGCAGTACATTCCTCATGAAAGCTGCACGACATAAAACGATTCTTTATTATTGATAAATCAGCAAGTTCTCTAATATACGAAGCCTTTTCTATTTCGTCTCTGAAGGTGGACCGAAAACTGAGAATTTTCCTGGCAAATGATTCAGATATGTTTTTCTATATATAGCAAAATACTGAAATTGGAAACAATTTTATTCGTTGGAAGGAAACGCGATTTCAGTTGATTAATAATGATGTCCAATACTCGATAAAATATGTTCACTTTAAACTACCTTTCCGGATCTTGGAGACGTTCATCTTCGCAAAGTTGATGAAAATGGCGTTTCACCTTCCTCTGACGGGCTTTAGAAAATTCAGGTTTGACGGATCACTTTTCTGCTAAACTACTTGCTTCATTCTTTAAATTTTCAAATTCATGTCGATACCTTTCCAATTCTTTCAGACAAATTTTCAAACGTTGCATTTGAAAGATAGATGGCTTTGGACTGAAGTGCTTTAGAGGCTGCATCGATAGCAGCCAAACTACCGCGACAAAAAATTCAGCAACCAATAGATGCGTTCTAAAAGTAAACGACATCCTTTTCTTATGAATGCGTTTAAATCTGAATAATTTATTTGAATTTGTATATGGTCTTTAGTTGTGTCTAACTTTAGTTGTTTTTATGTACTTATATAAAATTTATAATTTTTACTAAATGTTTGGTTACTTCTGAACTCGCGGCCCCGCAGCGGCCGGGGCATTTTGCCAGCCCTGCCACCCTGTAGTTTCGCCACTGCTCCCTTCAATATCGATAGCTAAGCGCCATATATGGATAACCTTATATGATTCTTTCTAGTGCCATCTATGGGTAAGCTCTTACACTAATTTCTAAAATATTACAACATCAAAATCAAACAAGATAATTATTTTGATAACAGCTTATCCCTTTTCTTGCCGTCATTTACGATACATTTAACCTACCTATCTGAAAAATTTTAATAAAAAAAGGTTATTTAGAGCCTACTAAAGATAACGTGATAATAATACATTGAAATTTTGGATGCATTATCAGAATGAAAATTGAAAACATTATTTATTAGAGAACCTGATTCATTGTCTTCAACATATCCATCGTTCTTCAGTTGGATCAAGAGTTGCATGAAATCATTCTTCACAATGTTGTTCTCCTCCCGATACTTGATGGTTTTTTTCACAGTGTTGTATAAGAACTTGTTGAGGTCATCTCCGATGATACTAAAATTAATGTATTTCACCACCCATGGCAAGAAGATTACCGTAGACTGCAGCACGTTTCTCCAGAAGCCTAGATTGAGCACTCTTCTCCCCATTTGCCTGAATTCTGTATCGGGGTACTTGAAGCTGTTGCACTCGAGTCCAAAAGCGCAGGATCCAATGACATCCGTGTTGAATTTTGCCATTAGGTCCTTTATATCTAAAGAAAGTTCCTTTGTCTCTTTTCCTTTTAGATACGTTATCATCTCAGTGCTGCACTGAGCCACCGTCTCAAACATATACCGGATCTTGCTTGATGTAAAGGTAGGCGACAGATTTTAAGCTTCTTCCACCTTTTTCCAGTGGCCGATAGGGGTTCAACCTTTTCGTTTAACATTGGGCTATGGTCAGTAAAGTGGACGAAGTCTTTCACCAATATAGTTTTGATGAGCTCCAAATCATTGACGACCCAGAGTCTTCGCATGAGCATGTATGCTCCAGAATGTGGAAGGTTTTTTGTTTGGAAATAAATGCCCATGCACGTCTCACCAAGGGACTCTTTTCCTTGTTTGGTAGACTAAAAATTGCCAAATAAAAAAGTTGGCTTAGGTCCTGAGACACCTTTTCTATTCCAGTAATTGTAATTCCAGTTCATCAATCGTCTCAGTAAAAACAAATCAAAGTCAATGAAAGACAACACGTATAACATATCACACCAATACGCCATTTTATAAATGGAAACAAACACTTCTCTACTATGGTTCTAATTATTCTAAAAAATACTGGATAATATCAGATAGGAAGGTTAACATGCGTTCAATTTTTTATCTTTCTGAGTTTGTTTACATATTGCCGAATCTTTGCACATTCGGTAATAAATTTCCAGATAATAAATGCGATTTTTTTTTTACTGCCACACCAAATATATTTTAGGACGGTGGTGCCAGTAGCATTTATTTTTATGTAAGTCACCAACAAGAGTCCCAACTATTCCCGTCTGGAGCCAGCGAGACTATGGCATCCTCTATTGATGTATGTTGTAAGGCTGAACACAATGGGGATGGAAATCAGATGGGGAAGAAGTAGGTGGCCAAAGTACCTAGCTATTCAGATCTCGTCACTTAATACCACCCACCGACACTCGAAAAAGTGTATTTTTAAGGTACTCGATTCACTTAATCGTGCCATGTCTTCATCCCTGACTTTTCTATCATTCACTTCGACGTCGTACATTCTCCTTACACCCCTTTCTTCGTTCATCAAATATGCCTCATTTTGCTACTATTTTTTTTTAAAGCATTGAACTATAAGCTTTGAACTTTTGGATTTGAGGTTTCAGTTTTGAGCTTCGAGTTTTGTGCTTTGAGCTATAAACTTTGATTATTGAGTTTTTGGTCGTTGAGATTTTAAGTTTGTGCTTTTTAGCTTTGAGTAAATGCATTCAAGAAGTTTTATAGCTTTAAAAAAACATAAATTGATTTTGAAAGATTGTTATTTTATCTGGTATACGCAGTTTTACAATTTTGAAAAATTAAGTGTTTTTTTCGTATACTAAGGTTATATACTGTTGGTCGTTGGCAGATTTGTTCAACTTTCAAATGATAGATTAAACAACACAAATTTCAAATCATATAATCATACAAGAAAATAAATCAATACATAATTTAGTCAACACAGTTATAAAAATTTAAAGTTTAGTTAAATTAAAATCATTAAAAAATAAATCCGTGAACGTGTTTTGTGACCAAAATACCTCAGTTTTTATTTTATTTATTTAAGGTCTTACTTACAAACTAAAATATTTTTTTTTTACAAACACTTATTTTCTTTAGACATTATTAAAAAATCATAAATACTAATGATCGAAAAATACCTACAAGAAGTACACTATATTTAATAATTTATCATCGTGCGTTTTGAGCATTTTTATTGCTTACTTTAATGTAGGTATATATTAAAGCAAGTTTTGAATGAAGTAAATCGATATTAAATTTTTTTTTTTAATATCATATAATCAAGATATATCTTAAATTCTTCTGAATTATTTGTTATTGACATTTCTCGAACCAAAATTATTCAAATATGTTTTCCTTCAAAATCATTGAACATGTGTTACGTATTAATAAATGCATGTTCAAATTTAAATTTATATCTGTGATTATCAAATCAAAGACAAAATGTAGAAGTCATAATATTTTATATTCGCTCAAAAAATATGACGTATGACAATTTCAAAGTAAATAATATGCAGAAATCAGGCGTTTAAAAAATTTATTGTGTTTCATAATTTGAGTAAGAAGTCTAAAAATGTAGGATAAACAGTTAAATATAGGTACACTCATGGGCTTTCTAACACTATTAGTAGTGTATAGGTCTCCGTATTAAAATTCTGGGGTTATACTTTTTTTAATAAGGGCGGAAAATTTCGCAATCGGACGCTTAGAAATCCCGGACGCTGGACGCCTACTTCAATTATTAGCGCAAACGCTCGAGTGGTTGAATAGGTGTATATTCAAGTGCATCAGAGTAGTAAGTCCTGAAAATTTTATCTATTTGGGGTGTATTTTTTGTGTTTCGAAGGACCTTTGTATAAAATGTGTGTAATGAAACCACTGCACATGGAGAAAAATATGTCACAAGCAAAGGAAAGGGAAGAAATGACTTAAACGCGGAACTTGTGGCACTTTCTTCTGTCGAGCTGGTTATTATCTATTTTTTAGTATAATAGAATATTTGTATAATAGTTTTGTAGCGGTACTTTCTTTAGCGGATGCCGATTTACACCGACACAGAGAATTACTAAATATTGATGCGGATGTTTATGCGGTGAGGATCACTTCGTGACTGAAGGTGGGTAATAAAAATAACTACGGTCTCTAAGAGGAGGATCGGTTAGGCAATACTAACTACTAAGTGTAGCGGTTCATGATATATAGATGTATAAGTAGGTGAGAGGTGTATTGTGCAGATGGTTAAAAGTAAGTTGTTTCTAATATAATATCTTTTACCTGAATCGTTGTCTTCGACATATCCGTCGTTCTTCAATTGGATCAAGAGCTGCATGAAATCGTTCCTCTCTATTTTGTTTTCTTCTCGATATTTGATTGTCTTGTCTACAGTGTTGTAGAAGAACTTGTTCACGTCGTCTCCAAGAATACTAAAGTTTACAAACTTGATCGCCCAAGGCGCGAAGAACAAAAAAAATTGGAGAAGGTTTCTCCAGAATCCGAGTTCGAACACTCTTCTTCCCATTCGTCTAAATTCTGTGTCGGGGTACTTGAAACTGTTGCACTCCAGTCCAAAGGCGCAGGATCCAATCACGTCTGTGTTGAATTTCGCCAATAGTTCCTTTATTTCAATAGGAGAATCTTGTGCCTCTCTGTTTTCCAAATACGCTGTCATCTCGACGCTGCATTGGGCCACTGTATCGAACATATACCTGATCTTGCTCGATGTGAACGTTGGGGTCAACTTGTTTCTGAGCTTCTTCCACCTTTCTCCGGTGAGATTGAATAAATGGGCGGATAGGGGTTCAACCTTTTCTCTTAACGCTGGACTATGATCAGTGAAATGGATGAAGTCTTTAATCAGGATAGTTTTTATTAGTTCCGGATCATTGACGACCCAAGTTCTTCGCATAAGCATATATGTTCCGATGTATGGAAGGCCCTTTGTTTCGAAGTAGATATCTTTGAGATTTTCACCAAGAGACTTTTTTTCCAACATAGTGGGGCCCGTGTTACCAAACACGAAAGTTGGCTTTGGTCCCGGGACGCCCTTCTTATTCCAGTAATTATAATTCCATCTCATCAATCGGCTTATCAAAAACAATGCAAAGCCGATAAACGGCAATGCATAATATAACAACATATCACACCAACACACCATTTTACAAACTGTCTAACACCACTTCACTTCACTATTAAGATTTATTTTCTGAAAGATTTAATATAATTATTTCTTCAAACTTCGCAAAATCACTTTGTGGCGTCATTTTGAGTTAAATTAAAACAAATAAATTTATATTAAACCACTATTATATAATCACAATTACCTACATTATTTGGTAATTGTGATTATATAATAGTGGTTTAATACAAAGTTATTTGTTTTAATTTAATTTAATATAATTACTTACATTTTTTTAAGGACTTCAATTACTTTATTTACGAAGGCCCATTACACCCTAGAGTTTCTTGATTATTTAGATAAGCAGAGAAAATTTTAGCAATACCTAATAATTTTTTAAAGTTTTAAGTTTTTGGCCACATTTTGGCCAATTTGCAAACCCCCTCAAGAGTTCGCTGGCCAAAATGTGGCTAATTTGAAGAGATATTTAAAAACATTTATTGGAATTATTTCAAAAGTTCGATGAATTAAAAATCTTCGATTAATCACAAAGCTCACTTAGGACCAGTTGTTTCGGAAAATTTCACGTTTAAATTTCCTTCAAATCGACATTCACCGAAAAATTGGGTTGTTTCAACCCCCGTCAGAAGAAATTTCATCCAAAATTCCATAGGACCAGTTGTTTCGGAATTCCCTTCAAATTTGAATTTCCTTCAAATTTGAATTTCCTTCAAATCGTCATTCACCGAAAAATTGGGTTGTTTCAACTTCCGTCAGCAGTAAATAGCAACAAATAACGTTCGATAAATTTGAAAATTTTATTCAAGTGTTCCCGGCCGAATCACAATTTTGACGTCTGCGCATGCGCCTCCCATTATTTCGCTAACCGTCCGCACTCGGCTGATCACATTCACATCACATTTCTATAGTATTTTCACTGCTGACGGAAGTTGAAACAACCCAATTTTTCGGTGAATGACGATTTGAAGGAAATTCAAATTTGAAGGAAATTCAAATTTGAAGGGAATTCCGAAACAACTGGTCCTATGGAATTTTCGATGAAATTTCTTCTGACGGAGGTTGAAACAACCCAATTTTTCGGTGAATGTCGATTTGAGGGAAATTCAAACGTGAAATTTTCCGAAACAACTGGTCCTTAGTAGTTTCACACATAAACAAGAGATGTCTCTAATCTTTTCAGTATTTTTTGTTATATCCATTCCGCGAACCGAAATTATAAAAATATATTTTCTTACAAATCATTGTGTTTACATGTTAAAAATTCACGTATAATTTAAAATATATACCTGTTACTACCAATAAGGCCAGCGGTTGTCAACCTTTTTGGTCCTACAAATTTGTTGTACCCTGTACCCTCTATCTATTTTGTGTACACTTGTAATGAAAGACACGTTTCATTTGTAATTTATTAATACTCTCATTATTACGTGAATTTAACTATCAAGTCATCATACAAATACAATTAATTCAATTTTATACAGAGTGTAACACGACTTTCGGCATTTTCTAATCAGTGATTCTCCATACGAAATTGCCAAAAAAAATTCATATTCCTCGTACTCAACGCTAAACTCACAAAGTATATCTATTAACCACTCAAGCGCCTTTTGCCACATTATGGCACTATTTCCAAAACCTCGGATTGCTTTGTTGTCAAAATGTGGCAAATTAAAAAAAAAATTGTAAATTAAAATGACTACATAATATATTCTACATTCAAAATATAACAAAATAAATATTTTCTAGATTGTTTAAAATGTTTTAAGGTTAAAGATTTAATTATATATTTTTTTATAAATCCTACGTGATAATAGACAAAATATAGGGGAATTCACTGGCTACATAGAACTATAATCAGTTTGTATGTCTCCATATTCAAATTCCGAGGTATGATTTTTTTAATGTAGGCGGAAAAATTTCCTTTAGCAATCCAAGAAAAAATTATTTAATTGCTCTGTCACTCCAGTAGTTATAGGATGAATTTTTAACCTCAAAAAATTTTGTACAAAATACTGTTTCTCATGTATCAGTAGTTAAAATGTGAATTTCACATAGGTAGATCCTCAAGTCTGGTTCAGCATTCAGGCGATTGCGATATTTATTTTTAGTAATGCTGGAATCAGACGGTTCACTCGAGGGAAGGTTTCCGCCATGTTTTTTCGGCCTAATCGTCCATTTTGTTTCATTCCATGTTCACACGGCGCTATAGAAATAAGCGTTCACTCGTCCATTCCGACCACAGCGTCGCCGAGCGAGGTGAACCGCGCTGGAATTCGTTTGTTTGTTTTGATTTAGTTATCGATGTGATTCCCATTGTGAATCAATTGCAGTGTTTGTTCACTGTGTTTATCCAATTTGCTTTGTTGATGAATATTTCGATGTAAATATTAAATGCAAAAGTTTTTAAAAAAATGCCGCCACCAATAAAAACCACTAATAAAAACCAACTGACCTTATTGTGTACTACTATTTATTAAATGTAAAACACCAATTTAATTTTTTTTTTCATTATCGCTTTAGAGTTAAAATGCTTATAATTAAGACTAAAAACTGCTTCAGTTTAGTTCTCAAAATATGATTAAATAAAACATATTAAAATTAAATCGATTGTCATTTATTTTTGTACTTAAAAATGAAATATCTTTAAAAAATACTGTAATCCGCATCCGCATCCGCGGATGTGAACCTCTAATAATCCGCATCCGCGGATGTCAAAATGTGTGCATCCGCAACAACCCTGAAACATACAGCTAAACGCTCCAGTGGTTACGTGGTTTCGCCTACTAAATTCTACAAGGAAATTATTTACCAGTTTGTTGATACCTGACAAAAGTAGAAAATCATGCTCATAAAATCAGTAAATTTATTCAAATAACCATAATAAAGCGGATGACCATGCATGAAACTTACAACGTCTTTAGATAATGGAGACGGCCTTGAATGAATGGTTAAATTTTATGTGTAGGTACCTACTTAAGTTTTATTATTGAAAATCTAGTGGCCAAACGTCGTACCTGATGAATAGATCAAATTATACAGAATATAGAGAAGAATAATAAATTATAGATGTTGGACTTAACGCCTCCGCCCTCTGAGGCAACTGAAAACTCTCAACTGCCAACTGTCTTTGTATGACAATGTGATGGCCCGCACAGTTCACAATCACACAAAACCCCGTTGTCAATGGTAAAGCAAGCGTTGACTTGCGACTGTCACTGCTCATTGCCCTGGGCGGTCATTGCTAGTTGCCAGCAGTCTGCTGTCAGCTGATTGTTCTTCGTCTATGGTTAAACAAGCTTTTTGACCAATCAAGACAGAGAAAACAGCCGGTTTTAGTTGGTTTTCAGTTGCCTCGTCAGCGGAGCGCCTTAGGCTGACGGAGTGGAATAAAAGGACACTCTTAGGTAATGTGTTCTGGTTTTACGTAAGCATTTTTTTCTATCTGAGTTTGTTTGTGCTGCCGAATCTTATAAGGTTATAAGTTTTTTTAATTTTTTTTATTAATTTATTAAAATCATAAAAGCACTTAAATTAACATGATTATATATATATTTCAAATTATAAACTAGACATTTTTACCCTTACGAGAGTTAAAAACTCGTGTGTAAAGGGGAAAAAATAAAAATTAATAAATAACTAAAAATTGTAACTAAACATTCAGTGTGAGGAAAAAAAAAACAAAAAATTGTTGTACATATAAAAGTGAAAAGATCTTTTTGTATAATTATATGTAAAGGTGCGACATTATTCTACGTAAAAGTTTTTGGTTTTTTTTCATTGTAGGTACAGTCTAGTTGCCTAGATTCTAGATTCTCCGTCAAAGTTTGTGGGGTGCTGGTGCTTTTTGTTCTAATATAACAACTGAATTCCAATACGACCTTATAAATTTAATCTAGTAATCATTTGCTGTTATTATACAGGGTGGTAAGGGACGTACCGTTCCTGACATTATTTGAAGAAAAAAATGCAAACGAAATTTTGGTCTCCGGTGACTTTTTCGATAACTTTAAAAAAAATTTTTTTTTCAAAATCTAACAAAAAAAATTCTTCCCGTTACTGTCATCGGTCATTCAGCCGAGTAATCATCGCCCGACTTCTTACCTAACCTACTGTCCCTACTGTCCAACACCTCTTATTTTTTATGTTTTTGACATTTTTATTGACATTTTTATTAACACCTCCTATTTTTTATGGAGTCCGTTTTTAAAAATGCGAAAAAGCGTGTTACATGTATTATGTTTGCTGCTTTTGGTCTTTCTTTGATACGATTTAAATTTTAAATTTCCTTTTATATTACGAAAATAGATTTTTTGCTACTGTAAATATAAAGTGATAGCTTCTAAATTCTAGCGATTCTCTGACAATAATGTGGTAACAGAGTAACATTCTTAGGAAGCCATTGAAAGGGATTTGGGTGGCTACATCCAACAGACAAAAGAAAAATGTATTTATTGTTATCAAGTTTTATTTTTATTTTTTATTTTTAGATAAATTAACTGTTTTCATACATTAAATAATAATGATATTAAAAATATAAAAAAAAAGAAAAATGCAATTAATTTTCCAAAAAGAGGTAGGTGCAGGATAATAAGTGCTATACATATCCATAAGGCACTGGTAGTATGCACGTGCATTGCTATTAAGAGGCTATACTTTGGACCACACGCGGAACGTTTTCGTATTTCATTGTCTGTCATTTTGTCTCGCTCTAAATAAGATAACACACACTTACGATACATGCGAATGCGAAACGTGCGAATGGGACATTCGCCGTAAACTCTCATTTGTACCTACACAAATCGCTCGAAAAAGGGTTTCGGAAGAAAACATTTTTCTACACTCACTCAAACTTTCACGAAATTGTAATTTAAAAACAAAAATATGTTCTCGAAAGAAGCAGCCATTCAATATGCTTTTATAATTTTTTAATTCTTTTTTGAGAATTGAGTTAGCAGTAATATTTTCCGATAAATTATACATATTTGACAGTGAATGTTTACGTTAATACGTAACGCATCGAATTTACAAACATACCGACATAGCTTTCACCTTCTAGAAGGCAATAAATAAAAAAATATTCATTTCGTGCAATTTTCGATGCAGAAAAGTGTTTTTTCCCGGGCGTCCTTTTTGTATGGGCCGAAAAGCGAAGGCTATCTAAGCTAAGGTCAAGATTTTACCTTTTCGAAGTAGGTTTTTGCTAGGTCTTTACCTAATTATATGAACCCCGAACACATTCAACGTTGTCATTAGGTCGACAATCAGCGCTATACGGATTTTTAAAAAATTTAAACGCGATTCTCTGTCCATTTGCTTTTATGCAAAGTTATTATTTTTTTTCCTTCACATATCGTTCGTTGTTGAATTAAGCAACCCAACTCAAAATTTGTTTTCAAAACAATTAGACAACAATCAAGACCTAAAAAATTAAAGTTTTTTGCTGACCTCATTACGGACAAGTTTACGTTCAACCATTTAAAACTTTGGTAGACATCCGAGCGGATTTAATATTTTTATATAGAAAATCGAAGAAATAAACCAAAGTCTCGGTACCTGGACCGATGCGATTAGATAATAAACCGATACTAGGTGGATTGATTACGTCTGATTATCAGATGGATCAATTTACCTTACATAGGCGATGTGTGACAGAAAAATATATTTTATGTTTTTATTTGAAAAAATATATCATCAGACATCAAATTGACTTCTACATTTTCACTCCAAGTATGATTAAAATCATTTGATTTTGTGCTGTCACACCAGATTTGTTTTGTAGATTATAGAAGAAATATTGTACAACTTCCATTGCATGATGACATGCTTCATTCCTAAGTTCTACTGTTTATTGGAACCAAAAAATAATCGCTTTTTTAATATCATTCATCATGGTAAAATAATATACCTCCTGTTTAGTGAAATAATATGTTACTATTAGATTAATCTTCTACCTGAATCGTCTTTGATATATCCGTCGTTCAGTTGGATCAAGAGCTGCATGAAATCATTCTTCACGATCTTGTTTTCTTCGCGATACTTGATGGTCTTATCTACAGTATTGTAGAAGAATTTATTCATGTCATCTCCAAGAATGCTGAAATTAATTAGATTGACTGTCCACGGGACGAAGAATATCAGGAACTGTGCAATGCTTCTCCAGAAGCCGAGATGGAATACTCTTCTTCCCATGCGCCTAAACTCTGTATCGGGGTACTTGAAGCTATTGCACTCCAGTCCAAAGGCGCAGGATCCAATCACATCCGTGTTGAATTTTGCCATTAGCTACTTCACGTCCACGGGAGGATCATCCGAGTCTCTGCATTTTAGGTGCGATATCAACTCGGTGCTGCATTCGGCCACTGTATCAAACATGTACCTGATCTTGCTCGATGTAAATGTAGGGGAAAGTTTGTTTCTAAGCTTCTTCCATTTTTTCCGGTGAGGTTGAACAAATGGACCGATAGTGGTTCCACCTTCTCGTTAAACGCTATTGGGCCGTGGTCAGTAAAGTGTAAAAAGTCTTTTACCAAAAGAGTTTTGATGAGTTCCAGATCGTTGACGATCCAAGTTCTTCGCATTAGCATGTATGCTCCGGCATATGGAAGGCTTTTTGTTTGGACGTAGATGTCCATGAAATTTTCACCAAGGGACTTTTTTCCCATCAAAGTGGAGCTTATGTTACCAAGCATGAAGGTTGGTTTTAGACCCGAGACGCCCCTCTTATTCCAGTATTTGTAATTCCATCGAATCAAAATACTTAACAAAAACACTGCAAAGCCGGTGATAGGCAAAGCATACAACAACATATCACACCAACACGCCATTTTTTTTTCAATTTTGATTCACTTTCTATAATTTAAGACTGCATTTTAAAAAGGCCGTAAGGACTTAATCAATAAATTTGACACTGTATTTACGGAGGACAGAAGGTTTGCCCTAGATCCTAGAGTTTCTTTATGTCTTCTTCCAAAAGTAATGGATCGGCATATTTTTGCTTTTCTTAAAAAAATTTCAATTTGAGAGGCGGGAATGGGTACCGCCGCCCTATCAACAACTTATTGGATAACCAACACCCCTGCCATTTGTCACCAGGTGATTCGCTACAATTGGTGATTTTGCAAGGGTGCCCGGGTTCATGAGGTGAGGTTTGTCTAGGTCTTGGCGGCAAACGTATTTTCCCGCCTACTGCATACCAGGCCCGATCAGGAGAGACTGGATGAGGTAGACCTAACATAGACCTTTCCAGCCAGACTCTCTCGACCAATCGCATTGCACCGCAGTGGGAGGAATGGATTCATACGTCCGTCAATCCAGCACACATTGACCCTAAGTCTCCTACCCACCTCTCATACCATTTTCCTTTGACAAAACTTCCTCTCCTTCCTTTCTTAAAATGACCCTCCATACAGCATCCTCAAAAATGACATACGCCGTGAGGGTTTTTTTTTATCCCCCAGGGCCTTCTGTGTTAAGCAAATGTAAAATAAATACATTCCCTTTATTTTGCGTTTCACACAATGTTCGTTTTATAATTATTATTACTTGTTTACGAGTTCGCTGATAGCACCTAAAATTTCCTATTTAAATGTGGAAAATAAAGAAGGAAGATAATGAAAGAAATTACAAACGCCTGTGGAATATAGAAACGGCCATGAACTCTTGTAACCGAACGCCTTAGGGAACGTAGCCATTCTACGTGACCCACTTTTTTTTATTTTCTTCTTTTTTGTATATTTTATCTAGTTTAATAAAATTTTACATTTATATCTAATACATTCTATTCTAAGACTACTATAATATTATTTACTAGGTACCTACTTACTAAAATTTTGACTTCACAAATAAGACATAATCTAAATATTTGGCTTATATTTGTCTTTATTAATACGGCGCTTGCTGCGTGGCGGCAAGAGTGCATGCATACCTATAATTACAAGTGGATACCTATAAATGTAGCTCGAAAAAAACGCGAGATTTCCCTAGAGGATCCTACGTGATAATAACCCAAGCCCCCAGCCCCTCACCCCCTTATTTTAGTCCAATTAAAATCATCAAAAAATAAATCCGAGAACGTGTTTTATGACATTAATACCTTAGTTTTTTCTATTTATTTAACGTCTTACAAACTAAAATATTGAAAAAAAATTTTACACACTTATTTGGTTCAGACATTATTGAAAAATCATAAAATTCTTACGATAAAAAAATACTTACAAGAAGTACACGATATTTAATAATATATCATGCGTTTTGAGCATTTTTATTGCTTACTTGAATGTAGGTATATATTTAAGCAAGTTTTGAATGTCAATATAAAAAAAATTATTTAAAAAAATTGATACGGGTAATAATCGATCTTTCTCATTGGAACCTCCCTGTACAGTTGCACGCATTTTAAAACTTTTATTCTCAGCCGCTGGTCAATCGCTCTTAATTAAAATATTACAATTTGAGGTTTTAAATTAAGTTAAAAATAAAAATAAATATTCATGCTTAACTTGGCGAAAAGCCAACAGATGTCGCCTAATAAATAAAAATGGATAAATTTATGCGTTCGCTATCTAGTTAGCATTTATTTCGGGTTTAAATCTTGCAATCTTAGATAAAGATAGCAGCCAATAAAAATATGCCTTAAGAAAATGAAGATAATGTTGGCAGTTTTCAGTCGAATCGTATGGGGACACATTAGCTCAGTTGGTAGAGCTCCGCCCCAGCAAGGCGTAGGTACTGGGTTCGAGTCTTAAGCCGCAATACACTACTCGTGAAGTTGATCAAGGCTAATGAAGAAGTAAGCCAAGAAGTGTAGTGAGACGCATCGTGTTCGAACTTCGGAACGCTTTGAGTCCTTTGACTCGGGCGCAAAACCGACAACGGTCGGAAGTTAAGCCAGGCGAGGTTGCATGAAGCGAAGTGAAGTTCGTTTCTACACCGTCGTATTCGATTAACCTCGATCAACTTCGCGAGTAGTGTATTGGGACTTTTAGATGACCGAATCTATTTCTGATTTTTTTGTTTTTGATTTTCGATTGAGTTTGTCATTAAATAAGTTTTTTTTTTTTTAAGTTTAACTTGTAGAACTCCGTTTTATTTTTAGATAATTTACTCCGAAATAAATAATGGTATTGGTAATAAAAATAAAAGATTATTGATTTTCATTGTGAGTAGTTACATAGAAGTAATATAATAGAATATCAAGTGGCCTCACAACAGTTTCACCTCAACGGCCTCACAACAACCTCACAAATAGAACGTCTGTAAGTGGCCTCACAACAGTTTGATAATGTCTTTAGACTGCGAGACGGCTTTAAAATTTATTAATAAATACACATTTTTTTATAAATTAAATAATTACATTTTTTAATATATAAAATAAATACAAAAAGGAAGTAAAATGCTCTTCTCCAAATCGACAAAGAATACTTTAATTTAGTATGGCGTTAAAAATTAATCGACTGCCATGGATGCATTTATTATAAACGGCACGGGTAATTATTTTATCCTTTCCTACGTATTCATTAATTGAATTGGTTAGATTCGTTAACAAACTATTTTATTGTAATTAGCTTTTAAGAGGCTAGACTTTGAACGACACGCGGAACACCCGCGTC
The DNA here is from genome assembly GCA_951813805.1 of Limnephilus auricula. NCBI lineage: Eukaryota > Metazoa > Arthropoda > Insecta > Trichoptera > Limnephilidae > Limnephilus > Limnephilus auricula. Next base: position 18,117,699 of record OX638404.1, read on the forward strand.
TGTCATTCTGTCCCGCTCACAATAAGTTCACGCATACTTACAATGCATGCAAATGCGAAATGTGCGAATGAGACAACGCTCAAATTTACCTACAGAAATCGCTCGAAAAGGGGTTTATGGAGAAAACACTTTTCTACACCAAAACTTTCACGAAATTGAAATTTTAAAAAATATATATTTTTTAGAAAGAAGAACCTACGTCGGTAGCTTTTTATAATTCTTTATGAGAGTTGTGTTTCGTACGTGTTTGACAGTGAATTTTTACGTTAATACGAAACGCATCGAAAATTCGAAAACATACCGACATAGTTTTCACCCTTTAGAAGGCAGTATCAAAAAAATATATTCATTTTGTGCAATTTTCGATATAGAAAAGTGTTTTTTCCCGGACGTCCTTTTTGTATGGGCCGAAAAGCGAAGTCTATCGTCTTAAGACCCATGATTTTCTTTTGTAAATACAGGTACATACCTGTGTATTAAAAAAAAAATTACTAAATGCCATTGAATTCATTATTAGAAATCTATGCAAATAAGTTGAGCAAAGATTACGGACAAATAGTTAATAATAAAATGAACTACCTGCATCGTCTTCTACAAATCCATCGTTCTTCAGTTGGATCAAGAGCTGCATGAAATCGTTCCTCACAATCTTGTTCTCTTCCCGATACTTGATGGTCTTATCTACAGTGTTGTAGAAGAACTTGTTCACGTCATCTCCGAGAATACTAAAGTTTAAGTATTTTATTACCCACGGCATGAAGAACACCGAAAATTGAAGCATATTTTTCCAGAATCCGAGTTCGAACACCCTTCTTCCCATTTGTCTAAATTCGGTATCAGGGTACTTGAAGCTGTTGCATTCCAGTCCAAAGGCGCAAGATCCAATGACATCCGTGTTGAATTTTGCCATCAAGTCTTTTATGTCCATAGGAGGATCCTCGGAGTTTCTTCCTTTCAGGTACGAAATCATCTCAACGCTGCATTGGGCCACTGTTTCAAACATATACCTGATCTTGCTCGATGTGAATGTAGGAGATAGCTTGTTTCTGAGGTTCTTCCATTTTTCTCCAGTGAGGTTAAACAAATGAGCTGACAGTGGTTCGACTTTTTCGCTAAACGTTGGACTATGGTCAGTAAAGTGGACAAAGTCTTTCACCAATATAGTTTTGATGAGCTCCAGATCATTGACGACCCATGTTCTTCGGAAAAGCATGTACACTCCGGCATGTGGAAGGTCTTTGGTTTGGAAGTAAATGTCACTGAACGTTTCCCCAAGGGACTTTTTTTGCATCATAGTAGATCCAATGTTACCAACCAGGAATGTTGGTTTTGGTCCCGGAACACCCTTTTTGTTCCAGTAATTGTAATTCCATCTCATCAATCGGCTAAGCAAAAATAACGCAAAGCCAATGAAAGGCAAAGCATATACCAACATATTTTCACACCAACACGTCATTTTTTGCACAATGGAAACAACACTACACTACTTTAAACACGGCACGACACAAATTATACAATTATTATTAGTAGTACACCATGCGCATCCTGAAGTTAGAAAAAATGTTATTATTTGCTGCGTGCAGAGTTACTGAAATATCTGACGATACTGATTAAATATTATCTCATATTGTTACCGCTGCCAACTAAATTACTGTATTATCTTCCCTGGTTTGTTTGCGTTTTACAAAAAAAAACATTAGAAGTGCTAGATAAAGAATACATCTTGAAACATTAGGTACCTGAGTTATCAGTGGCGGCTCGTGCAATGTGGCAGGAGAGGCTGTGAAAAAATTAGGAAAACAGGGATAAAAGGTACCCGTTTCCAGACAGCCAAAACTATTATGAGCCTTAAAGTTACATAAATTTAACTACATATTATCAATTTATAAATTATATAAGCCAACTTTACTTCATTCCGGACAGATGCTCTTACCATTGAGCTAATGTATCCCTTTCCGATTCGGTCATATTTAACTGTATCCATACTTCGACTGCGAACTCTGAACATTATCTTCATTTTCTTAACGCATATTTTTATTGGCTGCTATCTTTAGGTATGATTGCAAGATTCGACTGATTATTTTTCCGTTTCAGGTTTACGATTGGGATTTGCCAATATTGTCTTCATTAAGTAAAATGTTACAATTTGAGGTTTAACCCATTAAGTTAAAATAAAAAAAATAAAGAAATATTTCCCACTTATTATTCACAGGGACTCGTTGTCTTTATAATATTATATAACCCATCACTTGCCGGCCACACGCGGATTTCCGCTTGTCGAACTTCAACGCAGTTCAAATGTATGCATTACCATGCGGTCTCTTAAAGCCGCTGATTTCATGTAGGCTGAGAGGGTTGGGGAAGTCACTGGAATCAAAAATTAACAGTAGCTGACAAGGTCACCTGACGTTTAGTTTGAGGCGCGCCTCATAATGCTTCCGAAGTAGTGCCTATCACTTATAGTTTTTTTTTTAATTTTCTTTGTTCAACCGATGGTTTATTATGACGACGGGCACACGCCCGTTTTACAGCAGTCGAATTACTTTTCCATTTGATAAAATAAGGTATTTTGCTGCAACGAAAGATCGCCGAGTTGATTTGATCTTTCGCTAAGCTGGTATGTATATATGCTAAAATATTAAGAAAATTAAGTGCATTATACTTCTACCGTGCAACATTACAAATTTATAAAGATAATATTCAAAATAAAGCTGCACCCTTTAAAAATAACACAAATCTTAGACAAACTTCAATATTTCCCATTCCAAAATGTAAAAAAACAATAGGACAGTTAAATCATAAATATCTCGGAGTAATTTTTTTTAATTCATTACCAGAAAAAATTAGAAACATGAATACCAATATAAATTTGACCGGTCAGTGGTTGAGTGGGCATCGCGTTTGGGTCCCACCCAAGCGTTCCATTACAACACAAGCAACATCTTCCGCTTGGTGTGGTGGTAGTATGAGATTTTCAAATGTTGTTGAGTTATTCGTAACCCGGGAATGTTTGTCTTTCTTTAAAAAAATAAATTATTATTTAAAACTCACCTTAAAAATCATACTGAAAAATTTAACTGAATCATGTCAAATAAAACAAGTATTATAACACCCCCCCATACACACAAGCCCTGCTTATTTATGGGGGTAATATTTATTTACAATATTTTACAATTACATCTATTATGTAATTAATTAATGTGTAAATGGTCGTGTCTCTAACTGTACTGACCAATAAATTTACAACCTTCTTCTCGGAGGTGTTCAGAATGAATGACTTATTGAAGTATCCAAGATTCCGCAGGATTGCTTTCGTGTGGTGTTTGGTTTGAGGCGAGCCTCACAACAATTCCGAGTTGTACCGGTCAATATGATTTTTTTTCTTTATTCATCTGATATGATGATACTAGGCACAAGTCCGTTTTATGGCGGTCTTTGCAGTTTGATTAGATCATCGATTATATTGCTGCCATAAAAAGATCCTCGAGTTGATTTGATTTGTTGATAATTGGTATGTTAATAAGTTGACATAGATATACACTTAATACTTCAAAATATATTTGTTTCTTCCCACTTTTCAACCCTACAGACCGCCACTGGAATTTATGTTTTTTTAATTTTTAAATTAATGACCATCATGATAATAGGATGACGGTGCAAGAAACACGCCGATAGAATAGAGACATGATGACCGACATCAATGGAGATGACCTTAAAATTAACAACTGTAATTAAATTAAGTGGAAATATGCCATTACTATTATTATATTACTCAGTTTAGAAAATTGATTTCAGCTTCGGGTTCTTGAAAGTATTGCACTCGATGCAAATGCACAGGATCTGCGTTGACGATAAAGCTTATTGGACTTCAATTATCTTTGTCTGCGACGTTCTTTTCCAAGCATGCCAACAAAAGATTTATTCATTACACCGGGTCATCGTTTCAAAGTCGTTATTCACTTTGAATGTTGTGAGATGGTCATAACCCGGGATACGCCTATGTAAAATTTGTTTTGCATTCACAGTGGGTAGGTACCTACATAATAATTCATTGTGTCTGTAATTCAGATAATGTGTCGAGACGGGTCTCCTGCAACAAAACACTTAAACTTTATGTGGATGGTTACACAAAGCTTTTTTTTTGTATTAGTACACATTCTGTCTCGTCCGATTGTTGAAACATTTGGGCGTGGAGGTCATGTCCATATATTAGAGTAACAACATACGTCCATATACATTTTGTATAGCAAGCTATCTGTGGTGTTGACCGTAGACGTATTGTAGACGCGCCGCACACTTGGCGTCTACATAAATAATTTCGTAGACAGTAAAAACCCTAAATTTGAGTTCTGATAAGGAAGAGGTGCTTACGGTTTTATCCATAAGATTGTAGATGCTACGTCAGGGAGAAAACACAGATTCCGAATTAGACGTATTTATCGAGAATTAAAGGATAGACCGATAAGACCGGTATGGATTGGGCAATTTCTTCCGTACCGATTTTGAAGAACTAGTTTTAATTCAGGTGTTAAAAAATGCATCGTATCCTTATTTATAGGAAATACTAAATTTCAATTTATTGAACTTTACCAGTACATAACTAAACTTTTTAGTTTATGTATGTAAATAATTGAGTTACTGAAATATCTATCGATTCTAATAAAATTTTATCTGTTGATACTAATCTTGCCAAATCAATTAATATGTGATCTTCCCAAGGTTTGTTAGAGTTTTACAAAAAAACTTTACATTATATATTGTAAAGAATAAATATAATATTACCTAAATGTTTATGTTGTTAATAAATGACCACTTAAGACTATAGACTTCGCTTTTCAGCCCATGCAAAAAGGACGCCCGGAAAAAAACACTTTTCTACATCGAAAATTACACGAAACAAATATTTTATTTATATTGCCTTCTAGAAGGTGAAATCTATGTTGGTATGTTTTTAAATTTTCGATGCATTTCGTATTAACGTAAACATTCACTGTCAAACATGTATAATTTATCGGAAAATATTATCTAAAGAAAAAGTGCTGTTAACTCAATTCTCATATAGAATTACAAAATTATAAAAACATATCGATATAGCTTCTTCTTTCGAGAACATATTTTTGTTTTTAAATTACAATTTTGTGAAAGTTTGGGTGTAGAAAAATGTTTTCTCCGGGAACTCTTTTTTGAGCGATTTCTGTGGGTAAATATGAGAGTACCGCAGTTGTCGCATTCGCACATTTAGCATTTGCTTGTATCGTAAGTATTGCGTGAGTTTATTGTGAGCGGGACAGAATGACAGGCGCGTGTGTTCCGCGTGTGGTGCAAAGTCTAGCCTCTTAAAGATTATAGGACGACCGTGAAAGAAGCACACAGATAGAATTGAAATATAACTTTAATTTAATCCTGCGGGCAAATGCCATCACTATTATAATAAATATAATGGAGTGTTTAATGTGGAATACCAGTTGACGTATTATTATTTATTTTTTGAAGGTTACTTTTCGTGAACAAGATGCACCAAAACTATGTGGGCGTGACGTCATATCGATCGATTTTTATTCGTTCGACAGGTCAGAAGTGTACAGCACTATATTTTTAAGGTAGAATCGAATTTTTTTTTTCTTAAATTTATTTAACCACTTTTAATAATTGAAAAACACACAGTAAAATATCGGCATTTCGTCACTATATTGTTTATTATTGCATTATGGCATAGGTACCACAGTGTAAAAATACATCCATTTCCGCGCATTCGATTAAATTTTTCTGTGTAATTGAATGTTCCGATCCGCGATTTGAGGTTATGAATTCAATTTTCGAATAAAAATTTTGATTAACCGTTCATAATTTTATATTATCTAGTAAAAAAAATCATAATTTCTGGCTTGTTAAAAGTTACGTCATAGTCATGATCGTGGGGATACTTTTATGAATGCAGGTACATAGGAAGCCACTGAAATTCATAGAAGTTCGAGAGGTATGTATAAAAAAGTAATTTAACTAAAAGTAGTGCCATCAAATGACATATTTCGTGCTAGAGTTAATTAATTGAAATCCGCATTATTGATTTTTAATTAAAAAAAAATTTTAAAAGAAAGACAAACATTCTCAGGTACGAATAATCCAACAACATTTGAAAATCTCCTACTACCACCACGCTAAGCGGAAGATGTTGCTTGTGTTGTGATGGAGGACTTAGCCAGCCGAGGAATCGAACACGGAACGCCTGGGTGGGACCCAAGCGCGATGACCACTCAACCACTGACCGGACTTGTTGATCTAAGTACTATTTGATTTTCTGAAAAGCCACATTTACAAAACTTGATTTGAATATAAAAATATAATATAATATCTAGGTAGTTAATTCATTTTTATTAAATTTAAGCCATTTCCAAAAAATACCACTAGTTATCGAAAAACATGCTTATTGTTAATTATCTATGGGCTACGAACTTCGACCAAATTTTGTCAATGGCTATGAATAATTAAATAATTATTTATTTTTTCAAAAAATAGTTTTATAGCAAATTAATTTTTCCTTCTTCGTTTTTATTATTATTATATTACTCATGTTACTCGTACATTAACTAGAGATTTAAGAACTCTTTTCATCTCAGGCGAAATTACCTACTGACACTCTGTGGACTGACGTAATAGGTAATATAACCATATAATAATGTAATACCTTATAACTTGCATCGTAATTGTACTGTGACCCCCTTACTTACAATTGCAGCATCCGCCGACTCATCATTGCGTTGGCCTTAAACCTGGTTTAAAGCCGTTTTAACTATACACACGCAATGATAATAAGTCATGTTTTTCACTGTTACTACGTAATATGACTTGTATAAGTTATACTACGATTATAAGTAAGGTCTTAATAAAAACATAAACAAATGGCAAGTTTTTCGTTCCCTCTTTAAAAAGATGTACATGATAGGTAGGTTTATTTAACAGCCATAGTTGAGAACTTTATAACTTGTAACCTTTCTTTCTATTCAACATACGTTGTTCATAATCTTACTTCTTACTAATATCTTACTAATATTATAAACGCGAAAGTTTGTATGGATGTATGTATGTTTGTTACTCTTTAAATAGAAATTTAATGAATGGATTTTAATGCAACTTTACAATAATATAGCTCATACATCAGAATAACAAATAGGCTATAATTTATAAAGCTAGCTATTTATTTACAATATATTGAAAATAATAATTGTGGGGCTTAAAAGCAAAAACGCCACTCTCCATAAATGACGAAATTGAGTTATAAATGTCAATCTATGCGCAATGTCCGTAGCTACAAGATGGTTTTTGAGGTTTTTAGAAAAATCAACTGCAAATCATGGAAAAATCGAAATGAAAATAGGGTTTGGATGAAAATCACTACTCTCCACAGCAATTAACAATCCAAATAACCACTCTCCACAAAAGCCAATCACAAGCCTGAATTCAAAATAAATTCAACATGACCAATGAACACATTATTACAACATTTTTTATTATAATATTTCACTTTGAATTATACTTTTTAACATTTAACTAAAAAATCACACGAAAAATGCGAAGCATTCTTTGATTGGTTTTTTGTCATTTACAGAAAACAATACTTTTGGAGAGTGGCGTTTTTGCTTCTAAGGCCCACAATTATTGTTTAATAGAAAACGTCAAAATTTGAGAATGACATTTTGCAAAACAATGATTGTTAAATCAAAATTCTATTTTGGAAAATATTTAAATTAGTGAATTTATTTGAAGTACCCGCCTAATACTTTGAATCGAATCAAAAATTATACAAATTTTAAATAAATAGGTTAAGAATTTTGGTATACACGTAGATGGGACCTAGGAAAAGAAAATAGATTAATCGAAGTACTAATCCTACGCATACGAAGTCGCGGGCAGAAGCTTGTAAATAATAAATAAAGAGTCGGAGTTATCCGCGGTACCTACGCCTATGAAGGAATTACTCGTAGGAAGCCAGAAAGAATGACCGTTTTATTGCCGAATTTAAATTGGAATTGGCTTCTTAACATTGACGAGGTCAGAGTGAGCGAATAACCAGATATAATAGGCATGATCGACCACACACAATTACGTTCTTATGCTGTGTTTTTAATAAATAAACCAGTTGCGATAAAGTTTTCTTTTTTCTGTTCAGTATTTTTCAAAATGAGCATATTTAATTCTACTTGCGAAATTTGGAATCTTTATTGTCGAGTGAACAAATGTTATCTTTAACGGGCCGCTCTGCCAATTTCTACCGATTTCTGTTACGTTTTCCTTAAACGTTTGAAGTTTTTAAGCTCTTAAAAAAATATATGTTATTCTTTAAGATGCTATCTATACATTCCCCACGCCGAAACGGTAATTATTTGAAATTACCTCGTTACAAATAAATCGCAAAGTATGCTCCAAAAATTATTATTAACACGTTTGTTTCTGTTATTTTACAAGTTATATGTATGAAAAAAAATCATAATGTTTCTTTAAATGCTACTTGACACATCGCCAACGAGATTTTCGCTCTTTTTCAAACGAGTCGTCTTTTATTAAACATTTTCACAATTTTCGCATGAATTTTATGGTTTTTAATGATAGCGCGCTCGCTCTCACGTTCGTATTGTCGTATCTCTCCATCTTATTATTTTTTAGCGGCGTAGCGCGTCCTTAATAAAGCCCAGCCCCCCTAGCACAGTGTTCCGCAAACTTTTTGTGTTCAAGGTACTCCTACCTAATTAATAATATTTTAGAGGTACAAAAAAACAAAAAAAAACATTTTTTTTTATTTAAAATCAATACGATATGAAAAGATGTTTAATGAGAAATATAAACCTGCGTATTTAACTTAACTTAACAGGCGATCAACATTTTGGGCAATCTTTGATAATGTGCTAGCTCTGTTTCGGAAATTTTTAGTTTTAATGTTTTATTTTTCTCCTCCATGAATTATTCCTGCTGTAACGACCTGCATGTAATGACACATAGGAAAATATTAGTTCATTTTTTCTGCTAATAGCTCCAAGTGTTTCACTATCAAAGACTGCAATTGTTTTCAGAATCGGCAGCCATGACATTTGGGAACTTTTTATTACTATCATTGGTAGCGTGGCTGATCCATAACACCAACTTAGCGCAAAAGCGTTTAATCTTATCCGATGTCGTTAAAATATTAAAATTCTTACCTTGCAAGATATGAAAGATTTGCTAACCATTATTCTTTTTTAAATAGAGAAGCAAAATCTGAACCCTGGGTCTTTAAAAGCATCTGGGTGTTATGAGGCACACCAACTAATGACCACGGTACACAACACTGTGCCGCGGCACACACTTTGCGGAACACTGCCCTAGCACACTTGATCGATAATAGGATAATTTTCGGTAACTTCTCATCATTCCTTAGGACAACTTCAGATTGCTAAAGTACTAACAACAGTTGATGTCGAATATATTAAGAGGGTATTACCTACCAGAGAATACCGGAAATTAGTCATTTTTAAATCAAATTCCAGACTATTGACTCTTTTTTACAAAAAAACATAAACTGGTTTTGAAGGATTTTTATTTTATCTGGTACACCCAGTTTTAAAATTTTGAAAAACTAAGTATAATTTTAATATACTAAGGTCATACCGTTGGTCATTGGCAGATTTATTCAATTTTCAAAGGATAGATTCTATTAAACAACACAAATTTCAAATCATATAATCACACAACAAAATAATTTAATACATAATCTAGTCAACACAGTTTTAAGATTTAATTTTAGAATTAAAATCATTATTAATCGATATTAATTTTTTATTTTAAAAATTTTGATACGGGGAATAATCGATCTTTCTCATTGGACTCTCCCTGTACAGTTGCAAGCATTTTTAAACTTTAATTCTCAGCTGCTGGTCAATCGCTCTTAAGGACACTAAGTCATTGTGAACTGTCGATTCGTAGTCATGCTAGGGAACGATGAGAAGTTACCGAAAGTTATCTTATCAATCCTTATCGATCAAGTGTGCTAGGGGGCCAGATGATCGACAGCTCGAGAGAGTGGAAGATACTCTCAGTATCGCCCTGGTGTAAGACCAACATTCAGAATTGAAACGTTGCTTAATAATAGCTTTAGCCGTGTTTAGTGACTAGATCTGAATAGTCAGGTACTTCCCCATCTTTCTCTTTCCCATCTCCTTCCCTTCCCCATTTACCTTCAGCCTCACAACATGCCCCAATTGGGGATGCCATGGTCTCACTGGCTCCAGACGGGAGCAGTTAAGATGATACCCGGTGGTGCAGAAATAGATTTTACTAAAATATTGCTGTCACTGTTGCTCTTACTCCACCGGATATTGAGCGAAAGGGACAATGCACTGACACCCAACTAAAATGGAGGTTTTGTATTCCCCACTTTTCTCCTCCAAAAGCGGACTGATTTTCATTTTTTTTTTTACCAACTACATAAGAAAAAACTATTCTATGTCGGTACGTTTTGCTTTTTTTAAAAAAACATTGTCGGGTTTGTATACTGAACATCTTTTGACGGCGTTTAAACCAGTCAATTTTATTGATTTTTGGAAGGTCATAACTTCTATAAAAAGTAACTTATCAAAAAAAACAAAAAGTACCGACACGCTAGTAGTTGATATCTATTTTATACAATTTATTATTTATTTTCTCTCGGGTTAAAATCCAGAGAGATAAATAGGGAATACGTTTGTATGGAAAAATCACCGCCGGGTATCCTCTTAAGACTCTTGTGAGGTATTCTCTATATACAAAAAAAAACTCATTTTTGATGTAAGATAAACGGAACTGAACTAAATAAAGGAAATTTGTTAGATTTATTATGAACAACGACATATCGTGGACACAACTATTTATTTATTATGAACAACGACATATTGTGGACACAACTATTTATTTATTATGAACAACGACATATTGTGGACACAACTATTTATTTATTATGAAAAATGACATATTGTGGACACAACTATTTATTTATTATGAACAACGACATATTGTGGACACAACTATTTATTTATTGTGAACAACGACATATTGTGGACACAACTATTAATGGAAGACCAGTATGAATTAATATGTACCATTCTTAAGTTAATAATAATTAAAAAAAACGTATATCTTGTAACAGAAAGAAAGGTTACAAGTTATAAACAAGAATAAAGAAGCTCGTATCTATGACTTTAATTCAATAATCCTATCACGTACATACCTTTTTTTAAAAGAGATTGAAAAAAAGGGTATTTGGAAAAATAAACACTTTAATAAACAATTTTATGAAGTGAATCCGTTTCTCAGCAGAAAAATCCGTTCAGATGATATTTTTAAGCCAATATAAAATTCAAGCAAGTGTTTCATTTAGACCAAGGTCAAATTATGTTTACAATCGCTCCGCCGCCCGCTTGTTCAAGTTGAAGACGTTACGTCATAATCAGACAAGAGGTAAAAAAAAACAAGGAGCCACGCCTTTTCTGGACAATGTCATCCTTTGAAAATAGTCGCCATAGTTGCAGTAGTCACAATGGAGAGGTTTTTAGTTTGCTCCATTCATTCAGCCAAAGACACGGGACACTTTTCAACAAATCTGAACAAAGGTAAATATGTAGGCGAACAATAATAATGTATCCAATGAATGTAATAGACCAATGACCTTTCGTTCTGAAATATCTGTCAGCCGATATAAGGTGAACCGAAACTGTTTCTGACAACAAAAACAACAAAATTAGACGTCTTTTTTATACATGAGTTGTCTATGTAATTTAGATCTAGCGACCACCGAATAACCAAACTAGGCGCATTCCCGTATAATTAAGTAATGTATTATGGATTAGGAAGACCCATTCATAGATATCATATATCTTTGTGGAGGTAAACGCCAATTGTTTGGCTTTTAAATGTATTTGATTACGTCTTTCTTTTAGGGCAATTTTATTATAATTGGATATTTTTACTAGATGGTACTACTTTTAAAAACAATTATTGCCAGATATTCAGAATGATATTTTTGATCGATTTGTAATAGTTTTATCATATTTTCTCGGAGTCGGAAGTATCTAATTACATATTTTACATTTTTTCGCAGCATTTCTTCAAATTATAGTAACTGTGTTCTGATACAAGCAACAACCAGGTTCAAGCAACTATTGCATTTTTCTAACCTTTCCCACTTCCTTCATCCTAAAAACATTCCCATATTTGGTATATCATGTGGTATCGTAACATAAAAATATACATTAAAAATGATATATAGAAGATGCACTATTTAAAAAAATCTATTTGTTTCATTCAAGTAGGTAGCAGGTAATAAAATTTGTCAAAATAAAAGGTAACACTGTTGATAAACCGTTGATATCACAATATGATTGAGTATAGTTATGAATGTAAGAGATTACTGAACACGAACTGATGCACGCAACCGTCTATTTCGACAACGAACGATAAACTAAACTAACTATAGTAACGATCAGACGATCTAGTATTAACGATATTCACACTGAACAGTCTTCACAGTTCTCTGCTTTTTTATTGAGAAGAGCCTATTCATTAACACTTCGAATATATTTTATACTAGGCCTGCGGGCGGTGGGCGGCAGGCGGCGGAAGTTACGACAGTAACTTTGTAACAAACTTCACGTACGAATATGGTTTTACATAAGGCGCGGCGTCAGAGATATCAACCGTACAATCGCTAGGGTAATAATAATATAGAGTTTTAGTTTTATCTTGTAGTACTAGCGGGATACTGGTGAATCTACTTCACAAAGATTAAGGAACTGATAATAATATTCTTTCCCTTGAACACTTTAATTTTTTAGTCCTTAAAAAAAACGACTAAAATCATAAGTATATAATATAGACTAGTGGACAAGCAAGCAGTGTGACAGGTTGTTTGGCAGTCTATTACAGTCGTGACTACCTCTGCGGAGAAACGGCCTGATGGTATTAGAGTACGATGCCACGACTGAAATCATAAGTATATGATATAGACCAGTTACGCGATTTAATTTGGAATCAAAATGTGCTGTTACTGTATTAACTTTTGGGAATATAATGCATCTATGTATTGTACATGAATTTAATATGATATAAACACATTAACATAAAAAATAAATACATGACAAAGTAAATGCACCAACAGAAGCTACGCTATAATTACGTCACTATGAAACACGAACCATAGACAAAGCAACGAACGCCTTGTCTGAAGCGGTATAGGTTTTGTCAGGCGATTTCGCACAACAAACCCTATCCCATTTCAGTCACCGCGGTGTCTGAACCGGTATAGTTTTTGTAAGGCGATTTAGCACAACAAACCCTATCCCATTTCAGTCACCACGGTGTCTAAACCGGAATAGGTCTTGTAAGGCGATTTAGCACAACAAACCCTATCCCATTTCAGTCACCGCGGAGTCTGAACCGGTATAGGTTTCGTAAGGCGATTTAGCACAACAAACTCTATCCCATTTCAGTCATCGCGGTGTCTGAACCGGTATAGGTTTTGTAAGGCTATTTAGCACAACAAACCCTATCCCATTTTAGTCACCGCGGTTTCTCAACCGGTATAGGTTTTGTAAGGCTATTTAGCACAACAAACCCTATCCCATTTCAGTCACCGCGGTGTCTGAACCAGTATAGGTTTTGTAAGGCGATTTAGCACAACAAACCCTATCCCATTTCAGTCACCGCGGTGTCTGAACCGGTATAGGTTTTGTAAGGCGATTTCGCACAACAAACCCTATCCCATTTCAGTCACCGCGGTGTCTGAATCGGTATAGGTTTTGTAAGGCGATTTCGCACAACAAACCCTATCCCATTTCAGTCACCGCGGTGTCTGAATCGGTATAGGTTTTGTAAGGCGATTTCGCACAACAAACCCTATCCCATTTCAGTCACCGCGGTGTCTGAACCGGTATAGGTTTTGTAAGGCGATTTCGCACAACAAACCCTATCCCATTTCAGTCACCGCGGTGTCTGAATCGGTATAGGTTTTGTAAGGCGATTTCGCACAACAAACCCTATCCCATTTCAGTCACCGCGGTGTCTGAACCGGTATAGGTTTTGGAAATACGCTTTGAAGAAGCAAACAAACATAAAAGAATCACCGGAGGCTAAAATTACATTTTTTACTACAAGTAATGTCAGGAATCACTGGTTAAAGTAAGTTACCTTCCTTAACACCCAGAATGTATCATTCATATCATAATCGGTAAAATTTTTCTTATTTGTAAACGCTTATAACGGAGCCGACAGGGCGTTACTGGAAGTACCTAACGCAAACGTATTCACAAAGCATCGTTACTTCGTGAATTGAGCCTAGACCTGCTACCCACCATCTACTATTGGTTGATCACTCAAGGACCTATGTTGGGACCGGCTATAAACACACACACACATACACACCCACAGCTCTATGGGTTTCACCATCCCAGCTAGATTTTTATCATCGCATGATGAAAGCATTCAAATTTTGGTGATACGAAGGGAAATCCGGTTGTTAAATGTTTAAATTGTGTTTAAAAAACCATGTTAATGATAATTTATGTACGTTTTTGTGCTGCCGATGTATGGTCCAAAATGCTTCAAAGAAGTATCTATGATATTAATGGGAAAATGTCAAAATCAATATTCAGAATCTTTGACAAAATAATAAGAGCATATAACAGTAGGATATTACCTGAGAATACCGGAAATTAGTCCTTTTCAAATCAAATTCTAGGCGTATTGACTCTTTTTTACAAAAAAAAACATAAATTGATTTTGAAAGATGGTTATTTTATCTGGTATACAGTCTTAAAATTTTGAAAAACTAAGTGTATTTTTAATATACTAAGGTTATTCCGTTTGTCGTTGAAAGATTTGTTCAATTTTCTAACGATAGATTCAAATTTCAAATCATATAATCATACAACAAAATAAATCAATACATAATCTAGTCTTCACAATTTTTTAGAATTTTATTTTAGTTAAATAAAAATCATAAAAAAATAAATCCGAGATCGTGTTTTGTTATAAAAATATCTCAGTTTTTCTATTAATTACAAACTAAAATATTTCAGATTTTTTTTACACACTTATTTTGTTTAGACATTATTGAAAAATCATAAATACTTATGATCAAAAAATACTTTCAAGAAGTACACGATATTAATTATTTATCATCGTGCGTTTTGAGCATTTTTATTGCTTACTTGAATGTAGGTATATATTAAAGCAAGTATTGAATGAAAACTTTTTGTCCATAAAATGCAAGGCTACTCTGGGAATGAGAACAGGGTTGTTTGGAATACTCTATTTGTACAAACGTACATGTTTAGAGAATTAATGACCCGAAAGTGAATGCTATCGGGGTTCGGGGACGCCCGAGGGAGGCTTTAGTCGGGTCTTGTCATTATAACTGTGAAATAAGTACGAGACAATGACGATGTTTGAGAAATAATATATGTGAGGTGGGGGGAGGAATATTAGGTTGGCAGGACCTACGCCTAAAGAGGGCTCAATTGTCCTTTCTTTTGAAGAAATTCATTTTAAAAAAAAAGTTTTTCTTGAACTGAAAACCAATTTGTATGATCTGTCCAGGGCCTAAGAATTAAAAGATATTATGTAACACCCTTGGCAACCTTAGTATTCAATCGAATCGGTATTGATAATACTCTGTTTAGTGTGGATGATCGATGATTGATTTAACCTGAAGAAATGGATGTATTGATTAGATAAAGATTGCGACATGTGAAAAGTGATGAAAATACGCGCAATGCTTCACGTTTGCACATCGAGAAGAGAACTTGTTGCTGAGCATTGCCCCTCGATTCGTGGGATTAATAAATTAACTTCAAATTTGTTGTCTGTCAGAACATATGATGTCATATTATGTTGTATTTCTCTTTTATATGTAATCTCCATTTAATCTCTCTGTATTTCACTGTTCTCTGATCTAAATTATCTATTTTTTGATTTATGGTACAAGTACCTGCAGAATAAAACTTTTTTAAAACATACATACTAATTCAAATCCGTGCTCAAATTTAAGGGGGAGCTTTGGTAAGCCGCAGAATACTTTCTTTTTTGAGACGTCAAGGCGCTAGTAGTCCAAACTTTAAATTACGTAAATTGCACAATTTTATAAATACCGACTAGTATATTCCACGAGCGATGAAGAATATCAATGTTATTAATTGATAATCAATTTAAAATAGTCTGGTAGTGGATTTTAAGTTTTAACTTCGGGACAGTTTGTTTTCAGCCGTTCGTTAGTACGTTATAATTTCATGTATAGTGCACTGACTCTAGTAAAACGAATACTATTTAAAATTAGTGTACTCGCATGTAGAACCACGCTGATTTGAGTGGGGAACTTTATCAAAAAGAAACTCGTAAATTAAACCCATCCTAAAAATAAACTACCGTCGTTATTGAAAGATCGCAATGCATAAATATGTCCCGATAACGATGACAGCAGAGAGCATACATATATATTCCACTCATGTAGAGAGCAGTTTTTTTTTTTTTTTACATAACCCATACCACAACCTACAGTCCGCATCAAAACAGGAGGACTGTGAATAAACTACTTTACTTTGTATTTTTTAAATAATCGTTAATAAAAATAAAATCAAAAAGCTACACGGAGAAAAATGTTATTCTAAAATACGATCATTTTATTCGTAAAACGGTTAAAAACGGGACTGAAGTTCTTACGAACAAATTAACAGGGTTTCAATGTTCCCGCCAGTTACACCAACTACACCCGAATTAGTTTGTTGAATCAAATTCTGTAGTATACAATTTCTGTGTAGTTCTAATTTTTTCCACATTTATGTGTTTTGGGATTTGATTAGGAATCCGAGCATTGTCAAAAAAAATTTTTGAATTTTAATTTTTTTTTTTATATACGAGTGTTCTTTAGATCACATGACTGAAGTAAAACTTGTGCGCGCGCAATGCTCTCTCTTGCTCCTACAGTGTGATACAGACAATAAGCCTGCACTGTGTCTTAGATATACGAAACGTAACTGGCTATGTGAGAAAGAGAGAAATAAAATGTGTGCTTGCACCTCTCTCTCTTGCCCCTACAGTAATATACGAAAAGTAAGTCTCTCTCTTTCTATCTTATATATCCCCCTCTCAACTTCCGTTCGCCTCGCCCGATCACAATTTTCGTAACGCTATCGTCACGCATTCGCCAGCTTACTCCCCAAGTCAAGCGTGCGTAAAGTATTTTCGTTGATTGTTTTTGGGGTGTTATGCCGTGTTGCGGTACCTCCTTCTTAAGCCGACGTTTCGGACAGCGTTGCAGTGTCCATCATCAGGGCAGATCCGGCAGATCCGACGATGACAACACGGCATAACACCCCAAAAACAAACAACGAAAATGCTTTTAGCCGTGAAAATCTAAAAACGTATCCGTGCCTAAAGTAGTTTTACTTCAAAAGTTTTTTCCTGACTATCATTATATCTCAAAAAATATCAACTTTGGAAAAAGAATATATTCTTCACTAAAATACATAAAATTTCCTATAATAATTTAGGTACCCACAAAGTTTTTTCGCACATGTTAAAGTTTGACGATTGTCTGGCTTACCTGTAAAATGTTTGGTAGTTTTGAATTTTTGATATATCGTTCGGGTTGCCACAGTGATGGACCTCGGCGAACCCCCATGCCCGGCGATACCCGCAAAAGAACAGGCCCTTTGAGGCGCTTGTTTTCGTTTTTACCGTATATTTTACTGCAATTTTTGAATTTTACTAACAACTTTTTTGAAAAGCATTGATCCTTAGGCCAATATTTTTATTATGTATATGGCTCAAAAATTCAACAATAATTATAATATCCCGACAATTTTCTAATTTTCTTAAAGGTCACCAAGAGGTTCGCTAAGTTTGGTGGGTTATCAGGGTTGGATTAAGCCCGGATTCATGGGGTGAGGTTTGTCTAGTGGCGGCGGATGCGTTTGACCTCCTCTGCATGGCGGGCCGGATCGAAAGAGACTTGTCAAGGGAGAACTAACCTGGAGTTCTCCAGCCGGACGCTCTCTACCCATTGCCTTACACCGCAGTAGGAGGGGTTAATTCATACATCCGTCACTCCTGCACACATTGACCCCCAGATTTCTACCCACCACTAACCTTTTTCCTTCCCAGAACTTATCTCTTTCCTTTCCTTAAAAAAACCCTCACATAGCATCCCCCAAGAGAGGCCCTGAGAGAAATATTTTTCCTCAGGGGCTCGTATGGAAATAATGCAAACAAAATTTATACAAATAAAATAAGTAATGAAAAGCAAAGTAATCATTTTATTTCTAATAATGATGTACTTAAGTACTATTTTTAGTGAAAACTAGTCACATCTGTATTACAGTAGTACCTACAACAGCCATCATTAAAATCTCTTCTCGATTTTCATTTTAATGCCGTCTTTTGGTGTTACGAAGAACGTCTTCTTGCTGATTTCTATGGGATTATCGTCTGTAGTGCTCACTTTGTAATATCTGAAGACCGATAAGAGGGCTATTTGAATCTGCAGCATGGCGACTTTTCTTGCTGCAAAGAATAGAAGACTTTTGAACAAAATTTTAATTTTTTAAAAACTTAAATGAACTAAAATGTTATCACTTTGATTCCGAATTGGAAACATCAACAAAATTTAAAGCAGATTTTACTTGTATCCCTTTTCTTTGTTTTATACACGGAGAAAAATGTTATTTGAAAAAAAACTATAATTTTAATAGAAAAAACGAACATTTTAATAGTAAAAACGGTTAAAAACGGGACTGAAGTTATTACGAACAAATTAACAGGGTTTCAATGTTTATTGGCGGGAACATTAAGAATAATTTGTTGCTATACGTAATTTCGTACGTATTTTACCGCCAATAAACATTGAATCACTGTTAATTTGTTCGTAAGAACTTCAGTCCCGTTTTTAACAGTTCATTTTTCTCCGTGTAGTAGGCATAAATATAATTACTGCAAAATACGAGTTTCGGTGTCAATATCAACATATGGGATGATCTAACTAATATCCAGATTGTTTTGGGGAATAGGTAATCTATAAACTCCCACCCACCTTATGGAGCTAAAATTATATTTTTTGTACTAACCGGACAATATTTGAACGTCAAATGGAAAATGGTATACATCTGGAAAACACGCCAAACACAAACCCAATATTTGACATATTTGTCACTTGAGACTTATTCTTGGACAACATCTCGGATGTGGAATGATTAACCAGCCTCTGTTTTTCCTCCTGATACATGGATTTCTTTAAGACGAATGGTCAGTTCTTCCGTTCCACAAAATTTAATTTCCCTTAACACAGCAACCCAAAACACAACGCAAACATAAACCCTTAAAACAAATTACCGATACAAATTCTTGGTCCTTCTCCAAAAGAAAGTAGTGAATATGGATGTCTGGCTGCTTTATTCTCCGGAGTAAACCTGGATGGGTCAAATTCCAAAGGATTCGGATAGATGGCTGGATCTTTCTGTATCCCCCAAGTCGGGATGATGACTGGAGTGTCCTTCTCTATCACGACGTCTGTTCCCGGAATCACGTATTGCCTGGTGCAAATCCGGAACACGATTGGAAGGGTGGGGTACAATCGGAGAGCCTCTAAAAATTAATTCATTATTCTTAAGTTATTCCGTATATTTGAAATTATCATTGTACCAAGAACCACGGCTATCTTGGTAAGTTTTAGGCTTTGTGAATGTCATGTAGGATCGCGATAAAACTTTGTTTTCAAAATCCAGACATTTTTTTCTAAAACTTGAAACCATTGTTGTTTACTCGAGTACCATTGAAAATATCAGAATTGCTCGACTTTTCTCTTTAACTTGATTAAGTAACGTACCTCAAATGTTCGCTTATCAAAAAGGCACTAGAGAAAGTTCTTTTTATATATTTATTTTTTATTTTTGTTATTGATATGACAAATTTTGTATATGATGTAAGTAGAAATTTGCAAAATGGGTACTCAAAACCATTTGAAATAAAAAATTTAAAATGGTTTTTAGAAAAGTCTTTCAAATGCAAAATTCAAAATATCTATTTTCAAAATGCATTGAAAATACAAAATGGTTTCTCAGTTCAAACAATTAAAGAGTAAATACAAAGAGCCTTATTTTAAAGCAATTGTTGAATTTTTAAATAATTTTGTTATTAAAAATTATTGTAATCAAAGTAGAACAACTTGTGTAATAACAATAACTTTCCTAAGTCCGGATTTATTTCATTTCTCCAAACAAATCATATAATATACTGATAAGTACTGTGAAAAGAAATCTTGACTTGAGTGCAACATAATATTAAGGTATTAATTATTGATAAGGGAGAAACTTGACAGATGTAAATACATATTTCACATAGCGAGGATAAGGACCGTCTGATATACGGGGCCTGTAATGAAAAAAAGGTTAGTTGGGATTTGTAGAGCATTGTAATATGGTTTCGAAGCTATGTAGCGACGTGACTGTGTCTACAAATACGGCGCTATAAGAATTATCTAAATTTATTAATTTTGAAACAGTCATTATTGAAATAGTCAAATTATTGAAACCGTGAAAGTAGAGAAACCTGTGATTTTTATTCTGTTATTTTTACCGTGAATAACTTGCAACATGTATGTCATCTCCTTGAGGCCCTCATAGGTGATCTCCCCGTTATATTTATCGAGGATCTGGTCCAGTTCCCGGTGAAGTAGTTCCTGGACGTCAGGGTGCCTGGCCATCTCGTACATGGTGAAGCTGAGCAATGTGGAGGAGGTCTCGTAACCTGCCACGAAGAAGCCGAAAGCTTGGGCGGACAGCTCGCTCATTGTAAGCGAAGGGTCCTCGTCTTTTGGATGATGGCTTCCTGAAAACACTTACATCACTGCCCAAGTAAATACAAGTTACCAATTGACATTTTTATTTAAGGCTTCGTTATAAGCGTTCAACAAGGAGAAGAAAATTACTGAAAATGGTTTGAAAGGGAGATAATAATGTTAAAAAAACGATAATAATGAATGGGCGACTGTTGTCAAAATTTGATCATTTTTAATAAAACATGACTTATTTAAAATAATCTCTCAACATCTTGGTTAGGTAGCGATTAAAGAAAAATGCGATTTTTTCATATCTAAATAGCTGTTTTGTAATAATTATCGAAGCACACTTTGCGGTTTTTTTTCTATCGAGGGAATCTAATGACTCGACATCTGAATAAATATGATCTTAAAAAATTAGTGTTCAAGGGAAGTAAGTATATGTCGATAGAATTTCAGAAAGCGGGGTCTTAAAATTCTGTTGAAATATTAAGTTTGATTTATTTGCAATATGAAACCATAATTTTAAAGAAAGCAATAGTGTAATAATGTTCTACACTTTCTATAGGACTACATATATATTTTTTTAATAATCAGTTAAAGTTGAATTTGGTTTTAGTAACTTACGCATTAAGTATAAGGACAAGCCTTTTAAAGTATATGAACGTAAACATTGATAATTTATTATTTTTCATTCCTTACCTTCGGTAACCTCTTCGATGGATTGATTGTTTTTCAACTGTATGAGACAATGCATAATGTCTTTTCTTGTAACATTGTTTTCTTCTCTAAACTTGACTGTTGCCTCAATGGTTTCACTGAAAAAATCGCTAACCATCTTGTCGACCAATCTAAATCCAAGAACCCTCTGAATATTTGGAGCAAAAAAACTCAGGAATTGTGAAAGCCTCTTTCTCAGATCTAAGTCAAACACCATGCTACCCATTTGTTTGAACACAGCCGGAGAACCATCGAAACTGTTACTGTCGATTCCAAAAGCCACGGAGACGATGACATCTGAAGTAAATTTACCCATAACGTCTTTGGCGTCTATAGTCCCGCCGACAGCTGCTTCCGTCTCCAGAAACTTCTGCATCGCCGTACCACAAGAAGCGATGGTGTCAAACATGCCTCTTACTTTACTGACTGTAAAAGCTGGAGTCAATTTAGCCCTGAGCCTCTTCCAGTATTTTCCCGTCACGTGAAACAAGCCTGCTCTAATCGGTTCCCATTTGTGGTCGAACTTTACTCCATGATCTGTGAAATGTATAAAGTCTTTCACTAGAATTGTTTTGATCAGATCAAGGTCATTTACAACAAGAGCAGGGTGGTATAGTAAATAGGTCCCGACAAAAGGGTGCTGTTTTGATGCTTCGTAGATTTCAGTATAAACTTCCCCGAAGTGTTTATTTCCCAGGACCATTTGTTTTATATTTCCGAAAGGAAATGATGGTTCTGGTCCGGAAACTCCTTTCTTCTTCCAGTAGTTAAACTGGTGCCGATACCAACAATATAATACACTTCCAGTAGAGACAAAAAATAAACACACATCAATCCAAAATGAAAGGAACAGGAATGCCATTGTAAGTTAATTATACATATGTTATATTTATGGACACGGTATAATATTTGATATATGTGACAAAATAACTAAGGAAGTTAAACCTCAAAGAAGTATAAATGGTCGCGATTTCAATCAAATACGTGTATGACATTGTAGAAACGTTATATATGAATTTGAAATTGTACATATTTATGCATACATGTATTAATTCACTTAGCGTGGAGACACACACGCGGTTTTGCCACCCGGCAAATGAGTGCTTATTTCAACAAGGACGCACATGCACCGTCTGCAGGTTTCCGTGCAGCAATAAATATTCCATGCAGGTTTCAGCATGGAATATTTATTGTTATTTCTAACAGATTTCAAGAAAAACTCAATGCTTTAGAATAACTAGGCAAAATATATTATTCTGCAACAATAATTTCGGGACAAACTACCACATACATCCACCTATTTCGCTTTCACACACTTGGAAATACATAAATTCGCCTCAAATATCGTCATGTTTAATATGAGTTACTGTTATTTAGGAGATACCTTGATGATATTTTTATGAAGCATATTTTTATAATGTATGAGCTGTTGCATATATGTTTGTATTTTTTCTTTTTATCTATCATGTTACTCTCTTTTGAGAGGGTCCGGCTGGAGAGATCAAAAGGTCTCCCTCAACCAGTCCCTCCCGATGCGGCCTGCCACGCAGATGATATTAAATTGATAAAATTAAAGGTTTATCTTTGAACAGAATATTAATTAATTATTGAAAATGAAGTTAATCTTAAAAAATCTCAGGTAACCACGATACAGAAAATAATAAAAAGTAACGGTCCAAACTAGGAATTGAACCCAGATCCTCAACCGGGGCAACATTTTCCCAATTGAGTTACAGAAATTTAATTATTTTCAGTTGTTTTAATTTTCTGTGCCTTTTTCTGTTTCATGTTTCATTGAAATCTGTTAATGTTTTCTTCTTGTTCAATTATTAAATATTAAATTGATGGGTTTAAACTTCAAAAGATATTCTAATAAATTGAATGGAATATTAATTATTTTGTCAAAAATAGATTGTTATAAATTATTACCATAGGTGTATTTTTTAAACAATCTTATTGAGAAAATTAAATCATTTTGAACAATATGTAGTTTATATTTTTAGCAAATATATTCAAATAACAGTTGATTTTTTGTTGATAGCGACAAATATTCTTGTCGCTATCCGCGGGCCGACCTCCCGCTCCGCGCCGCCGCTTCGGAGCGACGCCGCGACGGTACCACGCGCCGCACCAGGCCGCCGCCGCGCAAAAATTCTCACAATGAACTGCCATGTAAACCGTTACCTTACCTTCGGACTAGGGGTGTTACGGATATTCGCAATGCGGAATATTCGCATTGATTCAGACATCTTTTTCCGCATCCGCATCAATTAATGCGGAGCTTTTACGGATTCGGATTCATATCTGCATCGCGCGTGTTTGCTAGTAGCTATCTTCTTTGAACCAAGATAGCAACTAGCACGAAGTTCGTTTGCTAACTGACCAATAGTAAGGCACACATTGGTGACAATATCCTACAGGTTTTGTTTGTTTTGTTATCGACGTGATTCCCATTGAGAATCAGTTACAGTGTTTGTTTACTGTGTTTATCTAACGGTGGTTGATGAATATTTCAATGTAAATATTAAGTGAAAAGTAAATAAAAATGCCGCCACCAATAAAAAGCAGTATCTGGACTTATTTTATGTTAAACAAAAATGATCCGTAGAAGTCCAAATGTAAAATTATGTAATACTACTTCTCTGAAAAATCACCTGAAATCAATGCACCCAGGGGAGTTTTGTTTGTTCGATAGCGCAGATAAGGAAAACCTATTGAAGAAAAAAAAATATGATGCAGGTATGTATCGGATATACAATCTGGTTTTATAAACTTAGTTACGGTTAGATACGATTAATAATAATAATAATATTGACTGAGCTGTATTTTTGTCTTAAAGTTGGTTTAATTTAATAAATAGTTTCTAATACAGTTTAATACTGTTTTCTAACTATGATAATTTTGTTTGATAAAAGTCAAAGTATTGATTTAAAAAATATTAGAAATGTTAGAAATTTTCGATTATGTATATCATTTACTTTTACACATTTTTTTACATCCGATTTTAATATTTTTTATTGAGTAGATGATTTATATATCTTTAAGATAATCTTTCAAATAATTTTATCAAAAAAATTTTTTTTAGATAAAATTATAACTCCGTTACAAGAAGCCAAGAGACAGCTTTCGTTGGAGGAAGTACTACAAAAAGACAAGAAGTGGGAAACTAACAATACTAATTCAAAAAAGTTTAATTATTTATGTGGGTTCTTAAAATTAATCTTTCAAAAATACTGAAATCCGCTTTCCGCGGATGTGCATCCGTAAAAACCCTGCTTTGGACTTTAATTTTCTGCGCGGCAACCTGGAGTGGCGCGCTGTACCGTGCGTCGCTCCGAAGTGAACATGTAGTTGTAGTGTAAATGTGTTTTATTTAGTAATTGGGCACAACGCACCCGGTTTGCATATTACCAGGGCCGGACACGGTTCGATGCCGGTGCAAAGTGTATGTTGCCATTGCGGGCGTACAGGCCCAGGACTCGGCCAGCCGACAAAAACCGACAGGCAAAACCAGTGTGTGCGTCTTCACGCTTACAAGACATTCCTAGGAAAAAAACCTAATCTAATCATTCAGATCTTTCAATTAATCTACATATTTTTGAAAAGTCGTAACCAGCGAATACCTATCAGTGTTCCAGTATTACCTACATAACAATCTCTAAGAAAAACAATAAATACAAAGAAAATTATCATTGAAGAAAAAGATAACAATAATAATCAATTTTTTTTTTTATTATATGAAAATGAACAAGACACAGAAAAATAATAAAAGATAACGGTCGCAACTGGGACTCGAACCCAGGAACCTTACGTCTTACCGAACATACACGTCTACCAATTGGGCTACTGCGATCTATTATGAGACTGTCGTAAATTTTAGAAAATTAGCTATCTTCAGGTGCAATCATAATTTCTAATATATAAATTTGGAGTTGAAATTCAGTTAATTTGGGGTATTCGGCCGGCGTGGTAGATGGGTAAGGCTCCCAATCCAAAGGTCGCGGGTTCGAACCCGACGTTCGCAAATATGTTTTATTTGATTAATTTGTGTTATTTCACATTTAATTAATTAAAAATAATATGTAGTATTTTTATGGCACGTTCCAGAGTGGAAGATACTCTCAGTATCGCCCCGGTGTAAGATCACCGTTCAGAATTTTGCTTTAAATGGCTTTAGCCGTGTTAGGTGACCACTTACGAATAGCCAGGTACTTCCCCACCTTCCTCTCCCCATCTCCTTCCCCTTCCCTTTACCTTCAGCCTCACAACATACCCCAATTGGGGATGCCATAGCCTCACACTCCAGACGGGAGCAGTTGGTACTCTTGTGCGGTTTTCATATAAAAAATATAAAAATAAAGCTTTTATTCATATTTAACCTGGTCTCCAAGGTAACTGTAGGCCGCAAAATATTTCATTTACATTTATAAAAACCAGGAACGAAATGTAATAGGAACACGAAGAAAAGAAAAAATGATCACAAAATTCATTCAGTTTCAGTTCCAAAACGTTCAAATTTCGAACTCCGTTCTCGCCAAATTCGGAATTCGCCTGACGCTCCTTTTTTTGACATGTTCAACGACATTACAAAAATTCTGTTCATAGTTTATTTTCCTCAAAAAACGCCTTTTGATGATTTTAATTTAATAAAATTTTATAGTTTTTAATTTTGTATTTTCTTTTAATATAATATGTATGTGGATGATTTTTTAATGGATTCTGTATGAATAACTATTATAAGAAATAAATATCAGCCTGATACACTCATCCACATTGAAAAAATCTCCCGAGAAAAGATACATGCCGCCGACGGGACTCGACCGAAAAAAACGTAATAAGGGTAGTAGTTGAATGAAACACTAGAATATATATTGAATAATTTGGCGGGTAAGAGGTAGCTGTAGCTCAGAGGATTAGAGCACCTGGCAGGAAATCAGAAGGACACGGGTTCTAGTCCCGTCGGCGGCATGTATCTTTTCTCCGAAGATTTTTTCAATGTGGATGAGTATATCTGGCTGATAAATATTGCTTATAATAATTGTTACCCTTTGTGCTATGCATAAAAACCTTGTCTTAAACATTAATTTATCAATTAAAAATAATCTTTTATGAATACTTAGGGCAAATTATCTATTTAACTAACTAACTAACTAACCATCACGCCATTTCCCCGCAGAGGTAGGCAGAGAGGACGGACCGCCAAACAACTTGGTCTTGGCACACACTCCTTGCCTCATTCACAGTCATACATCTTCTCATACATACTCTTCTATTATTCTTTTACCATTTATTGGATAACCAACACCTCTGCCATAAGTCTCCCCAAGTGGTTCGCTACGTTTGGTAACTTAGCAGGGGTGCCCGGGTTCATGTCATAAGGTGAGGTTTGTCCATGTCTTGGCGGTGGATGCATCTACCCACCCATTGCGTAGCAGGCCGGATCGAGAGAGGATGCCTTTTGACCTCTCCAACCGGACTCTGGACCGGACAACCGGATTTATGCTCTGTCACTCCTGGACACACTGACCCCCCAGATTCCTACTCACCCCTCGTACATTTTCCTTCCCAGAACTTCCTATCCTTCCTTTCCTTAAAAAGACCCTCCACACAGCATCCCCTCAGATGATATAGGCCCTGAGGGATATTATTTTCCTCCGGACCTCCTGTGTGGAGTTAATTATAAAAAAAAAAATCTGTCTCTTGACATGGCCCGACTCAAGAATCTGATTCACTTGATCGTTCCACGTCTTCCTTAAGCGTTTTATTCTGTTTAAAATGTCGTATTTAATTTAATGTTGTCGTACGATCCTCCCAAAAAATAATTTTGCCTTATTGTATTAAGTGAACTATTGCTTACCGTTTTTAGTTTTCGTGACAATTTACAATTTTTTTTACCCATTTCAGATATTTATCCGCGATATTAAATTTGGTTTTAGTTACTGAGTTTAAAGTTGAGCACTTTTGGTTGATTATAAATGTATGACTAGTTATAAAAAAATGTAGTGTTGATTATTTGCGCGTGTAAGCAATACCGTAATAATTTATTAAATTAAATTGCTTTTTTAACGCAAAGGTCACGCTTTGTCGTATTTGCAATTTATGGAATTTTCAACGTTTTACACCTCATAGATCATTCTTGTGCAGTCAATGTAAACTGTACGCGCTACACACTTCTCAATTGTCAGTGCTGAATATCGTACAAAACACCATATCTAATTCATAATATTAATAAAAATTCTAAAATATATTAAATATTTTCGAAATCAATATAACTCGAGATGACTATCTTTGCAAATGAATTTTGGACAAATCTGTGTCTGTGTTTGGTAACTGCGGGATTCTCGTTACATCTGTTCCTGTATCTTTGGTATCAGTTTAACTTCAGCTATTGGAAGAGAAAGGGTGTTCCCGGTCCCCAACCATCATTCCCCTTTGGCAACATAAAACAAACGTCATTGGGAAAATTAAACTTCGGAGAAGAATGCGGAAAAATCTACGAAGAATGGAAACATCGCCCATTCGTCGGGATCTATTTCTTGTTTAACAAAGCCCTGATTGTTAACGATTTGAATTTAATCAAAACCTTTTTGGTAAAAGACTTTTCACACTTTTCTGATCATGGTTTGGAATTTGACGTAAAAGTGAACCCCCTCATAGCAGCGTTATTTCACCTGAAGGGTAATCAATGGAAAAGACTGAGGACCCAAATGTCACCAATATTTACCTCCAGCCAGACAAGGCGCATGTTTGAAGCTATATCGCACTGTGGAACGGAGATGGGGAAATATCTGGATAAAGTATCGGCCATCGGAGGAGCAATAGATGCAAAAGACATCATGAGCAAATTCGCCTCCGATGTTATTATCTCCACTGCTTTTGGTGTAGACAGTAATAGCTTCATTTCTGATTGTCCATTTGTAGAGTACTCTAGAGTGGGCAGATTAATCTTCGAGCCATCATTTAAGCAAAAGATAATACAAACCTGCAGTTTCTTCGTTCCAAGCCTGGTCAAAGGCCTTCGCGGCAGGATGCTGAGCAAAGATATTACAGACTTCTTTTTTGAAAACATTAAAAAAACAGTCAAGTTCAGGGAGGAAGCTAATCTCGAACGAAACGACCTCATGCAATTGCTGATACGATTGAAAAATCATCAATCTATTGAAAATCTCAACAATGGCGATGGTAAGATATGTTAGAAAACCTATTTACATTATTTTTAATTGCTTTACATTTCTTGTTTCAAGACATTCTTGACTCGCTCTAGCGAGGAAGATAACATCAGTATCGTTTGCTTGTGCTATGAATAATGGAATTTGAAGACATCCTTTCTTTTCCCATTGCTCCTCCTTTATATTTCTGAATGAAGGAAGCATATTACGTGAACTAACGTTATATTCAGACACCAAGGAAAAAGACAGAGGCCCCACGCTCACACTGGACGAATTATGCGCCCAGGCATTTGGGTTCTACATCGCCGCGTACGAAACCACCTCGAGCACGCTGACCTACCTGCTGTACCACGTGGCCAGGAACCCCGATGTACAGGAGAGGTTGCACCGGGAGCTGGACCAGGTCTTCCAGGAGCACCCCGGGGAGGTCCGATACGAGTCCATGATGAAGCTGACTTACATGACGCAGGTTATCAACGGTAAACTTCTCATCGAAATATAACCTTTCTCACCAATTGAAGGCATTGATATTTTTTGGACTGTTCTCACTCACGTCTGAATAATCTGTCAAACTAGGTAAATAAACACATTAATAGTTTGACAAATGCCACAAATATCTTCATCTTCAAAATACATAATGTAGACCAGAGCTGAAGAAACATTGTATAATTTTATTTTTATTTATTTATTATTTCTTTACAATTAAAATATATTGTTTAGCATTCATTATGAACCCCACTAGGGTTCGCCTGCATCGGGTGTTAGTTGATATTACAATGTTTTTTATGGTTTGGTAAATATGATGCTTTTTCGTTTGAGTTGTTTTAAATGTATATTATTTTTTTAACGTAAAAGGTGTACATTTTTACGAGATGTAAGTCTTTGCATTCGAAAAGGCTATGCGTCTCTTCAATTGCATCCATAAATAAACTTCCGTGCCGTAATTTTTTTTTACAATGAATATTTGGTATGTAAAACCCGATCTGCTGGTTTTGATACATTTAGAAAAACTGGAAAGGTACAATAAATAAATAAATTATGAACATTTTTCGCTAAAGTATAATTTGGTTGATATTTAGCATAAAAGGTAAAATATTTTTATATTAAAAATATTTCAAACAATCTTTCGTGACATCTCTATATTTCTGAAAATTTCCAGAGCGGGTTTTGCAACTCTACGTCTTATTTCATCCCTAACACCATTTTTGCAGAGGGTCTTCGCCTGAACCCTGTGTTTCCTACCTTGTTTCGGCTTTGCACCAAGCGGTACGTGATCCCTGGAACAGATGTGGTGATAGAGAAGGGCACTCCGGTCATCATCCCGGTGTTTGGGATACAGAGAGATCCAGCCTTCTACCCGAATCCTGACAAGTTTGACCCCGACAGGTTTTCAGCTGAAAACGTATCTGCCAGAAATCTTATTCATTCTTATTCATTCCTGACTTTTGGGGAAGGACCCAGAGTTTGCATTGGTAAAATAAATTATTTTTTATTTTTTCAAATTACAAAATAAATAATTAGCGAGAATTCAATAAACATGAAATAAATGTAAGAGGTTGGGCTGTTACTAAAAAAAACTACTTCGAAAAAGCGGAGACCAAAATTTAATTAAAACATTTTACTCCAAATAATGTTAGGAATCACTGGTTGAAGTAAGTCAAGTACGTAACACCCTGTATAATATGTATATACAGGGTGACAAGCGACGTGGAAGGGAAGGTGAGACGGGGTTTAAGAAACCCGTATCTTGACAATTCGGCGTCCTTGTCTTACAACGGATCTCTTAAATTATGTCTTATTCTATACCTTCCTCCTTGGCCCGCTTTTCTCATACTCCATTTTGTTCTTTGCAGGGCTCCGAGTTGCTATGATAGAAATGCGCATAGCTCTAATAGCAATTTTAAGATCCTACAAAGTGAGTCCAGCTGATGACAAGCCACTTCAAATCAGCAACAAGACGTTTCTCATGATACCAAACAACGTCAACATCAAACTTGAAAAGAGATTTTGAAGCCCATTCAAAATCTTGCTGTATCTTGGTAGAGAATGAGCTGGACAATATGATGTAATGATAATATATCTTTAATAATAAAACTTGTTGAAGGCCAGCATACAAAAAATATATTTTTTCAATACGACGTAAAATATTTGACAGTTCTCACCTTTCTTACGAAGTCAATTTTTATAACATTTATTTTGTGATATATTACAAAAATTGCATCAAAATAATGTAGATTAAACGAACTTCCTAATAATCAGTCAAATATGTGCTTCCCACAATGGATTTATATAAAAAAACAATTAATGAATTTTGTGATATATTACAAAAATTGCATCAAAATAATGTAGATTAAACGAACTTCCTAATAATCAGTCAAATATGTGCTTCCCACAATGGATTTATATAAAAAAACAATTAATAAATATAGAATTAAATTAAACAAATAATTTTGTATTAAACCACTATTATATAATCATATTGCGAAGTTTGAAGAAATAATAAATATAGACTTCACAAAGCACTCTTCTTAGGGTGAATTGCCTATTCCATAAAAAAAAATATAGACTTCAAATGTGACAGCTATCATATTATCAAGCGGCAGCCATTTTCTCCACCATCTATGGTGCCCGGCGGGTCTTTAGCAATTAATATGAATTATTCGGAGTGGCTAAATGCTATCCAGTAATTCGTAATGTCAAGAACGAGAATGGCCCAAGCGATTTTTGACCTTGTTCTTCATACAATTTCTTTATACATAAGGGGCAAAATCGCTTCAAACATCCGGACCCGCCGGGGGGACTGCGGCCTACGAGAGGTTGCTATACAGTAAGCAATAAAAGAAGTTTGAAATAAATTTACAATTAGTTGATCAATAAAATTATTTTGAAACCTTCATCCAAAATCTTAATGAGCACATCTTAATTTATCTATTTTGAAAAATAAACCATTGTTTTCTGCCAAACGTAGTATGTAGGTATGTATTTTTATATTATTTGAGAATTTCCTCCATTCTTCGTCGAACCATATGTTTCGTGTTCTATTCAACTACACTAACAACTTTTTGCTAACATAGGCACGGATTTTGCGGAAACAAAATAAACCAACCTCAACTTAACCCATATAAACATAAACATAATCCCAAAATCCCAATGGATGAAATTTGCACTGAAACCAACCAGCGGCTGAGAATAAAAGTTTTAAAATGCTTGCGACTGTACAGGGAGGTTCCGATGAGAAAGATCGATTATTCCCCGTATCAAATTTTTTAAATAAAAAATTTAATATCGATTTATTTCATTCAAAACTTGCTTTAATATATACTTACATTCAAGTAAGCAATAAAAATGCTCAAAACGCATGAAGATAAATTATTTAATATCGTGTGCTTCTTGTAAGTATTTTTTGATCACAAGTATTTATGATTTTTTAATTATGTCTGAACAAAATAAGTGTGTAAAAAAAACCAGAAATATATATATAAAAACTGAGGTATTTTCGTCACAAAACACGTTCTCGGATTTATTTTTTAATGATTTTAATGGAACTAAAATTCAAATTCTGGAATCTGAAATTTGTTTACTAGATTATGTATTGATTTATTTTGCTGTATAATTATCTGATTTGAAATTTATGTTGTAGAATACAATATTTCGTTTGAAAATTGTTGCAAATCTGCCAACGACCAATGGTATAACCTTAGTATATTAAAAATAAACTTACTTTTTTTATTTTAAAAATGCGTTTACCAGATAAAAGAACAATATTTCCAAATCAGTTTATGTTTTTTTGTAAAAAAGAGTCAATACGTCTAGAATTTGATTTAAAAATGACTAATTTCCGGTATTCTCTGGTAATACCATCTTAACACGAAGTAACTGTAGTACTTGAATCATAACGAAAACCGTATATTACTTACAAGACAAACTTATCGATTCTCTTTCTAATATACAAATGCATTATGGAAAGCAGATTTTCATTAGAACTGAAAATTGGGACCATTACACCAAGTTTTAAATAATAATTGTTATATCATAAGATAAGATATGACCCAATTTACTCAGGGCTCGAAATCGGAAGTTTTCGACCTACGATGTAACGAAAACGACGGCTTGGCCCACATGGGAATCGCACTGCACTCCCAAACGGATTTGCGGCAGGCATTGAGAATGAATTGTGTCTTTTGAGCAGTGTCTTGTGTCTTGCCTTGCAGTGACTTATTAACTCGCGAGCTGCGGACCTAGTCAGAACTGCAGCTAGAAATGGAACTACTATGACTATGACTGAAATGAGATTCGGAAAGATCGTAAGAGCGAAATGATCTTGACGTCACAACTGAGATTCGGAATGTAATAAGAGCGAAATGGATCTTAGGATCTTGACGTCATAACTGGAAAAGACAATATTGTTTTGATTCCTTGCTCCGGACAAACTCGGTACCGACAGACTAGGTACGTCGATCTCGGACCCCAGGAACCAAGTGGGCGTTTTCCAAAAAAGATGTCGGTAACGTAATAGGAATTCCACTTAAGTGAGATGCTGCATTTCGATTAAAAATATACGTAAATTTATTGAAGAAAGTATGAACTTCATGAAAAAAAGTATTTAAATAGAAAATATCAATAAACTTCGAAAATAATTGCAATTTAAGTTTTATACTATTGGTAAGAAATTCTTTTACGTCACTTTTATCATAAAGTTTATAAAGAAAATTAAAAGAAATTCATTATTTCTGACTTTTAATTACGAATTGAAAACACAATCAGTCTCCTAAAAAATATGAATAATCAAGCTTATTGAATTAAATATTAAGTTTTTAAATAAAAATATTCTTTTACGCTACTTTTGGACACTTTGTACTGTATATTTTGCGTTCTAGAAAGACGAATATAAGTTTTTGTTTTACGAATGTTTAATTATAACAAATTAAAAATAAATCATGAACTATATCTATAAAAAATAGTACAAATTTCTTTGAGATATAATAATTGATCTTAGAAAATAAATCACAGCAATAACAGGACAGTGACGTAAAGAGAAACATTTGGTAACGTTTAGGAATTCTAAGGCCTCGGCTAGACTGAGGGGCTTGCGCGGTAGCGACAGCGGGCGCGAAATATCAGTCGTATGTATACGCCCGTTGTGGCTACACTGCACTGGTATGGGAAGAGTAGAAGATACTCTCAGTATCGCGCTGGTGTAAGACCACCATTCAGAATTGAAACATTGCTTTATAATGGCTTTACCCATGTTTAGTGACTAGATCTGAATATCCAGATCCTTCCCCACCTTCCTCTTCCCCATCTCCTTCCCGTCCCCACTTACCTTCAGCCTCAAAACATACCTTAATTGGGGATGCCATAGTCTCTCTGGCTCCAGACGGGAGCAGTTAAGACTCTTGTGAGGTATTCTCTATAAAAGGGCGATTTTACGTACTACCGCCACCGTGCAAGGCCCCCCGCGAAAGTACTTTTTCTTCCACTTGTTCTTTTTCTTTTATTTTTATTTTCGTTTCTGTTCTCTCCAACGTCATTATTTTTCTAAATAAAATAAAAGATTTTTTTCTTTTTATCTATGTTGTGCTTTTTTCTTTAATGCTGCATATATCACTCAACCCACAAATCTACAGGTAATACGTTACATTTTGAAGATACATGCATAATATAAATTTAATTAGAAAATTGTAACGCACTCAAATACACTAAAAGACGGACAGAGTGAACCGACCTTTAGAATTCCATTACGTTACTTTTTAGTTCCATTCACGAGACCGTAGCGTAAGAGAAGTAGCGTAATCGCGTCAATATTTTTTCAAAATGTATTTATCAAGTAATTATGAAACTTCTGTTTGTTCTAACTAAACATTTCATAAAACAATAAATGAATCAATTTAATACAAATTGAGTCTAATACATGCTGTTAACTTACCCTGAAAAATACGGAATCGTTGGTGGAACATTTTTTTAGTACAGCTGAGAACACAGATGAGAAATAGGGTGGCTATTTTCGAAAATATTCATCGATTTGGTCATATTTTTTTTGGAAGTCGTCAATAATGTGGTAGCGTAGGCGGAAATTCCACCATACGTTATTTCGTAGGACAACTCAATATCTCGTATTTAAATTATTTTGCACCATAATTAATCTATATTACGGTTGCAAATCGAAAATACTATCATATAGTATTAGTAGAATTAGAAATAAATACTGGGATAACATAAAATAACATTAATTTTTGAACTCTAACTGGTAGTGGTAGATGTAGGACATACCAGAAACAGTGACCTGTAGTCTTACATATTTTGAAATAATATCGAAATTTAATAGATTTATTCATTATTTTTAGTCCATAAAGGTATTTATT
This sequence comes from Limnephilus auricula, assembly GCA_951813805.1. Lineage (NCBI taxonomy): Eukaryota > Metazoa > Arthropoda > Insecta > Trichoptera > Limnephilidae > Limnephilus > Limnephilus auricula. The sequence goes on from OX638404.1 coordinate 18,152,777, forward strand.
TGTTATTTTATTGGTAAAATATAGGGGTGGTCATTAAAACCGACACAACATAAGTTACTGATCCTGAAAGTGATGGGACACTGACTTTTGTCTATGTACACTTTTTTTGAAAAACGCCCATGTATGAGTGTGATTGCATCTTGGAAATCCCGGTCGTTCAGAACTCGCAAACTGTTTCGGCCGTTTTTCGCTTGTATTGGGCCGGGAACTAGACGGATCTACAGATTTTTTTATGTATTACGGCGCGGGGGTGGGATACTTTAAGTGATTTACAATACGTTTGGAGTCACAATACTTCGGCCACTTCGCGGCGCGCATCCTATAGAATAATAATATCTACGAAATATTTAAATCTTTTACAATACACAACATTCATTGAAATAAATTTACAGTAAAATAAATGCAAATTAACATTTATTATTTAGGGTGTAAGGAATGAAGAATTAATTCGTTTTGAAATTGAGAATCAGATCAAGTGTGTCAAAATAATGAATTAATTCATTTATTTCAGTCATTCAATTATTCCCACTTCTACAACTTATAGATGAGAACGCTAGCCATCACGGCAGAGAACATCACGACACAACACGCCTTACAAGTATAAGCGCCTCCGCCCACTGAGGCAACTAAAAACCAACTAAAACCGGCTGTTTTCTCTGTCTTGATTGGTCAAAAAGCTTGTTTAACCATAGACGAATAACAATCAGCTGACAGCTCGCAACTAGCAACGGCCGCCCAGGGCAATGAGCAGTGACAGTCGCAAGTCACCGCTTGCGTTACCATTGACAACGGGGTTTTGTGTGATTGTGTAGTGTGCGGGCCATCACATTGTCATACAAAGACAGTTGGCAGTTGAGAGTTTTCAGTTGCCTCAGTGGGCGGAGGCGCTAACTCCACCATTACTCTCAGAGTGGCAAATACTTATCTGTGGTGATTGTGGCCAAATAATTATTGGTCATTGATATTGGAATAAGGATTCTGTACTCTTAAACTTGACCGTGACGTTTTTTCAACCAATTTTAAATATATTTTATGTTGTGGCAATAGGAACAAAATTCTAAATGCTAAAATTCTTTCAAATAAGACATTACTCGTGGTAACTCGTACTGAGCGAAGAAAAACGTTTGACAAACGAATTCGACATGTATCTGCAATTAGGAAGTGTAATCCGGTGTCATTTTCAATCCGGCTGGATTTCCATCGATCCGGCCGGACCCTGCCGGATTGATGAAATCAGGATAATTTTCCTATACGCTATATCTACTTATACATAGTAAAACTAAGTGTCCCCGAATGGGTATACTGAGAAAACATACCTGTATATAAAATATGGCTACACAGCTGAATGACAAAATACGACATACTTATATGTGCAGTCTGCGGCCGGATTGATCAAATCAGGATAATTTTCCATTTTCGTTCCAAAATGGATAATCGAGTGTGTATTATATAGGCAGTTTATAAAAAAATAAAAAAAATTATTTATAAAAATCTCGTGTCACAATGTTCGTCCGGGGTAAACTCCGAAACTACTTAACCGATTTTGGTGAAATTTGGCTTACTGTGTGTAATTTGGTCCAACTTAAGAGATAGGATAGTTTTTATCTCGATTATTGACATCAACGTTTATTATTGCGAATTAAATGTTTTATATGGGACAATTATTTGAAATGATTTGTAAGTTTCATAACCACTCGAACGCTTTTTGTCACATTATGGCACTATTTCCAAAGCCTCGGATTGCTTTGTTGCCAGAATGTGGCAAATATTCTCTAAATTCTTTAAAATGTTTTAAAGTTAACCATTTTATAGTTTTTATTTTATAAATCCTACGAATATGTGATAATACTGATAATAGACAAAAGATAGGTGAATTCATTGGCTATATAGAAATGTAATCAGTTTTTATATCTCCATATTCAAATTGGGAGGTACATATGATTTTTTTTAATGTGGGCGGAAAAAAATCCTGTAGTAATCCGAGGAAAAAAAAATAATTGCTCTGTCGCTCCAGTGGATAAGTTTCTCATAGATGGCGGTGTGAGTTAATTTATTGACACAACACTATTGGTTATCTAGGTTAGGTAACCATCCAGTAGATGGAGTTGTGTTTCATGAAAAAAAAGAAAATTTACACGGATCTTGTCTTATCGATCAGGTGTGTACCATTTTCTAGATGGAACAAAGACTAACATATTTCAAATTAGAGAGTCTAGTTAAAAGACGTAACATAAATGACCTCTTAATGCTTTATAAAATTGTAAATTATCGGGTAGATAGTAACTTAATCAATCAAATCAAGTTATACGCCAGGCCCAAATCTACCAGAAACCTTAACATATTTTGGACCGAAATTTTTACCAATAATACTGGATATTTTAATCCTATTTCTAGAATGTCTAGATCATACAATGATCTTGCCAAATCACACATTATCATAGATATTTTTGTAAATAATATAACTTGTTTCAAGAAGTATCTCCACAATTTGTGTACCTAAAAAAAAAAAAAAATTTTGTTCGTTGTTTTATTATTTTACAACTGTTTGTTGTTTTATTATTTTTTCATAAACATTTTCTTTTTGTTAAATTTTTTATTATTATAATTAAGTTTTTTAGAGTTTGTTGTTTAAAAGATTGTTTGTTGTTTTATTATTTTTTCTAAACATTTTCTTTTTGATCGATTTTTTATTATTATAATTAAGTTTTTTAGAGTTAAGTTTAAAAATACTGGCATTGTTTTTCTTTGTGTTTGCTTATGAGTATATTAAAATATGATTACTGCAGACACATTAGTCTAGGGATATTTATATATGTATTTAATTTTGTTTTATATTACCAACATGAATGTTTTATAAATATCCTGTTTGTGTCTCAAATAAATAAATAAATAAATTAGCCACAGCAACGCGTGGGCGGGTCAGCCATTATATACATATATGTATATATATTAGATTGAATACATTCAAAGCAAATATAACAACAATAATAACAATAAAATAACAACGAAAAGAATTTTTTGATATTTATATTGAGGGATCTGTAGAATTTATCGGTCAAATTAGGAATTCCACAGAGCCGAACCCTCTGATATGAAAATATCTGGAGTCGGTGAATTATATTCCCATTTAATAGTTTGGTAGATTAACATGTTGTTCTTGTATTGTTTTGTATTAATTATACTTATATAATACACCTGCATAACGTGGATTTACTAGATGATCATTTATATGGAAAAGTGTATGAAAGGGTTTAGTTTTTCCTATGGGAAAACGGACCTGAAAATCTGGTGCGTTAAAAAAAAAGAGAATATATTTAAAATTAGTATAAGCATCATTACATTTTGTTAGGTCGATATTAGTTCTTAGCTAAGCAGATTGCCTGTTGAAAGGAACCAAATGTTTGTGAAATGCCCAATGCATTTAAAAAAAAAATAATATATATGTACTTACTAAGATTTTACTAAATGTGCCATTAATAGGTAACCATGTATAGTTTTAAGAGATATTATATAACAGTTTTTCGAACTCCTCCCTACCCAAGCCAATCAACCATTTAGTTATTATACTTATTACCTTATTAGACATTTTGCATTATTTAATATTTATATCTGAGGCAATTTTCTTATATAATTTCGGTCCCAGATATGTGTATACATCTTTTGATACTTTGCCGTATTGCTCCCTGGGACCACGAGATCCATTCTGTGTGATTTATGATCAGTTTTATTAAATTTTCTAGATTTTTGTGTACATGGATAATAACATTGTTTATGATATATATCTATCGGATACGTTTTTAGATTTTCACGGCCAAAAGCATTTTCCATGTTTGTTTTTGGGGTGTTATGCCGTGTTGTGCTACCTCCTTCTTTAGCCGACGTTTCGGACAGCGTTGCAGTGTCCATCATCAGGGCAGATCCGGCAGATCCGTCGATGTTCACATCGACGGATCTGCCGGATCTGCCCTGGCATAACACCCCAAAAACAAACATGGAAAATATATATCTATCATTTAAATATCTGCTAAAAGCACTCAAAATAGACGTAGAAGTTAGTAACAAACAGTAAATAGCAGTTAGTAACATGGAAGTTCTATACATTCTATAGTCCCAGTGCAAAATTTTGAGAGTGCGTTTAGTAGCTGTTCGACTATAGTTGTTGTTGGAGTAGGTACAGTAGTATTCGGGCAAGAGGTATGCATCAATCAGGTTGTTAGTTGAATCTTCATTCTGATGCCAGCCTTGGGGGAGATGAAGAACACCTTGTTGTTGAGTTCCACTGGCCTATCTTCTGACATTGTGACTTCATAGTTCCTCAGGATGGATACCAGGGCCACGCGGATCTGCATCGCCGCAAATCTTTGGCCTGGTAGAAAACAGATTTGTTGCATTACATTTTGGAGAGTCGCTGGAAAATAGTTATCAAAAGTAGCTTGCAGTTCGCAATTATGTATTGGGAAGTATGATTACGAAAGTTGGAAAGATTGATAAGGATATTGATAGGTGAATGCAGAAAAAAAGGCAACAATGCAAATAAAAAAAATTGTCGGAAGACTCGAAACTGGCAGTTCACAATTACTGAGTACTGATACCATCCCTGGCATCCAAGGCAGCGAGACATGGAACTATGAAAGTAGACTGAATACTGTATAATGAGATCCCTGATATAAGCTACGAGTATAACCGCAGTTTCATAATACAACTCCTTTGAGTTGAGTTTTTAAAAACTGGCGCTTTACAAATTATTTAATTATTAGTACAGATGTGGAGATTCCGAAAGAGTGAAAGGCAGATATATTAAGACCTTTTAACTCTCAAGAAAGAATTTTAATCAAATTTCACCAATAGATAACAAAAAAGAGAAGAGCTCACTTCACACTTCTGTTGGCTTTCTTTTCAGTATAATAATATATGAATTCTTTTGTAGGATTAAAAATTTAATGTTTTTTAATTTTTTTAACTTACCTATACAAATCCTCGGTCCATCCCCAAAAGGCAAAAAGGAAGACGCGTGCCTGGACTGTTTTGCGCCCAACTCAAATCTGCTCGGGTCAAATTTCTCCGGGTCGGGGTATATTTCTGGGTCCCTGTGTATGCCCAGGAGAGGTATTATTACTGGGGTTTCCTTCTCAATCACAACATCCGTTCCGGGTATCCTGTAATCCTCGGTACATTTCCTAAGCAGGATGGGCAGGGATGGATACAGCCGCAATGTTTCTAGAAAATTGATAAGTGTGTAGATAATCTTCGAAGCTGCGAACAGGTTCAGTGGCGGTGAAATATTTTTTCCATAAACATATTGAAATTCCCATTCTCCCTTATTTCCACAAGACCATGAGGTTGAAAATAATTGGCGAATTTTTATTGTGGTTTCCACAGTATATCTAATCCACGGATATTCCAGCTTCGCGATGTCAGATATCAAAATCGCGCTTGGGCCACCAGAGATCGGCTCGAAAATCATTTACGTTATTCTTTGGATATACATATAGCCTAATAAATAATCAATGCCTTCGTCCACAATGTCAAGTTCTAACTCAGATAATGAGTACTCCTGAGAATTTGGGTATCTATCAACAAAATCTCTTCATCTTCATCCTCGTCGTCGATGTGAACCTCTGGTGCATTTTGGCATGTTTGACCAGCATAGAACCCACACACAGTACACTTCAATCTAGCTTACCTGCAGCCACATGCTCCGGAGCATCGTGTTGGAGCAAATGAAAATCAAGGCAAGACAGTGACGTATGGAGGAGCCTTGTCGATGCAGTAGGTCCCCGACCCGAATAGGACAAGGGGAAGAAGATGATTATGATGATGATGATGAAAATCAATCAGGTATCGGAAGCTGGTATATCTGTCATTGTAAGTGGAATAAGTCCATTTGTGCCAAGCTTCAACCCCTTACTTTTCTAGATTGTTTTGGATTCATATTATTTTTGGTCTCGGTGGGGGTCCAAAACGCTTGTTACCGTGCAGCGTCATTCGTTGGTGGTAAAGAAGAGATTGTGAATATGTTTTTTTTTTTTGCAAATCATAGTTAGAAAAAAAACGTCTCTAACCGTGATGTTACATACATTATTCAGTACCCTCATCAGGCTTGGAAACTTAAATTATCCTCCAAGGATTCAAGCGTTCAATTTCTGTGCATAATGCTACAATAATGTTATAAATCAAAAATTGAAGAAACAAAAATTACTTGTTTGTCACCAGATTTTATGTCCGAGTTAAATCTCTCCTACAGGAAAAACTAGACCCTTCCACACACTTTTCCACAAATAATCATCTAGGAAATCCACGCTATGCCATATAAGTATAATTAATACAAAACAATACAAGAACAACATGTTAACCTACCAGATAACCAAATGGGAAAATAATTCACCGACTCCAGATATTTTCATATCTGAGGGTTCGGCTCGGTAGAACTCCTAACTGAACCGATAAATCCTATTAACAATTTTGACAAATTGTACTAGTGGAAACACCCGTTCACAGTTGAAGTCGGCTGCATGAGAATGGGCCTTTTCTCAGATTCGTTCATAATATCACATTAAACTACACGTCTCTTTCCCTAATTTAATCCGAATCTCTTCAAAACCCGATATAACAAAACTACTTCTACAACCCTTTTAAATATATCGTATAACACAGCAGCGATATAGTTACCCTGAATATGTACAGTACAGACAGAGAAGCTCTTGTGGGGTGACAATAATGAAATAAACAATTCAATAGATATTAGGTAAATGGCATATGAGTTTACCTTCGATAACTTGCGTCATGTAGTGCAAATCCTTCAAAGCTTCGTAAGTCAATTTCCCATCATGTTTTTTCAGGACATCTTCAATTTCCAGTCGTACCAACTTCTGTAGGTCTTTACGCTTAGCGAGTTCATGCAATGCGAAACCTGTCAGAGTCGAGGATGTCTCGAACCCTCCGAGGAGAAAGCCAAACGCCTGCGCTGCTATTTCTGACATCGTCAAGGGGTCTTCGCTCCCGTCCTCTGGGTGCTTGGTGTCTGAAATACACGCGAAAAAATCCATATTATTTTTTAAATTTATTTATATTATAATTGAACAAATTTAATTATAATTTAATTGTTAAAGTTCAACATAAAATTCTCAGATATTATATTATCATTACTCGGTTCAATTAAACCCACAAAAAAATTGTTATAGTAGGTTTTTGACGACCGTCCGTGGTCGAGTGGTAACAACACTTGACTCCCAATCGGAAGGTTGCGGGTTCGAACCCGGCGTGCGCAAATAAATTTTATTTGATTAATTTGTGTTATTTCACAATTAATTAATAAAAATAATATATACTACATTTGCGGCACGTTCCAGAGTGGAAGATACTGTCAGTATCGCCCTGGTGTAAGACCACCATTCAGAATTGAGACGTTGCGTAATAATGGCTTTAGCCGTGTTTAGTGACTAGATCTGAATAGCCAGGTACTTTCCTACCTTCCTCTTCCCCCAATTGGGGATGCCATAGTCTCACTGGCTCCAGACGGGAGCAGTTGGGACTCTTGTGAGGTATTCTCTATAACAAAAAAAAAAAAAATAAAAATAAAATAAAAATAAAATAAAATAAAAATAAAAAATAAATTTAAAAAAAAGGTTTGGAAGGAACTTAAAATGTGTTTTTATTGGTTAATGATTTGACTCATGGAGAGTTTTCTTTTTAATAGGCGGAATTCCCTGCTGTTGGGGTACGCTACTATCCATGGTTGAGACTTTCTCATCTCCAAGGCCAAGGCACTGCTTTCATGACATTCCTGGCGGAAAGGATGATCTCCATCAAAATAAACGAAGTGCATGCAGGGACTACTGGACACACTACAAATTAGTTGAACGTATTTAATTCATTGTTATATTACGTGGCAAGAATCTAAATATTTCATAACAAACTCGCAGACAGAAATCACGTTTCGGACATGAGATTTTTTTTAAATTGTTTGGTATTATGGAAAGACCTAAAATTATAGTAGTTTAGTCAGCGTTTACTAAAATGGATTGACTACTAAGTCATTCCATTTTGTTCTATTTTTTCCCCCCTCCTTGTCCCCCATCATGCTCTCTGGCTCAACCACTAAACAAGAGCGAACCCGTTGTTATAGTAGAGTTCATTAGTAGACGCATAAATGTCGACCCGTTGCACAATGCATTGACCCTTGGACAAAAATACAAAAATCAACATTCGAATGTATTTTTTTTTATTTTTTTTATTTATTTAAAGAAACATTTAAAACAAAGAATAATACATACATATCAAATAAAAACATAATACAAAAACAGTTTGTCAATGGGTTCTTTTAACTTAATGGATTATAACAAAAATTAAATTAACTATTAATAAATAATTGTTTACATTCATTAAAAAAAATATTGTATACACTCATACCATAAGAGATATAGCCTAAAGAGGTGTAACATGATATAAAAATAATAAAAAAATGATATAAAAATAAAAAAGAGGTGTAACATGATATAAAAATAAATATATATATATATATATATATATATATAAAAAGTGTATGAAGTTAGAATTTAGTGTATGGATTATAAATTTTGTAATGATGATGGGTGAGGAAAGAGATTGAAAAATGAAGATGGAGGAGTACCTGGCTATTAAGATCTGGCTACCAAACATAGCTAAATCCATTTCAAGCAACGTTTCAATTCTGAATGGTGATATTTCACCAGAGCGATTCTGTCGAAAGTCATACCCCTCGATCACGGAGCCCGTCGTATCAAAAAGTTCAACAGTACAATTAATATTGACAGCACAGTTATCTCATCTTAACATTATTTTATAGGTCGAATTGTCAGAAAAAAACTGGACAAACGCATCAATCAACGTGACTGCTAAAAACATTAAATTAAATTTTTATTATTAAATCGGTACTTACCATCGTGCATATTGTGATCTTCAATAGACTGGTTGTTCATCAATAGTATCATGAGCTGCATTAAATCGTTTCGTTTCACATTATTTTCTTTCCTAAATTTTACCGTCTTCTCCACCGCCTCCGTGAAGAACTTGGTGACGTTCTTATCCAGCATCTTGAGGTCGACGTACTGCAGTAGCTGGGGAGCAAACAGCGGCAAAAACATCAGAATAGCTTGTTTTAAGTTCACATCGAACACACTTTGTCCAATCTTTCTCATGAGGGTGTCAGGGTACGTGAAGCTGTTACTATCGATCCCGAAGGCGCACGAAGATATCACGTCGATAGAGAATTTGGATACGACGTCCTTCATGTCGACTATTTCTCCTGCTTTGGCAGCCGTCTGCAAAAAATCTGTCATCTCTTCACCGCAAGCAGCTATCGTTTCGTACATGTACTTCATCTTGCTGGACGTAAAGGCGGGAGACAGTTTATGCCTGATTCTTCTCCACTTGGCTCCGTTGACGTTGAAGAGATGAGCTGCCAAGGGCTCGTGATCGACGTTAAACGTCAACCCGTGATCAGTGAAGTGGTTGAAGTCCTTAACGGTGATGTTCTTGATCATGTCAAGATCATTGATGACCATGGCATTACGGTGGAACATATAAATTCCCATGTAAGGATGTTTCTTATTCTCAGAGTATAAATCCGCGAACAGGTTCCCAATGTGTGTTCCCTTCACCATGCCCATTAAGTTTCCAAAGGGGAATGCTGGTGCCGGTCCATAAACTCCTTTATTGCTCCAGTAATGAAACTTTTTCTGGAACCACCCGTATAATATGCATCCTAATAGAAATAAAACCAACAAAATATCCGCCCAAAAAGACCCTAGCAATAAAGCCATGTCTCTTGTAATTATTAAATGATATTCGATGTAAAGCTAATCTATGAATGATAATCTATGTAAAGAAGATTTGTTTTTTGGTGTTATTTACAAAATTTTGATGGCGACGTCACAGACGTAATTTCATCCAACCACACTATACAAAATTTCCACTAAAAATGAATTAACTTTTAAAAACAGTCGAATCCTTAATTGTGTTGTTTACAAGAAACAGCCCGCTAACTGAACTAGCGGCCAGTAGACCGGTTCTGAGACTGTCTGAGGAAGCCGGTAGCAAGCTACAAGCTACTGTCAAAATAAAATGGTATAATCTATAATAAATTTGATGTAGGTAGATAAGATTAAATTCAGAGCTGGATCCAGTGTTAGTTTTTACCATGTTTTTATGTTTTTGGGGTCATTCTCCGTGAACAAATCCAGAAATCATAAATATAGTTCTTGAACTTCAGCACTTATTCACAATGAGTCTTTTTTTAATTTAATTTTGTAAATAAGTAATACAAATATAATATAAAAATAAATTAATATACATGTAAGCAACTTTAATTAGGTATCTTAACTAACTACTCTTAAATGTGAAAAAAATATATTATTGGAGTAGTGAGGGAAATTTTTTCTCCTTCATCTCGCCGATATGTAAAAAAATATTTTTTCATTTTAAAAAATTTATTAATATTCTAATACGTACCTAATACAAAATATAATATTGTTATTCTCTTCGACCAAATGTCGATGGTTATTTTATATTAAGAGCCATTGACCAGCGGCTTAGAATAAAAGTTTAAAAAATGCTTGCAACTGTACAGGGAAGTTCCAATGAGGAAGATCGATTATTCCCTGTATCAAATTTTTTAAATTAAAAATTGAATATCGATTTATTTCATTCAAAACTTGCTTTAATATATGCCTACATTCAAGTAAGCAATAAAAATGCTCAAAACGTACGATAATAAATTATTAAATATCGTGCACTTTTTGTAAGTATTTTTTGATCATAAGTATTTATATTTTTCAATAATGTCTAAACAAAATAAGTGTGTAAAAAAAATCTGAAATATTTTCGTTACAAAACACGTTCTCGGATTTATTTTTTGATGATTTTAATTGAACTAAAATTAGAATTCTGAAAAGTGTGTTTACTGAAGTGTGTTGTATGTATTGATTTATTTTGATGTATATGATTTGAAATTTGTGTTGTATAATACAACTTTTTGTTTGAAAATTGAACAAATCTGCCAACGACCAACGCTATAACCTTAGTACATTAAAAATAAACTTAGTTTTTCAACATTTAAAAAATAAGTTTACCATCAGATAAAATAACAACCTTTCAAAATCAATTTATGGTTTTTTCTATAAAAGAGTCAATACGTCTAGAATTTGATTTAAAAATGACTAATTTCCGATATAACGGTAAAATAAAAACAATCAATCGAAAATCTGACACAGAACGGTAAAATAAAAACAATCAATCGAAAATCTGACACAGAAAAGTACGGTCACTTCTGTGTTCGAGTCTCAGATGTGACCGTATCTTTTTCTGATTTTTCTGTTTCAGTTTTTCGATAGAGTTTCGCTAATATTGTCTTCGTTAATCAACAAATTAAAATTTGAGGTTTAACTCAGTAAGTGAAAAATAAAAAAATTAATTTAAAATAGTTTTTCAAAAACGTTGATTTCTCCTATTATTTAAAGAAAAATTAAATAATGATTGTTTTTTATAAAGCATTATAAACCATTTATTCAGGTGGGTGATGTTATTTTCTTATTTAAATTCTCTAACGAAAATCGTGGTTTTTATCCTTCAAACATATTTTTTTTATCCCTGAAAGATGGTTTTAAATATTTGAGACATGGTATCACTGGTTGTATGCATCGTCGTAAGAAGGTGCCAGTAGGGGGGGGGGGTTACCGATTGGGTGTTTAACAGAACATAGCTAAATTAATGGAGCGATAAATGGTGCACGTGGAAAAATATAAAAGATTTAAGCACGTATACTAAAAGGTTGTCCCTAGTTACATTATGATAGAATGTTATGCAAAAGAGTTCAATCGGAATAAAAAGTGGGAAAAGCTTTAGCAAATTTAAAAAAATACTTAAAATAGCAATTTTCATTTTTGTTACAGACTGATTTAATATTATTTACCGATGATTTTCAGATGAACATTTTGTTGCTGAAATTTTGCTATTTTGTTGCCATTTTCTATATATTTTAACTTATTGATTTATTATCATATACTTATTTATAATCATTATTATATACGTGTTATGAAGCGTGTTATACAAGATTTTTTTGAAACCATCCCTACTATTTGTAATCAATTATATTGTACCTTTATACTTTATAATATTAGAGTATTAGTAAATAGACTAGATCCCCAGTTAGACTCGACAAAATTTCTCTACCAACTGGGTAATAAAATAAAGAAAATAATAAGAATGTAACATTATTATTAAGTTGTAATTCGGCCCCTTAGAGTCAAAGAAACGTATCTCAATTTTTATCGATTTTGAGTTACAGATGTTAAAGCGGGCGACAAACGCAAAGTTCACATCAAAAAGATACTGCGTTATAAGTATCTTTTCTACCGACGCACTACGTTATAAAATATTCCTTCCTACGGCAGGAGAAGGGGTCAGTTGAAATCGGAAGCGGTCGAGAGAATATCATTTCTTTGTACTGGATATGTTAACTTGACAGCTCCGTGCATGCTCCGTGTATTAAAAATGACCCCCTCTCCTGTTTACGGTAGAGAGGGGGTCGCATAATTTTTCTGATATCGCCACTGTAGCGAATACGAAAAATAATTCCGATTAGCAAAGATTCCAACCGCGATCACAGCGCATCATCTTTTTACGTCTGGCGGGTCTCATGGGATTGTATGGCGAGCGCTATTGTGTTATAAATAACTTTTTGATGTGAGCTGCGAGTCTGTCGCTACCTTAATACTTACAAAATAACAAAGAAACATATCCATAGGTTCAAAGGATAAACATATACATTGATACGTAACTGTAGAAAATTACAGATACTGATCTCATCATCACAGATCTATAGAAATATGAGATACGTTTTTTTTTTACTTTAAGGGGCCGAATTTCGCTTTATTATTTTAATTTTAAAAATATATAGTTGTAATTGACTATTTTATACCTGCGCACTGAAAATTATTTACACAACACTAAAAGACAAAAATGTTCAAGGGTCCACATCCAAATCCATGGGTCAAGGGTTTAAGGATTTATCAATAATGTCGATAACTTGCCATCGTTCCCCGGCACGACTGCAGATCGCTGAGGTATAAACAACAGTTCATGACGAACAAATTAAAAACACTTAGTCTTTGTGAACTGTTATTTGTTCGTTGATGATTTGCAGTCATTCCGACCTTATCGATAAAATCCTTATCGATCAACCGTGCTAGATGCCCAGGATTTGCAAATAATCAATAACAAAAATTACTGAAGACATAGAAGTGTTTTGTGGGCGTGTCTGTATGTCCAAAATAAGCTAAATTTTCTCCTTTGTTATGCTGAATTGGATCAAATATTTTCAAATACTGAATTTTATTCTTGTGCAGATATACAATTTCCTTGGCGTGTCTGGAGCCTCGAATAGTCTTGTGTAAGTAAATTGTTCCTTGTGTAAAATAAATACCTATTTTTAGAAGCATTTTAGAGCACAGGAAAATAATCTGTTAAATATTGAGTACCTACGTCCCTACGTGAAGTCTTTTAACTTATTTTTTATTATTATATATATATACAGTTAATTACAGGTATTTAAAATGTACACGTATTTGTAACTTACCTACAACCATCAGAAAAATAATCTCTAACGTGGGGCTCTTTAAAACCAAGTATGTCTCTGGATTCTTGTTGCGACCTTGCCCCGAATTCACGCAGAGCACGTATAGCATAGTTGTCATAAAAACATTAGACCTAGGAGTGGCCACATTGGTCAAGATAGGTCAATTCAGCCGCCATTGCCTTTAATTTTTGCTCATCAGCTTCGTCCAGACTAGAATAACTTCAATCAGTTTAACTCAGTTAAATCATTAAACAAAGTAATTTATTCTAACATGAAATTTTAAAAAAAAGAGTGTGCTTTAGTCCACACGACTGAAGTAAAACTTGTGCGCGCGCACTGCTCTCTCTTGCTCTTACAGTGTGATGCAGACAATAATATGCCTGCAATGTGTCTTTAGATATACGAAACGTAACTAGCTATGAGAGAAAAAGAGAAAGAAAATGTGTGCTCGCACCTCTCACTCCTGACCCTACATTAATATACGAAACGTAACTCTCTCACTTTCTATCTTCACTAACTTATATCTCCCTCTCAACTTCCGTTCGCCTCACCCGATCACACTTTTCGTAACGCTCTCGTCACGCATTCGCCAGCTTACTCCCCAAGTCAAGCATTCGTAAAGAAGTTTTACTTAAAAAATTCCAATTAAAAGGGTAAAACGAAATGCATTTTGATAGTCTAAAGTTTTCGGTACACAGGTATCTTCTAATGCCTGATACTTGTTCGAATTTGTCTAGCTACATTCAACAGACACCTCTTCCGTCGAAACGAAATTATTAATATTGTGGTATGCCTAAAATATAACAATTTATTGTTGTATAAATCCCTACTAATGTAGGTATGTCTCAAATCCACAGAGTTGGACATAAAAGAACACGCAATATTTTTATATAAAGTCGGTTCCTCGTTGCTGAGGATCGTGACCCCGACTCCAATTTTCCTGAACAAAGCTCATCCACTCCTCACGCGGTGCGTTACGTGGAGAGCTGTGGACACCGATGTACCAGACGCTAGTGGTACTTGGACTCGCCGTCATTGGTGACCTTCCTCTGCTCCTTCTGTCTTCACGACTATCAGTTTCTCCAAGTTGGAGTCCTCGATTTGGCGAGCAACGTGTCCAAAGTATCTTAAGATTCGTTGTAGGCAGATAGTTTAAAGACTATTTTGGATGCCTAGCTCTTCCAGAATGGACACTTTTGTGTGTCTATTATTATTATCCACAAGCTTCTGCCCGTGACTTCGTCTGCGCAGTATCTATGTTTATACCAAGATTCTTAACCTATTTATTTAAAATATCTATAATTATTCTTGATTCGATTCAAAGTATTAGGCGAGTACTTCAAATAAATTCACTAATTTAAATATTTTCTAAATTAGAATTTTGATTTAACAATCATTGTTTTGCAAAATGTCGTTCTCCAATTTTGACATTTTCTATTAAACAATAATTATTATTTTCAATTCATTGAAAATAATAGTTTAGCTTTATAAATTATAGCCTATATGTTCTTCTGATGAATGAGCTATATTATTGTAAAGTTTCATTAAAATCCATTTAGTAAATTTTGCATGAAAGAGTAACAAACATACATACATCCATACAAACATTCGCGTTTATAATATTAGTAAGATAAGATGGAATCCTGAGTATTTTTCTCCAGTACCACATTTCGGAGGCGTCTATCCGTTTTCCGGCTTTAGCCGTGTTTGGTTACCGGATCAGAATAGCCAGGTACTTCCCTCCTTCCCCTCCCCTTTACCTCCAGCCTCACAATATACCCAAATTGGGGATGCCATAGTCTCACTCGCTCCAGACGGGAGCAGTTGGGACTCTTGTGCGGTATTCATTCATAAACAAAAAAAATATATACAAAAAAGTGTGCATGTTTCCACACCCTAAAGAAATATGGAGGAAATCAACTGTATATACTAATAAGTCTAATAACTAATAACAATAACCAATACTATCTCAGTATAATGTTTTAGTAATTCTACATGTGATTTTATTAGCATGGTTTCGATGGGACACTCTGCGCGCTAAGTTACTGCTAAACTATTATTTTAAAAGTTGTCGTTTTTATAATAATATCCATCAAAAATGTTATGTTTTTGGAAGCAATAAAGAATTTATAATTATTAGTAGATATTATTTGAACTCCGGACCGAACTTTGTCCGTTTTGTCAAACTTGTTTGGTTTATAATAA
Source organism: Limnephilus auricula (assembly GCA_951813805.1). NCBI lineage: Eukaryota > Metazoa > Arthropoda > Insecta > Trichoptera > Limnephilidae > Limnephilus > Limnephilus auricula. The sequence continues at coordinate 18,168,594 of OX638404.1, forward strand.
AACGAAAATCGAAACTAATGCCGCTTTGTGACATGCCAAAAACAACAAAATGTTGTGTACATCGATGCAGGACATAATATTAGCATGATTTTGTGATTCTTCATAAGATCATTATATAATTACTACAACAACATAGGTAACTCTGAAATCAGCGCTTTTGAGTTACACACTAAAATCATTGTTTTATTTCCTCGTCTATGAATGCTATAAACTGAAAAGTCATAAATAAATCATTACTCCCAACGTATTGGAATCAAGATATTTTAATATATTTGGGTGGTTATCTCCAAAAAACAGTTTAATTCTACACTTAGGTAACTCTATACAACAAGGGTTTTTTCCATGTTTTAATTAGGCAACTCGACTTAGCTGGTTGTAGCACAAAAAAATTGTGGAATTGAAATTTGGGGGTATTTTAGTCTAGAGGCACAAATTTCGGGCGTTTGTTCAAGCTCTGTAAAAATTAAAAAATAATATTTTTAGTATTTTTCTTTTTATGATTTGTTTATTTATTATTTAAGAATAAATTAAAAAATTTAAAAATATATATATTCAAAACTCGAAAAGTAATCGGCTGCTAAGTGGGCTGGCGTACATGATTGCAACCCTTCTGGTCATCTGAAAAAAAATTGAACGGATTCTTAATCAGTAAGAATGTCGCTATCGCCGGGACCTCAGCAAAGTAAAAAAAAAAATTCACAAAATGGCGGCCGTTTGAAAAAAACATGTTTTTTACGTTTTTTTCAAAAGTTTAAAAAAAATTTTAAATAGTAATTTTTTCCCCCTGATTCTGCTTGGGGCCATTAAGGAATGTGAGGAGAAAGTTCGTACCATTTTAAATAAATCGGTTCAGTAGAACTCTAGATATTGAAAATTTTCAGCTTAAAAAAAGCAGTTTCGAGAAAAACGCGTAAGTTTTGAGTAAAATTTCAGGCAGTTTTATTCATATAATTGGTACTGTGTTCTTACTTACGTTACGTTACTAGGACTCTCAGTTAAAAATACATTGTATTTGCATTATATATATACATTATATAGTTGTATAATATAAGAAAGGTTTTATGTGGTAATCCATCTGCAGGTAGTCGGGCGACATCTACCATGTATTGTTCAATTTGTTCCTGCCAGACCAGTTTAGTTAGCGCGCCACAAAAAGAGATATAACTCCGAAAATAATTCGAAATTTGAAAAATCCTTTTATGGACACATTTTTAAATATCTAAACATTGAAAATATCTAAAAATAATTTTTTTTCATGAAATTCTAGACTAGAATACCACCAGATGCTTTTGTTGGATTTTTGTGCCTAACAGGGCATGTCATTATATGTTTGTAAATAAATAAATAAAAAAATGATTAGCAATTTTTTTTATTTAAAACTGTAAGTATTAAAGTTCCCAGAACATCAATCTACTATTTAACTATAGTAGTTGTAAGTATAAATATATAACAACCAATTTATATTTATAGTTATTGTTTTTATATTTCAGCATGAGTTGTTCAAGACATGAGCGCGATGTATACTCGTATTGTCGTATAATATATTTTGTACTGAAAACATGTTTTAAATTAGTGAAAATAATCATGCTTATATCTATATGTATTATAAGTTCACACTTCTCAACACATTTCTATATCTTTATATTGTAAATCTTATTGTTATTCCTCTATCTTGTTATCAGATACCTTGTTTACACTTTTCAACACTCCCAACTTACATACTTATCCCATACTCTGTAACTCTGTAATTCTGAATATAATATTTGTTACCAGGTTAATTCGGTAAATCCGAATAGTTAATATGCTAACAGATTACTTTTTTGCATAGTCACAAAAAAAAAATGTATGTATCTTTTTTATATATTTCTTCATAACACAACTCAATTTAAAAAAAATGAATTTTCTTGTTTTTATCTTTGTTTTTATTTTTGTTTGCAATTATGTACTTAAGGAATAATATGAACTAAACCTGTCAATTTGTCTGTCCTGGAACGGGAAACTTTCCTAGTTGGACAGGCAAAGCTTCCTAATGTGTAACTTGTACTTCTTTTGTATCTATATATAAATAAATAAATAAATAAATTTATTAGATCGACATCTTATATTTCAATTTCCCAACAAAGTGTTACCTAGTATATAATTACCCCACGATATTATTTTTGGAGGACGTCACAATGTGCAGCTGAGGTTATTCAACCAGACAGCATCCGGAGTCACTTGGTCAACCTCCGAGAAACTGACGATGAAGGGGACATTCTTCTGATACGCGATATGTTGTTCTCTTTATCTTTAGGTCATGTCCATTTGCGCATCATGTACGCAGGAGAGATTGTGACTGCACCGGATTCGGTTTAATCAAATCCAAGTCAAATCCAGTCTTCTGGTTCAGTTAAGGTGAAATTTTGGTCACGTCCGAATTCGTACCGAGTTCATCACAACTCTGAGAATATTGCGACTGTAGCAGTCTTTTGCCTTCAGTCCAGAGTCCAGAGGAGTTTCTCAGCCAAAAGTTTTGCAGTCATCTTTGGATGGAGTTTTTTATAAGTTTTTTTATGTCGGCATATCAGAATGTCAGATTGTCAGAGCGGTTATTGTATCCCATGGTATGTATTACAAATCATGGCATCAAGTTGATCTCTTCTTAATCTTAAGCATTATGCCATCTCTGGGTACCAGGAAGAACGTCTTATTGCTGAATTCAATGGCTTTATCCCCTGCCACGCTGACTTGGTAGAGGCTGAGAATGCAGGTCAGCGCTATGCGTATTTGAAGCATGGCTAAACGTTTTCCTGGAAAAAATATTTATATATCAGATAAATTATTTATTTGAATAAGCTGCGATTATTATACCTTCATTCCTGTTTATATTTTTAAGCCGATGAAATGATTTTCTTAAATCTTAATTATAAACTAGAAAATATCTCGAACGATGATCTTTGGCGTCATAAAATTTGCAGGTTTCTGTCTGGAATTTCTGGATCAACAGAAGGTTGAAGGTGAGGTAGGTATAAACTAACCTAACCTACCCTTCCCACAATCCGGAATAAGGAATTATTATTATTACTACAGTTATAAGTGAGGTAGGTAGTGTAGGTGAGGATAGGTACCGTAAGACCTGGTTACTTTGACCGATGTTGATCTTTAAGCCTTATTAATAAACGTGCCTACTAGAATAGTTTTATGATCTTTGGCCGGTTGTTGGGTCAGGTTCAAAAATTTTTTTTTTTAATTAGCAAGTCTTACGGTAGTAGGTGAGGTAGATAGTAGGTGATGTAGGTAATAGGTGAGATAGGTACTAGGCAAGGTAGTTAGTAGGTGAGGTAGGTAATGTTATGTATTGATATGTTGGTATTCTCTTGTCATTTATATCGTTATGTTGGTAGCCCACAAGCGGCACTTGTAGGATAACCTGGAATGTATCGGAGTGTCAATAAACGTCATAATAAGTCAACCGTTTTCTTATTGATTGCAAATCCCAGACATTATAATTGGCGACGAGGATGAGATCGGATAAGTTAAATATAAAACGAGTGAAATGTGTCCAGTGTAAAACAGAGTGGTGAAACCCCCTGTCAGGTTTAGCCATAGTGATTATGTTTAAGTTGTGTCATTGTGATTAAGTTAAAAAAAAAAATGAAAGGAGGAAAGGATGTTATGTATTGATATGTTGGTATTCTCTTGTCATTTATATCGTTATGTTGGTAGCCCACAAGCGGCACTTGTAGGATAACCTGGAATGTATCGGAGTGTCAATAAACGTCATAATAAGTCAACCGTTTTCTTATTGATTGCAAATCCCAGACATTATAGGTAATAGGTGAGGTAGTAGGTAGGTGAGTTAGGCAGTAGGTGAGCCAGGTAGAAGGTGAGGTAGGTAAGTAGGTGAGGTAGGTGGTAGGTGAGGTAGGTTGTATTTGAGGTAGGTAGAAGGTGAGGTAGGTATAGGTAGTAGTTGAGGTTGGCAGTAGGTGAGGTAATCTGTAAGTGAGATAGAGGTCAGTGGTTGAGTGGGCATAGCGTTTGGGTCCCACCCAGGCGTTCCGTGTTCGATTCCTCGGCTGGCTAAGTCCTCCATCACAACACAAGCAACATCTTCAGCTTAGTGTGGTGGTAGTAGGAGATTTTCAAATGTTGTTGGGTTATTCGTAACCCGGGAATGTTTGTCTTTCTTTTTAAAGAAAAATAAAAAAATAAAGAGTAGGTGAGGTTGGTTTCGAAACTTTTCAATTATAACATTCATATCATATATTATCTTATGTATGAGTAATCTGCCTGTGATAAAACTGTCTGTCTGAATATTTTGTGCCGTTATTTTGTAGTTACTTAAAAGTTATTCCTCTGTATGTTTTTTTTCCATGTGCCTTTGTATTGTTATTATAGTTATTCTTCTGTACTTATTTTGCATATTGTGGTTTCTTTTAATATGTGTACTTAATCATTATATTATAATTATTGTTAAATTGACCTGCTGACAAACTGCTTTGGCAGTTTAGCGGGTGTTCAAATGAAGAATAAAAAAAATAAAATAAAAAAAAATTGAGAAAATATTTAGTCATCATTATCAAAAATAAATAACAATAAAATATTTCGCAATGATTGGTTAGCTACCTAATCGGGTACTTAGATTTTTTAAAGGAATATTTTTTAGATACGATTTTTAAGATATTTGTTATTCTATTAAAAACAGTCGATTTCGAATTTGTCATTTCAAATTTCTTCACACTTTCTGTCTGATAGAATTCATAGTTGTTTTGGTAAATTGTTTTAATAAATTACAGTGTAATAAAAAATAAAACAATGAACGATCCTAACAAATCCACTGGAAGGAGGAAAAGGCCTGCAGACGTAAATCAACCCGGTGCAACAGAATCCAAAGCCAAAAAACCAAGAAACTCCAACTCGGTTAGTGATATTCAAGTAAAATATCACTTTTGTGTATTTTGTGGATAACCACTATCCACAATGACATCCCTGGCTCTACCGCTTTGATAGTCCGTGCAGTTTGGTCGTAGCTCGACGAAGGTCGTCAAATTTTACCGCGATGATTTACTTTCTTCCGGGGAAGAGTAAATCATCACGGTACACAATGTGGGAGGCGGGTGTGGGTACCGCCACCCCGGGAACCTTTTATTAGATAACCAGTACCCCTGCCATATGTCACCCCAAGTGGTTTGAGACGTTGGGTGAGCAGGGATGCCTGGATGCGATACTCAATCGGAAAGGTAGAGCACCACCTGGCAAGGTTAAGGTCCTGGGTTCGATTCCCAGATGAGACCGTATCTTATTCTGATTTTTCTGTTTCAGATTTTCGTTTCAGTATCGCTAATATTGACTTTATTAAATAAATACATAAACGAGTATTAACATGTTATCTGGTACGAAAGCGACCGTACAATTTACAAAAACATCATTTTGCAAAAAAACTAGTAGTAATTAAGATAACGATTTTTTTCGGTTATCCAATAAATGGTTCCCGAGGCGGCGGTACCCATAACCACCTCCCAAATTGAATGAAGCTAAAGATTGTTTTTTGGCTTTTACTGTCTGGTAGTTTTGATGTCTTTGTCCAAAACTTGCGTTAAGCGTAATTTGCATTGCACTAATAAACAATACATTTATTTTCAGGAAAAGGTAACTAATGACGGTTGCCGATCATGTCCCATCTGCCTGGAGAATCTGCCCGAAGCAAAAATTGCCTCCCCGAACTGTTGCAGCCACCAGTTTTGTTTCACCTGTTTGAATAAATGGTCTCGTATTACAAACACGTGTCCAATTGACAGGATACGATTCAACGCCATTCATGTCACAAGAGCCACTGGAAGAATTACAAAGCATAGTGTCAAAAACGTTACTCCCAGATCACGTATCCCTTACTTTTATCTATTTTAACATTTTTGCTGCCTAAAAAAACAATTTGCTGTCTGAAAATTTTATTTTATTGTAACAAATTTTAATGCCTCGTGATTCATGTAACGTTTTCTCCATCCTGCAATTACTAACTTAACGTTGTTGTTATATGTCATTTATATTATTGTACACTTTAATTTTTTGTTATTAATTATGTTTGTAAAGTTTGTTTATCTCTTTTTGTTGGTTTTATTTAATGCTCTACGCTTGACATTTTTAGACGGACGATATCTTACATGCAAAATACATGCTTTGGGCAAAATACACGCTTTGCTGTAATTTAAATACATATTACAAAATACTTTCAAGCCGTGTATTTAAAATACAAAATACTTTCAAGTCGTGTATTTGAAATACAAAATACAGTATTTTAACCATATTTTATTTAAAATTCAAAATAGAAATTACAAAATACTTTCAGAACCTTCGATTGCAATATATTGTCACAAGTACCCTTATCTAATAGTGCGTTTCCATAAAAGCAAACTGAGCAGAGCGAAGCGATAAAAATTGACTAATCATATTTGCCCAAAAGACACACCTCATCTCCGCTCCACTTCGTAGACTTGTAAAGTTTTGTGGTATGGGATGGACCCAGCTGTTAGGTAATGTAAATAGAAACTAATCCAGCCCAGCCTATTTATCAGTAAAATAATAATTTCCTTTTATGAACACTAGATTTTTAAATGCATCATCAGACAAACGGTTTCTTGTTGGGGAATGAATAAAACCTGCTAAAGAAAATAATCTTTCTACAGGTCCTGATGAGCACATACTTGTGTTAAATTGTAAGAACACTTATTTTTATATTTGCTTATTTTTAGCTTTCAAGAATGGTAAGCTCTTTACTTTTATCGTTTAGAGAGCTGAATAACTATTTATGCTCATATTAATCCATTGGGCGCTTTTATCATTACCGTGACGACCCGCGGAAACGGCACGGTTACTGTAACGGCTCGCGGCATCTCATTTCTGTAATAAGAGTGAGGGAGAAAGAAAATGTTAATTGTTTTACATCTCCCTCACTCGTATTAAATAAATGAGATGGCGCGAGCCAATACCGCTCTCTTACACATTAAATAATGGTGAGATACACAATGTACGTTTAGCTGTTTCTTCCAAAGTACTACCTTTTCCTTCAGAGGAAACATATACGTGCATGTATGCCCCATCTTTTAACTCACCATTATTTAATGTGTAAGAAAGAGCTGCAGCATTATTGTGATAAGATAAGGAACGTGTGTTTATTGCCTTTTTTGTGCCGTCACGGTACCGTCACGGTACCGTCGCGGTACCGGTAATATTAAAAGCGCACAATCGGACAATAAATTTCAATTTCAGATGTTCAACTCAAGAACGAATCGTAGAAGCGACCTATTATCATGTGACATCCGTGTACAAATGTTGGGCGCGCGTTTGGCGTTTTCCGGACTATGCACCGGTGCCGGGGGGATCAATGATGCTGGTTGCTTGGAGCATTTTCCATTGAAATACCGATGGAACAAGGACAGAATTTCCACCCGACCGACGCCTGTGCTCTAAAGATTGCAATCCGTTTGTTAAGAAGGGAGAGTCTATCAAACGCACCGCCCATTTCTGCACAGAGTCGAAGGTTTTTTTCCAGGTTTTCCAGGCTCCAGACCAGAGGTGGCTGTTAAATTCAACTACACTTGTACAGGGTTAGCAGTTGTATACTATTAAATTATCTGCGGGCCCTGTACAGTACGCCCAGTTTGTGAGAAGCTAGCTTAAATCTGGCTTCGATGGAGCCCCCGTACCTGAGCTGATCACTTAGAGTTACACCAAGCATAGCAATGGAGGGCCTTTTCGGAAGATTGCTTCCGTTGAAGGAGACTAGATTTTCATTTCAATCCCTCTTGGTCGTAATCAGACATGATTGGATCTTTGAAACATTGAATTTGACGAGGTTATTCTTACCTCAAGAAAAGACACTCTCGAGGTAACCGTCCATTCTTTGCTTCAAAGCCCTCCGAGCCGTTGGAATTTGGGTGCTTGTCAAACGAAATGCTATCAAGGGTTGTATTGTCATCTGCCTACAAATGAATTGATACACACGGCAAATGGTCATTGATGTGCAACAAGGCAGTTTGTTGACAAGTCATCGGTGCCAAACCCGGTCGTAAGCCTTGGAAAAGTGCAGTGCAACTGGGTCTCATCAAAACGTTCCGGGCACCGCCCTCAAACATGTGTCACATATGCGAGATCACCGCACGAGCGGTTCCGCCAGACCGTATTGACGGTTGTCGATAATTTTGGTAACCCGCGTTTTATCGTCGAACTACTTCGGTGCATTGTCGTCTGAACCACGGCTTTGAGCCTACACCAATTTATTTAGTAGTCGATTGTATGAAACCATCCATTGCAGAAGTGATGACTTCACCAATTTCCTGGGCACATCTGGAAGGATCCGAAAGCGTTAAAATAAGCCCGCATACCGAACCAATCAGGTGTGCTAGCATGGTCGATCGATATGAAGTTACCGACCGATTATTGGTAACTTCTCATGGTTCCCTAGGACAACTGCAGATCGCTAACGTGCAAACGACAGTTGATATCGAATATATTAAGGACACTTAGTCACCTATTCGTTTGCAACCTGCAGTTGTCCTAGGGAACGATGAGAAGTTACCGACAATCGGTCGGTAACTTCATAGCACCCAGGGGTGCTAGCATACTCACTCTATAACGATCGGTAGGATAACTATCGGTAACTTCTCATCGTTCCCTAGGACAACTGCAGATCGCTAACATACAAACGACAGTTGATATCGAATATATTAAGAACACTTAGTCATTATGAACTGTCTGCGATCTGCAGTTGTCCTAGGGAACGGATGAGAAGTTACCGACAATCAGTCGGTAACTTTATATCGATCGACCATACGATCATACCATACCTATAGTGCCATAGTTTTCTCTTCAGCCTCTCGTCGGGTGGTCTGAAGTCAATGAGAATGGATGTCATCACCAGACAATGGTCGGACGATCCCAGGGGCACTGTGACATTATTATAACCGTGTGGCACAGTAGTTAATAGGTCTGACATAACAGTTTGGAGCGGTAGGTCTGGACATCGGGCACCCTTTGTAGGCTCCTGAACCAGTTGCGCAAATCCGTGGCATTCCGCCTGTCGGCCGGCCGAGTGCGTAGACCCTGAGAACTTCAACCATGGTTCGTTGAAGTCCTCCAGAACAACAAACTCAGCCGAAGGGTAACGGGGCAAGAGAACATCAATAGTTTCGCTCAAATGTTTGAATAGCTCGAATGCGTCTCATTCGCTTAGGTTCGGTGAGCGGTATATACACGCGGAGAATCTTGCCGTACTGGCGAGATGGACGCTCACCCACAGATAGGAGGAGTAAATTAATAGGAATAAATTATACGATATCAGGACTCCTAGCACTAATCATTCCCTGGTATGACTGCAGATCGCCAATGAATAATTAACAGTCCACAATGGATAAGTGTTCTTAATTTATTCGACACCAACTGTGGTTTGTAGGATAGCAATCTGCAGTTTTCCTACTTGTTATTGATGCAATCCTTATCGATCGACCGTGCTAGGGGTCTAGACAGTCTAAGAGAGATAGAGTGCTATATTTTATCTCTCTCTCTCTTATCTCTCGGGACTAGAACCAAAAGTTCTGTTGTGTCACGGGACCCGCAAAATGTCTCCAGAAAAAAAAACTTACCAATGCAGTGTCTTGGACCTTCCCCGAACGAAAGTAGTGAAAATGGATGTCTTGTTGAAATATTCTCAGCTGAAAACCTGTCGGGGTCAAACTTGTCAGGATCCGGGTAAATGTCTGGATCCTTATGTATCCCCCATATCGGGACGATAACTGGTGTGCCCTTCTCTACCGCCACGTCTGTTCCAGGAATCACGTACCGCTTGGTGCAAATCCGGAATATTACGGGAAGGGTGGGGTACAGACGAAGGCCTTCTGTCGAAATATAGCAAATAAACATATCAGTAGATACACATTCTCTAATCTAATAACACTACGTCATATTTAGATCAAATTGTAATCAGCGGTCGAGTACAATAGCTTGAACGTTAGATGTGTATGATGGCTGATCATACGCTGAAACGGACAGAGAATTGACTTTTACAAATACTGTTCAAATGCCAAAAAATTTTAACAGCTCGAATCGTCAATCGAATGTGATGGAGGTTGAAAGATCCCGACAAGTTTAATCCTGTATCGTCATAAAGGTATAATCGTACAAATGTCTGCGATGACTTGACCAGGTGTGTAATCTGGCACCGTGGAAATTGTATTTACCTAAACTTCCAAGGCTTCGTGGCTAAATTCCCACCTTGCCTCTACAGGGCTGCTCTGTCTCCACTAGTTCATTTCCTCCGTGGCTTCGTAGCTGATATTTCTCACGTTCCTCTGTCTCCACGGCCAGCCTCTCCTGTAGGATGGATTAACTCGTGCAGCGTGATACTCAGTAAGGCGGAGGAGGGTTTTACCTTGAATAACCTTCGTCACACAGTTCATTTCCTCCACGGCTTCGTAGCTGAAATTTCTCACGTGCCTCTGTAGGGTCTGCTCTATCTCCACGGCCAGCCTCTCCTGTAAGATGGATTAACTCGTGCAGCGTGATACTCAGCAAGGCGGAAGAGGGTTTTACCTTGAATAACCTGCGTCATATAATTCATTTCCTCCAAGGCTTCGTAGCTGACATTCCCTCCGTGCCTCTGCAGGGTCCGCTCTATCTCCATAGACAGCCTCTCCTGCAGATCAGGGTGACGGGCCAACTTGTGCAGTGTGAGACTGAGCAAAGTGGAGGAGGTCTCGAACGCGGCCACGAAAAACCCAAAGGACACCGCGGTTAGCTCATTCAGTGTCAATGTTGAAGTATTGCCCTTCTGGATGCTTTCTGAAATCGTAACATTATTTATAAATTAATAGTTGTGCGTAGAGGTAGAGTGGCTGAGAGCTTCGGTTTAATTTTGGTTTAACCTTGGTTTAACCTTGGTTTAACCTTGGTTTAACCTTGGTTTAACCTTGGTTTAACCTTGGTTTAGCCTTGGTTTAATCTTGGTTTAACCAGGATTTAACCTTAGTTTGACCTCACTTTATGTTATACTTGTAGCTAAGTAAATAGCATGCAGAGTTGGAGATTATACTGTGTTTTTACGCAGGAATCGTGTATATTATCTAAGAACCTTCGCCTATAGAGGTTATCCCTAAAATATACTACACCAGTTGGTACCATTTTGGACTAATGGTGTACACTTTCCGAAGCTCGAGTAATCGGGCACTGCGCGATATTACTTTATACTCGTTGTCGCTGACAATACATTCTATTAACTTTTGGTGACAATCATTTATTTATTTCATTGAAGAAGAAGATAACACTAATAATCTAAACGAAAATAAGAAAAGAACATGTCACAGAAAAATACAAGATAACGATCGCAACTGGGCCTCGAACCAGGAACCTCTCATCTTACCGGGATGGGTGCCCCTATCAATTCGGCTATTGCCACCAATTATTTAAACTTCGTATTTGTCAATCTGATATTTAAAATTTCAGTTTATATTCAAAAATATTACCTTCGACAATTTTTTTTTTACTCTGGTTTCCTTTTAATAATAAATCTTTGCCTTTTACTATAGATTTTCGTGGAGGGGAGCACTCAATTGAGTCTATAAACCAATTTTTTCTTCAATGATATACATTGATGGGAATAACCTTCAAAAGTTATAAAAACAGAGTTGTTCTTATAAAAATTGAAAATTCCCTTAGACTTTTACAAACAGGTCAATAAGTGTTACAGATAAGTAAAAATCGGATATTTTTATCCGAGACACTGTCTAGGTAACAAACACGTTCATAGAAACCTTGTTTCCAATTAGAAAAGCTAGCTGTCGATATTAAGGAAAAAATAATTAAATCAAACATTGATTTTTACGGGTTGATTTTTTAAAACCAAATTGAGGACCCTACCAATAGGAATAGGTAGGTAATTAATAAAAAGAACAACCATGCAAAAAATTCAAAAGCTGTCCCCTTTTCGCTAATAACAATAAGGGTCGTCTGTTTCATCAGAAAGCTAAATCGTGAACTAAATTTAAATGTTAACCTCAATCGGTCAGTGGTTGAGTGGGCATCGCGCTTGGGTCCCACCCAGGCGTTCCGTGTTCGATTCCTCGGCTGGCTAAGTCCTCCACCACAACACAAGCAACATCTTCCGCTTAGTGTGGTGGTAGTAGGAGATTTTCAAATGTTGTTGGGTTATTCGTAACCCGGGAATGTTTGTCTTTCTTTAAAAAAAAAACCTTCAGTTATAATAATAAGGAAATTAAACAAGACCAGCAGAATGTATAACTCATTTGAAAATTAGAAGACGTGTAAAAATATCTGGCTTTATATTGTTCCTCACCGTAGGATCTGACAGCTTTGTTTCGATAAAAATATTTGTATGAGGATTTACAAATAAATGACGGTCTATTATGATATATACGATACTATACAAAAAAATGTCATTTACTTTTCAGCCATTATAGTATCTCCTTTTTTATATATTTTTCGACACCCGATGCCGCGCCAAAAATTCGAGGCCTTCCCAAATAACCATATTATTGACGCGGGGTCGAAATGTTTTTGGTTTTCACTGCAAGATATAGGATGAGGAATTCATCATTACCATCATCATCTTCTATAATATTTATCATGATTAGTAAACGATTTTTAAGCGCGAAATTTCGTAGCTTCCTCCAACAGAGTTGAACTGTTGAACAGAACTGAAGAGAACTGTCAAATATGCCAATATGGCGGAGTAACTATATGGTAACTGTCTGTTTTCGGAAAGTTAAAAGTAACGTAAAACAAGCTGTCAAATTGATTGAAAAACGCATTTTGATAAAATTTAACTTTAGTAACTGCTTTTGATCTAACTTTAACTGTAGTTAGCGTTGAAACAGACGGTCCTAAGTAAACGTAGTATAACGTACCCAAGCAAGACAATGGGTTATTTCTCAGCGACTTTTCGCAAGAACATCGCCGTTGGAAGTTGGAAAATAAAATGCACCTATACGAACGATTCCCAATAGATTGTGTGGTTCGAGGTTCGAGTCAACTCTAATTTATTGGGCCAACTATACTCGCGCGTATTTCAGAGAAGCAATAAATACAATTATCTTATCTGTTTACCGAATGTCAAATCAATATGAATAAATTAATTCGATTCAGACTAATTATACACATTGGCAAATTAATAATATAATAATATGGATAAATTCTAGGCCTGCACAGGCTTGTAAGAATCATAATGACAAAACATTTACGTCAAAAATGGAAATAAACGAATCTATACCTAAAATTTTGTAAATTCACATATTTTTTATCTCCATAATAAATAGATACACATAACGATCTAGAAACCCTGAAAATTTAGATCGAAATAAAAAATGTCGATCTCTTTAAGATTTTATAACACAATAAAAAGAAATCAGTTTCTACCATTATTTTCAAAACGATCGTGCTCAAATTTTATTTAACTAAAATATAAATTACAAAAACTATTGTAATTCCACCAAATATAGACATGAGAAATATGTCAATGCGAAAACCTGACTATATATTTTCAATCATATGTTTATATGTTATGTTTACTACTTACACTGTGTTGAAATTTATTAAAATATCCTTCCTTGGTTGAACCCTTTTATTTTTAATTTTTGTATATTTGTTTTCACTCTGCATTTTTTTAAAAATAATAACAAGCAATCGTTTCCTCGGCACAACCACCAGCTGTTACATTTGGAAAGAATAATATTGCACAAAATTGTACATTGAAAACTGTTATTCTTGTAAAATGTGTAATAAAAATACTACCTAGTTAAAAAGAAAATAATAATAATTTTAAAACATGATAAAAATTACAACCATTGTTTTCCACCCGGAGAAGAAATTTAGATAATTTATTAAACAGCGATAATACTATTGATTTATAAAGTAAATAAAGCATTGCTCATACCTATTATCCACCCTTCTTTCTAATTGTTTTAAAAAATCAGGATAGATCTGCACTTTTTATCTGAAAATAAATGCAATTAAGAGGCTAGACTTTGAACGACACGCGGAACACCCGCGACTGTCATTCTGTCCCGCTCACAATAAGCTCACGCACACTTACAATACATGCGAATGCGAAATGTGCGAATGAGACAACGATCAAATTTACCTACAGAAATCGCTCTAAAAGGGGTTTATGGAGAATACACTTTTCTACACCGAAACTTTCACGAAATTGAAATTTTTAAAAATATACATTTTTTAGAAAGAAGAAGCTACGTCGGTAGCTTTTTATAATTTTATAATTCTTTATGAGAGTTGAGTTAGCAGCACTTTTTCCTTAAATAATATTTTTTGATAAATCGTACATGTTTGACAGTGAATGTTTACGTTAATACGAAACGCATCGAAAATTCGAAAACATACCGACATAGTTTTCACCCTCTAAAAGGCAGTATAAAAAATATATATTCATTTTGTGCAATCTTCGATGTAGAAAAGTGTTTTTTCCCGGGCGTCCTTTTTGTATGGGCCGAAAAGCGAAGTCTATCGTCTTAATTGCCTACCTTCATCTTCGATAGATTGTTTATTTTTCAATCCAATAAGTAAATTCATGAGATCACTTCTCTGGATATAATGTTCTTCTCTAAACTTCACAGTTTTATCTATTGTTTCGTAAAAGAAGTCGCTCACTATTTCGGCAATCATTCTGAAATTGAGAAAATTTTGAAGGCTCGGAGCAAAAAACCCCAAGAACTGGGAAAGACTTTTCCTGAGGTCAACATTGAACACCATGGTACCAATTTTTTTAAAGACCGGGTCTGGACTAGTGAAACTATTGCAGTCAATTCCAAAAGCCACGGAGACGATGACATCTGAAGTAAACAAGCCCATGACGTCTTTGGCGTCTATTATACCTTCGGTGTCTGCCTGCTTTCCTAGAAATGTTTGCATCTCTCTACCACAGGAAGCTATTATATCAAACATTCCTCTTATTTTACTGGATGTGAACGCTGGCGTTAACTTGTTCCTCAGTCTCTTCCAGTCATTACCATTTAGCATAAAAAGCCCCGCTGCTATCGGGTCGATCTTTTCATTGAAACTTATGCCGTGATCTGTGAAATATGCAAAGTCTTTCACCAGAACAGTTTTTATCAGATCCAGGTCGTTTATAAGCAGTACTTCTTTATGCAATAAATAAGCCCCAGCGAGCGGGTATTGTTTCGTTTCTTTGTAGATTTCTGCCATAACTTCTCCAAAATGTCCTTTTCCAACTGCCATTTGTTTAATGTTTCCAAATGGGAAAACCGGCTTTGGTCCCGGAACACCTCTCGTCTTCCAAAAACTAAACTTATGTTGAAACCAAATATACACAGCACAAACTATGGAGGCACAACACAAAAGAAAATCACACCAAAAAGATAAAATTAAAAAAGCCATTTGCAAGCTACTTTGACCACTTCGTATGCAAAACTATGTAGGCTTTAAGGCTTCATAAGGATGGGTTTTCAAACACTAAACATTTTTGCACTAATCAAAGTAAACACTGATGATGTTAGAATAGCGATCCTTTGGAATAACAAGTCATAATAAACGTCACGCGGTTATGGGATCTATGGTAAGCTACCTTAGAGTTCATTATCGCATAACGTTAAAGCAACAGATGGAATCTTGTTATTCCAAAGGGTCGATAGGTGTAATAGTAAATAAAGAAAGAATAGTCGCACAACCAGACTTCAGCTGTATTGGTTCGAGGTACAATGCAAGAGGCGACCAAGGGCAACAGGGCAACTGCGTAATCACTGTAATCAGTAATCTATGTGCAGGGCCGGAATGTTCAATCGGTTATTTTCACAAACTATGAAACCGTTAAAAATGTGCGAAAGATTTAAAGTTCATTTTTATGATTCTGATCATTGTATTATGTAATTTTAATATTATCATTCATAAATAATGATTTGAAAAAACCACACATTCCGAAACGGTTCCAACTGGTTACAGCGTCGTTATGGCATATAAAACGCCTATATCTGATGAAACGACAATGTGTAGAAACACAGAGAACTCGAGTTTCAGAGTCGGCGCGTGGGCGTAGCCGACTGGCGCAGGTGCGCCGACAAGAATGTTTGTATGTAAACGTACGAAACTATATATCCGGCGGTTACCACGAATGATGTCATCGACTGCGTGGTCGATGCGTAGAGTCACTGCAGTCAACTCCCTGCCGCTCTACTTTTCGTCAGCCAACGGCTTTTGTCCTTCAAATTCGTTACAGCGACGAACCCATCGTCTAACAGTGCTCAAATCCACTGTTGCATCACCGTACACATTTTTCAGTCTTTCATGAATGTGAAAGGGCGTTTCACCTTCTGCATTCAATAATTCAATCACAGAACGCAGTCTAATACAAACATCGATGTCAGCGATTTTGTAAGCGCCTCCAGTGATGCCACATGTTGACGCAGAAAGTTACTACAGCAATAGATTGTAGAAGAAGATTTGAGGAATAGGGCAAAAATTATTTTTTTGTTACTTAACCGACTTTATTTAAGTAGAATAAATAGGAGACATTAGTTTTTTATTGACCCTCGTACATAAAATTCGCACTGTAGAGGTAATCGAAACCGCATTATTAAATTTCTAATTCAAAAGTATAGCTCATTAATCATTAATCATTAAACATCATTCCACAATAACATGAAAAGTTTTTAAAAAATCCAAATACTTTTAGATGAATTAATTTATTCGGCTCTGATTACGAACATCGAGACATCAAGTGTAGTGATGAATAACCATAAAGAGAAGTATAGTGCATGTGTAGGTACCAAAGATAATAGAGTATAGGTACCTATAATAGTACCCGCCCACGATGTGATAAACATCGCATTATCTAGATTTTACCATGTTTTCTTGATTTATTACAAGACGAGGTTTTTTACTGGTCACAAAAAACTTTTACATACTCTTAATTAGCAAGGGAAATCGCGAAAAAGGCGTGAAGGAAATCCTGATTTCAGAAATTTATTTCTTGAAATTCGGTGCGGTTAGTAGATAGTAGGTACATGTTCACAGTGTCTCTTTTTTTCTATTCTCCTACATGCAGTTGAAAGATGTTTAGGTACAGTTTACACATATATATATAATAATAATAAGTACTAGCACCTACCCAGTGCCGGATTAGCCCCTAAGCAAATTAAGCAATTGCTTAAGGCATCACGTCTTGGGGGGCACCAGAAACAGCACCAAAAAAAATCAAACTGACGCACAATTAGATACAGAGACGACGGAGCTAAGCTCAACAGCTCTTGGTATCCGGTAATTGACGGCTACACCAAAGCTAATCGCAAAAAACCATGTCTAAGTACACTTTAATAACATAATAATTCAATACAAAAGTATAAAACCATTTGTTTATACCTTGATATTGGCTACATTCGCTTCAGATTGGTTTTTTCTAACTCTAGAATTCGCCACAAGATGACACTACTTTCGTTTGGAAATTTCGTTACATTTCTCCGTGGACGGGCCCCAGGCTAACGTAAATACTGCGCTTTCACCAAATTTCCCTTTCAAAGTAGTTCACTTTCTTCTGAAATGAAGCAAACGGCACGGTATCGCTTCCAACTAAATAAGCACACACGGATCTGCCGGATCTGCCCTGATGATGGACACTGCAACGCTGTCCGAAACGTCGGCTAAAGAAGGAGGTAGCTCAACACGGCATAACACCCCAAAAACAAACAACGAAAATGACGCACAATTGTACAAAACAGTTCACCATGATAAAATTGAATCAGCGTTCCCTAATGTGGAAACAGCCCTGTGTACATTTTTATTCCTGATTATATGAATGATATTTTTAGAAATTGAAAATAATAAAAATTAAAAAAGAACCACGGTGCTGCAGGAAAGGCTCGATGCTTTATCAATATTATATAGATATGCTAAAAAAAGTTGGACTTATAAACTATATCCCGAAAAATTAGCAAGTTGCATTTCAGTGGATAAATAAAAAATGCTTTGGTTTTTATTGTATGTAATACCTTCATACATATAATCTATCTCGTTGTTTTAAATAGGTATTTTTTTTAAAAGACCGATACAAGTTTATTTATGGATGGGGGGGCCCACAGGCGTGGATTGCTTAGGGCATCAAGTAGTCTTAATCCGGCACTGCACCTACCTAATACAAAATAATATTATTAATCAGTATCACTGTACGTAAGTGGTTGAGTAGAAGTATTCTGTGAACACCTCACTAGTGAGACCTAGTAGACGCAACATTTTCTATGAGACATGTTCCGTAAAGCAAACAAATTAGCCGAACGAATACCATTTTGACGTTTTACGTGCGACCACGTGCGACGTTATTACGTCCTTCCGTACAGAACGCGAGACCATACGCGAGACGCACTGATTCGTGATTCGACTATGGATTCGACTCATTCGTTTAATTGTGCGTTCACCGTTCACTTCGTGTTCCGATGTTTCACTTTGCTGCTCTCATCCGCGCGCGAGTGAAGGATGCCGAATGAAAATATCCAACATTGTTGGATCGGTTCACTTGAAGATTTCATTCGGCACGTTTGTTCCATTTCTTGTTCACTCCGAGTGAAATAGGTGGAATGAAATACAGAACTGAATGATTAGTGAACTGTCTGATTCAGCCATAAAGGCGGAATCAGACAATTCACTCGAGTGAAGGTTTTTCTCTATGGTTACTCGAGCAAATGCTCCCATCTTCGTTTCACTTTTGTTTCATTTCTTGTACAGACGTGTCATTCCGAGTGAAATAGGTGGAATGAAATACAGAAATGAACGATTAAGACCGTCTGATTCCAGCCTAAAGGCGGAATCAGACAGTTCGCTCGAGTGAAGATTTACTCCATGTTTACTCGAGCGAATGTTCCATCTTCGCTTCATTCGACGTTCAGACGGCGCTATAGAAATAAGCGTTCACTCGTCCATTCCCACTATAGCGTCGCCGAGCGGGGTCAGGCGCGCTAGAACTCGTTTGATTTCCAGCGCGGTCCGGCCTCGAATTTTAAGGAGAAACATGTCAGATACATCGATTACATAATACATGGATAGTAAGGGAGACCCAACAACTTCTATGAGAAGTGTTCCCAAAAGCAAACAAATTAGCCGAACGAATACCATTTTGACGTTTTGCGTGCGACGTGATAGCGTCCTTCCATGGTCCTTCCCGTACAGGACGCGAGACAAACTGATTGAGATTTCACTCGGTGTTCAGACGTTTCACTTTGCTATCTTCCGCGCGCATGCGCGCGCGAGTGAAGGATGCCGAATGAAAATATCCAACATTGTTGGATCGGTTCCCTTGAAGATTTCATTCGGCAGTATTCGGCATTTTCGTTTCATTTCATGTTCACACGTGTCATTCCGAGTAAACTAGGCCGAATTAAATACGGAAATGAACGATTAGTGAACCGTCTGATTGGCGCTTAACGGCTTGCAGCGCAGCCATTCTGTGGGAAGCATAAAAGCCTGTCCAGATACGTGGCGAGCCACGGCAAGCCTTCACAAGTCCCAAGTGTCTGGTCAGTGCGTTTGGCTTGTCGTGCGTACGCCTGCGAGAGCGTGCCATAGCCCGCCGTCGACCCGGGACCGGGTGGATATTTCGACCACCAAGCGGCAAGCTCGGAAAGCTTCAGTATAACTTATGAACTGGCCCGGTACGGTCGCCGATTTTGCTCCGTGCGGTTTATCGTAAATTGCGATAAAATGTAAAATATATTATTTTTATGTTACAGATTTTTAATGCACTAGTAAAATTTATTACGACTGGATTTACACAATAGCCCTAAATAATTTATATTTTTAAAGATTTATTATTTATTACAAGAATTTTTTTTAAATTATTGAATATCTCTTATTTATAATAAATAGTAGGCGGCTAGGCGGTGGCAAAACGAAGAATTCCAAGTTGAAAATTCGCAAAAACATCATTCGGAGATATTGAGGTTTGAAGTTTAGAATTGGTTCGTTATTACAAAAACATATCATTTCAAAAATTCAAATTTCAATATCTCCGAATGATGTTTTTGTGGATTCGTGACTTGGAATTCTTCGTTTTGCCACCGCTTAGCCGCCTCCTAATAATAAATAATAACTTTTTTAAGGTTATTCCCCATTAATGTAAGTTTAAAGTAATTAATAAGACGAGTGATCCTGGGTTCGAGTCCCAGTCTTAATTTGGAAGGCGGGAATGGGTACCGCAGCCCCGGGAACCATTTATTGGATAACAAACACCTCTGCCGTGGGTCACCCCAAGTAGTTTACTACGTTTGGTGACTTAGCAGGGGTGTCCGGGTTCATGGGGTAAGGTTTGTCTAGGTCTTGGCGGTGGATGATATAGACACACTGAACCCCAGATTCGTACCCAACCGTCATACCTTATTCCTTCCCAGAACTTATTTTCCTTAAAAATACCCTCCACATAGCATCCCCAAAGATGACATAGGGAAATTATTTTCCTCAGGGCCTCCTGTGTGGACATAATGTAAAAAAAGGGTGCGCCGTTACCTTTTAATTTTTTGTGTGTTGTTCTTTTTCATATTTTTGTTTAGATTTATTATAAAATAAAATAAAATTCTACGAAGAGATAACACACGAATGAACAAAATACTAGAATTTAAAATAAATTATCTGGTACGGTTTCTGTAAATTTGAATCATCCACCATCTCTTTCGGCGAACTCTTCGTTTTTTTTTAATTTAGTACAAATAAGTTAGGGCAAATGTGACAGCCGATGTAGTTGCCTCGATGTCCGCCATGCTTGGGCGCTCCGAACACAATGTCGAACTCGCAAACTTGTGCACGTGTGTGGTGACCAACATTTGCGTGCGATAGCTTGCCGAGTCGTGCAACAAGCAGCACGTGGCACGTATGAGGACATACCATAATGAGAATGAGCCAATGGGAAGATCTTGTGCCTCGTTCAGACGTTTCTGTTTTAGTTGATCAACTTTTATTGAACGACAAAATTTATCAAAATTTCGTTCGTACGTCATAATTTAAATCAAACCGATCTTGTTAATTAAGATGGCGTAATCTGAAATTAGTATTGCGTGCATCATCAGTATCGTCACTTTAATTTCTGACATTTTGCGGAACGAACTTGAGACTACGTTGTTGAAAAGGCACACAATTTGGGTATTTGGGTTAAAAGAATTGTATTGGGTGCATCGTCGAAGAATTGTATTACATGCATTTATTTGAAAAAATTTCAAATCTAGCATTTTAAACATTTATCCCGCCCGCAGGTACCGCAGGGAACTAAAAATCGGAAGCGTGTCGAATCGGTGTGAACTTGAACGATGACGGCTTGAACAATAAAAGTAGACGAGTTGACTAAAAACTGGATCAACTTTCTTCATACGATGTTTTTTCACACTTGTCAATAAGCTAATTGATCAACTAAAATTGAAACGTCTGAATAGAGTGTTTTTCTCGATTCCTTATGCTACGTCCAGACTGCGGCCAACTTCCAACTTCAAACGTTTGGACGATTGTGTGGAGGGGTAGTTCGTGCGTTGGAAGATCGAGTTGGAAGGTTGGAGTTCGAGTTGGCCCGGGATCGCCTCCGAGGCGATCGCGACGGCCAACTCACACGAACCAGCCTGCCGCAGCCACAAATCAGTCTGCGAACGGCCGGCGATGGCGGCGATCAAGACACGTGTGCCGGGATTGGTTTATTTATGCGTGTGCCGCCTACCATTAAAATGAAAATATTACGGGAGAGTGGTATAACAATTGTTTGAAAACATGTCGTGTAAATACTTCCACGTAATAATTGTAGGCAACTGATAAGATAAGCGCCGAATCAGCTGTTCGATATCCGCCATGTTGAAATTCGGAGTTTGGAGTTGGAAGGTTGGCCGCAGCCACCACACGATCGGCCAACCTTCCAACTCCCAACTAAGTTCAGAGTTGGAAGGTTGGCTGCGGTGTGGAAGTACCATGACCCTTTCAAATGTTGCCAACTCGAAGTAAAAATAAAGCCAGGCCTCACGGGTGAAGCTAAAAGGGCTAAAATCGTGGTTAGCCTTAGTTGGGACAGAAAATTTACCTTCCTGTTTGGTGGCATCTAGAGAAATTTAAATCCAAAATTTTAACCGGTTCCTACAGAAAAAACTTTTAACTTGTCATTTTCATTGATGAGTTTTGCATTAAAAAAGGATCTAGATTATCTTAAAAAACGAACGTAGAAGCTTAACTACTTTTTTGGAGCTGACGGCCTCAATGTATAGCTAAATACAGCTTTAAAGGAGCAACACTGACCCTATCCTTACCCTTGCCGACCCATGGGATGATGGCCTAAGAGGGCATACATTAATCCAGTCCAGTCCAGTAAAATCTTATCAAATCTCATTAAAGCCGAGGGGGGATCAATAAAATCTCACGTCAACATAAAAATAAAATAATATATATATATTTTTTTTTATATATATATTTTTTTTTAATTTAAAGGACTACATTTATTTTCATATATATAATATATGAAAATAAATGTAGTCCTTTAAATTAAATAATAATATTTTATTTTTATTTATTTTTTTATATATATACATTTTTTTTTTATTTAAAGGACTACATTTATTTTCATAAAAAATAAAAATAATACAACTTTTAGGTAAGTGAAATAATAAAAAAATAATTTATTATCTCTATTAATTAATTAATATATATATATTAATTAATAGAGATAATAAAAAAATTTAAAAATTATTTCACTTACCCGAAAGTTGTATTATTTTTATTTTTTATGAAAATAAATGTAGTCCTTTAAATTAAAAAAACTTGGTGTAAACTTTTTAGTGTAAATCTCACGTGAGGGGGAGAGGTGGTCCCACCAAATCTCACTTAATCTGACCAAGGGGGGGAGTCTAAATTTAAGAAAAAAACAGTTCACGTAATTAATATGGTTCCATGTCTAACCGGACTATTAGATCTCAGCGTGTGAATTCCCATAGTAAATTTATTCAGACACGATACTTACTCACATAATAATTCATCACATCATCACACCTAACCTACGGTTAAAAACCCCAATTATCAGTTTTCGACGTTTCGAGACATGATGAATTATCATGTGAGGAAAAGTTTGTACTCAATATTCATACACTTAAAAAGTTTTCACTGAGTAGACCGGTCAATGTATGCCCCCTAATATGGCAACAAGTTTATTTTTTGGAGAAGTCCCCTTTGGTATGAGTGTGTACATCTTGTTTTCTATGGTTAAGTTAAGCAAAGATAAAATACATTATTTTGACGTTTCAGTTTGTTATTGTTTATGTTTGGGTTGTTTGGTTTCCTTTTCGTTCTTTCTTATGACCACATCGCTTTGCCTTGCGTCCTTATCTTATCTTACGGTTCGTGGAATATATTTTTTGTGTATATGAATATGAGAAACAATATTCTATGCTTAGTGTTTTACAGTGCTTGCGTTGGCGGGAATCCCTCGCTCTTCCATGATGAAGAATTCGTAACTTGCGGTTTTTTGGTAAAATGGCTCCGATCAGCTCCGAGTGATTGGGGAGATAATAATTGTACTTACTGGTATTGCCTTCTCTTTCATTGCAAAGATGTGTCAATTCGTAGCTTGCATTCTTTATATGTTAAATTTTGTGAACTGGCTGTTACTGTCCATGAATATATTCACTGTACTGGGTGTTATTGTTTATAGTATCATTGCATTGTTGTGTAAATTCGTAAAATTCGTAGCTTGGATTGTTTCCTGGTTGTGTTCTGTGAACTGGCTTAAACTGGCCAGGTGTGTATACAATATCCTGACTGTTATCGCTAACAATTGCAATGTAAAGTTGTGTAAATTCGTAATATTCGTAGCTTGGATTGTTTCCTGGTTGTGTTCTGTTAACTGGCTTCAACTGGCCAGGGGTGTATACAATATCCTGACTGTTATAGCTTACAATTGCAATGTAAAGTTGTGTAAATTCGTAATATTCGTGGCTAGGGTTGTTTCCTGGCTGTGTTCTGTGAACTGGCTCCAACTGGCCAGGGATGTAAACAATATCCTGACTGTTATAGCTTACAATTGCATTGTAAAGTTGTGTAAATTCGTAGCTTGTATTATTTCTTTATTATGTTCTGCGAGGTGGCCCCTGCTGGCCGAAGAGATACTCATTATTGTGACTGGTTTTTCTCACACACTCGTTGAAAAGGCGTGTGAATTCGTGGCTTGGATTATTACCTTGTTACATTCTGTGAACTGGCTCCAATTGGCAAAGGAGGTACTCAATATCCTGGATGTTATCACTCACAGTTTCATTGTAATGTTGGGTGCATGCGTAGCTTCCATTCCTTCCTTGTTCAGTTCTGTGGACTGGCTTCAACTGACAGTGAAAGTAGTATTTAAACTCATTGATACGTGGGCAGTGTTTATGCACTGGTGTTTATTCGTATTGGAGCAGGGATTTGGTCTTGCCCACAACATGGGTCTCTCATACAATTATTTGTGTTGTGGCTGTGACGACACTGATCCTGAAAAGATTGTACTTGTTTTGAGGTTTGTATCTTGGATTATCTTTACTTTAATCAATTTTTTTAATAAATAAAGAAAGACAAACATGATAGTATGTTTGCAGAGTGATTTTATGATTAAAATCAATCCAAAGACTTGGTATTTGAAAGAAAGGTTACAAAACAACAAATAATGTACCTATATTTAGTTGTGATTCTTTGGAGCGAGTTGATGAGTTTATGTTTTTGGGAAGTGTGATCGCGAGAGACTGTTAGGCCGATAGGGATATTGAAGGAAGAGTGAACGCAAATATTTCTATAATTGGAGGATGTTGAAAAAGAAAAGTTGTCAAAGAAAGTGAAGTCCACAATGGAGTTCTGATTCTCATCCTGATGCATGGTATTGGGCATGGAACTAGCAAAGAATGTACGAAATTGGACTGAATGCAGTAGAAATGTCTCATGCGTATGTGTTGTAAAACCACGTACAACAGTATTACGAATGTGCAAGAATGTAAGGTACATGTTCAGTTTTTATATATACAAAATATGTAGGTATGTAGTACTGTAATGTGCAATGCTAACATCAATTAGCTTTTTTGTTTTAATACTTTGTATTTAAGTATATAAACCCATTATTTTATTATTATTTAAATACAACATTATTATTAAGTATTTAAATACCGAGCACAATGACAAAAACTATTATAACCCCGATCCTGAAATCCAGACAGCCCGACATGACCAACTCCAGCAATTACCGGCCAATATCCTTGGCAACTATAATTGCAAGACTGTTCGAAAGGGTAATTCTAAATTAAATAGATGGTAAACTCTATTCTAAAGACAACCAAATGGGCTTTAAATATAGATTATCCACTAATATGGCAATATATTCCGCAAAGCAAATAATAGAATTCTACAAAAAACGGAAAACTACTGTATACAGATGCTTCTTAGATTTAAGTAAAGCCTTTGACAGAGTCTGTCATAAAACCTTATGGGAGAAATTGAAAGCTAGAATATACCTACCATATATGTATATCAATATACTATCCCGATGGCACTCCCAGCAGGAAAACCTTGTACGGTGCGCAAATACGGACTCTCAGCCAATATACTTGCGATCAGGAGTAAGGCAAGGAGGGTGTATGTCCCCCATCCTGTTCAATGTTTACATGGATGAGTTATCAAATCGTCTGGACACCAGAGCGGGCTGTCTATCGATAACTGTCTGCCAATAACTTATGCCTAAATCACATAAGCTATGCGGATGACATGATTCTTCTAGCACCATCGATCAAGGGGTTGAGAATATTATTAAAAATCTGTGAAGAATATGCAAATGACCACAACACGATATACAACCCCAAGAAGACTGAACTAATCACATTCCATAACGGAAAAAATCCAGAGAAGATGCTCCTCGTACAACTTAATGAGGTAAACATAAGTACAACAAAGAACGTGAAATACTTGGGGCACGTCATTACTGAAGACCTCTCGGACGACGGTGATATTGAGCGACAAAGGAGAAGTATCAGCATACTGTCGAATATGATTGCCCGAAGATTTTTTCCAGTGCAGCAATAATGTTAAAAAGACATTGTTCAATGCATTTTGTACCAGCCTATATACATGTGAAACATGGTGTCAATACCGAATCAGTTCAATGGAACAACTCCGGATCCAATATAATAACGCCTGCAGAATTATATTTGGATACAGGAGATACAGCAGCGCTTCAACAATGTTTACAGAACTAGGACTTAATGGATTCGCCGGCCTGAAGAGACACCGGGACACTGGAGCCAGGATGCGGCTAATGGCCTCCGACAACACGGTGGTGAACGCAGCCTTCCAGCACCAAGCGCCACTCCTGAGTGAGCGCTGGGCCCGAGCTCACTCAAGACCACGCAGAAATTGATTACCTATTTATAACATTGTACCTACTTATAATTGTTCTACTTTATTTATAATTTAACTGTATTTATAACTATATGGGACGTGTGGGATTGCACTATCCTCCCCACATCCTGGAATAAAACATTATTATTAGTATTATTAAATAACTATTCTAAGTATCTATTATTCCTAAAAGTAATATCCATCCAAAGTATTGGAGAATCTGTTAGTGTCTGTACTAAATAACAGAACGCTACAATAACCAATTAAAACATCAGGTTCAATCAATGGCATTACGAAACAGATGTATTAATGTAAATAAAGCAAGAGCATTTGACAACACAAAATTATTTGACATCCGCTCTATCTACCGCTGTCATTTTAAACTACATTAAATTCTGAATTTTAATCATACCGCAGTGGCGAAACTATAGGGTGGCAGGGCTGGCAAAATGCCACGGGCCCCGCGGGGGCCGGGGCCCCCACTCGAGCTCAGAAGTACCCTAATATTTTTAACAAAATTTAGTAAAAATTATAAAGTTGGACACAACTAAAGACTAAATACAAATTCAAATAAATTATTAACCCGTTTAATCACAGGAGACCATATTTGTCCCAGCTCACATATGTCTCACAGATATCGTTAGTTATCCCAAAGCCAGTGACACACACAGCGTTAAAAGCGCTAGCGTTATTTGGCTTGGCCTATTTCAGCATATCCCTTGCCATAGATTACCATTGTAAATGTATGGCGAGCGATGTGGTGAAATAGGTTAAGCCAAATAACGCCGGCGCTTTTAACGCTGTGTTTGTCCCTGGCTTTATTATCATAGTCAGAAATAAGAGAGAGAAAGAGAATACAACAAGCTATATATACAAATCTAAAAGTAAACCACAAAAAAATTAAAATTTACCCTATTCTAAAACCAAAGTTTTTGATCTCAAAAAAAAAACGGAATTTTGTGAATTTTTAAGATTTTTTTTAACATGAAGGATATGTTATCAAATGTTCCATTTATTTGGATTTTATTGCAAAGCGGGAATATTTTTAGCCTCTGACAAAATACGCCAAATTTTTGTAGGGATTCAAACGCATTCATAAGAAAAGGATGTTGTTCAATTTTAGAACGCATAAATTGGTTGCTGAATTTTTTGTCGGGGGGGGGCCCCATCCAATGAATTTGCCACGGGCCCCCGATGGTATAGTTTCGCCACTGCATACCAGGTTGATACTGAAAACATCGAGTCTGTTGCATATTATTAAAAATGTACAAGTTTCTACTTCTACATTTTTTATAATAATAATAATAATGGTTTATTCCGGAACATATGCAAGGGTAGTGCAACGCAATACATTTCATATTTTGAAATAACCAAAAAAGAAATCAGACAAATAATAGAAATAGAAATAAGACAAAGTAACAATATATAGATTAATATAATAAAAACAGAAATCAAAAATAAAAAATATTTTAAAGATAATGGGTAAGTAAGTTAATCTTTTTCTTGTCTGCTTCCAGGAAAGAAAATACTGTAGTAGATTCCCAGCCCAAATCCAGGGAGAACATTTCTCCCGGCCGAGACAGTGTCAAGATGGTTAACTTTCCAAGTGTTGCCCATCTTAATGGCAGGTAATGATCTTAATTCATATTAGGGTAAAATTTCTATCGAACTGGCCACGCTTAATAAAAAAACATTAGTACTGTATCTAAATGTAACTGGCCTTCAGAAATAACATCTGAATGGTGTCAAAGTTCAAAGCTTTTGACGAAAATTTGCTTCAACAGTTGGATATAGTATCACAGTACGGCGCAATTCAACAATTCGTGCGAAACTTGTTAATCTTTATGATATATTGCAGAAACCATAAAACCGGTGGAGGCATTTTGTTATATGTAAAGAACACCCTCTTCTTTTCGCAAATACTTCTGGACACTAAATATTTTGAGAACGTTTTTGGAATGTTAACACTTTCAAATAACTGCACTTTAAATGCCTTAGCAATATACCGACCTCCGAATCTAAATAAGCTTGAATTTTTGTCAGAAATATCAGCTGTGTTTGATAAAAATATTAAATCGAATGAAAGTGTCGTATTTTTATAAAAATGATGCTATCATAAAAAATTATGAAAATATCCTTTCTAACAACTATTTAAAAAAATGTATAAATTACGTTACTAGGGAAGTAGTAGTTCAACAAAAAATAAACAGTTCATGTATCGATCATTTTTATGTGCGAATTAGCGGTAAACTACCCGCTGGATTAACCAGTGCAATCTCCGCATGCGTGTGTGACTATAACATTGCCGATCATAAAACAATAGCTGTAAGTATACACTATGACTCGGTAGATAATTGCAACTCTAACGATTCTAATAACGTTAAAATTCTTTCACAAAAACTGATCGATAAAAATTTCTGTAATTATGATTGGAAATCGCTTCTTAAGGAAACCGAATGTTCTAAATTTTAAAATGTTAAAAATTTAAAATTATTTTGACGACTTGTATAAAAATAGCATGATTGAAATAAGCAAAAAATCTAACAGTCGAACTCGTGCCATAAATGATTGGATACCTTCTGATTCACTATATAAAATCAAAAAAAGAGATTATTTATATAAACGTTGGAAAAATGCTTCAACAAACACGTACTATGAAAAAGAATATAAGTGTTATCGAAATGTTTTAAATAAATTATAACTTTAATTAAAAACCTCATACTATAATGATAAATTCAAAAATCTATTTCAAGACTCAAAAAAAACTTGGAATGAGTGTAATCAAATTTTAGGAAAGAAATGTAAAAATTATTGTGACCAAGTTGCCTCCAAATATTTGATAAAAGATAGCACCAAGGAAAATGTAACTAATGATTTTTTTAATTATTTCTCTGACAGTGTTTGCAATATGTTACATAAATGTAATTACAGGACAACTGGGTTTGAACCAGAGGAGATGCCTCAGAGCATGTACCTACCAAGGGCCAAAATTACGGATATTGAAAACATTGTCAGGCAACTTAGAAGCTCTTCTCCTGGAATTGATAATATCAGAATGAGCGATATTAAAAAACACATATAAACATTAGGACCAATTATAACCCATTTTGTAAACAGAATATTATTTGAAGCAAAAATTCCAGATGATTTAAAATGCAGTTTATTTATTTATAGATTATTCCAAGGCATTTGACACTATTAACCATATAAAATTATTGAAAATACTAGAAATCATAGGAATAAGAGTAAACTTCTAAAGCTATTTGAAAATTACTTAAACAACCGGTGCATGCAAATAAAGCTATTAAACACCTTAAGTAAAAAAAGAAAAATCTTAGCAGGCGTTCCTCAAGGTTCCATATTAGGTCCAATTTTATATATAATTTATGTGTCTTTTATTAAGTACATTTTTTAACATGTAAAACACTTTATGTATGCGGATGATACTGCATTGGTGATTTCTCGTAGTGATTTGCAATTATGTATTGAACTCTTACAAAAAGATTACATTGAACTTTTGAAATGGTCGCATGACTCTGATTTAGTTATAAATGAAAAAAAAACTAAATTGATACATATTAGATCACCCAATGCCAAGGCAAATATTATTACACCTGAAATTAAAACACACACTTCAAATTGCTTACATGTTGGTATCCCTGCATTGTGTACATGTGAAAATATTGAAGTGGTTAAAGGATATATTTATTTAGGTATTATAATTGACTGTTTTTTCAAATGGGATTTACAAATTAATAAAGTCTGTGAACGACTGAGATCTATTGTTAGTAGATTATATAAATTAAAATTCTATGTTCCAAGATGCACACTTCGTATAATTTATTTATCATTAGCTGAATCTATTATAAGGTATGGAAATACAGCTTGGGGACTTTCCTGTAAAACAAATATAAATCATGTTCAGTCAGTTCAAAATTCATTAGTTAAATTATTAGCTCATAAAAATTTATTCGAACAAAGGCATAATGTTCCATACCTTTATCAGAATCTCAAAAATCTCTCTGTAAGAGCAATTCTGTGGTATAAAATTATACTTCAGCATATGAATAGCCCTATGTATATAAATAGACTGGAACACATTTACGATACTCGTTTTACGTTAAATGAAGGACTAATAGTACCGAAGCATTTAAACAAATATGGACAAAGAACGTTGGACTACATGATACCTAATTGTTTAAACATGTTACCTGTCGAACTTTAAAAATTTACAAATGCAAAAACTAATTTTATGTTGAAGAATTGGCTCGCTGAAAGAAATAGTTTATATTAGACTCTAATACAAACTATTTCTAACTGCATACATATTTTAACGGTTGTTATGACATGTTATGTTACACCTTTTAGGCTTTACCTCTTATGCTATAAATGTATACAATAGTTTTATTGTTGTTTAACAGTATCTCTGTTAATCTCTTCAAGGTTGATTCTTAAAAAAAAAAAATGCTTTCATTTTTGTTATATCTGTGGTTTATATTATTATTTATTTATAATGTGCATGTATGTTTACGTCATTATGTTTTGTATAAATTGCATAAAATGTATTTGTACATTTACATGTCCGTTATATTACATACACTAGCTGCAGCCCGCGACTTCGTCTGCGCAGGATTAGTATTTCGAGTAGTCTATTTTCTTAATAGGTCTGATATATGTTTATACAAAAAATTATACAAATTGCGGTTTAGGCGTGAAGGATTAAAAGACTGACAGAGTTAATGCTATGTGTAATGTATGTAAATTGAAAATGAGATTTTTTTATGATGATTCATTATATTTAAAAGTTATAAATAAATAGTTAGTTACTGCAATACACTTCTATAAACTACAAAAAATAGTTTTTTTATTCTGCGTAAACATGCATATTTTGCGATGTAGAAACGCGTGAGCAAGCTACATAGAGCTTAAGATGATAGACTTCACTTTTCGGCCCATACAAAAAGGACGCCCGGGAAAAAACACTTTTCTACATCGAAAATTGCACGAAATGAATATATTTTTTTTATACTGCCTTCTAGAAGGTAAAAGCTATGTCGGTAGCTTTTTGAATTTTCGATGCGTTTCGTATTAACGTAAACATTCACTGTCAAACACGTATAATTTATCGGGAACTATTACTTAAGGAAAAGGTGCTGCTAACTTAATTCTCATAAAGAATTACAAAATTATCAAAACATACCGACATTGCTTATTTTTTCGAGAACATATTTTTGTTTTTATATTACAATTTCGTGAAAGTTTGGGTGTAGAAAAATGTTTTCTCCCGAAACTCTTTTTCGTGCTATTTTTATAGGTAAATATGAGCGTTGTCTCATTCGCACATTTCGCATTCGCATGTATTGTAAGTGTGCGTGAGCTTATTGTGAGCGAGACAGAATGACAGACGCGGGTGTTCCGCGTGTGGCTCAAAGTCTAGCCTCTTAAGAGGAGAATATGGGACAATCCAACTATTGTCAACCAATATTTTTCGTGTATTCCACCTCGGGTTTTTTAGAGTTATCGTACGTCCACTATCTGTTGCTCTACACCTGTACAAAATATATCATTTTTATTTTATTTTTAGTATATTTTAAATGCGGCTTTTGATATTTTTTGGTAAATTTTCCTTCCCTTATGCATAGTAATAAATGATTTAGTGCATCACAGGGCCTGTGAATCATATTTTTTGTAAGAGTATCATAGAGCTTTTGATCAGTTTCTGGGCTCGGTATCTCCGCACTTATCATTTTGTCAACTTTATTAGTACGTAATTTTTACGTCAACTACAGCAATTGCACGTGAAGCACACATATTTTTTGTAAACTAATTAACATCATTCATTAACGCGTCTTGTAAGTGAATATAGTTTTCTGTTCACATTTTCGTTTGGTTCGAAGCAATAAATCTTAAGCCCTCACTCTCCATTTTGGCGTACACAAACACCAAAAATTGATGAAGGAGAAGTCTACATCGAAGCCAAAAATTAAAAATTGTTGCGACATATGATACGCATAAAATTCTTTGCAGGACACTGTTATGTTAGAAATGGTTTATTGGGTAACTGGGTTTGTCTGAGGAATGTGAAAGCTTTATCCCTCTTGTCCTTATTCATAAAATCTATGAGTGTCCGGAACTTCTAGTGAGTCGGCCATTGTGTGCCTGAACAACGATTTACTGAGAGTAGTTTGTTCACTACTAACTACTACGGCAGCTATTTTATTTGAGTTCGGGGCATTGAATCTTCTTTCTTTTTTGTGGTAAACTATCTCGGTGTATCACAACCTTGTAATTATCGCTAGTAACTCTATCTTTAGCTATTTTTAATTCATGCAATAATGTTGTGATCATGTAGATCTTGTTGTATTTTTTTTACATTGTTTCTTTCTACACTTGTGCTTCTCGACTTGTGCTTCTTTATCCCCCCTGAAATAAACTTGCAAAAGATTTGGGTGCCTATTTGTAGCAGGAAGTAAAGAGCCAATTGTGTGGTATATATACTTGGATTGTGAAAGTCGGGCAAAATCCTGCCATTGATACAATGTTATCCGCCCCAAAAGATGTCACGTGGAAGCATTTATTGTATTTCCTTATGTTTTTTAGAAAAATGCAAGACTCATCTGTTTCATAACAGAAAAGTTCTTTAATGAACCTCTTACTGGCTCGTCTGTTGAAGGAAGGGCTACTTTTCCGCCTGAACAACATATGCCTGCTGCTTCCTCTTTCCATTTAAGAGCATCGCAAAATCTGCATTCTTTGCCCCTCACTTCTTTTTTTATAACCTTTTAGCTTTCATAATCAAGAGTCTCGTCTTACTCAAATGCAAACATATCGAAAACACCCCACTTTTTTCTTGTGAATATTTGACGTCGTTGTTGTGCCCTTTCAGCAACAGCGCATCTGCGAGATTCTGCTGCTTTAACGGGCTCTGTAGCTCTTTTGGACGTATTGTATGTCGCAAAAAGTAACAAACACTTATACATCCATACAAACTTTTGCGTTTATAATATTAGTAAGATAAAATAAGATAGCTTTTATGTTATTCTGATGTATGGGTTATATTATTGTAAAGTTCCATTAAAATTCATTATTTAGTTTTTGCGTGAAAGAGTAACAAACACACGTACATCATTAATAATAATATAAAGTAAGATTTACACAAATCTCATAAAGATATGAATCACAATTGATAAATAATAGTTCAGGTACTTCATCAGTACTTATTTAATTCAAATTTAAAAAAAAATATTTAGTGATCAAAGTGAATAGAACAAATTTCAAATCAAAATGACAGCTAAAGAATTCTCATACGAAATGTCAAGTCAAAATTTGAATACACAAAATTCCAATAAAAAAATAATTTTACACTCTCAAAATATTAAAATTATTTATTGAAACCGTAATAGAAAACAATTATTTACATATTAACACCATAAACGGATTATTAATGAATGAAGGCAATAACAATCTTCAGTACATTTTAATCCTAGTAGCATATTGTTATTATGGTTGATAAGGAAAATTAGTATGAAATGTCAAAAATCTAACAAAAATTAATATTTGTAATATATGGAAAATAACTGGCTTTATAAATTATAGCCTATATGTTATTCTGATGTATGAGCTATATTATTGTAAAGGGTAAATGTTTACTACTCCGCTTACCGGATAATACGGAATTCGAATTTCGATACAAGGATACGCACGGATAATAAGGAGCGGAACATTTCCTTTGCCGCCATTTCTTTGGATTTGATATTTGCGATTTTTTTCAATCTAAATACGCACGAATTACTTAGGTTACCCAGCCGAAGAACCTAATAACCTATTTTGTGCACGTAAATAGTTGTATATTGTAGTAATTGAAGTTGTATAAGTCCCGTTTCACTTGGCCAAACTTGGCTGTCAAATAATTCGCGTAAGTGAAATAATCTTATAAAATTGAAATATAAAATGCATGTTTTTCGTCTCCCCCGACATAAATACTCAATTTTCGTAATAATAAAGCAAAATCTAACTGTTTGAATAAAAAATATTCCGTATTAACCAGTATGCGGAGTATGAAACTATTAATTTGTAAAGTTTCATTAAAATCCATCCAATAGTTTTTGCATTAAAGGGGAACAAACATTCATACATCCATACAAACTTTCACGTTTATAATATTATATAGTAAGAAGTAAGATGTACAATATTTCAATAACTAAGCAAAAAAGTTTATAATAACAAAAGTTTTGGGAACAAAATTTGGTTTAACTTTCCAAATGATAAAAATCTATAGCATTTATAGGTTTGACTAAGTATTTTTCATATGTTCTTTAATATTTTAGAATGATGAAAATCGACAACGTTTATTGATTTGGCCTTGAAGATGTAAAATTTTTGACTGGCGCTTTGCTTTTGACATTCTGTGATTTTTTCTACGAAAAAACACCATTGTAGAAAATACAAATATGTTGGCGACACCACTGACTGCAAATTTAACCATGTGAAGCTGTATGCCCGAGGACATATTGAAAGTATTAAATTGGCCCTCCGACTAAAATGGTTAATCATCACTGTTCTAGACATCTTTGTTGATTTTCCTATCTGATACGTGGCACCTAGCTTCAAGTGAATTTATCCAGGGCAAATATAATATAGTATAGCTTTTGTTACAAATAACAGTCCGCAACATCACTAAAATGGGATTCCTCCTTTTAGCGCCCTTGAGGTGATTTCTCACAAAAACGGGCGCTCTACAAATTATCCAATTATTATTATTATTGGGCAGCCAAAACACTTAAATAACGTATAATATAATATTATGTATAATCCTTTACTAAATAAAAAAAAAAAAAATTTTAAAAAATTGTTCATACCTAGCAGTGAATGTCTCTTGTAGGAGACGCTGGGTCTCTAGCAACTAATTTGAATCTTATAATAATCCAAGAATCACATCACTTTCTTTATGTCGCCCACAGGAGACTGGGTCCGAGGAGGCGGCTAGCTAGTACTAATACCAACCTGACAAGACATAATAGAACTGGCACACATTTTAAATATTTTTGATTGTTTTAAATATTCTCAACTTTTATTAATGACTAATGTGAAAAAACACTGGATATTATAATTGTAGGATTTGTGAAGCTGAACGAATTTTTTAAAAATTATTTGCCTCAGGATCACTGCCTTTCAAAAGAAGAAATTTACTTTTCGAATTTTAGCAATCTTGAATAATTAAAATAGCTATCCATATGGGATGTGATAAGTCAAATATATTTTGTGTCATTAGGAGGTAACAAGTTCTCACATTTTTT
The DNA here is from genome assembly GCA_951813805.1 of Limnephilus auricula. Taxonomy (NCBI): domain Eukaryota; kingdom Metazoa; phylum Arthropoda; class Insecta; order Trichoptera; family Limnephilidae; genus Limnephilus; species Limnephilus auricula. The sequence goes on from OX638404.1 coordinate 18,204,260, forward strand.
ATGATGACATTGATTTCTTTCATAAAATCATTATCATATCTGTTTACTGTGTATATGATACTATAAAATCATACACACTATCAATCCTTATCAGACATCCTCAAATGTGAAACCGATGCAATTAATTAAAAATAATATTGTTCTTTGTTCAACTGTGAAACGGCTTCTTCATGATCCTATATAAAGCACTGCCTGTAGGACTGCATGTAGAACCCCCACTGGTGGTCTTGAATACTAACGATTAACGATACGATTTGCAAAGACTCTGCATGCGGCCCTACAAGCAGTGCTTTAAATCAGATTGTGGGTAATACGTTTTAGGAGATTATTATTATTACCTCTATTAATAACTCAGGTACGGGACATACGTCATTCCTATGTCTACCTACGTTAAATTATCGTGAAAACAAGCTTATGTGTCCAAGTGGTTACAGTTTTGCCAAATAAATAGAGAAGTGGCTGGTACACAGGGTTGCTAATTCATGGTGAATTCCCCAAATTGCGGGGAACTGCTAAAATGTTTCAAGAATTATTTTGGGGAGAGAACTTTTGTGGGGAAAATGCGGGGATTCTGAGCATTTCTTGATTATCCAACCATATTGAAAGAAATATTTATTGTGAGAATGTACTATAATTTCATTTTCTTTAGCAGCAAAAGTTCAAACACTCGAACAAATTTATGTTTTAAAGCCTGAATGAAATAGAAAATCCTAAAATAATAAAAATTAAATGCTAATTTCAATAGAATTTAGAATTAATTTTGGAGGTAAAGAAACTTGTGTGGAAATCGAAGTTCCATGTGTGAATTTTAGAACATATTCATTGGCAACCCTGCTGGTACAAGCAGTCAATCCTCGTCTGATCCTCTTCAGGAAAAGTAATACATTGTTTAATTGGATTGTTTAATATTCCTACTGCTCCTACAAAGCTCTTGCTACCTTTACAAGATGGGCTCTACCTGAACAACTCAGGGATCAAGGTGTCCATGTGTGACGGTGTCCTATTGAATTCATAGTATTTGTGCGGGCTCCGCTTGTCCCAAACATTATCTGTCAAACATTTAAACTAAATAAATAAACATTACAAATAAAGAATCATTAAGTAATAAAATAATTTAGTATCTACTTTATCGCTTCCCAGAAGTGATTTATTCTTATCAGCTCCAATTTTGAAAATTAAAAGTTCATCGAACTTGATTAATTTTTCACATTACAAAATTTGTGTGCGTAATTATGCAGTATTAGGTATATACTTCCATTGTGTTATTTGCTATATAAACTTATCTAAGTAATGAAATTTTTTTTAAAGATAGAACTTTCTAATCTTCAGGTTTCCAAATATTATTGGGATCATTTTTTATTATTTTTATTAGTGTTCGCATCAACGTTGGCATTATTTCCAGTTTCGACGGTTGACAATCTCCAACGATCTACTTCTGATTGTTGCCCTCTCACCAGAGAGATACTCATTTTATCCTCCTCTCTGAACTAAAGGTTTTAATGTAATTGGTCTTTCAGGAAAGAAAATGATGAGAGGGAACCTCCATGTCGACAACAACCAACTGTGGGCACTTTCGCCAGCCAAATCTGTATTGGGACAACTATAAATACTCCAGATGTTACCGATCTTCCTGTCAGGTAAAAAGAAAATTTTACATCACGGTCAATAAATTAAGAGAAAATATGTTTTTAACTCGTAGTAAGTTCACTGAAAACCTATCTTTTCTGAAGGGACCTATCAAACAAAACGTTGAATGCGGTAAAACAATGGATGAGGGAATATAATAAAATATTTTGTTGTTTTATGCCCATGGCTGCGTCCTTTAACCTCTTGTAGGCCGCAGTCCTCCCCGGCGGGTCCGGATTTTTGAAGCGATTTTGCCCCTTATGTATAAAGAAATTGTATGAAGAACAAGGTCAGAATCGCTTGGGCCATTCTCGTTCTTGACATAACGAGTTACTGGATAGCATTTAACCATTCCGAATAATTTATATTAATTGCGAATGACGCGCCGGGAACCAAAGATGGCGGACAAAATGGCTGTCGCTTGATAATATGAACGCTGTCATATTCAAAGTCTATATTTATTCATTGTTTTTGATATAAACCCATTGTGGAAAGCATAGATTTGAGTGATTATTAGAAAGTTCGTTTTATCTACATTATTTTGATGTAATTTTTGTATTATATCACAAAAGAAATGTTATAAAAATTGAATTCGTAAGAAAGGTGAGAACTGTCAAATATTTTACGTCGTATTGAAAAAATATTTTTTTTGTTTGCTGGCTTTCAACAAGTTAAAACACCTAGGCTTCAACGATTTGTCAGTGATGAGGGTCTCGCGTATGTGAGTTACATTATTATTGTTGCAAAATAACACAGAGATTCTCTCTTTTGACCCTTTACCACCGTGGCAGGACTTGCCTTTAACATAAATGTAACTTTCTAGTTTTCAAAGATTTTCCACACAGTAAAAAGGCCGCATGCGCGCACGGCCGTGCCTTGTTTGACACCACAACGGCATAATGACAAAAGTCTACTGACTAATGTCAAAAATTTCAAATTTTCCACTTGTTGTTTATGAGTATTTGAAACCAAGCATTTAGCTACAAAATATAGTTTTCTTTTCTAGATCGATCTTTTTGAAAAATGATCGATCGAGCAAAATATTTTGTTGGAAAGAAAAAAACAAAAACTGGAAGAAATAAATGATAAATGCAGTTAAATGATTATTTGGGGAATGACCGATCGAGATTTCACTGTAATTGAATATTTGTGAACTATGAGACCTTCAGTATCGACAAAATTTAAAGGAAATTCTTTTAAATAAATTTGTTAAAAATTATGTTTATTTATTTACGCCCTTAGGGCTTTTACAACAATCATAATACAATAATAATAATAATGCTCCTTTATAGTGCAGTTACAGACCTTTTACTTAGCTTATTCAGATTAGCTTAGTATATTTACTGAATACATATATGTATGCAGATTCATTAATTTTGGCAAACTGCTGAATGGTCCTTATTCTAGCAGTCCAATTTTTGTTTGCAAAGCTGCATTGTAGCTTAGATCGTCGATCGAATCTTAGAATTCGAAATACTCGATAAAATACTTTAATTGCTGGTTTTAACTTTGATGGTCTACTTCCAGGAAAAACCATTTTGAGGGAGAAGAACCATCATGTCCCACTCCCCACACCATAGACTGTGTGATCGATTCTCATCCTACACATACGGTGAATACTCTCCCCTCTCAAGACTGTGTGGTAGAATATCACCCCACACATACGATAAACACCCCCTCCAACCAAGACTGGGCTGCAGAATTTCATTCCACACATATGATGAATACTTCCACCAACACAGAATGTGTGGTAGAATCTCATACGGCACATGCGGCGAGCACTCCCCTCAACCAAGACTGGGTGGTAGAATCTCTTACCACACAAGCTGCGAGCACTCCCCTTAACCAAGACTGGGTGGTAGAATCTAGTTCCACACATACGATGAACACCCCCCTCAACCAAGACGGTGTGGTAGAATCTCATACCACACAAGCAGTGAGCACTCCCGCCAGCCAAGACAGGGTGGTAGGATCTCATCACACACATATGATGAACACTCCCCCCAACCAAGACAGTGTGAGAGAATATCCTCCCATGCATATAGTGAACACTCCCACCCACCAAGGCTGTGTGGTAGAATATCCTTCCACTCGTAAGTTGATCACTCCCCCTCACCAAGACTGTGTGGTAGAACATACTTTCACATACACAGTAAACACTACTCACAACCAAGTCTGTCTGGTAGAATATCCTTCCACACATTTAGTGAACACTCCCACCGACCTAGAATGTGTGGTAGAATGTCCTCCCACCTGTGCAGTGATCACTCCTCCCAACAAAGACTGTGAAGTAGAATATCCTCCCACCTATGCAGTGATCACTCCTCCCAACCAAGACAGTGTGAGAGAATATCCTTCCACGTATAGAGTGATCACTCCCCCCAACCAAGACTGTGAGGTAGAATATCCTTCCAAGCATATAGTGAACACTCCCACCAACCAAGAATGTGTGACAGAATATTCTCCCACGTATACAGTGATCACTCCCCCCAACCAAGACTGTGTTGTAGAATATCCGCCCACGTATACAGCGATCACTTCCCCCAACCAAGAATGTGTGGTAGTCTATACTTCAACACATATAGTGAACACTCCCACCAACCAAGAATGTGCGATAGAATATCCTCCCACGTATACAGTGATCACTCCTCCCAACCAAGACTGTATGGTAGAATCTTATCCCACACTTCCGATGAACACTCCCATCAGCCAAAACTGTTTGGTAGAAACTCATCCCACAGATACGATAAATACTTCCACTGACCATGGCTGTGTAGTTCAATCTTATCCCACAATTACATTAAATTCTTCCCCTAACCAAGATTGTGTAGTCGAATCTCATCCCACATATATGATGAATATTCCCCCCAACCAAGGCTGTGTAGTAGAATCTCCACCCAAGCATACAGTGCACACTCCCCCCAACCAAAACTGTATGAAAGAATCTCATCCCTTACATACGGTGAAAAATCCCCCCAACCAAGACTGCGTTGAGACAGTAAATGCTACAAGTGATGCCATTATGCCTATCAGGTAATCAGCCATTTTTTTAAAGTTTTGTATTTTTAATGAAATGTATGATTATTTCATTTAAAAATATTAATAATTTGACAGGCATTATCAAACTGTAGTGAAGCCACTTACAAATTATCTAAATATTTATATTATTTCTATATTGGTGCTTATAATGCAAATCTGTTAACAAATTGTTTTTATTTTTATTACCACTGCCCTTATTAATTTCCGAGGAAATTGTCAGAAAAGGATAAAAAAAAATCTTTTTTGGATTTTAAAGTAAAAGCATTTTCCCGTAACAGTGTGCATCACTGCTGACTAATTAATAATATTGCAAAATATATTGTAGTATATAATATGGCTTGTAGAGATGAAAATATCTGAGTGATACCTATGTAATTTTTCCTCCTTGTGCCAGTAATATCTGTTTTATTATTTTAATTTATTTTCTGAAGTTGAATAACAAGTTGGAAACATCCTGCATGTTTGACTCAATACTCCAATTCATCTGCTTGAGTATTTGACTCAACTCTCCAATGTATCTGTGTGAGTGCTGTAATAGACTCAACTCTCCAGTGTATCTGTATGAGTGCTGTGTTTGACTCAACTCTCTAATGTATCTGTGTGAGTGCTGTATTAGTCTCAACTCTCCAGTGTATCTGTATGAGTGCTGTGTTTGACTCAACTCTCTAATGTATCTGTGTGAGTGCTGTATTAGACTCAACTCTCCAATGTATCTGTATCGGTGCTGTGTTTGACTCAACTCTCCAATGTATCTGTGTGAGTGCTGTATTAGACTCAACTCTCCAATGTGTCTGTATGACTTTTTTTTCTTTTTTTATAGAGAATACCTCACAAGAGTCTTAACTGCTCCCGTCTGGAGCCAGTGACACTATGGCATCCCCAATTGGGGTATGTTGTGAGGCTGAAGGTAAGTGGAGAAGGGAAGGAGATAGAAAAGAGGAAGTGGGAAGTGCCTGGCTATTCAGATCTAGTCACTAAACACGGCTAAAGCCATTATTAAGTAACATTTCAATTCTGAATGGTAGTCTTACACCAGGGCAATACTGAGAGTATCTTCCACTCTGCCTGTCATGACTGCTGTGTTTGACAACTCTCCAATGTATCTATGTGAGTACTGTATTAGACTCAACTCTCCAATGTATCTGTGTGAGTACTGTATTAGACTCAACTCTCCAATGTATCTGTGTGAGTACTGTATTAGACTCAACTCTCCAATGTATCTGTGTGAGTACTGTATTAGACTCAACTCTCCAATGTATCTGTGTGAGTGCTATGTTTGACTCAACTCTCAGGTTGCGATGCCTATACACTACAAGACATTTTATAATTTAAATAAAACACAGTGACTATGTTTGTTTTTTCTTGATTCAGATTTTATTTCTACTTGAGTTTCATCAAGGCATCATATAAGTAAATTCAATCACAAATACATATTCGTATAAATGCATACCACCGATGGCTCCGTCGGAACCTTCTCCGTCTTGTCATTAACAACACAAGTGTTTCAGAAAAAATGGTAACAGCGGGGCTTTCAGCGGCACAACCATTACAGAGTGAGTCGATTAGGTGGAGACAAAATAGATTCTCTTATTTATTAACCGCTTGGACACATAAGCTTGTTTTCACGATAATTTAACATAGGTAGACATAGGAATGACGAATGTCCCGTACCTGAGTTATTAAGATGTAACAGCAATAAATACTCACCTAATATCATTGTGCGAATGTGCATTGTACTTAATTAAATTATCTTTCTAAAGACATTGTAACTTCTTCCTTATAAACAATGCATGTTAAATACTAATATCTATATATTTTCCAATAATAAAAATATGTATAAATATGTATCTGCTAATAAATATAAAATATGTATCTGCTAATAAATATGTATAAATATGTATCTGCTAATTATTATACAAATATTTAAAAAAAAAATACTATGCTGATATCAATGAAGAAGCCAAATATGTGATGCAGTTCAACTAAGGAATGAGAGTAATCGGAGTTCACTAAGGCCCAGTTATTTTGCAGAAATTACACGGAGCAAAGAAATCAAATGGCCATCAAAATATTATAAGCTGACAAGCTTAACAACAGATAGCTACCCTCTTCTGCTGATCACAATTGGTTCAAAAGCTGAAACAGACATAGAATCTGCATTTAACGGGCACCTTTCAACTGAATGGGGCTGAATGGCTATTTGATAACAATGTTACATTTGAATGTCTGTGAAACAACCCGTCCTTATTCAATTAGTTACATTATTTCTTCTCATAGTTTTGTATGCCTTCACCTAGGAGATGAACGCATGTTAAAAATATGCCAGTGCGAAGACTTGTGACCTTTCTTTGTTAAAACAACATTATGTCTTCTTTAGCCATGCTGAGGATTGTGACCCCGAATCCAAACCTGGTGAACCAGGCTCCTCCACTCCTCACTATCCTGCACTGCATGGAAAGCCGCAGACACTGACGTTGAAGGCACCTAGAACTAAAAAATACAAGGGCTGCAAAACAGGGTTAGTGAAGGGAATTTCGAATTTTGCCGAAGTGGTGAATAACTGTTATATTTTGGTACAGCGTACAGATATATACAACCGCAAAAGCAGTTTCCTGTAATATTGTAAAAGATTAAATGTTTGTTTTTACACAAATTTAAAGTTATGTATCGGTCTAACCCTTACGTAACTATTATCCTTGCTCAAATACAAAAAATATGAATATTATTATAAACTATATAGAGATAAATATTGGACATTTTGCTACCACAGACTTGTACCCAAATAATATGGTTTAGATATCTACGTACCGATTTAGCGATTACTATTGTACCCAAATAATATGGGTTACATATCTATGTACCATATTAAATATGGAGTAATAGCATTTTTGTGTATTGTTTTATTACATGTTAATAGAATAAATAATAATCTAATATACAGACGTATGAGAAAAAACACGCAGGAAAAATGTTTATTGCCTCCACTGGAATTTGAAATACGGCACATCTGAAGGTTGATTGCGATAGTTCGGTGGTTTGAGCAATAATCTTTTTTATTTTCTGTGTGTTTTTGTAATGCCTTACAATTTGATGATACATATTGATGTTGTTTGATTTCAGACGCCCAATCTATCAACGCGACAATTTGGTGCAACCAATGCAACAATTGAGAAGTGGATGTCCTCCCAGCATATTTGTTCCCCCCACCCTTCAGTGGCATTTAGCTGAGCACTACAGAGAACGGGTGGGGATTTCGGGAATATACATTTCCCAATTCGGCATACCAGATTTATTGCAAGAACTTCATCCATGTTCTCCTCAGTTCTTATCTGTCCAACATCATTTCATGCGCTCTGCTCAATCTCACTTCAAAGTAATTAGAATTCAAGCAGTAAATAACATGTTTCTCAAGCTGTTTTACTCTATGAAGAAGGAAGAATACGAAATTCTCAACGGAAAGGATAACGTTACTGAAGAGTTTTTATTTCACGGTTCCAGCTACGAAAACATTATTCGTATTTGCATCCACAATTTCGATTGGCGCTTGCACGGAAGGAAAGCACTTTACGGTATAGGCGTCAACTTTTCTAACAGTTCAACATACGCAAGTAATTACAGCGGTAATTTTGAAAATCTACAGGTTATGATAATGGCCAGAGTGCTCAGGAGTCACTCTTGTGTTGGTGGCAATCAGATGAATTTACCTCCCTTTGTGCACAAGTACAGCAATGTGAGGTTTGATACCAGTCAAAAACCAGACGGGGCTGTCGTAGTTAAGTACAAGGATGATGAGTTTCTTCCAGAAGCCATTATTTTCTTTACAGGGTCTTTTAATTATTATAATAACTAATAGATAAGGATAATTCTTATTTCTAAGAAATTAATGATGTTATAACTCAGTGATGATCCTTTAAGAAAAGGGGCCAATTAGTTTTAAATTTTTTATTTTGTGGGGAACAATTAGAATTTGACGGCAACTATTTGTTTTTTTGCTGGAGGGTGTGCAAGATGATACTCGGGGTCGTTTAAACGCAATTTATTGAATCTAGTGGTACGTTTTGATACATGCGACAACCGCCTTTAGGATAGACCCTATTGGATCATATAAACTATAAAAAATGTCCTGCGAGTCCCAACAAATGTTGCCGCCGGTTGTGCATCACTGCTATTGCTATATAATATATTATAAGACAACATTGACATGGAAAAAATGGTTTTTATCCTGCTGGGGCTAGTAGGTACTTTTTTTTAAAATTACTATGTTATGGTGGAGACATGTTATGTTATAATATATCTCCATAGTATTAATGTCTTTTTAATATTGTTATTTTTGCATATTATTATGTAAACAATAAATTTATATGCTTATCTGGTATCAATCCACAGTCAAGGAGATGGCAAAAGTGGAAAAATACTGTTGGACAATTATTATTAGTTATTTAACAGACTTTTCACTGGACTACCTTATTCTGAAAAGGGATTATTTCAGTCCCCACTGCGAGAATCTCACTTACGGGGTTTTTCACTATCCTCTTCATAGCTTATCCATATGATAATGTATATTTTCCATTTATGATTTCGGTTTATTTATTTATTAAGTCGAAGTATACTATTCGGTACTCGAACCTGTGAATAGTTGCTATATATCGGATAAGTTGGCCGAGTTTTCTAACTATTGCGAGTACTTTATATTTGTTTTTATTAATATTCGTTAAAACATGAATAAACTATCAGGAGGAAGGTGAAATACCGTCTTACTGCTATTTTTATTTAATTGAAGAACAAGATAATACTAATAAATCTAAATAAAAATATTAAAAAGAACAAGACACAGAAAAATAAAAAGGTAACGGTCGCAACTGGGACTCAAACCCAGATCTCTTGCCTTACCGGGAAAAACGCCATAACCAACTAGGCCATTGGGACGTGTTATTTTTAGTAAATTTTATCAATATTTTTGGTATTGTTTTTATATGTTTCAAATATTTAAATGGAAAAACTTTTTTTTTTGTAAAATTGTAGGTTATCGCAATCAGAGTTGACATGACCACAATACCTACTCACCTAGATGCATTGCTTACATACAGCATGTTTAAAGTTGTTATTCTACTTCAGAAAAGAAAATTCCAGTGATTTTGTAACAAATTTAATTTTTATTATTAAAAAAAAATTGTTGGAAATCTTTTTGAATGGGTAAGAGGTATCTATCAGTTTTTTTAATGTTTACATTTGTTGTCCGTTTCTTGCTGAAAACAATAATCCTAATTATGGGTTTTGGTGCATAATAAATTATGTCATAAGTTTATATTATATGATATAATAAGTTTGGGTCAACTCTAATTCCGCAACCAACTATTTGCCTGCAAATTTTCAAATAACTTTCCAGTCTAGGTAGGCATTATTAGCATTTCTAAACATATTTTAATTGTTAACTTTTTATAATCTTGAAATGAAACTATGTTTTGTTAATAAATATTATGTAATATAGAATAACAATAATAATTTGTTTATTCTATTATATTATGTTACAAAGTTCTTAGTGAAGAATGATAGCAAAATAATGTTAAAAATGAAAAAAATTTCCTGTATTTATTACCGTTCAGGAATTTTTTTTTACATCACTCCACACAGGAAATTGATTTCTCTCCTGGGGCCTAATTCATCTTTGAGGATGCTGTGTGGAGGGTATAAGGGGAGCATCGACAAGTCTGACATTTTTAAAATTTGTGTTTTGTATCTGAATGTTGTTGTTTTTTTTTTAATATAAGTTTTGATTATACAAATTAATTTATACATTTTTTTGTAATTTTATACCTTTATAACTACATAATATAATATAGTATAGTATATTATTACAAAAAAGTTATGTTTGATAAAGTTATTTCGGTGAAATGTTCCTTTTTATGGTGTAAGTAATGATTATAAATCTGAATGTCTTCGACAGTCAGAAGATGGCCTCCGTGGTCGAGGGGTAATTCTTCATTTAAAATAATATAAATTTTTTTGAGGTACGACCCTGAGTGGAAGATACTCTCAGTATCGCCCTGGTGTAAGACCACCATTCAGAATTGAAACGTTGCTTGAAATTGTTTAAGCCATGTTTAGTGACTAGATCTGAATAGCCAGGTACTTCCCCTCCCTTATCTCCTTCCCCTACCCATTACCTTCAGCCTCACAACATACCCCAATTGGGGATGCCATAGTCTCACTAACTGCAGATGATTGAGAGCAGTTGGGACTCTTGTGCGGTATTCACATTAAAAAATATGTGATAACTATATTTTGTAACAATTCCTTGAAGGAATACTTTTTGTACCATTAAATGTTTTTATACTTATTTCTTAGTAGCGTTTTATTATGCCTATCTTTATACCTACCTCTAAAGTTAAGTGCTTATCTTAGCTTTTCTCACTGATAATATAAGTGTGTTGTGGGCATTTAATAAACAACCAGCTAACCATCATGCCATTATTTCCACAGGGGTGGGCAGAGAGGACAAACCGCCAAACAACTCAGCCTTGACACAGACTCTTTGCCTAATTCACGTTCATACATTGTTTCATAAACACTCTTCTATTATCCATAACACAGGGACATCCCTAGCATGGCGGGCGAAATAACACAATATGTATAAAATTAATATGTATAATAATAATATAAAATTCTTTTAATAAATAAATTCTGACTCTTGACGTGGCCCGACTCAATTAACTGATTCACTTCAAATTTGCGTCAAATATTCTTCTTATACTCCTTTCTTTATTCATTAGCTCTACATGCCCAAACCATCTAAGGGTGGTTTGGGCATGACCTTTAAGCAAACCTTTCTTAACCCACATAGCCCTACCGTTCCAATTTTGGTTCCGAACAAAAAATAATTATAAGTAGGCATAAAGTTTATAAAAATAACTTTGTATGCGGCTTGTGTTACTGTCCTTTACGATTTTAACATCAATATTTTTTGATATAACATATTTTAACATCAATATACGATTTTATCATCGTTATTTCATTAAAAAATTTAATCGAAGATTGCAGTTCACAAAATTGAAAAGCATGTATTTTAGGATGTAAGTATATGCGTATTACAATACTTCAAAATTTTATGAAAAAATATGTTTTATTCTAACATGTAAACTGCGTTTTTTTGCATTGTAACAAAAATTATATATAGCCCGGATTACTGTCGCGTTTTATTCTGACTAGTCGGGGTTTTGTTGCTCTTCTGAATTAATTTTATATCAGAAGCCCCTTTGGTCCAATCTCATTAAAAATGTGTCAAAATACGTGTTTTAATTATAGCTTCATAATTTCATTACGAAATTTTATTTTGCATTGTTGCAACAGTGGTAAAAACGACAAAGTTTGCAAGTGAATTCAAAGGAATCGAGGAGAGATACACACCAGAAGATAAGACTTCACTTTTATTTATATTTTAGTTAATGGGGAAGATATTTGTTTTCATAATAATTTGTAGCACTGAACTCGAATAGCCATCTCATAACATAAATAATGCGTATCCCACGTCAACTTAATAAATGTTTATTTATTTCAGCACTTTGTTTACAAAACCAACACATCAATAATATGGAAAACAGTGTTACACAATCATTGGCGATGGTAGAAATATTATTGCATTAACGGAGGTGATTGATTTCTACTATCTCAGGAAAGGTTGTGGATCACTGAGTTCTGTCAAACTTTAGGAATTATTAAGAGACATAGTCTCTTGGTCAAGTACCCAATAATCTCACGATTACATTTTACGTTTCAACTTCACTCTAGATTATATGTTTATGATTCTTTTTTATATATATTTAGTTGGGTAATTTACGAAACGGTGGTGGTTGACCTGGACTGGAAGAAGAAGCCTTGGAATGTGGGACAGAAATCACTTACCAGCAATAGAAAATGGTTACACATAAAACCAACCGCCTCAACAAATAAAATTAATAAAAAATCACATATGAACAAATAAGAAGATCAAACGCGATGACAGAGGGCGCGGCAGGAAGTAGTCGAGGTACCGAAAAGCAGCGGGAGTGGAAAGCAAGAAGCATCGAGAAACATGAAGTCAGTAATCGTAGCGGGAAACGCTAAATGAGAACCAGGTTGCAATAAGCAGGAAGTAAGAATCAGGGTGAAGCAAAAAAGAAACTAAGAAGCGAAAAGCATGAAGTAACGGAAAACGGGAAGGAATAAGCAGAGGGAAGCTGGAAGCATGTAGCGGAAAGCATAAAATAATGAAATGAGAAGCAAGATGCATCGGGAGGCAACAACCAAAAAAAAAAGCGGTAAGATGGAAGGATGAAGAGAGAAGAAATGAAAAGCAAAAATAAGCGAACTAGAGAAACGAAAACAAAAGCTCAACACTTCCTTTATTCCTGCCCATCGTACATTCCAATATTGGCTTATTAGGTTGCCATGTATACCGGTCGATTAAACTCCGACCTCCTTCCCATCCTTAGAGCACGTGTTCCAGTCCTAACAAATCAGTGCCCCCTGGTGTACCGGTCTCACCGTGACAGAATTGCTCCTGGCTGGGGTGGTACAATCGTATCGTATGTAGTTAATGTTACATGTGTATTGCAAATGGACACACAGTCTGTAATACAAAAAATAAGAAGAAAAAAGTGACCCCGGACGCGCTACATCGTTGGCAGGAATGGAAGATTGGAAATATCCTGCGGGTGGCCACATAGGTCCGGCCTAGAGAGATAGCTAGGCTGCCTACCCGTTTGTTACCCTACCTGCCTGCTTCCCCCTTCTCTCTACGGGATCCTACACAGACACATCACGCATCATAATTATCGTTAGTTGTTAATAATTCCCTAAGTGAATACACAAATTGTTAAAAGGTATTTAGTCAGTGGCGATGTTGGTTTCCATTCAACATTATGAAATTCAAATAATGGGATGACGACATACTGTGTCAGGTAAGCGCAGTAGCGGCGTAAAGGGGGGGCGGAGGGGACGGTCCGCCCCGGGTGCCAAGCACCAAGGGGTGACAAATCTCTCGTACAGCCTAAAAATGCGCACAAATTTCCATCTATAAAGACATATCAAATTAAGAATTGGAGATTTTACAATTGAGGCGCCATTTGGAAGCCGCCAACATTTCTACCCAAGAAACGGATCGATGGACTACATAGGAGCTTCTCAGATTCATTGTAAAATGGGGTTATTCTGAGTCTGATCCAAGTTTAGCGCTATGTCTTAGATTTTTTTAGCAATTTGTGTTTCGGTGGCTTTATGTGAAAGAAGCTTTTCTAATATAAATTAAAAAATCTTACATGAGCCAAGCGCATCTAACCAATCTTTCGATTTTATCAATTGAAAGAGACAGGGAAATCAATTTTGATAATGTGATTGAATATTTTAGTAAAAGTCTCGTAAGCACAATTAGTATTTGATGTTTTATTTTAAGTAGAGGTGCTCAATACAAAACCGCCCGGGGTGCCAATCTACCCTACGCCGCCACTGGGTAAGCGTAAGAGAGACAGAGCTGATTCTAAATGGGCTAGAACCAAAAGGTATTAAGCCAGTGGTGATATTGGTTTCTATTCAAATCTGTATGTAAGGCATTTCTAGTCGTCGCCTGCACGCTTAATTGTCCAAACGACAATTTGCAAGTTTTACAGGAGGAGGAGGTTTTCTTTCATTATTTCAATGAAACATTATGATAGGTGTTTAAGATGAAGATATTTCCGTAAAGGTAAAGGTCTCATTAGTTTAAATAATTCTTAGTTTTTGATACTTTATTTTTAATTTTAAAATGAAGATTGAACAAAAACTAAACAACTGGAGATGCTATATAGAACTATAATCAGTTTGTATGTCTCCATATTCAAATTCGGAGGTATATTTTTTTTATGTGGCTGTAAAATTTCCTTTATGGCTGAATCAGACGGTTCACTAATCGTTCATTTCTGTATTTCATTCGGCCTATTTTACTCAGAATGACACGTCTGAACATGAAATGAAACGAAAGTGCCGAATGAAATCTTCAAGTGAACCGATCCATTTCGAAGAGAGCAAAGCGAAACGTCTGAACACAGAGTGAACTCTCTATAAGTCCGTTTCGCATCCTGTACTGGAAGGACGCTATCACGTCGGACGCAAAACGTCAAAATGGTATTCCTTCGGCTAATTTGTTTGCTTTTGGGAACACGTCTCATAGAAATTGTTGGGTCTCCCTTACTATCCATGTATTATATATTTTTTTTAAATATATGTAAGATTATTAATTTGTAGGTAAATGTTCGTTATAAAAAGTACAATCAAATTGTGTAATTATGTCATAAAAAATAAAAAGGTTTATAAGACGAAACAATACTGTTTTTTTTAATTTAATTGCATCACCAAAATTGCTGCTCGGCGACGCTGTAGTGGGAATGGACGAGTGAAGGCTTATTTCTATTGCGCCGTCTGAACATCGAATGAAGCGAAGATGGAACATTCGCTCGAGTAAACATGGAATAAACCTTCACTCGAGTGAACTGTCTATTTCTGCCTTTAACCGATAAATCACTCGATTAAAATATATCGATTATGTAAATGTTTCGATCATCACTACCTTTGAACTTCCTCATTTTCAGAAGAAAAATCAATTCACATTATTTTTTACGCCAATTAAAATTTATTGTCAGTTTTTTCCATCAGTTCAAAAATACCGTGGAAATTAATTCAACCATTGTAGAAAGTGTGAGACAAAATTAGCAATTAGGGAGGCGAGTACCGCCGCCACGGGAACCATTTATTTGATAACCAACACCACTGCCATACGTTGCCCCAAAGTTGGTGACTTAGGAGGGGTGCCCGGGTTCATGGGGTGTGGTTCCCAAACTCTTTTGGCCCACGGACCACTTTTCATAATCAAAATTTGCCCATAGAACCCGGGGTAGGGAATGAGTGATCCTGCCAAAATTCCTATCACGCCAACGTAAACCCCCATCTTTTCTCCCGTGGACCCCTGGGGGGTCCACCTGGACTACTTTGGGAAACACTGGTCTTCATCTTGGCGGAGGATGCTTGAGGGAGACCTATTGACCTCTCCAGCTGAAATCTCACCCTTGCACCGCAGTGGGTGGGATTGATTCATGGGTCCGTCACTCCTGGGCACATTGAACCCCTGATTCCTCTCCATCCCTCATGCCTTTTTTCTTCCCAAAACTTCCTCTCCTCCCTTTCCCCACACAGCTACCCCCGAAGATGACGACATAAGCAATGAGAGGCTCAGAGGCTCCTGTGAATGTAATAAAAATAGCCCCAATATTGAGAAAAAATCGTTTTGTTTTTAATTCTTTCTTATTATTTAATTAATTATAATAAGAAAAAAATTGTTTTTAATTCTTTCTTATTATAATTAACTTAATAATAAGAAAGAATTAAAAACAAAAACAGTTTCATCCCGTGCAGGGGCAGTGCGCACTGTGCAGGGTAGCATTATAATCATGGCAACACTGAACTATTTTGGTAAAGGGAATCCCCTTTTAAATGTGTAAATTCACATTCTTTGCTTGCTGTGATAATACTAATTTGTAATCTTTTCATTCAATTCTATGGATATTATTGCCCCGCAACCCGCAATTACCCGTGGCGCGAAGCGGAGCATGTGTCAGATTGCCGATTCATCACACAAACGTCACAGACGCACACTGAAATCAATATTCAAACTGTTTATCAACAAAGAAGACGCTTTTCATTTTCAAATTGTGGTGTTAACAATAAGTAAAGTTAGAATGACGCTGTTTATGTTTTACTAATAATATTGTTTTTACCGAAAAGTTAAAAATAACATGCCTAACACAATCTTATCAGACTATCTTATCAAATTAATCAACTGATTAGTGTTAAATAAATGCAGCTCACGGCTCGCAGTTCTTAATTTAGTTATTTTAATGTCTTGAAGCTTTAGTGTTTGTATACGTTTATAGAACCGGGTTTTCAGTGAACTGACAACATGGGTTTGTCGCCGTCTTCTCTATTTTGCTGTTGTAAGAATGAAGAAGAAGGAAGGGAAAACCAGACACGGTAAGTTACATAAATATTTTTTTAAATTTTTGTTTCTCAATTTCTGCGTAGTTCACATACTGCAATTAATTTGTTTTATAAGTACATAATATAATATAAGATGAAAACCTTCATAACATTTTCGTACTCCGCTTACAGCTAAATACGCCCAAATTATTGAAATAACACTTCGTTTTTTTAAACTTTATTGGTACAATACACAACAACTACTACCGTTGGGGGAGACGGTAAACAAAAATGCATGGTTAAGTTTTAGGTTCTTAAAGTAGAATCATCTACTTCCATTATGTATCACTAATTTCTGAACACCGTGTAAACAGATAATTTTAAAAATGTGCACTTGTCACACAGTGATTTTTAAAACCACTCCTTACATCCTTTCATCCCCTGGCCGTTTTTTTTATATTATCTCCACACAGGAGTCCCTGAGGAAAAAAAATCCCTCAGGGCGTATGACATCTTTGAGGATGATGTGTGGAGGGTCCTTTTTAAAATGCTTGAATTAAAATCTCCTTTGTAAATAACGTCCTTCGTTCACGCAGCTACTTACAAGCGACTCAATCACTGCTACCCGCTACCTGTCATACTATTTTGCTAGTGCAGTCCGTAGCGGCATTTATAAACACTAATAATAGTATGAAAGGTACAGACGAGCAGCGATTGCTTGGAAGTAGCTCCATGGAAGAACGGCGTAATAGTTTCAAAATCATAAAGTTTAAAATGTTAAAGATATCTTTTGTAGACATTCTTAAAGTGACCCTAAGAATTAATTAATGTTCACAAATGCGAAAAGTAAATTTTTGCTCATTGATAATTGCATGTGCAAAGGGGCAAAACTCTACCAACAGGGAACATTGCAAAATTGGGCGAAGCTCGACAAAAGCAACCCGCAGCAGCAAATTTTTTCCTTCTTGCACAGATTAATTAGATATATGATGTTGAGATGTGTATCGACAATATCAAAAATCTACAATAATAAATAATATATTCTTCACACGATAGTAATATTATTTTTTGTGTTGTATTTTCAAAAGGAGATCGTTAGCTTCAAACTCTCCATGGGATGACATATCTACTCCGGCCGCTGGACGGATTTCTCACTCTTCCTCCAGGCCCTCTAATGCTACGGCCCGAGACTCCAATGCTTCAGCAAGGTTTCTAAAATAATTTTTTATATTTTGTGTTTTTATGATTTGACAATTTATTCAATTTAGAAATGTATTTAACAAAAGTACAAATAAATTCAGAACACTGTATATATATGTAACATCATATGAAAAATATGCACTTGGATCATAGTCCTTTTTAAAAGTTATGCCCTTTTGCTTTTGAGCCATTTTGGTATTGCCATTTAAATACATACTAGGGATGCATTCAATACCGTTATCGATATATCGGTGATTCTAACTTGCCGATACACCGTTACATTTTGAATTTCCCAATATGCGGCACAATTTATCTATGCTTAGGGAATCCCCGCGTTTCATAATTCAAAACTAATTAATTCATAACTTCCGCAAGTTGCTTGTTGTCAGTTGAAGCTTTTGGTGCGTAATAAAATAAATAATGAATTTCTTCCACAATTTTTTAACATTTATTGTCCGCATCGGTATCGTCGATACTTTTTTATAAATATCAGTATTGTATCAGCAGAAGTGCGTATTAATGCATCCTTACTACATATCTCCATTATTTTCTAAATTTATTTGTCAGACTATGCATACACAAAATTCAAGATACATGGGAGATATTGAGATATATAACTAACTAACTAACTAACTAACCATCACGCCGTTTCCCCGCAGGGGTAGGCAGAGAGGACGGACCGCCAAACAACTCGGTCTTGGCACACACTCCTTGCCTCATTCACATTCATACATCTTCTCATACATACTCTTCTATTATTCTGACTCTTGACATGGCCCGACTCAAGTATCTGATATGTATCTCAATATCATATATCTTATTAATACAGCGCCCTTGAGGTGATTTCTCACAAAAACGGCGCTATACAAATTATCCAATTATTATTATTATTATATATACATATAAAAAGAGGTGCTAATTAGTAATTTTTTTAAAATAGACTTTTAGGTACCTAATATAAATGGAGAATTATCAAATACCATACAAGGACAGAATCGAAATGCTTTTGCTTTAGTAACTATTGATGTCAATTTTCAAATTTAAAAAAAAAAAATTGTTGTCAAACCTTATTTAACATTGCCTCCCCTCCATTCAAAATCTCATCTATTTTAAGTCTGAACTCGACTCCAATCTTCCATATAATTTTTAAATTCGCCCAATTAAATAAAATTAATATATTTCTTTTTCCCTCTCCATAATTTGAATTGATGGTCTAGAACACCCTTGAAGGGTGAAAGCCATAAAAATTTGTAAAAAAAGCAGTCATACCCAACAGTAAAATACAACTTTATTATGTTGATCTTTCTAAGTCACTTTCAGCAGATGTATAGTCATTTGGAACAAAACCAGAAAAAACCATTCGTTTAAAATGATGACAGTTTGAATCGAAGAATAGGTACTTTCTTATATTTGCACTTTTTCTAAAGTGGTATAAATGTGAGACCGAGACTGACTGCAGACCCATTCTCTATCTGGGTTATATTGTAAGTATAAACACAGTGTCTTCCTTGAATGTCTCGAGGAAGACACTGTGTACTTACCACGGCAGTACACAGCGAAATATTTTATATTTTTATATACAGTGTGGTAACCCTTCGGCGAGTATCAAAAAGTCTCGGAATAAAAAAGTCTCCAAAGGGTATGGCCGTAATATTACGGCCGTGTGCCTAACGCATGCCCAATTTAATTTATTCATGAAATGTGAAGTGTACTGCTATCAGTTTCCAAGGATGTTTTGAACATTTGGAGTAATTGACTCATTTACCGATGTTGCTCTCTCACAGGGACACAGTTTTATTTGAAAAATCTCAATCTCCAAGAGGTTAGGGGACGTACTTGGCTTACTTTATCTAATCAGTGATTCCTGACATTACTTGGAGTATAAAATGTAAATGAGATTTTGGTCTTCGGTGACTTTTTTTTCTACAAAAACTTTAAAAATACTAGATGTTGGACAGTTTGGGACGGGGTAAGAGGTTGGGCAGTTACTCGGCTGACTGACCAGTGACGACATGGAAAAGATTTAAATATTTTTTTGTTTTGAAGAAAAAATTTATGAAAAAAAAGTCATTGAAAAAGTCACCGGAGACCAAAATTTAATTTACATTCTTTACTCCAAATAATGTCAGGAACCACTGGTTAAAGTAAGTCAAGTGTGTCCCTTAAGATGATAGACTTCGCTTTTCGGCCCATACAAAAAGGACGCCCGGGAAAAAACACTTTTCTACATCGAAAATTGCACAAAATGAATATATTTTTTTTATACTGCCTTCTAAAGAGTAACAAACTATGTCGGTATGAGGTGTTATGAGATGTTCACAAAACATAACCACATTAGTTTTAACCATTTACATGCAGTTGCCGAACATACTTCACTCTACTACCTACTATGTTTTATATTAAGGATATTTTTTTGTTTTACTTCACCTATTGTATTTATAAACTGTATGTAAGAGTATAGAAATGAATAAATAAAAAATAAAAAAATATGTTTTTGAATTTTTGATGCGTTTCGTATTAACGTAAACATTCACTGTCAAACATGTACGATTTATCAAAAAATATTATTTAAGGAAAAAGTGCTGCTAACTCAACTCTCATAAAGAATTATAAAATTATAAAAAGCTACCGACGTAGCTTCTTCTTTCTAAAAAATATATATTTTTTTTAAATTTCAATTTCGTGAAAGTTTCGTTGTAGAAAAGTGTATTCTCCGTAAACCCCTTTTCGAGCGATTTCTGTAGGTAAATTTGAGCGTTGTCTCATTCGCACATTTCGCATTCGCATGTATTGTAAGAGTGCATGAGCTTATTGTGAGCGGGACAGAATGAAGGTCGCGGGTGTTCTGCGTGTGGTTCAAAGTCTAGCCTCTTAACATTCTGTATAACTTGCATATTTTTAACTTTCATATTTGTAACTTTTTTTGGTTTGCTATTTTCGAAGACCGCAATGGGTTATTTCCGAACCACCAAAGAGGAGGTCTTCCAGTCGACGTGTAGATTTGTCAGTAGCAGACCCTTGGCCTCCCCTTGAACCAGTGGCAGTTGTGCATGCAGTCAGGTAAATAAACCTCTCTTTAATATAATTTAAGATTCTCACGGCCAACTGTATGTTGACTGATAAATCATGTTTTGCTTCGGAACCTCAGCCAAGATCGAAGTCCTTCTAATGTCTGCAAAAACCAAGTTTCCTATTGAATTAGATGGAGTCTAAACATTCAGTTGTTGAGGATATGACAAGGTTTATGACAGTCGGACATCTCTCAAAAGAGATCTCCGAACATTTTCCAGTTTGTAAATTTGTGTTGCTGTGCACTTCTTAGAAACAGGCCATTTCTTAATGTTTGTGTTTGAACTGCAGTGGCGGTTCTTTACAGGGGACAGTGGGGACGGTCCCCACCAGTTATACTCGAAACCTGCTAAAATAAATAACAGTCTTCACCAAAATTAATGAATTCTTTACATAAAAGCAATTAACATTGTGCAGAAATAAAATACACAAATTAAAGTGACCACCACCACAAGGCGACCACCCACGCTGACCAGCGGAGAGCCGATCAGCGCATGAACCATCAGAGTGCATTTCTCAGTGCGCAGAACCTACTGCGCACTTGGGGGACAATTCGAATTGTCCATTTAAGCATTTTGGTTCATTCTTTGCCTTTCATTAGAGAATTTCGTGAATTTCAAATACCGCATGGATAATCCATTGCATCCCCACGTAACAAAAGTTGCTTAGTTTCGGGCGGGAATCGCTCGCGTTCAAATTAACTTCGATGATAATCTTGCAAGATAAAGCGTTACTTTTATCATACTGTATTATAAATTACATTTATTTTGTGTTTACCCAATCAAGCGATTTAGATCCAAATTTGGACCGCTTTTATTTTTCTGCGATTGATATCGGTCCAAAATTGGACCACATTTAACAAACCTACAAATATTGGATAAACGGTGAAATCTAGGTGAATTCATTAGCTTTAAACCACAGTAAACAGTTTATATGTTTCCATATTAATATTTTGAGGAATGATATTAATTAAATCGAATGGCCAAATCAAAAATTGAACACCAATCGCTTGAGCGGTTAGACACAGTGGCGGCTCGTGACTTTTGTTGAGCTAGAGTGCTAATATTAACAAAAACGGCATTGTTGATGTCGTTGTAGCCGAAAAATATATTTTTTTTGTTCAAAAATTTTTTTTTTGTATGAAGATTTTCAGGAAATCCGTGCGGCGCACGGCAAAACTGAAATTTTCTGAAAATCTTCATACAAAAAAAAATTTCGAACAAAAAAATTTTTTTTTTGGCTACAACGACATCAATAATGCCATTTTTGTTAATATTAGCACTCTAGCTCACGAAAAGTCACGAGCCGCCACTGTGTCTAACCACTCAAGCGATTGGTGTTCAGTTTTTGATTTGGCCATTCGATTTAATTAATATCATTCCTCAAAATATTAATATGGAAACATATAAACTGTTAACTGTGGTTTAAAGCTGATGAATACACCTAGATTTCACCGTTTATCCCATATTTGTAGGTTTGTTAAATGTGGTCCGATTTTGGACTGATATCAATGGCAGAAAAATACCACTGGTTAGACATCTGATTAGCATGATTTAACCATGAAAATTTTTTAAGAGAAATTTTATAATATATTCTTTGATAGTGAGATTACAATAAAGTAGGTAGTAGGTATATCGACCCTTTGGAATAACAAGGTAGCATCTGTTGCTGTAACATCATGCAATAATAGGATCTATAGTAAGCTACTTTAGAGTTCATTATCACATAACGTTACAGCGACAGGTGGAACCTTGTAATTCCATAGGGTCGATATGCAGAAAATGTCGGTCCCCACCATCAAAGAAGTGGTCGTACCGCCACTGGGTAGGACCAAAAATATGAAACTTGCCTAATCACGGAGACAACATAAGTTTACAAAAACTCTATTGTAATGCTCGTTTTCTATTCTATGAGTATCTATGCTCTATTTATAGAACCAAAGTTGAAGTCGATACAACTTTTGGTTTTTAATCCATGCAAAGCCTGTTCTCACTGATCTATTTCATAGATTCTATTTAATTGATAGTAGAATAGATCAGGTGGGATCACAGCTTAAGATGATAGACTTCGCTTTTCGGCCCATACAAAAAGGACGCCCGGGAAAAAACACTTTTCTACATCGAAAATTGCACAAAATGAATATTTTTTTTTATACTGCCTTTTAGAGGGTGAAAACTATGTCGGTATGTTTTCGAATTTATGATGCGTTTCGTATTAACGTAAACATTCACTGTCAAACATGTACGATTTATCAAAAAATATTATTTAAGGAAAAAGTGCTGCTAACTCAACTCTCATAAAGAATTATAAAAATATAAAAAGCTACCGACGTAGCTTCTTCTTTCTAAAAAATATATATTTTTTTAAATTTCAGTTTCGTGAAAGTTTCGGTGTAGAAAGGTGTATTCTCCATAAACCCCTTTTCGAGCGATTTCTGTAGGTAAATTTGAGCGTTGTCTCATTCTCATTCGCATGTATTGTAAGTGTGCGTGAGCTTATTGTGAGCGGGACAGAATGACAGACGCGGGTGTTCCGCGTGTGGTTCAAAGTCTAGCCTCTTAACCTTTTCTCTGCCACTATCCCAATTGGGGAAGTTCAGGTTTAGTTTTGTTTAACACCCTTAATACTGAGTGGCAGTGAAACCTGTTAATATGTATGGTTATTCCAAAAGTGACTGCTGAAAACCAGATTAAACGGGATTAATGATGACAATATGTATTCCACATGGCAGAACAGATGTGTTAACTCAGCATTGTATGACTAATTATATCATCTGACATTCAACAGGTTAAAACTTTGTATCTCTCCCCATTGATTGGACTTTCACTGTAAATTTTTTAAAAGAAAGACAAACGTTCCCGAATAACAAACTGACAATTTTTTTTAAACTTCTACTACCATCATTATAAGTGGAAGATGTGGCTTGATCAATGATGGAGGACTTAGCTAGTGGAGAAATTGAACCGACGCGGGTATAAAGCCACCTGGGTAGGAACTCTTCACATTTGTACAGTGAAACCCTCTCAAGAAGTTCCCTCTTAAGAAGTTTCATGTTTAAGAAGTTTCATGCTTAAGAAGTTTGTTTTTTTCCAGCCAAATAGCCCAATTTATTCTGAAAACAAGGTTTTTCCGCTTAAGAAGTTTTTTTCCAGTCCCTTGAAAAACTTCTTAAGTGAGTTTCAATGTATCTAATAATATTTTATTCCAGAACTTATGCAGGGGTAGTGCAAAGCAATATCACGGACCCTGGCCAAATTCATTCTGTCAGGTAAAGATCAAGCTGAGAGTGGTGATTTCGGGTTACCCTAAACCCTATGCTAATAATCATTACATGATATTTTTTGTTATAATCAGGTTGTCTCCTAATTAATTATTTTGATGAAAGTGTATTACAGTGAAACCCTCTTAAGAAGTTCTTGCTTAAGATGTTTTCCTGCTTAAGAAGTTTTTTTTTTTCGGTCCCTTGAAGACCAAATGGCCCAATTTTTCCCACTTAAAAGGTTTTCCCACACAAAAGCTTTTTTTTTTTTCGGTCCTTGGAAAACTTCTTAAGAGGGTTTTACTGTATATTTAAAGAGTTAAAACATGAAGGAAAGAAGGTAGAGAAGATGGCACTAGAGCAACCGGGCACAACACGTCAAACAAACTCAACCGGTCACAATTGGGCATGGCTTAGACTTAACCTCTTGAATGTCAGATGACATTTGCCCACAAATGGCTGTATTCCAGAGAAAATTAATATCAGAGCATTCCGAGATAGAGTGCTCAAATAAAAAGCAACATCTGGAATAATGTTGGCGCAAGCGATTCTGACCTTGTCTTTGTACAGTTTCTTTATACATAAGGGTTAAAATCGCATTTTATTTTTTAACCTCTCATCTGTCACCCGCCGGCCGACGGGCTTACGACAAATGAGAGGTTAATAGCCAGTATGATTTCACCGCTTGGCGTGAGCAGAATTTTTTCATTTTAAATTTTTTTATTATCTCTCCACTGTTCCTCATACACTATAAAGTGCGTTTGTTACCTTTAAACTATAAGGTACAGTGAAAATTCAAAAAGTTCTGTAATTAAAATGATACATTTGTCAATAATAATGCGAAAAATTTGAATTTAGGAGACAAACTCGTTATTCATGCTATCCCTATTGTCATGGTCAGTATGAACATCCTATGATTGTAGCTGATTGGAGCCATTAAATATATTTAGGTATACAGTGGAATGTATTGTTTTCAACTTACTGTAAATGTACTGATAACTATCTATATACATACATTATATGTACAGAACGAGAATGAATGCAGATGATTTATTTGTATATGTACAAGTATGTTTCATAAATTGTTTTCGCTTTAATAAGGAAGTTGAGTTCTTTTTTATTAATTTTTTTTATCGATGTTTACAGGCAAACTTAAATACGAGTATTTTTTTTTTTAAAGTTCGTTTTCATAATTAAATTAATTCTACAAGTTTGAATTTTATATTAAGCCCTCGAAAACGGCGGCAAGAGCATAATACCGTGCGGCAGAGTTCGTGATGTAACCCGGTCCTTGCTTGTGTGAAATATAAGGGAAAATATTTACAAAACCGGGTCACGCTTAATATGGACGAAAAAAATAAATTAAAAAAGTATTTAGATATTTACTAGTACTAATCAATTCAGTTACCGGAATTTTGAAAAAAGTGCATTTTAATGATTATTTTTCAAATTTAAAAACACGAAATGTCATTTTTCAACGAAACTTGCAACAGTTCCTAACATAGCGGTGGGTGAAAAATGACATTTCGTGTCTTTAAATTTCAAAAATAACCATTAAAATGCACTTTTTTCGAAATTCCAGTAACTGAATTGATTAGTACCAGTAAATATCTAACTACTACAACTTTTAAAAATTATTTTTTTCGTCCATATTAAGAGTGTCGCGGTTTTGTAAATATTTTCCCTTATATTTCACACAATCAAAGACCGGGTTACGTCACGAACTCTGCCGCACGGCATTATGCTCTTGCCGCCGTTTTCGCGGGCCATAATAAAAATCAAACTTGTAGAATTAATTTAATTATGAAAACGAACTTTAAAAAAAAAAAATACTTTTATTTAAGTTTGCATGTCATCTACATGAACATATTTTTTATAAGTGAAAATATTTTTCACTCAACTTCCCTATTGTAAAAGTGCTTTCGACACAGGACTGCCCTAATGGGATGAGGGGCTTTGCTTGGTTTTTTTATGTTTTGCTTCTCAGACTTCTCAGACTCAGAGGTGTCATATAAAAAAATGCTGTGGGCCAAAATATTGCTTCATTGCTTAATTATTATTACCTTTACGGCACTGTTGATGTTAAAATTTCTCTGACCGCTGACATATTTGGTTGTATTATCTAACACTTCATACCCCTTAAAACCTCTTTGCGTACTTCTAGGAGTTTGCATAATATCATACTTGGTAAACACACAGCTATGTGCCCTGCAACTACATAGTAAAATGTTAAGCTAACGTATTTTTCCTTTTTTGTTAAAGACCATTAGCTCGAAAAGTATACCATGAAATTGAAGAAAGAGATGGATCACTATCAAACAGGTAATATATATTTGTGAACATTTGTACAGTCAAACTTTGTTGCAATAATCGTATCTTAGAACCGTTCACATTCATTTCAACATGTTTTATTTTCATATTACAAACTATGGATTCATAAGACAGCATATTTTAACAAAGCACTTTTGACATTTTACGTAATATATTTTATCAATTTCTTTAGCTTTACGATTTCAGTCCTAACCCCTCAGGCCTCGGGCATAGTTTGTCAGAACTCCAAATAAATTAAATATTTCCAAACATATCCGAAAACTATAAACTGTTTTTGAAAGATGATGAAATACACTTTCAA
Organism: Limnephilus auricula; assembly: GCA_951813805.1. Taxonomy (NCBI): domain Eukaryota; kingdom Metazoa; phylum Arthropoda; class Insecta; order Trichoptera; family Limnephilidae; genus Limnephilus; species Limnephilus auricula. Next base: position 18,231,064 of record OX638404.1, read on the forward strand.
ATTTTATAATTCAAAGTAAACATATATGTAATTTTGGAAATATAAATTTTTTTAATGCAAACATATGAAACGTTTTAAAAATGGTTCACTTTACGATTTTTATAACTCAAATTACTGATAAAGAAAAAAAATAAAAACACACACATGTTTTATTAGACAAATGTATTACAAACGTTATTGTAGCTTCACTTTCTTTTCGCTTCATGTGAAAATAATTACAAGAAATTCCCAAAGTTATATTCCTTTTTTTTCAAAATGCGGTTGGATCATAGACATATGAATATGTATAGACCTGCTCTAAGTGTAAATAAAAGCGTATTATTTCCCTCACCTTAATTCTGGGTTTCATGGAACGGCCGGGCTGGCGTATAGGTTCGCGTGAATCTAGAAAATGTGACGTCATCATTGTTGTGCGGACTAGCGTCGAGCTCTTATCGGTACATTTTACGAAATAACACGGCAAAAATGGTAACTTGTGCTATTAAAACATGTAAAAATAGAAGTGAAAAAGAGTATAAACCCAATTGTCGTATTACCTTCCATATGCAGGCAATATTTGTCATTATTTTAAGCTTATTCACATCATATAATATGATCAGTTTTAGACATGAAGCGTAAGCAACCGAAATTCCCGGTCCCGTCGTGTGCACGTTGCAGTTTACTGTGATAAGTAAATTATGAAACATTTGTAAAAGTGTCTTAACTAAACATGGTAACAAAATATTCGACTCTCAAAACAAGCGAACCTTTCTTCATTTTATATTGATTATACAAGTTTGTTCAAACCGGGCGAACAATTCGCGTTCCCATGTAAAAAGGTTTATTCATTCAAAAGCAGATTTTACTTTTAAGAGCTAAATGGTGATATTATAATGCGTGATGCCTATATACTGTCATATTGAAGTATTAACGAATCACATATCGTTGCCATCAACTCATCCCTCTCCGCCCCGCTAAGATGGTTATTACCCCTCTCCCTGATTTTCTAGTCTATGAATAGTCTAGTCTGTGGGTTGGATACTTTTTCATAAAGTTATACATTTTAATTATTTTGTGGTTGACTTTTAGATTTAAATATAAAGTGTGATGTTTTCTCTTTATAACATCTGTTAGATCATATTTCTCACCATGATAGTAAGGGAGACAACAATTTCTATGTGACCTACATGAGTTGTTGCCAAAAGCAAACAAATTAGCCTAAAATTTAAAGGTTTTTTGAGGCAATGAATATATAATTAGAAAAAAAATGAGGTCGCTGGAGTAAAGTGAGGCAAGTAACTATGGGAAAACTCCTTAAAGGTAATGATAAAAATGAATACTTCATGTTTTCAGATGGAAAAGTTCCCGTTCAAGAGAAAGGTCGGTGCCGGAAACAGGCCAGATAGTAGTTCCTGACGTGCAGGCTCCTCTACACATGGGGCTGTATTCCATCTACCGGCACCAACTAGGCCCCTACAATCCTGATGATGAGATTGAAATACTTGAAGAGGGAAGCTCAGAGTACAACTTTATACACCGTAAATTCATGTGCACCACACAATCCCACTTCAGGGTTCATCAAATAGATCGGGTGAACAACATGTTCCTCAAATTATTTTACTTACTTAAAAAGGAAGAGTATGAAATTCTATATGGAAAGAACAACGTCAAAGAAGAGATCTTATTTCACGGCTCCAGTTCTCTAAACATATCTAGAATCTGCATTCAAAATTTCAATTGGCGTTTCCATAAAAGGCAATGCCTTTTCGGTAAAGGTGTCAATTTTTCAGATATCTCTAACTATGCCAGTAATTATTGCGACAAAACTGAAATGCGGGTTATGATAGCAGCCAAGGTACTCCGGAGTCGCTCCTGCACCGGAACCAACAACATGGTTTTGCCTCCATATTTAAATGCGAATAAAAAAATTCGATTTGACACCAGTCAAAAACCTGATGGAAATGTCGTCGTCAAGTACAATGATGAAGAATTCTATCCCAAATATGTCATCTACTTCACAGGAGAAACTAAAAAGAAAACTCAATATGTATGAATTTATTAATTTTATCCTGAATTTGTCATCTACTTCACACGAAAAAAAAAAGACTAAACTCATATGTACCTGAATTCTATCCCGAATATGTCATCTACTTCACTTGGGAAATTAAAAAGAAAAAAAATTATAATCCAAGTTGATTACTGTAAATACTGTAAAATCTTTTATATATTTTGATTCAACTGAAGTACACTTAATTTTGTTTTTGCACGGTGATACAAAAAAGATATACTTAGTACATGTATAGGAAAATGGAAGATGGGTCCCATTTTTAAATGTTAATTAAAGTCCTTTAGCTGTCAGACAATAAATGCATACGTTTTCGCATGATTGGTACAAAACCATTTGGAATTCTATCTAGTTTCTAAATCACTTCTAAGTTCGGGAACATACTACCAATAGATATGGACTGTTTTATATCAAAACAGAATTCACTGTTTAGCCACTCGAGCGCTTTTTGCCACATTATGGCACTATTTCCAAAACCTCGGATTGCTTTGTTGCCAAAATGTGGCAAATTTTCAAAAAATCAAAACGACTATATAATATATATTGTACATTCAAAATATAACAAAATAAATATTCTCTAGATTCTTTAAAATGTTTTAAGGTTAAAGATTTTTTTTTTTTAATGAATCCTACAAATATGTGATAATAGACAAAAGATAGGGGAATTCATTGGCTACATAGAACTATAATCAGTCTGTATGTTTTATATTCAAATTCGGATTTTTTAATGTGTGCGAAAAAATTTCCATTAGCAATCCGAGAAAAAATATTTTAATTGCTCTTTCGCTCCAGTGGTTATGTAATGATGCTGTTTGAACAAGGATGTGATAAGATCAACGCACCACCATGAGAATCCTGGTATGTATGGAGTTCTCAATGTTTTGCAAAAAGTATGTATAGAGAATGGTACCTATTGAATAAAGGAGATTGAAGACTTCCATACTTCTAAAGGTAAATAAATAATAGGTCGATGTACATATGCTACGCTATGCATAACAATATCTGGTCTACTTAGCAACCATATATTTTCTATGAAAATAGATGCTTCAGAATCACACTGACCACACGTTGCGATGTGTGTGGCCAATGTGATTCTAAAATCATACATTTCCAAAGAAATGTATGGTTGCTAACAAGTCCAGATATTGTAATGCATACCGTAGTGTACATACGTCGACCCAATATGTATCTACCTTAATAGATGCACAGTGCATTCCAAATGTGAATTATAACATTCCATTTTGTTGAATTATTAATTATGAGAATTTACACATGTAGCTCTACTTAAATTATCTACCTACCTTCACGAATTCAAATATTGGAACTTTAAACAAAATAAGCTAAACAAGAACATTTTCATCATTCCTTCCCTGCTGCTTGTGGACTCCACATAATTTTTTAAATGTTGCATCCCATAAAAGTATTTTATTTTTTTTATTGATCTCGCCTAATTAAGGTTTTTTATTTTGATCTCACCTAATTAAGGTGCCTTTTTTTAACGATAAATAATAATAAACAAATTAATTACCTACTGTATTGATATAATGAGAAATCATGAAGACTGTATTATGTTGTTCCTAGTTTATAAGAAATCAATTCTATGAAGTAAAAAAAAAATAATGTTTTTAGAAATTAAAAAATTGTATTTTAAAAATGTGTTTTTTTTCATAAGCCTTCTGGCATCCAGATTTTCTGATTCTTGAGTAGCGCTTACCAGAAGCTGACAGTTTATTGGAGATCATCGGCCTATCTCATCTGCCGAAGGCCTCTCTTTCCCTTTCCCAGCGAAGAACCTGTGGTAGTTATGTCACGTCTCGCTCCCCCAACCAAACTTTGTCTATATAACTACTAACAACCTCATTCAATAAGTGCACCAGTTCCCGAACAGACTTGTCATTAGTATCCTCATTGTGTTTGTCTCCCAGACACTTTGTAATCACGTCGGGGTCACCACTTTGGATGTGCTTTTTTATTTATGTGTGTGGGAATCAAACTCAATGGGTAGCGATATTAATGATGTGTTTGTTCAGGAACTAGTTCATTTATTGAAGGAATTTTTAAATAATTATACAGACAATGTTTAGGTGGGAGGAGCGAGACGTGACATAACCGCTACAGATGCTGGTATTGGAATTTCAACAGTTGTTTATTAGCTGTGCTATGTGGGGAGCATGGAGTTTGGAATCCCACTGGAATTTGCTACAGGGGGCCTCTTGCAGGAGCCCAGGGGCCTCTGAATCCTGTTTATCTGATGTCATTTAATACAAATAAAAAACTAATTAGCCTGTTCGCTTCCACAACATTTTGAGGACGTCAACAAACTAAACCCAAATGGGGGTCAGTTTTTTCATTATACCGAGGGGGGGGGGGTCAATAAAAATCTCACGTCAACTTTAAAAGAGTGTAGAGATAATTTAAAAAAAATATTGTTCCACTTCTTTTTAAGTGCCCCATTTTTTTGGGAAACAAATAGCTATAGACCATAAATAAACCAATCCGATGACAGTCCATAAATATAGTGCATATATAGTGAATAGTCACATATAAACCAGATAAAGTCCATGTTCATAGAATCATTGGCAGGAAATGACCGCCATCCATCTAGGGGACATTTTGGTTACATCCTCATTTTCAGAAGAAAAATAAATTCACATTATTTTTTTATGCCAATTAATATTCTATCAAATCGAAAATACCGTGGAAATTGATTCAACCGTTGTAGAAATTGTGAGATAAAATAAGCAATTTGGGGGCGGGTGTGGGTACCGCCGCGCCGGGAACCATTTATTTAATAACCAACACTCTTGCCATAGGTTGCCCCAAATGGTTTGCAATGTTTGGTAACTTAGGAGGGGTGCCCGGCAGTTGCGGCCGCTGCCCTGAAAATGTGGTGGTTCACTGACAATCTTTGATTATATAAATTCAAAGCTGACAATCCGTACTTACGACAAAATATCTATTATGCAACATTAGGTTAAAATATTTCCATCTACCTTTTTATAGAGTACATCTTTAAGTTGTTTTTGAAGAGCGAAAACTTTATTATGGATGTATTGCGCTACCTCCTTTTCACACAACTGCCCTGACGATGGGACACTGTAACGCTGTCCGAAACGTTGACTAAAGAAGGAGGTGGCACATCTTTAGATGAAAGAGCAAGCTTCTGGCTGTAAATATCTCGAAGCAGCTCGAAGTCTATCCCAGTATATAAAGTCTAATTCATTTCATCCTTAAAATAACACTTATTTTTATGTTAAAGTTATAAAGAGCAGTATTAATTTTTCAGTATTTGGCCCAATCAATAATAATTATAATACTTAATTGGATAATAGAGCGCACTTTTTGTGAGAAATCACCTCCAGGGTACTGAAGGGGCCGCTCTCCCAATTTCTGACACGTTTTGCTTAAACGTTTGAAGTTTTTAACCTTTAAAAAATATATATGTTATTCTGATAGTATCTATAGGTACATTCCCCACGCCGAAACGGTAATTATTTGAAATTCCCTCGATAGAAATAAATTGCAAAGTATGCTCCAAAAATTATTATTAACACATTTGTTTCTGTTATTTTACAAGTTATATGTATGAAAAAATCATATTGTTTCTTTAAATGCTACTTGACACATCCCCCACGAGATTTTTGCCCTTTTTCAAACGAGTCGTCTTTAATTAAATATTAGGGCGTGCTGTGCAGTGTGTCGAGGCCGCAGGGTAGAATAAGGAAGTTGAGTCCTTTTTTTTATCAATTTTCACATGCAAACTTAAATACTAGTATTTTTTTTTAAAGTTCCTTTTCATAATTAAATTAGTTCTACAAGTTTGAATTTTATTAAACCCGCGAAAACGCCGGCAAGAGTACGGGAGATTTCGTGACGTCACACAGTGGGCTGAAAATCGTCTTTCATAGACATAGAGACTTGAATTTTCAAGGCTCTTTTTTTGGCTAGAAATGGATTCTGCTGAATTACTAAGCTATAAAATTTCGTATGAAGCAATTGCGTGTACAAATGAAGGAGTTATCATTTTTTAAAGAAAAAATTATATGGCACTGACATTAAAAATGAGGCTATCTCTGGAATCGTAAGGTTGGCCATTATATCCTTACACACAGATATACTACTATTTTTTTGACATACTTCGTATTGTGGCGCAACTTGCGCTTTTTTTTTAAATCCTCAATGTTGAAAAAAATCTTTTTTTATGTTGATGATTAACTTTAATGCAAAATTTTGGTTTATAGTGTCAATAAAATATTGTAAACTAGACAAAGCATACTCATATGTAAAGAATTTAAGCATTAAAATGAATCATCAACATAAAAAAGTATTTTTTTCAACTTTGAGGATTTAAAAAAAAAAGCGCAAGTTGCGCCACAACACGAAGTATGTCAAAAAATACAAATAAATAGTAGTATATCTGTGTGTAAGGATAAAATGGCCAACCTTATGATTCCAGAGATAGCCTCATTTTTAATGTCAGTGCCATACAAATTCTTCTTAAAAAAATTATAACTCCTTCATTTGTACACGCAATTGCTTCATACGAAATTTTATAGCATAATAGATCAGCAGAATCCATTTCTAGCCAAAAAAGACCCATGAAAATTCAAGTCTCTATGTCTATGAAAGGCGATTTTCAGCACACTGTGCGTCACCCTGTCCTTGATTGTGTGAAATATAAGGTAAAATATTTACAAAACCGGGTCACGCTTAATATGGACGAAAAAAATAAATTTAACGAAACTTGCAACAGTTGCTAACATAGCGGTCGGTGAAAAATGACATTTCGTGTTTTAAAATTTAAAAATATAACCATTAAAATGCACTTTTTTCGAAATTCCGGTAACTGAATTGATTAGTACTAGTTAATATCTAACTACTACAACTTTTAAAATTTATTTTTTTCGTCCATATGAAGCGTGTCCCGGTTTTGTAAATATTTTCCCTTATATTTCACGCAATCAAGGACCGGATGACGTCATGAACTCTCCCGCACGGTATTATACACTTGCCGGCGTTTTCGCGGGCTTTAATAAAATTCAAACTTGTAGAATTAATTTAATTATAAAAACGAACTTTAAAAAAAAAAAAATTCTTGTAAGTTTGCAAGTCAGTCATCTACGTGAACATATTTTTTATGTCAAAATATATTTCACTCAACTTCCCTATTATATTCATGGTAGCACTGAACTATATTGGTAAGGGGAATCCCCTTTTAAACGCATAAATTTTTATTCTTTGCTTGCTATGATATACTAATTTGTAATCTTTTCATTCAATTCTTTGGCTGTGATTGGTCAATTGCTTTGGATGGGAATGGTATATTCTATGCGGATTGGTTTATTTATAATGCTATGCAATTGCACCCAATGGGATTGGTTTATTTATGCCCGTCGCAATTGCCCGTGACGCGAAGCGAAGCATGTGTCAGATTACCGAGATTGCCGACGTTAAAAATAACATACCTAACACAATCTTATCAGACTACCTTATTAATTTGATATCAGCTGCTGAGTGGTAATAGATGCAGACTGCTGACGAAGACCGTTGCTCGCAGTTTTTAATTTTGTTATTTTATTATCTTGAAGCATTAGGTAGTGTTTGTACAAGTTTATAAACCCCGGTTTTTACTGAACTGACAATATGGGTTTGTCGCCGTCTTCTCTATTCTGCTGTTCTAAGAATGAAGAAGAAGGAAGGGAAAACCGGGCAGAGTAAGTTAGATAAATATTTTTTTATTGTTATTTCTGCATTGCTGCGTACTTCAGATACAGCAATTAATTTATTTTGGTAAAATTTCGATCGAATTGGCCACGCAATACGAATGGTTTTTTTTCAAAAAACCTTTAGATTCATTCACCTTACTATAAAAGACAACTTTTTGCATTCGGGGCGGTGGAAAATATTGCATTTAATATTTCAATTTATAATTTATTTTATGCGAGCTTTCCCTTTACAAGTACATAATATAATATGAAATGAAAACAACACTTTGACCGGGAAGGGTATTTCTAACTTTTTTGCCGGTCCTACTTGAATGCCTGGAAGGGCGTTGCTGTCAACTATTTTTATACGATTACTGTTCACCAATCTCTTTACAAAGGTTCCAATTATTCATATATGTATGTATAGAACATAAATATAAATATATTTGTGTAAGTATGTGATACAAGACAGGGAAATCTTACTGTCCCCTTGTTTTTTGTGTGGGAGAATATTTTATCAACAGGAAGCTTACTCTTCGGCACTGGAGGTGCAAAAATTGTTCTTTTGGTTGTAATGATTTGTACCAATGCGAAAAACAATTGTTTTGTAATGTTATATATGTAAATATGTACATTTTTTACACATAAAACGGCCCGACACTGACTTTAATGTCTGTTTATGGAGTCCTATTACAAAGTAGGTTATAATTAGTAAGCAAATAGGCGGTGGCACAACGAAGAATTCCATGTTGCGAATCCGTAAAAACATAATTCGGAGATATTGAGTTTTGAAGTTTAGAATTAATATATTATTACTGATTACATATCAATTCTAAACATCAAATCTTAATATCTCCGAATGATGTTTTTGCAGATTTGCGACTTGGAATATTTCATTTTGCCACCGCCTAGCCGCTTACTAGTTATAATTTTGGACAATACTTTGAGAGTTGGGGAATGATGAGCAATATATAAATTTTTTTAAATTCAAATGTACTTATTATTTTCAAAGATATATCGGTTTAAAACAAATTCCATTTTCCCGAACGGGTAGGGTGATTTCACTAGTCCTCCGGCCACTGTCAGAAGTCGACCAATAATGACTTCAACTTGAATAAACTTGACACTCGCAATACACTTCAATAATTTTTTGAAAGCTAGAAGTCAGCCACTATTCCGCAAAATAAATATAAAACTTCGTTAACTTGCGTTTATTTTTGGTATTACAGTAGATTCAAAAAATATTGACAGTGGTAGTGCGCTGTAATTATGATCCTGGTTTTTTGAAAACTTGATTAAGAAATTTTTTCGAATGCAAGTTGAGGTTTAAATATAATTTTTGTACTATTCAAGTAGCATTCATTGGCAAAAATATGAACTAAATTACCGATTTATAATGATAAAACGGACATTTTCAATATTTTTAGATTAATAACTCAGATACGGAGCTATATGTCATTCCTATGTCTACCCACGTTAAATTATCGTGAAAACAAGCTTATGTGTCCAAGCGGTTAAAACAAGTGTGACCGGCAAACCGGAACTATTTTTTTTACGAAACTCGGTAGTCGGCCGAGGCGGTAGACCATTGATGGCATATTTTGTTTTATATTTTTGTCTCTCTCGCTCTTATTAACACCAAATATACTTAGATTTGATCTGTAATATTGGTGGTACATAGCAGTACTGTCTACGAGTCAGTGGTCGGCCACCATTTACTCATACCAATAATGTGTTTTTAACCTACAAGTTTGGGGCCGACAACTAGTTGACGTGGTAAAGTTGCTGCACGCAGCATCTTATGACGTCTTTTAGTGGATAAATTTTGGAAAATTTTCCCTTTTATCGTCATAGTGTTAACTAAATATAAAGATTATCTATTTTTTAGCAATGGCGACTAAAACTATAATAAAAAAATCATTGATATACGGAGGATAGCTCTTCAAGCAGTAAGAAATCTTCACATTTTTAACATGCTCATACAAAGTTTTACCACACATACGCCTCATCCTTCCTCTGCAGGTTCTATGCCTCACTGCCATACATCACGGTTGGTTTCAGCCCTCCATTGTGGACTGTTAGCTCCGCTTCTTAAGTCCTAAAAATATAAAATATTTGACTACTAAATTTCCTTAAAATATTTTTTTTATTATTTAATCTATACATATATTATAATTACATATTTTTTTTTTTTTTCAATGCCTCTCTCACTAGGGTAAACCTGTGTCGAGACAGATGTATATGATCATCTCCTTTCATTATGTAGCACTAATTTCTGAACACCATGTAAACACATAATTTAAAAAATGTGCACTTACCCCATAGTAATTTTTAAAAACATCCCTTACACCATTTTACCTATAAATAATCTAGCTATTGCAATTTTTTTACATTATCTCCACACAGGGGAGGCCCGAAGAAAAAATTTTCCCTTTAGGCTTATGTCATCTTTGAGGATGTCGGTCTTTTTAGGGAAATGAAGGAGAGGATGTTCTGTGAAGGAAAATATATGAGGGTGGGTAGTAATCTGGGGGTCAATCAATGAATCATGTATATATTTTGCAATAGTTTTTTTTTTATGGAAAAATTAGCAGGTTGGTATGAAAAATGTAGCCTTACTGGAGTACCCCGTTCTAAGGCCACATTGTACATAGTGTTGTTATAATCAAAACCAGGGTTGTTGCGTATGCAAAAATTTTGACATCCGCGGATGCGGTTTATTAGAGGTTCACATCCGCCGATGCGGATTTCAGGATTTTTTAAAGATATTTCAATTTTAAGTACTTACATGTATAAATGAAAATCAACAATTAATTAAGTAAAATAAAAGAATTAAGTTAAAGTAAATCAAGTAAGTCCCTTAAGAGGAACGTTTATGCGGACCGTTTCATACAAATCTTAATTTTGGATTTGAGGCCAAAATACCCAACTAAACTGAAAAATTATTTTTGTAATAAAAAGGTATATCAAATATCGAACTATATCAAGAATCAAATAGGTGCTACTTTATTTATTGACGTATGGGTAATTAAAGAAATCGTTTTGGTTCATTTTTGAAGTACCTTTGAAATTTTTTTGTGAGTTATTTATAATTATTAAAAAAAATCTTGCCTTATCCTCGGTGTAAATATTATGAAAAATAAAATATAAAATCGTTAAAAGTGCGTTTCTTTAGGTAGTAATTTTAATATATAAATGACCAGTTTTTGTTCCGATGTAAATAGGTAATTTGCAATTTAAATTTACACTCATCAAAATTTTTTCTTTATTATATTTTAAATTTTATATTTCATAATTCTTCTATTAAAAATATTAAAATTATTTTTTAAATGTTTACATTAATTCACAAATAATTGTCTAAATTGCGTCAAAAATCATGAAATATTAAAAATTTTATTGGCCTATATTTTACAATTTAACCGCTTGGGCACATAAGCTTGTTTTTCGACAATTTAACGTAGGTAGACATAGGAACGACGTATGCCCCGTACCTGAGTTATTAAAGCCAAAATAAATAAACTAGCCCCTATCCTAGTTAGATGTTTGACGTATAAAAATAATTTTTCAGTTTGGTTGGGTATTTTGGCCTCAAATCCCAAATTAAGATTTGTATGTTCAAACGTTCCTCCTAACACCCTGAGATTGTTGTGTGTGCTGGGCGAAAGAGGACGTGTATTTTGAGGTCCTAATTTCTTTTTAAATTATCCGGCGTTTCCTTGAACCGATTTCCCCGAAAAGTGATACACACGAGTTACAATTAGTGCAATTTGTTTTAATTTGCGATTCAATTTTACCTCTTTCCGTTCTAAAGTTATGTTTGATTTTTTAAAAATATTTTCCAAAACGCATTCAAAATTTGTTAAAAGTTAACAAAACCACACAAAGCTTTACGTGTTTGGGTTGAAGCGAGTCATTACTTCATAAGAGTTCTAGTGTCAATTGATTTAGGGTGACAGACTAAACAAAAAGTGTATCCCGAGGTGCCATCAAAGCAGAGGATAAGTCTTTTTTCATTTTTAAATAACACAATTTATAAATATTTATTGCTTTCAGATTATCGTACTTTGTTTATTTACGAGTAAATAATACAATCTCGATCCCTGTTGAGAATCAAAATATTACTTCGTTGATGTACCTGATTCGTAGTTATATGCGTAAAGGGTACATTTGAAGTGATTAATGATTTTGACAAATTTCACAGTGAAACTCAACGTATTTCTATGCTCGTATCGATGGCTGCTGTTACAGTTCCCACGGCGACGGCAACAGCAAGCGACATTGCTTTTTTAAAACGAGTGAGGAAGATGCTAGAGCGAGATGGTTTTGTTTTCTTTGGGGGAAGTAGAAATACAGTCATTGTTGTTGTCACTACTGTTTGGTGTATAAGAGGGAGGTGCAGCAGTATTGTGATGAGGAGTTTACGTTTTTGCGTTTTTTGTACCGGGGACGTTCCGCCGACGTGGGAATGGTAACGGCGCCCAATGCGTTTCAAGGATTGCGCTTCCCGAAATTCCTTCCCCCCACTGACGTGCACAACCAAAGATTTTTTCTTCTTATTTATTTTAATGGTTTACATGATTTGGGGCGGTTTTTATCGGTTCAATTCAACAAGAGATCAAGAAGAGACAATAAAAGCTAAGAAGATACAAAAAGAACTAAGACGAGTCAAGAAGAAGAAGCAAGAAGAGACGATAAGGTACAAGAAGAGATAATCAGAGACATGAAGAGAAAAGAAGAAATAAAAAGAGAAAAGAAGAGACAAGAAGAGGCGAGAACAACCAATAAAAGACAAGAAATAGCAAGAAGAGCCAAGGAGAGCTGAGAAGAGACGAGAATAAAGAAAAGAAAAAAAATAATAACGCTCAATCCATTCCTTTATTCCTGCCCATCCGAAATTCCAATATTGGCTTATTAGGTTGCCATGTATACCGGTCGATTGAACTCCAACCTCCTTTCCATCCTCAGAGCACGTGTTCAAAGTCTTAACAGTCCTAAATCAGTGCCCCTGGTGTACCGATCTCACCGGGACAGGAGTACAATCGTATCGTATCTGATACGACTATTCAAGAAGAAACAAGAAGAGCCAATACAATGCAAAATAGGCGAGGATAGTAAGAAGAACCAAGAAAAGTCAAGATGATACAAGAAAACGCCTGCAGAAACCAGGAGAAACAACTAAATGCCAGCAAAAAGTGCCAAGAAAAGCCAAGAAGAAGAAACGAAAAGAAGAAAAAAAACCAAGTTGAAGCCAGAAGAATCGAGAAAAGGCTAGTAGAAGCAAGAAGATGTAAGCAGATACTAGGATAGACTAAAATAGTCGAAAAAGAGCCATGAATAGTCAACACAAAGCTAAAGTTGGTAAGAAAAAAAAAAAAAAATTTAGGAGGCAAGAAATTACAAAACTGCCATGTTTACTAGTAGATTAAACCTCTCAAGAAGTTGCAAGAAACACCGATAAGAGCCGAGAAGGAGCGAGAAGAAGTTGGTTGCAAGAAACACCAAGAAGATCCGAGAAGAAGCGAGAAGAGATAAGAAGGGACAAGAAGAGACCAAAAGACTAGAAGAAATAAGAAGGAACAATTAGATACAAGAAAAGGGATGCACTAAGACGAACCAACAATATCTGAGAATTTGAAAGAAGGTGCAATAATAACAAAGGTAAGTTAAGAAAAGCGAAGAATGGGCAAGAAGAGAGAAGAAGAACCAAGAAGAGACAAGAACATCCAAGAAGAGGAAAGAAGAGTCAAGAAGATCCAAGAAGAGATAAACAGAGACAAAAAGAGCCAAGAAGAATCAAGGAGAGACAGGAAGAGGCAAAAACATCCAAGAAGTAGCAAGAAGAAGCAAGAAGAGCCAAGAAGAGCAAAGAAGATGCAAGACGAGACAAGAAGAATTAAGAAGAAAAGAGAAGATCCAAGAAAAGCCAAAAAGAGGCAAGAAGAAGGAAGGCATAAGGAAAGGAAACACAAAATCATAAAGCTCAATCCATTCCTTTATTCCTGTCCATCCTAAATTCCAATATTGGCTTATTAGGTTGCCATCTATACCGGTCGATTAAACTCCAACCTCCTTTCTATCCTCAGAGCACTTGTTCCTAGTACTAACAAATCAGTGTCCCCTGGTGTACCGGTCTCACCGGGACAGGATTGCTCCTGGCTGGGGTGGTACAATCGTATCGTATCATATATCAAACGTTCCTCTTAACACCCTATATAATTTTTCAGTTTGGTTGGTTATTTTGGTCTCAAATCCAAAATTAAGATTTTTATGTTCAAACGTTCCTCTTAACACCCTATATTATTTTTCAGTTTGGTTGGTTATTTTGGTCTCAAATCCAAAATTAAGATTTGTATGTTCAAATGTTCCTCTTAACACCCTATATAATTTTTCGGTTAAGTTAAGTATTTTGGCCTCAAATCCAAAATTAAGATTTGTGTGTTCAAACGTTCCTCTTAACACCCTATATAATTTGCATATTTTTATTTATTTATTTATTTATTTAATTTCAACGGTATAAACATACCATAAACAATATTTACATTTCACATTAAAAACCAAAAGCATATATTAGGAATAATTAAAAACAAAAAAGAGAATGACAATTGATTGTGGCATTTGATTATGAAATGACATATGAGATATGAGCAAGAGATACAAGTACAAACAAATTTTATAGTACAAATAAGGTAAACTTAGATTAAATTAATATTGGTTGAAAATATATGATAGCATAGCCCTCTTGTACCTACTTTCCGTGCAGTTAAATATATCCGCCACATCTGCGTATCTATTACTAACTGCATGCAACCTAGGTACAAGTGAGTTTTTGGAATACTCAGTCCTGGTGTTGTTGCATTTAAACAGAACTTTGGAACGAGTTGCTCTCGTAGGTATATGAAATTCAATGAGGTTAGTTAAATCGGAACTGTCTATACTACCATTTACAATTTTGAACATAAATATTAAGTCGGATATAATTCTTCGATCTGAGAGTTTTAATAAATTTAGTCCTTTCATCAAATAATTATAGTTAATGTTTTCAATGGGAATACCGAGTTTAAAATTAATGTGTCTTAGGAATTTATGTTGAATTCTTTCGATTGAATCTGAATGTAATTTATAATGGGGGGACCAGATCGAGGAGTTATATTCGACTTGACTACGAATTAGGGATGTATATAAAAATTTTAATGTTGAAATATTCCTAAAACCTCTAGAATTTCGAAGAATGAAGCCAAGCATTTTCATTCCTTTATTATTGATTGTGTTTATATGGGATATAAAGTTTAATTTAGAGTCGAAAGTTATGCCCAGATCATTAATTTCTTTGACAGAGGTAAGGGTTGAGTTGTTAAGTTCATATGGATGAATAATTGGTTGACTAATTCTGTAAAATCTGATTGAATGACACTTATTTATGTTCAGATAAAGTTTGTTAAGAGAACACCAATTAATTAATCTGTTTAGGTTATTTTGTAGACAGATACAATCTTCAGCGCTTTTTATTATTTTAAATATTTTTAAGTCGTCAGCAAAAAGTAGTACATTTATGTCTTTATCAAATATATTAACAATATCGTTTATAAACAGTAAAAATAATATTGGACCTAAATGAGACCCTTGTGGTACACCACTGGTAAATTAATTTAATTTTCATATTCATAACTTTTTTTTGGTTTGCTATTTTTGAAGACTGCAATGGGTTATTTCCGATCCACCGAAGAGGAGGTCTTCCAGTCGACATGTAGATTTGTCAGTGGCAGACTCTCAGCCTCCCCTTGAACCAGTGGCAGTTGTGCGTGTAGCCAGGTAAATACACCTCATATATATGATTTTAGATTCACACGGCCAACTGTATGTTGACTGTTTTTTTGGGTGATAAATCATGTTGTGCTTCAGAGATGTTCTGCTCAGCCAAGATCAAAGTCCTTCTAATGTAAAAAAAAAAAAAAAATGTCTGCAAAAAAGTGAGGATTGATAACAAACACTTAGCGATCGGAGTTTCACGTAAGTGCCAAAGTGGTTTTTATTTATTTTGAGAATAATTTTATAAATTTAAGTGTGAAAAAAAGTTAATTAATAGAGATATTGAAAAATAATCTTTGCCATAAAGAGGTATTTTTTAAAATTTGTTTCTTATATAACTTCATAGTTAATTAATGAAAAAACTTTTTTTTAGTAGTTTACCCTTATATTTTTTGTTATGTAATTAATAATTTTATTTTAATTCCACTAAATAGAGAATGTAGGAAAACCTTCAATTTATTCAATGTATATTTTTTCATATTTATAATGTAAACCAATTCATAGTAAAGGTAAATCTAATTAGTGATTTGACGTATAGCTTCATCTTAAGAAGTTTCATGCTTAACCACGGCAAGAAATTTCAATAAATAAAAATATTTTTTTGCCAAACGTAGACAATACCATACCTTGATAAAGTACTTTTATTTTTATCTTCTACTAACACCGTACAAGTAAAATTCGAAGACAAAATGAATATATTTTATTTATTATAAGAATTTTGTACATTGTATAGATTTTGTGTTATTTTATCCGCTATGCTGGGGATATCCCTGTGTTATGGCGGGTGAAGTTTACAGATAATATAATAATTGATAATAATGAAGTTTACAGACAATTTAACAATTAATTTATCATAATGAAGTTTACAGATAATATAATAATTTATTTATAAGTTTACATAATATGATTGATAAATTAAATTATCAGTAATTAAATTAAATTACAAATAAAATATTTCGTGGTTTCTAAATGTAGTAATAATAAAATAATGATATTGATAGTTACACAATTCTATTTGAGTAAAAAAATATATATTATAGTTTCTAAGGTCCACACTGCAATTGCAGTGCTTTGCACCGTGCATGGGCATAATTTTTCAACACTGCTATTGCAGGGTTCCGGCTCCTAGCCCCGCGTTTTCCCGCTTAAGAAGTTTTTTCCGGTCCCTTGGAAAACTTTTTTAGAGAGTTTCACTGTATCTAATAATATTTTATTCCAGAACTTACGCAGGGGTAGCAATAGCTTACAAATGAACTTCAAAATAATTTTCAAACCAAACTTTTGATTTGATGTACACATGTCTAGTATGTATTTGCATCCGTGGTTATCAAACAGGCCATAGAGAATATAAAAATGTAGAACAATATATGTAGATATTGTAGATATTAAAAATATCCACTAGCGGCAATTTCAAATCTCCAAATCACTAAAGCAGAAATTTTGCACATTTATAAAGTTAAAGATTTTTTACAAATTAATTTATAAAATATATGATTGTTAGTAAAATATAGATGAATTCATTGGCTGTATAGCACTATAATTTGTTTATATTTTTACATACACAAATGTGGAGTAATGATTTTTTTTAATGTGGAGGAAAATTTTAAAAAATTATTATCGAAAGTGGCGAGCACTCACAGCGATTTTTGATAATTCTCTGTGTCGCTCCAGTGGCTAAGGAGTTAACAGCATTGATCCCCAGTAAATGTTACTCGGCGGACACAAGCAGAACACCCGATCACAGTTGATGTTGGGAATGGGTTGGAAGTTGATCATGAGAATGGGTCGTTCCTTCAATTCATTTTTATTTAAGTCAGCTCATATGTGTAACAAACATCTGTTTTTCCTTCTTGTAATCCAGGCCTCTTCAAGACCTGCATTAATAAATTTCTTCGCAGCCCAACCGGGTGACGACCTAGTTCCCTGCCTTTACACTGTAAAGGCAGGGACGCTCTTGTGAGGTGTCACATAAAAAAAAATTAAAATGCTGTGACAAAATTTTGCTTTACAGCTTAATTATTTCTTTGATTATTATTACCTTTATGGCATTGTTGATGTTGAAATTTCTCTAACTGCTGACATATTTGGTTGTATTATCTAACACTTCATACCCCTTGAAACATCTTTGCGTACTCCTAGGAGTTTGCGTACCATACTTGGTAAACACAGCTATGAGCCCTGCAACTAGTAAAATGTTAATCTAACATATTTTTCCTTTTTTCAAAGACCACCAGCTCGAAAAGTAAACCACGAAATTGAAGAAAGAGACGGATCACTGTCAAACAGGTAATATATATTTGCAAGGGCGTCGCCAGCCGATAGCCTAGGGGGGGGCAAGTTGATATGGAGAATGAGAAAAGTATGAAAATTCGAGGTAAATTGTATTAAATTCGAGAGCACATGAAGCTTTTCATTTGTAACACGAGCCTTACATCTACGGCGATTGTTTCCATGAATAAGTTTTCTGTGTACACTCACCATGGCCAGAACTTTTTTAGAATCTCTAGGGGGGGGGGGCAGCTGCCCCCCCCTGCCCCTCCTTGGCGACGCCCTTGTATATTTGTGAATACAGTGAAACCCTCTTGAGAAGTTCTCGCTTAAGATGTTTTCCTGCTTAAGAAGTTTTGTTTTTTCCGTCCCTTGAAGACCAAATGGCCCAATTTTTCCCACTTAAAAGGTTTTCCCACCTAAGAAGTTTTTTTCTCCTGTCCCTTGGAAAACTTCTTACCTCTTGAATGTCAGTTGACAGTTAAAAGGTTAAGGCCGTATTTCATAGAAAATTAATATCAGATCATTCTGAGGAGCTAGAGTGCTCTAATAAAAAAGCAAAGTCTGGAATGATATTGGCGCAAGCGATTCTGACCTTGTCCTTGTACAGATTCTGTATACATAACGGTTAAAATCGCATTTTATTTTTTAACCTCTCAGCTGTCACCCGCCTGCCGGCGGGCTTACGACACATGACTCGTTAAGAGGGTTTTACTGTACTTGTAGAGTCAAACTTTGTCACAATAATTGTACCTTTAAACTGTGTTCAATGTTTTATTTTCATATACAAACTATGGACAGCAGATTATAACAAAGCACGTTGGACGTTTGACATAATACGCAGTTCAGTTTCAGTGCCGGCAACCCGGGCGTTTATTATAATTTTATTTAATTACATGGTTTTCTTTTACTTGCCTCACTAGACAAAGTCTGTTCTGATAAAAATGAATACTTCATGTTTGTACTTTTCAGATGGGAAAGTTCCAGTTCGAGAGAAAGGTCGGTGCCGGAAATAGGCCAGATAGTAGTTCCTGATGTACAGCCTCCTCTACACATAGGGCTGTATTCCATCTTCCATCACCAAGTAGGCCCCTACAATCCTGATGATGAGATTGAAATACTTGAAGTGGGAAGCCCAGATTACAAACTCATACACAGTAAATTCATGGAAACCACACAGTCCCACTTCAGGGTTCATCAAATAGGTCGGCTGAACAACATGTTCCTCAAATTATTTTACTTACTTAAAAGGGAAGAGTATGAAATTCTGTATGGAAAGTACAACATCAAAGAAGAGATCTTGTTCCACGGCTCCAGTTCTGTAAACTTATCTAGCATCTGTTTTCAAAATTTCAATTGGCGTTTCCATAAAAGCCAAAGCCTTTTTGGTAAAGGTGTCAATTTTTCAGTAATCTCTAACTATGCCAGTAATTACTGCGACAAAACTGAAATGCGGGTTATGATAGCAGCCAAGGTACTCCGGAGTCGCTCCTGCACCGGAACTAACAACATGGTTTTGCCTCCATATTTAGATGCGCATAAAAAAATTCGATTTGACACCAGTCAAAAACCTGATGGAAATGTTGTCGTCAAGTACAATGATGATGAATTCTATCCCAAATATGTCATCCACTTCACAGGGCAAGCTAAAAAGAATCCTCAATGTGTTTGAATTAATTAATTCAGTCATCTACTTCAAATGAGAAAAAAAAAATAAACTCAATTCTAACCCGAATATGATATGTCATCTACTTCACTCGAGAAACTAAAAATAAAATTTATAATCCAAGTTAATATTGTAAAATTTTTATACATTTTGATTCAACTGAAGTACACTTAATTCTGTTTTTGCATGGTGACACAAAAAAGATATAATTAGTATATTTACAGGAAAATGGAAGATAGGTTTTATTGTTGATTTAGCAATACTTGTCATTATAAATATACAACAACCGATAAGTTTATTAATTCCTGTCGCTGTCAGACAATAAATGCATTTGTTTTCGCATGTTCGGTACAAAATCACTTGAAAAATCTCGATTCAATTCTAACTCACTTCTAAGTTCGGATACATACTACCAATTGATATAGACTGTTTTATTTCATAACTCTAACTCCGTTCTTTTACGTAGCTATTCACAAGCGACGCTACCGCTACCTGTCAAACAAATTTGCTGGTGTAGCACCTAGCGGCGTTTTCAAACACTAATAATAGTATGGAAAACACAGACGAGCGGCGATCGCGTCACTTGAAGGTAGCTCCATGGAAAAATGGCGTAACACAGTGATAGTGAATCTGCCAACACAACGGTGACAAATTGCGTGTATCATTAGGTTGAAATAGAACATTGACCAAATATATGTTTCCTTCCCTAATAGATTCCATAATTTGTTATATCATAACTGAATAAAAACATAATTTACTGTATAGGTAATGGATGCTTTTTGAACAGGGATGTGATAAGATCAACCCACCACCATGAGTATCCTGGTATGTATGGAGTTCTGAATGTTTTGCGAAACTATGTAAATGGGAATGTACCTATTGAATAAAGGAGATCCATACTTCTATATTTCCATAGAAAATGTATGGTTGCTAAGAAGTCCAGATATTGTTATGCATACCGTAGTGTACGTACGTCGACCCAGTATGTATCTACCTTAATAGATGCACAGTGCATCCCAAATGTGAATTATAACATTCCATTTTGTTGAATTATTATTAATTATGAAAATTTACACATGTACTCTACTGGAAATTATATTCCTACCTTCAGGAATTCAAATATTTGAACATTAAAGGGGTGACAAGATACTTTATAACACAATAGCGCTCGCCATACAATCCCATACAGACCCGTCAGACGTAAAAATATGATGTGTTATAAGCGTGGTTCGAGTCTTCGCTATTTATTAGTATCGCCCTGGTGAAAGACCACCATTCAGAATTGAAACGTTGCTTAATAATGGCTTTAGCCGTGTTTAGTGACTAGATCTGAATAGCCAGGTACTTTCCTACCTTCCTCTTCCCTATCTCCTTCCCTTCCCCACTTTCCTTCAGCCTCACAACATACCCCAATTGGGGATGCCATAGTCTCACTGGCTCCAGACGGAGCAGTTAGGACTGTTGTGAGGTATTATCTATAAAAAAAAAAAAATCTCCGTAAGCGCTTGCGGCGCGATATCAGAAAATTTATGCGACCCCCCCCCCCTTCGCTGTAAACAGGAGAGGGGGTCATTTTGAATACACGGAGCTGTCAAGTTAACATATCCAGTACAAAGAAATTATATTCTCTCGACCGCTTCCAATTTTAACTGACGTGTGTTGGTAGAAAAATAACGCCGATTAGCTAAGATTCAAACCGCGATCACAGCACATCATCTTTTTACGTGTGGCAGGTTTCTATGGGATTGTATGGCGAGCGCTATTGTGTTATAAGTATCTTTTTGATGTGAGCTGCGAGTCTGTCGCTACCTGAAAAGATACTTTATAACACAGTATCTTTTAATGTGAGCTACGTGTCTGTCCCTACAAAAGAAGTTACACAAGAACATTTTCATTATTCCTTCCCTGCTGGTTGTAGAGTCCACATCATTTTTTAAATGTTGCATCCCATAAAGGTATTTAATTTTTTTTACATTGATCTCACCTAATTAAGGTTTTTTATTTTGAACTCACCTAATTAAGGTTTTTTTATTTTAATCTCACCTGATTAAGGTTTTTTATTTTGATCTCGCCTAATTAAGGTTTTTTATTTTGAATTCACCTAATGAAGGTTTTTTTTATTTTAATCTCACCTGATTAAGGTTTTTTATTTTGATCTCGCCTAATTAAGGTTTTTTATTTTGATCTCGCCTGATTAAGGTTTTTTATTTTGATCTTACCTAATTAAGGTTTTTTATTTTGATTCCACCTAATTAAGGTTTTTTATTTCGATCTCGCCTAATAAGGGTTTTTTATTTTGATATCGCCTAATTGCGGTTTTTTTATTTTGATCCCACCTAAGGTACCTTTTTTAACAATAAATAATAATAAACAAACAAACAAATCAGTTACCTACTGTATTGATATGATATTAAAAGTCAAGAAGACTGTATTATGTTCCTAGTTTATAAGAAATCAATTCAAGGAGAAAAAAAAACAATATTTTTGGTAATAAAAAAATTGTATTTTAAAAACGTGTTTTTTTCATAAGCCTTCTGGCATCCAGATTTTCTGATTCTTGGCAGCGGCGAATGAACTGTCAGCTTACCAGAAGCTGACAGTTCATTTGAGATCATTGGCCTAGATCATCTACCACATCTGCCAAAGGCCTCTGTTTCCCTTTCCCAATGAAGGACCTGTGACATTTATGTCACATCTCGCTCCCCCAACCCCAAACATTGTCTGTATAACCGCTAGGGTGTCCCAAGACATAAGGGAGAATTTTTTTTCATGAATTTTAATATGCATACCCTTTTATTTTATTCCATTTGATCCCAATAACTCATATTATTTTGATTAAACACCGGCAACCCGTGCCGACTTGACGCCAAACATATGGTACAAAAATTTGTACTGAGTTAATACGAAAGGATTTTGAACTTTAATTTTTGTCAGATAAATAAAACTAAATGCACAAGTGCTCAATTATGTAGTATTTTATATTTAAAAATGGTTTATTGATTACATTTTCGCTTCAAAGTTTGTTTTTTACAGTCAGTATAAATTGTTTTTGTTCCTCTTCTGACCGTGAAAATTTTGCCTTTCAGCTGTATCATTCCCTACCCTCAGCAACGACAACTTATTTCTGGCTTCTTGATACGAAGCATTATCTGACCACATTGTAGGGCATCGACCTTGTTGCATAGCACCTGGACGCCGAATCTTAAATTTTCTTTCTACATCTCCGCCTAAAAATATCACAGACAGCTCTAACAACTCTCGATAGTCATCTCGAGGTATTTTTGATGTCAGTGCAGGATGGTAAAAGTCAAGCAAATCATCGATTTCGGAAGCGGTTAGGTGCAATGTGATATTTTATCTGTAGTACTGAGTTTTATCAGGATCAACATTTTTCCAGAGTGGGATGTCAGGGCTTGTAGTCACTTGACTGATTTTTACTTGAAACACGGCTTTTAATACCAACTCATACACGTGATGGCGGCAAGCAAAATTAACCATTTCTCTATTATTTTTTTGTTCAAGAAGCACACAAGCACCATTGAAGCGACCTGTATTTGAAGCTTTAGTATTGCAACACAGAATTTGCACTTTATCTTCCAGATTTCAGTCTACAATCGTATTCCATACAGCCTGCACTTGTTTGCTTCCCGAAGAACTTTCCGATCATGGCACAGCAATAAGTTGTTCGTTATTCTCATATGATATAACAATAATTGGAAAACATTCTTCTTTTGATTTTCGTGGATCTAAAGCAAGCAACAGTTTGCCGTCCCAGTGAAGAGTCACAACATCTGGTACTTGGTCTTGAAAATTAACTTTTATGGCCTCCTCGCTCACCTTTCATTTCAAATTCTTTAAATTGAAGCGCCTCAATAGTAGCTTCAAGAATGAAAACGGAGTCTCTCATACTTAACTGGCACCTGTCTAGCGCTGCGACTAACTTTGGAGTAATGAAGTCTTTTCGCATCGACGTTTTACTGGTTTCAGGTTGAATGTTCTGTAGCGGTTTTGGCAAATCTTCTAAATCTGTGTCTTCATTAAAATCAGAAGATAAGTCATTTTGTAACGGTTCGCAAGATGGTGTTGAAGGAGTTGGCGCCGATAAATACGCTTTCCTTCCTCGATTGTTCTAAGGCGCGCTCTCTCCTCTTTATCTGTCAATTTTTTGTGTACCCCCGCCCCTTGCAAAGTAACCAGGACGACCTGGCTCTCTTTGCCGCTGCAAGAAGATTATATCTTCATTTATTTTTATTAATTCAAGTGCATCAGCGTGTATAATGTCAAATAAATTATCTAAGTTTTTAACAAACTCTTGTCGACGTTGTTCAAATATGTTTTGCGTTTTCTGAGCTTTTTTTTGCAAGTCCCCCCAAACTTGATATAAGTTTACAAGTTTCTTCACACAATTTGGTAGAGATTAACAATTTCATTGACAGTTAATTCACTTCCCGGATATTGTAGAACAAAACTTCAAGAACTTGTCCATTAGAGGGCAGTTCAGAACCCGATATTTGGTGTTTTACGACTCCTATTAAACTATTTTTAGAACTGCGTTAATCTAACGACAACTTTCCTGAATGAGTAATATGCGTTTACTAACAAAAAAGCAAGCTACTACAAGTGCATCAACACGTTTGCTCGCGGGCGTCCTAATATACAACTACTAAAATGTTTCGATGCAAGTCGGCACGGGTTGCCGTGGTTCCACGTAAACGAATTTTTATTTATAAGTGTTTAGTCATTATTGAAAAAAATTAGAGGGTATGCGTTGACAAATAACAACTTTCATTTTTTTGGGACACCTTAATAACCACTAACAATCTCAGTCAATAAATGCACCAGTTCCTGAACAGACATGTCATTAGTATCCCCATTGTATTTGACTCGCAGACACTTTGTCATCACGTCAGGGTTACCACTTTGGATATACATTATATTTATGTGTGGGAGTCAAACCCAATGGGGGATGATATTAATGAATGTTTGTTCAGGAGCTAGTTAGTGCATTTACTGACAAGAGTTTGTAAATGATTATACAGATAATGTTTAGATGGGAGGAGTGAGACGTGATGTAACCGCTACAGACGCTGGTATTGGAATTTCAACAGTCGTCTATTATGCAGGGCATGGAGTTTGGAATCCTACTGGAATTTGCTACAGGGGGCCTCTAAATCCCATTTATCTGATGTCATTTAATACAAATAAAAAAACATTAGCCGGTTTGCTGCCACAACATTTTGAGGACGTCAACGAACTAAATCTGAATGGGGGTCAGTGGCAGCGAACAGATTATTTGGACTGAGGAATTGCAAGTGATCTTTACCTATGAAATGCCAGCTGGCGCAGAGTTTCTCTCTGCAAACATCTTCATCCTTCTAGTTGTATCCATAAATAGAAGCACTAATCAAAACAATGCGTTTAAAAAAATCATATTTTTATTTTAGTTAAAACAATATTTTCATTTTAATTTATCTTGGGGTGCCTAAGCACCTGTGAAACTGTATGATATATATATATAGAAGAATGTTCTCAGGTACTTTTGATATTCCTTTATAAATATTGGTTTCCCAGTTTGAACGGTTTGTATATTTAATTTTACTTAAACTTGGAATGTAAACAACCTTCTTCACATAAAAACTACCAGTATTTCATTAATATTTGAAAAATAAACTTTTGCAGCACCATATTGACAATAAAAAATGCAAATCAACACCTCGGACCAGTCGAACAATATATTTATAGAGAAAAGAAAAGAGACTTAACAAAATGACAAAATATATTAAGAAGGCTACCACCCTGATGTTGATCTCTTAAAAAATAAGTATGTCATCACGCGTCGGCACTACTCAGACCGACAATTTAAATTATCTTAAGACTATCATTATTTGATCACATAGTACCTGTACATCATTGTTTATTCGGAATGAAATATCTCGTAATGGTATTGGGTTTGTCTTTTCTGGGGGCAGCTCGGGGGGTCAGGCTCCAGGAGGCTCGCAGCTCCTCCTGCACCTCAGGGGGCAACTCCCCAAACACTTGGGGGTCCACCTCTGAGGGCTGCGGGGGCGCAGATAGGCGCAAGCGGGACAGACGCAGGTCCCCCACTCCGCGCTCGCAGCCCACACCCGCTCGGCGCACCTTCTTAGGGGATGGCTCCACCTCCCCCTCTCCGCTGTCTCCCGCCAGCCCTTCAGGCGTGCCCCCTCCGGTAGAACACTCCATGGAGCCCGGACTCCACTCTGCCTCATTCTCCAGGTTCATCACTGACTGTACCGAAACGTCGTTCATCAGGTAACCCGTCATACTGCCCCGACCCGCTGCCACCTCCTGGAACTTGGTGAAGGCCAGGCCGATGAGGGTCAGGTGGAAGGGCTTTGTCAGGTCCACCATCTTGCGGAACAGACGCATAACCAGGTCCAGCAGCTTGTCTTGGGACTCAGGGGAGGCGGGACGCAGCAGTGAGGGGGGCAGGTTGACATGTCGAGAGGCGCGCGCGGGGGTGCGCTGCGGGGTATGGTGGCGGAGGGTGACCCGCAAACCTCCCGGCCTTCGCTGATCCGCGCCCACCAGCGCCAGCAGCCGCCGCAGCAACACTGAGAACTTGTCTCGCACCTCACTCTCCACACTGAGAACTCTGAAACTGTCCTCTAGTCCCACAGAACCCGGTTTGCCACTGGGCTTCACCTCGGATCGATCCACTCCGAGACTAAGATTCTTGAGTTTGGCGGCGATATCGGTGCTGAAAGTATCCCTTAGCAGGCCAGGCTCGCAGGCTTGCAGTTGAGGGATGGTGTGCAGGCCTAGAGCAGCCAGAGCTTCGGCAGTCTTGGCTCCTATGCCGGGGATGGTGCGCACGGAGCCCAGCTCCGCCAGAAGTTGGCCGGCGCGCGCGGACGGTACCACGGTCTGTTGGTCTGGCTTGTGCAGGGGGGTAGCTAGCTTGGCCAGCAGTTTGTTGTGGGCCACCCCCGCACAGCTGGTAATGCAGAGACGCTCGCGTAGCTGCGCGCGCATCTCGGCAGCAACCCTCGTCGCCGCCGCCAACCTTTGGGTACAGCCACACTGGCACTCTTCTTCCCCCTCGACCACATCCCCGCCGTACACATGGCCCACTGGATCCTGCTCGGGTTCCTCCTCCAGACGGGAGCTTACGATGCTGGTGACGTCGATGAAGTTCTCGTCCATGCCGAGCTTCTCGACGGGGCAGCCATATGACTGCAGCACGGAGAATATATCGCTGGAAGTCTTCCTATAGTGCTGCAGGTCCTCACCCCTGACTAGAACCAGTCCGGGACAGAGCTTCAGCCCTTCAGCAACGGCCATGCACTTCTGTATACCGAAGGACCTGGCTATGTAGTTGCTCGTGACGATGATATTCTTCTGTTGGATGCCCAAGGGTCGCGACCTCAATTCCGGATTTCTGACCATCTCCACCTGAGCGTAGAAGCAGTCGATGTCGATGTGAATTATGGAACGATCGTGACTATCTGTTGTGTCATTGCCAAAAACTCGGGTCTCTTTTCTGGCATTCCTGAAAGAACAATGAAAAGTAAAACGGTATTGTACGCAAGCGAAACAGTCGACATCGAACTTATGAAGCGTCATAATAATTTACCGATTTTCCATTTTGAAGACATCGAATCGGGCAATACAATGTCTTAGAAACAAACGAATTATTGGCAATATTTGTCGATTCAAAAATAAAATACATTTGCAGATCGACGGCTGCTAACATCACGCCATGCTTAATTTAACCACAGACAAAACTAGAAGTCATAGATTATGATTTTTATTTCACCGTAAAGTACCTACTTAAAGCCCAATATTAGTCATTTCAACCATACAAATATGCCATAATTCTGCGAAAATCTTATTCTATTTATTTTATTAACAAATACACCTGTAATTCTTCAATAACAGCAGTTTTGTAAATATTTGAGTAGAGAAAAGAACTGATAATACTCCTACGTAACAAACGTCAGAAACAATAATATCTGCGGTTAGTGTTAGTAGAATGAGACAGATATAGTCAACGACGGTCGAGATGCTATTTTCTGTGCCTTGCGTGTTGATATTCTTCTACGAAAACAAACCCTGCCTTGACACAACAATGTCCGTGAAACGTGCTTGCTCCTGTCTTGTTTCTTTGTGATTATTAAATTTTTGCGGCGTAATTTGTGTTTGTAATAAATGTTATAAAATGCCTTGGTACGTTCCCTGGTCCGAGAACATTAAAAAACGGGCGTGCAGATATCTGTTGCAGAGATACTTGGGACAGTTTCTGGAAGAAAAGTTGACGTTGGATCAGCTGAGTGTGGACTTATACAATGGCACTGGGACTGTCAGTAATCTCAGCCTTGATTGCGAGGTAGAATAACACGCCGTTTATTGTCATTGTTCATTTTTCCTTTTGCAAATCATAATCATTTTAGTTTATTAAGGTATTCCCTTATCACCGTCATTTAGAATAAATGCCTGACATTGCATTATTTACTATCAATGACACCCACTATATTATTGTCAATATTATTGTTTATCCTTCTTTTGGTGACAAAAAAACTATTTTGCACACTAAAAAGGTCAAATCTAATATGAAACATACGTGTTCTGCGTCACCTATTCTATCAATATTATATTATATCAAAAACCTTTGTGTGATAAAAATATTGTTTAAAAAAATCCACCAAAGAAATCCTTATTACTTACATTTATTTTACCATTTAAATTGTGCGATTACATCCCAAAAAATCAAACAAATGTTAATTTTTTAAATTAAAATTTGAGTTGTCCACACACCGTGAACCTAGCAATTGAGGCAGTTTCCAACACACAAAAAAAAATTCTGTAAAAATGGCAAACGAAAATGTAATAATATTTTGGGCCTTTGTTATGTTAAACTGTTGCTTGATACTTTAGGGCCTTTGTGCACAGAGATACTTACAAGCTACGTGACTGTGAAGCAACCACAAGTCGCCTACCGATATGCTACTCCTTAAAGCTGGTTTCCGTACATGGTACGGCCCGAGTTATACTGAACTTGATCATTTTTTCAAGTGCAGCTGTGAAATTAATATTAATGTCTAGTGACAAAGAAAAACATTATTAAAAAAGATTGCCGTACTGCAAAAATCGATTCTTAATAAATAATATATTCACTTTTGTATCACAAACCATGTTACACAAACCTAGCGTAGCCGCTAAACTACTTAAAAACTGGGATGCCTTTCTTGCCTTGACGCGAGCAGGCGCTATAAAGGGGACACTTTCTTTTGTATCACAAACCATGTTATACAAACCTAGCATAGCCGCAAAACTACTTGAAAACTGGAATGTCTTTTTTGCCTTGACGCGAGCAGGCGCTATAAAGGGGAAACTTTCTTTTGTATCACAAACCATGTTATACAAACCTAGCATAGCCGCAAAACTACTTGAAAACTGGAATGTCTTTTTTGCCTTGACGCGAGCAGGCGCTATAAAGGGAGCACTTCCTTTTGTACCACAAACCATGTTACACAAATCTAGCGTAGTCGCTAAACTACTTGAAAACTCAAAATCTAGGTTAGGTTATAAGTGTTTAATTTTACGATTATATTGTATCAATTAGCTCAACCAGAAAGTAGGTAGGTACTTTACATAACTGAATCTGTACCCGTTGACAAGAATTTATATTATAAGTTTGGTACTTTTGGCAAATGTCATATTTGATTGTGTTTGACTGTCTATTCATTAAAAAGGGAACGCCCGGTATTATCCGTGCATCGAACTTCGACAAGAAATATTCCGTATTATCCGTGAGGCGGGCTTGTAACTTTTTACCTAAATATTAATTGTAGGACATTCGTCGCCGCCAAGAACTACATGAGAATGACTTTTTTTCCAACCTCAATCCACACCTCCGCTAAATCCTTTCTAACGTATTCTGGTAAATTATGGTTGCATAAACATGGATATTTTTCCATGAACAAATTTACATTCATGCTCAGACTTCATTTCTGTCTAATGCCTTGTTCTGACCCGACAAGTAGTAAGTCGAGGGGCGAGTAACTCGCTACTTGACTCACCAAAAGTGTTCGCACTGCTGTCAAGTAGAGTTCATTAATAAGCGATGCGTCGCAACATGACGGGCTGCAATGCAATAAAGTAAATACGCTTATTAAACTGATTGTAATGATTATTTTAGAAGAAGTAGAAGAATAAATTAGTGAGATGAAAATAAATGAACTATGGTCACGAAAATAGATTAATAGCCGCAAAAATAAAGAATTTTCGCGCCAACGAGATGACATATTACGCGCGTGTGCGTCTACGAATGAACCGCGCATATCAGTGCGCAGGGACGCGTGGAGGGGTCGCTTGTAAGTATCAATATCCAAGTATGAATGGCCTTAGAGTTGTCAATCTGGCTATTTTGATGTTCATTGTTAAGATTTTGATTCATACTATATATTATTGCTTTGACTCTTGACATGACCTGTCCATACCTCCCCCCCTCCCCCCATACACACAAGCCCTGCTTTTTTATAGGGGTACATCAAACATATATATTATATAATTAATTAGTGTATGAAATGTATTTGTAATTTATGTATCTTTTTTGAATTATCAATAAAAAATAAAAAAATAAATAAAAAATATTATTTTATTCTTGATTGTGCCAAGTCTCTGGGATGCTCTTGACTGTTTCTTTCAACATTTTCTTTGATTCTCTGCTTTGCTTGTCCAAACCATACAACTAATATTTTATATCATAATCTCACGATCGAGAATGTCTTCATAACCTTCTGTATTTTTGTGTAAATCTATGTAGGTAAACCAGAATTATTTACCTGTGGTGAGAGCAATTCGCTATCCAAATATGGCGGAAGGAAAACAAATTTAATTTTAAAAAATACTACATTTATTTGCTTACTTATTTTATTTTATTTTTATTTATTTGTTAGATACATTTTTTGTACATACATGTAGTAAGATAGCTTTGACTGTCCAACTAGGAAAGTTTCCCGTTTTAGTACAGTCAAATTGCCCGGTTTAGTTCACATTTGTACACGCTGTTATTATGAATTACATTTATATATATATATATATATATATATATATATATATATATAGATATAATAAAAAATTTGAAAAATAGTTAAAGAGCTACTGAGAGCGATACTTACTAAGCTATTATAGGTGTTAAGTGTCCAATGACACCGTGTGGACTGTAAAACTAAATATATGTGAAGCGAATTACGAGTGTCCAAGATTGTGTTTTTATATCGACAAGGGGAAGGAAAAGACAGGAATGGCCCTTACCTTGATGATGAGGTGGCAGCTCCCAGCTCTTCATTCACGGTCACTTTCCATTATGTTAAATGATAAGATGGTTATCACTATCACGATTATCATAATATATATATATATATATTTATGATTGTTATTTGTGAGATTTGCGAAATGCTTGTACAAGCTCGACAGAATTTTCAAATATAACAATTGAATGTTTTTATTCAAAACAACGAGGTGCAAATGTGTTCTTTTTTCAAGCATTTTTTATTCATCTTTTGCTTCTTGGGTAAGGGCCTTGATGTGAAAGGAGGGGAATCAGAAGGAAGGAATATTTGGTAAGGAACATGGGTAAAATGGATTAATGTCCTAAAGTTATTTCAATACTAAACAATAGTCAAATCATTGTAAAGAGGACATGTTTGAGTGCATTTGCACACTGATATCGAAAGTTTCAGCGAAGTTTTTATAACTAGTTTGGAACAAATGCCTAATTCCCCTCGTACGGGAATTATTATTTTAATAATTATTATTTTTGATATAAGTGATTTTCATTCAATAAAACCCATCTCCTATTTTTATATATGAACATATAATGTACTATTTTGTTTATTTTATTATTAATTGAAAATACACTATTAGGTACCTAATACTGTATTTTTACGCAGTATTCTGTGGAATTTATCTCCTGTATAAAAACAGAATCAAATGTGTTAACAAATATGTAAATATATCTCTCATTATTCTGATAAATATTAACATGGATGCAGGCCCTGAATGAGCTGGGGGAGGCGCAGGGCTGGCCCCTAGAGTTTGTGGACGGCTTCGTGCAGCAAGTGGACGTGTCTATCCCGTGGGCCACTCTGCTCAAGGATGACTCCTTTGTGCAGATCAGCGGGCTGGCCATCACGGTCCAGCCTAAGCAGCGGGCCCAGCCTGGTATGTGTTCATTCTTATAATACAAATCGGTTGATTGATTAGTGATTTATTTTACACATACATTTTATTATTAAAAACATAATACCCTTTGTTAGAATGTAGGATGGTGAACATTTCAAAATTGCAACTGAGAAAATTAAAACGCAAAAAAATATTTTTTTTAAATCCAGACTAGTGATAAAGTACCTACCTATCCATAATATATAATTTACAAGAAGAAAATTTATTTTTATTCTATTTTTCAAATTTGAAACAAATTTTTCTCAGTTCTCATTTGAATCTATGGCGCTCCGCTCACCGGAGAAACTGAAACCAAACTAAAACTGGCTGGTTGCTATGGTTTCGAACCAAGCTTTTATCACGGCGCTACTCAATTTTACGATTTCAGTAATTATCTCAGCTTGTTTTACCATAGACAAAGAACAATCAGCTGTCATCAGAGTTTCGAGTCACCGTTTGCGTTGCCATTGACAACGAATTTTCGAGAAGTTGTGTAGTGTGCAGACCATCACATTGACTTACACCCATCGTTCACGTAGCTACTTACAAGCGACGCTACCGCTACCTGTCATACTATTTTGCTAGTGCAGCGCCTAGGCAATTTCAAAGACTAATAGCAGTATCGAAAATACAGACGAGCGGCGATCGCGTTGCTTGAACGTAGCTCCATGGAAGAACGGCGTTACACAGGATAGCGAGTTTAGTTGCAAACTGGTTGTTTTTCAGTTGCCTTGTGAGCGGAGGCACTACTACGATTGGTTATAAAATCGGTTTTACTCGGTGTTGCCATAGTATTGATAAATTTTTGGACATTGTTGACAGACTGTAATAATGAATTTGTTTAAATTTCTAGCGGCGTCGATGCTGGAGTCCATGTGGTCTTCCATGACCTCGTCCATGCAGTTGGCGGCAGAATGCTTACAGCAGGGGGAGGCGGAGGGGGAGGGTCCCGCTCCACCCCAACCCGTAGAGGGAATAGAGCTCTTCGCACAGACAATAGACTCGAGTAAGTTTTTTTTCATAGTGCCTACCCTTGTAAATTATTACCAAAGATGGCGGACAAAATGGCTGCCGCTTGATAATATGAACGCTGTCATATTCGAAGTCTATATTTATTCATTATTTTTTATATAAATCCATTAAGTAAAGCATAGATTTGAGTGATTATTAGGAAGTTCGTTTTATCTACATTATTTTGATGTAATATTTGTAATATATCACAAATAAATGTTATAAAAATTGAATTCGTAAGAAAGGTGAGAACTGTCAAATATTTTACATCGTATTGAAAAAAAAAAAATTTGTATGCTGGCTTTCAATAAGTTAAGTGCCATACGAAATGAAAAATGGCTTAACGGCCACACAGCACAGGCGACCTGAAGGACATTGTGGATATGAAGAGTCCATAGTTTTATATAACAGTTTTTTTTTCCTTTTTTTCCAGTTCTATGTCGGGTGAAAGTTAGGTTCTCCAACACAAAGATTCGGATGGAGCATGTTCCTAAAGACAGTCACACAGGTGTTGCTCTGGAGATTTTTATAAAAAAGTAAGTATAATCACTTTTTAAATTTTAATATTAAAAAAAAACTATTTATTACCAGTACCATCTAAATATGCTACTTGGTTGCAAAACAGGTGTATTAATTTAAAAATTTTTTCAATACTCTAGAATTCGGATGTAACAACTTTGCTTATAACGGCTTATCTTTTTTAGCGACGACAATGTTAACTCAAGTTAGGTACTAGTAAAACATATCCGTTTAATTCGACTCCGTTTTAAGCGCAATTTCCAACTGCTTAATGCAACCTATTTTAATGATAATTCGTCCGGTTAGAACGACGCGCAGTGTTTTATTTACAAAACCTACGCACCAATACCTCGCCGCCCCGCGCCTCTCCTACTCCCCGTGCCCGGCTTCTCCCCGTGCCCGGCTACTCCCCGCGCGCTAAGGTTGCCTTTACATGCGAAATTTTTTTTCCCTTGAGTGGCTCACGTAAGCGACTTCTGGCCAAGGGGCACATTGGTTTTTGCTTACGTGAGTGACTTACGGGAAAAACTTGTGTGTAAAGGCAGCCTAACACCTATCCTTATAAGACGCACAAATCACAGTCAGTGTTTATCATCTGTTGTGACAACCGCTTAACACAATGAAACTGTTTTTCAATTGAGGAAAAAAGTGCTATATTACACCGTTTAGAAGCCGGTAAATCAAATGTAACACTCCCGAAGGAGTTCGGCGTAATTTGTATTAAATGTTTTATTTACCCATATTTCATAACAATAACATTAATAAGTATCACAATAAAAACTTAAATTATCCATCCATTTTGTGCGTCGTCTGGTTAGTACGACAAAGTATCGCCGGTCCCTTGAGGGTCGTTATATCCGGATTCTACTGTATTTACAAATCCTTATGCTTCAAAATTATTCTGGGACGGGTGTGTGTACATATGTATATTATTTTACGAAATCTTGTTTCTTACAGCATCGATTATTTAGATGAGGCTGGATCAGACCCTCCCACAGAACTCCTGGACTCTGATAAAAATAAGACGTACATCATCTCTACTTTTACCACCAAAAAGATAGCATTCGAAGGTGTTACTTTCCACACTGACGAATTTCCCTCCAAGGCCAGGACTTTCTCCCGGTCTGTACTGATAGAATCTTCCCAACACGCTTCTACTGACACGGTGAAAAATAAAGATGAACACGGCGATAATGTTCAGAGAAATATAGGAGAAGGAAGCTTATATGAATCTTACAATACTATGTATACCAGTGCTGAAGATAAGTCAAGGTGGGACAGTCGACATGGTGGGATGTTCACTAGCGCAGAAGAACAGTCAAAGTGGGGTAGTCCTCCAGGCGGAATGTTTAGCAGTACAGACGATCAACCAAAGTGGAGCAACCAATCTGCCGGGGTGTTCATTAGTCCAGAAGAAAAATCTAAGTGGGGAAATCCCACTTCAGAAGATAAATCAACTTGGGGAACACATACTCCAGAAGATAAATCAAAGTGGGACAGTCAATCTACCGGAAAGTGGGGAAGTCCTGGCGGGATGTTCACAAGTTCAGATGAGAAGGCAAATTGGGGCAGTGCCGGTCAATTCACAAATTTGGAAGATAAATCGAGGTCTGAAATAGAAGCCGGTCTGAGCAATCTTTCGCTGGCTTCGGAGCCAATTGTTTTTGGCCGACTGGCCGGCAGACAGGAGATGAGGATCCGGATGAAGCAGTCCTCGGAGGCTGCTGGTCCCAAGGTGGACTTCCAGCTGACCCTGGGGTCCATGACAGTGTTCCTTAGTCCCAGGCAGTTTCACATTCTGATGGAGCTGGCCGAAGGATTAGCTTCCCCACACCTAGAAGATAATAGGTAATGAATATTTTTATACTTATAATTTAGGATACGTAGATAAAATTGGATTGTTTATTTATCGCCATATGCATCGCTGAAAATACAGTGAAACCCTCTTAAGAAGTTTTCCAAGGGACCGGAAAAAAAATCTTCGTAGGCGGGAAAACCTTATAAGTGGAAAAAATTGGGCCATTTGGTCTTCAAGGGACAAGGGAAATGTCTCATATCTTATTCTATGCCCCAATAGTTATTTTTTATTATTTTTAACTCATCTGGCCTCTGGCATATTCTGTCGGAACTTGGGTGTATTTCCGCTTTGCAATAAAATCTAATAAATGGAATATTTCTGAATCTGAAAATTAGAAACTGTTTTTGAAAGGTTATTAAATACGCTTTGAAATTATTACAAATAAACAAATAATTTTTGTAATATTAAACTTTTGAATGCAAACATAAAATAGTTTTAATAATAGGCTCACCTTACGTTTTTTCCTCTTAACACTGAACTAAAATTACAAAAAAACACATACATTTATTGGACAAATATATTATAAACGTTATTGTCACCTCACTTTTTTGTCATTTCATTTAAAAATAATTAATAAAAAATTCACAAAGTTTCATAAATTTTTCTCAAATTATGGTCTTAATCTTTGGTTTCATAGAGGTGTACATTTTAATTCTTCTGTGCTGAACTTATAGATTTGAATATGAAATTTGGTTTTTTCTCTATCTAACACCATTATCATAATTCTCACCATGACAGTTAGGGAGACACATTGATTTCTATGAGACCATAACCTGTTCCCATTAGCGAACCAATTAGCCTGATAAGTACATGTTGTTTTACATTTTTTTTTTGTCTAAACTTAGCTTCAATTGGACTCAGATGTATTGTCTTGCCCTGCATCTCTATTCTTGACACTATACACCAACAATTCAAGCGTGATTTATTCTGCAGCAATGTCCCATTACGCCACCCGGGACTGGAGTGCAAGCCCATGCGGCCCATGGACTACGAGCGGGTGGAAGCTCAGCTGATGGGTGGGTTGGCTGCAGCCGGAGGGGCCCGGGGATTGGGGCACCACCACGGCTGGAGCACCACCAACATGGGTAAGACCACTAATCTATCCAATGTCACTGAAACCTATACATAAAGGTTTTTGTTCTGCATGAGGGGTTGCGACCATTATCCTTTGGTTTGCACAATTTTTGGAACTCGAATTTCACTTATTACTGATCAGAAGATAGAGGTATTCCACCACCCAAATCTTGAGACTGCCAAGAGGTTCCACAATGTTCCTGGTGATTATTGAAGACAATGTCAGCATCAGTGGGGGCTCGTGACTTTTGGTGAGCTATAGTGCTAATATTAACAAAAATGGCATTATTGATGTCGTTGTAGCCGAAAAATATTTTTTATTTTTTTTTCAAAAATTTATTTTTTGTATGAAGATTTTCAGGAAATCTGTGCGGCGCATGGCAAAACTGAAATTTCCCGAAAATCTTCATACAAAAAATAAATTTTCGAAAAATAAAAAAAATTGTTTTTCGGATACAACGACATCAATAATGCCATTTTTGTTACTATTAGCACTCTAGTTCACCAAAAGTCACGAGCCGCCACTGGTCAGCATAGATTGTTTTATCTCTCTGTGGGACTTCCTAGCTTGTAGGATCAACCTCATAATTTTTCTGCTGGTGGGAAAGATTAATATCATTGTTGAACATAACTGTAGTCGAGGGGAAAGGCTCTCGACTTGCAATCCAGAGAACGCGGGTTCAAATCCCAGCGGGTGCAAATAAATTTTATTTGATTATTTTGTATTATTTCACAATTTTATTAATTTAAAATAATATATGGCATATTTGCGGCAATTTCCAGAGTTGAAGATACTTTCAGTATCACCCTGGTGTAAGACCACCATTCAGAATTGAAACGTTGCTTGAAATGACCAGATCTGAAGAGCCAGGGACTTTCGCACCTTCCACTTCCCCATCTTCTTCCCCTCCCCACTACCTTTAGCATCACAACACACCCCAATTGGGGATACCATAGGCACACTATAGTGTATTAAAATTTAATTGTAATATTTCCAGAAGACAGCGACAACGAAGAAGAGGAGCACTTCCTTCCGCTGCGGCGCCGCGAGGATTCGGTCAGCGGAGCAGGCGCCGGGGGCCAGGGTTGGGACAGTATGGCCTCCTCCTTCAGCAGCAGTGTCGGCTCCAACGCCAGCAGTCTGGGATCAATGGCCACCAATACCAACACCAACAGGACTAGGAAAAGAGGTAAACAACTTACCATTCTATAACAGCATCGTTCCGTACTGTCTTTTAGGTTGGGGCGTTTCACAGAAATTCAAAGGTAAAGTAAGATATTATTTTTTAATTTCAAAAAAATTATTTAATTTTTTTTTCATATTAAAAAATAAATTAGTATTAATAACTCAGATGCAGGGCATACGTCATTCCTATGTCTACCTACATTAAATTGTCGTGAAAACAAGCTTATGTGCCCAAGCGGTTAAATACTTACAATAACAAAAAGTCATGGAATTTTTACTACATTTTTTCAAAGCAAGTTCACAAAAAATTTAAATCAGTTGCTGTGGTTAGATTCATTCAAAATAACTTCGGATGAGATGAGTTAACCTCTTGAATTTCGAATGACATTTGGCTACATGATGTACCATAGAAAATTAATTACAAAGAATTCCGAGAAGCTACATTACTGAAATCAAATGTAACGTCTGGAATGATATTGGCGCAAACGATTCTGACCTTGTCCTTATACAGTTTTTTTATACATAAGGGTTAAAAATAGCATTACAAAAAATTTCATAAATCCCAGACGCCGGCGACCGAGCGACAGATGATTCTTTAATTTTATCCCATGAATGACAACTAAAAGACAGCAACCGACTTCGAGTATGTAATGTTATAAAGAGAAACATTGAGATTAGAAAGGATTGGACCGATAATTAAATAGAAGGATCATTTTCGCAAAGCTATTTTTCACCTGAAAAAAATTATATCTCTTTGGTTTTTGGAATATTTTTTTGGTGGGTGGTGATTATTTGAGTTTTATGTAGTGTTATTTTAATTTTGTTTTCCAGAGATAATAAGATAGGTAATAATTATCCACTTAACCTAATCAGATTTCAATAAAAATAATAAAAATACTCGTTTATGGAAAAAAAATCCCATGAAAACATATTTGATAAGCTATGAGAAGGCTGGAAGTTAGCGTCGGACATGATGAGACCGTCTAAAAAATTATGTAAGAATAACTTTTGTAACATGCTATAGATTACGGTAAGTGGCTTTTGGTGTCGTTTACATTGGTAATTTGGCCATAAGTCACTTATTTAAGCGACTTATGAGAAAAATCTTACGCCGTTCTTCCATGGACCTTCAAGCGACGCGATCGCCGCTCGTCTGTGTTTTCCATACTATTATTAGTGTTTGAAAACGCCACTAGGTGCTACACTAAATTTGTATGACAGGTAGCGGTAGCGTCGCTTGTGAATAGCTACGTGGAAGAACGGCGTTACATAATTTTGGCAGCCTAAGAGAGCTATCAACTCCTATAAATTTTTTCATCTCAAATGCGATTTTTGTAAAGTTTAAGGAAGGGAAGAGATGTGGTATTCTTCTTTACTCCTCGTAGGGCTCTGCACACTCATTCTAATATGTAATTAATTTTGCAACAAATAGTTCTATTTGGGTTGTGATCCAGGCTCCAGGATCCTCAAATTTGCCACCATTGAATCATTGTTTGTCTTACTAGGAAGAATTGATTCATGCTTTTCCCCATCTTTCTTTTCTCTTCCTCTTTTCTTTCTTTTTCTGTCCCTTCTAATGACCTTTGTATGCCTTCCCTAGCACTCTTTTTTTTGTTATTCTCTCTTACCCCGACAGTTGATCCTCTTTTTTTCAGGTGTCCAGAAAAAACTGTTATAATAATAATAATAATCATTTTTTATTGTTTTCTTACACAATTACAAATTTAAATTTATTACATGTAAGAAATAATGTCATATAAATATATTACAAAAAATAGTTTATATTTAAAAGAAATTTCAAAGAATGTAGCAATTTCAAAGAATAAAAAAATTTAAGGCAGTGGTGATGATTTCGTCAATGTGGAGAGACTCTTTCAAGAATCGAAAGAATTTCTCTTTTGAATCTCTCCTTACCGACGCCAAATATATCAATCTCGGAGGAGATTAGGTTCAGGAGCAATATACTCCTCCCTACCGGTAGAATCATTGGCAGATTAGTTCTACAGGCAGGAAGGTAGAATAATCTATGATGACGCTGTCTAAGATAGTCATCTGGAACATAGAGACCCACGCGCTCCAAAATGGCTGAGTTCACAATATCGCCTCGCAGTAGTCTGAATAAGTGGGTAGCGGCATACCCCTCTCTTCTGAGCTGCAGGGAGTGAAGTCCCAGCATGCCTAGAAGAAAGTTTGTCGAGTAGAGCCACGGATAGTGGCCGTATTCCCTCATGTAGAGAAATCTTAGAAACTTTTTTTGAACCCTCTCCAACATGAGGAAGCATCCCACCTCATGAGGATTCCAGATAAGCGACCCACTCTCCAGCCTACTGCGGACCAGGGAGAAGTATAAAACTTTAAGAGCATGGGTATCTCGAAAAACTCGGACAGTTCGGATAACGAACCCTAAAATTTTTAGGGCCGACTTGCACATTCCATTTGTTTGGTCATTTACCTCTCCAATCTGCCAAGTTTAGATTGTAGATAACAACACCATTCTCCAAAGCTTCAGGGAAACCATTTGTAGAAGGAATATTGTTCCCCAATCAAATTGGTAAATTCATTATTTTCAAGATTACCAAATGATGAAGAGTTTCCAATATTGCAAGAAGTCTGACTGGGTTATATTGTCTTGAGTTGAACTTGTTGAAAGATTATCGCCAATCAACTCACCCGCAGAAGAAATATGTAAATACGTGATTGGGTTATTTTCAACATGAACAGTTAGACCCATTATGTTTTTTTGACTCGATTTCTTGATGTTCTGACTATAACACATCTGGAATCGGCATTTAACGAGAACCTTTCAAACGTCCAAAAAACAAAATGGCGCTGATTGGCCATTCAAAGACTAGTTGCCTTTAAATTTCTGTGAAACACCCCAACCTAATTAGTATTTATTATAAAATCCAACCATATCTACTTTTGCTTTCTGTCGCTAGTCTTTTCCTGCATTGTAACAATATTCATTTGTTCCAGGTTCACATACGGTCGAAGGAGACCCATCAGCAGAAGTGTCACAAGTCCATATAAGGATTGCTTCATTGGCTTGCATTCTACTACATGAGGTAAGTGATTTATTGATCCGAGTAACATGATCGCCGTTATTTCACTGCTATGCAAATGCGTTCTACACATTTCTTCAGGTTGATTCGTGAATGGTTTGAAAATTAGGCTATCTTGGAGAGCAATACATAATTTCTTTTTTCCCAATGGTTATCTCCGTCACCGACAGCATAGACTGTTCTATCTCCCAGCCTGCAGGACTAACTTGCCAATGGTCATGCCTATAGAGAGAGCAATCTTGCTGTTGAACAGCATTAATTCAGATATTGACATATTTAGCATAAACGAAACAGCCTTTAAAAAACAAGCTCTATTTCTACTATGTAGTATAGTTGATATACCCATTTGTGTCATAACATGTAAGCCTGGGTGTGTAAATTACCCCAAACTTGATGGGCATTATACCCTAAAAATTATTGGTTATAAATTTACCTTGTGGACACAAAATATCTCAAAAAATGGCAATCAGCACTGGTCTAAATGTATAATAAAGACACTAACCTTATAGAGCGATTGTCTTCTGCAAAGGCGGCTGGAAGAGGGATATCCTTTCCTGGGAAGAGAAATAATTCACAATGATTTTGCCAGTTTGTGTTTTGTTGTGTCACAATAATATCATTTAATATATTTAAAAGGACACTTGTACGCCATCTGTAGTCTTTCTGCTGTTGAACGGGCACAATACATTGCAATGTCATTGACAATAAACAGAGACCTCCAAACAACCATTGTTGATGATACAAATTTATTTAAACACGCTAGTGTTATCTTCTTCTTCAATGATAAATTGAATTGAATTTATTAAGAATGCCACTGTAA
Organism: Limnephilus auricula; assembly: GCA_951813805.1. Lineage (NCBI taxonomy): Eukaryota > Metazoa > Arthropoda > Insecta > Trichoptera > Limnephilidae > Limnephilus > Limnephilus auricula. The sequence continues at coordinate 18,272,290 of OX638404.1, forward strand.
ATTCTGAGTGCTATTTTAGAGGGAAGTCGTCCAGTGGGCCAACCCAGACATAGTAGGGAGAAATAATTCCAGAGGTTGTGCGAGGAGAGGCTGGGCCTGCTATGGATGGATGCCGCTGAAGTAGCGCAGGATACCTATCAACGCCTGATGGTGTTTTGTCAATACGATGGTTCCTTGACCAGAACAGGACAAGGGAAAGAATATATTTTTGTATTCACTATTTCAGGATATCCTCACCCTGTCCGCCTCCATGAACGGAGAGTGCCTGGCCGCCTCCAGCGTGAAGCAGATGAAGCTGGTCTCCGAGGAGTTCTTCACCAAGATGGGCCTCTTCGCTATTAGTTACGGCAGCAAGGACCTCGAGGAAGCCAGCAAGGCCTTTGATGACGCCGTGACCTTCAATCATCTAAGGTGAAATTATATTTTATCTTTTTTTTTTTAATTAATGAAGACAATGTTAGCAAAACTGAAACAGAAAAATCAAAAAAAGATACGGATACATCTGGAACCAACATCAATTGCCCAATTGAAAGAAATCATCACCCAATAAAAGGCTGCCTTTCCACGCGCAATGCGCGAGGGAGTTGATGCAAATTTCCAGGTTCGACTAGTGTTTGCGTCGAGATGAGTCACACCTTAATGACGTAATTTTTACAAAATAAATTTCCCATGTTTTTTTACTCTAATAAATTTTTACATAATAAATGTCAATATGACCATTAGTTTTTTTTTTGTGATTTTTCAAATTCGCAATCCTTCATGGCTCATCCTGTACTTGACGATGACATGTCCATCAGGATTTTGACTGGCATCAAATCATTTTATTTTCTATTTTTATTTTATCTTTCAAACTAATATTGATTTTTTAAATTCTACTGAAGTAGACGACATATTTATATACATATAATTAAAATTCATCATCATTGTTCTTAACGATGACATCTCCATCAGGTTCTTGACTGGCATCAAATCAAATTTTTTTATTCGCTTTTGCTAAATTTTAAGTATGAAAACTTCTTATATGGGAACTTATAAGGGGGTTTCACTTTATTTGCTTTATACTATTTAATATAAATCAAAAATGTTATCTTTGGATGGATTTCAGACTCATAGCGGCTCCCCTGGTGCTGGAGGCCACGGAGAAGACCAGCAACAGTGGCTCCTGCCTCTCGGGACACCTGACCATGGCTCGCGTCCAGCTCACGGAGTGCCTGCGCACCATGAAGGCATCCAGCCCCTCATTGCTGACTATCCCTCTGCTTATGTTTTCTTCCCCAGGCTAGTACAGTAAAACTCTCTCATAAAGTTCTCTAAGGGACCAGGAAAACAAAACTTCTTAAACATTAAAACTTTTTAAAAGTACTTTTTTGTACATCTTAACTAGGTTTCTCTGAAAACAATTAATAGAACATAATATTGTCCTTTTCTGGGTAAAACTCACCAAGCCATTATTTTCTCTTTGGATTTCTGTAAACTTTTAGAGCGAAGGCTCCCAATGCTCCTCGTTTTTTGCACTTTTCAAGGAAATTGGAAAAAGTTGTATAAAATTAAAAAAATGGGGCGTGTAAGTTGAAAAGGCTTTTAACCCCTAGGAGCCGGAGCCCTGCAATAACAGTATTGAAGAATTATGCCTATGCACTGCATTTGCAGTGTCAACCTTATATATTCATTCTATCTTCAGATATACTTGTGTTGGGTTAGTTGAAGATTAAAAAAAAGTCACTTTATCAATATGGTATTGTCTACGGCTTTATCAAAAAAATCTTTTCGACGGTCCCGAAGAACAATGTTGGATCTGCTAAAAATTGGAAATCGGGCTGTTGGCTTATTGTAATTTCTTTTTGTTGATTTAAAGGTCGGAATTTTGGATGAAATGAAATTAAATATATATATTTTTCTTATATGCTGTAATTCTTGATCTCAAAAACAGTAAAAATGCAGAATCGAAACTTTAAACAGCCTCACTGTAAAACTACAAAATCGCACATCCGACATTGTTCTTCGAGACCCTCGTTTTTATTTATTGAAATTTCTTGCCGTCCCCTACGGATTAATTTTTTTTTTTTTTTTACCTTAGGTCCACACAGGAGGCCCTGAGGAAAATAATTTCCCTCAGGGTCTATGTCATCTTTGAGGATGCTGTGTGGAGGATATTTTTAAAGAAAGGAAGGAGAGGAAGTTCTGGGAAGGAAAAGGGTATGAGGGTTGGGTAGGAATCTGGGGTTCAGTGTGTCTAGATCATCCGCCGCCAAGACCTAGATAAACCTTACCCCATGAACCCTTACCACAATTACCAAAATTATCAAGTAGCTCTAGTATCTCATTTTTAGATAGAAATAAAAACCATTACTTTGAACACGACCTGTATTATGAAATATCCATACCAGCTTAACTTGTTGAAAGCCAGCATAGGAAATTTTTTTTTTTTCAATATGACGTAAAATATTTGACAGTTTTCACCTTTCTTACGAACTCAATTTTTATAACATTTCTTTTGTGATATATTACAAAAATTACATCAAAATAATGTAGATAATCACTCAAATCTATGCTTTCCACAATGGATTTATGTAAAAAACAATGAAAAAATATAGACTTCGAATACGACTCCGTTCATATTATCAAGCGGCAGCCATTTTGTCTGCCATCTTTGATACCTGGCGCGTCATTGTGAATTAATTTGAATTATTCGGAGTGGCTAGACGCTATCCAGTATTTCGTTATGTCAAGAACGAGAATGGCCCAAGCGATTCTGACCTTGTTCTTCATATAATTTCTTTATACATAAGGGACAAAATCGCTTCAAAAATCCGGACCCGCCGGGGGGGGACTGCGGCCTGCGACGGGTTAATATTTTACTTAGAATGGAAATAAAATTATTAAAAATCAATTAATTTTTATTTTTCATATGTAAATTTTACAGATTCAAAACCGGCTCAGAGTTCTGATGGTTACGACTCGAGCTATGTTCATCCCTTGTCCAAAACTCCGGATGTGAAGATTCACTTTAAGAACACCCAGAGAGCCATCCGGGTTTCCGGTGAAAGAAAATATGTACAGCCCAAGACGGAAATCAGGTGAGTCCGGTCGCAGAAAATTACTGCAATTAATTTATTAAGCAATTCCTTTCTCAGGGTTGCGCATGTATCCAATACTCATCTTTTGTACACAGTCTATAGAAGTTGCTACTTAAATCTCGAGACCAGCATCGCAATTGTTGATTTCTAGAAATGTCAACACTTTTTTTTTTATACATTATATCCACCCATGAAACCCTAAGGAACAAAACTCCCTCACGGCATGTGTCATCTTTGGGGATGCTGTGTGGAGGGTCTTTTTAGGAAAAGGAAGGCTTGCGGGGTGGGTGGAAATCTTCAGGAGTGTTGAGGCGTGACGAACATATGAATCCACCCCTCTTCCACTGCGGTGCAAGCTGATGGGTCGAGAGAGCCCAGCTGGAGAGGTCAAAAATCTCCCTCAACCAGTTTCTCCCAATCCGGCCCGCCACAAAGGAGATGGACAAAAGCATCCACTGCCAAGACCTATACAAACCTCACCCCCATGAACCTGGGCACCCCTGCTTAGTCACCAAACGTATTATGTAAATTAGGGCTTAACATACTCATCCCCTTCTTATTTTGATGTACACACTGACCTGATAATTCCAATTCATTAGACTTTTCAACTTATATGCTTAAATGTGATATTAACCCTTATGTATAAAAAAACTGTACAAGGTCAAGGTCAAAATCGCTTGCGCCAATATCATTCCAGACGTTGCTTTTGATTTCAGTTTTCTAGCTTCGCGGAATTCTTTTTAATTCATTTTCTACGGTACACGGCCATCACGTGGGCAAATGTCATCCGACATTCAAAAGGTTAATCAGTTTGAAGAATAATTTCAACAGACGAAAAATTGATGTTATTTCATCCACAACACACTTTGTGGGCATACAGAAATAACCTAACCTCGCTTTGTTTGTGTGCAGTGTGAACCTGGAAGGCTGCACAGTGGAGGTGGATGTGTCAATGGTGGATCGGCTGTGCGCCGTGCTGAGTCCCCAGCCTCTCTGCACTCGCACACGGGGGAGCCCCGCTGACGAGCCCCCGGCTAGCCAACCCCCCTCGCAGGACAATGGCCAGTGCACCATCAAGATAGTGTCGCCCAATGTTTGCATCAGACTGAGGTAATCATGCAATAACAATATTTTCCTTTTTTAAGCAGAAAAGGCGCCGCTTGTCGTGCCACTGCGAAAGGCGTGACAAGCAACTGGTATGGATGATTTTACGTACAACCGAGACTGCATAAGGCCCCGGCGTAAGCCCCGGCCTGTTCAGTCTTGCCGAGGCCTAGGAGTTATGGTTGGATCTTTACACAATACACATCTACACTTACCTACATTACACATTCATATACATATATATCTCCTCTTCGCTGATGATATCAAACTTTTCAGATCTATTAAAAGTTACATCGATTCCATTCTTCTACAGAATGATCTTGATTCTCTTGTCAAATGGTCGGAACTGAACAAATTACCCTTCAGCATCCAGAAGTGCAATATCGTTACATTTACAAGATCCAAAAATACATTTCTATTCCCCTACCAGATTAATAAAAATATAGTAACACGCAAAAATGAGATTAGAGACCTTGGCGTGATTTTTGAAGCAAATCTCTCTTTCAAATCCCACATATTTGACATTGTCTCCCGCGCCAACAAAATGCTTGGATTTGTTCTTCGTAATGCTAGATCATTTACTAATGGAATTGCAATACGTCGAACATATGAAGCACTTGTTCGTAGCATCCTGGAATATAGCTCCATTATTTGGGCCCCTTCTGAACAAAACCATATCCTAGAAATAGAAAAAGTGCAAAAAAAAATTTTGCATTACCTGTATATGAGGGAATATACATACTATCCATTCCTGTATCCATCCTTGTTCTTAACAGGGATGCTCGATTTCAACTCCTTAGATGCCCGCAGAAAAATATTTTTAGGTAAACACTTTTTTAAGCTAATCTCTGGTATCATATTCAATCCACCTATGTTAAAAGAGGTAAATTTTTACGTCCCTAACAAGTATACCTCCAAAGTGAGGACTTCTGCCTATCAGAACGCGCCAATAAACAGAGCGACTCCTCAACTGCTTAACGATTCTGCATTGACCATCGACATTTTCCATGTCACTTACAGACAGTTCAGCAACTATCTTTTAGCACATGTCACTAAGTAGTAAAACTGCCCTTGTGTACTTTATAATTTATAATCTTCTCCATGATATATTGGTGTACATAAAACTGTTTTATGGAGAACATGAAAAAATAAATAAATATCATCAACCGCTGTACTTGTAGTTAGTATTGTTACATTTCCTTCCTACCTTTCTCATATAGAACTTTCCCACATCCAGTCATCAATTGACCCCTACCGCGTGAACATCTCCGCATCATTATTCCGCTCTTTCGCTCTTCGCCATCGCTAAAGAAAAGTACCAATCTATTAATATAATATTTCTGCTATAAATGCAGTGCAATTCAAGAACCAGCTCTACCGAAGAAAGTGCCACAAGTTCCGCTGTAATTAATTTATTTCCTTTCCTTACTTGTATGTGCATATTTTCTTGTGCGGTGGTTAAATTACACACCCATTTCAAAGGTCTTTCGATATACAAAATTACACAAAATACACACCCCAGGTTATGATCTTGATAAGTTTAATTAACCTGATTTCATCATTCATTGATTGACACTTCATATTCAATTCACGCTTATAATGAATTCTATGTTAACTAAAAGATTTTACGAATACAGATAAAGTTAAAGGGAGTTAAGTATTTAATCATTAACCTCTTGCAGGCCGCAGTCCCCCCGGCTCCTTATGTATAAAGAAATCGTATGAAGAACAAGGTCAGAATCACTTGGGCCATTCTCGTTCTTGACATAACAAAATACTGGATAGCATTTAGCTACTCTGAAAAATTCAAATTAATTGTCAATGGCGCGCCGGGCACCAAAGATGGCGGATAAAATGGCTGCCGCTTTTAATATAAACGCTGTCATATTCGAAGTCTATATTTTTTCATCGTTTTTGATATAAATATAAATCCATTGTGGAAAGCATAGATTTGAGTGATTATTAGGAAGTTCGTTTTATCTACACTATTTTGATTTAATTTTTGTAATATATTACAAATGAAATGTCATAAAAATTGAATTCGTAAGAAAGGTGAGATTTGTCAAATATTTTACATCGTATTGAAAAAATATATTTTTTGTATGCTGGCTTTCAACAAGTTAATGTGAATGAAGCAAGGATCGTTTGATAAGGCAGAGGTGTTGTCTGACGGTCCACTCCTCTCTACATTATCCATCTCTTTAAAGAAGCTATGTGAAGGTTAGTTTAAACTATTTATATAATTTCAATTATCATTTTGTAGATTCCCTGTGGCAGACTTGCGGCCGCCCCACGACATGGCGCGCACGGCGTGGTGGCATCGTTCAGTACGCCCTGACATGCTGCTGGCGCGGCTGCAGACGGCCTCCCTCAGCCTGCAGGCCGGCGGCATGACGCTGCGCTGTCGACAACTTCGCCTCTGTTACTCGGTACGTCTCTTTCAGTGATCTATGTAGATTCCCTGTGGCAGACTTGCAGCCTCTCCATGGTATTGCACAGTCGACAGCATTGACTCTGTTACTCGCTATGTCTCTTCCAGTAATCTAAATCTAGGTTTCTCATTAATGAATGATTTTACAGTAACTAAACCATTTATTATAAGAATTAATATATTTAGATATGAATATGAGCTGTCAGTTTTTAGTGTAAAATATCAAATTCAAATATCAGATCGTCGACAGACGGCATTTCAACACCCCTTTTAAAAATGTTATGAATTTATTTTTTGAAAAATAGCCTATAACATAACGTAACCTATTTGACCATTTTTTTCTTTAAATATTAAATATTCAAAATCACTTTTGGTGATTTTTCAAAGGAGGTGTTGAAATTGTATGTTTCTGGGCTGTCTGGTCACCGGTTGGTTTGTACTTTCTTTTTGTTGATTTTTGGTTTTTTCCAAAACAATTTCATAAACACAGGAACCATAATAATCACACGGAGAGAATATTTTGTTTTAAAACCCTGGTGGCAAGAACTTTAACTTCATTGGCCAATAAAAATGATCTATTTGGTTGGCTATATTTCCGAACCAATTATAAATTAATAACAATAGTCATGTTTCGAACAATTCTATGTTATCCATCAATAAATACAACACAAATTCGAATGGCGCAAATTTTTACGACTCGGATTAGAGTTGCCCCCAAACCACGGATTAATCTCACAGGAACAAGTTGTTAACTCACTCACCGTTATGTTCATAGTTATATGATGTGCAAATTATCTCAGTATCCAGCACTCTGTGAAAAGGAAATGAGTGACTGTTAACCTTTAGCAAGCCAGGTGTTTTTGGAAAAAACTGCGCGAAATTAGCTTCCCGGATTTTGCTCAAATATTGTATAAAAACAAAGGAATTGGTTTTATTTGTGATTGTTTTCTGTTTGCCAAATAATGTACCTTATTATTCATATATATTTCATGATAATATCGTTACAAGTTTTCCCAGAATAGCTATTTTTAACAAAAAAATGTATGAAAATATTTCCCATTCGACAAAAAAATGTAAATAATGTATTCATACAAAAATGATCAATTTTTTTTTATTTCTCTACAAACCTGAATAGACACCCTACATGAAAAAAACCAATTCAAAGGTGTTTTCAAAGAAGTAATGACATAAATACTTGTTTGAAAATGAAATGACAGTTGAAAACCATTTGTAAAAGTGACGCCAAGTTGACCATAGATATTTATTATAAATTATTCAGATGGGTTGGCGCTATGCGGATTTTTGCTATGTCAAGACCGAGAATGGCGCAAGCGATTCTGACCTTGTTCTTCATACAATTTCTTTATACATAAGGGACAAAATCGCTTCAAAATTTTTTTTTCTTTAATTTCCACCCGCGGCCACCGGTGGGCGAACGGCATTCGAGAGCACCATACACAATTTCATTTGTTATTCTGAATAGCTTAATAATGTATGATTTATTTATGCTTACAGGAATCGGAAGGTGATAATGAAATACACCTCGGTACAGCATCAGCGGATGAAACTTTAAGTAGTGCCGATCCCAATTCTTTGCCTGGACCGGATTGGCCAACGTGAGTTTAATATTATACTTTTTTTTTTTTGCTTGTTTCAATCCAAACTTTTTCTATTTTAACCATAGACCTCATAACCAGAGTGGAAGACACCCACAATATTGCCCTGGTGAAAGACCACCATTCACAATCGAAACGTTGCTTGTGTCACCATATCTGAATAGCCAGGTATTTTTCTACCTTCCTCTTCCAATCTCCTTCACCTCCTCGAACCCTTCTGTAACATATTCCGATTGGGGAAGTCAAATTCCCACCGTCTCCAGTTAGTAGGGAGCAGTTGGCACTCTTGTGCAGTATTCACATAATTCTACAGGCTTATCTGTTCTATCCTTGCATTCGATTCATTTCATAATGATCTAAGTTTCCAGATAAGTTGTGACGTGTTTTTCTTTGATTATCAATTGTTCAGTTTGACCATCAACTCCCTACCTGTGGAGCAACTGCAGGGAACCATGATGGACTCGTGGATGGAGGCGGATGTCCGCCCCCAGAAGGGGCCCGGTCTAATGGGACAGAGCTCCGCCATGCTGGAGGAGCGCCTGGGGGCACGCCCCGGCCCCTTTAGCTCCAAGAAGATGGTGCACGAGAGTGACACTCCTCACGGTAAAGAGGATGAAGGTTGGTATTCGTGATTTATTTTTACTGTCCTGTGATTATTATGTTTATTTTTCAGGCTAATTAATGAGGTAATTATAGTGGTTTTGGGGATGTAAAAGAATTTTCCTGCTTCCAATCGGTATGCTATGATAATACGAGCCATATGCATCGCATCCTCGAGATTTCTAGTGTATACGTGCATAACAGCCTAGAAGCTTTGAGACTCTCATTCAGTCTACCCGAAGCTTTTAGAATCGCTCGCCCATATAAAATCGCAGCGCAGCACCGGCAAGTCAGTCTAGTGCGCACATTCTTCAAATCAACAACGAGCAGCAACCCATCGCTACGACCACATTCCGGAATTCATCACCATCTATCTCCACCACACACGGTGTCGAGCATCGGCCTGAAGGAATTCGCTACATCATCGTCATCACCCATAGTATCCAACGTCTCACTGGAGGACCAGGAAGATCTGACCACAACATCAGCATTAGAAATCTCCGCCCTCCGCACGTCGAGCACAGAATTTCATCCCACCGTGATGTGACCTACACCTCCCGTCATACTAAATTCAACTGTCTACGTAATAGAGACACAGTGATTAATTCATCAGCATCTTCCATTACATCAACGTCTTTACATTACCCTCAAATTCATTCTCATTCTATTATCAGAGTAGAAACAGTAATACATAATTTGATCTGTCCATTCTGGCCCTCATGATGATGATGACCTGCGCATTCTGTTGACCTCATGTTGACCTGCCAATAAGTTTTTGACCTCATTCTGATGTTGACCTGTCTATTCTAGCTCTCACGACAATATTGATCGGTTCGTTCTGGTCTTCAAGATGATATTGGCCTGTCCATTCTGATCTTTGTTTCATTGTCCATTCTGATCTTTGATCCATTCTAATCTGTCATTATTGATCTTTCCATTCTATTCTTCATTATGATGCTGATCTGACCATTCTGGTCCTCACAACGACGTTTATCTATCTTCTAATCATTCTAGTCTTCATGATGATGTTGACCTCTCCATTCTCTTCCTCGTGAAGATGTTAATGTTGGTTTTTTGTGGTTGTATCTCTCTCAATTATAATCTTCTTCCTGAATTCAGATGACACTGAAGAACTGGTGATCCCAGGAGATGCGGCTGAGATGGCAGAATTCATAGAATACTCCATCAAGAACTCACTCATGCAAATTCAATGCAATCTTCCAATTGTCAGTCTTCAACTTGGGTAAGTGGAACCTTTGTGTTATCATGTCAATGAACAGATATTACAGTCCCAGAGATATGTACCCCACTAGAATGTCCCTATCTGCAGACTGCACAGACAAGGTAAATATATCGCCACCCAGCTGCACGAACGAAGCAAAAACAAGTCAGCGAAATGACCCATTTTCAATAAAATACAAAAAAATTCTAATTTCTAACATCCATTTTGCACTCTCCTATACTATCTCGTACGAATCGAAAATATAATGAGTTTCTTCGAAATTATTGATTAGTAAGGACAATAACATCAAGGAGATATTTGATCAAGTGCTTAGCTGTGGAAAGTTATGCTATCCAGCATACCATAAACAACATATGATAAATACAGTGAAACTCTCTTAAGAAGTTTTCCAACTGCAATTTGGCGGGCGGGAATGGGTACCGCCGCCCCGGGAACCATTTATTGGATTACCAACACCTCTGCCATAGGTCACCCAATTGGTTCGCTACGTTTGGTGACTTAGCAGGGGTGCCCGGGTTCACGGGGCAAGGTTTATCTAGGTCTTGGCGGCGGATGATCTAGACACACTGAACCCCAGATTTTTTTTCCCGGAACGTCCTCTCCTTCCTTTCCTTAAAAATACCCTTCACACAGCATCCCCAAAGATGACATAGGAGTTGATATATTTTTTTTAAATTATCTTAGTGCTTATATGTACCATATATATTTATTTATTATTATTCCACTTATACTTAAGTTGAAATTTGATATAACTCGTGTACCTGCTGTTTTCAGCTCCAAGCACCTGTACGAAGTGCTGTACAACCGTGTCAATTCAGACCTTCTACTGTGGGAGGGCTCCGCCCCGCGCCCCACCCCACGGCCGCCAGGTGCCCCCGGCCATCAGGGCTCCCGCGGGGGCACCTTCGCCATGTGCAAGAGTGCCATCAACTACAGTGAGTGAATAAACAAACTACTTGAGGATGTGGATTTTATAGTACAACTTACTGTGGTGTGTGGCCAACTGTCTTGTCGCCTCTTCATACCTACTTGTCCTTCTAGTTTTTTTTGTTGCTGTTGTGAATACCGCAAAAGAACCACAACTGCTCCCGGCCATCTCTAGCCGGTGAAATTATGGCATCCCCAATTTTCCCCAGCATGTTGTGATGCTGAAAGTAGTTCGAAGAGAAAGGTGTTGACAAAGAGGAGTGAGGGGAAGTACCTGGCTATTCAAATCTAATCATCAAAAACGGCTAAAGATATTTCAAGCAATGTTTAGATTCTGAATGGTGGCCAGATTAATTCCATCTACCACTCTGAAAAATAGAAAAAAACTGTGTCTTTACACTAAATAATTTTTTTAAGTTTTTAGTGAGTGTACACCCAATTTTTTTATGAAAAATAATTTTTTATATCTTTTACTTCCAGATTCCGATTCAGAATCATCGTCGTCCTCATCGGAGAGCAACAACATCTACTATTCGGTGTATGACCAAAAAGCCAGACATGAACGCAAGACCAAATCTGCTGCAAAGGCACTGGATATGAAGGAGAGGGTGGGAAAAATTAACAATACCTGCTTCCATCTGCAGATTGGGAAAGGATTGCTCACCTTATACACCCCTGTTAGAGTGAGTTTACTAATTATGTTTCATTAGATAATATTTTATATTCAATACTGGGTTAGCTTCTCATAACACAAACCTGCTTACGTAGAAGCGACCTATGTTGGACAATGTGTCTCTGACTAGTAAATTAATTGTTTTCATACAATGCTTTGCATCAAATGACTCTTTTCATAACCTTCTGCATCAGTAACATCCCTATGTATTTAGTGGTTAGTGTAATTAATGGTTCCGAATGCTGGATATATGTAATCACAATATATCTCGAATGGAAGCTAAATGCTTTGATTCAGTGCTTTTTCATTTAATTTTTGTAATAATTACACAGTACATAACTACAAAAGTGGTCCTAATTTCCACCCCTGAGGAATGCCAGATGTAATCATACTTCATTAATTTAAGCCGATAAAATAATGATTGTGTTTCAGGACTCCCAAAACTTGGTGTTGCCAGTTCAACAGGGGGAGGTGGCCCTGACTGTAGGAGGGGTGTCGCTTTGCCACGTGTCCGGGGTGGGAGGGAACCCCAAGAGGGCCCTTATGTCCTTGCAGGCCGGTCATGCCCTACTGCAGCACTGTGGTAAGTTAAGACTGGAACCTTGAAATATAAGGAAGCATTACAATGGGATAAACTGATTTTGACACAAAATGTCAGCAATGAGGACAAAAGACATTATAATACTTCATATGTCCAGAATGTCTACTCTGGCTTTAATGTGTTTCAGTGGAGGGAATTAACCTCAGCTTTTTTACCATACCTTTTGGTGTGTCCCTAGGATTTCATTTAGGATCGTTATTATTTAATGTACATAAAATATTACGATATTCACAGGTGTTTCCTACAAACAAATTACCTTACATGTGCAGATGGTTAAAAATTGTACTCAGTTATCAAATCATTATCTAAATTTTAACCAAAGTAAGTCTTGAACAAATTAAGTACCTAAATGCTTGGGTTTATAATTCGCATCTCAAAATCTTTTTCGAAAATTAAAACTCTTCTTGCCCTGTATGCAGCATAGGTCCGCCTTCACTTGTAATACATTCTGCACACCAATCTACATTTTTTATTCCTTTTTCTTTCCCACTCAAATAATATATTTAGCATAATTATTTGTGCGTTCAATATGGAGCTGGACAAGAGAACCATTTCAAGATTCATCTTCATGAGTCGTATCCTCTTTTTATTTTTTGCTTTCTAGCTTATAACATTCTACTTTTTTGATTTAGGCCTCATTCCCATGCCCCAGGAGAGGGCCCCCCTCCGCCAGCACGGCAGCCACTTGCCCAGCCACCTGAAGCCCTGTGTGGGCCCCTCAGGGGCAGGGGCCCGGGTGCGGGACAGCCCTACAGGTCCCCACAGGGACCTGCTCAGTGTGGCCCTGAGCGTTCAGCCTAGCAAGGACTATCCCAACTTCAAGGTGAGAGAACTTTTTCACTTTACAACAATTTTCTTAATACTTCCGTCTTCCGCAGTAGCAAGTAAATTAGTCCTTTATTAGAATCGCTACTACATTTAAAATCACGTTTAATGTATAAAGATCTAACTTTGGTTTTAAGAGAAGTCAGTAATGTTAATACATATGTTATTTTCTGAAATTGTGTAATATTATATATAATTTTTTTTAATGTAAAAAAGACTATCATGAGAAATGGCTTAAATTTGCCCATTCTTCTTGCTTATTTCAGACCATTCGAGTCACAGCCGGAATTTCCAATTGCACGCTACGGCACGTCATGACGGCCTCGCGTCATAGCGTGTTAAGTCAGGTCATGGACATGTTTGACGTGTTAGACTATCCCGTGCCGGGATATGAACCCAGCACTGTTATCACGGAGATGCACGTGCACCTTTGGGATTGTGCGGTTGACTACAGGTAACAATATTTGTCATTTATCGAATCAAATTAAAATTTAAAGGTTTTGAGTTTTAGAATTGTCAAGCCGTTTTGAAAAGCAACTTTTTACAAATTTAAGAATTTGAGAAATACAATTCACTAAAACAACAAAATTACATTAAAATTATTTGGTTTCAAAAAAATCTTTCAACCAATATCTACTTTCATAATAAAACTAGTATTAGATTTAAAGAGCATTATTTTAAATCTTAGTCCGTTGTCCCTCTGGGTCGGTATCGGTAAGCAATCAACTTTATTAAAGGGACTGGGTTGTTATTAAAGGATTGAGGTAAAATGGGAGATAGCACAATGGGCCTACGGCCTAAGTGCTCACGGGAACTGCTTGTAAACCGTCTTCGCCTTTAATAAAAAAAAAAAAAAAAGATGAAGCTATTCCCGTAAAATTAAAGGTCTTGTTAGTTTAAATATTTCTTAGTTATCGTTTTTGTTACCGCATTTAATTTTAGGTTTAATTTTAAAATGAAGATGAACAAAAACTAAAATGGAGATTGGACAACTAAGCACTCAGGCGAAGATATGTAAAGGTACATTTGAACAAGTAAAAACACTTTTGAAAATTTGTTTTGAATAGTTATATATATATATATATATATTACAGCCGCAAGCGGATTGTCTGACCAAATCGGTTGGATCCCTGTAGTCATTAGAAATTAACTGAAATATTCAATTTTAAAAAAAATGTAGAATGCGCATGAACCACGGTTTGCAAAAACAAGTCGTTGATTGCAAAAATGGCAGACATAAAATAAAAATTGACAAAAAAAATCAGCATTAATTTTGTAATAACTTTGTTCTATAATATCATTTTTCGTTGTTAGTCGAGTTAATTTTATTTTCTTTAATTTAAACTTTGAATGAAGTGAATCGGATGAAAATTCGATGAGCTACGATTTCAATCAACTTGAAAAATGTGGTTTTGAGAAAAACGCATTTAAAGTTTTCGCTTGTAACATGTATAGGAAGAATTAAAAAAAAAAACGAATTTTGGGATCGACTTTACCCGGGCTATTTCAAAGACCAACTCAGTCTCGTATGTAGCCGGTTGTGAAGGGATACAGGGATATAATTATATCAGTGATTTATAAATATTGATATTTATATCACTGGTATTTAAATCAGTGTAAATCATTTAATTTTATTTCTAGACCACTGCACCTCCCGCTGCGCACAGTCGCCACACTCGGCAGCTTCAGCGTTTCCTCCAACGTGGTTGCCCAGAGCAATGCCTCCAACCTGCGGTTCATAGCGGAGGAGTGCGCTCTCTTCATAGCCGAGGGTTTCAGCGACGCCCCCGTAGACCTGAAGAAGGAGTATGTGGAAGTTATCGACCTGGGACTGTTTGAGCTTTCACTGAGGCTCAATGATATGGTAAATTACTTTTCAGTTAGCAAACATTATTTTTAGTCTAACTCTGGGTCATATCCATTTATTTATATCATCACTCGAGCGATAGCTACCCAGTAACCCTAACAGTACTTTGGAGAAAATGTGTGTTGGCTTCCAATTGAAGAAGAAAGAAGAGGTATTGTAAGTGTGGATACTTCGCGCGTGCCCGTCGGAATAATAAAAAAATCTCAATGGTAAATGCGGAGTTGTTTATTTACAATTACTGTTTTAATAAACGTACTAAGATATTCCAACGGCTAGGACTGCAGATATGAGAACAATGAGACAAACGGTGAACATATGTCTGCTGCACCCCAAAGGAAACATACAATCATTATCATACATCTCCCTTGTCCCTTACACAAACAAAGAAAATTAAACACCACCCCGCCGCCGTCGCTGAGCCGTAATCATATATATCTGTTTCCTCCAAAGGAAAAAAGTAGTACTTTGAAGGAAAAAGACACATGTGTGTTGTGTGTGTCTGACCATTATTTAGTGAAGATGATTTGTTATAATTATAGGTCAAGATAACAATTATGTAAAATACTTTCACAAAACTTTTACCTTTTACTAAACACAGTTGATGTGTATATATATACATATATTACATTTACCAATAATGAAAGACAAGTAAGTAAATGGTTGATATTTGTAACATGAGAACGGATCGCTTCTAAGACTTGTTCTTGTGTTCAACGATTCGGCCAGCCTCTGTGTTTCCTCCCTTCTACAACATGCGTCTCTTCACGACCCAGGTTCGCCCTTTCCGTTCCTCAAAAAGACTCCACAAAGGAAAATTATTTCCCTCAGGTTCCCATGTGTGGAGTTAACAAAAACATGTTGAAGAGATGTGGCCCATCCAAGTGGAGAATCGAAAATGCCATAGTTTTTACAGACGCGTCCAAGACAACTTGTTAGGTGCTTTTGTTCTTGCTTCATTTGAATCAATATTTCACATTCATGAATGATACCCCTCCAGGACATAGCGACAGCCCCGCGCGTGGACCTGCGCGCCTCCAACAACGTGGTGCACGTGCGCACATGCTCCGATTCCTTCTCGGCCCTCTGCCGCCTCATCGACTACCTGGCCGGGGACGGAGATCTGACTCCCTCGCAGGACCCGCAGGGACAGGGGGATCCCGACCGGGACAACAGTCTAGAGGAAGACCTCATCGGTAGGGACCTTTTAAATTAGCCTTCCAAGCTCCCAAACTTTCCTTTCATTACCAAGATGATACGCCGAAGAGTTATTTATATATTTCTCTGTGGAAATTTGTGAAAATAAATTTATATATTATTAATCCCCTGCATGCCTGGTAGGGTTTTGCAGACCCAGGACTTTTTAAAGTTACGTATCTTCAAAAACATTAATATTTTAAGGTTTTAAAGTCAAGTAACGTTAAGTACAAAAAAAAAAAATTATATTTTTAATATATAATAGTATATTTTTTTTAACCCATTCAGTTGCCATTTTAAACATTTGCACGGCTCGTTAGATACAAAACTTAATTTTGGATTTGAGGCCAAAATACCCAACCAAACTAAGTTATATTAAATATCTAGTACGAATACAGTGAAACCCTCTTAAGAAGTTTTCCAAGGGATTGGAAATGAAAAAAAAACTTCTTGGGCGGGAAAACCTTATAAGTGGGAAAAATTAGGCCATTTCATCTTCAAGGGCCTGAAAATACCAAACTTCCTAAGCAGGAAAACTCTGTATGTGCTACTTTGTTTTAAATTATTTTCCGTGGAGCTGTAACTTTTCATATATATGTTGTAGGTGTTTTGGATCGCCCGGAAGAGATTCGAGACCTGTCCAAAAGTCAAGTACAACAAGTCAATGATATGATGGCCGAAGCCATGAAGGAGAGTGTGAGCTCTAACGGTAAGAACCATTTTTTTTGTTCATTAGAAAATATTTCCTTCATTTTATTTTCCTTTATACGGGTCGTCTGGTCTGGAAAATCTGTTTGTGTACATATTTGTTCTGAGGCAGCAAAAACTCAATATGTTATTTAAATTTATGTTTTTTCCAATGCAGCCTCAAACCAAGAAAAAAATCCTTCCGCCGACAACGAGGGTGTGGAGATCTTCTTCTTCCCAGACGAATCCAAAGCCGTGAAACCGGTTTCCACCGCCTCTTCCTCGACAGACCTGACGGGTGGCAACTTTGCCGACTGCGAACCCACCTCGGGGGAGTATCTCAGCGACGAGGCCGCCAACAGTCTGCGCTACGGGGGCGTCGAGGAGGAAGGGGGGCCCATAGCGCTAGTGGCGCGGGAGTTGGGGGACTACAGCGTCGAGGAGGAGAAGAGGAAAATGGACGCTTCCGCTGCTAAGAAGTCTCAGGTATGTTGTAATGTAATAGTAGCGTGATAATATTATTGAAGCTGAGAACTCTTTTATTTATTTGTTTATTTATACTGGGTTTTACAGATGTTCGCACTTACGTGAGAACAATCCAGTTATAAAAACTCAGTTATTATACAATTACAAAAATCTACAGTTACATACAATTAAATACAGACACATACAATTCGGCCCCTTAGGATAAAAAAAACGTATCTCATTTTTCTACGGATCTGTGTATCTGTGCTGATGAGATCAGTATCTGTAATGATGAGATCAGTATCTGTGATTTTCTACAAATACGTATCGATGTATATGTTTATCCGTTGAACCTATGGATACGTTTCTTTGTCACTTAACGTAAAGTGTTATTTTGTGGCTTGTAAAATCTGTAACTCAAAATCGTAAAAAATTGAGATACGTTTCTTTGATTCTAAGGGGCCAAATTAGAAAAACAAAAACATCACAAATAAAAATACAAAATTATATACAAGCTCACTGAAGTAACACATTACAATGAGTAGCGAGAGGCACAAGAAACACGAGAGGCATTCATAGAGAGATAATTGACATAATATAATTAGTTAATATTTTTTAACAGCGCCATTTTTAGGACTGCTCTTTCTTTCTCATGACAATGAATGATACTTTTCGGATAGAGAGGTATTTGCGATATGACTTGAGTATTCCTAGTAAGTAAATGAATTTTGAGTATTCCAAAGTGCCACTGTTTGTCTTTTTTTTCAGTTTAATGGTAAGCTGCATCGGTTTGCTGAAAAATCGTCTTAAATTTTTTTTTTCTTTTTTAAACATGCATTTTGTTGAATTTTTCAATCTTAGCACACTAGCACTTCAGTAAAATTCATGAGCCGCGACTGACATTGATAAATTCGGACAAAAATTAATTCAGTTGCTATGGTCAGTTTCAGTTAAAAGAATTTTGGATGTTGATAATGTTGACAGGTGTAGTCATTGAAACTTTGCCCTATATTTCTCGTTTTAATGAATATTCACCATCCTTCTTCCAGTAACGCAGGATGCCAAACGTGAATATAAAATAACTTAACCTATTCTTTGACATTCTTACAGGGACGGAAGAGTTCTGGGGAGAACACTGATGATGAATTCTGTATCCTGGGCGAGGAAATCATCCCCGGTGCCAGCACGGAGCCGGAGGTGCGCTGGCTCACCAAGGATCCACCCTACATCATAGACAACCACTTCAGTGTGCCCATCGGCAAGACAGACTTGCTTAAGCCTCCCAAGAACTTCCCAATGGCTGTTCTCAGGTAATTATTTACTATATACCATTTTACCTATCAAATATGTTATGAAATTTAGAAAATCTGCTTTCAAAATAAAACAAGAGCCCATATTGCTAGTTCAAAAAAAAAAAAAGTGTTTTGAATGGTAGCAAGGCATGTAAAGTGAAACTCTCTTAAGAAGTTTTCTAAGGAAACGGAAAAAAAATTCTTAAGTGAAAAAATCTTGTATGTGGAATAAATTAAATTGTATATATAATTCGGGAGGTGGGTATGGGTACCGCCGCCCCGGGAACCATTTATTGGATGACCAACACCTCTGCCACAGGTCACCCCAAGTGGTTCGCTACGTTTGGTGACTTAGCAGGGGTGCCCTGGGTTCATGGGGTTAGGTTTGTCCGGGACTTGGGGGTGGATGCGTCTGCCGACCATCTGCGTGGCAGGCCGGATCGGGAGACTGGTTGAGGGAAACCTTTTGATCTCTCCGTCCGGACCCTCTCGACCTATCGCCTTGCACCGCAGTGGAAGGGATGACTTCACACGTCCATCACTCCTGGACATATTTATCCCGAGATTCCTACCCACCCCTCAGACCTTTTTCCTTCCCAGGACTTCCTCCCCTTCCTATCCCTTAAAAAACCCTCCACACGGCATCTTCAAATATGATATATGCCCTGAGGAAATTTTTCCCTGTGTGGAGCTAATGTAAAAAAAAAAAAAATTTGACCATTCAGTCTTCAAGGGACCGAAAAAACCAAACTTCTTAAGCATGAAAACATCTTAAGAGGGAACTTCTTAAAAGGGTTGCACTGTAAATTAAAATCTTTAAATCTGATCTGGTGTTTTTACAATAAAATTTTCTCAAAGCCCAAAACAGTATTTTGAGGAAGATAGAAGTAACTCGCATCTTTCAGAATGACATCACAAGATGAAACATCTATTCAGTGTAAAAATAATTTGATAAAAAAATTAATAAAAAGTGTTTAGTCTTGTAACCTTCTCATATTGATAAACTTCCTCCAGGTACACATTACGCGAGATGACAGTTGTGTGGCACATGTACGGGGGCCACGACCTGTCGCCTCCCCGGGACAAGGATGGCAAGGAGGCTCCCCGCGGGGGCTCCCTCGGCCCAGCCAGGAAGATTGTCACCATCGCTGATGATACTCCGCACTCACCCACATTTGCACACCGGTAATAATCATATTTTTCATTAGCGATGCATACATCATCGACGCTAGAACTCTTGGAGAGTCTTGATCGCGTTCAGAAAACCTCCTGCTTTGGCTGCGGTGTTTGCGTCAATACAGTCCAGCCACATAAGGCTGAAAAAAATATTTCATCTTTGCGGTGAAGATTCTTTTAAAGGAAATAAAGGAGAAGAAGTTCTGGGAAGGAAACAGGTATGAGGGGTGGGTAGAAATCTGGAGGCCAGTGTCAAACATCGGAGTATTATGTTTCCCAAATTTTAATAATTAAAATAAAAAATTTTGATTTATCTCGTAGGCATACAATATTGCGACGTTGAAGAATAAATGTCACAATAATATGATAGGTACGGTCTTATAACTGTCCTGTCAGGAACATTGAACGAAATAAATTTAATATAGTAACTCAGGGGTATTCAGCGTCCAATTAATATTTAAACAGACACATTAAATCGTTATTTTTTTAATAATAGTTTTTCTTTCCAATAATTTTAATAAATTTATAAAATTTTGTTGTCGGATGAAAAGTGCTAGGTGTCCCCAGAAGTGTAACGCCCGTCGTTCACGTAGCTACTTACGAACGACGCTACCGCTATCTGTCATACTATTTGGCTAATAATAGTATGGAAAATACAGACGAGCGGCGATCGCGTCGCTTGAAAGTAGCTCCATGGAAGAACGGCTTTACGGTGACCAAGTGTCGTACTGATAGATAACACGAGACATTTTCTTTGGTTCATCCTATATAACGACACTATGCACTCAAGTATCATGCCGATATATCGACTTACTGCACCTAAAGGGTTAAGTATAAAAACCTGAAATGAAGATATTTCTGGATGCCATATATTTCCATATTATGGCAACTCTGGCACACGACGCACACAAATCTTGCGTACCCGAAAGGCATCTCCGGCACACTAGAGGTTAAATCAGTACTAATGTGTTGCTTGTTTGCTAAGAACAATTTAGTTTTTTTACATGCATAATTTTAATTTTTAGAGGAGAGCGTGACCCTTACAATGTGCTTCCGCAGTCTCCACTGCGCGGGGGCCTCTGGGGCTCCGTGTCCTACAACAAGAGCAGCGAGTCGGTCTCCCACGGGACGGGGGCTCCTCCCCCGAGCGGAGGCGGGGGTCCCTGGGCCCTGCGTGGAGGAAAGGGCAGGCGACACGATGTGCTAATGGAGCTGCAATTGAACAAGGTCAGGGAAATTTCAGTGATTTATACTTTTTATTTTTATAACATTGATTCTATTTACAAATGGTTCGCTGTTCAGCTATACATTCAGGATTTCTCCCGGAATGCAGCTGGTTTTCAGCATTGCCTCTAAATAATTCCTCTAAAAAATGTCACCTAAATTCAAAGCAAATCTGAGTTCTAGAGTTCATTGAACCAGAGTTATGGATATAACCGAAATTAGTATTTTTAATTTTTATATGTGAAATAACGCATATCGGGTTTCGAAACCGCGACCTCTGGCCCTTGAGAGGAAACCCGGTCACTGAGAAATTTGAACAATAGGTATTTTAACTAGGAGGGCATACATTAATTACGTGAGCAAAAAAAAGCGTTAGTTTGCTAGTAAATCGAGTCCAAAGTTTGAATTTTTAAGGACAAAATTTAAAAAATATTGTAGCTAGGGGTTGTTAACAGCTGTATAACATATTTTAGAGTGAGTCCAAGCGTTGACCCGACATCCAAGTATTTTTAACCTTTTATTTGCATAAAAAAATTGAAAAATCAAATGCTCAGGACAAAAAAAAAAGTTTTTTTCGGTTCTCCATGTGATGTAGATTCGCCAGTTTCCCAGCTTGTACAACGAGTTTCCGGACACCGTGTATATTATTTTAGAGATAATAAAAAATAAATAAAATTGTTTCACTTCTTTTGAAGTGACCCATTTTGCCCGCTGAAAAATAGCTATTATGAAAAACATTTATTTTGAGACTAAGAAAAAATCTCACCTGAAGGGGAGGGGGGAGTCCCATTAAATCTCACTAATCTCACCAAGGGGAGGTGGGAACTAAATTTTAAAAAAAAAAGCGGCTCACGTAATTAATGTATGTCCCCAAACGTAACGTATGTCACTGTTGCTCTTACTCACCTGAATACTGAGCAAAAGGGACAACTGCACCTCAGGCTGATAATCCCTAAATAAAATTGTTATAATCGAAGATTTATACTCCCCATTTTTCTCTTCCAAAACTGGACTGATTTTTAAGTTCTTTTTACTAACTGTATAAGAAGAAAATACTCTATGTCAGTATGTTTTGCTTTAAAAAAAAATGCATTGTCTAGTTTGTATATTGAATGTTTGTTGATGGTGTTCAAACCAGGCAATTTTAACATATTTTGGATGGGCCTGACTCCTATAAGAAGTAACTTATCAAAAAAAAGTAAAACGCACCGACACCGTAGTGGTCGATATCTATATTATATTAAAGAAATATTTGCAGTAGTGCCAAATTCCAGAGAGGAAATTGCGGAATACATTTGTATGGACAAAACGCCGCCAGGTTTCCTTTTAACCTCTTGAACGTCGGATGACATTTGCCCACATGATGGCCATGTAACATGGAAAATTAATTACAAAGAATTCCGAGAAGCTATATTACTGAAATTAAAAGCAATGCCTATGGAATGATATTGGCGCAAGCGATTCCTGACCTTGTCCTTGTACAGTTTCTTTATACATAAGGGTTAAAATCACATTTAAGCGTTTAACCTCTCATCTGCCGCTTGCCCGCTGAGAGATTAATCACTCGGCCGTGCAAGGTTGTGAAATCATTCAAATCTGGGCACAGCCATTTCAAGGAACCTTTTTATTCTCAGTATTCAGAAATACTTCCATCTTAAACCTAAACAATTGAAGAATGCTGAAAAACTAATTCTTAAAACCTTTTTTTCTGTTACATTGTAATTTCCTTCTAATTTCAGGTCCAGTTCCTCCACGAGACGTACCCGGCCGGGGGCAGTGCAGCGTCACGCCAGGTGCTGGTGGTGTCCTCGGTGGAGATCAGGGACCGCCTGGCCTCCAGTCAGATCAACAAGTTCCTATATCAGTACACCTCGGAGCAGCGGCCCAAGAGGAAGCACGCAAACATGGTAAGCTTATTATTTCATGATTAATTAATAAAAAATAATATGTTTGTGGTTATTTAGTCAGTGATAGACAGACATTCTTAGTATAACCTTGGTGAAAGACTTCAGAATCAAAACATTTCTTGAAATGGCTTTAGCCATATTTGGTGGCCAGGTCTGAATAACCAGGTAAAATCCGCCTTCCTCTTCCCCATCTCATTCCCCTCCCGTCTACTTTCAAGCTCACGACATCCCAAATTGGGGATGCCACAGTCCCATTGCCGCCAAACGGTTTGTACTTTATTGGTATTTATTATAAGTAATATTGTTGTTGTGTATTTAGGTGGTGGTGAAGGCGGTGCATCTGCGCCCCGAGGGTCGGGCCGCTGCCCCCGAGTGCTGCCTGAAGGTGTCCCTGCTGCCGCTACGCTTCAACATCGACCAGGACGCCTTGCTCTTTCTCATCTCCTTCTTCACCCAGCTGGCCGAGGCTGACATCCCCAGAGGTTCTCACCATGATGTAACCTTACATCAAATTTGTTTTCATAATTTTATATAACCGGACATCTTCCCTTTTGGCCACAATCAAAATCAATACCATTCACCGTCTACTAAGAAAAGCCAAAACTTTCCATATTCCTTTCCAAAGAAACTTAACCCTCTCCCAATCTCTCGTGTGAATGTGTCGACTAAATAACATCCACTGTAGTGGCAAGATTCTGCACATATTTAGCGACAGCCTCCAGAACTTCTTGGAACTCTTGTTTTAACCTTACTTCACTTGACTCAAACTTTATTTTCTCTTCTTTGTTGTTTTTGTTTTACTTTTTTTAGGGCCTTACTACTAAACATGTTTTAAATTCAGTCTTCAATCAGTTGTGAAAAATTCAAAACATGTTTATTTGAAAGGGGGTTATTGTTTTTGGTTTACATATTGTTGTACAACATTATTGGATGGTTGGTATTGATTCTTTATTATTTCTTCATAATTTTTATTTTTTTTTGTTAGCCCCTTTCTGTTGTGTAATTATTAAACTAAAAAAAAAAAAATATGAGTGTGCTTTAGACCACACGACCGAAGTAAATACTTCTTTAGCTCCATCTATACATCGGCATCGACACATTCACACAAGAGACTGAGATATTTCATGCACTGGCTATGAGAGGAAGAGAGAAAGAAAATACTGCACTCTCTTGCTCCTACAGTCGCCCGATATAACGCCTTTTCGTAACGCATTTCAATTTCCGTAACGTATTCGCCAGTTTACCCCTCAAGTCAAGCGTGCGTAAAGAAGTATTTACTTAAAAAAGGAGAAGTAGTTCCATTCCATATTCCAATAACTCAACTACTTACTTTATTCCATAACCATGGCCAAATCATTAAAACAATATCTTTACATAATCTTTCCAGACTCGTCCCTCAGTTCGGCCCAGTCGGGGTCCAGCCAGTCGCTGCACAGCATCGGGGGGGGCTCTCCCCGTCACCCGCCCGCGCCCCCTGTCATGGGGCTGGGCCCCCGCGAACCCGACCTGATGGTCAGCAGCGACTGCCAGAGTGAAGACTCTATCTCAATACGGGATGATGGTGAGTCAAAAGTCTTTCTTTTTGTGGTTTTGAACTTCTAATAAGCATTTTCTTACTATCTTCTGATCTTCATATGGTTAGTGAATGACAGTGACTGCGAAGCAATGGCATCCGGGGTTGCATTGCTTTAGTGGAGAACTGGATAATGGGAAAGTCTTCCAGAACCACTCCACATTCACACAATACCAAATGTGTATCATGTACTTGCAGCGACTGTGACTGCATTCCAGTCCATGCTTGCCAGTTAACCAAAGAGAACGCTAGGAAATTTTGTAAATAGTACAATTTATTTTTTCATTTAAATTACTCTTTTTTTCCTCGTAATTTTCCAAAAAAATTGCATATAATATAAATTATTTTGTACATATAATTCTAAGAAATTCCAACCAAACCATATTTTTTAAAGTGGGGGACATCTGCGAATATTCAAGGAAACATTATTATGCAGGGTATTACAGTAAAACCCTCTTAAGAAGTTTTCCTGCTTAAGAAGTTTGGTTTATTCAGTCCCTTGAAGCCCAAATGGCCCAATTTATCCCACTTATAAGGTTTTTCCCGCCTAAGAAGTTTTTTTTTCCCGGTCCCTTGGAAAACTTCTTAAGAGGGTTTCACTGTAACCTCTCGTTTGTCGTAAGCCCCCCGGCGGACGGGTGACAGCTGTCAGATTAAAAAATAAAATGCGATTTTAATCCTTTTGTATAAAGAAACTTCGCTATAAGGACAAGGTCAGAATCGCTTGCACCAATATCATTTCAGACTTTGCTTTGTATTAGAACACTCTAGCTTCTCAGAATGCTCTGTTATTAATTCTCTGTGAAATACGGCCTTGACATCTTAACTATCATCCTACATTCAAGAGGTTAAGCCGCTTTTATATTCCCTAGGGGCCGCTGTCTCCCGTCTTACTGTCCGTGGAATGATATTCAAAATGACCTGAAGATGGTAGTGGAATTGAGGAAAGAGCTGCTCATAATTTGTCTATGTGCTCCTGACCCTTGCGGAACTTTCAACATAAGGCAATTTTGTAATACAATTTCCAGACGAGAACAGCACCAACCCCATGCTCAGGTCCTACGAGGCGGAGAGGCTGGTGTCAGAGAACCTCATCCTGCTGGAGGAGGACTGGAAGGGGGGCGCGGGGCGGGGCAGCAGCATCAGCTCCCGGGGGCGCAGGAGCTCCAGCATCACTCCCAGGGGGACTCCCGAACCTTCCGATGACTCCCCCATTTATTTCAGGTTGGTACTTTTAGAAATATTTTACACCAATAACAAATTAATTATTGTAAAGCATATTATTTATCAATGTTTTGTCTTTAATTAGTGATAGTATCAACCATGCTTATTGTAATTGTATTTGTGAGAGCTTTGATGTGAATCACTGTTAACATCCTTAAAAAAAAAATAATTATAATAATTCGGAAGCTTATTATTATCGGTCTTATAAATCAGATATGCTGAAAGCAAGTTAAATTTTGAGCAAATGATAAAAATCCTACGCAACGTTTTCAAGAAAAGTTGCAGATTAATATTTTTCTAAAGTTGCATCAAGACAATATTTATCACAAACAGGTTTCAATTAAAAATTTATTATGCTAATCAACAATTGCGCCTGTCACTGCCGCCTTTATTTATATTTACTCCTCACTTGTTTCAGGCCCATCCACAAATCCCAGAAGCAATTCCTCCTTGTTCAAAGAAGTATTTATTCATACAAAGTTGTCTTTTTCCAGGAACGTTGTGTTCAGCCCCGAGGTGCCCATCCGCCTGGACTACCAGGGCAAGCGAGTGGACCTCACGCACGGCCCGCTGGCTGGCCTGCTCATGGGCCTGGCGCAGCTCAATTGCTCCGAGCTGCGGCTCAAGAGGCTCTCCTATAGGTACAGACATCCCAGCTATTAGGCCAGCACAATACTATGCTCTGCCTAGTTAACTGTTAGGCTGTTTGAGTTTCACCCTCTCATCGTAAAGAGGGGTTCAAACCCTATGAAGAAGATTGTGGAAAGACGGCGAAAGAATCATAAAATTGATCAACAAAACAATGCAGGAACTTAGCCTCCCTGGATCTGGATAATGAGGGATTTATGTACTGTTAACCGCTTGCAGGCCGCAGTCCCCCCGGCGGGTCCGGATTTTTGAAGCGATTTTGCCCCTTATGTATAAAGAAATTGTATGAAGAACAAGGTCAGAATCGCTTGGGCCATTCTCGTTCTTGACATAACAAAATTCTGGATAGCATTTAGCCACTCTGAATAATTCATATTAATTGCCAATGACGCGCCGGGCACCAAAGATGGCGGACAAAATGGCTGCCGCTTGATAATATGAACGCTGTCATATTCAAAGTCAATATTTATTCATTGTTTTTTTATATATATATCCATTGTGGAAAGCATAGATTTGAGTGATTATTAGGAAGTTCGTTTTATCTACATTATTTTGATGTAATTTTTGTAATATATCACAAAAGAAATGTAATAAAAATTGAATTCGTAAGAAAGGTGAGAACTGTCAAATATTTTACGTCGTATTGAAAAAACATATTTTTTGTATGCTGGCTTTCAACAAGTTAATATGTATAACTATTTGCTTAATAGCAAAGTCTGATGTCAGTATTGTTTTTCCAGACACGGCCTTCTGGGCCTGGACCGCCTAATTCGCTGGGCCCTTCAGGAGTGGCTGGGAGACATCAAGAGGCATCAGCTGCCCGGCTTGCTGGGAGGAGTGGGGCCAATGTATTCACTGCTACAACTTTGTATGTTAACTACATTTATATTATCTTTTTGCGAACATAATATATTTACCCCAGGCAACACTTATCTGGACCTTATAATTGCCCTGGTATTCATAGTAGGATGATGCCTTCATGCAAACTTGAACTTGGACATGCCCTGATGATGGACACTGTAACTCTGTCCGAAACGTTGGCTAAAGAAGACGGTAGAGCAACACGGCATAATACCCCAAAAATAAGTGTTAAACTTATTATGAGATATGAGCGCATGGCATGGCGTGTCAAAGAAATCAATGACGTTAGCTCCTTGGAGCATCTTCCATTGAAATACCAGTAAAACAAGGACATTATTCCCACCTGACGCCTATATCCTAAAGATTGCAATCCTATTGTTACGATAGGGGAATCTAGTAGATGCATTTGCGATTTATACAGGGTTATGAATTTTTTTTTTTTTAATAGAGAAACCTCACAAGAGTCCCAACTGCTCCCTTCTGGAGCCAGTGAGACTATGGCATCCCCAATTGGAGTATGTTGTGAGGCTGAAGGTATGTGGGGAAGGGAAGGAGATGGGGAAGAGGAAGGTGGGAAAGTACCTGGCTATTCAGATCTAGTCACTAAACACGGCTAAAGCCATTATTAAGCAACGTTTCAATTCTGAATGGTGGTCTTACACCAGGGCGATACTGAGAGTATCTTCCACTCTGGAACGTGCCGCAAATATAGTATATATTATTTTTATTAATTAATTGTGAAATAACACAAATTAATCAAATAAAATTTATTTGCGCACGCCGGGTTCGAACCCGCAACCTTCCGATTGGGAGTCAAGTGTCTTACCACTCGACCACGGACGGTCGTCAAATTATGTATAAATTGCAATGTAAATTTTTTGCAAGAGTCATGCGTCTGTCACGCACCTTTTTATACTCGTTGTCTAATCTAATATGAAAATAAATGTGTGTTTGTATTCAGTCCAGGGTATCCGGGACCTTTTCTGGTTGCCCATCGAGCAGTACCAGAGGGACGGGCGGCTGGTGCGTGGGCTGCAACGGGGCGCCTCCTCCTTCACCACCTCCACCGCCATGGCTGCCCTCGACATCACAGCCAGGATAATACACCTCATTCAGGTTACTTGCACACACTTTATAGGCATTATTTATCTTCATTTTGTGGATCCCCGCGATATCGATTGTTGCATCCGAAACTGCTTCCGAATTACAACTTCAGATGCAATTAAAAATGGACTGTAAATAATAGGAATGAAAACTAAACGAAATGGTGTTTGCTGGAATTGGGTGTTTAATATGTGTTGGGAAGAATCGGGATACAAGGAAGAAGAAAAACCAATCCCTTACCTCTTGGAGCACACAACACAATCACAAATATAGTTTATTCCACCGCGATACCTCGAGTTATTATCACACAACACAAATAATTATTAAACGATATTTTTTAATTGGATATGGTCAAAAACCTTATTTTTTTAGTTAATATGTAAACGACAACAATCCATATCCATCACACTAGATCGAATAAAAATGACATAAAAAACATTCCGAGTTATAAAACCGCATTTGGACAAAGAAACTACACTTACGGCTGCTGTTCCCAATCCTACTACGCCTTTTCCAACACACAAGTATCGCTTAAGCATTTATCTTAACCTAAGGAAGCCGGACTAGTGGATTAAACTCGTTTCGGCCGCCTCAGTTTTGGACTAGTTCTTAAAAGTGTCAACAGAGTAGAAAAAATACCGCAAAAACAATGGTCGATGAAATATCACTTTGACAGATGACAGTCAGTTTCGCGCTCATTTCATTTCTATTTTATTGCGTTTGTCAATTATCATTTTAATTAATATTGATAGAGAAGTTCGCATGCGTGCGGAGCAGAGACGAAAAACGGTTAATTTATGCAAGAAAACTATATCGTTTTCGAATATTCGCCAAGCCAAGTGTCAAGACCATACACCTACGGTCGATAGCTGACCCTTTATTTTTAATATAATATTATATACGTTTGTTTAAAAAATATAAAATGTCAGTTTATGGATAAAAATATTTTAAATAAATTACGTGTATTAATAATAAATACAACAATTAACTCTATAATAATAATTTAACTTTGAAAGTTCTTACTTTGATGTCATTTTATTGTCTATGAAAGTGGGCGAAGCCAGATAACATAAGATGTTTGGGAACAACATAAATCGAGCGCTACCCTACAAAATGCTTGGCTGATCGCGGCCTTAGAATAATCGATTTAAAAGTTAGGAACATCGGTTACTTTGCAACAAAACTCCACAATATTTTTCCCCAAGACATAAAAGTATAAAAAAAACATTTATGAGTTCAAATCAAGAATAAAAATCTGGAAAGATGGTCCTAAAAAAGACACTAACAACGACATGGAAGACAAATAAACTTGCAATAGTTCATAACACGGCGGTCGGTTAAAAATGACATTTTGTGTTTTTAAATTTAAAAAATAACAATTTTTCGAAATTCCGGTAACTGAATTGATTAGTACTAGTTAATATCTAACTACTACAATTTTTTAATTTATTTTTTTAGTCCATATTAAGTGTGTCCCCGGTTTGGTAAATATTAACCGTTATTTTTCATACAAACAAGGGTACAGATGAAGTCACACACACTCCCGCCTCTTACCGGGCGTTTTGGCGGGCTTAATAAAATTCAAACATGTAGAATTAATTTAATTATGAAAACGAACTTTAAAAAAAAATACTAGTATTTAAGTTTGCATGTGAACTAACTACTATCTAAAGGTATAGATAAGTAGAGGTTTGAATCTTGAGGCCACATTAGAATTTTAATGTCATCTCAATACATAGGATATGGCATAGTATCCAAGTCTCACCAAATCTACCAAATCTCTTGCCAGTCTTCACTATTTCTTATGATGAAAATTATTTCTGTTTTTTTCTAGGCCACAGCAGAAACGGCATACGACATGGTTTCCCCGCACCCGGGGCTGCGAGCAGTGCGACGCCGGCGGCGCGATCGGCCACGCCAGCCCCAGGACATACGCGAGGGTGTCACCAATGCCTACCATATCGTCAAGGATGTTAGTTAATTGACTCATATACAATACTGTATCAAATCTCTGCTTTAATCCGGTCTACGCTGCTGTCGCATATGTCCGTTGCACGCAGATGTCACTTATGTGTTGTTATACATCGCAGGATTAGTGGAGATGATAGACAGTAAATATTCTTACTTGAAGTTGATCATTTTGCCACAGGGCTTTATGCTCTAGAAATGAGATCCCTCAGATGCTTGTATGATTGTCTGAGAAATGTGGAGATCCACAAATAAAGCAAGACTGATGTAAGTCTAATGAGTAAGATTAAAAAAGGGATGCTTAGATGGTTTGGGCATGTAGAGCGAATGAACGAAGAAAGGAGTGTAGGGAAAATATATGATGCAAATATGAATGGTAGAAGAAGTTGGGGACGCCTGAGGAAGACATTTATTTTAATTTATTTATTATAATTTTTTACAATTTTTTTATAAAAGAATGTGTCCATACTGGGGTACCCCGTTCTAAGAACACATTGTACATTGTTATTGATTAAATTATAGTAAATACCTGTGTTTAAATAATACGAAAAAAATTATAAAACATCTAGAAAAAAATATAATACAATACAAGCTTTAATATTTGTTTGGCTGTAAAATTATATCAATATGCTTCCTTCCCATGTCCATAATCCATGTCTTAATGTTTCTTTTCAAGTCGGTTATGTTTTGTTATGGATTTTATTGCAAGAGGAAGGATGTTAAACAATTTTATAGAGAGATATTGCATATTTCTTTGTCCAAAAGTCATTTTAGTTGTGGGTTGGTGTAACGTGTGTTCTAATGTGGATCTTGTGAATCGGCTCGAATTTTTCTGAGTAAAGTTTTCCTGGTTTTTGAATGCGTAAATTAGAACGTCATTTGTTTTAGTGACATTAAATGAAGCGTTTTAAAAACATAGTCTGTAGGAGTTCTGATGGGGACTGGACATGGCACGATCAAGTGAACCAGATACTTCTGGTTCACTTGATCGTCCGTATTTGTGCTTGATCTATTGCATATTCTGTCAATAGTTATTATAAAAGAAGAGTATGTATGATACAATTTATGAATGTGAACGAGGTAAGAAGTGTAAACGAGGTGAAGTGGTATGATGGTTATTTGAATATTGTCTCATTTTTAAGGTTTTGGCCAAAGACTTTTCAACTCCTAGTGCCCAAACAGACTGATAAAATTAGCTTTTCAAAAAAAAATTCAATAATGAATTCTTGTGATTAAACCCAATATAAGGTAAAATTTTCCTTACTACGGGCACACCAGACATGACTCGCGGGTTACCTCTTCAATGGTATATTATCATTCACAGTATGAATTTTTTAGAATAGGCTAAATTCAACTGTTAAAATAAATCCTTTGGTTCATTACCATCATCGACCACCACAACACGGGCATGTGCCTAGCATGGTGGGCAAAAAAATCTTCAAATCATGTAACTAATCATTTAATTGGCGAGTTTAGACTGTAATATTTATTGCCAACTGTTATTCATTCTAGGGTATAAACGAGACGGCCCAAGCCATCGCCGAAGTGGCCGTATCAGAACGCGCAGCCCGGGGCTACTCTGGCGCAGTCGGCGGAGTCTTGCGCCAGTTGCCCCCGACTGCATTAGCCCCTATTCTACTAGCCTCTACGGCCATGGCTAGAGTTCTGGGTGGAGTAAGAGCATCATTACAGCCCCAGGGAGGGGAAGATCAGCAGGATAAGTGGAGACAGGGAAAACAGTGATAACTGCCCCGCTACCCCTGTACCCAAACACTTTATTGTCTCCCCTAACTCATTCATTTATTCTTTTGAATATTGTCTCATATTTTGACATCATTGGCTTAACCCGTAAACTGAGGATCGCGTGTATTGTCATTTTTTATTTAAATTAATTTTTATAAGTAAGCATGTTTAAAAACGAAATTGTTAAAGCGAAAAGTGAAGGTATTTCGTCGCTCTAGTTCGTTTTTGTCCAACAGACCATTTTTCGTGAAATTGAATTAAGTATTCAAATGTTCTCAAAAAGCCTTTATTTATACGATACTCGTTAAAAAAAAATTATAAACAATTAATTAAGGGGTTTTCAAAACGCACTTTGTCTTACGTCCTCCAAAATGTATGTGCTTCTATCGTAAAAAAAAGTTTAAAGTGCCATTTCTCCCGATTCGCGTTTTAGTCTGTTAGATAAAAACGAACTGAAGTGACGATTTGTAAACATTGACAATCTAATATAGGATGGCGTTTAGAGGTTTCCTCAAAAATGAATAGGTAAAAAAACCGGTTTTTGTTCAGGAAAATACACCAGACACAATAAATAATACTGCAGAATTAATTCAGCAGCTTATGGGTTAATGCCACAGAAAACTACTCAGTAGAAAACTAGCAGATTGTTCAAGTTTCAATGTCCCGTTCTGTAGGTAAATGTCGCCCATTTGATCTGACGCATACCACTGTGTGTAACAAGCAAATTATTCCATCAACCGTGCAATTGCTCTCTAAATCATCTATTGAAGTCTCACCTAAACTTGATCAACCTCTGCAAATTGCAATTAAGTACTGAAGCACTTTTCCCCACTGAATTTCCCCACTTTCCTCTTTCTCATATCCTTCCCCTCCCCGCTCCCTTCAGCCATACAACATACCCTCCCTTGGCCATGCCGTAGACCCACTAGCTGCGGGCAGTTAGTGGTCTTGTGAAAAAATCACCATGTCCAATCCTATAACAATCCTTTTCCAAGCAAAAGATATTCATGACACCGATTAAGTGAACTTAGTGGAAATAAGAGAATTAAACTAAATAGGTAATTAATGGTTTGAAAGAAAGAAAGAAAGCAATATATCTGTATCAATTTGGATAATATTGTTGTGGCATTTTCCACACAATTCCTTCTTGTATCAAGTCTCACTCTAAATAAGTATGTATGTCACCAATCTAAAGAAATATGACACTCTCTATACATTAACTAAATATCTTTCTTAACCTTCTCCATGCGGCTGTTCCATATGTGATCCATAGGCAGCTATGCGGATCTCTCATATGTGATCAATCCAGTTTCACTAGAGCATTGTGTTAAAACGTGCCGTGTGATGGGGTAGATAGCGTTGAAAATGAAGTAATGACCATTGATTTAACATACCTTACATCTACCATCCCTCTTTGAAATATATGTATTAGTATCCATATCCCTATAGTAACATTCCCACCATTTCATATATGTATGTAGTTTTAAGTTCAGGCGGTAGGAATCCATCTTCATAGAATCTTTGTAATTTTTGTTTTTTTTTGTTTTCAAAATTGCTAAATGCTCTGAATACCATTTTGAATTGTGTATTAGGTAAGTTTGTGCTATTTTTTAAATTATTTTTAATAGGATAATGATGGATGTACCTATATACTTAATATTTTTTAAATATGCTTAGAATAATGATATGTAGAAAACCAGGTGTTTTGTGTCATCTCACAAATGCTTTAAAAAATGTTGTGATGAACTAAACATTTTATAAATAATAATTTCAGTGCCAATTTTGTTAGTCATATTATTTTTAAAGTTTTATTTTTTGCCAAAAATGATGTAATATGAATATTATGTGGAAAATTGTTTGTCATAAACCGTTATTATGGATTGTGAGAAGTGTGTGTAATGATAGCATGGACATATATGTCAGGAATGTGATATTTGACATTCTATCCTCACTGCCAACTATTATGGTGGTACATAACATGAATTACATATATGTACGTAATAAGGTCAGCAGGGGTGGAATGACAATCAAAAACTATGGCCATTTTATTGATTCTAATTGAAAACAAAAATATCAACTCGGTATTTTTAGACTTTTTTATAATAAATTTTAAAAATCCCAATTCTTTCTTACACACTAAGTAATAGGAGACGAACGGTATACGGATGTCCGCTTCCTCTTTCCTCACACGTATCAAAGAAATGAGATGCAGCGTGCCTATGCCATCGCCGTATCTTTACTGTGGGAATTTTAAAAGCATATAAAGTAGCTCTATTTAATTCTGGGGAAACTACTTATGACGGATTATTTAATAAATACATACATATATGTAAACACATTATCTGTGTAAGATATTACAATAATTTAAAAAAACATAATTTATCAATAAATAATTACCAAAATAAAATTAGGTGGCGCAAGTCAAAAATTAGGCAAAAAGGCAGAAATTTATACCACCGAGATGTTCCACCCCTGCTAACCATGTCCTTATGTGAGTATTGAATACTCATTTAATTTAGTTTTTATTTTATTGATTTCGACGGTCCCGAAGAACAATGTCGGAACTGACAAAAGTTGAAAATCGTTCTGTTGGCTTAATTATTGGCCTATTTTGCTGATTTAAAGGTCTATATTTTCGGAATTTTTAATGCAATGGGATGAAATGCCAAAGATCAACACAACATTATGTTTCTTGATACCAAAAACAGTAAAATTGCAGCAACGATATTTTAAAAAGCTCTACTACAAAACTACAAAATCGCACATCCGACATTGTTCTGTTTGGACCGTCGGTTTGTATAATAATTACTACCTATACATACTTTACAAAAAGAACAAAAAATTGTAGTTTTTAAATCTAAATTTCCACTATTATTCTGCATTTTAATGTTAACGAAAGAATAAGTGTGCTAGGCTTCGTAAAGCCCATGTTCTTAGATGGAGCAATTTTTGCAAAATATTACATTATTAGGTGAGGTTAGAATTTTTACTATTAAATGATTATATTTAAAATTATGTTATTTTGTGTCACATGAATATAATTTTAGAATTTTTTTAGTTAAAATTGTTTCATCACCCTAATAAAAAAAACATATACATGATACTCTTTCACAAAATTTGATATATGTTTTTAAAATATATTGCTTATGCCTTTTACAGCACATGTCGTAAAATATACATATGTAGATTAAGTGTAACATAATATATTTTTATACAATGTGTGCAATATTTATGAATAAAGATATAAAAAACATATTTTTTTTTTAATCGGGAGTTATTTCAATAAGTGGACAAATTAGCAGCAGATCCGCTGCGAGGACCCAGGCAAACCTCACCCCGCGAACCCGGTCACCACTGCAAAGTCACCAAACGTAGTGAACCACTTGGGGTGACCTGTGGCAGATGCTTCATCCTCTGAACCTTCAACCTATAAATACTATAAGGCGTAATAAACAAACTCAATAATAAATAATTGTTACGTAATAGGTCATTACAATAACTTTGGTTCACGAATCTTGGAACCACTGAATCCGAAACTACTTATCCGATTTTGATGAAATTTGGCAATTAAAAATAATCAATATTTGACGAGTTAAAGTATTTCACCGAAAAATGTAGACATGATATGTCTCGACGCCACCTAGTGGGAAAGTTAGCACTTACAATTCCTTTCTCATATAAAAATAAAGTTGGTTTGCAGGTGAAAAAAATGTAATAAGTGGTAATTGTTGAATGAAACACTAGTATATATTGAATCATTTGGCGGGTAGCAGATAAGCCGCCGTAGCTTAGAGGATAGAGTTCCTGACCGGCAATCAGAAGGGCGCGGGTTCGACTCCCGGAGGTTTTTTCAATATGGATAAGTGTTTCAGGTTAATAAATTATTGCTTATAATAATTTTTACTTTTTTTTTTTTTTTAATTTTTTTTTTAAACTTTTTAATTTAAAGAGTTAAATCTAAATTTATAATATTTTAATTAATGAAGATATAGAAGTTGGCCCGGATTGCCAGAGGTCCTGGGTTCGAGTCCCAGATGTATCCTAATCTTTTTCTGTTTTGGATTTTCGATTGACTTTCGCTAATATTATCTTCATTAATTAAAATATTATAATTTGAGGTTTAACTCTTTAAGTTAAAAATAAAAATATTTCATCCTAGACTTGCAGATAAAGTCAATAGATGTCGCATATTAATAAAAAGTGATAAAATTTATCCTGACACTATCTAGATGGCGTTTAGTTTGAGTTGAATCTTGCAATCATACATAAAGATAGCAGCCAATAAAAATATGCATTAAAAGATAAATGAAAAATAATGTTGGTGATTCTCAGTCAAAGCATGATACAGTTAAAAATGACCGAATCGGATAGGGATACATTGGCACAGTGGATAGCGCGTTGGCCCGGATTGCCAGAGGTCCTGGGTTTGAGTCCCAGATGTATCCGAATCTTTTTCTGATTTTTCTGTTTCGGATTTTCGATTGACTTTCGCTAATATTATCTTCATTAATTAACCGCTTGGACACATGAGCTTGTTTTCACAATAACTTAACATAGGTAGACATAGGAATGACGTATGTCCTGTACCTGAGTTATTAAAATATTATAATTGTTACTCTTTGTGCTATGCACAAAATCTTGTCTTAAACATTAGTTTATCAATTAAAAATAATTAATTTTTTTATGTTATGTTGACATTGAATTCTAGGTAAAAAAAAAAACAAAGTCATTTATAAGGGATCAACAAATCAATAGTCTTGATATATTTTTTGGGTATAAATTTTGGCCACTCTGTTAGCGGCCATAAATAAAAGTCGAATATTTTTATTCCTATTAAATCTATAAACAACTTATGTACAGCAAAAAATTATTATTCTTTCTCGAGAGGTTCATCTTTGTATCTGTCGGTGAGGAAGCTCTTCAGTTCACCGTGCTCCGTCAGCATGTTCAATCGAATGGTGTTGTGGTTCCTCCTCTTCTCGTACTTCTTGAGATAGATCTGCCAGTGGGGCAGCTTGGTGTAGAAGGGCGGGTGCTTCTTCATCTTCTCCATGACGCGGTTGTCGAGGGCGTAGCGGGTGAAGTCCAGGACTTCGTCTTTTCTGATCTCATTCTCGGTGCGGACCACCGACGGGGACGCCACCACTTTCGGGAAGAACTCGTGCTCCTTCCTGAACTCCACCAGGTGCAGGCCCTTCTCTTCCGCCATCTGCTGGTGAGATTTCTGGAAAAATGAGAGAGAACATTTATCTAGAGTGTTGGTTCTGACTGCTTGGAACACAGTTATGGGCCATGAGCCATTGGTACGAAACCACGCGCACAAAATTCTCGCCAACATCGTTCACTAATATTTCAAATTGCATATAACCCTTTCCGACCGGCTTCATACCATCGTGACTTTGATTTGAAAAAAATCCTGACAGAAAATAAAGGCTCCGTTAAACAGAAGGT
Source organism: Limnephilus auricula (assembly GCA_951813805.1). NCBI lineage: Eukaryota > Metazoa > Arthropoda > Insecta > Trichoptera > Limnephilidae > Limnephilus > Limnephilus auricula. The sequence continues at coordinate 18,309,771 of OX638404.1, forward strand.
GTACTTACCACGCGCGTCAAGGCGTCAGCGTAAAGGCTCCTTTCCAACAGGCACCAACGCGCTGTAACGTCGCGTACTTTCTGTTTGAACGGCTTCGACGTGTTCAGTACAACACAACGCAGCGTTATACGTCTGGGACGTTTTAACGTCTTGACGCACGTAAGTACGCCCCCTGTTTGACGAAGCCTTAAAAACTGTTTTTGGAAACGGAACCGGAGTCGATCGAACGTGCGGGAGCTGCTTATGTAGGGTACCTTTAAGCGCGCGTTTTTTGAGCAGTAAGTCGCCTAGCCCTGTGGGATCATAAATTATGAGCTTTACTAGTGTGGTCCATCAAATTTCGGAATTTTTTTCTCGGTCGGAAAGGGATAAGCAAACAGCGCCCAGCCTTTGTTTCCGCCAACACTACAAACACAATTTTCATTGGCTCCGCAACTTTCATAGTCCGTGTAGTTTGGTCATAGCTCGGCAACAATCGACATGTTTCCACGCCATATCTTCCTTTATTCCTATGGTGTATGGCTTGGAGTCATCGGAATTACCACATTCCCTATTTGGGAAAAGATTTGGGGGAGAAGAAGAAAAATTGGGAGGTTCCTGGCTTTTCAAATCTATCAAAACACGACTTTTTAATGTTTCTATTCCGAATGGTGGTCTTTTACCAGGGTGATATTGAGAGCATGTAGGAGTCTGGTTACCTGCTGCAGCAGAGCGATGAAGAAGGCCTTGATGATGTTCTGCAGGTTGTGCGAGCCCTCCACCTTGGCGTGCATGTCCTTGATGCCCACCACCTGGCAGATGGCCTTGATGGCGCGGTGGCACTGCAGCCCGTAACCCTCTGCCTGCTTGTGCCCAAAGATCTTTGTCTTGCCGAACATGGCAAAGAAGTCATGGTAGACTGTAATTCAAACAAATTCATTCAAAACTTTGTCAAATTAAGCAAGGTTCAATGGAGTGCATTTTGCAATTATTTTAAGAAGTGCATTATTTGATCATATTGAGTAAAACACTCTTTGAGACCTGTTCTTTCAAAAGAATGTGGCATAATTTTACTGCATTGAAAAAATTTATAATAAAAAAACTAATAATTCTTCGTAAGACTGATTAGTCGTCGTATTTAATTGTTGCCATTGGTGTTATTTATTTATTAGGTTATTACCGCCAGGGGTCCACGGGAGACTTGATGGGGGTCTATGTTGGCGTGATAAAAAAATGGGTTTCATGAAAATTTATCTGCTTTTGATAGTAAAGAACAAAAATGTTGGCTTGGCTTTCAATATTGGCAGATAATATCAAAAAAATTAAGGGAACAAAAAAAAATTGTAATTTTTTGGTGAAAAATTTTTGTTTGAGCCTTTAAAAAATGCATTTTGAGGCTATAAGATTCTAATTTTCCGTTTTTTTACAAAAGAAATTTACGAGCTACGGTTCTTATGCAATCCTAATAGATAGCGCGAAAAAAAAATTTAGTAATTTTTTTGAGTTTTGGGAATATCGTAGAAATGTAGCAGCAGGGGGTCCACTGAAACCAATAAAATTTTGAAAGTGGTCTACGAGAAAAAAAAAGTTTGGGAATCTCTGAGGTAGATCTATCTATACAAGAAAGGTATTTACATAATTTTTTACTGTGCCTGTCTCACTGGGGATATTCTTGCATCGAGACAAATTACTTTATAATAATATTCAAATTTAACAATTTTCAGATTGAATAGGTTAATTTTTTGATAAGTTGGAAGCAATGCTTTCCTTGTTCTACCGGTATTTCAATGGAAGATGCTCCGAGGAACTAGCCTCATTGATCCCCTCGGCACCGGTGCATAGTCGGGAAACACGCCAAACGCTCGCCCAACATATGTACACGGTTGACATTTGTCACATGAGAACGGGACGCTTCTACGACTCGTTCTTGTGTTCAACAGCTCGGCTGTGGAACGATTTGCCGGCCTCTGTGTTTCCTCCTTCCTATAACATGGGTCTCTTCAAGACCCACGTTCACTCCTTCCTCTCCTCAAAAAGACCCTCCTCACAGCATCTTCAAAGATGACATAGGCCCTGAGGGAAATTATTTTCCTCAGGGCCTCCTGTGTGGAGTTAATGTAAAAAAAAAAAAAAAGCAAAAATATCTAGTGGAAATTGGTAATAATAATGGGATTAGAGAACATTTATTTTAGATTTGGGTGAGTTGACTCATTGCTGGGGTTGCTGGTGTGTTGGTCCTGTAGAAGGTTTGTAATTACACTTACTGGTGTGGTCATTGTAGAGATCGACTGTGATGAGCTTCTGTCCCGCGCGGTTTTTGGCCGTCTTCAGCGCTGCTGATCCCATCCTTCCCTTTCCTATGGCAAACCCAACCAGACCCTTCCTGTTGCCTGTTACCACCTGAAACAAATAAGGCAAACATTAAATAAACTTTATTTTAAGGAACACTTATAAGTATGTAATGAGTTTTCAAAGTAAACACGGGTAAAACTTGTCACATGCGACATAATTCAGTACAATTCATAATTGGAATGGCAGTGCTGCAGTACCGCCGTGCATGTACCGAAATGTCATTAGCTTTTTGGCCGGCTGCAAATATCAACATTTTGACAGCTTATATCTTATAGGTATTTTCAAAAAATTAACAAAATTCTTTCCTCAGCATGCTATAATGTGATACATTTGTAAAAAGCATGAAATTTCATTGTGGGAGGCAACCTCATTGTAATTTCTACACTTATTTTGAGCTAATATCACATTTTATGAAAGAGTTCCAATGGCACAGAACAAGAGTGCTGAGTACCCAAGGGGAGGCTGCTGTGTGTAGATGCGATTTACGTATGAGTGAACAATGTTGGTGACATTTTTGTGTGCACAGAATCATCCTAATAATGGGTCATGGCCCAGCTCCCTTGTTTCTATTACATTACATAATAGAACCCATTAACTTACCAAACACGAAATCTTCCTGGTTCTTCCCAAGCCTCCTCTCATGGTGAGGAGGGTCTTGAACTCAAGTACGATGGTTTCAAATCCTTCAAAGCTTTCTGAAATTTAAAAAAAGGGAGTCAGTCAATACCTTCTGGGAGTATTGAACTCGACTCGTCAGACTGCTTGTCAAACAACCTACTCACCGGGCTAAATACAGGGTGTTAAGGGATGTACTTGACTTACTTTAACCAGTGATACCTGACATTATTTGGAGTAAAAAATGTAAATAAAATTTTTGATGTTTTTTTTTCACTTAAAACCAAAAAAAGGTAGGTATTGAAGAGGCAGGCAGAAAAAAACAAAATAAAAGTCAGGGAAGACCAAAATTTCAATTAAATTTTTTAATCCAAATATTATTAGGAATCACCGATTGTAATCAGGTGATAATGAACACAACCAATAAACAACCAAACCTACATGCCGTCTCTCTCATTTTTATTTTATTTTTATGTGACACCTCTCAAAAGCACCTCTGTCTATGCAGTATAAAAGAGGGGAACTATATCGCCACACGGTTGGGTAGCTTGTGAAGCGGATTAAGGTAGAGGCTGTAGGAAGGGATTTATTAATATGGGCCTTGAAGAAGACCGGATTATATTATGACGGAGGAATAACAGATGTCGGTAGCTCGTTCCACATGCAAGCCGACTACACAAAAACGAGTTAAACCTCTTGAATGCCAGGTGTTTTTGGAAAAAATCGCGCGAAATTATCTTCCCGGCTTTTGCTCAAATATCGTATAAAAACAAAGGAATTGTTTTTTTTTGTGATTGTTTTCTGTTTGCCAGATAATGTACCTTATTATTCATATATATTTCATGATAATATCGTTACAAGTTTTCCCAGAATAGCTATTTTTAACAAAAAAATGTGAAAATATTTCCCATTCGACAAAAAAATGTAAATAAAATATATTCATACGAAAATGATAATTTTTTTTTTATTTCTCTACAAACCTAAATAGACACCCTACATGAAAAAAAACAATTCAAAGATGTTTTCGAAGAAGTAATGACATAAATACTTGTTTGAAAATGAAATGACAGTTGAAAACCGTTTGTAAAAGTTACGCCAAGTTGACCATAGATATTTATTATAAATTATTCAGATGGGTTGATTGACCTTGTTCTTCATACAACTTCTTTATAAAAAAGGAACAAAATCGCTTCAAAAAATTATTTTTTTTAAATTTCGACCCGCGTTTACCGGTGGGCGAACGGCAGTCGAGAGGTTAAGAAACAACATCAATTGTGAATGTGTGTTCCGCTCGTGTCCGTTGAGTTTGGCTAACGTGCACCAGGACACAGGGGATCAATGCTGCCAGCTCGTTCAAGCAGGCTTTATTGAAATACCTGCAGAAAAGACTTAGCTTGCCTACATCTGCTCATAAGAAATGGCGAACGGTCTGTTAACCTCTAAGGCTAATGTGTTCGCTTTTGGGAATAGCTCATGTGGTTCACAGAAATTGTTACTATCATGGTGAGAAAAATAATCTTAGGAAAAAAAAGTGTAAGAACATTTTTAAAACTTATTCTTTGGCTGAAAAATGCAAAAAAAAACATATTTGAAAACTTTGACCTTGAATAAATTTTTTGTAGATGTTGTATCAATGGGGACTTTTCACAATTCATTTATAATACTGGTTTCAAGATTCATACCAATTTTCAGCTTTATGCGAATTATTTTAAAGTTGAATGTCTATTTTGGCTGTGAATTTTTTATTAATTATTTTTATTGAAACTTCAACATCTTTTACAGGTAACTATATAATACATTTAACTAAAAAAAAATAGGAATGCTTTTTTTTTGTCAGTAATTTTAATCACAAAAAATGAACAATGAGCCATTTTAAACAAAAAAAATAATGTTTGCATTAAAATTTTTAATATTTGGTGTTTATTTGTAATAATAAAATTTGAAAGCTTAATTGACCTTTCAAAAACACTTATTAGTTTTCAGAAATATTCCATTTATTTGGATTTTATTGCAAAGCGGAAACACTTGACCTCCTGACTGAATAAGCCGGAGGCCTGAGGGGTTAACAAAGGATTGTCAATCAGACGGAATGCCTTCTTTACATTTATTTGTTGAGTTCCAGCCTAGAGGTGACTCGCAAATATATGACTTCAGTTGCACATTAATTGCAAATAGGTTTGCCATGTTAACAGCAGAGGGCTACTTAAGATAGTTACCGTTAGCAACAGGGTCGGGGGGTCCAATCTTTCTGCCCGGCATCTTGACCCCGGACCAGCCCCTCTCACTAGGGCTCAGTTTCAGTCTTCTGAAGTTACCCATGGAGTCTCGCAGCTTTATGAGATTTGTCATTCTAGGAAAGGAAAACGGATTGATGAGGGCAAAAAAAAAACTTTTTTTAATCCTATTTTTAACTAGTAGTACACGCCAAAATTTAATACCGACCTGACGTTGACACAGAACTCTTCGCAATGGGCGAATTTAAGGACCGAAAAGTAGCATGCCTCCCCGCCAACGCCTTTCTCTATCGCACATATGTTTTTATGCACCTTTCTCTTTCGCTTACGGTCATTGTTTATTTATTTTTTTTATTTTTTTATTAAAAGAATTTTATACATAGTGTACATATTGTGTTATTTCGCCCGCCATGCTAGGGATGTCCCTGTGTTATGGCGGGTGAATGTCAATGATCAATCTATAATTTCTACAATTTTTGTTTATATTGAATATCTATTTATGTGGGACTTCTTACCATTTTTACTAATGTGTCTATTATGTGCTTTTGTTGTAACTTTTTTTTATTTTTTATTGTGTTTTCTTTATTGTTTTAATTGTTAAAGCCCATTAGGGTGTGTAATAAATAAATAAATAAATATAATATTGTCAAAGTCAGTAAAGTGACAGTACCTGCGCGAGAATGGATCGAATCAAGTTCAGGTCACATTAAAGTTTGGCGAATACTCTACAGTTTTTGCTCTTTCACGACTCTAATATGATGGAATCATCCATGGTGGAACTTTTTGGGATATGATCATGGTTTGCGATATGATTTTAACTTTATTGCTTTGAAAACTGAAAAGAGGATAAAATCAAAATCGCTTACACTATAATAACACTGTAATTGATACTTTTTATTTCATCTGTTCTCTTAAATTGTAACTGGGTCACCCATTCCATCGTGATTTCAAATAAATAACAAGATTATGATAGTGCTTAGACACATATTTAAATTATCACTGAAGAAGATAACACTAATAATCTAAACAAAAATGAACAAGACACAGAAAGTAAAAGATAATGGTCGCAACTGGGACACAATCCCAGAACCTCTCGTCTTATCTGGACGAATGAACTTTTGTTTTTCTGTGACTTGTTCATTTTCATAATTTCGTTTATATTATTAGCGTTATCTTCTTCTTCAATGATATATTACATTGGTGGGAATAACCTTGAAAAGTTATTAAAAGATAGTTTTCCTAATAAAAATTACATATTTAATTAATTAGATTTTATAATACCTTTCTGTGTCTTCTGGTAGCTGCTGCTGTTGGACTAGTTCTCTGCCTCTAATGACTGGGGAGGATAGCCCTGGCCAGACCATGTTTATTTTTCCGGAGGATCCAATAATCTGTCCCTTGTTCAAGTCTTTTGCCCGCTTCGATCCGCCGCCCCTTCCTCGGCCCTTTTTTGCCCCGGCATTACTGACGGAGGTCACACTCTTCCATAACTTGTCAGCAGGTACTGCACAAGATGCAAGACATCAAATTTATAATGAAATGTATTGTATCTATATCCATAACATTATTTAATTGGTATGATTTAAGATTTCCACATTACCGTAATTAATTTTGGGGTTCTAAGCCATGTTGCGCTTCTTCCTTCCTGAGCCTTCAAAAATCCATAACGCTTCTACACAAATTTCACACCCTAATACAGAAACAACCGCACTTTACATCACAGTCAACCCATCCGCAGATGATGGATACTGCAAGGCTATCTGAAATGTTGGCTCAAGTTGGAGGAAACGCAACACGGCAGAAAAAGCAAAATTGGGAAAAATTGTATTATATTATTGTGAATTCAAATTTTCCAATTAACATAACCTATAAACTTACATTTCGTGAAAAAACTCGCATTTCTCACAAGGGAGAGATTGTGATTGCTCCTTTGTATTGACTCATGCTGTGATAACTTTTGGCTTAATACTATACTAGTACTGTTGAGTGATAATGATTGAAATGGTTTTAACAAAGATTTGCAGAGCCCCGCCGCTCTGACAGCCATTTTCATAGATTAAAAATAATTTAAAAGAAAATACGAAAATCATAGATAAAAGTAATAATTTTCAATATTGCTGATAGTGATGGGAATGATCAAAACATTTATACAATCGAAATTTTTTCGAATCGAAACATCAAAAGAATCGAATGGTTCATCAAGTAATCACTTGGAGTTCGGAAACAATAGCTGCGGCCAGGGCCAGTATTTTTTCTAATACAGGTACATGGGTACATGGGGGGGGGGGGGGGTACATGGGTAAAATATGGTAACCTCAAAATGACATTTAAATTGTAGGAAACTTATATATTGAAACACTCACAAAACTGTTTTTTTTGCAATCGGTGTTTATTGAATAATGATATCTTTGTACAGGAAGTGTTTAATTCTAGCACTGATAAGACTTTTTTTAGAATAAACCATCAATATATTATAACATATTTTGAGGTACTAGTACTCGATGACATCAGAATAATCGGATGTTAATTTCTTGTTCATTTGAACGAAACTTGCAACAGTTCCTAACAAAGCGGTCGGTGAAAAATGACATTTCGTGTTTTTAAATTTTAAAAATAACCATTCAAATGCACTTTATTCGAAATTCCGGTAAATGAATTGGTTAGTACTGGATAATATCTAACTACTAGAACTTTAAAAATTTATATTTTTCATCCATATTAAGCGTGACCCGGTTTTGTAAATATTTTACCTTATATTTCACACAATTAAGGACCGGCTGACATCACGAACTCTCCCGCACGGTATTGTACTCTTGCCGGCGTTTTCGTGGGCTTAATAAAATTCAAACTATGATGGGCTAAAGCTGAGATAATAACTGAAATCGTAAAATTGAGTAGCTCCGTCATAGAAGTTTGGTTGGGAACCATAGCAACCAGTCAGTTTTAGCACCTCCGCCCACTGAGGCAACTGAAAACTCTCAACTGGCAACTGTCTTTGTATGACAATGTGATGGCCCGCACACTTCACAATCACACAAAACCTCGTTGTCAATGGTAACGCAAGCGGTGACTTGCGACTGTCACTTCTGATTGCCCTGGGCGGCCGTTGCTAGTTGCCAGCTGTCAGCTGATTGTTCTTCGTCTATGGTTAAACAAGCTTTTGACCAATCAAGACAGAGAAAACAACCGGTTTTAGTTGGTTTTCAGTTGCCTCAGTGGGCGGAGGCGCTTAGTTTCTTTCAGTTTCTCCGGTGAGCGGACCGCATTACAGGCAGCCGAAGCTTCAGTTTTGACCATACGCCATACGTAAACTGAAAACTAAAGCTGGTTTTTTGAAACTACGCGAATTGCATTCGTATCTACTACTAATCGTTTGACATTTATCTGTAGGCCACTATATACTACTCTCTAACGCTGGTTTCCGTACATGGCGCTCCTCGAAATACACTGATCTTGATCATTTTTTCACGTGCAGCCATGGGGTTGATATGAATAGCGCCGGATAGAGATAGATAGATATAGATATAATAGTGCCGGTAACCGTTTTTTCATCCTGCAAATCGCGGATTTATTACACCTGAATCATGGTTTTATCATTTTTGGGATATGGCATCACATCATGGCTATCACATACGAACGGCTAGAGAAATGGACGAATTCGCGAAGGATGATACCCAAAAACTTATTTAAATTTGTTTATTCTTTTATATTTTGAAGTGTAATAGATTAGTGCTTACTGATAAAAGGTCCAAACTGCTACAGACTGTCCGGAGGTATATTCCTATGGACCATAAGGACCATGAATTTTTTTGAAAAAATTAAACAAATCGCGCATTACCGACCGTTGCTGGACATAAAATAATTTTAATAATTTTTTTTACTTTCTAAATATCTTATGATATTTTATGATAGAAATAAAAAAAATATATAGTAGATTTTGAAACTAGTCAGGGTTTTTGGAGTTTTCTGTAACAAATTTGTTGCTCTTTTGAAGCTTCTAGCTCATTCTAGCTCCTCATATGAATTTTGACAACTGTACGTGGCCGCTGACAATTTACGGCAGAATTATTTTTTGTGTCGGCTTGGGATAAATCCTATTTGTTTTCACTAATTCCGTTTGATGGAAGTTGCGCGCCGTTGATTGACACCATAAATCGACAAGATGGGTCTGTGTAAGTGCCCAAAAAGGCGTGTCACCAATCAATTTTGCTTCGAGCATCGAGTCAATGTCTGCGAATATTGTATGGTCTCGAATCATCCTAAGGTCAGCTATTTGACTCATTATCTTCTTGATACTATTTTCCACTATACCCGAATTATTGTGAATGATTATGTATACTAATATTTTATTTATTTCCAGTGCATAGTGCAATCATATTTGCAGTGGCTGCAAGACAGCGATTATAATCCGATATGTGAAATTTGCACAAAAACACTCGGAAAAGATGAATGCATTCGACTGACCTGCTATCGTGAGTTTAATGGTCTTATTGACTTATTTTCCCCCCCGCCGATAGGTTTAATAATTACATTGTTTCGTATGTTATTGAAAGCAAGCTGTCATAGTTATTTTATTTGAATGATAGTACTTACAGCCTACTTGACAATAAGCCAAATTAAGTAGTTAGTTAGCCCAGCCCCAGAGTTCTCAAATCCCCTGTATTACCTACTAAATTATCGTATTTTATGCACAGCTATTTTTGAAGCCCAGTTTAGAGTCTATTATAGTAATAAAGTTTTGACTAAAAATAAATTTGGCTAAACCACGCCTTTAGAATGAAATAACTCCTCATGGTCTGTCGAACTCTCCATTTGTACAATTTTTAGGCACAAAAGCACTAAGTAAATATTTACAAAATGGGGACACACAATATGCACTTTTTATTTATTTTAAACATTTTGTATGATTTAGATAATGAGAAGTAAGTATTTCAGTTTCCGAAAGCGGAAAATAATGCATTTTAACCGCTTGGACACATAAGCTTGTTTTCACGATAATTTAACGTAGGTAGACATAGGAATGACGTATGTCCCATACCTGAGTTATTAATAGTTATTTTGTTTCAATTAAAATGTATTCACCGGATGGCCTTGTTGTTGATGTCAAAGTTATTATTCCTATAATCTTAAAATAGGTTCTTAGTTTGGATTTAATTATAAATATTTTTTAAAAACTAGCCTGAAAAACGATTTTACTATTATTATGTCAAAACATGACGTGAAGAAAACTTGTCAAATTATCTGTATGAAATAGCTACCTACTAAAATGCATTATTTTCCATTTTTGGAAACTGAAATACTTCGCATTATTAACCTCTTGAATGTCGGATGACAGTTAGAGGTTAAGGCCGTATTTCGTAGAAAATTAATATCGGAGCATTCCGAGGAGCTAGAGTGCTCTAATAAAAAGCAAAGTCTGGAATGATATTGGCGCAAGCTATTCTGACCTTGTCCTTGTACAGTTTCTGTATACATAAGGGTTAAAATCACATATTATTTTTTAACCTCTGAGTTGTCACCCGCCTGCCGGCGGGCTTACGACAGATGCCTAGTTAACTAACTGATAATAAGTGTTTTTGAAATAAAAGTGCATATTAAGCGTATCCCTATTTTGTAAATATTTACCCTCCATACTTCCCCTTCCCACTCCCTTCAGCCTCACAGCATACCCAAATCGGGGATTCCAAAGCTATATGGTTTTAAAAAGTGAATAATAAATTTGATGGCAGATGTGTACCATTGGTCGTGCGTGGAATCGCTGTTCCGCTCGCTGCCGGGCACCACAGCGCCGGCAGGGTATGCCTGCCCCTCCTGTCGTGCCCCCCTCTTCCCCGCCCCCAACCTCGTGTCCCCCGTGGCGGACGTGCTGCGGGAGCGCCTGGCTGGGGTCAACTGGGCGCGCGCCGGCCTGGGGCTGCCTCTGGTAAGTGGACATAACTCACATGTCCTACGTATTGTAACAAACAACAACTACATATCCATAACCATCAACTATCCATAATCCATATTCATCTCCAGAAATGTACCAATTTTTTTATATTCTCACCTTTAAATTATCAAGTAGTAAGGCAAAAATTAAGGTTGGGATATTTCAAAGTTGAATTAATTTACGTCTACTTAACACAATTTTGATGTTTTATTTACTTGTTGCGTGGAACAAGGTTAGTGTATCTTTAACCTCTTCTCAGGCGAATTATTGTGCAATAATCTTTTTTTTAATGTATTAGCGTATTGAGTGTGGCAAATCCATCACTCGGAGAAACATGACATGAAGTGGTCATCCCAAGCCAAGGTGCTAGCTACCTTGCTCAAACCTTGGCTTGGGTATTGAGAGTATATCTCTATTATCTTTATATATAAAAATCTCTTGTCACAATGTTCGTCCGAGGTAAACTCCGAAACTACTTAACTGATTTGGATGAAATTTGGCTTACTGTGTGTAATTTGGTCCAACTTAAATGATAGGATAGTTTTTATCTTGATTATTGATCTCGGTATTTATTATTGCGAATTAAATGTTGATGAAACGTTTGTTATGGGACAATGATTTGTAATTATTTCTATGTTCCATAAGTTTCTGACAAGTGGCGGTGTGAGTTAATTTATTCACACAACACTTTTTATTATCTAGGTTAGGTAACCATCCAGTGGATGGCGCTGTGTTTCGTTAGCCACAGCAATCCGTGGGCTAGTATATATAAATATAGGTTTATATTTTTTTTTCCCCTTAAAGGCCGGCATTTCATAATATTTTTTATTTCTTATAAAAATAATTTTATTTTTTTATTTGAATACCTCACAAGAGTCCCCTCTGCTCCCGTCTGGAGCCAGTGAGACTATGGCATCCCCGATCAGGGTATGTTGTAAGGCTGAAGGTAATTGAGAAGGGGAAGGAGATGAGGAAAGAGAAAGGTGGGGAAGTACCTGGCTATTCAGATCTAGTCACTAAACACGGCTAAAGCCATTTCAACCAACGTTTCAATTCTGAATAGTCGTCTTACACCAGGGCGATACTGAGAGTATCTTCCACTGTGGAACTGTGAAAACACAAATCAATCAAATAAAATTAAATCTATTTATTGTTTTTGTGTTTAATTCGTGGAAATCCATTAAATTTTTTAAAAATTTATTTCAAATAAAATTTAATAATGTTATTATTAAGTTCTACAAGTATTATACATTTGTATTTTCATTACAGCTATTTCGGCTTACAAGGCCATTTTCAAACTGTGGTTGAAACCACGTTTAGAGAGTAAATTATTTTCCGTACTTTATTAATTAATTTAACACTAATTAATAAAGTACGGAAAATAATTTACTCTCCCCTTCTCAGTATTTTCACAAAACCTAAGCAATATAATGCATTCAAATAATTCATAGCAAAAACGTCATTATTAAACAATTAAGAACGCATTAACAATTAGTGCGGAGAAAACATACATTTAACCCTTAATAACTCATGTACGGGGCATACGTCATTCCTATGTCTACCTACGTTAAATTGTCACGAAAACATGCTAAGGTGCCCAAACGGTTAACCGGTAATAAATCAATTTATGCACATTCAAAATAGACATTTAAAATCGTATATAAGTCGTCTAAACGTGGTTTCAACCACAGTTTGAAAATGGCCTTGTAAGCCGAAACAGCTCTAAAGAAAATACAAATCTATAATATTTAAAAAAAAAATTTTAAATTAAAAAAAAATAAAAAAATTATCTGCGCATGCCGGGATTTGATCCTGCGACCTCCGGATCTCTAGTCCAAAGCCTTGCCCCTGGACCACGGCGGCTGTCATAATGTAAATTAAATTTTCACATATACCTGCATGATTAATGATTGATGGTTAACCACTGTTTCGTGTTCTTTATGTGAACAGTTAAATGATATTTGTTTAGAAAACAGATGTGCATCAGTTATCAAAAATATTTATGAACTTTGTAACATTTAAAGTGTACAAATTTACTTTACCTAATTGAAAAGCTGCTATCTGAATTACTTGCAACCTTTTTTACTTCATTGTGTCCATTTATAAACTATGATAATCAAATAAATATATTATTATATCTAACATGGCGCTCTTATACCCAGCTATCTGAAGACTTGGACCTTAAGGCTGCTATGGACATCCAGGGCTCCTCTGGCCCCCTGACTCCCCACCGCGGCACCCCGGTGGGGGCCTCTGACGATGAAGGGACCCCTCGTATACACCAAGGACCCCCCTACTCCATCGTTCAAGTTCAGGATGATAATGCATATGATTCTTCTTCATTCGGCAATAGAAATGATGGATTTCAAGGTAACGATTGCTTGATATATTATTATTTGTATTTATTGCATTTTTAGTTTCTGCCCAAGTTTTAACGCTTGTAATATTTGGAACAAATTATATCTTGACTTATTTTTAAATAGTTTTTTTTTCTTTTTTAAAAAGAAAGACAAACATTCCCGGGTTACGAATAACCCAACAACGTTTGAAAATCTCCTACTACCACCACACTAAGCGGAAGATATTGCTTGTGTTGTGATGGAGGACTTAGCCAGTTAAATGGTTATGTATTTCAAAGGTCCATTATCCCGCCTCCCTCTTCCCCATATTCTTCCCTTCCCCACTACCTTCAACCAAACAACATTCCCCAATTGGGGATGCCAAAGACTCACTGGCTCCAGGCGGTTGGGAACACTCTTGTGCGGTATTCACATAAAAGTAAAAAGAAAATTTATAATTATATTTTATTTATAGCTGGAAGAACATAAAGTCACAACATCTACAAGTTGTTTAGATTATTATTACACTGAATAATATATATATATTTTTTTTTTGGATTTTTTCCCCATTTATTAATAAAAAATGCATTTTTCAGTCTGCAGAAATATAAATCACAGAATATTAATGGCAGTGTATGTATTAAAATTTCTATTGAATGATTGTTGTGTGTTATGTTTATCCAGGAAATCAAGCACCGAGGAGAATTTTCGAAGACAAGGCACAAACCCGACCCAGCACTTCTCGTTTTGATCACGATGAGGACAAGTACAAAAGGAAATCTGCCCTCGAGTGGGTCACCCGCTGGTGGAAGTGAGTTGATTTATCCTTTCATGTTTCTTAATTGTAAGGAATACCATTCAAAAGGGGTGCTGAGGGACTAGTTATAGCAAGCGCAGTTAAATGGTGTGTAAAAGCGCAGTGTAATTCTACCTTTGGACAAAGAAGATCTGTATTTTTAGCAGTAAAGGTATATAACAAACTCCCACTCAGTATCAAAGAAATTAAAACAAAATATAACTTTATTAAGGAAATTAAATCTTGGCTGCACTTATTGAAAGCCAGCATACAAAAAATATTTTTTTTCAATACGACATAAAATATTTGATAGTTCTCACCTTTCTTACAAATTCAATTTTTATAACATTTCTTTTGTGATATAATACAAAAATTACATCAAAATAATGTAGATAAAACGAACTTCCTAATAATCACTCAAATCTATGCTTTCCACAATGGATTTATATAAAAAAAACAATGAATAAATATAGACTTTGAATATGACAGCGTTCATATTATCAAGCGGCAGCCATTTTGTCCGCCATCTTTGGTGCCCGGCGTGCCTTTAGCAATTAATATGAATTATTCGGAGCGGCTAAATGCTATCCAGTAACTCGTAATGTCAAGAACAAGAATGGCCCAAGCGATTCTGACCTTGTTCATTATACAATTTCTTTGTACATAAGGGGCAAAATCGCTTCAAAAATCCGGACCCGCCGGGGGGACTGCGGCCTGCATGAGGTTAAGGAACTATCAGAAAAAGAATTTACTACTATATTAAAAACATCGTCTCTTATTAGGGTAAATTGCCTATATCAAAAAAAAAAAAAAACATCGTCATGGAAGTTTCTGGAAATCCTTACCCAAACCAAACTTATCCAAAACATAGTCCCCCTCAGCACAGAATCTCCTAGTGAAGAGGGACTATGAATATAATCTACATTTATTTTATATATAAAATGTATCTTCTATAAATGTAAAAATTAAAATATTGTTAACTAAATTTTAAAAAACAAATAAAATGCTGCCTACCCTCGCCGGATGTGCTTCCTTCGCGCTCGCCCCGTGCGTCCGCAAGTGCAAGTTTGTACACAACTCATTCATAACAAGATAAACCGAGCGGACAGGACAATATACACACACCTGTAGACAAGCTGTCTTGTGACAGCTTTATTGGACTTCTTATTATAATAAATATTGCTTTATATATAATATATACAGACGCGCTGTAGAAATCTCAAAGTGACAAGCAAAAAGTATGTTAATTGTATTTCAATCGATTTCATAGTGTTAGTACTAAACCGTCACGCATTGTGTAAGATCGTGTCCTACCTCTAAGTAAATTGCCTTCAAAAAGATCCAAAATGCCCTCAAAAAATTTCTTGTAAATTTTTTTGCAAAATTTTTTAATTGTGTATATTTTAAAATTATCGGGGTTCATAGTAACGGTTTTAATGAATTAATATTTGAAATTAAATACTTTCATTATTTTACGCCCAAAGATTTTAAGCATCGTTAGAGAAAATGCAAGGCCGATTAGAGTACTGGTCTGAGGATCATAATTGAGGTTGCTTCGCATGCACCAGACACACTCACAACACTTTCCTATCGGTATATCTCTTTAGTTTTAACAAGCTTTAACCTACTACATTTTATAATAATCTATTATATTGGTCTTTCCTTATCACATGGGCGAAGTAATTAACTTTCCTGTTATGTATACATAATCATAATTTTATTGCTTATCGTACTTTCAACATTTGTCAGGCAATTATACAGTTTTTTGTAATTTCAGAAACACCCTCCCCCCGGCCCGCAACAGGAGATCTGCCGGTTACCTGAACAGGAGGTCCTTCATGCTCCTCATCCTGATCATCATCGTAATAGTCACAGTCATTATCGTCCTAAGTAAAATCGGACGATCAGGCATCGAAAACGATCCGCTTTTCGACCCTAGGAACAACCCCAACATTCAGGTTGAATCATAGGCACGACCGAGATACAAACTATTTCCATGAATGTTCTAGAATGATACCATAGATAATAGAATAAGGGATATTGGGCCATGCATGAACCATTATTAGTGTGAAACAAAAGAGTCGCCAACATCATTCACCCATACTACGGCAAATCGTATCTGCGCACAGCGGCATTTTCTACCTACACACTGAATGCATAACTTTCATTGGCTCCGTCGCTCTCAGAGTCCATGTAGTTTGGTCGTAGCTCAGCGACAGTTGGCATGTTTCCGTCCCGTATCTCCTTCTGATTCTGTTATCTATGAATGACGTATCTGAATCCAGTGTGACTTGTTTGCATATTTTCTTAAATGTTAAAATATTTAAAACAAGTTGAACATTTTGTGAATTACCTATTATTATTATTTTTGTGTTTTTTTCTGGACTGAGAATTTAATATGTAACTGTTTGTTTTGTGTGAGCAAAGATATATGTATGTATTCTCTTGTAAATGAAATGAAATGGAGGGCCTTTCTGTGTACATTTTTTATTCTACTTCAAATGAAAATATTAAATAAGTTCCCTTCAAATATTTTTTTGCAAATGAGCCACTTGTATTAAATTTTCATGAATAGATTTTTCTGCTGAGAATGTGGAAATGCTACAATTTTTTTTATTCAAACAAAACTGTATTTTTAGCTTGTGACGTCACTATGTATATGATTAATTCTTTATTTATTTTTATAAATTTCCACGCTGATTCTTCTGATATGTACTGAATACCTTATAAATCTTTCTTGAACCAAACATAATTTTTTAAAAATAAATATACATATTTTTAAAATTTAAAAGTGGCCAATTCATTTTTTTCGAGATTCATTCCAGCAGTAAATAATGACTGCAATAATTAGAGAAATAATGTTATCTTTATTTTATCTGAATTAATGAATGGTTAAAATTGAGTATTTTTTTATGTTTTGCAAAGATATATAACCTTCAGTAAGGATATACATACAAAATGTGTGTAAAATTTGACACCAAAGGTAGCGACAGACACGCAGCTCACATCAAAAAGATACTTATAATACAATAGCACTCGCCATACAATCCCATACATATCCGCCAGACGTAAAAAGATCATGTGTTATAAGCGCGGTTTGAATCTTCGCTAATCGGCGTTATTTTCCGTAACCGCTACCGGCGCGATATCAGAAAAGTTATGCGACCCCCCCTCGGCCGTAAACAGGAGAGGGAGTCATTTTTAATATACCGACATATAGACATATCCAGTACAAAGAAATGATATTCCCTCTGGTTCCAGATTCAACTGATCCCCTCTCCTGCCGTAGGAAGAAATCTTTTATAACGTAGTGTGTCGGTAGAAAAGATACTTTATAACACAGTATCTTTTGATGTGACCTTCGTATCTGTCTCTACCATTAAGTACTACATACTCTCCTAACTTATATTCAATGACAGGAATGTCAGTTATCATAGCAATCTTCTCTGTGAATAAAAATGGTTTAAATAATATTAACTTCCGAGCCATACACATTCGCTCAAACATTTTTCTTTAAAAACGCACTGTTAATTTTAACAAGTTATTTTCATTGCCATCTATGTTCATGAGCTTCTAATTTATTAAACTAAGATAATATTGATTTATACACTTCATGTAAATAATTTACAAAAAAATCTATAAAATTGTGTTTAAAATAAAGTCTGAATGAATATTCCAAAAAAAAAAAATTACTTTCTCTTTTACTGACATTTATGTTATGCATTCAGCAGATTGTATTTAAAAAACAATGTTAGGATGTGAATGGAAGTTATTCCAATTTAATCTATTATTATTTAGTTTATTGGTGAAGATATTTATATTATGCCACATGTGGCTGAATTTGTTGACGTATATTATTATTTATTTTAACGCAATACATATTTGGATTATAATAAAACCATTGCATTTTTGTCAAGATTGCTTGGGCAATCGGAGTGTATTTATGTAAAATGCATTTAAATGTATTTGAGATGTCTGTTTATTAAATAATCTTAAAATAGGAATATATTTCTTGATGTGTTTTTATTTTATTTTAACCCTTAAACCCTGTTCAGACACAGCAATAAACTATAAAAGATCATAGCACGCCAAATATCACTCTCCATACAATCCCTTCAGACTGTTCACACCTAAGCTCTTTATGTGCAGATCAACCATAGACAATGCACATAAACGCTCCTGAGGCGATATACGAACAGATAAGCGTCCCCCTCTTTCCCTGAAAATAGGAGAGGGGTCATTTTTATTAAAATGTCAGCTGTCAAATTCTCATATCTAGTACAAAATCTACAAAGAAATGGTATCTCATATCGAGACATCTAAATTCATTTGACCCCCTCTCCTACCATGGGAAGAAATATTTAATAGCGTTGTGTGAACGGTACAAAATATAAGCGCTCGCGGTTCAATATCTGCTCGCGGTTTATAGATGTGTCTGAACAGGGCTTTAACATGGCAGAGAGAAATAATTATTTTATTGTTTTATTTTACACATTTTATGTTACTCGTAAATCATAAAACCCAGAAAGAAATGCTATATTTTCACTTTAGTGGAAATGGTAAGTATGATATTGTCTACAAAATAAATTAAAATCATTTTTATTCCTTCTTTTTCTTCTTCAACGGTGCTGTTCTGACTATCTTGGTACGAGAACACAAGACAGCAAATGGATGGCAGCAGGATAACAAACTCCAAACTCTTCTTTTTCCTCGGAACAATTTATTTTAATATCAAAATTACTAAACCAAAGGGTCTAGTTTCCCTTTGGTTGTGATCCACACGATCACCAAACTGATCAAAGAAAAGAGGTCTAATTTCCCCTAATCTTTAGGTACTCATGTACCTATCAGTCAGAGTCCAAATCTCTACACTGCAGTAGGTAACAACATGTACCTCCCAGTGTAATTCTAAAACAAGACTCTACACTGCAGTAGGTACCAACATGTACCTCGCAGTGTAAATCTAAAACAAGACTCTACACTGCAGTAGGTACCTACATGTACCTCGCAGTGTAAATCTAAAACAAGACTAACTTACAAAACTACAAGTATCTAATTTTATAGCTAAAACATGCAATAAAAAATTGGAAAGCTGTAGGCCGTCCGCACAGAATAAAAAATAACATTGACAAATAAAACAATACAAACTATTTGTCGGCTTTTAACATATTTTTAACGAAATTTTATGCCCGTACAGCATACACACAGAGAGACAAAAAAAGGGAAAGGTTTTACGATTGGGCAATTGACAATCCTGTTATTTGAAATATTCCGTCATGTCATAAAGGCCGACGATCCTAAACTACAAATAATAAAACAATTACACCTCAGCATGCTACGACTTAAATTTAAAGGAATTTTAAAATTGCATTTCTTTTATGTTTAGTCTAATGTGCCCTTGACTAGGCAAGCTGCAATAAAAATTTACATTGATAACGGCTTCTAAGAACCAAACACAAAACAACAAATAAAAATAATATTGTACATCAGCTGGAAGGTAATGTATCTATACAATAATAGGCCATCATAAAATACTAGTTACTACTTGCGTCTGGGTTGAAAGCTCCGACCCGGTTGAACACGTGTGATAATACTAACAGATTTTAAACGAGAATTCGGGAAAAAATATAATTATTGCGAATAATTGTTTGAAATTGGTAAATCGCATTCTGGAGTGAACAGGCGCTACAGCCCATTTCGAGTCTTGGCCTCCTTCAACATGAGCCTCCACCGCCCTCTGCCCTCGGCCGTCGTCTTCCAATCTGCATGGAGTAGTCCTCTTGCATTCTTACTGACATCATCCTCCCATCTCAGCTCATGTCTGCCCGCCTTTCGTTTGGCACCTCCTGGGTGTCCCGTTAGAACCTTCGGTATTTGTGTGCTTGGCATTCGGTGCACATATCCGGCCCATCTTAGTCTTTGGAGCCGTAAATGGGTAGAGAGTCTGGGAGCTTGGTAGATATCATGGATCCACTTATTGTTGCGGATTTTCCATGCCTCTCCCTCTCGCACCGCTCCTAAGATTCTTTGAAGTACTTTTCTTTCGAAGGTGTCCAGCTGTTCCACAGACCATAAATGAACCAACACCCATAAATAAACCATGCCAACACCCACAGACTTTTCTGTCAGTGTTCCCGCCTCATTTTATATTCCAAGGGAAATTCAAATTAATGTTTGTAATAAAGCATTACATAGAATTCACTTAGGTACCGTTATGTTCTTATTTAAATTCTCAATAAAAGCTTACGAAAACCAAGCGTTTGGCAAGGTCTTGTTTATCATCAAGCATGGAAAAAAAACATGTTTTTTTACCTCCGAAATTCCGAAACATGTTTTGTTTTTGTTTTTGTGGCCATCACTGCTCAGTAGGTACTCAAATCACAAAAATTTAAATCAACCAATATTTTTTTTGACATGGTCACACAGTGGATCATTTATGGTCACACATAAAACAACTGTCATTTCTGTCAAAATCAAAAATACTCGAAACTTGGAAAATGTTCCGCGTCTTTTTATTATTTAAAGACCATTAAATTTGGTCAATTTGAAGTAACCATCGAGAGTGGTGCAATATATGGTGCAATAGTTAATAGTTATAGAGTACATAAATTGTCACCAATTTTACCCATCATGCAGAAAAACCAGCCTAAAAACAATTTGACCACAGTTAATGTTAACATACAAGACGTTTTGACGCCGAAGACTTGTGCACACATTATAATAGAAATAATTAAATATTTTGCCTATCAAAAGCTTCAAATACCTCATGCTTACGATGTCCTGAAGTACTTAGTGCAGAAGAAACGAGATTTTGATAAAGTTAATTCGAATCAAAATGAAAACATGCAGTCTAAGAATCATTTTCGAGTCGCATCTTCTGCAGTGGACGTGTTAGAAGCTATATTTCTGGTAATTTGTTTAATCTTATTTGTAGTAGCAATATGCACTATCTACGAAACAATTTACACTGATAAGCGGTTTGTCTAAAAAAAAAGGTATAACTTTTCAAGATTTGCCCTTCCTTTTGCGTTACTCAATTCATTATCACGGCTCCAGATCTCTCCCCCACAAAACCGCAGTCAGTCTACCCCTTCCTATGTGTACTATAATAATCTTGTGTAGTCGGCTTATTTATCAATTTTATTTTCAATATACGATACGAAAGTGAAATGGTAGAAGAAATCAAGTCAAAATTTCCATACTCTGCTTACCTCTAAATATGTTGGAATTTAATTAGGACAATAAACTACTATTTACGTCGGGGAAAAACATGCACAAAAGATGTTACAAGGTTGTTAGTTTAAGTTATATAAATAGTTGGTAAATGTTTACTACTCCGCTTACCGGATAATACGGAATTCGAATTTCGATACACGGATACGCACGGATAATACGAAGCGGAATATTTCCTTTGCCGCCATTTCTTTGGATTTGATATTTGCGATTTTTTTCAATCTAAATATGCACGAATTACTTAGGTTACCCAGCCTAAGAACCTAATAACCTATTTTGTGCACGTAAATAGTTGTATATTGTAGTAATTGAAGTTGTATAAGTCCCGTTTCACTTGGCCAAACGTGGCTATCTAATACTTCGCGTAAGTGAAATAATCTTATAAAATTGAAATATAAAATACATATTTTTTCGTCTCCCCCGACATAAATACTCAATTTTCGTAATAATAAATCAAAATCTAACTGTTTGAATAAAAAAATATTCCGTATTAACCAGTAGGCCCTTGAGGTGATTTCAGCGCCCTTGAGGTGATTTCTCACAAAAACGGCGCTCTACAAATTATCCAATTATTATTATTATTATTAGGCGGAGTATGAAACTATTAATAAATAATTTGTGCGTATTGATGCGGCACTTTCCAGCATACGTCACATCATACTAATAAAATCAAACATGACGAATGCCATTGGTCTTGTTTTGTTAATTTTGAACTTTGATTGAAAAACATGGAACTTGCATCTTTTACTGTCTCCCCAGACTTAAATATTTCTTTTTTTTGTAATGAAGTTGAATCGAAGTGTTATTTAAATAATTTGTGCAAATTAAGAAGTACGGAAACTTCAAGAGTCACAATAACAGAAGATAATAAACATCCGACCCCTACTCCAACTTCCCTGATGAATATGGCTCATCCACTATTCATAGTCTTATGCTGCGCGGAGAGCGGGGGACGCCAATGTTCCGGATGTGTATGCTAGATACTTAATCAATTAATGTGCCGGTACACCTGATAAACAGAGTGACGGTTAGTTAGTTCAAATTTCATAGGCGTCGCAAACTGCGTTGTTGGCAGATTTCCACGCAGTGCGGGTCTGCGACGAGCGGAGGAGCCTTGTCACCATCCTCAGCAATGAGGATTAGTTAGTTATTCAGAAATATAATTTATTTGGGAGAAGACATTCCTTAGGTTGTGTGAGGAGAGGCTGGGCCTACTATGGAAGAAGGCCACTGAAGTAGGGCAGGATAGGAACGCGTGGAGAAGCCTTGTCAAGGCGATGTATCCCCAACCCGAATAGGACCAGTTAAAGAAACTAATGATTTTAAAATGTTATTTAACTAATATGTTACAGAATATAATAGCAGAGATGGAGAGTGAGGATCCGCCGGATGAGGTTCTGCTGCTGTGGGGGGCCATTCCCATGAACGCGCGTGAGGTGTGTCGGATACGGGTGCCATCCTTACTGAACTCACATTTCTACAGCACCCATAAAGACAATTCACAGAAACTCGTCATGAAAACCCTCAGGTATTCAACTCTATTAAAATCTTATTCTTCTATTTCAGTTTCAGTGCCGGCAACCCGGGTGTTTATTTTATATTGATTTATGTACTTGGTTTTCTTTTACCCGCCTCACTAGACAAAGTCTGTCCCGAGGTTGGTAATTAACATATTTATTAAAACAAAATGTACATATAATACTTATTGTTATATTAAATATTAATACAAATATGTACATTCTTTTTTTAATATTTAATATAATTGCATACATAATACTATGTTTATGTAATATGAAAATGCACATAGAAATAATAAAAAGCACAGGAGAACAGCGTGCATTTTGTGTTGAACAGTTTTACAGAAACAGTGATTATTGTTCAGCATTTATTTCACTCTGAATATGGATTAAATGATCTACATCAGTAAAAATTTAATTTGTTGGGTTAGAAAGATCGAGGCTACCGGTTCAACTTTAAAATAAAAATCAGAAGCCAACGCGGCGCCAGAGGTCAACAATAACTGATGAAACAGTCAGTGTTGTTAGCAGTTTTGTACAAAGTGATCCTGGAATATCTACTCGAAAGAGATCAGCTTAGCTTGCCATACCACATCTTTACGTTGCATTTAAAAAAAAAAACTTAAATTGCACACATACAAGATTCAATTCGTCCAAGAATTGAAACCAAATGATCAAAATTTACATCTACTTTTGTGGTAACAATGTCGGAATACTTTCTAAATCTAAACAATATATTGTTTTTGGACGAAGCCAATTTTCACCTAAATGGGCATGTAAATAAACAAAATTGTTACAATTGTTACTGGGCAGCTGAAAATCCAAAATCAAAACACCGAAAGCCCTTGCATTTGCCAAAGCATATGCTTTCTTACTTTTTATTACCACATTTGCATATATTGTAACCCGTGTAATTTTCTATGGACTAACATATATTACATACATCTTTGTTGATTGCTTTTTGGAGTATTGAACCATGTTGGACTTTCTCCTTTTTATTATTGTAGCTGCCATGATAACGGACCCTACAAGACTATAAGAAACATTGGCTTAGGAGATTGAGTTATATATATAATTATAAAAGATGGAATTAGCCCTGAAAATAATAAATCATTTTATTATAAGAACCAGAGTTATTAACATTTTTAATCATGAAATCATACATCGGTTCTTATTATCTACCTAACATTTTTTAAATTTATATAACAATAAAATGCTGATGGATGTTATTCTATGGTATTTTTGATTTTGCCAATAATTGCTAATTTTTTTCACTATTATTTCAGGAACATCTCGTTTTCCCAAGACCTACTCAAGACCGTGCATTTACCACTGGCCCCCACCAACATGTTTGTTCTTTTGAAAAGAAACCGAATGAATCCACACCCCTACTCCGCAACTCTTCCCAAAGAGTTCTTCCTTCCGACCAACAGTTACCAGATATCAACGAAGATTCCTCAAACTGAGATATATTTAAATTACAAGTGCAATGTGTCCGGAAACTGCTGTAAAGGCGTGCAGATATTTAGTGAAGGTTTTCCTGAATGTGAAGACAATGCTATGAAAAAAATAATGTCTTGTGAAACTGGTGAAATATTAGATGGTAATTTTACAAGTATTGTTGGTAGCGGTGATAATATAGAAAACCAACAATGGTTTCAGTCCAATGTTTCGTTAAAAGGTTTCAAAGACTCGTGTGTAAATGGAAAGTCCGTTTCCGATTCCTGGTTGAAGTCTTGCCTAGGGAATATCACGACTGGGACAAACATTTTTGAGGACATAAATAAGCTAAAACCGAACGGTCATGAAACAACTAGTTGATTTTAAATCCTTTTATTTTTATTAGACAATTAATTGATAGATCAATGGACAATCAATACGCTTTATTGTAGCTTAAGTAATTTCATAATAATACTTTCTGAAGTGTCCGGCGTTGCCCGTGCTGTATGCAGATTTTTTGAAAATCAGATGTTAATCTCTTATTTTGAACATCAAAAAATTTTGCTTAGGGTGGGGAAAAGAGGTTTGGGTGGTTTTTCAAAATCATAGATTACCTTCCTCTTGTTCTGAAGGTCAAAACTGTAGATTTGTATAAAAACAAAGCCATGTCACCGCAGACACATATTAGAAGATTATTCTGACTTAGTGGAATAGTTCCGCAATGCTCGAAATTAACTGTAGTTTTTTTAAAACTTTTATTGGACGATCTGATTACATACATAATAGCATTATTAGATTAAATTAAATAGCATTATGAAAATTATTGACTTGTTGAATTGTAAAACAATCTACGTACATAAATAATACATTTTTATGAATTAAAATTTATGTATCTATTTTATGATTATATGCATTTTATAGTGCACCTGTCAGTGGCATGCAGCTGTGCCTACCTAACCAAAAGAAAATAGTAAAAAAAATTAGTAAGAAACTTGTACATTCGTATATTCAGTTGACGATAATATGTATTCACATACTCCAATTTGAAATACCACACACAGCTTACCTTTGGTCACCGAGAAATGCACGCCACTGACACCAGTTTTACTATTTACTTGTTGCTAATGTGGTTAATAATAATATAAGTTATTATTATTTTATTTATTTAAAAATTAGTTTCTCTTTTGGTTGTGTGCACAGATTGTAATTGTGTGAAAATTAAAATCAGGCTGGTTCTAATGCCCGTTATCTTCTTTGAAAAATGCAAAAATACGTATATGTATTTATATATTAAGCTTTAGGCGCTCCGCTGACGAGGCAACTGAAACCAAACTAAAACCGGCTGGTTTCTATGTCTTGATTGGTCAAAAAGCTTGTTTAACCATAGACGAAGCACAATCAGCTGACAGCTAGGAACTAGCAACGGCCGGCCACGGCAATTAGCAGTGCGAGTCGCGAGTCACCGCTTGCATTACCATTGACAACGGGTTTTTGAGTGGTTGTGTAGTGTGCGGGCCATCACATTGTCATACAAATACAGTTGCCAGTTGACAGTTTTCAGTTGCCTCAGTGAGCGGATCGCCTTAGTGTGCAATATATGTAGTTGTGAATGATGAATACTTGGAGCAGGCGGATGAGTTTGTGTATCTGGGTAGTATGTTTACGAGAGATGGGAAGGCTGATAGAGATATCGAAAGAAGGGCAAATGCAGGTAACTCCATTAATTGAGGACTGAATGCCGTTGGCGCTAACTAAAAGCTGTCCAGAGCGAAGCTAGCAGTCCACAACGAAGTGCTTGTACCTACCTGATGTATGGCAGTGAGAGAAAGGATGAAAGTAGACTGAATGCTGTTGAAATGAGATCCCTGAGGCGTACATGTGGTAAAACCATGTATGATCTAGTGAGAAATGTGGAGATCCGCAAAGAATGCAAGGCTGATGTAAGCGTAATGAATAAAATTAAGAAAGGGAACCTCAGATGGTTTGGTCATGTAGAGCGAATGAACGAAGAAAGGAGCATAAGGAGAATATATGACGCAAGTGTGAATGGTATAAGAAGTAGGGGACGTCCAAGGAAGACATGGCATGATCAAGTGAATCAGATGCTTGAGTCGGGCCATGTCGAGAGTCAGAAAAATAGAAGGGTATGTATGAATGTGAATGAGGCGGAGAGTGTGTGCCAAGACCGAGTTGTTTGGCGGTCCGTCCTCTCTGCCTACCCCTGCGAAGAAATGGCGTGATGGTTAGTTAGTTATGGTTATATAAACTGATTTAATTTTTGTTTTATATAAAACTAACATTTCGTAATCATGAATATATTATTCAGTGGTACTTAATTGTATCTGACTAGCAGTTAAAAACCAGCTCTGCGAGGTTGGTTTTGCATAAGGCGCTGCGTCAGAGATGTACTCTAAGTGGGGTTGCTTAATTTATTTCAGCCCTACCGTTGCTAATGTATTATTAATATCAGATAGTATTATTGTTGTAAACAGAATTGGCGCCCTCTGTTATTTTAAAAGAAAACTGCTAAAGTTTTCACACCGTATCTCTCAGTTTTCTCAGAATTTCTCAGTTTCAAAAAACTTTTGTACAATTTCCCGACCCACTTTCTGACCAATTTTTTGAGCTAACATATTCCAATTTTCTCAGAAGATTTTTTTTTCAGAGAAATAAAAATATCCCAACAAGGAAATTTTTAACTTCACATGATATCAAAAAGTTAATGTCTTTAAAAAAAATCCCAACCTAATTTCCCAACATTTTTCCAATTTTCCCAGAAGATTTTTTTTTAGAAAAATAAAATTTTCCAGGACCAAAACTTTTCTAACATGATACATTTCCAAACTTCAAATAACAAAATCAAAATCATAACCTAAAAAGTCTAACCTAAAATAACGTTTTCCAAAGTCATATACATATAAAAATTAAAAAGAAAAAATCTAACTTATGAACCCAACTTTATGTGCGACAATATTTCTGTCAAGATATTTTTGTCTTGGTGACTTCGCTGCCACTGCATTGCCCAATATTATTTTTCCTAGGAACTGGCAAGTTTTGAGAATCAGTTCCTTTTGGCTTTTATAAAATTCGAAAATTTTAGCTGTCCCTATAAACATAAAAAAATGTGTCTAATAATATATATTAATTAAAAGGTAATCTTGAAATCTTAGAACTCTCAAACCGATTTGGTTAAAAATTAAAGGTTAAAAAAAAATTGGTTAATAAGTAAATTTTTGCAGACATTCTAATCTGCTGCTGTACATCAAAGGGGCAAAACTCTATCAGGGAAGATATCTAAATTGGGTGAAGCCCATCAAAAAGTTGCCTGCAGGGCCTGTTAAAAAAAATATTATTATAATGCCATAAAATTGAGAATTATGTCGCAAAATAATAAAAAAATTGTATTTATAAAATCATTACTTTTTTAATCTGAATATTTTTTTAATACTACTTATTTTTTACTGATTGAATCAATAATAAATATTTTTTTTAAATTGTTCTTACTTTTTCTTATTTATTGTTTTTTTGTGAATTTGTAGAACACCATATATATTACTTATGTACATGAAAACATCGTTCAGGCAAAAGTTACCAAACAACAGCACACATTTTTGAGATACTGAAATTTAGAAAGCTAAAATATGTTTTGTTTTTTAAACTTTAAAATACTGGTTAGATACGTTTTTAGATTTTCACGGCCAAAAGCATTTTTGTTGTTTGTTTTTGGGGTGTTATGCCGTGTTGTGCTACCTCCTTCTTTAGCCGACGTTTCGGACAGCGTTGCAGTGTCCATCATCAGGGCAGATCCGGCAGATCCAACGTTGGACCTTCGGCTAAAGAAGGAGGTAGCACAACACGGCATAACACCCCAAAAACAAACAACAAAAATTTAAAATACTGTTTTATATTTTATCCACTCCAGCGATTTTTGGCGTATTATGGCAAGTTTGCAAAACGAATTGAGCGATCGCTTGCCATAATGTGCCAAATTTATCTACCATATTTAAAAATATTTTTCAATCTACAGTTTGCGTTAGTAGAAAGCTTATTTAATATTTTCCCATTTTATCAATATATATGTCTCAAATCGACATCCTGTAGTCAATTCTATATGCATTTCAATTCTAATATTGTTTATTCTTAAGTTAACAAAAGTTTGTTCTCAAACTCGCGCTTGTTAAAATGGCATAAGTGTTTTCTTTATTTGATTTTTATTGCATATATACCAGTGTGTTTGTTATTGAGTTATCTATATAATTAAAGTGTTTTCAACTCATGTGAAATAAAAAATAATGGTTTTTTCCTAAGTTCTCCGCCTCATGTCTTTAACAAGCAAGAATTATTCTTGATTCATATATATAATTATTATAGAAAGGGAATGTGTTTCTTATTAAATACCAGTTCTTTGGGTAAGCGTATATATCATAATTTAGTGCATTCGATTTTGACTGTCTGAAAATCCGAATTCTATAAAATATTTTTTATGCAAACTTTGGAATACCTGTTTACGATTAAAAATTGAGTCTTCTATTATATATTTGTATCTAAGTGCATACAGAAGAATGTTGAACCAAATAAGTACCTAGCACTGCAATTTCAAAGGAATTAACATGCAGAATTTTGTGAAAAGTTTACGATATTTTAATAATTTTAAAAAGTAATTGGCAGATTGTATCGCACTATTATCAGGCTGTATCGCATTATTATCTGTTTATATGTCTCCATATTCAAATTCAGAGGTTATTTTAAGTTCACGCATTCGTGGTAGCCTGGGTGTCACAGACATAAACAATAAGCTAGAGGAACGACAGTTGAGATGGTATGGTCACATAAAACGGAGACCACCAGACCACACAGTGAAGCAGGCAATGTCTATGGAGCTTCATCGACAGTCATCCAGAGGAAGACCAAAGAACTCCTGGATGACTCAATGCTCTAAAATTCTAAGTAGAAACGGCCTGGAAGAGAGCGATACCCAGAACCGAAGAAGCTACAACCTGAGAACGAGGAGAGCCGACCCCAACAGCCTACCTAGGCAATGAGTTGGGACAGTGCAAGGAAGAAGAAGAAGATTCAAATTCAGAGGTATGATTTTCATATCGTGGGCAAATGTGGGTAAGGTTCAATTTGGGAGGCGGGAATGAGTTCAGCCACCCCGGGAACCATTTATTGGATAACCAACACTTCTGCCATAGGTCGCCCCAAGCGGTTCGCTACGTTTGGTGAGTTAGCAGGGGTGCCCGGGTTCATAGGGGTGAGGTTTGTCCGGGTCTTGGCGGTGCATGCATTGACCCGCCAGCTATGTGGCAGACCGGATCGGGAGAGACTGGTTGAGGGAAACCTTTTGATCTCTCCAGCCGGACTCTCCCGGAACAACGCCTTGTACCGCAGTGGGAGGAATGGATTCATATGTTTGTCATTTCTAGAGACACCAACCCCATATTCCCACCCACCCCTCAAACCATTTTCCTTCCCAGAACTTCCTTTCCTCAAATACCCTTCACACAGCACCTGTGTAAAGCTAAAGTAAAAAAAAAAAAAATTTTGAAATGAAAATTTCCAAATTTCGAACGCTCGGAAATCAAGGTCCCTCGACTCGTTTTTCTATTATTTACGCTATCGATTGAGTGGTTTTGTAATGGAAATTTAAAAGTTTTATCTACCTGTATAATACAAGAAAAAAGTATTCAAAACAAAATTATTCAAATTTAAATAATATGTAACTCAAATCGCAATATATGGGGTAGTGACTTTTGCCTGAACGACGACTATGTGTAGTGAGCTTTTTTGATGAAGAAATGCTGATAGGCCGAGAATAGGATGGAGGCCGTTATTTGACGAAGAAATGCTGATAGGCCGAGAATTGGATGGAGGCCGTTATTTGATGTGGCAAGTAGGCCCTGAAGTGTTTCCATAGCAATAATAAGGATGATGAAGTACATAATATTATTATCATTTAAAGGCGTATTTGATAACCTTTTAGGTATTTAATTAGTACATATTTATTATTAAACTAATAATAATGTCAATTTATTTACAATACACATTGATTTGTGATAAAAGTTTTGCATTTCGTTATCAATGGAAAGAAACTAGCCAGTAATAATAATATTTACAATGAACACCAGTTAATGTATGAATCTGAAACCTTTTAAGAGGAACGTTTGCGCAGCAAATACAAATCTTAATTTTGGATTTGAGATCAAATTACCCAACCAAACTGAAAAATTAT
This sequence comes from Limnephilus auricula, assembly GCA_951813805.1. Taxonomy (NCBI): domain Eukaryota; kingdom Metazoa; phylum Arthropoda; class Insecta; order Trichoptera; family Limnephilidae; genus Limnephilus; species Limnephilus auricula. The sequence continues at coordinate 18,340,437 of OX638404.1, forward strand.
TTTTATAATCAAAAGGTATATCAAATATCTGGTACAGATATGAGCTACTTTATTTATTTTTGCTTTAAATTATAAAATATAGGCCATTAAGGATTTTAATGTTTATTTAGAGGCAATTTGGGCAATTATTTTTGAATAAATGAAAAGCAATGAAAAAAAATTTACTATATCTAATACGCTGCCATACCGTTCATCCGATTGCGATGAAACTTTTGATGTGCGCATGACCGAGATGGTTATAGGATAGTAAGCTCTGGCGTCATGAAATTATTTCCTATACAAATCATCGGATTGTGATTAATTTTTTTAAAAAATTGTTTTGTATATATATACTGGTGAGCTCTGCCGTTATGAAATTCGCATACAAAATTTTAAACAGGTCACAAGTGAGTTGTTTGAAAAATGTATCGCGTTACCCTGTGGAAGAAGGCCCAAGCTGGGCTGTGCTGAGACATAGATCGCGCAGCTCGTGCAGAGCAGGGCAATGCAGATTTTGTAATGTATGAACGAGTATGCAGCGGCGCAGGTGCGTGCGGCGCAGTTACGCGTCTGCTCTGTCTTGCACTCAGTTTTGACAGCGGCACATTTTCATTTTGTATACTACATTTGGGTTAAATTCAAAACGACTGAGAAATTGATTGAATTAGTATTTATTTATTCGTCATCCAGATTACTCCAAAAAGTCTCTAAAGGAAGTGAACAAGCTGAAATTAGCTAACCAGGCTGTGTTGCAGCACACGCTGGTCACCGATTTCTGCCTCTTCTGTCCTGCGGCGACATTCCTGCTGTGCGGTCTGCATCTCTGCAAATGGCCGGCCTAATTGTTCCAAAATCAGCATTACTCGGTGTTGCCACAGTAATAAAATATTTTAGTTCCAACTTAAATAAAATTTCTGCATATTATTGTAAATTTTTGTTAATTTTTACTTTTTCTCTTTTATTATAATATAATATTTTTTACTTACTTTTATACCTACCATTTTTATAATGTTAATTGCTATAAGTTTATATTTCTTATTTAAACATTGTATTACATATATATCACTGTATTATATACTTATTATGTAAAAGCCCATCAGGGCGTTGAAAATTAATAAATTTAAAAATTGTTAAATAAATTTAATAATATTATTAGCTTTTTAGAAAATATTATGTCTTTTTGGAATACAGATTTATTTATCAATTTAAAGGGTAAGAAAATAGTAATACCGGGCATTTCAATAAAAAGAGGATTTTTCAAGGAGACTCGTTGAGTCCTCTTTGGTTTTGCTTAGCATTAAATCCTCTATCTAAAATGTTAATAAAAAGCAAGTTTGGAATAAAAATTAAGGGAAATAGAGGAGAGAGTAGTACAATTTCGCATCTATTATATATGGATGATATAAAATTATTTTCAAATTCTGAATCAAATTTAGAGAAAATGATTAAGGTAGCTGGGATATTGAAAGAAGGGTAAATGCAGGTAACTCTATTAATGGTGGACTGAATGCTGTTGGCGCCAACAAAAAGCTGTCTAAAGAAGCGAAGCTAGCAGTTCACAATGGAGTGCTGGTACCTACCCTGATGTATGGCAGTGAAGCATGGAACTGGCAGAGAAAGGATGAAAGTAGACTGAATGCTGTAGAAATGAGATCCCTGAGGCGTATGTGTGGTAAAACCATGTATGATCGTGTGAGGAATGTGGAGATCCGAAAAGAATGCAAGGCCGATGTGAGCGTCATAAGTAAGATTAAAAAAGGGACGCTTAGATGGTTTGGACATATAGAGCGAATGAACGAAGAAAGGAGTGTCAAGAGAATATATGATACTAATGTGAATGGTAGAAGAAGTCGAGGACGCCCGAGGAAGACATGGCACGATCAAGTGAATCAGATACTTGAGTCGGGCCATGTCAAGAGTCAGAATAATAGAAGAGCATGTATGATAAGATGTATGAATGTGAATGAGGCGAGGAGTGTATGCCAAGACCGAGTTGTTTGGCGGACCGTCCTCTCTGCCTACCCCTGCGGGGAAACGGCGTGATGGTTAGTTAGTTAAAATATTTTCAGATGATATTAAAATGACTTTTGGTTTAGATAAATGTAGAACGATCCATATAGAGAAAGGCAAAATTATAGAAGGAGATGAGGGTATATTTAGAAATTTCAAAATTAAAAGTATGAAAGGGGATGAGGTTTATAAATACTTAGGATACCCGCAATCGAATAGATTAGATCATACTAGTATTAAAAATGATATTAGGATTAAATTTCAAACTAGGATAAGAAAATTTTTAAAATGCAATCTATCTGCTAAAAATTTAGTACAGGCAATAAATAGTTGGGCAATACCTCTATTAACGTACTCATTTGGTATAATTAAATGGTCTAATACAGATTTAGATAGCTTAGAACGATTAATTAGAACTACTTTAACAAAGTTTAATTGTCATCATCTAAATTCAGCTATAGAACGAATTAATTTACCTAGAAATTTAGGAGGTAGAGGTATAGTCAAAATAACTTCTTTAAAACAAAATCAGGTAGAAATGTTAAGAAATTTTTTCCATAGAAAAGCTAATAGCTCAGAGCTGCATAAAATAATTTGCAAGGCAGACAGAAATATTTCACCTTTAAATTTATACGACGAGAATGCCAACATTTTTATAAATACCAACCAGGAATTATTAGATTCCTGGTCAAATAAAATTATTCACGCAAAACACTTCAATTATCTCAACCAAACGTATGTTGACAAACTTTCGTCAAACAAATGGTTAAGTATTGGAGAGTTGAGCGGAGAAATAGAAGGATTTATGCTTGCTTTTCAAGATAGAGTCATTAATACCAAAAATTATAGGAAGCATATAATCAAAGATCCAAATCAAATTGATGATTTATGTAGAAAATGTATGGCTTTTCCGGAAACTATAGAACACATTATATCAGGATGTTCTATATTAGCGCCGTCTGAGTATACATTTAGGCACAATCAGGTTTTAAAAATAATTCACCAAAGTTTGGTAATTAAACATAACTTGATTGACTGTCATAATATAGTACCATATTATGAATACGAACCAAATTCATTTTTAGAAAATAATTTCTTTAAAATTTACTATGATAAAACTATACTAACAGACAGACCAATTGGTCATAATAGACCTGATATAGTTTTACATGACAAAATTAAAAAAAATAACTTATATTATTGATGTAGCTATTCCAAATTCCTGTAATATTCAAAAATCTGTTTCTGAAAAAATAAGAAAGTATACAGATTTAGGAAATGAAATTAAAAGGATTTGGCATTCTCAGACTATAAATATATTACCTTTTGTTATTTCGGCTACTGGCATTATACCTAGCTCTCTTATTAAAAATTTAGGCATATTAGATTTGTCAAAGAATTTGTATATAAAAATGAAAAAATCAGTCATTTTAAATACATGTAGCATTACGAAAGATTTTTTAAATATTTATATTGAGGGATCAGTAGGATTTATCGGTCAAATTAGGAATTCCACAGAGCCGAACCCTCTGATATGAAAATATCTGGAGACGGTGAATTATATTCCCATTTAATAGTTTGGTAGATTAACGTGTTGTTCTTGTATTGTTTTGTATTAATTATACTTACATAATACACTCGCATAACGTGGATTTACTAGATGATCATTTATATGGAAAAGTGTATGAAAGGGTTTAGTTTTTCCTCTGGGATAAACTAAACCCGTTCCTGAAAATCTGGTGAATAAAAAAATAAAAAAATTCCTCACGGGCGCTTTTTTTTGTTTTTAACTTTATTCATTCTTATTTCTTTATACATATAATATATAATAACAAATAGTATATAATAACCAAATATATTATAACAAATAGTATATAATAACATAATATATAATAACAAATAGTATAAACAAGAAATGAAAACCCACTAAGGCACTGCCTGAGTGTGGGTAATATAAAAACAAATACTATATTTCCAAGTACCTAAAGTATAAAACCTAAAGTTAGAACACATAAAATATAAAAAAAGTTAGCATTACATACACTTTACATTATTTAATCAAATAACTCAATAACACTCTGAAATTGACAATTAATCTCTCTTTCAAACTACCTCTTAAATTTAAAAATAAATCTAAATATGTCTTTCCCTGCTATACCAATGTGTTTTCAAAATTCTCGTGATTATTACATACGAGTTCCAACTACCAGGAAACAGTGAGATTGTGGTTTCCCTAATTTGGGGAATGATGTGAGTCCGAAGGAAATACGGAGGGGAAAGAGATATGGATTATTATTCACAATGGTTACGTTATAAAATCTAAGGATATTTTTGCTCAAATCTTTTCCTTTCACATTTAGAAAAGATTTTCCACTCCTGATTATGATTATTGTTTTGTTTGATGATGCTGTTATATAATTGACTGCACTATCGTCATTAAGTTTATAAAAGGCAATGTTGATATTTTCTATACATAATTCATTAAAGAGTCAGCTCCACAACTGTTATTCAGTCCCAACTTGCAGTAGAGAGATATCGTTTTAATAATTAAGTAAGTACCTTCAAATTTTTTTGTATTTCTTGGGAATTAACTTCTAGACATTTTGTTTTGAAGAGTTTTATTTTACATGTACAAAACGCAAGTGCGCCCCACGGTTGAATTTGGCAGCCATATCTGGTCTGGAGCCCCAAAATACCTGAAAAAAACCCTCGTCTCTATGCGGACACGGGCGGTCCGTTTGATAGATTCTCCTATTGTAACAAACGAATTGCAATCTTAAGAGCACAGGCGTCGGGTGGGAATCAAATACTTAATTTTTATTTTTCTGATACATTCACTAGATCAGTGTTCCCAAACTCTTTTGGCCCACGGACCCCTTTTCATAGTTAAAATTTGCCCACGGACCTTCAGGGTAGGGAATGAGTTTTCCTGCCAAAATCCCTGACTTAGCAATAAAACCATTTTGGGAACCACTGCACTAGATTAAGATTGCTAGTGAATGATACGGATGTGTCGAAACTGGTAACAGATAAATAAAAATTAAATAACAACTGTACCTACATGTAAAATAAATTCTTCAAAACAAAAAGTACCTACCTACTTGTGTAAAATTTTTAATTTTTCAAATTGCATACACTTATTTTTGTAGTCGCATTCCTACTGTAGATATTTTGTACACATCAAAATCTATAGATTTAAAATTAATTCCATTTGAAAGTTTATCTTTTGGTCACCTGAAAAAGCTGTGCTTTTGTAGCATATTCGTTTTTGTATCTCTATCTTTGGCAACAACTGATAGCATATGTTATTAGAAAAAGATATGTAATAATTAATAATAATAATAATACATTTCTTATTTTATTTTATTATGTACTCAGGGCACAAAGCTTGGTCTTGGTTCACAAGTATTGAAAACTTTTGTTTTTCTTGAAATACTGAGATAATGATAATTTATTTTTGGAAATATGATTCCTTATCAAAGTTTTTAGTGGAATTTGATGATATTGGAGTGTGCCAATATTTTCAAAAATTCGGCAGATCCCCTTAAGAATGTTTATTAAAGTTTTTTTTTTTAAATATTTGGTTGCCCAGCTTCCTTACGGGAAATAAATTTTGAACTAACTAACTACTTCAATTAGATTTTTTATTTTATTTATTATATATTTTTTACATTAGTTCAATATAGGAGGCCCTGAGAAAAAAGCCCCTCAGAGCCTGACATGAAAGGAAGGAGAGGAAGTTTTGGAAAGGAAAAAGATGTGAGAAGTGGGTAGGTATCTGGGGTCTGTGGATCCAGGAGTGACAAATGTAAGAATCCAACCCTTCCACTGTGATGCAAGGCGATGGGTATAGAGAGTCCAGCTGGAGGGGTCAAAAGTTCTCCCTCGACCGGTCTCTTCCGAACCGGCCCGCCACGCAGTAGGTTAGGAAAAGCATCCGCCGCCACGACCAAGACAAACCTCACCCCATGAACCCGGGCACCCCTGCTAAGTCACCAAACATAGCAAACTACTTGGGATGACCTATGGCAGGGGGATTGGTTATCCAGTAAAAGGTTTCCGGGGCGGCGGTACCCATATCCTCCCCCAAATTGAGTTTAGCTTTATAGTGAATATATAAAATATATTATATGATTTTTTATATTTTATTTTGGAAAAAAAAATGTTTTGTAAGATTGAAATGTAGCTCACCTACTGTTATTGATTATACTTAATTATTATAGATTTGTTTTAATAATGAAAACACATTTTTCTTTATCTAATGTCAATTTAATGAACATATTATAATATTTTAACCTCCACAAAGTATTATCTATTTATATTATAAGATTGATAGCTTAGTGAACAGATGGATCTAGTTCAGGGGTGCTAGCATGGTCGATCAATATAAAGTTATCGATCAATTGTCGGTAACTTCTCATAGTTCTACAATGACTAAGTGTCCTTAATATACTCGATATCAACTGTCGTTTGTACGTTAGCGATCTGCAGTTGTCCTAGGGAACGATGAGAAGTTCGGTAAACTTCATATCGATCGACCATGCTAGCACACCTGAGCTCTCAACAGCCAACAAGTTATGAATATGAATGCATACAAGTTATGTTTAGCCAATCAATGTGCATTTTATTTTATTTCAGTTAGATATCCAAATATTCAAGATGCCGCATTTGACGCCTCAGCAGAAGAAGTCCTACAAGGAAAATGGCTTCATCAAGTTGACTGACATCTTCTCTGAGGCGGAGATGGATGAGATGTGCAAAGAGTATAATCAGATATTTGAAGACAAGAGGAATGAGGGAATGGAAGCTGCCTGGGTAGGCAATGAGATGAAGAAGCAAGCCAATTATATCAATTACTCGGTAAGAATTCAATAAAATTTGTAATACAATGGGAGCGAATCAATTGTTATGTTTTGTAGGTCATAACAAAGACTCCCGGATAGAAATTGTGTTAGGTTGAATAATGCAGATTAATGACTAACAATAATAATTTTCTATTAAGGGAGCGAACCAATTGTTATGTTTTGTAAGTCACAACAAAGACTCCCCGATAGAAATTGTATTAGGTTGAATAATGCAGATTAATGACTAACAATAATAATTGTCTATTAAGGGAGCGAACCAATTGTTATGCTTTGTAAGTCACAACAAAGACTCCCAGATATAAATTGTATTAGGTTGAATAATGCAGATTAATGACTAACAATAATAATTGTCTATTAAGGGAGCGAACCAATTGTTATGCTTTGTAAGTCACAACAAAGACTCCCAGATATAAATTGTATTAGGTTGATTAATGCAGATTAATGACTAACAATAATAATTGTCTATTAAGGGAGCGAACCAATTGTTATGTTTTGTAAGTCACAACAAAGACTCCCCGATAGAAATTGTATTAGGTTGAATAATGCAGATTAATGACTAACAATAATAATTGTCTATTAAGGGAGCGAACCAATTGTTATGCTTTGTAAGTCACAACAAAGACTCCCAGATATAAATTGTATTAGGTTGAATAATGCAGATTAATGACTAACAATAATAATTGTCTATTAAGGGGGCATACATTAATTACGTGAGTAAAAAAAAAGGGGGAGGGGTCCAGTAAAATCTCACATCAACTTTATACAGATAAAAAAAAATTAATTGTTTCACAGCTTTTGAAGTGTCCCATTTTGTCCGCTGAAAAAAAATCCTATTATGAAAAACATTTATTTCGAGAGTAAGAAAAAAATCTCACGTGAGGGGGGGGGATCCCATAAAATCTCACCTAATCTCACCAAGGGGGGGAGGGGTCTAATTTTTTTTAAAACTGCTCACGTAATTAGTGTATGTCCCCTAAATTCATATTTATAGTCTGTAGAACAATTGAATCAAGATATAAAAAATATCACCATCAAATGAAACATTTCTAATATAAAAATGGTATTCTTCAAAAAATATGAATAGGTGGTATAAGCAACGTAGTGAGAGTTGACTCCAATAAAAAAGCTTAGCATTGAATGTATTTGTGCATCAGTATTTACTTCTACCGGCGAGGAACAGCCCTTTGTCTTGTTTACACCTACTTATTATCACTAGGGGAAGAGGGACAGTAAGTGTATATTCTGGTTGTAAAAGAATATTGCTAGGAAGCCACCAACGTTTTTGAGAAAAGGGCCGGATTAATTTTTTGAAAACCTAGGGACCTAAACCTATTCCGATTAGATTGAAATATGCAAAGAAAATTAAAATGTTTTCTAATACTTTTCTTTTCCAGAAAATTACTAAATTGGCCGATAAATTCAATATTTGAGCCAATCATATTTTTAGCACTATCCGTTGTAACCGTTCATAATAGTTTCTGATACACATGAAAATATGTTTTCAACGGTAGTTCTTTCAAACTTTTTAATCCTACTAGTTCTTCTGTTTCTTCAAACATTTCGTTTACGCCTCGGATATAAATTAACAATTGAGCTGAGTGACTTACATCTTCACTCTCATCTATGTAGTGCAATCGATAAATTTGTAAAGTCGAAAAACTTTTCTTCGAGCTGCTTCGTCACATCAGCGCCTATTGGGGCACTATAATTTAATGAATTTCAATTGTAATTTTAGAAAAAACCTTAAATTGGGAAATCACTGCTAATAACGATTATTATTCCCCTTCAAGCTATCACGATAATCAAGCAGTGTGTACACTGCTGAAATGCAACTAAATATTTTCGATTCGGCCTATGTTTTGCCTGAATTATCCCTTTTTATCTTGCCTACACTACGTTCTTAGAAGTTTAACAAATTTTCGAGTAAAGAATATATGGTGGCTTTCAACACCGAATTCTCTGAAAACATACATATATTGAGCACGCGTTTGGCAATTTCTCGACTATGCACCGGTGCCGAAGGGATCAATGATGCTAGTTCCTCGGAGCACCTTCCATTAATATACTGGTATAGAACAAGGACAGCATTCCCACCCAACGCCTGTGCTCTAAAGATTGCAATCCGTTTGTTAAGACGGGAGAATCTATCAAACGGACCGCCTCTTTGTGCACAGAGTCGAGGGTTTTTTCAAGTATTGTGGGACTCCAGACCAGAGGTGGCTGCAAAATTCAACCGTGGGGCGCACTTGCGATTTGTACAATGTTAGCAGTTGTATACTATTAAAGTGTCTGCGGGCCTTGTACAGTACGCCTAGTTTTTGAGAGAATACCCAACTTTTTTTACTTTGGGTCCACTACTTACAACCTAATCAAATTCTGATTGATGAATTGAAATATAGTTGCCGTGAATACACAACCAAATAATAAAATTAATATCTCCTGTATGAATTATTTCTATGCAGAAGTTGTGAATTTTTGGAGGGCTGGATGAAAATCTTCGGCGGGCCGGATCCGGCCCGTGGGCCTTATGTTGGTGACCACTGCACCAAAGGACAGCAAGTTTAAATATTTATGTTCATTGTGATGAAATATTCTAAGAGCACATACATATTTGTTGTTTATTAATCATTTGAATTCAATCCTGAAGATTATCAAAGATCACTTTCAGATAAACTGTTTTATAATAACCCGCAGTAATTTAATAACAATGAAATAAATAATATTCTAAACAATAATAATCATACGCTTCGGCTTTGAACTCTGAATTGTGAAATAATAATCGTTAATTAATATTATTTTTATTAAAGTCTAAACGAATCACTCTATATGTAAGTTATATATCCACTAAGATTGATAGATGTATACCTATATATATGTTTTTTAGAAGTAAAAATTTTTCATTACTGACATTATATCGAAATAATTTCTAGAATTTCATTGACCTGTCTAGAGTTATGTCCGGAGTCCTAGGAGTCGAAAGTTCTTGTAATTGGGGACTTGTAGGGATTATCTGTTCAGTTCTTAGAGAATATTATTGTATATCCACTGGAGCAACAGAGCAATTAAAATATTTTTTCTCAGATTGCTAAAGGAAATTTTTCCCCCCACATTAAAAAAATCATACCTCCGAATTTGAAAATGGAGACATACAAACTGATTATAGTTCTATTTAGCCAATGAATTCCCCTATCTTTTGTCTATTATCACATATTTGTAGGATTTATAAAAAAATATATAATTAAATCTTTAACCTTAAAACCTTTTAAATAATCTAGAGAGTATTTATTTTGTTATATTTTTAATGTACAATACATTATATAGTCGTTTTAATAAAAAATTTTTTTTTCAAAATTTGACACATTTTGGCAAGAAAGCAATCCGAAGAATTGGAAATAGTGCCATAATGTGGCAAAAAGCGCTCGAGGGGTTATACATTTAAGAAAGATAATCTTTGTTTATTGATTACAGGTCAAGTCTGTTCATAATCTACAATTCCACAGTGCAGTATTTTCTAGATTATTGATGAACGATAGACTTCTGGATGCCCTTGAAGATATAATGGAAACCAAGAATATCTCTCTCCACCACACCAAGGCTCACTTCAAACCACCAGAGAATGGAGCCCCTTATCTGATGCACCAGGTATTTTTTTAAGCATTTGAAATGTCACTTTTAATAACTTTATTACAAAACCTTAAAAATATCTACAAAATATTCTTCCTGTAAATTACATCTTGAATATGATTGTCCCGGTTTAAAGGTACTAGATGAATCCCGATGTCCCGATTGGTTCAAAGGTAGTAGATACACTTTGTCAAATAAGAGTAGAAAATATAAAAACCAGAACTAAAAAATTTGTAGGCTGGCAACGCCAATTTTATTGTCAAAATGACAATGACACTGTTTATGTAGAATACTGTAAGTAACATTTTTTTAAATATAAATATTTTCAGTTTAATTTTAATAATAACAATTTTAATGCGCTTTGTATAATTTTTTTCATTTACGGATACAGTTATTTCAGAATGTTTTAAGTATGATTTTATTTATATAGGTTACACAGCTTTATATTTCCACTGTGTGTTATAATTTTAGTATTGCCATTTTGAAGAACAGTGGCGCCCTCCTATGTTTTCTACTCTAATTTGACAGACATCCCGATGTCCCAATTGGTTTAAAAGTAGTAGATACATCCCGATGTCCCAATTGGTTTAAAGGTAGTAGATACATCCCAATGTCCCGATTGGTTAAAAGGTAGTAGATACATCCTGATGTCCCAATGGTTTAAAAGAGTAGATACATCTCAATGTCCCGATTGGTATAAAGGCAGTAGATACATCCCGGTGTCTCGATTGGTTTAAAGGTAGTAGATACATCCCAATGTCCCAATTGGTATAAAGTTAGTAGGTACATCCCGATTGGTTTAAAGGTAGTAGATACATCCCGATGTCCCAATTGATCTAAAGCTACTAGATACATCCCTATGTCCTGATTGGTTTAAAGGTAGTAGAAACATCCCGTTGTCCCGATTGGTTTAAAGGTAGTAGATTCATCCCGATGTACTGATTGGTTTAAAGGTAGTAAATACATCCCGACAACCTAATCGGTTTAAAGGTAGTAGATACATCCAAGAGTCTCGATCGGTTTGTTAATTAATTTTAATAATGAAAAGTTGCCAAATAATAAATTGTTTAGAAAAATTCAAGAATAAGCGGCTAGATTCATGTATAAATTTTCGACTCTTTGTTAAAACAAGCAATCTGTTTGACAAATTCTACATGTTTGTTCTAACAAATTTCAGTGTAAGGCGTTCTGAAGATTTTTTGTTTTTAAGTTAAGACCAGTGATGGCTGCTGCCCTGAAAATATGTTTGTTCACTGACAATCCACGGGACAAATGTACACACCTACACAATTATTGTTTTTGTCACTTTGAGTTTTATTAAAATAGCTATTTGTTCAATGTTATTAATTTTTGGTTTTAATAGTTTTGAATGGACTCATTCTAGTGTTCAAAAGCTCAATTGATGAACGACTTACTAGGATTTATGTTTCCTCCCTCCTAAAACATTGGTAAGAATATAACTGACTGTCGAACTGTTCTTAAACGGGAAATCTTCCTAGTTTTATAGTCAAAGTTTTTTTTATATCCCTTAGCAATCGGCTAAATATTTCCAAATGGTTATGGGCCACACTAGTAAATTTCTTAATAATGATCTTATGGGGCCGGGGCGACTTACTGGTTGAAACTCGTGCACATGAAGGTGCTCTACATAAGAAGTTCCACACATTCAATCGACAAGGTTCTGCTCCCAAAAACAGATTTATTTTCTGTCAGGTTTTTTTCAATGACAATCTCACACTAGTCTGAAGCTAGTTGTAAAAGTTTATTTATCAAGTAATTAATTCTATATTAAGTAAACAAATGAACATGGTATTTTTAATATTTTTTAGGATTACCACTACTTCCCATTCAGAGATGACTCTATGGTGGCTGCCTTTGTACATTTGGATGATACGACTCCAGAGAACGGAGGCCTGGCAGTCTACCCGGGGTCACACAAACTGGGGCCACAGGAAGACAAAGGCATCATCGAGAGGGGAGAAGCTTACCACTACTTAGATCAGGTACAAATAGTGAAAAATATCTATTCAAATCATAGATAATACAGTAAATATACAGAAAAGTGGAACACGCACTTAAACAGAAAAAACCACATTGTATCAGTTAGATAATAATGAGAAGTAAGTACTTATCTTAGTTTTTGGAAGGTATATAGCGGCTTACCTATCGGTATCTACGCCGCACTAATTGGCACTGTCCAGCGCTCGGCCGCACCTACCTGCTACTTCGCTAGGCAATTCAATTTCGACCACCTTCTGGAAAGAGCTCGGACCTGTCATACATTACACACAGCGCTGCCTAGCCATATCGAGAAACTTCTCGCGTGTGCATGTTTGACCTACCTTCCGATTACCTTTGTCCCAGCCTATATAAGGACTCGAGCAATCCAAGTAGTCAGTCGTTCTCACACAGTCTTCACTCAACGCAGTGCTCGCGCGGCAAGCGGCCGAGTAATACAACTTCGCAATCTGCGGTTCGTGTCGGAATATTACACGATTGTAAATACACACATTTGTAAATAGTGCATTATTGTAAATACATCTCTTCATCAATCATCATCGCGTTATTTATTCCGACCCACAGCACACGGAGATATCACGACTCACCGGTATCTCCTCCATCAACCGGAGGCCCAATCATCTCCTCACCTAGGAGACACTCACCCTGCCTCCCAAAGTGGTGACACACCGACGTGATGAACACGCGACCCGACTCATCTCCTCCTCATCGCCACGTCGCTCGCAATCACCCTCCAAAGTGGTGACCAGCGACGTGAGTTCACGTGCTACGGACTGCAGATGTTTTGTATACGGACTTGATGGGGGCTCAACATCCAGCACCGGCTCAACACCCAGCCCTGGATCAACACCCAGCCCTGGCTCATCACCCAGCCCTGGCTCAACACCCAGCACCGACCCAAACCCATCACCGGCCCAAGACTCAAGACGACTCATCATTTTAACCTCAACACTAGGACTCCGCCCACCGTGCGTCGAGCCACCACATCCCACCGCGATGTAACCAGCATGCATCCCACCGTGATGCATTGCCGTCAGAAGCCTGGGGGACCTGGAAGATCCGTGATCTTCACCACCAGCTGACATCAACATCAATCTCCGCCCACCGTGCGTCGAGCATCAACCTTAATCTCCGCCCACATGGCGTCGACCAACAACAACAAACCTCCGCCCACATGGCGTCGAGCAACAACGCGAGCACCAACACTCCGCCCTCATGGCGTCAAGCATCAACACACCTCTCCGCCCATCGTGCGTCGAGCATCAACACCAACCCTCCGCCCACCGTGCGTCGAGCATCTACCTCAACCTCCGCCCATCGTGCGTAGAGCAACAACAACACACCTCCGCCCACATGGCGTCGAGCACCAACACCAACACTCCGCCCTCATGGCGTCGAGCAACAACACCACACTCCGCCCATCGTGCGTCGAGCTCCACATCCCACCGTGATGTGGCCAACCCGCATCCCACCGTGATGCATACCAGCCTGGGGAAACGGAAGATCCGTGATCTTCATCACCAGCGCCAGCACCAGCTCAGCTCGCTCCAGCTGACAACAACAAACCTCCGCCCACCGTGCGTCGAGCAACAATCTCAACATCAACACTCCGCCCATCGTGCGTCGAGTTTCACCTTCCACTGCGGACCTGCATAATTCAACCTGCCTTCCTTCGTCACATTTTTCCCTTACGCTACTCGCTGGGAAGGGGGTATATAGCGGCTTACCTATCGGTATCTACGCCGCACTAATTGGCACTGTCCAGCGCTCGGCCGCACCTACCTGCTACTTCGCTAGGCAATTCAATTTCGACCACCTTCTGGAAAGAGCTCGGACCTGTCATACATTACACACAGCGCTGCCTAGCCATATCGAGAAACTTCTCGCGTGTGCATGTTTGACCTACCTTCCGATTACCTTTGTCCCAGCCTATATAAGGACTCGAGCAATCCAAGTAGTCAGTCGTTCTTCATCAGTCTTGCGGTCAACACGGGCCGCCGCGAAGCACTTCAGTCAGTCGTTCTTCATCAGTCTTGCGGTCAACACGGGCCGCCGCGAAGCACTTCAGTCAGTCGTTCTTCATCAGTCTTCATTCAACGCAGTGCTCGCGCTGCAAGCGGCCGAGTAACACAACTTCGCAATCTGCGGTTCAGTCGGGATAATATAACTTACGCAATTTGTAAATACGGTGCATTTGTAAATACTCGACATTCTGTAAATATTATTGATACATCATCATCTCATCATCAATTATCCTCCAGCGTTTTATTATTCCGACCTACAGCCCGCGGAGATATCACGACTCACCGGTATCTCCTCTTCCAACTTGGAGGCCCATTTTTCTCCTCAACACCTAGGAGATCGCACCTGCCTCTAAAGAAAATATTGTATTTTAAGTTAACTAGTTTTAAGTCAGTAGTTATAAGTCTTTAGTCGTAAGTCACTAGCTAAAAGTCTTAGCTGTAAGTCACTAGTTATAATTATAAATCTTAATTTATTTGTACAGAGCCCTTGAGGGGATTTTTCACAAAAGGGAGCTACATAAATTAGCTAAATATTATTATTATTATTTAATATTTATTTAATTTAAATTAAAATCAATTGTTCACTTAGCGGGCATTGTTATTGATGTGAAAGTTGTAAGGTTAGTTTTTTTTTCTTCTATTATTTAACCCAAAATGATAACATTAAAATCTAAAATAGGTTCTAAGTTTAGGATTAATTTTTAAAAAATTGCATAAGAAAACTATTTAATATTATTATGTCAAAGATGGCATAAAAAAAAGGCATCAATTTATCCGTTTCTTTATCGAAATTCGGTTAGTGATATAGTTGTTTCTCATTGTTATCAAACTGATGACAGTATTTTAAAAATCATATATGCCTATTAACTCTCGATAGATAGATAGATACAAACGATATAGTCTCTATAATCCGAACAATTAAAACTGAGCTTGTTTACTTTAATGAATTTTCAGATTACTGGAATCTTTAAGAATCAGCTGGATTTTTGAAACATTTGGGAGTTTGTGATGTCTTCTGGGATCTTGTACAGATACTGTGGATTTACCAACGTTTTATTTCCTTGCTAACTTCATCCAACTCTCTCTACTAAGACCCGGTATATCAGTTTCATTTAAGCTTGGCTTAGTTGGAATGTTAAGCTTAGCGTATAAATCCATATATAGGTCAAAGGCATAGATGTCACCAACATTAATTAACCATGTTTTGTCTATGATTTTGACGAGGATTTTAAGAGGAAAGTATTTTCTTTTTCTTTGCCAAAGCAAATTACTGTCATTGCAATGTTTAAAAATGTCAACGACTGCAGTTTATTTTTATATAATTTACGAGTTGGTTTTTAATAAACTTTCCCAATTTGATCAGCGTGGTGCTAAATGTGAGGATACTAATATTATAAATGTATTTGTTTTGCTGGAATCAGTGCGTTATTCATGAAATTAATTATGACGAACTAACTGCTAAAAACAAACTGTTCTCAGATTGGAACTTTTTAAAATTACAATTGTTTCTTCATTGGTCAACGTCATGTTTGTGTTTTCCCACCCACCCACTTCCATCACCCGGTGTGGTTCGGATTATAGTGGGTTCGGATTACAGAGAGTCTACTGTATATATATATAAAAATATTTTTTTTTTCATTATTTTTCTGCAATGTTCTGTTTTTTCGTGAAACCGTTAAAAATATAAAAGTTATAATTTAATTTATTTTTTATTTCAGAAAAAGTTCCCATTGGAGCAGGCCACCCCAATATCGGCAAAACGCGGTGAGGTGGTGGTGTTCTCTTATCTCCTGATCCACGGTAGTTACTTGAACCTGACCAAGAACCCGCGCCGCATGTTCCTGGTGCAGCTCATGTCCGCTGACGACGAGCCCCTGGAGAAGGTGCACCAGTCACCCGGTCAGGGCTGGATGCTGAGAGGGAGAAACAAGAAGAGGGAAGCTGTCATGGCCAAGAGATACGAAGCTTGATCAAAGTATACAAAATTTACTTCTGCACCTACTGTTATAAGTTTGAATAATTAATTAATACTTAAAAATGGTTCCATGATAAAACAGAACAATGAAGATTATTTTTTAATTTTTTTTAAATGTAAATACCGCACAAGAGCCCCAGTTGCTCCCATCTGGAGCAAGTGAGACTATGGCATCCCCACTTGGATGATGCATAATACATCATCACTATGCATCCATGTTAGTGATGAGGGGAAGGAGATGGTGAGAGGAAGGCGGGGTAGTACCTGGCTATTTAGTTCCGGTCACCAAACACTACAGCTATTTTAAGCAACTTTTCAATTCAAGGGCGATACTGAAAGTATCTTTCACTCTGAAATATACTATTTATTATTTTAAATGAATTAATAGTGAAATAACACAAATTTATCCAATAAAATTTATTTGCGCACGCCCGAATTTCAACCTGCGACCTTCAGATCGCTAGTCGAGAGCTCTACCCCTTTACCACGGAGGTCGTGATGGCCAGATAAGCGAAGAAGGAAAAAACCTAACCTAACCTACTCTTTTATCATATTCCATTTTGTCACTGTTCTGTATTATCCGGTTACCCTTAAAATATGTAAAAACCATATCCTTATTAATAATAATAAAACATTTTTACAAATTAATACATCATTTTTATTTAAATTAATGAAGATAATATGAGCAAAATTCAATCGACAATCTGACACTGAAAAATTAGAAAAAGATATGGATACATCTGGGACTCGAACCCAGGACCTTCGGCTTACTATGCTCTATTCACTGCGCTAATGTTTCCCTTTCCGATTCGGTCATATTTAACTGTATCATACTTCGACTGAGAACTACCAACATTATCTTCATTTTCTTAAAGTATATTTTATTGGCTGCTATCTTTATGTATGATTGCAAGATTCAACTCGAATTAAATGCTATCTATGTAGATAGTTTCTTGGATAAATTTATCAACTTTTATTTAATATGAGACATCTATTGACTTTTCTGCAAGTCTAGGAAGAATAGATTTCAGATTTTCGATTGAATTTGGCTAATATTATCTTAATTTTTTTTATACGTCACCAGATTTTATGTCCGGGTTAAATCTTCCACACAGGAAAAACTTAACCCTTCCACACACTTTTCCACAAATGATCTTCTAGTCAATCCATGCTATGTAATTGTACTATTAAGTATAAAATACAAAACAATATAAGAACAGCATGTCAACCCACCAGAGACCAAATGGGAAGATAATTCACTGATGGTGGAGTTATACTTGTCTGTCGTGATGTGACGTGACGCGTCATAACGGTATCGGTTTCATACATTTAGTATGGTGACGATTATATTAGTCTGTTGTGTTGTGTCATGATGCGATCTGTCGTGATGCGACAAAAGCGATCTCGATTTTCGACAAAGCAGTGAAGGTGAGGGGCGTGGGGACGGCTGCGTCTTGGCTAGTGTGTGCGTACCACGTGCTGTATTGATTTAAAATATCTTCATAAGGCGTCAGAACACAACTTATAGATGTGAACACTAGCCATCACGGCAGAGAAGATCACGACACAACATGCCTTACAAGTATAACTCCACCATGACTCCAGATATTTTCATATCAGAAGGTTTGGCTCGGTAGAACTCCTAACTGGACCGATAACCGATAAATCAATGTAAATATTTAAAAAATCTTTCCTAATCCTACATGTATTTAAAATGACTGATTTTTGCATTTTTATATACAAATTCTTTGACAAATCTAATACGCCTAAATTTTTAATGAGAGAGCTAAGTATAATGCCAGTAGCCGAAATAATAAATGGTAATATTTTTATAGTCTGAGAATGCCAAATTCTTTTAATCTCATTTCCTAAATCTGTATATTTTCTTATTTTTTCAGAAACAGATTTTACAATATTACAGGAATTTGGAATAGCTACATCAATGATATAAGTTATTTTTTAAATTTTGTCATGGAAAACTATATCGAAACTATGACTAATTGTTCTGTCTGTTAGTATAGTTTTATCATAATATATTTTATAAAATTCATTTTCTATAAATGAATTTGGTTCGTATTCATAATATGGTACTACATTATGGCAGTCAATCAAGTTATGTTTAATTATCAAACTTTGGTGAATTATTTTTAAAACCTGATTGTGCCTAAATGTATACTCGGACGGCGCTAATATAGAACATCCCGATATAATGTGTTCTATAGTTTCCGGAAAAGCCATACATTTTCTACGTAAATCATCAATTGGGTTTGTATAAAATATTATAATTTGAGGTTTAACTCATTAAGTTAAAAAAAAAAAACATCTTTTTTATATTTACTATCTGATCCATTGTATAAACCTCCTTTCAGTCCTGGCTGATACGATTGTGCGGTCCTTTTATAAAATATTTTTCAAAAACGGTTTTAAATTTCCGCAGTATACCGGCACACAATGATAATGCATAATGATATGAACCCGCACGGTCGTTGTGCGCCGGAATACTGCAGAAATTTAAAACCGTTTTCGAGAAATATTTTTATAAACGGACCCGCACGATCGTATCAGCCAGGACTGAAAGTGTTATAAATATGTGGCAATCTCCCTAAGATGTTGCATAATAATAATATGTAATGTTTTATTCCAAGATGTGGGAAAGATAGTGCAATCCCACTCGTCCCATACATATTTATCAGTGGCGGTTCGTAAGTTTTCAGTGAGCTAGAGTGCTAACATTGAAAAAAAAAACGATGTTACTGATGTTGTTGCAGCTGAAAATGTTTTTTTTTCTCAAAATTTCAACTTTTTCTATGAAGATCTTCAGGATTCTATCAGTTTGGGGATGCGCCGCATCCATAAACTGAAATATCTTCACGTCAGTAACGTCGTTTTTTTCAATCTTAGCACTCTAGCTCACTGAAAACTCACAAACCGCCGCTGATATTTATAGGGTAATTATGTGAATAAAGTTAATTTTTAGAAAATAAACAAGTAGAATAGAATAATAATACGAGTAATTCATGAAGATTCACTAAAACGCATCACATTATAAAACCATTTCAATAATTATTCTGTATATAATATCATTATTTGTTTTATTGATAATTACATTTCTTCAAACCCAACATCTAAAATTCTTTTGTCATCTTCAATTTACAAGACTGAATTGTGACTCCAAAACTTCTTAACTTTTCTTTTTCGGGCACCCCCAAGGACGGCAAAATAATTAATTATCTTCGTTGTCTTCTGTGATCAAGTTTGTATAAAAACTCTGGTGGTTTTGCGGTATATAATCTAGTAAAGAATCCAAATCATTCATATTGGCTGCTTTTACCGGCCCTCCATTAGTGATAAAATTCATATTTATTTATTTTTTTAATTATTTATTTACTTTTATTTATATATTACAAACAATACAATACAAAATGATCCTTTGTCTGTCCAACTGGGAAGGATTCCCGTTTCAGGACAGCCAAATTGTGTATTTAGTACATATTCTTACAATGGAATGGCGATATAAAACTTAGTATTGCCCTGTATCATGATCTGAATTGTTACGCTATAAATCGCTATCAAATCTAAAGAAGGTACTATACCTCCTTAATAAAAACTTATTTTCAATTGATTAGGTCCTTACATAAAATTTGTATTAGCTGAATATCTTATAATAAATGTTACATTCTCCTGCCACTCCTATCTCTGTTCATCAGCTCAACATGTATAGCTGAAAAACCAAGAAACTGGAATGAGGATTACCAAAAAATCTGCAATTAGGAATATCTCAAAAAGGAACATTACAATAAAGGCTTACGAAGGAAAATATTTTATTGCAAAATCAATATTCAGTTTGAATTTTCCGCCCGGTGTCGGCGCATGCGAAATAAGGCCATGGAAGAAAAAATGAAGATGACAAAGAAGATTCCGATTAAAAAAGTCAACCTATAATCTTTTAAATAATTTAATACACAGGAAAGGAAACAAGATTTTGATAAGCTACCTTCAATTTCCCGAGGAGCTATTGAGAACTAAGGCCGCGCGTCTGCGCGCCGGGAGATTTTTAAGACATCATTTCATTTAAGATGGCGGAAATTTTATTTACTTTCTTCTGGAATTGTAAAAACTATATATAGTACACCCTGAAATAAAATTTAAATGTTTTTTTATAATTTCTTGGTGACTGTCGTTGGAAAAATTGAACGATATCTTATTTTTGTTTAGTACTAAATATGTGTAACTTTAAACGATGTCTGCAATGCGTGCCGTTTTGCGCATGCCCAGTCCACTGCGCATTTAACCTCTCTTCAATCGACCAGCAACTGTCAGATGTTGAAAACGTCCCGCCGCTGTTAAGTGTTTAGTTTTGTGTGGGTGTGTATCGGTGTTCTTTTGTGTCGTCGTTTAATTTGTAGTTAAAACCCAGAACAATTTCAAGTAAGTACAAATTTCATTAATGATTTATCAATGCAGATGTCGGCCTAAATTGGCTCACTTCATGTCATTCTACTGTCACTCTGTTGGCTCCTGTCACTTGAGAATTTTCGACTATCTGAAACGTCATTGTTTCTAAATATGTTTGCAATATCAAATAATAGTGTTTTTTACACTATTAATCATTACGATCCAATTACATACATTCATAAATCATTCCTCTTATCTTAATTTTGACAAAGCGCTCATATCCGCTCCTCATCCCACCTTTTTGAAAGAATGACTTCACCTTCTGGCATGATGATTTCAGAATCAGTTATGTTGCGTATTGGTGTTAGTTTACATTGTTTTTATTTTAATCAGATAAGATTTATTTTTACATTCGCCCAAATTAGCCCGAACGCTTATAGGTGGAAGACCAGTAAACTGTTCTCAAAGAAAGTAAAAATAAGAAATACAAAAGAGAATCTATTTTCATATAGATATGATATCCTCTACGTTTGGTAGGTACCTACCAAACGATGCAATCTTACAATATTAATATTTATATTAATATCAATATTCTTACAATACAATACTTATATTTCAGTCATAATTATAATAACATCTTGGAAGGTACCTACCTATTTTTTTTGCATTTTTTGAACAGAAAATTTTGCCGCCCTTTACTAGGGGAGTATATTGGCGCCCCTCCCAAACTTTCCTTCCATAGAAAAACTTTATAGATCTTCTTGATAGATTTTTCCCTCGACTGTCTGTGACTAAGAACTTTTCCCCGTGAATCATTTCATTGATTAGTATTTATATGTGGAAAGGTAGGTACCTACCTACTATTTAAATACTATTTTACTTCCGTTTTCCCTCACCAACATTTTTTTTTTTAAAGTTTATTTGCCTGCACCAAAAAATCTTTCTTGATCGTTTGCTCATATTTTACCAATCGAAAGATTTAAATTTTAAATTGTATGTATTATAATTTCTACTAATAATAACTAAACAAACGGATTGCAATCTTAACAAACGGACTGAAATCTTTAGAGAACAGGCGTCGGGTGGGAATGCTGTCCCTGTTATACCGGTATTTCAATGGTAGATGCTCCGAGAAACTAGCATCATTGATTTCTTCGGCACCGGTGCATAGTCGGGAAACACGCCAAACGCGCGCCCAACATATGCTCATGGTTGACATTTGTCACATGAGAACGGGTCGCTTCTACGACTCGTTCTTGAGTTCAACAGCTCGGCTGTGGAGAAAACACACAGCCCGGCACTGTGAGTTTTCTCCTTCCTACAACACGGGTCTCTTCAAGACCCATGTTCACTCCTTCCTCCCCAAAAAGACCCTCCACCCAGCATCTTCTCAGATGATAAGGTGCTGAGGGAAATTATTTTCCTCAGTGCCTCTAGTGTGGAGTTACTGTAAAAAAAAAAATTACGCTAATCTGTCTAATTTACGACCTTATTTTTAATAATAATTTATTACGTAAATACCTACCGGGATCATCAATTTTTCAAAATTATTTTACCTGTTTGGCTTCAAATAATGTAGGTAGGTACCCACCCGTACTCGGCCAGCAGTTTTATTATCCCGTGTAGAGAAACATTAGAATGCAACAGATGTATAAAAATTATTGATAATATATTAAATAAATTTCTAACCCTACATGTTGGAAAATTAATATTAATTGGGAATTTAATCATAGCTCGTTATACGTTCTCTACGTTCTAATTGATGCTTTGTTCTATAAATTATAGAGAGAAAAGTTGTGCAAATTTCGCGAGGCCAGAGCTCATCGTTCCAGAGTTTTTGTTGCTTCAGCACGCAGGTAGACTTTTTATGTTTAAAAGAAAGTAAAATTATATATATGTCGCACAACTTGTCAGAGCCGCGAGGACTTTGTCATCCCCATAGATGGGATGTTGTGAGGCTGAAAGGAGTGTGAGGGGAAAGAGATGGGGTGAAGGAAGTTTGGTAAGTTACTAGTAATATTCTGGTCACCAAGCGCGGTTAAAGCCATTTCAAGTCACATTTCGTTTCTGAATGGTGGTTTTCCACCAGAGCAATACTTAGATTATCTATCTCTCTTGTCAATCTCCCTATCGCAAAAGTGCAACGGGTCTTGGATATTTTAGGCACAATAAAAAATAATATAGGCAGAATTCTACACCATACATACATGCAGAACGACGTCCATTTATTTGATCATGATGTTATCCTTTGATCGTTTTTGGCCAATTTGAAGAGATATTTTAAAACATTTTTTGGAATTAGTTCAAATGTTCCCGTGCATACTTTCATTATATGATACGATTACTTAGTATTTCGTCATTGCATATTTAATACGAAAAATGTGACGATTTAGACGAAAATGAGTTAAACATAGAGTTATTTTTCTTTTTTTTCTCTATCTTCTCCAATATGAGCCATGTAAAAATAGTACATAATAGAAAAAGTCATATCCTCCGCATACCATTACACAATTCAATTGCCTTGTTATGTACATAATATTAACATCATTTTGTGATGCCTAGCTGTCAAATTTGAATAAATTTAAATTAAATATTTTGAAATTATTATGGTATTTAAAATGATGACGAAAACTGTATATAAAACACGAAGCATGTGAAAAAACTGTCTATAGAATATGAAACATGTGAGAAAAAATCATTAAAATTTAATTTTCTGGCATAAAATAATAAATATTTGCCGTAAATATTTTCTTATAATGAACGAAATATATTTTTCCTGCTTTGTCCATAAATAGAATTGTTATTTTCCGTTTCGTTATTTAAAATAAAGTTTTTATCGTATTTCTCAGAATGTACCTACTCAGTCTCACATGATTCATATTAGATATGTATGCAACGACGATTTTCACTTTGCAACGAGAGATGTCTCGCATCTCTTTATTATTAAATCTCGAATTATTTATTACTGACATTTCGCAAACCTGTTATTTAATGCGTTAATTTTTGTGCATAAAGTCATGAAAAACCAAATGCCAAAATATTTAAAGGATGAAATTGTTTTTAATAGAGGTACAGTACATATTACGAAACCAGAAATATAAATAGAGTTAGATTGCCTCATATGAAAAAGTCAAAATCACAGAACTGCCTAATGTATAGAGGGCTAACGATGTATGATGAAATGCCTGAAGGTCTGAAGAATGAATGTTTTTAAGAAAATATGTTGTGCTTACTGTAAAAATATTTAAATTTATAAAATGAACTAATTCAATAAATAATAAATAAAAACCGAAATCATGTGTTACGTATTAAAAATGAATGTGGTAGACAACATAAATATAGAAGTCATAATATTAAGAGGGTATCAGAGGTACCAGAGAATATCGGAAATTTGTCCCTTTTAAATCAAATTCTTGATGTATTGACTCTTTTTTACAAATAAACATAAATTGATTTCGAAAGATTGTTGTTTTATCTGGTAAAGTCATTTTTCAAATTTTGAAAAACCATGTTTATTTTTAATATAGTAAGGTTATACCGTTGGTCATTGGCAGATTTGTTAAATTTTAAAACGAAATATTGTATTACACAACACAAATTTTAAATCATGTAATCGTACAGTAAAATAAATCAATCCATAATCTAGTAAAGACACTTTTCAGAATTTTAATTTTAGTTCGGCCGGATCTTAAATAATCTCCAAATAGGAGGTACCACGCACGCCTAATTCGAAGTAAAATTATACGCAGAAATCATGCGTTTATAAATTTAACGATTTAAAAAAATATATTAATGAATCCTAAAAGTATTTGATATTAGGAGCATTTAATGGCACTTTAACACTATAACCAGTTTATATGTCTCCATATTTAAATTTGGTGTTATGATTTTTTTTATGAAGGCGAGAAATTTCCATATCGAACGCTCAGAAATCCGGACGCTGGACCCATATTTCAATTACGAACGCTCGATAAATTGTTGTATAAATCAGCTAATTATTATTACTATTATTACGTGATTTTATACAACCAGCTATGATAATCACAGAATTACTTACATTTGTTTAAATTTATCCCACCTAGGCGCTAAAACATCGAAATATGAATTGTATGCAGGTACGCGTAACGTGAATACAAGGAAGTGCTAATTCTATTTCGCGGATTTTGCTCACCTTATCTAACCTTGAGGCGATGATTGTGATGATTATAATAAGATGACGATTTTGCCTAGAACATCTCGGAATGATTCCACAGAGATCACAAATGAATCACTCCTATTGTGAGGCCTTGTATGCAATCATATTAAATAGATAATAATGTTATGCCGTGAATTCATAACGTTAGACTCGCCTTACTGTATGCGCAAAAATATATTGGAAAATAGGTTTTTTGTATTGGCTCCACAAAGTAGGAAGAAAATAATTTACATCTGGGCCTATGTCATCTTAGGGCCTGCGTGGAGGGTATTTTTAATGAAAGGGAGGAGAGGAAGTTCCGGGAAGGAAAAAAAGGTTTGAGGGTTGGATAGGAATCTGGGGGTTAGTGTGTCCGGGTGACGGACGGGTGTATGAATATCCATCCCTTCAACTGCGGTGCAAGGCGATGGGTCGAGAGTCCAGCTGGAGAGATCAAAATGCCTGGTATAAAATATATTTTTTCGTTTACTCGTCAGTAATTCCTTGTTCGCACCTGACAAGTAGTAAGTCGAGTTGCGAGTAACTCGCTACTTGACTCACCAAAAATTGTTCGCGCTGCTGTCAAGTAGAGTTTATTAGAAAGCGGCGCGTCGCGACATGACGAGCTGCAACGCAATAAAGTAAATACGCGAATATGGTGGAAGAATAAATTAGTGAGATGAAAATAAATAAACTATGGACACGAAAATATATTAATAGCCGCAAAAATAAAGAATTTTAGAGTAGCATTTTCGCTCCAACAACGGGATTACATATCGCGCGTGTCTGCGTCTACGAATGAAGTGCGCATTGCGCATGTCAGTGAGCAGTGACGCGTGGAAAGGGACTTTACTCGCCAAAAAAATAGAACCAAATGGATTCAATCTACTAAAGAGCTGACTAGCCCACTCTACTAAAATTGTGGTGTTCGGACACGTTTTGTTACTAATATACTCGCTACTCGACTAAAATACTCGCGCAGTCAGAACGGGGCATAACTGCGCGAGAATGGATTGTACAATGTTCAGGCCGGTCTTAAAGTTTGGCGTAAACTATAAAATGTATGTAAATATAATCACACCAGATATTTCTTAGAGACATGTCATTGGTACCGATCCTTGTTAACTGTTTACCACACTTTTTATGTATGTACTGTTTAAAATAATAAATAACATTTGCGCGCAACATAATTTTACGGAAGTCTAAGTCCTTTTTTATTGTTGTTTGTTTTTATTGAAGCATTACAAAACTGAGTATTCAGATTTGATTGTAAGAATCTCTCATTTTCAATAGTGTTACGTGAAGATTACTGGAATAATAATTTAATACTGGTAGCCAGAAAATGGAGGAAACACGGGCGCCAATATATTTGAATAATAAGTATTTTACCAAACTGTTGGTGTCACTCCCGCTCTTACATCCTCGAATACTGAGCGAAAGATAAATCTGCACCTTAGGCTGATAATACCTAAATAAAATCATCAAAATCGAGGTTTTGTATTCACCATCTTTCTCCTCCAAAACTGGACGTATTTTTAAGATTTTTTTTACCAATTTTATTAGAAGAAAATATTATATTTCTGTACGTTTTCCTTTTATTAAATACATTGACTAGTTTGTGTATATTTAACGTTTGTTGATAGCGTTCAAACCAGGCGATTTTAATGATTTTTTAGGGCCCTGACTTTTATAAGAAGTAACTTATCAAAAAAGCAATACGTACCGATAGGCTGATGGTCGATTACTATATTATATTAAAAAAAAAAAAAATTCTACTGCACGGAGAAAAATGTTATTCTAAAATACGATCATTTTATTCGTAAAAACGGGACTGAAGTTCTAACGAACAAATTTACAGTGTTTCAAGTTTATTGTTGCATGTTCCCGCCAATAAACATTGAAACCCTGTTAATTTGTTCGTAAAAACTTCAGTCCCGTTTTTAACGGTTTTTTACGAATAAAATGATCGTATTTTAGTAACATTTTTCTCCGTTTGGTGTCAAAATTCAGAGAGGAAATTTCTAACATGTTACTCTTAACATGGTAAGCGACAACAAATTAGCATTGACAACATTATTTACGAAAATAACTCTAAAACATAAAGTAAATTACTAATAGTATATAGGTAAGTACATAAAAATATGCGTTTATTGATGATTTAAAACAATACTAAAGTAGATGGTATGTATCAATCCAACGTGCAAGAGGTGACATTATTGTGTTTCAATGGTATACAATAAAAAAAAATTTGTTAGAAAATTCAGCTATGCAGAGTATAAAAAGGTCATGGGGGTTGATTTTTTTTTAAATAGGATCAAAATGTAGTTTTTCCTAAACTTTATAAGTAAGTCGTGTTTGAAAATGTCACCGGTCAAAGCAGCAGTAAGAAACATAAACAATACTAAATAGGTATTTGAAATACCTATACTTTCATTTTGCGATGCTTCTGCGAGGCTTGGCTCATGTTTTATAGGTTTATTATAGTTTGCTAGATAAAGTATTGAACGTTCTGCTCTCCGCGAGGGTGATAAATATTCGGCTATTCCTGTCCACGTTCATCATCTCGACCCCCGCATGGGGTTGGAACGAGTGCATATTATGCAGGGTTGTGATTTGGTAGATTATTAATGCAGGTCACAGGGGAGGAAAATGCGAATAAAATATTTATACTTTCGAGTTTATAGCAAGCCAGTTTCGGAAATAGTTTTCGCCCCTTCCCCTCTGCGTACCCTTGCGTGAATCGGCGTGATGCTTAATAGTTAGTTATCCAGTTTCGGAAATATCCATGCCTTCTTCACTCTTTAAGGTAGAATATAAAAAAAATCATAAATATAGATAATAAATTACTCTTTAGTCAGGCTTTGATAGTTGCATATGTGACGGTAAATTGGGCAGCGGATATGAGTACCGTCGCCCCGGGAACCATTTAGTGGATAACCAATACGCCTGCCATAGGTCACGCTATGTTTGGTGACTTAGCAGGGGTGCCCGGGTTCATGGGGGTGAGAGTTGACAAGGTCTTGGCGGCGGATGCGTCTGCCCACCTACTGTGCGGGCAAGATTTGGAGAGACTGGTTGTGGAGACCTTTTTACCTCCAGCAGGACTCTCTCGACCCATCGCCTTGCACCGCAGTGGGAGGGTTGGATTCATACCTACGTCACTCCTGGAAACACTGATCCCAGATTGCTACCCCCCTCATAGCTTTTTCCTTCCCAGATATTCCTCTCCATCCTTTCCTAAGAAATACTCTCCCCACAGCACCCCGAAAGTTGACATAAGCCCTGAAGGAAATTATTTTCCTCAAGACTAGAGATGAAACTGATATTCGGTAACTATCCGGTATCCGGCCTATCCGTCTTAAATTTAGTATCCGGCCGGATACCGGATAATAAACGAGTGTCCGGCCGGATATCGAATTTGAAAAAAATACATTATATAAACTTTAGTTAGAGGCTCTTTATTTAATTCACATAGCAAGTATAATTTTGATGAATAAATACCAATTTCTCTGCGTTAAGAGGCAACAAACGTTTGTCACTTATCTTCGTATACTAGGCCAGCTTCCAAAAAAAAATCTTTCGCTGTATACATTGCTGCAGGGCGCTGAAAGAAAATTTTTAGCAAGCTTTGTTAAGTTTGAGTATTGTACAGCATTAGCTGACCACCAAATATGGGGATCCACGATCGCGACGGTTCGTTCGTCTTTCCACTGGATTTATCAGAAAACTGGCACGTTATTTTATTAGGAACACCGTCATTTTTATTAATAGTAAGGTAATGAAAGAAAAAAAACATTAAAAAAGAATAATATTCGGGGAATTTTTATCAACATTTTTTAGAATGTTTATGTCTTATTTCACATACGTACGCTAATAATAAAATATGTATGTATTTTTTGCGGTACGTTCCTGAGTGGTAGATACTCTCAGTATCGCCCTGGTTATAGACCACCATCCAGATTTTTTATTTTGATTTGTTTATACTTTTTGTTTTACAGATTGTGTGTCTACGTACAATACAAATGCCACATAAACTACATATTTTTACGCACCAGATTTTATAAAATATATTTATATAAAAGTAATAATAATATATTTACATATTATTATTACTTTTTTTATTATTTAATTCTCACTTTTAACTTTTTATGTTTGCTTAATACTTCATAGTTTGTACTTTATACTTTATACTTATAATTTATACCATATTTTCCTCTTTATATTTTACCTTTACCTACTACTTATTACCTTACTTAATACATACTTTTAACCTTTTTTTCTTATATTTAACTTTCATTTATACTGTTATTCTTCATGTTGTTGTACTATTTATATGTTATGTCAATTATGTTAATTGCAAATGTTGTGTCGCATATGTGTAAAATAAATAAATACATATTTTTGATACATTCTTCAAAAAAATAAAATAGGAACATAACATACATTTTATAATGGATTATGTGTGGCATTTACACGCCTCTTTAAAGGCTACTGTTAAAAATGTCAACAGTCTTAGAAGCGTTATTTAACAATGCTATAATACCTCGTGTCATGATATGGCGAGCCATTACTTCCGTTCTGCTATGTGGGATACACAGCAGAACATGGTGCCGCACATGGCTGTAGTTGTTTGGTACGAACAACTTATAGCATTCCAGGAGTCACGAACTGTCTATTAAATTATTTAAAAAAAGCCTCCCACTTGCTCCGGGCGTCGGAACTCTCGTTTGTATTAGGTATCCCAGTGACGTATTTTTTGAGATACTGGTTCTCGACGTAGAAGTAATCCAATAGTTCCACCGACTACTCAAAGGCAATTTTCACACTTGGACCAAAAATGTTCAACACCACATGGATCAAAAAGTTTAAATCATCTGCGTAAAATTAGCCAACGATTTATGGACAGTCAAAAGAGAACATTTGTTAATTATTAGCTAAATAATAATTTAAAAATCACATTAACCCAGCACTTTAATAATCACCTAACCTAACCCGAAAAAACCTTGAATCTATGCAAAGACATTTGACAGATTCCTCTATATTTCATTAATCCAAAAAACATATCACATCTAACATAGTGAACATTGCATATCCTTTATAATTTGATTTTTTATTTGCTTTTAATGGTATGAACTGGAATAATTGTCAATTTAACAGTCCTAAAACGGGAAACCTTCCTAGTTGAACAATTCGTCCAATGTTCTCTCATAGTTTCTGTGAATAAATTATGTGTATTAAAGAAATAAACAAATTAATAACCCATGTTCTTTATGAACAGAACTCTCCGAGGTTCTAGGCTATCGATGATGATGATACATATACAGGTATCTATCGTTGAAACAGTGCAAAGCGATGACATAGATCTCTGGCTCTATGAAATTTCTTGGAACAGTTGTTTAAAAAAATGAAAAAATTCTATTTTTCATTTCACGTCTTCCATCATTTCAAATACGAAATGGGTTGTTTCAACTACAAAATAACTTTAGTTAAATTTGAAAATTTCACTCAGTGTTCCCCGCCGAATCACAATTTTGACGTCTGCGCATGCGCCTCCCATCACATCAACGCTAACCGGTTGAACTCATTTCACATCACATTTTCTTCAAATTTTCGTTGAAATTTCTTCTGACGGTACGATTCAACAATACGATACGTAAAATTTTCCGAAACAACTGGCCCTTAATCTAAAATCTCCGCCATCCCCTGACCTCTGAAAGACCCCTGAAAAATTTCCAAAGTTGAAACTCGTGTAACTATTCGTTACTTATTTGCAACAAACTGCAATGCAATGCAGTACCTACCGCTCACATATTATTACCTTCAGTTGGCAGCCCTTAGCTTCGAGTTTCCACGAGGCAAAAGTTTCAGATCTCTGGAGGGTAGTTTGTGGAAGTAATAAATCTTCGCCGGTTCCACTAGCGGACTAGCCGTACATTACGAACTCGTGCTGGTTATGAATGGCTGCAGTTGAATGCCAGTGAAACTTCTGCATTGTTTGGAACGTGGAATTGTCAGATGTCGCAAAAAATGTCTTCCTATCTATTTTGCAAGTTCTGCAAAGTCGATAATAGTATAAAATCGGTTATATTCTAGTCATTGAACTTCGATTTCGAATATTATTTTTCGGATTAAACTCTCACGGTGAGCTCTCGCGTTATGTCGTTATAGGTCAACGTTTTTATTTATGTTTTTTGGCTCTCAACGTTACTTAAATTATGATATATGCAGCTTTTTAATGTATGTTTAATCTTTGCAAAATAAGACAAGATTTCACATTGTTTGTTTCACATTTTTCTCTTGTTCCAAAATATTTATAGTCCAGTCAGTGGGGAGCTTTACCTTGCAAAAAGTCAAGTAGTAGCGATTTTGATATATGTTGTTAAGATTGAGACTGTAACGAAAAAAAAAAGTTTTCGACCTTGGGGTGGTCGAGCTCGAGCCGCCATCTTGGATTGAAGGTCCCAAATTTTTTTTTTTTTCAAAATAATTATGCAATGGTTGATCTTACATCCAAATTGTTGAAGAAAAACTTAAAGAAGATAGAATTTATAATAATTTTGGTTTTATATTTTTTTTTGTAAGTCTAATAGATAACGAGTTACAGGGGCGGAAATGTAAATATTTTTCTAAAAAGTGGTGGATTTCCAATTTTTGTACCTGTGGTACAAAAATTGGAAATTCAAAAATTGTGTCGTCCTCGATATCGATGTAATAAAAGAATTTTGATATTTCTATTTTTGAAACTGATAATTCGTGGTGGAATTCCATTATAATAGTATAATAAAACAAATTTAAAACTTTTTCCACTTTTAATTTATTAAAATTAATTTTAATTAAAATTAATTTATTGAATTAAAAGTGGAAATAGTTTTAATTTTGTTTTATTATACTATTAAAAGAATTTTGGCATGTTTGACCATTACAGCACCCACACACAATAGATCACTTCAATCCAGCTTTCCTGGAGCCGCATGCAACGCCGCATCCTTTTTTACAATTACATGAAATAAACATTAATAAAGTCTCGGGTGCTGGTTTCTTATCAAAATACATATATCAAAATCGCTACTACTTGACCTTTTGCAAGGTAGAGGCCGTTTTTATCCCCCACTGACTGGGCTATTAAGTCTGCAGACAAATCATTTTAAGGGACTCGTTAGAATGTATTTATACGCACACCGATAATAGTATCGAAAGTTTCAAAAAAAATTTTCAAACTGGTTTGGAACATCCGCCCGCAGTTCGCTTTGAGTGCCTCCGCTGACGAGGCAACTGAAAAAAAACCAGTTTGCAACTAAAATCGCTATCCTGTGTATGTCAATGTGATGGCCCGCACACTACACAGTTTCTCAAAAACCGGTTGTCAATGGTAACGCAAACAGTGACTCGCGACTCGCACTGCTAGTTGCTACGATGACAGCTGATTGTTCTTCGTCTATGGTTAAACAAGCTGAGATAATTATTGGAATCGTAAAATTGAGTAGGAAGTTTGGTTAGAAACCATAGAAACCGGCAAGTTTTAGTTTGGTTTCAGATTCTTCAGTGAGCGGATCGCCTAATTTTGCAAATGCCCAAAGATACTTGATGCGTTGCGACTTTTATCTATTTAGACTCGCGATTCAGTATGACATTTTTTTGTTTCATTCGGTACCACTGCACAAGCAACGGTGTCTAAAATTATTTGCCTGTACTGAGGGTTGCATAGTTTTTCAACATTTTCAGTGAATACAAAATTGATCATGCACAATAAATTAAATCAGGTGCGAAACCAGTAGTTTTGTTGACAATTTATGAATGTAAAAACCGCAAAGAGTCCTAGCTACCCGGAGTTAGTGGGGTTACGGCATCCCCAATCGTAATGTGTGGTGACTGAAAGGAATGGTGGGGGGTAGGAGAAGGTTGGGAATAATCTATAAGTCTATTTAAATCACAACTCAGCTAAAGATATTTTAAGATTACTTGATTGAAATCTGGGGAAACGCGTGTGAAACATACATTAATAAATTATAGGTAATTCAAAATAAGGTATTAAAATAACTATTTAACTACGGATCCAAAACATTCATAAAAATTATGTTTGGAAACAAAAATGTTGACATTAAGAAAACTATACGAATACAATATATGTCTCCTTATCGGGTTGTGCGGAGGTAAAGTGCAGTAACTTCGGGAGGTGATTCTACATGATAATATAAGTAAAAAAATTAATGCCTTTTTTCGAAATTCGAACTTTTTTTTCCCATACAAAAAGACGTACCTGTTAAAAATCTTTAGTGTAAGGTACAAACTTACCGATAAATTTGCTGTGCGCCCGCCCGCGACGTTGGATTGTTGTGAGTCACCCGTATCGTGACAGCGTAAAATAGTACCTATGCTGGCCGCATACGACGGACTGATTTTATCGTTTTACTTAAAAAGTACCCCTTAAAGCTGAAATTTCGAATAAAGTCATTTATCTTTTTTACTTATATTATCATGTAGAATCACCTCCCGAAGTTACTGCACTTTACCCCCGGACACC
Organism: Limnephilus auricula; assembly: GCA_951813805.1. Taxonomy (NCBI): domain Eukaryota; kingdom Metazoa; phylum Arthropoda; class Insecta; order Trichoptera; family Limnephilidae; genus Limnephilus; species Limnephilus auricula. The sequence continues at coordinate 18,374,023 of OX638404.1, forward strand.
CTGTATACGAAATTAATAATAAACTCATACATACAAACACATAATTCATTAAAATGTCCCAAGTAGGTACACAAACATTTTACACGACAATACGATGACATATGTACATTTAAACACCATTCATAACTAATTAAGCAATGCATTAGTCACGAGGGGGGCAATTTATATAATTGTCTCCCAGATGATATTAAAAATGAAAAAGGCATTAGTAGATTTAAAAAAATAATAATTTTTATTCCCAAACAACAAGAAATGACAGTTAATAATAATATCGTATTGTAAAATAATGTAATGTAACGTAACGTAAAAGTATGTAATGCAATGTAAAAAGTATGCAATTCAGATTTCGTATTTTGTCAGAGGTTAAAAATATTCCCGCTTTGCAATAAAATCCAAATAAATGGATCATTTGTTAACGTATTCGAAAACTAAAAACTGTTTTCGAAAGGTGATGAAATAGGCTTTCAAATTTCTATATTAAAAATTACTATGTATTTAAAAAAAATTTTTTTTTTGCGAAAACTTTAAAAAGTGTTCAAAATGGCTCACTTTACTTTTTTTTCTAACTAAAATTACTGATAATGAAAAAAAATAAAACACATACTTATTTCATTAGATAAATGAATTATAAACCTTACTGTCACCTCACTTTTTTTCTTTTCATGTAAAAAAAATTCTTAAAAAATTCACAAAGTTCCATAATTTTTTTTCAAATTGCTATCGTAAACTTTGGTTTCAGAAAGGGGTAAATCTTTATTTTTTTGTGGTTTTCTTTTAGATTTGAATATATAGTTTTTTGTATTCTATTTCCAATACCGTTTAGATCACATTTCTGACTATGATAGTAAGGGAGAAATAACGATTTTTGTGAGACCTATGTGAGCTGGGACAAATATGGTCTCCTGTGATTAAACGGGTTAAATAAGTGAAAATGTTATTTTCTTTTTTTTAATAAAAACTTATTATTAATAAACTTAATATTCGATTGTGAATGGTGCTCTTTCACCAGGGCGGTACTAAAAGTGTCTCCGTGATTCTCTGAGAGGCTTTGGATGAGGCTGTTTATCATTTCCGCTCTCCCCCCTCTGCTCTGCCATGATTCAAAGGCTTAACAGTTTTTCCGATTTCAGCTTTTTACTCTTTTCACTTGCGTGTGTTTATTCACACACTTCCGGTAACCGGTCCGGAAGGATGTTCCGGGTTATGGTTTCAACCTCCGACCCATTAAATTCTGCGGTGTGCATAATAAATAAATATATTAGCCCAGCAAATCCTTAAATTTTCTTTGTGTTTGCTATTTCTCACACAAAATAAGAATTATCTTTTATTACAAGTGTAAACACGGTCTTCTGTCCTATTCAAAGTAAATTAAGGTATAAAGAAAATTCTTTTTCGAATAGAGTATGTATTAATTACAAAAAATCTTGTCTCCAATGCCAAACCAATAAATTTCCTCGATTTTATCATTCTGAAGAACAAAAAACATATTAATAATGCTTGCAATTCCTGGGGGCTTTAAAAAAATATAATATTCCATCAATTCATAGTTTAAAATAATTAAAAATTTTGTGTTTTCTTTTACGTACATTTTGAAAATTCATATTGTTTACAATATTTAATATCGTTCCGTTTATTATGTCCGGAATGTGACACTTTTCACGAGATAATATTAATCTTCTTCCATTTTTGAGACCGTCAAAACATTTTGAAGCTGCGAGCATGACACAGCATTATAAATATTATTTTTTACACGGACGTGATGTGACTTTTAAATCGTTTTCCACAAAACTATGTTGGGATGTTTTTATATCAACTTAAAAAGGGCTTTTGCCTTCAATTTCTAACTTTTAGCGTCTTCGTCAAAGAATACTTTGTGTTCTGACAAATTGCGGAAATCTGAAAAAGTCTAGCACTGCCCCTATTGCCAGTGGCGTGCATTGCATGTAAAAGTAACAAGAAGTAAAGTAACAAAATGGTGATTTTTAGTTAGTGATGCAATTACATTATAAGTTGTGATCTGCTTCTGTTTCAAAAGAGAAAACTCAAATATTGTCTAGTTTAGCAGCGAAAGCTTATACATATATGTAACTCAAAAAACTAAATTTTCTGGAAATTAGGTATAACAGTATGTATTAATTTTGTATATTTACACAGCATCTCCGAAGATGACATAGGCCCTGAGGCATTTTTTTTTCTTCAGGGCCTCCAGGTTGGAGCTCCTGTAAAAAAACCAAAAATCTGATAGTATGCAGCTACAAAACGACACGCATTTTTTTCTGTTTGGTATGGCTAGGATATCTTACTGTTTTTCGATTTACAGTGATAATGATAATTATTGATTTATTGATTGATCATTTCAAACTGTTCAAAATTAATTTTGTTTACTTATCGTATTTACCTATTTATATGAAATACTACTTTTATTTACATAGTTACATACCAATAAAATAAAATAAAATCTAAACCTAAAGTAAAATATTTTCCTTTGTTATATTTCCAACAATCGCAAAGAATTTATCTTCCTGAAACAACCCACCCCCGTAGACCGAAGAATCACCAAATATCCCTTATTTACATTCTTCGAAAACACTAAAACAAGGTTCACCCGAGAGATGGGAATGCAAAACAAACCTTTGGAATAATTTAATCGTTGGGCGCCGAAAAGCCAGAGGTTAAGGAGGGGGCTGGTTAATATTACAGTGTTTAATGTACAAGGATACATTATCATATTATTACCGCCGACAGAGTTGTCGGTATGCTTGTGATTTATTTACTATGTATGACACGCACGTGAATATGTACTTACACATTTAATGTAACGTAAATCTTAAGAGGAAACATGCTCGTTAAGATATTTAAATAATAGGTATTTTACCAAACTGTTGCTGTCACTGTCGCTGTTACACTCCTAAATACTGAGCGAAAGGGACAACCATACCTCAGACTGATAGTACCTAAATGAAAACGTCAAAATCGAGGTTTCGTATTCACCATTTTTATCCTCCAAAACTAGACCGATTTTTAAGATTTTTTTAAAAACTATATTAGATGGAAATATTCTATGTTCATACGTTTTGCTTTGTCTAGTTTGTGTAGTGAACGTTGATGGTATTTCAAGGGGTCCTAATTTTTTACAAGAAGTAACTTTTCAAAAAAATAAAAACGTACCGACATGCTAGTGGTCGATATCCATATTATATTAAAAATTATTTGCACTATTTTGAAAATCCATAGAGGAATTGGGGAATATATTTTTATGGACAAAACGCCGCCCGGTTTCCTCTTATGAGTATATACGGTGTCCGGAAACTCACAATACAAGCGGGAAACTGGTGAATCAACTTCACAGAAAACTCAAAAATTATTTTTTTTTCTCGATCCGACCATTATTTTTTTTCACATTTTCGGCACCATACGTGTTAAAAAACTCTTGGAGGCGAGTCTGTGCTTCAACGCATGTAAAAATATAATTCAGATGATGTCATTAACCCTCTAGCGACCGATTTGTTTTCAAATTTGAAAAATTCCATCTTACACGGAGAAAAATGTTATTCTAAAATACGATCATTTTATTCGTAAAAACGGTTAAAAACGGGACTGAAGTTCTTACGAACAAATTAACAGGGTTTCAATGTTTATTGGCGGGAACATGTAAGAATAATTTGTCGGTAAACGTAATTTCGTACTTATTCAATGTTCCCGCCAATAAACATTGAAACCCTGTTAATTTGTTCGTAAGAACTTCAGTCCCGTTTTTACGAATAAAATGATCTTATTTTAATTTTTCTCCGTGTAGACTCGATTTTATTATTCACTTGAAAAGCCCTAAGTAGCCTCGCGGTGTCTTGGACGGATAGACATTCTCAGCTATTGTATTCAATTCAATTTAGTGTCCAATTGCACTCCAAAATACGAAATAAAAATCTTATGTAGAATTTTAAATTTTGATGTCTACGTCTCAGAACCAGTTTGTAGCCTTGTTAAAGCCTTGTTATACCCTGTACCTTATATCTTGTTGTAGCCTTGTTATACCTGCCCCGCATTTGTCTATGGACGGACAGACAATCGAACTTATTGTTTTCTATGTAGAACAATACATATTGCTCTTGAATTAATAGCCTGTCAATAAACACCCGCATCTCGTATTCGAACATAAAGTGAAGTAATTCGCCTATAAAGTGAAGTATCTCGAAAAGCAATAACGGCAAAATAAAGACGTGCCGCATTGCAGGGTATATCCATGGACATCGACGAATGTAGCTAGTAAGTACCTATCTTTGAATGTACTTGTGTCCGTATACATACATAAAAACAGAACTGTACCCTGTACCACCTTTGTAATATGTATTCCGTGTACACAATAAATGTACTTACCTTTGTAATATACATTGTCCGTGTACACAACAAATGTACGTCCTTTGTAATACATATAAGTCTGAACACAATACCTAAATGTAAAGTGCTACTCGAGAAAAGCAAGCGCCTAATAATAATGTTGTGTCTGAAAACGCAGGTTGTATAGTGGTATTACTAGTTTGAAATGTTGGATCAACAAATATGTATTACGTTTTCAGGGTGATTTATGAGAAATCTTTAAGAATCGACCCCTACCGTTATCAACGCTTCTAGTGTGATAAGAACTTCAGTAAAGAAATAAACATTTTAATTAATGAAGTCAATATTAGCAAAACTTAATCTAAAATCTGAAACAGAAAAATCAAAACAAGATACGGTCACAATTAGGACTCGATCCCAGAACCTTCGCCTTGCCGGGGCGCAGAGCTAAAGATTTTCAATTATTATAAGCAATAATTATTAGCCTGAAACACTCATCAATATTGAAAAACTCTCCCGAGAAAAGATACACATCGCCGACGGGACTCGAACCCGCACCCCTCTGTTTGCCGGATAGGAGCTCTACCATTAAGCTCCGGCGGGTTACCTCCTACCCGCCAAATGATTCAATATATACCTATTGTTTCATTCAACAATTATCGCTTATTATATTTTTTGGCGGTATGTATTTTTTCTCGGGAGAGTTTTTCAATATTGATGAGTGTTTCAGGCTAATAATTATTGCTTATAATAATTAAGCTATGCATAAAAAATCGTGTCTTAAACATTGGTTTATCAATTTAAACAAATAATCTAAAGATTTTCGATTGAGTTTCGCTAATACTGTTTTCATTAATTAAAATATTACAATTTGAGGTTTTACCTGTTAAGTTAAAAATAAAATAAATAAATAAAAACATATGCAAGAAAGTATGATTGAACAAGATAGGCCGCCATATTGGCTGTCAGTGAATTGTCATTTTATGCAGGCGGCATTGGTAGTACCGATGTTTCTTGCATATGTTTTTATTTTAAATAAATAAAAACATATGCAAGAAAGTATGATTGAACAAGATAGGCCGCCATATTGGCTGTCAGTGAATTGTCATTTTATGCAGGCGGCATTGGTAATACCGATGTTTCTGATAGTTTCGATGCAAGAAAGTATGATTGAACAAGATAGGCCGCCATATTGGCTGTCAGTGAATTGTCATTTTATGCAGGCGGCATTGGTAGTACCGATGTTTCTTGCATATGTTTTTATTTTAAATAAATAAAAACATATGCAAGAAAGTATGATTGAACAAGATAGGCCGCCATATTGGCTGTCAGTGAATTGTCATTTTATGCAGGCGGCATTGGTAATACCGATGTTTCTGATAGTTTCGATGCAAGAAAGTATGATTGAACAAGATAGGCCGCCATATTGGCTGTCAGTGAATTGTCATTTTATGCAGGCGGCATTGGTAGTACCGATGTTTCTTGCATATGTTTTTATTTTAAATAAATAAAAACATATGCAAGAAAGTATGATTGAACAAGATAGGCCGCCATATTGGCTGTCAGTGAATTGGCCTTTTATGCAGGCGGCATTGGTAGTACCGATGTTTGCCAAGTAAATGCGTCAAAATGTCTATAATACTTAATAATAGTTATGCCCTCGCATACTTTATTCGAAAGCTTTTCCAACGTGCCACAATCTAACATAATTGAGTACAATGGCGTAATTTGAACAACTTTTTGCTTATTGTACCAGTGCGGATGGTAGATTTGGTTTATTCCAAATGGGTATTATGACGTCATAGCCCCTGTTACTGTATTCCATTGTCTTGGACTTGAATGTTGACCATTGAGGTCATGGCTATGTGATTTTTGTCTTGTTTCCCATACATTTTGCCTCATTGTATCATATGTAATTATATGATAATTTTACTAGTCGGCTGTGTCCGTGGTTTTTCATTTTAGATAAAGTCCCCGACTTTGTCCGGGCTTTAGACTTAAAGAGTTTTTTTTTAAATCAGTAGCAGATAGTGTTGTTTTGTTTTGAAGGAAGTGGCAAAATTTCATCAATCTCGGAATACAACTGTAGATTTAAATAAATATCAAATCCACTCCGCCCGCTCGCCACGGACACATTTTATATATAAATAGATTCCCTTATATATCATGGAATAAAATGCTTGATAAAAAGAAAAAATCTCATAAATAATATTTCACAAAAATATATCTTGCTTTATCTTTTTACAGTAAAATATATAATAATATATTACAAAGCCCCTTAGCTCATGACGGATTTTTAAAAAAACATGCCACAAATTGTGGTTCCGACTATTTTTTCCAGGACATAACAATGGAAAAGATTATTTTCGTCGTTACATAATGTTGAAGGCTCGACTTAAAATTGTTTTTTTTTTTAATTTACAAGGCACTCTTGTCGGAGTGTCTTTATTTTATTTTCCCGTACAATCTGAAATATATAAATTCCGGCATGCCAGAAAAATAATAATTCATATCTGCCAGTTTTGTGGAGATCCGGTCCGCCTTGAAAATATTATTTTAAACGGAAAACCCTGCCTTACAAATCTTGTTCTGACATTTTTATTTCTCGTGAAACGAATGTCATTCTGAATTCATCTATGAAAATGACGGCGCTTGGAAAAGAAACACATTATTCAATGTTTTGTAATAAATATTTTTTGAGTTTATAGCATGTGTATAGGATCACTAATAACTAACATGGAAATTATACTCAACGGATAGTTGAACATAAATTAGATACTATTAGCAAACCCACAGTTTCTCTTTCACATTCTTTTATATTTCGTAAAATGTTAATGCACTGTATAGAAAATCGACCATCACAAAACGGGCGTGTGCCTAGTATGGTGGTCGTAAAATCCTCAAAACATGTGATTAACAATTTAGTGAATAAAGATAAATTAAAAAAAAAAAATCAAAGCACAATTTAACAGTTGTAATGGTAGGCTTAAAACTAAATGACGAAGGTAAAAGTATCACGCATTTGGGCACTGAATTAAGTAATATGTTTGTACTTTCTTTTATCTAAGATTACGTAACATATTTTATGATGTGAAAAGTGTGCCTTTTACCGCCGAAATTAGAAGTATGTACTACAATATACAGGTTGTAATAATACGTACCTGTCAGACTTTAAAGCGGCAATAATTCGTCAGCTCAATTGAAGTATAAAATGTCTCCGGTGACTTCCCGTCCATTTGTACCATGTGATATGTACCGTCCCGTTCCCGCAGCATTTTTACATTTTTAAAACCCGTTTAATCACAGGAGACCATAATTGTCCCAGCTCACATAGGTCTCACAGAAATCGTTGTTTCTCCCTTACTATCATAGTCAGAAATGTGATCTAAACGGTATTGGAAAGAGAATACAACAAACTATATATTCAAATCTAAAAAAAAAAAACACAAAAAATTCAAATTTACCCCTTTCTGAAACCAAAGTTTCCGATAACAATTTGAAAAAAAATTATGGAACTTTGTGAATTTTTTAAGATTTTTTTTTACATGAAACGAAAAAAAGTGAGGTGACAGTAAGGTTTATAATTCATTTATCTAATGAAATAAGTATGTGTTTTATTTTTTTCATTATCAGTAATTTTAGTTAGAAAAAAAAGTAAAGTGAGCCATTTTGAACACTTTTTAAAGTTTTCGCAAAAAAAAATTTGTTAAAAAAAATACATAGTAATTTTTAATATAGAAATTTGAAAAAGCTATTTCATCACCTTTCGAAAACAGTTTTTGGTTTTCGAATACGTTAACAAATGTTCCATTTATTTGGATTTTATTTCAAAGCGGGAATATTTTTAGCCTCTGACAAAATACGCCAATTTTTTTAAGGGTTAAGTCTAAATAAGCTCAGGAATCGCTGGTTAAAGTCTGTCGGGTAGGTCTGTAGTGGTCCTACCCCTGGCCTTACTAACTTCTATGGGTCTCGGGACCTCCTGTAATGTACCTGTGGGGCTACCCGGCACCCGTTGTAATGATCCGTAGTCGTCTACCCTTGGTTTTTCTATTCTTTCCCTTTAACACTAGCTGTCGGGATCTACTGGCTACGCTACCCTTATCTTTTGGCCTTCGATCAATATACCCTTGTATCTAGCTACACCTAACTTTTCCTTAAACCCCTGCGATTTTCTCACAGTAAATAAGATTTAAGATTTTATTGCACATTATTCCTATTCACCACGTTGTGTGATTTTTTGATTCGGTAATTACATTTGAATGTGTAAATTAATACGCATACACATGTAGAGGAAATAATGTAGTGTGTGGTAACCTCAGGTTCTTTCGGAGTAAAGTGTGAAAGAATCTCGTTTGATAAACTGACCCCGTTTTTTAGATTGTTTTATTTTATTTTCAAACCTATACTCGTATTACCCGCCTTTTCTCAACTTGAACGGAGTGTCATTGACGCTAATCCTACAGTGAATTGTCAGCCGGTTTATAAAATTCAAAGTCGTAGTTTTCTTACCCGATTTTTTTCTGTCTATAGGTTTACATTGGGTTATATTTACATTACGTGAACAGTGTGTATTATGAAATACATGTCGGGATCCTTGCGAAGCTCTCAATGTCGTCGTACTGCACCTAGATGGTCAAGTTATTATTGTTATTAGTATACACTACATGTACTGGGGAAGAGGAAGGTGAGGAGGGGTGATAGGAGGATCTGAGGAATGTTGTTTCCTGAATAAGTCGGCTCCTCCTCTAACCAAATAGATACTGGTGACCAACATTCCGGACAAAGACCCAATCATTACGTTTGCTAGGATGGTCCTTAAGTCCTGATTTTGTTCTCTTGCATGAACTTCATTGCTACGAAAGGGTCCCTTCACGCCAGATGAAAGCGCGCAGAGTCCTCATGTCACTTCCAGTATTATCCCGACTTCCTATCCTCCAGATTTGATTTTAACTCGACTGATTCTAGAAGGGGTATGTCCATTTCTTCCCTTATCATGACTCTACTCGCGTTGAGTGCGTACGGAGCCGTTTGAGATGATCCTTTCGTCTCCTACGAGGATAATCATTGGCTTGCGTTCCTCGCCTCCAAGAGCTGACATAACTTCTACCTTGTAAAAACTATGTTTGCTTTCAGGTCGACACTACTGGTAGTATGCAATAGTGCTACAGACTTATTCTCACGGAATACCACGCCGACGTCCCCTCCACATAACTTCGCAAAACTTGGGATACCTTCGGTCGAAACGCCTCCGTCAGCGAATCATACCCTACCATTCCAAGTGGCATTTTCTTTTTATTCTGTCTTTCATGCCTTTTCACTCTGCATGACCCCGCGAAAGGGATTAACTTCCAGTACCCCGCGTGAATGCTAAGTTTACGTTGACATCCCCTATCGCATGATAGCGTAAGAAAAAAAGCCCTCTTTGTCTCATATCTTGTGGGGATATAATTTCAGTGAACGCTATTGCATTCCCCAATCGTGAAGTCTATATTTCGCAGGTCAAGCGGGATTTTGGAAGGGTCTGATTGAGAAAACATTACCGAAATAATGTTGATTTCATATTTTGTAAGGAAGCCTGAAAGAAATTTGACATGATAATATTGTTGTTAGTAAACAATTATAATGTTTAAATTCAATTCTCCAAATTTCATTTTTGAACTAATATCCAGTATGGCATGGATGTTGCCGTCATTCTCACTTTGGTTCGGCATACCTTAGAACAAAAAAAACCCCTACTAATTTGGATGACCGTACGATGTTCAACGCGGCTACGATTTATGGCCGGGATCCTTTTTTATACGCATTCGTCTCGTCCTTTCTAGCACGCAAAAAATATAAGTTCGTTGAACCCACATTGATAATAGATTTAATTTGGGACAAATCTCGTAATTACACATTGAGAATAATATTTAAAACACAATTATATCCTGGAACATAACTTCTTTTATCATTGGTTTTGTAGATTGGCAGATCCTCTCAGGTATCGGGACCATGTACGACCTGTAATTTAATTAAAATGTTTCTTTCACTCACCTGAACGAAGCCTGATTACGTACATGTGGGGAAAATATTAAAAGTAAAAAAACCTTCCTGTCACTATGATTCGGTAATTTAGTCCCCAGAAGTAGTAACACCCATGACTCTATGTCACACTTTTATTTGAGTTTAAGAAAATACGTAGGTTATTAATTTTTATTTGTTAACAATATTATCGAAGATGACATTTATACGTAGGTATTTGTTGATATTATTTTGAATATTTGTATTATCTTGATTATATGATATATTGAAGAAACTACAAGCGCGTAGGTATTGTTTATTATCGTTGAACAATTTCAAATTGGGGGATTCAAAAACAAGCAATAGTTTATTTTATATTATTATTATACTCGCGGAAGATCGAAGGTGACATTTGTATGTAGGTTATTTATTTTGATGTTGTTTTGATATTATTATTTTGTGTGTACAAGTTTGAAAATGATATTTGTACGTCATTATTGACTAGACTAATTTTATATTTCAAATCAAAATTCACGCGATGCACTCCCTTCTATTTTTAAAACACAAAGTTAGGTTATTATTAACTCACAGAAGCTAAGTATTTCATTCACTTTGGTTATTATTTTGGTTTTGATAATTCAAATTAATTTTATTATTTAATTAATTCACCCGCGGCGCACTGTCATTCACTGCAGCTAATTTTCAATAGAGTATTTTAACAAGCCGAATAATTAATTTATGTACACGAACTATTGCTTCTCACGAAGTCACAACCTTAAAAATTCTTTAATATTACGATGGATATTTTCTCCCAACATTAACAAACACTTGTCACTGTTTATCACGACTTTTTTAATTCTTCGGTGGATTATGTCTTATCACTCGTTTTTATAATATTTGATCAATTGTTTTGTTAAGTACGAACGATCTTATCACTGCTAGCACTCCCTAGACCCCTTACGACTCGACTGCCACATGGTATTCAGCCCTTCGAATATCTTCTTAAAAAAACGCCAGGTGTGGATTCAGGACGTACATCTCGTCTTTCGTTAGGGCGTTTTATAATTGAGAGTTCAGACTATTTCAACTTTCATTGATATGTTATTTTTCATGACTCTCTCTCTCCAAAATTAAATATGTCCGTTTTAATTATTTCATTATCTGGCCGCCGATAAGTGTAACTCACCCTTTTGATGCAATTTTGCTTTAAACTTTTTCTAGAATTCTGCAATCGGTCTTTCCTTAATAATCGGTAAATTTCCTCGGCTAATTGTGACTTTACATCTGAAATAATTATCACTCTCGCACTCTCCCATTTATTTTTGTTTAAAATTTGCGGCAGGTAAAATTGAATTCAGTAGTATTCCGGCTTAATTCTCATGGTAGCATGAAATTGCTTCTGTCATTTACTTGATTCACCACATTCCTTGCAGATGTTTACAACTATTTTTTATCCTTCGTCCCTTTTCATGATCAGATATAATATTCGTAAAACTTTGTCTGGTAATAACTAATATCACCTTATTAATTCAGAATTCATTTTCTTAATGCGTTCCAAATAGCTCTATGGTCTAGTACGTACCTGTTTGGCTTCATTTTTTTGTGTATCCAAAAGTAAAAATCTTATTTACTTTTAATCTGAGTGTTTTGTTTACCTTTCGAAAAATCTCGATCTATAGCACTAATTCATAGATTGTATACGTCGTTAATTTTAATTGGTTTTATCAATACTCCGTCTGTATTCTGTAGTGGTAATTTGGGCTTAATTACCCCATTTATTCCTCAAAACCATGTAAGTTTTTTTTGTTACTAAACAAACTCTCTTCGACACGCTCTAGGATTTTAAATTTATGGACGGTCTGAAGTGTCGGCTTACATTCAATATTGATAAATTTTAAACGTGGTATCGATTTGAAAACTTCGAGCCCTTCATTATGTCATCACCTTTATTTACCTCAGCCCTTCTCAGATTGTGATTTTTCTGTCCTTTTCAATAGCGGTCGCTAGTGTAGTCGATTTGAAATTTCGTTTAGGTGGGAAAAATTTGTATGAGCTCTTCCGATAAAGAAGATGCTTTTTTTTTTCTTTCGATCGTAGTGTTGAAGCCATCACAGCCCCCCTAGAGTTTTAAATCCAGCGGTAAACACGCCTCCTAGTGTTAGTCGATGGGATTAGAACTCACCATAGGTCATTTAATTCCTTCAATTTTCTACTAATGTTCTGTACCCCTGATCCTTGCTATTAAATCTTGCAGGGTTCCGTCCCATTTACTTCATGTGTTATTTGTTGAAACTAGTTCCATTTTCCGTCGGCGAACTATTCGTACGTTCCTACTTGTACAAATCTTTCTCTCTCCCTTGCTGTCCTACTCCCCCCCCCTAAGATTGTATTCCCCCCCCCTAAGATTATATTCCCCCCCCTAAGATTTTACTCCCTCTTCTCTTGTATGTCGGTTTTTTTTATTTATTTATTTTTTTTGTTTTTTTTCTTATTTTTATTTATATCCAATTCGCCCCTGTCCTCCTACATTTTTTGTTGGATTCATTCATCTACTTGACTAGGTACCTGTTTCTAAACAAGACTGAACGTCAATGATGGATGGTTACCCCGGATGCTCTATTTTTAATTTGTAGATGTGTACTTGAGAACGCAATACATTTTACGCGTAATTACTTCATGTATGATTTTAGATTTAATTGTCTTTAATTACTAATTCATTTTTTCCTAGTTTTATATTTTTATTATTTACGTTTTTTAACATTTAGCAATGTTTAAATGTATAAGATTTATCGCGTACAATGATCTCTAAAAAGTTCTCCTTCATTTTTATTTTTATTCTTCAATCTTATCGGAAGTTGGATAGCACAATGTCTCTACTCATTTATTTTTATTTGACTAACTCGTTTATAATGTTATGTCTAGACTGTAGTTAAAGTCAGATTTCAGATATGTTTTTTTTTTAATTCGTACCGTATTGATTTTTTTGCATAACCCGACGCTATACAAATCGCCCAAATCAGTTTAGCTTATTTATTATTATGGTTTTGATTATTTTGGTTTATCTATTTTTATTTTGTCGGAATATGTGTGTATTAGAAGATGTATGAATGTGAATGAGGCAAAGAGTGTGTGCCAAGATCTGTCGTCTCTGCCCACCCCTGCGAGGAAACGGCGCGATGGTTAATTAGTTATGTTTTTATTTTATTTTTATTTTTTATGTATTAATTTTATCATTATTATTATTCTGAGTGACTATTTGATAATTTATTTTCTTTCTAAACATCTGTTCGAATAATTTTAACGGCAAGGACCCATATTTTTTGCTTCCGAGCACACAAACGCAAGAGTCATAAATCTTATCGTTAGCTCATTTTTTGTGCATTGAGTCGACCCGTATTTGATGTTTATTTATCCCCACGACCGAAATATTATATTATATCATTTAAGGTTCGGTTATTCAATTTTAGTTTAAAGTATTATTTATTTTTTCAATTTATTTTTAATTTCGAAAAGCTTATTATTTCCAATTTATTATTAATTTCGAAAATCTTCCACTTGTAAAACTTTCTCCTTTGGTCACGGCAACAGTTGTAGTGGTCCTACCCCTGGCCTTACTAACTTCTATGGGTCTCGGGACCTCCTGTAATGTACCTGTGGGGCTACCCGGCACCCGTTGTAATGATCCGTAGTCGTCTACCCTTGGTTTTTCTATTCTTTCCCTTTAACACTAGCTGTCGGGATCTACTGGCTACGCTACCCTTATCTTTTGGCCTTCGATCAATATACCCTTGTATCTAGCTACACCTAACTTTTCCTTAAACCCCTGCGATTTTCTCACAGTAAATAAGATTTAAGATTTTATTGCACATTATTCCTATTCACCACGTTGTGTGATTTTTTGATTCGGTAATTACATTTGAATGTGTAAATTAATACGCATACACATGTAGAGGAAATAATGTAGTGTGTGGTAACCTCAGGTTCTTTCGGAGTAAAGTGTGAAAGAATCTCGTTTGATAAACTGACCCCGTTTTTTAGATTGTTTAATTTTATTTTCAAACCTATACTCGTATTACCCGCCTTTTCTCAACTTGAACGGAGTGTCATTGACGCTAATCCTACAGTGAATTGTCAGCCGGTTTATAAAATTCAAAGTCGTAGTTTTCTTACCCGATTTTTTTCTGTCTATAGGTTTACATTGGGTTATATTTACATTACGTGAACAGTGTGTATTATGAAATACATGTCGGGATCCTTGCGAAGCTCTCAATGTCGTCGTACTGCACCTAGATGGTCAAGTTATTATTGTTATTAGTATACACTACATGTACTGGGGAAGAGGAAGGTGAGGAGGGGTGATAGGAGGATCTGAGGAATGTTGTTTCCTGAATAAGTCGGCTCCTCCTCTAACCAAATAGATACTGGTGACCAACATTCCGGACAAAGACCCAATCATTACGTTTGCTAGGATGGTCCTTAAGTCCTGATTTTGTTCTCTTGCATGAACTTCATTGCTACGAAAGGGTCCCTTCACGCCAGATGAAAGCGCGCAGAGTCCTCATGTCACTTCCAGTATTATCCCGACTTCCTATCCTCCAGATTTGATTTTAACTCGACTGATTCTAGAAGGGGTATGTCCATTTCTTCCCTTATCATGACTCTACTCGCGTTGAGTGCGTACGGAGCCGTTTGAGATGATCCTTTCGTCTCCTACGAGGATAATCATTGGCTTGCGTTCCTCGCCTCCAAGAGCTGACATAACTTCTACCTTGTAAAAACTATGTTTGCTTTCAGGTCGACACTACTGGTAGTATGCAATAGTGCTACAGACTTATTCTCACGGAATACCACGCCGACGTCCCCTCCACATAACTTCGCAAAACTTGGGATACCTTCGGTCGAAACGCCTCCGTCAGCGAATCATACCCTACCATTCCAAGTGGCATTTTCTTTTTATTCTGTCTTTCATGCCTTTTCACTCTGCATGACCCCGCGAAAGGGATTAACTTCCAGTACCCCGCGTGAATGCTAAGTTTACGTTGACATCCCCTATCGCATGATAGCGTAAGAAAAAAAGCCCTCTTTGTCTCATATCTTGTGGGGATATAATTTCAGTGAACGCTATTGCATTCCCCAATCGTGAAGTCTATATTTCGCAGGTCAAGCGGGATTTTGGAAGGGTCTGATTGAGAAAACATTACCGAAATAATGTTGATTTCATATTTTGTAAGGAAGCCTGAAAGAAATTTGACATGATAATATTGTTGTTAGTAAACAATTATAATGTTTAAATTCAATTCTCCAAATTTCATTTTTGAACTAATATCCAGTATGGCATGGATGTTGCCGTCATTCTCACTTTGGTTCGGCATACCTTAGAACAAAAAAAACCCCTACTAATTTGGATGACCGTACGATGTTCAACGCGGCTACGATTTATGGCCGGGATCCTTTTTTATACGCATTCGTCTCGTCCTTTCTAGCACGCAAAAAATATAAGTTCGTTGAACCCACATTGATAATAGATTTAATTTGGGACAAATCTCGTAATTACACATTGAGAATAATATTTAAAACACAATTATATCCTGGAACATAACTTCTTTTATCATTGGTTTTGTAGATTGGCAGATCCTCTCAGGTATCGGGACCATGTACGACCTGTAATTTAATTAAAATGTTTCTTTCACTCACCTGAACGAAGCCTGATTACGTACATGTGGGGAAAATATTAAAAGTAAAAAAACCTTCCTGTCACTATGATTCGGTAATTTAGTCCCCAGAAGTAGTAACACCCATGACTCTATGTCACACTTTTATTTGAGTTTAAGAAAATACGTAGGTTATTAATTTTTATTTGTTAACAATATTATCGAAGATGACATTTATACGTAGGTATTTGTTGATATTATTTTGAATATTTGTATTATCTTGATTATATGATATATTGAAGAAACTACAAGCGCGTAGGTATTGTTTATTATCGTTGAACAATTTCAAATTGGGGGATTCAAAAACAAGCAATAGTTTATTTTATATTATTATTATACTCGCGGAAGATCGAAGGTGACATTTGTATGTAGGTTATTTATTTTGATGTTGTTTTGATATTATTATTTTGTGTGTACAAGTTTGAAAATGATATTTGTACGTTATTATTGACTAGACTAATTTTATATTTCAAATCAAAATTCACGCGATGCACTCCCTTCTATTTTTAAAACACAAAGTTAGGTTATTATTAACTCACAGAAGCTAAGTATTTCATTCACTTTGGTTATTATTTTGGTTTTGATAATTCAAATTAATTTTATTATTTAATTAATTCACCCGCGGCGCACTGTCATTCACTGCAGCTAATTTTCAATAGAGTATTTTAACAAGCCGAATAATTAATTTATGTACACGAACTATTGCTTCTCACGAAGTCACAACCTTAAAAATTCTTTAATATTACGATGGATATTTTCTCCCAACATTAACAAACACTTGTCACTGTTTATCACGACTTTTTTAATTCTTCGGTGGATTATGTCTTATCACTCGTTTTTATAATATTTGATCAATTGTTTTGTTAAGTACGAACGATCTTATCACTGCTAGCACTCCCTAGACCCCTTACGACTCGACTGCCACATGGTATTCAGCCCTTCGAATATCTTCTTAAAAAAACGCCAGGTGTGGATTCAGGACGTACATCTCGTCTTTCGTTAGGGCGTTTTATAATTGAGAGTTCAGACTATTTCAACTTTCATTGATATGTTATTTTTCATGACTCTCTCTCTCCAAAATTAAATATGTCCGTTTTAATTATTTCATTATCTGGCCGCCGATAAGTGTAACTCACCCTTTTGATGCAATTTTGCTTTAAACTTTTTCTAGAATTCTGCAATCGGTCTTTCCTTAATAATCGGTAAATTTCCTCGGCTAATTGTGACTTTACATCTGAAATAATTATCACTCTCGCACTCTCCCATTTATTTTTGTTTAAAATTTGCGGCAGGTAAAATTGAATTCAGTAGTATTCCGGCTTAATTCTCATGGTAGCATGAAATTGCTTCTGTCATTTACTTGATTCACCACATTCCTTGCAGATGTTTACAACTATTTTTTATCCTTCGTCCCTTTTCATGATCAGATATAATATTCGTAAAACTTTGTCTGGTAATAACTAATATCACCTTATTAATTCAGAATTCATTTTCTTAATGCGTTCCAAATAGCTCTATGGTCTAGTACGTACCTGTTTGGCTTCATTTTTTTGTGTATCCAAAAGTAAAAATCTTATTTACTTTTAATCTGAGTGTTTTGTTTACCTTTCGAAAAATCTCGATCTATAGCACTAATTCATAGATTGTATACGTCGTTAATTTTAATTGGTTTTATCAATACTCCGTCTGTATTCTGTAGTGGTAATTTGGGCTTAATTACCCCATTTATTCCTCAAAACCATGTAAGTTTTTTTTGTTACTAAACAAACTCTCTTCGACACGCTCTAGGATTTTAAATTTATGGACGGTCTGAAGTGTCGGCTTACATTCAATATTGATAAATTTTAAACGTGGTATCGATTTGAAAACTTCGAGCCCTTCATTATGTCATCACCTTTATTTACCTCAGCCCTTCTCAGATTGTGATTTTTCTGTCCTTTTCAATAGCGGTCGCTAGTGTAGTCGATTTGAAATTTCGTTTAGGTGGGAAAAATTTGTATGAGCTCTTCCGATAAAGAAGATGCTTTTTTTTTTCTTTCGATCGTAGTGTTGAAGCCATCACAGGTCTTGTAACACCCTTTACAATAACTCACCGTATCAACTAGCCCCATAAAATGGTGGTATTTCCCCAAGGACAGGGTTGTTCCGTGTCTACCAGCCTATAGCTTGTATAGCTGGCACGAGTCTACCACACTTCGTTAGGACTTATTCCGCGCGTGCGTGTTATTTTTAACGCCCGGTATTCAATTTTAAAGCGCTGCTTGCGAAAATTTTAAAGGCACTTGTTATGCCTTAAACACAGTCGCGAAATAGGTGCCGACAAGAGTGTCATATTATGATAATGTTAATTGAAGGCGTTTCCCGCTTTTTTAATTAAATTTCATTCCAGTCTTGTATACTTGATATTTCTCATTTTTTATAGACTTGCTAAACAGGGTGTGTTGTCACATTGTAGGCTTGTTTTTAAATATCGAAAATGACTGGTTTTTATTTCATGAAGGGAAGTCAGTTCTTATCTGACAATTTAATAATAATACATATTACCATATTATGGCATATGCTTTCTCATGTTTTAATTTTAATAATCGACGGCCGTCCGTGGTCGAGTAGTAAGACGCTTGACTCCCAATCGGAAGGTCGCGTGTTCGCACCCGGCGTGCGCAAATAAATTTTATTTGATTAATTTGTGGTATTTCACAATTAATTCATAAAAATAATATATACCATATTTGCGGCACGTTCCAGAGTAGAATATACTCTTGGTATCGCCATGGTGTAAGACCACCATTAAGAATTGAAACGTTGCTGAATAATGGCTTTAGCCGTGTTTAGTGACTAGATCTGAATAGCCAGGTACTTCCCCACCTTCCTCTTTCCCATCTCCTTCCCTTCCCCACTTACCTTCAGCCTCACATCATACCCCAATTGGGGATGCCGTAGTCTCACTGACTCCAGACGGGAGCAGTTAAGACTCTTGTGACACTATAAAAAAAAATCGATTTCATTGCCAGCGATCCGGACGTTTATTGTTTTATTTTTACATGCCTAGTTATACTGTCTTACATTCAAGTTAATTGCCTCACTAGACGATGTCTGTTCTGACTTCTGACATGGGTAGATTTTTTCATTTCAAATACTTGGGTACTAAATAGTTACTACCCGTCTTCGTAGAGTTTTAATAACTCAGGTGCGGGGCATACGTCATTCCTATGTCTACCTACGTTAAATTCTCGTGAAAACAAGCTTATGTGCCCAAGCGCTTAATAGTATTTTTTATAAATGCAAATTTTGAAAATAATTTTTTGGGGTTTTGACATTTTTTTTTGCTAAATGGATAGTAGATATTTTCACAGTTCATGTTGGAAAGTGGCGAGCTGAATTTTTTTGGGTTGACCGAGATTTTCCAGACAAGAAAACTAATTTAATGTAATAAGTCACCAGAGTGTAACGTGTTTGTATGGGGTATATCAAATCAGCACCTAACCAGCAGTAATTTTAACCAGCAGGAGCAGTTCTAAACTTTTCGTGAGCTAGAGTGCTAATATTGAAAAATACGACATTATTGATGTTATAGCCGAAAATTAATTTTATTTATTTTTAAATAAATAAAAAATTGTATGAAGATTTTTCAGGCTGAGGAAGTGCAGCCAACCAAAAATAAATAAAAAAATCATGCAAATATTTTTCTACTTATCAGCTACAACATCAATAATGCCCTATTTTTCAATCTTAGAACTCCTGCTCACTGAAAAGTCACCGACCATAGCAGAAAATTAATTTTATTTATTTTTAAATAAAAAAAAAATTTATGAAGATTTTTCAGGCTGAGGAAGTGCAGCCACCCAAAAATAAATAAAACAATTCATGCAAAAAATATTTTTCTACTTAACAGCTACAATATCAATATGTCATATTTTTCAATCTTAACACTCTCTAGCTCACTGAAAAGTCACCGACCACCATTGTTAACCGGTGATTCTTGATCGGATCAGGAGTATAAAATGTGAATGAAATTAGGTCTCCGGTAAAATTTTTATTTGGTGTTAATTTTTATGTTAAGTACAAACAAAAAATATATCACTGGTTAAAGTATGTCGGGTACATCCTGATTCATCCTGTATAATTCGTCTTAAGTCTCCAGAATTAAATGAATGGCACATGAGGATGAGAAAACCATATTTTCGACTATTGAATCTTAGAGTTTCTTTAGCTTGGAGAGCCTTTATTACATTGTTAGTTACATTATAGAAAGCTTTGTGACAATAATAAAGCGGAGAGACCATGTGTAATTAATACTTTAGAAAGTTTTCTAGTTACGTTGAAGTTATGAAATTTGCCTAGCCGCCAGGAGCTGTTCTGTGTTATTCTGCATTATCCAACAACGAGCTTTTATGCTTGTTTGCTGTTAGTCCCTGTTACGATAGTAAAATATACATCGTGTTTTAATTACGTGATGCCGGGCCTCCGAATCCGTATGCAGACATTAATAAAAATTGTTACGAAACTACTTAATTGCTGTGGATCACTAGTCGAATAGAATCCAATCTTTTTTCGTCAGTTTTTTGGCAGATTCTAGTTAGATACTGTTTTTAACCCGTTTAATCACAGAAAACCATATTTGTCCTAGCTCATGTAGTCTCATATAAATCGTCTCATATAAATCTTTGTTACTCCCTTACTGTCATTGTGAGAAACATGATCTTAACCGTGTTAGAAAGAGAAAACTCCACGCTTTATATTCAAATCTAGAATTTAACCATATTTTTTTTAAATGTGTACCTACCTACCTAACTAACTACCCGACTACCTACCTACCTCTATGAAACCAAAGTTTCCGATTACATTTTGAGAAAAATGTATAAAATACTTCGATAATTTTTAATTCTTTATTCTTTTAAGCCGTTAGGTGTCACATCGGTCGTTGGGGGTTAATATTAATTGTTTAATGTATTTGAAAATGCGTCGAAGTGAAGAATCGGCTCCAAAAATCTTTTTAATCCTTTAGTTCTAAATAAAGGGATAGAAAATTTTAAAAAATCAATACGCTCAGATCGAAAAATTTAAGTTTTTTAGGTTTTTTTGGGTTTGGGATGTAGTGGATTTACCAGTTTCTTGCTTATACTATGGGTTTCCGAACACCTTGTATTATAGATTTTAACCATTTTCTGCCCAATATTGGAGCAGTTTTCAGTGGAAAAATACAACTCGTGCAACCCCGGAAACTTGATAACTTTCAGACAATACCCGCAATGGTTCTCTTTCATGGCAACCGAGTGGGTACCTACCCATTCTCAATTTGCGTTCCGCTCGGAACATTTTGATATCGGAACGCCAACAAATGAAAAGCGACCTACGTGCCGACACAGTTTCCCGCCAAAAGTTATACCACGATTTACGAAACGATGCGCCTTCAAAATATCGCCTTCCGACCGCCTAGACTGTATGGAAATGTTGATCCTGCGCATTAAGTGCGGAAAATACCCTATTTCGTAATTCGTACCATGTTATCACTCACGTCGGTTACTTTACCGCCCGGAGCCTCAAACCAAATGCGTACATCTCTGGCACTGAGCAAAAATGTATCAATCTGGGATAAAATCTTGTTTGTTTGTATGGGTTGCTTTGCTCTTTTTGTGCTGGGACTTTGGTTTCTTCGTTGGTTTGTGCGTGACTAGGCTTGGTGCGGACCTGACCTACGGTATTGATTTTCCAAGCGCTTTGTGAAAAGGCAACAGTTTCTTTCTCTTTCACGCTGTAACTAAAGAAATGTCACGGCGCTTTCATTAAACGCTCAAATCCGGGATGAAAAAATTATCATTTAACAATGAAGGTTAATGGTTGCTTTGATAAATATGTTTTCTTTATTAAATTACTACAAACGATTGGGATAATTCATAAGTAAAATTTTACCGTTGGCATTTTACAACAAAAGCGATATTAGGTGTTTTTAATGCTATTTTCGTGGCATATTTATTTGATTTATTTTTTAATTGAGAAAAGTATGATATAAAGTTAGCTGTCCTAATAATTAATGGCTATTTGAGCTTGACAAAACCATAAAACAAATAAATAATTAGAAAATTTAATATTATTATCTTAATTTAATATACCTGAATATCATCATTACAGATAGTATTTTTGTATTCTTGGAGTATTTTTAAATGCACAACTATCAAATTATAAACTTTTTCTTCCTCATTTAGGGAATGGTGTTGTGGAAGTGGGAAGGGAAAGTAGAGGGTTAGATGAAGTTTGGAAATTATCCTATACAATGGAATTCCACCATGAATTAACAGTTAAAAAACTAGACTCATTGGTGAAACCATTTCTCATTCTTCCGCTTTCCATCCATTTTCCTTCTACACCCCCTTCAGCCAAACAACGTACCTACTCCAATAAATTCCTTGGTCCCACTGCCTCCGGGCAGTTGGGAGTCTTGTGCGGTATTCACATATAAACAACTTTTCGGTTATGAACGGTTGTCTGACAACGGCGTGCTACACAGAGTATCGTCCAACCCGAAATGAGTTGCACAAATTTGAATATTTTTGTTTACCAAAATTAAAAATTTAATAAAATTTACCTATGTCCATTTTTTAACCAAAATTACCCTTTTTACTTTTCCATAAAAAAGACAAAATAGGGTAAATAAAAATATTATCTTTATTTATATTTTTAACTTAATGAGTAAATGTAATATTTTAACAATTATTATAAGCAATAATTATTAACCTGAAACACTCACCACATTGAAAAAATCTCACGAGAAAAGATACATGACGCCGACGGGACTCAAACCCGTGTCCCTCTGATTTCCGGTCAAATGCTCTACCACTGAGCTGCGTTGGATTTTTAATTAATTTTAATCTTCATTAATTAACGAAGACATTATTTTCGATTGACTTTCGCTAATATTGTCTTCATTAATTAAAATATTCCAATTAGAGATTTTACTCTTAAGTTAAAAAAAAAAAATAAATATTCATCCTAGACTTGCAGAAAAGTCAATGGATGTCGCTTATTAAATAAAAATGGATTCATTTATCCAAGACGATAGTAGCATTTAGTTTGAGTTTGAATCTTGTAATCAGACATAAAGATAGCAGCCAATAAAAATATGCGTTAAGAAAATGGAGAGTTGGTAGTTCTCAGTCGAAGAATGATACAGTTAAATATGACCGAATTGGATAGGTAAGGGACACGTTCACCCAGTTGGTAGTGTTGCGCCCCGGCAAGGCGAAGGTCATGGGTTCGAGTCCCAGATGTGACCGTATCTTTTTCTGATTCTGCTTTTCAGATTTTCGATTAAGTTTCGCTAATTTTGTCTTTATTAATTAAAAAAAATATTATCTGCATAATCCAATAAAAGTTGTTTGTTCAAATTCAATTCAAATTTTAAATCGAATCAAACGCAAAAGGTTTATTTAGGTTTTTTTACTGTACCAAAAAAATCTTTCGAAAAAAATATACGGAAAGAATTCGTAACGCCCTTTTACATTTATATATTTTCATTTGGTTCCTTGGCAAAAATATGTAACAGGATGAAGGATATAGTCGACGAAGCAAGAGGAAAGGACAGGATTTAAAAAAAAATGTTTTCTCGAAGAAACATATTAAGTAACTACATCAATTTAAAAAAAGAAGTATATTAAACGTGAAACTTGTATTCTAATCTAGTACCTTTCGTAGTATTCTGGTTAAGGTACAATATAGTCCATTACACGACTAATGGTAGGTTCAGACTGGACGACGTACGTACGCATCGCTACTCAAACAATGCTTAGCAACCCATACATTTTCTATGAAAATGGCCACAGACATCGCACGTCGCGATGCGTGTGGCCAATGTGATTCTAAAACATAAATTTTCATTGAAAATCTATGGTTGCTAAGCAGTCCAGATATTGTTAGGCGTAGCGATGGGCACGTACGTCGACCCAGTCTGAATCTACCATAAGAGTTGTCCTTTGTCCTTAGTTGAACCCGACCAAACCCTTTTCGTGTAAGGATGTGTTACATTTAAGTATATTTAAGTTACGTAACATTCGAGGATGTCCTTTAAATGAGTAGAGTCGGACCGTATGGACATTGGGTGTATAAGTTTCATCCATACGGGTACAATTGAAAATATTTGATAATAATTTAACCGTTTTCAAGACATTTTAATGATAAAATTATTATTAACATTATGACCCATGTATCGGTTTTGAGAAAAGGGGTCGTATTCAAGGTTCAATGGAGCTCTCAGCGGTTCGTCTATATTGACTTTTACGATTTAACAGCTCTATTTATTTTTAAGCCGAATAAAATAACATGTCAGAGCGTATAACATTTGAATGTTACATGGTCTTCAAACATGTTATTTAATGTAAACTAAAGGATGTTGACATTGTCTACATCTTTTAGTTTCAGTGTTACAATATTAAAAGTGTAACAATCTCTGAGTGCAGCGTTGAAGAATGTAATAGCTTGATTCAATTATTTTTTAAACTTAAGTTATTTACAGGACTTGCGTAATCTTCGTTTATTTGAAACTCTACGTGTATTGTACATTTATCATTGCTGCAATTTGTAGATCTCAATGTCTGTAACGATATGCATAATTAAAAGATGTCACTGTTCCGAATTTAAAAAAATATGCCACCCAGATATTTTTTTTCCATATTTCATAACAGTCTTTATCTGTGTTATTTGGATTTCTTATTCCCATTTTTCAATATTGTGGTTCCTACCGGCCTGAAAATGTTTGAAAAAAGAATTGTAATGGAGATAGTGAAGTATTTGGACATATTGTATAATTCCATATTTAAAAAAAAATGTTACATAAAATATATGGTTTATAATTACATACTGTAGGTTATGATTTGATATTTTCACGGCCAAAACTATTATCATGATTTATTTTTGAGTTTGTTATTTTGCCGAGTTGCGCTACCTTATTATTTCGTCCGAAACGTTGGCTAAAGGAGGTAGCTTAACACGGCATGATAACCCAAAAAACCCCGATGAGTACGTAGGTATTTAAGTAACATACTTACAAATATTATGATTTCAGAGGAAATTTTAATTTTGTTTAATTAGATAAATTAAAATTACATTATTTATGGACGCGAGGTCTAGTGTTTTATTAATATTTTTTTTAGGAATTAGCCCATTTTTGTTTCTGTTCCACCCCCATTGCTTCAGTATGATGGAATATGATGGAATCGAAAAAGAAGAGGGTTGTGATGAGTTTGATAATTGCATCGCTGATGATGCGGATGAAATTTCGCTCTGTGGAAGACGAACCCCGCAACGCCTGGTCCATCAGGAACAGCAAAGCGAAGAAGATTGCGCAAAATTTCGAAATTGTGCATAACATATGGATTAGGCCTACAGGGCATAGACACCACGATTAAAAATCACGCGCCGCTTACTTTACCTCAAGGTGGTGTGGAAATAAGTTTTTTTAGAAAAATCGCATAATGATGTGTAATTTGCGGCGCTCGTACCCCAAAACTGTTAATTTTACAAAAAAATATTAATACGTAAATTGTAGTAAATTTGTCTCTAGTTTATTTTGTACATACATGTTTTTATCGTAAAATGAGTCGGAAAGAAGATATTGTCGAAAAACTGCTTTTAGGCGCCATTTTTCCAATATGGCGGTGCGAGCGGCAAAGATACGAGATGGCAAAGTTGATATAAGGAAAGAGCACATTGGAATCTATAAGATTACCAATTTTAAAAATTCCCAGAAAACTTTCCAGGTAACCCTTTTTTTCATAC
The DNA here is from genome assembly GCA_951813805.1 of Limnephilus auricula. Taxonomy (NCBI): domain Eukaryota; kingdom Metazoa; phylum Arthropoda; class Insecta; order Trichoptera; family Limnephilidae; genus Limnephilus; species Limnephilus auricula. The sequence continues at coordinate 18,399,840 of OX638404.1, forward strand.
CACATGACTGTACTACATATATATACAGGGTGTTAAGCATCGTACTTGACTTACTTTAACCAGTGATTTCTGACATTATTTTAAGTAAAAAATGTTAATAAAATTTTTGTCTCCGGTGACATTTTTGAAGTTTTTTTTTTTCAACAAAAACATAAAAATCTGTAGATATTGGGAAGTTACGGGCGGGGTGAGTGGGAGACCAGCGACGGCACGTGGAAGATTTTTTTTTCTTTGAATTTGAAGAAAAAGTTTTTGAAAAAAATAAAAAGTCACCGGAGACCAAAATTTTATTTACATTTTTTACTCCAAATAATGTCAGGAATCACTGGTTAAAGTAACTATATAAATCAATCTGTATATATATAGAAATCAGAAATCAGAAAAAGAAATCAAACTACATATATATATATACATATATACAGTTTGATTTCCTTTTCTGCCGAATAAAAGAACATTTTTATTTTTATTTTATTTTTAAATTAATATGATAGTATATTTTTTAAAATATAAACTAAACATATTTACCTTTACGGGAGTTAAAAACTCGTGTGTAAATAAAATACATGCACTGTATATGTTTATTGTATCATGTTAGGATTTGTAACATGAAACATTGTCCTATCTTCTATAGGTAACGTTTAACTTTATGTAATAACATGTAAGATTCTACAATGTCTACGTATTCAAGAATGTAACAGCTTGATTCAACTCTTTTGTACCCTGATACCATAACATGCCCGATCTTCATTGAGCGTTATGAAAGGACACTTCTATTTATCGGCCCACCCGCTTCCCACCCCCTTGGCGGCGATATTCTTTTGTTTTCACGGTGTTAGGGGTGGGGGTGTTTTTACTTGGAATGCCCCATCAAGGGAAGTTTTTTTCGCCCACGGGGTGGGGGATGAGAGGCGCTTATTATGAACTTAAAGTTAATATTGTGTTATCGGAGTGAGATTTATTAGCCATTGTTTGAATTTTGTAATTTCACTCGGATTGTTGTTAATTAATACTTTAAGTCTTGTTTAATTTGGCATCTGTTACGTATTGGATCTCATTATATACAGAAAATTATGTAGGTATATATATGTATAGATTTCAACACTAAAGCAGATATAGATGTGTCTCGAAAAAAACTCTCAGATAGTACGGAGATGGGCTACGGTGCTTTGAAATATTCGTTTAACTGTCATAAAATAAGACAATACGTCATAAAAAAGTTTGCTGTTTTTAGATTTTCCTGAAACTTGCTTGTGTCCGAAAAATCAATGGAAAAAGTATTTTTTATTCCCTGAAAGATTACTTTAGCTATAAGTTGCAATAAATTGTATTAATTCCATCGAATTACTAAAATCTCCTGATTATTTCTTAGCATTTAATTTTTCTTGTACGCGTTTTCAGCAGTGAACATACAAAGATAAATTATTAATTTTATTTTCATTCCTCCCCTTCTAAATTATTATTGCGATCTAAAATGGGTCGCGTTAAAATGTCAACATACTAGTATTAAAATATTCATTTCAAATGTATTTAGAGCTTACGACTATTGACCGATGAATTGTAGTACGTGGCTACGTACGTCGTACATATTAAATTTATTGATTGCTCAATTTTCCCATTATTTGTTTGAGGCATGATACTTTTCTGTTAAACACTGCTATAAATTACCCTCTGTTAACTTCTGCCATAATTCCCACGTGAAAGCCATAAAATGCTTTTTACCGCGGTACTTAGGTAGGTACTTGAATGAATCGTTGTAATGTGTCTAACGATATATCTTTCTTTGTCTATGGTTTTCGGTTTTCCAATTTCGGACGGCGCTGCGTAGTTTCCCGCCTTTGGCAGACAAAATGGCTACCCACTATTGCTCCCCAACCCACGCTTTTCTCTTTTTATTATTATCAGCGGGAGGTTATATTTTTGTTTGTTCACTAATAAGAGAATTAATAAAATTGCTTTGTTATTTCTTTTTTCTTTTATGAGACAGGAAATCCTCGCAAGATTTGTTGGCTTGTGTATCCTGTCGAACGAATAAATACATTTTTGGAGAAACCTTTTGTTATGATTCAGTATTCTGTAAAATTTGGGTACGTTTTAGCTGAGAACTGACGAGAGCTAGGAATCTCATATTTGTTTCCCGGTTCTAGAGAATATTTTTAAAGCATTAAAAACAATAATGAATCGGTATAAAGGTTGGTCTGGCTTGTGCGGCTCTAGTTCAATTTAATCCAAGATCCATTCTAACGTCCCTTAAACGTGACGTTACGATTGCATTTAAATGTATTCAGCACGATAGACCGTACCTAATATAGTTTTGAAAGGTTTCGCTGGGGTTTTTTAGAAAACCCACGAAGCCCCAAGGATCCGATGGATCCGTGAAGATTATCGTTTTTCAATATCAGATATCTCCGATAACACGATACGGCCCACGGCGTCTTATCCTCGAAGGTTTTTTTTATACATAAAACTAGGACACATAATATTGCCATCACGAAATAAGTGGAAAATCATGTAAATATTGGGGTTTTATGATAAGAAGGCGATCATCTTGTATATAGTTTCATATAATCCGAGACATGTTATAGGAAAATGTTCCTTCATATCAGAAAACGCTTCTATATATTTTTCATTTCACTAAGAATCTGGCTAGGTTGGAAGAAATTTGTTAATGTTGTGTTCAGCAAGGTTTATTTTTGTATATTAGAGAAACTACACTAACCACCTACAGAGGACACAATTTTTAAACAAAATATTCTAATTATGTTATCACCCATTTTACAAGTGCTCGTAAAGTTTTATTAAGACACATTAAATTAAATTCGTATTATTTCCAGTTTCTGGTTTCCCTCATACATATTTAAGCGAGATTCCTCATTTCCGCTCAAGTCAATTAAGCCACCACATCCTGGCTTCACCCCTAAAGCCTTAAGCCCAAACCTTGCTTCTCTAAGCCCTACCGCCTTACTGAGTTTCAACTCCCTAAACAATCCAACCCCAAAGATCGTGAGCTAACTTGCTCCATGGCCGTTATACTGCTAAAATTTATTTAAATTACTACAACGCTTTATTGGAAAAACTTTACTGGAAAGTGCAAGTATTTTTACAAACTGCATCAAGGCTTTGGGTGGTTAGGTAAGGTTAGGTTAGGTTAGGTTAGGTTAGAATTACCCCGAGAGCAACCGCGGTATAAAATAAAGATATATCTACGCTATACACGGAGAAAAATGTTATTCGAAAAAACGATCATTTCAATAGTAAAAACGGGACTGAAGTTCTTACGAACAAATTTACAGTGTTTCAATGTTTATTGGCGCGAAAATGTAAGAATAATTTGTTGGTATACGTTCGAAATTACGTATACCAACAAATTATTCTTACATGATCCCGCCAATAATATATAGTTGTAATATAATAATATAATGTTGGGAAGAATAAGAAGATTCCTTAACACAGTGTCCAGTAAAAATGTGTACAATGCAATCATTGTACCACACATAAATTACTGTAGCAGTATTCTATTCTTAGCCAACGAAGGTTTAATGAAACAGATGACCATTCTACAAAATAGAGCTATGAGAACTATATTGAAGAAAAATAGGTACACAAAAATTAAGAAAATGTTGAAGGAGTTAAATATCTTGTCTTTCAAACAAATAATTTACTTCAATACTATTTCATTAATCTACAAGATCATCAATGGCCATACATCTATTGAATTTCTAAGAAAAATCGATAAACTTCAGTACACACACAGATATGAGACGAGGAAAAGAAATGAACTGAGACTCCCCTTCAGGAAAAAAACACAGAGTCAAAATTCGTTGATGTACGGAGCGTTGAAGATATTTGGAGAATTACCAGAAGAAATAAAATTAGAAGAAAACATAAAAACATTTAAAATTAAGTTACGTAAATATGTGATTGATGTGTTGTAAATGTATTACTTTAATTATGTATATATATAAGGATTGTATTAGGACATAGATAACTATGTACCTACTTAAAATGCCTCAATAAACAATAAATAAATAATAAACAATAAACATTGAAACCCTGTTAATTTGTTCATGAGAACTTCAGTCCCGTTTTTAACCGTTTTTACTATTAAAATGATCGTTTTTTCGAATAACATTTTTCTCCGTGTAAAGTAAGAGGATTTGGCCATGGTTTTACAGACATCAGATCTCTGTATAGTTTGCTTTAAAAAGTGATTTACAAAAAACTTAGGTCTCCGTATGGGTTAAATTTGATTTGAAACTTACGTCTAAAATGCTAAATCGATTTAAAACACCGGAAAGCACAGTGCTTTACAGAGCAGAGTACCGCACTTAGGTGGACGGTTGGGTTAGATTTACCTCACTGCGGTAGAAATTGCTGAAACGAAAAAAAGTTAAAAGTGCAAGTGGTTTCCAGACAAGGTCAGGGCTCTGGGTGGTTAGCATAAAGCTCGCGTGGCAAAGAGGATCACCACACTGCGTGGTGCTATGTTCCCGTACCCGTTTGCTCCACGGAAACCCGTCAGCGAGTCTGAAAGGGTCGCGGAACACGCGAAGCACAACGGATATAGATCAATGTATGCAACGAACAATGCAAGCCTAAATGGAAATGTTTTGTAATTGGAAACATTGAAATTCCGGATTAGAATAAGGTATGAGAAATAGTTCTCTAAAAGAGCTGATAAAATCCACCATTAAAGATCAGCTGATTATAACACTGCGTGGGCGAAGTCTGTTTGAATTTTAATTCCTTTGAAATTCAAAAACTAATTCTAATTCATACGAAATCGCGTTCGCTCGAACTTCCCCCACGCAGTGTCATAATCAGCTGTGGATAAGGACGTATATAAGGGGAAGGTCTAGGTCTAGGGGGTTCAAACACCCACAACGGCCTCAGTATTGCGCAGGAAAAAAGAGAATAGTCCTCGTATATTACATTCCTGGAAAATACAGCCATAATATTTGCACCAACTCTTTTATCTGTGATGTAAATAATATGTTGTGGTAAATAGAGATCCCAAAAACGAGTGTGCTTTAGAACACACGACTGAAGTAAAACTTCTTTAGCTCCATCTATATGTATGTATATACATATATCTTTATTTGTATAAAATATATATACGTATATACATATATTAATTTTCTAATTTTCTACAAATATTTAAATTTAATATCGTTCGCCTCGCCTGATCACACTTTTCGTAACGCTCTCGTCACGCATTCGCCAGCTTACTCACCAAGTCAAGCGTGCGTAAAAATAAGTTTTACTTCAAAAACTTTGTAATAATTGTTCCACCCTCCCTCTTTTTTCTCTTACCTCCCCCCACTTAGGATCGAACCCTCTCCTTAGTGTCGAACCCCCTTGTGAATGCTATAGCTACGCCCTTGACTGTGGGTGCGGCGCCATTTGTAATTGCACTTGCACAGATATGCATCGATACAGACAAAATATTCTAGCTGAGCATGTCCGCGTTGTGAGTATATTCTTAGATAGCTAAGCAATTAATTACGTTACACGCACTGTGCCATTAGATGTGGATAGACCTTAACTCCAAATAATGTGTCCTAAGGGGAAAGTTAGGTACCTGAGTTACGTAATTTAGCTTCCAAATTATTGTTGGCAGGTACTCGTAATTATAATTTTTTTTCTCTTTCTTTTTACGATATAATTTTTAATTAAAATGTACGTTTTCCAACCCGTTTTGTGGTTTTCAAAGCTCACCATGACATCGCATAAGCTCACGACTCCACGGGGTCACATCAAGGGGTTGAAGTCCATTATTACGTATTTTCACTTTTCTAAAGTAAATACTATTAATTGTAGAAATATCAACCATCTGTTATTGCCCAAAAATTTCTTCGTCAGGTTTTAGATCCGTTCGTGTTTCTAATTGACTTCTGGACATGACGCTTAAATACCAAATTGACTTTATATGTATTGGTTTTGTAAACGATTTGCGCAAATAAAAGATACTCTATTACAGTCGTCACCGTTACTGAAATGGTACAGGTTTTGTAAATGATTCTACAGATACAAAAGTTACTCTATTACAGTATTCACCTTGACTGAAATGGTATAGGTTTTGTAAATTATTTTGCAAAAACAAAAGCTACTCTATTACAGTCGTCACCGTGACTTAAATGGTAAATGATTATGCAGAAACTAAAGCTACTCTATTACAGTCTTCACCTTGACTGAAATGGTAAATGATTATGCATAAACTAAAGCTACTCTATTACAGTCTTCACCTTGACTGAAATGGTAAATGATTATGCAGAAACTAAAGCTACTCTATTACAGTCTTCACCTTGACTGAAATGGTATAGGTTTTGTAAATGATTTTCCAGAAACAAAAGCTACTCTATTACAGTCGTCACCGTGACTGAAATGGTAAATGATTATGCAGAAACTAAAGCTACTCTATTACAGTCTTCACCTTGACTGAAATGGTAAATGATTATGCAGAAACTAAAGCTACTCTATTACAGTCTTCACCTTGACTGAAATGGTATAGGTTTTGTAAATGATTTTCCAGAAACAAAAGCTACTCTATTACAGTCGTCACCGTGACTGAAATGGTAAATGATTATGCAGAAACTAAAGCTACTCTATTACAGTCTTCACCTTGACTGAAATGGTATAGGTTTTGTAAATGATTTTCCAGAAACAAAAGCTACTCTATTACAGTCGTCACCGTGACTGAAATGGTAAATGATTATGCAGAAACTAAAGCTACTCTATTACAGTCGTCACCGTGACTGAAATGGTAAATGATTATGCAGAAACTAAAGCTACTCTATTACAGTCGTCACCGTGACTGAAATGGTAAATGATTATGCAGAAACTAAAGCTACTCTATTACAGTCGTCACCTTGACTGAAATGGTAAATGATTATGCAGAAACTAAAGCTACTCTATTACAGTCTTCACCTTGACTGAAATGGTAAATGATTATGCAGAAACTAAAGCTACTCTATTACAGTCTTCACCTTGACTGAAATGGTATAGGTTTTGTAAATGATTTTCCAGAAACAAAAGCTACTCTATTACAGTCGTCACCGTGACTGAAATGGTAAATGATTATGCAGAAACTAAAGCTACTCTATTACAGTCTTCACCTTGACTGAAATGGTAAATGATTATGCAGAAACTAAAGCTACTCTATTACAGTCGTCACCGTGACTGAAAAGGTATAGATAGGCCGCTTCTAGGAAACGTTTTTCCTTCCTCCCGATCTATTACTGTCACCCACCAGTTTCGTATGCCTAAGGATGTGAGGTTTGCTTAACCTTCGCTTAAGTTAGTTTAGGCCTTCCAACACTCATTCGTCCTTCAGGTTTATGTTTCAATGCGGAGGAAATATTCCAGGGATGAATAGTGTGAGATTTATTAACAGATTACGATTATGTAACGCAAGTAGATTCCTAGTGATTTCACAACACTAACTATTTTGTCATTGTTTCACGTCGATGATATATTTGCCAAAAACAAATTAATATTCCGCAACATTACAATGAAACACTGTTTCAGCAATTCGCTGAAATTTTATTCCATTTCCTCTCCTAATGCTATGTTATATGTTTTTTCCCAGAGGATTAATTCATCACGTGCCTGCTAAATTTAAATATATGGTTTTTGTATAATTATGTATATTTGACCCATATGCTAGACATTTCCGTTTTTATTGGTTCATAGCATGTCAAGGCACACTTGCGAAATTTGCATGTTTTGAAAACTAATCGGTTGTCACACATTACCAGACCATGAAGTATACTATAATGGCATATATAGGGTGTTAAGGTACGTACTTGAGTTACTTTAACCAGTGATTCCTGACATTATTTGGAGTAAAAAATGTAAAAGAAATTTTGGTCTCCGGTGACATTTTTGATGTTTTTTTTATTTTTTACTCCAAATAATGTCAGGAATCACTGGTTAAAATAACTCAAGTACGTACCTTAACACCCTGTATATTTAATCTCTCGAATAATTTATTTTATGGAATCCGATGCCCGCGTTTCAAAATAAACGACCAGTTGCAAATTTGTGTACAAAAATGGCACACTTAAAAAATAATTTCGAAATTAATATCTTAACACAGATTTCTGTGACACGTTTTTCTTTTTGGTCTCATTTTTCTTTTATTTTTAACTATTCGCGTAAGGTGTAAGTCATATGTAATACATTCGTGCTCTTTCTATATAAATTTAAATTGCTTTCATTCTGTTGTCCTTCCCTGAATAAGTTTATCCCAACTCATTGCCAGTAATTTAAATTATTGATTGTTTCTGTAATCAGAATGTATATACCTAACAGAAATAAATTCTCTCGAACGATCAGTTGTGGTGTTATAAAATTCTCTTGGCGTTTTCTCTCCGGAATTTGTAGGCCGAAATTATTAACTATTTAAAAATTAAAAAAACTGTTTTAATTTCCATCATGAGCTAAGCTATAGAGCTTCGGAAAATCCATAAAACTGTAAAAAAATATAAGTCAAGGCGCAATTTTGATTGTTGATTATTTTTCTTCTAAACCTCGCCGCGTAAATCTATCTGTCTGTGACGGAATGTAAACCGAAACTGAATTTACAAATTATTTTCATAGTATCTTATTTTAGTTAGTCTTCTAATATTAATCGGCCAATGCTTATACAGAACATAGACAAAGGATTGCCGCTGGCTTTTGTTATCTGCTCTATAAAGGAAATTATCACTCGAATAAAGTGCTCACAACTGCGTGTGCTTCTCTACGTAGTTTTCCTTACCAAGTTTTCCCTGCCTAATTTTTCCTACCTAGTTTCCCCTAACGCAAGTTTTTCCAGAGTAAACAGGGTCCGTGACGTAATACTAAGCACGAATTGCGTTGCTGACATAAATACGCAGCGAACGTTTGCCACGTTCTGAGTACAGTTTTTTATTATTATTAGATATTGGACGACCTTCTACAATCAACTCTACGATTGATTCCAGCAAATAGGATACGACCATATTTTTTTTTACTTTTTCCTTGCACTGTCCCAACTCATTGCCTAGGTAGGCAGTCAGGGTCGGCTCTCCTCGTTTTCAGGTTGTAGCTTCTTCGGTTCTGGGTATCGCTTTCATCCAGGCCGTTTGTACGTAGGATTTTGGAGCATTGAGTCATCCAGGAGTTCTTTGGTCTTCCTTTGAATGATTGTCGATGAAGCTCCATAGACATTGCCTGCTTCACTGTGTGGTGGTCTCCGTTTTATGTGACCATACCATCTCAACTTTCGTTCCTCCAACTTACTGTTTGTGTATGTGGCACCCAGGCTACCACGAATACGTGAAATTTAATCTCATCTTTTAGTGACACTCCTGCCAACCATCTAAGCATTCGCGTTTCTGCTGATTCGAGTTGCCTAGAGTAGGAGTTGTACATGGTCCAGCATTCGGAGCCATTCATTATTGCGGGTCTAACAATAGTCTGGTATACCTTTCCTTTAAGTTTTATAGGCATTTTTGTGTCACACAAGATTCCTGTTACAGATCTAAATTTACTCCATCCCACACCTATTCGATTCGGATACGATCATATCTAGAAATATAAATCTTCCTAAATGTAACCGTATCTTTTTTTATTTTTCTTTTTCAGATTTTCGAATGAGTGTTGCTGCTAATACATAATAATAGTTTCTTCATTAATTAAATACATAATTTTTGTTTAGTTTAGATAAGATTCCTTTTTTCCAGTAATATTTTTCTTAACTCTTCTCGTTTATCACTACTCTGATGTTTAATTACTGTTCTGTTTGATCATGTTCTTTTTTTTATCATGGAACCCTGTAAAAGGTACAAAGATGCGTGTCATCTTCAAACCCCCTAGTGTGGAAATCGATTATGAAAAATACACGAACCTTCTCAATGTTTTTCATAATGGAGGTCAGGCAGCTTTCTCCCTTCGCGATAAAATCCCCCGCGCCCATAAACTGGGATATTTTCGATACTGGGACATTTTCAATTCGGAAAATTTTAAATCCTGTTTACACTCCTGTGTCTCTTTGGCTTTGTTCGGAATATACGCCTCGGTTGAGCAATACATTCTTAAACATAAGCTTTATAAATGGAATATCAGTGCGCCTGACATGGAAGCTTTTTAGAATAAATATTCTTGCTTTATTATGTTTGGTATATGCACAGACTCGTGAAAAATCATCCGGGATATTGTAATTGTAAATTGTGAATCCGAAAGTATTTATTAAATATTTGCCTCAGGATTTCCTTTGCCTTTTAAACACGCATTTAAAATATACAATTATTTGGTACCTACTTTATCGCTTGTCTGAATCATTGTTCCTACAATCGATTCAAATTTTGATAGTTAATAATTCAGGAACGTAAATAATTTCATGTAAGAATATTTCACATTACATCAAATTGTTCAATTTTGTTCCCTGATTTTGTTTTACTTTGTATATACTGTATCTTTATTTTGTATTATTTTATCAATATTTTCTATAATTTGACTCGTAAGGTTTAAAGTTTATTACTTTTAGTTAAGCGCACTTGAAGTGCAATAACACAAATGTTACATTATTTTTATTATTATCATATCACAACGACCGAAATTAGTACCTATGTTTGATTACAGTAGGAATGAGTTCACACAAGCGATTTTAGTGCAGGTATTTTTTTTTAAATATGAATACCGCACAATAGTCCGAACTGCTCCTAACGGCCTGGAGCCAGAGAGACTATGGCATCCCCAATTGGGGTATTTTGTGATGCTGATGATAGTGGGGATCGGAAGGAGATGAGGAAGAGGAAGGCGGGGAAGTACCCAGCTATTTCTCTCAAAAGAGAAGCTATACAAATTATCCAATTTTTATTATTATTATTATTCAGCTCCAATCGCCAAACAATTCAAGCCATTTCAAGCAATGTTACAATTGAGTATCTTCCACTCTGGAACGAAGCTATTTATGTAGCGTTGCTAGTATTTACATATATATTTTTGTTCCTTCATACAAGATTGGAAAACGTTAAAATTAAAAAATTACAAGCTTTCTTTCGGTATGTACAAATGTACGAGTACGTACTAAAAGGCACAGTCCCGACTTACTATAAGGTAAAATAATCGCTAACTTGTTCCAAAATTTCTATAATATAGCAATAAGTAGATTATCGTTATCCATATTACTTACTCCTGCTGTTCCTTGCAATAAGATATCAAAAAATTATTTAGTATTCATTTCCCGTACTCGTTAAACGGAACATTACCCTTTTTGTTTGATTGCGAAGGGACGGGGGATGAAACGTGCTAGGAGTATTAATGCATGCCCCTATAGTAAAGCTTCCAGGGGTCGCAAAATGGGTCAATGTAACTATCCACTGGGACACAGATGGGTCCTAGTGACCTAAATGAGGCTCCGTGGCCCAATTCCAACTGAAATCCTGTTACAGATTGTCTCGTCTATGAATCTTATAAGTGCTCTGCGTATTATTATTGTTAGGCGTACCAGACACACTTCTCTTTTTCATATAGAATCCCACAACACTAATGCAGCAAATAACTCACAAATTACTCGCGCAATCACAACTTATACCCTCTATGAAAAATTAATAAACTTAGAATTTTTTCATGATTACTTGCTAACATATAAAACTAAATTATTATATTTCTTGGCGTGATATAAATAATTTTTAAATTCATATTTATATAAGAAAAACTCTATTTTTAACTTTTGAAGGTTATTCCCATCAATGTAATATATCATTGAAGAAGAAGATAACAATAATAATCTAATTTTTTAAAATATGAAAATGAACAAGACACAGAAAAATAATAAAAGATAACGCCAATAATATGGAAAAAAACATGAGTCGAAGATAATATTGCTAATTCTGAAATTTGAAATATGAAGTTGACAATTACGACAGTCTCATAATAGATCGCAGTAGCCCAATTGGTAGAGGTGTCTGTCCCGGTAAGACGTAAGGTTCTGGGTTCGAGTCCCAGTTGCGACTTTATTTTTCTGTGTCTTGTTCATTTTCATATTTAAAAAAAAATTGATTATTTTTGTTATCTTCTTCTTCAATGATAATTTTTAAATTACTTACATTTAACTTTTCATTATTTATCAGTCAATTTACAATTAAAAATTAGTGAGCATATAATTCCTGATTTTAAAATGTTTCCTTGTCTCCATCCGCATTCTTCCTTTTTATTATTATATTCATTGATTAATTAAATTTTAACACCCTTTCAAACCTCAGGCGAAATTACCTAATGACATTCTGAGGACATTTATTTATTTATTTACGCCTAGTGAGGCTTTTATAAATATATAACAATATTTACGAAATTATGCTCGTAAAGAGTGCAGGAAACGACGGTTTAAATCACTTGCACAAAAATAAATATAAAGTAAAAATATATTGAATTTGATCCACACAGTATGTAGGTACAAAATATATAAAAATTCAAAAAATGCAAAATATTTTTTTTCTTTCTGCCGACAAAATACTGTTAATGTTTTAGTCAATTTAAATAGCTTTATCAAAGTATTCCACTTTTTGATGAAAAAACTTCAATAAGGTATGCTTATATATTAAAATTGATGTACAAAATATATCAACAACATCTTAGTAGAGTATTTGTTTCCTAGCTGTTGGATCCGTCGCATAGGAGTGTAATATTGGGAGGTAGATGTAGTATTGCTACAATAATATGATATGTCTTGTAACTGACCTGCCTGGAGTATGAAAAAAGATTACATATAATAAATCAGGGGTATCAAACATTGAATTAATGATTTTATACAAACAGTTTGCTGAATTTTTAAAGTTGATGAAAATTACGAATGCTTCTGACTGTGACTTCAATTTCTCATCATTCCTGAAGTTGTGAGTTAAGTGAAAATGACTGCTGAAAACTACTGTAGGCAGTGAAAACAACAACTGAACGAGCTTCACTTTTGTGAAATTACGGAGTCACTGAATTCGTGAAACTAATTTCTATCAAGTTCTGGGAATAAATGAATACGACTGACTTCTTGAATATTTCCCGATTATTGAGTTTGTTCTCACTGGTTGTGGATGGGGCCGGAAGTAAACTGAGCAATTAATTAATTTGGAAAAGTTTGCGGGAAATTTGTGCAGATCTGAAAATACTAATCTGTTTCCACCCTTCTCCCTCACTCCCGGCGAAAGCTCGCCGCCGAAAGAGTTGGAGTATCACCTGAAGTAGACACTGAGGAGATAAAGCGATATAAGTGTACTGTGGGCGTGTCCACATTATGTCGGAAGTTAGCTACGTTTTTCCTAAAATTGATCAAACATTTTCAAATATCGAAATTGCTTCTAAAACAGGTCAATTTAAACATAATTTGGAACGGGGATATATATGGCATTACCAATTGAAAGGAGATGGAAATAGGCAGGTTAGGAAATACTTGGCTATTCAGATCTGGTCATCAAACACCCATATAGCTATATATTGACGGCTGGCGTAATCCAGGGGCAAGGCTTTGGACTCCCATTCCGAAGATCGCGGGATTGAACCCGGCGTGCGCAAATAAATTTTATTTGATTAATTTGTGTTATTTCACAAATGATTAATTAAAAAGAATATATAGATACTATATTTGCGGCACGTTCCAGAGTGGAAGATACTCTCAGTATCGCCCTGGTGTAAGACCACCATTCAGAATTGAAGCGTTTCTTGAAACGGCTTAAGCCTGTTTAGTGACTAGATCTGAATAGCCAGGTACTTCCCCACCTTCCTTTTCCCCACCTCCTTCCCCGCTTACCTTCAGCCTCACAATATACCCCGATTGGGGATGCCATTGTCTCACTGGCTCCAGACGGGAGCAGTTGGGACTCTTGTGAAGTGGTATATAGTATATAAAAAAATAACTTCTTGGGTGGTCTTCTACTGGGTCACACTGAGAGTGTCAGCCACTCTGGTGCAGTAGAAATTACGTGGACGTTATCACGTGGACTGGCTACATCAGGTATTTTTCTGATCAGTATATTCGAGTATCTCACTTCTAGGAATTTTCTATTCACTGACTGGTGTGGTTAAGTGGCTTCAATTGGCGTGGAGAGTTTTATTCGTTTAAGTTATTATTAAATTATCGCGGTGGTATGATTGTAAGTCGCAAAGTCACCATATTGTAGAGTTTAAATCTTTTTTCCCTTGGAATAAAAATAATTTATAATTAATTATTGTAAGTTTGAAGTTTACAATCTCACTTTCTCAACTGTTGTAAGAAACTGACGATAATGTTGATGTGCCACGTAAAATATCAAAAACTCCATTTACAGAGGTTTTTCCTTTTTTTTTTTTTTTTATCATAAATACATTTGTACAAAATAAGGGTAGTGTAGGTTCTACAATTTGTCACTCTTAAGGAAATATTTGTTATACATATTATATAGTTTTAAGGAAACATTAGGATAGATCACATAATAATATTAGATTATTTGAATTACATCTATAAGATATTTCAATGTACATGCTAAATAATAAGATATATATTTGATGATTAATTCAGAAAGATTAGTATGTTTATAAATATAATAAAGTTAATCATTTTATATAGTCGCTGTGACATCATAAATAATACTGAAAAATATTATTTACGACTATTTTTAAAAAGTCGATCGTCCAGTTTATTAGACAGACATCTCCAAATACTATGTTTTGAGATAAGAAATAAAGAAAGATTCGAATGCTCACCATAAATAAAATATTATTTACAAGTGTCTATGTTTTACGTATGCATTAAAATAACATTGGGAGGTAAAATGACGGTACATTAATATGACGTATTGAAATATACTTCTATTGACACAGAAAACATCAAAATTTTGTTTCATTCACTACAATTTTTTCTGCGTTATAATTGATTTGGTTGTGTTTGAGAGTAATCTAAGCATTGTACCAGATATACCTACATATAACTGCACACTCAACTCAAATTTCTATTTTTCGGAGATGTCTTACTAATCAATTGGACGATCGATGCAAAACTTCTATTCTTGACTAGAAAAAAAAACAGCATTTTTTATATTTTATTATAATCGCACATTGATAATCGAAAACAACAAGTATATGACTCAGGTAATCCACTATGTTTCTAAAATCTCAGGTAATTATTTCTACCTCTGTGCGTGCCATATCCATTGTTGAAAAGGATCGGGTGTTGTAAGCTTGTTTTTCATTCAACACAAAGCTGAGAATTTAAATGGACACCGTGAATAAATAACCATTTGGCTCCAGATTTTATCTTTACAACAATTAGATGAAATTGTTCTGCAGAACTCTTACATTATTTATGGAAAGGATTATAAAATACCGCTTAATTAACTTTATAGCATTTTTGTTGTTCTTTTGCTCCGTTTATATTTTTGTATATCTACTGCCTTATTTTAACGGTTTAACTCCTCGATCTAATTTGTTCGTTTTTGTGAACAGCTCACATACCTATATCTCAGATTATTATTGCCATGGTTAGAAATATGATCTAAACGGGCAAAAAAGAGAAAACACCACGCTTTATATTCGAATCTAGAAGATAAACCAAAGAAAAATTAAAATGTTCACCTCCATGAAAGCAAAGCTTCCGACCACAATTTGGGAAAAATCATGAAACTTTATGAAATTTGTATTAATATTTTTTTTTAGGAAACGACAAAAAGTCGACGTCACAATAACGTTTATAATACTCGTACATTGGTCTAATAAAATATTTACGTGTTTAATTTTTCGTTATCAGTAATTTTAGTTAGATAAAAACTTAAAACGAGCCATTTTTAAGACGTTTTTATATATGCATTCAAAAATTTTATATTTCGATAACTATGTGTTTATTTCTAATGATAACATTTGAAAGCGTATTTCATCACCTTTCAAAAACATTTTTTATTTTTCGGAAACATTCCGAAATATTCCTATTATTTGAATTTTATTGCAAAGTGGAAATTTTCTAACCTCCTGAAAAATACGCCCGAGGGTGGAGGGGTGAAAAGTTTAATTGTTCTTTCTTCGTAAGTCTTCTGAAGTCTAGCTTTGGATATTGGTCTCCCTGAAAGGTCTTTAAATTTGGTCGATTCTTGGCAGCCACCAACCATTCGAAGCCTGTAAGTTGGCTACTTCTATATATTAGAAAAACACCTACGATGTAGATACTTTTGTGAAGTAATATACTTTTAAAAATATTTATTATGATTCGTAGCGATAATGTTTTCCCCACTGGGATTTCCCGTGTACATTTTACATTATTTGAATTTTATTTAATTTACATCATGGGGTGAGGTTGTCTAGGACTTTTTACTATGTAGCGGGCTGGCTCGGGAGAGACTGGTTGATTGAGACATTTTACCTCTCCGGTCGAACTCTTTCGACCCATTACCTTGTACTGCAGTGGGAGGGATGGATTCATACGTTTGTCACTACTGGACACATTGACCCCCAGTTTCCTATCCACCCCTCATACCTTTTTCCTTCCCAGAGCTTCCTCTCGTTCCTTTTTTCCTCAAGGCGTGCGCTAAGTTAAGATGTGCGCTACAATTTTTTGTATTTCTTAATACGTACTTAACATTTTACAATGTATCTAAAACCTAACATAGTTTGTTTTGATTATACTCGTACAAACTTAAATTCTGCACTGTGGAAAAGTTTTGGGTTTCTGAGATGAACTGTCAATAACCGGAAAAATGGTGTAAAATAGAGAACACACAATTTTGTGTAATATTTGAGATTGACAATACATACACGGATTATGAATACACAGCGCCCTTGAGGTGATTTCTCACAAAAACCGTGCTCTACAAAGAATCCAAATATTATTATTATTATTATCACGGAATGATTATACGAATCTAATCAAACCCCGATGTCACGATTATATTTTCATGTCTACCAATATTTATTTATTTTCGCCTATTAAGGCTTTTACACACATATAACATTTTTTACGATATTATACAAGTAAATAGTGCAGGGAACGAAACTTGTACAAAAATAGATATAAAGTAAAAATATTATTGAATATGTGCGAAAGTCCGTGATTTTCAGAGTTCAACGTTAACTGAAATAAATCTGTGTTTGGTTTTGTAATCCTATACAGAGAAGATGGTGCAGCGTGTTTACTAAAACCCCGTCCACCCTTGTTTGTATAAAAATATCACAGCCATCCAAGATTTCGCGTCATCTCCAGAGAAACTCCAATTTCTTTTCAGACTAAAACTCGCAAAAAAAGTTTGTTTCATCTCTTCTGTTCATTTCTTTTGGTGGAACTTAATCGAGGGAAGTTTCTCGTTTCAGCTGGGGATGAAATGCCCCCATAAATAGACTGACTTCGTCTGAGGGAGATTGCTGTGATATCTAATGTTATCTTCCCCTCGTGGCCATTCAACCCTTAATTCACTTTAAGAGAAGAGTTACAGACGACGTTAAATGGCACCCGCAGTTGTGGAGTTTGAAATGGCGGCCTTATTTGATTTATTACGATTCTGCAGACATTAAATCAGGGTTAGACTAACTGGAAAGATGATTGATGAAGAAATCGACAGCTCTTGATGATTTTCTTCTCGAAATTCTTGCAAATAACAAATGGCGTTTAAGCATTATTTAAAAACAATTTGAAATTTTATAGTCATATCTGAAAAAAAAAAACTAAATAACCAGTACCTAGTAACCTAAACCTAACCCTGCCGCAGTGCGATCAATATAAAATCGTATATAATATATATCATAATAAATAGTAAAGAGTGTCTATTTTGGAGGTTCTGCAGATTATCACGGAAATAATATCCATTGAACAAGACGCACGAAAATTTAACATAACAGACCAAGAGAGGTTTTCTTGTTTAGTGATCCACTCGCTTCAACGTCCGGAGCGAGAAGCGAGACTGACTGAAAAAATAATTATTAATTTTTCCCATTTATAAATCTAGATGTATATGTTACAGTTAAAACTTGTTTTTAGTTATAACGCGTTTTCTCTAGTTATAACTAGTTTTTACTAACTGTTACTAGACAAAACGCGTTATAACTGTAGCATATATAAATATATAAAATATTTATTGATGTAAATTATTACCTCTCTAATTGAGAATATCTCGTGTTCAGGAAGGGAGTTTTTTTTTTAAATAATTTCGGGAATTCTACCTATAATGAATATTATAGACATTCTAAATTGATGCACTGAAAAACAGTTACCTTTAAAAAAATACATATAAAGCATAACCTTTACGAGAGTGTTTACGAGTTTTTTTTATTTATTATTCGTTTAAAAAGTGAGAAAATAAATATGTGACTGTAAGAAATTTATATTACATATTTAAGAACTGGGGTTATTACTATGATACCTTTTTATTTAAATTTTCTTGCATTATGGACGACACATTTCTTTGTCTATCCCATTGAGATATGTATATAACATCAATGGTCTATCCGTGTTTTGTGCCATATATTTTTATAGTTTTTTTTAAATACGAATGAAACTTACTCGAAATACGAAACAAGTTGGCAAGGATGAAAAAGTTCACAGCATTGCACTGGGGTTGTGCCGTAACACGATAATAAAATAGATGTACATATGTAGGAATGTATGTGTGCCAAAAGTTTTCCGTTGTCTGCCTGCATTGGAATCAATACGCCAAGACTACGTACGTCTCACTTCGTTTTTATTCCGCACCTCTAACTTTCCGTTCTCATAATTTTAAAATTGCAAGTTTTTCCCAGCTTATAATCTTCTAACCACGAATATAAATTGTCTTTTTTTTGTTAATTACTGCTAGTCGATGACACCATTATCGGAATATTATTCCTAATTTTCATGGAAGCCACGTTTTTTATCGACATTTTTTGGACGATGTTTTTACTATTGGCCTTTCTCGAGGTATTTTGAAGCTCTCCCGGGAAAGCTTTCGAAAAAACGAGCTCGTCAAGTTATTATTTCTATAACTTTATTAGTGGAGTTTGTAAGTTTCAAAGGTTAATGTGGGTGGCAATGGCTTTGGGTCTCAGTTATCAATTTGTTTGAATATCGAATTGTTTCAGTCGTAATTTGCTATCAGTGTTGCTATCGGCATTTATTAGTTTTTATTGTCTGTATTTGATCACTTTAATTGACTTTGAAATATTATAAAGCTCGTTCCAGCCAATATTAGTACCCAATTTACTTAATGTTGGCAATAAGTATGGCAAATTACTTACTTACATTAATTAATTTAAGTAAAAGACGCACATTATATAGATGGCTTTTAGTTATTTATGGCAAATAGTTACCGTTATAATGTCCTATAATGTCATTTAATATACCTAATTACCTTAGAAAGGAAGCTCCACAGAATATTAGATTATGTAAAAAAAGCAACGAGTACTTACAATAATTTATTATGCATAAAATAAATATGAATATATCTATAATGGATTTAAACACTGCGCGTGCGTTCGAGATATGGAGTTTTTACACATTTTATTATATAATTTTGCAGCATGGAAATAATGGTATTTCTGGCCGAAAGCTGTATTTAATTTTGGAATGTTTAGTAGATTTGAAGATTTTGTCCTTGTAGTATAGGTGTGTTGGTCAGCAAGGTACGCTAATTTTTCTTTAAATTTGAGTAGTGCATTTGTTGAGTACAGTTTTATAATGCTGAACACATTAATTTTTTTTAAAACTTTTATGATGGAGTTCTTATGGGTACTTTCAGGATTATTTTTATTATTGCTTTTTGTGTTTTAACAAGCTGCTTCATGTGAATGTTTGAGGCAGATCCCCATCCAATAATCCCATATTCTATGCGTGATTGGCAAAGAGCATAGTAGACTTTATATGGATCATTTTTATTTAGTATATTGCGCATGTTTCTAAAGTAGTACATGAGCTTTGTGAGTTTCTTTGTAATGCTATTTATGTGAGAGTCCCATCGAAAATTTTCATCGATTTCAACGCCAAGATATTTTATGTTTCTAGAGTGTGTTATGGTGGGGCAGTGACGTGATTGTGTTAAATTTTTTCCTTGACAATCTTGTAATGTGAGAACATAATCCTCGGCTGGTTGTCCTCTGGCTGTTATAGAAAACGTTAAATATTTAGTTTTGTTAACATTAAGTGTAAGTGAGTTTTGCTTGAGCCATTTTTGTAGAAGTACAAGCCCGTGTTCAGCTTCTTTGTAAGTGGTTACCCAATCACTTTCATTAAATAAAATAACAGTGTCGTCGGCAAAACTAATGATTTTCCCATTGGTATGTAAGTTGCAGATATCATTTATATATATCAAAAATAATAAACATTGCATTATTATTTTTATGCTGTCTACAATTGAAAAAATGGTTTCTGTTTTGTATTCTTTTTTCTCTCTTTCATTTTCCTATAATATATTATTTTCACTTTAATTTACCTTCATACCTACTATTTATGTAATGTTCATATTTTAAGTTGATCTTTATTTTTTTTATCCAAACATTGTGTCTCTGTATGTATCATATCATACACTTACTATGTAAAAGTCCGTAAGGGCGCTAAAAATTAATAATTACATATTCTGTATACCTTTCCTAGGTTATGAAGTCTGGAGTGTTTAGTGATAGTTTGAGCCTTTCGTAATCACATACTTTCAAACATAAAGGTTCACCGTATTAGAGTTAGTTAGAGCTAACGCCTACGTAAAACTGCCCCTACGTGGAGAGCTGGATAGATCGAAAGAAGTTAAAGATAAGAAGGGAGAAGGACAACGCTGTGGATGAGATATTCATTTTTAGCACTAATAGCAATAATAACGTCATACGCTTAAACTATATTATTGATTAGAGTGGAAGATACTCTTAGTATCGCCCTGGTGTAATACCACCATTCAGAATTGAAACGTTGCTTGAAATGGCTTTAGCCGTGTTTAGTGACTAGATATGAATAGCCAGGTACTTCCCCATTTTCCTCTTCCCCATCTCCTTCCCTTCCCCACTTACCTTCAGCCTCACAACATACCCCGATTGGGGATGCCATAGTCTCACTGGCTCCAGATGGGAACAGTTGGGACTCTTGTGAATATTCACTATAAAAAAATAAAAAAATTAGATTAATTTCATAGCAACACCCTCAACCCATGTGTAAGAAACGTAGAACGTTTAGTCCTACCCCTGAGAGTTCGGTTACAGTCTCTATTTGTAAAGGGCGTAGTTACATCGGACCAATAACGGAACGCCATACTCGTAATATGAACACAGCCTCCTTGAGATGGATGTTCTCGCCGGGCACCCACTCAAGTCATTAGTCTCGACAGCCTGCTTCGGAATCTACGCCTCGCAGAAGCATATCATACTTATTATGCTCGCATGCAGTGAAACGAGCGGTGCATAATGCATACAGAGAGCACACTACGGGCGGGAGCATTTCGACGCGGGAATAAATAGCACTTTTGAACCGGCTGTGTCTATCCAAACTTTTCAAATATGATACAGAGAACGCAATACATTCGTAAAAATATCTCAGTGTGAATTATTCACATATTCAACTTTGATGTTAATCTATTGACCCTTTGACACTTTATTTTACTCACTACCTACGCTAATAATTTTAACTAGCAGTTAAGTCAGTTTTTGCTGCTAGGCCCTGCGGGCGGCTTTTGTTCGGGCTTCGCCCAATTTCGCCAAGTGTTGGTGACCATCTATAAGGCTCCGCCCTTATGCAAAAATAACAACTGTGAATATAAAACTAAAAAACACTTACATTTAATATGTGGATATATAACAGTAGACATTCTGTATTATAAGACCGCGGACAGTGAGTAGAATTTCGGAAAAGAATCAACTCAGCATACCTAAATCTCGTTCATCCACGTCAATGACAAAAAAAGAAAATTGATAATAATAAAAATATTTATTCATCAATAGATTTATTACAACATTACACATTTTGTCGTTAATCATTGATTCTATTAGCGTAAAGGTCACTGTTCAGCTACAATTCAGGATTTCTCCTGGAATGCAGTTGGTTTTCAGCAGTGCCTCCAGTATAAAACAGAAAATAAAATAAAATAAATTAATCAAAATAAAATAAATACAATTAAATTAAATTACATAAAAATAATTAAATCAAATCTCTAATTCAATACACACAATACAATATATAAAAAAACCATAAATTAATCATGTAAATCGGCATTCAAATTAAAGACATCTTAATATTAAAACTCAAAAAAATAATAAAATCAATTCGAATAAAATATTCTCAATTAAAATTCAAAATAAAATCGTCAAGTATAAAATATAGTCAAAATAAATAATGTAGTAATCAAATCAAATCAAAAACAAAAACACGAATAATAAATTGTATCTTCTTAGTAATGAATGAAAGAGACAAATGTTTCTTCCCAATACCGTTTATTGGATAATCAACACCCTTGCCATAGGTAACTCTAAGTGGTTCGCTACGTTTAGTGACTTAGCAGGGGTGCCCAGGTTCATAGGGTAAGGTTTGTCTATATTTTGGCGGCACATGCGTTTGCCCTCTACTGCGTGGCGGTTCGGATTGGTAGAGATTGGTTGATGGAGACCTAAGAGTATGGATATTAATAATAATTTTTTTTTTTAATGTTTCTTTATTCTTTGAATAGTAAATATATAACAATTGTGGAATTTATGGCCGCCATACTAGGCACATGCCCGTGTTATGGCATCTATAATATCCATACTCTTAGATGGAGACATTTTACCTCTTCAAGAGGACTCTCTCGACCCATCGCCTTGTAGCGCAGTGGGAGAGATGCATTCATACGTCCGTTACTCCTGGACACATCGACCCCCAGATTCCTACTCACCCTTCATATTTTTTCCTTCCCAGAACTTCCTCTCCTTATTTTCTCTAAAAAGAACATCCACACAGCATCCCCAACGATAACATAGGCCCCGAGGGGAAATTGTTTTTACTCAGGTTCTCCTGTGTGGAGCTAATGTTAAAAAAAATACCTCTGAAATGATTTCTTTTTATCGAAATAAATTTGTAAAATTTATATAAACGTTCACGGAAATTAAAGTATATATATATATAATAATAATAACATAATAATTTTACATGAAATCTAGCTAAACTTACTCTTACCAAAATATTATCAAAGTAAATGCATTTTTTTAAATATATAAAAAATCTACATAGAACTTCCTCTCCTTATTTTCTCTAAAAAGAACATCCACACAGCATCCCCAACGATAACCTAGCTATGCTAGGGATGTCACTGTGTTGTGTTATGGTGGAAGAAGTTGACATATTGATTTACTACATAGAAATGACATTTACTTAATAGAAAAACATACCTACTTTGTGTGATAATAGAATATTAACATTAAATAGGTAAAGTTATATTTGTACGAGGGATGTTTGAGTCGTTAAAGAGTAAAAATACACGAGCATCATGACTAAAATGTATTGCGTATGTAGGGATTCACAGCGTTATTTGTGTTTTCAAAATGTGGAGTTCAGTTTGGTTTAGGTAGAAGGTTTTATGAGCTAGGTAGACGAATTGTCTCTGATGTGACAGTAAGCTGTAGCATATAGTTTCGGTTGATTATAGTTCTGGTAGCATAATTATGTTTTCAGGAATTGTTTTTGTTGTATTTCTATAAGAAATGTGTTAGCGTATGATATTATTTCAGATATAGTTGTCGTATGTTTATGACATTATATTCGGCGAGGAGTCGAATAGATGAATACCTTGTCGGTCGATTGTTGATATTAGTATTACCATTTTTTAGGCTTTATGTACAGGATCAATATTACTTTGAGCACGGCCACACCACACGATAATACCCTATGCTAATAGGGATTGGCAGGGAGCATAGTATGCCTTTTCGATTATTTTTATCGTCTGACCAATCCTTCACAAGACCTATGTCGTTTCAGTTATGTCAAATTTTCCTTATCTATGAGCTTTGATCATATGCAAAATATATTCGTTTTCCAGCTAATGGTATGTTACAGATATTATTGATATACCTATGAGGAACAAAATTGGGCCAAGGACACTACCTTGTGGGACTCCGAATTGAATTGATAAAGGGTTACTTACATCTTTACTGTTAGTTTGCAACATTTTCGGGTTGCATATAGTTTGATGAATTCTTCCTACTCCATCATTAAACGCGGAAAATGTTGCTTATACAAAGATGGTGGAGGAGGAGGAAGGATGGCACAGAAGAACAGATGACTGAACCCAACAGTGGCGGCTCGTGACTTTTGGTGAGCTAGAGTGCTAATATTAACAAAAATGGCATTATTGATGTCGTTGTAGCCGAAAAATATTTTTTATTTTTTTTTCGAAAATTTATTTTTTGTATGAAGATTTTCAGGAAATTTCAGTTTTGCCGTGCGCCGCACCGATTTCCTGAAAATCTTCATACAAAAAATAAATTTTCGAAAAAAAAATAAAAAAATATATTTCGGCTACAACGACATCAATAATGCCATTTTTGTTAATATTAGCACTCTAGCTCACCAAAAGTCACGAGCCGCCACTGGAACCCAACCCTTTCGATCACTCAGTCACTAATGGGTTTTTTTACATCTAGTTTACTATATTAGATCTATGTATCACCGTCATATCTTTTCCTCCCTGTCCTTTTCGGATCGGAAACACGTTGCTTCTACAAAGCGGCCTCCGTCCATTACGGGCCGAGTCTATCCTCGCACAGCTTCTGAGTTTGTGTTTCTCAATTTACTAGATCTATATAAATATGTATACGATTTCTCATCTTATCTGAATTCATTTGTCTAATTGTAATTGTTATTTGTCCTCAGGATGCCATCAGGAGCAGCGGCTGAGCCAGTTGGGGAGGCTCCCGGAGTCCCCAAGACAGAGCTGCAGGAGTTACAGATCAAGGCTGGACAAGTTACCGATGACGTGAGTATTACTTGTATAGAATTACCCCCTTACTAATAAACGTGTTTTACATTAAAAAAATGAGAAACAATACGTGTCGTAAACGGCTGTTTATCAGTTGTGTAAAATTCAAATCACGGTTATTAGTGTACATATACTACGGTTGATTACATAAAGAAGGAACGTATTAAAAACTACTCGGTAGTGATTATTTAGTCCTACCAAGTGTATTTATATGTAAAACCAGAAAGCAAGATGATGAAAAAAACTTCACTTATTGCATTGTAAATTACATAATTTGAGGAAATTTCGACCACCATGCTAGGAACATGCCCGTGTTGTGGTGGTCGAATAAGACGAAAGACAATACGGATTAGAGAAATGTTCCTAACATTGAGAAGATCCATCTTTCTTTTAAAAGTCTGTTTAAAGCCTAAGATATTATATTCATATTTTTCAAGTACATTTATCAATGAGTTGTCATTTAAACGGCACAGGTACTTATTTTTATGCACATTATATTATTATTTCACATTAAAAATGTTTTTTCGATGATTATTATATAATATTGAAATATAGCTAGAGTTTTTTGTCGTACCCAGAAAGAGAAAAAACCATCATTGAAAGACGATCTAAAATAGAAACTTGAACTAGTACTGCTTCGTGAACAACAACTCAACACTCTTGTAGAAGCAGTCGTAAGGTATTCGTCATCGAAGCAGAAAATACCAAATTTACCAGATCAATGGTGTCTATTTTTTGTGGTCAGCAAACTCTTTGGTTCCATGATAACTCCTTTGAAACCTAACCCCCCTTTGAAGTCATTAAAAGTTTTTTTCCATAACTTTTAATGGCTTTTAAAGGAGTTATGAAGTTGTTGGTTGTTTATGAAGTTGTTTGTGACCGGAGAACTCAACAATGTTCAACATTGTTGAGTTCTCCGGTCGCCACGTTCAACATAGATGTGCCCTCAAGAAACTGGTATACTGGAAATTCTTCCACAATCTTCCTATAGTTTTATATCTTCCACACTCACATTTCAGAGTCCTTTAAGTCCATTCGTGCGTCATGTACGCAAAGCTACTGTGATTGTTTATTCTTGATTGGACTATTTTTCAATATGTTTTGCTATCCACCCTTAATGTGGTTGTTTAATTGAGATTTTTTTTGCAGTCCTTGGACAGTACGCGGCGGATGCTC
Organism: Limnephilus auricula; assembly: GCA_951813805.1. Classification (NCBI taxonomy): domain Eukaryota; kingdom Metazoa; phylum Arthropoda; class Insecta; order Trichoptera; family Limnephilidae; genus Limnephilus; species Limnephilus auricula. The sequence goes on from OX638404.1 coordinate 18,425,879, forward strand.
AACCTCTGTGAGGAGGTAAGTTATCACATCCCTTTATCTCTATTCACTGATCTTATATCTGTACTACATGAAATCTGATTAATGTGAACATTTTCTTGCAATCGGATCACACGATCAACAGAAGTTATTTTCTAAAGAGAACTTTATATGGATTCAAATTTGACCTGGAATTTCGTTCCAGTTAAACTCTTGACTTTTTTTATTTGTTTCCATTTTTTAAAGCATTATAAAATGACCATTGTTTTTAATAATTGTTGTACAGGCATAATAATTCAACATTGTCCATATCGTGACTAATGTTGATCGCGTGATTGGTTTGTACGATGGACGCCGATTATTCGCTCTGGGAATAAAATGCGTTGGTTAGGCGCCATATTATGTCAACATATTGTTGTAACGTGCTGACACGAAGGATGCACCTAATGGATATTGTCATCCCCAAGTTAATTAACTGATAGCATCCTTGCCTCTGTTTTACCAATTCAGATGATTTTATAAATTAATTACACAATTGAATCTTTTTATGAAAGTCCTGCATGATTTTCATTGGTTGCATCCAAATTGTAGGCATCGCTAAAATGGTGTGGGTGATGATTATTTGGGCGTATGGTAACTTTAGGGCTATTTAGGGTTTTTTGGTCAATCCCAGGCCCTTCCCTGCCTGATCTGGTACTGGACCAAATATTAATATGGCCACCTAGGGGTAGGTAGATATAATAAAGGTATATATCAATAATTGATTTATTTAGATAACGGCAGACTCGGGAGGACTGAGTTCTCGATATGGACATTGGTTAATATTGTATAATATTGATGTTTCAGAGCAAACTCAATTTTGGCGATTGTTTTAGTGAATTCATTGACTAAAATAACATTGTTATTAATTGATAGTTTCCCATAATTTACCGTTTTATATACCTACATATCATGTAAAAAAAACATCGCCAAATTTGGGTTTTGCGCTATTGTATTTTGTGCCACAGTTTTTTGGGTAAGTTAAAATTTTTTTTTCGGTGTAAGTATGATAATTCTTTTCAATTCCCTCCCCCCGAAAGAGAGGAATTCTTATTGTTTGTCTGTCTCTTATCTGTCTTTTAAGATAACCCTGGGCTGGATATTATAATTTCGTGATTGGCTGATTAGTTGAATGGAACATCTTTAGTTTTATGAAGATACACATTAGTTATTATTATCGTAAGTACCTATCTACTATGTTTTTTCTTCTGGTTTTGAAATGATCTCACATTTCGTACTTAGAAACAGCGGTGATTTATTAAACTCTGTTGATAGGTGGGGAATATTAGATCCTATCGCAAATCAAAGAAAAACAAACAAACGTGTGCACGGTATGTAAATATCGTATTATTTCAGATTACCCGATATCAAAATAGTATTTTTTATAGTTATTGTATCAATCAGTTGGCTGAAAAGATCTTATCAATCAATCCAAAGTGTTCCAATCAATCAAAGGTCAGCCAATCAATCAGAACCGTCTTGGTTATTGGTCCCATCAGCGCGGTACCAGATCTAGGCTATTTCAGGCCGGGGCTGGGTGGACTGTGTGAGGGTCGATTGTGGCCTGGGACCCGGGATGTCTCTGTGTAGGGGCAGTCCGCTCCTTGGTAGGGGCAGACCGCCAGGGCCGGGCCGCCTCAGGGCCGGGCCGCTCAGGCCTAACTAGGGCCCGGGCACTGCCGTCACCTGCTGCATGACCTCATTCGCGGCGCAAGTGCAAAGTGCTCGATACTTTACGTTAACGTACTAATTTGTACTCAAAACGCCTATATCGTTTGCTTTTATGAACTTCATTGTTCGATATTCGAAACCCATTATCTATATCGTTTGATTTTAGGAACCTTGCTGATTGAAATTCAAAACCCAGTTGATCTAATATTACGTTGCAAGATTTTATGAACTTTGATGTTCGATATTCAAAAACCACTTCCAAAATTGTACTTTATTAATGTTGTTATTCGATATTCAAAACATATTCGCTGTATCATTTGAGTATATGAACTTCACTGTTCGAAATTTGAAACCCATTAGCTAGATCATTGTATTTTATGAAATTTTTACTATTCGATCAAAAAAACCTATCCCATAGATCAATAATTTGATTTTACGACCGTATGCTGTCGAAACTACTAAAAGCTTCTTGGAAATGCTTCAACGGAAACTACATACGTTCCACTTAGGTACGTACCATCGATATAAATATCTTGTAGGTACTTATATATTCAGGGGATTTCAAGACAAAGGATTCTGATGCCTATTTTAAAACAATATTTTGTTCCCAGGCGTTGTCGAAGGATCAATCCTCTGCAATCTAATTGTTAATAATATGTATCCATCATTGGTTGCAATATCCGTCATTCATTAGATCAACACTTTTAGCATTTTATGTAGAGAGTAAGGAGAATAAAAATATTGTCAGGTTATTATGGGAATGTTTGACTTATATTGAAAAAAGGTAGGTATTTTTTTTTTGCGACATCTAAGCTTTTTGTGAACGAGGTTAATAACTTAGGTTTGTTTTGTGACAACGGTAACAATATTGAACTATGTGTTACAATTTTCTAAGGGAAAACATAGTTCATTGGTTTTATTTTTTCACTCATAACGATGTTTCATGTTTATATCATTCGGCATACAATTTTGGCATTCGTAACGCCGATATTTCTTTATATGTAATATCTTATCATTTTGTTTGTACAATTTACAATTCCTTTACAAGCAATTTTTGTTCACGTCACGCAACTCTGCGTGTATCGCTTCGCCTGTGCTTTATTCTTTATCGATCTCGGAAAATCACATTGTCACGATAACCGTAGGTAACTCCCAAAATGTATTTAAAGAAAGAAAGGCAAACATTACCGGGTTAGGAATAACCTGATAATATTATAATTATTCCTACTACCATCATTAAAAGCTGTAATTATAGCGTTTGCTGTGATGGAGGATTAAGCTAGCAAATAATTGAACCCGCTATGAGTTGGTGCAAAAACATTTGCTTTGAAACACTCGCCTATAAACCGTTTTAATTATTATAACTTACATTATTTAACATTTTGTAAATATTTTATCTATCGCTATTCTTTTGTAGAGACAAATGTACTTTGATGTACAATATAATATAAGTCTTGTATGTCAGTTGTTTTGCCAACGTTTTATAAACTTTTCTCTCGAAGTTTCGCGAAAGCTTCGAGCTTTATTTGCCAGTGCATATATATTTACAGATTTAAAAAAAATTTTATAATTTTTTTAAATTTAATATTTATAGTTTTTTTTTACAATAATTACACAATTACACAATTTTTACATTTTATACAGTGTTAAAATAGTAGATAAGAATAGCTTTTCCTCACCATAAAAAGACGAGGCTCTTGTGTTTGGTGAGGGAATTTTAGTTCAATTATATAATATCATGTGTGAAAGTAAATAATACAATATGGCAAAAACAAGGGATAATTAAGAAAATGTAAGATTTATCAATAAAGGATTTGAAAGAAATAATAATAATAGTGAGATATGGACTCATATAGTAGTCTTAGGTATTTTTTTAAATTTTTGCTTAAATTCCTGAATATTTTCGATAACTTTCAGATATAATGGTAGTTTGTTATAATATGTTATACCTAGATGCTCCTTCTATTTCCTTTCGGAAGTCTATTCATCAGTACCTACCTATCTTCTATATATTAAATGCCTAGCTACTAGCAGTGCCTCTGGGAGAGAGGAATTTCATTATACCGTCGCGTCGTGGCATATAGAACATGAACCATGCGAGACTGAGTACATTCGGAGAAAATCGATAAAAACTGTTAAAATTGAAAATAACAATTCTATTTATGGACAAAGTAGGAAAAATATATTTCGTTCATTATAAGAATATATTTATGGCAAAAATTAATTATTTTATGCCATAAAATTGCTTCATATTCTATGCACAGTTTTTTTTTCACATGGTTCATATTCGATACTCAGTTTTCGCCATAATTTTAAATACCATATTATTTCAAAATATTTAATTTAAATTTATTCAAATTTGACAGCTAGGCACCACAAAATGATGTTAATATTATGTACATACCAAGGCAATAGAATTGTGTAGTGGTATGCGGATGATATGATTATTTTTATTTTATTATGATTATTTTTATTTTATTATATATTTATTTTTATTTTATTATGTACTATTTTGATTGTCCTCACACGGTTTATTTTCTATCGCCTTAAATATTTGATATTATTACATGGCTCATATTGTAGAAGATGGAGAAAAAAAAAGAAAAATAACTGTATATTTAACTCATTTTCGTCAAAATCGTCATATTGCTCATATTAAATATGCAACGACGATAAATTACATAAAGATTCGTGTCTTGTCACTATTGTAGGTACCTAAATTTTCCACAATATTTACTTTTCCAACATATCACTGAAATGATTGTACGTAATAGTTTTTGGAATATTTTCTGACTGTTTCGTTTTGTGTGTCGAATAATGACACCAAATTTATCAAAATCTAAATAATATTAATATGGTCAATTTCATTCCGTTTTTTATCACTCTATATTTTCCGTCCCCGATTTTACATATTTATAGCATATCAAGTTAATCTCGGCGGTGAGTGCTTATAAGGGATGGTGTCGATTTGATCTATCGCTTAAACAAAAAAAGTTTTCTATATAGGCGGTATTAACTATTATACAGCCTCTGTACAGTACTGTATACGTACATAATACCTTACGTTATGGTCTCTAAGCTTTAGCTTAAGTCGTAAGCTTAAATAATCGCCCACGCAGAATATGGGAAGTCGTTGGTGTTTTGTTGAAAGCTCTTAGGCCTATTTAATGGTCACGTTAGTATGTTTATCTTTTCAATTTATGGTTATAACATAATGTATTTTTTCATTAAACGTTTTCTTTTGAAAATAAAGGCATCACATCTGAGATTTACAATGAGTGTTCACTTAATTAAATCCACTTTACGCTTATCAAAATTGGTCCTCGTTTTCTTTTCACACTTTTTGAAAATGGTTATTTAAAGGCATATTAGATGCAATCATTTTATCGAAATCAATCGGTGAGTGCAATTTCAAGGACTTATAGTCATTGCAAAGACTGTAAGTCCTCATCTTTCATAATGATCGATTTCCCTCATCCCATCGATATGATGTATTTTAGAGTTAAATTTGCGTTGAGAGCAATACGTTTTTCCCGCCGACTCATATCCGAGCCTTGCTAACTTCTGCAGTATCCGGCTGAAGTTTCATTTCCTCTTGCGCATTCCTATTGCTTCCAGCATCCCATCAAGTGCTCACATTTTTAATGGGATTTCTCATAAATTCGCTAGCAACAAAACTGTAATAAAATTTATTCTGACTTTATTGAAAATTTATATTTTGGTGGAACAGCGTGGTGTTAAATGAAACACTTACTTTGTATAACCTCACTTTCATTTATAACATGCTAACCGGTTTCGGCACAGCCATGCCTTCGCCAATGCAGAGCAGATATAAACTGGCAAATGAAACCCACTAACTTATGTACATGACCAGAGGCCCTAGCACACTCGCTCGATAACGATCGATAGGATAACTATCGGTAACTTCTTATCGTTCCCTAGCATGACTGCAGATCGCCAACGAATAAGTGACAGTTCACAATGACTAAGTGTCCTTAACATATTAGACATCAACTGTTGTTTGTACGTTAGCGATGTGCAGTTGTCCTAGGGAACGATGAGAAGTTACCGATAGTTATCCTATCGATCGTTATCGAGCGAGTGTGCTAGGGCTTCAGGTGCCCAACTATTTTTGGCATAAGCTTGCCTTTGTCAGGTTGAAACCCGATGAAAATGTTGTACCCGATGAAAGTGTTCTTCTATTTATTTTTTTCTGAAACTCTTCTCGTTTTTACAAACCTCCGATTAAATCTTTGATTCTTTTTACTGCGGTTTATTTTCTTGTTTATTGTGGCTTGGAACAAATTTGACGGGGTTGCCGTAGGATATTTGAATTGTAAATTAGCGTTTGCGAAAGCTCTTCGGATAAATTCAAGCAATTTACATAATACAACGGAAAGGTCAAATAATCACTTCCCCTCATGCAGAATTTTTAATTTGTAACGAAACAAAAGGTTAAAACTACGGCATTTCAATTGGGCTTGGGTGGTGAACTTTCATCGGTGTTTTTATTCTGCAAGTCGATTAAGACCCTCCAGGGTCGATTAGCAACCCTGAACCGTCTTCTTCCTTTTTGTACTAAACGGTAATTGTAACTTAAGGCGATGCAATGCGAAGTAATCACGAAGTAAAGTCACGTGTTTTTGGTTTCAAAATATAATAAAACGAAAATATTATAAATGTTTTAACTAACTACTGCGAGGACAATCACACATCTTGGCCTTTGCTTTAATCGGGCATTATCTTTATATAAGCATAGAAAAGATAAATATCACCCATAAAAACGCTTTGAACTGTAAAATTTCCCGCTCACTTACGAACTACTTTTCGGTATGGTTTTGTTGATCGGAAAACATGTTAATATTATTTATGCCTGAACTTAAATAAAATAAAACATTATTTTAGCGGTGTTTTTTTTGCATAAATCAAAGCAGTGGCCGGTGTAATGCGGGAATTTTAACTTTATCGCCATCTGAGTAGGAGTGGGTGATTTTGTTCAAATAATTTATTTAAAATTATTACTTATATAATATATTATTCACCAAAACTCATTCCGGGAAGGTGACTAGTATATAATTATAAACTAAGAAGAAAACAATTTGTTACGGACGCATACAATGTTTAAACATACAATAATCTATTGTCTAGTTATAATAAACGGACTTACACAATGTTTTTAGACAACTTTGCTGTATTTTCGCTGATTATAATGTTTAATTTTTTTATAAAGGTTAAATTATTTCGATGATTAGAATGGTTTCGATTATTTTCACTAATTGTTTCGATTGCCTATTATAATGATTTTGATTATTATATTGGCTTCGATTATAACTATTTCGATTAACTATTTATAACTATTATTGGAGTGGTTATGATTATTATGATGGGTTCGTAATGGTTTCGATTATCATAATAGTAGCGATTATTATTTTGGTTTCGATTTTTATATCTAAATTGTAACGGTTTTCCATCATTGATTTGAATTATTTCGTTTATAAAAAAAGCATATACTATATTAATATCGAGCACTTCGTAACTTCGCAATCCTTGTGTGTTTGTTGCTGACTGTTGTACCTATGTTTCATATTGTCCCAAATACCTGTCTTTGTATTAATTACCCATTATCCTACTTTATTTTATCTTACATCTTCCAATTTTTATCATTTTCCGTTTTATGTTAGTCAGTCATGTTTTAAAAATTAAATTAAATTTTTTAAAAAATGCCTCAACTTTGTATTTTCTTTGTTATAATTTCGTATAAGATTATACAAAAAAATGAAAATATATTTAAAATCAAAGGATTATTTCTTGAATAAAATACGGTTTTAACTTAACTGGCTAAAGTTAAATTCAAGATATTCTACAAAAAAAAATTAAAAAATACATTTAAAATCAAAGGATTATTTCTTAAATAAAATACCCTTTTAAAGTTGAAGGGCCTTTTGATTACAGAAATTGTTATATTTCTGTGTTCATTTATTATTAGTACCTACCTTATTTTTTAATCCCACACTTCCTTCCCATTCTCACCCCCCTCCCCAAAACCAGAAATGCAAAGATTACCTAAATGTGTGTTTTGTTTGTTGCCAACATAATGCTAGTCCGACACGAGCGCTGTACTCTCATAATATATGTGGGCTCGTCCTGTTTCACCATATCAAGCGATTTGGTGACATAGGCCAAGCCAACATATTTTATTAGAGTATAGCGCGTATGTGAGACTAGCTTGTATCATAATTATAATATGTAGATATTGTTGGCAAAGTAAAATAAAGGTCACTCATCAAAATTCTACATAATATTGTAAAATTAAATTAGTGCTTCAAAAATACTTAATATTATGTCACTAATATTAATGGCTTTCTTACGTAAAAGTTAAATAAAGCCTATTTAGTCAAATTTTCTAAATATATATTTAGTTATCTTTGCATTTTCCCTTTATGTACTGTTAAATGTGCTTTTCCCAAGCTTGTCCACGGGTGGTGCCAATTTATTGTTACGTGTAAACTGACTGTTTGCCTCCTGGAATTGTTCTGCAGCATTGATGGTCACTGACTACCCATTGTAAATTGTCCCTCCTCCATGTGTCTCCTGTTCCCCTGTTCCTCATTTGCGGCTTCTTCTCTCACGTGCCTCAACTCTTCCTGCCTTCTATCTTCTAACTTGTACTGTCTTGTACCTCGAGTCTGAAGTTTCCTTGGTCCCTGGTCCCTGGTTCCTGATCCTTGCTCACCAGCACTGTTCTCTCGCCCCTCCAATCCTGCTATTGGCTGTTGTCTGTTGCTCCCTGTCTCTATGTTATGTTACTCACTGTTTCCATATGTATATTTTACTGTCTATGTATGTCTTTACTTCTTCCTGTTCTATTATTTTTCTATGAATGTGTGTTTTATATGGATATTATATTGTACTTTTGTATAAAATACACAAGTCTGCTGTACCTTAATAAGATATGTTTGTCAAATGCGTCTGGGACGATGGGCTGTCAGAAAAAAAATACCGAGACAATTAAAACTGTTGGTTTTTCTTTGTAACTAACCGTTTTTGTTGTTATTGTAAAAGATATATTATATTGTTTATCAATTGGTAAAGCTTGAATGTTTTTAGTTTACTTTGCTTCCAAGTGAATGATGGACTAGTTGCTTCCTTCCAGTTTCTGACCTCGCATTGTCCCAAGCCCGCACATGAGATGTAATAAAGCATGTTGTACACACAATATGACTTCTCTGTTTTACTCTATCTCTCTTTATATCTCTATCTCTCCTCTGAATATATATATAAAGCCTGTCTTTATAGATATCACGCTGAACTATAATCAGGAATTATTCTTCTTTAAGCACTCGACAACTCGGGAGCCAAACATCAAACTAAACCAAAATCATGAACATCATTATTTAGACAATCACAAATCATGTAGAACTTACAGCTACCCAAATCAAAAGTGCCCGACAGTTGTGGAAACAGACTGATTCATTTTCTCTTTTATTGGTTTGATCAATTTTAAATGTCAAATGCAACATTCCCAAACCAAAAAAAGCTAAAATTGATATTTTCTCTTGTTTTCTGTCTGTTGGCTCTAGCCTCGAATTTAAATACCAAGCTTAATTTTTTTTTGCCCCTGTTTTAAGGGTTCTTTTATATTGTTTGAATTTCAATCAATGGAACCTGAAATAAAATCAATCTCATAGAAATTGTAAAGTAGAATAATTTATTTTATTAACCACTCTTCACAGCTCCATTTTAATTGACTTCAACGCAATTCACAAACTTTCCTTCTATAGTCAATTTTCTATTTAGATTTGTAATGGTATCATTATATATTTATATTCACGCTTGACACGCACACAATTGCACATATATTGCAGGTATATTAGTCACACCGCAAACGTCTTGCTTCAAATGATTGTTGTGTCTGTAATCAAACAAATGTGTTCTTACATTCACCACATTAAGGATAAATGCCTTGCATTTATGCCAACCATCATCAATAAACATGTAACTTACCCACTAACTCATTGCCTAGCCTTTCATTACTAACATTATGCTATACCGGAACATTACATAAAGCTTCTGCATTATCAAACCAATACCAGAAATATGTTTTATTATTTCTGGAAAGATTACACTCATAGTAACCGATATAGGAATTGCCATAACAGCTGTGGAATTCTCAACAAGAATAGATGCCGCCAGTCGATGATGATTCCTACCAGGCTGTTGACCAACTACATATACATAAGTATTCTTTTCATAACTGGCAATAATACAATTTCCAAGTTAAAGCCTCAATCAATTCAACCATCAACAACATCAAATCATTGCAAGATTCATCATGGCACATTCATTGATCCCCCTTTACAAAACAACCACTGAAAACAGAATCTAAACTGTGTGTAGTTTTTGCTTATTGAATCCAAAGACAGGGCATAAAAAAATCTCTTAAAAGGTGGACACCACACGTCTGTGGAGGTTTTCATCAATGATACCTTATTTTCCTGAAAAATATCAGCACATACATATGTATTATGTAATTTAAACTTGCATGACACAGTTATCATTTGAACTTCTTAGAAGATTTCTCTTAAAACAGAATTAGTGCGGTGTTCCTACATTAAAAAAAATTCATGCAATGATACTTACATAACATAGGTGTATTCCAGTCCCATGATTTGATGATTTTTAAACATTCACATACAGTATCTTAATTTAACTGATCACTCGACTCTAGCGCCATTAATCTTTCAAGAATCAATAATAATAATTTTACATTTACCGCTAAATTCATTGAGATATAGAGAGTGCTTTCCTTGGAACACTAATTTTCATTTTAATTCCAAGGTGTTTCCATAATTTATTTATTTTGTGTTTATAATTTGAGTAGATGGTAGTAATGAATTGGTTGTGTTACCAGTTTGTTTGTTGGTGTGCGTAATGAATGGTAGCAGTAGCAGTAGTGAATCGCAGACTGCACACATGAATGATATGGAGCGCATGTCACGGCGTATTCTGTCACAAAGCCCACCTCACTCACATCCCCTATTCATGGCACCTCCATCCTGCGTCATGCCACCATCATCATCACCGTCACCATCACCATCACCACTAACGACAGTCATGGCTCCCGGTTAATGTTGGTTACTAAATAAACACGGGCCATCTCCGCTAAGAGCGCTAACTTCCTTAAGCACCACTCAGCGCAGATTCACAGACAACGCGATGCGAGACCAGAGGACCATCTCTTAGATGGATAAGATCACATATCCATGCTGCATTGATTGACTCACTTGATAACCACTATCCTATGTGAATACACCGGGAGGGCCAGGAGAGTGGGCTCCGGAGAAAGAGAGTCCCGTGGCCCGCTGCCCTGCCCTCCCAACCACTCTGATACTAACATGGATGTGTCCATTTCTGTTTGTTTTGCTGGCCCGTAGAGCAAGGAGGCCGGAATTCGTACTCTGGTCGCCCTAGACGATCAGGGAGGTGAGTGAACCATTCTACATTAACATTTCCTACTACACCACCCTCCTGCGCGGGGGTCCTACTCTCTACTCTCAACTGTCCACTAGCACGACACAGGTCAGGTCAGGTCAAGTCAGGTCAGGTCAGGGGCATGGCTAGGCACAGGGCACGGGGCACAGGACACAGGACACAGGACACAGCCCGCAGGATACGGGACACGGACACGGACACAGGACACACACCAGGACACACTATACAGATAGCGAGCAAGGTAGCTGCATGCGTGTCGCTCGTAGTTCCTTGTGCTGTGCTGTCTCGCTTGTTGCTCCCCTCCCAGCCCCGGGTTCAGTAGTGTGTAGCGCGGTGTTGGCGTGGCGGGCGGGCGAGGTGTTGGCGTGGCGTGGCATGGTGAGGTGTTGCCAAGGGGGCGAGTGGAGTGGCCACGTGGCCAGGTGGCCACTGACGCTACTCACTGTGACTGTTCTGTATAGAGCGAGGAGAGCGGAGCGGTCAGCACCCGGCTGTTGGGTCGCCAGGGGGGTAAGCACAGCTGCACCTGCAACCATCTCCCTTTCTGTGTGTCTGACTCTCTCTCCATCCTTCCCATCTCTGTTTCGGTTGGATGTATCATCATATGTATTCTATTAATTATTACTTGTACTATGGGACTGGTTTGTTTGTTTCTGTGTTCTATGGCTATGGGGTTACAGTCTCTCTTATATCATAATCATATATTATAATACATATATAGAGATTGATTGATTGATTGGTTGTTGCAAAGCTATCTATAGAAGGTTTATCTTCAATCTGAGTTATGCGTTCTGCCGGATCTTTCTATACTGTTTTATTTCATAGTTGTTTAGGAAAGATGTTTTTATTTCTGATTGTCCTTATTTTGTATTTGGGATCTGTTTACTTTTCAATGTTTATAGAGAGAAAGCATTTCGTTGTTGAGGATGTTGGATCAGAGATGTTGGAGGAATGTTCTATGGCTCTTCCGTCTTTCCTGTTATACAATATAAAGACCGCTCTTCTTGTGTTCTTTACCTAACCTAACCATTATATAGTATTATTATTAATAATTTAACATAATATGTGTGTTCCCTCAAGCGTGCCTAGCAATGTCCACAAGAACAGCGGTCCATATTGTTTCATGTTATTTTCATTTGGTAATTTGGTATATTTTTTATATTTGAGTATTTATTAAGCTCTTTGAATCATTTTGTTATAATTTAGGAATGGCTTCAATCTAAATTATTGTTAATTGGCTTAATTTTTTATAATTTTTTTTTCCAGTTAATGAATTTTTGACTTCCGCTACCATACAGAATTCATTGTTTTTTATAATGTTCCTTTTTATTCCCATGATTTGGTTTCTATTTTAAGTTGTCGTGGAGTCCCATAATTTCGAAAATCTTGTATATTTATTTTACACGTTTTAATATGAAATACTTCCAATAAATAATTCCTCTTTTGTACCAAATTATGAGACTCCATTGTAGATTTTTTTAAAATTTTTCTATTGTTTAACTTATTTTGTATTTGATTTTTATACTTTTGTTGTTTTGATTAATTTGATAAACCTTCCGGAGAAGCTTTTGCAATTTGCTTCATGTTTTGACTTACTGACAAGACAATATTATAACATATTAGACTTTTTTGTTACACAATAAATGATTCAGGTAAAGTTTTATACAGTGTTGTCACAAAGTAATGGATTTAGGAAGTAGCTTGTGTATCTTAGGTAGATTAGAACAACAAAAGCTAGGGTTATAGTAAATAATATTCAAAATTAGTTAAGAATATTTATAATATTCCTTTTACTAACAACCGATGTGCAAAAACTAAAAATGTACTTGGTATTTAAACTGCAATATTGTTTCTGTTAACAGACCGAGGCAGCAAATCTGTCTATAAATTAGACATGAAAAGCGTCTGTGAGTTGAGTTAAGACAGCGTATTAAAAATAAGCAATGATATAACATGCACAAGATATAAGATTAATGACAGATTACTACCTGATGAGAGAACTGACATTAAGCTAAGGTAGGAAGACAGGTTAGTAAGCGAGCAGATGAAAAGGTTATAAGGTCAAACTGACCAATCTTATGAAGTTCAATTGGTTAATTGAGAGATATGGTTAGAAAATTGATAGCAAAGCTAGTTAAATCGACACAACCATTGATAATATCTTGGATTCTGATAGATTAGGATATGGGCAGGATGTGAATTTGACGGTGACCTGGCAACTCGGAATAACTTCAACTCAAAACCTCCTTTTAAAAGTCATTAAATATTAAAAAAAAAATTGCTTAACGTTAGGTTAGGTTATAGGATATTTTTCAATTTTTTTTTTTCATAGCTTTTAATGACTTTTCAAAGAGGTGTTGAGTTGAACTGATTATGAGTTGGCATGGAACCGAATTTGACATCAAGCAAGGTTAGGTTTAGTTTATGTAACTATTGACATTATGTGTAAATTACTAACTGACTAAGAACTGATTTTAAAACAGGGTTTGGAAATAAATATTGTTATTTGAGAACTTAATTTTAAATAAAAGTAGACAGTACACTTGATACATAATATTGATTACTGCTGAATAACGCCTCGATTGGCTGGTTGTCTGTTATAGAAAGAGGAAAGAAAATACCATAAATAGGTACACCTATCATTGTCTCACTCTCAATCTAGTGACTTATATTTATTCATTTTTAACCGCTTGGGCACATAAGCTTGTTTTCACGACAATTTAACGCAGGTAGACATAGAAATGACGTATGCCCCGGACCTGAGTTATTAAGGAACAAACCACTTTTATAAATAATTTATATACATATGAGATTAAATAAGGTAAAGCCAAAAGAGTTTCTTATGATAATGTTAGTTAGAGATAGAAGTTTTATTATGCCTTAAAACTAATAAAAAGAAAAAGGGGAGAAAAAGAGGAACGTAGGATAAAGAAGTTTAGAAATGTAATCCTTATATAAGTTCACGTAGACCGATTATGAATTGAGTTTAAAACACGGCTAGACAACAGACATACGCAAGCAAATTGCAAAGGCTTCTCGTGTCCTCTTTCCTTTGGCCGCTTTAGTCTATCGTTCCTACCGGTAAGCGAGTAGAAATGTGGGCCACAGATATAGTGACACTGTGTGTGTGTGTTGTAGAGCCACGAGGTGGGCATGAAAACCCTCGTCATGCTGGACGAGCAAGGGGGTAAGCATCCACGCCTTTGTACCATAAACAAACCTTACTTTAACCATTCTTTCTTTTCTTTTTATTACGTTTCCTTTCGTGATGTGGCGTGATCTTGTTTCTCAGTGGAAATTATTGTGTAGACTACTTACTATTAAGCATATTGCAATGCAATTAGTAAACAATTTTTAAACAAAAGCTATGATAATATGATTCTAAATGTTGAATATTGTAGTGGTGAATACTATTACTTTTTCCTTGGTAGGGCTATATATTATTTTAGTAAGATTATGAGACTTTACTTTCACTTAGCAACAGAATGTTCTGAAGAGGGATACATTCTGAAGTATTCATTATCATTCCAACGCTGTATGCAAACCAGAACTGTAGTAATTGTTATTATTTTTGATGATATCACTTGACGGATATTATGTATGATCGTATCCGATTTGCACTAAAATGTACTAGGCACTTCAAGAAATGCGACAAATTTTAGTAATAACATTTCATATCCATGAAGTAATCGATAATTAAATATTTTTTTATATTGCTTATTTTATATTTAAAACAGTTTGCACATATTTGAAAGTATTACTAAACAGTGATAAAGCACTAATTATTATTAATTGCTTATTACTCAATGCTGTTTGGATTGTTGTTTAGCATCTTATGCATAATTTTGCCAATTTTGGTTTAGTATTTCACAAAATGTTCACTTTGACTTTCAACAAAATCACGCCACCAATTGTCGTATTTTATTTTATTTTGAGAGCACCTTGTCAGTTTATTTCTATGATTTACTTTAGTTTTATTCTTTTACATAGACGCCAATTTATATTTATTTTATTCTATTCTCTTCATTTATCTGTTTTAATGAATTGAATCGATGTGACAATGTGCAATGTTCCATGTTCAACTTCGAAGGAAAAAATTATTACTTTCACAAAGACGAAACCATTGCAAAATTTAATAATATCGAATTCATCTGTGTATGTATCAATGAAATCACAGATGTTTAAATTAATTCAAGTCTAAGACTTTAAAATGAACACTTTTTTATGTAAAGAATAAAATAATTTGACATGTTTCACATTTTCTATGTACATAAGAAGTTTGAAAAATAAATAAAGCTGTAATTTTAATAAATTTCCACCACGGTGCGATTGAAAGTATACCTGAGATAAAGCCACTAGATTTTGGTTTGATCTCTTTAAAAAATATACTTTCGCTTTCAGTGGTCTGCAATAGTCTGGCACTTCACGTGGGACAAAATAACGTAAAATTTTAGCGGTGTTTTATAAATTTTGCAATTTTGGTGATTCAAAACATCATAACATTTGTTAACAAGTCAGCATGGAACATTACATATGTTTTTGTTAGTTGAGCACTAAAGTAGTAAGTAGAGCTTCAACTCAGCCCCACTTCTACACATCACCCGATCTTCTGATCTTTATTCTCACATCAGCATCTGCTCCACACTGGGCCACAGACAATATCTACATCGCATTAAACTATCAAGCCATCTACCATAAACAATTACTAGTCCAATGGAAACAATGTTTATAATGTCACATCAAGATCTTTAGTTTCAGTTAATACTTTCAACCATAAGAAAAGAAGTAACTTACGATAATTCCGTGTTTTTGAATTTTTTTTTTATGAAACAATCTTTACAACAAGCTACAGTAACTTAATCAATTTCTAAATGATTTTTAATACATAGTCTTGCAATCAACAATCAACAACTGAGTTTTAATATTATCCTGACGAAGGAAGGGTTCTTCCGAAACCGATAGAGTTTAAATTTAAATTGGTCTAAAACAAATTTATATATTTTTATTATAAAAAAAATATGCTTGATAAAAATATGAAACTACATTATTTGTTCTATATTTAGATAGGTAGTTATAACTTTGAATCATCAATAATGATATAATGTTTGTTATGAAAAATTGTGTTCAATATAAATAAATTAATGATATTTACTCATCTCAAACCCGATCTTGTAAGTCTCGGGTGTTTAAATCCATGTTCACCATCAAATTCAGCAATTCATCATACATTTTAATATTTTTCTAACATTTACTATCTACTACAACGTGCAGAACTAACATAAACAGTCATAAATACTAGAATATTCCACAGAACCACAACTATTACCCATTTCTACTTTTACTATTACAGATAATTTCTTCTTCCCGCAGGTTTTACTGAACTCTCCAAAATATTATAACTACGATGACATCCACATTAAACCTTTATCTTGTACTGACATCCATAATTCTCAGCTTACCAAGGATTTGAGTTTGTCCTCCCAAAATATCAAAACTGGCAAATTATATATTTTTTTCAGTTTTTCTGACATGTTTTCAATTTCAATTCAAATCTTCACATTACTTAATTGCGGTAATTTTATTAACCAGTTTGACTTGGATGGATAATCTTACTCTCCATTATTTTAATCAGCGAGGCTTAAACATGTTAAAATGAAGAAATAAATACATCATAATATTATGTAAGCTCTGTTTAAAAAGTCAACATTTTGTTCTCGAAACCAAAGTTTTTCTTAAATGGGAAGTTGTTTTATTATAAATATTTTATTTGTTTTAGCCTCACTGTTCTAATAAAAAATGTTATATTATAATATACTAACTAATATCAATTTACTCTTTCAGAAATGATATTTCACACATTTAATACCTACAGAAATACTTCCCTTACATACTACGATTACTTTCACAATATTTATTAAATTTGAAAAATAAATGTGTTAATTACAGGGCTATATCATTTCACTGTATATTTTATGCATAAACAAATTAAAATCCATGTTCAATCACTCAAACTTGTCAATTACTCACTAAACGACACAGTTAAAAAGAAAACATTTTCAAAGTCAATATAATTTCTATCTTCTATCAATTTTTTTCTGTCTACAACCAACATTGATTCACTGATAAATATAAATTTTCCACTTGAATACAATCAGAAACAATGATTGCAGTTTTTGCAATTTGGACATACTCGTAACTCGGACATGTTGTAATATTCTTGTCTCACACAAAGTACCTATTTCAATAATTCTCATACATTTGTGTGCCTCTTGGCTTTCCTTGGTTCTGTTTGAGGAATGTGCCTGGGACCCGGTTCCCATTCAAGTTTGCCGCTTAATGTTAACATGACATGGTTGTTGATTTATTAGTGTAGGCCTGTTTCAGAGGTCCTTATCAGTCTTATGACATACTGCAAAACTTACCCTTACTTTATAATCATAGAAAAATCCTGTTAAAGCATTTAGAACAAAGCAATTCTAATAAATTTGTGTGATATGTAACTCTTTACTTCTAAGGTTATGCGTTAAAATCGTATTAGCTGGTGTACCCAAAACTGTGCCAACCGGATGCATACGTCATATCTTTTTTATTTGAGCTTTAATTTTTTAACAAATAAATTTTAAAAAACCTCCTAAAGGGTATATAATCTATCAGCCGCTGAAGTTTCGACTTATGAATGTAAAATTCGGTGTTTGGACTCTTCTGTGAAAAAAATATTCTCAAGTGAATTTGAAAGGCATGTCTCAAGACTTTCTTTCGCTTTCGCATATACACAATCGTGTTGCAGCTGTCTGATTTAAAACATTATTTGCAGTAATGATGAAACCTTTGAAACAGACCGTATATATATTTTATAATGATTGTCAAATGTTGGCACCATTTATAAGATGGAAGTTATTCTCAAATAATATCTGACATTTCTTACAAATGCTGGCAACATTATATTAATAACAAATGATGTCAAGTTCAGTTGATTATTAATCTTCCTAGTTGATATTGGACTTTGATTGTTATTGTTTGTATTATTTGTCTGTATTAATTCTTCTTCTGCTTTCTAGTAATAATATCAGCCACGGTAAGTTTTTCCAGAATTTTCAATCGTCGACTGAACCTGCCATCTTATTAAATCCGAGTGAAACAGTATTAATTGATATCATCTCATTATCATTGGATACTGTTTTACAGGGATTATTTTATGTACTAACTCAGGGAAGTTTTGGAAAAATGTTAGCTTGTTTATGTTATCTATTATTCCTTCTCTACCTTATCATCTATAAGATATAACAAAAGCACTTCTTTCAATAAATGATTACAAGTTTGTTTTCTAAAACTTTCCTTCAATTAGATTTATTTTCTGTATTCGGTTTAACAGATATCCAAAATGATGCTGGTCTGAGTTTTTTCAGATGGTGAATATGTAACTAGTTTTTTTAAAAGGAAACTTAAATATATAATACATTACACTTTTTTTTATTTAATCATAATAAAAAATATTACTTATTACCTACTTAAATTAAGAAATTTATGACACCATCTATGTATACTAGCACTAAGTTATCTCAGCCTGTGATGAAACCATGAACTATAAAGGTAGCGACAGACACGCAGCTCACATAAAAAATATACTTATAACACAATAGCACTCGCCATACAATCCCATACAGACCCGCAAGACGTAAAAAGATCATGTGTTATAAGCGCGGTTTGAATCTTCGCTAATCGGCGTTATTTTTCGTAACCGCTACCGGTGCGATATCAGAAAAGTTATGCGACCCCCCCTACGCCATAAACAGGAGAGGGGGTCTTTTTTAATACGCGGAGTGTCACGGAGCGCCGGCAAATTGACGTATTCAGAACAAAGTAATGATATTCCTTTGACCGCTTCTGAATTCAACTGACCCCCTCTCCTGCCGTAGGAAGAAATCCTTTATTAATAACGTAGTGTGTCATTAGAAAAGATACTTTATAACGCAGTATCTTTTGATGTGAACTTCGTGTCTGTACCATTCTTAATAGTTATCTTAGTGCATATATTTATATGACATATACAACATTGAATGAGAAAAAGAATTTAAATTATGTTTCTATAATTATTTATCATGGTAGTTTTGATATTCAATTGAAATGTGAAGAGTATCATTTTGGACTTCTGTTTTATCTATGGTACAAGGCCTTTGAACTGCCATGAACGCAGCCACTAATCTCATATCTTATCTGCCCTTGCCTCGCAACTAAACAGAACAACTGGACCGCATTGAGGAGGGCATGGACCAGATCAATGCGGACATGAAGGAAGCCGAGAAGAATCTGTCCGGGATGGAGAAGTGCTGTGGGATCTGTGTGCTGCCTTGCAACAAGTATTTACATTTTGACTGTTGACAGTCTATAGATTGTGCCTTAACCTTTTGAAAGCCAGCATAGGAAAAATATATTTTTTCATTACGACGTAAGAAATTTGACATTTCATACGAATCCAATATTTATAACATTTCTTTTGTGATATATTACAAAAATTACATGCAAATAATGTAGGTAAAATGATCTTTCTGATAATACCTGAAATGTATTCTTTCCACAATGAAGTTATATCAAAAACAATGAAAGAATATAGAGTTTCTTAACCAATTCCGTCCATATTTTGACGCGGCGGCCATTTTGTCGGCCATCTTTCTTTCCCGCCGTATCATCGACAATTTATTAAAATTATTCCGAGAGGCTAGACGCTAAGCAGTATTTTGTTACGTCGAGAACGAGAATGACCCAAGCGATTCTGACCTTGTTCTTGATACAATTTCTTTATCCATAAGGAACAAAATCGCTTCCAAAATCGATAGTACACCGGTGTACGTTTGGCCAATTAGAGGTTAATATAGAGAGGGATGTCAACAATATAAAAATAAATAAAAATTTATCATTACACTATTTTATTCAACACACTCAACTCAATTAGAATGACAGGAAATCACCTCTAAAGACAGTCTAATTAATTTAAATACAATTATCATAGATTTTGGTCTTTTCTTGCTGGACCCGTAAAACCTCCGATGTGAATTTTTTTTAAATTTTACGGACAGTGAAAAAATTCCTGTTTATGCAGGAAAATGAAGGAAGATTTAGATTTATTTTTATTTGTTGTGTACATTAATATTAAAAAATATATTGCATGAAGGTTTACCTTCATTTTCCTGCCAAAAAAATGCTTTTTTCACTTTCCTGTAAATTTTTTTTTTTTTTTTTTAACATCGGAATTACACACCCAGCAACGATGTGCATCTTACTTGACAAATCAGCTGCAATTCTTAAACGTCTTATTGTTATAGATTTTTCACGTACTACTATGTAATCCAAATAACATAACTTCTTCAATAAGCGCAAAATTATTTTTTGCCACTATTTTATAAGATAATTAAATCCTCTCCCTCTTTAACACATATTTTTTGTCTATGGTTATATATTGTCCGTGCTTATAATAAAGTTTTAGTATACCTGCATTAAATCCTGAAAAAGGGAAAATTACTCTTGAAATATGTTGATAAAATCAAAAAATAGTGGTGACGCATTGTTAATTATTTATCAATGTTTGTTGACTGATATTCTTGTACTTGTCCCACCAGGAGTGCGTCGTTTAAGGAAGACGATGGCACGTGGAAAGGCAACGACGATGGCAAAGTGGTGAACAACCAGCCGCAGAGGGTCATGGATGACCGCAACGGGATGGGACCTCAGGCGGGTTATATCGGCAGGTAAGAGAGTTGCCAACTTTAAAGTTATGAAAGACGACACGTGGAAGAGCAACGGTTTGCACAGCAAATTGATGACCCATTAACAGCGTACTTAATAATCCCCTTGTTAATAGTTTTGCTTTTTGTTTCATCGCGTCAGGTGTCTGGGCCATAGTTCCTTTGAATTTTGAATTGTCTGCAGTTTGCTTCCCATGTGATGTGTTGTAGTCTAGAATTCATTTCTCTTCGTAGTCTTTTGTATTGACTCGATATTTATTTATTTAACGCTCGTAGGGTTTTTACAAATACAGAAGTCAAAATTTTACAGCAGAAATAAAATGTTTGTAATAAATATCAGTAGGTACAATAAATACTTTTCATGTGACTTTGTAGTTACACTATCGTAGAAATTTGCACAAAGGAGTTCAACAAGTATATAATTTTATTAATTTATCCTTTTGCTGCTTTGAGAGTTTGACTTTTTCTTCCTTTTAACTTCTGTAGATGCCACATAGTCGAAAATGTAATTATTTTTACATCTCAAGTCGGATATTGGGGATTTACCTTATGTCCCTCGCTAACTTCATAGATCCACTTTTTTTTTTTTTTGAGAATACCTCAACTGCTCCCGTCTGGAGCCAGTGAGACTATGGCATCCCCAGTTGAGGAAGGGAAGGAGATGGAAAAGAGGAAGGTGGGGTATTTTTATTAATTAATTGTGAAATAACACAAATTAATCAAATAAATTTTTTTTTTCGCACGCCGGGTTCGAACCCGCGACCTTCCCATTGGGAGTCAAGAGTCTTGCCACTCGACCACGGACAGCTGACTTTCAAGTATCTTTAAAATTATACATTTTTATTCAATGGTATACATCTTCCCCCTTACTAATAAACTTGTTCTAAATTTTACATCACTGATAAAAAAACCATTGGTAATCTGAAAATAATACTTTGTGTTTATAGGATTTTTACCCTCATCACAGTATGGAGGTATTAGATGTTCTGTTAATGGCCCTCGATAGTATTGAATTACTTTAGTCGTCTCTAAAGGGGAAGGCCTGTGTTCCGGACAGTTTGTCCCAACATTTTTACAATTGAAAATATCATTGCGACTTTTTGCCATATTCACGCAATATAAAACTCTTTATGCTGTTAGTAGGTGCTACAACTATTTAGCCTGTACTATGTATTTCCAGGATAACAAAAGACGCCCGTGAGGACGAGATGGAGGACAACATGGGACAGGTGAACACCATGATTGGTAACCTCCGGAACATGGCCATCGACATGGGCTCTGAATTGGAGAACCAGAACCGACAGATCGACCGCATCAACCGCAAGGTGAGCCAACCCATCACTCATATCCGCCACTTTCTCACGGTGGTCCTGATCTTACTATACAGTCTTCAGTCATGTTTTAATCCGGTCAAAATTCGATTATTTTATTAAAATTGCAATGAAACTTGCCAAAATTTAATTAATTTGCACATTTCACATAGGAGTGAGATTATTTTTCACAGAATTGCACCAAAGCCCTTAGGGTGAAGTTCTCATCAAAAACGGTGATGTAAAAACTACTCACAGAACTTAAGGTTACCTAATCACATTACAAATTTCCACTTAGACCGTGAAAATTATATTATTTTCATAAACCAGGAATCAGAGGGTTGTTTCACAGAAATCATCAAATTTCAAAGTTAAGTTCTGTAAAAATTGTATTCAAGTTCTGTGATTATTTCATCACGGGCCGATTGTTTCACATTACTTGGATAATAACAGAAATATTAACTTTTAAATTTGACGAATTGTTCAAATCTGTGAAACAACCCGTTGTTAGATTTGGGTATTTCAAACTCGTTCACTTGACCATCAAATCGACGTCAGCATCATTTAGAATTTTGGATATTTGAATGGTACTTTATGGTAACCGCTGTGAGATTCAAATTCGATTCGTCCAAGTGCTAGTCGAGTCAACCGTTTAAGCTATCGACCAGCTCTTGGTTGATTGGTGGGAACTTATTGAAAAATCAGTCTAATACATATCAGGGAATATCTGTTAGAATGATTGTTAAATAATTTTTATGTGCATTGAATTGTCCAGAATAATTAATTAAAAAATCTACACAATATTCAGTCAAATTCTGTTCCAAATCTCAAATTATAATACGAATACTAGAATTTTTGACAATTTTTAATTTTATCTCTGCATATTTTTAATGTACACAATACAATTTTCTTTTGTCTGCATGAAAAATATTTAAATGAAACTTTTCAAATGATTGATATATTCGATTTAAATCTTTAAAATTTTTAAATACTATGTTTTATTTTAAATGTGGATGGCTTCGATCGTAATTTTTCTTGAAGGCTTTATCTTTTATGATTTGCGATTGAAAAACTATTTCATTCTTCTAGAATCCATCTCAGAGGTCTTCTAAAAAATTAAATAATAAATTAAACTACAAGACGTCTTCTTTTATATGGTTGATGATTGCTTCTTGTGCGAATGGGATAGTTTTTAATCTCACAAATGAATTGATATTAATAACACATATCCAGGGATGATTCTTGAATGATTTGCGGTACAGTACTTCTTTATAATGTGAAACATTGTAACTTTGTCTACAGTGCCTTATTTATTCCAACACACCAACCGGTTTCAACACAAATATTCATTCTTCCCTTCATCTGAGGCCCTAGCACGCTCTCTCTATAACGATCGATAGGATAACTATCGGTAACTTCTCATCGTTCCCTAGCATGACTACAGATCGCCAACGAATAAGTGACAGTTCTCAATTACTAAGTGTCCTTAACATATTCAACATCAACTGTTGTTTGTACGTTAGCGATGTGCAGTTGTCCTAGGGAACGATGAGAAGTTACCGATAGTTATCCTATCGATCGTTATAGAGCGAGCGTGCTAGGGCCTCTGGGTGTTATAAACTTACTTTATGTCTGCCCTAACCAAAGGCGGATTGGGTGGGTGGGTCCAGGATCTGGGTGGACCACTAATTAAAATTGTTAAACATAATGTTTTTATATATTTTTGTCACAATATAGATTTTATTTCAGTACTTTCAATATTTATCAATTTAATGTAATGCTTTGTTTGACGGCAATTAAATTATAACTTCTTGTGACTTGACCACGACTATGTGACCCCTCCCTGGCGCCAAAGCTGGATCCGCCCTTGGCCCTAACAAAGGCATAGTTGTGTTGAAACAGTTTGCCGTGTTCTTATGAGCGCTGTACCAAAACAACGGTGTTTTCATTTTTACTAAAATATTTATTACAATTGGTTTAATGTAACAGGTTACCATTTGATCTGTCATACCTTTTTTATTCAAAAACTTCTGTGACCATTTAATATCTTCTCTCACGATGTGTTGTTATTTTATGTATTTGATCAATCAGTTAATATCCGTCATCTGCCACCTGTGTTAATGTGTTGTTTGCCTTTTCATGTGTCTCATGCTTGGTGTTTGTTCCTTTACTTCTCTCAAATGTTTCTTCAATCAGTCTTAGTTTATTTCGCACATGTTCCTTCACAACCGGAAGCTAAACCATACACAAAATGATTTTATTGCTGTACTTCACAAAAGTGAACCTATGTTTGGATAAATGTGTTGTGCAATGTCCATCATGTGGTGCAATAATTGTTACTTTTTGAAAATATTTGAGCGTTTCAAATATAATACGACATTATACACGATATAAGTATAGGTCGTTTCTACGACTTGAGTTCAACAGTTCGGCTGTGGAACGATTTGCCGGTCTCTGTGTTTACTACTTCCTACAACGTAGGTCTCTTCAAGACTCATGTTCGCTCCTTCCTCTCCTCAAAAAGCCCCTCCACACAGCATCCCCAAACATGACATAGGCCCTGAAGTAAATTATTTTCCTCAAGGTCTCCAGGGTTAAGTAAATAAAAAAAAAATACTCGTTCAGGATAAGATATGAAACAAATATTTATATATGTTATGAAAACTTAAATCATATAAATGTAATCAAACACACTAATTTCGGTTGTCTGTGACAAGCGATAATGTACCTTCCTACAATACAGAAAAATATATCAATAAATAGTTTTGTCTGGTTCAGCTTCCCAGCCATCTAGCCATCACATTGATCACTTTTAGAGGAACATTCACACTTCTTGCCCAAGAGCATGCTCTATTCTAAATTATTTTCATCCTTTTGAATATATTTTTGTACGAAATATATAAAACGTCAAAACATTGTACATTATCGATGAAATGAACATGGACTATCGAATACATCATTCAAACATTAATTTATTGGCATATCAAAATGGCAACAGCATACACATATCAGCACCTGTCCTACCTTTCTATCCAACGGCCCCTAACTTATATCTCTTCTCATGTCTTCACACTATTACCTAAGACAAAGGGTATCATGTTTCTTTAATAACCCCGCATTCTTTACATAATACATATTAAAACATAATGCCCTTCCCATATTATCGTAAGACCATACCATATCATAAAATAACTCTTACTAACATTCATTTTTCATAATTTCCTAATACAGATTCATTTTTACTAACATTCAAAATGTAAGATTTAACTCACAATACTCATTGACAAATTAAACTTGCTTTTCTTTCTTTCACATTTTAAAACAAAAATTGCAATGTTTTACTGTTTCTCCACTTGTATTAATATATTTTATGTCGCTCTTTAATGTCAACTTTATAAAATTATTCTCAATCTGTGACTTACAATCTGCATTTTCAATCTTCCAAGGGAATCATTGAAGTACAACTATACTAATTAAATTAATGCTATTATTTAACTGTCGACTTGACTAACTAACTGCCTTATTGCTCGAGACTCCTTTATTCTTGTATCTGTTTCATTTCCTTTCAAATTCCTTGTGTACGTCCTGCCTTCATGATTCCCATCCCTCTATCCGATCATTTCATGTGAGAGCCATCACTTGTAATAATCGTATGGCTGTCAGACCCAAGTCTAGATCTAGGCATAGATCTGGTTCTAGTTCTAGTTAAGTGACTAGTTTTAGTTCTATGATCTAGTTCTAAGATCTAGTTCTCCAAATGAACAAAGCATATTGTCTCGGTAGGGCGAATCTAACGAAACGAGGATAGCCGTGGCGAACCAGCGGGCTCACGATCTCCTCAAGTAACTCCCTGCGGGAAGTAGAGACAGTGGCCACGCCTCCACACTCCATACAGACCACACAGAGATACCCCACTGCATGCTACTACTATCAACCAACCAACCGACACATCTCTGTAGCGATGATCCAATGTTATTCATTATTATTCTACTTGTGTGCAAATATCTTGCAGTAAGTTCTGCACTCATGGATATAGAATTCCTACATCGGTCTTTGCGATACAAGAAATGCTCACTTATCAACTTTCAAATGACACCACAGTGCCGTTAATAGGCGTACATACCTTGAGCCTTATTTCGTACGCCTCGTTTAGGACTTCTATATCTATGTTTCCAGTTTATTATATCCACCCTATACTCTATTACTACTTGTAACGGGCTGTGAGCCTCGGGAAATGTGTGAGATTCACCATCGGCCAACTGTGATTTGAAGAATTCAGTAATGACTACCGTTTCAATAACCGTGCATTGTTGTCTTTTCTGTTGAATTTCAAGCGTGAAGTTGTGTCGACTAATTATCTGTTAAGTTTATTCATTATGTGAGGCCAATTTTCCTATATGAAATGATATCACAATTTAGTCAACTTTTGGGCTGAAATTAATTCGCTAGTACAGTGTAGGATGACATTCGATGGAAGCTAAGAGAAAGCCATTTTGGAAAACTTGTGTTTGTTTATGATTATTGAAATTTAATCCAACCTTCTGTTAATTTCTTGAACTCAAAAGACCACTGGCCACTCACAGTGTTACAATTGTGCATTTAACATGAAGCAAATTTTGAAAGAACTGCAGATCTTGAATGATGTTAAATCACCCTTATATTTAGCCAATGATTTTTTTTAATTTACCGTGTAATTGCATATCTGTGTTGTTAGGTGTCTATTATTTATAAGACTATTTCAGTTTGGTTTCTTAGTCCCGCGAAGGTGAAGTGCATTGAGCGTATTGTGATATTTCCGAAATGGCATTCTGCATCCCTCGTCGAGGCAACAGAACTCTGACGAAACAGAAGTTGTGACTGTTGGCTGTTGCGTTTGGCATCAGTTAGTTGAACAGTCATATTTTAATGTTATTTGGCTAGGTAGGAATATTGATAGAGGTAAAAGATGATGTTAATTATACTATTATATTAACTACTGTAAAACAATAGTTAAATATTGTATCCCTGTTGCCGTTATTACACAGTTGTTATGTCACTGGTTTATTGACACAAATTTTTATCTTCTTAGTGTTAGAACATTCTTGTATTATGGGCTTCATTCAAACCTTTTGTCAAATTGCTTTCACAAAGTATTAGACAAATTATTTGGTGTAGTCTGAAAAAGACTAGTCCAGATTTTCAAAATTGCCTTTAGAGAAATAACGGATCAATAAATAAATTATCAATTAGAATCAAAAAAAATTGCGAGTCCTAAACTATTTGCGCAGTCCTTTTGAATTTCAATATTTTCTTCCTTTAGCACAGCCCATAATTCTGGAATTTGATATACATATTTATATTTGCCCAATATATAATATTACACAATAAATATTTTGGTTTCTATAATGATTGTCTATTCATATTGTTATCTCAAGATTAACAACTAAATTAAAATTTACAATTAAAATTTCCTAAAACTTTAATTTTACACTGCTTGGTGTTTAAAAATCCCTTTAATTTGTTTCATCAAATGTATTATTTACATTGAAAAGTAAAGGCAATGATATTACGTCTTTTAATTTCCTAAGTCTAGGTGCATTTATCATATTATTTCTATTTAATTATATTTAGCTTTTAAAATCTCATTAGCGCAATTCTATTTAACAAAAGAATGATCAAGAAGTATTCCTTCGGTAGATAAATGTATGTTTAAGTATTTATTGCATTGGTCCATTGACTAAATGCTATCCTGATAAACAAATCTAATCACCTTTCCCCTTTTGTCTAAATCATCGATTAGTGTCCTAAAGTTACTGTTTATTTCTTCATATTAAGAACTTAATTATAATTTCAGTTATGTAATTCACTCTTAATTGAATAAGCGGCTCAGTGAGCCGGTCTATGGATGTCTTGTATAATTAAGTAATGGTGCCCCATGCTCAGAAGGTAGTTTGATTGTACAGCACTGTTTATAATTTTAAAACGCAATAAATATTTGTCTTTTGTATTGGAACGTACATAGGCTAGTATGTATCTTGAAACGTCATTAAATGGCGGTAGACTTGTCGGTAAGTTAAATATTAAATATTGGTCACAATAACAAAGTGAATAAAAGAATTGACAAATAAAGAGTGGAATGATGATTAGGACTTTACATGAATTTTCGCACAGGAATCTGAAAGATTTTTTCAAATCATTTTAAAGTTATTATTGTATTTTGGTTTCTGTTTTTAAAGTTTTAAATAATTTCACCTCTGCTAGTAGAAATGATGTAATCTTTCAATTGAAATAAACGATATAAAATGATCATTTGATGCACCACTTTACAACCTAATTTAGATGGCACTTGAATTCTACCTCTACTAGCGAGCAGACCTTTACTACTTACATCGCTTATTCATAATACTAATTTCATTTAGACAAGCTATTTGATTCTTTAATAATATGATGTCCTATCTATCCAATAAATCAGGTGCTTCTTTTTCTTCACACAATTTGTAAGTTGAGTGCAACGTGTTGTGTATTATTTAAATTATGTACTTAAATATTATATTTACTTTTGTTTCTAAACTTTCTAATCTGGTCAAAGTATTATGAATGAAGGTTCATATTCTGTTCTTCCCTTTTGTAGTTAATTTTTTTAATTGTGTGTAAATACCTACGCACACCATTCGAAAATATATTAACTTGGTGGAATTCATACCAATAAATATTCATTTTCCAGTTTATTTATTATATCAATTGACGTCCATTAATTTTTAACTGGTTTTCACTTTGTTTATTAAAGTTGATTCATTCAAGAAGTTTTTCTCGTAAATCCTATACATCATCTAGGTGTCTTGTCTACATAATTATGTAATCTATAACGTGAATGTATTGATCTTTAAAACTCCTAATGCTTAGCTTTTCGTAATATTACTTTAGGTTATTCCAAAATAGATGTTTTATTCAAAGGCTTTTCTCTAAAAGTTTCTAAATTTTTTGAGGCAAAAGCTTTCTACACATTATTAATTGAATCAAAGGCTTTCTTTATACTATTTCTTTAATGAGGCAAAAGCTTCTTACAAATTATTAATTAATCGAAGCGAAATCTTGCAAAAATGAAACATTATTCTTTTAATGTTGCAGAAAGCTTGTGAAATTGTACTAATTTATAATATAATTAATCCAATAGCTTACAAGACATTGTTGATCGAACAAATGTAACATAATTTATTTAATGATACAGAAAGCTTGCAAAATTAAATATTTTTTGTAATAATTTCTAGTTGAAATGAAAAGCTTACAAATTTGTTAAAACATTATTAATTGAATAAAGCAAAACCGTTAAAAGAAAAATATATTTTTCTATAATTAACAGTTGCATTTTCGAATCAAAACAACATATCTATCCTCATCCCAGGCCATTTATTAAATAAACCAATGCCATTCATTAATGTAGCTTTGGAAAATTTCTAGCTGTTACAAAAATTATCAAAGTTTACTTGTAAATTTCTTAACCACACCATTTTATTTGTAAGTAATCAAATAATATTTATTGTTGTTTCCAATAATAGTATAAATTCTCATTTAACTATGTTTTATAAATATTTTTCAATACAATATTCTAGTTGGCAAATTAATTATTTTGGAATCGTAATTATTGTATAAATATTTTATTGTAAATGAGATATAAATTTCAATATAACAACGAAATTGAGTTTTATTTTAACCTTCCATTTATAAATTCTGAGTTTATAATAATAAATTGAATTGTTCTGGAGATTGAAGAGTCTAGAAGTTTTGACAGCCCAGTTGCTTCAGAGGGAGAAGGGGAAGATGAAGGTCCGTTATGATTCTAACAAGTATTTCCACATTTGGTTGGAATATTATTTC
The DNA here is from genome assembly GCA_951813805.1 of Limnephilus auricula. NCBI lineage: Eukaryota > Metazoa > Arthropoda > Insecta > Trichoptera > Limnephilidae > Limnephilus > Limnephilus auricula. Next base: position 18,455,961 of record OX638404.1, read on the forward strand.
TGCACTTTGATTAAATTACCGTCTATGTTAATAATATTTGTAAATATACTTTTATCTGTGGTAACCCACTGACATTTGAGGGTGTGCAGTCCATAGAGATTGTGAAGCTGTGCATTTCCTAGAAAAAGTAGGACAAATATAAATTCAGATAGATTTAAATTTTTTTTTATATAAATTAGCTTTTTTGAGCATACATTATTCTCTTTGAAAATTCACATATCATCATATATTCCCGCTTGACGTTTAATGTCAAATAGATTAATTTTTTTTAATGTATTTCAAAATAAAAGTAAAAGCCCATTAGGGCGTGTAATAAATAAACAAATAAATAACTGCTACTGTTTTTGAAAGCAGATGAAAGACTCTTTTAGATTTTAGTATTACAAATTTATATATTATGCAATAAAAAATATTAAAATTTCGAATGCTAATAAATACGTTGATAACGATTTTAAAGTCGCTTACAAATGGTTTTCATCTAAAAACTAAAAAAATACTTAAAGGTTATTATTACTTCTTTTTTTCATTTTATACTAAAAATATTTATTATAAAATTTGCAAACCTTGAGAAATATATTTCAAATGTTGTTTCATAGAATTATTTCAAATTTTTCTTGAACATCTATTGTAAACTTTTAAATGCAAATACAAAGTATGGCGTTCTCTCTTTCTAATGCCGTTAAAATCATAGTATCTCACAAAATGATATAGCATGAATTTTAGGAGTCCGTATCACACTGGGAGAAATATCTCCCAAAATACTAGGGGTTAAATAAAATAAAATTTGTATGTACCTAATGTTACACAGTTACACCATCGAACTGATTCACACAAATACAAGACTATTTATTACAGACTTTTAGCGCACTGTTAAAAAATACCAAAGACTCCAATATAAAACAATCTATTCCTATGCTAATATATTCACATCACTCAGAAACACAACATATCTAACAAGTGGATTGAGTAAGTATTATTTTATTTATCTTTTAAGTGTTTGAATGCAACGACACTGCACCGCTAAACTAGTGCATTTCATTTTAAGTTAATTTGTTTAATATACCTGCTTCTAAAAAATTCAATTTATTTTAAATTCTGAAAGTGTTTTCTTTAGTTTTCCTTTGAGTAGCAACAAAAAAAAAATTGTGAAATTTTTTAATTGAAATTTTATATTGTTTTAAAACTAAAAATCTTTAAAAATCAGGTGTAATCTTTATTAAAACGTTGATATGTTTTGAACGAATTTTTATTATTTCAATGTCTATTTGTTAAGATATTTATACTCACATTTTTATTATTTCATGAACCTAATACTAATATGTTTTTACGTTTGTTTAGGGTGAAAGTAACGAAACTCGTATTGCAGTGGCTAACCAGAGGGCTAATAAGTTACTTAAGTCCTAAGGCAACTGATTGTGATTGGCAACACCCATGGAGAAATCTACGATAGGAACTCCGATTCTGATAAGTTCACAGTACCTACTCTACTATTTCTGTATTTTTCATTACAAATTTCTCTCATTACAAGTCATTATGGTCATGTATTGGGGTAGCGATTTTACTAATCTATAATGATCCCATTTGGGTAAGTGTAAGTATGTTGTAAATGTTAATTTGCAGAAAATGTTCACTAAAAACGGCACTGTACATATTATCCCATTATTCTTATTGTTAAATTTAAGATATCAACAGGTGTCTCTGTGGTTCCATTTAATTTTCAATATTAGTAGATTCCTGTTTTATCATCTCCATCATTTTTCCTTTGTTTTTCAAGACTAAATTTTCCCTCTTCAAATATGTAACTCATGGAACAAGAGCTTGTGACCGAATCATCCTACTGTTTTTATTAATAAAGGGAAAGGTTTGAATTAAGTATCTGATTGACACCAAAACAGTGCCCTTTAATTAACAATTATTATATTATACAGATTTGCTTCGGTATTTTAGAGAATATCAGAGTTTTGTTTGATTAAGGAATTATTCGTATTTGATACAGTTAATATCTGTTAATTATGTATTAGAACAATAATAATTCGCTTTTCTTACATTTTGCAATTGTTTTTTTTTTCAGAAATTCAAATGTTAAGTCTACTTAAATTTAAAATTCACATATTTTGTAATTTGTAATAGTTTTTTTGGGAAATCTGTAAAGAACACATTTTTAATCAGCTAAAATAGAAAATGTTCCTAAATAGGAAATTAACTTCCCAGTATAATTTTAATATCATTGAAAAATCTCAAATTTTCAATGAATTTTTAAGTGAGGCCACCCTGTAATATCTGACCTTTTCCCTAAGGTTGTTTATGTATTGTGAATTTAGTAAAATTGCTACCTAGGACAGAATATAAGTGCTGGAGTAGAGATAAATATTGTCTGTTGACTAAAATAATAAAGCTGTTTAATAAATCTATGTATTTTGTCTATAGGAAATTTATTCTAATTATTATATCTCTCTATGGATACATTCTAAATTCAAGTTGAACAATAATTATGTATTCTCAATGCGAACATTAGAAGTTAAATTTTTTTTCCTTCCGCTTACAATGAGAACTACCTATTCTTGAAATTTTTTAAGTCAATAATGATGAAATTCAAATATAAACTCAATAATAATAAATTAGGTACATGCATGTATTTTTAGATGGTTTAATTTAATATTTGAAAAGCAGATTACAGATAGCCTGTTTATTGTAAGCCAGTTACTTATTTTAACTTGTAAGGTGTATTCTATCGTACAGTAGAGTGCTGTAATTTTTATTTTATTTTTTGTAATTTTCCAGAATAATGAGTCTTCAATAGTATTTTTATAAGAAAAAACTTAGGCCCAGTTTTTTTCGCAGAAATTCAAATGTAACATTGTCATCAAATGGCCATTCAGCGGCATTTTTTTTAATAGCATTTGAAAGGTCCCCGTTAAACGCCGATTCTAGGTGCGTTTTAACTTTCTATCAAATTGTAATAAGCTGATAAGCTTAACAACATGATAGCTGTCCTCTTCTTCTGATCACTATTTGCTCAAAAGCTGCAATGGACTTAGAATCGACATAACGGGAACTTTTCAACTGTAAAAAAAAAATTAAAATGGCTCTGAATTGCCATTTGATAACTTTGTCATATCTGAATTTCTGCGAAACAACTGGGCTTTATCTTTTATCTTCTTTCTAAAAGAGTATTTTCTAGTCACCATATTAATTAAAAATTGTTATAAATCTCGACAATAGTAAGAAAAATCATAAAAAGCCACTGCTATCCAGTAATAAATGCATAACCGCTTATTTTTACAAGTTAAACAAAGTGTAAAAAAGAACTTTATTATTCCAGAAATTATATCAATATTATGTATTTATTTATTGATCGCTTACAACTGTAAACATTAGCTAATGTTGAAATATTTTAACATTCATAGCTAGGATTAAAATAATATATTTTATAGGTATATCTTATTATAAATTAATGGCAACATTTGCTTGAAAGATTTAGCACCAATTTTTAATGTAGTTAACTTGTTCCTAAGAGAAATTTTATCGACGAATGTATTTTTAAATCCAGCAGAAAAATAGAACCAAATTTATATTTAATAATAACCGAGTATGTAGAATTTTTTAATAATTTCTTTACAGAGAATTTGTATTACAGATTGATTTTTTATCTTGAGTGACCTAACCTCAACTAATTAATAATAATATGATTATTTGAAAATTACTTAGACAAAACACAATAATAATTATAATTTTTTAACATCACAAATTTATGAAATAAGTATTGCTCAAATAAGTTATTTAGTTTTGCATTTATAATATTTATTTGTGAATACGCCGGTAGTGTGAGGTTAGGTCACATTTACCCTGTAGATTACACCAAATAATTGAAGCAGAAAGGTGGATAAATAATAGGTTAGTGGCTGAGTTGGCATCGCGTTTGGTTTCCACCCGTGAGTCATATGTTCGATTCCTCGGCTGGTTTAGTCCTCCATCACGACACAAGCAACATTTTTCGCTTACTGTGGTGGTAGCAGGAGATATTAAAATATTGTCAGGTTATTCGTAATCTGGAAATATTTGACTTTCTTTAAAAAATATATATATATGATGTACAGCTTGAGATAATATTCTTGAATTTTATTCAATTTGTACGAAAAGTTTTCGTTACTCTAGCAACACCAAACTACCCACTTTGTTTTTGAAATTTGTTCTTCAGATTCAAATCCATTCTTTTTTTAATGATTTCTTAATTTGCATACATTTTAGAAATAGCCATTTCATGTAATTAATTATCTTTCTTGCAAGGCGTTAATTAATAAAAAAAGAACATAAAATTGTCTAAGAATATTTAACTCAACGATTTTGGCATTTTATCTGTCTGCAAATTTGTTACATTTTGGTCTTAAGGTAGTGGCCGTTTTAATGATTTAGTAAAGATGGGTTTTTACGTAGATACTTTGAAATCTTGTGATTTCAAAAGAAATTATGGTTTTAATTAGGGATGTTACGAACATTCGCATTCGCATTCGCATGTGCGAATAATTCGCATAATTTTAAACATTCGCATCGATATTCGCATTCGCAACAATCGATGCGAATGTTTAGCGAATGCGAATGTGTGCAGATCATGTTGTGTCTCGCCCACTGTCCACGTGCCCTATATACGAGCCCCTTAGAAATCGCCTCATGGGAGAAAAGGCTGCAAAATTGCTTTTTCTGAAATATAATATGCCTCTTTTGAACTTCGATTATTAAATTGCTTAATTACGATTATATCTTACTGTATAAGAATTGATTTATTTTTTTATTAAAACGATGATTAATGTTGACTAAAGTTTTTTTTAATGTGATTCCTTAACATTCGCATTCGCATTCGCACATTCGCATTCTGAACATTCGCATTCGCATTCGCATTCGCATTCCCGAATGTGAAAAATATCACATTCGTAACATCCCTAGTTTAAATCTATTAAATACGAGAAAATTAAAAACACACTTTTTTGGATGCGAGTGCTACTGACTGTTCACAGAACCCCAAGTGTGTTTATTTACATTATTAAATGGTTTGACTATAAATGGTATTTTTTTTGTAATTTGTTTAGTTGATGCAATCCAGAGTATTACACCAACATGTTATATCGATGGCCCTCCAAATATGAATGTTATTGAAGAAAAGGAATGTTATGGAAGTATTGTGCAATAGATAATTTGATTATTGTAACATAATATAATATAGCGTAAGATCAAAACTTGGTAGATTTCGGCCTAAAATAAAAGGTAGGAAGAGTTTGTTTAGAGTAATTTATGTAATTAATTAATTTATTTCATCATTTTTTTTTTATGTTGTATTAACCCCCATATTAACAACAATAAATTTAAAAAAATTACCAAACTATTATGATAATGTTTAATTCTAAAAATATTAATTAAGTCAATAGAAAATACCAATTACCTGCTTTTTATTAGTACAAAACAACAAAATATGCAAACCAAATAATTCTTTTAGACTTAAGTGATTATTTGTGGCAATAATAATGATTAGAAATAATAATGACCTCTTTCATATTGATTGAACTCAGATTGTTATTGCATGTTAGCAACATTTTAAATTATATTTCTTCTTGTTCCCTATTCTTACATGTGCTACTTTTAAGGATTATAAATACAATTGATTTAGATTTGCTAGGCAGGCCCTCCAGCAAATGGTGACAGATATTTCGCTCCCCTAGTTAAAGATAATAGCAAGTTTTAAAAACGATTTTAGAGTTGATGCTAAAAATCTACAAATTGTAATAAGTTACCATTTACGTAAGTATGTTTGTAACAAAAATATGGCAATTTAATAACTCAGGTGCGGGGCATACGTCATTCCTATGTTTACTTACGTTAAATTGTCGTGAAAACAAGCTTATGTGCCCAAGCGGTTAAAATGCTTTATTGGGAACTTTAGAAGATAACATTATACTCCTTAACATTAATTTTAAAAATATACAAAAAGTACATATACAGGATGTAACAGGACGTACGGAGGGATTTTACCCAGCGATTCCTGAGCTTATTGGGAGTTAAAAATCTGTTTATCATTTAGCTGATGGTGACATTATTTATTCAATTAAAAACATTATTTTCATGTTTTTCCACACACCGTCGCTGATCTCGTATAAACCCCGCTGACCCCTCCCCCCAATCCGCCACCAACCCTTCGCAGGTTGGCAGCGTGCTCCCTCGCCCTCCCTACCTCGCGTTCGCTCCCTTTCTCTTGTGTACGCGCCACAAGATCACACGGGCACGTGTGAACTTGTGGCATTGTCTCCCGACTAATGCCAGTGGCTACGTGTGAATGAAAAACATTTATTTTTGTTTTTAATAGAAAAAAATAACGACAAAACGACATGTACATTTCTTACTCCAAATAACCTTAGGAATCGCTGGTTAAAGTACGTCCTGTTACACCGTGTATAATAAATAAGAAAAGTTTTATATTAAAGTGCAGACATGCCTGAAATTATTAATTCTATTAAAGACGATAAATTCAAAACCACATTTGTTTAGATATTATTATTTTTCACTAGGGGTGCGTTTTGTTCCAGATGATATTAGTGAAATGGTCAATTTAAGAACAGAATGGCAAAATACCAGTAATTCTAAATAAATCAGGACTATTTTGTATTTTATAGTAATACCTCGGTTAACGAATTGAAAAATAATTAATTTAAACCTTAGTTTCCTAAACTTATTTTGGCACACTGCTCCCTTTTCAAAGATAGTTTGCTGATATCACAGTTTTTTCGAGTAAAAATAACAATGGAAATGTTACAAATCACTTTAGAACAGTATTTTTTTTATTAAAATTAACAGTCTTGATCCACTGTAACAAGGGCGGTTCTAGACTTATCGTGAACTAGAGTGGTAAAATTAACAAATACGACATTATTGATCGTGGCTGAAAAAAATCATTTTCGGCTACTAAAACATCAATACTGCCGTATCTTTCGACCGCTGCCTCCGCTACCCTACTGCCTCTTCAGTCCCCTATTGCCAGTGCGGCCAACACCCTGTAGCTACCCATTACCCAAAGGCAGGTGATTTTTGATTTATAGACATTAATGAATCTTATTTGTAGATAAACAAACAACAATCTTTTACAGTTAATTGATATGCTGTGACGTTATTTATAATATGATATGAATGACGCTGTTGATTTTTGATATCACCAACAATCTCAAACATCTGTTCCAACATTATGGAATATGTTGATTTGTATTGACCTGCCGCGCTGCTCTATATGCTGATATGCTCTATATGCTCTATACGATGAATTGAGAAGTTGATATTGATAAATGTAATAAATATGAGTTGTTAAAGTAATAAAAAACAGTACTAATATTGCCGACACATTGGATAGTTTGCTTCCTATGTTATTTTTACCATTGATTCTTAAGTTTCCCTCATTGCAGTGTTTTTGAAGGATTACATATCTACTTCATTAACCGTGGTACTAATGTAATTACCTGTCTCTTCTCTATGTATGTAAATATGTTTCTTGCTCTGTTGATAATAAAAAAATATATAAATTTAATTCACATTGGTTTTTATTTAAAATATTTATATATTATTATTTATAAACCACCGTATTAATTATATTTTGTTCATTTTAAGGCTTGTCTCTTTTGTGGCACTCTCCATTAGACTTTTTTTTTTAATATTACATGCCTGCTTATGTTTCATAAATTTCATTGTCACTCACAGCTCTGTGGCTTGCTTCTAAAAAGAGCAACGGCTCTTGAAAATCGAAAAATGCTTTCTTGAAATCGAAAGGTTCTTTTAGAATTTGGAAGATAACTTAATTTTCTCAAAGTAAAAATTACGTAGATCGCAATTTCTCTCCAGGATTTTTTTGGAACGTGCTATCAACGATAACGTAAATGTTTATCTTTTACATAGTTGTCATAATTTAGATTTTATTTAGCTGTTTAGATCCAGATTTCATAGTGTTCAAGAGTAAAGGTACAATAACAATATAAATATCTGCCACATTAAATTTATTAAATTCAATAAACTTCATTAAATATCTGCCACTAACCAGATTAATTAATCTAGGACGTAGCAAGCTTGTAAGATTAAAGTTGATCACCAAATATAAATAAACAAGTTGATCACCAAATAGGTTTGGCTAGGTACTCCAATTATTAGTAAATATCATCCACTAACTGGGTTAATTCCACTGGGATGCAGCAAGTTTGGAGAATAGTACTCGATCACCAAGTAGATTTAGATAATTACTCCAATTGTTTAAATATCTACAACTAACCAGATTAATTCATCTAGGATGCAGCAAGGTTGTAGGATAATAGTTGACCACCAAATAGATTTGGCTAGGTACTCCAATTGTAAATATCATCCACTAACTAGGTTAATTTCACTGCACGCAAGGTTGGAGAATAGTAGGTGATCATCAAGTAGATTTAGATACATACTACAATGCTTAAATATCTGCCACTCACCAGATTAATTCATCTGGGACGTGGCGGAGTTGAAGAATAGTGTAGTTGATCACCAAATATATTTCTTTATAATAAGTCTGTAGGATGAAGAAGTGTTAGAGAACATTTAGTTAAAACGCCTTCTTTAAGCACAAGGAACTTGAGTGAAACAGCAGATGTGTAGGGACTCCTAATGGCTGCCAGGCCCCCAGGGGTATAGCCGTGATCATGATGATTCTTGATATTCATTATATAGAAGCCTTCAAGTATCATCAATTAAATGATCTTTATCAGGATGATTTTAATCAATGAGATTGAATTTATCCATTTCAATCTTATTTCATTTTGTGCAGTGTGCATAATTTGTCCGAAATTATTGATCTGTTGAAATAAAAAGGGAACAGGGATGTTAAATATGTAAACGCATCTTTGTAATATTATTATATTTTAATACTTTATTTCTCTCTCACCAATAATTGTTTCAATTATCATTTCTATTTTACTCTAAAGTTAAGGCACAGTACGGAAATTAATCCATTATAAAATTAAAACACTTCCCTTGGAGCAATATAATCCTATTCGACAGCCACCATCACAATATTATGTAATTATATGTATAATATATTATAATCAGCAGTGGCGTGCATTGCTCTGCGAACAACTCTTTTCGATTGTAATTTATTTACAAACATAACATTGAAAATTTTGGTAACCTTGGAAAAAGTGGTTTTCATAATTATCTTCTTTTAATGATTGTGGTCAGGATAATAAAGGTAAGAACACACTGGGTCGACGTACGCTACGTAAGCGACACATTACAATATCTGGCCACCATAACACGGGCATGTGCCTAGTATGGCGGCCATAAATTCCACAATTGTTCTATATTTACTATTCAAAAAATAAAGAAACATTAAAAAAAAAAAAATCTTACAAATCATACATTTTCTATGGAAATATATGCTTCAGAATCACACCAACGTATGGTTTCCATAGAAAATGTATGGATTGTAAGTTGACAAGATATCGTAATGTGTAGCTTAAGGCCGGTCTCTTGTGACCAATTTCACAAACAATACCTCAAACATTACCATAAATACGGGCAGGGACAGGGCCACAACGTTTGCTGTTTTCCATGGGCCACGGAAAGCAAAAACATTGTGGTCCCGACCTAACTATCCACAATGTGTGTACCCGTTTTCGTCGGAGGAGACGCTGCTTTACGTAGCGTTCGACAGAGTATGTTCTTACCTTAAATGTAAAAGTTGCTTACCAACATAAAATTTTGGAGCTTTACTAATAAACATATTTTAGATATTACACCTCTGATCAACCACCATTAACTTAGGGTAGATGGTTATTCGTCATGTTGTTGTGTAACATTTAAAACGTTTAGGGGGTTTCTCACCATCCTCCCGTTAGCTTATCTACCCTAATAACGAATATTATTAAAAATAAAAATAAAATACTCGCAGTGGTTAGAAAATTCGGCCAACTTATCCAATATATAGCCACTATTCGTAGGTTCGAGTACCGAATTATAAACTCCAACTTAATAATTAAATAAACCGTAAATCGTAAATCGAAAATATTCGTTATTAGGGTAGATAAGCTACTGGGAGGATGGTGAGAAACCCCCTTATTGTTATAGTTAGGGGGTAACTCAATTATGCATGTCTTTTTTTAACTCACTTATTACATCACAATAAAAAGTTCCTGAGCCATTTTCTTAAGATTTATTTTAACATTAACTCCACTGTGAGGAAAATAATTTCCCTTGGGCCTGTCATATATGGGAATACCGTGTGGGGATTTTTTTGATGAGAGGAAGGGGTGAACACTTGAAGAGACCCAGTTCATAAAACAATATTTGACAAAATCAGTAACACAATTAGCAGCTTATTGATTGATTTATCATACATAATGTTGTTATATAATACCACTGAACAATTTTGTAAATAATAATATTTATTGAATAAAATAATAATATTGAATTTGTCTTTAATTTTATTGCTGTACGGGGTGAGTGACACTGCCATCTATTGAGAGTTGCGGTAAGTATATTTTAATTAAATAATATTGTAATGACGGATTGGTTCAATCCAACTCTAGTAGAGTTTCCATGCGGAAATTTGTGTTTGAATAAAAAAGGTAGGTACCGGAATAAAAGGTTTAGGTACCAGGTACCGGGTACCAGACAACCATTTTATAAAAATTTAACAGAAAATAATAATATATAAAGATTTGTACGTGTTTAAACTCTCAAGGCTAAAATAATATTATAATATAATATTTGCTTGGGCTATTTTGGCTCCCCACTCCTTTTTGCCAGAAAAAATGGCAATGGAGAACTCTTTCTTAAAAATATTTCTGGATTATGTTTTTGAATAGGCATCCTCAATGTTATCATTGTCAAGGTAAGCAGGACCAGCCCAAAGCGAAACGGTACCTGGCGCCAGTAAAAACCTCAAAGGCGCAGCATTAGATGTTATCTTATGACCACCTTGGCAAGACGACGCCAGAGCGGACTGCTCCTATTGCGCCTGCACAGGGCCGGCCTTGAAGGTAAAACTTTTATTTTGGAAAATTTTACAACAACTGGTCATCAATGGAGGTTATCGATGCACACTGCACATCTTATAGTATAATGATAACTTTATTGATGTGATCAGATGAAAAACCAGTTGAATGGTTAAATAATTTTCGATTACAATGAGAAAAAGGAATTTTCACTTCAGATATCGGAAAAACCATCGCCAAAACAATGATTTAGTTTTTATCAAGATTTATCGTAAAATCTACCACATTTACGTGTATATTATAACTAAATAATAGGTTTGTACATTTATCAACAATATTATTTCAATGTTTACATTATTGGCGATGCAATTATCATTATTAACAATGCACATTAAGAAGAAAATATAATAATTATTTATTATTTATTAGAAAAACCATAGGTACCATGCAATAATACGATTTTTTATTGCACAACCGAAATGCATTCTGTTTTCTCTTTGACGTTAATGCATAATAAATAGCATATACTGGCAAATAACAGTTTAATCGTCAAAGTGTGAATGAAAAATGTGTTGTCGTTGCACCACGAACTATTTATTGAAACCCACCCAAAAGACTGGTCAGGCTCAGTACTATCGTGTAATTTTGACAAAAAACAATATTTGGAATAATTTATTAAAAAAATATTTTTTTAAAGTATGTACCTATGCGTGTTGTGCAGTGTACATGAAAAATTATTATTCATTGTTGCAGCGGTGATTTGATTGATTTATCAGGTTCAATAAATTTACAGCAATAATAAATACTTCTATAATAAAAATGGTTAATAGCACATATAGGTAATAATTAACAACTATTGTTTTGTGGTCACATTAATTGAGGAACTGACTGGTGCATCGTATGCAGTGTTTATCATATTTCTTTATTACTTTGAGAACAAAATGGTAAACATGGTTTCATTGCAAATTCTACAAATAAATGATTGCATTGATTCGACTTGACAATTACGGTGGCATCACCTGTACTTTATATTGCTCCTGAAGTGTTCGCATATTCCAAAGAATATTCAAGTAATATGTACAATACTCCCCACGATCTAATATTATTCATAGGTACTAAAATACTTGTAATTCTCTTTACCTTTCAAATTCTCAAGACAAACAAAATCAAGTGTTGAACTCAAAATTCATTCAGATAAAAACAGAACTTTTAAATTTAAATATTAATTGTATAAAATATAAAACATTTTCCTTCGAACAGGATTCGTCATATTATAATAGCTTTCAAAATTCAGTACTAACGCTTGTGCAAGAATTAATATACCTAATTAACTTGTTTTCTTAAGATCTTCTTATAATACCATTGACAGTCAAAAAACCTGTCATACCTTCAAAGTATTCGTCTTCTAAACCTTTAACACGTTTCTTCAATGTTCATAATTCATAACCTATCGATGATGCTCATATCACAATGCAAAATTAAACCTAAATTATATTCCTAGGGGTGAATCTCAAATGGCCGCCTGTCTTCTCGATGTGGTGCTGCGAATATCACAAATGGTTGTGACGGTCACAAGTTATTGTGAATGTCACAAGTGGTTATGACTGTCACCGGTGGTTGTGGCTTGTGGCGGTCACTAATGGCTGTGACCGTGACCATGACTGTGACTGTGACCGTGGCCAAGGGAGGCAGGATCTGCTGCGGATGTGCTACTGTGATCGTGATCGTGTGCGTGTTCGTGGCCAGCTGTGAAACAAAACATAGCATGTTAAGTACTGAACTTTCGTTGTTTCATGCTAAAATATGAACAGATTTAATCGCATTTCATAATCTGTTCATTTCCCATTAACATATTGGAAATAAGAACATCCATTGCGCGATTTAGGGGGATATGGAGATTTGCTATCGAGAGTATCAACACATTAAAATACAAATCCGTTGTCTTATGTAGGTCATATGAAAAATTAAAAAAACAATGATTTCTGGTTAAATCGTTAAATTAAATAAAATAATTAAATCTATGTTAAATCTTATCTTTTAAAAACTGCCTAATAAACCAAATAAGTCAGTAAAACAATTGTTTTTAGGTTTATGTGGAGAAATTAATAGAAGTCAACTAACTGTTCTTCCGAAAGTTTCATTAATTCCATAATTTAACTGAAGATCACATAAATTCTGAAAACATGCAAAACCATTTGACACTGCAAGACGATACGATATCTTTGATAATTAAAGCACCCATTGACTAATAAAGTCCCAATAAACTACTTTTTCTCTTTTTGTATTATTTTTTAAATTTGATATTATATTATTTGGTCTGTATCTTTAAAAAAAAAATACAAATTATATTCTTCAAACTTACTTGCAAACTGAAGTCCAAACATGACCAGGAAACCAACAAGCGCAGAGATGAACTGAACAAGTCCCGCTCTGTCGCGTTGGAGGATTTCGAAGAACACCACATACAGCAGAGTACCACTGGCAAGTCCTTGCAGGATCACCGAAGATATTCCACTGGCAGCCGCTCCTCCCCCTCCAGCCATTGCGATCCCAATTCCAATACCAAGAGGCGACACGATCGCGAAAGTCGTAATATAGACGACGCATAACGATGTCTTCGTCTTCACCGTGACTAGTTCAACACCAACACAGAAAGCGATGACAAGCTTGTGAGCGGACACTGCTCCAAACATGTACCAAACGTTTCCAGCTGTTGATTCCAGACCAACAGCTAAACCTTCGAAGAGCTCGTGCACGGATAAAGCAAGCACTATCAACAATCCACGCAGAGAAGCGATGACGGGATCGTCGTCTCCCTCCATAACAGGCATGTGAGAGTGTCCATGGCTGTGACCATGATTACTATGGTCGTGGTCGTGTTTGTGTTCGTGATGATGGTGGTGGTGATGGTCTCCATTAGCCTTTGCGACGCTCTGTTCAATGGTGCTGATAGCGTCGGGGAGCTGGCTCTTCTCAGGGTCTTTGACTCCGAACTCGGGGTGGTTGTTGTTGGCATTGTTCCGGCTGTGGCGGATGGAGAGGGAGCGCATGAGGGCGGAGTCCGGAGGAGCGCTGGTGCGGCGGGCGGCCCTCTTGTGCAGGTAGAAGTGGACCGCCTCCTCCACGAAGTACATGGCGAAGAAGCCGGCGCAGGTCAGCAAGGCCTCCAGGTGGAAGGGGAGTTCGCCCAAGGTGCCATTCTCTGTAACAAGTGAAACGAGATTATTAGTTAAATGTCACACTGTGAGTAAGATAAAATGATTACGTGTATGGAATAAACTGGAGATGACACAACCGGAATCGGGAGAAAATACCGGACTTAGAAGAAACGGGATATCCTGGATACAACAGAATCAGGGGGAAATGATCCGATGTAGAAGACAGAGGGGTGTTCTGGATACAATCAGAGCGGAGAGCAATGAGTAGAAGGGAGAAGGGATATTCTGGAATCAATCGGACCGGGAAAATGATCTGAGGTAGGGAGAAGGGATATTTTGGATACAATCGGATTCAGGAAAAGGACGAGAGGTGGGAGACAGCCGGTGCCGGGCAAAAGGACTGTAAGCAAAAGGCCTGAGAAGGGAGGCGGAGATTACCTAAAATCGGAATTGGGAGAAAGACCAGAAGAGATACTGGGAGGCCTCACTGTGGGGAATCGAAGACACATAGTTCAAATATTGAAGAAGTTTCAGTAACAATTTTCTAACAAACTAAATATGTCCAGCTCTTTTCCGTTGTGCAAACTAAAAACTAACCTCTAGAAGCAGAACTGTATTAATTATCGTTATGTATGAGCATCCATTATCTCATGGTAAAGTTACCATTTCCTTCCAAGTGCACCGAATAAATTTGTTTATTATGAATTTAAGACTTCAATGTCCTATTAAAAAATAATTAAGAATCATCATTGTTGTCACCTATAGTGGGCGTCTTAGGGGGTTTTTCACCATCCTCCCAATAGCTTATGTACACTAATAACGAATATTTTCGATTTACGATTTACGGTTTATTTATTTATTAAGTTGGAGTTTGTAGTTTGGTACTCGAACCTATGAATAGTGGCTATATGTTGTATAACTTGGCTGAGTTTTCTAACCACTGCAAGTATTTTATTTTTATTTTTAATAATATTCGTTATTAGGGTAGGTAAGCTATTGGGAGGATGGTGAGAAACCCCCTTAATATAATATTCAGACTTTGAATGGAATGTCTATCTCTGGGATTCATCAATAATTAAGTCGTAAGTCATAATCGATAAATGCAAAATAATCAGTAGATAATCACACATTTAATTACGAAGATTATTACATTTAATATTACATATTACAGATAACATTTAATAACGAAGCTTTGATTAAATAACAATTGCAAAAATACACATAATATGCATATGTATAACAAAAAAATACATCGATTGTTATTCAATGACATCCACACGCTACCAACCACACGTCTGTTCATAAAATATATCAATCCACTGGAGCGATTTTTGGCTTATATATGCCCCATTTTAAATGTCTCCAATAATGAAGTTGAGTCCATTTTTTTATCAATAGATATGTAAACTTAAATAGTAAACTCAAATAACAACAATCCATACCTGTGACTAGTTCATATTAACTTGCTCCGTAGTAAAGTGTATTTTAAAAACTACAACGCTCAAATTAAAAAGTTACTTCGAGTGTTACATGTTCGTACTACAGAGGTTTAAAATATTATTTTATCATCCGAGTGATTTAAACTTCCTTTCGAGTTTAATCAGCAAAACTATATCAGTAATTTGGTTTAACGCGGGTAGTACGAAAAAATACATTGATTCAAGATGCATTGCCGAGTGTGCTCAGTAACTCTTACCACTGGTGAGTTAAAATTCACGTGTGCCGCATGCAAAGGCACATTTCATTTAGCTTGCGGAGGTATTATTGAGAATACATACCGTAGACTTAATCAAGAACGGCGATCTCAACAAATGTGCAAGCAATGCAATTCAGCCACGCCCGGCGCTGCCAGCCCATTGCAGTCAAACATTGATACTGAACCTTTGGTGCAGAATAAAAAAGTTACTGATACTAGTTCAGCGCTCGCCGCTCAGATACCGACAAATCTTAAAGATATTCAAGATCTAGTTATGAACAAGACTTCTAATCTGGAAAAAAAACAAAATGATATTCTAGAACAAAATACCAAAATACTTCAAAGTATTCAATTTATGAATTCTCAGTATGAGGATTTCATGACTAGAATCCGTGACATCGAACTAAAGAATGATGAACTCACTAAAAAGAACTCAACCTTGGAAGCTAGGATTTATGTCTTGGAAAAATGTGTGGACATGCAGGAAAGGGAACTCAAAGCGAACAACATAGAAATAAGAGGCATCCCAGAAATCAAAGGAGAAAATCTACAAGACGTTTTATTTAATATCTGCAAAACAACAAAGTCCTCCACTGATACAAAGGACATTGATGCCATTCATCGCGCAGCAAAAAAAAACAACAGTAGTCATCCGAGAGAAATCATTGTTAAATTCAAAACGAACATAGCAAGAGATCACCTGTTAACAGACGTAAAAACTTTCAACAAAAACAAACAGAATCTAGAAGACAAATTGAACACCTCAAACATCGGTATAGCTGGTTCCTCCTCGCCGATCTTCATTTCGGAACAACTGACATTTCGCGGTAAACAGCTGTGGTACAAGACACGAACAGCGGCGAAGGAGAAACAATATCGCTTTGCTTGGATTAAGGGGGGGCAGATTTATCTTCGCAAAAACGAGGGAACTAATGCCATTATTATCTCCGATGAAAGCAAATTGGCTGCGCTTTGATAAATTTGAATTAATGGCTATTCTTTCGAGGTATGTCTTGACCCGTGCATTTATGTCTCGTTCTCATCTATGTATCATGTACCACCTTTCTGGAATTCATTTGATATCACGCAGTTCCTGCTACCTTTTTATTATTATTATTATTGTTGTTTTTGCTTCTTGCTATCTATTTCATAGTACTATATCTTATTACATTATTTATACTATATTTTTATATATTAATCATATTTGTATCATTTACTACCGTTTTGGAATTCATTTGATAACACGCAGTTCATGTTACCTTTTTGTTTTTGCTTCTTGCTATCTTATTCATAGTACTACATCTAACTACAACATTTATACTATATTATTTATATTAAACACATTTACCATTACAACTATATTTGGAATCGCATTTAATCATATATTACTCGGGAACCAACTTCTATACAATACACAACCAACACATACTTATGATTCAATCACATTATGATACCGGAAATGATTCCGGTATAGATCTTAACATGAATGTCATTAAAGATCTGAACAATCTAAATAACTATAAATGGTGTGCTTACAGCGTTAAAATTATACACCAAAATATAAGAAGCATTTCCAATATTGACGATTTTTTAATTTTTCTGGATCAATTCAATTACCAATTCGATGTTATAATTTTATCGGAATGCTGGCTTAATAAAGATTACACCTCAAAAGTTATTCACAATTACTCTGAACACCACACAAACATATATCTAAATAAGTCTAGCGGGATCGTTGTCTACATCAGAGACGGACTTCAGTCTCAAGTTGATGAAATAGTCTTATCACAAGCCAACTGCCTGAAAATTGTATTGAATAATAACTTGTGCATTTTTGCAATATACAGATCACCCTCTTTTCAAAATATTGACACATTTCTGAGTTCACTCCAATGAACTATTAAAAGCTCAAAAAAAATAGAACGACAAATAATTATAGGCGATCTCAACATCAATACGATTACCGAATACCACCGCCAATCTAACGATTACCTATGTCTGCTAACTGAAAATGAGTTCATTCAGACAATTAACAGCCCTACTCGTGAGCAGGGCATGAGTAAATCTTGTCTTGACCACATCAACGTCAAAAAAATCAATCATGTTGACTCATTTGTCATTCACTCTACAATCTCAGATCACTATACAACTGCACTCTGCCTTAAAAACAAACCTCCTAATCCTGCTAAAATTAAACATATCGCAAGAATAAACTATAATAACTTAATTGAGGATTTGAGCTCAGAAAACTGGCAAAATGTTCTAGACCAAACTGATGCCGACTCGTCAATGAATGAATTTATCACTAAATTACATTCATATATAACTAAACATACAAGCAATAAACTTATACCACATAAGCAAATAAAACTCACGCCATGGATCACCCCTGGCCTTATCAAATCGATTAACATTAGGAACCAACTTCATGAAAAGGCGAATAGGTGCCCTGAGAATATTATAGTACAAACTCATTACAAAAAATATAGGAACTTTTGCAAAAAACTAATAAAATCGGTGAAAGAAAATTATTATAAAAAATTCATTTATGAAAATAACTGTACTCCAAAACGTTTATGGGAAGCATTTCGCAATATAACTAAAACAAAAATAAATAAATCTTCCGATATTAAATCTTTGAACATCAATAACGTGAAAACCTCAGATCCAAAAATCATTGCGAATTTTGCCAATAATTATTTCACGACAGTGGGTGTCACACTTGCGAAAAAAATTCTCAACAATCTTAATACTACAGAGTCCGATCTCGCTAAGTTAACAATCTCCAATTTCGGTCATAAATTAGACAATATCCAAACAACTTCAAACGGAGTCATAAAAATAATTGGCGAACTCAAGTCATCGAATGCTTGTGGTCCTGATAACGTCTCATCAATTCTCCTCAAAAGTACTAAATCCCTCATAGCAACTCCAATCGCGTATATTTCCAATCTAAGCTTCAATTCAGGAAAATTTCCAAATCATTTAAAACAATCTATCGTTATACTGCTTCACAAAAATGGAGATAAATCGCAGATACAAAATTACCGGCCAATTTCTTTGCTCAATTCTGTCTCGAAAATTATTGAGAAAATTGTGAAGAATCGCCTTAGTCATTACCTTGAGAAAAATAACATCCTTTCCAATAGACAGTACGGCTTCAGACCAGGATTGAGCACTGAAAATGCCATCACAACCCTGACGAAAATCATCTCCAACAATATCGATAGAGGAAGAAAATGCATTGCGCTCTTCTTGGATCTAGCTAAAGCGTTCGACACTATCTCACATAAAATTCTCTTGAAAAAACTACAGCGCATCGGCATTCAGGGTCAGCTACTTAAGTGGTTAGGTAGTTATATAGAAAATAGAAGCCAAAGAGTTAATATTAACAATACTCTAAGCGATCCAGCGGATATTAACTTTGGCGTACCTCAAGGAAGCACTCTAGGACCATTGTTATTCAATATCTATATTAATGAATTATGTAACAGCTCATTTTCCGATCACATTATCACATTTGCCGATGACACTGTACTCTTATTTGAAGGCAAAAATTGGAATGAAGTTCGTAATAATTCAGAAATTGGTATTAACAAGGTAAAACAATGGCTTGACAATAATCTTCTCACTCTCAACACTGACAAAACTAAATACATCCGCTTCAGTGCAACTCAAGCGGGACAACCAAGAGAAAATCAAAAAATTATTATACACCATTGTAATGACCCAAATACTTGCAATTGTAATACCTTAGAATATGTGGATAGCATAAAATATCTAGGAATTATCGTAGACAAGAATCTGAGATGGAATGAACATATCGACTCAATTTCCACAAAGGTCAGAAAACTCACGCATCTTTTCATGGCTATTAGAAATATTCTCTGCACAAAAGATCTGAAACTAATGTACTATGCCATGTGCAACTCATTACTTGAATATGCATCTTTAGGATGGGGATGATGTACAAAATCAATACTGGATCCTTTAACCAAAGCACAGAAATCACTACTGAGGGTCATCCTTAAAAAACCTTTTAGATACCCCAGTAACGATTTATTCAAAGAGATAGGAGTTCTGGATGTGAGGCAACTATTCATAAGAAAAGTTATATTATACACACAAAAATATCGTCACCTCTTCCCCTCCGTAGAACATTATCACGACACCCGACATGCAGGGAGGAATCCAATAGTTCCACTTACTACTGTGACATCCCTTGCACAAAGACAATATTCTTACTTAGGTCCGAAAATGTTCAACCTTATACCCGGTTCTTGGAAATTGAAAAGTGCAAGCGTCCTGCGTAAATTAGTCAATGATTGGATTCTAGACTTAGGGAGAGTCGAAAGTGAGCGTATGCTGTTTAACTGATAAACAAAATCACCCAACTTTCCTGATCACTAGACCAAAATTCCCACCACACTCCATTGAGTTCTGATAATGCTTTGAAATTTTTCGACATCCTTTTTGATGTTTTTATATCTGTTTATGGTTTTGCGCCCCTGAAGACTGTTTGGTCCTAGTAGGACACCGCTGTAAGGCGTATCATATGCACGTCACACATTAACAAGGCTAGCTGTGCGAAACTTGGTACCTTACAGCGGTGATGATTTATTATAAATAAACAATACATAACACAACATGTATGACGTACAAAGTAATACACTAATTTCACAATACCGTAATCAAATTAGCATTAAATGAGGTATTATATATATATATATATATGTATATTCATAGTATCTATTTATATTTCTACCTATATTTATGGTTATTGTTTTTATATTTTAGCAGGATTAGTTCAAGCGATTAGCGCGGTGTATATTGATTGGTATTGTCGTATGAACTGAAAACATGTTTTAAATCAGTGAAAATAATCATGATTGCACATAATTTATTGCACATCGTAGTTACGCTTAGGAAAAAAATCATATATATTATTGCATACTTAAATTATATCTAATATTGTAAATTTTAATGTACTATGTATTATAAGCTCACACTTCTAAACCCGTAACCTAAAATAACTTCATATTTTTATGCTGTAAAATTTTTATAATTCCTACATCCTGTTATCACATACCTGGTTTATACTTTTCAATACAGAGTTTTGGTTTCAGAGAAAAATAATATTTTTTTGTTTTTTATGGTTTTCAGTTTTTTGTTATGTAATTATGTACATTTCTTAAGGACTAATAATATGAACTAAAACCTGTCAATTTGTCTGTCCTAGAACGGGAAACTTTCCTAGTTGGACAGGCAAAGCTTTCTTATATGTAAAATGTACTTCTTTTGTATCCTTCTATAATAAATAAATAAAATAAAATAAATAAATACTAGTATTTTTTAAAAAAGATTTTAAAGTTCGCATTAATAATTAAATTAATTCTACAAGTGTGAATTTTATTAAGCCCGCCAAAACGCCCGATAAGAGGCGGAAATGTGTGTGACGTCAACTGTACACTTTTTTATATGAAAAATAATGGTAAATATTTACAAAACCGGGACACGCTTAATATGGACTAAAAAAATTGTAGTAGTTAGATAAACTAGTACTAATCAATTCAGTTACCGGAATTTCGAATAAAGTGCATTTTAATGGTTATTTCTTAAATTTAATGTCATTTTTGAAATGTACTTTTTCACCGAAACTTGCAATAGTTCATAACATAGCGGTCGTTGAAAAATGTATTTCGTGTTTTTAAATTAAAAAAATAACCATTAAAAAGCACTTTAGTTTTATGATTAATATTGTAAAATTGACCTGCTAACAAACAGGTCAGTTTAGCGGGTGCTTATAATGAAGAAAAATAAATCGCAAATGGGCCGCAGGTCCATTTAGTTAGGCCCATTAGGGGTTGGATAGGTAAGTACGCCAATAAGTGGTAAGTTAGGTATAGTTCGCGTTATGTTATCATTTATCATCAAGTCAAATAACCGAAAACAAATTGCTTCAAATTACGTTAACTTACGTGAGCAAAATATTAGTGTAGAGAAGTTATAGTTAGTTTGAATCAGATTTCTTGCATAAAACTTAAAATATTTTTTAAACTAATAACAACAAAATTTGATTAGTGGGTACCAATAGTTGGAATCGACGGATTATTATTCAGGTAATAAAAAGTTTAATAAATTATATTATAATAAAAGGTTTTACGACGAATTGTAATTTAGATCAATAAGTTTTATAAAATGGCGAAAGCCATTTACACCTTATTTATTGATACGAAGTTTAATTTGTAGAACTATATTTTAATTTTATTTATTTATTCAATTTATATTATTAATATGCTGGCGACTGTACGGTTGAAATTTAAGAACACGACTTTGAGTACATCTCCGACGTCAGGCCTTATGCAAAACCATCTTCGCGCGTGAAGTTTGTTGCAAAGCCACTGTCGTTTCGTCTGCCGCCCTAGCAAAAACCCCCGGAGTTATTTATAAAAACAGTTTATTTATAAACAAATTCTGCTATGTAATTATTATTGTGCGTGACAGCCATTTGGACCATTGAACGAGACGAACATATAGATTCCGACAAAGCAGATTTATTATTAACAGGTGGCAGTAATAACAATAAGGGGGTTTCTCCCCATCCTCCTAATAGCTTATTCTTACAATAACGAATATTATTAAAAATAAAAACTCGCAATAGTTAGAAAACTCGGCTAATATATAGCCTAGGTTCGAGTACCGAATAATAAAAAGTTAATAAAACAAATCGTAAATCGAAAAATAAACTTTATCCTATGGATAAGATATGAAGAGGATGGCGAGGAACCCCTTTAATAATATAACTTACTTATAATAATTGAACTGGTTTTCCTATGCGTTTTTGCAATGCAAGGACTAATGACTGCAAATAGCACGTCTCTTTTTATTGACTTTGTGACAATACATGAGATTTTATAGCATTATTCTAGTTGAATCGTTTATTTTTTATCGTCAGATTTATATTTCCTATCACTAGTTCCTTAATGCACATAATTAATAAAAAGTTTAGGAACAAAACGAAGAAAAAAATCCACACCTTGTACGGTAGATTTCCATTTACCTGATTGAAGTGATTTTAACAGATATAATTTATTTTAGCCGTATATTAATTTCAATGTTAATGTTAGTTAAAAGTTAATACCACCCTCCGATTTTAACCGATTTTCACCTTTTGTATAAGTAATTCAAGTCGTGTGAAAAGAAAGTTTTTTGCTATTTATCGTCGTTTATTTTAGATTTAGAAAGAAGATTTGTTAAATGGAAAAACATCTCATTCGAGAATGGAATCTACTAACGATTCAGAATCGAAATGTTACTTGAAATGGGTTTAGTTATGTTAGTGATCAGACCGGAATTAATTCCCTCCGACACTTCCTTCAGTGTCATAACTATTTCCACAGGCTCCGAGAAGTTGGGGCTCTAACGTTGTAGAACTTCGCAATAATAATATTGACATTGAAAATAGAGTTAGATTGTTAATTAATGTATTCAAATACTTCTAAATAAGATTATTTTTTATTAGTAAACAGTTTATTTATCCAGCATTGAGAAGATAAAGAGGAGATTTTTTAATAATATCTATTTAATTTTTGTCGTGTTATTTATTCGAACGTCCTCGACTTTTCATCTCATGAACAGGCTAATCGTTGATGCTTTAATATTCAAAATAATTTATTTCGTATACAGTCAAAACAATCTAGCTAGGTTGTTTTAAATAAATCATATTATAATACCAGCATAATATGCCAAACAAGGTATAAATTCCAAAGACAGAGACCCGTTGAATTGCAATCTTGTATAATTTATGTATTTTACTGTGAGAATTATACTAACATATTCTTTGTATAATGCCATGCCCAGACACGGGGTCAAGATGTCCGCAGATCTTGAAAAAAAAAAATTTTTACATGGTGGAAAAAATCGGTAACCGACGAGTTCATCGAAAGCAAATTTACAAAATACACAAAAAAGGTTAGGTTAGGTTAGGTTGAATTTTAGTTAGTTGAACGATGAACTCGCCGTGAACCTAAAAATTATATACCCGAAACATGATAGCCAAAATTTAAAAATTCAGTAGACAAATATAATATAATATAATAGCTGGTAGACAATTTTCTGTTAACTTGTGTAAACCTTCATGAAATGCCTCGTAAAAATTATTTGATTGATACACTATTCCGGAAAAGATATCGTATTTAGGGTTTTTTAGAGGAAAGATGGAGCCCGAGCCAAACAATTATTTAATTCCGAGCAGCTTGAGTGAAAAATATTGTGTATTACTTTATAAAAACATTTAAGTCATACTTGCTTTTAACTGGTTCTGAAAAAAATTATAAAATAAAATCTACACGCTCCGGATGAGTTCTTAGCTCATCAAAGCACGGCCGATCGATATGGATGGTATCGATAACTTTCAGTAACTTCTCACCGTTCCCTAGGACAACTGCAGATCGCTAACGTATAAACAAGTTGAAGTCGAATATATTAAGAA
Organism: Limnephilus auricula; assembly: GCA_951813805.1. Classification (NCBI taxonomy): domain Eukaryota; kingdom Metazoa; phylum Arthropoda; class Insecta; order Trichoptera; family Limnephilidae; genus Limnephilus; species Limnephilus auricula. Next base: position 18,480,291 of record OX638404.1, read on the forward strand.
CATTAAGTCACTGTGAACTTGTTAAAAGACGTAACTGTTCCGAAACTAGATTTTATTTATTCGTCTGCAGTCATGCTAGTGAACGATGAGAAGTACCGAAAGTTATCGATACAACCATTATCGAAGATAAATGTTATGCTAAACACCCCCTACAAGTTACCATATAATATATATTATATTGGACTGTGTTGGCGCACGGAGAAAAATGTTATTCGAATAAACGATCATTTTAATAGTAAAAACGGTTAAAAATGATGGGACTGAAGTTCTTACGAACAAATTAAGAGTTTCAATGTTTATTGGCGGGAAAATGTAAGAATAATTTGTTGGTATACGTACGAAATTACGTATACCAACAAATTATTCTTACATGTTCCCGCTAATAAACATTGAAATCCTGTTAATTTGTTCGTAAGAACTTCAGTCCCGTTTTTAACCGTTTTACTATTAAAATGATCGTTTTTTCGAGTAACATTTTTCTCCGTGTGGGTTTAAAAAAAGACTTCATGATGTTGTGTGCCTTTTAACGTACTGCTAACGATGCTGTATGCCTGTGCTGGTCCTTTTATAAAGACGGTCCTAATTAATAATTAAATACCGACTTCTGTGTCTACTCTCACATCTCACAGCCTCTTGCTAGTGACTCTGAAGTCTCAAGGTGTTCCAGCTTTACTCATCCTATTCACATTCCGAGGCTTTGACCTTTGGTTAAAGTCAACTAGCAGATGAGACTCTCCAAGGACTCTGTCATATGCTGCGGGCAGTATAATAATACAATATGTATAATAATCCCTAGCATGGCGGGCGAAATAACACAATATGTACACTATGTATAAAATTCTTTAATAAATAAATAAATAAATAAATAAATAATAGTCAGTTAATCACAGGACTATGATGCTTCTTTTAAACAGGAGAAAAATGCGCGAGCTGAACCACGAATTATTATATATTTTTTATTAATTTTCAACGCCCTGATGGGCTTTTACATAATACAGTGATATATATATAAAAATGGTAGGTATAAAAGTAAATAAAAAATATTATATTATAATAAAAGAGAAAAAGTAAAAATAAATTAAACTGGAAATAGTTTTTAAATTGCAGATGGCATAAAAATCATAATATATAGTGTAAGTTAATATTAGAAATTTACAGATGAGTAATACAAGAAAAAGTTTACAATACAGAAAAACAAAAGAGAGTAACAAGTTTTTACATTATAGATAAATAGAAATAATACAAAAATATGTGCAACAGTTCCTACATTATAAGAATATGCTACACCATTATATTATGGAATCTTTTAAATAACAATTATACGAAAGAATGAATAGGAAACGTAAAATATCGACCAAGAGATGTAGAAAATATTGCAGTTTCCTAAATGAAGGCAGGTACATTTAAATAAAAGTAGAAATAATCTGGAATCAAAAACACGTAGCCTTAGCGGTACGAAAGGATTTAAAAAAAATTGTATACGTGATTTTGAAGCAGCAAAAATATTCGTACGTTGAGGTTAGGCGTCAAAATGTTGGTCTGACCGTATCGGCCAACTCAATTAATTTCTTCTTGTGGCATTATTTCCATCATGAGGTATGATGAATCTTTGAAAAATGCGGTTTTTTTGTAAAATTTTGAACAATTGTGGACTATTATTTATTGTTTGTTTCATAATTTTTAAATCATTTAATAATAAAAATGGTTTTGAATAAACAGTGTTGAAATCTCGGAAGCTAGTATTTATACGCAAAATGACTGGCCAGTGGTTTAGTTGGCAAAGCGTCGAGTTCCCTAAGTCCTTCACAATGGCTAAGTCCTACAAAATCAACATGTTCTGCTTGGTACATATGATGTACGATGCACGGAAAAAAATGTTATTCTAAAATACGGTCATTTTAGTAGTAAAAACGGTTAAAAACGCGACTGAAGTTCTTACGAACAAATTAACTGTGTTTCAGTGTTTATTGGCGGGAATATGTAAGAATAATTTGTTGGTATACGTACGAAATTAAGTATACCAACAAATTATTCTTACGCGTTGTCAACTATGATTCCGAAAAACCGCCAATTTTAGCGCGGCCTCCAGAGTGTCAGATAAGCTGTCAATGTACACTTGTTTTAGAATAATGTCGTTCGTTATGCAAAATAACTGGCTAATTATTAATGAGTAGAGGTGAACTAACGAAGATCTTAGAAATTTTTCTTAGACTTCATTATTTTATCTAAGACGCGATCAATTCATTCCGTTCTATTAGCTTGGAAAAACGGAAGTGGTACGGAAGTAAGGACTTCAAACTAATAATCTCCCGCTTAGTGTCAAAAAATACATGCGCAGTGTCAATGTATAAAAGTTAGTATTTCATTTTAAATTGTTAATTTATTAGTATTTTTAATTTTTCGTGGCGGTTTGACTTTTAGGAATGTAAATCCATAGAGAGATCCGGCAGTGTTGCCAGCATATATCGATTTCTTATTTATTCCCTGTCATTATAACGTTTAGTAATGTACCTAATGTAACTCAAAATTAATCATCAAACATCAGGTACTAATGTCGATTGTCTGTGTTGTGCGTTAGTACTAATTAAAATCTGTTTCACATAATTTGCTTTGAATAATGTATTTTTCTAAATTAAGTAATCAATTGTATAAATAATTCATAAAAACGGTAAAGTATCCTATTACTTTATATTTCATTATTTAAAAAAATTAAACTGACATTATTCAATGTATATAATAACATAATCAAGAATAATCGAGCATTCAGTCTCTTCTGTGATGTTTCACGGATCTGCGCTAGTCTTTCAATACTTGTGAATTAGTTTTTTTTCAGTTTTTTATATATCGGTTTGTTTTAAGGCTGCCTTTACACACTTTTTCCCGTAAGTCGCTCACGTAAGCGACTTCTAGCCAAGGGCCATATATTGATGTTTAGATACTTGTAGTGTATTGATTATTCACGTAGTTTTAGCGTTCTTCAGTAGATGACGATAGCTTAGTTAGTAATACGAACTTCTGCTATATCCCAATAGATGGCAGTTGAGTGTGAAATCAGAAGGGTACCATCTATCGTAGTTCGTGTCTTAGTTACGATATATCTTTCTTGGCTACGATAATGGCCGAAGGAATCGGCAAGATTGGGCTCGATTGGCTAAAAGCATTGGCGAGATTGGGATCCTACAGTCCGCTCTCAGTGGCGACAGAACTACTTCTAGCAGGCCTAGTCTAGTATGGACATCTGTCCAGTTTAATATTTACGATAACTAAATAAATAAACTAGTAATCCCTTGAACCTATAACTTATTTCGAAGATACCCAACACATCTTAAGTTGTCTTACTATTGAGAATTAAGAGACATAACAGTACTCAAAATTTTATTTTGTGAACTTGTGTTGGTCATGCATTACCACAGCGAAATAACATCTAGGTGTCTACCTAAGGTTTGCCCAGTGAAAACAAAGGGAGGCAATAGGCAACAGGCAATAGACGTATTATATTGGCAATGATGACGTAGGTAACCGCGACATCGCTGGTAGCCACAAATCGCAACCACACTCCTGATGTAGGTACCTACTGTACACTCCATAGCGATGTAGAGGCATGGAGGTACTGTATACAGTATAGTCCTGATAGGGCTCAAGTCTAGGGGATGGGGGCCAGAAATAGCTCGGGGGCTGAGGGGCCATCGATCGGGCCCCCGCAATATATTCAGAGGCGAATCTACAATCAGCACAGAGTAGCCGAGCGGTTAGACCATAGATAATAAAAAAACTCAGAAGACTGGTAAAATCTGAGAATAGAGTAACGTACTACTCGTATTCGTGAATGAAATTTCACTCTACATTATCAAAAAATATCATAATCATCGACGGCTGGCGTAGTCCAGGGGAACGGCTTAGGACTCCCATTTCGAAGGTAGCGGGTTCGAACCCGGCGTACGCAAATAAATTTTATTTGATTAATTTGTGTTATTTCACAATTAATTAATAAAAATAATATGTAGTATATTTGCGGCACGCTCCAGAAGAAGATACTCTCAGTATCGCCCTGGTGTAAGACCACCATTCAGAATTGAAATATTGCTTAATAATGGATTTAGCCGTGTTTAGTGACCAGATCTGAATAGCCAGGTACTTTCCCACCTTCCTCTTCCAATTCTCCTTCTCCTCCCCACTTACCTTCAGCCTCACAACTTACCCCAATTGGGGATGCCATAGTCTCACTGGCTCCAGACGGGAGCAGTTGGGACTCTTATGAGGAATTCACATAAAAAAATATATAATTATTCAATGGATATTATCAGTTTGATACATCTATTTGAATTTCGATTTTGTTTTCGTAAATGAATGAATGCAAATAATGGAAATGGAAATTAACCCACTTTCCGACATCCGATCGAGCTGACACTAGTCAGATAGACTCGTTATCGATGACAATGCATTCTATCAACGTGGCACTCACGCACATGCGTGACACACGCGCATACACACCCATTTTCTGAAATTGGATGACATTGTCGGTACCATTCAATTAGGATTTGGCTTAGGTGTTAGTGGTGTTTATTTTCAGCCCCCGGGGAGGAACGTTCAATCCCCAGTCAAACAAATTTATTATAATGAAATTTTTTTAAATTTTTATTAAACGTTGACAGCAGTTAAGGTACAATCCTCAGTCATACCAAAACAAATATTTTTTTCATTGAAATTGCTTCTAGACGGCCTCAGAGATGGCGCAACTATAGATCGAAAATTAAAAATAGATGTATTAAGGTAGATTCAGACTGGGTCGACGTACGTTCGCATCGCTACGCCAAACAATGCTTAGCAACCATACATTTTCTATGAAAATGGCCACAGACATCGCACGTCACGATGCGTGTGGCCAATGTGATTCTAAAACATAAATTTTCATTGAAAATCTATGGTTGCTAAGTAGCCCAGATATTGTTAGGCGTAGCGATGCATACGTACGTCGACCCAGTCTGAATCTACCATTATAGTTTTTTTTTAAATTTCGTGTACAGTTCCAAGGGAAATTTTCCAGAACCTTTCCTGTATGTAATGCGCAAATGGAAGGAATAAAATGTCGGAGATGCTCCAAAAAGACACAGTGAATCAAATACTTTGAGTTGTCTTTATCAAAAGTAAGGGTAAAAAATATACTATGCATCTATCAATGCCTGCGGAGGAGTTGCGTGATGGTAGGTAGGTAAGTCTTTAAAATATATACTATGCATCTATCAATGCCTGCGGAGGAGTTGCGTGATGGTAGGTAGGTAAGTCTTTAAAATATATACTATGCATGTATCAATGCCTGCGGAGAAGTTGCGTGATGGTAGGTAGGTAAGTCTTTAAAATATATACTATGCATGTATCAATGCCTGCGGAGGAGTTGCGTGATGGTAGGTATGTAAGTCTTTAAAATATATACTATGCATGTATCAATGCCTGCGGAGGAGTTGCGTGATGGTAGGTAGGTAAGTCTTTAAAATATATACTATGCATGTATCAATGCCTGCGGAGGAGTTGCGTGATGGTAGGTATGTAAGTCTTTAAAATATATACTATGCATGTATCAATGCCTGCGGAGGAGTTGCGTGATGGTAGGTAGGTAAGTCTTTAAAATGGGGTTGCTAAAACAACCCTGAACTACAAACTGCACACTGCTATTTAATTCATCGCATGATGGCGTGCTTATTCACACATCACCTAAACTATTAATATCAAGAATCTCTGACTCGTATCTCTGATTTGGTATGGAAATTGCTCTGCGCTCCATTTCAAGAACGAGCAAAGTCAAGGGCGTTAATGGCCCTTCGTTAATTCCTCAATATAGTCGAAGATAGAATGCTATAAATTAAAAGCATTTTCCTTTCGTTTTACTTTTTTGTGACTACCACACAAGATTCCAGCAGCTCCCAATCTGTCTCAGTCTGGCGCCGGTGAGACTTTGTCGTGAGGGCGAAGGTAGTGGGGAGGGGAAGGATATACGGAAGAGGAAGGTGTGGAAGCTGTTTATTCAGATCTGTTCACCAAGCACGGCTAAAGAGATTTTAAGCAACGCTTCGATTCTACATGGTGGTCTTAAGCCAAGACGATAATTAAAGTTTATTACACTCTGGAACATGCCGCAAATATACTATCTATATATTATTTTAAATTAATAAATTTGCGACCTCCAGATTGGTAGTCGAGAGTTTCACACCTTGAGAAAGGTGGCCGTCAAATTATTATTACGTATTTTAATTATTTAAAATCTTATTTTTTTATAAGCTAAATATCTCAAATGAAGTTACTTCTGAGAGCCGACAGAATTACATGTTCACTATAAGAAGGTACCTATTTAGCTAGTATAAATATTATAAAATAAAACATACGAGTACATAGAAATAAATAGTGAACTGCATTTATGTTACGGTATCAAAATTGCGTTTTCGACTTATTAAGATTTATTTCTGAGAACTATGATTGAAACAAAATTCTTGGTCGCTAGACTAAAGTTAACACATTTTGCGAACACTCAATTGGCCGACTAGTTTATTCTCCCTAACACTAGTAGGTTCCTATATCATACTTTACATTACTACAATACAATGTCTTGAAAAAGTCTTGCACGGTGACATTGAATTTTGAAATGTACACATCTCACAAGATTGAACCGTATAAATAAAGAGTTCTACCTTCCAACGTTATTCTGCCGGCTAAATTGAGCATTATGTAGGTAATTCGTAAAAGCTTCTGAAGAAACCTCAATTTATTTCAGTTTGCCATTGCATAGGGTCTTGGGCTAGTGAGAGTGTGGAAAAAAACTTATATATTAACTCATATACCACATTGCGGGGTAATTACTACAACTAGGTTACTCCGAAATCACCGTTTTTGAGTTACACACTAAAAGCAAAACTCTATTTCCTTGTCTATGAATGCTACAAACAGATTATTCGTATCGCATTGCAATCAACAATTTATTTTAATTTGTTTTTGTGGGTATCTCCAAAAAACACAATCGTTTAATTTTATAATTAGGTAGCTAGAGTTTCATAATTAAACCACGAGTGTTTTTTCATGTTTCGATTAGGCAAATAGACTTAGCAATAGTTGCAGCACTGAAATTTGTGAAATAGCTCGAGTTGCTTTCGATGCGTTTTTTATATGTGAAAAGTAGGCATCTCATTCCATTTTTGTGAATAAATACATAAAAAAATGAATAGCTATTTTCTTATTTCCAAAATATAAGTATTACGGTTCCCAACACACAAATCTAGGATTTAACTAAGTATATTTATCGGTATTAATAATGAATATAATAAACATTATGAAGACGATGTAAAGACAATTCACAACTAAACACAAACGTTTAAAAAAACTACAAGCCGCCTCAGAACAGGAAACACTAGTGAGGAGGACTGTGAAAAACACAAAAAATTATACTTATATTATACTTTATACGTACATCATGTATACACTTTGCTATTGAAACTAATTTAAGGACACTTAGTCATTGTGAACTGTCACTTATTCGTTGGAGGTCTGCAGCCATGCTAGGGAACGATGAGAAGTTACCGAAAGTTATCCTATCAGTCGTGATCGATCGAGTGTGCTAGGGGCCCAGGCCAATTTGAAGAGCGATTGACCAGCGGCTGAGAATAAAAGTTTAAAAATGCTTGCAACTGTACAGGGATGTTCCAATGAGAAAGATCGATTATTCCCCTTATCAAATTTTAAAAATAAAAAAATTAATATCGAATTATTTCATTCAAAACTTGCTTTAATATATACCCACATTCAAGTAAGCAATAAAAATGCTCAAAACGCACGATAATAAATTATTAAATATCGTGTACTTCTTGTAAGTATTTTTTGATCATAAGTATTTATAATTTTTCAATAATAAAAAAAAAAAAAAAAAACAATTGATTTATCAGATTGTTTCAATTACCCCACGATATTTATACTCAGTATATTTCAAACATAAAAACTACTTTGTTGTTAGGAAACAGAAGTTTAGCGAAATCTTCGTACAACGATCTACATACATATCAATAAAACGACATCAAGTATCAACTGAAAAATGTGGAAATTGGAAGAAAAGTAATTACGTGCATTAATTAGTAGTTCACATTATTCACGATGAGAACGAAATATTTTCAAGTGAGGAGTAAAAAAAAAATTTAGGTATGATGTGTGGAGGGTATTTTTATGGAAAGGAGGGAGAGGAAGTTCTGGAAAGGAAAAAGGTATGAAGGGGGTTAGGAACCTGGGGTTCAATACGTCCGCAGCAGTGACGGACGCATGAATCCATCTCTCCCACTGGTGCAAGGCGATGGGTCGAGTGAGTCCTGCAGTAGAGTGTTATGTTAATATCTCAAATATGTGTCAAAAGTTCTCCCGTAATCCTTTTCTTCCATGGGCCTGCCGCGCAGTATGTGGGCAAACGCATCCGCCACCAAGACCAAGACAAACCTCACCCCATGAAACCGGGCACCCCTGCTAAGTCACCAAACGTAGCGAACCACTAGGAATGACCGAGAGGTGTTGGTTATCCAATAAATGGTTTCCGGGGCGGCGGTACCCATACCCGTCTCCCAAATTGAAAATCGGTAGGTACCAATGTTAAAAATGAACTTATACAAAGCAGAAAAACTGTATGCTGATGCAGCAAAACTCTGGCGTTATGAAATTTACACCGATTTTTCTGTATATAATTATAAGGCACTTGGATTGTTCTGATATATGTACATTACGCGTATATTAATCCATTAGGCGTTTTTAGTATTACCGCGGAAATGGAAGAGTGACGGGATGGCTCACGCCATCTCATTTCTGAAAATTTATTTTTTGCATCTCCCTCACACGTATTAAATAAATGAGATGCCGAGAGCCGGTACCGTTGCCATGCCGTTTCCGTGGGAATTATAAAAGCAGCCATTAGTTTCTTGTTATAGGATAAAAGTACCTAATGGAATAGTGGAGGTTGTTTTTTTTTGCTCGTCTGCATAATTGTTTGAAGGAAGGTTGTTATTTTATAGGAACCTACGCCATGTACGATGGAAATGTTTACGAGTTTTGCCCCGATATCATCTGATATGTATCTACCAGTTGTGGCCGGTTCACCGGTTCATGCAACCCTCTGCAGTAATTCAACACAGTGCGGTGAATATTCCTTGCATTTTAAAGGTCAGAAGAGGTAGCAGATATCCGCATATCGTTGCATAACCAGACTATAATCCACCTATGGTAATGCAAAAATAAGTGGGAAACACAGTTCGTATCGCCCTATTCTGCAATTTAGAGCGGTTGAATTCATATACTTTTTGGAAGAGTCGAACGAGTTTTAAGCACTTGTTTTTCGTATGTCCTATTGCGTCTTAGGCTTAGTTATTTGAAGTCCCATCATATTATTTGAGAACGTCATTATTTTTTCTTAAAATTTACAACAATTGTTTTCGCTGTCTCATTGGAAGGCGTAGTAGAAGGGTTATCTTCTTTATATATTATGTATTTAGACAGACGTAGACTACATAGATTAGATATTTTGAAAGACACCTAAAAAAATCATGTAAATTCTGAACCTGGTGTGTGGTCTTTCACCGGGGCGATACTAATAATATCTTTTTCTTGCGTTAGCTCCGAGGAAGAAAATCCCTCAGGGTCTATGTCATCTTCGGCGATGCTGAGTGGAGGGTCTTTTTAGAGAAAAGAAGGGGAGGAAGTTCTGGGAAGGAAGAGGGTTTGAGGGGTGGATAAGAATCTGGTGGTCAGTGTGTCTAGGAGTGACGGACGTACGAATTCATCCCTCCAACTGTGGTGCAAGGTGATAGGTCGAAATGGTCCGGCTGGAGAGGTCAAAAGGTCTCCCTCAACCAGTATTTCCCGATCCAGTCCGCAACGTAGCAGATGGGCAAATGCATCCGCCAAGACAAACCACACCATATGAACCCGGGCACCCTTGCGAAGTCACCAAACAAGCGAACTACTTAGGGCGAACTTTGGCAGGGGTGTTGGTTATCCAATAAATGGTTCCCGGGGCGGCGGTAACCTCCTCACAAAATATCTACTCCCCGGGAATAAATTCTATTCGATTTCATTCATGTCAGCGAATTCTTCGGTAGTTAAACAAAAAGCATTATTGACATTATAGTGACAGAAGATTATCGGTTTCTCGAGCAATATTGCCTCATACACACATAATTGTTTATGGTGAGCTTTACGCCCTCGTAAAACGTTTGCGTTTACGTTTTGGACACGGCTGAGAGCGCAGCAGTAAAAGTGCAAGCAAAACATAATATATTCGAATACTCTTCTGAGTCGAACGGCGCAATTATTCCGTAAAACCACCTTCTTATATTGCTGAAAATGAATTTATAAGATTTCTCCAAGAAGTCATAAAAATCTACTTCACAGTGCGAGCCAAATACTTTAGATGTTTATCAATACTCTTTAACAATAGGAAAAGCTTTTGCTCTGGGCCCAGAAGTTTTGGTTTCAAAATCATGAGAAATTCTAAAACATATTCATGCCATCGCGTATTTGGGTCTGTTCTAAGTATAAGGAAAATTGAAAAATGGTTCAATTTTTATAATTCTTTTATCTCCTCTATTTCCTGAATTGAATTCCGTTCTCACTGATATTATTATTTACCTACCTTAAATTGTCTTATTTTTATCTCGTCTTTTTTATGAAAAGGGTTATCTTCTTTATATATTATGTAACTCAAATAATAAATAACTAATAGAATTTAGTTTTCGTACTTAAATTTTATATAACACTGGCGCAGACCCGTAAAAAATCACGGGATATATTGTATTAGGTCGGTACCTACCTACTTTATCACTTGTCGAATTTTTCGCACAATAAGTTAAAAATTTTAATATGGCGGTTAGGTAAACCATTGTCGCAGACAGACACAAAACCGAAAGAAAAATTAATTGTTTTTCTACGCTCCTTCTGAAAAGATAAATATGGTAGTTTAACATCTTATTGTGTGAAAATATAATTAAAAAAAAACAGGTTTTTCTCTTCTTATATTTCTATCATTATTTCTGCCACAGGTTATTACATATTTAAGGGGTGTGATTTCGGAATGTGAAAGATTTTTTGTGGTGCAAAAAGAAAATCAATCCGCGAATACGCTCTCTTGATCATAAAATATAAGGAACTAAGGTTTTCAAAGCTATATTTGCAGTTAAAGCCGTAAATATTAGCCATGCATACATATTTTACGTAAAAGTTTACAAACGAACAAATATGCATGTTTATAGGCTACAGGCTAACCTTGATCTATCCAACAGGTCCCCTTGATATTGTAAGCTAATTATAGATGCAATAAAGCACGCTTTCCAACTTACATATGCATATTATGTATGTCTGCTTCGAAGAAAAGCTCCCCTTACAAGCTAACTCCGGTTGGGCTCGAAACCTTTTAGAGGTAGATGGTCGCTATCTACGATTTGCGTGTTTGACATTTAGAGTTTGAGTATACGCCTTTATGCGGATTTTTGGATAGACAAAAGAGTTGGGATTGTAGATACCTATCGAGAAAACTGACTAGTGGTTCGATGTTCAACTTAGCGTCAAAAAATTATGTTTCTATAAAATTCTTAAATTTTCCCTGAAATCACAGGATTTGTACACGGGTACGTAAATACCTACTTACTTAAATATAAACCATATATTTTAAGCGACATTTTATTTTATCAAACTTTCTTCAGGAAAAAATGCGAATAAGAAAGTCCAAAAAAACATAAAGATATAACATTTGAAAAAAAAACGGGAAAAACGGCAACCATCTTGAAACGGAAACGGAACGCAGAAACAAATTTATAGACAAACGAAATGCAAAACGGTTAAACTTGTTCATATAATAAATTCCAACTTGCATTAATTAATTCCATAATAAGTCCATTTCATTCCATAAAAATCTATTTTAAGTCAGCTTTCTTGATTTTAAGATCTAGGCTATAATGTAATATGTATATTTAAATAAAGTCGCACACAAGCAGGGTACTCTTCTGACAAAAACCAAAAAAAAAAAAATCCCGCCATAACCAAGAGACTAAGATTTTGAAACTGTAAGATTTTGAAACCAACCAGGCAAACATCAAACAATTCTAAACACATCGCATTGGCTCACGCGTCTTCATTGCCATAAGATCGTCGAAGTATTTTCAAAGGGTCATCCCCGTTAACCGCCATCGATGGCTTCGAGGAAAATACTCACTGCCCCAATATAGAATTCTTAGAAGATGTCATGAAGTTCAAAAGCAACAGGGTTGGATTTACAAAACTTAACTAAGATTCAAACAGCTTATTATGTATTAGATATGAAATTAAACAATTTTTTTCACTTTGTTCCACTTGTTTATTTACACCAGGACCGGTTTCGTCCTACTACGGACATTTTCAGACTGGTAGTTTCTTCAACTACCAGTCTGAAAATGTCCGTAGTAGGACGAAACCGGTCCTGGTGTAAATAAACAAGTGGAACAAAGTGAAAAAAATTGTTTAATTTCATATCTAATACAATGGAATTCCACCATGAATTAACAGTTAAAAAACTAGACTCATTAAAATCAGCTTATTATATATTTATAGCAGTGTTTCCCAAAGTGGTCCAGGTGGACCCCAGGGGTCCACGGGAGACTCGACGAGGGTCTACGTTGGCGTGATACAAAAATGGGGGTCCACAAGTTGTATGTAAGGGTCCACTAAAAATTATCGTGTACCCTTAAAATTATGGTTCTTAACTAACGGTTTCGATAGTTAAGAACCATAATGTTGTCTTGGCTTTACGTATCAATGTATGCCAGTATTATTATTATATAAATATTAATGCAAAAATTATTAGCAATTTTTACGTCCTAGATAAATATTTATTTATTTATTTATACTTGGTTTTTACAGATGTTCGCACTTACGTGAGAACATCCAATTATAAAAACTCAGTTATTGTACAAATAGAGGCATACAATTACAAAAAATCTACAATTACATACAATTAAATACAGATACATACAATTAGAAAAACAGAAAAATCACAAATAAAAAAATAAAAAAAATAAAATAAAAAATGCAAAATTTTATACAAGCTCCTCAAGTAACACATATTACAATGAGAGGCAAGAGACATAGGAATCACGAGAGGCATGCAAAAATAGACAATTGACACAATATAATTAGTTAAACATATTTTTTAACAGCGCCAGAACTTTTTTTCTGAATCCGTACACATTATCGACGAAAATATATTTACTTCGGCACACTCTTTCTTGTTATATAGTCGACACATCATATATACATAATTCATAACCTACAATTCTCTAATTTTCTGCTCCCCCCCCAGAATGGATGGTGTTCAGAAAGGAATTCTTTGGCAGGATCACTCATTCCCTAACCCGGGGACTATGGGCAAATTTTGAGTATGAAAAGTGGTCCATGGGCCAAAAGAGTTTGGGAACCACTGATTTAGAGGTTCGCACTTTTATGTTGTTAGTTATTAGACAACTACGATAAACATAACGAACGTCTAAATGTATGCTTTATATTGATAAAATCCATCAAAAAATGTACAGAAAATCGTAAAATGTGCAAAGAATTTCTTCATATCTTTCAAAAAGTTTATAGGTTTTTCCTTCAGAAGTCAATAACTTTCTTCTTTATATATCTAAATTATCTATATAAACATCTAGCGTCACGATGTTAGTCCAAGGTAAACTCCGAAACTACCGATTTTGATGAAATTTGGCTTACTTTGTGTAATTTGGTCCAACTTAAAAGGTAGGATAGTTTTTATCCCGATTATTGACCTCAATATTTATTATTCCGAATTAAATGTTAAATAAATGTGTGTTATGGGACGATGATTTCAAATTATTTGTAAGTGCCATAAGTTTCTGACAGATGACGGTGTGAGTTAATTTATTAACACAACACTTGGTTATCTATGTTAGGTAACCATCCAGTAGATGGCGTTGTGTTTCGTTAGCCACAGCGTGGGTGGATCAGCAAGTATATAATAAAGAGTAATGAGATGCTCGCATTTCCACGCTTATTTAGAAAAACATGATAACCAATTAATTATATCTATGGCGGATCCGGCTCTGAAAAGCTGTAATGTAATATATCTTTGGAATGGAATCTGGGCAAAGCCAAAACCGCAACTAATAATCATCCCATCAACACCTATGACCTTTTGTTAGTTATTCCCCGTAAAACTTCCTGATTCATAGCTATAAATAATATTTTATGTAAATGAGGTATGTATCGCAGACAATAAAATAATATTCAATAAAATATATAAATTTGTTTTAGACCACTTTAAATTTTAATTACACTCTACCAGTTACGGAAGAACCCTTCCTTCGTCAGGAGAATATTAAAACTTAAGTTTTAAGGAATATTAAAACAAAATTTATATATTTTATTGTAAACTATGGCGAGCCACAAAGTTAATGCTTATTACGAATATGCACGGAGAAAAATGTTATTCGAAAATACGATAATTTTATTCGTAAAACGGTTAAAAACGGGACTGAAGTTCTTACGAACAAATTAACAGGATTTCAATGTTTATTAACGGGAAAATTTAAGAATAATTTGTTGGTATACGTACGAAATTTACGTATACCAAAAAATTATTCTTACATTTTCCCGTTAATAGACATTGAAACCCTGTTAATTTGTTCGTAAGAACTTCAGTCCCGTTTTTAACCGTTTTACGAATAAAATGATCGTATTTAAGAATAACATTTTTCTACACAAATTTCAAAATTATAATGAAAATTGTAGTCGAGTTCAGACTTAGAAGAGATGAGATATTGAATGATGGGAGGCAATTTTGGCTTGATAGAAGAGAGGTTATTTGTTTAGAGAGGGACAACCAAAAAATATGTGATCTAAAGTTCCCACTTCTAGACCACAGAATGTACAATCTGGGGATCGAGTATTACTTAACCTTCGTGATTGTCGTTATACCCGCCAATACATTTACTGTAAAGGAAAAAAAAAGTTTTGAAGCAGTCAAAACACTCGAACGGTGAACCACTGTGCGGTAGTTATGTAATTTTCGGAGATTTTTGTAACTGGAAAGGGCAACTATTTTCAGCTTGTAATTTCAATTCAATTATATTTATAAGTCTATATTCCCAATGGTACGAAGCTGATTGTCTTTTGTCTTTTATTTAAAATATAATATTGTTGTTGTTATTTTTATTTCTGTGTAAACTGTTTATGTTAAATTCGCCCGCTCTCAACACAGGAATTCCCAGTGAAACAGGCGCAGCACATCACCAATGTAATTTAAATAATAAAGATAAATAAATATATTAAAAAAATCCAATGCTAGGTGTGAAACTTGAACTACGAAAACCTTCCAGAATGGAATGTTCATAATTAGTATTATATTTATGTAAGAATTGTCGTAACTAACATATATTACGGATTAAATGTGTTAAGAGTGAAATGCGGATGTGGTCATTTGATACGAAAACGCAAAACCACGCCAGCCAATACAATATAATTAAATCGATTGGTTGTATACATATGTTCAATACGTGTAGAATTATAATGATTATATCGCATTGATGTAAATTTGATTTTGTTATGTTATGTTTTGTCTGATCACAGATTGTCCAGGTCAAAATTTTTGCACCATTATAAATCAATTTATTTAGAGATAAAACTCTCCCCGTAGATTGTACATGTTTATTTTCCAAATAGAGAGATATCAATTAGTCATTAGAAAATTATTAAATTTCACTTTCTTCATTTTATTTTGATCTATGATGAAAACGATAAGTATAATACCAGATAATAATATATATACATGGTGTTAAGGATCGTTAAGTTACTTTAACCAGTGATTCCTGACATTATACGGAGTAAAAATGTAAAGGAAATTTTAAATTCAAGTAACTTATTTGAGGTTTTTTATTATAAAAATACTATGTATTGGACAGTTAAGGTCGGTGTAAGGGTTTGAACGGTTTCACAGTTGAGTGACCAGTGATGACATGTGGAATTTTTTTTCTTGTTAGGATTGAAGAAAAATGCTTTAAAAAAGTACATTAAAAAAAGTCACCGGAGACCAAAATTTCATTTATATTTTTTAATGCAAATGATTTCACGAATCACTTGTTAGTAAGTCAAACACCCTGTGTATTATATATTTTTATTACTTTATATAGAGGAAAACATTAAAAAAATATGTATTATAAAGCTCTAACTTTGTCAATACACCTGCATTATTTTATCAAAGAAAATCATGTCATCTTATCCGTGACGTTAATGACGATTAATTAAAAAAAAACATTGTTGTGACTTTGTAAATTATAACTAGGAGGCGGCTAAGCGGTGGCAAAACGAAGAATTCTAAGTCACGAATCCGCAAAAACATCATTCGGAGATATTGAAATTTGAATTTTTGAAATGATATGTTTTTGTAATAACGAATCAATTCTAAACTTCAAACCTCAATATCTCCGAATGATGTTTTTGCGAATTTTCAACTTGGAATTCTTCGTTTTGCCACCGCCTAGCCGCCTACTAATTATAACTATTTACTGGGTAGGTACTTTTAGTAAGAGGTATGCAATTTAATATTTATCCATATTACGGCAACCTAAGGCATAAATGTCACGCTCTAAATTCAAATCGCCCCTTTTAGAGAGAGAAAGGGAGACAGAGAGATAGGGATCAATCCATTGGGCCAAATGGCACATAAAGTAGTTTGCATGTTGAAATATAAAAGAATATAATTCTGAATAATCAGGTACTTCCCAACCTTCCTCTTCCCATCTATCTCCTTATAGTTGGGACTGTTGTGAGGTTATTATTATTTTATAATAAATAATAACTATTGAAGGTTATTCCCATCTATGTATTATATTGAATATATTAAATTACATTCATTATACATTGATGGGAAGTTATTCTAATAAAAAACTGAATAGAAGTTTAGAAAAAGGTAAAAATGTGTCTCAAAAATCGGATTTGTTTATCCGATACACTATCTAGGTTACAGTTAAAGTCAGTTACAGTTAACCAGTCCTTTGAACATTTGTTTCCATTTAATAACCACTCGAGCGCTTTTTGCCACATTATGGCACTATTTCCAAAACCTCGGATTGCTTTATTGCCAAAAATGTGGCAAATTAAATTTTTAAATTAAAACGACTATATAATATATTGTATATTCAAAATATAACAAAATAGATATTCTCTAGATTCTTTGAAATGTTTTAAGGTTAAAGATTCAATTATATTTTTTTTATAAATCCTACAAATATGTGATACTAAAAAAAAGATAGGGAAATTCATTGGCTACATAGAACTATAATCAGTTTGTATGTCTCAATATTCAAATTCGGAGGTATGATTTTTTTAATGTGGGCGGAAAAACTTCCTTTAGCAATCCGAGAAAAAATATTTTAATTGCTCTGTCTCTCCAGTGGATAAGGTAGCTACGAAAAATATGGGGTCTCAGTGGCCGAATTGGTTCGAGTCCCAGTTGCGACCGCTTGCTTTTTTTAATGTCTTTTGTTCTTTTTTATATTTCGTTTAGATTTGTTAGCATTATCGTCTTCTTCATTGATAAAAAATAAAATGTTATTTGATATTTTCATGAAAGAAAAAAATGCAGTTCAGTGAGTCAATGTAAAATTTGCGTGAAATAATAGTGACATACGAAGGTTAAGGCTAAGGATAAACATTCCTAAGCCACAACATATTTATGATGTCTAGCGTACCTTCACGTACATTGTGCAATTATTAGATATTTCAGTCTCTCGACAATGAGAAGAACAACTCGCGGTAGAAACAAACAATGCGTCACTAATAGCGAGGAGTCCCACACACAGTTTCTGCATCGCTAATGATTCAACAAACTACACAACACACTTCACAGCTTGTGCCTCCTCCACAATCTCAAAAAGGCTAATTATATTAATTAATTGACAAAGCGCGCGCGTAGCGAAGTCCAGTTTTAACTTGACCGTTTTAAATTTCATCTGACTGTAAAATTTGTTTATACGTTCCGTTTCCGTTTCAAGATGGTGGCCGTTTTTAGTGAGTTTCAGAAAAGATTCTTATCCACTGGAGCGACAGAGCAATTAAAATAATTTTTCTCGGATTGCTAAAGGAAATTTTTCCGCCCACATTAAAAAAATCATACCTCCGAATTTGAACATGGAGATATACAAACTGATTATAGTTATATGTAGCCAATGAAATCCCCTATCTTTTGTCTATTATCACATATTTGTAGGATTTAAAAAAAATATATAGTTAAATCTTTAACCATAAAGCATATTTATTTTGTTATATTTTGAATGTACAATATATTATATAGTCGTTATAATAATTTATTTTTTTGAATTTGCCACATTTTGGCAACAAAGCAATCCGAGGTTTTGGAGATAGTGCCATAATGTGGCAAAAAGCGCTCGAGTGGTTATTTATAAGTGTGAAATCCTCCTGTGTATTTGAACTCTCTTATTAGCATTTTTTTCAATATTATCATCTACGGCATAATTTTTTTTATTTACTACATATTTGTTATTTATATCAGCGGTTGTCAACCTTTTTGAACCTACGTACCCCTTGACTCTTACTACAAATGTGTTGTACCCCGTGCCCTCTATCTGTCTTGTGTACACGTGTAACACGACTTCGGGCATTTTTAACCAATGATTCTACGTGTAACACGAATTCGGGCATTTTTAACCAATATTTCTAAGCGCGAAATTGAACAAATTTTGTTCCACGTCTTTTTATTTCGACAAAAAAACAGGTTCTCCATACACAACGCTGAATTCGCCAAGTGTATTGAGAGGTGTAGTTGAAATAAAAGCCATAATTGCTGTTACATCCTGTATAATCAATCATACAATGTTAACATACAACCAATGTGACCCTTGAGCTTGCTTTGCAGAGCAGTTTTACAAAGTTTGGCTCAATTTCACATAGGTAGAGCAACAAGTCTGGCGATTGCGCATAGGAAGAAAATGTCTTTTCACACAAATACGTGCTTGAGAACAGTTTACGCGGCAGATTGCCAAACTAAATTTGAAAACGTTGAGCTGAGATTTAAAACCTACATTCGTGCCACGATATTGCGTACCCCCAATTTTTGCTTCGCGTACTCCAAGGGGAAGGTTGAAAACCACTGATCTATATGATTTATAAAATAAAATAATTATGGTAAAAAGTAATCGCACGTCAGTGTTAACTATCTACATATATTATTTTCCAGTTAGATTTAATTTCCACACCTCGCATTTTTAGCTGTTAGCTAGTCCGCATTGGCTAGAGAAATTATAAATCAATCACGGTCCGAGACGCTATATGAATGACAATATTAAATCTACATTCTACACCAAAACCGGTTGATTTGTCATCAGCTACAGCTAGTACGAGCGGGCCTACTTCAAGTTGCAAGGTATCCTGATATGGTCCTACCGCTGAAAACTACGTTTCGACCTCACTTTCTGTTACATGCATCGTTTATGAGAAAGAGGGAGAGGTTAGAATTTACACATAATACAACAGTATTATGTGTTCGCATTGTCGGTCAGTGACGCGAATTGCCGCCGGCTGCCAAACTAGGAATGCGGCAGAAATTAACCACAGCTATAATTTATATTCTATACACTATACATGATGGCTATTTGCGGTGAGTCAAGCGTTGTATCTGATTTGTGACGAGATGCCGTACAAAATAAGACAAAACCCCCGTGAATGGATTGAATTTTCGTGGGCGATGTGGCGTTCCCACCCATTTCGCTGTCAAATTGAGCATAGATAAATCACTGACAAATAAACTGGCAAAATAGTAGTTAAATTGTCCCCATTTTGGTAGGTGCCTACCTATCATCTCTTTGCCAATTTTTTCGATTCTCAACGTTTAAAAATGAGTATTATATAACAAATCCAAGACGTGGTACGAAACATTTTTCTTTGCAGTCTTTACCGTAGGCATTGGACGATTTTTATTCTTTATTTCCTTTCTTGACCATTTGCACACACATACTACACGATATATTTAATACCTATGTTTGTAGATCTGTCGTTCATTAAAAAAATGCGAAATTCTTATAAAGTCACGGCACGCTACTGACTACTGGTACCTAAATTTACACATACCTATTTAGATACTAAATAGGTATGTGTTAATTGTAATATGAAATACTGAATAGGTATGTGTTGATTGTAATATGAAATACTAAATAGGTATGTGTTAATTGTAATATATCTATTGTTTATAATCGTCACGACGGCCTACTAAAATAAAAAAGAAATTCTGAAAGTAGGTTAGTTTGTAAAATAATTAATGATGTATTATTGTTCATAAATTTAAACATTAAAAAATACAGGATGTCCGGGGAAAAAGTGCATTAACTTCGGGAGGTGATTCTACATGATGGTATAAGTAAAAAAAATAAATGACTTTTTTCGAAATTTCAACTTTTAGGGGTACTTTTTTGATAAAAAGATAAAATTAGTCCTGCGTGTGCGCCCGGCACTAGTAGGTATTTACAATGTTACAATACTGGCCACTTGAAACCAACATAGCCATAGTTGGGCCCTCGTGACTCACAGCAAATTTATATAGTTAGTTTGTACCTTACACTAAGGATTTTTAACAGATGCGTCTTTTTGTATGGGAAAAAAAAAGTTGCAATTTCGAAGAAGTTATTAATCTTTTTACTCCTACCATCATGTAGAATCACCTCCTGAAGTTATTGCACTTTACCCCCGGACACCCTGTATATGTGAACCGCGTGGTTATCATTCTAATTTTACAACATTTTAATTTATACGTCCTCTAGCTTCTACAGAACATTGAAAAAAACTGTTGGCCGTTTTGATAAACTGTTTTCAACAATAATTTCCCGCGCTAAATATGTAACAAAGAACAGGATGAGCAACTTTCTATGCATTTCAGCGCACAAAAGATTCGCGCAATTCACTTTTCAACGTGAATACATTTACGGAGTAATTATAATATTTTTTAACTACATTGAAAAATGAAAATATGTAATCGTCTTGTCATTTTTTGTTCTATCTTATATACTCGTATCAGTTTTTCCCTCTCTTTACTTGTTTTCTCTTGTTGTTTGTTCTACTTAACCTGTCTTTATTTTTATTTTTATGCTGTACTGAATGTAAAACTTATATTATGATATCAAAATACCTTTGTAAAATTGTAACTACTACCTCCTACCTATGAATTGTAAGTTCCTCCTGTCCTAAAATGAGTTTTGTAACTCATCGGGATTGCTCTAGCAAGAAATAAAAACAATGAAAAAAAAAAAAAAAATTATTATTCACGTACCCGGCGATAATAACAAACATTAACATTTGACACGAATAACAATCACTCGATGTTAAAATCAACGATACGTAGAACCGAGTGTGCGGCTCAGTTTGTAATAACTTAATTAACACGCAATGTGCCAACCAGGGCCGAACCCATGCGGCGCACTTGGAGCAGTCGAGCAATTGTCAAGGCGCAAGGCGCTAATAATACCAACACCTAACACGTCTCCCTTGAGATAATTTACCTTAAAAAAAACAGTGTTTCATAAAAATACAAATCAAACAAATATCATTGATTTCTGTGATAGTAGTATTTATGTGGTACCTATACGTCTACCGGTTTTGACAAAGGGCGCCAAAATTTTACCCGCGCCAGGCGTAGTGTGGCCCAGGGCCGGCCCTGCTGTCCAACAATATTGTCCATTTCATGGAATGTGACCTAGGAACGTTTCGGTTTACCGTCGAATGTTCTGTCAAAAACAAACAAGAAAAAAAGTTATAAATATGATTTTTAAATTAATAAAATGTCCATTGCATGTTTATTGTTTGACGCCCACACCGCGAATCTTTGGGCGTGATAATTCATGATAATCTAAGGGCGGCTAGTTTAAAAGAATTTTTACAGTTTCTCAAATATTTGAAGTTAATTTGTAATTACAAAAAATATTGTAATATAAATTGTCTAGTGTAATCGTAGCTTTAATTTTTAATGTAATTAATTCGTAATGCACTTGGTCGGATAACACCTGAGAGACATTAGGTACAAGTTTGGTACATGCCTAGAAAAAGGGATTATTCATTCAGGAAACATGTTCTAGTTTCCAAATAAAATAGCGTAATCTGTGTAATCTGTGTTCTGTATAATCTGTGTAATTCATAGAACAACTGACCGAGCGCGGAGCAATAATGGGGCCAACAGACCTAGCTATAAAAAGCTCTAGCGTTATTTGGCTTGACCTACTTCAGCATGTCGCTCGTCACACATTCCCATTGGGAATGTACGGCAACCGATATGCCGAAATACGCCAAACCAAATAACGCTTGAGCTTTTTAGCTAGGTCTGTTGGTCAAAAAAAAAGCCAACATTAGTTTGCTAGTATTTCATGAACATGGTGTAAATATACTCGTCCCTACTTTATCCATAGTAGATACCTACTAATAAGTAAGTAGTATAATAATCTGAAATTGGCGCAAGGTTTTGCCTCTTCTAAGTTTTATGTAGCATACCTATCTGTGGCCACTTCTTTAGGTACAATTGCCATTATGGTTGGTAAGCACCTAGTATAATGTTTGTAATGGAACAATTATTTTGGATATTGCAGCATCATTTAAGCGCCATTCAGACGTTTCACTAATCGCTCATTTCCGCATTTCATTCGGCCTAGTTTACTCGGAATGACACGTCTGAACATGAAATGAATCGAAAGTGCCGAACACTGCCGAATGAAATCTTCAAGTGAACCGATCCAACAATGTTGGATATTTTCCTTCGGCATCCTTCACTCGCGCGCGCATGCGCGCGGAAGAGAGCAAAGTGAATCGTCTGAACACCGAGTGAACTCTCAATCAGTTTGTCTCGCGTCCTGTACGGGAAGGACCATGAAAGGACGCTATCAAATCGCACGCAAAACGTCAAAATAATATTCGTTCGGCTAATTTGTTTGCTTTTGGGAACACCTCTCATATAAATTTTTGGGTCTCCCTTATTATCCATGTATTTTATATGTTTTTTAATATATGTAAGATTATTAATTTGTAGGAAAATGTTCGTAATAAAAAAAGTGAAATCAAATTGTGTTATTATGCCATAAAAAATAAAAAGGTTTATAAGGCGACAAAATACTGTTTTTTTATTTATTTTTATTTAATTGTGTCAACAAAATTGCGTAAAAATCGATGCATCTGACATGTTTTTCCTTAAAATTCGGGGCCGGACCGCGCTGGAAAACAAACGAATTCCAGCGCGGTTGACCTCGCTCGGCGACGGTGTGGTCGGAATGGACGAGTGAACGCTTATTTCTATAGCGCCGTGTGAACATGGAATGAAACAAAATGGACGATTAGGCCGAATAAACATGGCGGAAACCTTCCCTCGAGTGAATCGTCTGATTCCAGCTTTAACGCCGTGTGATGATGAGCAGATTGTGGTTTTGTTTCATTATGGTTTTGAGGCCAGGATGTCTGTGTTCGTTGTCTTATGAATGCAATAATAATTACTGACAGTGGTGTCATTTCGATTTCCAACACCAAGTGAGTGGTACAAGATTTTGATTGCACCGAATTGCGTTTGTAACTCTTTCGAGGAATAAATAATGGACCTTTTCAGGGTTGAGAGATAAAGGAAGATGCACTGGTCGAAGAGAGAGCCTGTATTGAAACGTTGTTCTATGTCTCTTATAAAACAAATTGCTTTTATTTTCGTTATTTATTATATCGACTCTGAATAGTTGAACCTTAGTAAAATGTAGTTAGTGACTCTATCATGCCATGTCTTCCTGGGATTCCAAGTGTCGCACTGTACGTGCGTACAAGCTAAAAACGACACTGTTCACACGTTCGCTGTAGGTACGTGCCCAAACTATACACCTAAAAGCATCGTTTATCCCTTTCACCCTTTGTTGTATGTTGTATACTCCTACTCGCCATGTGAAATCTGATTTGTACTACACTTGCTAACAAGCCCTTTTTTCTAACTTTCTTATAAGTTAGTCTAAATTTAAACATTACCACACTGACGTCCAAATTTCTCATAATCTATTTACCGATTTCTGATTTTGAGGTTGAATCTTGTATACAGGGTGTTAAGGTACGTACTTGAGTTACTTTAACCAGTGATTCCTGACATTATTTGGAGTAAAAAATGTAAATGAAATTTTGGTCTCCGGTGACTTTTTACATGACAATTTTTTTTGCCAAATTCTTTTTTCTTAAAAACCAAACAATTTTTTTTTTCTTTCTCATGACCTTATTGGTCCACCAGTTACCGCCCCATTACTTACCCCGCCCCCAACTACCCAACACCTACTATTTTTAAGGTTTTTGTAGAAAAAAAAAAAACATCATAAATGTCACCGGAGACCAAAATTTCATTTTCATTTTTTACTCCAAATAATGTCAGGAATCACTGGTTAAAGTAAGTCAAGTACGTACCTTAACACCCTGTATAGTATTCTAGTTTAATATATTTTAAAGGAAAACTTGGAGATATACCTACTTTCCATTTCAGAGCAAACTCAAACGTGTAGACAGAACCATATGCAACCAGAGAAGACATAATAATTCATTGCATTTTCCTAATGCCTTTCCAAGACAAGGCCATGTTCTATTTTTTTTTTTAAATCCTAAACTAAAAAAAAAAACTAAAATACTTTTCAAAAGATTAAACCTCAAAATCAGAAATTGTTAAATAGATTATGAAAATTCACCTTTATAAACTTTGACACCTCCAAATATTTCAAGGCAAAGTTAGAACCCTATAAAAACGATCAACTGTCAGATGCAAACAATATGGCAATTGCAAAAAAAATAAATTATTATGTATGTATTTTTTTAATAAAAAATCAATTTAAAATAACCACTAATTTAAAAAATAAACAAGGAAGAAACTTTCTACTACAACACATAGATACTTGTCACACTTAAACAACACCTCAGCAAAGGTTCTCCTAGTGAGGTGTTCACGAAACATACAACATTACCCAACCACAGTTTCACCTTCTCAAACCTACTTAGCATAATAAAAAGTTCAAAAATTATTTTATTATGTATAAATATTAATAATTATGTGAACATTGTAATATTTTATAGATATAAAAAAAGGTTCAAGATGTAAGAAACTTGTAAAATGAATGGAAGCTTTTAAAACTATGCATTTGTTAGTAATTGAAATACCACACAGATAGCTCAGAATATTACTTTGGTTTTAGAAATGAGCAAAAGAAATGGTTTAACATATAGAGGTCATTTTTGAAAAAAAGGTCAATTAGAGCCTTGTCAAACTGAGGTGACGATAGGTCGGGAATGTCATTGTCTCTATAAAGTTACGTAAGAGTGTACTAACCCGAAGCAAATGTCAACCAACTCGACCTGAACCGACATAGTCAGTTATGTTGTTTATCACCCACAGACCTATCTTGCAAAGTAAGTAAACGATATTGTTTTTTTTTTATTGGCACAAAACACTTACATTGAAGTGTGTTGATAAAGTTGATGAAGGTCGCGAATAAAAGTTGGAGATAATTGAAACTAAAGAAATGTAAACAATTATGAATTAATCAATTACTTGAATAAAGTAAAGGCTATAGTTTATCTGTGTTGTGTACACTCTAGACCTAGACTAAAAACTCAAAATTCTTGATCACATCAGGGACGCAAAAAATAATACTACAATACCCAACTAATAATAATCCAGAGGAAGGTGCATTAAACAAATCGACGTGACTGGTGAGGATGCAGTTCTGCCGAGATTGTTTCGGACTGCATTCTACATGGTGAAGGTTGCCTGATGAGATCCAACCTCCGATATGAGGGGGCAACAGAAGGATAAGAAGATTTTTGAAAAACATGCAGGTACCAATTTAATTCGAAGTATTTATAACAATTTATTTACGATAATCTACATAAATCCGATGATGTAATAATATATGCAGTAGTCAGAAAAATCTCTTGTGAAGAAGATTTATTTGATCTCTGTACATTTTTTTTAATGCCACATGGTGTTCTTCTTCTTCTAGTGCCATGTCCGTTCAACGGACGTTGGATATCATGTTGGCTATGCGGACTTTGTTTACTGCAGCCCGGAACAGCTCTACTACAGTGGACTGGCCAAACCACTGTCTCAAGTTTTTCAGCCACGATGTCCTCCTTCTTCCAGGGCCCCGTCTTCCGGCAATCTTTCCCTGCATTATGAGATACAAAATCTCAAGAATTGGCAACTTGTCATCGTTCGTGAGCACCACTGCAGTTGGCTTACGTACAAATAACAGTTCACGTCGAATAAATGTTAGCGATATGCAGTCATGCTCGAAAAGATAACAAGTTACTAACAATTTAAACTTTATCGATCGACTGATCTATAGTAGATAGCTTTGAGGAAGTCCACCAATCTGATCGAACGTTGCTTGAAATTGCTTTAGCTGTATTTAGCGAGCAGATCTGAATATCCAGGCACTTCCCAACCTTCATGTTACCAATCTCCCTGAGGATGCTGTAGCCCTATTGACTCCAGGCAGTCAGAAGCAGTTGGGAGTTGTGACCATGTTGTGACTTTTGTGCGGTATTCACAAAAAAACGAAGTAATCTTCTTACAACGATTTAGGGATTGAATTGATCAGCAATCGGTATTGAGATACCTACTGGGGATAAGGTGAATATAATCAGGTAGGTACCTGAGGTAGATCATTAGCCGGTGTGTACATCACTAACTAATCGTACCTACCAGCCTTGCGCCGAACGCGGGAAACTGCCATTCGATTATCAAACGTTCATTGAACCGAATTGACGCAACGTCGACGCGACGCCATGCTGCTTTTTATCATCTGTCAATAAACAATCTCACGTTTATTATTTTAATGGCTGTTCTTTAGGTCTACTACGTAGATGCTGAAACAATTGTGTGATTCACCACACAATACAATGAAGAATTGGGGGTTTTCGTTAATTATTTAATATTTATGCAATATACGTAGATTGCCCAATAATTACAGTTGACCCAAATTACACTATGAGTACATAGGATTATGTGTATTGCATATTGCTGCACACTTCCGACTATGATGTCCCTGAAAAGCGTCACTGTCACGTCACATCCATCTGACTGTTCTTGTTTACCTATGCGTTATTAGCGAAAAATGGACAACAGGTGTACCCATACGCTGTCGGATTTTTAATTAAATATATTTTTTGGTTCGATCAAAAAAAAGAAAATCTCATCTGAAGTCGAAGAACAAGTTTGCCCCGTGATTAATTAAAGCAATTCATCTGCGCGGGTTATAGAATAAAGAAGAACACAATAAATACCCTGTGGATGTGTTTCGTGATCCAAATATCTGGCCAATCTGACCAACTGTGTTTCATCATGATTACGAAATTCAAATGGGATGGAGATCTAGGACGTCAGGCGAGTGTAAGTGAGACAGAGAGCCTACTAAATGGAAAGTTGTTTTCCATAAATAAATTTGTATGGAAGGCACTCTAGTTTTATTCTTTATTCACAGACACGTTGCTCGCCAAACTGAGGACTTCAACTTGGAGAAACTCGTAGTACCCGGCAAAGTGTTTGATAGAAGAAGCAGAGAAAGGTCACCAATGCGCTGGAGTGACCAAGAACGCGGAGAAAAATGTTATTCTAAAATACGATCATTTTATTCGTAAATACGGTTAAAATGATCGTATTTTCGAATAACATTTTTCTCCGTGTATCACTGGCGTACGTCGGTGTCCGCAGCTCTCCACGCAGCGCAGAACCGCGAGGAGTGGAGCCTTGTCCACCATGGAATTAAGAGTAAGGGTCTAACGATCCTCAGCAATGAAGAACCGACGTGAGAAGAAGAAATGAAGTAATAAATATTACATTTTCATCAACTAAGCTAATGAATATTTCATTAAATCTTATTCAAGGATAGATAACATAAAAAATCTGCAGGTGCATGGTAACAACTACTCAAGATAAATCGCATGCACACACAATATGTTCGTAATATTCTTATACCACGTGGGACCAATCAATTTTCTTTTTATCAGACAGATAAACTATCGAACAATTAAATTCAACACAATTTATTTCTTTTATTAGGTACCCTTTGAATTCAAACGCGTATATAATGTACAAGCTTCTGCCCGCGACTTCGTCTGCGTAGGATTAGTACTTTGAGTAATCTATTTTCTTTTCCTAGGTCCCATATACGTTTATACCAAAATTCTTAACCTATTTATTTAAAATATGTATAATTCTTGATTCGATTCAAAGTATTAGGCGAGTACTTCAAATAAATTCAGTAATTTAAATATTTTCCAAAATAGAATTTTGATTTGACAATCATTGTTTTGCAAAATGTCATTCTCAAATTTTGACGTTTTCTATTAAACTATAATTATTATTTTCAATATATTGAAAATAAATAGCTAGCTTCATAAATTATAGCCTATATGTTATTCTGATGTATGAGCTATATTATTGTAAAGTTTTATTAAAATCCATTAATTAAATTTCGATTTAAAGAGGAACAAACATACATACATCCATACAAACTTTCACGTTTATAATATTAGGAAGATAAGATAAGATATGAGTAGAAACTATAGGATGATCTGCAAAACTCAATACAAAACAATTTTAATTTACCTACATATGTCAACAGTGAT
Organism: Limnephilus auricula; assembly: GCA_951813805.1. NCBI lineage: Eukaryota > Metazoa > Arthropoda > Insecta > Trichoptera > Limnephilidae > Limnephilus > Limnephilus auricula. The sequence goes on from OX638404.1 coordinate 18,508,968, forward strand.
ATTTAATACATTTCACAGTCGTTTGATTTTTAAGTTATTTTAGATTCGCAATGATGATGACATGTCTTGCATCTGGGATTCGTTAACCTAAGATTTTGAAGGTTGTTTTTTATTGTAATATAATGTGCATTATGTTAAATTCAGTCTGTCTTTATCTTAATTTCAAGGTTATCCATGTTAAGGAATAGAAAAAATAAAATTTCATTTAACATTGTATATGTTATTTATATTTCCATATCTATATATTACTAGTAGTTACAAGTTACATCAAAACAGTTGAATATGGGAAAATCAAAATATTTTATTTTACTTTGAGAACTTTTTTTTTTTTAATTATCTCTACTTATGTATAAATTTTGTAATTTTTTTAATTATTCTCTATTTATTACCATTTTATTCTGTTTATAAATTATCATGTACAGTCGGAAAAACCGTCAATCTCAGTGGAGCCTTCGGTCATCATCGTAACCGTCGTACCTAAGATACGAACGGTGATAGATGGTACTCTTTTGTTAATTAACGCAGCTGCCATCTATTTAGATATAGCAGAACTTCGTATTACAAATTAACCTATCGTCATCTATTGAAAGAAGTTGAAACTACATGGAGCTAATCAATGCACTACAATTATAAATATGTTCTTACTTAAATCCTTGAATGTAACCATGCGTTTATACTCTCTATCAGATGCGTGGAATTGCACTATAGAATACATAACAATATAAGAGTGCTTTGTGGGCGTGTTTCGTGATCCAAATAAAGGCCCTATATTTCCATACAAAACTGCGTTTCACCATGATAACGAAATTTAAATGCAATGGCGATATACAATTTCAGGCAAGTGTATAAGAGAGGCAGAACACATGCTAAATGTGCTAAATGTACTAAGTCAGTGGCACATTTGATTCCAAGGTGCTTCTAGTGTTATTTTATTTATTCCACTGATTGCACTAATCGACGCCTGGGTGGGACCCAAACGCCATGCCCAGCTCAGCCACTGACCGGTATCTAATTTGCCCTATCCGAATGTGTTTTGACTGTTTTGACGAGCCTTCTTTAAAGAATACATGAGTATTAAAAAGAACACTATAAAAAAAAAATTACCCTGTCACAGATTTTTTTTTTTAAAAGAAAGACAAACATTCCCGGTTACGAATAACCCAACAACATTTGAAAATCTCCTACTACCACCACACTAAGCGGAAGATGTTGCTTTTATTGTGATGGAGGACTTAGCCAGCCGAGGAATCGACCACGGAACGCCTGGGTGGTACCCAAACGCGATGCCCACTCAACTACTGACCGGCTTTATTCCAACTTGTTTCATATCACCGAAATTAAATGTGACCAATAACATAATAGTCTTGTAGATAATTCCTACCATAATTTAACCTGCCTTCAAAACATATATATAATTTTATATGTTTTATAATCAATGTTTAATATTTTTAATTTTTTTTTCTATTTTTAAAATATTTATCTTTCTTTATTTTACAGCTCACTTTTATTTTTATATTTGTATTTAGTTTTATTTATCCTTAAATGTGTATTTTCTTTTCTACTTTCTTATTTTTTATTAGTTATTACCATAGTTTTTATTATCTGTTTCTATAAAATAGTATTTTTTAGTTCATATATTTATTATGTATGACTACCACAACACGGACATTAGCCTAGTATGGTAGTTAAAAAAATGTCAAAAAGTGTAACATTTAAAAATTTATTAAATAAAAAAAAAAACTGTAATCCATAGGTTGTATGATTACCTCGTGATGGAAACGGTATTGCAAACTGAAAATAGTTGCGTTTAAGATGATACCCGGGTGGTGGAGAAATTTGAAAAAAAGATTTTACTAAATTGTTGCTGTCACTGTTGCTCTTACTCCACAGGATATTGAGCGAAAGGGACAATGAACCTCGGGCTACTAATACCTAACTAAAATCGAGGTTTTGTATTCCACACTTTTCTCCTCCAAAATTGGACAGATTTTCAATATTTTTCTTACCAACTAGGTACATAAGAAAAAACAATTTTATGTGTGTACGTTTTGCTTTTTTTTAAAACATATTGTCTAGTTTGTATACTAAACGTATTTTAACGGCGTTTAAACCTGTCAATTTTATTGATTTTTGGAAGGTCATAACTTCTATAAAAAGTAACTTATCAAAAAAAACAAAAATTACCGACACGCTACTAGTTGATATCTATTATATGTAAAAACAATATTTTCTCTAGGGTTAAAATCCAGAGAGATACATAGGGAATACGTTTGTATGGAAAAATCACCGCCGGGTATCCCCTTAACGGGAAATCTATATAGACAAAGTACTGCCAATATCAACAACGCCGTTCAATGCCGGTCATGAATGAATTTAAAAAAAACCTTGTCAAGCCGTAGGTACAAATCATTGAATAATATTATTGGAAAGTCTTGTTGTAAGAGACACCGACGCAAATATCGTTCCGAGAAAAAACACCCGTGACATTTTATACCGGTCTATTATTTTTTTTTACGAAACGACCGACCGTGAATGTCGACGAAAAAGATTAGCCGGGATAAAAAACTGACACTCAACTGAACTAGAGTCATGGGAAACATAATTGCTTACGTGGAAAATTTACTTTTATACATACGATTATTTCAAACTGATCATATTTTAACTACGATTTGTGTCTTTCACTAAAAGATAATAAGACTTGTCATCTTGTAATTTGCACAGTTAATTCTTAATTCTAGATCAACGTTCTCGTAAATTAAAAAAAAAAAATAGGTTAAATAGGATATGTTAGGTTATGTTACGGGCTATTTTTTTTAATCACTTTTAATGACTCTATAAAGGGGTGCTGAAATGCCAATTTGTTGAGTTGTCGTGTTTCCGGCTGGTAGGTAGGTACTTATTTCGAAAAATTATTTTATAATTTGATTATTTTCTTAAGACAATTTTGAATACGTCACAGAAAGAAACAATGTCAATGTGCCTAATAGGTACACAATGAAAATGTATTGTTTAATTTTTATGAAGACTGCGAGAAAACTTTGGTGAAACTGCCTCCTCAGATCCGATATAAACCACTGCCTGCAAGACCGAATGCAGAAACCCCAGCCGAATTATTGTTATTACAACGGCCCAACAAAGGGAATAATAGTTATTCAGCTGGCGGTTTTTTTAAAATTATACAGGGTGTTTCGGTACGTACCAGACAAACTTTAACCAGCGATTCCTGATCATAATTAGAGTAAAAAATGTTATGGCGACTTTGCTCTCCGGTAACGTTTATTTTCAATAAAAAAATACGTATCGAAACATCCTGTATACAAGGAAAACATTTTATATACCCACATGATTTTTTTTATTCATTTCAAAATAATAGGTAGTTCAACAAAGCTGTCACAAGACAGCTTGTAGTAAGACAGTTTCTACCAAATCAGTATGTCTTTATATCTAATACAAAATAAACATTTCTAAGTAGGTACATTTTTAAACTTTTATAAATAAATTATCTTAATTAGAGAAATGGTTATAAGTACATAAATTTAAAATTTAAATAAGATTTAGGATACCTATATTCATCTTTATTAAAGAAATAGGTATAATATTTTGTTTAATTATAAATACAGATAGATATACGTAATATCACGTACCTACCAAAAACAAAGAATTTACGATAATTAAAGATACATGATTAATTATAACAATCATTTATTAACCACAGCTTTGTCATTTTGGGGCAGAGTTTCTCATGTGTGTACCTACTGATGATCCCTTCTGCAGAGACTGCACGCAACCCTGCAAGCAGTGCTTTAAATCGGATGATGTGTAAGGCGTTATTTTCGTGTTGTGTTAAAGAGCATAAACACAACGATTCAGCCATGCCAAGGCTTCAACACAATAATAATCATCTCAGAACCTGTTTAGTGAGTCAAGCAGCCAAGGAATGGCTCGCCTGAGAAAAGGAAGTAGGTAACATTACTTATAAAATAATTACCAATTACTGGTCTCGTTTTTTCCCTCACCCGTTTCTCTCTCCAAGGTCGGCGCTGAGAAACGGTATTATCATCCGTCAGGTGAATCATTCGTTATTTTGTAATGCAGTACCTACATATACAACTGATTTATTATAGTCTAGTTCTCTTGTTATAAATAATCTACCTTTAGTGCATTAAGAATATATAAATAAATATACAGGTGGTTAAGGGGCGTACTTGACTTACTTCAACCAATGATTCCTTGTTATTATTAATTGGAGTAAAAATAGTTAATGAAACTGTGGTCTCCTGCGGCATTTTTGTTGATGTTTTTTAAATTTTTGAAGAATAAAAAAATAAAAAAAAATATAGTGGACAGTATCTAGGGTTGGGGTGAGACAGTAGGGGTGACCAGTAGTAAAAAAAACATTAAAAAAATGCCACCGGAGAAGAAAATTAAATAAACGTTTTTTACTCCAAATAATGTCAGGAATCACTGGTATGTCAAATACGACCCTTATCACCCTGTATGCACAGGGTATCCGGAAGTAAAGTGCGCTAACTACGGGAGGTGCATAACAATTAGATGGTTTGTAACATACCTATGACATATTTAATATAAGTTTATCATTCTTTAAGAGATACCTGAATGATATTTTTATGTAGCATATCCTTTTAAAATTGGAGCAACACATAACGATGTCAGATATATTTTTTGTATTTTTTTTATCTATGTAAAATGTAAAAACTTGTTCCTTTCCTTTCTTTTTCTATAGCACATGTTATTCAGCTAAAAAAAAAAAAAATATATATATTTTAACCTACATTTTTATGCTGTCTACAATTGAAAAAAAGGTTTCTATTTTGTTTTTTTTTCTCTCTTTCTTTTTCCTATAATATATTAATTTCACATTAATTTACCTTCATACCTACTATTTTTCTAATGTTCATATTTTAAGTTGATCTTTTTTTTTATCCAAACATTGTGTCTCTGTATATACCATATCATACCCATCTATGTAAAAGCCCGTAAGGGCGCTGAAAATGAATAAATAAATAAAATAAATAAATTATGTATTACAACATAAAATAATGTCAGGAATCACGGGTTAAATTATATCAAGTACGATCCTTAACACCGTGTATACACAGGGTATCCGGAAGTAAAGTGCGCTAACTTCGGGAGTTGCGTAACAATCAGATGGTTTGTAACATACATAGGCCTGTAATGTATTACAACATAAAATAATGTCAGGAATCACTGGTTAAAGTATGTCAAGTACGACCCTTAACACCGTGTATACACAGATTATCCGGAGGTAAAGTGCGCTAACTTCGGGAGGTGCGTAACAATTAGATGGTTTGTAATATATCTATAACACAGGGTGTATTATGTATTACAACATAAAATAATGTCAGAAATCACTGGTTAAAGTATGTCAAGTACGACCCTTAACACCGTGCATACACAGGGTATCCTGACGTAAAGTGCGCTAATTTCGGGAGGTTCATAATAATTAGATGGTTTGTAACATAAATATGTATGTATGAGTTGAAAATTATATAATACAATATTTTATAAAAACTACCGTAAAAGATGCTATTGCATGTATGTAGTACCTATCTAACATTTCCGCAACAGTGCAGGTACCTATGTGGATGTGAATATTACATATATAATTACAAAATGCGTATATTAAATAGTGTAGTAATCACATAGGACAGCAATAATATGTTCGGGATTATCCAAAATATTATGTTCATCGTTGATTTTTAATGCCCGGAAAGCTTTGGTCCGCATATATGTATATGTTTGCATGTTTTGGATGTCTGCCGGCACAAAAAATCATGAATAGTAATGATATGTACTTAATATCTCAACAGTTTTATGCAAACACAAAGTGTAATGTAAGATTCTTATCAGATTCGCATTGTATACGAGATTCCTTGACATGTCTTAATTTGTACCTTGCTATTAACAAACTATATTCGAGTAAGGATTTTTTTAAAGCGCTTTACTCATTTGAACATCATGTATCGTGAGTCGTTACAGAAAGCGTTTTTTTTTTAATATATTTTAACCCAAAATCTTAAATTGGAACAGAGAATGCAAACAATTTCAGTAAAATTTTATCTTTATGAAATTTCATCTGTTTATTCATATTCAAAAAATTCACCGCACGCAATAAGCGTCGTCCAGATACACTAACAACACACGTGCGCCGTCCCCAACAAGAAAATACATAATTAAGCAGTCCAAATAGGAAATCAATTATTGCGACTCTGGCCTTCCCATCAACGTTCAAGAATTTATTAACTTATTGGGGAACGGTTCATATGCGTTGTGTGGAATGTCTGGACGAAGCTATCGACACAGTATAATATTTATAACGTACAGCGTGTTATTTTTTTAGCTACCCCATTTAAATTATATAAAATCTACCTAGCAATATCTACTATTGATGGGAGATGACACAATTTCACAACAGTTTCGTCGTCAAGTCTTTGTCTGCTCTAAAATGAATACTAAATTGTAGTGTCACGCAAACTCAATGTGCAAAAATGTCGAACTGACAATATTGACTATGCGCTTGCAGAATAAAGTTAACAGTACTACTTTACACCCACCAACCACGCCAAAAACACAGACAATTTTACATCCCATCGAGACAGTGGTTTTAAAGAGATAAAAATAACAAAGTTTATTTGTATGTCTCTTGCGTTTAATGAATGATATAAAAATATAGCCAGGTATGCCTACATGTTCACTAATTATAAATAATTATTATCTCATGTGTAGGTGTGGCAGAATACTGAGAAACCAATTCCATCCGATGCATTCCTCTTGTAATATATTGTTTTTTTTGCAATTTATTGCACTGTTCTTCCCTGATTGCAATATACTTAATACGTATAATAGGATGTTCCGCAATAAAAACTGTCAAGAAGTCACAGAAATATCATATTATTGATGATTATTTGCGGTTTTGGCTTTTCCAATATCCCACTGTGAAGATAAAAACATTTAAAATTACAAGATTCACAATTATTATAAGATTCAGTTCTAAGAATTCTATATTAAAGTTGGCATTTTCCATTTTGTGAATTGTTTTTTTCCCCTTAGCATTTGAGATCGAATATCAACAGTCCTCTACAAACATTTTTTAGTGACATTTTAAAAATGAAAACACGACGACTAATGAAAAAAAAATATGCCGAGTATGCAAAATACATCAAGGCATTGACAAGAGTGTATGTGGTCTTGGCGTGGCACAGTTCCGTAATAACTTGTATGTAAATAGCAATAAGATTGTTCTTGAAAAGTGTGAACAGCGCCTTCAATGAAACTGTTCTCAAAATTCGCATTAGCCGTGAAGATCACAGAATGGAGATGTTGACATTTCAGGAGACAATAATATGTATGTTTGTGTAGCATCTGACGTAGTCATAACTTCCGAACGATGAGCTCAGGTGTCAAGAAATTTGAAATATTCTGTCAACGACCAACGGTATAACCATAGTATATTAAAAATTAACTTAGTTTTTCAAAATTTAAAAACTGCTTTTAGCAGATAAAATAACAGACTAGAATTTGATTTAAAAACGACAAATTTCGGTATTGTCTGGTTATACCCTCTTAAGTTTGCTCTTATTTTTAGTATAAATAATAGTTGATTATTTTTAAAATTGATAAACTAATGTTTAAGACAAGATTTTTTTTATGCATAGCACAAAGGGTAACAATTATTATGAGCAATATTTTTTCAAATGTGTTTCATTCAACAATTACCGCTTATTACATTTTTTCACCTGTAAACAACCAAATTTATATTTATATGGGAAAGGCATATAAGGCTTGGCGTCGAGACATATTATGCCTACATTTTTTGATGAACTAATTTAACTCGTCAAAATATTGATTATTTTTAAAATTGATCAACTAATGTTTAAGACAAGATTTTTTTAATGCATAGGTTAACAATTATTATAAGCAATAATTATTAGTCTGAAACACACGAAAAATCTTGCGAGAAAAAATGTAGGCCTAATATGTCTCGACGCCATCTAGTGGGAGAGTTAGCACTTACATGCCTTTCCCAAATAAAAATAAAGTTGGTTGTTTGCAGGTGAAAAAATGTAATAAGCGGTAATTGTTGAATGAAACACTAGGTACATATTGAATCATTTGGCGGGTGTGAGATAACCCGGTAATGGCAGCTTAATGGTAGAGCTCTTGACTGGCAATCAAAGGGGTGCGGGTTCCGTCGGCGACATGTATCTTTTCTCGGAAGATTTTTTCAATATGGAATGAGTGTTTCAGGCTTACAATTATTGCTTATAATAATAAGTAATAGTCATTTGTCTGTGTGTTTTTTTTAAATGCATTAATGCAAATTAATATTATGTTATCAGAAGTACAAAACTAATCACTAATCTCATTTAAGAGAGAATAAAACATATTTATATATTTTTATGTATTATCATAATCTTCAAAACATGTTTTGATGCCTAATTTTCAGGTATTAAGTGGTCATAACAGGCGACACCAACTAAGTAGATTCCGGTTTTTGTTTTTATTTATTTAATTTATAAGCAATTTATGACATAGTGCAGTTTTATAGAGTCAACCCAATTGCATGCGAAGAATCAATCACATTAAATTATTCGCTTTTGTTAGCCTTTCAAGTTCCCAATAGCGATTGTGACTTTTAACCAGTTCCGTAGCTATGTACACTTCCCCGCCGTGTTGCTTTGTTCTCGTGGGCAACACGCCATCGCTTTTCATCGGGACTGTTTGTATTCCACCGTCTAAAGTACACAGCAAACATAATACTAGACGTTTGCAATACAACGCGTACAATATTGCACTACACCTGTTTGTAAATAATATATTATTGGTACCAAGCAACAGTTCACGTTTGGCAGACGTAGATCAAAAATTACCGCAAATCGCGTTCTAATATAGGTTCCCGTTCCCCTTCCGCCTCCTCTCCCTCTTCCCCTCCCGCTTCCCCTTCCCCTCCCGTGTTCCCTTTTCATCTTCCCCGCATCCCCCCTCCTCTCTCCCGCTCACCCCTTTCTAGCGAACCCCACCCTCTCCCCCATGCATTACGCTTCCACCTTCTCCGCCTTCCCCTCTCCCTAGCCCCCCCTCCCGGGAACCCCAGCAACGTTTCAATTCTGACTGGTGGTCTTAAACCAGGGCGGTACTGAGAGTATCTTTCACTCTGAACCGTGCCACAAAGGTACCTCATATTATTTTTAAGACAAAATGCGAGAAATAATTAACTAAAAATTCTATATTAAATACAGTATATTATGCTATTTCTATATAACCGTTCTTACATATATATTTATTTTTTCTCCTATTAGATACTACTCTAGTGACATCAATTATTGCAACATTATTCTATAACAATGATATTGTTATTAACGTACTAATGTAATAATACCGTATTAATTAATGTTGTTAACTTTGTAATTGAATGTTATTACTTATTACCATTAAAATATGTTATTAACATTACTGTGTAAAAAAATATATATTTATATATACTCAAAATGTAACAAATACACGACTACGTAGTTATATGATATTATATTATATAATCATGCTATTTTTTTTGATGAAATATTAAATTTAAAAACAAAATGATTAAATAGTGAAGACACATCGATCAAATACAATTTATCAGGGCACGCCGGGATTTGAACCCGCGACCTCCGGATCGCTAGTCGAGAGCCTTGCCCCTCGACCACGGAGGGCGTCATCGAATAAAGGAATTGAAAATAATCTAAAATTAACAAAAAATATGACTAGTTAAGGTATGATTTAGTTGTGCAAGATTAAGGTCAGGTATGTATGAGACGATATGAATGAAGCAATGAGTCTATGCCAAGACAGATTTGTGTGCTGCCAGCCTTACGAGAAAGTGGCGTGAGGCTTAATTAGTAGTTTAAGGGTAGGTTACGTAAAAGATAAATAAGATCGAATCGAAGAGTATAGTGGAAGAAAGAACTTACATTTCAGTAATTTAAAGCCAATGCTCGCGGTTCAACTTACGCACATTACATCTAACGAAAAGCATTTCATTTGTACTACGATAACTAATAATATTAGTTATCCTTGGACTACCATACCAAACATTACATTGCATAATGTTTAATGTATTGAATTGCGGAACACGCACCAAAAATAAAAACACCCGGAAGCGATGACAAAATTAATGTAAAATAAGTCGAATTCCGACGAGAGATGACTCGTTAAATTTAGCTGTTGGTCAATTGTGTAAACCATTATCTTTATCATTTGGTATATCATGAATTTGGAAATTTCAAGGAACCGTATCGGAGAATTCTTGATTCTGTATTACTAAAGAAGTAAAATATGAATTGTTTCAGGAATACCATATCAAAGAATTTCAAATTATTGACCCCCTGTCACAAAGCTCGTCAAATGGACGAGTTTTTAAAGATCGTCAAAATGTTGGATATCTGCCGTAAAGATTGTTAAATAATTGAGTTTCTGTCACAATTTTGCGAAATATTGGAGTTTTATTGCACAGATTTTTGGAAAGGTGGGTTTCATGAATATTTGGGTTTTTATCACATAGCTTTTAACATATTTGACGGCCGGCGTGGTCGAGGGGTAAGGCTCTCGACTCTTAATCCGAAGGTCGCGGGTTCGAACCCGGCGTGCGCAATAAAAAATAATATAAAGTATATTTGCGGCATGTTCCAGAGAGGTACATACTCTCAGTATCGCTCTGGTGTAAGACCAACATTGAGAATTGAAACGTTGCTTGAAATGGCTTTAGCCGTCTTTGGTGACTAGATCTGAATATCCAGGTACTTCCCTACCTTCCTCTTCCTCTTCCCATTTCCTTCCCCTCTTCACTACCTTCAGCATCACACCATACACCTATTGGGGATGCCATAGTCTCATTGGCTCCAGACGGGAACAGTTGGAACTCTTGTGCTGTATTCATATAAAAAAAGATAGATGAATATGTTTTCTATTACATAGCTTGATGAGTCTTTAGGTTTTTATTATATAGCTAGATGAATATTCGAGTTTCTATTACGTAGCTTGATGAGTATTTGGGTTTCCGTTAGATAAGTAGATGAATATTTGGGTTTCTATTACATAGCTTGATGTGTCTTTAGGTTTCTATTACATAGCTTGATGAGTATTTGGGTTTCCATAAGATAAGTAGATGAATATTTGGGTTTCTATTACATAGCTTGATGAGTCTTTAGGTTTCTATTACATAGCTTGATGAGTATTTGGGTTTCCATTAGATAAGTAGATGAATATTTGGGTTTCTATTACATAGCTTGATGAGTATTTGAATTTCCATTAGATAAGTAGATGAATATTTGGGTTTCTATTACATAGCTTGATGAGTCTTTAGGTTTCTATTACATAGCTTGATGAGTATTTGGGTTTCCATTAGATAAGTAGATGAATATTTGGTTTTCTATTACATAGCTTTATGAGTCTTTAGGTTTCTATTACATAGCTTGATGAGTATTTGGGTTTCCATAAGATAAGTAAATGAATATTTGGGTTTCTATTACATAGCTTGATGAGTCTTTAGGTTTCTATTACATAGCTTGATAAGTATTAGGGTTTCCATTAGATAAGTAGATGAATATTTGGGTTTCTATTACATAGCTTGATGAGTCTTTAGGTTTCTATTACAAAGCTTGTTGGGCTTCTGTCCTAAAGTATGTTAAAAGGATAATCTTCATGCTTGTCCAATTATTACAGAATTCCACATTAATTTAGATTATTTAAATTAAAAGTTTTAATCGCTAAGTGGAAAACATTATTAAAAGATTTTATCGAGTTGCAGATTGGATCCCGAATCCGCTCTTTTGTTCTTCGTGTGGATTTTACAAGATGCGAATTATCCCCATGGTTACATAACACATACCAACGTAAGCTATTGTTTGATTCTTTACGACACACGCAAAGTGCCATTAATGGAAGTGTTACATTGCAGTCATGTTATTACTGAGACCTGTGACAAATTGTGCCACCATTTTAACTTCACAAATTACTGGACTAGTGTTGTGATCACCAGCGTTCCAATATTTGTGCACATTCCATAGATTCACTAGATAAGTACCTAAAAACGAGTAGGTACTTATCTTGTGTTTCCCACTTCATAATAATTATAACTAGCAATTGTTGACTTGCGTCAGTAAAATAAAAGTCAGGGGAATAACGAATGATAAGATGAATATTAAACAATTATTTAACAAGTTAAATGTAAAGCTAGGTAGATATATTAGGTGGCTGTACCACCACGGAGTCACCAACCGCAAACTTGCGACTAATTTAGCATGTAATGACCAGTAAATACCCAAATAACACCGGCATTACATGTGCATACTATTATCCCGTCTGTCAAATGATTCACTTTTCTGTCATATTTTAAACCAGTTCTGTCAATTTTTATAGACAGGTGGGTACTTAAATATTTTAATAATATATTTTTGGAGGCAGGATGCGTGTCTCCTTTTTGAGGAGATAAATGGGCCTCCGGTTGATTGAGGAGATACCGATGTGTCGTGATATCTCCGCGTGCTGTAGGTCGGGATAATAAATGCGAGAATGATTGTTGATGATAATGATATATTTACATATTTACAGAATGTACAGTATTTTACAAATGCACCATAATATTATTCCCGACACGCGAACCGCAGATTGCGTAGTTGTGTTAATCGGCCGCTTGCCGCGCGAGCACTGCGTTGAATGAAGACTGTGTGAGAACGACTGACTGATTTCGCTTACTCGAGCTCTTATATAGGCTGGGCCAAAGGTACTCGGAAGGTAGGTCAAACATGCACACGCGAGAAGTTTCTCGATACGGCTAGGCAGCGCTGTGTGTAATGTTTGACAGGTCCGAGCTCTTTCCAGAAGGTGGTCGAAATTGAATTGCCTAGCGAAGTAGCAGGTAGGTGCGGCCGAGCGCTGGACAGTGCCAGTTAGTGCGGCGTAGATATCGATAGGTAAGCCTCTATATACCCCCTTCCCAGCGAGTAGCGTAAGGGAAAAATGTGACGAAGGAAGGCAGGTTGAATTATGCAGGTCCGCGGTGGAAGGTGAAACTCGACGCACGATGGGCGGAGTGTTGATGTTGAGATTGTTGCTCGACGCGCGGTGGGCGGAGGTTTGTTGTTGTCAGCTGGAGCGAGCTGAGCTGGTGCTGGCGCTGGTGATGAAGATCACGGATCTTCCGTTTCCCCAGGCTGGTATGCATCACGGTGGGATGCGGGTTGGCCACATCACGGTGGGATGTGGAGGCTCGACGCACGATGGGCGGAGAGATGTTGAAGATATTGCTCGACGCACGATGGGCGGAGGTTGAGGTAGATGCTCGACGCACGGTGGGCGGAGTGTTGGTGTTGATGCTCGACGCCATGAGGGCGGAGTGTTGGTGTTGGTGATCGACGCCATGTGGGCGGAGGTGTGGTTGCTGTGATGCTCGACGCACGGTGGGCGGAGTGTTGGGGTTGATGCTCGACGCACGATGGGCGGAGAGGTGTGTTGATGCTCAACGCCATGAGGGCGGAGTGTTGGTGCTCGCGTTGGTGCTCGACGCCATGTGGGCGGAGGTTTGTTGTTGTTGCTCGACGCCATGTGGGCGGAGATTAAGGCTGATGCTCGACGCACGGTGGGCGGAGATTGATGTCGATGTCAGCTGGTGGTGAAGATCACGGATCTTCCAGGTCCCCCAGGCTTCTGACGGCGATGCATCACGGTGGGATGCATGCTGGTTACATCGCGGTAGGATGTAGAGGCTCGACGCGCGGTGGGCGGAGTCCTAGTGTTGAGGTTTAAAAAAATGAGTCGTCTTGAGACTTGGGCTGGTGATGGGTTTGGGTCGGTGCTGGGTGTTGACCAAGGGCTGGGTGTTGATCCAGGGCTGGGTGTTGAGCCGGTGCTGGATGTTGAGCCCCCATCATGTCCGTATACAAAAAATCTGCAGTCCGTAGCACGTGAACTCACGTCGCTGGTCACCACTTTGGAGGGTGATTGCGAGCGACGTGGTGATGAGGAGGAGATGAGACGGGTTGCGTGTACATATCACGTCGGTGTGTCACCACTTTGGAGGCAGAATGAGAGTCTCCTATGTGAGGAGATGTGTGGGCCTCCAGTTGGAAGAGGAGATACCGATGTGTCGTGATATCTCCGCGTGCTGTAGGTCGGGATAATAAATGCGAGAATGATTGTTGATGATAATGATATATTTACATATTTACAGAATGTACAGTATTTTACAAATGCACCATAATATTATTCCCGACACGCGAACCGCAGATTGCGTAGTTGTGTTAATCGGCCGCTTGCCGCGCGAGCACTGCGTTGAATGAAGACTGTGTGAGAACGACTGACTGATTTCGCTTACTCGAGCTCTTATATAGGCTGGGCCAAAGGTACTCGGAAGGTAGGTCAAACATGCACACGCGAGAAGTTTCTCGATACGGCTAGGCAGCGCTGTGTGTAATGTTTGACAGGTCCGAGCTCTTTCCAGAAGGTGGTCGAAATTGAATTGCCTAGCGAAGTAGCAGGTAGGTGCGGCCGAGCGCTGGACAGTGCCAGTTAGTGCGGCGTAGATATCGATAGGTAAGCCTCTATATATTATTATAACAAACATAATTCGGACACTAACCAATGGTAGCTACTTACTATCATGTGTTGACACGAATTTAAAAAAAATAAAACGGCCCTCCACACTGCCGACCTAATACTTGTAAAAGTATAACGAATTCTGAGATTCCACCAAAGATCTAAGCTCAAACCCAAAAAATATGAATATATAGCTCTGCTCTTGCGACCAATTTCACAAACAATACCTCAAACATTACCATAAACATGTGGCAGGGCCACAACGTTTGTTGTTTTCCATGGGCCACGGAAAGTAAAAACATTGTGGCCCCGACTTAACCATCCACAAAGCGTGTAAACATTTTCGTCGGAGGAGACGCCGCTTTTCGCTGACATTAATGCATTGTCTAAATGTTAAGGTATCTCATTTATAGTTCTGCTAATAGTATAAAATTTTATAGATGTTTTAATTAAATACCAACTGCGAGTTTTCTGCATCTTGGCTGTTGCTATAATTGTTATAGTATTTTAACAACCTAGAAAAATATACCTCGTATTCAGCATTTTTCTAATTTTCTCTTATCAAAATTAAACTTACCTCTGAAATCAAAAGATTATTTAAATACCTACCTACTTAATTTTAAACTATATATTTTATGTAACATTTAAAAAAATTCAAATAAGTGATTTTACATTTTGTCCAAAGAAACGTCAATATCTGAACGGTAATTATTTTTTAAACTATTTTGAACCAGCTAGCCTTAGAAACCTACCATTATATTTATTATTCCGATTTGCCAGCTGCAGGTAGAAGCATTCACGCTCATGCGAACTCTGACGGGATAAAAATGCAGTATCCAAAACGGCTACCATGCAAAATGAATAATAATATCGTAATATTGATTATTAGATCTACGTATTTCGCGAATAGAAACTAAAACATAGAAATTGATATAAAAACGTACCCGCTTCGTAAACGTACATCTTCAAGCTATATAATATAATTTAGTAGCTATAGTGGTGAGCCTAATGAAATGACAAAACCCGTTGGTGGATCAATAATTCTAAAAACCAGCTGAATGAGAATTTATTCATTTATCTGACATTATTATCGATATTACCAAATGAAGTTATGGCAGCAGTAAAAATAAGATGATTTCAAAGAATTGTGTTAAAATTTTTCAAATAAAATCAATCGTTATGCTAGACATAAAATTTGGCATATTGAAATAAAATCTTGAAAACCACCGCATAAATGTAATTACTCACATTTAAAAAAAAATAATAGTTTCATGACATACACATCATTTTGTTTGTATAACAAACGAAACATCCAATAAACCTACTTTTTCAATATTATCCGGGAACGATCATTTCCTGACTTTACGCCGGTAAAAATTACTTTTTTATGTAAAAACTGTGTGTTTCTGTTTTTGCTGATGATTACAGAAGTTTTTTGCGTATCCTCACTAAAACATGTAGCATAATATTGACGGATATCATTAATTTAGATTCTATAGTAAGAGCACAGTGGCGTATTTTGATTATTGGCGTTCGACCATTTTTTGGTTCATTGTTGTTTTTGAGTGTAAATATCAAATGATACTTTATATTTTTAATAGTTATTAATTGAATTATTATAAAAGCTTTAAAATCGTTTAAAAATCCATATAAATTGTGCGCAAGATATTGTAAATTATTGATTATAATACTTCAAACACAGATAATAAAAATACAAAATAAATGATATAGATAAATGATAGATACAAAATATAATAAGTTGGTAATTCTTGGACATAAAGGAATCTAGGGGTGAATATAAAAAAAAAAACACAAAATACAAACATTCCACATAATGAAATGAAGTATTTTATTGTATTTTACGACCAATTTTTTCCGTGTACAAAAAAGATAAATGATTCATGTCTTTTTAAAATTTGATCAAAGACTTGTACATTTTTTTATTTCTACTCCATTAAAGGCAACAAAATGAAAAATTGTATTATATAATTTACTTTAGCATATAATGTAATTAAGCAAGCATTTTGAAGAATATTTTAATTAACCGTTTTATACTTTTGTCTAATAAGTACACAAAAAACCTGATTCACAGCGTAAATCGGCGTCCCATGTATCTCTGTTCTACGACGGACTAAAGATTAATTGATTTCCAGATAGTATTTTCAGTAAAATTTCTAAGGTCAGTGGTTAATTGAAAATTCAAAAGAAAACATTTTTTTGGGAACATGCCGATCGAAGGAATTTGAGGGAACAGAGCTCAAACATCCACCACTGTGCGCAGCGCCGCGCCGGCCGTGGCGAATTCAGAAACAGAGATAATCACATACTCAAATGTGTTTCATTAATTATGAATTGGCAGTCTTGAAAAATCCATTTACACCTCCAAATAGAGCAAACACGTGCTTGTAACACCAGCAGTACGTACCTAGACATAAATAGATTAGGATCACTGCACAGCTAAAATTCGTACGAGCAGAAAGTTGATAAATTTTTACAATGTGGTAGCTGTAAAAACGAACCTCGAATGGCAGGCTTTGGCATAATTAAATGTCAATGTTTTAGCTAGCAACGGCTTTTTCATCATGAGCTGTGAAGCTTTGAAATTTTGAGACATGTAGATTTTGAAAACATGTAATTTTTTCCGATGTTATCGAGCATAGTTGTAGCATTGTGGTAAGCGTGGAAGTTATTGATATCTTGTTAAACCTTCTAAAATCTTCATGCACTTTGTTTTCAATGTACACTCACTTATTACTTATTACATTTGTGGTTGACGACAACGACGACCTATAACGTCCTAGCATGAAATGATTCCTTGAGAAAATTCAGCTTTCCTACCCTAACTAAATACGCTTGAATAATTTATAATAAAATAACAATAATAACAGTTAAAATAATAATAAATGTAATTGTATACTCTTTACCTCCATTTACAAGTACTGACCTCTAAATTAACATCGCTAAGTACCTTATTAAAATAAATATCTTAATTATTCACTCTCCTAGGCAACTGGGAAATGTAAAGATGTTAATTACAAGACGTTATTATAAGTGTAGGTACTTTGGAGTAAAGTTACAATGTATCACACTTATTCAGATCATTGACCATCTATAAAAAATAGGCATAATTACCTACATACGTATCAATAACTTATTCCAATTTCTTTAGTTTAATAAAATCATAAGTAGAGTTATTCTTGAATATCTTAGTGGAAAGATGTGAGGTTAGCTCTCACACTTGTAAAAAATATATATACATAGGGTGAGCGTTGTCTAGGTCTTGGCGGCGAATGTGTTTTTTCACCTTCCGCGTGGCGTTCCGGATCAGACTGTTGAGGGAGACCTAACCCGGACCTTCTCAACCTATCGCGTTGCAACGTAGTGGGAGGGTTGGATTCATACATCCGTCTCTTCCCAGACACATTGATCCCCAGATTACTACCCACCCCTCATACATTTTTCCTTCCCAGAACTTCCTCTCCTTCCTTTGAAAATACTATCAAAATAACAAAAACGCAATGTAAAAACCATGGAAAAAATGTCCTAATACATATGTAAATTTAATTTTGAAACCATTTTAATGACATTATGTAGGTATTGTTTTAACATAATAATTTATAAATGATGAAATAATACTTGGAAATTGATAAAAACTGTAATCATAAATGAAGCGAAAATATTACCCTTTAGAAATTTATTATTCTTTAGGAATTTTACCACAGATTTTTGAACGATTCATGGACAACGTAAAACTTATACAAGAATTTAATCGTTGTTGTGGAGGACTGGTCGTCGACAATATATTGTATTATATTATTATTTACTCGGTCTGATGTACATAGTTATAACTTCCAACTTATAAAGTGTCAAGTTTATGAACACGGCCAAGTACACTACCAACAACAGACTGTGCATTTATAATAATTTCCTCCAAGGCGGAAACTTACAAAGCGTTTTGCAAGAAAGTTGGGTTCAATAGCGGGGTGTAACGAACTCTCTTCGCGCCTTATAATCTCCTGTAATATTAACATAATTTATCAATGAGCTCTGTGAAAATATCTATTATAAATGTACATAAATATTTCCTAAACTGTATACATTTAACTAACAAGTAGGAGTCTCATTAAATCATTTTCGCTCACAAAATCAATTTAAAAAAGAGATAAATATAATATTGCGCTTTGAATATGTATTATTTAAAATTATTATAAAAAAAAAATAACAAAATGCTGCTTTGTTTGTTTCATATATTTCTTCTATTATTAATTAAGAAAACAGATTTTAGAAAAAGAGCCATGATATAAGAGCTGAGGGTGAAAAAACCGTTTGATAATTTTATTTTGAAAATAGGAACCACTACCAAGAATTAAAAACCCCAGCAATTCAAATTCAAAGGCGAGGCAGTAATGTTTTTTTTTGTGTTAATATCACACAAGTGCCTAACTGCCTCGAGCAAGTGGGAATATAGCATCTCCAATCGGGAATGGCATTACATGGGGAAGGAATGTCGGGAAGTTATTTCTAGATATTTAAATTTGTTTACTAAACACGATCAGAAGTATTTCATGCAACTTTACTACTCTGAATAGTGGTATATTAAGATGAAACCCGGTGGTGGAGAAATTTGAAAAATAGATTTTACTAAATTGTTGCTATCACTGTTGCTCTTACTTCACCGGATATTGAGTGAAAGGGACAATGCACCTCGGGCTACTAATACCTGACTAAAATCGAGGTTTTGTATTACCCACTCTTCTCCTCTAAAAGTGGACTGATTTTCAATTTTTTTTACCAACTATATAAGAAAAAACTGTTCTATATCTGTATGTTTTACTTTTTTCAAAAAAACATTGTCTAGTTTGTATACTGAACGTCTTTTGACGGCGTTTAAACCAGTCAATTTTATTGATTTTTAAAAGGTCATAACTTCTATAAAAAGTAACTTATCAAAAAATTAAAAATTATTGACACGCTAGTAGTTGATATCTATTTTATGTAAAAACAATATTTTCTCTAGGGTTAAAATCCAGAGAGATAAATAGGGAATACGTTTGTATGGAAAGATCACCGCCGGGTATCCAAACGTCGGCTGCGCGGACGCTTTCGTACAAAACGTTTTTTTTGATTTGAGGCCAAAATATCCAACCAAACTGAAAAATTATTTTTGTAATAAAAAGGTAGGTTAAATGTCGATCTCGGACAGGAGCTACTTTTTTTCTTTCTTTTAAATGATGACGTATAGGTAATTAAAGAAATCAAACCTACACCAAGCTCAAGAGCCAGTTCTCTTAATTGGTGTAGAAACCAAAAAAATGATGTTTTCACCTTTTTGTTATACCTTTTTATTATATTTTTGTTTTTATTTTAGTTATTCTATTGTTAAACAATGATTAAAATGTAAAATTGTTGTGTGTAAGAGGTGAAATAAATTGAAATAAATAAATAAAAATAAAAAAAATATTGGTTTATTTTGGAAGCAACTTTGGAATTTTTTTGTGAGTTATTTATAAACATTAAAAAAAATCTGCCTAGTCCTTGGTTTTAATATAATGAAAAATAAAATAAAAAGTTTAAAAATTAAAAAAATGTGTTTCTTTAAGTAGTAATTTTAATACATAAACGACAAGTTTTTGTTCCGATGTAAATAGGTAGTTTGTAATTTAAATTTACACCCATCTAAATTGTCTCTAAAAAAACAATTTTTAAATTTTATATTTCATCACATTATAAAAAAAAAATATAGTCAAATAATTTTTTTACATGTTTACATTTACTCGCAAATAATTGTCCATGTTGCCTCTAAAATCATAAAATAATAAAATCTTTAATAGCCTATATTTTATAAATTGAACCAAAAATAAATAAGTAGCTCCTGTCCGAGATCTAAACTTGACATACCTTTTGATTACAAAAAATATTTTTCAGTTTGGTTGGTTATTTTGGCTTAAAATCCAACTCTACGTTTTATGTGAAACCAATAGAAAACCCAATAGCCCACCCACCCACACCCAATAATATTTGCGTATAGGTCACTATTTGTCACATAATAGATATGTATGACAATGAATTTATTGTAATAATTGTTCAGCTGATAGGTACAGCTCATTTAATTATTTTCCACAAAAAATGATTATGAATTTAATAATATTGACAAGGTAGGTACCATTGCTTATAAATCGAGGATCTTGCTACTAGTTTTTTATGTGCGAATCTCGAATGAAAATTTGAGGTGATAATGGCGGTAATTGACGGCGAGTGTAAATGTATAAATATACATCACACATAAATATATATCACCTGTCTGTAGCCAACTAGACAGATTTGCACTGTACGGCTTCTGTAAGTTTCGTAAACAGATTTCAAAGCCTACTAAGTACCTACCTAATTATTTTCGTTAGCACCCTGTGTGCAAAATATGCCTCGGTACTGCTAAATAAAACGAAAACGTGTCTTCTGCCATCTCAGCCAGTTAGCAAAATGTTTGTTGATATGATATATTATATTTGAAAAAATTCAAATGGGGAGCTCTGATGTTATGAAATTTGCAGATGGTTTTTGTATCATACAAAGTTTCCCACTAACAAAACACAAGTTTAACTATTAACCACACAAGTGATTCAATTTTTGTCAAAATATAACAAATTCGCTAAAAATCGTAGTAGTGTAGTAATAACGAGCAGAAGCACAAAAATTATAATGATAAGATGTAGCATCGAAGATTATACACGGAGAAAAATGTTATTCCAAAATACGATCATATTATGCGTAAAAACGGTTAAAAACGGGACTGAAGTTCTTACGAACAAATTAACTGGGTTTCAATGTTTTTTGGCGGGAACATGTAAGAATAATTTGTTGGTATTCGTAATTTCGTACGTACACCAACAAATTATTCTTACATTTTCCCGCCAATAAACATTGAAACACTGTTAATTTGTTCGTAAGAACTTCAGTCCCGTTTTTAACCGTTTTTACGAATAAAATGATCTATTTTCGAATCTCATTTTTCTCCGTGTACCACAACAGTCAACACAAATACAATTTTCTACCGATTGCCATGTTCCATTTCTAATTTATATTCGGTATAAATACCACCACTTTATGGGAAAGGAACGAAGCAATCGCAAGCGGCGTTTCGTGCCATTTGTAGTTGCTTCGTCCCTTTCCCACATTCGTGGTTTGGTTCGTGTGTGTATTCGCGGTCTTAGGATTCGTAATAATTTTACCAGAATTGTATCGCTAGTGTGTATGTGTTCGCACTTCCCTTACAATGCAACGCCACAGATCAGTTTTAAACTAGAATTTTGAATGACCTGCTGTTGTGTTTGTGAAATGGATTGCACAACACTACCAGATACCTGCTACCTGCTACCAACATTCACAGTCGAATGGGCTCAAGGTTGAACACACTAGTAGCCAACGGGGCATTTCCGATGTGATGTGGTCAGCTCACATCAGGAGAAGGAATTCTCACGCAGCATTTGTCAGTAAGTTGGCAAGACAACAAAACCTTTTGATGGTGGCTCTTTCTAACTGCCTGCGTTGATCTTAGGATTAGGGACACTAGGAATCGGCAGCCTTAGTTCCAGGTGGAATATTGCATTACTGTTTTTGGCATAACATAAACTTCTAAGTGTTCTATTGATACTTGATATCGTTTATTCTATTGATACTGAGATAGTATTCCGAGGCCGCCAACACTGACCGTAGGTTTTTTTAAAGTAAGTCATTCTCGGGTAACGAATAACCTGTACATATTTTGAAAATCTCCTACTACCACCGCAGTAAGCGGAAAATTTTGCTTGTATCGTGATGGAAAACTCACGATGCCCAATTGAGCCCCAAATGCGATGCCAACTCAGCCATTGACGGGTCCTACTAAATTGTATGTACTTCCCAAGTGCAGAACCAATATTTAACGATGTTGATTTCCCTCGGAAAACTAATTAGGTACCTATGTTTGTAAACTGGCTCGGGGATATGTATGTGAATATTTTCACATGAACTATGTACACGGAGAAAAATGTTATTCTAAAATACGATCATTTTATTAGTAAAAACGTTTAAAAACGGGAATGAAGTTCTTACGAACAAATTAACAGTGTTTCAATGTTTATTGGCGGGAAAATGTAAGAATAATTTGTTGATATACGTACGAAACTACGGATACGAACAAATTATTCTTACATGTTCCCGCCAATAAACATTGAAACCCTGTTAATTGGTTCGTAAGACCTTCAGTCCCGTTTTTAACCGTTTTTACGAATAATAATGATCGTATTTTATAAGAATAACATTTTTCTCCGTGTAGCAAGTTTAAATACCTACGAATGTTATATCAAATTTTAATTTCGCATGCAACCATATTTATTTGATATTTTTTCTTACAGCTTCTACGATGTTTTAATTTATTCCTGTTTATGTAGAATAAAGAAAAAATCTGATCTGATAGTTTTGAAAAAGGGAAAAGGGAAGACACGATAATATCTTAAATATAAAGTAGAAATGTTATCTTGAATTGTAAATTTCATTTTAAATAATTACAATAAGCATTATACATAAATATATACAATTGAATGATCTACACACAAATAATGCTTCAAAGCATTTGCGAATCAATCGTACCTAGATACAAATCAATTAGGAATTTATAACTTTTCCTTTTATTGCAATAATCAACGGCTTAATGACACAATGTGTACTGTAAACATGGGCAAACAGTCAGTGTTTTCAAAACATTTCACATCACAATAAGTATAAAAGTAGCCGCTGTTTACAAGAAAGTAGGCCGAAGTTTTGGATAATGTAGAAAGACTCTCTTGACCCGTGGTATGTCAAAATATTCTGACTTCAAACTGTCTGCCATTTTATTAAATATTAATTATAATATAATAATATAAAGGAACAATGTTTTTTTTTTAAGTGAGCACCAAACAAGAATCTCAACTGCTGGGAGTCAGTAGGACGTGGCATCACCAATTTGGGGAATGTTGTATCTCTGAAGGAAGTGAAGAGAGGAAAGAGATGGGATGCAACGAGTTTTTTGGAGAATAATTGTATCATCCATCATCTTTTCAATTTTTTTGGGAAAGGAGATTTTTTTTTTTTTTAAAAAGAAAGACAAACATTCCCGGGTTACAAATAACCCAACAATATTTGAAAATCTCCTACTACCACCACACTAAGCGGAAGATGTTGCTTGTGTTGTGATGGAGGACTTAGCCAGCCGAGGAATCGAACACGGAACGCCTGGGTGGAACCCAAACGCTATGCCCACTCAACCACTGACCGGTCTAATATGATAGTAGAGAAAATGGTGCAGCGATGTAGAACGTATGCCTGAAATCATGACTAATTATTGTGTGCCCCAGTTGAGAGTATTTTTGTCGAAAAGGTCAAATTCAACCTTGGGATGTGTTGCCCTGATGATGATTTTAAGCAAAATTGCAGCATTTTGTAAAAAACGTTAATTTATGATTTAGATGCGTGGTGTGTACGAGTTTTTTTTTTTTTACAGCGAATACCTCACAAGAGTCCCAACTGCTCCCGTCTGGAGCCAGTGAGACTATGGCATCCCCAATTGGGGTATGTTACGAGGCTGAAGGTAAGTGGGGAAGGGAAGAGACGAGGAAGAGGAAGGTGGGGAAGTTCCTGGCTATTCAGATATAGTCACTAAACACGGCTAAAGCTATTTAAAGCAACATTTCAATTCTGAATGGTGGTCTTACACCAGGGCGATACTAAGAGTATCTTCCACTCTGGAACGTGCCGCAAATACACTATATATTATTTTTAAAATAATTAATTGTGAAATAACACACATCAATTAAATAAAATTTATTTGCGCACGCCGGGTTCGAACCCGCGACCTTCGAAATGGAAGTCCAACGCCCTACCGCTGGACCACGCCGGCCGTCAAAAGTACATAATATGTAAAAAAAAATCTATATTCATGCATTTTATTATAACATATTTTTAATAGTTTCGTGTCCACAGTCACGTCACATTCGTCGTAATTGTGCAAATTAAGATGTTCCTGCGAGCATCACCAGTTTTAAATTTTTCCTGGCAGATTATTATTTCGTTCTGAAACCGGTTTCGCTTTGCAATCTCGCACGTACACTTGCTAAATTGCATCCCCGCGTATGACAATGCTGACCGCAAATCAAAGAATTTAAGAGTAGGTAGATATATAAAATTATCATACCTAATGATCAGTGGCGTACCGAAAGATATATCTACTAAAAATATATGATCGATTTTTTCAAGGATTTCTTTGGGTCAAGAGAGCAAAATAAAAGAAAACACGAGAGAAGAGCAAAATGAAAGAAAAAAAATCGTAGTTTTTCGTTCATAAATTGAAAAAAAGGCGTCTAATAAAGTGAAAAACGATAGATTTCTGGTTATTCATATTCTGGAGACTTTTTTTCACTATTTTCGTTGTCATAAAAAGTTCCGATTCGTCGATTAGGTCTGGCGATTTGATATTTATTTATTGCTAAGAGACAAACAGCTTATACATAAAATATAAAGATAAATATATATACATTGTTAAATGAAGTCAAGCCAAAAGAGTCTCCTATGCTAAAGATGTTTAGAGATGGAGTTTTATTACATATTAAAATTAGTTTTGGGTGAGGAGGAGAGGAAGAGGAATATAAGATGAGGATAG
The DNA here is from genome assembly GCA_951813805.1 of Limnephilus auricula. Lineage (NCBI taxonomy): Eukaryota > Metazoa > Arthropoda > Insecta > Trichoptera > Limnephilidae > Limnephilus > Limnephilus auricula. Next base: position 18,534,253 of record OX638404.1, read on the forward strand.
GAGATGCTCCGGATACATTCCAAACCCTTGTATTAATTTTGAAATAAACGCTTCTGCTTATTGTTCTTTTTCTTTTCTTCTTTTTTTCATTTCTTTTCTTTTTCTTTTTCATCAGTCAATCTGAGTATAATAAGCAACAAGTGCCAAAAGTAATTAAGGGAAGTAAAGATAATATGGCGCCATCTCTCGTCTGTCATTGATCGAGACTGGGGTGAATGCATTTTATAACTGCACAATTTAAGCAAACGATAACAATCTAATTTAAAAAACTGCATAAAAACATCAATCATTGCCAATAATAAATTACTTGTCTTGCTATCGATTTTTTTTATGACACAAAATATCCCAAAAATATTTTTCTCGGCTTTGAATTTTAGTGTCATTTTCAAAATAAGAACTGATGTGTGAAGAATTCAGACAAGCGATAAAATATCTACATATCAGTAAAATAAAATAAGTAAAATCAGATATCGTGATTACGGGGTCTGCGCTAATTTAGCTGACAAGCAATTGTCAATCCTACAATTATATTTTCCCGTGATTTTTCACAGGTCTGCGCCACTAAAAAATAAAAATCTATTGCACCAACACAACAATTTTTTCAAGTCGATGATATTTATTATGCCCTAAGTATCTATCTACCATATGTATATTTTAATCATGCATAAATTGTTCTGAAAGTTTGGGATTTGATTCGTCCAATTGCCAGCCGAGCGTCTTTTCCACCAGGCCAATGACCATCTCATGACCTGATAATTTCTTGAGGGAATAACCCAAAGTAAATACATTCCAGTAAAGGTACCTACTCTCTCAGCTCCTTGCAATCTCTTTGAAAGACTGCAAAAAATTACGACTCGTTAAAACGTTACAAATTTCATTTTAATGGCTTTCAATTAGTCCAAGCCTTTGCTTCAAAAAAAGTTTTAAGTGCACGCCATTGGCAAGCCGCGAATTTTATTCCGATGACGGCAATTTTCCAGAACAAAAAGTATTGGTTAATGTTTTTACCGTCGTTTTTTAAGTGTACAATTTTCTGTTTATAGATATCCATTGATTTAGATATTGAATGAATCTAAATCGTTTATTACCTTTCACAAATACAACTAGAGGTAGTTCGACAGTCTAGTTTTAAACAAATCTGAGGAATATGCGAAAACATCGCCAGATACTATACGAATACTTAATACGGGTATTACATTAAATTTGCCGTAAAACTGGGATCTGTCGTAAAAAGGGTCCTCTACAAGTCGCTTGCTGAGAGTTGGTTTGTACGTACGTCCAATTTTTTTTTTTTTTTTAAACTGTGAATGCAGTAATATTAATCATATTTTATCTACTATATCCACACATAAAAAAAACAAATTTTCAGCGGGAACTTACATTTTGAACATCATTTTTTGTTCTATCTCCAAAGTAACTACAAAAAAATGAGGATTGGAGTGTACTATGTCCATTAACCCATACTAACTTTTTTTACTATTATTTATTAAAACCTTATGTACGTGTTTGTAAAAACTACTAATGTTTGATAACTCTATACATTTTATTTATTTGTATGACGATAGTAAATTTTCTAATTTCTAACGAAGAATTTTTAATATTTTTTATTATTTATTAATAACTCAGCTATGGGACATACGTCATTCCCATGTCTACCTACGTTAAATTATCGTGAAAACAAGCTTATGTGTCCAAGCGGTTAAAACCTCATGAATGTGAATGTTAAATGATTATTGTTTGATGTGCCATAGGATGAAATTACTGTTGGTTTGGTCTATCTCCGCCCAGAAAATGGATATAGTGTAAACCGATATTAAATATGGTCATGGTACAAACCAAGATTGATTTTTTTGCTATTTTGTTTTTAAAAAGTGTAATTTTACGATCTTTATTATGCGTTTATTCAAATAAAAATTTGACCAATTATTATGTTGTTGTTTTACTTATAGGCAGATTAACCTTTGTATTTTATATTGACGTAAAGGAAACAAAAATTTAATTTTTATAAACTTTAAACCTCGTTTTCGGAATACGAGTTTTTGTGGACATAGTACAAACCAACCCTCAGCAAGCGTCTGACCAGTTACGAAATTCTTGCAAAAGTAGATACCTATCACGAAATCTAAAATTCATTCGAAAAAGCAACAAATAACACAAAAACAGTTTCTCTAACACAGGTACATAAATTAAAGAAAACAAAATTACAAAAACATAAAATCGGCATAAAAATATATGCTGGTTATCCCCTTTCTAGCTATCTCACGCGTCACCAGTAAATAATTGTAAATTTGTGTAATTTAACCTAAATACCTATATAATTACTAAGATGAAAAAATGTCGACTACCATTTGCTCGGAGAAAATAATTTCCGTCAGGGTATATGTAATCTTTAAGATTACATGTACCCTGAAGATTATAGATTATCGATGAAACGTAGTTTTCTTTATTGAAGTAAAATTTCTTTACGCACGCTTGAATTGGGGGGTAAGCCCCGAGAGTGACGAGAGCGTTATAAAAAGTGTAGTCGGGCGAACGGGATGTATCACACTGTAGGAGCAAGAGAGAGCAGTGCGCGCGCACATTTTCTTTCTCTCTAGAAGTTTTACTTCAGTCGTTTTTTTTTATAAGTACTATCCTAGTTGGACAGTGAAAGTTTATAGATTTTGTGAATTTTCTCATTTAAGAAAAAAAAGTAAAGTTTACATATTTTTACTGTGCCTATCTCACTGGGGATATATAGAGTGGAAAATACTCTCAGTATCTCTCACGTAGATTTCGGAACCAGTATAATTAATAATATATTAAAGTGAAGGAAATTGATTCAACGGATACAATGATTGATTGTAATTCATTATTTATATATTGTCTGCTCATTTACATTCATGCATGTGCATAAGAAGTTTTGCACGTATGGTAACATTATGAAGCATCATAAATGACTACCACGAACAGAACCATTCACTCGCTCTTTCTGCACGAAGTTGACGTTATTTTTTACTCTGCACACATTAATACCGCCTGTACGTGCCTCGCAAGCAGAATGCAAGTCCATAGACAAAGGGCGAGGTAGAAGATGTGGGACGCGGGAATTCCCCGGGTGACAGTTCCGAGAAGCGGCCGCCATCTTGCAAGATGGCGACTGGCTATCATAAATACGTATTCTACTTTAAACGTCATCCCGCCACCATATACCGGCGTGTTTACCACCCGTTCGAGGAACCGGTTGGGAGTAAAAAATAACTTTCATATTATACGGAGAGGTAACGATTCGCAGAAGTAAGCTGACGGTTAATTCATCGTGTGGTAATCGTCCATATGGTAGTTGATCGCGTGGTTCGTCGTTTTTTTGTGTTTTTGAAGTAATTTTAACGGTAACAATAATTATCACCACTCAAATAAACGAAGAATAGATTGATTACCTACGTATATCTTTCATTGCAAAAGCATTCAGATGTTTCTCACTTTTAAATATAAATACAGTACCTATATTGCTATAAATACACAAGACTCCCAACTGCATAAAAAATAAAACTGTAGCTGTCTCAGAATAAACACCCCAGCGGTGAGCTCTGGCGTCATGGAATTTTCTCAGCTCATTTATCTAATAGGTCAATGCAAATATTCTCACATCAAGCCACGGAGCTTTGAAATATGCATTATATTGGCGCTTATATAATATGTCCCGATATTGTTTTTTTGTGGATTTCAATTGAGTTTTTTTTCAGATGCTTGCGGAGCCAGTGAGACTATGGCATTCCGAAATGTGGTAGGTATATTGTAAGGCTGAGTAATAATACGATGGGGAAGAGGATGGCGGAGTACCTGGCAATTCAGATCTAATCACATATTATGGCTAAATCCATTGAAAGCAAATTTTCGATTGTGAACGCCTTTTTATCAGCAGGATGATATTGAGAGTACCTACCATTCTATGGGTTTCGCGAATTTATAACAAAATATTATAATAAGTAGTTATATCGAATAGATACACTTTCAAAGAAATGTGATTGACACTGAACATAGGTAATTGGGCTTTTGCAAAATCATTTTTCATAAACGCAAACGATGTCATCAGTGTAGGTGTCTACCTACAAATGATTAAATAATATTTATTTGAAGATTTACATTATTATAAGATTTAATGAAGTATGTAATCCACGTAGTCCGATTCACTATCTGATATGAAATATATCTATTTGTACTTCGCTAATGTTCGTGAAATCTGGAGATCTTATGTCAACCAGATAATAATATCTAATTAGCTGTGATTGTTTGACAAATAGACAATGACCCCAACCTTGATTTAAAGCGTTTTCATGGCGAATTTATTCAAATGCCCGCGTCTTATTGAATTTCTTACACCCACGAGAGCTACTCGTACCAAAATACCGTTTAAATGTCACAATGCGACTCGCCAAACACGCGTTGGTAAGTAAATGCCAAACTTAATGCCGACCTGAAACGTTCTCACGCAGGTATGGTCACTTTACTGACTTTACAATGACCGTAAGCGAAAAAGAAAGATATTTAAAAACATACGTGCCACAGAAAAGACGGGGGGTGGGGGGGGGGGGGGGGGGGGGGGCATGTCACTTTTCGGACCTTAAACTCGCTGATTTTAGCGATGATTTCTGTATCAACGTCAAGATCCCTAGCACAGTCGATCGATAAGGTTTGTATCGATAACTTTCGGTAAATTCTCATCGTTTCCTAGGACAACTGCAGATCGCTAAGTACAAACAAAAACTGTTGTTTGTACGTTAGCGAACAAACGAAACTTAAAAAAAATAATAAACAAAAACTTTTTACCATGAACTCACTATATATCTATAACAGTTTCTGTGGATAAGATTTGCATTATGTATGTTGGTAGCAGTATTGGCATGTCCCAAAAATGAAAAACCATGTTTCTGGGGTGAAAAATCCACCTTTTACTATGTTCAAGGATTTCTTATGTTTTTTGTATTTTTACTTTCTGTATTTTTGTGCAATAAATATTTTAGAATTTGAATTTAATAATGCGTGTAAAAAACATATTTTTCGTAAGAAATAACCCAAAAAATTGAAAACACGGTAAAAACCATGCACATGGCAACACTGGTAGGTAGGTAGTAGATACGAGCAACAGAAATCGTATGAAGCCATTAGCGAAGGAAGTTCACTAATTTCTAATCCACATTATAACCGGTGTACTGCAACTACTTAGATATCCATGACGTCAGATTTCTCTAATTACGACATCATAATAATATAATGTGATCGCGTTAATCACCGGGGAAAAACAGAGAAAATATCGTCAATGGAAACCGATGGTAGTAGGTAAATCAATATAAAACCCCAGTTGGGCTTAAAACCAACATAAAAAATAGAATTAGGCACTCGGCTAAATATAATTTAATTAATGAAGATAATATTAGCGAAAGTCAATCGAAAATCTGAAACAGAAAAATCAGAAAAAGATACGGATAAAAAATCCGCGCCAACCTATCCCTATCCGATTCGGTCATTTTTAACTGTATCATACTTCGACTGAGAACCAACAACATTATTTTCTTTTTCTTAACGCATATTTTTATTGGCTGCTATCTTTATGTATGATTGCAAGATTCAACTCGAACTAAATGCCATCTAGATAATGTTAGGATAAATTTTATCACTTTTTATTAATATGCGACATCTATTGACTTTTGATGCGAGTCTAGGATGAAATATTTTTATTTTTAACTTTTTAACTTAATGAGGCCCGGATTGCCAGAGGTCCTGGGTTCGAGTCCCAGATGTATCCGTATCTTTTTCTGATTTTTCTGTTTCGGATTTTCGATTGACTTTCGCTAATATTATCTTCATTAATTAAAATATTACAATTTGAGGATTAACTCATTAAGTTAAAAAATTAAAAATAAAAATATAATTTAATAAATAGGTACATTGTAATATTAGTGGCGTAGCGGACTTGCGACTTGAGATTAAGAAAATATTTTATTGAAGTAATTCTAAAATTTATTGTATTTAAATACATTTTAATTAATGAAGACAATATAAGCGACACTCAATGTCGTAACTGTAACAGGAAAATCCGAATTTTAATAATTGTGTATCGTCAACATTGTTTTCATTAACTAAATATTAGAGAAAATCATCCCAGACTTGCAGAAAAGGTTATGTATAGATGTTGCATATTAAATAAAACTGGATATATTTATTCAAGACAATATCTAGGTAGCATTTAGTTCGAGTTGATCACTTGAGAAAATCACCACAAGGGCGCTGTACAACTATATATAATACATTGAATATATACATTATAACTAAGATTGATATCTGTGACTCAAAACTAAAACTTATAGTTAGTGACATAAAACGAAGACTTATTAGTGACTTAAAACTATACATATTTAAATGACCGAGGGTATTTACTCGTATTATGACTTACAACCATCTTAAAAACTACATATATTTACGACTACGTAACAAACTTACTTATATTTAGAAACACACATTTCTATAATTACTGCCCGTGCTGTCAGTGGTGAGTTATGAAAAAATATTACAAAAAAAGAAGTTTATGCTTAATAAATTGTTATAACATAAAATGGAGAAAGATAAATCGATGGACTGGCAAATCCCATGGACTAAGTAAGTAAGTAACGAAGTAACAAGTACATGAACACCACACAAGACAACGTAATAAATTATACACAAATTCAACAAAGACAGAGTATATAATCTCCTTCCTGACAACCGAAAATAAAATAAATATATTTTAAAAAAAAACTATTTGCTCTCAAGATTAAGAGCAAAACCAAAATGTTCTTACTTAAGGTGTTAGGTAGTAAACCATCATTATTAATATTATTTGTATCAATGTATAGTTAACAAAGCGAAATATGTATATTTCTTTTAACTTAATAAAAAATAAAAAAAACGAAATAATACTGAAAAAATATGGTCATTATGAATCTTGTAATCATACATAAAGATTCTTAGTCGATGTTAGAAGTATGCTACAGATAAATATGACCGAACCGGGTAGGGCTAGATTAGCTCAGTGGTAGGGCTCCGCCCCGGCAAGGCAAAGGTCCTGGGTTTGATTTCTTGATGTGATTTTCTGATTTTTCTGTTTCAGATTTTGGATTGAGAGTCGCTAATATTTTCTTCATTCAATAAATACAATTTGAGGTTTTATCTATTAAGTTAATTTTTTTTAAATATAAAATTGATGGGTACAAACCTTTAGGTAAGACAAAGAAGAGAAAAATTGCCCATGTCGCAATATTTCTGTCAATGGAGCCAAGAGATCGGAGTATACATAATGTTAGTCAACTGAATGAAATATGATTCACGATTGAACTGCTCATGGAATGAAACTATTCCGCAATAATAATATTAGCGCGTGAGTAATTTAACAATCGATATTGTAATAATTATTCCTGAACTGATCGATATTATTTTCATTTTTAACTGTACAGTATCTTACTAATATTATAAACGCGAAAGTTTGTATGGATGTATGTATGTTTGTTACTCTTTCACGCAAAATTTACTGAATGGATTTTAATGAAACTTTACAATAATATAGCTCATACATCAGAAGAACGGATAGGCTATAATTTGTAAAGCTAGCTTTTTATTTTCAATGTATTGAAAAAAAATATTTATTGTTTAATAGAAAATGTCAAAATTTGAGAATGACATTTTGCAAAACAATGATTGTTAAATCAAAATTCTATTTCAGAAAATATTTTAATTAGTGAATTTATTTGAAGTACTCTCCTAATACTTTGAATCGAATCAAGAATAACATATATTTTAAATAAATAGGTTAAGAATTTTGGTATAAACATAGATGGGACCTAGGAAAATAAAATAGATTACTCGAAGTACTAATCCTGCGCAGACAAAGTCGCGGGCAGAAGCTAGTATGAAATATACCAGGACTGATGAACAAGATGAACGGTGTTCAAGAAACCACACTTTTATATAAAGAGATAGGTAAAAAAGATTTTTTTATGATGGGATAAGTAGGTACTATTAAAGAGTTTTCCCAGGGGGTCGCCAAATTCTCGCTACACCAATGCATTAGTATTATATTTACGCTGCATACTATGTGCGCACACACGCGCGTGTTACGAATTATGACGCCATAATGAGGTATATAAGTTTTCGTTTTAAAAAACATAAACATTCCCGTATCAATTGTCCGATTGGATTCGTTCAATTATAACAGTGTTATCTTTGACATGCCAACGTTATCATCAGTATCTTTGGGAATTCAATTCGGTGAGCATGGAATAGATACCGATTAGCTCACTTAAATACCTACTAATAAATGTGTTTTAAATTTTACACAACAGATAAACAACGATTTTTGTATGGTAAACAATTGTTTATCAGTTGTGTTAATTACAATTTGTCGTGAGATCGTTTGCAAAGGGCTACGCCGTCTTTCAAATCGAATTAGAATATTTATTGTTTTTCAAATGTAAGAAAGTGATTTCATACACGGTGTTCGGAAACTCGCAGTACAAGCGGGAAACTAGTGAATCTACATCAGATTTGGAGTTAATTTCGCTATGTGACTTTTTTTATTTGAGCTTTGGATTAGGTAATCGGTCGAAATAGGTGCTAATATCAATTGTTCAACTTTTACTTGAATCGTAGACTCGGCTTCAAAAGTATTTTTAACCCTTCGATTGCTGTTAAAAGAGAAAAAAATGCTCAAAAATCGTTTTTTTTTGGGTTCTCTATACATATATGATGTAGACTCACTGGACACCCTATATGTCAGAATTCCACAATATTAATGCAATTTGCGTCTGTTATTGAAGTGGTAATTGTTCCAATATCTGCAAAGAAAGTAAGTGCATGTCATGTTGAGTATTTTTTTTATCTATACATTGTATTGTCTATAACGAGATTCATAGATTAGGAAGTTATGCAAAAAGATTTCAACGATGCTATCTTTTGTATTTAGCAAAAATTTACTAGCATATATGCGTATTGAATTAGATAAACTATACATTCATAATGTCATAATTTGGTGTAATTAATAATGCAGCTTCGTGCTCAAACACATGCTTTTCATTGAAAAACAAGGCCTACAACCTAAAATGTGTTCCATGCAATTAACTGAAGTCGAGATGAATCTCGGATTTCGTAAAACCGTACCGTTTTGTTTACTCAGTGCAACGGGTTGCAGGCCAAATTCGTGACATGGTTTTCAATAATAATCACCGCTGTTCGTTTAAAAATAACAACAAACTACCATTTAAATGCACTCGTGCGAATGTTGGAAGTGCGATTATTATTAACTGCTGACACTTATTCGCCAAAAATGCGTTGTAGACAATGTCGATATCGATATATTATGAAAGAAATTTTTGATAAAAATGTTGGATACCAAAGTATCCCTACTGAAAACGTGACATGTAAACATGCATTCACGCCGCAAAGCCCATTAAATAACATTTTTTATGTAACACTAGCTGATCCAGCATGCGTTGAATGCTACTTAAATAAATAAATTGTTTCTTCCTTCGTGTCATTTCCCATCCGTCCCCGTTTCCATCCCGCCTCCTCTTCCTCTTCCCCTCACGTTCTCTTTTCACCTTCGCACATCCCCCCTCCCCTCACCCGCTCACCCCTTTCTTGCGAACCCCCCTCACGCATTCCGCTTTCACCTTCTTCGCCTTCCCCTCTCCGTCATCACCCCACCCGCGAAGCTTCCCTCCTTAATTCCCCATCCTACCCACCCGCGTACCCTATACTTAACTCCATAAAATACACTTATTTTTCCAACAACTCCCGTGACCGATTTCATTTTGCAAATTTCATAATACCAGAGCTCACCAGTATATATATATATATATATACAGAAATATAGACGGGCATTCACAACAATTCAAACAAATTTAATAGCAATAGGATGAAATTTTAATCGCAATCGTGTGAATAGTGAATAGTATAGGAAATAGTTTTATAACGCTAGAGCCCACTATCCTATAACCATCCCGGGTATGCGCACATCATATTCCCAAAGTTTCATCGCAATCGGATGAATGATATGGCCGTGCATAACATACACGGAGAAAAATGTTATTCTAAAGTACGATCATTTTATTCGTAAAAACTGTTAAAAACGGGACAGAAGTTCTTACGAACAAATTAACATTGTTTCAATGATTATTATTGGCAGGAAAATTTAAGAATAATTTGTTTGGTATACGTACGAAATTACGTATACCAACAAATTATTCTTACATGTTCCCGCCAATAAACATTGAATCCCTTTTTTATCCACAGTTTGACATGTTTTTAGTTCTCTATTTTATTACAATTGCGGGAATGATATGCTAAGGCAGCAACAGGTTAATTGATTCATTAGCAGTGCTTAAATAACTTCAATAATATCTATTTTCTCCAATATGTTGCTCGAGTCATACAATTCTTAGTAAACTCGTTGATTCACAACAAACGACCTTTCTAAATAAGTGAAATGTATCGATTTCTATGCACCTAGTGGTTAATATCATGCCAAAACATTGCGATGCCACTTCCCCCACCACCGAGGCGACAATCCAATCGGGCGAAATGTATAATAACTGAGAACCTTGCTAAGTAAACCGGCCTGTGTCCGGCTATGTGGGGCAAAATATATTACCATGCTGGTTTTAGTACCATCGGAAATTCCCTCAAATGACAGGATGCAATCAATATTATTTTACTGAGAATCAGAACCAATGATGATCTCGCCACGATGACGCAGAAAACAAAAAAACAGAAAATGTGAAATTTTACAATCTTTACGAGGTAAATTGAGAAATGAAAAAAAGATAATAGATGTTCAAGTTTACACCATTAAGATATTCTTGGGAGTGTCAAAAACAATCGTCTCACTGTGGTTTCGAAGAATAAAAAAATGAACAAAAAAAAAATTGTGAAATTTTAGTACTTGGAATCTTGGAAATCATTGTGAATCTTTAATGAGATACTGGCAAACAAACAGTTTCTTAAGGAGAAAAATCTCATTAGTAGACCCTGGATTGATAATAAATAATAATAAGTATAAGACAAAAGCACTGCAAAGTAATGATTAATGTAAAATCATATATCTCTTGGAAATAATCTAGATGGTTTAATTAAATACTGCAAATAGAACTATATATATCTTGGCCGTTGAAATAATCGGGAGTTTTTTTTAAAGTCTTTTTATAAGCCAGTAAAAAGTATCAGGCATATAAAATCTGCTTTAAAGTGCAAAATTTTCTACTTAAGAACCCATTTTTAGATATGCTTTATTGTATAATGTGGAAAACTAAGGCTGCTGGTGCTAAGCAAGAATTTTATTAATTATCTTAATAAAATTCTTATATTAATCTACATAAGAACTGTGTAATTTGGCCCGATTCCGGTTGTTCAACGCCGCGGTGCTTTGTCTTTACGATTTCTCAGCTACAGATGTGTCTTGTTCCTCTACAACCTACGTCTACCATAAATCTTCCACTGGATTATTAATTAAATAATCTTGTACTATTTGCGCTCCTGATAATACGACTTATAATAATCGACCTAGGAGCTCCGCTGACGAGGCAACTGAAAACCAACTAAAACCGGCTGTTTTCTCTGTCTTGATTGGTCAAAAAGCTTGTTTAACCATAGACGAAGAACAATCAGCTGACAGCGGGCAACTAGCAACGGTCGGCCACGGCAACTCGCAGTGCAAGTCGCAAGTCACCGCTTGCGTTACCATTGACAACGGGTGTTTGAGTGATTGTGTAGTGTGCGGGCCATCACATTGTCATACGAAGACAGTTGGCAGTTGAGAGTTTTCAGTTGCTTCAGTGGGCGGAGGCGCTTAGTTATCGGAGTTGTCTTCTTTTTATGTTTAGAACAAGTTCACCATTTTCGGCTATTTGACTAAGAACTTTTAAATAATAAAAGCATAACTGCTCTAAAAGAACTTTAAAATTTGTTTCTAAAGGTTTTTTTCATTGCTACTAGGCGCCATTTGTCTGAGAGCCGGGACTGCCCAGGGCTCCTAATAACTATCACAACAAGTCAATAAATTTGCAAAAGCCTGTTTACTACATTCTCGTTAGATTACCTACATCGTAGCATTTGAGATACTCCGAACTGCGGCAAACCAAGTTGAACTAGTTCACCATCCAAATAGTGCTGAGATAAACTATTCTGATGGATGTCTGAACTCTCCACTTGTCTCCTGTTTCCCTGGTAGCGTTGGCCCGTTGGTCGTTAATGGTCCAACCAATCTGGTATAAATCTCTCAGAATCCACTATCACATACATCTCCTTTTATAAATCTATCCATTCGCCTTCTAATCCATCTCCTATATCTTCTATTCCTCCACTGGCTATCTCGTTAACTATTTATGTTTGCTATCTATCTATCTCGTTAACTATCTATTTGTGTTACTGCCATGAGGTTCTGTTTCCAAGAAAATATTTCCAGTTGGACGCCAGCGGTACTTTATTCGGAGAATGCGAGAAATTTGAATACTGAATCGAATAGCGAATGAAGTCTTTGAACTTTTGCGGATCTCGAGAACACAAAGGCACTTCTTGTATTAGGTATATCAATAGTGTAGTGCAGACCCATTGACCAGTGGCTGAGAATTAAAGTTCCAAAATGTTTACAACTGTACAGGGAGGTTCCCTACGAGAAATATCGATTTTTCCCCGTATCAAATTTTTTAAACTCAAAACTTAATATCGATTTATTTCATTCAAAACTTGCTTTAATGTATACCTATATTTAAGTAAGCTATAAAAATGCTCAAAACGCATGATGATAAATTATTTATTATTGTGTACTTCTTGTAAGTATTTTTTCATCATGTATGATTTTTCATAAATGTCAAAACAAAATAAGTGTGTAAAAAAAATCTTTAATATTTTAGTTTGTAAGTTTGAAGGTTATTCCAATAATAGTTATAATAATTATAATAAATACATTCTTTCAATACTTGTTTCCAATGAAAAAAGGTAGCTGCCAATAATATGGAGAAAAACATTATTCGAAGATAATATTGTTAATTCTGAAATTTGAAATATGAAGTTGAGAAAAACGACAGTCTCGCAATAGATCGCAATGGCTGAATTGGTTAGAGCGCCCGTCCCGGTAAGACGTGAGATCTGGGTTCGAGTCCCAGTTGCGACCATTATGTTTTATTATTTGTCTGTGGCTTGTTCATTTTCATTGTTCATTTTGATATATTACATTGATGGGAATAACCCTCAAGAGTTAAAAAGAGAGTTTTTCTCATAAAAAAATGAACATTAATTTTTGATCATACAGTTTTTTTGCACTAGACGCTCGCCATATTTCTTGTAAGTTGACATAATACATAATATTACGAAATTAAAATACAGATATTCAAAATCGTAATTGAATTAGCATTTTGCACAGCTAATAATTAAGTTTATTTATTTATTCCTACCAACGAATATGCAAATTAAATGACATCTTAAGTCTGCGTGACATAAGACATAATTCTTCGGATTTAGAAGAGATAGTTTTATTGAATTAATAAGAGTAACCTTGGCCGTCGTGGGACTCCCAATTTCTTGTTTGAACGGAATGAATTTAAGGTCCCAGGTTGTAATGTTATGTTGGCGTGACCTTCTCCTGTCGACCTTGAAACGGAACCAACTATAAGTCGAAACAAGAGACATGTGTTATTTGGTGTATTATTGAAAGTGGCTAAAGAAAAATTATTTAAGTTTTTTTATTAACGAGAACATTTTAGTTAGAATATTTATTACTGATTGGCAAAATATTTCAGCCAAAAATTGAGCGAACTGCGATCGTTTAGAAGGTTTTAAATGGCAATACCAAAACGGTTCGTAGGAAAATTAATCTAAGTTTAAAAAAGCACGATGGTCCAAGTGCATAGATACAAATTCTAATACAATTTAATTTTTTTTTTTTTTTTGTTATTTAACGCATTGCAAGGAAGATAATTAAATGGAAAGGCGATTTTGTTTTATATTTTACAATTTTATTAAAAATAGTAATTTATTACACTTAAAAAGTTATTTCGTTATTAATCTTCGGGGAATCGACAGCTGGATTTCATAAATTTGAATTTTAAAAATAAAAAACATAATATTATAATATACTAGCTTCTGCCCGCGACTTCGTCTGCGTAGGATTAGTACTTCGAGTAATCTATTTCTTTTCCTAGGTCCCATCTACGTTCATACCAAAATTACCTATTTATTTAAAATATCTATATTTCTTCATTCGATTTGAAGTATCAGGCGAGTACTTCAATTTCACTAATTTAAATATTTTTTAAAATAGAATTTTGATTTAACAAACATTGTTTTGCAAAATGTATTTCTCAAATTTTGACATTTTCTCTTAAACCATAATTATTATTTCCAAAATATTGAAAATAAATAGCTAGCGTTATAAATTATAGCTTATATGTTATTCTGATGTATGAGCTATATTATTGTAAAGTTTCATTAAAATCCATTCGGTAAATTTTGCGTGAAAGAGTAACAAACACACATACATCCATACAAACTTTCGCGTTTATAATATTAGTAAGATTTAGACATCAGGGTTAAACAAATTGAATTCATAACAGAATCATATAAATAAATAACAACCACTTGAAAGAATTGAAATTATTAAAACTCAGATAGAAGACTTATTTCCGATTTTGACTTTTATTTTTAAAATGGTATTGTAGATCACTCTGATTCATTAAGCTAAATTACCTTGAAATAATATATCAACAATAACTACTCGATCTAAAACTCTTTTTAATTGCAACAACAATATCAGAACTGAGTCATTTAGATATGATATTTAGATTGTTTGGATACCTATCATTTAATTGCATGCAGTTGGAAATGCTTTCTCAGAAGAAGTAGATGTGTTCAACTGCACGGAATATAGTTACAAACAGGCATTTAATAACATAGGTACCTTAATAAATCAATTTTAGCATAATACCTAATATTCTTCTGCGTGGGATCTATATAATTTAATTAGCATAATTTACCTCATGATCTACTCCTCCACTATTATGGATATCACATGTTTTGTATATGCACGTATAGGCGTATATTAATATAAATAAATAAATATAAACAACAGAAAGTTACCCTAAACACAAAAGCATTTTTTATGGAATTTTAATTTTTATTCAGCACGCAATTGAAAATGTCCACCTTTGGAACAATAAACAGACTATGTAATTTTTACATAGTCTGTTCAAGAAAGAATTTTGTTTACAGTTTGTTTTACATTGATCCACTCCGAATAACGACAAAAGACGTGCGGGGCGCTCTAGGCATTGAATTTTAATGTTAACTGAAGTTAATTCATGTTAACAATGTTAAATTAAAAAAAAAAATAAAACATTTACGTAATGAAAAAAAAGTTAAATAATAAGTTATGTCGTTTTTCCTTCGGACGTTTATGTTTTGTTTATAAAGTGTCAAAATTGAAACAATAAACAGACTATGTAATTATTACATAGTCTGTTCAAGAAAGAATTTTGTTTACAGTTTGTTTTACATTGATCCACTCCGAATAACGACAAAAGACGAGTGGGGCGCACAAGTATTGAGTCTTAATTAGCACTCTAGGTATTGAATTTTAATGTTAACTGAAGTTAATTCATGTTAACAATGTTAAATAAAAAATAATAGTAAAACATTTACGTAATGAAAAAAAAGTTAAATAATAAGTTATGTCGTTTTTCCTTTGGACGTTTATGTTTTTTTTTATAAAGTGTTAAAATTGAAGCAGTAGGTACCTCAATTCTGAATGTTATGGTTATGGTTACAAAATCGGCATAAATCTAAAATACGTATAGGTACGATGATCAGTAATTTCAACAGTTCGTTTGTAAACATATTATATATTGGACGCGATCTTCCTCGCTCAAAAGTCTTGCTAAAAAACGCTGAAATAGGCAGTAAATCACTTACCGCATTCCACAATGTATCGGCGTATTCATTGTCATTTCATATTAATTGAAACAATGAAAAAAAATAAGTAAATTAAAAATTAGCGATTTAAAAAAAAATTTGTCACAATCAATATATCCAATTATTGACAACAAACGTCAAAGATCCACAGTTGCCGTAGTAATTGCTTTTTCGATTTCATATTTGTATTGAATTACTTAATTTCTTTTTTTTTACTGTTAATAACGCACACCTGTTTGGATTCAGTGGAAAAATGTTGTCGGGTTGAAGGGAGTGGGGAAGGGAAGCATCTAAGGAGGTGGGGGATGCGCAGATCTGATCACCAAACACAGCTAAAGCTACTCCAAGCCAGGGCGATACTGAGAATGTCTACCACTTTAATACTCTATGTAAAAAAAATCCGAATAAGGTATAGAATTTCTCATAAAAGTGTGTTTTTAATATCTAGTAATGCAATGGTTTTTAATATCTAGTAAGGCAATGGTTTTTAATATCTAGTAATGCAATGGTTTATATTTTCTAGTAATGCAATGGTTTTTAATATCTAGTAAGGCAATGGTTTTTAGTATCTAGTAACGCAATGGTTTTTAATATCTAGTAATGCAGTGGTTTTTAATATCTAGTAAGGCAATGGTTTTTAGTATCTAGTAATGCAGTGGTTTTTAATATCTAGTAATGCAATGGTTTTTAATATCTAGTAATGCAGTGGTTTTTAATATCTAGTAAGGCAATGGTTTTTAGTATCTAGTAATGCAGTGGTTTTTAATATCTAGTAAGGCAATGGTTTTTAGTATCTAGTAATGCAGTGGTTTTTAATATCTAGTAATGCAATGGTTTTTAATATCTAGTAATGCAATGGTTTTAATATCTAGTAATGCAATGGGTATTAATATCTAGTAATGCAATGGTTTTTAATATCTAGTAATGCAATGGTTTTAATATCTAGTAATGCAATGGGTATTAATATCTAGTAATGCAATGGTTTTTAATATCTAGTAATGCAATGGTTTTAATATCTAGTAATGCAATGGTTTTTAATATCTAGTTGTGCAATGGTTTTTAATTTCTAGTAATGCAGTGGTTTTTAACCCGTTTAATCACAGGAGACCATATTTGTCCCAGCTCACATAGGTCTCACAGAAATCGTTGTTTCTCCCTTACTATCATAATCAGAAATGTGATCTAAACGGTATTGGAAAGAGAATAGAACAAACTATATATTCAAATCTAAAAGAAAATTATAAAAAAATAAAATTTACCCCTTTCTGAAACCAAAGTTTCCGATAGCAATTTGAAAAAAATTATGGAACTTTGTGAATTTTTTTAGAATTTTTTTTTACATGAAACGAAAAAAAGTGAGGTGACAGTAAGGTTTATAATTCATTTATCTAATGAAATAAGTATGTGTTTTTTTTTTTTCATTATCAGTAATTTTAGTTAGAAAAAAACGTAAAATGAGCCATTTTGAACACTTTTTAAAGTTTTCACAAAAAAAAAATTATTTAAAAAAATACATAGTAATTTTTCATATAGAAATTTGAAAGCCTATTTCATCACCTTTCGAAAACAGTTTTTAGTTTTCGAATACTTTAACAAATGTCCCATTTATTTGGATTTTATTGCAAAGCGGGAATATTTTTAGCCTCTGACAAAATACGCCAATTTTTTTAAGGGTTAATATCTAGTAATGCAATGGTTTTTAATTTCTAGTAATGCAGTGGTTTTTAATATCTACTAATGCAATGGTTTTTAATATCTAGTAATGCAATGGTTTTAATATCTAGTAATGCAATGGTTTTTAATATCTAGTAATGCAATGGTTTTTAATATCTAGTAATGCAATGGTTTTAATATCTAGTAATGCAGTGGTTTTTAATATCTAGTAATGCAATGGTTTTTAATTTCTAGTAATGCAGTGGTTTTTAATATCTAGTAATGCAATGGTTTTTAATATCTAGTAATGCAATGGTTTTAATATCTAGTAATGCAGTGGTTTTTAATATCTAGTAATGCAATGGTTTTTAATTTCTAGTAATGCAGTGGTTTTTAATATCTAGTAATGCAATGGTTTTTAATATCTAGTAATGCAATGGTTTTAATATCTAGTAATGCAATGGTTTTAATATCTAGTAATGCAATGGTTTTTAATATCTAGTAATGCAATGGTTTTTAATTTCCAGTAATGCAGTGGTTTTTAATATCTAGTAAGGCAATGGTTTTTAATATCTAGTAATGCAATGGCTTTTAACATCTAGTAATGCAATGGTTTTTAATTTCCAGTAATGCAGTGGTTTTTAATATCTAGTAAGGCAATGGTTTTTAATATCTAGTAATGCAATTGTTTTTAACATCTAGTAATGCAATGGTTTTTAATTTCCAGTAATGCAGTGGTTTTTAATATCTAGTAAGGCAATGGTTTTTAATATTTAGTAATGCAATGCAATGGTTTTTAATATCTAGTAATGCAATGGTAGGTTTGTAGGTTCGTGGGTAGATACTACATACATAATAAGTAAACTACTTTGTAATGCATATCAAACAATTAGATAAATTTGTTCGGCTTTGTTCGTGATTACACGAATGATTACAAATTGCAAATTATTCATAACGAATAATTCGTCGTGGATAATAAGAACCATTCAATAAAAGTACTTGTAACCGGATAGGTTATTGCAATTATAATTTGATTGTTTAAAGCAAATAATGCTCAATGGTCAGTCATGGATATTACCAGCATTATAACGAGGAAAAATAATACAATCAGTTCAAAGAAATTTTCCCATCATTGCATTATTATGTTTATAATTCGAGATAAAATTTTGATACACGTCACTCTACACTACGACAATTCAAACCAATATACATATTTCAGTATTTTCAAAATTTACCCGAAGAAACTTTTGTATTCCTTTTTTATTCATTTATTAATCTTAAGTTAGCTAGCATCGTTGTGTGTGATAATAATTTTAGAAACATACTTTTATTGATTCCTGACATTATTTGGAGTAAAAAATGGAAATGAAATTATGGTCTCCGGTAACTTTTTGCCGATTTTTTTTTCAAAATATTTTACTTGTCGTACTGGTCACTCAACCGAGTAGCCGCGGGAGTGTCACGGAAGACCAAAATTTCATTAACTTTTTTTTCTTAAAATAATGTCAGAAATCTCTGCTTAAATAAGTCGAGTACGTTCCGAAGGGTTTTAACCAGCGATTCCCGAGAATATTTGGAGTACATAAAGTACCCAGATATTATTTTGCGTCCGATGATATCTTTTTCTATTTGAAAAAAGTACCTATTATAACCGGGTGACTAAATTTCTCGAGGCCTATTTAGAATTTACTTTTTAGCAAATTTTAATTTTAGAAAGCCGATTTTATAGCGTACCAATTATTATAAGCAATAATTATCAGCATGAAACACTCATCCACATTGAAACAATCCTCCGAGAAAAGATACATGCCGCCGACGGGACTCGAACCCGCGCCCTTCTGATAGTCAGGTGCTCATAATCCACTGAGCTATGGCGGATTACCTCTAACCCGCCAAATGATTCAATATATACTAATGTTTCATTCAACAACTACCGCTTATTACATTTTTCACCTGCAAAAAACCAACTTTATTTTATATGAGAGAGGCATTGTAAGTGCCAACTTTACCACTAGGTTGCGTCTCAGGCTGTTTCAGGTTGATAATTATTGCTTATAATAATACCCTTATTAATAATTGTTCCCCTTTGTGCTATGCATAAAATCTTGTCTTAAACATTAGTTTATCAATTAAAAATAATCATGATTTTATAGCGTAACATTGAAACATTAGCTCCCGAAAATTGAAAAGTCCCATTTCAAAATCGAAAGATACTTTTAGAATTCTAAAGACAATCCAATTTTGAGGTGAAGTCGCAAAAATATGCATCTAAACAAATTCATTTTAGCAGTTAGCTAGCTTTAAAAGTAGGCTACAGATATTATGACCGGAAAGCAGTTTCCTTATGTATTCCACGGAATTTTTACTAACATAGTTGATTGGAAATAAGCTATCCATTATATAATGTTTTCGTGGAATTTTCTCTGAGGAAATATTCCAACGCTTTTCCGATCTACAAATATTACATTATACATAAATTTATTATAACTCGTGTTAGCGTGTTTTTTCTCTCTGAGATAATACGTAAATTATTTATGGTGATTACACGATTTTTCATTCATCATATTTCCCGTACACCATACAACAATACTAATGTTAAACACATATTAACAATAAATCCCATCTATCATAAATATATAACCACCGTGTATTATGAAACAAAACATTATTCTCAATCTAATAACAAATTACAAGTAATTGCTACGCTGGTTCAGGTGTTATAATGAACGACCAATAACATTGATATTATATTTATATATTCACCAAACGCTCAAGTGCTAATTATTATTTATATTTAGAATGAGATGGTACCAACTTGTAATTAAATACTTCTTTAAGATAACAGCCGAAACTACTCTAATTTTGAAGGCGGGTATAGACACCGCTGCCCGAGAACCATTTATTGGATATCCAACACCTTTCCATGGGTTACCCAAAGTGGTTTGCTACGGGACCGATGACTTAGTAGGGTGTCTGGGTTCATAGGGTAAGGAAAAATACCATCATCATTTATCAACCAAACATATTTGGAATCTAGTTTTAACATGATTATGACACAAAATTCGCCACTAACTGTCCGGATCAATTGAAATTATTGCAGCCATGAGGTTGAGTAAAAAAAAGTCCTGTAATGTAAACAGTAAGCTGGAGGAACGACAGTTGAGATGGTATACGCACATAAGACGGAGACCAGCAGACCACACAGTGAAGAAATCAATGTCTATGGAGCTTCATCAAAACTCATCCAGAGGAAGACCAAAGAACTCCTGAATGACTTAAGGCTCCAAAACACCATATAGAAACGGCCTGGTTGAAGAAGTTATAATCTAAAAACGAAAAGAGCCGACCCCAACAGCATAGGCAATGAGTTGGGACAGTGCAAGGAAGAAGAACATTTATAATAAGGTCGAGTGTTCAGGGGATGGGAAGTAAATAGCTGTAATAATATACGATCAGCTATCACTTTTAGAAATAAGATATACTAAATAATTATTAAAAATAGTTAAAAAAGCATTTAATTTACAAAAAAAAAACATTTTGTTAAGCATTTAATTTACCTAAGGAGGAGACAGCAGACCACCTTTCCAGCTAAAACATCGACACACATTACGTTCTACATAATATATTAAGTGTTATGGAATGTACTTGACTTACTTTAACCAGTGATTCCTGACATTATTTGAAGTAAAAAATGTTAATGAAATTTTGGTATCCGATGAATTCTTGATAATTTTTTTCTTTTTTGTTCAACTAACATAAAAAAGTAGGTATTGTAAATTAGGGTTGGGTAAGAGGTTGGACGGTTGCTCATATTATTTTATATATTTACCAGTAATGTGTGAGGAAGAAAAACAATTGTTTGGTGCTGGGGAGAAAATTTAAAAAAATCACAAAAGGTCACCGGAGATCAAAATTTCATTTTTATTTTTTACTTGAAATATTGTCAGGAATCACTCACTGAAAGTAAGTCAAGTACATCCCTTAAAGCCCAGATATCGATGACAAATCACAATTTCAACGGTTTTTGAAGAAATCAATTAGAGAAAAAAAAAATCCTCGAAATCTACACTTGTACCAAATAATCGTCGTTCATCGATTAGGAATCTGTACCCCCGGCTCTAAAGTTGACTAAATTATTACTACTCTAATAATTTAAAATCCAAGCTTGATTTGTTCAGGTATTTGAATAAAATAAACCTTCATAATAACCACAATAAAGCTTTGCCGCCGTGTACACTTTATCGAAACAAGGAATAAGTTTTTAACTATTGCATGCTATTCGACTAGAAGAAGTCATACTAAATTCATACCTTCAAACACTTTTTTAAAATCAAAACGTAGTTGAAAACCCAATAGGGTTAACAAGTTTAGTATTTTTTCTTTATTTGATAGAAAACCGATTTGATTATATATAACCTGGAATATTTAATTTCCGCCGATTACCGTTAAGAGGGTATTACCAGAGAATACCGGAAATTAGTCCGTTTTAAATCAAATTCTAGACGTATTGACTCTTTTTTACAAATACAAAAAAAAATAAATAGATTTTGAAAGATTGTTATTTTATCTGGTACAACCTGTTTTAAAATTCTGAAAAACTAAGTGTACTTTTAAGATACTAAGGTTATACCGTTGGTCGTTGGCAGATTTGTTCAATTTTCAAACGATAGATTCTATTAAACAACACAAATTTAAAATCATATAATCATACAACAAAATAAATCAATACATAATCGAGTCAACGCAGTTTTGAGAATTTTAATTTTAGTTAAATTAAAATCATTAAAAAATAAATGCGAGAACGTTGTTTGTGACAAAAATACCTCACATTTTCAATTTATTTAAGGTCTTACAAACTAAAATATTTCAAATTGTTTTTACACACTTATTTTATTTTGACATTATTGAAAAATCATAAATACTTAGGATCAAAAAATACTTACAAGTAATACACGATATTTAATAATTTATTATACTGGTTTTTGAGCATTTTTATTGCTTACTTGAATGTAGGTATATATTAAAGCAAGTTTTTTAAATTTAAAAAAATTGATACGGGGAATTATCGATCTTTCGCATTGGAACCTCCCTGTACAGTTGTAAGCATTTTTAAACTTTTATTCTCCGCTGTCACTTTTATTCACTCTTAAGTAAGTGGAATTTTTTAAAGTTAAAATTGATAGTTTGATAGCGAGGATCGAACGATCGCGGATCGGTTACCACGAAAGTTCTAATTCTAATCGAGGTTGTTTCTCGTCTGTTTTTCTAACGTGTATGATTTGATTTGGGCAACATTTTTGTCAAATAATTGAAAATTTTTCATGGCGCGTTGTGACTGTGAATGTATCACCCAGTCTGACCAGCTATGCTAACTATCAGGATATAAATTTATTCAAAACGAAATTAAGCAATTGATTTGTATTTAAACAGATGTTTTTCTTGTTCCTGACACAAAAATATGCAGTGTTGGTAATTCAAATTTGATAAAGTTTGAATTAAGGCCAAATTTTTTTTTTTTTGGAAAAGTAGGAAGTTATCTTCTTAAATATAAAAAATTATGTTTGTTCGTATTTTTGTTCGTAGTTCCGGAGTGGAAGATACTCTCAGTATCGCCCTGGTGTAAGACGACCATTCAGAATTAAAACATTGCTTGAAATGGATTTAGCCATATTTGGTGACCAGATCGGAATGGCCAGGTACTCCCCATATTTCTCCTCCCAATCTCCGTCCCTTTCCTACTACCTTCAGCCTCACAACATACCCAAATTTGGGATGCCATAGTCCGACTGGCTCCAGATGGGACTGTTGTACGGTACCTATACAAATACAACAAAAAACTTAGCTCGTGATGTAATATACGCTTTGTACAAATAATTTTAGTCAACATTATTTAAAACGGCAGCCGTGCCATAAAATATAAATAATAAATTTAAAAATAATAACTCCCACCTCTTCTTAAAATTTACCAAATTATTATTAAAAATACTTGTTATAATCTTGGTCAAGTTTATGATTATAAAAATACATATATGTATTTATAGAAATAAATATATTTTTAATTTAATTTAATGCCATATAGCCACAACATAAAGATTTTTTTTACACTATATTTTTAATAATGTGAGCTTCACTGGGTACTTTAACCGTGCTGAGGCCCTCATTTTAAAATTAAATTACAAGATAATAATTACTCAAAGTGTAATTTAATTGTTCAATATGTTGAAATAATAATAATACATGAAAATTAAAATCAAAAATTAAAATTAAAATCAAAATTAAAATTAAATCAAAATTAATATATAATTAAAATTAAAATTTAATTAAAATCAACATTAAAATTAAATTCAAATTAAAATTAAATTAAAATCAAAATCAAATCAAAATTAAAATTAAATTAAAATCAAAATTCAAATCAAAATTAAATTAAAATCAAAATTTAAATTAAAATTAAAATCAAAATTCAAATTAAAATTTAATTAAAATCATAGTTATAGAATTAAAATATTCCATAGTATAAGGTCTGGTGTTAATGTATTTGCCTAAATCCAGGAGTCTTTAACGACAATACTGAATGTAGTTGTTCGAACATTGGCAGAAGTTAGCAGTCAAATGCCCGATTTAAATAAAGTGACACATTTTTTATCCACTAATAAGAATAAGGAAGTTATTCAATGTATACACAAAAAACAGCAAAAAATTGTTCGCTATCATATAACTTTAAATGGTGTAATAAAATGTGTTTTCCTACATTTTCATGGCCGTAATAGTAAATTCTCGTAGTAACAGGTAAAAAAATCTGCATTGTATTTATAAACATAATTCTTCAAAGCAGAACTAAACGCTGTTTGTACATTGATTTGATTTCTGCTTAATTTTGAATGTATACAAGGTGTTAAGGGACGTACTTAACGCACTTTAACCAGTGATTCCTGACATTATTTGGAGTAAAAAAGGTTAATGGAATTATGGTCTCCGGTGACTCTTATGATGATTTTTTTTCTTCAAAATCAAACAAAATAAAAATTCTACCGCATGTCGTCACTCAGCCAAGTAACCGCCCAACCTCTTACCCCGCCCCCAACTGTCCAACACCTACTATTTTTTAATGTTTTTAATGTAAGGAATTACTGGTAAGTCAAATACGTTCTTAATAAACATCCTGTATATATTGAATTTTTATTAGAACAACTCTTTTTTTATAAATTTTGGAGGCTATTCCCTTCAATGTTAAAATATATTCATAAAACAGTAGTTTCCAATGAAAAAGGTAGCTGTCAATAATATTAGAAAAAGGGAAAATTGGTCGAAGATAATATTGTTAATTATGAAATAAGAGATTGACACATGATGTTTAAATAATTGGTGGCAACAGCCAAATTGGTAGAGGCGCCCGACCCGGTAAGACGAGAGGTTCCGGGTTCGAGTCCCAGTTGCAACCGTTATCTTTTATTTTTCTGTGTCTTATTTTTTCATATTTTCGTTTAGATTATTAGTGTTACCTTCTTCTTCAATGATGTAAATATATATATTTTATAATGGAATATTTTATTCAGTAGAACTAAATTTTATTGTACTTAGGGGGTTTCTCACCATCCTCCCGTTAGCTTATCTACCCTAATAACGAATATTATTAAAAATAAAAATAAAATACTCGCAGTGGTTAGAAAACTCGGCCAACTTATCCAATATATAGCCACTATTCATAGGTTCGAGTACCGAATTATAAACTCCAACTTAATACATAAATAAACCGTAAATCGTAAATCGAAAATTTTCGTTATTAGGGTAGATAAGCTACTGGGAGGATGGTGAGAAACCCCCTTAATATTTAACCATTGAAGACAATATTAACCACTCTCCAACGAAAAAGAGATGACAGCAAAAGATTTGGGTCTCAGCTTCACCGGGGCCCTTTAACCTTTTTCAGGGGATTGGTCTGACCACTGAGCTAATTCGACCATAATAGGCGATCCTGGGTTCAATTCTACTTTCTGTTACACAGTTTTCGTTGGAGAGTAGCTAAGATTGTCTTAAATGATTAAATATTGTATATTTAATTATTAATAGTTTCGTACTCTGCCTACTGGTTAATACGGAATATTTTTTTATTCAAACAGTTAGATTTTGTTTTATTATTACGAAAATTAAGTATTTATGTCGGGGGAGACGAAAAAACATGCATTTTATATTTAAATTTTATAAGATTATTTCACTTACGTGAAGTGTTTGACAGCCACGTTTGGCCAAGTGAAACGGGACTTATACAACTTCAATTACTACAACATACAACTATTTACGTGCACAAAATAGGTTATTAGGTTCTTAGGCTGGGTAAACTAAGTAATTCATGCGTATTTAGATTGAAAAAAAATCGCAAATATCAAATCCAAAGAAATGGCGGCAAAGGAAATGTTCCGCTCCGTATTATTCGTGCGTATCCGTGTATCGAACTTCGAATTCCGTATTATCCGGTAAGCGGAGTAGTAAACATTTACCATAATTAATTATTGAATAGTCTTACCTTGCAAAGAGCGTACATTCTCTCCAACTTCAGGAAGAAGGTGCATGAAGGTTGTGCAGAGAAGGACACCTCCTCCAAAGGACAGAAGCACCAGCACAATCTTGTTGGAGGACTTTATGTCGGCTGCCGTTTGTCCTTCTCCGATCCACTTGAACTTCTTCGCAAGGAACATGGGAGTAAGTCCAAAGATCATAGAAGCGAAGAATAACACTACCATTGCAACTGCTTTGGCTACGACCACATCGGAGGTGCCTTCATCATCATCATGATGTTCATCATCCCTGTGATCTATCAACCGATCTATACTTAGCGCCATTTTAACGATTTTATTATATTAGCAAACCGAATCTTATATATTACCGGAATTTTTAATCAGAATCCCGCGTTTTTTTTAACTGTTATATTATTTATTTTCACCGGCTTTTCGACGCTTGATAGTAGATACAGGTATATTATAAATGATATAAATGCAGTTATTTGTTATTATTTTATAGTCTTTTCACAACTTTCCCAATAGAACAACACTTTACTAGTAGTCAACCTAGCGGCTGACAGGCGTGTAAATATAATACGCAAATGATCTTGTATTTATCTTCTCATAGCGTATCAATCACAGATTCTGCTGTCTTTTACATCGCGATTCAGATAAACGCGTAGATTATACCGAATCTATTCAAATATTGACTATCAGTTGATGACAGCGGTTTGAATCAAGAACGTTATCGCGCGAGTTTATTTTTTCAGCGGGTTGCCAGTTAATTAATTAAATGATCAATTGAGTAGGTACTGTTCGCTCGAGAGTTTGTTTTGAACGCGAGAGCGGAATAACAGCGACCTGCGTGATCGCCCGCCGCTTTCCAACTGGAGACCTGAGAAGTGACTGGAGTCACCCGTTGCCGGCATTCTGTAGTAATACTTGTTTAGTCTGATCAGCTGTTGCTCCGAAGTCTATACAATATACGTACATGCGTGCGTGGAATAATAGCAGCGCAGGTAGATTTATTGTCATTAATTTTACAGGTTACACGTCTACTAGAGACTATACGTTACACGTCTATTCGTGGGCGTCGGCAGGGTGGGGCAGGGAGAGGCAGGGATTGCAGGAGGCGGCAGCTGACCCCCTAGACAAATTGGTAAACCAAAAACAAAGCGAAAATAAATAACGTTTATAACTGCCGTCAAATATTCGTATAATAAATTAGAAAAGTTTAGTGCCAGAAACATACATAACGCGTCAGGTCCGGACTTCGCCCGAGAGGCCTCGGCATAGGGCTCCAACCTCGGGATGGGGTGCCCCGGCCATGGACCCATTGCTATTTTAGTTTTTAACATTATTTCCACACAGAAATGATGGGAAATAACTTTCATCACCAAGGCATAATAGGTCAACTTTGGAGATGTTATAAAAATTGTAAGACACAGGACTGAGAAAAAAGTAAAATTTTCATGTAAGTGGAAAATGTTGCTTGTGAAATTATGAAGATTAAGCTAGCAGTGGTTTGGGAATCTGATACATATGAATAAGCTGATGCTTATATGACAAAAAAATTATTCCTGTTGAAAGCACTAAAGGATTTTCGTCCAGTTATTGTTGGAACCACCGAAAAATAAATTCGAAAGCATTTATCGGTTTGCGCTCTAACCTAGAAAAAATTTCGCTTTCAGCTTTTTTCCATGTGTTTTATAGTGCAGTAGTTCATATTACAATCCTTCACCCACACCACATATTTACCCTAATTGGGAATATCACAGAACAAAAATTCTAATAAAAACTTATAACTAATTTTTCACTCCCTTCTTTACTTAGTTGGAGATTCCATACAAATCTATTGAGAAATCGGAACTAATGTGCGGTAATCACAATGCTTTTCAAAGTATTTTTTTTTATATATGTGTAAGTTTTTAACCATTCAAAATTCAAAAGAATATTTTTTTTAGCAAAATTTGTACCTAATACACAATTTGAAATGATAAATTTTGAACAATAATTTTAATCTTTCAAATGCTCAAATAATTATCTCCAAATCACGATTAGATGGCATAGCATTGTCTTGTAGGTTTACGGCTTTCAAAGGGGACTCCAAACTCAGTATGCACATGGGCCCCCTAACCGCTTAAGACGGCCCTGCTTATAACCCGACGCTGGCGACGTGCCTGCACTCGCAGTCCCCGAATTTTTACATACTAATTTGTAGAGCGCAACGATTTTTCGCTTATTTTTACGAATGGTAAATAAAAAGCCAATAAGTTAGGTGAGCTCATACCTATATCTTATATGGCCTACGCAAACTGTGAGTATTTCGAATTAAAATACATCAATAATGTGGCATGCATAATGTAGTATTATTTTACAATCTATAATTTTATATTTTGACGTACTCGACTTACTTTAACTAGCGATTTCTGACATTATTTAGAGTAAAAATTGTAAACGAAATTTAGGTCTCCGGTAACATTTTTTTTTCATCAAAACGCATAATTAATCAGTAGGTATTGGATAGTTAGGTGCGGGTGAGGGGTTAGTAGGTTACTTGGCTGAGCGACAAGTGACGATACGTGAAAGATTTTTTTTTATTTTCAAGATAATAAAATTTGAAAAATAAAAATTATAAAGAGACCAAAATTTAATTTATATTTTATTCCAAATAATGACAGGAATCACTGGTTTGAGTTATTCATTTACCCCTGTGTTTTCTACCGTCCCTTTACTTCCAAGGGGAAAAATTAGTTTTTTTTTTAAACTAAATTTTAGACAATATTACTGTAATTATTAGAATATTTCACTGAAAAACGTCTCATGATGGTCTCATGCATAAAATAGAATTAAACCGGTGTTCGTTTTGCTAAGCAGCTGCTCTAAACCTCTGAGCTATAACGGTAACTTTCAGAATCGTCGCCGTTATCTTGCAGTACACAATTTTTTGGAAAATTAATCAAACTATACCGTTGAAGAAATATGATTTTTGAAGTCTCCCATAATAATCTTTCTTATTAATCTAATAGGTCATCATGTCAACCTAACTACCTACATAAAATAACACATACATCAGAAAAATCGCATACATTATTATTATACACGTGTCGTTTTATGTTTTGTTTAATCAAAATCAGTTACTAGTAACTACAACACGTATATATTCAATATCTACTGTACAAAAATATCTACGTACGCCTTTATAATTTTTAGCACGCTATGTTGGTAATTGGAAATGTTATATTATTTTAATATAATATAAGTTCTTTTTTTTTTTAATTATACAATTTTCTGTTAGTAGTGTTTAATTTTTTAATGTAGGCGCCTTTCTTATTTCTTTTAAAGATTTAGCTACGAGTTTCAGTACGATTTTTAAAACTAAGCGCCTCCGCCCACTCAGGCAACTGAAAACTCTCAACTGCCAACTGTCTTTGTATGACAATGTGATGGCCCGCACACTTCACAATCACACAAAACCCCGTTGGTAACGCAAGCGGTGACTTGCGACCATCTTGCGACTGTCACGGCTGATTGCCCTGGGCGGCCGTTGCTATTTGCGAGCTGTCAGCTGATTGTTCTTCATCTATGGTTAAACAAGCTTTTTGACCAATCAAGACAGAGAAAACAGCCGGTTTTAGTTGGTTTTCAGTTGCCTCAGTGGGCGGAGCGCCTAACTTTATTATAAACTTTGTTTTTTTTTAAACATTTTAGTTAGGCATCTAAAAATAATAAGGATAGGCACTTATTGTAAGCTGATTTACAAAAAAAAATCAAGACTTCTAAATGCGGCATGTTTGTAAATTGTTCTTGTAAATGTATTATTATTACTTATTGGATTTTTTATTTTATTTTTATTTGGAAACCCGTATTTACGGATATTGGAAACCACCGTTGTAAATCGGAGACTGTGCGTAACTACTAGTAAACTGCCTATAAGATAAGGCTTCAATTTGAGGGATTCAATTCTAAAGAGGTCTAAGTCCAAAAATATATTTTGTAAACTTTAATTTTAGTCTTATAACTTTTTTTTAACTATACCTAACAGGGATTTTTGCAATTTGAACATCTCTGTTTGCGACATGATGGTATTAGGTCTGATATATTATTTTTTTGTAGAAAATAACTAATTAACCATCCCGCCGTTTTCTCGCATGAGTAAGCAGAGAGGACGAATCGCTAAACAACTAGGTCTTTGCACAGACACCTTGCCTTATTCACATTCGTAGATCGTCTCATACACACTCTTCTATTTTTTACGCACCAGATTTTCAGGTCCGGGTTTAGTTTTTCCCATAGGAAAAACTAAACCCTTTCATACACTTTTCCATATAAATGATCATCTAGTAAATCCACGTTATGCAAGTGTATTATATAAGTATAAATAATACAAAACAATACAAGAACAACACGTTAATCTACCAAACTATTAAATGGTAATATAATTCACCGTCTCCAGATATTTTCACATCAGAGGGTTCGGCTCTGTGGAATTCCTAATTTGACCGATAAATCCTACTGATCCCTCAATATAAATATTTAAAAAATCTTTCGTAATTCTACATGTATTTAAAATGACTGATTTTTGCATTTTTATATACAAATACAAATCTAATATGCCTAAATTTTTAATAAGAGAGCTAGGTATAATGCCAGTAGCCGAAATAACAAAAGGTAATATTTTTATAGTCTGAGAATGCCAAATTATTTTAATTTCATTTCCTAAATCTGTATACTTTCTTATTTTTTCAGAAACAGATTTTTGAATATTACAGGAATTTGGAATAGCTACATCAATAATATAAGTTATTTTTTTAATTTTGTCATGTAAAACTATATCAGGTCTATTATGACTATTATGACCAATTGGTCTGTCTGTTAGTATAGTTTTATCATAGTAAATTTTAAAGAAAGTATTTTCTAAAAATGAATTTGGTTCGTATTCATAATATGGTACTAAATTATGGCAGTCAATCAAGTTATGTTTAATTACCAAACTTTGGTGAATTATTTTTAAAACCTGATTGTGCCTAAATGTATACTCAGATGGCGCTAATATAGAACATCCTGATATAATATGTTCTATATATATTATTTTATATAATATGGTAAAGGGTACAATAAAAATCTGGCTATTGATATGACCCGACTCAAGTGGTTATATGTATTATATATATGTTCTATATATATTATTTTATATAATATGGTAAAGGGTACAATAAAAATCTGGCTATTGATATGACCCGACTCAAGTGGTTATATGTATTATATATATGTTCTATATATATTATTTTATATAATATGGTAAAGGGTACAATAAAAATCTGGCTATTGATATGACCCGACTCAAGTGGTATTTTATATATAGTAAAGGGTACAATAAAAAAAATCTGGCTATTGACATGGTCCTCCTCACTTGGTTCACCTGATCGAAACGTGTCTTACTCGAACGTCCTCGACTTCTTTTTCATTCATTGTACATACTGAAAGCTAAAAAATTACAAAAAATGTATACACAATATCTCTAGTATTCTAGTAACGTTTGTTTAAATTTATGAGAAAAAATTACAAACTCTTAGTGCCTCCGCTGATGAGGCAACTGAAACCAAACCAAAACCGGCTGGTTGCTATGGCTTCCATCATACTTCTATGATGGCTTACTGAATTTTACGATTTCTAGCTTGTTTAACCATAACAATCAGCTGTCATCGTAGTCATCTGTCGCTGTCAAATTGAGAAAACAAGAATAAACTAGAAAACTGACAACAAAACTGGCGCAACCATTACAACTGAGCAAACTGACAACGGCCGGCCACGGCAACTAGCAAGGCGAGACGCGAGACACTGCTTGCGTTGCCATTGACAACGGGTTTGTGAGAAATTGTGTAGTGTGCGGGCCATCACATTGACACACACAGAATAGCGAGTTTAGTTGCAAACTGTTTTTTTTTTCAGCTGCCTCGTCAGTGGCAGTTACAATCTGAAAAGATTTAAATTTCCATAGAATAAAGAATATAAGACAATAACTGCCTTCCATACAAATTAAAATGGAAACAAATGTGGCATTGACTTGGTTCCTTTTGAATCTAGATCATTTAGCAAGTGGTCTGTCTCTCTTGCACTTGCCTGAAATTTTATATCGCCAACCCATTTGAATTTCGTAATCATAGTGAAACTCAGTTTCGTGTGGGAATATACGTATATACTAGACCCATAATTCGATCACGAAACACACCCACTAGGCACTGCCTGTGTTATTCTTAAGTATATGTTAATTTAATAATTTAAAATACTTTTTTACGCCAGTTCAAAAGTTAATCCAGATTTTTTGCTTTTTCACGGTCATCCGTAGTTTTACCGCACTTATGTATCAGGGATATCACTTATACGCCTTTAAGTAGATATACTTTCATCATTCCTGTGCCAGTTCCATGCCTCACTGCCGTATATCAGGGGTTTCAACTTGTAAGAACTTAGTTCCTTTTAGAACTGGACCCCCATTTGTTAATATAAGATTACCAAACCTATCTTGGAGACCTTAATCAGCGATTTATCTCTCTAATCAAACAATGCGATATCTTCCTCAAATTCAGTTTTTTTTTAATCGGATTAATAACAAATTTGTCCCTTTTATAAATGTTAGAAACGGTGACCTAATTCTTGTAAAAGTATTACGAAATCGTAGTTTTTTATGACTACCGCACAAGAGTCCCAACTGCTTCCATCTGGAGCCAGAGGGACTGTGGCACCCCCAATTGCGGTATAACATACCGCAATTGTTATGTTATAAAAAAATCGAAAATTCATATATATATATATATATACCTCAATTAAACACTGGCTTTATACCTCAATTAAACTTGGCTTTCAATCCAAGTGATTGATATTACTTGAAATATGTTCGGGAATCTCCAATTAAGATCGAGGCTCGTCGAGATTATAAGTTACTTTACATACGATATCAATATTTACAATGAATATTTAACTGGACCAGACGTCCGTCCTATTGGATGCTCTAATTAGGGCTGCCACCTTTCAAAAACAGTAGACCCGGAGATTTTAGAAATATAGTTTTTTTTATTAAAATATTTTTTTTGTATGAATTATTTAATTAAGGCAAAATATCATGATAAATTACCATTGGTAATGTTTTTTTTATATAAATGACCTAGCTAGTGCTAGGTTGAATTGGACCAACTTGACACTTAAAACTTTATTTTTCATTCTGAAGGGATTGTTTAAGCATCTTTTCTTGCTCGGGTTTCTTCAAAAACTTCAAAAATTCTTGCTAATTCATATTGTAATTAATCTTCACAATTAACTCTGCCTTCGACCGGTGTCCACTGACAAGCAGTTTCGCTCGTTTGTCCATGAATTTCCCATTAAAGAAAATACGTGTTCAACAAAAGCATTGCTTATGGGAATTGAAAAAAAATACAATTATTTTTGGCAGTTCGGTGAAGGTTGAGGTGTCTTTCAAATACTGAACCCATCGTAAATCAACAGGCAATGTTGAATCACTAGATTGTACGAACTGAGAAAATACTTGGTTAAATTTTCGGGTCTCGTCATAAAGTTTACCTTCGTCGACATTTTTCAAACCAACCGAGTGATTTAACAGCTTCCACAGAATCTGCATAACTTACTGCAATTGTTAGATCGAATTTGGAAAAGATTTTGAATACAGAATCCTCAAAAATCATAATATTTCGCTGCCACCGCCCGGTCTGACCCGGAGATATCGATGTTAAACCCGTAGCCCGGACATGCACCATGCAAACCCGTAGACTCCGGGTCAAACCCGGAGAGGTGGCAACCCTAGCTCTAATTTGTGCTGAAGCCAGTGAACTCGACGCTGCCGGAGCCCCGCTATCGATTGTGTATCATCGGCTATTTCCGTAACCGTTCGTGCATTAGTCACGAACGGAGTCAGTCACCACTATTCTAAGGTATATTTAATTGACTTTTGTTGAGATACCTAAAAACTACATACAAAAACCTATACTAACGACATTAGTTTAAGGATTCGGAAACTACATATATAATAATACGGAGAAAAATGTTATTCTAAAATACGATCATTTTATTCGTAAAAACGGGACTGAAGTTCTTACGAACAAATTAGCAGTGTTTCAATGTTTGTTGGCGGGAAAATGTAAGAATAATCATTGAAACCCTGTTAATTTGTGCGTAAGAACGTCAGTCCCGTTTTTAACCGTTTTTACGAATAAAATAATCGTATTTTAAAATAACATTTTTCGCCGTGATACACCACAAACACATTTCCATCAATTTCCACGTTTTGGTTTTTAATTTATACTATATGCTAGGTACTTTTTACGGAGAGTCAATTGAGGGATGAAGATCAATCATTGATAAAATTAATCAAAAATTACTAAAAAAAAATTTTCAATAGGTATATATGATAATTTATGTTGTTGGGTTCTTCGACTAAATTTAATCTTATATACTTACTTAACATAAATATCACATGCTGCAGCAATATTAGACTTCAAAGCAGTTTTCAATGAAATTTCCTCGGGAATCCAACAAGGTTCTCATCTCAGACCAATGTTTTTCATTTTACATGAATTGGTCAATGTTGTAAAATAATATGAAATATAATTATTTGCTGATTACGCTTAGTTACACACGCCAATAACAAGCCTAAATGATTGTCAATTTACAATATGATTTAATTAATGTAGATACCTATTGTCAACAAAAACAATTATATCTTAAGATGATATAAGATGATTAAGGTGGTGGAGAAATTTGAAAAATAGATTTTACTAAATTGTTGCTGAAACTGTTGCTCTTACTCCACCTTATATTGAGCGAAAGGGACAATGCACCTCGGGCTACTAATACCTAACTAAAATCGAGTTTTGTATTCCCCACTTTTCTCCTCCGAAAGTGGACTGATTTTCAATTTTTTTTTTACCAACTATATAAGAAAAAACTATGTTATATCTGTACGTTTTGATTAAAAAAAAAACATTGTCTAGTTTGTATACTGGACGTCTTTTGACGGCGTTTAAACCAGTAAATTTTATTGATTTTTGGAAGGTCATAACTTCTGTAAAAAGTAACTTTATTTCTTGTCTGAAATATCCGAACACCATCAAGTTTTGAAAATGAAAATTTGATTCAAAGCAAAAGATCTTTTCAGAACATGAGTTTAAAGGTACACTGATGGATTCACAACCGAAATTAATATAAATTATGGTGTATATGTAGCGAATTTATATCTTTAGACAGGGAAATCGAATGAGAAATGTATAAATATATTATGACTGAAATTTATAAATTGGTGACAATCAATGCCTAGTATGGTGGCATGCTTGGCATGACATGCTTGTGCCTAGTATGGTGGCATGCTTGGCATGACATGCTTGTGCCTAGTATGGTGGCATGCTTGGCATGACATGCTTGTGCCTAGTATGGTGGCATGCTTGGCATGACATGCTTGTGCCTAGTATGGTGGCATGCTTGGCATGACATGCTTGTGCCTAGTATGGTGGCATGCTTGGCATGACATGCTTGTGCCTAGTATGGTGGCATGCTTGGCATCACATGCTTGTGCCTAGTATGGTGGCATGCTTGGCATGACATGCTTGTGCCTAGTATGGTGGCATGCTTGGCATGACATGCTTGTGCCTAGTATTTTTGTGCTTGGTTCGAGTGACCCGATGTTTTTCTGATTTTTCTGTTTCAGATTACCGATGAGTTTAGCTAATTAGTTAAAATAATTCATTAGTTAAAATAATATACTTTGAGGTGTAACTCATTAAGTTAAAAATAAATATTTTAATAGAATTTATGCTGAATATAAAAATAAGAAAAAAATATTTTTTTACAGGGGGTGAATCACTGGAGAGATAATGTAAAATTTATTGTGCATTTATGATTCGTAAACACCTCACTAGAGCACCTGTAATAGGTAACGAGGTGTTCGTGTGTTTATATTAGAATGACGCGTGTGTTATTGTATTTTTATTATGTCAATTGTTTTGAAGAGAAAAATCTTAGGTTTGTCATATTTTTTTCTCGAAAATAAAGCATGTTCCGAGGCTCAGTTTAACAAACAAGATAAAGCCTTAGGGAAAAACCAGTGGCCGAGATCACATTAGACCAGTGGCATTGTGAACATAATACGATGAAAAGTCAAGACAGAGGAAGGAGGTCAATCAGATTCGAATTGCAGAATTATTTCCCGATCAGTTTTTCTAAGTGGCATCGGTGTAAAATTGTAGATGAATATATCCTAAAATAAATAAAATACTACTGTCATTTTTTACATTTATTGCAACCATGACATGGAAAAAATCCAGAAATCATTGAACATATTTCATTGAATTTTGCAAGAAAATCATCCATTATAAAAATAAACCCTTAAACTTATAGGTACCTACCTGAACTAAATTTAACGATTTTAATACTTAAGATAAGATTTTATAATATTAAAATAAAGTTAAAAACATAATAATAAACTAAAAAAATCAAATTATCGAAGAAAGTGGTGCTTGACATTATACCAAATGAAACAAATACTTAGTTTTAAACCACTTTATTTTTATTTATACCAACAGTCCGATTTTAAAGTTGTTCCCTTACTCCCTACGTAACCCCCACCCCTTCTTTACCCCACCCCCTACCCCCCCCACCAACCAGTCTATGATGTTTTCTCCCCTCCCATATATTGCTTTCTCTCTTTACTTTAATTACCTGATATTGTTTCTCTGTATTATGATTTAGTTTATATTTTATTGTCCTGATGAAGATTGAGTGAAGACAAATATAAATAAAAATAAAGCGGTTTAAAACTAAGTATTTGTTTCATTTGGTAAAAAAAATAATAAAATCGGAAAATAGAAACAATATTTTTTTAAACTTTTTTGGGGAAAAACATTCAGATACGCCACTGTTTTCTTTATAAGGGTACCATTGCAGGATACATTTTTCTCTCTTTCTGCCAGTTATCGTAGACTAAATATTTGTATTTCATTGCGACAAGTTCTTTAAGTGACGAATAATTATTTTCGTACATCTATTTATTAGTGACGAGGGAAAGTCCCGTCGTATGAACAACACTTTAAATAGTATATATATATATATAGCTGCTTGTTTTAGTGATATAATCGAAGCGTCCATTTATAATCGAAAGGAAAGATTTTTAAGAAAAGAAATATTATAAATTGAGCCCTTGCCCGGAATAATGTTGTATCCAACAAAACTATAAATGTTGAGTTATTGATAGTTGGTAATATTATTACACATCTTTTAAGATATGTGAAAATGAAAATTTTTTTAGGCCTGTGGCAGCATTTTAAATATCGGTTTGTGGAAGAATTTTGTATTATCCCGTTAAACCATTTATCGAAATCACGGAGATTGGTTTAATTCATGGGAATAAATGGAGAAAACGAACGTATTATGGCTTCAACTAAAACACTTTAACTGAAGAATGCATAAAAGTAGAATTCGTCCAGAAAAAATATTGTTAAGGCTGCTTTTTGACCATTGAAACAGTTTTGTTGATCTCAAGACAAAATCTCGATTGTAAATAGTTTCATTTATTCATATAGTTTTTTTGCTTTTTAAGCTCAAATGCATCAATGAC
Organism: Limnephilus auricula; assembly: GCA_951813805.1. NCBI lineage: Eukaryota > Metazoa > Arthropoda > Insecta > Trichoptera > Limnephilidae > Limnephilus > Limnephilus auricula. The sequence goes on from OX638404.1 coordinate 18,571,990, forward strand.
ATGACATATTTAAATTGATGTTAGAAGAGCACGGCGCTTTCTTGAGGGTCAGAAAAGTAAAAAAAAAATACGTTTTGTGGAATAATGTTGTATGTAAAATTTTCATATACAACACTTTACCGCGAATTCAGCACAAATTCTTGCAATAAGTTCTACTTTAATAGCCCCTTTTCACGACTTTTCCTTTAAAAGTCTTAAGAATTGTATGCTTATTGCATTTTAAATATAAAATGTTATGAAACGAAACTGGTTTCGTTTTTTCCGTTTTTCTCGAAACAAGAATATTGTTGGATACAACATTATTCCGGGCAAGGGCTCAATTGTAAAATGTATTGGTTTGAATCACCAGATTCATCCAATTAGTAAAAATCGAAAAATTTTAAAAGATTTATTAGCTCTCACCTCTCATTTGTATACTATTAAATTGAAATCATGTTTCTACTATACCCATCGGTGGGTGAGAACCCTCATCCGTTAAGAAAATATTTGTTTTCATTATAGCTACACATAACTAGTTGAAAAAATTTAGATATAAATATTTGTCCATAGCATTTGAAGAACGAGGATGTCCTTTTATCAGGTGATATTTTATTCCTAAATAAACAGTGCCTTTCTATTTCCATACGTTCTGTCGGCATATGAATATAATGACAAACTACGAAAGAATTCACATACTTATAAAAATTAAACTTCATTAGCTAAATGCAATCATTCTGCCTTGAGCCTTTGTAGTACTGCAGTAGTTATTTTTATGTGATAAAACTTTGAATATCTTTTAAAGTATGGTAGGTAAGACTTGAGGCCTAAATACCGAACCAATCAAAAAATGTTAAGTGTCTACCCCGGACAGGAGCTACTTTATTTATTTTTGCTTTAAATTATAAAATATAGGCTATTAAAGATTTTGATATTTTATGATTTCAGAGGCAACTTGGACAATTATTTGCGAGTAAATGTAAACATTAAAAAAATATTTTTAAAATATTTTTTTTAAATATGATGAAATATAAAATTAAAAATATTTTTTTAGAAACAATTTAGTTTGGTGTAAATTTAAATTACAAATTATCTTTTTACATCGGAACAAAAATCCGTCGTTTATGTACTTACCTAATTAAAATTACTACCCGAAGAAACGCATTTTTAACATTTTTAAATTTATTTTATTTTATTATTTATTTTTTAAATTTGCTTTAATAATAATAATAATAATTGGATAATTTGTAGAGCGCCGTTTTTGTGAGAAATCACCTCAAGGGCGCTGTACATCTTATTATGACTTCTTAGGCTCTACCTAGAACTATTATTTACAAATGGACACAGAGAACATACTTACCTGGCAGGTCACTTCCGATAAACACACTTTAATTAGAAAGTTTATGCTTGGAGGAGATACGACTTTGCACGCGGAGGACACTATATTAAAACACTGGACATTGCATAACTTTACATTTGCTACACCATCATTTTTCATATTACTTTTATAAGAAGATAACTGCCAAAAATGGAGTTAATAAATTGAAGTTATTTCGAAAGACTTGTGAATTTAGGACTCATTAGGACTGGAGGATTTGAATGAAATTAGATGTACAAATAATTCACCATTAAGAATTTGTTAACATTTTTATGCAATTACTTATTTACTATGTCGCGGGCTGAGAAGGTGAAAGTGAAGGTTTTTGTTTTTGGCTTTATGGGTACGACTGTCTAAAAAGGTGAGTTTTAAGTTTAGCTCTGAATTTCGCCGAGTCTGTGATCATTCTTAAGTCATGTGGCAGTCCATTCCAGGCTTTAGGTCCCGACACTCCGAAAGCACGCTCACCGAACTTAGTATTTGGTGTGCGCTTTGGCTCCTTCAACCTTCCGATTGCTGATGATGCCGCTGACCTAAGAGTTGACTGTCGAGAATTGGAGTTTTCTGGGATACACATTTCTGATAAGTAAGCAGGAGCCATTCCATTAAGGGACTTAAATACCATCCAGCAGAGCTTGAACTGGATTCTTTCAGGACATTTGAGCCAATGAAGATTTTTGAGATGCTCTGAAATATGGGAATATTTAGATACGCCGGTGATAAGTCTCGCCGCAGCGTTGAAAACGCATTGTAATTTGTTGATTTGATATTTTGGGAGACTTGCATATATTCCGTTGCAATAATCTAGGCGTGAAACAACATACGAATTGACTAGTAATTTAGTCGCCTCTGTTAGCAAGTTTCTTCGCACTGCTTTAATTTGCCTTAATTGAAAGAACCCAGTGCTTACAGTTCTGTTCACTTGAGTTTTAAGGGAAAAATCAGCATCCAGATTGACACCCAGTAGTTTAATACATGTCTTAGGAGTGATATCACTTCCTGAAATGGATATTGGGGAGTTATCGATGTTATGCTGACGTCTGCTTGTGGCGGTCCAGAGAAATTCAGTCTTGGATGGATTCAGCTTTAATCTATTTGAGGTCATCCAGCGGGTGATTGCTTCTAGACACTCAGTTATGCGAATTTTTAGACTGTCTATTTCCTCTGGTAAGCAGTAAAAGTACACTTGCTGGTCATCAGCGTAGCAATAGTGAACCTCACAAGAGTCCCAACTGCTCCCGTCTGGAGCCAGTGAGACTATGGCATCCATAATTGGGGTAACTGGCGAATGCGTTTTTTTTTATAGTGATACTTTTTATACCTCACAAGAGTCCCAACTGCTCCCGTCTGGAGCCAGTGAGGCTATGGCATCCCCAATTGGGGTATGTTATGAGGCTGAAGGTAAGTGGTGAAGGGAAGGAGACAAGGAAGAGGGAGGTGGGGAAGTACCTGGCTATTCAGATCTAGTCACTAAACACGGATAAAGCCATTTCAAGCAACGTTTCAATTCTGAATGGTGGTCTTACACCAGGGCGATACTAAGAGTATCTTCCACTCTGGAACGTGTCGCAAATATACTATATATTATTTTAAATAATTAATTGTGAAATAACACAAATAAATTAAATTAAATTTATTTGCGCACGCCGGGTTCGAACCCGCGGCCTTCGGAATGGGAGTCTAACGCCCTACCGCCGGACTACGTGGGCCATCAGATGATTATATTAAAACCAAGGATTAGGCAGCTTTTCTTAAAAATAATTATAAATAACTCGAATCCAAAGTTGCTTCCAAAATGAACCAAAACTGATTTCTTTAATTACCTACATAAACATCATCATTTAAAAGCAAACAAAAAAAATTACCTCCTGTCCGAGATAGATATTTGATATATCTTTTTATTACAAAAATAATTTTTCAGTTTGATTGGGTATTTTGGCCTCAAATCCAAAACTACGTTTTGTATGAATCCGGGCGCGCAGCCGTTCCTCATAACCTCTATAACCATCTCTGCCGAAAGCCGAAATTCCGAATGACCAAAATCTCAATAACCACACGTCTCGAAAAAGCAATAACAATCGTCTGTAATTATTAGGAATATGGCATTAAATCCCAAGAAATCTGGTAAAAAAACAGGTAGATAAATTAGAGTGGTTGCATTTTTCACAACTGTCGTACGTGATACAAGAGAAAATGAGTTTTTTTTTTATCCAAAAGTTTCCACCTTTTTCGATTATCGGGAAAATAATTTGGCATTCGGAAAGGAAGCTGGTAATTTGGAATTTTGTCATTCCGAATAAGAAACATAACGTGTGCCTCCTGTTACCCACCAAAAAATAAACTATTACCCAAAATTTTATACTGCACAAAGAAAATAGTTTTTTCTCTTGTGTCTGATATCTGAAAATGTTTTGAGAAAAATCCGGTTTTCGAATTTTAATGTTTTCCAGGTTTATAACGCCAATTTTTTTTACCCTTCAATTAAATGGTTTTCTATTACCACTCTTGTTAGACAATAAATAGCGAACTATGTCATTGTGTAACTGAGTAGGCCTATTTGCTGCCTTAAAATCCAGCAGGAATAATTAGTGGTGTGCGATGTATAGTTAGAAATGGTTCGTTGGCTCCACACAATAAAACTACATCCGTGGCCCAATGGTGGTGATGCTGACTCTATACTTAATAATTAATTGTAACACGGGATTTGTCGCATTGTTACTAAATCAAAATGGAAATAACCACATACATATTGATAGATTTGCATGCAGTTAGCTCTTTGCAATCGCATATCAGTTAGCTATTGCAATATTTTTTAATATTATACATTTTGCATTCTTTGGATTTTGCTAAATTAAACGGCATTTGCGAAAAAAAATAAACAATATCACCTGTTTACAACAGATGCTACGTATTTATTGTTTTTAATTGTACTTTATGCAAGCAGGAAACCGGTGAATCTACATTTTTTTTGTACATCACATACATGTACATTTGTATTAACTTTTTTGATTTAATCTTTCATTTTCGAGTAAATTTAGTCGAATTTTTTTACATTTTTTTTAAATCGGTGGCTAGTGTGTTCAGCTTTTAAAATGCATCGAAGCGTCGAAAAAAAGGTTAAAAAAACGAAATTCTTAGATTGAAAAAAAGAGTGTTTTTTTTGTTTTCTGTGAAGAATGTGTGATACTATTTAGAACTTAGAGCATGATGATATTTGAAGGTGTTATATTTTTTCACAATTATGATTTAAGATGATGGTCTATAATATTTTGAAAATTGTCAACACAGTTGGGGTTTCGTGGTATCGGGTACGAGATCTGTTTCATTAATCATTATGTAGGCATTATTTGTTAGTGATAATGTTATTTATGTTATTGAAGTATGTCGGCACTAACATTTTATTTTTATTTGTGTAAATCTCGAGGATATTGTTAAGACTCAACGTTTAATCAATAAATCCTCCTTGAGACATAAATTTTTTAGTATTGAAAAATATTTCCACTTAACTCATCTTTCTTATCATATAATAAATCCATGTACCAACCAATTAAGGCCGTCGATTGCTGATTTATACCTTTTTAAGTACAACTTTTAGATTCTTCTTCAAATTGATTCAAAAGTTCACTGGTGGGTTAAAGTTTTTTCACGGAAAGCAAAACTTTATTTTCATTTTGTTTTTATAAGAAAAACTGTCTTTTTAACTTTTGAAGGTTATTCCCATTAATATAATATATCATTGAAGAAGAAGATAACAATAATAATCAAATTTTTTTAAATATGAAAATGAACAAAACACAGAAAAATAATAAAAGATAATGGTCGCAACTGGGACTGTCCAACAAGGACTGTCCAACAGACTGTCCCAGTTGCGACCATTATCTTTTATTATTTTTCTGTGTCTTGTTCATTTTCATATTTAAAAAAATTAGATTATTATTGTCATCTTCTTCTTCAATGATATATTACTTTATTTTTTAAATTAAAAAAGGACATATAAAAAAAAAATTGTGACTTGTCATATAATTGAGTTTAATGAATTAGGGACAGGGAGGTTAATATTATTAGATATGTTTTTCTTTGTCCGTAGAATTTTTTTGGTCCTTCACATCTGTTTATATAAAGTATAGAGTCTGTGCCCGGTGGCGGGCGGGCAGTGGCGTGAATTTGGTTTTTATACAAATCTACAGTTCTATTCCAAGATCAATGAAATAATGAAATTTTGAAACACTTGACTTTAAAAAGAAATGAAGAAGGTCACTGTGTACATGCAATTTCGAATCAAATTCTGCGAAAAGCCCGTGCAACGCCGGTGACTTCAGTTAGTTGTAAATAAATATGTTTTATGCGTTGTAACTTCATTTTTTGTCATTATTTTTATCGAGGCTTCTGACTCACATAATGTCATTTTTGCCTCATCTGTTTTTAAATTACAATATTAACATAATATCATTATGACGTCCAATGTTTTTTAAAATGTACTTAGTCCTTTATGTAAGAATTCACTTTGAAATATTTTATATGATCTAATAAATTTCATGATTCTTGACATGACATAAAACTCAGCTGAGGCTATTAATTTCTAACTTCCGATGGAATCGATGTCATCATGGTCACTCTGTTGTTCATACTTGATGCACTTCGATAATGTAGGTATCTTCGATTTCTTCACACATCAAGCACATTGGAGAATCAGAGATTAACTTCATTTTATTTCTCTTTCCATCTAATCCATACTCTTGAAAACTTGATATTGATTATTGACTAATGACTATTGACATTGGTAGAGATACTTGATAATAGAAACGTCGCAACAACGTTACCTATTGTTTTATATTATTTATCTATACCTACAATATTGCAAGATTACGATGATTTTATTTACGAAGTCCTTAATAAGCGTCCATAAGGTTTTAAAACGTAAACAAATAACTACAGTTTCTTTTATTATCGTTGCTTAAGTAAACAACAATCAATCAACTAATGCCGCCTATATACAACCAGGGGCGTAGAGTGACTTGTAAATAATTTCTGCACATTATTTCACACACATAAAGTCGGTGTATGCAAGGGTTAAAGTTTAAAACAAAAATTAGATCGGGATTTTCTATTCAGCAAATATTTCAGAAAATCATTCAATTCATGTGTAAGTTAAGATCACTAGTAACGATAGTGCAAAACGTTTAACTTTTTCAGATAGCTAAGATCACAAAACCCTCAATTTAAAAAGCTTACTTAAGGTTAGGTTGTCATGTATACACTCGTACTAATGCCAACACCTGGTAAGTAGCGGATACAGAAAAAACTCAAGGAGGGGGGGGGGGGGGGGGTGCGGGCTGACGGCCCCGCAAGGGCGCGCGGCGGGTATCCGCCACTGCCTGGTAACAATAATAAACTCAAGAATGTAATTTATCTGCTGCACATATCACCCATAAAACAAGAATACCATCCAAAATCTAAATTATCACTTACTAAAAACAATATTTGGTTAGTAACTCAAACTAAACAAACGCATAACGCCATATAACATTGATTTTTTCTCAGGATTCTTTTTTGCGATAACATAAACGGATCCCACCGCGCAAAATAAAAAAAAGATGTTTTTTTTTCTAATCAAAGTTTTACCATGTCCGTAATATGCGGTTATTCCTAATCATTTTGTAATAATTTTTTTAACTGTTTTATTTTGTTTTGATCTACGTTGATATAAATTTAATCATATGAGTCAGAACTTATAAGTGATTGTATAATTATGTTTATGATTGTTCCTATTATAGGCACTCGTAGATATCAGCTTCACTATGCGACACTCGTTCTCATAATCCAGATATTCTGACTCAGGTTAAATATGAGTTTCTGATAATTTAAGTATTATATGAGTTTACATATTTTTCATGTGAGGGTAATTACGCAGATTAAATTCGTATCATATAGATTATTTATTGTTGCAGTTAATATGCAGAACATACGCAGAATTGTGTAGCTGCCAGCTAAATTGCTAAATACATATTATAAACATGGATGGTATCAGGAATGCATAATCCAGTGTGTCCTTGTTTGATTAGTGCGTCTGGGATTACCAGAGAACTTTCCACAGAAAAGAGGTCGATGGTCTCGTAAACGCAAAGGGTACTGTAGAAATCTGCATCCTTGTGAGTTCGTTGGCCCTATGTGTTATGCAACTCTGTAATAATAATGCAGGTGGGAATAAACTTAAGTAAATCATTATGGGAGTATTTCACCATCCTCTTGACAGCTTATCCATGGAATAATGTATATTCATAAATAAACAAATATATACTCGCTGTAGATAAACTTGGCTGACTTGTCCGACATATAGCCACTATTCATAGGTTTAAGTTCCGAATAGTAAACTCGTAGTCTGTAAATAAATTAATCGTTATACGAAAGTATACATTTTCCTATGGATTAGCTATCTTATCCGATATATAGCCACTATTCATATGTTGAAGTACCAAAATAATAAACTCGTCTGTAAATAAATGAATCGTTATTCTAAAGTATACATTATCCTATGGATTAGCTTTCAAGACATGGGGAAATACCCCGTATGTTAAATTAAAATGAAACATTTAGTTTTTTTTTCTTCAAACTTTGCAAAATCACTTTGTGGCGTCATTTTTGAATTAAATTAAACAAATAACTTTGTATCAACCACTATTATATAATCAAAATTACCTACATATTTCGAAACCGATTTTTGTCATTACTATCTACCCTGACGAAGAAACCATCGGTTTCGAATCATGTAGGTAATTTTGATTATATAATAGTGGTTGATACAAAGTTATTTGTTTAATTTAATTGAAACATTTAGTTTTAACACTTTTAACCCCACTATTTTTGACACAAATCAAAATGTTTCGGAAACAATGCGGATCCTGTTAAAAGAACCATTGGTTCCGAAACATGTTGATATGTACCATTAAAAATAAAATATTAGAATCAGTATTTTTTTAATTAAAAATGTGCCACAAAGTATTTTTACAATTAATGAAGAAGAAATCTTTACGTTATTTGACTTTTGGGGTATTGAGGCGTGTTGCGTTTTTTCCTTCGTTTTGAAAGATCAGGGCATTAAATCACTACAACAGCTATAGTAACATATCCCTAAACCACGTTACACACTAATAATATCCATATGGCACACTGGAAAACCAAATTCTTGTAAAATTATATAGACATCTTAGATTCAATTGACAACCTTATTTATAAATCGCCAAAAAAGTAAACGCAACCCTACCCTGCACTAAAAAAGTTCATTTTCCTTTTCATGTTTTATTTTGTAATTTTAATGAATCGATAGAAAAATGCTTTCATGTTTGAGTATGTGAGATGCATTTCCTATTTTATGATAGCCTTTTTCGAGTGCCCAGTTCTTCCAGAGTAGTTAAAAATATGATAGATAAATAGGAAGGTACACATACAGTATGTCTTCCACACCTTATCAAATCGTTACTCAATTTATTTTGCAATAGATGGTTATTGTGTAAAGCATTATTTGGGCAAAAGAAAAATCTATATTTTTTGCTCTATATTTCGCACGTCGCAGAACATTTTTCTTTGGGATCAAATTCCACTCGGATACAGCGCACATTGTGTGAGATGATTTGTATCAATTACATTGACATTAAAATATCAAACGATAACAATGATCCTTGTAGATCCTTTATTTAGAAACTAATGTAGAAAACTATATCGTGTCTGCTGAAAATAAAGTCACATTAAAAATAATAGGTTCCGGAGTGAAGTTTACATATTATCATATAATTAAAAACGATGTTTTTTAAAAGTAAATTAAGAAAAAAAAACTTGAGTCTTGATTGCCTCGCCTTTTAAGATCTTTATTGATATGCCTCATAACTCATTACCAACATTATTGTTGTTTTACTGCGAATACCGCATAAGAGTCCCAACTGCTCCCAACCGCCTGGAGCCAGTGAGACTGTGCCATGGCACCTTCGCGCGATTGTGAGGCTGATGGTAGATAAGTGGAGAGGGGAAGGAAAACATTGGTCCAAGGCAGTCAACCCTTAGATCAGCAACATCATCAGCTCTAGGTAGACTGATAGAACCTAAACGAAAGCCAAATACTAAGTTTGGAGATCGTGCATTCGAAGTATCTGGGCCTAAGGCTTGGAACAAACTCCCTCCGGAACTAAGGTGCATAACAAGCCCAACAGAATTTAGGTCAAAACTAAAAACCTACTTATTTAGGCTCTCATACCCTTAAATTTAATAAATCTATTTGTATTATGTATTGCCTATAATTTATCTATTTTCTTATTAGATTAACATCATTCGAAGCCTTCACGCCAATCCGTCGCTTAACGAGAGACTGAGACTTCATTTAAGAAAATAAATAAAATTCATGTACTACTCTGTACCGCCCATTAATTAATTTTGCTTTTCCCAAACACGTTCATTAAATAACATAATATATATCAAATAATTACTTTTCCAACAACATGTGTTCGCTATTATGTCCTCTGCGCGCAAACTGTATATAAATAAACATCTTTTAACTTTAATCTCAAGTGACCTACCAGGTAAGTATGGTCCTGTACATTTTCATTGAAAAAAAAAAATATATAATTAAAAAAAAAAAAAAAAAAAATACATGTACATTTACATTTTTGGGCTGCACCGCGCTAGTTGTTCAGATGCATTGTACATATAGTTTTGTATCACTGATCAAAGAACCGGTGGATTTGCATCCATTGTTTTAGCCATAGGTTTTTTATATTTTCTAGTGTGTAGTTAGAAGTAAGATTGTAGAAATTATTGAAATTTGTACAGCGCCCTTGAGGTGATTTTTCACAAAAACGGCGCTATACAAGTCATCCAATTATTAAGGAGACGAGGAAGTTGAGGGTGGGGAAATACCTGACTATTCAAATCTAGTCACCATAATAAGATGGTGGCTAGAGCTAGTTCAAGCAACGTTTCAATTTTGAATATGGAGGTCTTACAGAAGAGTGTCACTGAGATTTTATTTTACTTCGAAACGTGCCGCGAATATACACCTTATATTGTTTTAATAACTCAGGTCCGGGGCATACGTCATTCCTATGTCTACCTACGTTAAATTTTCGTGAAAACAAGCTTATGTGCCCAAGCAGTTAAATGATTAGATTGTTAAAACACAAAACAATCAAATAAAATTCACTCGCTCACGCCGGGATTTGAACCGACCTTAGGATCGCTAACATTATGATATTTTATGTAATGTTGCTAAGCAAGTATACAATGTACCTATAAGCAATACACCTCCCTACTCTTTTTTTCTAAAAAAATGTGATTAAGTAAGGAGCGGGTATCTTTAACAGAGTTAATTAAATTAAAATTTGTAATTATTCTTTATGCAGAAAAAGGCCGCTGTGCGTAGAAATTAGCAATATCAATACAACAGGGATATTGGAGCTAACGACGAAAATATCACTGTCATCATATCTAGGTTGAATTCTGAAACCAGGCTAGTGATGATAATGATGATGACGATGATTGACAAACGAATACAAATTATAGAGGACAGATCACACAAAAAGTACTGTTCAAACAACTCTTCGAATAAATTATATTATAGCTTTGCACTATTGCTATCTAGATCGATTAAAAACGGAGTATGCGTTGATGTCTCTTATTTAGGAACCGGAAAAATCAGTCACGCCATCCTTATAAAGCTCGGGACGGTCGAAGAACTCAAAACACTCATACATGGTGAAATCCGGTATAAACAATCATATTTATTTTTTACTTTAAGGGGATACCCGTAGGTGATTTTTCCATACAAACGTATTCCCTATTTATCTCTCTGGATTTTAACCCTAGAGAAAATATTGTTTTTACATAAAATAGATATCAACTACTAGCGTGTCAGAACTTTTTGTTTTTATTGATAAGATACTTTTTATAGAAGTTATGACCTTCCAAACATCAATAAAATTGACTGGTTTAAACGCCGTCAAAAGACGTTCAGTATACAAACTAGACAATGTTTTTTTAAAAAAAGCAAAACACACAGACATAGAATAGTTTTTTCTTATGTAGTTGGTAAAAAAATAATTGAAAATCAGTCCACTTTTGGAGGAGAAAAGTGGGGAATACAAAACCTCGATTTTAGTTAGGTATTAGTAGCCCGAGGTGCATTGTCTCTTTCGCTCAATATCCGGAGTAGTAAGAGCAGCAGTGACAGCAACCATTTAGTAAAATCTATTTTTCAAATTTCTCCACCACCGGGTTTCATCTTATGGATGTATTTTAACCACTTCAAATGTTAAATGCATTGTATTGAACATAATGCAAGTTGCACAGAGAAGAAAACATATCGTGAGGAAATGGCCAAGATATTGATCGAATATACGTAATCAAAGCATGGCTAAGATGAAATATTAATATGAATGGGAGGATCAACAAATTAGAGACTCTGGGACCAAAAACGGAATTACGCGTGATCCCACAAAAGTCGATCCGGTGGTAAAAGTCAAAGCTGCATCTCCAAAATAGGTCGCAAAAACAATGGCTAATTTTTGTACCGCCTAATTTGAGGATATTTTTTTAAATATGCGAGCGGGCAATCTGTAACATAACTTAACTTCCCTAACTTAGATGGTGACCGGACAACTCAACAACATGCAACTTTATCACCTCCTTTGAAACGTCATTAAAGGTCATGAAAAAATGATTAAATGGGTTACATTAGATTAGGCTATGGGCTAGTTTTCAATTTTTTTTTATAACTATTAATGACTTTTCAAGAGGGTATTGAAATGCCACTTTGATGAGTTATCATGGAACCTTTGGCACATTTTTTTAATATGGCTGTATAATTTCCCGTAATTTAAATATATATTATTCCCAACCTTCTCTCCTCCAACTACTTACCCACTGACTAACTCTCTTCAACTTCACGACATACTCCAATCGGGGATAACATAGTCCCACTAGCCTCGGGCAGTTAATATCACATAAAAAAAAACTTCAAAAGACATCATACAGACAAAAGTAATAAAATGTTTAACAACCCTTATCATAATAAGAATATTAATTAAAAATACGATTTAAGTTGTGATTCCGTCTATCTCTCCGTAACACCTGTTCAAAGACTTCTAGAGGCTAGTTTATTCTACTTGCCTAATTAAGCCTAATCACATTTACTCTACAACGATCTCGTAAAGTAACGACATTCCATAATATATATTAGAGATTATAAGATTACTGTGAAATATTCGTTCTGACATCGTAACGACTCTTTCTAGATCATAGGATTATAACGAAATTATTCGACACAGTCTATTCGATATAGCCTACATAACGACGAGATAACGTTTAACGACTCAGGTTTTCCCCCAAGTGAAAAACAATATAATCTTCGTTTGGCCGCCGCCGTTTATGTAACGATTCTAATGTTGAAACTACATGATGGCCCATCGGATGGCCCATCGAATGGCCCATCGGATGGCCCATCCGATGGCCCATCCGATGGCCCATTCGATGGGCCATTCGATGGGCCATTCGATGGGCCACTGTGTGTAGGGTTAGTGGCGTGGGATTGCCCATAGTGGCGGTGGGATGGCAGGGGCGTGGCCTGGGATGGTGGAGTGGCCGACGGAGTGGCCGAGTGGGCCATTCAATGGGCCACGCGATGGGCCACTGATGGCGATGGGATGGCGACGGAATGGCCTGGGATGGCCTCGGTGAGTTGTTTTCCGGACAGTGGCCCACTACCCCCACTACTCAGTGCCTGTTTGACTGTGAACGGGAGTAGACGTTCTAGCTTGTTTGAGTTTGATGTTCAAATGATTACCGATGTTTTTTCTTGTTAACCCAATGTTCAAATGGCGATTATATGAATTAAATCAATGAAATTTATTTAATAACCATTAAAACAATTCATAAACAAAATTATTATGATACTTAACACTGGCGATACAAAGATACGATAAAACCTAAATCATATTAATCGTCTATATAGAATTTGTTAGATACCTACCTACTTATGCCAGAAAATATTATTCTTACTCTACATAAATATAACCGTATATTTTTGGGATTCCCGTAGGTGCCTAAACATAATTTTTTTTTTTTTTTTTTTACATTAGGTCCACACAGGAGGCCCTGAGGAAAATAATTTCCCTCAGGGCCTATGTCACCTTTGGGGATGCTGTGTGGAGGGTATTTTTAAGGAAAGGAAGAAGAGGAAGTTCTGGGAAGGAAAAAGGTATGAGGGTTGGGTAGGAATCTGGGGTTCAATGTGTCTAGATCATCCGCCGCCAAGACCTAGACAATGAACCCCATGAACCCGGGCACCCCTGCTAAGTCACCAAACGTAGCGAACCACTTGGGGGTGACCTATGGCAGAGGTGTTGGTTATCCAATAAATGGTTCCCGGGGCGGCGGTACCCATTCCCGCCTCCCAAATTGAAAAATAATGTTTATAAAAATTAAAAAAAAAATTTCAACACCGAGATCTAAGAATATTATATTTTAATAAAAAATATACGACAATTTTAAAAGTGGGAGTTCTCAAAGAAGTTTACGTATCGGTACAAATATTTTATTTATTTTCATAGTGACTCACTAGAGTCACAACTGATCTCGTCTGGAGCCAGTAAGACTATGGTATCCCAATTTGGGTATGTTGTAAGGCTGAAAGTGAGTGTGAAGGAAAGGTGATGGGAAAGAGGAAGGTGGGGAAGTACCTGGCTATTCAGATCTAGTCAATAAACACGGATAAAGCCATTTCAAGCAACTTTTCAATTCTGAATGGTGGTCTTTCACCAGGGCGATACTGATAGTATCTTCCACTCTGGAACGTGCCGCAAAAATATAATATATATTATTTTTTTTTAATTAATTGTGAAATAACACAAATAAAATTTATTTGCGCACGCCGTGCTCGAACCCACGACCTTCGGATTGGGAGTCCAAAGCCTTAAAATGATAGTCAGGAATGTCACTGTCAAAACCCCGGGTGAAACAGCAGCTAGCATAAAATGGGATTAAAAAGCATATTAAATAGCATAGACGTTCCCGACAGTTGGTCCCTCCGACATTTAGTCCCTCCGACATTTGGTCCCTCCGACTTTAGTCCCTCCGATTTTTTAATTTTTTTTTTTTATAGAGAAACCTCACAAGAGTCCCAACTGCTCCCTTCTGAAGCCAGTGAGACTATGGCATCCCCAATTGGAGTATGTTGTGAGGCTGAAGGTAAGTGGGGAAGGGAAGGAGATGGGGAAGAGGAAGGTGGAAAAGTACCTGGCTATTCAGATCTAGTCACTAAACACGGCTAAAGCCATTATTAAGCAACGTTTCAATTCTGAATGGTGGTCTTACACCAGGGCGATACTGAGAGTATCTTCCACTCTGGAATGTGCCGCAAATATAACATATATTATTTTTATTAATTAATTGTGAAATAACACAAATTAATCAAATAAAATTTATTAATCAAATAAAATTTATTGATAGTTGCCTTCCCTGACAGATGGACTTCCGACAGTTTGTCCCTCCAACATTTAGTCCTTCCGACATTTGGCCCCTCCGATAGTTGCCCCCCCCCACCGAGATTTGGTCTATCCAACAGTTGGTTCCACCTACGTTTAGTCCCTCCTACATTTAGTCCCTTCAACATTTGGCACCTCTGACATTTAGCCCTTCTACATTTGGTCCCTCTGATAGTTGCCTCCCCCCGACAGTTGGACCCTCCGACAGTTCGACTTTCCGACAGTTTGTACCTCCGACATTAGGTCCCTTCGACATTTGGCCCCTCCAACTTTAGTCCCTCCGATAGTGTCCCCCCCCCCCGACAGCTCAACAGAGTGGGAGATACTCTTAGTATCGCCCTGGTGTAAGACCACCATTCAGGTTTGAAACGTTGCTGGAAATGGCTTTAGCCGTGTTTAGTGACTAGATCTGAATAGCAAGGTACTTCCCCCACCTTCCTCTTCCTCGTCTCCTTCCCTTTCCCACTTACCTTCAGCCTCATAACATACCCCAATTATGGATGCCATAGTCTCACTGGCTCCAGACGGGAGCAATTGGGACTCTTGTGAGGTATTCACTATAAAAAAAATGGTCCTCTGACATTTGGTCCCTCTGATAGTTGCCCCCCTGACAGTTGGTCTATCCAACTGTCGGTCCCTAAGACATTTAGTCCCCCCGGCAGTTGGTCCCTCTGACATTTGGCACCTCCGTCTTTACTCTCTCTGATAATTGTCCCTCTGACATTTAGTCCCTCCGACATCTGACCCTCCGACATTTGGAGGGACTAAAGTCGGAGGTGCCAAATGTCTAAATGGACTAAAGGGACTAAATGTCCACAAACTGTCGGAAAGCCGAACTGTCGGGGGGGACAAGTATCGGAGGGACTAAATGCCGGAGTGACTAAATGTCGTAGGGACGAACTGTCGGGGGGAGACAACTATCAGAGGGACCAAATGTTAGAGGGCCAAATGTGGGAGAGGCTAAATGTTGAAGGGACTAAATGTCAGAGGGACTAAATGTAGGAGGGACCAACTGTTGGATCGACCAACTGTCGGTGGGGGGGCAACTGTCGGAGGGACTAAATGTTGGAGGGACAAACTCTCCGAAAGTCCGTCAGGGAAGGCAACTATCGGAGGGACTAAAATCGGAGGGACCAAATGTCGGAGGGACTAAATGTCCGAGGGACCAACTGTCGGGAGCATCTATCGGGGATCAAGTATCAGGAGGTTAAGTGTCCGGTGATCAAGTGTTGGGAGATCATATGGAAAAGGAGAGGGTTGGAAAGTGGCTTTGATTAATCAGTTTATTGAGTGAGAGCAAACAAATTTGTGTTATTTCACAATTAATTAATAAAAATAATATATGTTATATTTGCGGCACGTTCCAGAGTGTAAGATACTCTCAGTATCGCCCTGGTGTAAGACCACCATTCAGAATTGAAACGTTGCTTAATAATAACTTTTGCCGTGTTTAGTGACTAGATCTGAATAGCCATGTACTTTCCCACCTTCCACTTTCCCATCTCCTTCCCTTCATACTCCATACTCCGATTGGGGATGCCATAGTTTCACTGGTTCCAGAGGGGAGCAGTTGGGACTCTTGTGAAGTTTCTCTATAAAAAAAAATTATATGCTTTTTAATCACAATTAATTAAATAAAAATAATATATAGTATATTTTTTTGCGGCACGTTCCAGAGTGGAAGATACTTCCAGTATCGCCCTGGTGTAAGACCACAATTTAAAATTGAAATGTTGCTCCAAATGGCTTTAGCCGTGTTTAGTGACTAGATCTGAATAGCCGAGTACTTCCCGGTCAAAAACCCGGGTCAAACAGCTACTAGTATAAAATGGGATTTAAGAGCATATTAAATACAATGTTATTGTTTGTTATCACTCAATTAACTGATTAATCAAAGCCACTTTCCAACCCTCTCCTTTCCCATCTCCTTCCCGGTGACCCGACAGTTGATCCCCCTACACTTGATCACCGGACACTTAACCTCCTGACATTAGATCCCCGATAGATGCTCCCGACAGTTGGTCCCGCCGAAATTTAGTCCCTCCGACATTTGGCCCCTCCGAATTTAGTCCCTCCAATAATTCCCCCCCCCCCCGACAGTTTGACTTTCCGACAGTTTGTCCCTCCGAGATTTAGTTCCTCCAACAGTTGGTCCCTCCGGCATTTAGTCCTTCCAACATTTGGCCCTTCCGACATTTGGCCCACCGAAATTTGGTCCCTCCGAGAGTTGCTTCCCCCCCCCCCCCCCGACAGTTGGTCTTTCCGACAGTTTTAGTCCTACCGTCATTAAGACCCTCCAATATTTGGCCCCTCCAACATTTGGCCCCTCCAACATTTGGCCCCTCCAACATTTGGCCCCTCCAACATTTGGCCCCTCCGAGTTTAGTCCCTCCGATAGTTGCCCCTTCCCCTGACAGTTTGTCTTTTCGACAGTTGGTCCCTCCGACAGTTGGACCCTCCGACACTTAGTCCCTCGACATTTGGTCCCTCGGATAGTTGCCCCCCCTCTCCCTCGACAGTTGGTCTTCCCGACAGTTGGTCCCTCCGACAGTTGTTCCCCAAAATCATTATTATTTTTTGTGCAATTTTTTCTAATGTCAAACCTAAAATCCACTTCAAAAATACCTTATAAGTTAGTATGGATATCAAACTAATTTATTTATAGCGTAGATTTTTGGTACTTATATGCTGGTATATGCAAGGTGTCGATAAAAAAAGAACCTAAAACCTATTAAAAAAATATAGGTTCGCATTATGGATTTAATATAATATATCAAAAACCTAAAAACTTATCGACGGTCCCGAAAAACAATTTCGGGTCTGCTAAAAATTGATTTGATTGATTTTTTTTATATTAAAGCCTGTATTTTGGAAATTAAATGAATTACAAAATATCAAACTACACTATATGTCTTGATCTCAAAAATACTAAAAAGCAGAAACGAAACTTTAAACAGCTCTACTGCAATGCTACAAAACGCACAACCAATATTGTTATTCGTTACACAAAATACAAAAACCATAAAAAAAAAAAACAAATGAATCGTTACAAAAAAAAATACTGCAACCAATTGGCACAATATTGATATGAACATTTGCAACATTCTACTATTTACAATATTCTGGATAGACGTCTACACGTCTAACCGGAATAAAGTCATAAGTTGAACTAACGCGAGCAAATGAACAATGAACGCTGCCGTTGTATGGATGCGCAATGCGCATGCGTTAGCCATTCCAGATAGAGGGAACATGAAAAGATATACTGGCGATATATAGCGCTTCCACGTCCATCCTGAATAACGTCAAAAGTTGAACTAACGCCACTGCGGATCGGAAAGGGAATGAACGTTGCCAGTTGTGTGTGGGCGTTAACCATTCCATCGGCCATCATGTAGTGGGGCCATAACGACGCAGATAAACACCTGCGAGAATCGCGAACGGAATCTAATTCTTATCTACATAGCGATAACGACCGATCCGTTGCGATACAACGGCGTTACATCATCAGGGAAAATGAAAATATTATATTAGTACCTGCTGATTATTAACAAGACTTTTGTTAGGGAAGCCACAAAAAAGATTAATTTTAAAAGTAAGGGTAATTTTAAAATTTGTATAATTTTTAAATAATTTCTTTAAAATTTACTATGATAAAACTATACTAACAGACAGACCAATTGGTCATAATAGACCTGATATAGTTTTACATGACAAAATTTAAAAAATTACTTATATTATTGATGTAGCTATTCCAAATTCCTGTAATATTCAAAAATCTGTTTCTGAAAAAATAAGAAAGTATACAGATTTAGGAAATGAAATTAAAAGAATTTGGCATTCTCAGATTATAAAAATATTACCTTTTGTTATTTCGGCTACTGGCATTATACCTAGCTCTCTTATTAAAAATTTAGGCATATTAGATTTGTCAAAGAATTTGTATATAAAAATGCAAAAATCAGTCATTTTAAATACATGTAGAATTACGAAAGATTTTTTAAATATTTATATTGAGGGATCAGTAGGATTTATCGGTCAAATTAGGAATTCCACAGAGCCGAACCCTCTGATATGAAAATATCTGGAGACGGTGAATTATATTCCCATTTAATAGTTTGGTAGATTAAAGTGTTGTTCTTGTATTGTTTTGTATTAATTATACTTATATAATACACTTGCATAACGTGGATTTACTAGATGATCATTTATATGGAAAAGTGTATGAAAGGGTTTAGTTTTTCCTATGTAAATTTTTCCTATATAAACCCGTTCCTGAAAATCTGGTGATAAAAAAAAAATAAATAAATAAAATAAAAAATAAAAAATAAAAAATGAAAACGTATTTACCTATGTAGGTACTTTTAACGATAAAAAAAAGTTTTTGGGGTTATAAGTTCTGGAAATATTTTGTTTTAAGAAACGCATACCCAATAATCCCCTTTCTCTGCGCAGGTACAATATTTTAATTTTATTTATTTTAATGCTAGTATTTGCTGCCCGGTTTTGTATAATACTTCAATAATTTGTTCAAAAAGAAAAAAAAGGATACAAAAATTGTCGGATCTTGTCGTAATTTTGACCGGTAAATTGATATTCCAAGGCTTTAAAGCTCTTGATCGAAATTACTTTGCGAGCTTTCGACTAGTTACGTGGTCCTAGATATTTCAGACTGAAAGAGTAGTGCAAATTTCCCAATGGTAGAGAAAACCGTTCAAGAGTATTTTCTGGGTCGTCCTGCGTGTGGGGAAACTGAGAAACGGAATGACTATCTGCCTAGGTAGCTTCCAAATTCGATATAATTTTTGTAACGTTTCGCTCTCTGTAAGTTTGTTTTTAAGTTCAACGCAGTTTATTGGTAACTATCTGCCCACTACCCACCCAAACAGTTGCGTAAATAAATACATTAGGTAGATATGTGATATTTAGGTAGGTATTACCAGGTAGGTAGGTCCAGTTATTACGAATGGTTACCGAAATAATATTGAGTAGCCACAAAATATTGTTAAAAACTATTAACTAATAAAAACACTAATTACTCAGATCACTTGTCAACCCTGATTCCGTTTAACGACAATTAAAATTATAATATTATTTTATAACGGATCGTGGCAGATAATTTTCGTTTGTTCTATCAGTTGAAAATATATTAGATTCATCCGCAATCTACATGTTTTATAGCCCTTGATTAATTATTTAAGTGTACTTTGGAACTTTGGAGTGGAATTACAATAGATCATACTTATTCAGATCACACACTGACCATCGATAAACATATCATAGATATATCTATTATTGACTGAGTATTTATTCCCTTACGTAAGTCTCATATTTACTCGACCATTTGACATTTATGGGAGACACACTTCCGAAAAATAATACGTAATACAACTGCAACCGATCTCGCTTAGTAAACTATCTTTAATTTCTGTCGTAAAAGTTAAACGTTATCTCGTCGTTAGGTAGGCTAAAATAGACAAAATCTAAACAACGGCAAACGAAGTCATGAAAATAATTGACGACCAGAAGTCATCGAACGACCAGAGAATCTGCTATTTCTAAACTATTACATCTCCAAAAGCAATACCGATCGGGTTTATTTCTAATCTAAATTTTAAATCATGAATATTCCCTAATCATTAAAAAGCATTCATTTGTTATATTGCTTCAAAATGGGGATAAATCGCAAGTACACAATTACTGGCCGGTTTCTTAGCTAAATTCTTTCTCATAATGATACCTTTTATAATAGACAAAACGGCTTCAGACGGTTTAAGTGCCGAAATTGTCATTGCCAACCTGACGAAATATCATCTCAAATAATATCGATGGAGGAATTACATACTTTTACATACGCTCTTCCTGGAATTAGCCAAACTATCACGCACAAAATTTTGGTTGAAAAAACTATAGTGCGTTGGTTAACAGGCTATTTAACCAATCCAGCTAATATCAATTTTGGTGTACCTCAAGGAAGTACTCTGGGACCATTTTTGTTTAATATTTATATTATTAATCTATGTAACAGTTCCTTTGCCGACTACATTATCACCTTTGCCGATGATGCAGTCTTGTTATTTGAAGCCGAAAACCGGAGTGAAGTTCATAGTAAAGCAGAAGTTGGTATAAACAAAGTTAAACGTTAAACTCCAGCTAATATAACGTTTAAATCCAGTTAATATCAATTTTGGTGTACCTCAAGGAAGTACTCTGGGACCATTTTTGTTTAGTATTTACATTATTAATCTATGTAACAGTATCTTTGCCGACTACATTATGACCTTTGCCAAAGATGCAGTCTTGTTATTTGAAGGCGACAACTGTATTGAAGTTCGTAGTAAAGCAGAAGTTTGTATAAACAAAGTAAAACAAAGTCTAAACATTAATCGTCTTACTCTCAACATGGATAAAACTATATTCATTATTCATACGTTTAAGTGCAAATCAAGCGGCACAACCAAAGGAAAAACAAAACAAAAATATATACCACTGCAATGATGTAACCATTTGCAACTGTAATATCTTAGAATGTATGGCTACTATAAAATATCTAGAAATTATCATAGACAAATTTCTGAGATGGGACGAACAAATAAATTCATCTTCCACAAAGGTCAGAAAACTTACTCATCTTTTCATTACTCTTAAAAAAATTATTCGCGTAAAAGATCTGAAACTGATATACTATGCCTTCTGTAACTCATTACTAGAACGCACATCCTTATGGGATGGGCGGATACAGCAAAACAATACTGGTTCGCTTAGCAAAAGTACAGAAATCGCTATCCTTAAAAAACCATTTAGGTATCTCAGTGATAATCGAAGAGGTACGAGATCTTGATGTAAGGCAACTATACATAAGAAAAACTATATGACATACACAAAACGACGTCACCACTACCCTTTAATCGACCATTATAACGACACCGGAGAAATCCAGTAGTTCCACCTACTTCTCAAAGAAAATTCTTTTACTTAGGTCCAAAATATTTCAACCTCATCACCGATAAATGGAAATCGAAAAGTGTAAGCTTTGATACGTTTTTAGATTTTCACGGCCAAAAGCATTTTCGTTGTTTGTTTTTGGGGTGTTATGCCGTGTTGTGCTACCTCCTTCTAGATCCGTCGATCTGCCGGATCTGCCCTGATGATGGACACTGCAACGCTGTCCGAAACGTCGGCTAAAGAAGGAGGTAGCACAACACGGCATAACACCCCAAAAACAAACAACGAAAGTGTAAGCTTTCTTCGTAAATTGGTTATTGATTGGCTCCTTGACTAAGGGAGAGTCGAGAGTGAACGTAATTGCTGACTATTAGATAAACAAAAATATTTTTACGTTCATATAATTATTTATTATTAATGGCAAAAAAGGTCCCACAACAAATTATTAATATTATAAATAAATATTATTATTATAAATAAATGTTAACGTAATTTCTCCGTATGTTACCGTTTACCTCGTTTACACTTTCACCTTGTCTTAGGAAAATTAATACTCCTCAGCAATTGTTCAACTAGCCAATGAATTTATTATTATGTAATGGTGTACATTAATTTAAAATTACGATTCTTACTGTAAATAATTATGTTGTAATTTAATAATTTATTTAGAATTCACGGCACACGTGCCATTCTCAAGTACATTTATTTATTTAAAAAATAAACAGTCATAGTACGATATAAAAAGAAAAGAAAAATATAAGATTACTTAAACTTATTATATGTTACATATCTCAGCTTAGTGAGGTGGTATATACCAATTAAAAATGTATGTATATATTGTAATATTATCTCGGTTAATAAATAATTTAAAAAAACATAAGTTAAGAAAACAAACGAAAAACAATATGAAATAGTACAGAGTTATCAAAAGCAGTGAAGAATAAACAAAAACAAAAACTTATTATGCATTGACCTCGTTAAAATATTTACTTCTAATTCTCTTCATTGGAGACATATTAAAAATATCAGCAACATCTATCAGCATAAAAATTACCATGTGTAATCTCTTTATAACAGAATTTGTAGTCTGAGACCGTAGTATAATTTTTTGTAACAATAATACATACCTTAATCTAATGGTAGGAACATGAAAGTGAATATCAGGGCTAACTTTTTTCTAATGCAGGTTGCCTGGGGTAAAGTGCACTAACTTTGGGATGTGATTGATTCTACATGATGGCAGAAGTGTTTTTATTATTTAGTTGTTTTTTCCATACAAAAAGGGCGGCGGAGGCGGCCCATCGCCCCCGCCACTACATGGACATAATGCTCATATGTGGAACACAATGTTTTTTATGTTCCAGTGATGGTTACCTAACTTAACTGATGTGACTGATATTAAAATTAATCATACTTCCCTATTAAAAATTAAAAGATAAATAAAAGGGATATTGGAGACGCCCATCTTCGCAAAGTTTGTCAAAATGGCGTTTCACCTTCCTCTGACGAGTTTTAGAAAATTCTGGGTTGATGAATCATTTTTCTGTTACACTATTTGCTTCCTTTTCTAAATTTTCAAATTCATGGATACCTTTCCGATTCTTCCAGACAAATTTTCAAACGCTTTGGTATTTGAATTTATTTATTTATTTATTACATATGATTTATCGAAAGTACATATAGTTTATTGTGATATTTCACCCTCAATGCTAGGGATGACCCTGTGTTATTGCGGGTGAATTTTACAGTTTGCGGATATACATTCATTAGTATTGGTTGATAATTTTCATTAATTACTACTACGCACACAATTCTTCTACAATAAAAAAATTATATGTAGTTAGATTGGATTACAAGAATAAGACGAAGAAGTTAAAGAATTATTGGAAAAGAGAAATTTAAGGAATTATTAGTATATAAGTCACAGTAATCAAGATAGAAAATAAAGATAGAGAATAAAGATAAATTATGTTTTGCCAGCTTTTAATACTCTGCATCCAATTTGTATATGGTCTTTAGTTGTGTCTAACTTTAATTTATTTTTGGTAGGTACTTACATAAAATTTATAATCTTTACTAAATTTTGTTAAAAATGTTAGGTTACTTCTGAGCTCGCGGCCTCTTGGGCGGGGACCCAGACCCCCCGGGCCCGTGGCATTTTGCCAGCTCTGCCACCCTGAAGTTACGCCACTGGTCAAAAGCTAAATATTATTGTCAACATTTTATTATTTTTCTGCATTATAGCGACATCTTCCGGGCTATTTTTACAACAAAGGGAAGGAATTTAGGTATGAATCTTTGGTTAATAATATCTCTCTAGTTCATTTGAAGATGGCGTAACACCTAAATTGAAAAATTTCTAAGTAAAATGAAGGTTACGATAATAAAAATATGTACTGTGATTTGTTGGTTGCAAAAATATTATTTTAAAATGTTGTACACGCCTGTTCCGTTTATAATAAATAACTTATAAACATTAGAAATAATATAATGCTCAAGTTTCCGCACCTGACCTCAAGGTCACCATCACGGCTGCCAACAAAACCAAATTAGTTTACAACTTTCTGTCAAGATTTTGTCGGCGTATTGTCTGTCACGAGTTTGTGTTTGTGTTGACATTGTTTTCTATTTCAATTTTATCGACTATCTATCAGGTGGAATATACCCATCAAACCGTAAGTCAATTGATTAAAAATCTCAAGCATTCAAAAACTTATTTCACCTTCCGTAGAAAGTTAATTTCCTTATCTGTCTCAATGAAATTTCTCCCTAACGGTATGTCGCACATTGCAATGCATTCCTGTTGACGAGAAACCCGCTGTTAATTTCTAATAATGCTGTTTTGTATTACTTCCAAGATGTGGTGTTCCGCCGAACGTTAATCCGGTCTCGTATATTCAAAAGATTTTATAAAAAAAATATTTAATTTATGCATGACGTTTCAAACTGC
Organism: Limnephilus auricula; assembly: GCA_951813805.1. Taxonomy (NCBI): domain Eukaryota; kingdom Metazoa; phylum Arthropoda; class Insecta; order Trichoptera; family Limnephilidae; genus Limnephilus; species Limnephilus auricula. The sequence goes on from OX638404.1 coordinate 18,596,762, forward strand.
ACTTCTTTCGTGGTATATGTCTCTTATATTATATTTTTCAACTCTTGCATGCATGCATATGCTTCTGATAGCACAGATAGATGTAATGTGCTTTAGGGGGTTTTTCACCATCCTCCCAATAGCTTATGTACACTAATAACGAATATTTACGATTTACGGTTTATTTATTTATTAAGTTGGAGTTTATAGTTCGGTACTCGAACCTATGAATAGTGGCTATATATTGGATAAGTTGGCTGAGTTTTCTAACCACTGCAAGTATATTATTTCTATTTTTAATAATATTCGTTATTAGGGTAGATAAGCTATTGGGATGATGGTGAGAAACCCCCTTATTCCAACATACATCTTACTTCCATTGAGTTTTGCATTTGTGTGCACTGTATAATAATCACGTATCTATTAATGTTTTGTTTTATGATATTTACTTATACATTAGAATACGGATATAACGGCCCTCAAGGAACCGGCGATACTTTGTCGTACTAATCGGACGACGTACAAAACGATCGGATAATTTAAGCTTGTTTTTATTATGATACTTATTAATTTATTGAAATTATTGTTAAGTAATATAGATAGATAAATTTCGTTTTAGGTAAATAAAAGATTTAATACAAATTGTGCCAAACTCCTTTGTGATTTGATTCACCGGCTTGTAAATGGTGTAATGTACCAATTTTTTCTTAAATTGAAAAATTCTTTAACTTCACGGAACTCATTGCGTCAAGCGGTTGTCACAACAGATGATTAACACTGACTGTGATTTACGCATGCTAATAAGAATAGGTGTTAGGCTGCCTTTACACACGTAAGTTTTTTCGCGTAAGTCACTCACGTAAGCAAAAACTAATGTGCCCCTTGGCCAGAAGTCGTTTACGTGAGTCACTTAGGGGAAAAAACTTAAGTGTGTAAACGCAGCCTCAGCGCGCGAGGAGTAGCCGGGCTCGGGGAGTAGGCGAGGCGCGGGGCGGCGAGGTATTGTTGCTTAGGTTTTGTAATCAAAACACTGCCCGTAGTTCTAACCGGACGAATTATCTTTAAAATAGCTCGCTTTAAGCAGTTGGTCGCTTAAAACGGAGTCCTACTAATATGTTTCCCTAGTACCTAACTATGAAATCTAACTTGAGTTTACAAGTCGTTATATCCGAATTCCACTGTATATTACAAACATCTTACTAATATTATAAACGCGAAAGTTTGTATGGATGTATGTATGTTTGTTACTCTTTCACGCAAAAACTACTGAATGGATTTTAATGAAACTTTACAATAATATAGCTCATACATCAGAATAACATATAGGCTATAATTTATAAAGCTAGCTATTTATTTTCAATATATTGAAAATAATAATTACAGTTTAATAGAAAACGTCAAAATTTGAGAATGACATTTTGCAAAACAATGATTGTTAAATCAAAATTCTATTTTGGAAAATATTTAAATTAGTGAATTTATTTGAAGTACTCGCCTAATACTTTGAATCGAATCAAGAATTATACATATTTTAAATAAATAGGTTAAGAATTTTGGTATAAACGTAGATGGGACTTAGGAAAAGAAAATAGATTACTCGAAGTACTAATCCTATGCAGACGAAGTCGCGGGCAGAAGCTTGTAATAGAATATAATCTAATTTTAAACTCTAAAAATGTCAGATTTGCCCTGATGATGGACATTGTAATATCCGGAACAATGGCTAAAGGAGGAAGTGCAACACGGTATAATGACACGAAAATATTTATCATTGTAAACTTGTTATTTAGAAAAGTAATCAGCAATCTATTAATTTCTCTATGAGTCTTGTTTTTTTATTTTTTTGTAATATGGTGGTGTTTCACCAGAGCGATAACGAGAGTATTTTCCACTCTGGAACATCCTGCAATTCTAGATATTATTTTATTGGATTAATTGTAAAAAAAAAACACAAATTAATAACTCAGGTCCGGGGCATATATCATTCCTATGTCTACCTATGTTATAAATTGTCGTGAAAACAAGCTTATGTGACCAAGCGGTTAATTATGTAAAATTTACCTGCGAACACTGGGATTTGAACCCGCAACGTCTGATTGCCACCCGAGGCCTTACTCCTCGGCTTTCTTAACTCATCAGACTGCAGAAATATCTTTACTGTTGTTATTGTGTCTGTACCTTTCCGTTAGGTTTATGGCATTTAACTTTGAACATCGACTTACCTTAAAATTTCCAGTGTTGTCTTTGCTGTTGTTTTTATATGTCCGAGATTGTTAGTTCTGTGGTTGATTTATGTTTATCTGATTTTGAATTCCAGAAATTTTCTGTGCAATCCGCACAGCAGAGTAGCACTTGTGGAGACAGTGGCAATAAGTTTTTTTTTTTACATTAACTCCACACAGGAGGCCTGAGAAAAATTATTTTCCTTAACCTTTTGTATATTGGATGACATTTGATAGTTAGATGACGTTCTGAATAGAACAATTGATTTCGAAGCATTTCGAGAAGCTACATTACTGAAATTAAAAGCAACATCTGGAATGATATTGGCGCAAGCGATTCTGACCTTGTCCTAGTACAATTTCTTTATACATTAAGGTTAAAATCGCTCGTCGCTCATATGAGAGGTTAAATGCTTAAATGCGATTTTGGCCCTTATGTATAAATAAACTATTCAAGGACAAGGTCAGAATCACTTGCGCCAATATCATTCCAGACTTTGTTTTTAATTTCAGTTATGTAGCTTCTCGGAATTATTTGTATATCATTTTCTATGGTACACGGCCATCATGTGGGCAAATGTCATCCCACATTCCAGAGGTTAAAAAAAAAAAATTATAATTGGTCCCGAACGCCGGCGTCCGAGCCACAGTCAAGGGGTTAAGACCTACTTCATCTTTGAAGATGTTATGTGGAGGGTCTTTTTGAGGAGAGGAAGGAAGGAACATGGGTTTTGAAGAGACACATGTTGTAAGAGGGAAGAAACACAGGTGCCGAAGGGATCAATGACGCTAGTTCATTGAAGCATCTTTCATTGTAATACCTGTAGAACAAAGACAGCATACCTATCTGACTCCTGTGCTATAAAGATTGCAATCCGCTTGTTAGTATAGGGGAATCCATCAAACGGACTGCCCGTGTCTGCACAGAGTCAAGGGTTTTTCAGATATTTTTGGGCGCCAGACCAGAAATGGCTGCCAAATTCAATTGTGGGGCGCACTTGCAATTTGTATAGGGTCAGCAGTTGTGTACTATTAATGTATCTGCGGGCCCCGTACAGTACACTCAGTTTCTGAGAGGTAAACTTGACTCCGGCTTCGATGGAGCATTCTTACTTCTAATTAACAGAAAGGAGGGGTTAAGCATTCATAGCTCTTCTACGCCTCCTCCTACAAATGTTAAAATTACTAAATTACTGGAATCAGACAGTTCACTCGAGTGAAGATTTACTCCATGTTTTTTCGGCCTAATCGTCCATTTTGTTTCATTCCATGTTCACACGGCGCTATAGAAATAAGCGTTCACTCGTCCATTCCCACCACAGCGTCGCCGAGCGAGGTCAACCGCGCTGCAATTCGTTTGATTTCCAGCGCGGTCCGGCCCCGAATTTTAAGGAAAAACATGTCAGATGCATCGATTTTTACGCAATTTTTTTGACACAATTAAATTAAAATAAATAAAGAAAACAGTATAGTTTCGTCTTATAGACCTTTTTATTTTTTATGACATAATAACACAATTTGATTTTACTTTTTTTATTACAAACATTTTCCTACAAATTAATAATCTTCCATATATTAAAAAAAACATATAAAATACATGGATAATAAGGGGGACCCAAAAATTTATATGGGAGGTGTTCCCAAAAGCAAACAAATTAGCCGAACGAATACCATTTTGACGTTTTGCGTGCGATGTGATAGCGTCCTTTCATGGTCCTTCCCGAACAGGACGCGAGACAAACTGATTGAGATTTCACTCGGTGTTCAGACGTTTTACTTTGCTCTCTTCCGCGCTCATGCGCGCGCAAGTGAAGGATGCCGAATGAAAATATCCAACATTGTTGGATCGGTTCACTTGAAGATTTCATTCGGCAGTGTTCGGCACTTTCGATTCATTTCATGTTCAGACGTGTCATTCCGAGTAAACTAGGCCGAATGAAATGCGGAAATGAGCGATGAGTGAACCATGTGAATGGCGCTTAACAGATGACAGATAAATTTACACACAGGGACTCGTGCGAAATAATAAGAATCAAATCTGCAGATACCAGTGTAAATTGTATTCAAATTTTAATGGTTTTTTACCACATTTTAAGATAGATCCCTATGAATCCCACTGAACTAATAATGTAATCAAAGAGGACTGATTTAGGTTCATCAACTTGCTAGCTAGTTCATTATTATTAATTAGTATTTGTCTCAATTTCTTTCAGGATTATAAACTTGATAATGGCCGCCCCTAACTTGACGAACGATGCCCAGGTGCGCTACATGATCCAATGGTTTGAGGAGTGGAGTGAACTGCAGCGTCAGGACTTCCTTCCCATCCTGGCGGAGAAGATCGCCGCCAATGGAACTTACGTCAACGGCATAGTCAACTCCATGACCACCGTCAACTGCGAGGATAAACCCATGAATTTATTTCAATGCCGGGTAAATTACAAACTTAACTTCTTTTATCCACTGGAGCGACAGAGCAATTAAAATATTTTTTCTCAGATTGCTGGAGGAAATTTTTCCGCCCACTTTAAAATAATCATACCTCCGATTTTGAATATGAAGACATACAAACTGATTATAGTTCTATGTAGCCAATGAATTCCCCTATCTTTTGTCTATTATCACATATTTGTAGGATTTATAAAAAAAATATAATTATATCTTTAACCTTAAAAATTTCTAAAGAATCTAGAGAATATTTATTTTGCTATATTTTTAATGTACCATTGTTAGAGTCGTTTTAATAAAAAAAATAATTATAAATTTACCACATTTTGGCAACAAAGCAATCCAAGGTTTTGCAAATAGTGCCATAATGTGGCAAAAAGCGCTCGAGTGGTTAAGGGGCACCTTACTTTTAATGTTAAATTTGGTTATAAAGATCATGGAATTATCAAATTCGGAACTGAAATGAGCAGATCTTCAGAACAGATCTGTACTTTTGCTTGTGTCTATGCCATTCTTATGTTGTATTGAGCACTATTTATGGATATAATATATGATTTTAATTTCTCAAACCCTCTGTATATATTCGGGCTAAGAACTTAAGTTCTTACACATTGTCAGAGCTAACTTTTTCTATACAAATTTCAAAATACACACATACAGGGTGTTAAGCATCATACTTGACTTACTTTAACCAGTGATTTCTGACATTATTTGAAGTAAAAAATGTAAATGAAATTTTGGTTTCCGGTGACATTTTTGAAGTTTTTTTTTTATTTTCTACAAAAACATAAAAAATCAGTAGGTATTAGGTAGTTAGGGGCGGGGTGAGGGGTTGGTTAGTTAGTGGCTTAGTGACCAGTGACGACACATGGAAGAATTTTTTTTGTTTGATTTTGAAGAAAAAGTTTTTGAAAAAAAAAGAAAAAAGGTATCTAAAAAGTCACCGGAGACCAAAATTTCTTTCACATTTTTTACTTCAAATAATGTCAGGAATCACTGGTTAAAGTAAGTCAAGTACAATGCTTAACACTCTGTATACATATAATGTCTTTTAGTTTGATTCCAAAAATGTTCAACATTTTGCAGGTGATAAAAGATACTCTTTATCATAATGTTATATTAATATTTATAATGTGTTCGTATTAGTGTTTTTGATTTTCATAAACATTTTTGTATTACGCCCTTCGTTCACGCAGCCACATACAAGCGGCTCAATCGCCGCTATCTGTCATACTATTTTGCTAGTGCAGTGCGTAGCGGCGTTTACAAACACTAAAAATAGTATGGAAGGTACAGATAAGCGGCGATTGTGTCGCTTGAAAGTAGCTCCATGGAAGAATGACTCTAGTTATTTGAAAAAAACATATTTTTTTTTTGTTTCTACACCATTTAAGAGAACTGGCTCTTGAGATCTTGGTAAAAAGAATATAAGCAATCTTCGGGCCATTGAAGTCAAGCAACAAATTTAATAAAGGAATACAGTTGATAGCCCTCTTTTTCAACAGAAATTTAAGTTAAGTTCACCATAAATAGGTAATTAATTATGTTTTTTTCCCTCATCTTTAGGTAAAACTTTTTAACGATTGGTTCACAAACTGGACGAATGAGGATCGTGACAAGCTTGTCAACAGAGTCTCAGAAGTGGACGAGGAGTTCGGCAAGAAGCTTCAGGACGAGATAACCGGCAATAAGCAGGTAATCGACGGGGAGCCCTCTCAGGAGGAGATTGTCTTGGTGACGGCGCAACCCGGTAACGTGGTCACCGAGAACGGGACCCACGAACACGAAGAGGAAGTCGAAATAGAGAACCTGGAAGTCATAGATGATCAGCTGTCGTCGCCGCCAACGCTCGCCGAAAGTAATATCGCTATTCAAATCACCGCCGAATAAACTGCACCCAGTCTCTATGAGTACGGTGGAATCTCTCTAACCCGGCACTTGTGAAACCTGATGATGCCAAATTAGGTTCTATAAAATGTGGAAAACTGGTTAAAAAAAAAAACAAAATTATATTAGAATTGTGGTTTTATTTAAGATTTTGTTGCATTTCCTATACATATGTAGATTTTTATAATCAGACATGTTTTATAGGCAGCAGCAAAACACTAGGGGCGTACAGTCCATTGATGCTGTAAAGCTGTGCATATCTCAAAAAAAGGGAAAATTAAAAACAATTATTTTTCTTCCTTCTTCTACTTAATGCATCCAATAAATATGATGCGCCCCTGAAAATTATCCACATTGGAAGGATAAATGGCTGAAGCGAAGTGCTGTTAAATGCGCTTTAACAATTTATCCTTTCCAGCGTCGATAGAACGTTTTTTCCACTGATAATCAAAATGATTTCATTTTGAGGATTGTTCACACTCAAGTCTTGTTCAAAACTCTTAAGCCCGAATTAGACGATCTGAGACGCCGGATAACTAGCCGCACCTCTGAAGTGCTGGATTAGTGAGTTTCCACTGTATCGTCATTTACAACATGGAATTTATTACAAATTAATCATTATTACACATTCCAAAATGTTTGTTTATTAATTAAAAGTTCAACACTTCTGTTGCGCATTTACTACCTGCTGGAAATAATAATTCTCATTCAATAAGCTAGTTTTAAGAGATGCATATATTTTACATATTATAGTGTTAGATAATGCAACGAATTACATATGTCAATCGTTTTTGATATTTAACCATTTTTATGAATAATTGATGAGCTAGCCATTTGTTGGATCTGAATAATTTTACGTTCAGTTTGCGACGATATAAAATTTAATTATAGTTTATAGATTGTTGAAATCTTTTTAAAAATGGCAGCCTTTATATTTCTTTTGATAAAGAATTTGTATGAAATTATATCAGAGTGTAATTTATATTACTGTAGCGCATAAGGCGATAGTGTTTTTGCTAGTAGACTCGTTTCTTCCGCCGTTTGGTGTAAGAAGTTATAACAACTGAGTATTTAAGATTTAAAAAGTGTCATTATAATATTATTTACCTATTTATTAACTACGAAGTGAAGAAGATATCATTTTATACTGGAAATATATTTAAAGATTAAGGATTTCAGAGAGGCTAATGAACATTTTATTCTGATTTTTGGTCAAAGGTGCTGTTTCACAACCAAACAAAAATTATCAGTGAAGTTTATAAAGCCCTTATAAGGGCTTATTCATTTCTTAACATTAACAATTTCACAAGCGTGAAATATCGCCTTTGACCGAAACACTGTTGAAATGTATTACGATATTATTATTCTATGTAGTTTTGAAACCCATTGTAAGCGTTACATTTAATATGTTAATGTACAATAAAACATTTTTTATTACATTTTTGAATGGTCCTAGATATAGCGTCATTTTTAAACTTTGAGGAACTGAAAAAAACAAAATTTCGTATACTTGAAATCTTATTATGTGTCGGTTTTAATGTATATTTTTTCTCGACTTGAAGGTTCGCATATTAATTTGGATGTTCAATCAATTTACAGCTTTATTTGCACTGTATAAATTTTATAAAGTATCTACTTTTACAACAGTTACAGCGTTCTCAGCAAATATTTGCCTATTTCTGTGTTTGTTCAGTACTGTTTTAATAAAAGATGAGGCGATGGTAACCGTTACTAATTTTGTGTTGATATTCAATAGATCTGAATTTCCTATATTATTTTAGGCAGTACCTGTTTAAAAATACTGCATTTTAGGAATAACTTTTGCTATTTCTATTTCTATTGTATTTTTTTATTGTTCTTTATGAAATTCTGTTCTAGTACCATGATTAAAAACTTTATTTGATTGTTTTCCACAAGTTAATTTTTGATTGGATACGTTTCACTCAGACTTTTTAACCTGGCCTAGTTTTAAAAATGCTTTAGTTTAAAATCTACCAGTCTGAAAACAGCCGCAGAAGGATAAACTAGCTTGGTCGATAATGATATTATACATGGTGTAACAGGACATACCCGAGAGATTTTGAGTAATAAATGTATTTGTCATTTTGCTGTCCGATGACATTTTTTTCTAATAAAAACATTAAAAATATTTTTCCACTACGTGTCGCAACTGAGTTTGTCTCTAGAGAAGCGCGTACATATTCTAGCGCGCCTTTATAAGCGTTGTGTCTCATTCTAGCGGCATGCCGCATGCACGAAACTGCGCATGTTTCACTCAAACCCATCGCGACACGGTATTTCCGATAGCTATGAGATCAGTAGCGACGTGTGATCGAAAAAAAAAATTTTTTGCTTATAGAAAAAAAATATCATCGGACAACAAAATGACAAATACATTTATTACTCCAAATATGCTCAGGAATCACTGGGTAAAATCTCTAGGGTATGTACTGTTACACCCTGTATATTTGGATTGCAACAAAGCTGATATGTATTATTGAAAATTATATCACTACTACTTTTGTGGGAAGTGAAAACAGATCTGATTCAGGTTATAGTAATATCATTGTATCGTAGCATTAAATTTCTTATAGTAAAGAATTACTAGTAAGTAGTATCTGTTTCGCTTGTAAAAGATTAAATGATTTGCCTTTGAATATACAAACTATGTAGATCACTAATTAAATAAGAATAACAATAAACAAATTAATTATGTATGTACATATTAATGTTGTGGTACAATTTTATACCTACATTTTTTACTTATATATCCATTTTGTTTACATTTCTGTATTGCAACTTATTAATTTATTGCATATTAATATTACATAAGCACTCACACATTCCTCAAATAATTAATAATTAAACGCACAGCACAAAATAAAGCTGCACAATGCCATTTTTATATTATGATGTAATAATTCCTCATATATTGGTTTTTTATTTTATACTTTTTTTATCAATATTCTGAACTCAGTTGGCTTAGCAACTTTGAAAAATGACTGATTTCTTCTTCAACATTCCTTTTCCTAAAGCGGTACATAGTATTATTTGTTTATAAATCATATTTATTTGAAATGTATAACTGTTTTATATTTTTTGAATGTTTGATCATCAATAAAGATATTTAACTCAGGTTGACTTGGTTTGTTTTATGTTGAAAAACTTTGAATGATTCATTTCGTCCCTCGGGAGTACTATAGATTTTTAAAATAACATTTTATGAGTTTATCTAGATATAGGAAATATCTACCTGTTTTGTTGGGTAAATGGTTGAGGATCTTATTGAGAACACTTTCATTAATATTTTATAATGAAGATTTATTCACAACTTGCTGGATCAGACTTAGACTCAGAGAGAGCGTACACCATAGACATAATGATCACAAGTACTTTCCAAATGGTGATGTGACCTACTTTACAGTAGTGATGTGACACTACCGTTCAATTGATTAGTCAGACATATAAATAAACCAGTCCCATGGTCAGACATCCTCAGAATTGATTTGGTGTTATTTGTGAGTAGTCTGAGTACTGTATCAGGTAGAGGGTACACTTTTACATATAGCTGCATAATTAGCTTGTACTGTGCCGTAAACACGCCAGCGCGCGCAGTACTAATATTAAATTTTTTTTTATGCGATTTTAACCCTTATGTATAAAAAAACTGTATGAAGAACAAGGTCAGAATCGCTTGCGCCAATATCTTTCTTGACGTAACAGTTAATTTATTAATCTAGCCCCTCTGAATATTTTTAAAAATAATTATCTATGACATTCGGCTTGTCATATTTTTTTCCCGCTTTACCAGCAGTCAACCTTTTGAAGTATAAATGTAATTAATTCTTCGAAAACACCTTTGAATTGTTGGTTTTCATGTAGGATGTATATTCAGGTTTGTGTAGAAACAATAAAATCAGTTCTAATTCATAATTTTTTTTTTTTTTTTTGATATTTGTTTGCCGAATGGGAGAATTTTTTTTTTCCCTGAAGTATTCTGTACTATATATATGAATAATAAGATACATTATCTGATAAAAAGAAAACAATCGTAAAATTAAACAATTCCTTTGTATTTATACCGATATTTGACAAAAAGTCAGGAAGGTAATTTCCGCGCAGTTTTTCCAATTACGCCTGACACGTGACACCGGTTAACTAAAATTTCGAATTTTCAGATATAGATGACTAATCAAGTGGATGATGGATAAATGTGCATTTTCATCACGGTGGGATGAAAATACACGCTACATTCTAAGGAGGGATTTAACCTCATGCATGAATGCTCTTCTGGCTCTCTTCCCCCGCCATTGGCCTCCAGTCCTCAGGCCTCCATGTCCTCCTGCAATCTCATTCAATGCAGTTAATCCATGCCTTCCCTGCCTCTGGGCCGGTTCCACTGGTTAACCCACGCAGTCATTCCTGTCATTTGGCGTCCTTTCAAGGTGACAACAAATCCACCATCGCAGTCTTTGTGACTATAAAGTTGTTATACTTACCCAGTATTAGATATTCCTTTTTTTTTTTTTTAAAGAAAGACAAATATTCCCAGGTTACGAATAACCCAACAACATTTGAAAATCTTCTACTACCACCACACTAAGCCGAAGATGTTGCTTGTGTTGTGATGGAGGCCAGCCGAGGAATCGAACACGGAACGCCTGGGTGGGACCCAAACGCTATGCCCACTCAACCACTGACCGGTCAATAATATGAAAGTTCCTTAATATGAAAGAACGAAGTATGTATGGAGAATGAGTTAATGATGAATGTAAGTAAGTCTAAAGTCATGGTGTTTGAAAGAGAGCGTACGAAAACAGTGTGCAATATAATTGTGAACAATGAATACTTGGAGAAGGTTGATGAGTTTGTGTATTTGGGTAGTATGTTTACGAGAGATGGGAAGGCTGATAGAGATATTGAAAGAAGGGTAAATGCAGGTAACTCCATTAATGGAGGACTGAATGCCGTTGGCGCTAACAAAAAGCTGTCCAAAGAAGCGAAGCTAGCAGTCCCGTCCGTGGTCGAGTGGTAAGACACTTGACTCCCAATCGGAAGGTTGCGGGTTCGAACCCGGCGTGCGCAAATAAATTTTATTTGATTAATTTGTGTTATTTCACAATTAATTAATAAAAATAATATATACTATATTTGCGGCACGTTCCAGAGTGGAAGATACTCTCAGTATCGCCCTGGTGTAAGACCACCATTCAGAATTGAAACGTTGCTTAATAATGGCTCTAGCCGTGTTTAGTGACTAGATCTGAATAGCCAGGTACTTTCCCAGCTTCCTCTTCCCCATCTCCCTCCCGTCCCCACTTACCCTTCAGCCTCACAACATACTCCAATTGGGGATGCCATAGTCTCACTGGCTCCAGAAGGGAGCTGTTGGGACTTTTGTGAGGTTTCTCTCTATAAAAAAATAAAAAAAAAGTCCACAATGGAGTGCTTGTTCCTACCCTGATGTATGGCAGTGAGGCATGAAACTGGCAGAGGAAGGATGGAAGTAGACTGAATGCTGTTGAAATGAGATCCCAGAGGCGTATGTGTGGTAAAACCATGTATGATCGTGTGAGAAATGTGGAGATTCGAAAATAATGCAAGGCGGATGTAAGCGTAATGAGTAAAATTAAGAAAGGAACCCTTAGATGGTTTGGGTATGTAGAGCGAATGAACGAAGAAAGGAGCGTTAAGGAGAATATATGATGCAAGTGTGAATGGTATAAGAAGTAGGGGACGTCCGAGGAAGACATGGCACGATCAAGTGAACCAGATACTTGAGTCGGGCCATGTCAAGAGTCAGAAAAATAGAAGAGTATATATGAGACGATGTATGTACGTGAATGAGGCAAAGAGTGTGTGCCAAGACCGAGATGTTTGGCGGCCCGTCCTCTCTGCCTACCCCCTCGGAGAAACGGCGTGATGGTTAGTTAGTTAAAATTTTTATATGGTTAACCTGAATATACACACTTATTACTTACGCTTCTTGTATTTATCTATTTATACCTTAAGGCCTGTTTCCACTTCTGTTAAAAAATCGGATATCGTTCCGTATAAAAATTGTATGCTGTAATTGTGGCTATAGACGATATATAGAGCTGTTCACACATGTCCGACATGATAAAAAGTTGGATCCGGCACGTTTGATTGGTCGTTTTTTTTGGCAAATTTCCTGTCGCTAATAGGTTTATATGAAGCTGGTCATACTTGCCGCCTTGCCGTTCCGGCATGAACCCCACTACACCCCGACCCCTCAAGCCGCCTACTTCCAGTCGCAAGGAAGCGAGCATTCAGAGTCTGAGTGATCAACTAACTGTCCAGTGTGAACAAGACGTCCAACATCCGATTTTTTATCATTACGCTTTTTACACGGCCGGCGGTGCGAACAGGACGTCCGACAACTAGTTTTTTGTCATCCGATTTTTAAACAGAAGTGGGAACGGGCCTTTACACGTTTTAAAATAAATATAAGAGTTTTATTACGATTCTTATTTTAGACACTTGAAGCAAGTTAAAATGAAAAACGGTGACGAAAAAATTGATTTCCGGCGTAAGTTTTTAAAAATGCTCGTCAATTGGTGTACAATCTTCCGGGACACTTAGGTACGCCCTCTGCTTTTTCAAAATAATCAGTTGAACTACGGTTGTTGATTTTAGGAATTCATACTGTGTAAATACTTTATGAGTAAATATTTCATTCTAAAAGAGAACACAGGACTCACAACAGGATACAAAATAAATCATCAAATATTTGCAGGATTGGCCACGGGGCGACTCCTTCCCAATCCTTCCGGAGGCTTTGTTTCGAAATTTTTAATTTAATTCACATTAAGAACATTCATAATCATTCATGACAAGGTTATTATTTTTTATGGATGTGTTTTCATTGGTGGGAATTTCGGCATAGAAGATTTTTTCTACACGTAAGATGCAATTCTTTAAGATGAAATTAGACGGCCTCCGTGGTCGAGGGCTAAGATTCTGGACTCACAATCCAAAGAAATTATTTGATTTATTTGTGTTATTTCACAAATAATTAATTAAAAATCATTTATAGTATATTTGTGGGACGTTCCAGAGTGGGAGATACTCTCCGTATCGCCCTGGTGTAAGACCAGCATTCAGAATGAAAACCCTCCTTGAAACGGCTTTAGCCGTGTTTGGTGACCAGATCTGAATAGCCAGGTACTTTCCCCACCTTCCTCTACCCCGTCTCCTTCCCCTCCCCACTACCTTCAGCCTCACAACATAACCCAATTGGGGATACCGAGGTCTCACTGGCTCCAGATGGGATCAGTTGGGGACTCTTGTGCGGTATTTACATAAAAAAAACTCTGAATTTATATGTAATTGGGTAACTCTTGTCCATTTTGGACCTCCCAGGAATTTAGGGCCGGCCCTGAGCCAAACGGTGTGGCTGCCGCTAGTAAAAAAACTCAAGGGTGCTGTATTAGGTGTTAATTTATTATCACCGCCTTAGCTCTTTGGAAATTCGCCGCCCGGTGGGGACTCTTTTTTAACATTAGCTCCACACAGGAAACCCCGAGGAAAAATATACCAAAGCCTATGTCATCTCTGGGGATGCTGTGTGGAGGGTATTTTTTAGGAAAACGAAAGAGAGGAAGTTCTGGCAAGGAAAAATATATGAGGTGTGGGTAGAAATCTAGGGATCAGTGTGTCCTCCCACTGTGGTGCAAGGCGATGGATTAAGAGAGTCTGGCTGGAGAATTCAAAAGGTGTCTCTCAACCAATCTCTCCCGATCCGGCCAGACATGCAGTAGGAATACAGATACAAATTTATCCATAGAAAAAGTCAAACCTCACCCCATGAACCCGGACACCCCTGCTAAGTCACCAAACTTAGCGAACCGCTTGGGGTGACCAATGGCAGGGGTGTTGGTAATCCAATAAATGGTTCCCGGGCGGCGGTACCCATACCCGCTTCCCAAATTGTCCTGCTCCAATTGCACCTGCACAGGGCCGGCCCTAGCTCCTACTTTTTCAATTAAGCAAATAATATTTTTTCAATGAGGTGAGTGGAGGTCCTCTTGTAGTACCTAGAGCAAGTATAAAGTTTAACTTTCTGCGGTTGTTGTGGGAAAAAAATCCGTGACAATCTTCTGAGAATTCTAATGACTTGTTTAATTTGAATTGTCCCTAAAAGTTGACATTTTTTAAAAATAACTCATAATTTTTATTTCAATCGCTTTCTACTTATATCTTGTTCGACGAATCCTGCCGTATTTATACATTTTGCCTAGTGCAGTGTAATGATTTTGATGGTGTAAGAGTGTATTATCAGAGAATACCGAAAATTAGTCCTTTTTAAATCAAATTCTATACGTATTGACTCTTTTTTACAAAAAAATATAAATTGATTTTGAAAGATCGTTATTTTATCTCGTAAACGCACTTATTAAATTTTAAAAAAAATAAATATATCAATACATAACCCAAGTTAAGACACTTCTCAGAATTTTAATTTTAGTTAAATTAAAATCATCAAAAAATAAATCCGAGAACGTATTTTGTGACGAAAATACTTCAGTTTTTCTATTTATTTAAGGTTTTACAAACTAAAATATTTCATTTAATTAAAAATGACGCCAAAATGTGATTTTGCGAAGTTTGAAGAAATAAAATATTTCAGTTTTTTTTTTTTACACTTATTTTGTTTAGACATTATTGAAAAATCATGAATACTTATGATCAAAAAATACTTATAAGAAGTACACGATATTCAATAATTTATCATCGTGCGTTTGAGCATTTTTATTGCTTACTTGAATGTAAAGTTTTGGATGAAATAAATCGATATAAAATTTTTTATTTTAAAAAATTGTCGGAAATCGGAAACTCTCTGTACCGTTGCAAGCATTTTTAAACTTTTGTTCTCAGCCGCTGGTCAATTTTATCAATGATTTGAAGTTTTGAAAAACGCCATTTTGAAATATCCGCAATTGATTTCATCTATGCTAGTAAGATTGCCGATGTGTAGGCGCTCCTGAAAGCAAATTTTGATATTCTGAATTCTTTTTTGTCAAAGCTAAGGAAGCTAAGCTGCTTTCTGAAATCAGGTAACTCGCGTAGCGTTCACATTCTCGACAGAAGAACTTGGATTTTTAGTAAGCTAGGGAATAAAGACAATAGTTAGAACAGCGGAAGGATACTGTATGAATGATAATGAAGCAAGGGGCGTGCGCTAGACAGAGTTGTATGGCAGTCCATTCTCTCTGCCTACCCTTGCGCAGAAACAGCTTGATGGTTTAGTTAGGGAACACATCGTCCATCCCGTAGAAAAGAGTCGTAAGTCAAAACTTTCTGTTTAATAAAATTTTATTTTTAGCGAATATCGTATTTAAGTTAGGTCACTATATATCCGCAAGATATCGCTAGTGTTTCTTTTCGACCAGACAGTTTGTTTCATTAATCATCATTTGTTTGCGCTCCCTCTAAAATTTCATTTCGACTTATGACCCTTTTCTACTGGGTGTGCGGTGATATCTCTAGGACAGCCGACATTCAGGTTCCGAGTATCGCCCATATCGACTGCTTCAAGAGAGACGGCAGTAAGTTAAATTAGATAATTATGCAGCCATTTTAAATATTAAAACCTTGTTCATATTCATGAGGATGTTTATAGACCGGGATCCAGGCTTACTAAACGTCCATCCTCACTACTAAGTAGTTTTATCCGTGCACTCGATGACGTAGGGTTTGTATAGCCAGGATCCCGGTCATGCTGTTTAGCATTTTGCTCAATTTGACCGGAGTTTATGGCTCCCAGAATGGAAGTAATTCGAAGACTTAATGTTCAGTCATTTCTGCCTTACTTGGAGAAGTCGATATTAAATGGCAACATTTAATAATAAAGATGTATTATCTTGTTATTGTGTTTAATTCGTAGAACTCCATTTAATAAAAGTTAAATAATAATGTTATTTTCAAGTTCTGCAAGAATTTTATTTTCTTTATTATTGGGACAGCTATTTCGGTTCACAATGCCATTTTTAAACAGTTTCAAACATTATTAAATTTGATAAAAATTAAATAAAAAATGCGATTTTATATTTGCCACAATCGCTTATCGCTTTGAGTCTGATTTATTAATTCCCCCAAGAAATTATAAGGGACTACAGGGAATGAAAGTAAAAATTAAAAGGCATTTTTTATTATAATTATTATAATTTATTTATTTCAAAATAAATTTACATTTTAAAGATTTTATTTCGAATACATTTCAAATTATAATAACGTGCAAACGTATATAATCTTTTTTCCAATTTATTCTACTACTCCGAAGCTGGCTCCCATACCACGAGGTCCAGTAGCTAGCTCTTGGTATCGGAGGAATATTTACATAGGCTAATAAAGAACATAATGCAGGTCAATGTGCAAATAATATTCAAAGACTTGATATATAATAACGACGTATAAAATAACAAATAAAGTAATTCAACATTGAAAATAACTACATAAGTAATTCAATTACCATACGTACATATAATTACCATAATCCAATTTCATGAAGTTAATTTGATTTTTGATTTGTCCATATTTTCATTTCAATGTTTCGGTTACATTCATTTTGTTTAGTGGACAATAATATATTGTACCATCTCACACCTATATGCGAGTAGTGGTGCTGAGCGTGGACGTTCTTAAGTTCTTAGCATTGGGATGGCTATACTATTAAGCCATTTGTTTTGAATCTTGTGCTTATGCTATCTGAGGGGTAAATTTTATTTATGAAATATTCTTTATAAATTTGATATAAGGCGTTTATTTTATATAATTCTGTGATAAAAGATACACTAAATTCTCGAAATACCTCTAAAGTAGGGAAGTCGTATGGTTTCCTAAGGATTATTTAAATAATTATTCTTTGAATTGTAATTTTGGGACGTAAGGAAGCTTTAAAGGCCCCTCCCAACCCAATAATACCATATTACAATGGGGACTGGATTAATGCACAATAAACAATTCTGTTTAATATGTTGCATATATTTTACAATACATGGATAAGTTTTTCTTAAAAAAGGCGGAGACCACCAGACCACACAGTGAAGCAGGCAATGTCTATGGAGCTTCATCGATAGTCACCCAGATGAAGAACAAAGAACTCTTGGATGACTCAATGCTACAAAATTCTATAGAGAAACGGCTTGGATGAAAGCGATACTCAGATCCGAAGAAGCTATAACCTGAGAACGCGAAGAGCCGACCCCAACAGCCTATCTAGGCAACGTGTTAGGACAGTGCAAGGAAGAAGAAGAATAAGTAACTTTCCTCAGTTGAGGTTGATGTGGTCTTTCCATTTAACATTTTTATTTATTAAGATTCCAAGATATTGTACATTAGAATTATGATTTAGTTTAGCGCAGTAGGTACGTATTATAAGTAATTTTATTTATGCAATTTTTGGAATGAATGGTAAAGTAAATGATTTTTTTTATGCATCTTCTTATAGAGAGAAGAGAATGCAATATGTTTTTTCTTTGTTGAGTGATAATAATTTGCTATCGAACAATTATTTCATAACCTTCGTGTCATTGGTAATGGCTGCATTAGTAATCTCGTTCCGTGTTTTTTTAGATAATTATTACAGTATCGTCAGCAAAAGATATAAGTTTACCTTGAAGTGATAATTTAAACATTTGATTAACATAAATTAGAAATAAAATTGGCCCAATGACAGTTCCTTGGGGAATTCCCAATTCCAAAATTTCATCTTCACTTGGTGAGTTGTCTAATTTTACCTTTTGGCCTCTTTGAGTTAGATAGCTTTGTAATCAATACCTTACCTTGCCAATAATGCCGATATCATTTAATTTATTTATTAGTTTTGTAAGTGATTCCTCGTGCACAAAACAAGATCAGTGGTATATCGTTACGTGAGATGAACCGCACAGCCCAAAAATTATAAAGCAAATAATGTACAGCCATTGAATAAGGCACATATTCTAGAAAATATGGATCTTGCAGCACGACGAACTCGAGAATTACGCGACAACACGGCCGTTGTTCCCAATCCTACTGATCAAATGTTGAAATCAAATGAATAAATATGCCTTTCCCGACGCAACTTTCCGACAAATAACTTAGCTGATCGAAGACTCAGATTGATCGATCGAGAAGTTGGAACAACGGCCGTAAGTTGAGCTTTGAAAAAACCCACTACATTGATTTGATGAAAGATGTCACATCCCGGCGAGATTGATTATTATATCATTGAAAAATGTAGATTCTGTGAAGTTGTGTTTAACCTCAGCGGAAGGTATTCTTGACCTTGTTTCGTCACTCGCAGGTAGGTACATATTCATAATATTATGACAATTATACCGCAAGATTAAACCAGATATATTTGCACTCAGAACAACAAGAACTTACTATAATTTGTCGCGGTTAACGTTATAGTGAATTAGATGACGCGCAATCCCTTATCGTACCGGAATGTTTTGATTTCCAGTCGACGCGTGATGCGTCACGGGCGTGCGGGTACAAAGTCTGCCCGGTTTGAGCCACCAGAACCGGTGGAAACGTGAACAAAAAAAATCCGGGAATTACTCAAAACCCGGATTTCCCGTCGCAGATTCACGCATGTCCGTGAAGCAGGACCACACTCAATAAGCGAAAATTGTGAAACGGACTGAACAAGGCCACAGAAGCTAGCTATCAACCAATACACCTTATAAAAAATATATATCGTCATTGGGCGCGTAATACTTCCAATGTGATTTTTGTTTTAATTTTACAGTAGAGTAAAAAAAACTTTTTTTTTTTTATGAAGGAAGACTTACATTAATTTTTATTTATTGTGTACATTAAGAGGTAATATCCAGTAATCCATTATTCCGTTTTCGTTGATTTTTTTACAACCATGAAGCTAAACGGTATTAGTTTTAAATTTAAAGCAAAATGCAGTCATTATGAGCGTCGCGAACACAGGACCTCGCACGGCCGCATCTCGGCGGCTAATGAATCGGAGAATTTATGTCTTGAACTGCCATAAAAATGATCAAACGGGAGATGGTAAATGAATGAAAATTATATAATTCTTAAAATTAATTTTTGATCAAGAGTCTAAACAAAATTAGGGTGTAAAAAAAATCTGAAATATTTTAGTTTGTAAGACCTTAAATAAATAGAAAAACTGAGGTATTTTTGTCACAAAACACGTTCTCGGATTTATTTTTTAATGATTTTAATTTGTCTAAAATTTAAATTTTGAAAACTGTGTTGACTAGATATATAATATAGTTATATTGATTTATTTTGTTGTATGATTTTATGATTTGATATTTGTGTTGTTTAATAGAATCTATCGTTTGAAAATTGAACAAATCTGCCAACGACCAATGGTATAACCTTACTATATTATAAATACACTTAGTTTTTCAAAATTTTAAAACTGCGTGTACCAGATAAAATAACAATCTTTCAAAATTAATTTATGTTTTTTTGTAAAAAAGTGTCAATACGTCTAGAATGTCATTTAAAAATGACCAATTTCCGGTATTCTCTGGTAAAACACTCTTAAAAATAATCAATATTCACTTAAATAAATGTTGTATGGTGGTCCACCTTCAATTTGCATCAAAATTGGTTTTTTCAATCTCCTGTAAAAAAAAATTCCACGTTGGAGGTATTACGCTCCCTGTTTTGATGTTACGAATTCTAAGTTTCATTAAAATTTATAAGCTACGAATCAACGAACAGAAAACGGAGCTCTGCTATTCTAACAAAAATATTTTTTCCACAGAATTCCAAATTTTTTGTTTTAGTTAAATAATTTATTCATGGCGCTTCGAGGTAGCCGCAATAAATCGCTAGCTGAGGGTTGGTTTGCACTATGTCCACAAAAACTCGTATTGAGAAAACGAAGTTTGAAGTTTAAAAACATTCTATTTTGTTTCCTTTACTTCAAAGTAATTGTAATAAATCTTAATATATAAAACAAAGTCGGGTTAGTTACACCATTTATGACACAAGTGAACCGATTTTTATGATCTTTGATTTGTTGGATTTGTCTCCGTCCCGATTAACAGAATAACTATTAAAACATCGGAAAACATCACGGGAAAAATACTTATAAAGAAAATAATTTTTTCATATATTTTGTATGGAACGGCTTTTTAAATAATGTACGTTGGTCGACATAATTCGAATCAATTCGAACTGCCAATGGTGTAGTGTGCCGAACATTTCGTGCTTAGTCAACAGCTCCATTTTTCTTTTTTTAACTTAGGCGCTCCGCTGACGAGGCAACTGAAAACCAACTAAAACCGGCTGTTTTCTCTGTCTTGATTGGTCAAAAAGCTTGTTTAACCATAGACGAAGAACAATCAGCTGACAGCTGGCAACTAGCAATGGCCGCCCAGGGCAATCAGCAGTGACAGTTGCGAGTCACCGCTTGCGTTACCATTGACAACGGGGTTTTGTGTGATTGTGGAGTGTGCGGGCCATCACATTGTCATACAAAGACAGTTGGCAGTTGAGAGTTTTCAGTTGCCTCAGTGGGCGGAGGCGCTTAGAGTATTTATTTCAACTTAATAAAAACCTAATTTATTTCAGCTAATAAATTAAATTTTGCAAAATATACTCAAGGGAAGGAAAGCACAAGGGGGATAACCGGGGATTTTTATTTTTAAACATATCTAAAGATGTTTTATCATCTGTGAAAAATTCAGCTTCCGGGGAATTAGTTCCGACATAAAACCTCCACTGACCGCGCTATATTAGAGGATTGAAATCTCGACGCCTGGGTGGGAACCTACGCATTCTACATTTGGTTACCCTACTACGAATCTGTCAGTAGGGTTTTTTTTATGTGAATTCCGCACAAGAGTCCCAAATGCTCCCGTCTGGAGCCAGTGGACCATGCCATCCCCAAGTGAGGTATGTTGTGAGACTGAAGGTAGTGGGGAGGGGAAGGAGATGATTCAGATCTCAACGCGGCTAAAGCTATTTCAAACAACTTTTCAATTCTGAATTTTGGTCTTACACCAGAGGGATACTGAGAGTATCTTCCACTTTGGAACATGCCGCAAATATAGTGCACATTATTTTTAATTAAATAATTGTGAATTTACACAAATTAATCAATTAAAATTTATTTGCGTACGCCAAGATTTGAACCTTACCACAGAGGCCGTCAGGTAACTTCAAAATTTGAAATTTTCCTTGTTCACGTCATGTCAAAATCTGACCTCAAATGAAATACAAAATTCGAACATTTTTAAGAAAATTGGTAAATACCTTGAAACAAGGAAGGATGAAGGTAAAATTAAAGATCTTGAGTCATTTTTCTTGACAAACAATTCATTCAACTTTCGACCATTGTCTGTGCAATTTTATAGAGAAAACCGACATTTAGGTACCTGCTACCCACCCACCTGCATATTACCGGTATGTAAAAAGGTACTGAGTAACATTTTAAACTTGTTATTTTACAAGGGAATAATTCATATTATTGTACAATACCGATTAAGTTTTGTTTTACTTTTAAATGGTACGCAAAAACAACTGCGTATTTTTAAACGTTGTGAAAAAATATTAACATTAGAATACTGAATAACATATAAAAATTAATTCTATGAAGTTAGGCGTATATGAAAACGCCCTTTGTATTTAATAGTTGAGTACTATTTTGTCTTGTTAATAATACATTTTTTACTACACTGTCATCCAGCGGTTTTCTAAAAGCTTTCCGGAATCTCTTTCTCGAAAACTTAAAATTCCCCGAAGAAAATTATTTCAACACCGTGTTTAAATTTTTGTTGGTATTGTATGTAGGTAACTAGGAATAATATTTGGTAAACGTCCGAGGAGTTTATTGCTGTTGTTGGAAACGTGACAGAAAAGAAAAGTCATGAAATCTATAAGGATATCTGTGCAAGTGACCAAAAGAGGAACAATAATAATTATTGATCGATTGATCAATCATGACCATCAATTTTTGCATGTTGGACTATATGATACTTATGTCGAACTATATGTAGTAGGAACCTTTTTTTTTAGTAAACCAATCACAGGAGTCCCAACTGCTCCCGACAGACTATGGCATCCCCAATTGGGATATGTTGTGAGGCTTAAGGTAAGCGGGGAAGGGAAGGAGATGGGGAAGAGGAAGGTGGGGATGTGCTTGGCTATTCAGATCTAGTTACTAAACACGGCTTAATCCTGAATGGTGGTCTTACACCAGGGCGATACTGAGAGTGTCTTCCACTCTGGAACGTGCCACAAATATAGTTTATATTATTTTTAATTAATTAATTGTGAAATAACATAAATTGATCAAGAGACAAGCTACTTGCAGTAGCTTTGCAGGTATGATGTTAACATGAAAAAAATAAAAAAAATAATTGCGCACGCCGTTCTGACCCGCGACCTTTGGAATGGGATTCCAAAGCCTTGCCTCTGGACTACGCCGGCCGTCACATACAGTGTTTCTTCTGTTTTCCGTTTTCTATAGCTTCCGATTTCAAATATTGAATTTTATAATTCTAGCTGAATGACAAATTATTACTTCTATGAAAATTGACAATTTATTTCCACAAATATAAAAAAAATTAAGGATCGTTTTTTAAAATCCGAATTTTTTTTGGGAATATATTAAATTTATGTATTTGAATCCTAATTGAATAAAACTTAGATACATACCGAAGTTTTAAAATATGATTTGAATATCAAGTCTCTATTTTCCTAAGGACCTTATGATTTTTAAATTTATTTATTTAAGAGGGTATTACCATCAGAGAATACCGGAAATTAGTCCCCTTTTAATCAAATTCTAGAAGTATTGACTCTTGCTGCACGCAGTTTTAAAATTTTGAAAAGTTAAGTTTATTTTTAATATACTAAGGCTTATACCGTTGTTCGTTGGCAGATTTGTTCAATTTTCAAACGATAGATTCTATTAAACAACACAAATTTCAAATCATATAACCATACAATAAAATAAATCAATACATAATCTAGTAAACATAGCTTTCATAATTTTTATTTTAGTTAAATTAAAATCATTAAAAAATAAATCCGTGAACGTGTTTTGTGACAAAAATACCCCAGTTTTTCTATTTATTTAAGGTCTTACAAACTAAAATATTTCAAATTTGTTTTACACAATTATTTTGTTTAGACATTATTGAAAAATCATAAATACTTATGATAAAAAAAATCTCACAAGAAGTACGCGATATTAAATAATAATTTATCATTGTGCGTTTTGAGCATTTTTATTGCTTACTTGAATGTAAGAAGAAAGTTTTGAATGAAATAAATCGATATTAAATTTTTAATTTAAAAAATAATAACTAAACGGGGAATAATCGATCTTTCGCATTGGAACCTCCTTATACATTTGCAAGTATTTTTAAACTTTTATTCTCAATCGTCAATCGTTTTAATCGTTAATCGCTCTTAAGTTTTTAATCCAGCAGGAGTGGGTAGATGGTGCAATCCCAGTCGACCATTTTACCTGCATATTGTGATATTATGCTATTATAACTTTTAAAATCAAAATAATAATAATGAAAAGGAGAATGAAAAACATACATATCATACACATCTCCGAAAAATCGAAATTTGAGTTGAGTATGCAGATGTATGTAAAAGTGTATCCTCTATCTGGTACAATACTCAGATTACTCATAAACACCACCAAATCAATTATAATGCAAAAAACTTTTAGTGAATTAAACAAAATGTTGATGTTTTCTGGGTCACTAGTAGGATATTTCAAAATTACATACCAATGTACCGGACCGTTTTGTCTTTCCGTATTTAATATGTAAAACACAGACACTTGTGCAGACTTTTTGATTTATGTATTCTATGTCAAAACTTAGTATTTGGAGATGTCTGACTACTAAACTGGACGATCGATATTATGAAGCTAACAAAATGACTTGACGTATTTTTTAACAGTTAAATGGGTACCTGCTCAGAAGTTTCGCAGCTTATTATGAACAAGCCGATACAAGTTGAATGTCCCAATTTAATAAGGCTATGAAATGTTTGGGATTTATTTTAAGAACAGTCAAAGATTTTACGTCACTTTATTCATTTAAAATACTCTTCACTGCCTTAGTTAGAAGTAATTTAGAATACAATTCCACTATTTGGTCCCCATACTATAAAGCACATCAAATATAAATTGAGAGAGTTCAACATAAATTTTTAAGGTTCATTAATTTCAAACTCTCCATACCCATTGAACAAATCAATTATGATAAATTAATTAAAGGACTTAATTTAACTGACTTATCTTGTAGAAGAACAAAGAGCGATATGGTACTTTTATTCAAATTAGTTAATGGCACAATTGACGCACCTGACTTAACAAGACTAAGGGGGTTTCTCACCATCCTCCCATTAGCTTATCTACCCTAATAACGAATATTATTAAAATTAAAAATAAAATACTCGCAGTGGTTAGAAAACTCGGCCAACTTTTCCAATATATAGCCACTATTCGTAGGTTCGAGTAGCGAATTATAAACTCCAACTTAATAAATAAATAAACCGTAAATCGTAATACGAAAATATTCGTTATTAGGGTAGATAAGCTATTGGGAGGATGGTGAGAAACCCCCTAATAACAATAACTAATAACATTCCGAGTACCAAATCGTAACACGAGGCTTCCAGAGCTGTTCTTTGTTTATCCTTCGAAAACTAACTATTTCATTAACTCCCCAATCCAAAGACTACATAGGCTTGGAAATAAATTTAGTTCAGTTGATATTTTCGTTTATTCATTGCCTAAATTTATTTCTGAAATTTCAAAAGTTCTGTTTCCCGTTTACTAAACTATTATTTTTGTATTATGATTATTGTAAAAGCCCTAAGGGTGTGAATAAATAAATAAATAATTTCGTGACGCTAAAGCTTACCGTTAGAGAGCTTTTACTGCTCTCCATGGTGGTAAAACCATTTATTTATATCCTAAAAATAAAATAAAATAATTTTCAACGTTTTGTAAATCATTGATTTACTAGTTTAAAACCACGGGAGGAATTTACGCGATAGTTTCTAGGAAAAGCTATGCGACTTCTCGGTAGTGAATTAAACGCAACTTTGTCCAAATGTTTGAATTTGAATGGAGTGATTAATGCATCGTGTTCCTCATACTAATGTTCCATGTAGGTACATTAAACAACAGTTTGTGGTTTGATGAGCTATTTAACAAATAGGAAATGAATTTAAGTGGACTCAACGAGCAGTTTTTTGGTCACTTCGTGTTTGAGCATTGATTAAGAAAGTTAACAAGGTTAAAGTTGTTATAAAGTGATTAAATTATTTGGTTTTGTGATTGCGAACTTTTCAATATTATTTAATTTGTTTTTTTATTGTAGTGATCATAAGTTCGGTTCAGTGCTACAAGAATTATTTCGAGTGTGTACTTACTTGAGTTTGAGAATGGTTCTTATCCATGAAAGGTAAGTGCCGTCCTTTTTAAGAAATGTAAAAACAATGACAGCTCTTCGGTTTTTTTTTGACAATTGTAAAGTATGGCTTATTATTATTAAGGCGTATTCATTAATACCATATCTTTTGTATTGATTTATTGATCATAAGTGGAAGGATTTGTGTTGATTCATTGGTCATAAGTCATAAGTCATAAGTCATAATTAACGAATTTGAATTGACTAATTACCGATTGATCATAAGTGAATGGATTTGTATTGATTTATTGATCATCAGTGAAAGGATTTGTGTCGATTCATTGGTCATAAGTTAATGGATTTGAATCGACTAATTGATCATCAATGATGGATTAATCAATAATATTGGTCTTAAATGAATGAATGTATTGATTAATTGATCATAAGTGAAAGGATTTGTGTCGATTTATTGGTCGTAAGTGAATGCATGTATTGATTAATTGATCATAAGATAATGGATATGTGTTGATTTATCGCTCGTAAGTATATTTTCGGTGAACCGCAATATGGATACATGGGGCACAGAATAAAATGTCGATAATCACGTATAATGGGATTAATTATATTTTAAACAAAAAACGATTCCTAATGCTGATTGAGGAAAAATTGACAAAATTCCCTTATTTTTAACTAATTTCAAATATTTTGGTTATTTCATTAAAGTATGAAGGAGGTGTTTCACCATCCTTTTGATGGCTTGTCTATGGGTTAACGTTTATTTAGGATAAGTCCAAGTTTTCGATTCATTTATCGAAACTATGTTCATACCTATATCGGACAAGTCAGCCGAGTTTTCTGCCTTTGCAAATATTTATTAATATGTGTTATCTTTTGAATAAACTATCAAGAGGATGGTGAAAAACCCCCAAAATATGGCTAATCATACTACAAGTATAATTTCTTCATCTTCAATATTATTTGCTGTATTTGATACATTTATATGAAAATATTGCTGTTCATCGAAAATATACTTTATACTTACGACCAATAAATCAAAACATATCCATTCACTTATAATCAATTAATCAATACATTCATTCACTTACGACCAACAAATCAATACAAATCCGTTCACTTATGATCAATTAGTCGATGCTTAAAATTTGGACTGCTTATATGTAATAGAAACAAAAAAAATATTTCTGCCATTTTATTTCGGAACATAAAACACGATAAGGTGGATAGGTATTTAAAAAAATTGGATTATTGAATTACGATTTTTAACACATTAGAATAGAAAGTTAAAAGGTAACTGGCAAATATCTGGCAAATGAAAATGGAGCTTTAAATATAAATAGTTTATAAAATAATTTAAATAAATAAAATAAAATAATTTCTTTAAAATTTACTATGATAAAACTATACTAACAGACAGACCAATTGGTCATAATAGACCTGATATAGTTTTACATGACAAAATTAAAAAAATAACTTATATTATTGATGTAGCTATTCCAAATTCCTGTAATATTAAAAAATCTGCTTCTGAAAAAATAAGAAAGTATACAGATTTAGGAAATGAAATTAAAAGGATTTGGCATTCTCAGACTATAAAAATATTACCTTTTGTTATTTCGGCTACTGGCATTATACCAAGCTCTCTTATTAAAAATTTAGGCATATTAGATTTGTCAAAGAATTTGTATATAAAAATGCAAAAATCAGTCATTTTAAATACATGTAGAATTACGAAAGATTTTTTAAATATTTATATTGAGGGATCAGTAGGATTTATCGGTCAAATTAGGAATTCCACAGAGCCGAACCCTCTGATATGAAAATATCTGGAGACGGTGAATTATATTCCCATTTAATAGTTTGGTAGATTAACGTGTTGTTCTTGTATTGTTTTGTATTAATTATACTTATATAATGCACTTGCATAACGTGGATTTACTAGATGATCATTTATATGGAAAAGTGTATGTATTCCTGAAAATCTGGTGCGTAAAAATTTAAATCATTTTTTTAACCTTACTTACACGAGCCAATAAGAAATCAACATAAAACTAGTGTGGTAAGACCCTGAGCAGAAAAAGTAAAGTTCGATATAGTAAGGAACGGTCTGCAAAGCAATTCATTGTGGCACTCAACTCACGCGCCACGTATTATAATTTTTTAATTCAAATTTCTTAACCATTATATACAGAAACTTTCGCGGGCGTGCGCAAAAAAAATCACCAAAGTTTCATCGCAATCAGATGAATGGTAGAAGAACGCATGGAACAAACAAAGAAACATTCATTTTCATATATAAAGATAGATATGTAAAGTGACGTGATTTAACTGTATCCAAAGTGTAGCTAAAATAAAATGTTTGGTATCTACCAACACACATTCTTTTGAATAAATACAAAAAATAGTAAGTAAATTATTTGTTGTTGTACCATACATAATAATATAATATTATTTGCAATTGAACACGCGGAATAATTTTAATATGGCGTGCAATGTTCATTTTACAAGTGGTCAAACGAGAGCAGTGCTACCTACGAATAAACTTTTTATGCTTTATTTTAAAGGTTTTTTTTTGCGTCTATCTATCTGGGTCTCGCGACTATAAAGATTATATTACCAAGTGCAAGTTTGTTGACTCTGATGTAAAATGAATCTTCTAGCTTTCATAGTTTGGTGGATTTATTTATTTTATTGAGTTTGTTAGTATAATATAAACTAATATATACAAATTAAGATTTCATTTTATAAATTTAAATATGTTTACAGTAAGCATAACATTTCTTTTTAAATACATTCATTCTTACTTTATACTTCATACATCTTTAGTCCTCTATAAAGTTGGCAAATCTGTGATTTTGATTTTTTCATATGTTCCAATCTAACTCTATTTACATTTCTAGTTTCGTAATTATGTACCTACATCTCTCAAAAACAATTTCATACTTAAAATATTTTGGCATTTGGATTTTCATGACTTCATGCATTGCATTTAATACAAAAATTATCACATTAAATAAGAGTCTCTTTTTTATTGGAATCCAATTTATCTCATCTCTCATTTGATTAACCCTTACGTATTTGCTTTTCCTCAGTACAGATCTCATAGCTCTTTTCTGTAAAACTTTTAGCTTGTTCAAATTTCCTTCATTGGCCAAATATAACATCGTAAAGCAGAAATCTAAATGTGGAGCAACTACCGTTTTATAAATTAGCTCTGTAGTATTTCCAATTAGTTTATTTCTTAGTGTTCTAAGAAACTTGTCTTTTTTGATACCTTCTTTAGCACATATTCAACATTTGCTATGAAAGTTAGATTAAAACAGGTTAGATAAAAACAGATGGATGCAGAAAATACTTTTATTGTGTCACCACTAATGTTAGATAACCTAAAATCCAAAGATGTAAAAATAGGGACAGTGTATACCCATGGAGAAAAGTATTTCATCCGTGGTGCATACCAAAGATAATAAATACAAAGTATACCATACAGGACACACTATACACTAAACACTGTCCAACAAATATTGTTCTTTTGTTATTTTTTTAAAAAGAAAGACAAACATTCCCGGGTTACGAATAACCCAACAACATTTGAAAATCTCCTACTACCACCACACTAAGCGGAAGATGTTGCTTGTGTTGTGATGGAGGACTTAGCCAGCCGAGGAATCGAACACGGAACGCCTGGGTGGGACCCAAACGCTATGCCCACTCAACCACTGACCGGTCAATTGGTGTATTGTTTAGTTATTTAGTTATTGTGGCGAGTTGTGATTTATGGTATCTACTTGCCCAGAAATCGCTGGCTTGTGTTCTGTTACACATGTAGGTTCGTATGTACCTACATGCATAATACCTACGAAATTTTCTCGCATTTCTCAGCTTTACTTTTATCTAAATTTTACTTTAATGCTCTAAACCACTATGTTTTTTATTATTTTAAAGCCGACCGGTTAGGGACAGCCGTTTCTTACTCAAAAAAATTACAAAATCAGTTTTAATCAAATTTTTGAATCGCCAGGAGATGAAGATTATTTATCGATTCATGGCATAAACAACGCTGAATCAAAATTTTGACTTCTACATTAGATAGGCCACAATTTCATCAATCTAGAGCACCTGAAATAGGTATTCAAGGAAATAAAATAAGGGAGGTTTTATAGTGTTTTCTGGTACCTAAATCAAAATACCAAAATTGAAACAGGCACTTCTAGTGTACTATGTACTCTCTTCACCCGACACTCTTCACTAATCCCCAGTCACGCCTCCATCCCCACTTCAACGCCTAATATATGTTCACCCATTATAATATTTTAATATAAAATTAGTATATATTTTGCCCTTAGGAGGGAAGAAAGAAGAGTGAAAGGTTGGAATTAATAAAAAAATATATATAGGGGTTTAAAACAAAGTATAGTTATTTCTTACTTTAGCCAATAAGTTGCACACGGAGAAAAATGTTATTCTAAAATACGCCTTTTTTATTCGTAAAAATGGTTAAAAATGGGACTGAAGTTCTTACGAACAAATTAACAGTATTTCAA
Organism: Limnephilus auricula; assembly: GCA_951813805.1. NCBI lineage: Eukaryota > Metazoa > Arthropoda > Insecta > Trichoptera > Limnephilidae > Limnephilus > Limnephilus auricula. The sequence goes on from OX638404.1 coordinate 18,627,248, forward strand.
TGTTTATTGGGGGGGGAAAATGTAAGAATAATTTGTTGGTATACGTATACCAACAAATTATTCTTACGTGTTCCCGCCAATAAACATTGAGACCCTGTTAATTTGTTCGTAAGAACTTCAGACCCGTTTCTAACCGTTTTTATGAATAAAATGATCGTATTTTAGAATAACATTTTTCTCCGTGCAATATTCTCGCGCATCCTCGAACTCTGACATTCACATTAAATGACTCAGTACCAAGATGTCATCAGTGGGTAACTAACAGAAAGTCAACAGTCTACAGTTTGTTACTTCGAAAACGTTAAACCCTCGTTTTATAACAATTAAATGAATACTTACTTATAAAGTAGTTAAGCACCAATTAAAAAAAAAACATCTTTCATTTAAGTGGTGTTCGTTTTGTATATTAATTTTTCACAAAGGCAACAGCGGAGTTTTCAAGGTCGTAATATGTCTCGTCGCGGATGTAGTTTCAGTTTTTACGATGATCAACATATATTTTTTTCTAAATTGATTGCGGGTACCTACGTACCTACATGCAATAATTGGGCCTCAGTGCTTTGGAAGGCAAGACGAACAACATAGGAAAGGCGATGAAAAATAATTTGTGTTTGTCGTAACCAGAAGTTTAAAAAATTAGTTAGATTGGGTTTTGAGCAAACATAATAGGTCATTCGGTTTGAGCCCAATTGGTAGAGGTGTATGTCCCGGTAAGACGTAAGGTTCTGGGTTCGTGTCCCAGTTGCGACCGTTATCTTTTATTATTTTTCTGTGTCTTGTTTATTTTCATATTAATTTTTTTTTTGATTATTATTGTTATCTTCTTCTTCAATGAATAATTATATTTTATTGGAATCTCCTCGAAGTGGGCTTGACCCCCTTACTTTCAAAAAAGCTGACTTTAGTCGAGGTAGATACCCACCTTACTACCTACAGTACCTACCAATCAAGATTTCTCGTCTGTATGATAAGCAGAACAATAGACATATAGATAATGCATAAGTGGTAGCATTGATATGTCGAGAATAAGTCCGTAGTAGTTGACGGAACGCAGCCAAGTCCTATTTCAGCTGTCTGTAGGTAAATGGGGTTGTAAGTTCCGTTTCCCATTTCGAAAATCTGCTGGATTCACTTTATTATTCAAGCAAGCCTTACTTTGACTAGATGGCTAACTTTGACTGAGTTATTATGGTGCCCACCTGCGTGAAGAAAGACTGGAAAAATAATTGTCATTGAAATATAGATTTTTCTGTAGAAAAATTGTATAATTCCTTATTTGAAAGTTTTAAAAAAGTTACAAAAAACAATGATTTATAATGATGTAGGTAAGCGCCTTCGCCCATTCAGGCAACTGAAAACTCTCAACTGCCAACTGTCTTTGTATGACAATGTGATGGCCCGCACACTTCACAATCACACAAAACCCCCGTTGTCAATGGTAACGCAAGCGGTGACTTGCGACTTGCTCTGCTGGTTGCCCTGGGCGACCATTGATAGTTGCCAGCTGTCAGCCGATTGTTCTTCGTCTATGGTTAACCAAGCTTTTTGACCAATCAAGACAGAGAAAACAGCCGGTTTTAGTTGGTTTTCAGTTGCCTCAGTGGGCGGAGCGCCTTAGTATCTTGTAAAGCTTTTGATTCCAGGGGAATTATTGGTTATAATTGATTAAATACGAGAAAATTAGAAACATACTTCTTTGGACGAGTCCTACAACTGTTCACAGAACTACTGATATAGTATTGGCACGAATAAATTGTAAATAATTATAAACACTTCGATAAAGCGACTATTTTTGTTTCTCTGGTACCTACCCATGCAGTAAAAACTATCAAGTGGGTAGGTCCAAATCGTGAATAACACAACATCAACAAAAAAATGTAATGGATAACTTTTTTGGGAGCTTTATTCGCTCATTGCATGAATTTAAAGTTTAGCATTAGAGATCTTGCTGTAACGAATTTAATAATAATGCAAAGATGTAAAAAAACAGTTTTTAAATCAACGTGGTGCATGCATTAGCCTTGGTAGCTGGACTTCGTTATGTGCTGTCGAAGTTTTGTCTAAAAATAGCAGAATTTAAAAAAAACTCTCTGGCTTCCTTGAAATGCGAATAGGCACCTACCATGACATCTACGAGTTAAATTATTACACTATTATCACGTGGTGTGTTTTTTTCAAAAGCAAATAGACATATACCTATCTAGATTCTGGGTAACAGCAATGTTGAATTGTTCTGGTTTAGGAATGGCCGCAAATACCGGCCGGTTTGTCATTATTTTCTCTTGGTTTGTAGTTTATTACGCATCGTTGCTTTATTAGCTTAGGAGGAACTGTGACAAATGGAAAATAAACTATCGGGAAAAATGGATTCATATCTTCAGGGAATGCTTTAGCTAAGAATCAACATAGATTATGATGCTTTAGCTAAGAATCAACATAATTCGAAGAATGGATTATTCCGCTCCTCATTAAATCTCACCATTATCACTGTTTGGTTGAAACAATGCATCATAGTGGCTTTTCAGTCCAAACAAATTGTATATGAAATCCAACACATGCAGATATATGAAGTTTCTACAAATGGAAGGTTTTTAATGTTTCCACAGACAAATCAGTTAAAAGAGAACACGTTTGATTGTTCGATTGAGAACCGACAAAATCGAAAGTTAAAAAAAAGATTTTCGAACTAGTTTGGAATACCTGCCCGTAGTCCCCTCTTAACCCGTAAATCCTCATAGATACTGGGAGCAAATACGTAGCGATTTATCTCGCGTTTCTATACCTCAATTTTTTTTACATATTTTTTATTTTAGTACATAAAACAATTCTTATTATGTTTTTGTTTTGTTTCATTTACGAGTTTCCGAACAAAATCCAAATTATTGTTAAATTATTTTTTGATCCATCCAGTAATCCAGTAATCCAGTAATCCAGTACACCACTACAATTGATTTACCTGTACTATCGAACTTTGACCGAGTTCCGAAACCATTTTGAAGATTTTTTTGTAACAAGTAATTGGGTCGCTTGTCTCAATGACATGTTTAGTATGTAACAAACAATTAGATGGCTTGTCTTATTGACAAGTATGGTTAATACAAGCCCATACTCGTTAATAACAATATGTAACAAACAATTTGCTGGCTTGCCTTATTGACAAGCACGTAAGAAACAATTCCAAAGGTGGCTTATTGACAAGCATATGACAAACAAGCAAAGCATGTGTGCTTGTGTTATGTTAAGTACCTATGAAATAAACAAATACGAGGTCTGTCTTATGATAACTACCTAAGTAACAAAGAATAGGTGGCTTGTCTTATGATAAGTAACCATGTAAAAAACAATTAGGTGACCTGCCTTATGATAAGTACCTAAGTAACAAACATTTAGGTGGTTTGTATTTTGATGTAACAATTGCCCCACGCCCCATACCTCGAATTATAGATATTTTGAGGCCAACTGAAAAGATTTTATTTGACGAACAAAATTCAATTTGAAAACCCGTTTAAATATCAATTATTATAAGCAATAATTATTAGCCTGAAACACTCGATGTATTAGATATTCGACAAATTTACACAAAAACTATCTTAACTCATCTGTTTAAAAATAAAACACATACATTTTATGAAAAAACACAAAATATTGTAAGCACGCGGCACAAAACCAAAGAACTCATACAAATACCTAAAACAAACACAACATTTGGTCAAAGAAATTTCAAATACATTGCGTCTAAAATATACAATAACCTACCTGACAAAACAAGACAATCGAATAATATTAAAAAATACAAAATCCTGATCAAACAATGGATCATCGAAAAAGGTCGTGCAATAATTAGTCACCTCACCCAAATATAATCGTATATCTCATTATTGTTACCACTACCTACCAACCTGAAAATTTTGTCAAATATTTTTGCTTTATTGAAAAATGTACTTCATATTATAATTAGAAAATATTTGTAAACTAGTCTGTCTCGACACAGGAGTTCCTAGTGAGACAGGCAAGGCCAAAAAAAAAAATGTAAACCTTATGATATAGATTCAATAAATAAACAAACAATAAATAAACAATAAACAAATAAACTCATCCATGTTGAAATAACCTCCCGAGAAAAGATACATGCCGCCGACGGGACACGAACTCGTGTCCTTCTGATTGCCGGTCGGGTGCTATGCTATAATTTATGGTTTGTGAGGTTTTAGTAGGGAAAAAAAATATTGAAATTCCTTTATGTGGAAATTTTATTTCGTATTTAACTGTTTCGTTTTGGAAATTAATTATTCTAATCAACAGATAGTTTATACTAAATATGTATGTATCCGGTATGTGTAGACATTGTATATTTGTAATATAAATTATTATCCTCAATCTAGGAACACGTTTAAAACTAGTATTATCCACTTTTAAAACTAGTGGTCAACAAAAATATAAAACTCACCGCAAAATACTTAAGTAGGTACTACTTAAGTGTAAACAAAAGGAAAAGGGGGATCTATCATTTTTAAATATTGCCGCCAAAATAATAATATTGCTAAGAAATACTTTTAAATATAGAAGAGATATTTTTAAAATACAAGTTGAAAACACAAATGGCTGTCGTTTTGTAGATTGATGCTGAACAATATCTAGTAGGAGAGTTAGCACTTACATACCTTTCTCTTATAAAAATAAAGTTAGTTGTTTGCAAGTGAAAAAAAAAGAAAATAAATGTAATAAGCGGTAATTGCCGAATGAAACACTTGTATATATTGAATCATTTGGCTGGAAACAGATAAAGCGCCGTAGCTTAATGGTAAAGCTCTTGACCGGCAATCAAAGGGGTGCGGGTTCGAGTCCCGTCGGCGACATGTATCTTTTTTTCGGGAGGTTTTTTTCAATATGGATGAGTGTTTCAGGCTAATAATTATTGCTTATAATAATTAATAACAAACCACTTTAAATGAAATTAAATTAAAATTTAGGCGCCGACGATGTTCAACGGGTACCTTAGCTGTATAGGTACATTATATTATCTACTTTTGTATATTATAATTATTCCGAAATAACCAGTGGGAGTGAATACATAAAATATATTTAAAAAATGTGATAATAAAAATAAATTGGAAATTTCTATAAATGTTCATAAAAGTGATGAAAATATTATTATTATTACTACTATCTCTATGGCAAAACTTAACACAAAAGAAGCTCACATATTCTATGAAACGTTGAATCTCAATGAATGTTTAATTTTAAAGCCTTCTGTAAAAAATAAAGCATTAAAATGATCAGACTCCATTAAAATACCATCAAATGGACGGATCGTTCTCTTAGTTTTTTTTTGCTACTTAATTGTACGCTTGAGTAAGAATACCATTCTCTTAACATTTGATAGCTAATGTTCGTCAAAATGACGAGCATCAAACGCACGGTATCGCATCTACGTACATAAGCACACAATTTAGAACTATCGATTACACATTTTCCCTGATAATGGACACTGTAACGATGTTTAAAACGTTGGCTAAAGAAGGAGGTAGCGCAACACGGCATAATACCCCAAAAATAAATCACGATAAAGCATCAAGGGAAAATCTACCTGTCTCTTGAATTCTTCTATCGATAGAATAATCTTGTGGTCAATAGACTCGTGCGTATGGGGATAAGTACTTTTGTTTTTGAGAATCCTACTGACCAACTAATCGTCATTTTGATAAATGGTTTTTTCAATGATTTTGGTGGTTTTAATTGTTTTGTTCAATTTGTGCCAAAAATTCGATTGTCATCGTTGATTTAAATCGTTTCTCTTCACAATTTCAAAGAAGAAGGGCGATTTTTAACAATTTTTGTTCAGTATTTAGTATTGAAAGATGACATTAAGTTTAAAGGTGAAATTTATCTCAAAAAAGTGGTTCCATTAGATAAGATGGTGATTTAGGACGTGTAATTTCACAGGACTTCAAATGGCCATTCAACGTAATTTTATTTTTTTTGACCATTCACAGTTTCAGCTTTTGAACAAATTGTGATCAGCAGAAGAGAACAACTAAATGTTGTTAAGCATATCCGCTTATTATAAGTTGATAGAAATCTGAAACGCACCCAGAATCGGCGTTTAATCAAAAATCAAACCATTCAAATTTAAAAAAAAAACAAAATGGCGCTAAATGGCAATTTGATGACTATGTTGAAGACAAACTTGATAAGTTTTTGTTATCATGTTGTTGAAATTATGACCTCATTATTCATTATTTAAATTTGTAAAATCTAAATAAAAAATTGAACATCGAATAATGTTCGTCAAGAAATCGAATGAGGTACAATGACAATATTATCTATCTAGGGTTAAACAATTAAAACATATTTAGGCAAATAATATATTCTTATTTTATTATGCGTATTAGGCATGTACTCATATTTATAATTCTATGAATAGTATAATTATATCGGTTTCTATTTCTGACGCGATTTGTAAAACGGGCTCCCCCGGTTACAAATTTTACTATAAAAACAAAGTCATGTGAGTCATAGTTATTTTTGAAGACACTACTTTACTTGTAGATTTATTTTGTGTATCTTGACTTGTGGTCTACTCTACGCATTTGACTTCGAGTCGGAAGATTTCGGGTTCAATTCCTGCGCACCGCCTAATTTATTTTACCTTCAAGTACATGATGAAGAGAATTGATAAATTTACTTATAATATATTTTGATCACGCGGACGCCTAATTGTAAGGCGACTAAAATTGGAATGGGATATCATATTTAAATTGGGTTAGTCGTAAACGTATAGTAATCGGATTAGGGCAATTAAAATGATAAACAAAGTTATAAATGGGGAGTCTGAAAGTATCTTCTACCCAATTAAAACTTAAATCTATATTATTTGAATACATGGCTCAGTACCCAAAGCAATAGCTCCTTACCCATGGCTGCGGAGTCAGTTTAACCACTCGAGAGCTTTTTGCCACATTATGGCACTATTTACAACACCTCGGATTGCTTTGTTGCCAAAATGTGGCAAATTTTTTATTTTTTATTAAAACGACTATATAATATATTGTACATTCAAATATTATATTGTACATTCAAATATTATTATATTACAAACAAAATAAATATTCTCTAGATTCTTTAAAATGTTTTAAGGTTAAAGATTTAATTATATTTTTTTATAAATCCTACAAATATGTGATAATAAGCAAAAGATAGGAGAATTCATTGGCTACATAGAACTATAATCAGTTTGCATGTCTCCATATTCAAATTCAGAGCTATGATTTTTTTTAATGTGGGGGGAAAAATTTGCTCTAGCAATCCGAGAAAAAATATTTTAATTGCTCTGTCGCTCCAGTGGTTAATCACAAATTCGACCGTTTGGAATAACAAGGTTCCATAATATATGTAGCGGTAATATCATGCGATAATGCCACTATAAAGTTCATTATCGCATGACGTTACCGCGACAGATGTTATTTCAAAGGGTCGAATTATTGAATCTTTTCTAGCTAGTTTAACATTGGGTAATTTTTACAATATTAAATAAGTATATTAATTTCGGTTGTCGGTGCATGCATGCGTGATTTGAAAATGTATTTCAACGTAATGCGTATAGGATTATTTAATTTCAATGAACTTTTAATTTGTATTTCTTTTGTTTAAATGTGTATGTTTGACAGATCCTTAGATCATTTAATAGAGAGACGAGACGTTACTAGATAACCCTCGTGGGTTCACTGAACTACGTCCAGTGGACATATTTAGCAGACCGTTCATATAGCTATTTCATCGTCGCTTCAGTTTGATTTTATCCAACAGACCAAACCCCGAATCGGGAGAAATGGCACTTTATACTTTTTTTACGATAGAAGCACATACATTTTGGAGGACGTAAGACAAAGTGCGTTTTGAAAACCCCTTTGATAATTGTTAATAATTTTTTTGAACGAGTATCGCATAAATAAAGGCTTTTTGGGAACATTTGCACACTTAATTCAATTTCACGAAAAATGGTCTATGTCAATGGACAAAAACGAACTAGAGCGACGACATATTATTTCAATGGCTATAGTTTTCACAAGCGGTGCGACAATTTTTGTTCGATTAAGATATCGTAATTTTTCAAGTTTACTAACATTCGAAAGATCAATTTCTTCTTTTGAAAGACAATGGATCCAGGGGCATTTTTTATTAATCCTTTCAGCTTGACAAATTATGCTATTATAACATCCCGTGATTTTCCAGAGGTCTGTGTTAGTTTATTGATAAAAACGTTCAATGTTCAAGGTGCACTTAAAAAAAGTACCAAAAGATCAACCACATCAACATAACATCGTAATTTAGTTAATAATATGACGTAACTATCTTTTACGTACGTAATGAAAACGCTTTTAATAAATGCAGTATAAAATTATATACAGATTTAGGAAATGAGATTAAAAGAATTTGGCATTCTCAGACTATAAAAATATTACCATTTGTTATTTCGGCTACTGGCATTATACCTAGCTCTCTCAATCAACATTTAGGCTTATTAGATTTGTCAAAGAATTTATATATAAAAAATGCATAAATCAGTCATTTTAAATACATGAGGATTACAAAAGATTTTTTAAATATTTATATTGAGGGATCTGTAGGATTTATCGGTCCAATTAGGAATTCCACCGAGCCGAACCCTCTGATATGAAAATATCTGGAGTCAGTGAATTATTTTCCCATTTGTTCTCTAGTGGGTTGACGTGTTGTTCTTGTATTGTTTTGTATTTATTATACTTATATATAGTAAAATTACATAGCGTGGATTGACTAGATGATCATTTCTGGAAACGTGTATGAAAGGGTTTAGTTTTTCCTGTGAGGAAGATTTAACCCAAACATAAAGTCTTAAAGATAAAAAAAATAATTCTTTATTGAACGAAGTTTGCAACATTTATAACTCAAAAAGTAAATGGTAAGTGTTAATAGTTTACAGGGGTTTATAAATTACATAAGTACAAAATGTTAACAACAGAAAACATGATACATATAAATAGTAGGTAATATTTAATATAAATTTAGTTATAAGTTAAGGTTTCTCATAACCCACCTCGCGAGCCAGTAATTTTGTAAGTTAATTAATAGAACATACCTACTTGTACTAAAATATATATTTACTCTGGCATTTTAACGAAAGCGTTATTATTGGTGTTATTGCCTCTATATGTATACATCTTTTTAACAAAACAGTATCTGATCTTCTTCGAATGGTACTTTTCTGACAAAATTTTTTCATAATAATATGCAGTTTTAAGCTTACGTCTATCTTTAGTAGGTAATTGATTATAGCATCGCTGTATCAATTCTTCGAAGATGGCTTCTTTGATATAAAGTTTTTACTTCGATCACATTACTCTTTAGGCAGTAGTAGACTTGTGAGATTCAAGATTTCTTTTAACATTTTGTTACTTCGTGTCCCAGTTAAAATTCAAATTGAATCCGCTCATGGTGAACGAATTATGTCTATACCAACTTTAAATTGAATGAATCAGTTCATAATGGATTGTCGACCTTCACACAGACCTGACACTGTAGAATTTAAGGTTCAAGATTCAAATATTTGCAGGAAATTACTTGTACTAGTCCCACACAGAGATTGTACGCAACGTTATCGTTCTAGTATCGTCAGTCTTTTTAGTTTTCATCAAGACGTGTGAAAAGGTGTGTGACGATCGTCGACGACGTGCGTACGAACTCTCTCTGGGACTACTATAGGACTCTCAGCTTGTTTTATTTCACAAATAAGAGCGGAATGTACCTACATATACGTAGCATGACTCGCCAAAATCAATTGGTTCGTTCCCTACACTTTGTTAACGAGTGGGTGTTATAAGCAGAAAACTAAGAATTTTGTCTTTGTCTGCCTTTCAATTTACAGCATCTACCTACGTACCTAATTAAGGTTTTGGATCTTTGGATTCGATCTTGCATTTTTGTGATAAAAACTAATTATAATAATGGTCAACATCTCGGAATCTTGGATACAGTATTATTAATACCTATGTCGAATTAGTTAACGCAAAGGCAATTCTCGCTGCCGTAAACTAATTTATTTGTGATAAGTCAAGTGAGAAGGTTGCGAGGAGAATATTATACCTGTCTACTTACCGCTTTCTGAGATTCGAAATCATTGTGGGTAATCACAGATTGATTTGACACGGGTGAAATGACATTCTTGCTGAAAACCCTGTGCAGTCTGTTAAAATAGATAATTATGTAGATGATCAATACAACAAAAAATATTATGGTATAGTCTTGTATGAAAAGTGCAACTCCAATATTCATATTCTTGCGAGACACTTTCTTTGACACAAACGTGATTTACTAACGTGCACTAGGTATCTAAAGATCTTTAAATTTCAAAACGAAAGTATTCATCAGCATAGCTGTAAAAATTTAGCTCAAATAAAGAAATAATTCATTCGCGATGGTGTAGATACTATTTAAAGAGAGGTAGGTCTAACATGGATCCCTGCGGGACACCACAGTTTAATAAATAGCAGAGAGACACTACGTAAAGTTTATCTACCGCGTTAGGCACGTGTAACCACGAGTAGAAACTATGTACCCGTGGTGGATTTGATACAGTTTAATACTCTTCGGCCATAATGGATCTTTACATTATAACAGTTTCTCAGATAATGGCCACATCAGCGTCACCTTGAACCACCATCCAAATTCTGCATAAATGCCTTCCCCGTTTCCTTAACATTAGAGGTATGAATTTTTTGTCTGTGCTACTGATTACATTCTATATATTCTGATGACCAGAGTAATCACGATGATTGCGGCATTTCTATAAAAAGGCTCGCTGGAACAAGTACTTACTAGCCTTTAGAAATCCATTACCGGAGTAGCGAATAAAATAATAACTGACAAGTGTAACCGTTTATTAATAGATCTAACCCAATACTAATATTTTTTCGCTGTACTTAATAAACTATTAGTATTACACGAAATAAGGCAAATTAATCATTGTTTTTATAAAAATTACTTCAATGTTCAATCATCAAGGCTTTGATTATATAGAGTGTCCGCACTTATACGGGACAAATTAAAAATACACTTTTACCTCATTCATACGATTTACCGATCACGTACATAATACTTACTCTGCGGGATTAATTATTAGCTTTTGCACATATATGTCAAATAATTTATTAGATAGGCAAAATTATATGTTTAATAAAAAATATATTTTTTTTGCGTGTTTTTGCAGGCAATGGCGGAGATCTTTGAATAAAATAAGGAAGTTGAGTGAACTGCTCACCGACCGACCGACTCACCGACCGCTATGTTAGGAACTATTGAAAAATTACATTTCTAGTTTTTAAATTTAAAAAATAACCATTAAAATGCACTTTTTTCGAAATTCCGGTAACTGAATTGATTAGTACTAGTTAGTATCTAATTACTGTAATTTTTTTTTTTTAGTCTATATTAAGCGTGTCCCAGTTTTGTAAATGTTTACCGTTATTTTTCATACAAACCAGCGTACAGATGACGTCATACACACTCTCGCCTCTTACCGGGCGTTTTGCCGGGGGTTAATAAAATTCTAACTTGTAGAATTAATTTAATTATGAAAACGAACTTAAAAATAAAAATAATAGTTTTTAAGTTGCATGTGAACGTTAATAAAAAAATGGACTCAACTTCCTTATTGCTCTGACGTACATCTTCTGGATTCTGACGTAGGGGGTAATTATTTTTCAAAAAATATACCTTTAAGTTCAGTACCTATCTACGTGCGTATTTTATCTAATACATTGCAAGGTGACTTTAAAAACCAACATACTTTGTAGTAAAAAAAGGATCAGACCGTATTGCAAAAGTGGGAGAATTTGAAAGAAGGTTTTTTTCATCCGAAATTTTTGAGTGATTTCATCTGAACGTTTTGAAGGAGGAAAATTTTGACCTAAATAAAATAATTAAATTATTTTTTCTAAGAAGAAATGGTTTATAGTTGAAATTGTAGATTAATCAAGGATTACTAATTCCTGTTAAGCGGAACGAAAATCGGAACCCACTAATAAGCTACGCAGTTTATGGCGTCATTCATATCGCAACAAACAATACTTGTTGCTATCATCTAACACAAAGGAGAGCTTTACTTGCTTTAATGTTTATTATTTAGCCAACCTGCTTTAATCTTACTTCTGGACTTTCAAAATAATTTTAACTCGTTGCATACACTTTCAGCTTGACATGATTAACTTTGCTCTAAAAGGTGCCAAAACTCAAGCTGCTTCAGGCACAATTGCCTCTGGCTAGATAATAAGACGTACATTAGAGTTATATTGCATGTGGTTATAAGTAGAAATACAGTGTATCTGAATAATATTCTCTCCCGAATATCAAGTCAAGGCTCGCCAAACTAGTTTTTCATCCGAATTCTTGCGAAGTTGTAAACAATTTGCTGCAAAAAACGGGTCCTATTACTTTTATAACGTCCTTATGTTCGTAAAGTTTATCATCTCTAGTCAAAACGGAATAAAGTTGTCGTCTGGCCATATCAAGACAACGTAAAGATTTTCAATTATTTGTAATTTTTTAATAGTCTTCGTCAAGTTTCAAAGATATTTATAATTAAAAATAACGGTCTTAAATCAAACAGTATGGTAGATTACTTAAGCATAATTAATAGAAGGAAAGTTTTCGATAAAAAAATAAGGAAGATTCTTAGCTGAAATTATATGCTTTTTGAGACTTAATACCTTTTAGATTTTGAAAAAAAAATTGTTGTGGAAATCCACAAACATTAACATCTGATTTTGATAGTTCCAATATCATAATTCATACTAAACCCAACCAAATAAATAAATGCAGTATGGTATTTCAATTGTGATTCAGGAATAGATTTCTTATCGCATTTAACTGCATTTCGACAAACTGGTTTGTTGTAAGCTCGTAGAACCAAACTTGCGTATAATGTATTTTATTTTTATTGATATACCTGCCAGGTATGCACCTTTGGTACTGTTAGCCAGTTAACTGGCATACGGTTTCGACGGCTTCCGTGGTCGACTGGTTTGACTCTAGACTCCCAATCCGAAGGTCACGGGATCAAATCCCGAAAAATTATTTAATTAAATTGGGTAATTTCACAATAAATTAATTAAAAGTAATATACAGTTTATTTGCGTTACGAACCAAAGATGAGCAAACTCTCAGTATCGCCCTGGCGTAAGACCACTATTTAGAATTGAAATGTTGCTTGAAATAGATTTAGCCGTGTTTGGTGATCAGCCCCCTAGCACACTCGATCGATGAGGATTGATTGGATAACTTTCGGTAACTTGTGCTTATCGATCGAGTGTGCTAGGGGACCAGATCTAAATAGCCAGGTACTTCCCCACCTTCATCCTCTCCATTTCCTGCCCCTCCCTACTACCTTTAGCCTCACAACATACACTATGAAGGTACGCCATAGTCTCAATTGAGGATGTCATAGTCTCACTGGCTCCAGTCGTGAACCGGGACTCTTGTGCGGCACACAAAAAAATAGGTTCCTGTTTATTTTTTGTGTGTCAAATAACTTTTTACTTATAGATTTTTCAACAAATAGATTTTTTACTAATTTGAATTACTAATTAACAAATACTAACCGGCTTCGTTTGAGATCGCCAAACTCTTCTATTCTTAGTAAACAATTGAAAAATATCGAATAAACAATATGGTGTTTATTTTTTCAGAGTTAAACGCACGTTTAAAAGTACCCTAGCTCATGGTAGAAGTGACGTAGCCGTGTTGAAAGAGATATCTTGACTTCCTATAAAACCCACACAGAAAAAGTTGCTCGAATTTCGGGACGACAAACCAAAGTTCTAGAGATTTGTTCAATGGAACAAAGAAACAGTTTTTCAGTACAAACTTCACACAAATTTTAATTGAATGACAAGCCTATTTTACGAGGCGTCAAAATGAATAGTTTTTTTTTTTAGTTATTTAAATGTAATCTGTTTCGCAATCAGCACGCACGACTGAAGAGGTTTTTGAGGGACCATTAGTCGTTTTTTCAAATGAATCAATCGCATGTGAACAGATAAAATATGAACCACTAGCTTCTGCCTGCGACTTCGTCTGCATAGGATTAGTACTTCGAGTAATCTACTTTCTTTTCCTAGGTCCCATCTACGTTTATACCAAAATTATTAACCTATTTATTTAAAATATCTATAATTCTCGATTCAAAGTGTTATGCGAGTACTTCAAATAAATTCACTAATTTAAATATTTTCTAAAATAGAATTTTGATTTGACCATCATTGTTTTGCAAAATGTCATTCTCAAATTTTGACATTTTCTATTAAACAATAATAATTATTTTTAATATATTGAAAATTAAAAGTTAGCTTTATAAATTATAGCCTATGATGTATGAACTATATTATTGTAAAGTTTCAGTAAAATCCATTCAGTAAATTTTGCGTGGAAGAGTAACAAACACACATACATCCATATAAGCTTTCGCGTTTCTAATATTACTCTACACAAGTAAATAAATAATAAATTAACGATAATGTGTAATAAAAAAAAAATACTAGCTTTTACTCGCAGCTTTGTCCGCGTGGTATTAGTGAGAAATTATTCTAGAATTTTCCCACAGGAACAAAATGTTTATCCGGGATGAAACGTGTTTCTTTTCACTCCTGGTTTTCCAAGCCCATGTTTCTTTACACTCCTCCAACTATCCCTTCAAAAATCGACGATCGTCGCTCCGTTGTGACGTGAAAGAAGAACATGGAAACATACTTTCATTTATAATATTACTTGGGATTAGCTAAATGGCAACTTATCTGCATTTGCAATCAGTCGGATGAAACAAGAAAAACATTGTAGAGCCTATCAAAAAATATTATATTATATAAAATTTTTGATCATTAACAATAGTTAATGCTGTCAAAAAACATAGGCAGTAAAACACTTTTCAATTGCTTTTATGAATAATACTTTATTACGAAAAACTGTGGTTTTCTTCGCTACAATCTTTTAGATGCTCAATCTTTTCAGATCAGATGAAAAAAACATTTTTTAGTTTTCGAACTATTGTCCAATAATAAATAACATTACATAACACATGAAATAGAAACCATATAAGTAAGATAGTGCACTATAGATATAAATGAAGCTGTAAAAATACGACAAACATTTGGAAGATAATATCGAGTCAAAACCTGGTCAAGGTTTTGATGGAATGACTTGGGGCCAGTTGTTTTACAGTTATGTCAAAGTTAATATTGCAGTTCTATTATTATTCCATTAGGTGCTGTTATTTCACAGTACTTCAATAATGACAGAACTTTAATAGAATTTCCACAAAACTTGATATTGAAATTTGACGATTTTTTAAGTTCTGTGCAACAACTGGCCCTTGTCAATAGTTTATAGAACTAAAAGTTTTTTTATCATTAAACATCATTAAACAATTAAAAATAAAGTCATCTAATCAATGAATTACCAATACATCCACAAAATATAGATAATACACATCAGAAATAATGCCTTCCATGTAGATTTGAATGTAAACTAATGTCGTCATTCCAGTACATTTTGGTTTTAGCCTGATTAGCAAGTGCTGTGTTTTTCCAACACATGCCAGACACCGTATATTGTAATCCATTTGATCTCAGTAATTTTTTATTTTTTATTTATAATGTATAAAATAGTAACCAGAAGTGCAAGATTAATAAACATGATGTAACAAAGCTCTGTATTCTGTTTTTGGAATTTAAGCAAATAATGGTCAGACTTTTAGACCACATCACATTTATTGTGTTCTTCTTCATTCTATGGTATCAGACTTTCTATGAAATTATTATTTTCTCACCGATAAGGAAAACTTTAAAAATTACTATTATTTGCATCAAAAGAAAAGAATAGAACAAGATATAAAATGCGAACCTGTATGTAAAAAAATACCTTCGCTTTGATGCTGTTAGCTGAAGCCGGAAAACACGTTTCTCGTTTCTAACATTTGCATACAAAAAATGGATTTGTTTTATTCTTGTCTTTTGATTACACCTGAAGGTGGTCAAGGGGCGGTACAAATTCGCCAATTTTTCGCCAGGCAGATCACTCCGCTGTTGAAGTCGGTATTGATAGGACTGGTGTCTAAACAGAGCGGTGCTAGAGTTTCTATAGTCGTGTCCTAGGGAGATTAAAAAGTGTTGTGAAACCGTCGGACAATGACATGCACGATAACCTGTGGCTATCGTACAGAACTCAGAAATCGGCCTTCCATTACTATTTGGCATTGAGTAATAATTTATTTCTTAATATTAATTACAAAGGCAACAACAGAGTGTGTTATTTAATGTGCTACCGGTTTTTTCAGTGATTTTCTGAAGGTTGTGATGATTTTGCAGTGAAGTGTGTTTTTACGAGGAGATATCGCATAGTTTTAATAAAATTCAGTCAAGCTCTTTAATTCAGTTTTTAAAAACCAAATTTAGAAGTGCTTTTAAGATTTTTTTTTAACCCAGTTTACATGATTTGATTGTTGTCCTGCAGGTGACCAGAAAAAGTGTGAAAGATGACCAAATCCTCTAATTAAAGAAATTGATGTGAAGTGAGGGAAGACACAGTCGACCCGAGAAGTGTAAGTGGTGATGATCTAGAGGAGACTCAGGGAGAAACAAGGAACCAAGAAGAAGAAGGAATGAGAATGCAGAGACACTCACTCATTTCCGCTTTGCTCTTGCTGGTACAGCAAACCATCGATGTCGCTGCGAGCCCTAGTAAGTCCATAAACTATTTCAAAACACTAATTTTATTTAAAAACAATTACAAAACCTAACCTAACCTACTAAAATTAAATGATGTTGTTTACAAAATATGTATCTATTAACATTGTACGTATACCGTAAGAGACACAAGAGATTTTTAAAACTATGTTGGTTGTTTGTGTATAGTTTTTGATAACCTTTTTTTTTTCTGCAAGTTTTGTAATAACTTTAACGAAAAGTAGGCACTCAATGTTGAAACATATTCTTAAGTTAGGTGAACTAAACAAAATGAATAAATAAGCATAAAGCATAAGTACATTAGTATCTTTAAATATGGACTATAAAATAGTCATAAATCTTGTTTAATTGATTAATTAACTATTATTAATAAGAATTTAACCAAATTTGGAAAACAACCAATAATAATAATCATTATAAGCAAATAAACAAATAAAGTCCAAACGATATACATTTTAGATATTTTTAATCACTTCTCTTCCACACAAGTTAAAAACAATCATCATTAATATGTTTAAAAAATATATATATTGTTTTCAATTAATAGGACGTACATTACTGACATGATCGTATGAACACTATTTGAGTCTACAGCTATCATTGGCGAATAAGCAAATAATCTCATTATATAGACTGTCATTTAATTGGGAAAATGAGTAGTATTTCGATCCCTCTTCCTTCTTGAGCCAATATTTCAGATAGCCTCACTCTCACGGTGTCCATCATCAGTGCTTATGCGAATGAGTACCAACATAATGATAAAACCTGGTATTGATACTAAACACAGCTAAGACTATCAGAAAACGTTAGCCCAAAAGTCAAGCAGTACTTTATTATTATTATATTAGCCGTGATTGGACAGTCCCGATGAACAATATCGGATCTGCTAAAAATTGAAATTTGTTCTGTTGGATTATTTATTGGTGTATTTTGTTGATTTAAAAGTCTGTATTTTCGGATTATTTTGCCAAATAATAAAACAACACTATCTTCCTTGATATCAAAAACAGTAAAAATGCAGAAACAACACATTAAAAAGCTCTACTGCAAAACTACAAAATTGCACATCCGACATTGTTCTTCGGGACCGTCGATCTTAATTCATATATCTAACATGGTAATAAATAAAAAAGCAAAAAAAATGAAGCATTAATTCCAGGAAACCAGGATACGTAAACAACAGATAAATTGAATAACTTCAAGCCCTGTGCGTTACTTATTATCGGTGATTGCATTTCAGAGTAAAGAAGATTTGTCCTTGAAGATGTTTTACAAAAACTATTAAATCCATACAGGTTTCATTGCAGGTAAATCGAATGAGGAGGGTAACAAAAACTCTTATTTTCATAATATTTTAATTAATGAAGATGATATTAGCGAAACTCAATCGAAAATCTGAAACAGAAAAATCAGAAAAACATACGGATACATCTGGGACTCGAACCCAGGAACTTCGGCTTTCTGGGCCAACGCGCTGCATGTTCCTCACTACATTTTCTTTGGCACTTTTAATCTAACAATCTTACCTATTCTGGGTTCAGTTTTAATTGACAGAGATTCGCTAAACACGCACCCACTTCTGAAGACCAAAGTAAAAAATTGACAACCTTTTTGTGAAATGTAGAGTTTTTTTTACCAATTATTACAATTGTGGCCAGGAAAAAGTCTGTTGTTGCGTTAGCTTATATTCAATGTTCTTAATATATAAATTTAAATTATTTTACCGTGGTCTATACATCTAAGGTGTTATTAACCTATATACATCTAAGGTGTTATTAACCTACATACATCTAAGGTGTTATTAACGTATTAGACGTGGTGTATACATCTAAGGTGTTATTAACCTATATACATCTAAGGTGTTATTAACATACATACATCTAAGGTGTTATTAACGTATATACACATCTAAGGTGTTATTAACCTATATACATCTAAGGTGATATTAAGCTATATACATCTAAGGTGTTATTAACATATCTAAGGTGTTATTAACCTATATACATCTAAGGTGTTATTAACCTATATACATCTAAGGTGATATTAAGCTATATACATCTAAGGTGTTATTAACATATCTAAGGTGTTATTAACCTATATACATCTAAGGTGTTATTAACCTATATACATCTAAGGTGATATTAAGCTATATACATCTAAGGTGTTATTAACATATCTAAGGTGTTATTAACCTATATACATCTAAGGTGTTATTAACCTATATACATCTAAGGTGATATTAAGCTATATTCATCTAAGGTGTTATTAACGTATCTAAGGTGTTATTAACCTATATACATCCAAGGTAGTATTAACCATTACCGTACCTGCCGTTGCAAAAGCGCCTATGAAATTCTAAAAACTGTGCGAACGCTTTGAAGATATCAAAAATAATGCTTTCTCAATTCATACGAATGCAGCGCGTTTTCATAATATTATATGCTCGATCAGATTAACCCGATGGCAAGTTAATGTACTTTAAAATATCATTTTACACTAATGCTTTTTGATATACCAACTATTCTTTCACCACTTCACGTAATTTCAAAATATACAGAAGCGCAAATTTAAAAAAAAAGTTAAGAAAGAATATACCCAGACATCAGTCAATATGTACATTCCAATGGCCATGATAATTGATTGAAATATAACGAATTTCTCGGTATCTCTAAACCGCAGTTTGAATAATATTGATCATATTGGATTACTGGTGATTGACAATTATTGCATAGTTTTCAAAATATTGACATTTCGTTTTGAATTTTTTTTTACATTAGCTCCACACAAGAGGCTATGAGGAAAATAATTTTTCCCAGGGCCCATATTATCTTTGGGGATGTATTCTGTGTGGAGGGTATTTTATGGAAAGGAAGGAGAGAAAGTTCTGAGAAGTAAAATGGTGTAAAAGTTGGATTGTAATCTGGGGTTCAGTGTATCCAGATCATCCGCCGCCAGGACCTAGACGTACCTCACCCAATGAACTCGGGCACCCCTGCTAAGTCACCAAACGTGGCGAACCACTTCAAGTGACCTATGGCAGAGGTGTTATGTATGATCCAATAAATGGTTCCTGGGGGGGGCGGTACCCATATCCGCCTCCCAAATTGATTTGGTGATAGAAATAACCTCCTTCACTTATCATCTTCCAAAGCAGTAAAATATACATTCCGCCGACCCACATGAATAATATAGTATCTCTAATATCGTTTTTAACATGATGATGAGAATGAGGAAGAGTTGCAATGGAGCTCTCAGCGGTATTCCTTAATCTAGTTGTTGTTTACAACCAAAATTAAACATCTAAAATCAGGTAAAAGCTAATAATACCTGTTCTAATTACATCTATTAATTCGTTGTTAGGTGTTTCTCTGAAACCTCTCGAGCAGTGATTTCTTTTCTATCTTACGTAGGTTGATTCGTATCTCTATACTTCAGTATATAAATCATTTCCATTATGAACTACAATTTTTTTACATTTTTTTGTTAGTTAGACTATGGTTATTATACGAAATAATATCTGTAGTTCTTCATGGACACCATAGTGTTGTAGATATTAGATAAAAAATACATTCACATATAACTTAACTAGCTTCTGCCCGCGACTTCGTCTGCATAGGATTAGTACTTCGAGTAATTTATTTCTTTTCCTAGGTCCCATCTACGTTTATACCAAAATTTTTAACCTATTTATTTAAAATATGTATAATTCTTGATTCGATTCAAAGTATTAGGCGAGTGCTTCAAATAAATTCACTAATTTAAATATTTTCCAAAATAGAATTTTGATTTACCAATCATTGTTTTGCAAAATGTCATTCCAAATGTTGACGTTTTCTATTAAACAATAATAATTATTTTCAATATATTAAAAGTAAATAGCTAGCTTTATAAATTATAGCCTATATGATGTTATTCTGATGTATGAGCTATATTATTGTAAAGTTAATAAAGTTTAAAAAAATTAAAATCTATTCAGTAAATTTTGCTTGAAAGAGTAACAAACACACATACATCCGTACAAACTTTCGCGTTTATAATATTAGTAAGATAAGATAAGATTGGATTTTTTAACTGATTTGCTTGGCAGATTTGCTACATTGGGTTATCCTATAATAATTCACTAAAGTACTTAGTTATCAAGAAGTAACTCGTTTGACGGCTTTCGAAGCGCAAAGATCTACGTATTTGTTTTTGAGGTTGCGGTTTCGATTGCCTTCGCAGAGTAAAAATACATGAATATATTATGTTTTTTAGGCTGTGTGTTTTGAAATGGATTGTTTTGTCTAATATGCTTCTAAAAATGGGTTCTCAACTATTTACAGGAAGATTGATACGTAATTAAATTGGTACAGTTTTTTATATTGCTAGTTATTTACGCAGGCGTCTCAAAAGGGGAACTAGACTTCAGAAGCTATGTTATTTTTCGTTATAGGGAGTAAAATCATTACTTTTGAATTTATTGGAATAAATGATTGAAGCTTTAAATATAAGCAGATAAAATTAAGAAATCTTCAATAAAACACGAAAAAAAATGAAGTGTCGGGAGCTGGAATTGGACAAAAATACATATTCTATCACAAGAGATACTTAAATTATAAAAAAAATTAAATTAACTTAAATAAACTTAAATGAACATAAATAAATTTGAATAAACTTAATTAAACTAAATAAAAATTAATTAAACTTAATTAAACTTACTTAAACTTAATTAAACTTAATTAAACCTAATTAAACTTAAATTAAGTTAAATAAACTTAAATAAACATGAATAAACTTAAATGAACTTAATTAAACATGAATAAACTTAAATAAACTTAAATAGACTTAAATAAAACTTAAACATGTACCAAACATAAACAAACGATTTTTTTTAGCAATTACAGGATTAGTTTCATAATTCAATACATAATAACTCAAACAGCCAAGGGAAAAATAATGAAAGAATAGCTACATAAATATTGTATGTAATATATCGTACTATTGGAAAAATACGAAATATCCTTAAAACTTTATGGACGACCTATTCAACCCAGTACAAAAACCTCTTTTCTTGTTAAAACGGTATAGCTATAAATAAAAAAATCCTTGCCAAATATCTGAGGGGATTTCCACATTCATGTTTAGCTATTTTTGTTATGTAACGTACAATAGGTAAAAATTGCAAGCTTAGGTTCGTGATACGTGATATATGCCTAGGTGAGAACATTCAGCGACACAAAATATACTAGATGCACCCTTCACTATTAAACAAGACCACGAATTATATCGAACTCATTGGCCAATTTCTGTAATATTAATTGACTAAAATAAGGAAGTGACTAAAATAAATTAGTTATTGTAATTATCACAAAATTAAAAGATGAAGGGGAGGAAAGGAGTTGGGATGAGGAAGGTTGGGGTTAGTCGGGGACATAGTTAGGGAATCGTAACATGGATTATCGTAGCATAATAATGTTTTACAGTAGTAGTTTTAATCGTTACAGTCATAGTCGGCTTAGAACGAAATCACAAGCCAAAATAACGACTATTTGGATGTTTATATAGCGAGTACAAGAATGTCCAGTTATCGAGATGAAAAAATTAAAAGAAAATGAGGTATGTACATTATTTTACGTTTATTAATGAATGTTACATTGTAAATGAAGCCCCTAGCACGGCCGATCGACAAGGATTGCATCGATAACTTCTCATCGTTCCCCAGCATGATTGCAGATCGCCAACTATTAAATACAAGTTCACTAATGTCATGACTCATGACTAATTACCGAAAGTTATCGATACAATACTTATCGATCGACCATGCTAGGGGTACAGGTAAACAGTTATTATCGGTACTGCCACGGTCAATCTAATGAATAATATCACTGTTACATATTTATTTAAAGATTTGGAATTAATTCAACATTGTGATGTTATGACTCCTGCTATTAAAGTGTCTGTGTTTTTTTCACACGTTTGTATATATTATTGTAACTACTTAGGTAACGGAAAACCCCGGGAAAAGGTTAATATTTATCAGAGTGGAATGAATTCTACTGCCTTCCGTTCAAGTTCGGTTCTACAAGGCCCTTTGCGATAATTATTACAAACGAGTTTACGAAACTTTACACACCATACTTATTTAATATTTAGATTAATTATGTAGAATATTGGTACATATTTTATTCTATTGCATTGAACCAAAAAAATTATTTATCGTGCAGGCCTTTACACTAATTACATTTTTTTCTCGCTATGATTATTAATGTCTATTCCCACGATTGCTAGACAAGCATCCTACTCAACGGGCGGGCTGTCAACCATCTCAAATATGTATATGGTTTCAAATTCCATGGTTTTATGGTTTATTGGGTTTCATTCTATATAGGGTTTCATGGTATACAGGTTTAATTTTATCATGTATACAGTGTTTCATTGTATACATAGTTTCATAGTATATAGGATTTCATTGTTTACAGAGTTTCATGGTATACAGCAGTGATTCCAAAAGTGGTCCAGGTGACCCTCAAGAGTCCACGGGAGACTCGATGGGGGTCTACGTTGGCGTGATACTTTTTTTTTTAAGCGACTATATAAAATAATTGTACATACAAAATATAAAGGTGAATTTAAGTATATAATATATTGTATTTCTTAGTCCCCCTCACTAGGAAGTCCTGTGCCGAGGCGGACTAAAGTTATTTAATTATAATTTATTTATCTTCTATGCAGTTTGTAGTGTTTTCTTCTATGTAGTGTTTTCATTAGGATTTTTCATTGACCTCTTTCAGCGATATTTCTATTTTTGATTTGTACTTATTAAAATTTTTAATCAGTTTTATGTCTTGGGGAAGAATGTTCTGGAGTTTTGTTGCAAATTAGATACGTTTGGTTTCTTTGTCCAAATGTGGTTTTATAACTTAGAATATTTTTTATTTCATTTTTATTTTTGGCGTAAATATGATAGATGTGTAGCAGAAAATGTAGTAAAATTTTGGAAGTGGTCTACGAGGAAAAAAATTAGGAACCTCTGGTATACAGGGTTTCATTATATACAGGGTTTCATTGTATGCAGAGATTCATAGTATATAAGGTTTCATTGTATACAGATTTTCATGGTATACAGAGTATCAGGGTTTCAACGTATAAAGGGTTTCATGATAGTTATTCAGGGTTTTATGGTCAATTGGTATAGGTACACGTTTTCGTGGTACCTATACAGGTTTTATTTTAGACACTATTGTTAAGAGGCTAGACTTTGAACGACTCGCGGAACACCCGCGTCTGTCATTCTGTCCCGCTCACAATAAGCTCACTTACACTTACAATACATGCGAATGCGAAATGTGCGAATGAGACAACGCTCAAATTTACCTACAGAAATCGCTCGAAAAGGGGTTTATGGAGAATACACTTTTCTACACCGAAACTTTCACGAAATTGAAATTTAAAAAATATATATATTTTTAGAAAGAAGAAGCTACATCGGTAGCTTTTTATAATTTTATAATTCTTTATGAGAGTTGAGTTAGCAGCACTTTTTCCTTAAATAATATTTTTTGATAAATCGTACATGTTTGACAGTGAATGTTTACGTTAATACGAAACTCATCGAAAATTCGAAAACATACCGACATAGTTTTCACCCTCTAAAAGGCAGTATAAAAAAAAAATATTAATTTTGTGCAATTTGGATGTAGAAAAGTGTTTTTTCCCGGGCGTCTTTTTTGTATGGGCCGAAAAGCGAAGTCTATCGTCTTAAGGATATTAGTTTTGTAGAAAGAAGACTGTTAGTGCAACTTCGGACCGCAATTCAGGAAGATTATTTCAATATATTATGTCTTGGTTACACACCACAATCTACAAGTATATTATAGAAACCATATAATGAAATATAACTAGAATGATAAATTTACAAAACGTTACACTGTTTTGCTAATAAAAAATAATTAGTAATTTTTATCAGTGTCGACATCTTGTGGGGAAATACGTGCTTTATACCGGGGCCGCTGTGAGAGGCCTGTAATCTGGAATATCCATGTTGATATTTATTTAATTTTACAATTAAATATTCAACCATATGACGTCACTTCTGACGCAGTTTTACTAGAATGACGAATTCTCATTGATACGGCGATTTGTATGAAGTAAAGCTTTGAAGTGGGAATTGAACATAACTTTCTAAATTGCCGGCTAGTTCGACTTATTACTTGAAGTGCACATTATATATTCGTCATGCTTGATAATAATGATTCACTATTGTTTTTTAATACACATACCCACCTAACTACTATTCAAGAGTTAATAATATAGAAAAGTGAGAAGTTTTAACAGCATTTAAATAACCTATCGGGTAAATTCGTAGATATACCTACGTAACCTAGGTCTGTTGAAAACTTACATTTATTACGGGAAATTGAAGTAGGTAGATGACCTTAAATTTATTCTTCAAAACCAATCTGTGTGTTGCACTGGACCGATTTTTTATAACGAGGTCAGAGTCTTAGGTCATTTTGGGGTTTTTCAGAGAAACCGTGAAAACCATATTACATAATGCATAATAAATTTTATGTATATATTTATACTAAATGATGGTATTTTTAAAGAATTGGTTAATATTGCCCATTGATAATTACATTAATACTATTTTTGATTAGTTATTAGTATCAATATCATGACAATAAACGGTTGTTATTTTTAATTTCGTTCCCAATATTTTAATTTATTTTTGACCATACTGATTTCACCCTAGACTGGTCTCTCGTCTAACCGTGAAACCGTCAGGTCAGGGTCTTAAATAAATAAGTGGATCAAAGTTAGTGTTTTATTTATCTCCAGGGAATAGACGAGTTACAATATGAGTCCGTCAGATTTAAGTATTCTGAGTTAGATTTCGCAAAGTAAGTACTCCAAAATGTCCCTTCTTTTAATGCTACAGATGTCCAAGCCAATCTTTAAAGTTAATGAAATTCTCATCAGTTTTATGTCCATGCTTGTGTTGGCTGTCGGCGTACTTAATACTATCAACACACCATGCTGCGAACAGCAGCTTTTGGCAGCTGGCTAAAAATCTAAGGTTGGAGGATGTCTCCCGTCTCTTTTTTTCCCATGCGAACCCGTAACACTCTGTTTCACGTTGACTGCATATTGGAAGAAACCGTCTGCCGTTAGTACCAACCGAGGAAATGAGATGGTGATATTGAATTTGTTGTGTTAATAAAAGAGACAGAAGACAACGTGAAACAGAATGTTACGGGTTCGCACGAGGAAAAGGGAGACAGGAGACAGGAGCCAGCTGCTAACAGCCGGCTGTTCGCAGCACCGTTTGTAGAGCCCATTACGTCGAAAAATTGACGTGGGCACTTCTTGTAGCATTAGCCCTCAGATTTATAATTTAACATTTTGTTTCTGATAAAAATTTCATTGAATGCGCCACAACCGCAACAACGTTATCCGTTATCCGAACACATGATATTTTGTATAAAGCTAATCAAGTTTCATTCTTGTTTTTATTACTAACCAAAAATAAACCAATGTTAAACCCTTTGGAACACAAAAGTTCTAAGTCCTCCAAAATACAGAAATGATTTCAGATGGAAATCGATGCTTTTTCCTCCGTTCTTTAAGGCACACTTGTCACAAGTCCATGTTATTATACCAATTCTACAATAATCAAATAAATCAACAGACCTATTTCGACACCCGTGATAGCTGATCACACGTTCAAATTGCATTCCAGTGACTTAGCATTTTTGCGCTCTCAAAGGGTTCTAACCTAAGAGTATGGATATTAGAGAGACGGCATGTGAAGTGTGCCCACGCGCTCCAAGTGTGCCTTTCCAAGAATTTTACCCAAACGGCTTACATTGGCTGCTGGTTTTTGGTCGTTTAATACGTTCCGACAGCAGCCATTTTACATGGTGACAGCCAATGTCAGCCATGTGGGTAGAATTCTCGAAAAGGCACACTTGGAGCGCGTGGGCACACTTCACATGCCGTCTCTCTAATATCCATACTCTTAGGTTCTAACATAAAACGATTTATTCTCGGGTCTGTATTATATTAAAATAACATTTTCTTCCTATTTTATTTAAATTAGGTCTAAGTCTTCTGTACCTTAAAAGGGTAGACCTTTGGCTGCTGAGTGGCGAGGCGGGGGTTGAACCCTTGACCGTGAAAGTTGAAAGTAAGGAGCATGTTCCTGTACCATGTTTTAACTTGGTAGTCACAGAGCAATAGGGTTGGGCACGAGGTGGTAGAAAAACATTTATTTTGCATTCAAGTAGAAGGCACGTAGGGCTTGCATTTGTATGCAGGTTCGCTTACGCTTACCAGCACATTGACTGTATTTCTAAACGGCACAGTTCTCATATGACTAACAATAAATAATATCTACCTCTTTGTGATGAATTAATGATATTTGACTTTTAGGGTATTTATTTTTTGCACTTCCTTCTTTTTAAGCCAGAATTTTTGAGAATTTATCAGTGTCCAACATCAAGGAAAACTTGCTAAATCACGTCTGCCATGATGATTATCAAAACCCCAAACGTCAAATAACATTATAATATTATTAGTATGGTCTCAGTTTTAAATTATCTTCAACTTGCTTTTCTAAATCGCTTTAAAACACTTCTGCCCCCTTCTAGAAAATTTATATTTGCTTATAATATGATGATCCAGCTTTATAAAATGGCACTGAATAGAAAATCGCTGGGAGTAAATTGATATCAATTTACATAAAGCCTTTTAAATCCTAGGTCCCAGTTAGGCCAGTGTAAGTGTTTGTCTGTTCATGAAAGGCTAGATATCTGAAAATGTTTACTAAATTTTACCAAAAGAAAGACAAAATGTAACACCTTACTTCAAGGACTAAAGCGGTCTACACACCATGCTGCGAACAGCAGCTGTTAGCAGCTGGCTAAAGCGGTCTATACACCATGCTGCGAACAGCCCGACATATCGGGTTGTTAGCAGCTGGCTATTGTCTGTTGTCTCTTTTTTCCGCGTGCGAATCCGTAACATTCTGTTTCACGTTGTCTTCTGTCTCTTTTATTAACACAACAAATTCAATATCACTATCTCATTTCACTGCGGCGCATCGGTTGGTACTAGCAGCAGACGGTTTCTTTCAATTTGCAGTCAACGTGAAACAGAGTGTTACGGGTTCGCATGAGGAAAAAAGAGACAGAAGACAACCTCCAACCTTCGATTTTTAGCCAGCTGTTAACAGCTGCTGTTCTGGAGCATGGTGTGTAGACCGCTTAAAAATCGAAGGTTGGAGGTTGTCTCCTGTCTCTTTTTTCCTCATGCGAACCCATAACACTCTGTTTCACGTTGACTGCGTATTGGAAGAAACCGTCTGCCGCTAGTACCAACCGATGCGCCGCAGTGATTTTGAATTTGTTGTGTTAATAAAAAAGACAGAAGACAACGTGAAACAGAATGTAACGGGTTCGCACGAGGAAAAAAGAGATAAGAGACAATAGCCAGCTGCTAACAGCCCGATATGTCGGGCTGTTCACAACATGGTGTGTAAACCGCTTATGGTACACAGACACGCCCATAAGACAAGTCTATCGGTTAAGTTTGTACTGTTTCAATTGAACAGCTTGAAAAATGTCGTCTTTTATCATTGCTGGATGAATCAAAATCGCATTTGTGTTTACAAAGCTGATTTGGCCCAGACAAAATCAACGACCATTGTTAATGCAAATATATCCGGTCAAATAACCTGTATGGTGGCCGGCAGTAACTGGATGTCTGATGCAATAAGGTAGACTGTTTGAAGACTGTTGAAGAGGTTTGGATTTGGTGAAGAAGGTATTATGAATCATCATCCTCTTTATTTATAGATAGAGAGCTAAGATGGTTTCCGACCTTATTTAATCAAAATTGATGAATGTTTATTTCTTTACTTGTATTATTTTGTTTTAGTTTTTTTATGTACATTTAAAAAATATTTTTTTTTAATATTCCGCTCCGGCTTCGACACATCCGTACCGTTAACTAAAATTTATGAAACTAACTAAAACGTTTTAAGTTTGCTAGTGAATGACACGGATGTGTCGAAACCGGTAGCAGATAAAAAAAAATAACACACGAGAAATGTACATGGAAAATAAAACTATTCAAAACAAATTGTCTAGAAATTATTAAATAGTTAATGCCCAAGAAATACAAAAAAATTGCTATTGTTTGGTGAGAGTAGTCGGGGTGGAGAGTTGTAGAGGGGAAAGTGGGAGAGGTCAAAATACTTACATTATCAGTAAGAACACAGCCCAATTATGGACATTCTGTAAAAGGAACATATATTGGTAAGATATAGAAAAAAATAGTTCATTCACACAATTGGGTCCATAATATGAATAAACTTTTTTTTAAATCTACGTGCTTGACTCTCCGGATTTTATCAAATATTTTGGTTGTCCTTACCCAAACAAATATACTCTTTTCTATCAAGCCTGAAGAAAGGACGATATTTGTTTAAAAACGAGAAACACACATCAACTCAAAATAAATTTAGTTTTAAAGTAATTTTGGTCAGTCATTGGTTTTATGCACGGTTCCATGTCTAATCGGACTATGAGATCTCAGCGTCTGAATTGCCATAGTAAATTTATTCAGACACGATACATGATAATTCATCACATTATAACTCACATTAACCTACCCTTCCATTTCTACGCCTCCCCCCCTCACCTAACCTAACCTAACCTAACCTAAGGTTAAAAACCCCAATTATCAGTTTCCGACGCCTTAAGACATGATAAACTATCGTGTGAGGAATTAACATTCGATGAAAAGTTTGTACTCAATATTCATACACTTAAAAAGTTTTCACTGAGTAGACCGGTCACCTTATGCACAGATAAGAAATTTTTATGTTATAATATTGTAGAATATTCCAAGGTTGGTATTAATCTAAAGCTAATATCATTAGATTTTTTTTGTTTTGATAAACGTGGCCGATAGGTGAGAGCCCTGAAGAATTCGCAAAGCTGACTCTTTTAAAGAATTTTCCACCACAAATTTCGTTGGTTATTTATCCCTTTTCCTATTTGGATTGGAGACACATCGATCAACTCAAAAAGGCGCCTCCAGACCGCCGGTCCCTCTCGACCTCAGATTGCAGGTTCAGTCTTCAGAGTTGTTTTCCGCGGCTTGAATCGATGCGGTCGACCTGACATTTTTCCTCTGGGACTGACTGACACCTCCTCTACCGAAGTCATTCCACTGGTATCCTGAGCACATACTCAAGCTTATTCAACTGAAATTATTGAATACCTAGCTTCTGCCCGCGACTTCGTCTGTGTAGGATTAGTACTTCGAGTAATCTATTTTCTTTTCCTAGGTCCCATCTACGTTTATACGAAAATTCTTAATCTATTTATTTAAAATATCCATAATTCTTGATTCGATTCAACGTATTAGGCGAGTCCTTCCGAATAACTTCACTTATTTAAATATTTTCTAAAATAGAATTTTGATTTAACAATCATTGGTTTGCAAACTGTCATTCTAAAATTTTGACATTTTCTATTAAACAATAATAATTATTTTCATGTAATTAAAATTAATAGAAAGCTTTATAAATTATAGCCTATATGTTATCCTGATGTATGAGCTATATTATTGTAAAGTTTCATTACAATCCATTCGGTAGTTTTTGCGTGAAAGAGTAACAAACATACATACATCCATACAAACTTTCGCGTTTATAATATTAGTAAGACTAGTAAGATTTGCAACAAGTTGAGTACACCCACAAAGATAGCAAGCGTTGTAAAAATACTCATTTATTCTTCCCCTAAAAACCTCAGTTGTTTTTATACAAAAAAAAAAAAAAAATTTAAACTCTTTCCTTTCGTGATTTTGTCTTTAATCTTCCGAATTCAAATATTTTAGTCTGAACGCCGATCCATGGACGCACCTAGATATCCAAAACTGATAAAAGCTTTACAGTGCCGATCTATCGTTACGATCATTGATGTTAATACAAAAGACAATGGCCAGGAAAAATTCTCATGAATTCTGGCAAGACAGTGTGATAGATATAGCTTTGAGATTTACACAAAAATACTTAACGGTTAATTTTTGTAGTGTGTTTTTAAGGTGTGCTGGGTTTGAGAAGGTGTAAGTTTGACATCGTTGTGACCTCACGAGGTCGTTGTCCAGTTTTGTAGGTTGCTCCAAGGAAGAGGCCAGTGCCGAATCACGTGTCTGGGAAACACGGTGAAGTCAATGCCGCACAATTCTACATGCTTATTTATCCACTAAGGTCCTTTGACATGGATTTGAAGAATATCGTAAACGTTTTAATGATATTATCTACTCATTCGTTCATAGTACAAATCTTCAAATGTCATAATTTTTAATAGCAGATTTCATCTATTCTATATTTGTTATCTTCAGATCGAACTATATTTTCCTCCTCCTCACATATTACTTCCACTCATGATCATTCTGTAAAATAGTCTGGATGTTTGCGAATTTTTCTCTCCTTTCAGATTCTTTGATCTCCGCCATTTTTTACATTCGCTAGTACTCATAGAGTATCTTCTTTCTGACTGGTTTTTCCTGTTATGTTTAGTATCCTATTTTCAATAAGAATTTATCATTCGTTAACTGAAAAGAAATTGACAGAAAACCTCTAATTTAATACAATCAGCATAATTCTTTGGACTATGAAAAATATTTTCGTGAACATTATTAATCTATACATAATGTAAATGGGAATTTTAACTAGGCATGAAAGAATTCATGAAAATTAATACAAAAAGTTTATAAAAAAAATGTGACTTGATTTGTGTTCCACACTTTGTTTTTCTTGTTACGAGTGTCCGATTTAACATATCATTTTGCTCTATAGTTAAATTAAACAGATTTGAAGAGAAGGTTTTATTTTAATAAAAACTATAATTAATATATTATTTGTTATCCTGTTTGGGTGTTTGTTTTCAGATGATTTCAGCTTCGTGCTTTTATAACATTTTGTAGGCAATAAAACTCACGTTGGTTCAGGCCGTGGCGCTTAGATTTGAGTATGTCTTTAGTTGGTAAATAATTTGGATGGCAATAACATAAAAGAGATTTATGCATTAAAACTGTGGTGCCAATTAATACGTATTATTAATATACGTAACTTTGAGTTACACATTTTATGTAGTCACACTTAAAAGTCGAAAATACGCACAATGTAAACGACCTTTCCACTACCTATGAAATGACTGTACAGAATATGAACAAATTACATAGGTACGTCTCATGAACTTGGGTACGGGGCTGTTAGCAAACAGCCCACTGGGCCAGTAAAATTTTGATAGCAAATTTATGATCCATTTAAATACATGGGAATTCCTTATAATCTTTCGCGCCTATTTGATTTAATGCATTTATATGTTTTCGCTTTTCTGGCACCAGTGGCATAGAATTTAAGTATAATGTGCTTTTTGTTAGAAAAATCTAAATATTAATTTTCATGTAAAAAAAATGTTTGTATTGTCTTGATTCATTTCGGAATACTGGCACATCCAAGCAACACTTTTCTTGTCCCAATTAAAAATAGTTTTTTCTTTTCCAGCGTGGGCTAGTCACGACTACCCCATAAGTTTTGACGAGGAAATCGTACCAGCACGACAAAGCCTCCACATAGCGGGAGCCCACACTGACCAAGATAGTCTCCTTTTCAATTCGTTCGGTGTGATAGATCCACAGCTCATACAATACTACTGCAGCTGTATAGACATGCAGTTCTGTCCGGCCGCCATATCGGTGTTCAAGACCAAACCAACGTCGAGGCAGGACATAGACTTGATTAGGCTTTTCACGTGCGGCTACGACGGATTCCGTCCGCAGATATGCTGCAATCTGTTCATCGAGAGTATGATCTACAGGAAGAACAGGAAACAGAAAAGGGCCCACTATAACTATGGTGGTTATGGAAGGCACGACAATCGCAACAACAATAACCGATATCCCCTGACTGTTAAAGACAAAACTCAACACCACTTCTTCTGGGATGGGGAGTCATTTCCTCACTGGAGTCACGCTCCGAACGATCCATACGAATACAACGGCCACGATTGCTGGTCACCACATGAGTTTGAAAACAGGGACACGTTGAGAACTACAACAAGGCCGTTAAGACCAGCTAGACCAGCTAGACCAACAAGACCAGCTGCTAGACCAGTTGCTAGACCGAGAACAAGACCAACGACAATTGCTGAAGCTGAAGCTGAAACGACTATTGCTACCTTTTTATTACGAGAACCATCGACAGCTGCAGAACTCACAACAACGTCCACAACTACAGAAGTAACAACTACTGCTGAAGTAATAACAACTCCGCCAGTGGATCCTATTGTTGAACCACCTGTTGTCGATCCCCCTGTTGTTGATCCTCCAGTTGTTGTTCCTCCTGCTGAAACCCCAGTTGTGGTGACCACGACCCCTACTCCAGAAACAACAACAATTCAGCTAACTGGGAATGCGGCGAAGCGAGCGCTTCTCAGCGACCAGCGGTGTGGAACTACAATTCAAAGTAGAATTGTGGGAGGAGAAGATGCTAAACTCGGTGACTACCCGTGGATGGCCAGACTAGGATACCGAAGTAAGAAAAACGAAATTTTTCAAATATGTATAATTCGGTTTAAAACTACAATAATATGTTTCCTAAACCCAAATCTCCTTCATTTAGGAAAATAAACCAACCTAATTTATCTCAGGACTTTTAAAATAAATTTAAATGTAAAAAAAACAACATTTTTTTACCATGGGCGTTTGACAGTTTGTCTGACCCATAGATTGCACCTATTTAGCGCCATCTGTTTGGTTGAAATTTAAACATAACGTAAACGTAAATAACAAGTGTAACGTTTTTATTGAGGAAGGTCATAAATAATATTAACACTACTTTCCGGATACTGTGGTTAAATTCATCACCAAATAAACTATAAAACAATAGAACATTCCCTCACGAGATGTCGTTATTGGCGAACATATTATATAATTTAATTAAATAAATTCAGTCATTAATTTTATTTTAATCAAAATATGTCAAATTATAATTACATATAATGTCACTCATTTTGAGGGTAATTAAAAAAAATAGAATGCTCTTGCTTAGTTGCCAAAGCTTTGGGTCATGGTAAATAGTCAAAGAGTTTTTCTTTACAGAAGTCAACCGGCTTTTCAAACTTGAGAATATTTCACCCATTTTCGTTATAATAGTTTTTTGTTCTACTATAAATTAAAGAGAGAAAAATGAAACTTGTTTGTGAAGAGGTGCTTGTTGGAGCTATGATTTTGATAGATTTTGGGTTTTTGTTTCCAGGAAGCAATCAGCCAAATCTTCTGTTCAGGTGTGGAGGAAGCCTGATAAATGAGCGATATGTTATATCCGCAGCCCACTGCGTCACTAATCTCCCAGTTGGGCTAGAATTGTAAGTAAAACGAACA
Source organism: Limnephilus auricula (assembly GCA_951813805.1). Taxonomy (NCBI): domain Eukaryota; kingdom Metazoa; phylum Arthropoda; class Insecta; order Trichoptera; family Limnephilidae; genus Limnephilus; species Limnephilus auricula. Next base: position 18,661,459 of record OX638404.1, read on the forward strand.
AAATGTTAATATTATAATTTGTAAGCAGTTGCAAGTCCTAAATAAGGAAAATTTAAAAGCAATCACCGACGAAGCAAACAAATTTGAAATTTTTACGACTTAGATCTTAGATTTTGATAAATTCGTATTAAAAATAGTGCCCATAAAAAACATTTAAGAAATTCAATTAAATGTTTTCCACTTGCACGACTAACGATAACAATGGACACCGACATTCTTCAAATGATATCCAGTTTATTCTTCTTCTTCGATGGCGCTACAGTACATATCATATTGGCCTCCCGCAACATTCACCTCCAACTCATCCTGTCCTCAGTGGCTGACTTCCAGTTTGTTACCTGGAGAAGCTTTGCTGCATCCCCTCTTACTTCGTCTTCCCATCCAGTTTATTAGTAGAATAAATTTCAAAGGTGTTATGCACAACCCGAGCTGTTATAGATAATGCCGTGAAAACGGTATCCGGTGGTAGGTTATATGTAGCTTGATTGTTCGAAGTTGGAGTAAAAAAAGAGGGCGACGCGACGTTCTAACAAAAATAGCAATTTTTTTAGAAATAAGGTTTTCAGATTTTTTTTTGTGGTTCAGTTTTGTGGTTAGTTATACATATTTTATTAAAATAATTACTTAGTTGTTACATGGTTGCATGGACTAACGAAGTTTCCGCATAAATTTCATATTATACACATAATTGAAACATTCACAATTTGATTCTAGGGTGACTATCCGTTTGGGAGAGTTGGACGAGAGATCCGACCGCGACTGCGAGGGGAACTTTTGTGCTGACCCTCCCCAGGACTTTGCACCCGCCAACATCTCGGTGCATCCCTCCTACAACAACCCGCGCCTCAGCAACGATATATCACTCATTCTCCTCAGTTCCGTAGTGCAATTCAACGGTAAGCAAAGCTGGGCTTTCTGGTATAATTTTAGTTTCAGAGTATATACTAACTCTTTGAAGTCTAGAATTACCTGCGAATCACACGAATATCGCAAATATAGGTCAAAACCCTAAATAATAATAATAATTGGATAACTTGTATAGCGCCGTTTTTGTGAAAAATCGCCTCAAGGGCGCTGTACAAATTTCAATATATTTCTATAATCTTACTTCTAACTACACACTAGACAAATATAAAAAAACCTATGGCTAAAACAATGGATACAAATCCACCGGTTCTTTGATCAGCGATACAAAACTATATGTACAATGCATCTGACCAAAACTCTATGTACAATGCATCTGACCAAAATTCTATGTACAATGCATCTGACCAATTAGCGCGGTGCTGCCCAAAAATGTATACGTACGTGTACATGTTTTTTTATTTTTTTATTTTTTTATTTATTTATTTATACATATTTTTTTTTTTAAGTTAACAAAACTTGTAAGTCATTATTGATAGATTCTCTAAGTGCATTGTAAACGATTGACTCTTAACGTTCCGGGAAATTTGGTAGAAATGCGGTGGTTTGGAGTTAAAAACTTTTTAAGTTTCATTCTAAGAGAATAACACAAACTGAAAACTTGTTTTGAAGACTAGCTGAGATTCATCGGCATTCATATGATATTCATCTAAAATTGTCGAAGACGAGAGCGGCAGAGATAAAAATATGACTGAGCCAGGTCGGAGCGGAATATCCTCCTAACCGAGCTCTTTCAAGATGTTGCGTTTTCCTAAAATATAAAACGAAACGACAAAAAAGGTTCTAGGTCAAACATTTTATAATGCATCGTCCCATCATCAGAATGAAACCAAAGCGGACTGCCTATTAACACACACTGAAAACTTACAAAATGCGATACTTGTTCTGTTGAAATAACATATTGAAATGTACATGATAATGACTCACAAAAACTCCTCAAAATTTTACCTGCGATGTATCGAGAAAAACCAAATTATCACTAATAAATAAAATAAATGAAATATTTACCATAATTAGGTTTATAAATATACCCTTTACATTCGAAGTTCTCATCTATACACCTTTATTATTATCTACTATGGCGGATATTTTTTCGAGAGGGTATCGGCAATTAAACCTTATGTACTTTTTTGTGTTTCAGGTTTTATAAGTCCGCTGTGCTTACCTTTTAGAGGGTCTGCAGAAGATATCCCGAACCTCACTGGATTGAGCGCTATTGTAGCTGGCTGGGGTTCAACAAATACAGGTAAAGATCCCACAAAAGCGATGATTATATCCTGATATACCTATATATGTTGTATTAAAAGGAACAATCCTTTTTAGACAAGCCAAATTGTTTATGTTGATGATAATTTTGAGAGACGGTCACTCGACAGATTCGACAGAATTCTTTTGTTTTAATAAATTGGTTTTTCAAAACATTTTCCTTTTCTTAAATATTGGTTTTCCGTGATGACTGAATTTATAATTGTTTTTTTTAGTGCCCGAGTGCCTACCGATTTTCAAGTTTTAAATAGACATTAAGCACAACGCTATAATAAACGCGTTGGTTTAGTTGTTTCCTTACAAAACTAGTAAAACTAAATATGAAAAATCGTTTTTTATATCAATATTGTCATTTTTGAGTTGTCTGTTGGCAACCTTTTGACTTTCAATCAATATTTCCATTTTATATAATTTGGCTCGACGTAAAGAAACACACTTAAAACCTTTACATTTGTTATTAAATGCAACAAAAAGTATGAAAACAATGGTTTTCAACCTCCTCCCACCACATGGTAGAGGTTAAATGTTAAATAATATGAACTTTAAAATCCAATAAGGAGACCGTGACTTCCCTTGGACCTAATAATACATTCTTATAAGGACTACGGGCACTAGTCGACTAGGCCAGCATTTCGCAACTCTTTTAGACTTGCGGACCGCCAAAAAAGTACTATTTTTCATCGCCGTGGGCGCATGGGTAATGCTGGACTAGACTACAATACCTAATATTAAGTTTCCCAACTAAAGTAATGTTGCTGTGACATCTTTTCATCAGATTTTAGTTTAATTGAGTTGATTTTTATGTTTTATTTCAGGGGTGACGAGCGGATCTCCAACCCTGAAGTGGGTCCGCCTGAATATCCTTCCAACGGAGCAGTGTACTGTGACATACCGCACAAGGTTTGACATCGCCGTCAGCGATCAGCAAATATGCACTGGTGGGGTTGAAAACATGGACGCCTGCGAAGGTAATATATTGTTTTAGCTGATTTTCTTGAATATGAGCAGGAAACCATTTTAAGATTACGAAGGCTCTAAGGCACCCGAGACATCCAAAACACCCAAGGATACTGATAATCATGACATGCGAGTGCTCTAAGATACAGACCGAGAAATAGGCAGTCTGACTGCATGGTAGAAGGTTTTTTTATTTATTTTTTATATTAACTCCACACAGGAGGCCCTGGGAAAATAATTTCCCTTAGGGCCTATGTCATCTTTGCAGCAAGATGGAAAATCTTGAGGACTGGAACGTACGGCCACTGGCCAGGGCCTAGATTGGATGGAGAGTATTTGTGGAGGAGACAAAATTCTACACGGAGAAAAATGTTATTCTAAAATACGATCATTTTATTCGTAAAAACGGTTAAAACGGGACTGAAGTTCTTACGAACAAATTAACAGTGTTTCAATGTTTATTGGCGGGAAAATGTAAGAATAATTTGTTGGTATACCTACGAAATTACGTACATTAACACATTATTCTTACATGTTCCCGCAAATAAACATTGAAACCCTGTTAATTTGTTCGTAAGAACTTCAGTCCCGTTTTTAACAGCTTTTACGAATAAAATTATCGTATTTTACGATACAAAATTTCTGGAGTATATTGCCTTGATTTTGACGATTTTTGGCAACAGGTCTATTTTGGTCAATCGCTCTTTTACCATGGTCTACTTTCCATATTTCATGTTCGAATGTTCACTTGTGATTGAGTCTCTTTATGATTGAGTCTGGTTTTCTGAGACTTCTTCAGATATCATGATTCTTTGTGCCAGTACAATAAATATTTTTGTGTCATTGCATATTGCTAACGAACGCGGCTCGCTTTTTCTTTTCACATAGTTGCACCGAGCATTTAACCTTCCTAAATAATGTAGTTAAACGTGTGATTGATTTCAGGTGACAGTGGAGGACCTCTATTCCTGGGAAATGACGACAACAGAAGAGCAACACTAATCGGAATCGTATCCTTCGGACCCCGAAGATGCGGAACTGCTGCCTTACCTGGAGTTTACACCAGGGTCCAGTCCTACTTAGACTGGATTCTGGACTCTATCGAAATCTAATCAGACTCTTGGAGTTTATTTGGAAGTAAAACGATAGATTGGGTTAGTCCCAGTCAGCCTTGCAAATGAAGATGTCGGGACCAAGTTTTATTGGCGAACAATTAAGTAAATAACATAATTAACCTTTATTTATCCGCTATTACGCGGAGACCTCCCTTCTTTCATTATAATATATATTCGGATTCATAATCAAGTTTTAGGATGAAGTTTTTCATTTATTAAGGAAAATAAGCCCTGCAGTGATTAGTGATTACGCGACAAGAGTGCAAAAACATTATTCCCAAAAAATTTAACACATAATATAAATTATACCAGTACATTGATAAATGTTCTTCTTCTTCAAACAATGAGTGAACAAGTGCCTCGATATTTGAACAAATATGTTATAACTTACTATTATTAAAACAAATTACCAAAAAACTTTTGGGAAAATATTTTTCCTCCTGTAAAGATTTGTTTTCAAGAGCGCATTTCCAAGACATGTAAATAAATAACATTATTTCTTCAATCTTCGCAAAATTACTTTGTGGCATCATTTTAATTGAACGAAACAAATTACTTTGTGTAAACCACAATATAATCACATGTTATAATATCTACATGTTTCAAAACCGATAGATTCTTCGTCAGGATAAAAACATTCATGTTATATAGTGGTTTACACAAAGCGATTTGTTAAAATTAATTGAAACAAATAACACTTCAGAAATAAGTATAACTTTGTTATAAGAAAGATTTTTAATTAACTGGCGGTTTTCGATTAGTAAAAATATTTACTTTTCTCAGTGTGCAAGTACCCTAATATATTTTGGGAATCAATTTATTGTTTATTGAATGTGCTCAAGTAAATATGTAATTAAATGCAGATTGTAAAAAAAATAGAGTTAATAAGCGATTTTTTTAATAACATTTTTTTTAGTTATTCTCAAAGAAATGGCAATTTTCTGCCAGTAAAAATAATATGCTACTTTTTTTGTTAATAGAATAACCGTGATACATTTCTGACAATACAAGTAATATCATTATTTTTGTCAATATAATTTACATCCATCCCGCTTTTTCACAATATAGTAAAAGTTTCTCTTTTTTTCAAAATAAAATTCATTAGGCGTTTTTTAGAAGTAATACGAGAATGCCACTTTTTTTATCAATTTGTCACTATTCGTCAAATATTATTTATGTACATTAGAATAATATGTTACTTTAATAAAAATAAAAAAAAATTACTTGACCCTTTCATGTAAAAAAAAAATTATCGACAAATTTTAGTCAACAAAAGAAACATTCCAATTTTTTGGAAACTTAACACAAAGGGTGTTTAGGATGAACTTTTTTGTGCAGCTTCGTCAAAAAATTAAAAAAATATTAATATTGAATGTGAATCTTCATAATGATATTTTCTTTTGATCCAGTTTTTACAATACAATTATGTTAACAATGATATTATTTTTAAAATATATCAATGAAACGATGCCTTCGGCACTATTGTAAAATTATCCGGTCTTATGATTTCTCGATATAATTGTACTTACGATGTCGTCAAAAATGCATTTATTTTATTTAGTTTGTATATTTATTTTTATTAATAAAAAGTAATAAAAAATGAGTAACATGACGGAATTATTTATTCTAATTGCGATAGAGCGGTCAATTTGGTTTTAAAAAGCTTTCCATAAAAGATCGACTTAGCAATACGAATCGCTATGGTTTTTAAAATTCATTTATATTTTTGATTGCTTTATATCTCCTTGTGTAACAGGGTATCTAGCACGGTCAATAGATATATGTTTTATCAATAGTATCGGAAACTTGATAAACATATTTGTCAATAATATCGGTATCTTGACATCGTTCCCAAGCATGACTTTTTTTTACTTTAGCTCCGTACAGGAGGCCCTGTGTAAAATAATTTCTCTCAGGGCCCATGTTATCTTTGGGGATGCTGTGTAAAGGGTGATTTAATGAAAGGAAGGAGAGGAAGTTCTGGGAAGGAAAAGGGTATAAGGGTTGGGTAGGAATCTGGGGTTCAGTGTGTCTAGATCAACCGCCGCCAAGACCTAGACAAACCTCACCCCATAAACCCGGGCACCCCTGCCAAGTCTCCAAACGTAGCGAACCACTTGGTGTGACCCATGGCAGCTAATGAACATTACCTATATATATATAGCTGCCAATATTATCTATAAATCCTATATCGATTGACCGTGCTAGGTACCCAGACCTAGTCATATTTAAACATGTTTCGCAGTGCTACACCTAACATAAAAACTTTTATTCAACCCAAAACTGCTCTTTTTTTCTTGTTTCTTCGTAAAAAAAGGACAATTGTCTGAAAAAATTCTGGTATATTTTAATTCAGTTGATTTAGTTGGCTGAAAAATTTACGCTTTAGGCATTTCCGTTATCTTTCATCTATCTCCGTGGCTGAACTGCTATGTTTCTGGATTCCGGATACAGAGGTCGCGTGGTCAAAACCCAGCGTGTGTAAAGACATTTGTTTCCTAACACATATTACCTATACTTACACTTTGTAGTCTTATAACTAATTGCTTATGTAAAATATAAAAAGGGATCTGTATAATAAAAGGTATTTTGAAAACTTTATGAGACTATTATCTATATTTGTGGCTTTTATCTTATTATGATATTTTAATTAATGAAGACATATTAGCGAAACTCAATCGAAATGTTATATATAATAATCAAAAAAACATAACAAAAACCTGTTGAACTTACCTTATACGTTAGTAAACAAAAATAAACGGGTGACGTCTGACGTTTGAGTTTGCTCTGACGTTTTGTTATTCGTTGCTAGGCTTCGCACTCATTCGCACCTACGACGTTAATATGACGAAATATAAATTGAACTTCATTTCCGTTTATATTACTTTCGTTCAAAAACAATTTTAGTTACCCGTCGTAATCCTAAGGAAGTCTTACTTTAAAAAAAAATACAACAAGGATTGTGTTTCAAGACGGAATTCTGTGCCGTCTACTTCTTCAATGCGGAAATGCGGGTTGGTTATTTAGTTACTTATCAATCATGATCATTTCTTAGTTGTTTTTTTTAAATATATATTTCTCTATTTATTTTTTATAATCTTTATAAATTATATTATATTTTACGCTTGATGCTTATGTTATTTTATAATTGAGCCCTTGCCCGGAATAATGTTGTATCCAACAAAACTATCAATTTTGAGTTATTGATAGATTAATGTTGGGAATATTATTACGCATCTTTTAAGATAGGGGTATATCGTAATGAAAATTTTTTTAGGCCTGTGGCAGCATTTTGTATGTCGGTTTGTGGAAGAATTTTGTATAAAGCCGTTTATCGAAATCACGGAGATTTATTTTTTTTTATTTTTTTTTTTATTGAAAAATTTTTGATACAATCAGGTACATAAATAATAAAAGGTATATAACATACTTAAATATAATATTGTATGAACAAAAAAATCCCACAAAGGCAAATGCCTGAGCGTGGCTATAATATTGAATTTATTATAATTTTATGGTTAATAGGAGATTTAAGAATTTAGTTTATTTTTAGGTATAAAAAGAGTAAAATAGTTTGTTTTGATTGGTTTAATTCATGGGAATAAATGGAGAAAATGAACGTATTATGGCTTCAATTAGATACACTTCAACTGAAGAATGCATACAAGTAGAATTCGTCCAGAAAAAATATTGTTAAGGCTGCTTTTTAGCCATTGAAACAGTTTTGTGGAATAATGCTCTATGTTGATCTCAAGACAAAATCTCGATTGTAAATAGTTTCATTTATTTATATTGGTTTCTTTGCTTTTTAAGCTCAAATGCATCAATGACATATTTAAATTGATATTTTAGAAAAGCATGATGCTTTCTTGAGGGCCAGAAAAGTAAAAAAAAAAACCGTTTTGTAAAATAATGTTGTTTGTGAAATTTTCGTATACAACATTTTACCACGAATTCAGCACAAATTCTTGCAATAAGTTCTAATTTAATAGCCCTTTTTCATGACTTTTCCTTTAAAAGTCTTAAGAATTGTATGCTTGTTGTATTTTTAATATAAAATGTTTTGAATCATAACGGGTTTCGTTTTTTCCATTTTTCTCGAAACAAGAATATTGTTGAATACAACATTATTCCGGGCAAGGGCTCAATCACAAAATTTTATTTTCTTTTAAAGACGTGTGTTTTCATGCCCACATGTCATGCCTTATGCTTTTTTAACGACAATGAATCAGAAAAACACCTTATTTTTAAAAGCGTGCGTTGATATATTATATTTGGAGCCAGAGGATGTAAGTAATAGATTAACAAAATTTATATAATTAATCAGGAAAAATGCAGAAAAAATTGTGGACATTAAAAATATTTTGAACGTTTATTATCCATATTTAAGGTTACTTAGAATCCAGTACATGTGGGAAGAGACGTTTGTGTATGCACCAAGGCGACCATTACCACACAATGCAGGGCCGAAGGAAACAATTCCAATTGTATAATACTTGGGGAATCCGTCGTGATCGTTCACCTGAGAAAATATCCAATTTGAATTTAAATCATTACCAAACTGTGTTGAAGTCACTTACAGACGATCTATATGTATTTTTTCTGTAAAGGTGCTTACAATGAAAATCTTTTGATACATCGACCCTTTGGAATAACAAAGTTCCATCTGTGGCGATAGTGTCATGCGATAATGGGAACTATATATAATCTATAGTTAGCTCCTTTAGAGTACATTATCGCATGACGTTACCTCAACAGCTGGAACCTTGTTATTCCAAAGGGTCAAAATCGCTTTTATAAGTTCCTCCCTTTATTATATGATTTCCCTCGAAAATGTTAATTCTTCACCCATGAGACATCTTTCTAGCCATCAGTCATCGTGCTAAATTTCATTTCATCTTGCCAGTTTTGATGGTAACGAATATTTCAAAAAATAATAAATTGCCAATTTGTGAATGTGAATTTTTGGATTGGACAAATTTTGTTAATAATATATAGATATGCTTAAAATTGGCTTAGTTTTAAGTAATGTTGAATCTAGGGGGTAAACAAAACATATTATACCAATCTCAGCGAGAGATCGTGAGTGACGCCATCGTTTTAGTATATTCTGTCTTTCTCGTTTTAAAAAAGACGCGTGAGAAGGAAAAGGATGAAAGTCGATGACGTCTGTACGAACTCTCTGTGGGATTAATTTAACACTATGTAGGTGTGCCCAATATCTTAATAATAGTAATAAAAGATCCACAACGATTCCCTTTCGATTCACTCTAAACGCCGCTATGGAAGAATATATACCACTAAACATCCAAATACACGGAGAAAAATGTTGTTCTAAAATACGATAATTTTATTCGTAAAAACGGGACTGAAGTTCTTACGAACAAATTTACGAGGTTTCAATGTTTATTGGCGGGAATATGTAAGAATAATTTGTTGGTATACGTAATTTCGTACGTATACCAACAAATTATTCTTACATTTTCCCGCCAACAAACATTGAAACACTGTTAATTTGTTCGTAAGAACTTCAGTCCCGTTTTTAACCGTTTCTACGAATAAAATGATCGTATTTTAGAAAAACATTTTTCTCCGTGTAGAGGCGGCAGTCGAAAGTTGTGCAAAAGCCAACGGAGAGGAAAACTACCTATATACGGGTATTTATAATCAAGCAATGCCGAGGACAAATTGTCCAACAGGTGGAATGAGGAAGGATGAACAATAGGGCGGAACGAAATTTTTTTTTCGAATTTTGATTTGGAATAGTTGTATTAAGCTGCCAATTGCCATCAATTATCTCAATAAAAAATATAAAAATTATCAGATAACGGTAAAAGCCCCCGCCAAGACATCGAACATTTACAAAAACGACAATTTAGGGGCTATTTGTGCGGCCTACAAAATAGTACAGAATTTATTAAAATAGGTTTATTTTATTTAATAACATATTCAAATATAGTTAACTAGCTGTTGCAATAAAATATTTCATTATTTTAATATACTTTGGCGTGGTGACAAAGGAGCAAAGTGCAGGACAAAGCGGGGGGCGGCATATGACAATCTACGAAATGAAGTGTTTTGTTTAAACTAGTGTCGATAATTGTCTCAAGGTGAAAGGTCGCGCGTCAATTATCTTCACGATTACTTATTGATAAACGTTTTTTAAGTGATTTAACATGACTTCTACAAGACAAAAGTTTAAATGTCCGATATTTGGTGAAAGTGCAGAGTTGAAAGAGAATATCCTACCTACGTATGAAAATGTGATGAAATTCTATGAATGGGTTCGACAAGACTTAAAAGTAAGGAATAACACAACAAAAGAACCTACGTTTTTGGAAGTTGCCGAAATAGTTGGAACGAAAATTGAAGAATTGTGGATAAAATCTTCTATACCAATTGTCACAAACAAACGAGACATTTACTAAAAAGTTATAATTTGAAAAAGTCTTTGAAGAAACTTAAGAAAGAAAAGTTAGAAAAGTTCAGAGTACAAAGTAGAAAGCTTTTTGACATAGCTGCATGTAAATGTAAAGAATTTGTAAGCTGTACTTGTTTGAGAGAAAAAAAAGTGCCAAAAGAGGAACAAGTGTTTTTAGAAAACCAACTACTAACAGACTTATGGCTTTAGGAAGAACAGATCTTATCCAGAGTAAAAAAATGCTGAATAGAAGATTACGTGCTCTAAAACAAGAAATCAGGCATAACTCAAAATACAGGGAAAGTGGGAGGCGTGATTCGTCTTTTGGAAAACCGACTATCTCGACCATTGCAATGGATAATTTGTCTCTTACACGCCAATGAGTTACCATTGAGGCATTTGTTTACCTATTTGGATAGCCCTACTGCAGAACCTAAATCATTTGCAGGTCAAATTGGTAAAGCATTAGAGATATGCGAGAAGGTGAACTACCTCCACAAATATCCACAGATCTCAGTACAGACCGGAAATATTTTCAAGAAATTGCTACTGCTGTCGTATGGATCCTGCTCCCCGGATTTATTATAGAAAAGCCCAGTTAACAATCTCATGCCCTCTGGTTGACAAGAGCTAATCGAATTCTGCGTTTGTACATTTCTACGGAAAATCCACAAAAAAATCTTGTGACTTTAGCAACGTTTGTCGTAAAATCATACGCTCATGTCTGGTTTGCTATCAAAACACATTCATGCGGCAAATATGGTTCAAATTATTTATGGAAGCTCATTAACAGCACTAGATATTTGTCAAACGAGTTGTTAGCGATAGTGGATCCTGTTATAATTCGAAACAGTTACTTTGCTCATCCAGAAAACTTGTTGTTGAGTATAACAGATTCACGTAAGCACATTAGAGAACTCGCTGCAAGACGCATTTTAAAGGCTCGTCAAGTTAATAAAAAATCTGTTTCGCGCATGTTTGATGTGCCAAAGGTGGACGTAAATGCACGTTCTTACATAGACATGATTGACTGGCAACAAAATATATACGGACCCCCAATACTGATGAATATTTCCGATGAGCAGTTACAAGAGCTTATTGAAAGTGGATAAGATACAGTGTTGGAGTTTATGAGATTGTCTTGCCACACCCAGGCTGTGGAAAGATCTGTAAAAGTTGTGACAAAAGCAGCTCTAAGTGTATGCGACAAAAAAGATGAGAGGGATACATAAAATCTAAATTAGCATCTCGAAAGCTCATACCAAAGTTTGAGACGAAAAAGGACTTTGGAAATGATGTCATTCATACCAACATAACTTTCCGAACCTGTGTTTTCTTGTGAAATAAATGATTTTATTAATTAAAATCTACTTTTCTTTCATCATTTAATGCACAACATATTATATTTACTTATTATTTTGTTTATAGGGTGTATAATTCAAAACGTCTATCAAAACTTAAAAAATAAAATTTCAAGTCTATGGCGGGAAGTCAAGCTGTCGAGCTAGAACTTCCAAATTGAAGAGTTTTATTAACAATTATATAAAGCAACTTTTCCCTGGTATTCCAATTCTAATTTCGAAAAAAATAAATTTTTTCATACAAAAGTGATCCACCCTAATGAACAAGTAGAATATTGTTTAAACAGCAACTTCGGGAGGTTTACCCCACGCTGATAGAATATGATATTGAAACAGGCTCAACCAAAGGAACTAATCTTGATTGAAACTGGTCCGAGTCAGAGAAAGTTGATGTATAACCACAAGAGCTAACATAACACTCTGGAAACTATTTTCAAGCAGATACTTGGAAATGGAAGAGACCAAAAGCAGCAGTGTATGAACAAATACGGATTAATAAGAGGAATCTAGATCTTGGGGAAATTTTGTGGAGCCATGCAGAAGACGTCTATGTCAATCCTTGTAAGGTACAACGTGCCAAACTTAAATGCCGACCTGAACTTGATACGGTCAACTCTCGTGCAGGTAGTCACTTTACTGACTTTACTATGACGTTTTACTGATTACAATGTAAGCGAAAGAGAAAGATGTGCGTGAAAATACACGTGCGACAGAGAAAGGCGTGGGCGGGTAAATATTCCGATTTCCGAACCTTAATTGCTACGATTTCTGTATCAACGTCAGGTCGGCATTGGAGTTTTGACTTACTCTAATAAAGGGCCTTGGTAACTTTCAAATAAAATTTGAAATATAGGATATAATGCAATAGGCTCGACCACACCGTCTCAGAATTGTCAAAAATATATATATGTTTAATTATAAACATGATCCCATTTATCACAACATTCATCAGTTGGTAAAAAAAGAGTTTTTGTACAGGTTTTGAGCGACGAAGTTAGAATAATATGGCAGATAATTGCAGTTAGCACATTATTATCATTATTTTTTTAAAGTTTTTTTTTTAAAAGTTTTTATTATTCATTGAATTGTTTTTACGTGAGTTGAGGATTTTTCGACCACCACGCTAGGCACATGCTTGTGTTAAGTGGCCGATTTTGCAGTGCAATAAAGAATGTGAGAGAACCGCCATAACACAGGGTCATCCCTAGCATGGAGGGTGAAATATCACAATAAACTATATGTACTTTAGATAAATCATGTATTTAAATAAATAAAAAAATAAATATAAAATAACATAATATTAAAAAGTACAAAATAATGTAAATGACTTTAGAGTAGTATAAAAGAGTAGTAATATAAGAAGAATATAGTAGAATACAACATAATATGAAAAGTATAGAACATGCAAATTTATGAAAGAATATAAAAAGTATGTTACATTGGTTGGTACAACATTTTACAGCAATTTTTGTACTAATAAATGTTAGAATTCATGTTTCAAGTCCAGTGAATTATATAATATTCACCTTCAAAAGTGGTCCACCAGAATCCCCGTTACAAGAATCCTCATCTTCAATTCCTCCAGCACAGAAGGTCCCCACAGCCAATGCCTTGTATTCAGTTTCACGACACTGTTCCTCGGACATGATGGGGACGTGGACGGTCTGAAGTATGGCAGAATAGGACGGGACCATGGGAATAGTGAGGCCCCAGCCGATCGTCTCGCCGTTCCCCCGGAACAGCTCGGGGTCGTTAAAGTAGGGCAGACATATCGGTGCCACCCAGCCTATGGACAAAACCCGGAATTATTATGTTTATTATCGGTAGTAGACCATAACTCACCTCTGAGTTTTAAACTATGCAGTTACAGAGATAAAAAAATATATATATATATGTAAAGGTTTCTACAATAATGAAAGCGGTGATAAAACTCCTCTAGTATTTTTGTATCGTCAAACTGAGAATCATATCAGTTGTTCTCTCTTGGTACTGTAAGATATATATTTATTGTTATTAAGTTTATTTTGTAGAACTCCATTTTAATTTTTATTTATTTTATATATTCGATAATATTATTATTCAATGTATAAAAACAGTTTATTATAAACAAGTTCTGCTTCGTAATTATTATTATGTGTTACAGCTGTTTCGCCCTCTGAAGGCATTGTCAAACTGGTATCAAAACCACTTACAGACGATAAATTTATACTAAATCTAAATCGATATTTACGATGACTCATTTCTAATTTCTTAGTAAAATTGCTGAAGTTATTAATGGTTGTTATTTCCCTAATTGTAAATTCCCAAATTGCGTTGTTAAAATTTAACTGAAGGTCGTTATGCACTCTAATTATGTTGTTAGTCATTTGAAAATGATGACTCGGTTTTTTTATTTTTTATTTTTTATTATATATATTATCCAGCATAATTAAGTATTTAAAATTGATTTGAACATATCTAAAAGCGGTGAGTATATTATATTTTTGTGTTCATTTATTAAAATGGCTCTAGGATTATTATTATGTTTATTAATTTCCAACTGCTCTAAAAGATTAAGTTTACGCCCTTTATTTTGCACATGTCGAAGTGTTGGTTTATTATCATCGCCAAGTGAGTGATTCTCATCTAGGAGGTGTTTGGCAAATTGTGATTTATTGTAATTTATTTTTATTTTTAAACGATCGTTCGTGTTCTTTAAATCTAGTATTAAAGGACCTGCCAGTTTGTCCAACATAAACAGCATTGCATTCATCACACTGGAGTTTAAAAATGCCGTTTTTTTTTTAGTTTGGGTATTTTACTTTTTGAGTTTTTAAGAGATGATCCTAAATTATTATTTGTGTGGAAAACAATATCTAAGCCAAAAATTCTCAAGTTTCAAAATTCTTAAGTTCTCAAAAATTGTGGCTTAGATATTGCCTAGATCATCTCTGGGAAGCAAAAAAATAATCTATAAAAATTCATCTTTTTTTTTTTTACCGTAAATACCTCACAAGAGTCCCAACTGCTCCCGTCTGGAGCCAGTGAGACTATGGCATCCCCAAATGGGGTATGTTATGAGACTGAAGATAAGTGGGAAATGGAAGGAGACGAGGAATAGGAAGTTGGGGAAGTACCTGGCTATTCAGATCAAGTCACTAAACACGGCTAAAACCATTTCAAGCAACGTTTCAATTCTGAGTGGTGATCTTACACCAGGGCGATACTAAGAGTATCTTTCACTCTGGAACGTGCAGCAAATACACTATATATTATTTTAAAAAAAGAAGTCCAGCGCCCTGCCGTCATCATCTATACTTTAAATTAAAATTTTAATCTTTCTATTTGCAAATGTCCATTTGTAGTATAAAAATTTCAAAGAGTCTTTCATCTGCTATCAAGATCAGTATTTAATTTTAGGCTTACTTTCGAAAACAGCGGATCTATTTGAAAATTAATGTCAACCGGGAATTTTCTAAATAAATCACGTATCTGACAGATCATTCAAAGTGATTTGATGACAAAATCTGAAAATAACTGAGAGGATAATAAAGTTGTTTAGTGGCAATAAATAACACGGGAAAGAAACACCGGTTTAATAATATGCTCATTACCTCTCACGTACTCTGGGGAAATGTATGTATAACAAATAACACAATATTCTAAAATAACAGAGAGAGGTGAGATACAGAGGAGAATATTTGGAGAATTATGATACTTAAATTTAAAATAAATCTTTGGTCAAGCTATTTTCATGTTTGTTATGGTACGACACACACACGAGAGTTGCTACCGAGGCGAACGTTTTACAACACACCGCAAGAGGCGCCACCCGCTTCGGCTTCGGCTTTCGCCAGGCAATGACGCCCCCCTCCAGACACTTCTTCCCGGATTGCGCTGTCAACGTCGCGCGTACGCGGCAGGCACCGCCAAGTACAAGCCGTTTTCGCGGCATCTTTGTTTAAGTGAACCAACAATTTTGTGCCCGCAATGGAGTCCTCAACAACAGCCGTGAGTCTCTCAAATTCCTCTAACCTCTTGTGCCTCTCGTGTATTTAGAAATCGCTATTACAATAGTTATTCTGAGAGAGAAGGGTAGGAGACCGTGTTCTAATAGATAGGGACATTACCGTTATATTTTGTGTACCATTTACCGTGCAAATACAATGCGATTATCTCATATATATTGTTTTCATTCACGATGTGAGCTGACCGCCAATCTCTAGGGGCAGGCATCTGTGTTCGTGCCTACCCCCCATGACCCTGGGACAGTAGTCGCTCTCCTTTTTCCCATCACTGAGCTAGACCGTGAGTATCCTAAGAGCGACACCACAAGGTGAGCCCGACACCCCAGCCGCATGACGTAGCCCAGCATGTTACAGGAGGAATAGTGTAATCATAAGTACTTTTCAATTTTTTTATCTGATTTGTTTTCTGGATATGTTAAAAAAGAAAGGTTACCATTGAAGTCGATTTCGGAGTTTAGTCTGATCAGTGCTATGTCGTGAGGACTTACGACCTCCTTTAAAACGTGATCCTGATGTGTGATAATGTCCTGTGGCGCAAAATCTTGTACGGGGGCAGCACACCCGTCCAAGTTACAATCCAAATTGGTTTGTGCATCGTATTCTCCGAGACGGATTAATCGGCTGAAAATATAGATAAAAATATACAGAGTGATTAATTGAAATCGTTGTTAAATTTTTTATATTCGTTCGAAAGGAGAGAAATGACTTAGAGCGGAACTTGTGGCACTTTCCTCTTTTTTGCTGGTTATTATATTGCACTGCATTTATTTTTTATTTTATTTATTTAAGTTTTTATTCCAGCAGGATTGGGATGATAGTGCAATCCCAGTCTGCCATATTACGTAATAACTGTAGTAAAGAGTAAATTAAAATAATAAAAGAAAAGAAAAGAAAAAAAATTTATAGCGGAATAATTATATTGGTATGTTCTTTAGCGGCGGTGAAGAGCAAAAAATCAGATTATTGATGCGGAGATGTGTTCGCTGTGAGGATCGATCCAAAACTGGGTAATAAGATATATGGTAAATAGATATATGACAGGTCTATTCGAGAAGGGTAGAAAGGAAATGTAACAATACTAACTTCAAGTACAGCGGTTCATGATAAATAGATGTATGTAGGTAAGTGTAGCTATGTATTGTGTAAAGGCCCAAACACACCTTTTTTTCATCAATATTCGAGTTTATTTATCACATCCCGATTTACACGACTGATTTACTTTACTGCACCTGTTAAATTCTACCTAGCTGGAGACCCACAGGGTCCCAGTTTTTAGGTTGTTAAGGAACTGCTCGGCTCTCTTGCTGAATAGAAAAGGATAGAGGTTTAAAGAATACATTGTAAAACTTACACAATGAAAACGAAACATACAACTGTCATATCAAATGTAATTCCAGGCTCAGCAGGGGAGAAATCTGTTTGACCATAAGGTGATTCATGAAGTTTACAAAAGACGATGCTGTTATTTTTTTTTTATCTAAGTGCCGAACAAATTGTAGCTAATTATTGATTCTTACAGGCTGCTTATCAAATACCTCGAATAAATTAGTTGACCAATTTAGAATTCTTACATAGAATGACCCAAACATGTGAAAATGTACTTGATGTTATGAAAAGAAGAACATTTAAATATAATACGCATATTATGTGGAGCAACCATACGCATTATAATATTATACATACCCATTATATACCCATTATACCCATTATATTATGCATACCCATTATATGCATACCCATTATAATCCAGGGGAACATTGAAGGAAGAATTAGTAGAGGAAAGCGCCGACATTCATGGCTTTAAAATCTTTGAAAGCGTGGCCCATACTAGTACATACTGCGAAATGAAAATCAGTGCAGTACTACTCCTATTTACATAGGTGTAGTTGAGCAAATAACGAAGACCAAATTAATAATCCAACGAAGTGGTATTTCAGTAGCATGCATTGCTCTACTGCCAAACTATGGGGTGAGATTTGTGCGGGTTTTGGCAGCGGATGCATCTGTCTACCAATTGCGTGGCGGGCCGGATCGGGAGATATTGGTTAAATTCAGAAAAAATATTCCTTTTATTTAGGGAATCTGCAAGAAAACTGTCACTTCACTTTTTTCTAGGCTATAGAATAATTTTTTTTAATGATAATATCCAGAGAATATCCAAAAAAATGACATTCTGGGTTTATTGGTCACGCAATATTAACGTATTTTTAAAAATATCTTTAGTTTTGTCCATATGGAAACTCACATGTTACAATCCAATATTGTATTTGTTAGCCTTTCTCGAAGGATTTGAGTTTTTTTTATGGACAAAATTATTTATTCATATTTATATTGCGTATGTACGGGCGCAAACAATTAATTCATCTATTTTAAAGCACAACTTGTGAAAAGCGTTTTTCCGTAAAATAAATAAACGCGCGCCATCTATGAAATAGTAGATTATGAATTCTTTTGTATCACCTTAATAACACATCACTTTCATAAAATGTGAACTCAATAAAAAAAAAGATATCTAAAATATCAACATTTTTTCAAGACGGGAATCTCATGCGATAGTCTGCCAAAATGCGACGTCGGCTCTTTCGCAGCCCAGACTACTTTTTTTATTGGTAAGAATTCGAAATAGAGTACAAGTCCTTATTCAATATGTAACAAAATCACAGTGTTACAAAAGTCGGAGACCCTGAGCAGAAAAGTCCCACAATGGCTATTCTGTACAAACTGTAGTGAACTTGACTTTTCTGTTTTATCTTTACCGAGCCAGTGGGGCATAAACAAGTATTGGATGATATATAAATCTACAGGTGAAATACATGGGTAAATTCAGACTTACAGGTTTTTATCGTAGCTGCAGTGAGCAGCCGTCAAAATGTACAGCTTATTGATGGCTACTCCAGAGCAGAACCAATCCACGTTTCCTTTTACAATTCCTTTGAAGTTAATAAATAAAAATTAAAAACATAATAAAACACACCAACAGTTGTTAAAATAGTTAAAATTTTTTAATAGTTAGTTACAATAAATGAAACAATTTAATAATTGGTTACAATAATTGGAACAATTGAATAAATGGTGAAAATTATTGAAACAATATGAAACAATTTATTTATTTTTTGCTTTTTTTAACACACATATCTTTCTAACACATATCTCTTTTAATGCGTATATATATATTAATACATATCTTTTTAATGCATGTCTCTTCTAATACATATCTTTTGAAAATAAATATACTTATTATGTTATTTACCCGCCTCGGAACAGTCTTTGTCTAGTGAGGCAGGTAAAAGAACATAAAATTGTAAATCAATCAAATTATATTAATTAACGCCCGGGTTGCCGGCACTGAATCTGAATTAAATAATTGAATTTTAAAACAGATACTAATAACATTGTGGACAGTTACATGAAATAAACATTAAAAAAAGAGTTCTATTGCCTTCGTCAGCATGTCTTCGTAAATAAAAATGTTTAAAACACTCACCATTGTAAAACTTGTACCTTCCGAGTCTTGCGACCCAGGGATGCTGACCTAAAGCGGCAGTGGTTCCTCCTATGATCCTGTCTGTGGACATGCTCTCACCGCAAGGGGCATTGAGTGGTTCCTTCATATAAGCCCAATTGGGATGATTCTCTACCCAGCTCAGATCATTTTCAACCGCAGTTTTAGGTATCAAGGGTTTTATTGGAATACTAACGGTTGCGTTAGGTTTTAGATTTTCGATATCGTCTGGATCACGAATTGGAACAGAAGAATTGTTAGAATTTGACGAATCATTGTGAACTGATGGCGTATTTACAAATGTTTTGTTTACACTTATTTCAGCTAAATTATTATTTCTTAAATTGGGGAAGTCTATTGAAATATTGAAATTTACGTGTAATGTGCGTGTTGAGCTCGTTTGCAGTGCAACTGGGACGGGTGTGACGGTTATAGTGCAAGATCCTGGAGGGGTTAAATAAAATTTAGAAGTTGTATAATTTTCAAAGTCAAATCATATGACCATTGTTTAACATTCTGCAAATCTAAAGCCACTTTACCCATGGTCCATAAAACTCCACAAATAACATTGAGATGTCCAGACTAGCTTAAAAAACCATGCAACTAAAATAAATATGGAATTTCTAACTATCTACAACGCATCTGTTCTTGAGTCTTCAAGCTCGGATTCAATACAAAACATTTATTCAGATTTTTTTAAAAACATATAATGTCGAATTTGAGACACGATTGCTAAGTACTATTTGATATTGACTAGTACTATTTATGCTTAGCACGGTAGATATATAACATGTTCTGTGAGGCTGATTCACAAGTTTGAAGGACCTTGCAAAAATGACTTTTAACTTGCCACAAAAAAGCATTGTTCAAAATAATTACTTTTATTATTATTTTCCAAAATAATGCATACCAGGAAGTATTCCGGTACACCCAAATATAGCACATATAACTTTAACGAGTTCCGATAAATTCATTTTGGTTTTCACAATAATTTTGCTATTATAATTTCGACCCGTTGGTTTTGTTGCTTTGAGGTTCACACTAACAATAAACGAAAAGGTATAAAGTTTAAAATCCAATTTGCAGTAAAATCGTTCAACATTAAGAAATCCGCGAGTAAGTTAGTACTTATATAAACTGTGTAGTACCTACAGGGGAGTGAAAAAATACAGGAAATTATTAGAAAAATGTTTATTTAGTTATTAACTCCACACAGGAGACCTCAGGGAACATGACTTCCCTCGGGGGCCTATGTCATCCTTGGGGATTTTGTGAGGAAAGACTTTTTTAAGGAAAGGGAGGAGACGAAGTTTTGGGAAGAAAAACGGTATGAGGGATGGGTAGGAATCCTGTTTTTTTTCACTTTTCATGAAAATTGTTATTTTTTAAATCTACGAGTAAGCTAAGAATTTTGTCTGATCTGGTTCATTTGTTGGGAACTCGTAGTTGGATTCGTTGTTAGAGTTTCGGCCAATCTACGACGGACCTGAATAATTTCTATAAAAAGAGTACATCAGCCCAGCTTCTTCGATCTTCCAATGATAACATATTGAAGTACGCGGCCGAATCTTGATGATTTAAGTCTGGACGATAGCTACGGAAATTTAAGTATCATAGGAAACAATTTTGAACACGTTCCAGATTATGTACATATGATTTGTATTGCGGATTCCATACTTGTGAAGCGTATTCTAGAAAGCTGCGGACGTTTGCAAAATATAGGATTTTCATTGTTTTAAGGTTATTAATTTTTTTACATGTTCTAAGAATGAATCCCAACATTTTCGAGGCCTTTGATTTTACTGAGTCGATATGAATACCGAATTTAAGCTTAGAGTCCAATGTCACTCTTAAATCTTTAACTTCTGTTTTGTTAATTAATATAGAGCCGTTCACAGCATTTTTATTGATAATTTTTTTTTCTGTGAAACTCACGACGAAACGCTTTTTTGCAGTAATTTTTAGGTTATGCTGTGAACAATAAACATTAAGACGGTTTAGGTCCTCCTGCATTTATAATCGTCTAAAAGTTCATCTACACCGCTTACCTCCCCCTGATTGAAGATCCCAAAGACGGAGGTACAGATCTATCAATCTATGTAAATCCAATGAATAAATGCGATGAAAAGTAAAATTTAAAAAAATGTAGCAGAAAACTAAAACAAATGAATCTATTAACAGTGATGCGAGCTAAACATATTGAAAAGACTGAGATTATTTCACTCACGATATCAAGCACCCCATCGAACTAGATCCGATATGAATGGGTCACGCTGTAAGCTTTATAAAAATATTTTTTTACAACGATAATATAAACATGCTGTCTTTCTTCCGCTGGTGATAATAAATAGGCATAAACAAGTCAAAAGGCTGTTCCTCACCGGTGAAAGTATACACACGGAGAAAAATGTTATTAAAAAAAACGATCATTTTAATAGTAAAAACGGTTAAAAACGGGACTGAAGTTCTTACGAACAAATTAACAGTGTTTAAATGTTTGTTGGCGGGAAAATGTAAGAATAATTTGTTGGTATACGTACGAAATTACGTATACCAACAAATTATTCTTACAATTTCCCGCCAATAAACATTGAAACCCTGTTAATTTGTTCGTAAGAACTTCAGTCCCATTTTTCACCGTTTTTACTATTAAAATGATCGTTTTTTTGAATAATGGTTTTCTCCGTGTACCGATGCACAAAGAGATTCAATGCTAAGTTTTTTAATTGCTTTCAACTCTCGCTGTTTTACCTGTACACCTGACGGGGCGCTTGGCGGTTATAACCGTTCGCGCATTAGGCACGAACGACGATAGATGATAATCTTTAGACGGTGAGACACCTAAAAGCTACACATAACTATGTATACTAACAACATCTGTTGGCTGTGTGTTGAAACTACATGTCTAATCCTATTCGTAGGACCATATGGCGTTTTTTAGGCACCTCGGCTTTTATTACGCAGGTGGAGGTTTTCTACGGCACTCGCTTGTTGCATTCAAACACGTTTTATTTGTATCGGATCGTACTTTTTTTATTTTATTCAGTTGTAGGAACATAATCCCATTTGATTTGCGTTATATATACAGGGTGTTAAGCATCGTACTTGATTTACTTTAACCAGTGATTCCTGACATTATTTCGAGTAAAAAATGTAAATGAAATTTTGGTCTCCGGTAATTTTTTAGATGTCTTTTTTTTCAGAAACTTTTTCCTTAAAATTAAAGAAAAAAAAATTCTTCCATATGTCTCACTGGTCGGAGACCAAAATTTTATTGACATTTTATATTTCAAATAATGTCAGGATCACTGGTTAAAGTAAGTCAAGTACTATGGTTAGCATCCTGTATACACAGAATGTAATATATTTATTTTGACGTAAGTTTGTACCCACCGAAAATGTCTATTTGAATATGTCATTTTGCTTTTTGGCACACCGTGCATAATTTTTATCTTTGTTTGTTGAAACAAACGTTTAACCCAATGGTGTATTGGTTAGATTTATACGATAATAATCAATCATGTAAGTACTCGTGCACGCGTTAACATTTTCTCAATCATCAGGGCTACCAACATTGACGACCTGAAAAACTCGGCGACAGAGATTTTGTGATTTGTAAAATATAGTTTAAATAAATAAAAATTGTATATTTGGGTCACGTTCTACAGTTGTAAATATTGTCAATTACGTCCCATCAAGGACCTTTAAAAAGTTGCAATGCGTTGCTTTGAATGGCGTTAACCGTGTTTAGAACATTGATATATATTTAGATTAGACATAAGCGGAAAAAAAATGTTCTTTGGAGTAGGAGGTCAGGCAACCAAGTCTCTATTTCACCACTTTGGTAGATTTAAACTGTCGACCGCAGCTGACGGGTGACATGTCAAAATAATGTAGAAAAGGATCAAGCAATTGGCTTGACTAAAAGGACGCGGAGGGTGTGACGGCCGAGCCTTTCGATGTGGTGGCTCAGTTAGAACGAGTGATTTATTGACACCTCTTCGGGATTGGTTGAACACGAATTTTGGGGAAATATGTATGACATAGCGTCTCTAAGTATATCTCTATGGTTTAGAAACCAGATCTGAAGAGCCAGGTCGTATCCACATCCTTCAACATCATAATTTATCACGAAATGGGTTTGCCATATTTCCGCTGGTTACGGGCATTGATGACTCTTATTTATATATTTTAATTAATGAAGATACTATTAGCGAAAGTCAATCGAAAATCTGAAACAGAAAAATCAGAAAAAGATACGGATACATCTGGAACTCGAACCCAGGTCCTCCGGCAATCCGGGCCGACGCGCTAACCAACAATACCTCAATAATAATTATCACTCGTAGCAGGCACTCCTTTCTTTAAATAGGTACTACAATTTTCAAGTTTTATATCCGAATGAAAAAAAGTGCTTTGCGAAAACCCTTTGATTTTATTTGTATTTTATTGCTCGTAAACACGTGAACCCATTTGTTATTGATTTAGTTCACGGGTGTACACAATTTTCACACCTCCGGTAAAAACGGAAAGGACTAAGGTACCTCTTTCAGATTTCCCTGCATTCAGAAGATAAGCCTACTAAAAAATCTTTCAATAATCGTGTTTTGATCTTTTGGTTCTACCAATTCGTTAATCTATAATATAAAAATTAATGTTGGTTTGTTTGTTTGTTCGTACCTTATGCAATTGTAAAATTATTAGTTGTCCCTAATATTTTCAAGCATAAAAAGAAATTAGAACATAAATACACCACTAGATTCACGCGCAACGACGGGTTAATAGTTCCGAAATTTAATAATAAGTACGGACAGAGAACGTTTGAATACAACATACCGAAGATATTTAATTTATTACCTGACACTATAAAGCAATGTATTTCTATGAATATGGTTAAATATATGGTGATAAATTGGCTATCGGAAAAAAAATATTTATATTGTGTATGAAATATGTATGAAAAAAGGTTATCTGTAGATATAAGATGTAAATTATGTATATGTAACTAAATTATAAGCACCTGCTGACAAGCCAATTCAATTGTTTGTTGATGTATTATAAATTATAACTATGCTTTCAATAAATAATATAATTCCGTTCCATACGGTTTATCCGATTGCGATGAAACTTTGGTAATATGATGTGTCCATACCCGGGATGGTTATAGGATAGTGAGCTCTGACGTTATGAAATTATTTACTTTACTATTCATACGATTGCGATTAAAATTTCATCCGATTGCTATAATTTTTTTTGAATTGTTCTAAACATGCCAGGGAATACTTCTATATCTATAGTGGTGAGCTCTGGCATCATGAAATTTTCATAAAAAAATAAATAGGTCACGCGAGTTGTTTTAAAAATGGTTGTATTTTATGGAGTTAGGTGGCAGAGGGAGGAAGGCTGGGGGAGGGGAATGCGGGAGGGTCGGTTGGGGAATTAAGGAGGGGGACTTCGCGGAAGAGGGGACGTGAGAGAGGGGAAGGCGAAGAAGGTGGAAACGGAATGCTTGAGGGGGGGGGGGGGAATTCGCGAGAAAGGGTAGCGCGGGAGTGACGAGGGGAAACACGGGAAGGGGAAAAGGAAACAAGGGAGGGGAAAGGGAAGAGGAATAGGAGTCGGAAGGGGAACGAGGACGAATGTGAAATAACAAGAAGGGAGAAACAATTTATTTATTTAATTAGCATTGCAACGCATGCCGTGTATCAGCTAGTAATTATATAAAAAAACTACCAGCGATGAATTTAATTTTAAGAACATTAGATACTGTTGACAGAAGTAAGGGTCAGCGTAAGCTGGGATTCAGCCCGCACCGCACGTGCAGCATTTGAAGGTGTAGATTTTTGCAATGTACGGACCTTGCAAGGTATGAAACAACGTATGCTAAGAGACATCGCTTCATACAAGTCCATACATTACAAAATCTGCACCTGCAAATGCTGCACGTACGACGCTGGCTGACTCCCAGCTTACGCCGAACCTAATTATTGCATATTGAACATTGTGTTGTTTTCCTCAGAGAATTTAAGATTTCCTTGATAGGAGGGGGGAAAGGTGGGGGGCGGAGGGAGTTCTATCAATTACAAATCCACAAAGAGAAATTTAAAATGCGATGATAGGTATCTCATTAAAATACATAAATAAAAATGACTGATTAGAAGTAAGATATATAGATATCTTCGCAAACAATCTAACATACTTTAAATACTAAATTATCAATCTTCTACCATGATGCCATGGAGAAGAGATATATAATTGTTTTATTATTATTATTATTTTATTATCATGTTTCTTCCCTTTTTCTTTCTTATCTTTCTCTGTAGGTTTTGTACACTAACTAGGTTTAATATCTCATGTTCTATATTTAATTTTGATTAATGTAATTTGTTGTTTTAATACTAGAATCTAATAACAACTAAAACTTGATTACGCATGCTGTGAACATTTTCAATTCGAGTTTTAATATCTGTGCACATTCCAACGGCAATATCATTAATGTAATAATTGTTAACACTCTGTAAATGTTTCAAATAATAAATAAATAAATAAAAGATAATGGAAACAGATATTATCGACTCAATTTCGACACGTAATCATACAGTAGTACACCGCTGGACAACAGCCAGTTTAAAATGCAATATCATCAGATCCGTGGTGGATATGGCAATAATGCCAGGCTTATGAAGAGAGACTGAAACAGAGACGAGACTGGTTGAGGGAGACCTGTTGATTTCTCCAGGCGCACTCTCTCAGGAATGGACTCACACGTCCGTTACTCTAGGACACACTGCCCCTCAGATTCCTACCCACCCCTCAGAACTTTTTTACTTCCCAGAACTTCCTCTCCTTCCTTTTCCTAAAAATATCCTCCATACATCATCTCCGAAGACGATATAGGCCCCGAAAGAAAAATGTTTTCCTCAGGGCCTCTTGTAGATATATGAAAATTTAGTGATTTGTTGTGCGCGTATTTTCTATAATGGTGAGCTCTGGCGTTACAAAAAAGTTTGAAAAATTTGTGTTTTTGTAATCTAGCGGGAGGGGGGGGGGGTAGCGGGAGGGGAGGGGATTCCGCGATGGGGGGTGGGTGGGGGGGGGGGGGGGGTTCGTGGGAGAGTGAAGGAGGAAGGGGAACACGCGAGGGGATAGGACTCGCAGAGAGAAAAAACGTCTTCCTTTGAGTGGCATTTAACGCATGCCGGGTAATCACTAGTAATAAATAAATTATGCGGCAGACGTGGACATAATTTTATTTCTTGATAATTTACCACGACAGTAAGTTATCAACAGCAGTAGGTGCACAAATCAACAGTAGAATAAAGAAGTATATTTATTTTATTTCGTATTTCGCTATTGCTTAAGGCTGTTTACTAATTTCAGATTGGGAATTTTGCATACATTGAGATAAGCTAGCTTTATTACAATCATAACGAATTAACGTACAGCGTGGATACAGGATGCTTCAAAACAAAAAGGTGCTAATTTTCATACATTTTTATCCATATATCAAAGTGTTGTCAAACATAATACCTGTATAATTAAAGCGGGCGATAAACGCGAAGTTCACATCAAAAGATACTTTATAACACAATAGAGCTCGCCATACAATCCCATAGAGACCCGCCACACGTAAAAAGTTGATGTGTTATAAGCGCGGTTCGGGTCTTCGCTATTCGGTAACCGCTCCTGTGCGATATTTGAAAAGTTATGCGATCCCCCCTTCGCCGTAAACTGAGAAGAGGGGGTCATTTTCTATAAGCAGCCGCCGTGCTCAAGCAGCTGTCAGCCGTCAAGTTGACAGATCCAATACAAATAAATGGTATTTCGCGGCAGCTTCCGAATTCAACTGACCCCGTCTCCCGCCGTAGGAAGAAATCTTTTATAACGTAGTGTGTCGGTAGAAAAGATATTATGTTATAAATATCTTTTGATGTGAACTTCGCGTCTGTCTTGTGCATTAATCACTTTTCTCTGTCCCACTTTAAAACTCCCGAACGGAACTCATAATTTAACTAGTATTTCATAATTATTTTTGAAGTAGAACTTATTTATGTACGCTTGACTTGGGGGGTAAGCTGGCGAATGCGTTACGAAAAGTGTAATGCGTTACAGGCGAGGTGAATGGGTAGTATCACACTGTAGAAGCAAGAGAAAGCAGTGCGCGCGCACATTTTCTTTCTCTCTTCCTCTCATAGCCAGTGCATGAAGATTATTCGTAATTTCATTTCGTTCTTGAACAATTTTATAAATACTGTAGAAGCAAAAGAGAGCAGTGCGCGCGCATATTTTCTTTCTCTCTAGATGTTTTAATTCAGTCGTGTGGTCTAAAGCACACTCGTTTTTTTAAAAAACATTCGTTTCTAATTCACGCCATCAAAAAACTTCGAGCAAAAATTTAAGGTACAAAAACACATAATGAAAGAAAGGTTTTTTCTTTACATTTGTTAGAAGTCAATAAAAAAGTGATGAAAAGTATCTCCATAATAACGCCTCTAATCTTCTTCCATGCATCATTTTATAAATGGATAACTTTAAAAGCGACATCATTATTTGGCTTGGCCTGTTTCATCAAAGCGCTCGTCATACATTCGGATTGGAAGTCTGTCACAAATGTTACTTTAGCTCAGCCTATCTCTGCTTTTTGAAATAACAGCATAATAATATATCAAGGGTAAATGTCTAATAATCATAGATTTTTTTAAAGCTTTTCTAATAAAGTTAAAACGCTAACTTTAAGAATGCCAATTTTCGCTTCACGTTTGCAAATTTAAAAGTAAACTTTTTTTAATGTTTTGTTACGCAAAACTCTTGTAAATGTAAAATATATAAAAAAAATATAATTTTTAATTTTTTTATTATTTGAAATACATAGGTATATATATTTACAAAAGAAAAGCATGGGTCTTAAAAGCTAATTACAATAAAATAGTTTGTTAACGAATCTACCCAATTCAATAAAGAAAACATTTCTCGTGTATGAATTGGGGAGTAGTGCCATTACAATTAATAAATTGGTACTTTAAATACACTTCGCATAAAGATGTTTTATTGAAGTAAGAAGAATATTGGAAAATAGCAGCCACAACACAGCATTGTGAAACAAAAATAATAACAAAGATTAGCCATTTTTAGACATAGATAACCGCATAAATTTGAAAATTTAAAGATTTCAGTAAACTAAGAGATTTCAAAGTAAAACACCCTAGAAAGATGATTATTTCATTCAGCGACCATAATTGCAGTTTTTGTTGAAGCATGGCATTATTGCATGTGGAAAAAATTGTTATGATTGCATTCTCCAGCTGCATGTCATGTCACCAGCGAGGATATCCTAGAAAATAGTACTAATATTTCTAATCTATGCTAACGATGGGTGGATTTCTTGGCCGCTGGGTTCTCTTGCTTTGTTTAGCGACTGTCTTTGCAAAAGGTAAGTGAGAAATCTTATATAACCTAACCTATCTTATCCTGAACTTGGTTATATTTGTCAATCAAATATTTCTATTTTTGAACCACGGTCTGTCATTTTAGCCTTCCGAATCTTCTGCGATTTTCTTTGTAGGTCATTATCCATATGGCCTTTAGTTTAGTTTGTCAAATGTTAATCTATTTTCCTCGCAGTCTTAAAATGCCTATTACCTGCTCACTTCAGCTATTAGTTTGGCAATATCTGGTGGAATGGTATCAACGCCATAAATTTTTGCTGCATGTTTAAATTTTATTGAAAGTATTATTAGTAAGAGTCCAAGTATCTCTACCATCGGTAGGATTCACAGGGACGTTTTATTCTAGGATTAAATTATTTACCATCATTAGCAGACCAAAGTCTAGATTTTATTTAAACTTAACTTGAAATAGCCTTATTGACCACCCCACAAAAATAATGACTTGATACTTGCTAGTAATGTCTCACCTGTCCTGATCCTTATAATCTTTCCATTTACTAGTGTGATTTATACTCATTATTGTTTATAAAGAATTTTGATTACCGAGGTAAGTGTCTCTACTTATCTGTGTTGATTTAAGGTTCGTCTACGAACAGTGGATTTACGAAGAATTATATGTTGTCCTTGAAGATACAAATAAAAATAGGTATGAACATAATGACCGATTGGTACAAATCTGTATCTTTATTAAATGGTACACAAAATTACTAGTGGTATCAAATTGTGTAGATGGTAAAGAACAAAAAGTTATTAACAATGTTTTAACTGTGTAAATTTTATAAGTAATTAGATTTTTTAATGTTATTTGTTCACTGGGCAAATTATTTTATTTTGTATTTACCTAATTATTAGTTTTTTTTTTAAATTTAAGTAAGTTTTATTAGAAGTTTAACTTTATATTGCGTATTTTACCACTTATATTAGTAATTTTGTATTATTTGTTCACAGTGCAAACGAGTTTCATGGCATGTTTTATTTGGTTAATAATTAGTCAATACTCATTTCATCACTGCGAAAAACACTATTTTGTGTTCACTGTAGAAATTTCTTGTATTTCATGGGCATTAACTATGTAACAATTTCTAGACATTTTGTTTTGAAGAGTTTTAATTTTCAATGTACTATCGTTACTTAAATTTTAATTTTTCTGCTACCGGTTTCGACACATCCGTGCCTTTCACTAGCAAAACTTAAAATTAAATTTGCTAGTGAATGGATGTGTCAAAACCGGTAGAAGAAAAATTAAAATTTAAGTAACGATAGTACATTGAAAATTAAAACTCTTCGAAACAAAATGTCTAGAAATTTCTATTAGTTTTTATTGTTTCACTGTGTAGATAAGTTATATTATAATTTTATTTAAGTAATTAGTAGTATTGCATTTTTCAATGTGTAAATTAGTGCTGTGGTTATGCTTCTGTGTGTAGATTATTTTTTAGCATCAATGGGTAAGTTGGCCATACTAAATGTTTCGCCGTTGAAATTTGTTCTAAGTAAATTGGTTATATTATTGGTGTTACGAGGTAACTTAGTTTTATGTTGTGTTTTTATGTTAGATATGTAACCGGTAAGTTGGTTATACTAATTGTGTCACTGTAGAAAATTGTTTTATTTGGCATCTGTTTTACGGCGTAAATTGGTGATGTACTTGTTTCACATTGCAAATACATATTATAGTATAAGTGTTACCCATAGAATACAGAATAAAACTAGAAGTGCCTTCCATTAAAATTTAAGTGGACACAAATAATAATGTTCAATTTAACCTAAAGCCATCCGCTCATGGAGCAACTGAAACCAAACTAAACTGGCGGATTGCTGTGGTTTCCAACCAAACTTCTATCATGGTGCTACTCAATTTTACGTTTTCAGTATTTATCTCAGGTTGTTTAACTATAGACATGGAACACAGCTGTCATATTGGCGCTGGCGAATGAAAAACAAAAAATCTCGAAAACTGACAACCAGGAACTCGCCGTCCGCGGCAACTAGCACGGCGAGTTGCGAGTCAACGCTTGCATTACCTGTTGACAACGGGTTTTTCAGAAGTTGTGTAGTTGCCGACCACCATATTTACATACGCAGGATAGCAAACTGGTTTTAATTGTCCATTTGTCCAGTTGTCCTGGCATCATAGACCTCCAATCCATTTGAATTTCGTAAATACAGTTTTGTATTGGAAATTTAGTCCATGATTTGACAAATATTTGGAACACCAAACACTTCAATAAGGCAGTTCTTGGGTTATTCTTTATTTTAAGGTGTTTCCTATGTTCCACCTATTTTAATTTAATTATATTATCTAAGTTCTAAGTCAATGTGTTCATCAGTCAATTTGAATATATATCACTGGGCAAATTGGTGATATCCTTTGCTCCTAGACAAGTTAGTGTCCAAGAGTGGACGTCTTTAACCCTATTCACAACGACTTCTTCAAGTCACCTTCAAAAAATAAAAAATTCAACAAGTCATCATTTTACAGATATTTGCTGATTATACAATAACCGAACTGCCTTTTGCTTTACCTTTTTATCCTTTGATCTAGACGCCTCCGATGAGATAAAGGGAAATGATAATGAAATGAAAAAACGAGGAGATCAGGTGGAAGATACAGCCGAGTCAATCGCTTCCCACCCGGCCTGGCGGTACCTCCTTCATGAGGAGGTGTCGTGTGGGGAGAGCTTTGCAGATAGAATCATCGGCGGAGAGGACGCTCCGCTAGGACAATATCCATGGATAGCAAGGTTAGGTTATGAGTGTAAGTAATATTAGTATGGGTACCTAAAATACTCGCTTGCAACTAAAGCATTAACCATAACACGTGATATGTCCCGCGAACAACAACCAAATTTAATCCAGGCCCCCTAGCACACTCGATCGATAAGGATTGTATCGATAACTTCTCAGCGTTCCCTAGGACAACCGATGATCGTTAACTTACAAACAACAGTTGATATCGAATATATTAAGGACACTTAGTCATTGTGAACTGTCACTTATTCGTTAGCGATCTGCAGTCTTCCTAGAGAACGATGAGAAGTTACCGAAAGTTATCCTGTCAATCCTTATCGATAGAGTGTGCTAGGAGTTCTGATCGCATTATTTTCTTCTAGAAAAATTCTAAATAGTAAAAACAGGTCAATCTCTACAGTAGCATTTGTACTGAGGGGGTTTCTCACCATCCTCCCAATAGCTTATCTACCCTAATAACGAATATTATTAAAAATAAAAATAAAATACTCGCAGTGGTCAGAAAACTCGGCCAACTTATCCAATATATAGCCACTATTCATAGGTTCGAGTATCGAATTATAAACTCCAACTTAATAAATAAATAAACCGTAAATCGTAAATCTTAAATATTCGTTATTAGGGTAGATAAGCTATTGGGAGGATGGTGAGAAACCCCCTGAGTGTGAGGGAACATGCCAAAAAATATAAAGTTACAAATGAATAATGTAATTATGACATGATTGCCCTTTTGCTCTTGATAGGTGTGGAAATTTATTAATCACAAATATTCTCAATAACAATTGGTAAAACTGAAGACATCTGAGGGTAGCTCATATGACTAAAGCAATGGACAAGAACATTTATTATTATAACTATTGGGCAAACTTGGTCATGTCATTAAAATATCATTCGTGTTGAGGGATAATCAACTTTACAGTTTCAACAGAAAGTAAGATCTTCTAAGCCAAGAGTGATTTTAAAAAAAAGGACATTTTTTTCAGCAATTAACAAAAAAGGAGAAGTAGTATACAAGTGCGGAGGGTCACTAATTAATACCATCTATGTCCTGAGCGCTGCCCATTGTGTGAAACCTGATGCCCCGTAAGTGATTCCTGACCAAATTCAAAATGGACCAAACATTTACTTAGTTATAAAATACATAATTTGTGGGGGACGTTTCTCAAGGATTCATTTTGATCTTCAGTATGAAAGCAGGGTTTGGCTTCGGAAGGCTTTATTGAAGAGGGTGAATGGGTTTTACAAATTCATTTGAATATTAATTGGCATAAAAGAAAACAAAATGATTTTTTTTATATGATTTGTTCTGCATGTTAATTTCAAATTGCTTCCTGTTAAATACGCTGTAGGTACTTTTAACAAGAACAGCAATCAGGTGGTTGTCTTTTTAACTACATGCAAAATGTAAAATGTACCTGCATTGTACCCAAATTAGATCCACCATATCTCAAAAATAATTTATTTGCACATACCTAATAAAAGTTAGAATAGAATTTAAATTGGATCCAAATGAAATCCTTTAAGAACTCCAAAAAATTATATAAATTATTATGATTAATATTAAGAGATTTCAGATTTTTTTTCCGGCAAAGAATTGGATTCACAATTTCAAATTGAACAAGCAGATTACTTTTAATAAAATGAAAAATTATTGAAGAAAAACTTGAAAAGATTATTTCCTTTTCGATCTTTTGAACATTTACAAAGAATTATAATTTTGTTCACATTGATGGTAAATCAAACCGAACTTTGATAGCTCGACACTAGATGTCGTTGTTTTCAAAGTCTCAGCATTACAATAAAACGACACAAATCAAATTTCTTATTTCCATTATAGAATTTAATAATATTAAAACAATACAAATATTAAAATATATATCATTGAATAAGAAGACAACAATAATAATCTGAAAATGAACAAGACACAGAAAATAATAAAAGACAATGTTTGCAACTGGGACACGAACCCAGAACCTTACGTCTAACCGGCACTTATGCTTTATCCAATTCAGCCATTGCGATCTATTATGAGACTGTCGTGTATGTCAACTTCATATTTCAAAATTTATTAAAGATAATGGTCACAACTGGGACAATATTGTTAATTCTGAAATTTGAAATATGAAGTTGACAAAACGACAGTCTCATAATAGATCGCAATGGCTGAATTGGATAAAGCGTATGTCCCGGTTAGACGTGAGATTCTGCGTTGGTGTCCCAATTGCGACCATTATCTTTTATTATTTGTCTGTGTCTAGTTATTTTCATATTTAAAAAATTGGAATAGTATTGTTATCTTCTTCTTCAATCATATATTACATTGGTGGGAATAACCTTCAAAAGTTAAAAAGAGATTTTTTCTTATAAAAAATTGAATTAAAATATATAATTGCATCGAGCTTGCGAGCATTATTTGCTTTATTTGATTGAAAACTTTGTTAAGATTTGAATTAGGATGGGTTGTTTTAAAAAAAATTAACAATTCATCAATATTTGTAGTTAATTTTCACGTCCTGTGAAAGTTCTATTCAAATTCTGTGATTATATCAACTTTATGAAGCAACTGGTCCATAATGAAATAAAACAGAACACGAATAGAACTTACACAGAACGTGAAAATTAACTTGAAATATTTGATGTATTGTTAAAATTTTTTGAAACAACTCGTCCATAGAGTTTTAGAATGGTAACCCAGTTCACAAACATTAAAGGCGAAAAAATAAAAAATAGATTTCTGTTTTTCGGTAATTAAAAAAAAAAATTATGGACTACGTAAAGTCGTCATAAGATCTGTTATTTCTGGATTTTTCCAGTAAGAATTAAATGCTGTCATGTTTATTCATACCACAAGTCTATCAATGTATGAATATTATGTCCACGGTTCATGATAATATATTCATGTATTGTTATGAAATTGGACTACTGGCAAACAAGCATGATGTGATTATTAATGGCAAGTTATCAAAATGATGATAACCTTTTTACTCCGGATTTTCGGAATGACACGGTATCACAGATCGTTGCGGGATTTCCCCAAGAGGATGGCAGAATAAACAAGTTTGCTGTAGGTAAATAATGTGGAAGTGAAAACTAAATATGAATAACATGTAGATAATTAATCCATAGATCGCGAATTCGAATCCAGGCCTGCTGTGTTATTTCACATTCATATAATATAAAATTATATGTAAGTAGTATGTTTGCGGTGTATCTAGATGGGTAGATACTCTTATTTTTGTCCTCGTGAAAGACCAACATTGCCAACAACACCAATTGGCTTTAACCTAGTGAACAGATCTTAAGAGGCTAGACTTTGCACCACACGCGGAACACACGCGTCTGTCATTCTGTCCCGCTCACAATAAGCTCTCACACACTTACGATATATGCGAATGCGAAATGTGCGAATGGGAAACGCTCATATTTACCTATAGAAATCGCTCGAAAAAGGGTTTCGGGAGAAAACATTTTTCTATACTCAAACTTTCACGAAATTGTAAATTAAACACAAAAATATGTTCTCGATGGAAGAAGCTATATCGGTATGTTTTTATAATTTTGTAATTCTTTATTTTATTTTATTTATTTATAAACAGTTGATCCATTTATATATGACAGTGTATTCACTGTGTTTATGTCATTGACCAATAAAATAACGACATTTAGATACAGGACCATAACAAAAAAAAATGCAACAATACACCTAATACATACAATTCTGAAGTGCATCTTCAATTTACAAAGTGTTTTATGATATATTATTATATCTCTAAGGTTTACACTTAAATTTTAATGGATATCAATGAGAATTAAGATGGATATCATTATGAGAATTAAGTTAGCAGCACTTTTTCCTTAAGTCATATTTTCCGATAAATTATACATGTTTGACAGTGAATTTTTACATTACTACGAATCGCATCGAAAATTAAAAACATAACGACATAGCTTTTACCTTCTAGAACACAATTTAAAAAAAAAATCATTTCGTGTAATTTTCGATGTAGAAAAGCGCTTTTTCCCGGGCGTCCTTTTTGTATGGGCCGAAAAGCGAAGTCCATCGTCTTAATATCCCATATGTATCGTCCTATTTCCTTAGGTTCCTTGCTCCTTGCAGCCACACTGACAACGTAATATTCCAATACATTGAGGTTGCCATAGCTGGGAGTGCTGGGACTCTTGTGTGGTATTCAAAGTAAATAAAAAATTCGTATAATAATAATTGCATATAAATTGCATGTTTCTACAACAGCATCAAGGTAAGGCTCGGAGAACACGACCTCACCACAGAGATCGACTGCGCTGGTGATATGTGTGCAGAGGCGCCTCAAGACTTCAACATAAAAGAAATCACCATCCATGAGAATTATGACAACCCCAAACTAACTAAGGACCTTGCCCTCATCAGACTGGATAAAGAAGCCCTGTTCAATGGTACGAAACAACACACGAAACTATTATAATAATCGTCTATTATTATAATCATACATATAACATACTCGAATTATTGTAAAAGAACATACTCGACAAGCTGTAACCAATGATTCCTCAGCAGTCATATTTGGACAACTTGTTTTCTGTCAACTAAGAAATATGTTTTTTTTTTATTTTTACATTTGCTCCACACAGGAAGCACAGAAGAAAAAAAATCCCCCAGGGCCCATGTCATCTTTGGGGATGCTGTGTGGAGGGTTTTTAATGTGGGAAGGAAGGAGAGGAGGATTTCTGGTAAAGAATAAGGTATTAGGGCTGGTTAGGAATCTGAGGTTCAATGTGTCCAGAAATTACAGACGTATGAATCCATCCCTCCCACTACGGTGTAAGGTGATGGGTCGAGAGGGTCCGGGTGGAGAGGTCAAAAGGTCTCCCTCAACCAGTCTCTCCCGATCCTACCTGCCACGCATGAGGTGGGCAAACACATCCGTTGCCAAGACCTATATAAATCTCACCATTAAATCTAACTAACACCTCTGCCATAGGCCATTTGGGGTGGCCTATGGCAGAGGTGTTGGTTATCCAATAAATGGTTCCCGGGGAGGCGGTACCCATACCCGCCTCTCAAATTGCAATTAGTCGTTCTGGTCCAACGGGGTACGAGTAAGGGGTAACAACGAATATATTATATTAGTCATATACACGGAGAAAAATGTTATTCTTAAATACGATCATTTTATTCGTAAAAACGGTTAAAAACGGGACTGAAGTTCTTACGAATAAATTAACATGGTTTCAATGTTTATTGGCGGGAACATGTAAGAATAATTTGTTGGTATACGTAATTTCGTAAGTATACCAACAAATTATTCTTACATTTTCCCGCCAATAAACATTGAAACACTGTTAATTTGTTCGTAAGAACTTCAGTTTATAACCGTTTTTACGAATAAAATGATCGTATTTTAGAATGACATTTTTCTCCTTGTAAGTTCTAAATTCTCTTCACTCTAACTGGTTAGTATCTTAATCAACCAAATCTTACGTGTCGCCTTTAATCATAACACAGAATACAACCATATCTTTCCAGGTTGGGTTGGTCACGTATGTCTTCCACAGCCCAGTGTGACCCTCACCATGACCGGGATGGCTGAAACGGCCGGCTGGGGCATAACGAGCATGGACACCCTTGAGACGGCCACCGTACTGCAGATGCTGAAAATACCGTTAGTTCCACTGGACGAATGCTCAAATTTCTACAAGCAGTTAACGACCTTAACTGAAGAACAACTCTGCGCTGGAGGAAAGATTGATCAAGATGCTTGTGGAGGAGATTCAGGTGGACCACTTATGAAGGTTAGCTAACTTATTTTTCTTCCTCAAGATTTGTTTTTGAGAGATTCCCATAGCCTCAAAAAGCTCCACCATTTTTCATCACTAGCGCTACATTCGAGAGTGGAATTTGTCCTCTTCTATGTATTTTCTTCACAGGCTTCAGACCCTTTATCATCCAGTTCTCAGAACTTCCTGTTCGACTTTAAATAACATGAACTCAAGATTGATGCTTTCATTGTCATTTTTTATATCAAGTTTGACTGTCCAACAACAATCCTTGGAAATGGTATATTTTTATCACTTTCCCCAAAAGCCTCAATTATTTCAACATTTGTTAATTTTCCCGAACAGTTGAATGTTCTTCCGTTTCAAAGATATTATTATGCTCATAAAACTAATAAACCGTTATAGATAATATCAATTTCAACTGATACCACATTTCTTAAATGGTTTGATCTAGTTATTTTTGGTGTAAGAAGACCTAAATACAAAATTCTGGATACAGCCCAACAAATATAATAATATATCTTACTAATATTATAAACGCGAAAGTTTGTATGGATGTAAGTATGTTTGTTACTCTTTCACGCAAAATTTACTGAATGGATTTTAATGAAACTTTACAGTAATATAGCTCATACATCAGAATAACATAAAGGGTACAATTTATAAAGCTAGTTATTTATTTTCAATAATATATTGAAAATAATAATTATTGTTTAACAGAAAATGTCAAAATTTGAGATTGACATTATGCGAAACAATGATTGTTAAATCAAAATTCTATTTTAGAAAATATTTAAATTAGTGAATTTATTTGAAGTACTCGCCTAATACTTTGAATCAGATCAAGAATTATACACATTTTAAATAAATAGGTTAAGAATTTTGGTATAAACGTAGATGGGACCTAGGAAAAGAACATATTAGATTACTCGAAGTACTAATCCTACGCAGACGAAGTCGCGGGCAGAAGCTTGTTTTAAATAAATAGGTTAAGAATTTTGGTATAAACGTAGATGGGACCTAGGAAAAGAACATATTAGATTACTCGAAGTACTAATCCTACGCAGACGAAGTCGCGGGCAGAAGCTATTAATATAATATATGCGTAATATTCAAAACTGTTTGTTCTAAGCTATTTAACAACATTTGTTTTTAGGTGGTCATGGGAGAGGAGATCCCTCAATACTTCCTCATTGGAGTTGTGTCATTTGGTCCAAAGATGTGCGGTGGAGAACCCCCAGGAGTGTTTGCTAATACCACTTACCATCTTAAGTGGATTCTGGACCACATCAAACCATTAGAGGAATCCGAAAAAAATAATTAACACTTTAAAATTATCAGCAGCGGCGATTTGTGGCCTCATTGGGAGTTCAATCAGAGATTTAAAAAAAATGAGAAAAATATTATCTTAGATTATATGAAAAAAACCCTTTCTTCGTCTTTTCCATATTATGTGTGTTTCCCTAGATCCAAAAGATTTAAATCACATCACAGCACCAGAGATTAGCGACCTAGCAACAATGTTAGGCGATTCAAGTGGCTAACTAATATAATGTTGTAGGTTACAAAAAATAGTTTTAAATGTAAAAATCACAATTTTCTTACGAAGGGTCCGTGTTTTAATATGAAAAATATTTAGTAATTAACATATTTATAAAAAAAACATTTTTAGTTATTAAAGAAAGATTATGTTGATTCTTGAAAATTACTATTTCTTATCAATTTGGTGTTAACGAATCTCGCAGGTGCTGTGCACTCAGGCAGCGGATTATCAAAGTTTGAAGATCCTTTGGCCCCCACTATTTTCTATCGACTTACCCAAGAAAAATGACGGAACGTGCCGTAGTTGGTGTTATTCGTAACGAGTTGGATTCATTTCGAACTCTCTCTAGGATAATATAAGTTTGTCTTATTTCCAAAGTGGGACAATACCCTAATAATAAGTGTGTGTTCAAGGCTTACATTTTAATTAATTCCGAATAATTCGGAACTATAATAACTTTTTTTTTAAACCGATACACACGGATGTAAGTTATTTATATTTAAGATTAATAAAAACAGTACCTTCCATTAAAATATTTTACATAAAATGGATTGAAGACTTTACAACCCGTTTTTCAATTATAAATTTAGCGGTAAGCACCAAATTTAATTTTTGTAGACGATGAACTAAGAACTTTCGGAGGGATTCGTTTAGAGATATCTGCGACATTAGTAATACATTTATCGGAATTAATTAAAATAAACTACGCGGAATGATCAAAGTCCCAGGCCTGCTAGGGCGAATTCGACCGTAGGTCCGTCTGTTACGCCGGGCCGCGCGTCGAATATTTATTTGTGTACGCGCTCTCTTCGCTTACGTCGTTAAGATACTGAGTATATTTTAGGGTATTGTGTCGTCTTAAAGGGAGTCAACATTACAACAGGCATTCGAGAAAACCGCCACTGCTTGTTAGCTACCACATTACCTTAGGCCTTAGGGCAATACGTAGTTACTATACTAATTTATGTCGATATGGTTTCTTTATTTGTACATTTTTTGAGGGTTTTTTATGTGTTTCTGTTTAATACACATACATCCACATGTAATTTAAACAATCTTTACAAGTAACCAAATCTTTTCAACTATATTTTTACCAAAAGGCATTGCTAAATTTTAAAAATATTCTTATCCAATGTATAGCAATAAATTGATTAACTGTGTATTTTCTCGTAAACTGTACTTCCAGCGAGAGATCGTCATCGTTTTAGTATCTCCAATCTTTTTCGTTTTCAAACAAGACGCTTGAGAAGGAAAAGGGAACCGGCGTCGATGACGTCTGTTGGGACTAGTTTACGTTTAATCACTCGATTTTTGAAAGCCATCATCAACTCTTGAGTTGTATCAGATTAAAAAAAATGTTGCAAAGAGTGAATTTTTTTATTTTTAGAATAAGTGCCATATAGCAATAATGTGAAAAAATACAGACATTATTTTTTTCATTTTTCGAAGAAAACTTCTTAAAAGTTTTCACTTTGTGATGACATTATTTATTTTAATATAGACGAAGAAGTAACTTAGTTTATATCATGCACAATCTACATGTTTCGTGAACATCATCAGGAATAAATGTATAGGTACTAAAGTCAAAAAATAATTACAGATGACCTATGGTGAGGAAGGGGGAAGTTTATTAGAATTAGGTATTATAATGTCATTATAAGGGAAAGACCGGTTAACCACTGGAGCGACAGAGCAATTAAAATATTTTTTCTCGGATTGCTGTAAAAATCATACCTCCGAATTTGAACATGGAGACATACAAACTGATTATAGTTTTATGTAGCCAATGAATTCTCCTATCTTTTGTCTATTATCACATATTTGTAGGATTAATAAAAAAATATATAATGAAATCTTTAACCTTCAAAACATTTTAAAGAATCTAGAGAATATTTATTTTGTTATATTTTTAATGTACAATATATTATATAGGTAGTCGTTTTTATACATTTTTTTTTAAATTTGCCACATTTTGGCAACAAAACAATCCGAAGTTTTGGAAATAGTGCCATAATGTGGCAAAAGGGCTCGAGTGGTTAAGTAGGAAAATGTTCATTACAATAACTAATTCTAATAAACTTCATCACTCTTACCCCCCCCCCCCCCCCTTCCTCCTACCCCTTCCTCTGTAATTAATTTTTAACTTTAGTATATATATTTAATCCTAATGATGTGAACATTGATAACGAAACATGTAGATTCTGTATAAAGTGATGTAAACTAAGTTATTTGTCGTTTTAAAATATTTTAGAGAAAATCAACAAAAACATGTTAGACCAATAAAATACAATGTGATGAATACAATACAATGCTTCGATTAAATACTACATATTTATATTGTATATATTATCTGCGCTATACTAAAACCATACATTAAAAATATATATTTTTAAAAAGTAGCGTTCTAAAGATTACCCTCAATATTTTGCCAATATTGAGGGTAATCAAATGTGTGGTTTAAAAAAAATACACATAAAAACTCAATGAAAGTACAAGCCAGAGTAACGGAAGGTCCCGGGTTCGATATTCTGTGGCACTTTTCAAATTTTTAATTTTTCATTGTTTTTCATAATATAATTACACATATTCCTTCGGCTTACATCTTTCGTGTACGTGAATACATGTTTTTCTTTGGGTTTCGATTTTATTTTACAAAAAATTAATGGCATCGCGTACCATATAATAATTTCACAAAGATTTCAAATTGTTAGCGTGTTTGAAAACTTTTTTATGAATTTTTATTATGGTTAACCTTCCCGTTACCATGTTCAAAAATTTCTTCTTTCGTAATATTTGTGTTACTTCCTTGAGATGCAATTTCAGATTTTGAAATTTTTTCTTCAGTAACATCAGCATTCTTTCATTATAGATCACACATCTATTGATAGTCTTATTCATTGGTTTGTCTCTTCAGTATCCTCAAAGCATCGTTAATCGTATACCTATTAGTTTATGGAAGAATGTTTTCCGAGATCCAGGAATTGTAGGACGCAACATTGGTGTATATCCCGGGCCAGCCCTCGGTCCCGCACGGGGAGGGCCCGAAGCTGGAGATGCCCACCACGAACACGTTGTCCCCGGACACCGCCATCAGGGGGCCCCCGGAGTCCCCGCGACACGAGTCCCGTCCCGCCACGCCGCCGGCGCACAGCTGGTCGCGCGTGATGGTGGTCCCAAAGGTCTCGTATGTGGACCGGCATTGCTCGAAGGAGACCCCCGGCACCTCGATGGCTTGCTTCACGTTGGACGATGTTCCTGGAAACACATTTTTTTTTTAAATTTTAAAACTTCTACGGAGGAACATTTTTATATCATCGAAAGTTGACTGACTAGAAGATCAGCAGATAGGATTAAAGGAAGTTACAATAAATACATTTTTGCAAAATCATCTCATCCCTGATTTGCATCTGTCATTTAAAATCCTATATACCAAACTTATATTAACCGAATTGAATATATTCAAACAAAATTTTGGAAACACTTGTCTTGTCGTTTTGAGAATCATCCGTATTGCTAAAGAGATTTACATTGCTAAAGAGATTACAAACGGAGATTTTGGTTATTTATTTATTTATTGATCTTAAGTTAGCTCAGATCGTTGTGTTAAAAATTTGAGAAACATGTATCGCACATCCCGTAGAAAAGGGTCGTTAGTCAATAAATAAAATTTTACAGGAGAGCAATAACAAATGATGATTGATGAAATAAGCGATCCCATAGAAAAGAGAAACCAGCGACATCTCGCGGAAATATAGTGAACCTACTTAAATACGGTATTCGTGGGGCGTAGATAATCACAATCACTTTGCTATTCAGAGATAAAAATAAAAATTATGGAACAGAATTTTTTTGTGAAATGACCTTCAGACATTTACAATTTTTCTCAAATAAAATATTTTATTATTTTATTTTAAATTTTAAATTTAATTGCATTCAATTGCTTAAAAAACATCAATTTAGAGGTGGAGATATTTTCTTTATTCCTTTTGACGTACAATTTCTGTTTAAAATTGTGAATTTCCGTATTGACACACTAGCCATATTAGAAAGAATTGCATTTTAGTTGTCCTTAACGCAATATCAGTTCGAATAACTTATTTTACAACATTTCAAATCGATATACGCATAAAAGTCTTTGCTCGAGCGTATCTGCTAATCTTACAATGCCCTAAGGCTGCCTTTACATACGTAAGTTTTTCCCGTAAGTCGCTCATGTAAGCGATTTTTGGCCAATAGGCGCATTGGTTTTTGGCCATAAGTTTATAAGAAAAAAACTTACGTGTGTAAAGGCAGCCTATAGGCCTCTCCACACGATGCTTCAAACAGCCCGACATGTCGCTGTTATACAAATTGCATTGTTAGTAGGCATAACCGGCTGCCGAATCCTTTGCGATTTGTAGCCATTCTGCAAACAGCCCGACATGTCGGGCTGTTTGCAGCGTCGTGCGGAGAGGCCTTAAAGGGATATCCGGCGGTGATTTTTTCCATACAAACGTATTCCCTGTTTATCTCTCTGGATTGTAACCCTAGAGAAAACATTGTTTTACATAAAATAGATATCAACTACTAGCGTGTTGGTACTTTTTTTTTTTTTTTTTATAAGTTACTTTTTATGGAAGTTATGACCTTCCAAAAATCAATAAAATTGACTGGTTTAAACGCTGTCAAAAGACGTTCAGTATACAAACCAGACAATGTTTTTTTAAAAAAAGCAAAACATACATAGATTAGTTTTTTCTTATGTAGTTGGTAAAAAAAATTGAAAAACAGTCCTCTTTTGGAGGAGAAAAGTGGGGAATACAAAACCTCGATTTTAGTTAGGTATTAGTAGTCCGAGGTGCATTGTCCCTTTCGCTCAATATCCGGTGGAGCAAGAGCAACAGTGACGGCAACAATTTAGTAAAATCTATTTTTCAAATTTCTACACCACCGGGTTTCATCTTAAGAAATGATGACAGAAAAAGAAATTTAAAAAAATGACATGGCGAGCTTAAAGTTGATGTACAGACCCTAAGATTCGATCGTAGCTCAGCATTGTTGTGGGGTCGGAACCAGTGATGATAACACCGTAGGTTTTAAGCATTGCATAAGGGTGAAAATATTAATTTGTTTACTGTTATGCGGAAATTCAAGTATGACAAATGCAATAAAGTACTACAATAAACCCAAGATATTTGAAATGTAAACAATGAACAGTGAAGATTACTTCAACAGTATTTATGTACTTCTTAATTTAGCGTCGCGGCTAGTTCTCTAGCTGACCTTGCGACATGCCCATGCAGTTAGTGAGTTTTGGCAGGCATTGAAAAATTAAAACTCAGAAAATTACAAGT
The DNA here is from genome assembly GCA_951813805.1 of Limnephilus auricula. Lineage (NCBI taxonomy): Eukaryota > Metazoa > Arthropoda > Insecta > Trichoptera > Limnephilidae > Limnephilus > Limnephilus auricula. Next base: position 18,705,860 of record OX638404.1, read on the forward strand.
ACACATCTACGAAGGTCAAATATTGGATTTTTTTAGTGAACTGGAGTTTACTACTACGGGAACGGCTGTTATTCCTTCCCGAGCATTTTTTTCGGCTACTTGACATTTTGTTCGGTAAGACCTTCTTTATACCCTTCCCAAAGATGACAGGATCCGAGGGGAATGAAACACTTGGTTATCAAGATAAACGGCTCCTAAGACCTCAAAGGGCATTGCCCATCGATATACAGGGTGTAACAGGACGTACCCGAGAGATTTTACCCAGCGATTCTTAAGCTTATTTGGAGAAAAAAATCTGTATATCATTTTGCTGTACGGTGACATTTTTTTTCAAATAAAAACATTTTTTTAATGTTTTTCCACACACCGTCGATGATCGCGTATAAACCCCCCTATCAGCCAGCCAACCCCCCGCAGGTTGGCAACGTTCTCACTCGTGTTTTATTATTTTTATTTATTTGCGTTATAAACAGTCTATACCTATACAATTATATATGACAGTGAATAAGTATGTTTATATTTGTGTCGACTTCGCCAATTATAATTGCCAGTGGCGACGTGTGAATGAAAAACATTTTTTTTTTGTTTTTAATAGAAAAAAAATATCATCGGAGAGCAAAATGACATGTACATTTTTTACAACAAATAACCTCAGGAATCGCTGGTTAAAATCTCTCGGATAAGTCCTGTTACAACCTGTATAAACGCAGTGCGAGATTAACCATAAGGAACAACAGTCATTGGCTTCTACAGCCAAGGCTGGGCAAATGCTGGGACGCAGGCAGAACAGAGCAGAGCAGAACAGAGCAGATTTTGTAATGTATGAACGTGTACGAACCGACATACGCTGCGGGGCAGGGAAGTGTAGCGCAGATATGCGTCCGCTCTGACCTGCACCGAGTTGTGGCCACGGGGCAGATTCTGACCGACATGGGTAATAGTATTTCTCCGTCAGGTAATCACCTGAAGGTTTCTTTAGCGCTTTGATAGAATATAAATCAATATCAAATTATTAATTTAAATGTCAGAATCGGGCTAGGAATTCGACATACCTACTCAAGAGGGCAAGACTCTCGGCTCGCAATCCTATAGTCGCGGGTTCGATCTCACTCACTGAAAACTCACGGACCGTCACTGATATACAGGGTGTAACAGGACATACCCGAAATATTTTAACCAGCGATTCCTGAGTTTATTTGGAGTAAAAAATGTAAATAAAATTTTTGTTTTTTTTTTCTTACAAAAACATATAAAACAGTAGGTGTTGGACAGTTGGGAGCGGGTTAAGAGGCTGGGCGGTTACTTGGCTGAGTGACCAGTGATGATATGAGAAAAAAAAATTGTTTGTTTGATTTTGTGAAAAAATTTTAGAAAAAAAAACGTCATCAAAAAAGTCAAAACAAAAATTTAATTTACATTTTTTACTCCAAATAAGCTCAGGAATCACTGGTTAAAATCTCTCGGGTACGTTTTGTTACACCCTGTATACCTAGTATATTTGCGGAACGTTGCAGTGTGGAAGATACTCTCAGTATCGCCCTAGTGTAAGACTACCATTCAGAATTGAAACTTTGCTTGAAATGGTAACCAGAAATGGTTACCGTGTTTCCTAACCAGATCTGAATAGCCAGGAACTTCCCCACCTTACTCTCCCACATCTCCTTCCCCTCCCCACTACCTTCAACCTTACAATATACCCCAATTAGGGATTCCATAGTCTCCCTGGCTCCAGACGAGAGCAGTTGGGACTATTGTGTGGTATACAAGCTGAACTAAGCTGCTTCGCCTGCGTTGCAGCATTTGATAGTCACCGATTTCTGCCTCGTCCGTCTTGCTGCGACATTTCTGCTCTGCGCGGCCTGCATCTCAGCATATGCCCAGCGTCAATCCGGCACTGCCAAACAATATAAAATCTACAGAAAATAATAATTTTACTACTAACCGTTTTCAGTGTTACCCCATCCAGCCACCGTCAGGTCTTGTCCTACAAAAGATTGCGTAGAAACAATTTTGCTGATCACAGGTAGGCAAACTGGTCTAATGTAAGCTGGAAAAAAAATACATTGAGTTGAAATTATACCCAAGTCAGAAAATTTCACGTGTTCCCGGGGCGGCGGTACCCATTCCCGCCTCCCAAATTGAAGAAATCCTAAACTGAAAGTATACCCGAAGCCAACTCGCGCAGCAATTTCACAAATGTTATGTAAAGGTATACTTTAAGGAGTTAATTTCCGACTATTGTATTTGAAAATATACTCGAGAGCAACGCGGTCGCTGACGTCATCAGCGTTGTGTAGAGGTATAGATTCCATATACGCGACCGAGCCCGAGTGCGATTCGGCACCGCCAGCTAAGCCCGTGATATTGGTGACTTACTTGTAAAGCTGACAGGGAAGGCCAATCGCAGTAAGGCAATGTCGTTTGGCTGACCGGCGTCGCTCATGTTGTAGTTCTCGTGAACCAGAGTTGACTCAATGGGTATATCCACAGGAGGGTCGGAGCAAAAATTAGCAATGCAGTCTCGAGCGGAAGATATATTCCATTCCCCAAGTCGGACGCCTGTTCTGCAAAAAAAACATGTTTTTGAACAGGAAGTAACGAGACAACTAGAAATATGTCACCAAATTCTATACATATCGACTCTTTTCTACAAAGAATCATAAAATGATTTCGAAAGATTGTTTTTTTATTATGTATAGTTATGTTTAAAATTTTGAGATAGTACGATTGTTTTTATTATAATTAAGTTACACAGTTGGTCGTTGGTAGATTTGTTTAATTTTTAAACAAAATGTTGCATTATACAACACACAATTCAATTCACGTAATCATACTTTGATCATATATATTTTTTTTTAAAGAAAGACAAACATTTCCGGGTTACGAATAACCCAACAACATTTGAAAAACTCCTACTAACACTAAGCTAAGCGGAAGATGTTGCTTGTGTTGTGATGGAGGACATAGCCAGCCGAGGAATCGAACACGGAACGCCTGGGTGGGACCCGAACCCTATGCCCACTCAACCACTGACCGGTCAAAACCGGTATTGCTAAAAAGGTTTTATTCTTATCTGACTGACCTTGTACAAAGAGTAGTGTTTGATGGCTATGAGTCGAGAGGATTAGATGTGCCATCTGGAGTGCCTCAAGGGTCTTATTTGGGCCCGATCTTGTTCCTTGTTTTTTATAAATGACTTATGCGATACTATTTTGGACTCTGAAATTTTACTGTTTGCTGATGATTGTGAAATTTTTAAAATTATCAACACTTTAGGTACTAGATTAAATACTTCTCCAAAATGATATTAAAAGAGTTTCAAAGTGATAATAGAATGTTTCTGAATTCTTTAAAATGTATCCACATAACTCTTACACGTAAACGTAACTCTATCGCAACTCAATATTTTATCGAGGGTACTAAACTACAGGAAGTCTCAACCATTCATAACCTGGGCGTATTATTTGAAAAAAAACTAACTTTTACTTCCCATATTGACAATGCTAGGATTTATCAAACGAAATAATAAACATTCACTCTCAGCGTGTTGGAATACGCAAGTGCTATATGGAGTACAACCTACAAAGTTCACATTCAGCGAATAGAGCTGGTTCAAAAACATTATATGTTCCACCTAGCGTTTTCTGATATAAGCGAGCAGGAACGCTTCCTCATTACACCGACAGACTTAATTTCTACAATAGGTATACGCACCCTTGAACAAAGAAGACAAAATATGGATTTAACTTTTCTTTTCAAAATTGTTAATGGTTTATTAAACTGCCCTTTTCTACTTCATTAAATTAGATTCCTAGAATCGGTTCACCACTTGTAAATTTTAATTCGCTAAATATTAAAATGTTTCTTATTGTTTTGAAGAAATAGGTTAGTTTTTTAATTTGTTGCTCATATTTTCTGTTTGGGTGTTCCAATTTGATCAATATAATTAATTATTCCAAGGTATTTTATCGTTTGAATTTCATTCAATTTTGGGCAGTTGCAAGTAATTTATTGGTTCGCGTTTAAAGAGTTTTTATGAATTTTTATGTTTAGGTTTTCCTGAAATCTTCTAATGCCAAAGCAAACAACAGACTAGTAGGTAATATTCGGTTGTCATCTGGGGTAAAGTGATAATACACGTAAAGCTTGGCCAAAAAGGAGGGCGCTGTCCTCTATGTCAAAACGATAAGTAGGTGTGGTTGCCAGATTAAAATATAAAGATTGGTATAGCGTGTGTTCATGTAAACGCCACTGCCATAAGTTTTTTTTTATGTCATAAGCCAGGTGCAAAAATTGAACAGACTTAAACGAGGGATTCTGTTGAATGGAATATTTAAATATCATTGTTCTGATTTTAATCATCCTACAAAAAAAGCTCTAAGTTTGTTATGTTTTCATTTTAAAAACAATCAAAAACCGAAAAAACAATAACAGCCCGTGGTTGGCAACAGCGCCAAATACGCACGTCAACAAACAACAAAGTAATACTGTCAGAATTTTTTCAAAACTGGCCAACGCTTATGACGTCAAACGATAAAAATATCGTGTGACGTCATTACAAAAATGGGTGGTATTACAAAAATGGGAAACTTAGACTCGCTGTAGAAAATTTATTCGTCAACACAAAAATACCGTAATAATTGTAATTTTTTGCCAAAATTTTTCAAGCAATAAAAAAATACCCTATTTCTCAAACGGACTCTCTTTTCAGAAGCTACTTCAACGGCCATGGCAGTTTTCTTCTTTTTATTTAAAAATATTTATGTAAATTTCGAAGACTCCAAATATTTCAAAGTGAGAAATATTTTAACATAATATGTAATAGTATTAACGATGAAAAACAATTATTAATGTTTACAGTATATTTATTAAAAAAAAATAATAATGTAGAACATATTTTCGAATAAAAATAAAGGATGTACTAACTAGATACCATATACATTGTTTTATATTACACGGATTCAAGCGAAGATATGCAAAATGCTTAAGATTTCCTAGAAGGAAAAAATAAGCATGCTAATATCGCTTACTATATCTACAGTTCTCTACAAGGATCAACTTTATAATGATATTTCAGTTAAACTGAAAAAGTTGTAATTAATTTTCGTTGTTTGTTTTTGGGGTGTAATGCCGTTTTGCGCTACCCTCTTCTTTAGCCGACGGTTCGGACAGCGTTGCAGTGTCCATCATCAGTGCTTGATTAATTAATTAATTGATTCCCGGTAAGGGGACGCGATGACTATTTGCGTGCTATGTGTTTGGCCGTTACAAGTGTAGGTACTACGCGGAGAAAAATGTTATTCGAAAAACGATCATTTTCATAGTAAATAAGGTTAAAAACGGGACTGAAGTTCTTACGAACAAATTAACAGGGTTTCAATGTTTATTAGCGGGAACATGTAAGAATAATTTGTTGGTATACATAATTTCGTACGTATAACAACAAATTATTTTCCCGCCAACAAACATTGAAACACTGTTAATTTGTTCGTAAGAACTTCAGTCCCGTTTTTAACCGTTTTTACTATAAAAATGATCGTTTTTTCGAATAACATTTTTCTCTGTGTATTATTGTACTTTGTACAGGGTGAAGACGGACCAACATTCGAAAGGAGAGAACGACCAAAGAAAAAAATAGAAAATACTCACAGCCTGATTCTGCTATTCAAGTTTGAATTTCTGACGCAGTGGGCGGCAGTAAGGACATAACGAGCCGATATCAAGGAACCTCCGCAGTGGAAATCTTTGCTGTTTGCTAAAATTATAAAAACGAACAAATTGAAACAATTACACAAAAATAATTGTATCATCTAAGAATAGAAATTTGACCCAACGGCAGGTGGTTTCTTATAAAAAAATGTTTCTTATATAAATTTATTTATTAATTTCTAATAAAAAAATTAATTAATTTATTTTATTTTTTTAATTAATTTTTTTTTCTTACTTAAATTTATTTATTTTAAAATATTTATGTAGGTGGTAAAACAAGAATTGAGTCAAACAATAGGTATAGTACACACCAAACTTTAATGCCGGACTGATGTTGATACAGAAATCGTCGCAATAGGCGAGTTTAATACGATCCACTAGTCTTGACTTATTCGAAATCGGGCGGAGCGAACGCCTTTTGGGCGTTTACCAATAAAAACTCTAATCTCTAGCCAACAACAGTGCTATGTTATTCCGCAAGTATATTTTTACAAGCGAAGCGCTGCGTAGACCAAGGCATGTCCGTTCGCCTTGAATTCTGGGCGGCGACTGAACGACACGCTAAAGTCCTTATGTACATGGCAGAAGGGTGAAATTCGTTGGGTACCGCCTGTTTTAATCCACTGAAAAGAAACATCGTCAAAATGCACGTTTTATTTTATTTTGTGAAGTCCAGCAACAAATATTAAAATGTTTTCCGATCACTGTATAAGAAACTTAATTAGCTACATTATTCAATAAAACCATATCAGAAAAAAGTATTTGTAAGTAGGAAGTTTTTTACTTTAAACCATTTTTTATAGGTCAGACGCATTATTTTTTTCTAAGCTTATTAAAAGGCTTATCAAAAAAATACTCAACTACTTCAAAGGCCAAGATGTGTTCTACTCAGAGTATTTAATTGAAGTATCCATAGTATTTCTAAGCGATATAATTTTCAAAACATAAAACACAAGATTTTGTATGATTTTGAATTTTTTCGCATGGCTTCATCTTACGATAAAAAAGTGGCATGCCTCCACGCCCATTCTGTGTCGCACCTATCTTTCTCAAGTCAGTAACTGAGCGACAATACGTTATTTTGGTATTACCACGTATACGTAATGGCAACGGTACAAAAAGGCAATAAACATATGTTCATTATCACAATAATGCTGCAGCTATTTCTTCCACCTTCCACCATAAATAATGGTGAGACTAAAGATGAGACAAACAATGCACGTACGTCTGTTTCCTCCGAAGAAAAACATAGTACTTTGGAGGAAACAGATATACGTACATTGTGTGTCTCATATTTTGTCTCAACATTATTTGTTGTGTAAGAAAGAGCTGCAGCATTATTGTGATAAGGAACGTTTGTTTATTGCCTTTTGTATAGTCGGCATTCCGTAAACGTGAGAATAAAGAGACTCATTAGTCGACTTTCCATTGATCGTACACGGAGAAAAATGTTATTCTAAAATACGATAATATTATTCTTAAAACGGTTAAAAACGGGACTAAAGTTCTTACGAACAAATTAAGAGGGTTTCAATGTTTATTGAGGAAAATGTAAGAATTGTTTGTTGGTATACGTACGTAATTTGTTCTAATAATTTATTCATTAAACAATACTCAATTCAGCCAATAAACATTGAAACCTTATTAAATTGTTCGTAATAACTTCAGTCCCGTTTTTAACCGTTTTACGAATAAAATGATCGTATTTTAGAATGACATTTTTCTCCGTGTACCTACAGTGTTCAGGCAGCCATTAAACTTTGGCGTGTACTATACATACTTATGCATATTTATATACTTTCGACAGCGTTTTTTTTTGCAAAGATACTTTAAAACAATCTTTTGAATCAATCAATCTTTCTGGTTCAGGAGTTTTCCTTTTCCAGTTGAATGAACTTTTCCATTAAAAATATTTACAATAATTGTCAGTGCTTGTCACACTCACGCTTGGTATATTCAAGAAGTGCCATCCACGGGAATTCGAAAATATCTGTGGCTCTTCCTCCCACAATTTTGTTTGGAAATCTATCCTCCCCGCATTCATCCAGTTTCGGCAAGAGAGTGTTCGGAGGACAACACACCTGAAGATAAGTTACAATAGTATTATAATAATAATATTATTAATCATAGAATTCTCTCACAATTGGACCTGACGGTGATAATTTAAATGGCAAGCCACAAAATAAAAATTAACTAAATGGAGGAAGGAAAAAAATACATACGTTTGACTCTAATGAACATGTGCACATTGAAAGTCATCATATATGTAAAAAGGTATTTCATTTGACTCTAGTGAACATGTACACGTTGGCAGTCATCATATTTAATAAGGTATATCATTTAACTCTAGTGAACACGTACACATTGAAAGTCATCACATGTAATAAGGTACTTCATTTGACTCCAGTGAATATGTACATATTGAAAGTCATCATAAATATGTAATAAAGTATTTTATTTGACTCTAGTGAACATGAACACTTTGAAAGTCATCATATGTAATAAGGTATTTCATATGACTCTAGTAAACATGTACACATTGAAAGTCATCATTTCGCTTTGAGGGTTGGTTTGTACTATGTCCATTTATGGTTTCTTTTTAAACTGTGAATGCAGTAATATTAAACATATTTTTATCTACTATATCCATACATAAAAAAAAAACAAATTTTCAGCGGGGATTTACATTTTGAATATCACTTTTTCTTCTCCATAGTAATTACAAAAAAAATAGGGTTGGAGTGTACTATGTCCAATGGCCAATATTAATTTTTTACTATTATTTATTCAAACCTTATTTATTTAATTTCTACGGTAAAATATACCATAAACAGTAGTTACATGACACAATTAGAAACATAAGAAAATATTAGCAATCATTTTAAACAAAGAATAACAAATTATCTGTGGCATTTGATTGTGCAGTGACATCAGAGATATGAGCAAGAGAATATATCAAATAATAACAAATATATCCATATTATATAGTATAAATAAGGTAAACTTAGATTGAATTAATATTGATCGAAAATATAAGATAGCATAGCCCTCTTGTACCTACTTTCCGTGCAGTTAAATATATCCGCTACATCAGCGTATCTATTACTAACTGCATGCAACCTAGGTACAAGTGAGTTTTTGGAATACGCAGTCCTGGTGTTGTTGCATTTAAACAGGACTTTAGAACGAGTAGCTCTCGTAGGTATATGAAATTCAATGAGGTTAGTTAAATCGGGACTGTCTATACTACCATTTACAATTTTGAACATAAATATTAATTATGTATGTGAATGTTAAAGTATTATTGTTTAATATGCCATAGGATGAAATTACTGTTGGTTTGGTTCATCTCCGCTCAGAGTATGGATATAGAATAAACCAACATTGAATATGGTCATGGTACAAACCAACATACATTTTTTTTTTTGCTATTTTGTTTTAAAAAAAGTGTCCTTTTACGTTCTTGATTATGCTTTTATTCAAATAAAAATACTACCAATTATGTGTTATTTTACTTATATTTTACTAAAGATAGATTAACCCTTGTATTTTATATTACTATTTATAACAATTAGTTTGAAGTAAAGGAAACAAAAATAAAATTTCTTTCAACTTCAAACCTCGTTATCTCAATATGAGTTTTTGTGGACATAGTACAAACCAACCCTCAGCAAGCGATACGTTAATTAGGTATTTCATTTGCCTCTAGTTACACATTGAAAGTTATCATATGTAATCAGGTATTTCATTTGACTCTAGTCAACATGCACACATTGAAAGTAGTCATAATATATAATAAGAAGGTATTTCATTTGACTCTAGCACATTGTTATACATGTTCATCTAAATCTTTTTTACATACGTTGAATATATAAACATATTTTATGCTGTATATAACGCTTTTTCTTTGAAATTTTCAAAGGTTTAGCAGATCGTAAAGTGGTTATATTACAAGTAAATGGCGTCAGTGATATAAAACTAAACCGGTTATCAGGTGCAGGATAAAATAAGTTTTCATATTAATAATTTTGTTATTATAATTATAGCTTACCCTTTGACAGCATTTCTGTAGCGATTCGAAGAAACACTTCTGAGTACAATTCTAAGGTCATCGGTTTCTTAGCACGGTCATATCGACAACAAAGCAGAATCGATATGATAACAACTAAGCTTTAACTAAGCTAATCGCCCACAAAGTAGTGGGTAGATAGCTCTCAAACTTAGAAACTCTGACAATTTATTGCAGGTTTTTTTTAGGGGAGCACGGAAAGGGGTAAAGATGACCATGGTTACCTTGGGTTTGTCCCCGTCGAACCCGCACTGCGACTGCCTTAGCCTTCTGGCTGCCTCTGGAGGAATGGGTCGCTTTCTCAACACCTTCATGAGAACCTCGCATTGCAGGATATTCACACAGGGACTATCGACTCCGCCAATACTCGGACATCGCGCTTCTGGTGCTCTCTCTGGAGGGAAGATAGTAATACATTGAATAAAGAACTATTCACAAAAATTCTTAAATAATTTATTCTTAATACTTAATTTAATGTTTGTGAAATTTAATCTCAAGGGCGTAAACAATAACTAAAAACTATGGCTTAGAATAGGTACAATCACTGATTATATATTATATTATACACACTAAGACCATACAAAATGCCTTACACGTAGATTTTAACGGAGAACCCATTAACCTCTATGATGTCTATGAGACCTCTAAGATGTCTCTCTGACATCTTAGACTTAGAGGTATATCGCCATAACGTTTAATCGAAATAAAAATATGTAACACAGATTTCTATTAATTTTAATTTAAGCAAAGAATGGTCAGACACGTCAATTCCGAAATTCCCCCATATCGCATTTATTGTGTTCTTTATTTATTCTATGGGTTCAATGGTGTCAAAAGGGATGCTGTATGGAGGGTATTTTTAGGAAAAATAAGGAGAGGAAAGGAAGGACAGGGGTGGGTAGGAATCTGGGGTCAGTGTGTCCAGAAGTGACGGACCTATGAATCCATCCTACTGCGGTGCAATACGATATTCCGAGAGAGTTCTGCTGTAGAGGTTAAATATCTCCCTTAACCAGTCTCTCATGATCCGAGCCGCCACGCAGTAGGTAGGCAGGCGCAACTGCCACGAAGACCCGGACAAACCTCACCCGATTAACCCGGGCGCTTCTTTTCTTTTCCGTTTTCAATACGAGGCAGTACCTACTGCTTCTAAAACTTCCCTTTACTTACTATTTCAGGCTTATTATATATTGAATCATCGAATTAGTATTTCGATAATTTGCACTAAGTTTTCTTATAATTACCAAGTTTAAATACCTATTAATAATAATAATTTAATAAATAATAAATACCTAATTAAAAAAAATTGATAATAAAAAAAACTTAAAGACTTAGCGTTTAATTGCCCATTCACACAAATACATACACACAAAAAAATATCTCGAAACAAATGGATCTGTAGTGCTCAATCAAAAAGCATGGTAATTATAAACCTGTGCACGATTGGAGGACGCATGTTGAACACGGGTTTGTAAAGAGAAATTGCGTTACAAACCCGTGTATGATTGGAGGACGCGTGCCTAGTATTGAACACGGGTTTGTAAAGAGAGCTAGCGTTACAAACCTGTGTATGATTGGAGGACGCGTGCCCCGTATTGAACACATAGAGATATACTTAGAGGCGCTATGTCGTACATATTTTCCCGAAGAGGTGTAAATAAATCACTCGTTCTAATGAAGCCACCACATCGAAAGGCTCAGCCGTCAGACCCTTCGCGTCCTTTTAGTCAAGCCAATTGCTTGATCCTTTTCCACATTATTTTGTGTCACACGTCAGCTGCGGTCGACGGTTTAAATCTACTAAAGTGGTAAAATAGAGACTTGGTTGCCTGATCTCCAACTCCGAAGACCATTTTTTTCCGCTTATGTCTAATCTAAATATATATCAATGATTGAACACGGGTTTGTAAAGAGAACTAGGGTTACAAACCCGTGTATGATTGGAGGACGCGTGACTCGTATTGAACACGGGTTTGTAAAAATAAATAGCGTTACAAACCCGTGTATGATTGGAGGACGCATGACTTGTATTGAACACGGGTTTGTAAAAAGAAATAGCGTTACAAACCCGTGTATGATTGAAGGACGCATGACTTGTATTGAACACGGGTTTGGAAAGAGAAATGGCGTTACAAACCCGTGTGGAAATACGGAAAAGGAAATACGCAACCCGGGCAACCCTGCTAAGACACAAAACATAGCGAACCACTTTGGGTGACTTATGACAGAGGTTATGACAGCCAAAAACGGAAAGTAAGTAAAAAAAGGTATAACGTTTAAAAAACTACATTAAGTTATACTTTATAAAACAAGGTTATTTTTTTAATATTTCGTGAACTCTATTTTTTTTTTAACTGAAAATGACAAAAATGGTGCCACTCCTTGAATTAATTGTGACGAAGAACATATATTTTTGAATATCTTTCAATAAATCAAGTGAATCAAATTCTTGAGTCCGGCCATGCCAAGAGTAAGAATAACAGAATATTTATTATGTAATATTTATTATTACAATAATTGTGTATGTGAATGAAGCAATGAGTGTGTGCCGAGAAAGAGTTGTGTGGTGGTCTATCCTCATTGTGTAAAGATGAACTTCTAAAATGCCTAAAATGAAATCATCTAATATTATGTATGTATATGTACAATTATTATGAATATTTTTTTAAAATTTTATTTTTATTCTAAAAGTATTTTTGTAAACAGTTTTTTTACATGCTTTTCGACGACCACATGCCAATATTATGGTAGTCCAAATTATTTAATATTTTTTTATTTAATAAATTTTTAAATGTTAATACTTAATAAAAAAAGGAAATAAGAAATCAGAAAAGAAAAAAAACATATTTAAGGATAAATAAAACTAAATACAAATATAAAAAAACAGTGAGCTGAAAAATAAAGAGAGGTGAATATTTTAAAGATAGAAATAAAAATTAAAAATATTAAACATTAAAACAGATTAAATTATATACTGTATTGTTTTTAACGCAGGTTAAATTATGGTAGATATAATCTATAAGACTATATGTTTGTGGTCACATTTAATTTCGGTGAAACAAGTTGGAAAAAAAGCTGTGACTGGATAAATTTTATATATATATAAATATTAAACGTATAACTGCCGGCGCCAACGAGATTCTCAACAATATTTTTAAAATGACTGCGTTATCTTACGTTTGATTAATAAATTTAAATACAAGTATGTTATTAGGCGCTGAGCTCAAAAATTTGATAAAATTGCAAAATCTGCAGATTTTATTGATGAATCCAGCATTTACCAACACCTATTTATAAAGTCTCAAAATGGGAGCAATAATTACATCTGAGAACACGAATTTTTGGAATTGTTTTCTTTAGCTGTACATAAAAAAAAAAAATGTATGTATCATTTATTTCCCTTTATACCAGACATTGTGTTGTGGGATAAATAATTTCATCTAAAAAAATAATCATGTTGTAATAAAGACAAAATTAATAATCCCATTCTTAATCATAACTCAAATTAATTATTAATATTAATAATTGATTAATAGCAAGTTGGGCTATGGCATCCCCAATTAATGTATGCTGTGAGGCTGAAGGTAGTGGTTAGGGGAAGATGATGGGGAAGAGGAAGTTGTGGAAGTACCTGGCTATTCAGATCTGGTCACCAAACATAGCTAAAGCTATTTCAAGCAACGTTTCAATTCTGAATGGTGTCTTACACCAGGGCGATACTAAGAGTGTCTTCCATTCTGGAACGTGTCGCAAATATGCTATATATATATACCTATGCATATGATTTTACTCAACATTTCGGTAAACACTGGTTAGGTTTTAGGTTAGGGGACATACATTACGTGAAATGTTTTTTTTAAATTTAGACTCCTACCCCCCCCCCTTGGTGAGATTTGTTTGGTGCTACCCCCCCCCCCCCCCCCCTCACGTGAAATTTACACTACAGTAAATTTTTTTTTTTTCAAATTTGCCATTTTTTCAGCAGGCAAAATGGGACACTTCAAAGAAGTGAAACAATTTAATTTTTTTATTATCTCTATAACAATATATATTTTTTAAGTTGACGTGAGAGTTTTATTGACCTGGGCCTGGGCCCCTCCCCCCAATTTTTTGCTCACGTAATTAATGTATGCCCCCTTATATTGGAAGCTACGTACAAATAATTGGCTAAGAGCTAAGAGTAATGATAGCTTATTGATCGGCTTAGAGACTCATCGCTTATTTCTGACTTTTATCAATGATTTAAGTCGGTGAATCTTTACACTTACCGGTGGAATTTAATCGTACCGAACTAATCTTCGCACTTTTACAGTAACAAATAAACAAAAGTTGTATGGTTTAGAGCTATACGCATTTAATGAACTGTTTTGGTTGATATAATATAAATAAATATACATTTCGAGATTACAAAATGATTGCCGTCATTACAAGCATATTTATCCCGATTAAACGAGCATGAATTAATTTACGTAAGTAATTATATACAAAATTTAAAAAAGTCAAAAAACTTACGGGCGTCAGTTCCTCCTCCCACAAAAATCAAAACAATAAACAAAGCAAAGAGGCATCTTTGGATTTCCTTCGAAAACCAGCCACAATAACAATAAATATGCCGGTTCACAAATTCGCCAGAATATAACTGGGACATGGCTGTGTTGAGACTGGTACAGTATTTTCTGTGTCTGAGTAACTCGGGACGGTGATGCAAGTTCTGGTGCTGAAAATTCCTTGGTTTTCCCTATCGTCCATGATGAGTAAACAATATTTAATATTTTACCTGACTGATGACCTTTTATGTCTTTATCTATGCCATAAAAACACTAAATAACAAACTGAGTCATCTGTGGTTTGCTTTTGTTAGCGGTCGCGTGGGCTTATACACAAATTTGGCCGTTACGAGTATAAAAAACTGGTAAAATTCCACATTTTTGCAAAAATACTGATACTTGTAATAGTATTTTTTTTTATCTAGCTTGATAAAGCAATATTAGAGTATTATTTAAGAACCCACAAAATTAATCTTACATACCCAAAATTAAATACGAAATCAGAATTTTTTTCATTAAGGTAAAAATGAGACATCGTAACTCACTATGGAAATCCAAGCGAAATCGATATGTCAAAAACGCAATGTATACAAACCTCAGCGAAAATGCCCGATACCCCTTTCATTGAAACATCGACAAGCCAGGCAGGTAATTTCAATATTATTTGTCAACTATCGCGTACCATCCATTAAATTGACGGCCTGCATGGTCGAGGGGTAAGGCTCTCGACTCCCAATCTCAAGGTCACGGGTTCGAACCCAGCGTGCGCAAATAAATTTTATTTGCTTTTTTATTTTTAACTTTTTAACTTAATGAGTTAAACCTCAAATTATAATATTTTAATTAATGAAGATAATATTAGCGAAAGTCAATCGAAAATCCAAAACAGAAAAATCAGAAAAAGATAAGGATACATCTGGGACTCGAACCCAGGACCTCTGGCAATCCGGGCCAACGCGCTATCCACTGCGCCTTGCCAGAGGTCCTAGGTTCGAGTCCCAGATGTATCAGTATCTTTTTCTGATTTTTCTGTTTCGGATTTTTGATTGACACCGGCCAGTGCAAATCACCAAAACTCTCGTTTGGTGATTTGCATTAGCCGGTAATATCGACCGATTTAACGGTTCCAGACTTTTTGCGGAGTTTCTTAAAATCACGAGTCTATTTCAATAAGCTTCAGACTTTTGAAGCCCTAAAAGATAATATCTGTCAAGAATGCGAGAACCTATCGCCGGAAGAGTGATGGAAAATGCCATAAATCGGGCCCGTATGGTCGCAATTCTGGCGGCGGCTACTTGGTCGATATCATTTTTCCGACTTACTGGGAAAAAAATTAAGACATCAAATAAACACAATCCAAAGGCAGAAAAAAAATTTATTCATAAAAAAAATTACAGCCAAAGAACATCAGGTGACAACTTTTTCGCCAACCTGTAAATAAGTCTGACATACTACACTTGTTCATAACTTTTGCGCCATCCTGTAAATAAGTCTGACATACTACACTTGTTCATAACTTTTGCGCCACCCTGTTAATAAGTCTGACAATACTACACTTGTTCATAACTTTTGCGCCACCCTGTAAATAAGTCTGACAATTTTACACTTGTTCATAACTTTTGCGCCACCCTGTAAGTAAGTCTGACAATACTACACTTGTTCATAACTTTTGCGCCACCCTGTAAATAAGTCTGACATACTGCACTTGCTCATAACTTTTGCGCCATCCTGTAAATAAGTCTGACAATACTATACTTGTTCATAACTTTTGCGCCACCCTGTAAATAAGTGTGACAATACTATACTTGTTCATAACTTTTGCGCCTACCTGTAAATAAGTCTGACAATACTACACTTGTTCATCTGGTATAACAGCTTGTATTAAAATTGTGTTAATTAGATGAGTTAAGGTAGGGCCTAAGATATATGTGTGTGTGTCTTTTAATGTCAAACAATCCTAGCGAGGTTAATTTTTGTGTAAAAAGAAAAACATGTATGAAGAGAAATTATAAATAAAAAAATCAAAGAATAAACATTCGTATGTTGCCGAAGCCGGATCAATTTGTGTTTTTTGACAATTAATTAATTATAAATTATGTATAGTATATTTGGGGCACGTTCCAGAGTGGAAGATACTCTCAGTATCGCCCTGGTTTAATACCACCATTCAAATTTGAAAAGTTGCTTGAAATGGCTTTTGCCGTGTTTGGTGACCAGCCAGGAATAGCCAGGTACTTCTCCAGTTTCCTGGTTCCCATCTCCTTCCCCTACCCACTTCCTTCAGCCTCACAACACACCCCAATTGGGGATACCAAAGTCTCACTGGCTCCAGACGGGAGCAGTTGGGATTATAATATAATAACTATATCTATAATATATATTTTTTTACAGTGAATACTAAACACGTCGAAACCGTTCAAACAGAAAGTACGCGATGTTACTACGTTTTGGTGCCTGTTTGAAGGAGCCTTAACGCTGACGCCTTAACGCGCGATAAGTACGCCTTCTGTTTGACGGAGCCTCATTGAAAATTACGCTGAACGCTCAACAAACCACCTTCGGGCATAATTGAACATATTATGCAACAACGTTGTGTTATTTTTGTAATAGTTTTGTTCTGCACAATATTAGTTGCCGAATAAACTGGTATGTACTGGTCAGGGTCGAACTGGTCTCGTTAAACCGGACAAAATAGCTGTTGACCGCCAAAAATACATTTCTAACAAGTAGGGCAACCCGAATTGGACCGGGGTACCAGGGCAAGATGGAAAAGGGGTGCTACGGACTATAGATATGAGTGACCTTCGCAAACACGTGGCGGCATCTAATTGAAGGGCCATCAGCAACATGAGAAATATATATACCAGAATATATATATAATCCAGAAACTGTTGTTGATAACGTCAGGGAAGTACTTCATCAGATGGAGTGTGCTTGTCTAGACGGTGATGATGATGATGACAGTGTTCTTATCTGTGAAATGTGCCAATAATAATTAGTATCCCATTGTGCCCCTGGTTCATTGGTAAATGTACCCAGGGCAACCGGGGGTGGGCAGGACGGGAAATTTCCCCTTTTTTTAAATACAATTTTTTTATAGTAAATACTAGTTTATATAAGTTTAGCTTTAGGTACTTTTAGATAAATATGGAAATAAACATACAAATTAACAAATAATTGTGTAATTACTTTCAAACTCTCCCAAAATCCTAACCTAACCTATCCCGTCCTTCTTTTCATTTGATAATCTCGTAGATCGCTGTGTATAGTAAAAAAACACGGTAAAGACGCTACAAACTAATATTTAAAGTATTTGAATGGTAAAAAAGCAATATTGAATAAGGATGTGTGTGTGTGTGTGTGTGTGTGTGTGTGTGTGTGTGTGTGTGCGTGTGTGTGTGCGCGCGCGCGCGCGTGTGTGTGTGTGTGTGTGTGTGTGTGTGTGTGTGTGTGTGTGTGTGTGTGTGTGTGTGTGTGTGTGTGTGTGTGTGTGTGTGTGTGTGTGTGTGTGTGTGTGTGTGTATGTGTGTGTGTGTGTGTGTGTGTGTGTGTGTGTGTGTGTGTGTGTGTGTGTGTGTGTGTGTGTGTGTGTGTGTGTGTGTGTGTGTGTGTGTGTGAGAGTGTGTGTGTGTGTGTGTGTGTGTGTGAGTGTGTGTGTGTTGGTGTGTGTGTGTGTGTGTGTGTGTGTGTGTGTGTGTGTGTGTGTGTGTGTGTATGTGTGTGTGTGTGTGTGAGTGAGTGTGTGTTGGTGTGTGTGTGTGTGTGTGTGTGTGTGTGTGTGTGTGTGTGTGTGTGTGTGTGTGTGTGTGTGTGTGTGTGTGTGTGTGTGTGTGTGTGTGTGTGTGTGTGTGTGTGTGTGTGTGTTGGTGTACGTGTGTTTGCGCGTATTTACACGCTTATGCATGCAAGTACACATGCACAACGAGGAAAAGAGTTATGTATATGATCTTATCCTGCACAATAGCATGTCTAATTCTTCTTTATTCTTTTTTATTTTCGTTTTTCTGTTTTCAATTTTTATATTTTCTATTTCCGTTATAATTTTGCTAATTTAATCTTACCTATTTTCAACATGTATAAATATTTCATTCATGTTCACCAAGCTCAAGAGCCAGTTCTCTTAATTGGTGTAGAAACCAAAAAAATGATGTTTTCACCTTTTTGTTATACCTTTTTATTATATTTTTGTTTTTATTTTAGTTATTCTATTGTTAAACAATGATTAAAATGTAAAATTGTTGTGTGTAAGAGGTGAAATAAATTGAAATAAATAAAAAAAAAATGTGTTCACACTAGACCTCACATATTAAGAAACAGGCGAGTGGCCTTGTATAGTGATTTAATGTATAATATTTTGTAAATGTTTTTATGTAGATATTATCATGTATTTTATAAATTAATAAATAAATATATTGAAATACTAAAAATCTACTTCTCCTCGTGTAATATTTTACAGAAATGTAGGGAAAATCGTCTTTCCCTACAATTTAGTAAAACTCTTGTTATTGGTATCACCCATTGACGATCATCTCGTACTCTCTTGGGTGAATGGTCGCCATTTTGATTATCTGTCGTACCGCGGCAGTCAGTTCACAGTTCATTCTGAAAGTCGCAGTGGCCGTCACTGCCGCAAGTTCGCATTGCTTAATGATATTAAAACAACTTTTTGACTCGCAACTTTGTCGTTTTCCTTACCAAGAAGCCAAGAACCTGCTTGAATAATTTAAAATGCTGTTGAATCACTAATTAAATAAATTAATCTTATTCAAAGAGATGAAATCGTGAATGTCATTTGAAAGTTTTACCTAATAATTAATAATATTGTGAGGCGGGATGGAATTAAAATCACTACTCTTGCATAGTTTCTTTAAAGATTTTAAAATATTCTTAAAAAATATTTATTTACATATCAAATAATTTCATTTGATTACGATTTAAATTTCAATTATAGTAACTATTTTTTTAATTACAGGTCAAAGAACTGGGCAACATTCGTGCCCTCGACTTTGGAATTTTGTGACATGTATTTGGAGAATCTTTTATCTTAAATAGAAAAAAAAACTGTGTTTATACTTAAGCATAGGGCACACGCAGCGTTAAAAGCGCTAGCGTCATTGAGCGCGAGCTACGCCGCTTATATTTCATACCGACACACTACGTTATATAAGATTTCTTCCTACGGCAGGAGAGGGGATTAGTTGAATTCGGGAACATATGGGAAATATCATTTCTTTGTACTGGATCTGTCAACTTGACGGCTGACAGCGGCTTGAGCACGCAATTTAAAATTACCCCCTCTCCTGTTTATGATGGAGAGTGGGTCGCATAACTTTTCAAATATCGCATCGGCGGTGGTTACGGATAATAACGGCGAATAGCGAAGACCCTAACCGCGCTTATATCGCATCACCTTTTCTGTGTGGCGGGTCTGTATGGGATTGTGTTATAAAGTATCTTTTGATATTAACTTCGCGTGTGTCGAAGGCTCTATGCATAAAAATCTCATCCCCAATTGGGTTTGTTGTGAGGCTGGATGAATTGGGGAGGGGGAGGAGATGAGGAAGAGGAAGGTTGGGAAGTATCTGGATATTCAGAACTAGTCGCCAAACACGGCTAAAGCAACGATTCAATTCCCAATGGTGGTTTTACAACAGGGCGATTCTGAGAGTATCTTCCACTCTGGAACGTGGCCCAAAAATACCTTATACCCGTAAATCGCTCACGTAAGCATAAAACCAATGGGCTTATTGGCTATCGCATACGTGAGCGACTTACGGGAAAAAACTTACCTTCAACAATTAATTAGAGACAACGCTATAAAGAATTGTTCTCACCTGTGAGCAAAAAAATGTGTTAAATACCTTTTTATCTTTTTGAATGTGAATACCGCACAAAAGTCCCAACTGCTCCAAACCGTCCGCAGTCAATGAGACTATGGCATCCCCAATTGCGCCAACAAGAGCAGATTCATTTTTATTTTAAATATGAAGTTCACTCTAAAAAGAGTGCTTTTTGCAGACTCAATTCGTAGACAGTTTAGAGTCGGTCGTGTGACCCAGAAGTATAATATATTGTAAAAACGTAAAGATCATTAATATCAGATTAATAATCTTCTTCTTTTTCTTCTTCTTCTTCCCCTTGTCCTATTCGGGTCGGGGACCCACTGCATCGACAAGGCTCCTCCATACGTCCCTGTCTTGCGCCGATTGATCGGCCTCCGTCCATGGCAGATCCATCCTCTCCTCGCACAGTTTTTGGATTTGCCTCGCCCAACTGTGCCTGGGGCGGCCTACTGGACGTCTACCCTCTGGAATGGCACCCAGTATTTTCTTCGGAATTCGAATCATTAATCAGATTGTAACACAGAACTTATTATTCTTGTCTCCCTACACAATTATTAATGTCGAATGTAAATAAGGCAGACATAACAATAATAAATTATCAATAATTATAACGATATTTTACTATGGAGTTTTTTTTTAATACTCTCTACAATTCTAGACACCTACAGTGATGCTCATATTCACAGCACAGATTTTTTCCTACTGGAATAAAATCTTAAGCCCCCGCATTCTGCATTCCTACCTATCTATAATATATTTCTCTTGAGCACTTTCAGATTTAAAGTTCCTAATAAATATATGTTATTTTTTAAGATAATATCTGTACATTTGTAGAGCCAAAACGTTAATTATATGAAATTCCTTCGATAGAAAAAAATCGCCAAGTATGCTCATTTTGCAAATACATTTTGTTCTGTTATTTAACTGTTATGAAAATTTGCACAATGTCTCTTTAAATGCAACTCAAGAATGTTATGAAAATTTTCACGGTGTCTCTTTAAATGCAACTTAAGAATTTGTCGATAGATTTTTGCTCGCTATCATTCATACTCACTTTCTTTTTCTTTTTGAACGCTTACTATGTACGTGGCAGTGTGAAATCTGTCTTGTCTAAAATTAACGGATCGTTAACGATCAAGGTCTTAAATCGTATAATAAATTGTTGTGTTGGGTAAGCAAATTGTGATAATCCACAAGGACTGATTAGAACCCCTTCTGGTTAATGTGAAAGACGAAATAAACCTAAATCCGAAAAGGAATGGAACAGACCAGGCAGACCATTTTTTTCTTGTTAATGAGGTTTCTTACCTTCTCTTATGTACTTTTTTCTCTTCTTAATAAGGTTAATTATCTTCTCTTATGTACTATTTTCTCTTATTAATGAGGTTTATTATCTTCTCTTATGGACTATTTTCTTTTTTTAATAAAATTTATTACCTTCTCTTATGTACTATTATCTCTTTTAATGAAGTTTATTATCCTCTCTTATGTAGGTACTATTTTCTCTTATCAGTGAGATTTTTTACCTTCTCTTATGTACTATTTTCTCTTATTAATGAGGTTTATTACCTTCTCTTATGGACTATTGTCTCTTATTAATGAGGTTTATTATCTTGTCTTATGTACTATTTTCTCATATTAATGAGGTTCTCTTCTGTACTATTTTCTTATTAATGAGGTTTATTACCTCCTCTTATGTACTATTTTCTCTTATTAATGAGGTTTATTACCTTCTCTTATGTACTATTTTCTCTTATTAATGAGGTTTATTACCTTCTATATTATGCACTATTTTCTCTTATTAATGGGGTTTATTATCTTCTATTATGTACTACTTTCTCTTATTAATGAGATTTGTTACAATTACAGTTACAATAAAGGCAATTGTGATTGTAAAAAGTGTTGATTAAACTCTTTGTTTATAAAAAGCCTTGTCGGATAGCCGAGACAATGTTTTAATCACTTATAAATTATAAAATACCGCGGCTTGCGCGTGGTTCCTGCATGCCTAGTGTCTAGAAAAACTCAACACTACTGTATAATGCAGATACTAAAGAACTTGTTATGCCAGTTGTATTTTTAGTCAACGCAAGTGACATGGATCTTACATTTACTTCGGCGGTTCTAGAACCATGTTGTCCATTCAGTACGCGCGACATGGCTGCTTATACAAGCGGAATCCGTTTATTATTCTGTGCATTTTAGTGCTAGTTTCGGTTGTGTCAGCGGTACCAGCTCGCAGTAAGTCCACTTTCTATAATAATGTTAAAATATTTCAAGTATTCATAATAATTCAGTGAAACTTTAGTTTTGAGACGTAGTTTTAGAAAAATGTTTGTTAGAAGGCAGGATACAACGAAACACAAAAATAGCTTGAGCCAGGTCTTATTTGAGCATTGGTTTGACATTGTTTTATTTATCGCAGTTTTTTTATGTCAGATACAAATCCACTGATTAATAAACATCCAATACCTAAATAATTACGTTTATTTTAACTGTTGACATAAATTCATTTTAAATGGTTTTCTTTCTATTATCATTTTAAATGCTTTTCTCAATGCATTTTGCATTTTTGCAACATTCTTCCTATTATCCTCAAGTTGCTCCCTGGTAAAATCCCTGACAAAATAAGTGATACCATTACAAATAAATATTCATATATGCTCTAATACTAAATTTTCGGTAGTAGTTTCTATTTCTTTTGGCTGGCAACATTAGTTAATTAATGTAAAATTTGGCCAGTGTTCGCCAAAATATCTGTTTATGTATTTCTTCTGCTCTTAATAATAGTAATTGATGCGTATTTAGATTGGAACAAAACTTCACAAATATCAAATCGAAACAACAACAAAAAAATGGCGGTAAAGCTTCGACCAAGTATCTTTGGTCAATGTGGTAAAAGGATCGTTTTATACAAAGGATCTTGGTTTTATACAGATAATATTAAACTTTGAATAAAAATGGAATTTTAATGCAATTTTTACCATCTATCCAAACATAATTAGTTGGTTCTTGAAGTGATTAAGAGCGATTAACCAGGATTGACCAGCAGCTGAGAATAAAAGTTTAAAAATGCTTGCAACTGTACAGGGAGGTTCCAATGAGAAAGATCGATTATTCTACGTATCAAATTTTTTAAATAAAAAATTTAATATCGATTTATTTCATTCAAAACTTGCTTTAATATATACCTACATTCAAGTAAGCAATAAGAATGCTCAAAACGCACGTTATCGGATTTAATGATTTTAATTTAACTAAAATTTTAATTTTTAAACTGTATTGACTAGATTATGTATTGATTTATTTTTTGTATGATTATATGATTTGAAATTTGTGTTGTTTAATAGAATCTATCGTTTGAAAATTGAACAAATCTGCCAAAGCCCAATGGTATAACCGTATATTAAAAATATAATTAGTTTTTCTAAGTTTTTAAACTGCGTGTACCAGATAAAATAACAATCTTTTAAAATCAATTTATGTTTTATTGTAAAAAGAGTCAATAAGTCTAGAATTTGATTTAAAAAAGAGTCAATACGTCTAGAGTTTGATTTAAAAAGGACTAATTTCAGGTATTCTCTGGTAATTCCCTCTAAAGTTGAAACGTAGTGTAATTTTTAAAATCTGTTTCAAAGTCTATTAGAAAGAGCGGCAGTTGTGGAATATTTACCAAAACCAATATAATAAGCTAGAATAGAATGCTACTATTTTTTAAGTTTTTGTAGAAAAAAAAAAAAAAACATCAAAAATGTCACCGGAGACCAAAATTTTATTTACATTTTTTACTCAAAATAATGTCAGGAATCACTGGTTAAATTAACTTAAGTACGTACCTTTACACCCTGTATATAAGCGTGAATAATAAGAAAAATGAAATTGAAAAATATTAAACACAAAAATGAATGCATAATCTACCCACCGTACGTGTACAGAACGCGTTAAATAGTATTATTTTTTCTTAAATGAAGTAGAATCTTGGAAGTAGAAATTAACCCATTTCCCGACATTCGATCAAGCTGAAACTAAGCAGATAGACTCGTTGTCAATGACAAAACATTCTATCGATATTAGGTGGCAATCACGCACACAAGCGAAAATATACACGTTTCACGATGACATTACAACAGTGAATATGCCAGATAAATGTTATCCGATCGGGATTTGGCTAAGTTGGTAGAGTGGTTGGCTCCAAGTCCTAGGTAGGACGGTTAAATCCCCAGACACCATTTTTTTAATGTGTTAAAAGACATTTGAAAAGAGACGTATAATATAGAATGTAAAAAACGGGTTGGTTTTTTAAGTGAAGTATCCGATGCAAAGTAATCATTGCTTTTCGGTGAAAACCCCAATTTCTACCACTTTAAAATATTTTGTGCTACGCAACACTCGATAGAAGTTGTCAAAAATCATTAAGTAGGTATGCAGATACCAGTTTTCGGTGTAGCTTTTGCACAAACCAAATAATGATTAATCTGGTAGTGATATTTTTATCAATTTAGCAACTTCGTTTTTAAAAAAAAACTGCACCTATCCAAGCAAAGAAAGGTCTTTTTTCCTACTCACAACGTTTGGCATAAAACAGGAGTATTTCCATAACATTTATTTTAATTGCAGGTACGGAGGAAACATGTGTAAATCCAAGGAGAAAGGCTGGCACCTGCATCAGCATAAAAGAATGTCCCGAGTTACAATCAATTTTGGCTAATCGGCCAGTTTCGCAAGTTAATAGATTATACCTCAGTGAGTCACAATGCGGCCAAGTCGGGAGACATCCAAAGGTTACATTATTTACTTACATCTTATTTACCTTTGTATCTATTCCTATAATTATTGGAGAAGTTTGGTGATGGTTACAAGGGAATGATGTGAGTGTACAATTTGTTACTTTCAGCAGTACAGGCGTGATTTTGGTGTGACCAGTTATTTGTCCCCGAACTGTCTAAATGCACATGGCTTCGGACACTGTCAAGCGGCTTGACGGCAAGCACGTAAATTTGTTGTCTGTTGTTCTTTATTATTGTCTATTGTTGTGTAGGCTTAGCCTCTTGACGAGCGCATCACGCAGCTTAAGCAAGCCTTTGTCTTCGTGTGTTTTCGTTTGTGCAGGTGGTGGAAACTGAATTTTTTGCGACTGTGTGTGAAATGGAATCTAAAAAAGACAAAGTATTGTTTATTATATTATAATCATTATTTATATTATTATTATATAACGTTAATTAATAAAGAAAGATCTCATATGTTCATATGACCTAAAATATATAACCCTTTTAAATAAGTCAATAGCAGTTGCGTTTTATTTTTATTTTTTTTATTTCACCAGATTTTCAGGAACGGGTTTAGTTTTTCCCATAGGAAAAACTAAACCCTTTCATACACTTTTCCATATAAATGATCATCTAGTAAATTCACGTTATGCAAGTGTATTATATAAGTATAATTAATACAAAACTATACAAGAACAACACGTTAATCTACCAAACTATTAAATGGGTGTAATTAACCGTCTCCAGATATTTTCATATCAGAGGGTTCGGCTCTGTGGAATTCCTAATTTGACCGATAAATCCTACTGATCCCTCAATATAAATATTTAAAAAATCTTTCGTAATTCTACATGTATTTAAAATGACTGATTTTTGCATTTTTATATACAAATTCTTTGACAAATCTAATATGCATAAATTTTTAATAAGAGAGCTAGGTATAATGCCAGTAGCCGAAATAACAAAAGGTAATATTTTTATAGTCTGAGAATGCCAAATTCTTTTAATTTCATTTCCTAAATCTGTATACTTTCTTATTTTTTCAGAAACAGATTTTTGAATATTACAGGAATTTGGAATAACTACATCAATAATATAAGTTATTTTTTTAATTATGTCATGTATATAATTTTAGTATATAAGTTTAGTCATGTAAAACTATATCAGGTCTATTATGACCAATTGGTCTATCTGTTAGTATAGTTTTATCATAGTAAATTTTAAATAAATTATTTTCTAAAAATGAATTTGGTTTGTATTCATAATATTAAACGAATAAGAAAACATTAAATTATCATTACCAGTAATAATACATCATTTTAGGCTCCACGGGTATTGAAATTGGGCGGGAAAAATATAATCATGTAAATAAGTCGTCCATACGTGGCCTAACTATAGTTTGAAAATTGTTTTGAATGCAAAAAAGCTGTCATAATATTAAATATAAAAAAAACCTAAAACATCTGCAGAACTTAACTAACATTATTAAATTTTATTTGCATTATTTTTTTAAAAGCCTGATGGTTTTTTACAAATTAAACACAAAAACAATAAATACCTATTTTATAATAATTTTATCTAATTGTTTTACATGATATGTAATCATTACTCGTTGTAATGTTTTTTTTGTCTATGGGTACTTATTTGTCTATTCTCCAATAAAACATAAATTCGCATCAAGCCTGCGGCCAGCACGCAGATTGCGCAATGCTTGTGACAAAGCCAGCGATGGAGACTGTCACGTGTAATATATATCAATGCTTGCCACAAACAAAAACTACGCGCATGTTACAAGCCGCTTGATAGTGTCCGAAGCTCTTTAACATTTTTTAGAAAAAACGTTTATTCGAGCATTAATTCGTGCTGTGTAGGGAATGTCCCTGCGATATTGATGAAACGGAAAATCTTAGAGCTCAGGGTAATAATAAAATCATGCATGAGGTCATATATTTATCGTGCAGTACTATTGTGCCCCAGGGGAATTGATAGAAATAAAATACTCAATACAACAATCTGCATTATAGTTAGCCCTATCAGAAAATGCAGAATCTGTATGAAATCTGAACGAATAAGTATTCGATTAATGTTAAATGTCTACCTCATCATGTGCGAATTTTATCACCATCGTGTGTGTGTTTCACGAATTAAAGCATGTAATGTTTTTGCTTGCAATTCGAAAGAAATTCTGCAAAATCCATATAAGAAATTGTGATTAAAGGTTCGTATGACCTCTGCCTGGGACTAGTATGCACTAAATTTGAAAACGAAATATTAATTAATATTCATATTTTTATAAGAAAAACTCTCTTTTTAACTTTTGAAGGTTAAATAAAAAAAAAATATAATATATATTACATTGATGGGAATATATATTATATAATGTTATTCCCAGTTGCGACCGTTATCTTTTATTATTTTTCTGTGTCTTATTCATTTTCATATTTAAAAAAATTAGATTATTATTGTTATCTTCTTCTTCAATAATATATTAATTAATAATTAATTGAAACAACCTTGTGCACACCACACGATAATAAGAACATAAAATAACAAAAGAAACAAACAAGTATAGACTAAAGAGAACTATAGACAAAAATATTATAGAGAGTGGTGGTTAATAACTTATAAATAAATAAATATTATTAAAAAAAATTATATAAAATCTATAATATAAAAATTAATGTTTATTTGTTCATACCTTATGCGAGGTCATAATACCGTTCATCCGATTGCGATGAAACTTTGGGAATATGATGTGCGCATACCCGGAATGGTTATAGGGTAGTTAGCTCTGGCGTTATGAAATTATTTTCTACACTATTCATACGATTGCGATTAAAATTTCATTTGATTTTTTTTTTTAATTGTTTTGAATATGCCCGTGAATATTTCTAATTGTGTATATATACTGGTGAGCTTTGGCATTATGAAATTTGCATAAAAAATTAATTAAATTTGCACAGAAGTTGTTTTAAAAATGGGTGTATTTTGTGGAGTCAGGCGGCAGGGAAAAAAGCGTGGGGGGAGGGGTATGCGAGAGGGTCGTTTGTGGAATTGAGGAGGGGAACGCGGGAGGGAAAGGGGGACCCGGGAGGGGAAGAGGAAGAGGAGTCGGAAGAGGAACGGGGACGAATGGGAAATGACACGAAGGGAGAAAGAATTTATTTATTTAATTGGCATTTCAACGCATACCGGGTATCAGCTAGCGAAATATCAAAAAAAATATTTTAGAATATATAAATATTACATTAATTAATATCTATATATATTTTTTAAATTAACAAAAGATGATCAAGTTGTTTAAACAACAAAAATAAATTATTATAAATATAAGTTAATAATACGAAAATAAATTTAAGAGATGATGGCTATTTTAAAATAATATTTAGTTATTATTACACAAAGTTAGTTGTTTCATTTAATTAAAAATCACGCCACAAAGTGATTAATGAATATTAATTAATAATTATAAAAATTAAGTACGGTGTTTTATTTTGCAGACGTAGGTTTGATTTACGTAGCGTTTATCACTAATCACAGATTACCTGTTTCCTGAATATTCAATTAAGTATCTATCGACAAGGATACAACCTCAGATTATAATACATACATGCATGGTTACAACTTATAACAGGTTTTTTCTTTCTTAGTACATCAGTATTTTCCTCAAAAATCGGTAGATAAATACTTACATACAAGTGGCTCGTGTGTCGTGGCCATCCTCGTGAGTTGTGAGCGTGGGTTTGGCACGGGGTTGGCGTACTATTAGCGTAGGGTTAGCGTAGGGTTAGCGTAGGGTTAGCGTAGGGTTAGCGTAGGGTTAGCGTAGGGTTAGCGTAGGGTTAGCGTAGGGTTAGCGTAGGGTTAGCGTAGGGTTAGAGTAGGGTTAGCGTAGGGTTAGCGTAGGGTTAGCGTAGGGTTAGCGTAGGGTTAGCGTAGGGTTAGAGTAGGGTTAGCGTAGGTTTGGCGTAGTTCTGGCATAAGTTTGGCGAATGTTTGGCGTGGGATAGGAATATATTCTACATGGGTTTGGCGTACCTACGCTTAGCATAGGGGTTTGGGTAGGTTTGTAGTGGGATATGCAGAACAGGGTTTTCGTAGGGCTGATGTAGAGTTTGCGTAGGATTGCGCGGGGTTGGCGTAGGATAGGCATTGGTCTGGCGTGGGATTGGTGGGTATGATGCCGCGTTAGCGTAGTGTCACTGGAGAGTAGGATACTATGCGTGAAATTTTAAATATTTAGGAAATTTAATCGTGTTCTAAAAATTTCGACCTACTAACGTTTTTTTTCTGGAAATATGCGTACATCACTGCAAGCCTGCACTATGCACTGAACATTTGCATAATATAATGGTTTTAGAATAAATTATAATAATTGCAGGTATCAACACGATTTAAAGCAAGAAAAAATATTAAATAACGTGATCCGTTCACACGAATCTTGTTTGATTATCGGAGAACGGTCATAATATCTATAACTATATTTAACTAATTTGAATGTATAAAATGATGTTTATATTGCCTTACTAACAAGAAACCATTAGATCACGAATTCAAATACTATTAACTACTTTCTGAACGAATTATGTATAATGAATTAATTAAAAATAATAGTACTACCATACCTATGCATGTAAAAGAATACAGAGCTTTAGAAGCATGTGTACGGTCTGTATTTAATTTCGAAAAATTTCTATTGATTCGTTTGATATAAATTGTTTAGACATAATTTGAAAAAAAACAGCATTTATTATAATATTAATTTCAGTTGTGTGTCTTTATGTCTATCCGTAACTCCAGTTCAATGAACTCTAGAACTAAGATTTGCTTTGAATTTAAGTGTCATCGTTTCTGAAAATGGAAGTTATTATTTGTTTGCCGAATTCAGAATAGCGATCAAGTAGTACCAGTAATATAATATTTTTAATATTTAATACGAAAATGATTTAATTATATATTATCAAAATTAAAACTGATTTGTCGAGAAGTCAGACTATCCCGCACTGCTATTCGTGTGATAATATTGGAACACGATTCGGGGAAAAAACACGTTTCGCCTTTACGTCTAATAAAATGCGTTCACCAATAAAACAGTAGATTTTCCGACGGTGAGCAGGCCATATACACCGGGAGGGAAGCATGTACTATTTAGATTTTCCCTAGCTATCCCTTAATGCTCCTTCCTCTTATTATACAAGTTTTATAACAACAGAGCTCACTGTATAAATAGAAACCTTCACGGGCGTGAGCACAACAAAACACCAAAGTTTCATCGCAATTGGGTAAATGGTATAGGATGTAATTTCATAACGCTAGAGCTTACCATTACATATAGAAACCTTTGCGGGCATGCGCACAATAAATAAATAAAGTTTCATAGCAATCAGATGAATGATTTAGGAAAGCATAAGAGACAAACAAAGAAACATTCATTTTTATATATTACGATTATCATTATCAGAGTGAAGATACTGTCAGTATCGTCCTGGTGTAAGACCACCATTAAGAGTTGAAACGTTGCTTAATAATTACTTTAGCCGTGTTTAGTGACTAGATCTGAATAGCCAGGTACTTTCCTACCTTCCTCTTCCCCATATCCTTCCCTTCCCCACTTTCCTTCAGCCTCACAACATACCCCATTTGGGGATGCCATAGTCTCACTGGCTGCAGACGGGAGCAGTTGGGACTCTTGTGAGGTATTCTCTATAAAAAAGGTACCTATTTTTATTTTATTTTATGTTCTTTTTATTTATCTGTTTGTGTAATAGTTATATATATATATCTCACGTAATATGACTGGAGTTACAATATCCATCTAGTCCTATAGGATTAAATGCTTTAATAAAATGCTTCCTGTATGCACGCCCATAAATATTTATATATATATATATATTTTTATTCCAGAAAAAAAGAAAATAACATTTTCACTTACTTAACTAGAATTTGAATTACATTACAGTAGATTAAATTACATTATATTACCATACAATATATTATCATACAATATTATTCACTTTCACTATATTTTTGTCTGTGAATAAAAATGAATAATTTTTTTTTAATTTACACACTTTTTTCGTTTTAAATATCCTCTGGAAGGCATTTATATAAATTGCCCCCTCATAACTGTTGGATTGCTTACCGTAGTTAGTATGAATGATGTATAAATGTATGTTATCGTGTTGTCGTGTAAAATTTTTGTACTTGGGACGTTTTAATGAATTCTGTGTTATATATATTAAGAAAAGTGTTTTGTGGAACTTTCGTACCTCTTTAATCGAGTTATTGTCGTTCAAACAAAAAGACAAAAGATATTGTAAGTACACGGAGAAAAATGTTATTCTAAAATACGATCATTTTATTCGTAAAAACGTTTAAAAACGGGACTGAAATTCTTACGAACAAATTAACAGGTTTTCAATGTTTATTGGCGGGAACATGTAAGAATAATTTGTTGGTATACGTATTTTCGTACGTATACCAATAAATTATTCTTACATTTTCCCGCCAATAAACACTGAAACACTGTTAATTTGTTCGTAAGAACTTCAGTCCCGTTTTTAACAGTTTTTACGAATAAAATGATTTTATTTTAAAATAATATTTTTCTCCGTGTACTTGTGACTGATGGAACAACAAGATAATATAATATACTCGTTGAAGTCCCCGGCGTTGCCCGAGCTTTACACAAAGTTTTACAAAATCAAATTTGGATAGTAATTTTCCTCTTAACCTTGAACAAGTAGGCAAAATTTCAACAAGAAGTATCAAAAATCTGCTCTAAAATATCGTCAATCTCCTCATGAAACTGTAGCGTTGTTTAAAAATGTCATCGTTCCACATCTGAGCTGTTGAACTCAAGAACGAGTCGTAGAAACGACCCGTTCTCATGACTATGCACCGGTGCCGAGGGGATCAATGAAGCTAGTTACATTCGGAGCATCTTCCATTGAAATACCGGTAGAACAAGGACAGCATTCCCACTCGACGCCTGTACCCTAAAGATTGCAATCCATTGTCTAAGACGGGAGAATCTATCAAACGGACTACCCGTTTCTGCAAAGAGTCGAGTCGTGTTGCCTACTTATTGTTAGTAGCCGAAGAGGAACAGCAAGAGTAAAAATATGCTTGTAAAATAGTTATGAAGCTTACGGCATGTCCTATTCTTATCGGTTGCAGTTCCATCGGGTGCATGATATCACGAATGAAAAATCTCAGTTTTCATTACTGTTCACATCATTAAGAGATTCATTTGTGTTAGTTTTTTTGTCACACATTGTTTATTATACTTTTCTTCTATTTTTTTTATTGGATTACGTATACTAGTTACTAATACATATAAGATTTAAGCAATGGCTTGTTCTGATAATACATAAATATTCACTACCATATTTACTTATATGTAAAATTTCCCTATCTACTAGTATTTTAACGTTTTTGTTTCGATTATATATGGCGGAGAACAATACAAGAGAAATAATGTATTAATTTTTTACAGGTGTGCTGCGCTAATAAAGAGGAAACAAATGTTGTTGTAAGAAGGATGCGGGAAGAAGTTTTCGATTTCTCCAAGAAGAACAAAAACATCCCCGATCAAAGGTATTGCGGAGACAGCTTCACGGAAAAGGTTCTCGGAGGCAACGCGACCGACCTAGATCAATACCCATGGATGGCGCTGCTCGGATACCGACTGAGTATGTCGACTGTTTTTCTTCTTTTTTCATGTCGTCCCTTTCTTGTTCCTTTGTTGTTTTCGACCCCAACTCCAATTTCCCTGATAAACAAGGCTCATCCACTTGTAGCGATGCATACGCTACCTACTTAGGTAGCCACTCGCAATGTTTAGTACTGCGCGCCTACTGACCACCTTCTTGAAAGAGCTCGAACCAGCCACACATTACACACAGCGCTGCGTAGCCATATCGAGAAACTTCTCGCGTGTGCATGTTTGACCTACCTTCCGAGTACATTTGGCCCAGCCTATATAAGGGCTCAAGCAAGCCAAATGCAGGAAGTCGTTCTCACTCAGTCTTCGCTGCGACAAGCCGGCAGCCTAGCAACACAACCTCGCAATCTGCGGTTCGCGTGTCGGGAATAATATTACGCGATTTGTAAATACTCTTCATTTGTTTCACGTATAATGTATGATATACATATATAAAAAAATTAAATATTATAATTTTCATTATCCTTACTACACATTTTAAAAATATATGTTGAATTGTTTTTCGCTGCTCCACCTTTTTTACACGAGCATTGCTCAAAAAAAAGGTGAATCACGATATTTAAAAAATTTATTAAAAATATATATATACAATGTATAATAACTGTATTTGTAAAAAAATAAATAAAAAATAAAAAAATAATTTGTAAATAGTGCACAATTTAAATATTGTAAATACATTCATCAACAATCATCCTCTCGTTTATTATTCCGACCGACCAGCACGCACGGAGATATCACGACCCACAGATATCTCCTCAATCAAGTGGAGGCCCCATCCATCTCCTCCTCATCCAGGACCTCACATGGGAAATCCGCACCCTGCCTCCAAACACTTCTTGCGGTCCGGCGCTACATTTTTGTGGTTTCGAGCATGTTGCATTTTTGATTGTGAATTATATTTCCGTCGTGTAAAATTGTCAAATATTATCAAGAATTGTGCTGGTGATCTGCACGTCAATTTGGAATTATTGGGGGGCCTCCCATATTTGCAGAGAATGAAATACAAGGTTGGTGTTCCTGTTTTTACCATCGAAATTGAGGCAGACACCCATTTTCTGTAAAATATTATTGTTCGCGCAAATAAATTCATAATCATATTTTTGGGTATTACGCTCAGAGAGATCTGGAACTATTTACACGTCCCAGACCCACATATTATAATACATAATTATGGTTAGGTATGTATACATTTAGGTCATTGTACATTAGTTAGTTAGCCTCCTTCCACATTTGACATCGCAAGAACTCGGTAAGTTTGTTATGATATAATTAATCCAATTTCAATTAATTAATCCAATTCCAATTTCAGTTACTGTCGGGCTTTCGGAGCAGCCTGACGTGGTTTGGTCGGTCTCGTTAGTATTCGTTAAATAAGAGGTATATTTCAAATATCCAGTCCTTAAAAGTGTTAAAAAATGTTCCTTGCTGTGTTATAGTTGCGTTAGTAAACGCAAAATAAAATTACTGCGGATAGTGTAGACGTGAAATGAATTTTTAAGGATATGAAACAAATAATATTGATAATTATAAAACAAAGTGTAAATGCAGTGTCAAAAAGCCGAGACTAGCTGTGAACATTTGCCAGATGTGGTGATCCGTTCGATCCTTGGGTACGCTAGCCGCATCCCTCGCCCACCCCTTACCTATACTGGAACCCCGGCCACCCTCTACCCGCTACCCGCTGTCGCCGGTGTCGTTGTGTATGACCTGCTCATTGCTTGGACCACTGGGGCGGCCGTTCTAAGAATCGCAAAGAAGATCATCTGGCGACCCCTGCACCCACACCTAGCTGCAGCCGTCGCTGCCCTTCGCCCACCCCCCTGCCCACCGCCGGATGGATGACTTTGGACTCACGCCCCGTATTTCTGGAGTAAATCAAAACAATTACAAACATCTCTGAGTGATAAGATACTATATATTTTTCCTTGGTGTTAGTTTTTTCGTGTTATATGTTTAAGTATGTAGGTGTTTAATTGTATATGTATTTATACAAGTACCTAGTCAATGACATTGGAACCCGCGTCCCTTATTTCTGCGAGTGTTAAAAAAGACAATTATAAACATTTGGAGTGATGAGATATTCTCTAGCCCCCGCTGCGCCCCTAGCTCCATCCCCCGCTGCCACCGCCCGCGCCCCTACGCATACGGAAGGATGAAATCGGTCTTAACCCGTGCTTTTGTTTCCTGCCTGCATGAAGTGACCATGGACAAAATGGAAGTGGATTAAAACAATAATACAGTGCAAAAACTTGTCTTTTAGTGTTAGTTCCATTAAGTTGTTGTTTATTCGCAGTTGTTTTTGTATGTATTATATATCAAGTTAATTTTTTTTTGTATGTAAAGGTGTGTTAATCTCGATGTGATAAGCAGTTCTTGGAAGGGAATGGCCGACATAGGTGTCGATGAGGTTCGCTATCCATCACATCGCCATCCCTTCGGTAGCGCAAAGAGGAGGACGGAACGCGAACAATGTCGGATTGGTACGTGGAATATCAGAGGAGGAATGGAAAGAAAGATGAATGAATTGTGTGATACAATGAAAAGCAAATGTTTGGATGTACTTTGTGTGACAGAGAGTATGAAAAAAGATAGCGGTACGATGCAGCATGATGATAGGTTCGTCATCTGGTCTGGGAAACCAGATACAGAGAGGGCTTGCCAGGGCGTTGCAGCGCTACTGTCTCACAGAATGGTTGAATGTATGTTACAGTATGAATGTGTAAGTCCGAGAATAATGTGGATCAGATTTAAAATTGGTTTGACAAGGGTGTTTCTTCTTATTTGCTATGCCCCTGTTAATTCTGAAAGCGACGAAGTGAAAGATGATTTTTGGACTGGAGTGAATGATGTAATGAGACAGAAAAAATTGAATGAAAGGATTATAATGGCGGGTGACTTGAATGGATGGGTGGGAATCAGACGTGACGGATTTGATTCAGCCTTAGGTATGTTTGGGGATAAAAGAACGAATGACAATGGGAACAGAATACTTGAAGTATGTTTAGAGTGGAACCTGTTTGTGTCGAATACTTTCTTCGATCATAAAGGTATCCACCAATATACGTGGGAAAGAGGAAATGAGAGATCAATAATTGACTTTGTAGTAATTGACTCTAGGTTGAGAACCGTTACCGAGGACACAAGAGTTTTTAGAGGGGCTGAGGTTGAAACTGACCACTTTCTGGTAGTGTCGAGAGTAAACCTCTTCCGTGGCTGGCGCTCTAAAGTGAAAACGGTAACGACTCCAACAAGAGTCAAAGTAGAAAAACTGCAAAACGATATTATCAGAAGTAAGTATGAGAATTGTGCAGAGATGAGACTGAATGAGAAGGAAATGGACGGTCTAAGCATAGATGAAACATGGAACCACATAAAGTTAAGTCTTTGTGAATCTGCTAGAGACGTGTGTGGAATAAGTACGCAAGGTAGGAAGAAAGGTGATGCTTGGTGGGATGACGAGATCAAAGCACTGGTCTCAGAGAAGAAGAAAGCATGGTTGTGTTTGATAGCGTCTGGTAGTGCTTCTAGTGAAGAAAGAGACCGAGCGAAAGAAGTATATAAGAGATGCAAGAAAAGAGTAAGTGTTGGAGTGAAAGAACGAAAGAAACGCCTGGAAGAGGAAGAGGGAATTAAAATGACTAACCACTTCCAAGAAAATATTAAACTGTTTTGGAAGGAGGTCAAAAGATCCCGGAGTGGTACAGACAACGGAAGCATGAAAGTGATAAAATCAAAAGATGGAAAAATGTTGACGAATGAGGAAGAAATAAAAGAAAGATGGATGAAATATTTTGAGGAAGTCTTCGAAAGCGACCTGGGTGACTGTGATTCCGGTAGCGAATCAGGTATGAACGACGACGGAGTGAATGTTACCAGAATCAGCATGGATGAAATAAAAAGTTCGATTAAATGTATGAAGAATGGTAAGGCTGTTGGTTTCGACAATATCGCTGCCGAATACTTTAAAGGAGATAGCCGGATAATTCTCACATGGTTGTGCAAACTTTTTAACCAGTGTTTAGAGGAGGGTTACACGCCATTAGATTGGAGAAGGGCTGTAATCATGCCGTTATACAAAGGTAAAGGGTCGCGCATGGAATGTGGGAATCATAGGGCTATTAGCCTGCTCAGTTCAGTCGGCAAGCTGTATGGTAGAATATTGATTGAAAGGGTAAGAATGAAAACCAAAGATAAAATATGGGATGTGCAAGGTGCTTTTATGAGTGGACGGGGATGCATGGACCAGATTTTCTCATTGCGGATGCTCACTGAGAAGTTTCTGGCAAAAAACCAGAAACTTTTCTGTGCTTTTGTAGATCTACAAAAAGCATACGACCGCGTTGACAGGAAAAAGCTATGGAAGGTGTTGTCCAAGTATGGAGTGAATACAAATCTCATACAGGCAATCGCGTCTCTGTATGAGGGAAGCGTTGCATGCATTAGGGTAAACGGTGGTTTTACGGGGTGGTTTGACATCATAAAAGGTGTTAAACAAGGCTGCGTAATGTCACCGTGGTTATTCAATCTATACATGGACAATTGTATGCAAGAATTGAAAGAGGCGGGATTGGGCGCGAAATTGAATGGTCTGAAAGTATGTTGTCTGTTGTACGCTGATGATGCGGTGCTGATTTCTAACAGCGTAGAAGATCTGCAGTCACTCGTATCTAGGATGAACGAAGTATGTATGAAGAATGAGTTGATGATGAATGTAAGTAAGTCAAAAGTAATGGTGTTTGAAAGAGAGAGTACGAAAACAGTGTGCAACATAGTTGTGAATGATGAGTACTTAGAGCAAGTTGATGAGTTTGTGTATTTGGGAAGTATGTTTACGAGAGATGGGAAGGCTGATAGGGATATTGAAAGAAGGGTAAATGCAGGTAACTCTATTAATGGTGGACTGAATGCTGTTGGCGCCAACAAAAAGCTGTCCAAAGAAGCGAAGCTAGCAGTTCACAATGGAGTGCTGGTACCTACCCTGATGTATGGCAGTGAAGCATGGAACTGGCAGAGAAAGGATGAAAGTAGACTGAATGCTGTAGAAATGAGATCCCTGAGGCGTATGTGTGGTAAAACCATGTATGATCGTGTGAGGAATGTGGAGATCCGAAAAGAATGCAAGGCCGATGTGAGCGTCATAAGTAAGATTAAAAAAGGGACGCTTAGATGGTTTGGACATATAGAGCGAATGAACGAAGAAAGGAGTGTCAAGAGAATATATGATACTAATGTGAATGGTAGAAGAAATCGAGGACGCCCGAGGAAGACATGGCACGATCAAGTGAATCAGATACTTGAGTCGGGCCATGTCAAGAGTCAGAATAATAGAAGAGCATGTATGATAAGATGTATGAATGTGAATGAGGCGAGGAGTGTATGCCAAGACCGAGTTGTTTGGCGGTCCGTCCTCTCTGCCTACCCCTGCGGGGAAACGGCGTGATGGTTAGTTAGTTAGTTAGTTAGTTAGTCAATTAAAATATATTATATTATATTATAGATATAGTACTTACTTAAAAGGAATAAAATGCTACTTTGCCTTCTGTTAGTTAATTATTTTCAAATAAAGAAGTTCAGCGAATACTCTTATTTTTGAACAAATAGCAGAATTTTCACCAAAAGCAAAAAGCTGGATACAGCTGGATACTTATTGGGAGATTGGTTTATTTATGCTTATTGGAGAGGTTTCTTCGAAAACAGACGCCGCAACAAATGTCGACGTGACTCTTTTGATTTATAAAATGTAGAATCATTCGAAGAATTAAATCGGGGTATTTCAAGAATATTACAAACAAGAAAAGTGCTTCTCTATCGAGTGGCTTTAGCTGTGCTAAACAATCTAATCGGCGTTAAAAAGTGCCTAATAAAATCGTATGCCATACGCGCAATTCGCACTTGCATTATTGTATGCATAACTAATTGGATTACGCAGGCAATCCAATTTATAATTTATATACAAGCCAAAGCGCTTGTGAACAATTTTAAAAGACGCCACAAACCCACGGAGATATCTATTTGGGAAGTTGCAGCGATCTACAGAGAGTTTTGACTCGCCAGGACACCATTGTCCGTTGGTTGGAGCGAACTTTTCATTAGGGACACTACCAAATACCAGAGGATCGGACGGGTGGGCGTTTTCCACGATAATTAACTTCACCATAGCTAGACTAGTGTAATAAAATGGTCGATCCAGGGGTAAGCTATCTGTTTAATTTATCAATCTCTGTAATTTAATACTTATAATTTGTTAATATAGAAATATACATTAATTATTGTTCTTCGTTAATACTGGTTTTTAATTGTTTCCTTGATTACTTAAAAGTGTGCTCAATCCCCCACTGCCTTGTAAAGAGAATTTTTCTCTACACTGTCGACCTGGTCATAGAGACCAGTGGCGCCCCTTTAATAAAATTAAAATAAAGCCTACAGCCACCTCTAACTTTACACATATATAGTATATATTTTCCTCGTAACAAGTTTTGAGACAAAAATTGATCACACAGAGAAATCACCGTGCAATGCACCTACTGGAAGGAGCAGCATCGATAAAACTTGACGGACGCCAGCGGGACACCTATTTAAAGTTTATGTCAGATTCATGAGATGGGGGCGCTTCTCCTACTCGTTTTTGTGTGAGTCGGCTCGCATTTTCTTAAAATATGATCAAGACCCGCATTATCCAACAAGAATAAAGTTTTCTAATAAAGATTTCACTCGTTTATAATGTAACAGGAGAATACATTTGATTATTTTCAGAGGGTGCAGGAGGGCTTGATTATGACTACCGATGCGGGGGAGCTTTGGTATCGAGTCGCTACGTACTGACAGCTGCCCATTGTATCCCTAAAATAGGTAGCGAACTGGAACTGTAAGTTTTTTTTATTAGTATTAAAACACCGAATTTTTATTTTTTTTTACATTAGCTCCACACAGGAGGCAATGAGGAAAATATTTTCCCTCAGGGCCTATGTCATCTTTGGGGATGATGTGGAGTGTGTCTTTTTGAGGAGAGAGTATTTTTAAGGAAAGGAAGAAGAGGAAGTTCTGGGAAAGAAAAAGGTATGAGGGTTGGGTTAGGAATCTGGGGTTCAGTACCCCTTCTAAGTGACCAAACATGGCGAACTACTTGGGGTGACCTGTGGCACATGTGTTGGTCATCCAATTAATGGTTACCAGGTCTGCGGTACCCATAACCGCCTACCAATGCCACCCCCACTGAAAAATTAAAATAATTTGATTTATTTTCAGAAAAATAGTTCGCCTTGGCGAGTGGGATTTGAGCCTCGAAGTGGATTGCGCTAAAGGAGCTTGTGCAGATCCTCCCAAAGATTTTAGCGTGTCAAGGTCAGATTGCATAGTACACGAGAAATACGAACCAAACAGCCTTGACCAGAAACACGATATTGCTTTGATACGGTTGCCTCAAGAAGTTAAAACAACTCGTAAGTTTCTTCCCCTTAGAATTATAGGCCTTTTATAAGATAATAAGCCTTTTTGTGTCTAGCTCTGGAAGGGGATGTCCCTTATTGTGCTCTCACCCATATTGCTAGGTTACCTTCACTTGTAAGGTTGCCATGATGTAAAATATCCTGTTTTACGAATATTCATAACGAACAATAGTTTTTTTATGAAAACGTTTTATTAATAATACCTAATATAATTACCTCATAATCATGTGAGTCGAATTTACATTAGCAATACCAAAATTTTTTTAAATTATATAAACAAAATACGAATAAGAAACACGGAAGTCGGGCATATATTATGTGAGTAACGTAACAATAACCAATCTTACTAATTTATAATTTGTTTTATAAACTGCTGAACGTATAATTTTTAGTAATATTTTGTGATGCGTATATACATATATACATACTTTGGTTAAAAATTTCAAGTCCTAGCGCAGACCCGTGAAAAATGACCGGATATTGTTATTCCAGTTTTGGTCAAGATAATTTTTAAAAAAATCTGTTAAAATATTACGTTATAGCTAGTACCAGAGTTTACTGAACTAAAGTAAGGGAGGACAGAGAGAAAAATGAAATTAATATTTTTAATGATGACTTATTATTTAATTTTTCGAAGAAAACTTCTTCGGAAAGGTTTTCACTTTGTGATGTCATTATTTATTTTAATTAAAAGACAAAATAACTTTGTTTATATCACTTTTTATTTATACACAATCTACATGTTTCGTGAACGATGTTCATAATAAAGCAGACATAATAAATAAGCAGCAAATTTTTATAAACCCTCTTTTGAACCTTTTCCCACTTAACCGATATTTCCCTGCTAATGACTTTGAAATTCCTTATTGTAATAAACTTCCCCCACCCTTACCCCTTCCCCATCCTTCTAGCCTTTCCTCCCATATGTAATCTATATTTAATTTTTAAGTTTAGTATACATTTGTTCCTGATGAGGTGAACATCGTTCACGAAACATGTAGATTGTGTATAAATAAAAAGTGATGTAAACAGAGTTATTTTGTCTTTTAATTAAAACTTGTTATTTGTTCATGTTATTTTTTGGTTGTCGTTTTTTTATATGTTTAACAACTTGAGCTAAAACATTTTTGTATATGCTACCTGAAATTTGATATGTTTTTTGCACACTATTTTTGTACATGCTACCCGAAATTTTACATGTTTTTTTTATTTGTTACCCGAAATTATACATTTTTTTGGTTGATAGTTATTTGACGCTTAATATTTATTTCCAGTTTTCATCGGACCAATATGCCTTCCGCTGATTGATGAAAAGGTTTCTAAGAAAACTCACTTTGGAGAAAACTTGATTGTTTCAGGCTGGGGGCAAACAGAAGATGGTGAGTACGCAATTTCATTTTATTCAAAAGATTTCTTTAAATCTCGACTAGGTATGTTAAGAGTCCATATGAGGGTAGTTCTCATATTTCAAAATATTCTCTGGCTATTCTACGTAAATACCTACTTATACAATGCGAAAATACTCCTTGACCACCATACGCCGTTCAAAATCTAAATGTGGGATTTGGCTTCCTCAAAAATGTTCTCAGTCTTCATGCCTATTCTATTCAACTCTTTTAAATTATCTTTCACGAAGTCAGTCATTTTACTTCTCTTATTAATTTCATCGGACCATCCACTTGGTCATGATCATCAATCTTCTGTCTTCTGGCAGTCACTTCGTGTCAGTCATTACCACACGGAGAAAAATGTTATTGGAAAAAACGATCATTTTAATAGAAAAAACGACATTTTTATAGAAAAAACGATAATTTTAATAGTAAAAACGGTTAAAACCGGGACTGAAGTTCTTACGAACAAATTAACAGGGTTTCAATGTTTATTGGCGGGAACATTAAGAATCATTTGTTGGTATACGTAATTTCGTACGTATTTTACCGCCAATAAACATTGAATCACTGTTAATTTGTTCGTAAGAACTTTAGTCCCGTTTTTAACAGTTCATTTTTCTCCGTGCAGTCAGTCATTTTACTTCACTTATTCGCCTGCTTCTTGATTACTTTCATTGGAGCATCTGCTTAGTCATGATCATCAATGTCCTGTCTTCTGGCGGTCACTTCGTGTCAGTCATCACCAATCAGTCATTTTACTTTACTTATTCGCCTGCCTCTTGATTAATTTCATCGGAGCATCTACTTGGTAATGACCATCAATGTCCTGTCTTCTGGCGGTCACTTCGTGTCATCATCACCAGTCAGTCATTTTACTTCACTTATTCGCCTGCCTCTTGATTACTTTCATCGGAGCATCTACTTGGTCATGATCATCAATGTCCTGTCTTCTGGCGGTCACTTCGTGTCAGTCATCACCAGTCAGTCATTTTACTTTACTTATTCGCCTGCCTCTTGATTACTATCATCGGAGCATCTACTCGGTCATGATCATTAATGTATTCTGTTTTATAGGTAAAAGTTCCAAGGTTAAGCAGCAAGTTCAAGTCCCAATGGTTGACCAAGATGAGTGTATAGAATTTTGGAAAAAAGCGCGGATTACTGTGACAGATACCCAGTTTTGTGCTGGCGGGAGGGAAGGCAAGGATTCCTGCAAGGGAGACTCTGGAGGCCCCATCTTCATCAAGGAGCAGGACGGGAGACAGGAGAACTGGTTTGTCAGGGGGATCATCAGCTCCGGTGTTCGCGAATGTGGTACTGAAGACGCCTTCTCTATCTACACCGATGTCACCAAGTACAACTACTGGATTTGGAAAAATATCAAGGCTTAAATAATCCTTTACTGCCGTCGAAAGACAATAAGGAAGTTGAGTCCTTTTTTTTATTTTTTTTTTTATCAATGTTCACATGCAAACTTAAATACTAGTATTTTTTTAATT
Organism: Limnephilus auricula; assembly: GCA_951813805.1. Lineage (NCBI taxonomy): Eukaryota > Metazoa > Arthropoda > Insecta > Trichoptera > Limnephilidae > Limnephilus > Limnephilus auricula. Next base: position 18,748,855 of record OX638404.1, read on the forward strand.
TCGTTTTCATAATTAAATTAATTCTACAAGTTTGAATTTTATTAACCCCCCAAAAACGCCGGCAAGAGTATAATTACCGTGCGGAAGAGTTCGTGACGTCACCCGGTCCTTGATTGTGTGAAATGTAAGGTAAAATATTTACAAAACCGGGTGATGCTTAATATGGACGAAAAAAATAAATTTAAAAAGTTTTAGTGGTTAGATATTAACTAGTACTAATCAATTCATTTACCGGAATTTCGAAAAAAGTGCATTTTAATTGTTATTTTTTAATTTAAAAACACAAAATGTCATTTTTCAACGAAACTTGCAACAGTTCCTAACACATTTTTTATAAGTCAAAATATTTTTCACTCAATTTCCCTATTATTACACAGAAACTACAATAGCTTGTAACAGATTAGAAAGAACTACAAAGGGACACTTCACAGAATCTTAACTAAATTGATATAGGTACACACACAGTTCACCACAATTATTACATCGAGATGGAACCAAAAACTTTATTCTTTTGCATAAAATTGGAAGGTAATATTTTAAAGCTAGGTCAACAGACCTGTGTAATAATGATAATAAAGAAATAATTAATATAGGTCTATCTCGATCAGAATTTCTATCAGGATATAGTTCGCTATTTTCTTTAATTTATGCCATTTTTGTTGAATCAACTTTGTTTTGCTGATATTTTTGTTTTACGTTATGTTTGACTTTCATCGACCGCTAATAAAAATGTAAAAGTATTATTATTTTTGCCTGATTTAACTTACTGACTTCGTTTTGATCAAGTGTCGATGTATCAAATATACTACATATTATGAAATAAGATAAAAATCTACACACAATCGACAACATATCGATTTAAATGTTCGCTTGCGTTTAGAAGAATTTAAATATCTAACATACAAACGCTTAGCTCTATACTTAGAGATCGACATCGACCATGACTACAGATCGCCAACGAATAAGTGACAGTTCAAAATGATTAAGTGTCCTTAACATATTCGACATCAACTGTCGTTTGCACGTTAACGATGTTCTAGGGAACGATGAGAATTTACCGATAGTTATCCTATCGATCGTTATCGATCGAGTATGCTAGGGCCTCTGGGCTCCTTTCTACCAAGCCCATGTTGAAAGAATCGTAAGAAATAATATAAAAAATTTCAATACATAAATTATAAACAAAAATTACACTTTTCAAATTACACCAAATCCATTAAATTTCACAACTTCAATTCCCTTCATATCCAACGCTTAATTTTTGACCAAATATTGTTATTTAAAATTCTGAATAATGGCCTGTACTAGCCAGAGCTTACCGACCATATTCCGTCAAGATCAACTCGACATTATTGTTAAGTGTCCGATGACACCGTGTGGACTGTAAAACTAAATTATGTGGCGAAATTACGAGTGTATAAGATTGTGTTTTTAAATCGACAAGGGGGGAAGGAAACGATAGGAATGGCCCTTACCTTGATGATGAGGTGACAGCTCCCAGTTCTTCTTTATGATCACTTTCCAATGATGATGACCCGATGGTCTTCACGACAATTATAATATATTTATATTATTGTTATTTGCGAGATTTGCGAAATGCTTGTACAAGCTTGGTCGAATTTTCAAAGATGACAACTGAATGTTTTTATTCAAAACAAGGAAGTCCAAAAGTGTTCTTTTTTCAAGTGTTTTAAATCATCTTCTTTGCTTCTTGGGTAAGGGCCTTATTGTGAAAGGAAGGGAATCAAAAGGAAGGAATATTTGGTAAGGAACATGGGTATAATGGATTAATGTCCTAAAGTTATTTCAACACTAAACAGAATTTGAACAACTTCAACACTATTTGCCCACATGTAGAACCAACATTCAAAAACATTCCCAAACATACGTGCGCAATGTAAAAAAAAAATCACGATATGAACATTTTTAGCAACACCCTTCAGAAATATCGTTTAGAAGTCGAAAATTGAAAATAATACATTAGTGAGCAATGCATCCGGTGCATCTCCTATCCTTATCTTACATTCCTCTTCCTCCACCCTTAAAAAAAAAATTTTTTATCTATAAATAAATGAATCCCTGTTTCCCTTGGTCACGCCATATCTTCAGAACGACTTTATCTATTTCATTCATCTTTAAAGTTTTCTAATACTGTGTAGAAGATTTTTACGGAAAGAAAAATTAAGAAAATTGCGTAGAAAAATGGTTAATTTCAGAAAACTTAACGACTGTTTTAACTTCAGAAGGCTGACCCCCGGAAGAGGGGTGGGGAACGCGGGGAAGGTGAAACGAGAACGCGGGAGGGGAAGGGGACGAGGGTGGGAAAGAGGTGGCGGAAGGGGAAAGGAGAACGAATGGGAAAGGACACGCAGGGAATAACAATTTCTTTATTTAAGTAGCATTTTCAACGCATGCCGGGAATCAGCTAACTAACTAACTAACCATCACGCCGTTTCCCCGCAGGGGTAGGCAGAGAGGACGGACCGCCAAACAACTCGGTCTTGGCACACGCTCCTTGCCTCATTCACATTCATACATCTTCTCATACATACTCTTCTATTATTCTGACTCTTGACATGGCCCGACTCAAGTATCTGATTTACTTGATCGTGCCACGTCTTCCTTGGGCGTCCTCGGCTTCTTATACCTTTGTAGATTTACAAAAAGCATACGTCCGCGTCGACAGGAAAAAACTATGGAAGGTATTGTCCAAGTATGGAGTGAATACAAATCTTGTACAGGCAATCGCGTCTCTATACGAGGGAAGCGTTGCTTGCATAAGGGTAAACGGTGGTTTTACGGGGTGGTTTGACATCATAAAAGGTGTTAAGCAAGGTTGCGTAATGTCACCGTGGTTATTCAATCTATACATGGACAATTGTATGCAAGAATTGAAAGAGGCGGGATTGGGCGCGAAATTGAATAATCTGGAATCAGCTAGTTATACATAATAAAACTCCATTTCCAAGCAAAACTAACATTAGAGTTGCTTTAACATCTTCTTTATACTCGACCGAGGTAAACTCCGAAACTACTTGACTGATTTTGATGAAATTTGGCTTACTGTGTGTAATTTGGTCCGCACTTAAAAGATGTGATAGTTTTTTATCTCGATTATTTACCTCAATATTTATTATTGCGAATTAAATGTTCATTAAATGTTTGTTATAGGACAATGCTTTGTAATTATTTGCAAGTTCTATAAGTTTCTAACGGTACTTCTAAGATGGCGGCGTGAGTTAATTTATTGGCACAACACTTGTTTATCTAGGTTAGGTAAACATCCAGTAGATGGCGTTTTGTTTCGTTAGTCTCAGCAACGGCTGGCGGGGTCAGCTAGTAATATATACTAGCAGTGAAAAACCCGCTCCGCGGGTTTTTGCTTCTAGGCCCTGCGGGCAACTTTTCTTTCTGCTTCGCCCAGTTTAAGTGTTGGTGACTATTTATAAGGCATCACCCTTTTGCAAAACTAATTACTATTATTAACATTAAACTACTTAGAATACTTATATTTAATGTGTATATATATTAGTAGACATTCTTACATTAATACCGTGAATAATGAGAGGAACATAAATCTTCTTAATATTGAATGAAAGCGAAAAATGTTTCTTCTTCTCCATACTTTTTTCCTTAAATATATTATTATAGATGGCGCCACTTCCGTTTGCAAAACGCGTATGGGCGAGATCTAAGTGTGTATATTACGGCAGCAGCTCCGTGGAAAAATCCACGTTCACGGACGGCTCAGAACGGTGTCCATACAGTGTGTCGTTGGAGATTTACTCCAACGACACACTGTATGAGTCGGGTTCCTTAATTTGAACCGTACGGGCATTACTTTTATTTTAATTCAATATCTGTGCTAAACAAACAACAGCTATTGTATTTAAAACTTTTATTTTCTTTTATTACACTTTTTTTTAAAATTATTATTTTTTATCTTTTCTTTTTTATTTCTTCCGTTTATTTTTGTTTGTACAAGACATGTTCCATATGTTCCATATATCATCCTAATTTAACTGCCCTAAAACGGGCTTCTTCCTAGTTGGGCAGCCAAAACATTTTATAAATAATGTATAATATATGACCAACACAACACGGGCATGTGCCTAGCGTGGTGGTCGTAAAATTCTCAAAATATGTAACCAACAGTTTAATAAATAAAGAAAAATTAAAAAAAAAAAGAGTAAATAAATAAAAATAAATAAAAAAGGGGAGATGTATGAATGTGAATGAGGCAAGGAGTGTATACCAAGACTCTCTGCCGACCCCTGCAGGGAAACGACGTGATGGTTAGTTAGTTTATCTCTGTAATTTATTTGTAAGCTGTGTGTTTCTTAAAAATAAATAAATAAAAAAATATTTGGGAAAAAATAAAACGAAAACATCTAAAAAGTGAATGTTTTTTATAAACTTCAAACCAGAAAGATATTGTGGAATCTACTAAGACATGAGAACAAAATGTAAAATCATAAAATATTATGAAAGTGTTTTTTATTTTTATGCAACGCTCTCTTTTCGTCGTTTATGGCTTGATGTTGTTTGAGATCCAAGCTCCGTACTTGGTGACGTCTGTGTACACTCCTGGCCAGTTCTTGGTTCCACAGGGCGAGGGTCCGAAGCTGACGATGCCCACGACGAACCAGTTGCTGTTGGGACCGTCATTCTCCTGGGACATGAGCGGGCCACCGGAGTCCCCGCGGCAAGAGTCCTTCCCCTGGCGGCCGCCGGCACACAGCTGCCCCTGGCCGAGGTTCAGCCCCAGACGGTTGTACACGGAGGTGCATTGGGTAGGGTCCACTACGGGCACGTTGACCTTCAACTTCACGTTGGATTCAGATGCTACCAAACAAAAACACAAATTTTAGCTAAAGTAAAACATTTTTTAAATCAGTAAAAATACATGGAGTTAACCCTTCAGGCCTCGAGTATAGGTATTCTAACAGAAAGCGCTTTGCAATTCGAAAGATCTTTGCAATAAAATCCAAATAAATAGAATACTTCTCAATGTATCCGAAAATTTAATCTGTTTGAAAACTAAGAAATCTTTCAAGTATATTGTTAGAAATAAACATATAATTTTTTTAAATTTTATAAATTTGAATGCAAACAATATCTGCCCAACTATATCTTTTTAAGTTTGAAATTACTGATACCGAAACGAAAACCACACATATTTTATTAGACAAACGTATCAAACCTTACTGTCACATTAATTTTCTGTCGTTTCATGTAGAAATATATTTTTTTTAAATCATAAAGAATCATTATTTTTTTTTCTCGAATTGTGGTTAGGTCTTTATATATGTGTTAATTTTAATTCTTCTGTGGTAAACTTTTTCGAATAAAATTATGGTCTTTTCTCTTTCTGACACCGTTTATATCATATATCTCAAAATGGTAGTAAGGGAGACCCAACGAGTTCTATAAGGGAAACACATCAATGAGCTGTTCCCAAAAGCGAACAAATTAACCTGGGGGGTTAAGTGGTTAAATTAAAATTCTTGTGTGAAGATTTCACTATGTAATTTATAATAATTTTAATTATTAATTAATTTAATATTAATTTTAATTATTTTACCAATGTATTGAAAGAACATACAGTAAAATTGACAGATCACAAACTTACTCTCTTCTACAATGAACAAACTGATGCCATTTAGACGAGATTTTTTTCTATTCATTACACACAGTCAAGTCTTCTGCAATGAACCATGAATACCATTTTAGACGAGATATTTTTTGTATTCATTCTTTGTACAGTCAAGCCGCTCGCACCCCCATTTTTCCTATATGGAAGAGCGAGCGGCAAAGATACGAGGTGGCAAAGTTGAAATTCGGAAAGGGCACTTCGAAATCTATAAAATTACCAATTAATAATTTGTTGTTATACGTAATTTCGTAGGTATAACAAAAAAATATTCTTACATTTTCCCGCCAATAAACATTGAAACACTGTTAATTTGTTCGTAAAAACTTAATTCCTGTTTTTAACCGTTTTTACGAATAAAACGATCGTATTTTAGGATACTGGGTATCTTCAGATTGAACCAAGTAATAATTTGTTGGTATACGTACGAAATTACATATACCAACAAATTATTCTTACATGTTCCCGCCAATAAACATTGAAACCCTGTTAATTTGTTCGTAAGAACTTCAGTCTCGTTTTTAATCGTTTTTACTATTAAAATGATCGTATTTTAGAATAAAAAGTTTCTCCGTGTACAATGCTGGATATCTTCAGATTGCACCAAGTAAAGTTTGGAAGGTACCTAAGCGTATAATTTTATAGTTGGTTTGATAACTCACCGACTTCAGTTTTTCCCCAGCCAGCAACCCAGATATCTGGTCCACCAACACGATTCTTCCTGACAACTTTATCGTTGATCAGGGGCAAGCAGATGGGCCTAATCCAATCTAAAAACAAAATTACAAGAAGGTTGATTTTTTTTAAATTTGTTACTTCATACAGAAGTTGGTGTCAGCCGTTTATGAACGTGTCAGGGCTAAATCAATATTCTCAATTAATCTTTACCACGAATCGGTTTACACTACAAATACCAAAAATTTTATTTGGATAACTTGAAGCTTTCGCTACTGTTTCCCTTAAGTAGAATAAAAATAATATTGTTAATTACTTTAGAAAAAATATAAGCGCAAACTACTAAAATATATTTTTTCATCAGAAATGCCAGAACGCATTAAAGAAATAACTTACAAGCAACACTAAGAATGCATACACATTTGGCTTGTGACGCAAATTCTCCTTCATGCCTTCTGGCGCCAACGTGAAGACATAACAAATTAAATTAAACATAAATTGGGCATATATGTAGCCCTTGGGGGACACTGCTTGTAACCACGAATTTGTCAGATAGTTTGTAGTTAAATTGATATAAAATCGAAATTCACATAATAAGTTGACTGATAGAAAATAACTTCATTCAATAAAATATTTGTTAATTATAAGCAATAATTATTAGCCTGAAACACTCATTCATATTGAAAAAACCTCCAGAGAAAAGATACATGCCGCCGACGGAACCCGGACCCGTGTCCTTCCGATTGCCGGTCAGGTGCTCTAATCCACTGAGCTACGGCGGCTTATCTCTTACCCGCCAAGTAATTCAATATATACTAGTGTTTAATTCAACAATTACCGCTTATTATATTTTTTCACCTGCAAATAACCTACTTTATTTTTATATATGAGAAAGGCATTGTTAGTGCTAAATTTCTCACTAGGTGGCGTCGAGACAAATAATGTCTACATTTTTTTTATTGAAATACTTTTAACTCGTCAAATTTATATAGATTTATATTTTTTTAATTGATAAACTAATGTTTAAGACAACATTTTTTATGCATAGCACAAAAGATAGCAATCATTTAACTAGGTAACTTTTATAACAATTATTTAACTATGTAATTTAATTAGGTAACAATTATTTATTAATAATCGTTACCCTTTGTGCTATTAAAAAAATAATAAAAATATTTCTTGACTAGCGTGTCCTTGACACAGGATATCCCTAGTGAGACAGGCACTGTAAAAAAATATTCAAATCCTATTTATTTAGATGTACCTACCTTATAAATAAAATGAATGGTAGAATATAAATTATTTTGAGGAATGTTGCGATGTCGATACACCTCTATCGGGTAGAGGTGTATCGACATGTATGAAATGTATGAAATCTTCCAAAAAAATGTTTAGCCTCTCCCACTATGTCGTAAAAAGATTGTGAATAGTGAATAAATTGAATTGAATCTTGCCCGTGTATGTGACTGGTCTCGACAACCGCACCAAGGCGATATCGTCCTTCTGGTCCCGGCTAGAGGCGGAGTATCCTGGGTGTACCACGGTGCTCTCCACAGGTATATCTATCGGCGGGTCCGAGCATACTCCCTGAAGACAATCCTGCTGACTCTTCGTGTCCCACTCTCCTAGACGGACACTGTCCCTGAAAACCCACACACAAACACCAGTCAAATACACACCTTTCCAGGTTACAAATAACATTAACTTTAAATTATCCCAGGTCTAATAAAGAACACACATCTCCGTAATAAATTGCTGAAAAGTTTTACTTGTGTAATTATGGAGCAGGAAGAAAGTTTATTTATTTATTTATGTTTTTTTAAATAGGTACATATTTACCTATGTATGTCCTAGTAAAATCCTTATACCTATTAAGAACATTTTTTAGTAAGACTCAATCATATGTTTCTGTAATTTTAGTTTCAATTTTTGTATTTTTTCTAAATTTATTTCGCTAAATAATATCTTAATTGCTCCGTAAATTAATGACTTTTGATTCTATTTTTTTTTTCAATGTTCTTTCAGTCTTATTTAATTTTATTCCTCGTCTCATGTGTGTTAGTGCAGCAGCTGTCAAATTTTCTTAGAAATTCAATTGATGTATGGGGATTATTTATTTTAACAATTATTATAAGCAATAATTATTAGCCTGAAACACATATTAGCCATATTGAAAAACCTCCCGAGAAAAGATACATGCCAACGACATGTATCTTTTCCAATAAGCGGTAATGGTTGAATGAAACACTAGTATATATTGAATCTTAGTGCTTAGTGGATAGAGCTCCTGACCGGCAATCAGAGGGGCGCGGATTCGAGTCCCGTCGGTGGCATGTATCTTTTCTCGGGAGGTTTTTTAAATATGGATAAGTATTTCAGACTAATAATTATTACTTATAATAATTGTTACCCTTTGTGCTATGCATAAAATCTTGTCTTAAACATTAGTTTATCAATTAAAATTAATAATTATTTATTTTATCGATTGAAATGAGATGGTGATATTGAATTTGTTATGTAATAAAAGAGACAGAAAGCAACGTGAAACAGAATGTTACGGATTCGCCCGAGGAAAAAAGAGACCAGCTGCTAACAGCCGATATGTCGGTCTGTTCGCAGCATGGTGTGTAGACAGCTTTAAGCCTTCATCGGCTAAGAATCGAAAGCTGCTACAGTATTATGTGTGGCACAATGATTGCGTTCCATACATTTTAACTGAAGACGGTTTAGGAATTTTCTTACTCTTCCCAACAGTCAGCAACACGAGCCCAGGGCCTCGACGCTACATAAATCATCAATTAATTATTAAAAATTGTAATATTAGCTGTAATACCTGACACGTGAAGAAACAATAAGTAAAACAATTATAATTATTTTTAATTGATAAACTAATGTTTAAGGCAAGATTTTTATGCATAGCACAAAGGGTAATAATTATTATAAGTAATAATTATCAGCTTGAAACACTCATCCACATTGAAAAATCTTCCGAGAAAAGATACATGCCGCCGACGGGACAAGAACCCGTGTCCTTCTGATGTCCGGTCTGAGCTACGGCAGGTTACCTGTTGCCCGCTAATTGATTAAATATATACAATTACCGCTTATTACATTTTTTTCACCTGCAAATAACCAACTTTATTTTGTATATGAGAAAGGCATTATAAGTTTCCCACTAGGTGGCTAAAAGAATACACATTGAAGACAGGCGCTTTTTCGTGTCTTTGTGAAAGTTAAAACAACTTTAAAAAAAATTAACCTACTCTGTTCTTCTTAAGTGATTTTTTTTTTGCATAAAAATCATATTCTCAATGGACATTTTGCCCCTCCCCTTCCCACCCAAAGGCCCCTATATTATGATTGCTGACTGCCTATTGAGTCTTAGATCAGCCCCTGTTCAAACCGGTTCACGGCGAGTTCATCGAAAACGAGTTCATCGAAAACGAGTTCAACTAACTAAAATTCAACCGAACCTAACCTAATCTTACCTAACCTTACCTATATATTCTTTGTGTATTTTGTAAATTTGCTTTTGTAAATTTGCTTTCGATGAATTGATTTTCGATGAACTCGTAGGATACACAGGCTTGTCCTAGTGAGGTTAAAAATTGTATTGTAAACTGTTATACCTAAAATGTGAAGAAGAAACAATAAACAATACCGTTCAAACCCGATGTTTGGATAACTTGGCCACAAATTGGTCAAGTAGGTAGTTTTTTTAAAATATTTTTATTTTTATTTATGTAGAGATTTCAGCTAATTATATATAATATTTTTTTTATAAGAAAAACTCTCTTTTTAACTTTTGAAGGTTATTCCCATTAATGTAATATATCATTGAAGAAGAAGATAACAATAATAATAATTTTTTTAATATGAAAATGAACAAGACACAGAAAAATAATAAAAGATAATGGTCGCAACTGGGACAAGAACCCAGAACCTTACGTCTTACTGGGACATACACCTCTACCAATATTATTTTTCTGTGTTCATTTTCATATAAAAAAATAAAAAATAAAAATAAAAATAAAGATTATTATTGTTATCTTCTTCTTCAATAATTATATATACAATCATTTTACTCACAAGCGTATGCCTGCTCCAATCCCCGCTCCTTGGATGCAATGGGCTGCCGTCAGAACATATCTCGATGAAACCAGAACACCACCGCAATGGAATCCTCTGCCAGTTGCTAAAAATATTAAAAGTTCATTGCATTTTTATAATTTTATTTATTTTAATTAATTTTATTTTGTATTTAGATTGTATATTATAATGTAGGATACATGTAGGATACTTCATTAAATACAAATTGATTCTATGAAAAGCTCATGGGCAACCGCGACTACTTTGAAAAAGGGTAAAATTTATAGATAGTACCGCCACCAATATTAAATGCTGTTTCCGCTTGCGCAGGCTGATCACACCCATCCCTTAGGTACGCAGCCGGCAATTTTGCGCAACATTGGAAAAAGGGTTCCATGGAAACTCAGAATCATGCAAACTTTAACACCCGTTTGAAAAGTAATAAAAAGTTATGATTTTTTTGTAAAATGTGCCATAACGTGAGCTAACGTAACCTGTTTAAGAGCGATTGACCAGCGGCTGAGAATAAAAGTTTAAAAATGCTTGCAATTGTGCAAGGAGGTTAATGAGAAACATCGATTATTCCCCGTATCAAATTTTTTAAATTAAAAATATAGATTTATTTAATTCAAAACTTGCTTCGATTTATTATTCACTACATTCTACTATAACATACTACATTCAAGTAAGCAATAAAAATGCTCAAAACGCACGATGATAAATTATTAAATATCGCGTACTTCTTGTAAGTATTTTTTTATCATAATTATTTCTGATTTTTCAATAATGTGTAAACAAAATAAATGTTTTAAAAAAATCTGAAATATTTTAGTTTGTAAGACCTTAAATAAATGGAAAAAATGATTATTTTTGTCACAAAACAATTACTCGGATTTATTTTTTAATGATTTTCATTCAACAAAAATGAAAATTATGAAAACTGTGTCGACAAGATTATATATAGATTTATTTTGTTGTATGATTATTGATTATATGATTTAGGTTCCAATGAGAAAGATCGATTATTCCCCTCTCAATTTTTGAAAATTAAAAATATAGATTTATTAGGTAAATATATATAGGTAAATAAATAAAAAATAAAAAAATTAAAAACTTGCTTCGATATATTATTCACTACATTCTACTATACTATAAAGTAAGCCATAAAAATTCAAAACTTGCTTAAATATAAGTAAGCAATAAAAATGCTCAAAACGCACGATGATAAATTATTAAATATCGTGTACTTCTTGTAACTATTTTTTGATCATAAGTATTTCTGATTTTTCTATAATGTCTAAACAAAATAAATGTTTTAAAAAAATATGAAATATTTTAGTTTGTAAGACCTTAAATAAATAGAAAAACTGAGAATTTTTGTCACAAAACAAGTACTCGGATTTATTTTTTAATGATTTTAATTTAACAAAAATTAAAATCATCAAAACTTTTTTGACTATATTGTGTATTGATTTATTTTTTCGTATGATTATATGATTTGAAATTTGTGTTGTTTAATAGAATCTATCGTTTGAAAATTGAACAAACCTGCCAACGAGCAACGGTATAACCTTAATATATTAAAAATACTCTTAATTTTTAAAAATTTTAAAACTGCATGTAGTTCAAAATCAATGTATTTATTTTTTTGTAAAAAAGAGTCGATTTTTTTTAAATTTGATTAATTTGATTAATTTGATTAAAAAAGGACTAATTTCCGGTATTCTCTGGTAATACTATTACTAATAGTATTTACTGGTAATACCATTTTTTAATATATTTTTCATCATTTTTATTGACTTTTCAAAGAATGTGTTGAAGTTGCACGATTCTGAGTTGTAAAAAAGTTGTAAAAGAAAAGTACTAGTAAATTCAAACACATTTTATTTCCGATTTTAATAGTGTTTATTACAATGCGAGTTGTCTGTATATCATCCGATTAATTTATTAAGAAATCATTGAGAGGGGTGCTGTCACCCCACTCTACTTAATTTGTTCTCCTTTTCCCTGATTGGCTTGTCTACCAATATGAATGTGTATTTTTTAATGCACTTCACTGCTCCCAGCCGTATTGAGTCAATGAGACCATGGCATCCCCAATTGGCGTATGGTATGAGGCTGTAGGTAGTGGGACGGGAAGGTGGGGAAGTATGTCGTCTATGACGGGTATGTATAAGGAGATATTTAAAAAAGTGGAGTTACTCACGTTTCTGATATTCGAGCAGAGCCATCCACGTAAACTCGTTTAAGTCTGTGGTGGTTCCTCCTAAGATTTTGTCCACTAGGTCTTCTCCGCAATCATTTATTGAAGGGATGAGATTATTTGGTTGGAAACGCTCAGTGAGGACTGGTCCATCCCCAGACCCACCAGAGGGAGGGGGCGCAGGAGCGCTTGCAGGGCAGCATACCTGAAAATGAATAAACCAAATTATGGTTTGCATTCATTGATAAATTCATCCACTTTGAGTGGCAAATAATTAACCCCTGGAGTGCCATCCACTCGAGTTCTTAACTTCCTTATTTTTTGTAAAATGTGTTTTTGTAAGTTTTACCTTCTTACCAAATAAAGTGTTAATCTAATATATAAAAAATAATGTTTTTTTGTTTGTGTGTTCGTATGTTATGCGCGGCAAAACCGTTCATCCAAATGCGATGAAACTTTGGGAATATGATGTGCGCATACCCGGGATGGTTATAGGATAGTTAGCTCTGGAGTTAAAGGGGAAAGGGGAACGCTGGAAGGTGATAAAAGAATGTGGAAGGGGGAGGGGACGCGGGAGGAAAAGAGGAAGAGGAGGCCGACGGGGAACTGGGCGAATGGGAAATGACACGATGGGAGAAACAATTTATTTATTTAATTGGCATTGCAACGCATGCCGGGTATCAGCTAGTATGTCTATAAAATGTGTATCTATGCGTAGTTTCCCTCAGATAGCTAATTACATTCAGGATTTTTCTTCTTTCAATGTTACAAAAATATTCCATGGTAATCCCAAAAACAAGGTCCCCAAGTTTATAGAAACCCAAGAAAACAATAACTATTAATTAATTTTTTACGTATTTTAAAACTTGAATATTTATCTATTTTTCTAAATGATCACAATTTTGGTCGAAGCATTTTTGTAAGCCCTGTGGCAATTTTAATATACCACGTTGTTGAGGCGCATACGTGGTCTTCTGTAAGCATTCGAGGAACTCATATTGCTCCAATAAGGTTAAATATTTCGGAAGGTGTGCACAAGATAGGTCCCTGAAATGCTCACAGAAGATCACAAATGCTTTAGCAATATTTGATTTTTAATTTATATGAAAAAAGAAATAGCAAAGTTACAATAACCTTTCAAATATATTTGTAATTAAATATGTTTTTAGTTCCGTATATAGTGTTCAATCCTGAGTATCTCTAAAGCTGGGTCTCTTCCTTCAGTATTATCGTCTCCTGCGAGAACAATCTTACAACAAATGACTTACAACATCATCAATAGGGGCGTGACCTTACACACAGATTCAATGTTCTTGTTTTCCGTGGTCTATAAAAAACACGACAACACCCTGGAGAAGCGGGAAAGGCAGGGGAGGGCATATGTTCATTATTTTATACAACCGCGCAGTGCGCTCTTGACATAAACCGAATGTATGGCATGTGTTTTTGAGGTTATATAAGATGAGCGTATTTATTAGGTCTGATAGAAATCGTTGTGTCTCCCTTATTATCATGGTTAGAAATATGATATATGCGGTGTTAGAAAGAGAAAATATCACGCTTTATTTTGAAATTTAAACGTTAACCGCAAAGTAATTAAAATTTAATTTTTTTATTTTTTTTTATGTTTGCACGTAAAATATTTACATAAAAAGTTTTATATATTATTTTTTAATCATAACATTTGAAAAAATATTTCATCACCTTTTTAAAACAGTTTTTATAATTCGGATGCATTCAGAAATATTCCATTTATTCGGATTTTATTGCAAAACGGCAATATTTCGAGCTCTGTAAAAATGTGATAGATAGTAAACGCGTCATGTTTTGTAGCCACGCCCACAGCGGTGTTTGTTGAAATCTGTGTTTAGGTACCGCGCTCCAATGTACAAATAAACGCCGGAGAAAAAAACAAAATATATTCTCGAAATGTTGAAGGCCTTGTTGAACCTTTTGTTGGAGCTGGAGATCGGACTTTACAACAACAAAAGAAACTGTCAGTGAGTGACAAAACAGTATAGATATTAAAATAATTCTTTATATATCTAGTCGCCGGGAATATTTCTAAATAAATCATGAACCTGATAGATGATTAATTTAATGTAACTGGGCGACTAAATGTGACAATATCCCAGGAGTTAAATTAGGATCTTTGAGATAGAGCACCTTTGGTTGGTTGCCTTGGAAGCCGCACTGGGCCTCTCGCAGGTAGGTTGTGACGCTGGCAGGACGGTTTTGCTGCTGTACCATCGCGTACAGGGGCGGGCAGCTCCTCAACACCACACAGTTGTCACCCCGGTTTCTGCATTGACGCTCTGGAATTATATTATATTATTTTATTTTTTATTTATTGATAATTTAAACTAAACATTCATTAACCATTTTAATTACTCAATTAGTAGAAAAATAGAAACTCGGGAACTTTTTTAAATTTGTTTATAGTTAATACCTAACAAGAGTCCCAACTGCTCACGTCTGGAGCCAGTGAGACTATGGCATCCTCAATTTGGGGTATGTTATGAGGCTGAAGGTAAGTGTGGAAGGGAAGGAGATGAGGAAGGGGAAGGTGGGGAAGTACCTGGCTATTCAGTTCTAGTCACTAAACACGGCTAAAGCCATTTCAAGCGATGTTTCAATTCTGAATGGTGGTCTTACACCAGGGCGATAGATACTAAGAGAATCTTCCACTCTGGAACGTGCCGCAAATATACTATATATTATTTTAAATAATTAATTGTGAAATAACACAAATCAATTAAATAAAATTTATTTGCGCACGCCGGGTTCGAACCCGCGATCTTCGGAATGGAAGTCTAACGCTCTACCGTTGGACTACGCCGGCCGTCACTAGTCTATTCACTGACAAATATTTGGAAGTTACAACATAATGTAAATAAATTATAATATATTACACAAAAAAAATACAATATCTGAAATATTGAACAATAAGATAAAAAATACATAAAAATAGCGACAGAATATATCTGAAAATCATTGATAAAATTAATCAATCGAGTTTTTAATTTAAATAGTTTTTTTTTTTATTATCAGTTATCTTTATCAGGAAAATGGTTAAAAGATGGCCGGCATAGTCCAGGGGCAAAGCTTTGGACTCCCATTCTGAAGGTCGCGGGTTCGAACCCGGCGTGCGCAAATAAATTTTATTTGATTAATTTGTGTTATTTCACAATTAATTAATTAAAATAATATATACTACATTTGCGGCACGTTCCAGAGTGGAAGATACTCTCAGTATCGCCCTGGTATAAGACCACCATTCAGAATAGGGAAGTTGAGTGAAAAATATTTTGAAGTAGATGACATGCAAACTTAAATACCAGTTTTTTTTTGTTTATGTTTGTTTTCATATTTAAATTAATTCTGTAAGTTTTAATTTTATTAAAACCCCCCGAAAACGCCCTGTAAGAGATTGGAGAGTTTATGACGTCCTTGTTTGTGTGAAATATAAGGGAAAATATTTACAAAACCGGGACACGCTTAATATGGATGAAAAAATAAATTTAAAAAGTTGTGGTAGTTAGATATTAATTAGTACTAATCAATTAAGTTGCCGAAATTTCGAAAAAAGTGAAATTTAATAATTATTTATTACTGTCAGGTACAGCTTTATAGATGCTTAAAAAAACATTGCGATTACATAATACTGCAACACTGACTGTACATTTGAAAGTTATATAACATTATATTCATTATAATATACAACATGAAATCAGATCAGATAAGTAATCAGAAAGACAACACAGACTGGCAAAGGGTCCTTCTCGATGTCGGGATTTCGAATCTGGTTATCCTTTATCAATGTTGAAGGCGGTTCACCCGTCCTCTATATCAAATGTGACCTTAATGTTGTTTTACTTATTTTTCTACTATCGATAAGTTGAGCTCCATAGCAATTCACATGGGGGGAGGGGGTTGGACTCTAAAAAAGGTGGGGGGGGGGTCGATACTGGGGGACAAAAGAACAGGGCAAGTGAGACAGGCGGGAGTTGGAAAATCTAATAAAAAGTTTTTTGGGACTTTGCTTACTACAAGAGAGAAAAGATATTGTACAAATATGGTAAGGGGGAACCTCTTAAATCTTCCCCTATATACGCCTTTAAGTCCTGGTATACACAATGTAGTGTTACTTATGTGATAAACAATAAATAAAGAATCCTTTGCTGATAATACAAAAATCGTTAAGCAGTTGATATCGACAATTTCAAGGAGACAAGGCATTGACAAAAACTTTAATATGATGGCCCGGTGTTTGAACTTCCGTCACAATATTTGATGACTTCTAATTACAGCTCCTAATCCGATTTCTTAATACGTGTAGGGCCGTCGGCGTTTGATACAATTTCGATGACCATTGTATTTAGCTGATCAAATAACCCAACTGAAAATAATGACGAAAAGATGGCGGGTCGAGATTTGGCGACTAGAGGATCGTGTAATGCCAAAAAATTAAAATGGCGCTGAATGGTGGTGATTTAAACAACTAGGTTATTTATTACTTATTTTGTTTATTGCTTTGGCAGTTTACTGAAGAATAAAAAATAAAGATACATTCTACAGAGTGACTCAACTGCCTTAGGATTCTGTATTGACCATCGACATTATCATCGTCACTTACAGACAGTTCAGCAACTATCTTTTGACGCTAATCGCAAAATAATAAAACAGTCCCCCATGACCTTTTAACACATACATGTACCTCAAATTTGTAATCTTCCTCGTAATATATTAGTGTGTACCGTTTTATGGACAATATGAAGAAATAAATAATAATATTTTTGGGGTTCACCCATACACAGTGATTATTTTTTGTTCATCTAATTTGTGTGTTTGACAACAATTAATTAATAGGTACACGAAGAAATCTGTTATTCTAAAATATGATCATTTTATTCGTAAAAACGGTTAAAAACGGGATTGAAGTTATTTTATTTTATTGGCTAAGTTTGGGAAAATGTATGAATAATTTGTTGGTATACCTACGAAATTACGTATTCCAACAAATTATTCTTACATGTTCCCGCCAATAAACATTGAAACCCTGTTATTTTTTTCGTAAGAATTTCGGTCCCATTTCTACGAATAAAATGATCGTATTTTAGAATTAAATTTTTCTCCGTGTACTACTCATTATTTAGCTTTATTTTCATAAATTCCCAAATATTGTATAGATATATTGATGTGTAAACAAATAAAAAATTCAAATAATTTGAAAGATTTTTTTTTCTAATTATGTTTTATTAAGGTGTTTTTGTTTCCAGTATTTGTTCAGTCTTCGTTTGGAAATTTAATATTTTAAAGAAATCTGTTGGGTTTTCCTTCGCTTTCTTATCTCGGAAAGTTGACTCGGAACCCAGATGTCAACGGAAATACCCAGAACTCGACGGATGACATTAACCAATAACAACCTTAGATAACTTATTGCTCATTTATTACATTATTCAATTTGTGCTATCTGTTAGTTACTACTTTTTTTACTCCCGCTTGAGTTTAAAAATGTACAGATTTAGAGCGATTGACCAGCAGCTCAGAATAAACGTTTGAAAATGCTTGCAACTGTACAGGACGGTTCTAATGAGAAAAATCGATTATTCCACATATCAAATTTTTAAGTGAAAAATTTAATATCAATTTATTTCATTCAAAACTTGCTTTAATATATACCTACATTCAAGTAAGCAATAAAAATGCTCAAAACGCACGATGATAAATTATAAAGTATTTTTTGATCATAAGTATTTATGATTTTTCAATAATGTCTTAACAAAATAAGTGTGTAAAAAAAAATTAGAACAATTTTAGTTTGTAAGACCTTAATTAAATAGAAAAACTGAGGTATTTTTTTCACAAAACACGTTCTCGGATATATTTTTAAATGATTTTAATTTAACTAAAATTTAAATTTTGAAAACTGTGCTGACCAGATTATGTAGATATTGATTTATTTTTTTGTATGATTATATGATTTGAAATTTGTGTTGTTCTATCTATCGTTTGAAAATTGAACAAATCTGCCAACGACCAACGGTATATAACCTTAGCATATTAAAAATACACTTAGTTTTTCAAAATTTTAAAACTGCGTGTACCAGATAAAATAACAATCTTTCAAAATCAATTTATGTTTTTTTGTAAGAAAGAGTCAATACGTTTTGAATTTGATTTAAAAAGGAATAATTTCCGGTATTCTATGGTAATACCCTCTTAATCAGATGACAACAATTGCATGACTGTGCTAACTAACCATGTAACTAATATCTAGTCTCAAAGAGATTGTGGACCGCGATACAACTCTTTTTCTATCTATGTAAGTCAACATCTCATACTATATCAAGTCTGAAGTTGAAAATAAGTATGCACGAAGCAGCATAAACTTTGGATTTTCTTATTCTGTTTGGAATGTCTTGGTAACTTCCACCTAAAACGTCGCGCATCGTCTCAATCGTGTTTAACAAACTATCAAAAGATTTTTAAAAAAGACTAGGAAGGTTTGTTTCACGGAATTTGATCACTTTTCAGCAAATTTCAAGGTAAAAAAAATATGTTCTACGAGTGTTCTATTTTAGAAGCCTTATTAATAAACTTTTTTTATATAATTTTTTTTTAAACTTTATTTTACGCAACCGTTCACTATAAATGTATAGTTGTGTTTCTTTGGTGAAAAATTCAAAACACGTTTATAAGTAAGGCTGTAATTCTGTTGTTATTTATATACTGGCAAACAACTGGCCCACAATTAAATAACAGAACCCGATAAGAACATCCACAGAATTTTGAATTTCAACATTTAAATTTGATGAATTGTTCAAATTCTGTAAAACAATCCGTCCTTACATTGTGTTGCGAACATTAATAAAGAAGTGTTATATTCTTTATTCTATGTTTAGGAATGAAAATATTTGAAAACCTACCAACAACCTATTTGAAAATGTTGCTAGTGTAATGACATGGGAGCTAGTGGGGAAATTGAACCCACAAAATCCTGTTGGGAACAACGTCACCTCATCGGCTAAGTGGTCAAAAGACAAGACCCGATCTTCTTACATCAAAGGTTCAACAGCAAAAAAAATAAATTATTAAATATAATGTTTAAACCCCAGCGAAGTCTGGTAATAAGAACTAGTCTCATGAACAAAATTATTAATATCAGCCTTTAGTGCCGCCATTAACTACTTTTAAAATATGTTTATAACTGCACACTACAATTTTGAAGTTAGTATGAAAAAAGAATTTGTCACTTCCATTATATCCGTGGTTATGATTATATCCGAAGCGATAGAGATAGTGTTATTTAATTAGATATTTGTTACAGAAAGTAGAATATAATTCAAATGCTGTATATAAATTGAGGTCATCCTCGCTCTGGGAGGGTTAATAAATATAAACGTCATAGAAATAATGTTAGGTAAAATTTGTATGTAAGCTGTATTTAATTACTTATTAAATAATTACAAATGTAATTCAACAAATTAAATACAGAAAAAAATATCAATAATAACAAAGTACGGTATAATCGCATGGGGAAGCATCTATAAGACTAACTTGTATCCGATAGTAACAACCCAAAAAATGATTATTAAATTTATTCTAAAAAAACCAAGAGATTTTCCAACTTGTGAACTTTTTGATAAATTTAAGGTCCTACCGGTTTTAAAACTATTTGAAAAATGCTATTCTAAAATTTCTTAAAGAATCTGAACTGTCTGTATATATTATGTACCTAGATGCAACACCACAGCTGCAGAACACCATTACGAATACCTTGGCCCTAAGCTATTTAACTATTTACCTGATATAAATAAATACATTATTTCTTCATCCATAACACATTTTTACCGAAAACCAACCGATTGACAAATTTTAATGATGATTTTCAGATACATTCTTTTGCAATTTTTAATTGTATCTTTACTTTTTGTCCAATATTTTTGTAAGACTAGCATAATTTATAAATTTTATTGTTGTAATTATACATACTATTTATAAGAAGTGTGTTGTAATTTTATTATTTCCAAATATGTTCTAGTAAATAGCTAGCTCCCCAGTTACACCCGAGAATATTTCACTACTAATTGGGTATTTAAAAAATGGTTAATGAAAAAAAAAAAAAAAAACTGCATTGTTATTTTTGTGCTAGTTTTTTTTTTTTTACATTAGATGCTCACAGGAGGCCCTCAGGAAAATAATTTCCCTCAGGGCCTATGTCATCTTTGGGGATGCTGTGTGGGGGGTATTTTAAGGAAAGAAAGGAGAGGAAGTTCTGGTAAGGAAAAGGGTATGAGGGTTAGGTAGGAATCTGGGGTTCAGTGTGTCTAGATCATCCGCCGCCAAGACCTAGACAAACTAATAATTTGATCACCCATGAACCCGGGCATCCCTGCTAAGTCACCAAACTTAGTGAAAAAACGTAGCGAACCACTTAGGGTGACCTATGGCAGAGGTGTTGGTTATCCAATAAATGGTTCCCGGGGCGGCGGTACCCATTCCCGCCTCCCAAATTGTAGATGGTGTAGATTAAGTTGGTAAGGATGATTAGGGGCAATTTCCATATCAATTTCCGTTATAACATTAATTTTTTGTATATACATTTGTATATAGGTAATATTATCGTATTATAAACTCGGCACAATTTCGAAACGATTGAACTTTGTCTGTTATGATAAAATTTCCTTATTTTTTATGATATGTTAAAAAAAACCGCGATTATAATATTTATTTATATTGTTTGTGCGGATGGTAGTGATTAAAGGCAGTGTACATGCTTTAAAACAAGCCAAGCTAGCCAAGCATCAATTATAACTACAATTCTTACCTAAATATTATGCTCTCGAAAGAAAAATGTAAATTTTATAATATCATCACGAAACTTCTTGAAATAGTTTTGTGCGGTGTTTACATGTTGAATTTGATAAGCCCTGAACTTTTGACCTTCGACGTTTCAGTCGATGTGCTATCGACTCTAACGGGTCTTGTCTGGCTAAGGTCGCCGAGGCCGGTTGCTGCTAGCACCTAGCACCTAGCACCTTGATGCTTCAACCAACTTAGCAAACAAGCGTGTTGGGATATACGAGCAGATTACGCCAAATAAGTGGCATTAATTAGAATCTTCTTAGCATCGTAATTCATGACCGTATTACACCGCGTTTCAGCTATAGTACGCATAAGGGCCGAGACACACATAGCCGCACGGTGCCCGCACGGTGTCCGCACCGGAAGTCGGCTGAAGATCTAGGTGACGATGACGCGACACCACACTTGCCCGCACCTCATCCAGGCAGGCCCTGCAGGTCTGTCTTACGATTGCAGTTCAGTATTATGTTAGAACCTAAAGATAAAATTGTGAATTTACCTTTAACCTTCAAGGTGGTTGCAATTATTTTCCACGTTCGTTCTGTATAATCAACATTCCTATATTTTTCGTGGAATTGGTCATTGTCTTACCTTATATTAAAATAACGATAGAGTTACTACTTGCGTTTGCTATGGTAGTATTAGAATTTAAAAATAAAGCTTCGATGTGGTAGAAAAAAATATTAAACTTCTGTCGCTTACAGGTGACACTGGGAATTGAAGAGGGACTGTCATACCAAATGAAATGTTTAATTAGTATATGCCCATATATTTAAATGTAAAAAAAAGATATGCCCATAAGAGTCTTTATAAAAAAATTGTAAATAAAAAAATTAAAAATAATAAAATTTATATTCACATTTCACACATAAACGTTATTTTTACATACTTTGACAATAACAAATTTAATAAAAAATAAATTCCTTTAAGGTAGGCTATAGTAAAAATTGCAAATTTCTAATTTTTGGTACAACATTAGCTTTGAGGTGAGGGTCATTTAATAGCTTAACAATTCTGGGAGCAATGGGTAAATTGAGACAGAACTCTAAGGGTGAATATGCAATACCACCTATTTTGTTTTATATTTGTTCAGAAAAGACAATTTACATAGCAGTATTGTGATTCTTTTCGCAGAATCGAAATGTTTACAAATTTTCATAATCGTTAGCTTGTTTACCAATTTTTAGCTTGTGAAATTTTGTGTTAAAAATTGCAAAATTAGACATCTACTTAAGAGTTCATTAACCTGTTAAATATGAGTTGTCAATAGTGTTTTCAAAATATTGCCACTGCATTAATATCGACCAACAATGTTTACTTTGTTATATAACATGCATTTCATATAATAAGTAATACGCCTAGCTTTTTAAAAAGGCTTATTAATTTTTATTTGAAAACAATTCAACATTTTTATTTGCCGAAAAGTTGTACGATTCGGTATATCGCCGTTTTTGATGTTGATTATTAATTATTTCTGGTAAAAAGAAGTAAAGCCGGTTTTAAGAAGGTTGCTTTTTAAAATCCTGGGAACTTGCAAATAACTTGTCTTGAAAACCAATAATTATAGAAATGATACAAACACAAATTTCACAAAAAAATCATATATCAATGAATAGAACATTTTAACAAACACTTTAATTATCGAAAACATCCATCTACATTGTACAAACCAATGTAGCAATGTAAAACCAATGTAAAGTGGTCTAAAACAAATTTATATATTTTTATTGTCCATGTTTTATTGTCAACTCTAGCAAGGTCTCATAGCAGGATTTTACACTGACTCCATACAGGAGGTCCTGAGAAAAAAAAAACCCCCAGAACCTACGTCAAGGTCTTTTTAAAGGAAGGGAGGAAAGGAAGTTCTGGAAAGGCAAAAAATATGGAAGGTGGCTAGGAATATGTGAATCAATACGTCCAGAAGTGACGTATGAATCTATCCTGATCTAATCTTTTGCTCATGGGCATATTTTGGATTTTGCACTGCTGATAAACGTCCATTTACGACACATTGATGTTTGGTTGTCAGTAGTATAAGGTTAGGATTAGGAGCGAGTTTATTATTAGGAAACTTATTGTTTATAGGTTAATTGTATCTTATTATTGTATTATTAATTATTATCTTTTATTAATGAATTGAAATTTAAAATTTTTGTAATGTTATTAAAATGAATAAAGACTTGAATTGAATCCCTCCCTCAAGGCGTTGGGGTCGAGAGAGTCCGGCTGGAGAGGTATATTGCCTCTCCAGATCCGGCCCGACACGCAGCTGGTGTGCAGATGCATCCGCCACCACGACCTGCACAAATCTCACCCCATGAACCTGTAGTCACCAAACGTGGATGCGAACCACTTGGCGTGACTTATGGCAGAGGTTTGGTTATCCAATAAATGGTTCCCGGGGCGGCAGCATCCATAGCCACTTCCCGATTTAAAAGTTTTTTTTTTTTTAAGAAAACCTTAAATTATCATTCTTATATACTCATCACTCATCACAAAGAAATTTGAAACAAATGAATTTTTTTTTTTCATTTTCTCATAAATATTCATTTATATTAATATTCATTTCAGCATAAATAGGTTGGTTAATAATATGATTTTACGTTAAGAGGAAACCGAGCAGCGTCTTGTTCATACAAACGTATTCCCCAATTTCCTCTCTGGATGTTGACACTAGTACAAATATTTATATATCGACCACAATTCGGTACGTATTGCTTTTTTTATTAGTGACTTCTTATATGCGTTAGGTTACACACCCAAAAAATCGTTAAAAGTGCATGGTTTGAACGCCATCAACAGACGTTCTGTATTCAAACTAGACGATGCATTTTCTTTAAAGAGGCAAAACGTACAGACATAGAATATTTTCTTTTAATACAGTTAGTAAAAAAAATTCGGCCCAGCATTGAAGGAGAAAAATGGGAATACAAAACCTCGATTTTGAGGTGCAGTTGTCCCTTTCGCTCAGTATTCGAGGTGGTGGGAGGGGTGGTGACAGCAACAGTTTGGTTAAATACCTATTATTAAAATTTCTCAGCGACCGTGTTTTCTCTTAATTAGTATATTTTAATGATTTAATCGGTTAATGGTTTAGAAAAAACTACACCACATGTCGCGCCACTGACCGTTTACAAGTTATGCATTTTTTAAATGCGAGTGATTTGATAAAAAAAATCCTTATTCTATATATTCACTAATAAACAACATCAAGTCTCTAAGAAAGCAGGTGAAAAAATATAAACAAAGCTTAACAGTTGCTTCCCGCACACAAGCTGCTCTCAGGTAGCAAATAAATAGTTAAGCAATCAAAGGGCAAAATTAAGTATATGATATCAATTATTGTAACTATAATAGTGTATTCGGGCCTTTTCATCAATGTTCTAGTATTCATTAAGTTAAATGCAAGATGGGAACGACTCACGTGCTTTGTGAGGCCCATTTGGATGCAACTTACATAAATTAGAAGAAACGAGTTATAAAAACGGTTGCATATAGGTAGAGAATAACGTAAAAATCCACGATTCGGTGACAAAATAAATAGTGAAGAGCCATTTAAGAACGGTTGACCAGCGGCTGAGAATAAAAGTTTAAATATGCTTGCAACAGTACAGGGAGGTTCCAATAAGAAAGATCGATTACTCCCTGTATAATTTTTTTTTTATTAAAAATTTAATATCGATTTATTTTATTCAAAACTTGCTTTAATATATACCTACATTCAAGTAAGCATAAAAAATGATCAAAACGCACGATGATAAATTATTAATTATCGTGTACTTCCTGTAAGTATTTTTTGATGATAAGTATTTATGATTTTTCAATAATGTCTAAAGCAAAAAAGTGTGAAAAAAAAATTTGAAATACTTTTGTTTGTAAGACCTTAAATGAATAGAAAAAGTGAGGTATTTTCGTCACAAAATACGTTCTCGGATTTATTTTTTAATGATTTTAATTTAACTAAAATTAATATGCTGAAAACTGTGTTGACTAGATTATGTATCTATTTATTTTGTTGTATGATTATATACTTTAAAATATGTCTTGTTTAATAGAATCTATCGTTTGAAAATTGAACAAATCTGCCAACGACCAACGATATAACCTTAGTAAATTAAAATTACACTTAGTTTTTTAAAATTTTAAAACTGCGTGTACCAGATAAAATAACAATCTTTAAAATCAGTTTATGTTTTTTTGTAAAAAAGAGTCAATACGTCTAGAATTTGATTTAAAATGACTAATTTCCGGTATTCTCTGATACGTTCTTAAATAATGTGTTTTTTTTATTTGTTCATTAGGTACCTACTATAGAATACAGGTTGTGTATTTTGTATTCAGTGGTTATTATACTGGAAATCTATTTATATAAAGGAGAGTGTTCTTGCCTTAAGGCAGCTTCATCACAATTTTAGAGTTTTATTCAGATACTGATTAAATTTTGCACACTTGACATTCAAAAGAAGAGAAAGGTCACTATTTACACGAAATTACGGGGCAACGCCAGGAACAATTTTTGAAGATATCTAATTTTCTGAAAAAAATTACTTGAAAACGAATTTTCACGAATATTTTTCAGGAAATAAATTTTCTAAAATATATTTTTTTGTTTTTTTATTCCGAAATTTTGATCCCATCAATAGCTATGAACAGGTAAATCATTTTAAAGAGACCCTTGCTTGTATAATTGTGTAGACTACTGGATAGATCCAAAAAATATACACGATGTTAAATTTGGAGTAAAAATGTAAATGAAATTTTGGTTATCGGTGACATTTTTAATATTTTTTTTAAAGTAAAAACTATACGTTGATGTAATATGTCGTATCGTACATAATATAGCTTATGATATAATGCAACTAAGCGATTTTAACCCTAATGGGATAAGACATGTACGTTAATCGTAAAACAGAGATCCAACGATTTTTCTAGGTTATGATATTTTGCTATTCGATGTGTAACCACCTTACTTCAAAAATAATTAAAAGGTTATTGTAAAAATATGCATAAGCTTATTATAAACACTGTTTCCATAATATATATTTTTCTTTTAGTTGTCAATAATCATAAAATGTTTATTGGAAAACTATAATTGTTTTTTAAAATAAACCTGGGTATTAATTGTATTTTTTCGATTTATAAAATCAAAGAAAAAAAAAACGAGTGTGCTTTAGACCACACGACTGAAGTAAAACATCTAAAGAGAAAGAAAATGTGCGCGCGCAGTCGCGCACTGCTCTCTCTTGCTCCTACAGTATTTAAGAAATTGTTCAAGAACGAAATGAAATTACGAATAATCTTCATGCACTGGCTATGAGAGGAAGAGAGAAAGAAAATATGCTGCGCTCCTACAGTGTGTTACAGCCCCGTTCGCCACGCGTGACTACACTTTTCGTAACGCTCTCGTAACGCATTCGCCAGCTTACCCCCAAGTCAAACGTACGTTAAAAAGTTTTACTTCAAAAATCTCTATATTTAATCTCGAAACAGCATATTCCTACACTATAATACGAATGAACTTGAAAAAGATATTATCTTAGTGTTTATTGAAGTAGTTATATGCAGTAATTTCATAAGCAGGTTATAGAGGAAAATACATAACAATAATTATAATATAATATTGAAACCTGTTTACATCGTCTGCTAGAACAAGTTTTACGTGTTATAAAGGTGAATAGACATTTGTAACAGAGTCATATAATATTATTTTAAAGAAGAAGATAAAATAATTTTATCTTCATGTTGTTTTGCTAAGATGCATTCATGTCTTACCATAATAGTACTTGGATATACTTATATGTATGTACATATATATATTATATCTTTATATAATACCTACAATGTGATATTGATATAAAGATTCTTATGTTATGACACATCGTCGTTGCATATTTAATATGAACAATGTGACAATTTTGACGAAAATGATTGAAATATTCAGTTATTTTGCTTTTTTTTTCTCCATCTTCTACAATATGAGCTATGTAATAAAATCAAATATTTAAGGCGACAGAAAATAAAAACTGTGAGGACAATCAAAATGGTAGATATAAATAAGATTTAATAGATATAAGATATAATAGTAAAATATATATATATATATAAGATTTTTTAAATATTTATATTGAGGGATCAGTAGGATTTGTCGGTCAAATTAGGAGTTCCACAGAGCCGAACCCTCTGATATGAAAATATCTGGAGTCGGTGAATTATTTTCCTATTAAATAGTCTGGTAGGTTAACATGTTGTTCTTGTATTGTTTTGTATTAATTATACCTATATATGGCGTGGATTCACTAGATGATCATTTTTGTGGAAAAGTGTGTGAAAGGGTTTAAACCTAAAAGCATTAATTAAAAAATAAAAAGTTATATTCTCTGCATACCACTTCACAATTCAATTACCTTGGTATGTACATAATATTAACATCATTTTGTGATGCCTAGCTGTCAAATTTGAATAAATTGAAATTAACTATGTTGATATTATTATGGAATTTAAAATTATGACGAAAACTGTATGTGTAATATGAACCATGTAAGAAAAAACGTTAAAATTAAATTTTTTGGCCTAAAATAATTAATGTTTGCCATAAATATATTCTTATAATGAACGAAGTATATTTTTCCGACTTTGTCCATAAATAGAATTGTTATTTTCCGTTTCGTTATTTTTTTAAACGGTTTTTCACGATGTTCTCAGAATGTACTCAATCTCACATGGTTCATATTCTATATGCAACGACGACATGTTTGACTGTAAAAGGGAAAAATTATTTTATTTTATTTAGTTACTATATTTTAAATTTTAATAGTCTGGTATTTAGAGAAGATACATGTTTATAATACAATTGATTAACTAAGTAACATTTCTACAAGCTTCTAAGTGCTCTTTATGTGAATACCATAAAAGATTCCCAACTGATCCCGTCTGGAGATAGTGAGACTATGGCATCACTATTGGAAGTATGTTGTGAGTCTGAGGGTGATGGGGAGGGGAAGAAGATGGGGAAGTTGATGGGTGGGAAAGTAAATGGCTATTCAAATCTATTCATCGAACACGGCTAAAGCCATTTGACCAACGTTTCCATTCTGAATGGTGGTCTCACAGTATCTTCTACTCTATTACTAAAGTAAAAGCCGGTAGGCGTTAATGATTCTAATAAATATTAATAATCTTGCAAAATAATATTACGAGCCAAAAAAATACTTTATTTTGTGTCTACGCATATCAAAGGGATAAACAGGTGTTAAGGGACGTACTTGACTTACTTTATACGGTAATTGCTTACACTATTTGGAGTTAAAAATGTAAACGAAATTTTGGTTTCCGGTGAAGGTTATTGATGTCTTTTTTCCGATTTTTGTTTTTCAAAACCTAACAAAAAATTCTTCCACAAATCAAACCCTCACCCGATCCAAAATGCTCAGGACCTAGCTACCGACTTTTTATGTTGCGTTGATGTCACTTGCGACCAAAATTTCATTTAGATATTTTACTCCAAACATTGTCGGGAATTACGAATTAAAGTAAGTCACGAACGTCCCTTAACAACCTGTATTAGACTATGTTTGTTTTCTAAGCAAAATCTTACTATTTGCCGTCTAAGTTACGTTGGTAGGTAAATGAGAACAACTCTTAAAAATACTAAATTCACTGAAAATAGAAATAAAAATGATAAAATATTGTTTTTATGTCACTGTAGTTTTAACAGATGTCAAGAAGTTAAACTGATCTCATCGCAATCATTTTATAAACACAAAATAAAATTTATAAAAAACTAAAATGTTAATAAATATTTTGGTAATTTCGTTTTAATTCGGAAATTTTTCAGGAGACTTGGGTAATTTGTGTGGGCGATTTTCACACATAATATATGCAGTATGATTTCATTAGACATGTCCCATTATTAATTGTTCCTCTTTTATGCGTTAGTGATTTGTATCATGTTTTTCCATTGCCACAGCATACAAAAAAATATTGGTGCTGCACCCAATAATATTTAACAGTTTTTCCTTGTACAGGCATATACCGTGAAAGTTTGTTTCTTGGCAGGACAACACGCACATACAAATGGGAAAAAAATGTTTCGTATATAAAATATATTGTACTATTACTTCATGTGTCTTCATTGTATACCTCGAGTACCTATTTAGAGCAGTATAACCCAAAACGCACGGATGTATTACCAACAAAATACGGTATGGTTGAGCTCTGTGAATCTTTCGACAAACTTTTCTAATTGCTAATAATATTTGCAGTTTTTCTACACTCTCAAACTCGATCTCAAGCACAATTTATTAATATAATATTGATTTTACGCTTTCCCGGTTCTCTACATAACACTAAACAGTAAAATATTCAACATATTTTTTAGAATATTTACCACCATTGCGATGCATTGGTCAATTTCAAAGGACAAGATTGTGTACAGCTAAATAAATACATTATTTCTTCATCCATGATATTATTTATTATCAGTTCTCGGATATTATCAATTACCGAAAGAGTTAAAAACATGCTCATGAGGTCATGATAATAATATTATTACCTAACCTGTTTACAACTTCTCAGACATCCTTTATCAAGCTACTATTTTTTTGTAAGCATTATACTCTTTTAAGGAAATATATTCGTTTATATCACATAATGTACTAGTAAGTAGAGATTGAATTCAGGAAATATCAAAAAATCATTACATAAAATTATAAAAAATTATTTATTCGAGACAAATTGATTTCACAATCTTGAACTTTTGCGAAAATTGTGAATTAAATCTTGACAACAAGTTCATAATAAATTTATTTTAGGTGTTATGATTTTTGATTTGACGGATATTGAAGTTTTTAAAGTTTTTCGACTTCCGGAAAAAGTTATTTTTGTTTTTTCTGAAACATGTTTATGTTTCAAAATAAATAGTTTAAAGATATGATTTTTTTAAATGGTTATGACTAATGTTATTGTTGGCTTGCATTAATGTTTACTGGGAATAAATAGTTCAACATATTGCTAACCTGGTGACCAAAAAAACTATAGCTAACAAAAAGATTACTAACATGCAAGTCCTTAACCCAAAACAATAAGATTATTTACAAAAAAATAAAAAAAGTATTTTGATTATGCCGAGAAGTGCGCGGAGCAAAATTAAAAAAGCTAAATATTTTTTTTAAATTTAAGGAAGGTATTTAAATTTAAAGAAAGTCGGGAGCCTTACACGCCAGGAAACGAATTTGACTCAAATAGCCTGGAATAAATTGTTTTGTTGTTAATTACTAAAGTCAGCAGAGGCAATAACCTACAAAGAGCGATTATTTGATATCCACTCGGGCGATTGGTGTACAGTTTTTGATTTGGCCATTCGATTCAATTAATGTCATTCCTCAAAATATAAATATTGAAACATATAAACTGTTTACTGCGGTTTAAAGCTAATGAATCCCGCTAGATTTTTTGATTAAGTATACCTTATTTTACCGGATTTTATTTGGATACCGTTTATCCCATATTTGTAGGTTCGTTAAATGTGGTCCAATTTTGTCCGATATCAATCACAGAAAAATAAAAGCGGTCGAAATTTGGTCCTAAATAGCTCCAATGGATAGGCAAATAATAAATAGACATTTTTGTCAGTTTTGTATCGCAGTGTTATGGCTCTTGACGATGGGAATAATAATGGTGCAACTTTAGTGTATACTTTTTATTCTGCTACTTTATTTGAGTTTAAGTTTCTAAATTCGTACTTTCTTTGTGACAACATAATAACTATAGTTTTAGAAGTCGAATAAGACAGTTGTTTTGATAAAGAAATAAAGTTGTGCCCGATGATATATTATATTCTATGCAAAGTGTAAAATCAAGGTTTGGTTCAAAATTTATAAAATAAACAATTAGAATTTGGTACTCAAATTTCTATTTTTGATTTGGGTAAGCCTGTATCTAAAAATAAATAATTAATATAATTTACTATCAGTGACAACGGAGGTCAGGAGTTTGATTAACCCCTAGACTATAAAAGTTGCCAATGTAGGTTATTTTTTAAATATAAAATTTTATACATAATATCGGGAAGTTATAAAACTTATTTGTAAAATTTCAGAGAAAATAAATCAGAAGAAGAATAAAATGTTGAAATTATTATTCCATTAAAAAACAGTTTTATAAAATAAAAATAACTAACTTTTTTTTCAGTATTTTGTCTTTCACCATATATACAAAGTTTTGGCGAGGAATATTTCTTCCGTTGCCAACGGTGATATTTCATTTCAAATGCCTACAGGTAGGTATAATAGGAAACAAATAAATAAATAGGATTGTTCGAGAAGTTGTAAGAAGTTTCAGGACTTCGTTTTACAAAATTTTCCATTTACCAAAACAATTTACTAATTCATTTTAACAACAGAAACCTTAAAAATATTGGTAAAAGGCTGACTTACGTGCTTGAGAAAAGCCTATGGCGCAAACGATCACGAAAGCGACCAGAAACGCGGCGTTAATTTTCGCCAAACCTCCATTGTTACACAGTCTAGAGGGCGCCATGGCTGACTTGAGACTAACCACTAACCACTAACGGCCACGAACAAGTTTAGTCGCCACCGGCCCGTGAACTTACGTCCAGATACCCGACACCCGACACTACTCGCTGATATGCCCCTGCCCGGCCTTGTCCGCGAATAAAGCAGGCCACACACGAGCATTGTTGATTCGCATTGATGTTTGGGATTTCCAATAATTGACGGGTAACGATGCTTAAACGAGTATCTAAAAAGAGATTGCAGTTTATCTTAAAATTCCTACAATTTATCATTAAATTACAATTTATTTATAATCTCGAAATACATGTTAAATACGAATAATCAAGAAACCGTACCAAATAACTTTGTTGAATATTGTACGAATAGTGTTAGCTCTATGATACATAAATGTAATTATTTAGCATCGACCGTCAGGCCGAATGAGTGCAATATAGTATGTACCTACCCAGAGCTACCTGCGAAGAAATCAATATTATTATTTTCAAAGTCAACGGGATTGACAACATTCTACATAATAATATTTCAGGGCCTGTTATAACGCATTTTATCAATATAATTTTAGGGCCTGTTATAACTAATTTTATCAATATAATTTTATCGTAAGCAGTGATAGCAGATGAAATAAAAAGAAGCATCATTAGGCCAGTTTACAAAGGAGGCAAACATACAGATATGCAAAATTATAGGCCAATCAGCATATTGCCAGCCCTAGAAAAAATACTTGAAAAAACTTAAAAGTACGGAAATGCTGCTTCAGGAATTTTTTAAATCACATAAATTATGAGTTAAATCTAAAAAAACATGTGTTGGTTTTATTCATAGATATCTCTAAGGCATTTGATACGATTGATGTAAATAAACTATTAGAAACATAGGAGGTAATAGGAATTAGAGGAAAGCAACTAGTTTTATTTTTAAAAAATTACTAACTAATCGACAAATAAGAGTAAAATTTCTAAAAAAATTAAGCAAAAGAAAATATATCTCAACAGGTGTTGCATAGGGGTCAATTCTAGGTCCAACCCTTTATATTATTTACATCTCAATTATGAGAAAATTGTTTTCATGCGTTAAAAATTTTGTGTATGCAGACGATACAGCACTCATAATATCACACAAAGACCTGATTACTGCAATGAACCTTATGCAACATGATTTTATTGCCCTACTGAAATGGTCGCATGACGCAGGCCTCTTAACAAATGCCAAAAAAACTAAAATTATGCGCATCAAATCTCCACACGCCACATTTGACTGCAGACATAAAAAAGTTATTATGATCGTGAATAAACGTGGGCGGCGTTTTATCCAGTCAAACTTATTCCTCTTTTTTTTTTAATACATTATATATTACACATTCCAATGATCTTTGGCTGTCCAACTAGGAAATTTACGTGTTTTAGGACAGTCAAGATGAGCAGATTTATTGAATGTATCTAATTATTTTTTTGACTTTTACTTACATTTATGAAAAAAAGTTAAAGTTTTTATGGTTGATGCAAGAAGTTCCTTAAGAAATAAATACTTTTTAAATAATACTAATGTAGAGAAGAGAAATAAAAATTAAATTCAAAAATAAAATAAAAGAAGAGAAATAAAAATAAAATAAAAAAATATTATATAAAATAAAATAATAAACATGTGTGATTTTCAATCAATTAATGAATTAATGAACTAAAGAATCAAAAATAGATAAAAAGAAAGAAAAGTTAGTAGAGAATAGATCAATGCAAGAAAAATTTAAGCAGTTTTTGAACTTTGGATTTTGACACTAGTACAAATATTTATTAATATTAATAGATACAACCAGCGAGACATATTCCTATGTTTTGTTTTTTATAAGTTACTTATTAAAAGAGTTAGGACCAGTGGCGGCTCGTGATTTTAGTGTGGTAGATTGTTAATATTTAAAAAAAAATGGCATTATTGGTGTTGTAGCCGAAATATATATTTTTTCTTTCGAAATATTGTTTTTCTGTGAAGATTTTCAGGAAATCCGTTTGCAGCACACGGCCAAACAGAAATTTCCTGAAAATCTTCATGTGACAAAGAATTTAAAAAAAAATCAAAATGTACAGACATAGAATATTTTCTTTTGATTTGGTAAAAAAAGTTTTAAAAATCTCTCCAGTTTTGGAGGTCAAATCAGAGGAATAGGAAATCTTGACTTTTACAATCTTATTTAGAAATACTCGGTTTGAAGTGTAGTTGTCTCTTTCGCTCAACATTCGGAAGGGGGTGGAGGGGTTGTACCGACAGTGACAGCAATAGTTTTGTAATATACCTATTATTCGAATTGCTCGGCGCCCACGTCCCCTCTCAAGAAAAATGCATGTTGAAAAGGGAACCTTAGATTTGGTGAGAGTTAGAACCATATTAAAATAACAATTTTTTCGCTGCCAAAAGACTAATGCAATTTTTTTTAGTAAATCAACTATATGTTTGATTGAAATGGAAGAATTTATTTATAACATTTTGAGATTTAATCTAACAAAAATTGCTATGTTATGAGTCAGAAAAAATGGGTAGGTTTGTACACTTTAGAAAAATTTAGCAATTTTACCTTTCATTCAATTAAACTTCTCAAGGCAATGTTTTGGACGGCCTTGCAGTATATTCAGGGAAGATTAGTATAGTATTGTAACCATTAAATAGACGTATATGATTTTTCAACAGTGATTTGTACCTGCTTACTTACAGTGTTAAGTCATTCAGTGTTAATGTCTACTGGTGGCTCCTAGGTAATAACTAATTGAAAACCAACTAGTATTCTTCTTAGAATTGACCGGGTAGATCACATTAACAAGAAGTTTCCATGATACGGTATCCGGTACACAAATAACAAAGAAATAATGACTACACGGACGTATGGCACTCCATTCTCTAAGAAAGTTATTTATTTTTTATTTATTTATTAACTCCCTTGTCGGAAGCTTTTACATATGGGTAGTAAAAATATATATTATTTTTTGTACATACCTGAACTGCTTTAGTAAGAACATTTTGTATTTGTTTAGTGACAAATTGAAGATGTCCACGGAATTGGTTTAATTATTTCCCTCCTTTAGTATTCTGGGCAAAGAGGAATACATATGGTAGTTAGTCCCAGGTTTTCTACACTGAAGTGAAGATCTTATAAGTCTGAAAGAACGGGGAAGGTAGAAAGGGAAAAGAAAGATTGAAAACCAAAATATCGAAAATTCCACTAACTAATTTAATTACAAACATACGTAGTTTTTCATAGATGTATTTATACATTTTTTAAGAAAGACAAACATTCCCCGGTTACGAATAACCTGACAATATTTGAAAATCTCCTACCAACACCACAGTAAGTGCAAGTTGTGATTGGGGACCTAGCCAGCCGAGAAATTGAACACAATTGAACATAAACGCGATGCTAACTCGGCCACTATGTACTGTACCGTCATCAAATCGTAAACCAAATCCTTGTACTATTGTACCTCCAATCATGCATTGTATTTATAGTTTTGTATTAGTGAGCGACGAGCCGATGGATGAAATATTTTAGCCTTAAGATTTTAAAATGTTTTGTCTTGTCTGTACTTAGAAGAGAAATATATTATAAACTAGCTGACCCACGTCTACTAGGTGGTTACCTAATCTACCAAGTGTTGTATAAATAAATTAACTCACACCGCCATCTGTCAGAAACTTATAGAACTTACAAATATATATATTTTTTACATTAACTCCACACATGAGAGGCCCTGAGGAAAATAAATTCCCTCAGGGCCTATGTCATCTTTGAAGATGCTGTGAGGAGGGTCTTTTTCAGGAGAGGAAGGAGTTAACGTGGGTCTTGAAGAGACCCATGTTGTAGGAAGGAGAAAACACAGAGGCTGGCAAATCGTTCCACAGCCGAGCTGTTGAACACAAGAACGAGTCGTAGAAGCGACCCGCTCTCATGTGGCAAATGTCAACAGTGTACATATGTTGGGCGCTCGTTTGGCGCATTTCCCGACTATGCACCGGTGCCGAGGGGATCAATGACGCTTTTAATAATAAATTGTCCCATAAAAAACATTTAATTCGCAATAATAAATATTGAGGTCACTAATCGAGATAAAAACTCCTAACTAAAAAGATATCCTATCTTTTAAGGTGGACCAAATTACACACAGTAAGCCAAATTTAATTAAAATCGGTCAAGTAGTTTCGGTGTTTACCTCGGACGAACATTGTGGCACGATATTTTTATATATAAAGATTGAAATAGCGCCCTTGAGGTGACTTTTCGCAAAAAACGGCTAAACTATGTAAATCATCAATTATTATTATTATTATTACTCCGCTTAAAAATAATTACTCTGGGTAGTTGGGTCTATTGAAAAAATACTTTCAAATTCATGTCGTAGTTATGTGGAAAAAAGATGCCAAATAAATAATATTTTTTATAAATTTGTAAAATCCAGAAAGATGACACATACCTCGAGAATCAACAATGTGATCTATATTTTCATGTTTTCTAGGTTCATTTTCCGTTTGTCTTCCCGGCTTATAAACATTTTTTCAATCATTAATTCATTATCTCACATAGAAAACGAAACTTTAGCGCTCTGAAAAAGTTAGAGTCACAAGAAAATCAATACATTTACTTTGAATGCTAACTAGGCTGACGACTAGCTATGTCTAATTCATGTTGGATAGCCGACTGACCGCTAAATTAAACATCAACATTATTTTACTGGTCTTTCCAGATCTTCGGAAATACCCATAACTGTTATTAATAAATAATCATAATTATAATTATACACCCAAATACGTAATCAATATTATAACATCATAAATTTTATGAAATCCTTCCTAAATGTATATTCAATGAAGAGATAGCTTGTAGCACCTAATTTCCAAATTATGAATAAAATTTTGTTAAAAGGATATAACAAAACATTTTTACCTATTGAAATTATACAATATACCATTGGCTCAATAAAAAAATATTTTAACGAATTTTGTATACATGTATTATATTATTCATATAAATTTTATTTTTTTTTCAAAATTAATTTTTAAATAAAATTATTTCTTATTTAACACACATTGAAATGAAATTGATCCAGGTTTTCATCGTTATTTTTATTTATTTTTCATCAAGTATTTTTTTGTAGAAGTGTTTTATTAACGTCTAAAGCACACTTACACAATATATATTATGTAAAGGAAATGTATTCCCTTTAATTTTGAATTGTGTAGTGTCAGTTAGAATGTAAATGTCAACTGTTATGTGTTTAATTGTTTATTTTAATAAAAAGGGTGTAAATTTAATCCTGATGATGTGAACATCGTTCATGAAACATATTGATTGTGTATAAATTAAAGTGATGTGAACAAAGTTATTTGTCTTTTTATTAAAGTAAATAATGCCATCACAAAGTGAAAACTTTCCGAAGAAGTTTTCTTCGAAAAATTATTTTTTTATTATTTGATTAGTTTAATGTAAAATGTCAGTTGGTTTGTTAGAAGAAACAATCAATAGGAAATTGGTATAATTTTTTTTTTTTTTTTTTTAAAAGAAAGACAAACATTATCGGGTTACGAATAACCTAACAACATTTGAAAATCTCATTTGAAGATGTTGCTTGTGTTGTGATGGAGGACTTAGCCAGACGAGGAATCGAACACGGAACGCCTGGGTGGAACCCAAACGCTATGCCCACTCAAGCACTGACCGAACGATAATAAACATAAATGTCGTTTCTTTGTTACGCAACTTAGAAACACAAAGTGTTGTATAGGGAATTACGCCGCTATATTATAAAACGACATGTTTGGTTATAAACTAAAAATGGAGAAACTTCAACAAACGAAATGAAAAACCATCGAGTTAAGCAGGTAAGCTCAGTCAATTATGATTCATAGAAATATAAACATAATTTTATGCGCAACAAATAATTTCCTTCTTTAAATAGATAAGTTTTTAATACAACCGTAGATTAATACATCCTTACTTCATTTTCCACCTTTTCTCCAAAATGACAGAATGCTGTATATTGAATCATTTGGCGGGTAGGAGGTAACTCGCCGTAGCTTAATGGTAGAGCTCCTGACCGGGAATCAGAGGGGTGCGGGTTCGAGTCCCGTCGGCGCCATGTATCTTTTCTTGTGAGATTTTTTCAATATGGATGAGTGTTTCAGGCTAATAATTATTGCTTATAATATATGCTCATATTTCAATAAACTGGCAAAGCAATCAATGTGCTTGTATCCTGAAAGTAATAAAAACATTGTAAATTCGTAGATACATTTTTTTACGTACACGGTCTTTCGACGCTCGATTTTAAAATGTAAATACAACAAGTTGTGTTTGAGATATCCACTTTTTTGTATTTATTTGAAAGTATATTTAACGGAAATAAATCTGGAAAATAACGTTGCTTAGCGTAGTGGCACGTATTCGGGAGGTCCAATTTTCATTTTCGCATAAATCTGGCTGAATTTGCTGGATGCCGTTTTTTATGTAAAATTTTAGGAAGTCAATTATTTGCGGTTTATTTAATTGTGATTTAAGATACAAGGAAGACGTCTAAAGGCATTAAATCGCACGATTTTGGTGGCTAGTTCACGTTGCTGCCGCGTGAGATCACTGCCCTCAAATCGCTTGTGCATCATAAAGCAAAGCCGCGGCGGACTTTTGAATGACGTTACATTCTACACTTATTGCCGTAAAATATACTAACAAATAAAAAAAATTAAGTAGATTTCTCACACACTACTTTTTTGATTTACATTTTAAAATCAAGCTTCCTTATTGAATGACTCTGTATACTGGCTTCTTCATAATGGTGCATTTAATTGAACTTTTGTATTTTTTTGTCTTATCAGACGATATCACTGGAAATGAGAGGGGATGCGCTTATTTTTTTAAGTGAGTCTGAAAGTATGAGGGCATTTCTAATATTGAGAGATTTGACGAGTTGTAAAGCTTCTATGATAGCAGCAGAGAAAATGGAACACTCTTTGAGAAGTTTGTGTGGGAAACACAATTTCCTGTGAGGTACTTGGACACTGGCCCTGCAATGGGGTCCAGACTGAGTTTGGAACCGTCTGTGAAAAATTTTATATAATTTGGGCAGTTGTTTTCAATAATTTTATTGAATTCTGCATTATTTGATTGATATGAGTTTTATTTATATTTTTTTATTTATTCCTATAAATTGGTGGACCTTTGGATAAAAAGTAAGGCTGTCATAGGGACATGAGTATAGGGGGAGAGATTCATTACGATAGGAGTTTTTGGATATATCTAGGAAAGAGTTTTTTTTTGTATAAGGTAATTCACCATAGAAGAGTGCTATGTGCGTTGAAATTAAGGAAGATGGTTATAATTTAATGATAAACATATAAGGGAATAGGAAATCTCAAATATTGAAGTCATTCAAGTCTACAAACTTGTACACGATGATGCAGGGATAATCAGTTCCGCAATGAGTTCTTCCTTGGACAGGTCTGTGGGAATACCCCTCACTAGACCCATGCCTGAGACATAAGGATATAAGCTTTAATTTTTTTCGCAGAGAGGAAGTCAATAGAATTGATGAATTTATTGACATTAAGTGCGGATGTAAATTCTACACAGAAGCGAAATCTGCCTGAAATCCTTTGGATCTAATACCACCTGGGGAAATGCCAAGTGGTTTTTTCCCAATGAATTTTCCAAAATCAAGAGGATGCAGAGAATGGCCTGGAGTGTTGTTTAGCACATACACGATGAAAGGGGCTTTTGCTGAAGTTGGATATACAGTATCCAGGGGAGGAACTGCTGTCTCTACTACTACTGGAATTGAAGCCTGAGAAGAAGAAGAAGAAGAAGGTTCGTTTTTCGGAAGGTCACTAACTTTCGGTTTTTTGGGAGTAGAGGATGGAAAAGGAAGGTTTGAAATAGAGATTATCTCTACTTCACTGCCAATGTCAGATTCAAAAACAGTTGGGTCAAGGGGAGCGGGATCAGGCGGCTTATTCCTTAAGGGCAAGAGGAAATTAAATGAAAATGACAATGAAAATGGTCAGCAATATGTGAACTCAAAGAGAACAAAAAAACCACAACTTTAACTGTTGAAATTCCATAAAAAAGGATTTTTCGTATCGAAACGAAAAATAAGCAACAGTGTTTTTCAACTGTCAAAATTCGAATGAAAGGGTTATATTATAAAAGGGACAGTGGAGAAATGAAGCCACCAACGCTCCTGAATACTTGTAGTTCTTGAGTTAAAATTTAATTACATAAGATACAAATAAAAATCTCAAGCACAGGATATCCTTTTTATTTTTTATATCACATTAATGAACCTACTTACGCTAACAACACAATAGGCACCCAAGTTCAAAAATGAATTCGCTATTTGTAAAATTATCGGAAACTTGCTCCTATTATGAATAAAACCTGAAGAAAGGAAAGTAAAATTTAATTAAAGGTAAAATATTTGCAGTTTCGTAAAATTATTTAAAGTATTAAAGTTTATATGAAAATTCTTATTTTTTTCCGAATATTGAAATAAAATATTGCAATTCTATTTATAATAATTAGTAGTTTGAGGTTAATTAGTTTTTATAGTTTTATTAGAAATTTTAGTTTTGAGGTTGAGTAATTTCATCATTTACAGTCTACGTGTAAATCAATATATTTATAGTAAAACTACATAATATTTTAAAAACATATTTATTAATATATTAATTTTGCCTTCAATAATGCTGAGTTTTTTTTTCTTTTTTCTCGCAGTAAATTTTTTCCACAGCTTTTATGGAATGGTGACCGGACAACTCAACAACGTGTAATTTCATCTCTCATTTGAAAAGACGTTAAAGGTGATGAAAAAAAATTGATTAGTTTTTGGGCTATTTTTTTTTCATCACTTTTCGAAGGGGTGTTGAAATGCTACTTTGGTGTCGTGGAATGGTTGTCCCACCTATACCAAACGAATGAATTTTTATTATTCTTTAATAAATGCAATATTTATAATAAAAAAAATACAATTTTTGCGCTATCATAAATTAATACGACGGTCACGCACTTTATTTAACAGAATTATTTATTTTTTTCTTGCTAATGCTTTTCAATAGAAATTAAAATTAATCTAAGGTTTGATATTCTTGGCGATCCATTTTCCGTATTTAGAGACATCTGTGTAGACGCCGGGGTATCCTAATGTCCCGCAGTTGCTCGGGCCGAAACTGACAACCCCCCGGACGAACCAGTTTTCACTGTTGCCCACGATCTCCTTGGCCATGAGGGGACCCCCGGAGTCCCCGTTGCAGGAGTCTTTGCCCGCGAGGCCACCGGCGCAGAACTGGGTGGGTGCTAGTCTCACCCCTAGCTGCTTGTAGGTCTTCAGGCACACAGATGGCTGGACGACTGGCACGCTCACTTTCAACTTCACGTTAGAGTCCTTAGCTGGAATAACACAAAACAGTTTGTAATAGTCCTGAGAGACAATCCCAGTTCTACTTAAGAGGGTATAACCAGAGAATACCGAAATTAGTCCTTTTTAAACGAAATTCTAGATGTATTGACTCTTTTTTACAAAAAAACCTAAATTGATTTTGAAAGATTGTTATTTTATCTGGTACACGCAGTTTTAAAATTTGGAAAAACTAAGTTTATTTTCAATATACTAAGGTTATACCATTGGTCGTTTACGTACTACGTATACCAACAAATTATTCTTACATGTTTCCGCCAATAAACATTGAAACCCTGTTAATTTGTTCGTAAGAACTTCAGTCCCGTTTTTAACCGTTTTACGAATAAAATGATCGTATTTTAGAATAATATATTTCTCCATGTAGAGTTATTATCTTTTATATACGACTCGTTCTTGAGTTCAACAGCTCGTCTTTGGAAAGATTTGCCGGCCTCTGTGTTTCCTCTCTCCTACAACATGGATCTCTTCAAGACCCATGTTCACTTCTTCCTCCCCTCAAAAAGACCCTCCACACAGCATCTTCACAGATGACACGGTCTTGAGGGAGATCATTTTACATAGTGTGAAGTTAATGTAAAAAAA
This sequence comes from Limnephilus auricula, assembly GCA_951813805.1. Taxonomy (NCBI): domain Eukaryota; kingdom Metazoa; phylum Arthropoda; class Insecta; order Trichoptera; family Limnephilidae; genus Limnephilus; species Limnephilus auricula. The sequence continues at coordinate 18,790,900 of OX638404.1, forward strand.
AAATATATCGATGAAGTAACCTAAAAATAGAATAATTCTCACTTTTTCCGTCATTAAAATCAGTACCTAGTGGTGGCTTGTACCATGAAGAAGAATTGCAGATACTTTAACACGCAATCGCTCGACCACAAACCGGTCGTCTAATGCCTTTTGAAATTATATACGAAGATTGTCACGATAAGGAATTTAATATGTGGATTCCACTACCGATCATTCTTATTTCGACCTATACGTGTTTTTTTGTAATACTTACATCATGTTTTTGCATATAATTTGAAGGTATTAGATTAATAAATATTAGACGGCGTCCGTGGTCCAAGGGTAAGGCTCTCGACTAGCGATTCGGAAATCCCAGCGTGCGCAACTTAACCATAAAACTGGCACATGTTTTTATTTTACTTGTATCTTTTATATATATCATGCAAGTATACCTAGATTATATTTAGACAGTATATCTAGTTCAAGTATATATAATATTAAGTAAAATAAAGAAACATGTTATTGGCTTTTCATTTATTATTTGTGTATGATGTGAACATTAGTTATTTGGGTATAAACTAATTATTAGAACTTGTTGTTTTTCTTAATGTAAGTAATGTTATTAACTTGTATACGTTTGTTAATAAAATAAAACAAAAATTAATTTTATTTGACTGATTTGTGCTATTTCACAATTTAGTAATAAAAAAATAATGTAAGTTATATTTGCGGCACGTTCAAGAATGGAAAATATACTCTCAGTATCGCCCCGGTGTAAGACCACTATTCAGAATTGAAACGTTGCTTGAAATGGCTTTAGCCGTGTTTGGTTACTAGATCTGGTCACCCAGATACTTCCCCGCCTTCATTGTCTACACCTCTTTCCCCACCCCGCTACCTTTAATGCACAACATACCCAGATTGGGGATGCCATAGTCTCACTGTCTCCAGGCGGTTGGGACGGTATAAATATTTTTTTTAAATTAGGAATTCTGTTGGAATACTAGTGTTTTTGTATTTTTACACAACATGTAGGTACTTATGTATAGGTAGTAAGAGGGTATTACTAGAGGATACTGGAAAATAGTCCTTTTAAAATCAAAATTCTAGACGTATTGACTCTTTTTACAAAAAAACATAAATTGATTTTGAAAGATTGTTTGAAAAATTTTGAAAAACTAAGTTTATTTTTAATACACTAAAGGGTAAATGGTATATTGGTCGTTGGCAGATTTGTTTAATTTTCAAACGAAATATTGTATTTTTTTGTACAAATTTCAAATCATATAATCATACATTAAAATAAATCAATACATAATCTAGTAAAGACACTTTTCAGAATTATAATTTTAGTTAACTTAAAATCATTCAAAAATAAATCCGAGAACGTGTTTTGTGACGAAAATACCTCAGTTTTTCTATTTATTTAAGGTCTTACAAACTAAAATATTTCAGATTTTTTTTACACACTTATTTTGTTATATAATCAAAAAATACTTACAAGAAGTACACGATATTTAATAATTTATCATCGTGAGTTTTGAGCATTTTTATTGCTTACTTAAATGTAGGTATATATTAAAGCAAGTTTTGAATGAAATAAATCGATATTAAATTTAAAAAAATTGATACGGGGACTAATCGATGTTTCCAATTGGAAACTCCCTGTACAGTTGTAGGCGTTTTAAAACTTTTATTCTCTGACACTGGTCAATTGCTCTTAACATAAATAATTATATCTATAAGCCGAGTGTTTCAATTTGGTTTTGATTGATTCGATCGTAAGAGAAAATAAGAAACATGATTTTTAGATGCGAAGTCTAATGTTGACAAAACTGACAGTTGAAGATATTCCTGTTCAAAAACAACCGTCATACATTTTTCATGTAGGTCTGAATAAAAATAAGAAAAGGTAACCAATTACATTAACTATTGATTATTCATCTGACTGGCAATTCATTATTATTATCCAATATTTTCCTTATTCGCTTATGGTAAGAGTTATATTATTTATCACACAAGATGTTTAGTAATTACCAGTATCTGTTTTTCCCCACCCAGACACGATTAGTTCGTTTCCAATGTGAGACCTTTTGGACACTTCTTTATTTTTCAGCGGCAGGCAAATTGGACTTATGTAAACTGAAAACAAAATAAATCATTTTTAGAAAATCAACAAATTTATACCTCAACCTTTTACTACTTTGGGACCCATACAACCTGCATATAGCGAAGGACATGTTAGGACTACCCCCGAGTATACCAAAACCTCCTACAACACTGCACGGAGAAATTTTTTATTCTTAAATACGATCATTTTATTCGTAAAACCGGTTAAAAACGGGACGGAAGTTCTTACGAACAAATTAATAGTATTTAATGTTTATTGGCGGTAAAATTTAAGAATAATTTGTTGGCATACGTTTACGAAATTATGTGTCCCAACAAATTATTCTTACATGTTCCCGCCAATAAACATTGAAACCCTGTTAATTTGTTCGTAAGAACTTCAGTCCCGTTTTTAACCGTTTTTACGAATAAAATGATCGTATTTTAGAATAACTTTTTTCTCTGTGTGCTCACGTGATCTAGGGGGTCTTGAGTAGGTACTTTACTTGGGCGGCTATTATGTGCTAAAAATTCCACATCCGACATAACTCGAGCAAACTTAGTACTGACGTACTAAAAATGTTTTTTTTTAATTTTTTTAATGACCGCTGTTGGGGTTAAAGCACATTATAAAGATTTGAAATGCCTGCGAACAGGAGAAAAACGATATTATTGCTTGGATAAAGTTGTTTTTTGGGTGGGATTCCTATCTACCCGTCTTTCGCCCAGCATCTTCGTAAATAACAGAATACATAACTTATGTTTTTTCTTCAATGTTGAACTCGTTTCTTCTAGAATTCTTAGTACAGGTAATAGGTACAAAGGGGTTCATTTTTCTAAAATAAATACATAATAAAGATCGTTCTCTGGGCCTCATCAATTCCGGAGTAGAATGAGTTGAGGAAACTTTTAGGATAAATAATAAATCAAGATTATTCTTACGGGAATATGTAACTGGGCGAACCATCCGCACCAGGGCAATATCGTGCTTCTGTGAGGCATCGGAAGAAACATACTGCTCGTGAATGGTAACAGTCTCTACAGCGATGTCTTGAGGGTCGTCGGAGCAAACTCCAGCCTGGCAGTCTTTTTCAAACATTAAATCATACTCGCCCAGGCGAATACCAGTGCTGAAAAATAAAACAGTAATTGAAAAGCCTAATAGCGTGATGTAGTATTTATGGTATTGTGACCGACCGAAGTTTTGGTTTAGGCAAGTTTCGGCCAATAAAAAAAATTTCGGCCGCGGTTTCGGATTCGGCCAAATAATAGCCGAAACTTCGGCGCAGCCAAAATTTGTGATGTGTCGGATTACGTTCGGCTTTACTCGGGCGCATGTGTCATGTGTGTGCCTTTAGAAATACTATTAAAACAGCTGTAAAAGCTGTAAATAAAGAGAATTTATGACGCGAATGTGAATGGTAGAAGAAGCCAGGGACGCCCAAGGAAGACGTGGCACGATCAAGTGAATCAGATACTTGAGTCGGGCCATGTCAAGAGTCAGAATAATAGAAGAGTATGTATGAGAAGATGTATGAATGTGAATGAAGCAAGGAATGTGTGCCAAGACCGAGTTGTTTGGCGGACCGTCCTCTCTGGCCTACTCCTGCGGGGAAACAGCGTGATGGTTAGTTAGTAAATAAAGATTTTAGATTTTTTTTAAACATTATGTTTTTCGTCAAATTTTCTTTTCAATAATAATTAGTTAAATTAACTAAATGAAAACAATCACTTATTTAATCAAAATTATCTACATTTATTTATTTATTTATTTATTAAAGAATTTTATACATAGTGTACATATTGTGTTATTTCGCCCAAATATATTATGTTTCAAAACCAAAGGTTTCTTCGTCAACAAAATTTATTAATCTTATCCTGACGAAGAAACCTGAATAAGTGGCGTTTTACAAAGTGATTTATTTCATTTAATTAAAAATGACGCCACACAGTGAATTTGCGATGATTTAAGAAAATAAGATTAACGATTATACTGATTTTACTTTAATTGTTGCTAGTAGTTCTAAGATATTTTGTATTTGTGTAGTACAAGAACTGTTATAAAACAACAAACCAAGGAACGCTAAAAGGAAAACACTTTTCTCATTACATTTATGTTGGTATTTTATTTCATTGTGCATTTTATTTAACTGAAAAAAATGAACTCTCACAAATATAACAATAAAAACGCCTAATTTCGGGGTAAAGTGTTTTTGGTTTCGGTTTCGGTTATGGCCGGAACTGGACCGATAGCCAAAGGCACCGCTATTTATACTTTCAGAAATCGAGAGATAATTCACACGGTTTTTGGTAATGTTTGCCTAAACTCTAATATTGACATTTTCTCGGATTCGCTTCCCAAATTTAAAAGGAGCATCATGAAATTGATACAACTGTTTAATGCGCATACATATCCCTTCACAGATCACAACTTCTCACATATACAAACACACTCACACACTACGCACATCACCCGATAGTTACTAATTATACATTCCACTCAAGACATTACAAAGAAACATATCAAAGGTACCCACCGTGATATATTTAATATCTGTAAACTCTGTCATTACACTGTAAACAAAGTACTGTTTGTTTCTATAAAATAAATAAATAAATGTCATGGACTCCTCTAGTGTACGTACATACCATCTTACTAATGTTCCCGTTGGAACACTTCGATGATAATGTTCTTCTTTGCACAATTCGATGTTTTCACTTGCGTAAAAAAACCGAACATCTATGTAAAAAAAATTATGATAAATGAGACGGATGATTGTGAAATCGGACCATACTTACAGTTTGGTATTTGTATTGGGGACACAGTGGGCTGCAGTAAGAATGTAGCGTTCCGATATTAAAGCTCCTCCACAAAGAAAATCTTTCTTTCCGGTTTCTAAAAAAAATATATAGTATAGTATGCGTATAGAAGGTCTTTTTCCCATAGTTTAATTCTGATGTCTGTGCAACAACTAGACAAATTGTTGAAAATATATAGTTCGATGCCGCCTGCGTTAGGCCAGTCTACCACAGTCTAACAACACCTCTCAAGTAAAATGCTTAGGCTTCTCGAATATCGTAACAGCTATTAAATTCTGCGTACATACCGATTCACCTTTTTTATTTAAAAAAATATATATCCCGAATTTTTCACAACTTAAAACCACTGAAATCATTATAAAATATTAGATATGAAATTAAACAAATTTTTTCACTTTGTTCCACTTTTTTATTTACACCTGGACCGGTTTCGTCCTGCTACAGATATTTTCACACCGTAGTAGGATGAAACCGGTCGTGGTGTAAATAAACAATTGGAACAAAGTGAAAAAAATTTTAATTTCATATCTAATACAATAGAATTCCACCATGAATTTACAGTTAAAAAACTACTCATGAAAAAATTAGTTTCATTATAAAATAGATAAATGTATTCAATAGGTATAGAATATTTAAACCTAATACAATTATTGTAAGCAACAACAATAAAATTAAAGTGTAAGAATTATTTAAAAATTAATAATGTACATAAGTGTATCTGTGGCGAGCGGACACGCTAATAAATAATGAAAAAATGATGCTAATGTAAGGAATTCAATGAAAATGAGCGTAATATTTAATTACCCTTAAAACCACTCCGCCAAACAGTTCACCCAGTCGGCCAAATCTAAGGGATTCGTTCACCTGCTTTCAAAAGCAGTTCTTTATTTTGGGGTACGTTCAAAAAGAGCGAATCTATTTGCATTTTAATGTCAAGCGGGAATATTTTGAAGAAGGGATATTTTAAACTAGGCTTCGGGATAAATGATTCGAGCCAATTCTTTCAATGCTTTCAATTGAAAAAATATTATTGTTCCGGTGTTATGGGTAAAAAATCTTTAAATGATTTTCTTACCTCTTGTGTACTCCAGCAGAGCCATCCATGGGAACTCATCCAAATTTGTTTCGGTTCCTCCAACTATCTTGTCTTCGAAGCTCGTCCCGCAGACATCAGTAGAGGGTATGAGGGGATTGTGTATTTCCTCAAATGTGTCTTTCATCACATTTTTGGAAAGCTCCAGTTGTCTCTCATTTATGGCGCAACAAATCTGTTATACAAACAAAGTTTCTTTAGTTTATAAAACACTAAAGCAAATCTGATACTCATCGATTTGTTGTGAGGCTTAATGGATTGTGGAGACAGGGAAGAGGAATGTTTGAAAGTACCCTGGTTATTCAGACCTGTTTAAAAAACACTGTAAAGTCGTTCCAAGGAACATCTTAGCAAACGAATTGCATTCTTTAAAGCAAAGGCGTTAGGTGGGTTTTTTTTTATGTGGTTGTAATTTTTCTTTATTCAGTGCTCTGTTTATTACATTTGTTGATAATTTTTCGATCACGTGTTGGGGTGGTCGATTTTATGTAATACAATGGAAAAAAAATATTTAAAAAAATCTATCAAGTATGAAATATATTGCTAATTGATAGGCTAACTATCGGTAACTTCTCATCGTTCCCTGGCATGACTGCAGACTGCAAACGAATAAGTGACAGATACGTTTTTAGATTTTCACAGCCAAAAGCATTTTCGTTGTTTGTTTTTGGGGTGTTATGCCGTGATACGTCGTCGGATCTGCCGGATCTGCCCTGATGATGGACACTGCAACGCTGTCCGAAACGTCGGCTAAAAAAGGAGGTATCGCAACACGGCATAACACTCCAAAAACAAACAACGAGAATAAGTGACAGTTCATAATGACTAAAGTGTCCTGAATATATTCGATATCAACTGTTGTGTGTAAGTTAGCGATCTGCAGTTGTCCTAGGGAACGATGAGAAGTTACAGACAATTATCCTATCGATCGAGTGTGCTAGGGGGCCAGGGCTATACTAAGGGGGCATACATAAATAACGTGAGCTCAAAATGGGGGGGTCCAGTAAAATCCCATCAAATCTCACTTAACCGAGGGGGGGGGGGGCTCAATAAATATATATATATATATTATTATTATTATAGAGATAATCATAAAAAATTAAATTGTTACACTTCTTTTGAAGTGTCCCAATTTTCCCTCTGAAAAATTGACCATTATAAAAAAAATATTTCGACAGTAAGAAAAAATCTCACGTGAGGGGGTCCCACCAAGTCTCATTTAATCTCACCAAGGCAGGGGGGGGGGAGGAGTCTAATTTTTTTTAAGCTCACGTAATTAATGTATGTCCTTTAAGTTTATCGACTACAAGGGAACGTTCTGCAAATTATAATAATATGTGTTATGGTCACAGAGATAGGATATAGATATACAAGTATCTACAATATCTACATACAGTGTGCAGCCATAGGATTAAATACATTAAATTTCATAATTAACCTAGCTAAGTCTTATTTTTTTATATATTTATTTATTTATTTAATTTCAACGGTATAAACATACCATAAACAATATTTACATTTCACATTAAAAACCAAAAGCATATATTAGGAATAATTAAAAACCAAAAAGAGAATAACAATTGATTGTGGCATTTGATTGTGAAGTGACATATGAGATATGAGCAAGAGATACAAGTACAAACAAATTTTATAGTACAAATAAGGCAAACTTAGATTAAATTAATATTGGTTGAAAATATATGATAGCATAGCCCTCTTGTACCTACTTTCCGTGCAGTTAAATATATCCGCCACATCTGCGTATCTATTACTAACTGCATGCAACCTAGGTACAAGTGAGTTTTTGGAATACTCAATCCTGGTGTTGTTGCATTTAAACAGAACTTTGGAACGAGTTGCTCTCGTAGGTATATGAAATTCAATGAGGTTACTGTCTATACTACCATTTACAATGTTGAATTATAATATTAATTGTAATATTACTAGATGAACCGGCCACGCGTTGCTGTGGATAACGATACACAACGCTAAGACTTGGAATAGACTGACATCAAATCTAAACATAACGCCATTACCTAGGTAACCAAAAAATTCATACCGCCACCCGTCAGAAACATATGAAACTTACAAATAATTTCAAATCATTGTCCAATAACAAACATGAATATTTAATTCTCAATAATAAATATTGAGGTCAATAATCGAGATAAAAACTATCCTATCTTTTAAGTTAGACCAAATTACACACAGTAAGCAGTATTTCATCAAAATTGGTTAAGTAGTTTCGGAGTTTATCCTGGACATCGTGAAGCGAGATTTTTATATATAACTAGCTTCTGCCCGCGACTTCGTCTGCGTAGGATTAGTACTTCGAGTAATCTATTTTCTTTTCCTGGGTCCCATCTATGTTTATACCAAAATTCTTAACCTATTTATTTAAAATATGTATAATTAATTCTTGATTCGATTCAAAGTATTAGGCGAGTACTTCAAATAAATTCACTAATTTAAATATTTTCTAAAATAGAATTTTGATTTAACAATCATTGTTTCGCAAAATGTCATTCTCAAATTTTGACATTTTCTATTAAACAATAATTATTATTTTCAATGTATTGAAAATAATTAGCTTTATAAGGCCTATATGTTATTCTAACGTATGAGCTATATTATTGTAAAGTTTCATTAAAATCCATTCTGTAGATTTTAAGAGTAACAAACATACATACATCTATACAAACTTTCGCGTTTATAATATTAGTAAGATAAGTAAGAAGATAAAAGATATACTTACCTTAATGGAAGTCCGACCTGAGTCGCCACATTGAGAGTTTCGAAGGAAGACTTTTTCTGATGAAGTAATTTCAGGTGTCAATAAGGCGGCAGACTCAGTACAAGATCTAAGTTCGATGCAGTGACCAGGATTTCCCCTTGCATCGACGCAATCCGAATCTCCAGCTATATAATTATTATACACAAGGTTATTAATTGATTGTTTGTGTAATATACAACGGCGGTACATCGACAACCAGGAAAATGTTAGATTTTATTGATTATTATTTTATAAATTTATTTAATGAAATGTTGACGGGTAAACCATATTGATAAACTTGATTACTTTATATGAGCAGGACTGGTCAACCCAAATTGCACCACGGACCGCATTGACGACCTAAAATTTTCCAAGGGACGTTTGGGGGGGGGGCGCTAAACCTTTTAAAAATATATTAAATTATTTGTTATAGCTTTTTAGTCCATTATTGTATTTTAAGTACTGGGATGCTACCTCCTTATACTTTATTTATTTAACAATAAATAAAACACAAAACACTGAAAAAAATTAAATGTTACAACAAAAGCATGTAATAAAATAAAATAATTTGGAAAAAATGATAAGAAGTCTCACATAAAGAGATATTAAGTATAAACGAAAATTGCAGAAAGTATAATATACGTCTATTTGGGTCCCGATATATAAAAGAATTGAAATAAACAATATTTGAACTGATTATTTTTAAGGGGAAATATGTATGTTAAAAAAAATTCATCGTCTTCCCAACGATCATTGAATTTTCTTTCCATTTCTTCGAAATTGTGTTTCGGCTGAAAAATAAATCTATCTACTAATTTATAATATATCACTAAAATAAATGCCCCTGTTTAGCTGCGGATACGCAACGCGAGTAAATCTAAATACTAATCTGCACTGATTGGTCCTAGTTACGCAAGTTGCATATCCAGAGCTCTACTAATTCCCAAAAGAAAAAGAATAAATAAATCTATATACATGACTGCGGGCCGCGGGTTGGCCAGGGCTGACTTAGAAAAACAGTTTTTTTTTTACATTTGGTCCAAACGGAAACCCTGAGGTAAATAATTTCCATCAGGGCCTATGTCATCTTAGAGGAAGCTTTGTGCAGGGTCTTTTTAAGGAAAGGTAGGAGAGGAAGTTCGAGGAAGGAAAAAGGTATGAGAAGTTGGTAGGAATCTGGAGGTTTGTATGTCCCGGAGTGACGGACGTACGAATCCATCCCCCCGACTGTGGCGCAAGGCGATGGATCGAGAGGATCCGAATGGATAGGTCAAAAGGCCTACCTCAACCAGTCTCTCTCGATCGACAACGGGTTTTTGAGTGATTGTGTAATGTGCGGGCCATCACGTTGTCATACAAAGACAGTTACCAGTTGACAGTTTTCAGTTGCCTCAGTGAGCGGATCGCCTTAATATAAAACATAGTAAGTAGTGGAGTGAAAAGTATTGGAAACTATTAGCAAAATAATTGGAAACGAACGTAATTATGTTTTGTGAACATCTCACTGGGTGAACCTGTGCTGAGGTGTTCGCATGTATTGATTATTGTGCCGTCATAAGTGATAGCTTATCAGTATCAGGTTTGGTTTGGAGTAAATATTAGGTTTTGAAAAAATAGTGTTCCTTTAGTTTTTAACCAGTCTGTGATCTGTTTTTTTTTATGTGTGATAGAATGTTTTTTTATTGTTGTTTAAAATTAAAGAAAAATATCATCGTATATACATAGCTATATTATGACAGCTAGGATTTTTACTTCAAATGTGTTCAGGAATGGCTGGTTAAAATTATTCAGGTACTTGCTGTTATACACATAAATATAAATATTTTTAATCCTACAGCAAAACGTTTACCTGAAAGATCTCGCCAGAAAAGTGGATTTAGCTATTTAGGAACAATAGATTTCCACCGCGAATTTAAAGTTTCAAATCGAAATATTCTTATATTTTCCTTTTCATTAGGACCCAAATCATTTAATGACAACTTTTACATACATATTACCTATAACGCCATCGCGAGTAAAGGACCAGCTAAACGCAGATGTCATATTCTGAGATACAAGACCTTTCATGATTAAGATCAACCCAAGAAAATAAAAACATCGACTTATATGGAAGAATATATCGAATTAGGTTTGCTGCAAGTCTGCAAGAATTTTTTTAAAACATAAAAGGATATAACGTAATACATTAATAAACAATATTTCTATTAATTCCATCATTTATAAAAACATTTTTTCCATAAGTATATTTATTTAGTAGTAGAATTCTTGCGTATGTTTAGTTTTTATTTCATTTTGTAATATTTTTTAAATTCTTCATTTAATTATTTATCAACCAAGATAATTTTATTTTTAATATATATAACACATCACTAGGTTGAGCCCATGCTGAGCCTTTTCAAGCTGTTTTGGCTGCATTTTTGCTTATGACGGCAGTACATCACAGAAATAAATGTAATTTATCACTAGCTATTATACTTTATAGTTATTTTTCATTTCAATTTCATTATACCTACTTCGACTATAAACTAAAATAAATATAAAAATTGATCCATACATTGATAACATGGGAAATACATCGATTTTTCAAACATTTTAAAGAATTTTTTAAATATCGACATTTGAATTTCATTGAAGTATTAATTCAATCCTTTCTCCACCATTTTATTACCTACCTGATAACCATGCAAAAGCACCCTTAAAAGGTGAAAACTAAATATATCATTTAGAATAAGACTCATCAAAAAATATATTTGACATACTTTGAGTACTTACATGCTGGTGCCGACGCCACGTAAACAAGGACAAAAATTACCAAAAATATCAAGGGAATTTGTGAAAACACTCCGCCATTTTTAAGATTGCCCGTGAACATCATGATTAGGATACCGACAAACAAGTTATGTCGATTGGAAACCAACTAAGCGGGTCAAAATAACATATTATCTTACGAATACGTTCATAATAAATGACTAAATTAATTCCACGGCAACTTGCGTCTCGACAGCTTTTCTGCGAACAGGTTTTTCCTGTCGACCTTAGGTCGCAAATGTCTGACTAGCTTATTATCAAACTGCAGTATTAGAACAATGATTCTGCACAAGAATTACGATAATTCCGGATAAGCTGGATTTAAAAAAATACACTTTACGTTTTCATGACCCTACGGCTTCACGCCGACCTTCAGGCCCCAGAAGAACAATAATAGCTACAAACACCAAATTCCATTAGAGCCGCTTAGGCTATTTTTTTATCTTTAAATGAAACAATATAACTTTGTTAAAACCACTGATTTATTTAATTAATGCCGACCGGTTTCGGAACAACCGTTCCTTCCTCAAGGCAAATATAAAATGATTTGACAATCAGAAAAAATTGGGAGGGTACAATTTATTACTAAGCGTTGTGGTAAGGATAGGGTCGTGGCTAGGAATGAATGGAAAGTTGTGGGAGGGAACAGAACGGACATCGAAAGGGAACAGATTTAAGATTGGGCTATAAGTTAATATTTTTTGTTTGTTGATAATTGATCCATTATTTTTAAGGTTTTTTTTTCTAAGGCTTCTAGGTGATCTAAGCATTTTCTTTTATTATTAATACGAAGAATATTTATCCCTGAATTTTTTTCAAAACTGGTTATAATTATTTTAAGAATAATTATTATTATTAAGACACCTTAAGTGTTCTTTGATTCTAATTTCCAAAATTACGGGTTGTTTTCCCGACATAAATTGTACCCTCCCACTGTTTTCTGATTGTCAAATCATTTTGTATTTGCCCTGAGGAAGGAACGGTTGTTCCGAAACCGGTCGGCATTACCGTTATATTGTTTTATTTAGTTATAATGGAAAATCACAAAGTAATAGCTAGTTCAAAAGTATATTTTTTATCTTTCTATATTCCGTAGATATGGAATTTGTTGGCTGTTATGAAATAATTATTTTTTCCAGTTTATCTCAAATGGTTCTACTTGATTCCAAGTATTAATGATACTAAAAATCGTCCTCTCGTACTCTCCCAGGCGGACAGAAATTCTGCAAAAAAATACAATATTTATCACATCAAATCAAATTAAATTTTAAATAACAAAGTGGGTGGGGTAAGTTAAACATTAAAATCACTGAGGCAGTTCAAACCACTTAGCGCACACGGAGAAAAATGTTATTCGAAAAAAACGATCATTTTACTAGTAAAAACGGTTAAAAACGGGACTGAAGTTTTTACGAACAAATTAACAGTGTTTCAATGTTTATTGGCGGGAAAATGTAAGAATAATTTGTTGGTATACGTACGAAATTACGTATTTTTCTCCGTGTACCTAGTCCTGTAAACTGAATAGAATCAAATTATCGAAGAAAGCAAACACTTGTGGCTTGACAGTATACACATGAAAAAGTTATTTGTTTCAAATCACATTATTTTTTACACCACAGGTTTTTCAGAAATTGGCGAATATAAACTGACCATACGTTTAATAGAAATACAGGAATCCAAGTTATACATAAAGGTAGAATAAGAATACGCATAGAAGCATTAGAAATATCAAAATCAAATAAAAATGATTTATTATAAGCAATAATTATTAAAAGATGCATGACGCCGACGGGACGTCATGTATCTTTTTTGGGGAGTTCAGGTTAATAATTATTGCTTATAATTTATAATAATTATTGTTACCCTTTGTGCTATGCATACAAATCTTGTCTTAAAATCATTAGTTTATCAATTAAAAAGTAATACACATTATTTCTTCAATCTTTGCAAAATTACTTTGTGGCTCTAATTTAATTAAATGAAACCAATAACTTTGTGTAAACCACAATAATCACATGTTATAATATCTACATGTTTCAAAACCGATGGTTTCTTCGTCAGGATAATAACATGATAATTGATGTTATTATCCTGACGAAGAAACCATCGTCTTTGAAACATGTAGATATTATAACGTGTGAATATAGTGGTTTAAACAAAGTAATTTATTTCTTTTAATCAAATAAAAATAAAAATAAATTTAAACCAACAATTAGAATTAACCGACCGCGCAGTCATATTTTAAAGTAGTTCCCATTCTCCCCATATAACTCCTTTCCTTCCCTACCCCTCTACCTACCACACCAACAACCACTATCTGAAATTCTCTTCCTCTCTAATATGTCTTCTCTTTTGTTTACCTTATAATCTTCCTCTTTACGGTAATTTAGTAAATATTCGGCCGTCGATGTGTATAAATAAAATAAAGTGGTGTTAAACAAATAACTTTTATCATTTGTCGAAAGTATCATCTTCATGGTACGGTTATAGTTGTAATAAACCAAGGGATATTTGCTTCAGTGCCACCTAATGTTTTAGGGTTCAATAAAATATTATTTATTGATTTTATCTACTACGTACATCTTGAGTGAGTAACGTTTAAACATTATGTTTTACTGTGCCTATCGCAACAGGAATATTCTGTGTCGAGAGAGGCAAGTTTACTTTTTTACGAGGGTGGTTTCACTGAATTTGAACAATTCATCAAATTTCAAAGATAATTTTCAAGTTCCGTTATTATTTCATTGTGGACTAGTTATTTTATTGAAACGGTACCAAGCTTCACATACCTAGGATCCCTGATAACTAAGAACAATAATACTACAGAGGAGATTCAGAAGCGCATAGTGAGCGCAAATCGCTGTTACTTCCGCCTACAAAAGCAGATAAAATCCAGAATGTTGTCCAGAAACATCAAGATATACAAGTACAAAACTCTTATTAGACCAGTGCTCTCGTGCGCAGCTGAGACATGGGTATACTAAGAGGAATGAGCGAGCACTGGACATTTTTGAAAGAAAAATTTTAAGCCGTATCTTTGGACCGATTCTAGAAAATTGATTTTGGCGTAGACGTTACAACGATGAGCTCTACACTTTGTTTAAGGAACCAAAAGTGACACAATTTATAAAGTTGGGAAGACTTCGGTGGCTGGGTTATGTGGAAAGAATGACAGAGCATCAAGCACCAAAGTCCCTGCTAAAATCTAGACCTGTAGGGCGAAGGAGCCTGGGAAGACCAAAATTAAGATGGAACGACAACTTCCTCAAAGACCTACGTACCTTGGAGATTCCAAACTGGAGAGAACCAGTACATAACAGAGATGAGTGGAGGAAGACTCTCGAGGAAGCCAAGACCCACCAAGGGTTGTAGCGCCAATTGTGATAAGGAACAAGTTATTTCACAAAACTGAAGTATTAACTTTTGCAGAACCTGAAAATGAACTTCGAAATTTATGAATTGTTAAAAACAACATCCCCTTATATTTTATTTTAATAAAAGGTACATTTTTCGACAAGCTTAATTTCGATAGGTACATTTTGTTGATAAGTTGGAAGCCAAAATATTTGACATAATTAAATCAGGTTGGTATTAGAACTGGTATCAATAATGATGTTAGAGAACTTTTAAAATCGAGTTGGGTGAGTTGGCTAAATATTGCCCGACCTTTACTGATTATCCATTGTTTAGTCAAGATTTTAAATATGTTACATCATTCGTTGGATTATTATTTGATTATTTGTTTAGATGATTCGTAAGAGATCCGAAATATATTATGCATATTCACATTCATATTCAAATTTATAAAAAATATGTACGAGTATATCATAGGCAATTCAAACACCAGTTACCATCATTATTATATTTTAATCCCTGCTATTAACTATATATACCTTTTATTAGATTATTTTTTCAATAACTTTGCTAAACAAACAACAGTCATATTCATGCATAATTAGTTATCTTACTTTATTCTTTTTTTTCTTGTTCTAGTTCTTATTCATACAAAATATGTATGTAAGACCATAATATGCAATGCAAATACCAATTAGCTATTTTGTTTTAATCCTTTGTTTTTTAGTAGATAACTTTTATTTTTTGTTATAGTTGTTATTATTATTTAAATAATTTTGCTAAACAAACAACGGTTATCTTTATGTTTTAATTGGTTAGTTATTTCTTTTTATTCTGTCTCTTCTCCCTTTTTTTTCTTCTTGTTATTTTATCCATCACATGTATGTAGGACTGTTTGAAGAGTTACATGCAATGCAAACAATAGTTTGTTTTTAATCTTGGTTTGTTATATCTGTGCTAAACAAACAACAGTTATTGTATTTAAAACTTTTATTTTCTTTTATTACTATTCTTTTTTTAATTCTTATTTTTTATCTTTTTTATTTTTATTCTTTCTCTTCTTTTTATTTCTTTCATTTATTTTTGATTGTACAAGACACGTTCCATATGTTCCATATATCGTCCTAATTTGACTGCCCTAAAACGCAATTCTTCCTAGTTGGGCAGCCAAAACATATTATAAATAATGTATAATATATGTATTAAAAAAAACATATATATATTTTATGTGGATGGCACTTGAAGAAAATAATGTGTTTGTGATATGGAACACTTACAGTTTCAGACTAACAACACCGGGAGGTCCAACCAGGCAGTGTGCGGCAGTGAGAATTTATTGATCTGATATTAGAGCTCCTCCGCAATGATAAGCCTTCTTACCATTATCTAAAGTGTGATAAAATTGAAGAAGTTCAAGTTAATCCTTCGATACTGACTATTTGTGGTGTTGGAAACACTGCTTCGTCTTTATGATAGATGGGCGGGCTCTCCCGTTGACGAAGTTGCGACCCGAAGTGGGCCATTTCAAGGCAGCACTTTAGCGAGCGGTGCTGCGGTCATTAATTAAATCTTACCGCCTGGACGTTTACTTTGTAACCATTTGTATTCAATAAACAACGTTATCGTATAACGAACAAGTATCGTATTTATTTACAATCAGTGTGTAGTACTGAGGATTATATTGATGACTGTATCCCAATCCAGTTCCTGAACGCTACACTATTTTTAAAATATTTTTATAAACATAGAAATTAATGTTGAGCATCCTAGGATTGTTTATCTATCTTTTAATAAAAAAAGATTAATAACTCATTGGTGTAAATACCTTTGACATATTCTAGGAGGACCAAAAAGGGAAATCTTCCAGATATGTCTCTGTTCCTCCAATTATCTTGTCTTCGAAGCTCTCTTCGCAGGTGTTTCTATTAGGCAAGAGGGGGTTGACAATTGCAGTTGAGGAGACATCAACTACTTCAAACCCAGTACCATGATCTTTAAAAAAACATTTGTCAATCATTACTTTTACTTTTGGCTCATGAGCATATTTTTTAAATTTGATATTAGAAAACTTATTGACCTGAAAATGTCATTAAACTCGATGCAGTGTATGAGGGAACAATCGTTTCTGTCGGGGTGATTTCAAACTTAAATAACTCGGCTAAAAATAAGGCTAAGGCATTAAAGAGGAATATGAACGCCAGAAATATTTAACTTCTTACCTTTTTAAAACACCGCGTGTTTTTGGTATTATCTGCAAAAGGTGGTTTTTATTTTATTTTTTAATAATTTTACAGGAATGAAAAAAAGTTAATCAATGGATCGAGTTAAAAATAGTCTATGGTCATAAAGGGGTATTTAAAAAAAGTTGTTTCTTACAACAACTTATTTAGTACATTACCCTTATATTTTTTGTAATGTAATTAATAATTTTATTTTAATTCCAATAAATAGAGATGGTAGTAAAAGCTTAAATGTATCCATAGCATATCTTGTCATTTAAACAAATTATTTACTTTAATACTATATTGTTAATCTACAAGATAATCAATGGCCATACGTCTATTGAATTCCTAAGAAAATTTGATAAACTGCAGAACAAACAAACACATGAGACGAGGAAAAGAAATGAACTGAGACTCCCCTTCAGGAAAAAAACACAGATTCAAAACTCGGTGATGTACGGAGCGTTGAAGATATTTGGAGAATTACCAGAAGAAATAAATTTAGAAGAAAACATAAAAACATTCAAAATTAAATTATGTAAACATGTTATTGATTTTTTGTAAATGTGTTACTTTAATTATGTGTATATATAAATAAGGATTGTATTAGGACATAGATAACTAGGTACCTACTTAATATGCCTCAATAAACAATAAATAAATAAATATTTTTTTCATATTCATAATGTAAACAGATTCGTAGTAAGGATAAATCTAAATAGTAATTTGGCGTATAGCTTCTTAAGGCGAGTCTCACACGTTTAACTACGCTATACTTTAATCCATAGCTAATATATTTGTGGCATTGGCCTATTCACCATCCCGCTTGCCATACATTTCCAAATTTAATCTTACACACCTAGATTTAATTGCAAAATCGAGCTTTGTTTAATTGAATATAGAGATGGGACATGGTAAAAACATATAACTTTTGGACCTAAATAATTGTCTAAATATATATTTTTTTAATTTTTGAAAAACTTAATGGTAGTTGTAATACCTGTAATATTTAAATTTATCTCAAACTGTAATATTTAATCATTGAAGATAATATTAGCGACTCTCAAAAGAAAATGTGAAACAGAAAAATTTGAAAAAAGATACGGCCGCATCTAGGAATTGAACCCAGGACCTCAGTCTTGCCGGGGCTTTGCTGATCTATTCGTTTGGAATAAAGTAAAGATATATCTCTTCAGTGGTTGGTGTCACTCTTGTAGGTATGGGGAATAATGTGAAGATATGTCTCTTCAGTGGATGGTGTCACCCTTGTAGGTATGGGGAATAATGTGAAGATATGTCTCTTCAGTGGATGGTGTCACCCTTGTAGGTATGGGGAATAATGTGAAGATATGTCTCTTCAGTAAATGGTGTCACTCTTGTAGGTATGGGGAATAATGTGAAGATATGTCTCTTCAGTAGATGGTGTCACCCTTGTAGGTATGGGGAATAATGTGAAGATATGTCTCTTCAGTGGATGGTGTCACCCTTGTAGGTATGGGGATTAATGTGAAGATATGTCTCTTCAGTGGATGGTGTCACCCTTGTAGGTATGGGGAATAATGTGAAGATATGTCTCTTCAGTGGATGGTGTCACCCTTGTAGGTATGGGGATTAATGTGAAGATATGTCTCTCCAGTGGATGGTGTCATCCTTATAGGTATGGGGAATAATGTGAAGATATGTCTCTTCAGTGGATGGTGTCACCCTTGTAGGTATGGGGAATAATGTGAAGATATGTCTCTTCAGTGGATGGTGTCACCCTTGTAGGTATGGGGAATAATGTGAAGATATGTCTCTTCAGTGGATGGTGTCACCCTTGTAGGTATGGGGAATAATGTGAAGATATGTCTCTTCAGTGGATGGTGTCACCCTTGTAGGTATGGAGATTAATGTGAAGATATGTCTCTTCAGTGGATGGTGTCACCCTTGTAGGTATGGGGAATAATGTGAAGATATGTCTCTTCAGTGGATGGTGTCACCCTTGTAGGTATGGGGATTAATGTGAAGATATGTCTCTCCAGTGGATGGTGTCATCCTTATAGGTATGGGGAATAATGTGAAGATATGTCTCTTCAGTGGATGGTGTCACCCTTGTATGTATGGAGAATAATGTGAAGATATGTCTCTTCGGTGGATGGTGTCACCCTTATAGGTATGGGGAATAAAGAGAAGACATATTTCTTCAGTGGATGGTTTCACCCTTGTAGGTATGGGGAATAAAGATAATATATATCTCTCCAGTGGATGGTGTCACCCTTATAGGTATGGGGAATAAAGATAAGATATATCTCTCCAGTGGATGGTGTCACCCTTATAGGTATGGGGAATAAAGAGAAGATATGTCTCTTCAGTGGATGATGTCACCCTTGTAGGTATGGGGAATAATGTGATGATATGTCTCTTCAGTGGATGGTGTCACCCTTGTAGGTATGGGGATTAATGTGAAGTTATGTCTCTCCAGTGGATGGTGTCATCCTTATAGGTATGGGGAATAATGTGAAGATATGTCTCTTCAGTGGATGGTGTCACCCTTGTATGTATGGGGAATAATGTGAAGATATGTCTCTTCGGTGGATGGTGTCACCCTTATAGGTATGGGGAATAAAGAGAAGACATATTTCTTCAGTGGATGGTTTCACCCTTGTAGGTACGGGGAATAAAGATAAGATATATCTCTCCAGTGGATGGTGTCACCCTTATAGGTATGGGGAATAAAGATAAGATATATCTCTCCAGTGGATGGTGTCACCCTTATAGGTATGGGGAATAAAGAGAAGATATGTCTCTTCAGTGGATGATGTCACCCTTGTAGGTATGGGGAATAATGTGATGATATGTCTCTTCAGTGGATGGTGTCACCCTTGTCGGTATGGGGAATAATGTGAAGATATGTCTCTTCGGTGGATGGTGTCACCCTTGTAGGTATGGGGAATAATGTGAAGATATGTCTCTTCGGTGGATGGTGTCACCCTTGTAGGTATGGGGAATAAAGAGAAGACATATTTCTTCAGTGGATGGTTTCACCCTTGTAGGTATGGGGAATAAAGATAATATATATCTCTCCAGTGGATGGTGTCACCCTTATAGGTATGGGGAATAAAGATAAGATATATCTCTCCAGTGGATGGTGTCACCCTTATAGGTATAGGGAAGATTGTGAAGATATGTCTCTTCGGTGGATGGTGTCACCCTTGTAGGTATGGGGAATAATGTGAAGATATGTCTCTTCGGTGGATGGTGTCACCCTTGTAGGTATGGGGAATAAAGAGAAGACATATCTCTTCAGTGGATGGTTTCACCCTTGTAGGTACGGGGAATAAAGATAAGATATATCTCTCCAGTGGATGGTGTCACCCTTGTAGGTATGGGGATTAATGTGAAGATATGTCTCTCCAGTGGATGGTGTCATCCTTATAGGTATGGGGAATAATGTGAAGATATGTCTCTTCAGTGGATGGTGTCACCCTTGTATGTATGGAGAATAATGTGAAGATATGTCTCTTCGGTGGATGGTGTCACCCTTATAGGTATGGGGAATAAAGAGAAGACATATTTCTTCAGTGGATGGTTTCACCCTTATAGGTATAGGGAATAAAGATAAGATATATCTCTCCAGTGGATGGTGTCACCCTTATAGGTATGGGGAATAAAGATAAGATATATCTCTCCAGTGGATGGTGTCACCCTTATAGGTATGGGGAATAAAGAGAAGATATGTCTCTTCAGTGGATGATGTCACCCTTGTAGGTATGGGGAATAATGTGATGATATGTCTCTTCAGTGGATGGTGTCACCCTTGTAGGTATGGGGAATATTGTAAAGATATGTCTCTTCGGTGGATGGTGTCACCCTTGTAGGTATGGGGAATAATGTGAAGATATGTCACTTCGGTGGATGGTGTCACCCTTATAGGTATGGGGAATAAAGAGAAGACATATCTCTTCAGTGGACGGTTTCACCCTTGTAGGTACGGGGAATAAAGATAAGATATATCTCTCCAGTGGATTGTGTCACCCTTATAGGTATGGGGAATAAAGATAAGATATATCTCTCCAGTGGATGGTGTCACCCTTATAGGTATGGGGAATAAAGAGAAGATATGTCTCTTCAGTGGATGGTGTCACCCTTGTAGGTATGGGGAATAATGTGATGATATGTCTCTTCAGTGGATGGTGTCACCCTTGTAGGTATGGGGAATAATGTGAAGATATGTCTCTTCGGTGGATGGTGTCACCCTTATAGGTATGGGGAATAAAGAGAAGATATATCTCTTCAGTGGATGGTTTCACCCTTGTAGGTACGGGGAATAAAGATAAGATATATCTCTCCAGTGGATGGTGTCACCCTTATAGGTATGGGGAATAAAGTGAAGACATATATATTTGGGTAATTGTGATTATACGTGGTTGATACAAAGTTATTTGTTTAATTTAATTCAAAATGACGCCACAAAGTGATTTTGCGAAGATTGAAGAAATATATATATCTCTCCAGCAAATGGTTTCACCCTTGTAGGTACGGGAGATAAAGAGAAAATACATCGCTTCAGTGGATGGTGTCACCCTTGTAGGTTCGGGAAATAAAGAGAAGATATATCTCTTCAGTGGATGGTGTCACTCTTGTAGGTAAGGAGAATAAACAGAAGATAATATCTCTTCAGTGGATGGTGTCACCCATGTAGGTACGGGGAATAAAGTGAAGATACATCTCAACTTGTGGAAACAATAATTACAAAAATAGTGTTTTGGATTTTTGATTGTATTTAATATGTGTTATACTCATATAATTCATTCTCAATATATACTATTTTCCGTCGGTTTGCGTTCATGTAATTATCCACAATTACGGATGTTTATCCATAAATTGGACATGTAAATATTATGTTTTTATTTATTATTATTTGGTAAAAAAAATTTACATTTTAGAACATAATTGCATAATGTTGGCGTTACTGGGTGGCTCACCCGTACCATTTTATAATACAAAAATCAACAAAATGAAGTAATAAATTTTAATAAAATATATATATCTACTTAAAATCGGTAATGAAAAAAAAGTCTTATATTATAAATTACGATTGTGTATAATTATGTGTGTTTTATAATGGTATTCTAATTAAAATGGGGCTACATGAAAATGTTTTATTCTTTTATGTTATAATTATTCTTAATACTGCTTCTTTTTGTTCTTTAATCCATCTTTTAATTTTGTATCTGAATTTATTTTTCTTTTCCGTATTTTTCATTTCCTGGTATTTATAGTGTAGTTGTCCAAAGCTTGTGTTTACCGTTGGAATTTTTATGTTTTTTTTATTCGCTTGTCTAACTGATCTGTCAATAATAGTTTGTGTTTGTTGATATTTGTTTTTTTATTAAAAAAATTGTTTAACGGATAATTGGCGTATATTCTAGTATGTCAAACATATTGAGTATTTGGACTGTATCAGTCAGTGTTTTTTTAAGAACTACATTTAAGATAGTTTTCAGTCAATACACAACCTTAGGATGATACTCTGCCGGTTCATGTATTATAAAAAATGAGAAAAAGTAACTTACATGCTTTTGCTGTCACATTACCAATTAATAAAACTACAAAAAATAACACGGAAGTTTTTGAGAAGACTTCACCACCCTTAAAGGTATTTGAAAACAACATAATCTAGCTCCAATGCTCAAGTTCCAATGACGAACTTATTTAAAAGTGATCTTATTAAATAGTACTTCTATAGTCGACAATTCAAAGTTACCTATAAATTATGAATAAATTAATACTTGTTTGCAGGGTATCTTATATTCTTTGGAGGGCTCGTGGGCCAACTCATGGCGACGCCTGAAGCGGTGTTTATCGCATAACCGACTCGTATCAATATTATGATCCGTCATGAGTTGGCCGATTAGCCCTTCAAGGGATGATGTTGAGTATTATATCCAGTGAGTAAACAATTCGCTCAAAGATTCAAGCGCTTAGTAAAGAAAATACTTGCTCTCTAAAATAAATGACGAGTTTGGTTTGTATTTTTACAAATTTAATATTTTGGTATAAAATTACTTAAATGTATTTATATATTTTTAAAGATAATTAGCGGTTGGATAAACCAACATTTGTATTTATTTATCTCTCTGGTACCTAGTAGGTATATTTAATAATTTTTATTTATTATTTTCAGGACAAGTCCATCAACCTCTTGGGGTTTTTTGGGCCCATTATCGTATCGTATCGGTCTGTAAAAAAAGATATTGTAGTTACGAATTTGTCGAAATTAATTAAAATGTAAGCTCCAGGCAAACCATGGCGTAGTATTTTTACAGTTTAAAAGTTAAATTAATCAATGAAAAAATTTTACAATTGTACATATTTTGACTTATATGAAGCAACGTATCCACATCCACACTTCAAGGCTGATTCAAATCTTGTGTGTTGAGTAGTCAAATAAGAAAAGAATGATGGGAAAAGGTGATGATAATTTGTTGTAAAGAGTCATCAGTCGGTTTTCTCAGTCTTGGTGACGAGATTGATTTGCAATAATGTGCGACTTATTTTGCCCTTTCAATAAGGAAAAACGATCTTAGGTACTTTGTAGAGCTGTGTTAATAAGGTTTAATTATGTATTCATTCCTAAGCCTAACCAGTATTAATTGTACAAGTAATCGGTAAACCAAGTAATTAATCTACATATAAACACTAGGTATTACAATTTGCACAAGTAAACAATTTACGGATATTAAATATTTCAGAGCGGGCACCTAATGCTGTAAATGACATTAAATCCAAAAATGAGTAAAATATGTCATTTTCCCGTTTTTTCTGTGTTATTGTGTACTGTGTTATTATTGGAAAATAGCGTGTAAACAAATGTAATAAATAAATGAAATATAATATAATAGTTAGGTATATATATATATATTTTATTACGCTTTTACGAGTCCAGAGAAAGTACAGTTTAGAGCAGCGTTTTCCAACCCTTTTAGACCTGCGGACCGGCAAAATAAAATTGTATTATTTCGCTGACCGGCTGCCGCCTAAGACGCGTACGCTTTAACTTTCTATCTTTTGTAGATGATTCAGCTATTTAACCTGTTTCCTCAGACCATTTTCACGTTCTTACTACAATTTTAAATTACACGAAATACAAATCAAATCGGCACTCTATATATTATCAGATAACATATAAACCATTGTCGTGTTCTGATTGCAGTATCTGTGTTCATGAAAATCGGATTAAAAAATGCGCATTCATATTAACTGCGGAGAACTAATGCATTCTAGTGCTGATAATGCAGCTATTCGTTTTTAAAAATCTGTAGTTGCAAAGACATTTTTATTCAACTGACATAATTCCAGTCAAACCGGGTTATGTTATAAGTTAAGAAAGCTTAGCTTTCGATCGAGCTGAATAAAGTATGTTCTGAATAAAGTTTTTATCATCTCGAAAATCAAAACAGCAATTGGGAGAAAAACTAATCACATATTTCGGATGCAATTATTAAATTTCGGTAAAGCATCACTTTATTGGGAACAAACCATTCCGATGTTTTGAGGGGAAAAAATAATGTTATCTTTAATTTTCTTCGATAATAATCATAATATTCTTGCGAATTCTGCAAAGAAACCACCCCTTCTTGCGAATGAATGGTTTTATCATCTCTAAATTATTAAGAAATATGTTAGAGGTCATCCCCCATTTTCCTAACCACCCCTCATACCTTTTCCTTCCTAGAACTTCCTCTCCTTTCTTTCCCTAAAAAGACCATCAACACCTGATAGATAGGTTCTCGCATCATTGTTTGACATTAAGCAATCGATATGTGATCGACCCATAAAAAATCCTAAATATTTATGGTTTCATGTGATCCAAGATCCAGTCCATGTAGTAGGCCAGCCTGGTGTAGACACCCGGCCACCCCGGGTTCCCGCAAGTTGAGGGGCCATAGCTCACGATGCCGTGCTGCACGTAGACAAACTTATTTCCCACCCTGGTCTCCAGCTTCAAGGGGCCCCCGGAGTCCCCGCCACATGAATCTACGCCCCCTACCCCTCCGGCGCACATCTGCCTTAAACTGATACCATCTGTACGGGACCTGAGAAACAAAATAGGTGAATAAATTTTAATTTTCATAATTTATATTGAACCAAAAAACATAGGAAAAAAAGGAAAAAAAGGAATCCATCTCAAGGCTAATTTTTTGGCTGCGTGGTCGGTTTCATACAAAACTTAGTTTTGGATTTGAGGCCAAAATACCCAACCAAAAAAAAAAAAGTTAAATGTCTATCTCGGACAGGCGCTATTTTATTTATTTTTGTTTTAAATTATAAAATACTAGCTTCTGCCCGCCTACATAGAATTAGTACTTCGAGTAACCTATTTTCCTTTCCTATTCCTATTTAAAATTCTTAACCCATTTATTTAAAATATTTATAATTCTTGATTCGATTCAAAGTATTAGGCGAGTACTTCAGATAAATTCACTAATTTAAATATATTCTAAAATAGAATTTTGATTTAAAAATCATTGTTTTGCTTAAATTTTAAATGTCATTCTCAAATTTTAACATTTTCTATTAAATGATAATTATTATTTTCAATATATTATAAATAAATAGCTAGATTTATAAATTATTGCCTATATGTTATTCTGATGTATGAGCTTTATTATTGTAAAGTTTCATTAAAATCCATTCACTAAATTTTGCATGAAAGAGTAACAAACATACATACATCCATACAAACTTTCGCGTTTATAATATTATAAGTAAGATAAGATAGGCCATTAAATATGTTAATGGTTTTTATTTTTATAGGCAAATTATCAAAAATTCATTTTTTAAATGTAAAAATTGTAGGAATATAAAATTAAAAATATCACTTTTTTTAGAATCAATTTTAATGGGTGTAAATTTAAATTACAAATTACCTATTTACATCGGAACTGAAATTGCTACCCAAAGAAACGCATTTTTAACATTTTAATTTTATTTTTCATTATATTAAAACCAAGATTTGGCAGATTTTTTTAATAATTATAAATAACTCACAAAAAAATTCCAAAGTTGCTTCGAAAATTATCCAAAACTAATTTCTTTAATTACCCATACCTCATCATTTAAAAGCAAAAAAAAGTAGCTCTTATCGGAGATAGATATTTGACATAACTTTTTATTACAAAAATAATTTTTCAGTTTGGGTGGGTATTTTGGCCTCAAATACAAAACTACGTTTTGTACGAACCCGGCCGCGTAGCCGTTCCTCTTTTGAAGATTTATTATTGAAACGTTGACATACAAGGTGTCCGGAAACTAGTGTTAGAAACAATCGGAAAGCTGGTGATTATAATACTTACTTGCTGTACTTTTTGTGACAGGCATCATTGGGGACGATGGGTAGGGTGGCTTTGAGTAAATCGGTGCTGATTATTTTATTTTCAGTAACTCCCCAGCCAGCCACTAATAACTTTTGATTATCCAAGTTTACCTGCTGAAGTTCTGGTGTAGTTGGTAAGCATATTGGCTTCGCATTACCTACAAAATTAAATTAATAGACATGTAAACCTTTCAGTATCTTGAGTTTTAAAGTAAATGTAGGAATTAATTGTCATTATTCTTTGATAGGTACTATTTTGTTTAATTATGTGAACACCTCATTATGATTAGATGTTTGAAATCCTGTCACATCCGCAAAACTACACGGAGAAAAATGTTATTCTAAAATACTATCATTTTATTCGTAAAAACGGTTAAAAACGGGACTGAAGTTCTTACGAACAAAATAACGGGGTTTCAATGTTTATTGGCGGGAACGTGTAAGAATAAACATTGAAACACTGTTAATTTGTTCGTAAGGACTTCAGTCCTGTTTTTAACCGTTTTTACGAATAAAATGATCGTATTTTAGAATAAAAGATTTCTCCGTGTACTTTAAAATATTTTGTCATTTGGACGGCCCCAGTTAACCCCAGATTCTGTCAAATGTGACAAGGGTTTACACCACCAGGTTTTAGACCTAGAGTTCTTCAGCCCAAAGCTGGAGGGACTATGTCACAAAATGTGATAATATCTAACAATACGGTTTATATAACAAGGTTCCATCGGACACGGTAACTTCATGAGATAATGCATTTTAATTAGCACGAGATTATAGGTCAAAATAGTAATTTGAGGTTATATTCGTATATAATAAGGTAATTTATAATCGGCTCTTTCATAGATGACGATTATTTAATTTTTTTCATTAAATATACTTTTTGCAAGTTATGCTTTAAAATTTTAAGATAAATTATTTGTTAGCGACCGTACAAATGCAATATGAAAATTAATATACAGGATCTCCGAGGGTAAAGTGCAGTAACTTCGGTGGGTGATTCTACATGATAATATAAATAAAAAAGATAAATTACTTTTTTTTTGTAAATTTATATTTTTAGGTAAAACGATAAAATCAGTCCGTCGTATGCGGCCAGCACTATGTAATATTTTACGCTGTTACGATATGGGGACTCACAACAATCCAACGTAGCGGGCGGGCGCACAGCAAATTTATCGGTAAGTTTGTACCTTACACTAAGGATTTTTAACAGGTAAGTACGTCTTTTTGTATGAGAAAAAAAAAAGTTGGAATTTCGAAAATGGTCATTTATTTTTTTTACTTATATTATCACGTAGAATCACCTCCCGAAGTTACTGCACTTTACCTCCGGACACCCTCTATAGTTTTGCCCGTATGCCCACTCAAATACAATATTGGATTGAATCACCGATAAAATTATTTTAAATATTTGATAAATTTATGTTTAAGACAAGATTTTTATGCATATCCAAAAGGGTAGCATTTATTATAAGCAATAAAATCGTTACCATTTGTGCTTCGCATAAAAATCTTGTCTTGAACATTAGTTTATCAAATATTTGAAATAAAAATTAATACATAGTGGGAGATTTAGCACTTACAATGCCTTTCTCAGATAAAAATGAAGTTGGTTGTTTGCAGGTGAAAAAAAATAAATGTAATAATCAGTAATTGTTGAATGAAAACACTAGTATCTATTGAATTATTTGGCGGGTAAGAGATAAGCCGACGTAGCTCAATGGATAGAGCATTTGATCGGAAATCAGAAGGACACGGGTTTGAGTCCCGTCAGCGGCATGTATCTATTCTCGGGATATTTTTTTAATGTGAATTGTTGAAGTGAAGTGTTTCAGGCTAATATTTATTGCTTATAATTTATAATGCTTGTCATCGATTAGATATTTAATTTTTTGTATGTCTTCAAGAAATAAATAATCTGAATATTTTAAAACAAAAATTCCATAGCTGTTTTTTCCTACAATAAATAAATTGGCACCACTTGGAAGATTACGAATTATTTTATGCAACATGTACACTGATATGATTTTAGATTTTCACGGCCAAAAGTTTTATCGTTATTTATATTTGGGGTGGTTGCGATACGATATGGATCTGGCATTGCGGTATCGCATCTACTACATAAGCACACATTTCATCACTATCAATTACATATCTGCCCTGATAATGGACACTGTAACGCTGTCCGAAACGTTGGCTAAAGAAGGACGTAGCACTACACGGCATAACACCCCAAATATAAATAACGAAAATATGTACAACACAAATCCAAAAATTGAACAGGTTTTTTTTCTTTACTTTGCTTCAAGTCAATAGGAAGATCCAGTCTGACCAAAGCAATATCATGTTGCAGCTTGGACCTAGCGCCATTCTTCCCCTGGCCCCCATAGCCGGGGTGAATGATGATCTCATCAGGCACAAAGTCCTGGTAGGGCGGAGCGCAGAACTCGAACTCGTCAGCCCCCTCGCAGTCCTTTTCTCTGCTGAAGTCGTGCTCACCCACCCTCAGCCCCGCGATAGTGTCTTGATCCAAGTTGGTCACGCAGTGGGCCGCAGTCAGGATGTAAAACTTGTTGATGATGGTGCCAGCGCAGGAGAAACGCAAACCATTTTCTGAAACGATGACAATGGTGATTTTAAGATTACTTTACGTTTTTGTGTGAATGCCGCACCAAAGTCTCAACTGCCCCGGAGGCAATGCGTGAGAGCTCGTACACACTAGCGGCTGGCCGCACTTTTATTTTAATATGCAACCGCCCATATTCATACGCACTAAACCGCTGAAAAATTCAAACCTCGGCGGTTGGACAGAGGGCAGCGGCCCGCTTCGCGGCTGACCGCCATAATGCCAGTACGCACTAGGCGGTTGCGGTTGCGGTTCAGTACGCTGCCGAGTTTGCGTGAATGCGCTGTCCCCCCAGCCATGAATTTTAGAGATTTATTGTTGAAATTAAGCAACGAGAAGCCATTTGTAATTGTGAAGGAGCATCATACACGAGAACAGGGATGTAAAACGAAAACAATGGGAAGTGCTTGTAGATATTTTTGGAAACGAAGATATGTTGATAATGAAAAAAAAGGGTGTGTATTTATTTCAAAATTATTTATTCAAACGAGACAACGCAGTTTTCGTCAAGTGCGTTGTCTCATCATTATGAAAATGGACGAATTATCTAAATCAAATTAAATTTAATTTAATAAAATGTAAATATATATTTAATTAAATTATTAAAGTCATTATTATTCCAGAACCAGAATAAATGAGGCGTGTTTTCCATACGTTTTTGTAGCCGACGACGCATTTGCATTATCGAAGAATTTAATGCGCCCATATGCAAAAAAGGATTTTGATGAAACTAAAAGAACGTTCAACTGTAGGCTTACTTAGAGTAAGAAAATATGTAGAATGTAGCTTTGGTATATACGCAAACAAATGGCGTAAACCTTAGTTCTATCACTAATTTTTCTTCAGGTGTAATGCAATAACGAAACTTTGTAGATTGTCCTTTGATAGTGTCATATAAAGCTTTCAGCAATTCTTCAAATGGCGCACCTCTCATTCTAACATAACCAAAAAAAATATTTTTTTGGTTCTTCAATTCTTGAAAACAAATAGCGAACTTGCCAGATTCTTCGCGTGTTTCCAGTAAAGGATGAATCCAATATTTTCTTTTCTTTGTTTTGCGTCGCTGTCATAGACGGTACAAATAAATAATACCAGCGACCTCGTTAGCGTCCATTTTAATAATGATGAGACAACCCAGTTTTTTGCTTACCGCGGTTCAACCGCGCCGAGCGGTTCAACAGCGGCTGGCCGCCATGCTGGTGTCAACCGCTTTAGGCGGCCAGCCGCCTAGTCGAACCACCTAGGCGGCCAGCCGCTAGTGTGTACGAGTTCTGAGACTGTGGACATCAATAAACTACGTCCACCACACACTACAGAAATACAATGGTTTACTAACGTAAGCATCCTGCCTTCTGTTCCTGGATTTGGTGGTGTCAGCATGTCAGAGTCGTTGCAACTGTGGCGTTTGTAGGATTATATATGTAGTTCATTGATACACACACCGCTTTTGCGGGGGCTGAAGGGACTGAGATGGGAAAGAAGATGGAGAAGAAAAATTTGGGGAAAAACCTGACGATTCAGAACTGGTTAAATAGCTGAAGCCATTCGTTTCTGAATGGTGGTCTTTCACCTAAGCGATAGGTACTAAGAACAACAATTGTTTAATAATGACGTTATTGCTATGAATTATTTGAATGCGTTATATTGCTTAGGTTTTGTGAATATACTAAGAAGGGGAGAATAAATTATTTTAAATTATGTACATTATTAATTAGTGTTAAATTAGGGTCATTCGTTCGTTTATTGATTTCTTGTTATAATATCTTACTAATATTATAAACGCCAAAGTTTGTATGGATGTATGTATGTTTGTTACATTAACGTTTTATTCAGGTGAGAAAAAACACATGAATCTAAATGAAAAAACATATACTTTCTTAATGAACTTTCTTTTAGATTGGGTGTGTTTTTTCTCACCACCTGGAAAAAACGTTAATTACAATATAGTGAACCCGCGATATCTACTTTGAAGCAAGAACCACGGGGCATAACCGATTTAAAATATTTTGATATTTACTTTTATTGTATGCGATTAGGGCCATCCATGGGAACTCGAAAATGCCAGTTTTATTTCCGTTAGAGATGCGATCCCTATTTCCTGTTTGGCCACATTTGCTCGGTAAGAGATGAAAATGTTTATGCCCAGTTACTGGGTTTGGTGGAGGGTTTTGGGAGACTCTATTTCCTGGGCGGATGTCTCCAGTTATGTTTTGACGGCCAGCTACTTGATGGTTTCCTAGTTCAGGATCCTTATCACTATGAATATCTTCTGCACGTCCTCGTACGATCGAGCCATCATAACCATGTTCATCGTCCAAGTACTCATCACCGGAAACTGATTCATTCGGACAGCAAATCTGCAAATAACCAATTACTTTATTCAACCTTCTTTCATGTTTTATTCAATCTTTCCCATGTTTTGTTTTCATGGGTCGCATCTTTATATAAATTAAATATTTATTTTATAACTTAGTGTATGGATTGGTTACGTACCAATGGTAATCTCCCTTTGAAGCCGCATATCTGCGTATGGTTGTTGAGTTCCTCCCTTACCCCGCGTGACAGTTGGACTATTCCCAACGGGAAGAAATATTTTTTCAATTCCTCGCATTCATCAAATCCCACACAAGTCCCCATACGAGAATAACCTGGGTCTGTACATCTACTTCCTTCTTCAGCCTCTGAAACAGTCCATTTACACATATTGACAGACCAAATCATATTTACAATAAAGACCACTTTTATTTTATTCAAAACTTTACCGGTTTCGGAAGAACCCTTCCTTCGTCAAGAGAATATTAGAACTTTACAAAATATTAACAAATATATACAACTGGATACTGGAAATGTGTACATCTACAATAGGACTAAAACATAAATTAATTTGATTATTCAATATATTTATGTACTCGAGTTATTATTTAGGGATTTTCTAATTTCAAGTGCTTCTAAGTTATCTAATTTTTAACTTTTATTATTACGGTGAAGAATATTAAAGTAAATATTAGAATCACGGAACATTTAAGATATTTAAAAAACAATATTTTTTAACAGTGTTCGCCAATCATCTCATTTCCACCCTTACTTTTAATACGGACACTGGGGTTAAAATTCTTCACCGTAATATTAAAAAATAATATTGTTTAAAACTTTTTTACGCCAAGTTATCGACAAACAATCTCCATTCATGAGTGAATTCCGAATTCGACGTAGGAACTTATCCTCAAACTATCACCAAAATAAAATCTGCTGTGTAATTGTTTAGACACCTTCAATTGATCCGTAGGTAAATGTGGAATAATTTTTCGTTAGTTTTCAACCAATAAGTAAATGGTCTAAGGTAAATTTACCAAAATAACACTGAAAAAAAGTTGAAAAATCTTACCGCAAATAGAACCAACAAAACACCATAAAATAAATCCAAGCTTTGTGAAAAACAGTCCACCAGTCCTTTGCATTTTTCTGGAGACACCCCACCAAAACAATAAAACAAAACTGAATTTGTTAAGACGTGTTTTTACATTGGATATGTTACGTCCGATCCGTCCAAGATGGATCTGAACCTTATATTATGAATTCTAGAATATTACATACGATAAACCGGTTTGGTCATTTCCAAATTTTAATAGCGCAGGTTTTTTAATATTTACTTGTATTTCGGGCCTAATCTAACCATTGCCAGTTCTTCGTTCTAGGCAGAGCACTGCTTTGAAAGAGTTCATTTTAAAAACGATTAAATAACATCCTGAAGTTTTTCAATACTTTTTTCGAAATCTTCTATTACCAAGGTACAATGAATTCAGATAATTAAAAATAATAAAAATAAGTTATCAGTTCTGCAGAATTTTTAAACTCAAACTAAACTCAAAGATCGCTTTTGTTAAAATTAATGTAGGTGTAATAAAAGCTTCAGCGCTTTTTAAAATCTTAGTTGTTTTGGCAATGTTCTAAAAACTATTGACATTATTCCATGTCGCGTATTTATACATATTTTTAACAGATTTTAGGAAGTTTGATAGTGATATCAACTTGGTATCTAAGTTTTTTTTAAATAGAAATACACGTTTTCCTCACGGATTCCATGAATTAAAAAAATATATTATTATAAGATTTTATCTCCCGTTTTGCTTGTTTTTTATAATAAAATTTATGAATATTATAAATATATATTCAAGGACATATTTTATGTAAAAGTAGTAAGTTAAGGAGACACTTAAAAGAATTCAAAATCTACTCTTATTTTTATTTAACTTAAAGAGTTAAACCTCAAATTATAATATTTTAATTAATGAAGATAATATTAGCGAAAGTCAATCGAAAATCCGAATCAGAAAAATCAGAAAAAGATACCGATACATCTGGGACTCGAACCTAGGACCTCTAACAATCCGGGCCTACGCGCTATCAACTGCGCCAACGTATCCCTATCCGATTCGGTCATTTTTAACTGTATCAAACTTCTATTGAGAACCACCAATTTATTTTTATTCACCAGATTTACAGGAACGGGTTTAGTTTTTCCCATAGGAAAAACTAAACCCTTTCATACACTTTTCCATATAAATGATCATCTAGTAAATCCACGTTATGCAAGTGTATTATATAAGTATAATTAATACAAAACAATACAAGAACAACACGTTAATCTACCAAACTATTAAATGGGAATATAATTCACCGTGTCCAGATATTTTCATATCAGAGGGTTCGGCTCTGTGGAATTCCTAATTTGACCGATAAATCCTACTGATCCCTCAATATAAATATTTAAAAAATCTTTCGTAATTCTACATGTATTTAAAATGACTGATTTTTGCATTTTTATATACAAATTCTTTGACAAATCTAATATGCCTAAATTTTTAATAAGAGAGCTAGGTATAATGCCAGTAGCCGAAATAACAAAAGGTAATATTTTTATAGTCTGAGAATGCCAAATTCTTTTAATTTCATTTCCTAAATCTGTATACTTTCTTATTTTTTCAGAAACAGATTTTTGAATATTACAGGAATTTGGAATAGCTACATCAATAATATAAGTTATTTTTTTAATTTTGTCATGTAAAACTATATCAGGTCTATTATGACCAATTGGTCTGTCTGTTAGTATAGTTTTATCATAGTAAATTTTAAAGAAATTATTTTCTAAAAATGAATTTGGTTCGTATTCATAATATGGTACTATATTATGACAGTCAATCAAGTTATGTTTAATTACCAAACTTTAGTGAATTATTTTTAAAACCTGATTGTGCCTAAATGTATACTCAGACGGCGCTAATATAGAACATCCTGATATAATGTGTTCTATAGTTTCCGGAAAAGTCATACATTTTCTAAAAAAAACCTAAAATACCTATGGTTAAATATTTTTTTCTATAAACTAACTCAATCCTTTTAAGAAAGGCATACCAATACAATGTCAGTGATTCAATCCAATATTGTATTTGTAAGCCTTTCTTAAAAGATTTGGGTTGGATTATGGACAGAACTATTTATTATTTAAAAATTAATATTTTTATTTATTTTTTATTTATTTATTTCCACATAGTTTTTTTTAATGTGTCTTTATTCTTTGAATAGTAAATATAACATTTGTGGATTTTGTGGCCACCATTCTAGGCACATGCCCGTGTTATGGTGGCCTATATGGTGGTTATATTACAACAACATGAAGAATAAACAGTAAAAATGTAAGTTAAATATAAGAAAAAAATGGTAAAAAGTAAGTAGTAGTAAGTTAATAAGTAGTAGGTAAAATTAAAATATAAATATAAAGAGAAAAATATGGTATAAAGTGTAAAGTATAAAGTACAAACCATAAAGTAATAAGCAAAAATAAAAAGTTTAAAGTGAGAATGAAACAATGAAAAAATAAAAAATTTTAATGTAGAAATATAAGATATCATTAAAAGGTACAAAGATTTAAATATAAATTACAAAAAGTAAGAAATCCTCATAGGAACAAAGAAAAAAAAAAAAATTATAATTTTAAAGCATAACTTGTACAAAGCTTTTTTTCTTTAAAGTATTTAAACAAGCGCTGTCTATGAAAAAGCAGATTATGAACTATTTTAAGTATAGCCTTAATAACACGATAAAAAACATCTTGGCTATATTCTATGTTGTTTGTTCGTTAATTAGATAATAGCTCAAATAAGCATGCACATTAGCGACATCTATGTAAAATTGTTTGAGACTAAAAAGTAGGCAAAATTTTTTTTTTTTGTAATTGAATAAAGCAAGCACTTTGTAGTGTGACGTACAAAACACAATTCGTAAAACAATTTTATTTAAATGTATTTAATATTTATAATAATATTAATAACACAGCGCCCTTGATGTGATTTCTCACAAAAACGGCGCTATACAAATTATCCAATTATTATTATTATTATTAATAATAATCTTTATTGATTTCTTACACAATTACAAGTTTTAATTTAATACATGTAAGAAATAATGTCACATAAATACATTACAAAAAATAGTATATGAATATGTGAAAAAGAAATTTCTAGGAATGTAGCAAATTCAAAAAAAATTGCAGGCAGTGGTGTTGATTTAGTCAATGTGGAGAGACTCTTTCAAGAATAGAAAGAATTTCTCTTTTGAATCTCTCCTCACCGACGTCAAATATATCAATCTCGGAGGAGATTTGGTTCAGGAGCAATATACTCCTCCCTACCGGGAGAAACATTTGCGGATTTGTTCTACAGGCAGGAAGATAGAATAATCTATGATGACGCTGTCTTAGATAGTCATCTGGAACATAGAGACTCACTCACGCGTTCCAAAATAGCTGAGTTCACAATATTTCAGGGTTTCGCTTAGATCAGGCTTCTTCAGGGCTCAAATAATATTAACTAATTATAAACAAATACACTATTTTCGGCAGGGGCGTAGCTAGCTTAATTTTTTATAGCTTTCAGGAAAGGGACAGGTAAAAGGTAACAA
Source organism: Limnephilus auricula (assembly GCA_951813805.1). Taxonomy (NCBI): domain Eukaryota; kingdom Metazoa; phylum Arthropoda; class Insecta; order Trichoptera; family Limnephilidae; genus Limnephilus; species Limnephilus auricula. The sequence goes on from OX638404.1 coordinate 18,827,002, forward strand.
AGAACAAAGTAGGCATAATAAAATATAAATAAATACATATTTCAGGAAGAAGAGACAAATGAGAAATGACACGAAGGTAGAAATAATTTATTTGTTGAATTGGCATTCAACATTCAACGCATGCCGGGTATCAGCTAGTTTATTATTAAAAATAATACGTTTATAGTTTTGGCGTCTTTTTTCCATAATTTTTTTTTTTTGTTCACCAATTTTGTCTATGAAGGGCTGCCTCCCCTGCCGAACCACGTTATTGTACGTATATTGTTTATTCGTACATACGTTAAATAATATATATGACAGGTTGAGATAATGGTAGTGAAGAAAGAAACAACATATTGAGTGAAGATAAATTAAAATAATCGTGGTATATTGTGATTTTGGGATTTGTGATTTATGAAGCTTAAGGCAGCGTTTCCCAAAAGGTGTTCCGCGGAACCCTGGGGTTCCGTAGAAGCATCACAAGGGTTCCGCGCTCCGTCTAGATTTAACGTATGTATAATTTAACAAACAAAACAATGCGCACAGAAGCTCGATCGAGCGCGCTTGACCGCCTTTCCTTCCTCCGCCGCCACCCAACACAGTACTTACAGCAACAGAGTACGAGACTTTGATAGATATCAAATATTCTTCTTCCTTACAAAAGTTTAATTCAGAAAAAACTAATCTGGATGAGTTTTGGATTGGACTTAAAAACGAATAATCAGAAGTCGTCGAGAAGGCTATCACAGTTTTGTTACCGTTTGTGACCACTTACCGGTGTGAAACGGCTTACGCTTACACAAAAAACAAATACAGAAACAGACTGGATGCAGCTCCAGATCTTTGTATTCAGCTGTCTGACATAAAGCCTGATTTCAATGCTATTTTAACAAAAAATGTAAAAACACTCTTCATATTAAAGTAAGGTTTACACAAAACTTTTGATCTTTCTTTTCAAGGTAAACATGAAAGTATTATAACTACATCTTTTTCTTATAAAAATAGGGTTCCGCCTAGAAATGATCGATAAGGGTCGATAAGGGTTCCGGGGCGAAGAAAAATTGGGAAACGCTGGCTTAAGGTATTTAAAATATATTTGTCTCATGATCAATGCCTTTCAAAAGACGATCAGTAAATTTATTTACCTTTCGATTGAACACCGTTAATCATTTGTCAAAAATGATTAACTCGAATCTGTCTGTCCCCACCTTCCTCGCATCAATTCTCGATTCAGGGCGCCAAATTCAAATAAGCAAGTTGCTGTGCCCCACCCTGTATATAATGGCGAAAAGAAAAGTACAGAATGTCCAAACTGCAGTTGTAAAAAAATTACACACCTCATTACCATGTTTTACATGCTCATACCTCGAAACCTCGACAGTTATTATTCTACACAAGTGCCCAGGTACAATTTTTTTACGGTTGTGCCTATTCGGTGAAAACGGCAAACTTGTAATATCGACCCTTTGGAATAACAAGGTTCCATCTGTTGCTTTAACGTCATGCGATAATGAACTTTAAGTTAGCTTACCATAGATCCCATAACCACGTGACGTTTCCGCAACAGATGGAACCTTGTTATTCCAAAGGGTCGATATACGGAATTGTAAATATTCATACGTCGTGTGTGAAAACGTAATATCGTGTATTTCATGTGAGCACGTTTTAGGGTTTATATTTTGTTACATTATGAACATAAAACTTAGAAGAACGGCTGCGCAGCCTTACCTATTCATAAAAAAAATATTTTTTGTTTTGAGGCAAAAATACCCAACCACTATTTTTTTTATCAAAAGGCAAAGCCAATATCTAGTACGGATGTAAGCTATTTTATTTATTTGTGTTTTAAATTATGAAACATAGGACTTTAAAGAGTTCGATTTTTCACGATTTCAGAAGAAACTTTGGCAATTTTTTGTGATTTTTTTTTAAATTTTGATATACCTATTAAAAAAGTGTAATGAAATATAACATTAAAAAATAATATTAAAAGAAACAGGTTGATGCCGTACCTACCGGTATCTAATGGTCTATATATTTTCTAACTTAAAATAAAAATAAATTTGCTAACATCCGAACTAGATATTTGCTGTACCTTTTGATTAAAAAAATTATTATTCAAGTGGTTGGGTATTTTGACCTGAAGTTCTGTACAAAAAGGGTCAAGCAGCTGTTCCTCCTAATAAAAATAAAACCACATATGTAAATAAATTTATGATGTAGGTAAATTTATGTGTTCCTACTAATAAAAATCTTCAAACATATGTAAATAAATTTATTATGTAGGTTTTATAATACATCATTTAAAACTAGGTACAAAGTAATAATGTGCTATTCTTAAAAATAATCGTCACTACTTTCCGATGTTCTTCATCCATACTTTCTGAGTAATAAAAATATTTCGATATCTCTGGAAAACTGTCCCCAGTGAGATATCAAGAGATAAAAAAAAATTACAAATAATGTTGTGGCTTCTAAAATCCTTTAGTTAAGCACGAATAAAATATTATAATAAGATGTGTGAAGGCATTTTTTTAATAAAAATATATGTAGAAAGGTCATCACAGAAGTAAGACGAATATAATAAATTATTATGGTACATAAAGAAAGAGGAAGGAATAACGTATATAAAGAAATATAAAGTAATAATAAATAAATAAATAAGAATAGGAAACATTTGAACAAAGAGAAAAATAGGTGAAATGCATAAAATACAGAATCAAAAGAAAATGCATCTGTAGATAAAACATTTCGTAAACGTCAACGTTACAAAACATTGGCGCTCGTAGCAAAAATATTAACAAGTAAATTTTAATAATAATACTAAATTTTTGTACAATCTGTCAACATATAATATTTAGATTTGTATATACAACATTTAGATTTTTGTCATGGTTTTTCTGCTCACTGTTGAGTAAAATAAAATGATAACTTACGAATAACTTTCTTCGTAATGCATGTGGTATTCAGTCCCATTTGGTTTAAGTAGATGATGAAAAAAAATCAATGGAATGGAAAAAAAGTAGGTGATTAGCTTAGCTATTTGAAAATGTAACATTTAGTTTAAATACCAGTCATTTAAATAGTATTAAGTAAATAGAAACAATTGGAATAAATTATGTTAAGAAGATTGGGTGTAAGTTCAAAGTGTAGAGAATGGAAAAGGCTAGGAAAAATATGGTCGCCAACTTTTTGAAGAATAGAACCTCTGGAGTAAAATATAATAATTTCCATAAGAGGAAGAAAATTGGAGGTGTCATATTTTTGGTGTATAGAATGACAATCTATAATCGGTACGAAGAGTAGGGAAAATAATTTAGGGAGTATAAAGCATGATGGTGAAATAAGCAGAAAGACAAGAAAGGATAGACAATATGTTGATCAATATGTAAATAAAAAAAATTGGGTGTTCATACCATAAAACTTGGAATAATAAACGAAGTTGTAACTAAGAACGAATAGATTTAATTCAAAAACATGTGAACTAAATGAATGATGGAAAATAAAGTTTTAAATATGAAGATTTTAGGTCATGTAGGGAAGTAATGAAATATGAGTTTTAAAATAAGGACATTGATGATGAATTAGATAGATAAGCGGCTAGAAAAATATTTTAGTTGAAATAGAAGAGACAGGATGATAGACTAGACACTAGAATCACTAGATGATACGATAATAATAATAAAAGTAAGAAGAAGTTCTAGGAGGATTAAGAAAAGAGGAGTTTCAGGAATAATGACATAGGTAGAAAAATATGAAGATACAGGTTGGAAATGAAAATGAATTAGATAAGACAAGTGGTCAGAAAAAAGGTTTAGTTGAAAATTGAAGAAATAGGATAATATACTAGATTCACAAGATAATAATACGAGTACGAAGAAAGCATGTTGTATGATGAGTAAGAAAGAATAGAATGAAAAGATGAGTTTCAGGAATATAGATTACGTAGGTAGAAAATAGGAAGAAACCGGTCGAAAAATAATGAATTAGATAAGATAAGTGGTCAGAAAAAAGGTTTAGTTGAAAATTGAAGAGATAGGATAATAGACTAGATTTACTAGATGACAAGATAATAATGCGAGTACGAAGAAAGCATGTTGTATGATTGATGAATAAAAAAGAATAGTGAGAAAATATGAGTTTCAGGAATATAGATTATGTAGGTAGAAAATAGAAAGAAACCGGTTGAAAATGATAATGAATTAGATAAGATAAGTGGTCAGAAAAAATGTTTGGTTGAAAATTGAAGAGATAGGATAATAGACTAGATTTACTAGATGACAAGATAATAATGCGAGTACGAAGAAAGCATGTTGTATGGATAAGTAAGAAAGAATAGTAAGAAAATTTGAGTTTCAGGAATATCGATATTTGTAGAAAATAGAAAGAAACCGGTGGAAAATGACAACGAATATAAAATGATGAAATAATGACTCAGACTATAAAAATTTTACCGATTATTATTTCGGCTACTGGCATTATACCTAGCTCTGTCATTAAAATTTAGGCGTATTAGATTTGTCAAAGAGTTTATATATAAAAATGCAAAAATCAGTCATTTTAAATACATGTTGGATTACGAAAGATTTTTTAAATATTTATATTGAGGGATCAGTAGGATTTATCGGTCCAATTAGAGTTCCACCGAGCCGAACCCTCTGATATGAAAATATCAGGTGTCGGTGAATTATTTTACCATTTGGTACTCTGGTAGGTTAACATGTTGTTCTTGTATTGTTTTGTATTAATTATAATTAGGTATATAATACACTTGCATAGCGTGGATTTACTAGATGATCATTTGTGTGAAAGGGTTAAGTTTTTCCTGTGGGGAAAATTTAACCCGTACATAAAGTCTGGTAAAAAAAAAGATAAGTGGTCAGAAAAAATGTTTAGTTGAAAATTGAAGAGACAGGATAATAGACTAGATTTACTAGATGACAAGATAATAATGCGAGTACGAAGAAAGCATGTTGTACGATGAGTAAGAAAGAATTGTAAGAGTTTCAGGAATATAGATTACGTAGGTAGAAAATAGGAAGAAACCGGTCTAAAATGATAATGAATAAGATAAGATAAGTGGTCAGAAAAAAAGTTTAGTTAAAAATTGAAGAGACAGTATAATAAACTAGAATTACTAGACGATAAGATAAAATAATACGAGTACGAAGAAAGCATGTTTTAGGATGAGTAAGGAAAAATAAGTAAGAAAAGATGAGTTTCAGGAATATAGATTACGTAGGTAGAAATAGGAAGAAACAGTTCAAAAAAGATAATGAATAACATTCAGTTATTGATGAACTAGAAAAGACGAGCGTTCAGAAAAGGGTATATATTATATTATAATAAATTTGTTAATGAGGAAATTATTAGAAAAGTTTGTGAATTAGAAAATATGTTTATAAACATTTAATGAGTAAGAAAATGTATTTCTGGGGAAAACATGAAAGACGGAAAATAATAACGTGTTCAGAGGAAAACTTAAGGGGTGTTTATAGAAAATTCTTATGAGTAAATAACTGGAGACTTTATACAAAAGATGATGAATTAGTGAATGAAGAATAGACAGATAGAATGAAAATGATGATGAATTAGTGAATGAAGAATAGACAGATATAATGAATCAATTTTACGAATTATCCATTCAAACGCTTTTTGCCATAATATGGCACTATTTCCAAAACCACGATTGCTTTGTTGCCAAAATATGGCAAATACGAGTATTCTCCAAATTCTTTAAAATGTTTTAATGTTAAAGATTTTATTATAGTTTTTTTTTTAAATCCAACGAATTTCTGATAATATAGCTGAATCCATTGGCCATATAGAACTATACTCAGTAAGTATGTCTCCATATTCAAATTCGGAGGTATGATTTTTTTAATGTGGCGGAAAAAATCACTTTAGCAATCCAAGAAAAAAGTTTTACATTGCTCTGTCGTTCTAGTAGATAAGTAGATAAATCAGATGAGCGGCCAGGAAAAATGCTCAGGTCAAGAAATGTCGAAATAGAAAAATTGGCGAAAAGAATGATTACACTAAAAATACGTTTTATGCAAGGAGATAGAAAAGAAAAAAAATCGTGTCCAAATAACATTTGTGAAAGAAGAATAATCACAATTTTTTTTATTTGATGATTTAAAAAGGATGAGTGTTTAGAAAAAATAAGAACAGACGAAGAAGACTAGATAAATCAGATGAAAATAATGTACAGAAATAGGTCTTGTTACAAATATTATTATGAGTTGCAAAAAGGGGAAAAAAGAGGACGTGTCTGCTAAGAACTGAGCAATGATGTGACTAGAAGATAAAGAAAATGATTTTTAAGTTAATGAGTTGCAAAAAATATAGGTTTAGTAGGAAAATATTAAAGATAAAGACTGCCACTCAAATAAATTGCAAAAATTAATCCAGGAAAATGATTGAAAAAGAAACAAAAAGATTAAAAATATGTTGAGCCAAAAGGATGAAAGTAAAGAGAGAGAATCAGTATTGAAGTTCAGAATATAAAATAAAAATAATTTTACAAGAATCTACTATGTTCTTCAAAGCTTTTTAGAAGATGAAAATGATATAGATTTAGCATACAAGTGCTAAATTGGTAGAGATAATAGCTGAAGTGCAGAAATAGATATTTAGAAAATATTGAATATTGTGGATGAAAGTAGAAAGTGTTTATATAGATTGACTTTGATGAAAAGAAGCTCACTTTTATTATAACAATATCAAATGAATGCAAACATTAATTTTTTTAGATGTAAATTGCAAAAATAATGTTACACAAATTCAATAAAGTTGAAAAAATAAATACATTTGATAAAATTGTGTAGAAAAAGAAATAGGTTCGTACTATCTACGGAAGTAAGAGAAACAGAAATAGACAGAGAAGGAGAACAAATATACTTATTGATTTAAAAAAGATGCCCTTACAATAATTTTGATTATCACAAATAAGTATGTTCTAAAGCAGTCCTAGCCAACCCGCAGCCCGCGGTCATGTATGAAGAATTAAGTATTGGGCAGTTTACCAGAATGTCTTTAAAATCACATTAAAATTATTAAAACCAATAAAGTTTATATGATTACAGTAAATACTCTTATTCTGCTGATTTATATTTCCCGCGCATAACTTCTAGCTCGAGAAATCGCTTTCCGGATTAAGAACAGATGGAGCGCATAACTTCTCGCTCGTTAAGCGTTCGAGAACTCGCGATCTGCTTGCAGCGTCGCCACGGGCAAAATCTCTTCTTTCTCATAAACGCACTCACGCTTTCGTAAGTCAAAATAGAGAAGACACTTCAAACACTTTTGTCGTTGTTTGTCGTTGTCAGTGTACAGTATTCAATAGTACACAAGATTCCCAACTGCTAGAAGCCAGTGGGACTACGGCATCCCCAACCAGCATAATTTTTGTGAGTTTCGCAAGGAAGTAGAGAGGGGAAAGAGACAAAAGAAAAAAATGGTTTGGTAGTACCTATTTTAAGATACGCTCACCAAACACAACTAATGCAAAATCAAACAACTTTTCGTTTCAGAATTATGATCATCCATCGGGGCGATTCAAAAGTATCTGCCAATGGGTATGCTGTACATTATTATATTTTTTTTAATAATTAAAAGTGAAATAAAACTTATTACTTTAAATAAAATGTATATGCGCCTGATTTAAATTTGTAGTCGAGGAATTTACCCCTTGACCACGGAGGACGTCTGTTGATAACGGAGACCAATAATATTGCGATCGTTCACATATAACACTATTATTCATTTTTGAAATGTGATTCGTGTTTAAATGTCGTGTTTAAATGTTTAAATACCGACATGCGTGAAGAAGCAAAATTTCATAGTTCATTTTACCAGTTTGACAGACTTTTACATATCGCTTGTATCTACTGATGAGATACACCAACAGAAAGAGAGTTACGACAGATCTACGAGCTGCAATTCCACAGTCCACATTCCAGAGTAGGAGTCTATAACTTAATGTAGGGCTCCAATTTCATTGCCCTCATGATGTCTCCGGTGACGGAGCACTTGCCGGCCTGGACCGCAGCCCTGGCGGCTACCTTGCCCAGGGCGATAGTCTCGAGGGTGTCCTCGGTCAGGGTGAAGGTGGCATTTGGTTCCTGCTCGTTCTCCGGCTCGCCCGGATACACCAGAACCTTGTCGAGGTCCATGGCTGTAATAACACAACATATTATCAATGTCAATTTACAGTTTAAACAGAACAGCTAATACCTATAAACCGAGAGAAAATGAAGAAAGTCAGTTTCCACCGTGAATATCTCTTTTCGTCCTACTAATCAATCATAAAGGAAATAAAGAAATGCTTTTGACGAAACTATTTTCTAATATATTTACCAAGTGAGAGTTTTTATGTTTTTTTTTTTTATTATTATAATAAAATCATCATTTTAAGTTGACAAACGACTCATTGTAGTTGTCTCATTGTCTTATTGTACAACTCACTGACCTCTGTTAAGAGGGTATTACCAGAGAATACCGGAAATTAGTCATTTTTAAATCAAATTCCAGACGTGTTGACTCTTTTTTACAAAAAAAAACATAAATTGATTTTGAAAGATGGTTATTTTATCTGGTACACGCACTTTTAAAATTTTGAAAAACTAAGTGTATTTTTAATATACTAAAGTTATACCGTTGACAGATTTGTTCAATTTTCAAACGATAGATTCTGTTAATCAACACAAATTTCAAATCATACAAACAAATAAATCAATACATAATGTAATCAAAACAGTTTTAAAAAATTTAATTTTAGTTAAATTAAAATCATTAAAAAATAAATCCGAGAACGTATTTTGTGACAAAAATACCTCAGTTTTTCTATTTATTTAAGATCTTACAAACTAAAATATATATTTTTTTTTTTACACACTTAATTTGTTTAGACATTATTGAAAAATTATAAATACTTATGATCAAAATATACTTACAAGAAGTACACGATATTTAATAATTTATCATCGTGCGTTTTGAACATTTTTATTGCTTACTTGAATGTAGGTATATATTAAAGCAAGTTTTGAATGAAATAAATCGATACTAAATTTTTAATTTTAAAAATTTGATACGGGAAATAATCGATCTTTCTCATTGGAACCTCCATGTACAATTACAAGCATTTTTAAACTTTTATTCTCAGCTGCTGGTCAATCGCTCTTAAGACACATTTTAACTTCATATAACTACCTATACTAAGACATCTGTTGAGAGACATTGGTAATACCTACATATTCACGTACATTCGATAAGGTAAACCGAATCGTAGAAAGATTATCGTACAATAATGAAGTCGAGTTTCGCCTTACGGCAGAGAGTGGGAGTGCATTATTGCAATATTTGAAGAATATAAACTTACTCCAATAGCGGACGGTCTGTTTGCGCATGACGCAGAAGAGATAGAGTCCTCCGTGGGACTTGACCAGCGCCGGGTCAGCCGCTTTTAACTTCTCGGCTATCTTCAGGAACATCTCCGTCCTGGCGATCTCTGCGCTGCTACCGTTGCCCTGAACAACAAATATAATGGATTTATTACTTAGCACAAGCAAAATCAATAAAATTAATCAACAATCGATAAGAAATATTGTTGCGAACGTTAGAAATTGATGAGTGAAGGTGAATCCTAAAATCAAATTGGGCATCAAACCATTATCAGATCCTGCAGTTCCAAAATACTGTCAGTATTTGTAAAATGCCTGATAGTAGGGTAGAATGTTATACAATTGTGTAAGAGATTATACAATTCTTAAATTTTGCTGCTAGTTTTCATTTAATGCGCCCGGAAACGATGAATATCAATTATTGTCAATATTTACGTCAATTCACATAATTGGTGCGATGAAAATATTGCTAATTGATCGTTTAATGTGGTAATTGAAGCGATTGATAACGAGACTTGGCTCATGACGGGGTGTATTTTGATTGAGCGCATAGACGCCATAGATAAGCACCAATTTACTCAACGGAATGTTGTTTCGCTGTGCGATTGACAATCGTTCGTTCAATTGCTCTATCTATCAAGCCCTTTGGAACGATATTTTATTTTACTTATAATTGTATTAAATCGCGACTATCCAGAGTTATCAAAGTAATACCAAAATATTATCACTGTATTCGTAGACTTTAGGTTATGTTTCCGCAGTCGTCTACAAAGCAAATGGGTAGAAAATATTGATAGGTCGATTGAAGTTCCGTCAATCACACTTCAATGCACATTGCTCACTCAGATTGTTTCTTTTTTCTGAACCTGTTTTGTATTATATTTTAGTTTCAATGTTCTTGTTTTGTCCTGTGCTATAATAGCATTAATACTTTCTACTAATATTGTCCTGTGCTTAACAGCACTGTTATTGTTAATTTTGTTCTCTTGTCGCTTTGTATACTCGTTTACTGTATATTCTTTATTTCAAATTATTTTATCATTTTTTTGTAAGGACTTGTAGGGATCACTGTAGGATTGTTTAAAATTTTGTTATAGTTAAGCGCGCTTGAAGTAAAATTACACAAAACTGCGCGATACAAATATTACGTTATTATTAGTACATTGAAAATTAAAACTCTTCAAAACAAAATTATTATTGCCAATTACGACACATTGATAATTTACATGCACAGTCACCGATCTACGCCCTCGTCACTTTATTTCCAACAATTGTAAAAATTCAGGTCACAGTCTAAAAACCTTGTTTTGCCACATTATCCACAAATCCTAAAAAGATACGTAAGTAGGTAAATATAAAAAGGTAATCAGATGCTGACCTTAAACGCGATGATATTTATTAATAAAATATTAAACAACCACCTACCGAAGTTCTTTTAAAATAAAAAGTTATTTTCAAATAAAACTATATAGATATTATGTATTACAATGACATTCACAGACATAAGAAATCAAACTACCAAAAAGAAAAAAGCGAAAACGCAGAATAGTTTACTTCACACAGTATTATAATGCGCTGCCGGAAACTATGAAATCTGCAGTAGATTCAAGAAGTATTTTAGGGAGGTTATTATAATTTGGGAAGGCTCAATTCATTCAGAAACGCAACAAATCTCACAATATAACACATATAATCGATTCCGATGTGTAAAAAAACCTTGGGTCAACAGAACAACAAATACCGAGGGAAAAAATTCTTTAATTATTTACCTGAAAATATGAGGTCCCTTAAAAATAGCTCTTTAGAATTTAAAACGCAACTAAATAAATATAGTGAAATTGAAAATGTATGAAAACCAGCAAAAAAAAACTTTTATAAAAAAATGAAACTTAAAAAAACAAAGTTAATAAATAAATACCACCACTCTCTCATACTCAGCAAAGATTTTAATGGAGTGCATATTATGCAAATAAGAATATGTAAATAGATGCATAATTATGAAATTTAATTGTTACTATTATATTTTTTTTATATCTACTCGTACATTCATTGTGTTCATATTTTGTACAAATAAATTTCCATAAAAACAAATTATAGATACCTACGTTGCAGTAATTTTTATTGTTATCTTATCCAATTTAAATTGTGATTTTAATAGTTACTGTCACTGAAAATTCGCTTTACTAACAATAAGAAGATACGTTTTGGCATTAAATGCTTCAACTACTTTCACTTGGCCGCACGATATGGTCGGTGGTCTCTTTGTAACATGGACCAAAATTTTGTTTAAATTATCGACCACAACACTTGTACGATTTTATATGAAATAATGAAACAGAAATCTGAAACGAAAAATGTGCGCCTCGTCTAATTTTTGTATCGTTAGTTATTTCGAAGCTTCATAGCGCAAGGTCTGAAATTTATTTTGAACTGACAATAGTTTTTTTTTTTATGGAATAGGCAATTCACCCTAAGAAAAGTGCTTTGTCTGACAATAGTTAGAGTGACTTAGAAACTCCAGGGAGGTTTTGCTGTTACAGATAGATTATCAATCAACTTTATAATTAAAATTATGTTAATAACATAATAATTATTTAACTTCTAAATAATGGCAGTGTAGGTACATAGGAAAATAATAAAGAAAGAATTACGTGGCGTACGAAAGCATTTGAACAGTTATTTTAAAAGTTATACACGATTAATTACCGGTGAAATTATGTAAATATATTTCGCAACACTGAATTGTAATATAGTGTTGCGTGTACGTAACAAGACAAAAACCAATAAGCTTCGATAAGTGTACAGATGCGATAAAAGAGTTGGTAGGAGGATCGTGCATGTTCTCATTATGCAATACCATGTGTTTTTAGGTTTCCGGGTTTATTTCAATATTTTAACTCGCATTTTTCTGATCGGGTTGCTGTGTCGCTTTCATTCTTTTGTGTGTCACTATGATTTTTTTTCTTCTGATATACCTTCGTATTGGAGGTTGGCTATCATCACGGAAATGTGACGCAGCCGGAACATCTCGGATACTTTACACTAGCTACGACTACATTAGATATATTTAAAAAATCTTCCTTACTAAAAAGCAGCACAACTTGCACAACAATACCGAATACTAAAATTATCTCAGTAAGAAAATCTGTTTGTTAATCCCGCTCAAAATTGGCAAACGATGAACTCTGGCGAAATGAAAAATGCATAGCCTTTACTGCAGCAAATTGGTAGATAAAAGTAACAATTTTAAGGTCACAACCTTTCACCATGAGCTATGGAACTTCAAAATACTAATTTCTGTGAAAATGTGTTTTATAGTTCGTCTATTTCTTTATTAATTGTCCAGTAAAAAAATATATAATTGAGCAGAGTAGTTTTTAAAATTACAAATAAAACCAGGTGATGCTAGTAAAGTAGGCACCCGTAAAAAGAAAATCACAACAGTTGCGGCTATAAAGCTCTTAAACATTGCGAAACAAAAAAAAAACAAAATATCACTGTGGATTAGCTACGTCCCCCGTCATAAATCCCCATCATAAGTCCCCCCATAAAAAAAATGTTAGGTTCCTCGTAACCTTTCCAAAAAAGAAAGACAAAGCAAAGAAAATTGAAGGCGAATGACAATGACAATGCGGGCTAAACTCACCATGATGGTTGTGCTGTCTTCTCACGTCCTAAACGAGGATAATCTGATGGCCTGGTCCAGCTTCTAGCGTGAGGCTCCTCGGGCCTTGTACACGGCTCCACAGAGACTGAGAGACTGCCGCCTGCAGTCCAAATATCGTAAATATTGCCCCATCCATCTGCCGAATCCGACGTCTCAAAACTTTCACTTTTCTCCTTTCATTTCGCTCCCAAGTGCGTAGCCCACTGGCTCGAACAAAGCCTATAATAAGCGTACCTTTAGGCGTTGTGTAACACCTTGCAGTGTGTTATGTGTTTCGGCTTGTGCCGATGCCGGTCTGCATACAGTTTAAAAAAACGGGATGGTGTAATCGGTTCTAGCCAGGAAATGAAAACGTTTTTGGCTTAAATCCATGCATAAAATTAATGTGTAAAGTTGGTATACGGGACAGAAATTTATTTGTAATTAAATCTTTTTTATATGGAGACAGTACAAATTCAAAGGTCCTGTTAGCACTCGGGCCAAAATAGGTCATTAGGCTATTGTGCCTTCTCTCGTTTACCATATTCCGTTGAAGGGTGATAGAACAACTCAACAAAGTAACTCTTCATCAGTCTTTTGAAAAGTCGTTAAGGCCGCGCTAACCCGATCAAAAAAAAGAAGACGGATAGATACGACAAACGAATGTTGGAGCGAGCGCACTAACATTAAAAACCATAAAATTCATGCGTAAATTGTGAAAATGTTTAATAACAGACGACTGAAAACCAGCAAAAAGCTCATGGGGGTTGTGTCAAGTAGCATTTAACGAAATATTTTCAATTTTTTCATACATGTAACTTGTAAAATAACAGAAACAAACGTGTAAATAATAATTTTCGGAGAATACTTTGCGATTTATTTCTATTAGGGAATCTTAATATGCAAAACAAAGTCGGGTTAGTTACACCATTTATAACTCAAGAACGGCTGGACTAATTTACATGATATTTGATTTGTTGGATTTGTCTCCGTCCCGATTAACAGAATAACTAATTAATTAATAACATCGGAAAAATCACTGGAAAAATATGAAGAAAATAATTTTTTTCATATATTTTGTATGGAACGGCTTTTCAAATAATTTGAATCAATTCGAACTGTCAATGGTGTAGTGTGCGGAACATTTCGTGCTTAGTCGACAGCTCAATTTCATTTTTTGAACTTAGAGTAGGTACCTATTTATTTTAACTTAATAAAAACTCAATTTATTTCAGCTAATAAATTAAACACAAAATTTATTGATTCTGAGGCGGTACGAAGTTTTCCGGGTCAGCTAGTTTCAAATAATTATCGTTTCGGCGTGTGGAATGTATAGATACTATCTTAAAGAATAACATATATTTTTAGAGCATAAAAACTTCAAACTTTTAAGCAAAACATGTAAGAAATCATTCGAAATTGGGGAAAAAACTAGTTAAAAGAGGTTACAATAGGTTAGGTTATGGGCTATTTTTTGATCTCCTAGTGAGGTGTTCGTAAAACACTTCTACTAACCCTCTTACATACAGCGACTGATCATTAACATGTTTATATTACTGGTACTTATTATCTATGAATATTAGTACGAGAATAGAAATAAAAAAGAGTATGGGTAATGTAGTTCACCATCGTTTTATTGCGTGATGGAGGTTTCCTGGTTCCAGAGGGATATCGGTACCATAGATATTTTTCATCCTCCACACTTTCCACAACTATTTGAGTTTTCCGCTCCAAACATCTACAAATGTCTAGTTAAAATTAATTAATCAACAACAAAAAATGTATGATCACACACATATACGACTTCCTACGTTATGTCAGTCTTACATATATTTAGATTCAACTGCCTGTAAAAATCCATTGGTTGTTAGAGGAAGAATTTTTCCAGTGTTTGTAAAGGAAGAATTGGAAATAATCTAAAAAAATCCAAATTAATTATTGAAGACAAACATTTTTGAAAAAAGATTGCTAAAAGACTGCTGGATAGAGAGTGGACAATACAATATTGAATAGAATTAACGTAATTAGCATGTTGCTAAATGCTGTGGAAGTAAAAATAAAATGTATATTTTTTAAAGATATACAATAAACAGTTCGTTTGTTAATTCCTAGTTTGGCCAACAGCAGATTAAACCTTGTCATGGTGTAGTTGAATTACCCAACCAGCGTAAAATTAATATAATATGATCACCTCGTTAGTGTACATTTTTTTGGTTTATCGCTTACTTGACATGTTTTGGTTTTTTGATACCTGACTTAATAATACTTGATAGAGAGCCATTGCACAAACAACTGTCTTTGGCAGTGTTTTAACCATTTTGTGGCTGAAGTATGAAGTACCTACGACACAAGTACGAGTGTCTTTGAAACGTTTTCAAACTCTAATTATTTTGGTATTTTCTTTCTTTCTTTATTCACTTTCCCTTCCCTTATATGTTATATATTTTATTTTGCTTAGGGGGTTTCTCACCATCCTCCCTATGGCTTATCTACACTAATAACGATTTTTTTTGATTTACGATTTACGGTTTATTTGTTTATTAAGTTAGAGATTATAATTCGGTACTCGAACCTATACTCGGTACTCGAACGCGGTACCTGGCCGAGTTTTCTAAGCACTGCGAGTATTTTATTATTATTTTTAATAATATTCGTTATTAGTGTAGATAAGCTATTGGGAGGATGGTGAGAAACCCCCTTATTATTATTTCACTAGTAGCATCTAGTAACAACTAAAACTTGATTTACGCATGCTGTGAACATTTTTGGTGTGTTAATGTCTAAGCATTTCTCAACGCAATTTCATAAATGTATTAGCTGTTAACACTCTGTAAATGTTTCAAACAATAAATAAACAGTAAATCTTATTGTAATTCCTCCATCTTGTTATCAGATACCTTGTTTACACTTTTCAACACTCCCAACATACCTAATTATCTCATACTCTGTAAATCTGAATATATTATTTGTTACCAGGTTAATTCGGTAAATCCGAATAGCATATATACCACCAGATTACTTTTTCTACATAGTCACAAAAGAAAAAACATGTATGTATATATTTATATATTTCTTCATAACACAACTCAGTTTCAGCGAAAAATTAAATTTCTTTTTTTTTTGTTTTTTATTTTTGTTATGCAGTTATGTACATTACGACTTAAGGAATAATAATATGAACTAAACCTGTCAATTTGTCTGTCCTGGAACGGGAAACTTTCCTAGTTGGATAGGCAAAGCTTCCTAAAATGTAACTTGTACTTTATTTTGTATCTATCTATAGTAAATAAATAAAAAAATATTTCCGAAAGCCTTTACACGAGTGGTCTAGTATTATGACATGAGCCTTAATTAGTACAGCTGTTTAACATTCCAATAGCACTACCAAACTGACAGTTAGTTTTACAATTTTACAAATAGCCTATATAGCAGATAGCCTGAAATGTCTTCGTATATCAACGCAATGATTTTCATCTTACAGTGTTATTTTCGTCATGAGCTTCTAAATTTAGAAATTTTCATTTAAGTTTGAAAAAAATAAGATCTGACAATAATATTGTTTGTTCCACAGTTTTCAATCAAAATACTGGTAAAACAAACACAGTATGACGTATTCCCAACCTAGATCAGATTCAGTAATGCATTCCATTCAGATATGAAGTGGGTAATGTATCAAACGGACGGTAGGTTTTTTTTGCATAGAATCATGCTTTTTTATTTTTCTGGGAGACTTGGGCCCAGAGGTGGCTGTTAAATTCAATTTATCCTGGTAACTTCAGAGTTAAGCCATATTCTGTCACCAATTTTATGCTCACTTATTATGTAATCATTTGCTTTCTCTTACCTGTGAGAAGGTAGGTTAGTACGTAATGGTTTTTTTAAACTCGAAACTCATTAGTGTCAAAAATATTTACGAATCATTAGGTACGACGTCGACAGTATGCAAAATTAGTGCAAAAAATGAGGCGCGTTATGCACTTTCCAACTTGAATTTTAATTTAGTTCCGAAGTTGTTACGTGCGGTGACCGGACAACTCAGAATCATGAAACCTCAACACCTTCTATGAAAAGTCATTAAATGTAATGAAAATGGAATATAAAATATTGATTAAATAGGTTTCGTTTTTAGGTTATGGGAAATTCATCAATTATTTTTTTCAATGCATTTAATAACTTCAAAGGGTTGTTGAAATTGCATGATTCTGAGTTGTCATGGAACGGTTACGTTCCTAATGAATGCTCATACATTTCTGAAGTGCGTGAGTGCTGTGCACATAGAATCGGTTATCACAAGTGTTTTTTTTTTGTTCTTAAATCACCATAGTAATATTGTACAACATGCAGGCCAAAATAAGATGAGGCGACCGTCGAGTGGTGCAAAATATTGCAATGAGCCGTGAGCCTCTTGTGAACCTCTATTTTCTTGAGTTATTGCACGGGTATAGAATTTTCTAAAATTGCAAAAAATTATAAAATTTTCTTAATAAATTAACCAAGTCCGTGATTTTAGTTCGTGACCTCAAGATATGAAAATATACTAAACTTATATACTGAAATTATATAATACATAATGGCTAAAAAGGGTACAAAAAATTAGTTTTCCTGACAAAATCGCTGACTGGGGAGGTGGGGGTGGCTACAGAATTCTCGAAAAACATAAACTAACTTAGCACGTGGGTCAGACACAAAGACACCCAGTCCCAGTGTAAGCCATCCATCCTGGGAGGGGGGGGGGGGGGTTGGCTAGAGAGTTTCAGGTTGTGGTCTTTCGGATTTTTTTCACCTCTAAAATCATTTGTTCATAATTCTTTTTTTTTTTAATTCTACTGCGAGTTTCTTTCATTCCGAAACCGGGACATTTTGGCGTCCCGAAGCTGTTTCGGGGACACCGGGACACGCTGCCTGAAACCGGGACTGTCCCGGTGAAAACGGGACGTCTGGTCACATTAACCATGGCACAACCTTCAAAATTATATTTACTTTGAATATTTTATAAACATCATTTTACCTTTAAACAATGTTTTATGTGAATATATCACATATTCCCAAATGTTCCCGTCTGGAGCCAGTGAGACTATGGCATCCCCAATTGGAATATGTTGAGAGGCTGAAGGTAATTGGGGAGCGGAAGGAGATGGGGAAGAGGAATGTGCGAAGTACCGCCGTGGTAAGCAAAAACACCGTAAAGTTAAAGTAAGGTTTTCCTTGAGAGTCCCAAGAAAGATACTGTGTTATTACTTACAACGGCGGAGTAACACGACTAAAGTCATTTTAAGCAACGTTTTAATTACGAAGGTCTACACTAGGGCGATAGATAGTGAGATCATCGTCCACCTTGGAACGTGCAGCAAATATGCCTTATCTTATTTCAAATGATTAAATTGTAAAAAAACAAATCAATCAAAAAAAAATATCTGCGGATTTGAACCCGCGACCTCCGGATCGCTAGTCGAGCGCCTTGCCGTCAAAAAAAAGGTTCAGATAATATCTCAGTTCCATTTTGTCATATCGACAGTTTTCAACGCAATGTTGACGATGTTTATAACTTACGTGAAATTTTATTAAATTTCAAAATTATTTTTAAAAAATGTTAAGGAAAAACTGATTTTTCTGTAAATAACAATAAAAAATGTAGAACATGATATCGGATTTAGAGAATAATAATAATGTTCCAGTGAGTGGAAAATTGATTTCCAACTTTGAATGTGTTTTTCTCAAAACCAGTGTTTTGACGTAGGTACGTAAAGTACGTAAAAGTAAGGGGGTTTCTCACCATCCTCCCAATAGCTTATCTATACTAATAACGAATATAATTAAATATAAAAATAAAACACACGCAGTGGTTAGAAAACTAAATTGTTATTTTGAGGATAAAACTGGAGTGACGACTTGTCCTCCGGTTATGGTATTCATTGGTCTTTAGATGGCATTCATAAAATCATATAAAGAAGTCTCAAGTGACGCCGCCGGTGGTGGACATAGTGCCTATTTGAAAGTGTGTCATGAAACGAAAGTAATCAAAAATGTTCCTGATTGCCCCTTTCATTTACAATAAATTTATTATATTAAAAACAAAATACCTACCGTTTTTTTGAAAAATTTAGTCGTTATTTTATAACCTCTTCATTTTGTTATATAAATTACGATTTCTACTACTATACAAATGTTTTATTTCTAATAGGGAAGTTGAGTGAAAAATATTTTGACTTATTAAAAATATGTTCACGTAGATGACATGCAAACATAAATACCAGTATTTTTTTAAGTTCGTTTTCAAAATTAAATTAATTCTACAAGGCAGATACGTTTTTAGATTTCCACGGCCAAAAGAATTTTCGTTGTTTGTTTTTGGGGTGTTATGCCGTGTTGCGCTACCTCCTTCTTTAGCCGACGTTTCGGACAGCGTTGCAGTGTCCATCATCAGGGCAGATCCGGCAGATCGCCGAAACGTCGGCCGAAGAAGGAGGTAATGCAACACGGCATAACACCCCAAAAACAAACAACGAAAATAATTCTACAAGTTTGAATTTTATTAAAGCCCGTGAAAACACCGGCAAGAGTATAATACCGTGCGGGGGAGTTCGTGACGTCACCCGGTCCTTGATTGTGTGAATTTTAAGGGAAAATATTTACAAAACCGGGACAAGCCTAATATGGACGAAAAAAATAAATTTAAAAAGTTGTAGTAGTTAGATATTAACTAGTACTAATCAATCCAGTTACTGGAATTTCGAAAAAAGTGCATTTTAATGGTTATTTTTTTAATTTAGAAATACGAAATGTCATTTTTCACCGATCGCTTTGTTAGGAACTGTTGCAAGTTTCGTTGAAAAATGACATTTCGCGTTTTTAAATTTAAAAAATAAACATCAAAATGCTATTTTATCGAAATTCCGGTAGACGAGTTGATTAGTACTAGTTACTATCTCTGCTAAAACTTTTTAAATTTATTTTTTTCGTCCATTTTAAGCGTGACACGGTTTTGTAAATATTTTACCTTATATTTCACACAATCAAGGACCGGGTGACGTCACGAACTCTCCCGCACGGTATAAATACTCTTGCCGGCGTTTTCGCGTGAAAACGAACTTCAAAAAAAAATACTAGTATTTAAGTTTGCATGTGAACATTGATAAAAAAAAAATTAAAAAAGGACTCAAATTCCTTATTGCGGTGTATACATTTTAAGTGTAAAGCTTTCATCTAACTCTAAACCAGTATACATTAATATATTAGATTGTATTAGATATTGTACTTTCATTATTTCTATGCAATTCAGTCATAAACTTGCGATAAAGTTCATAGACTATTGAATAGTGATGGGTAGAAATATTTTGTTAATCGATAGACGTTTCGAATTAATTATTAATGGTGGTAAAAAAATATATAGATGTCAAGTTTTTTCTCAACATTAGCAGTTACGATTAAGATTAAAAAACCAGATATTTTTATTTTCGGTGTGGGGTCGTACGTATAATATCTACGTAATACTTTGTCTTTATTCATCCTCTACAATTAGCTCTGTCGAAAACGGAAATATGAAATGCTGGGAATGGGAAAAAAAGGACAAAAAAATATTGTTCAGGAGAAAAAGATCGTATCTCAATTTTCATTATAAAATAACATTGAACAGACCTATCAGAATAGTAGGTAATTAATGTTTAAACAACCTGATTATTTTTTGACAAGTTTTTTAAATTCGTTTAATAATAATAATAATAATTGGATAATTTGTATAGCGCCGTTTTTGTGAGAAATCACCTCAAGGGCGCTGTAATGTTAACATACTCTTAAATGATTTTTATATTTCGTTTTTCATAATAATTTTTATGATATTTTTAATTAATTAATCATTTCTCTCTATGTACCTAATATTTTGTCTATTGTTATTTTTGTCTATATATATATACTTGTTTGTTTCTGTTGTTATTTTTATTCATCTTATTATCTTTGTAAAATTTTGTAAATATCTTTAAAATTAGTATTAAATTTTTCAGACAAAATTATTTTAAAATACACGTTGTAGTATTTTCCTAGAAATATTTCGACGACGCAGGTCGAAGGAGAAAAAAAACCGGAGAAAAATTACATAATTAACTAGATTTTGGATTTCTTGGTCTTTCCCTATCGATATGATATGACAAAAAGATAAACCTTCCCTCTAAATCTAAAAAATATGATAAAATATATATAAGAAGGTAATTAACATGTACACTTCTATTAAGCTTCTGGTAGTTGGTAGATTTTTTTTTGCTCTGAGTAGCAGAATCTTGATCAATAAACGATTAGCCATGGTGATTTTTTTCCTTTTGGAATTTTTAGCTCAATCATTTTCAGTTCATAAAAATGAGGAAGATTTTTTTTCTATTTAAAAAATGCCGAAAAGGGTTCTCGAAACTTAATAAGATGGTACTTAGTGGTATCATCATAATCAATCATATCAATCAATATTATATCAATAGATTGGGATGATATCATCAATGGATAAATTTTGAATCGATTATTTTGAATTATCATTTTAATATCCATTATCCATCTCACGTCCATCACTATTCCCTTCATAAGTTTACTACCTAGCTAAATACAACCTCAACACCAACCATTTTATGATTCCATAGACCTGAGAGCAAACAATAGTATTGCAATGTTTAGTGTTGCGTGACCTTTCACTTTCACATTTCCCATGAGACTGCCAAAGACCAGAGGTGCAAATTACTAGATACTGTAAACCTTTTTATTTGCTCCACACTCGGCCTTACTAATTTTACACAACTGATAAATAACTAGATATTAATGTAGGGTAAATGGTTGTTTATAAGTTGTGTACAATTTAAAATAAATTTATTAATAATACGGTAAGTATATTATAGTCGTTATTATTAATTTATTATAGCTAATATAGCCTGACCTTGGGTGCCGGCAGGGGAGGGGGCATGGAGGATTTAGCTAGTAGCGGATTGAACTCGCGACGCCTGCGTGGGAACCCGCGCATTTATCTACTCGACTACTAGCCGGTTAAGCTGATTGTTGTAGGTTTCCGTTTTAAGCAATACTAAAAATTTTTCATTGGGGCTTGATGTTTTCCTAAAAGGGGAGGGCTAGTTATGGCTGTAAAAAGGACCTTTATGGCTTGACCCCCTCCAATTTATAACCGGTATTCTACAAAGACGTCATGACAGAACGAAATCTAAAAACCGGTTTTTAATAATTATTAATATATTATTTGAAATGAGAAAACTATGTCCCGATGAATTAGCAACCAATGAATTAGAAAATGTAAATAACATACAAAATGTTGAATAATCGAAGGTAGATGTACAGGAAATCTAATGTATTACATATTAAATATTATTATGTCAATTTTTCAACCCAACAGAAAAATTTATAGGTATATAATATAATATTGACTTTGCGTCTGGTCGGACCGGTCGCATGCAGTTGAGACATCTAGCGAATAAAACAGTAACTTTTTAACACTTCTGCAATTTCGAGCTCCGAGCTTTGATAAAAACTACACAGATGTAGTTGGTCGTGACTGTGAAACGCAGAAATTTTATATTTTTATGTTTACATTATTTCCTCATTGTATAGCCATCCAAAACGGCGCCTGGCGCTAGTAAAAACTTCAAGGGCCCCGTGTTAGGTATTATAAGAGACTTGGCTCCTTGGCTTCTTGGCTCCATGGCAATTATATGGCCCGGAGCAAACTGCTCTAATTGTGCCTGCAAGGGGCCGGGAAAGGAAAGTGTAAGGAAAAGAATTGTAAGGAAAGGTATTGTAAATAAAGTAAGTGTAAGGAAAGGCATTGTACAAGGGAAACGGGAGATTCTACATCACATATGAAATCATTTTTATTCTGTAACTTTTATGATTTGAACATTCTTTCAAGTAAATCGATTCTGATAAAAACATATAAGAATTTTTTTATTAAACTTTTTAAATCGTCTCTAGGAGCTAATATGAGTTGTTTTGTCTTTTCAAATGTGTCGAAGCATGGACCCGGCTTCGAAAGTTTTTTTAACGCTTTAGTTGCTGAAAAAATTTGGAAAAATCGAAATGCAGATCAGACTGACAAAACAATTAGCTTTTTTGGTTCTCGGTGATATAGATTTACCAATTTCCTGCTTGTACTGCGAATTTCAAGACACTGTATATATAGGTACACTGCCTTAAAACATACCGGTAGGAAAAAAGCTGTTATAAATGTACTTTATTGACAGACATAGTTCATTACATATCTTACTTACTACATCCCTTTGTTACGCTTAATACCATTTTTAACAAATATTCGGTCCACCCCCAAACGAAAAATAGCATCAAGCGTAACGAACGGATGGGTATGAAATCAGCGCCGGATCTGCCATACGTTCAAAAACGTGCAAAAAACCTGGCGCCCACTACGAAGGGGCGCCGTGATAAAATAAATATTGTTTTAAAATTCAATTAAAATATTCCCCGAATCGTTTAAAAATTACTCGTAATACGGAATTATTAGTTCGCGCTAGCAACACTCACTTTCCATATGCGTGAACCTAATGCGCGCGCATCGATGGTTAAAATTTAACGAAATACGGATTTGACTTACATCAAGGAATTTTTTTCCAAATACAATATATTTCATACGAACGTAAGACCTATTTTTCCTTGTTGCTCTTACGACCATTGTATCGTTCGAAATTCAACAAACATTGTGATTGGTTCATTAATCGCTTCTCGTACGGATCTCCCTTCGTTGATTACAAGTTGCTCTTTGATGATAGTTCGTCGCTTTCGCCGCGTTATTGGTTTATTTATGTTGCCATTCGCGCGCGATTTGGCACCATATTAAACAAACTGATCAGAATATTATTATTTCTGAACTAAACTGCCTCATGTTTTATATTATATTTTGTTATGATGTTATTATTTTGTCCAGTGTCATAGATAGCTACCGCCAGGTCACTTAGAAAAGTTACTCTTGATTCTTGTTGGCGGGATATTAATTTATTTTAAACGTATTGCATAAATTTTATTTTTATTTTTTTTATATGTATATAAATTTTTTATCTGAATTTAAAAAAAATGTTGGGGGGGGGGGGGTGCGCCATCGGTACTTCCTGCACAGGGCGCCAGATTTCGTAGAACCGGCGCTGTATGAAATTCGACCCTAACACTCTTTATTGTACAATTAATAAATAAGAGCAAATGATTGGTATTGTATCACATTTATTTCGCTTTCAGATTACTATTGCTAATAGATATAATGATGATTTGCGCCAGATTTATATTATGTTATACAACATTGTATTTAGATTTAGGAAAATGTAGTAAATAACTGATTTGATCTGACATCTACATGTAGTTTTGAGGACAGGTATGATGAATGGCAATATTTATTTACATCTCAACATTAAATAATGCTCTAGTTGTCTAGTATTATTAACAAAAAACAAATAAAATAAATTTGATTTAATACCTACATAGATATAATCGTAACACGGGTTTTTTGTTTGTTAAAGATGCTATTCCATGAGTTTTATAGTGCAGACCTTTTCACAGTACAAATTTTATACTTGATAAATATTACCAACAGTCATATATAAAATGCACAGTTACACTCAGTCAACACTACAAAATAGCGTTAGATTGAGAGCAGTAGATGTTTGTCTAAATCTAATAATTCTATGCATGTGTTCAGTATGCTCTACATTTTGCATCGTGGCCAGACCCTACAACAGTGGTAAAAACTAGCGATAAGTAGGTTCCATATTTTTCCGGAGGCCTCCGAGGAGTGCTTCCATTTAAAAGAACTCGAGATCCAGAAGTGGTTGCATTTTCCGATTTCTTGGTACAAACTGGGTACTGGGAGTCATGGTGGGTGTCGAGACACATGGATTCGGAACTGAACTCGGCGCCGGATCCGGATTGCCGGCTGCCGAGCTCAAGCCCGAGTCCTTTGTGAGTAGTTGAATCAAGGCATTCAGGTCCGAGTTCTCTGGGAGTAGTTGATTTGAAAAAGTAGTAGGAATGGGATCCACTTCCCACAAAGGACTCGGCTTCAATTCATTCTGCCTGCACCTTACACATCGCTAGTAGACATCAAATAAAATATAATAAAAAAAGTTTTTTTCCTTTCGTCAATTCTAATTTTTAAATTATATATTAAATGCTAAATTTAAAAACTATTAACTGGTTAAGGTGAATGTCAAAAGAATTTATATTCTATGCCTTCGTAGATGGCGCGTGTATAGTATTTTTTCTTACAATCGCTATATACAAGTTATGCTTTGAAATATTAAGAAAAATTTATTGTTCGCGGAAGTACACTTGGATTGAATTACCGATGAAATATTGTATTTGTTAGCCTTTCTTGAAAGAGTTGAGATTTTTAATTGACAAAACTACTTATTAATATTCATATTGCTTGTGTACTTTCGCGAATAATAATTTTTTCTTAATATTTCGAAGCATAACTTGTAAAAAGTGTTTATAAGTAAAAAATACTATACGCGCGCCATCTACGAAAGAGTAGAATATGGATTCTTTTGACAATCACCTTAAGTGCGAAAAGTATATTTGGATACGAAAAATTTGTATCCGTTAAGCGCCGTCATATCTATATGGATATCTGACATCGATAAATGTATTATTAAAAGGAACCAAATACAGGGGGTGTGACATAAAACAACAACACACTTTGTAATAGACAACTATAATTTAATGAATACATGACAACCAGGTTCCACTTATCTCAAGCTTCATCGGAGCTTATATTATTACATCAACCATTAATAATTGAATACAAGAAAATAATGCAACAACACAAGTTTAATTATAAATAGTTGTTATATTAGCATTTGCGAAGCTGGAGATTAGAAAATCCAGATTAGCTGTAATGTATGATTCATTAAAAGGGGTGTGTATTACAAAGATGTTTTTCGTTTAGCATATAATACATTTCGACACGGTGGATGGAGTTTGGCGTTCCAAAAGTTAATGACAAAAGATAAACATAATTAAAAAAATCATATTATTGAAACTAATTGTTGTTGGTAAGCAATTTAAAAAATATTATAATAAAATTATTTGCAGTCAACATTTTACTGGTGTTTTAGGATAAATTTTTTATATTTTATTTAACTCAAAAAGATTAAAATCTTTTAATGAACTTATCATATAGGTAATTTTGATATAAACAAAATCAAAACATTGATTGTCTTTGAGACATTATAATTTAAAAAGCTTTAATTTGGTCGGCTGCATAAATCTACATATTATATAAACAATAATATAACTTTTACAAAATAAATTTTAACTTATTAATAATAATTAGTTTGTATCACTGGGTTTCTTAACTAAATAAGGATAATTTTATCAGGGCTGCAGAAATCCAGGGGAGTATCCATAGTTTTTGGTTTGGTTGGATCCCTTCTGCAGCATTGAAGAGGGACTTCTTCCCTGAAAAAGAAAAAACGGTTATTTCAAAAGTTGCTGTGTTGCCATACAAAAATAAAATCAAGGAACAAATGTTTAATTCTTTCTTTGGAAGGACATAAATATAATGTTGTTCCAATTACCATAGGGATGCCATAGTCTCACTGACTCCAGACGGGAGCAGTTGGGACTCTTGTGAGGTGTCCACTATAAAAAAATCTAATTTATCTGAATCCATTTCAAGCTATCAAATGTGATAGGTGGTAACTCCGGAGGGGCTTAGGGGCATACATTAATTACGTGGCCAAAAAATGAGGGAGGGGGGGGGGGGGCAGTAAAATCTCACCAAATCTCATTATACCAAGGGGGAGGATCAATGGGCCCAGTAAAATCTCACCAAATCTCATTATACCGAGGGGGGATCAATAAAAAATGCTTTATTATTATAGAGATAATTATTTAGAAGTGTCCCATTTTGCCCGCTAAAAAATGGCTATTATGAAAAAGATTTACTTCGAGAGTAAGAAAAAAATCTCACGTGAGGGGAGGGGTCCCACTAAATCTCACCTCATAAAGGGGGGGGGTCTAAATTTAAAAAAAAAACACCTAGCTTAATTAATGTATGTCCCCTTATGAGGAACGGCTGTGCGGGCTTTTTGATAAAAAAAATTTGGATGTGAGGCCAACATACTTAACAGCAAACATCCAGTACGGATATGTGCATCATTTATTATTTTCTCATTATTTTATCATTATTTTACATATTTTAAACCCACCAAAATAAAATTAAACAAATTTTCATAAAAACTAATATACAAAAAAATATTTTGTACAAAACATTTTATAATATTTTGTAACCTAAGAATCGAGGCTCCCTTATCAGGCTCAAGAGCTCCTCTTTTCTGATAAGGTATATGACCAATCATGATCTAAAAATATTATATTTTGTAAAATATATATATATATATATATATATATATAGCAATGTAACCTTTTCTTTAGTGGCTTATATTTTATAAATTAAAATACAAAAAAAAACATTTTTGCCATATTTTTGAAAAAAAATTATCTTATGTTATTCTTTTATATTTCAGAAAAAGGCCGCGCAGCCGTTCCTCTTATATCTCCATCTTTCAGCACGCAGATAGGAAGCATCAAGATCTCTTCAAGAGTTAGAGTCCCAGGGGTGGTAGCATGGTCGATCGATATGAAGTTACCGACTGATGCATTCGATCTCAAACGAATAGGTGACAGTTCACAATGACTAGTGTCCTTAATATATTCGATACCAACTGTCGTTTGTACGTTAGCGTTCTGCAGTTGTCCTAGGGAACGTTGAGAAGTTACCGACAATCGGTCGGTAACTTCATATCGATCGACCAGCTAGCACCCCAGGTTCATCATTCTTTATCCATTATTACACACACCAAACATAATATATATTTAATAAATACCAAATTGAGCAGATTGGGCTTACATTTGACAGCGAGATGTTTGTCGCAACAACAGTTTCTGAGGCGCACATACTCTTCGCAGTCGCTGGCAATAGGACGACACCTCTCCGTCCCGATGTAACACGTGTGGGGGACAAACGGGAAGGCCTCTGTAACAAAAAATGCCAATATTATCTCCTTGCTATACTTTCCATGTCTGCTCTAGAGATAATTAGGACGGGACACGATTTCAGAATGAGTTTGTATGATTAACACACATAATGAAATGTAGTGTAGAGATGTCCCACCTCAAATGAGGAGAGATGTGAGTTGTGAGGTGTGAGGTTAGGTGTGAGGTATTAAAGTGCCAAAAAGGAGATAAAATCTTATACATCCAAAGTATATTTTCTTCAGAATTTTCGTATCTCGGAATACGGATCTTATAAACAAATATCGCATTCATGAATTAACCAATCACTTCATCACCTTATCACCAAATCACCACCTCACACCTCAAAACCTTCTGTACTAATACAATGAAAAATAGTTGGGACAAATACATTTTGTGGAGGAATATTTTACGTTGTTGTATGAGACAATTTTGTAGTTTGTCTTGTAAATATTGTAAGAGGTATTCAACCTAAGAGTATGGATATTAGAGAGACGGCATGTGAAGTGTGCCCGCGCGCTCCAAGTGTGCCTTTTCAAGAATTTTACCCAAACGGCTTACATTGGCTGCTGGTTTTTGGACGTTTAATACGTTCCGACAGCAGCCATTTTACATGGTGACAGCCAATGTCAGCCATGTGGGTAGAATTCTCGAAAAGGCACACTTAGAGCGCGTGGGCACACTTCACATGCCGTCTCTCTAATATCCATACTCTTAGTATTCAACACTAAACTCGTGGTAACAAAATATTAGCTAAGAAAAAAGATAGGGTAGTAATAAGAGGGTAAAGCAAGCATTATGAAGTCAAGGCATTGATTTTAAGAACTACACACAAAATTTATTAAAAGAACCACAGACAAATAAATCGACTCTCCGAATGAAAAATGTTGGATGTGTAAATTGGTAACTTTGCATTAGAGCTGTTTAAATGTAACAATTTGCACATCCGTCATTATTCATTGGGACCACTGAAGAAAGAAACGGATACGTGTCTTATGTGGCCGAAAAAAATGATTTTCCATAACTTCGAATAAAATTGATTTTCAAATATTAAAATTCTTTCTTGTATCATTCAAATATCAAGACAATCACCTTATCTTGGGGGCTTTAGAAAGTAGGCTGTAGTTACTCGAGCTAATCAGTAAATCAGAAACTAACCCCGAGGTAAGGGAGGCACAAAAGGTAAGTCATCAGAGGTCTGCAAGGTCTTCACTTAACATAAAATATTTGAATTACCCTTGTATCTTTTGTCGCAGCAGCAGTGATCGCTCATGACATCTGACCCCGTGCAGTAATCCATCTCTCTCTGCGTGCACTCCTTGCATCCGGGTACTTCTGGCACTGAAATAAAAAATACTAATTTATCAATATGCAAGCAAGATCACATCATTATGTTACATCACCTACATTACATCAACAAGATTACATCACAAGACGACAAATTTCACTTAGGTAATTAATAATCAGGTTTGACGAAAGGATCTTCGATATCATTTGACTTTTTAAGACGAAACATCAGTTAATTTTTTTTTCTTAATTTATTTCGGCTAGTGTGTGTATTGTTGTCCACCTTTAATAATAGAAACGTTGCTTGAAATGACTTTAGCCAAGCTTGGTGGCTAAATCTGAATAGCTAGCCCCACCTTCCGCCTCCACAACTCCTTCCCCTTTCCAATAACTCAGCCTCACAGCGTATACCAGACATGGTGGGACTATTTTGCAGAAATAACGTTAAAAAAAATAAAAAATTTGGAAGCATAACAACAGAAGATATGTTAAGGTATATGGGTAGGTAGGTACTCATCTAATGGCTAATTGAATAAATGTTATTTTTATTTTGCCATTCAGAATTGAAAAGTTACTTTAAATGGCTATAGCCGTCTTTGGTGACCAGATATGAATGGCCAAATACTTTCCCACATTCCTCTTCCCTGTCTCCTTTCCCTTTTCACTACCTCACAACATACCCCAACCCAACAGGGAATGAATTAGTCTCACTGGCTCCAGACGGTTTGGAACAGTTGGTTGTAAAAAAAAAACTATCATTGAATTACGGCAAAATGTAGCAAAACCATTTATCTCCCACATCTTAAGTTTCCTAAATTTGTAGCGATTTCGACACGAAAGTAGCGTCAATTAACGAATTACTAGAAACAGTTAGACCCGCACGAGCACGAGGATATATTGGCTAATTAATTATGTTTGCCGACCATTTTCGGAGGAAACTTAAGTGCTTAGAACCGTGGCCAAATTTGGGCTACAATCTTGTCAACACCCAGAGGTGGAATGGAACCTAAGCAGACAAGACAAGAGCCCAGGAGCTCTAGCACAGTAAAATCGATAACTTTACAATATCGAAGTTATGCATATTAGTGCGTTCATCTACAGACATGTTTCCACTAAAAAAACTCAACACATAAATAAGCTACAAGATCCACAGAAAACTTATTAATACCGAAAGCAAACAAAACAATATTCCAAAAAGGACCATACTACGTGGCCATTAAATTATATAACAATCTTCCACAAAACAAAACAAATACAAGATACACACAAATTCATATCGTCACTAAACACCTTCCTTGTTAACAAATGTCACTACACCTTAAGTGAATACCTCACATAAATGAAAATGAAACACCTCTTTTAATTATTTTTTTTGGTATATTTGTATTGTTTTTATCTGTATAAACATTGTAATAAAACATGTATGTGGGGTCTACCCATAAACTACACCCTTTGTATTTTTATATTTTTCATTTGATTTGATTTTATTTAATCGATAGGCGTAACTTCCGGTGATTTTTTATCGATGTCCCGAGCAAGATTTCACCTTTGACAGCTGAACCGATAGTGACAGGGAATAAATAAGAGATCGATATACGCTGGCAGTACTCAAGGTATTTTCTGTGAATTGAATGGCATTGTTGAACTGAAATACTAAGCTAAATATGCATTCGCAGTCCGCATTTGCTTTTTGACTCTAATTGCTAGATAACAAGTTAACCCAGATAGCTCTGAAACTATTTTTTATGCTTTTAAAAAAAAAAAAATTCACAACGTATTATAGAAATAATCATTTGATATTGTGGGAGGGGGGAGGTGTTCCAATTTTGGTACTGTAGGGTTATAGGCGTCTAAAGTGTTTATATTTAAAAAGAAACAATTTCTTGTCAGTTCTACAAAAACTGACTTTTCTGAAAGAAAGTGATGACGAATGCGACCTAATAAGCAAAATTTGCATACTACCACCATTAAAGGCCAATTCTGACCTCACTTATCTAAATTCTGGTGATGTAAATGTCGTTCGAATTTTAAAAAATCGCTGGCCAGTTTCAAAATGAAGAAGAATGAAGGTGAACTGATGACGATATTCCATTGTCATGACCACTCGTCATCATCGAAATATTCCACCAATGCTTCATTTTGAAAATGTGGCCCCGGAAAATTTGAAATTCTTACCGAATTTTTTTCACCAAGTTTTTTTCAACAATTTTTTTCACTGAGGTCAGAATTGGCCTCTAATGGTGGTTATGTGCAAATTTTGATTATTTGGTCGCATACGTCATCACTCATCACTTTTTTCCAGAAAAGACAATTTTTATTGCACTGACGAACAACAGAATTTTTTTATACAGAAAACATGTTAGACGCTCGTAGCCCTACCGTACCAAAATTGGAACACTAAATTTTCATAAACAAAAAGTATTGTTTAATTACGTTACATATGAATTTTGTTACAATATAAAAAAAAACTCAGTTTTCATGTTGATATAAAACATATTTTTAATAAACTTTGAAAGAATTGTAATGCACATATGCTTTCAATTTTGTGATATGCAAACTTCGATTAAATTTTTTAATCAAATAACGACAATAAGTATGCTGTTTGATGTTTAAATCGTAAAGACTAGTACATTTACAGTAACACAAGCCGTAGACAAAGTTATTTTTTTAAACTTTATGCCTACTTATAATTATTTTTTGTTTTGAATTAAAATTGGTAGGTACGGTAGGGCTATGTGGGTTTTAACCATGTCTCAAATTTCAATTATTTTAGTTTCCTGGAGATCGAACGGAATAAATTGGTCGGGTCTTAGTTGAATTACTCAAGTCTATGGATCGCTTTACGACTTCTTTCAATTCTTAGAGCTTCGTTAGTTGAACTCTATTCAATAAGCTAGTAATTTTGCATAACGAACGACATTATCTAAATAAATGTGTATATTACGTTATTTGATACCATGGAGAAATTTATCAATAATCAGTCGGAAAATCTCTTTTACCAATACTCGTTCATCGTGATCGCAAATATTGATAACTGACCGTAGATCACGATTTTGGTCAATAACGTATTGATGTAGGGTTTTATCGATCCTAGACCTACTGGGTCCGTAGTGAAATAATGAAGAAATCCTCTACTTCTGCTACGATAATACTGATATCATTGCAGACGGCTAGAAGAGGAACTAAAGAGCCATGTTTAAAATGGTCCCCACATATAAATATTCTGAAAGACAGACTAAGGAAACTAATATATATATTTAGATGTTTAAGAGATATTTTAAACGAAAAATTACTTAGAACCACATACTTCGCGTTCTGTCAATCAATTATGCAATACGGCATTATAGGATGGGGCGGTACATATAAAAATCAAATACAAACAATTTACATATCACAAAAACTAATAATAAAAACCATTTTAAAAAAAACCCTATTCATATTCGTCAAAACTCCTATTCGAAGAATTTAAGGTCAGAAAATTAAGTGAAACAAATTTATAAAGATAATATTCAAAATAAAACTGCACCCTTTAAAAATAACAAAAACCTTAGACAAACATCAATACTTCCTACTCCAAAATGTAAAAAAACAATAGGGCAGTTAAATCATAAATATCTCGGAGTAAAATTCTTTAATTCATTAGCAGAAAATATTAGAAACATGAATACCAATATAAAAGAATTTTAAACTCACCTTAAAAAGCACACTCAAAACCTGAACTAAATCATAACAAATAAAAACTATATAATAACACCCCTCCCTCCATACACACAAGCCCTGCTTTTTTTATGGGGGTACATCAAACATATATATTATATAATTAATTTGTGTATAAAATGTATTTGTAATTTATATAGCTTTTTTGAATTATTAATAAAAAATAAATAAAAAATGTTTACATGCCCACGGACTCTCAAAATATTTACAATTAGGTTGTTCCAAATTCGAAGTCTTTTGTTTTTATGCTATTAAACGATATAGGAAAACCCGCGAAAAGTGAAGCACAAAACATTATTCCCAAAGTTAAGCATTCATGGATCAGACTTTTTCGGTTCTTGCTCCATGAAAGTTGGTAATTATTTTACTCTACTTCAATTTCATAATTATAATGTGTAGAGCGGAGAGCTAACGATAAAATTGCGCATGTCACAAAAATTTCTAAATTAAATTAGAATATTCAGAGGTAATAGTTTTTTATCCACTCGAACGCTTTTTGCCACATTATGGCACTATTTCCAAAGCCTCGGATTGCTTTGTTGCCACAATGTGGAAAATATTCACGAGATTCTTAAAAATGTTTTTAAGTTAACAATTGTTAATTGACGGCCGGCAGAGTCCAGCGGTAGGGCGTTAGGGTCGAAACACGTAGAACGCGGGTAAAGCAGTCGGCGCATGGGCAGCCGACGGCCGACAAGAATGTTTGTATGTAAACGTACTAAAGCGCACACAGTGAAGCCAGATTCAGATGTCCGCAACTCGGTACAAAATACCGCCGGCGCGCTCGGGCGCTGTGCGCGGGTAGTCCGAAAGCCGAAACACGCTTTCTACGTGTTTAGACCCTTAGACTCCCATTCCGAAGGCCGCGGGTTCGAACCCGGCGTGCGCAAATAAATTTTATTTAATTGATTTGTGTTATTTCACAATTAATTATTTAAAATAATATATAGTATATTTGCGGCACGTCCCAGAGTGGAAGATACTCTTAGTATCGCTCTGGTGTAAGACCACCATTCAGAATTGAAACGTTGCTTGAAATGGCTTAAAACGGGTTTAGTGACTACATCTGAAAAGCCAGGTACTTCCCCACCTTCCTCTCCCTCGTGTCCCTCC
This sequence comes from Limnephilus auricula, assembly GCA_951813805.1. Lineage (NCBI taxonomy): Eukaryota > Metazoa > Arthropoda > Insecta > Trichoptera > Limnephilidae > Limnephilus > Limnephilus auricula. The sequence continues at coordinate 18,861,163 of OX638404.1, forward strand.
CTTCACCACTTATCTTCAGCCTCATAACATACCCCAATTGGGGATGCCATAGTCTCACTGGCTCCAGATGGAAGCAGTTGGAACTCTTGTGAGGTATTCACTATAAAAAAAACATAATATTTGTTTTATAAATCCTACGAATATGTGATAATATACAAAAGTAACGTGAATTCATAGGCTATATAAAACTATAATCAGTCATATTCAAATTCGGAGGTACGATTTTTTTAATGTGGGCGGAAAAATTTCCTTTAGCAATCCGAGAAAAAAGTTTCAAATTGCTCTGTCGCTCCAGTGGTTATGTGAATATGGCATTTCCAAATTGAATATATTGTGAGGCTGAAGGTGAGTGGGGAGGAAGGAAGTTGGGGAAAAGGATGGTGGGGAATTACCTGGTTACTTAGATCTAATCACCAAACACGGCTTAAGTCATTTCAAGCAACGTTTCAGTTCTTAATGGTGGCGTCACACAAGGGCAATACTGAGAGTATCTTCCACTCTGTATATTATTTTTAAATGATTCTATTGAAAACAAAAATCAATCAAATTAAATTTATCTACCCTGGCATTTGAACCCGCGTCTACCGGATCGCTAGCATTGTTCCAAATAAGCAACCGATTGCAAAGTTATCAGTTATCAATGTTATCATTGTCAAGCTGTAATTCTGCCGGTGACCGGACAACTCAGAATCACGCATCTTCAACACCTCATTTGAAATGTTCTTAAAAGTGATAAAAACAAATATATATAAATTGGCGAAATAGGTTACGTTAGGTTAAGTTTTGCTCATTTTAATTTTTTTTTCATAACTTTTCAAAGGGGTGTCGAAATTGCATGATTCTGAGTTGTCAAGGAACCAATTCTGCCATAAGATGCGTTGTCGTGATCACAACATTAATTGGAAAATTTGAACTAAAGCGAATGTTACTACTTTGGTATGAATATCGCATACCGCCTTAATCTGAACCTTGATTTCATAGTTGGTTTTTGTTTTACAAACCATTTTTTTTAATAAATGTATTTATCGATTGACACGGTCCGTTCAACACGGGAACCTTGTCCAGTTATTTGCGATTTAGATTATCCTTGTTATTGTATGAACTCGCTAGAACATTTGTATGAACTATTTGATTGAAGTTACGTGTTTTATGTGAAGATAATGTATACAAAACTGGTGTTTATTCAATTTTTAGAGATTTTGATAATTTTTAAGTGACTTTCAAGTAAACAACTTCATCAACTTTCGGGCTTTCTGGTTTCACTCTGCAAATGAAGTTGGTACCTTTACATGTGTACGGTGTACATATGTATATATTTATACTTAGCCCATTTGATGTTAGAGTTGCCACTATATAAATTGTATGTTCTGCTTCTGTAAGAAAACTAAATGAAGTGGAAGTAAACCGTGGTTATTTTGTATGTATACGGAGAAAAATGTTATTCTAAAATACGATCATTTTATTCGTAAAAACGGTTAAAAACGGGACTGAAGTTCTTACGCACAAAATAACAGGGTTTCAATGTTTATTGGCGGGAACATGTAAGAATAATTTGTTGGTATATTTAATTTCATACGTATACCAACAAATTATTCTTACATTTTCCCGCCAATAAACATTGAAACACTGTTAATTTGTTCGTAAGGACTTCAGTCCCGTTTTTAACCGTTTTCACGAATAAATTGATCGTCTTTAGAATAACATTTTTCTCCGTGTAGAAGGAAATTTAAAAAGTAGTCAAAAATAGTGCACAACTGCTAACCCTGTACAAATCGCAAGTGCGCCCCACAGTTGAATTTGGGAGCCATCTCTAGGTCTGGAGCCCCAAAGTACCTGAAAAAATTCTCGACTCAGAAACTGGCGGTCCGTTTGATAGATTCTCCTATCTTAACAAACGGATTGAAATCTTTAGAACACAGATGGGAACGATGTTCTTATTCTACCGGAATTTTCATTGAAGATCAATCCAACAAACGAAAACCAAATCCAGCAAGGTGTTCCCATAGCCGTTGTGCCCATATGATGCATAGATGGGGCCTTAAAGAGTCGGCGATGTGCGAATGTGGTGCGGTGCAGACCACCGTACATATGGTCAACGAATGCCCGCTCCATTCATTCCCCGGCGGCGCACGGTGGACGGAATGAAGAAAAAACACGAATTAATTGTTTGCTGCCTAAATATTAATGCAATATATTTTTTTTGATCTTATTATTGAATTATAACTATTTTGAAGTAAACATTAATAAATTAATCTTGCGTAAAAATTTACAATAACAAAATAATACATTTTAAAGATATAAAAAATATCTAGGAAAATAAAACATATTAATTTTAAACTTTACATATTATAATTTAGATCTATGAACACAAAAATAGAAAAATTATAGAAAATCTAAGTCCTAAAGGTGTCTCCGTTGTCATCAGAGTCTAAATCATCACACAAAAATCCAGGATCATTGGACGGAATTCTTAGTAGACTTAAAACTTCCGTAGGTAAAACAGAACCTTTTTTTAGGAAGTGGTCGAATAGATGAAATTACAGGGTCTGATGAGCTTAACAATTTATTTAATATAACTTGAGTGGTGCTGGTTCTGGAAACCTTTCGGCTATGGTGTTATCGGTAGTAGCTTATCTCTAGGTGCCTCGATTCTTGCTCATCTTCACTTAGTTGTCCTATTGGGAGTAAAAATAATTTCATTACTGTCGCACCATGTATTAGGATTTTATGAACACTTGTTGGCATGGGGTACTAATTATATAGACGTACCGTACATAAAGTCTGGCAGTGTCTAAAGTATATTGTTCGAAACTATTTTCGTCAATGTCATATCCACTAAACATTACTATCAAATCCGCATCGATACCTATTATTTCCGAAGACAGAATATGATTGTCAAAAAATCGACAGACAGTGTTGCCATCATTGGTACTACCGAAGCCCTGCTTTGGCATATCTACCAGTAAGTTTTTTTTCTGAACTCGTTAATAATGTTCATCTTTCTTGATCCAACGTTTAGTTTATTTTCTTGTCCACTGACTTGTCATGATTTAATTTCGAGACGATATGAAATATGCAATAGACATTCAAAAAATCTAATATATGCATGCAACGTTGAAAGACCAAATGAAAACGTGCTAACCTCACACTCTAGATTTACAACTCCACTGAGATCATTCGTGTCTTTGGGCCTGGCTTTACATATAGAGCACATTTGTATCCAGTTATTGTTTGTCAGTGCACACCTTCAAAATATTTGAACCTACCTCTATATGGTATTTTTGTATTATATAATTAATTAAAAACTCCTTTGATTTCACGGAAGTGGCATTTAATATACCCCGTTATTTTAATGCCTCGAATAATCCTCCCCGGGAATGCATATAGACCTTCCTGAAAATAACAAATTTGTTCAAGGAAGGACAAAAGAGGAACACAATTTATATATTATGTCAAAAAAGGTGAGATTGCAGTCTACAATACTTATATACTCATACATGGGAACAAATGATGTTTTGTTTCTAAACGCTAAATTAAATAAGCATTTTGACAACAAAAAAATACAAAAATAGTGGAACATTAGATGTTAGCTCAAATCTCACATACATGTGATATTGATATATAAGTTAGTAAATTAAATAAAGAATACCTTGAGGAACGTTAGCCATAACACACTTTTGCAAATATATCCAGACGTCACTCAATACACAACCATCTCTGCTCACGCGAAGGAGCGAACTGAAAAAAGCTTTGCCAAATATCGCATTTACGACACACTTTGCGGCATTACCAAACTTCCATCAAGCGCTATTGAGATATTTAAATAAACACATAAAATGCAGAATTTATTTTTCTATACTAAAAAAAATTTATATATTTAAAATATTAACGTTTGCGAAAACCACTTAATTCGGGTTTTTTCTCCATTCCGTCCATAGTGCGGCGACGCCTGAGGCCCTGGACTGGCTCGCAGACCTAGATGTCCCCCTCTGACCCCCCCACCATACGAAAGAAGAAGAAGAATTGAAGATGCTACGGGGAACTAGCTTCATTAATTCAAACACGCCAAAAGTGCGTCCAACGTAAAACATCATGAGAACGGGTCGCTTCTACGATTCGTTCTTGATTTCAACAGCTCGGTTGTGAAACGATTACCGGCATCTCTTTTATTTCCTCCCTTTTACAATATATGTGTATACAAGATTCAGGTTCACTCCTACCTTACCATAAAAAGACTTTCCACAGAGCATCCCCAAAGATGAAAAAGAGAAATTATTTTCTTGAAGGCCTCCTGTGTGTTATAAATAAGTAAAATATAATTATTAAAAATAATCTTATATGATAATAAATAATATAAACTAATAAGTTAATATAAATATAAAAAAATCGTAACACAGCGAAACTGTAAAGCACAAGAGCGAGTCGTAAAAACGACCGGCTCCCATACGGTAAAGCTCACTTATTATGTTGTAAGTACCGGAATGTCGCTTATCTCTCGAATTCGTATAACTGATAAAGAAACTACCTATTTGAACAAGCTGTAAATGTCCAGCACCCAAATTCGTAGTGTTTTTAAGTAATTATTGTTCGTTGTTATAACTAAAGGTAAAACTTTAAACTATGTAATTTTTTGTAGGATATCTACTATTTATAATGATTTGTGATTAACAAAATGTTAAAACTGAAAGGATCCGCAATTAGAAAATTGGCCATGTCGTGATTAAATACACGGAGAAAATGGTTATTTGAAAAAACGATCATTTTAATAGAAAAAACGATCATTTTAATAGAAAAATCGATCATTTTAATAGTTAAAACGGTTAAAAACGGGACTGAAGTTTTTACGAACAAATTAGCAGGGTTTCAATGTTTATTGGCGGGAACATGTAAGAATAATTTATTGGTATACGTAATTTCGTACGTATTTTACCGCCAATAAACATTGAATCACTGTTAATTTGTTCGTAAGAACTTCAGTCCCGTTTTTACTATTAAAATGATCGTTTTTTTCAAATAACATTTTTCTCCGTGTACTTTGTCTGCCACTGAACACTGATTCTGTTCCCCCAAATCCAATTCAAGAATTTACACTCAGCAGTTTTCATTTCATGGCATAACCATGACAGCTCTAATATCACGTATTGGTTGAAATAATCATGAAAACATAACAATCTGAATTATTTTGGTTAAATAATTAACCTATATAACTTAAACATGTTCTTGGTGCCATATTAAAAATTATCGCATATATGTAACCACCTAAAATGAATAGTTGAGAAGTGAACTTATACCTTTATGTAATTGAAAAAAACCTTCCGATGTGCGAATTTGACCCTGCCTGCAACTTGTCTGCGATAATTGAAAGCTAAGGTCTTATTCACTGGACCACATCTACTGATAAATAATAGTACTTTATCGTGAGGATAATTTGATGGTAAAACGCACATCTATCTATAGGCGGGATTGGTGGTAAACACGACTGTCGCATGTCGCCTTGAAATCTGTCATTGTAAAAAATATTATATAGGTACCTACGCATTACTTTTTAGGTCTAATTTTGCAATTTTATCAGTTTCCCGTTCTTTGGTTTTTATAAATAGCCAAATATTTGAAACCTCCTTGAATTGCGTAGTTTCACACGGAGAAAAATATTATTCTAAAATACGATCATTTTATTAATAAAAATCGTTAAAAACTGGGCTGAAGTTCTTACGAACAAATTATCAGTGTTTCAATGTTTATTGGCGGGAAAATGTAACAATAATTATACCACGTACGAAATTACGTAAACCAACAAATTATTCTTACATGTTCCCGCCAATAAATATTGAAGCCCTGTTAATTTGTTCGTAAGAACTTCAGTCGCGTTTTTAACCGTTTTTACGAATAAAATGATCGAATTTTAGAATAACATTTTTCTCCGTGCAGCTCTCTTCGTTTTGTCGCGTACCTACTCGAAGAAAAGATACCTTTAAACTGTAAGGTATAAAAATATTACCTTAATATTATTTATACCAGTATCGTGTGGTCCAAATAGAAACATATACCTACCTACTTTTAAAGACAGTTATTTATATTTATCTAACTGCTATCAATCTTAAACTTATGTCTACGATACTGCCACTATGGGTCGAACCACAATGTCCTTCGGGGAGGATATCAAGGAGGATACTGTGTTTTTACTTATGTCGTCAGAATATCACTTAATTCAAAACATGCGAACACCTCAGCTCCGGTTCTCCCAGTGAATAAAATGTTCACTGGGAGAACAAAATGCTACTACCTACTAAACTTTTTCATTCTATTACTGAATATTTACTTTTTTTGTACTGCTATGTAAACCACCGTAATCATTTGTAAAATGTATGTTCAAGAATAGAAATAAATTAAATTAAATTAAATTAAGTTAAATTAAATAAAGGTGTTAGCTAATACAAATTTATTTATTGTTGTTGTGTTTAACTCGTAGAACTTTTTGTTTTAAAAATTAAATTTAATAATGTTTATTATTAAGTTCTGCAAGTGTTAAAGTTTATATTATTGTGACAGCTGTTTCGGCTTACAATGCCATTTTCAAACTGAGGTGTTTCATAATTAGACGACGATATTTATACGATTTAAAATGTCAATTTGAAAGGAGCAAATTGATTTATTATCGGGCAGAACTTAATAATAAACATTATTAAATTTAATTTTAATTAAATTAAAAAAATAATAATAATAATATCTAATAATACAAATTTCATTGATATTAAAACATGGAAAACAATGGGAATTGTGATTATGTTGGACAAATAGAACTTCTGTTTTCGATTATATTACGTTTTCTGGCTTAGATCTCCGATTTCATAAAGCCTAAATATTACAATAAATTGGGCACAGGAGCAAGAGCAATGAAATATCTCTTACTTGGGCGTAGTATAACAAACTCAATGATATCATTATTTTTGAAGATTTTTTTTTAATTACGTTGCATGGTGAAAATGTATATAAATAGAATTGCAGAAATGAAGTACCAAAATAATGAAACGAGGAATGCGTATCTGAATGCTTGTTCCGTATGGTCGAGCGTGGTAGTTGGTCTGGTTTCGGTCAAGTGTTTGATGCATGTCTACAATGAGATATTTAAGGTTCAAATAGTTCGCAAATTTCCATTAAATTGAACCATTGTGTTGTTGTAATGGTAGAAAATTGCTTTGTTACTATTATGATATAAGAAAATCTGGTCTAATCCTTGGGTCCATTGAGCTAACATTACCACAGAAATTCAGTATTAAAATCACCACGGTTATTTTCACAACCTATCAGGCCTCTCACCTTAAATCTTGACAAAAAGTATTACTTTAAGAAAGTATTCTGAAAACACCTTGAAGTTTTGAATTGGTTTCACAGTCATTGCGCTGGTCGCGATTTGGTTGAAATTGTTTAGATGCATAGATGAGTTTTTGCAATGATGACAGACGAATAAAAAAAAACCTAACTATTCATGATATCGAGAAAATCAATCATAACGTGAAAAACGTTGACGGATCAAATTATAAGAGATATTTTTGAATTGTTGTTAATTTTTTTTTTCTGAAAACATACATCTTACTAATATTATAAACGCGAAAGTTTGTATGGATGTATGTATGTTTGTTACTCTTTCCCGCAAAAACTACTAAATGGATTTTAATGAAACTTTACAATAATATAGGTCATACATCAGAATAACATATAGGCTATAATTTATAAAGCTAGCAGTTAATTTTCAATATATTGAAAATAATAATTATTGTTTAATAGAAAATGTCATAATTTAGAGGATGACATTTTGCAAAACAATGATTGTTAAATCAAAATTCTATTTTAGAAAATATTTAAATTTGTGAATGTATTTGAAGTAATCGCCTAATATTTAAAATCGAATCAAGAATTATAGATATTTTGAATAAATAGTTTAAGAATTTTGGTAAAAACGTAGATGGGACCTAGGAAAAGAAAATAGATTACTCGAAGTACTAATCCTACGCAGACGAAGTCGCGGGCAGAAGCTAGTATAGTTATATATGCATAAATACGCACAAAGAAAAGTATCGTTAGAAAAAAAATTACAGGAAAGTGAAAACAACTGAATGAATGATGAACAGGCGGTCCCATCGAAAAGAGATACAAGCGACATCTTGCGGAGATGGAGTGATGTAACTTAAATACGGTTTTCGTTGGGTATAGACAATCACAGACGCTTTACTTTTTAGATGTAAAACGTAAAGTAGATAATTTTGACTTACGACACTTTTCTATGGGATTTGTGGTTGTATAAATTCATTTTACATTTAATAGCAATATATAATAAATGAGTTAAGTTCCATTTATAATAATGTTTGTTATGGTTACAGATTAGGAAGCAAATATACATTAAAATTTATAATATTACGTAGTATAAGTAAAAAAATAAAATAAACAACAAAGAAATCATAGGTTTATTTAAGTAGGTACTTTGTGAGGTTAATTTGATATTAACTGTTTAAAGGGTACGGTAGAAAAGTATTTATATCTCTTAGGAAATTGTAAGATTCCAGATTTGAGAATTTTTTTTTGCGTATTATTATATTATATTATATATATTTTTTTTTACATTAACTCCACACAGGAGGCCTTGAGGAAAATAATTTCCCTCAGGGCCTATGTCGTCTTTGAAGATGCTGTGAGGAGGGTCTTTTTGAGGAGAGGAAGGAGTGAACGTGGGTCTTGAAGAGACCCATGTTATAGGAAGGAGGAAACACAGAGGCCGGCAAATCGTTCCACAGCCGAGCTGTTGAACACAAGAACGAGTCGTAGAAGCGTCCCGTTCTCATGTGACAAATGTCAACTGTGTACATATGTTGGGCGCGCGTTTGGTGTGTTTCCCGACTATGCACCGGTGCCGAGGGGATCAATGACGCTAGCTCCTCGGAGCATCTTCCATTGAAATACCGGTAGAACAACGATAGCATTCCCACCCGACGCCTGTGCTCTAAAGATTGCAATCCGTTTGTTAAGACAGGAGAATCTATCAAGCGGACCGCCCGTTTCTGCACAGAGTCGAGGGTGTTTTGCAGGTACATCGGGGCTCCAGACCAGAGATGGCTGCCAAATTCAACAGTGGGGCGCACTTGCGATTTGTACAGGGTTAGCAGTTGTGTACAATTAAAGTATCTGCGGGCCCTGTACAGTACGCCCAGTTTCTGAGAGGCCAACTTAACTCTGGCCTCGATGGAGCCCCCGTACCTGAGCTAGTCACTTAGAGTTACACCGAGCATATCAATGGAGGACCTGTTTGGAAGAATGCTACCGTTGAAGGAGACTAGATTGTCATTTCGATCCCTTTTAGACGTAATCAGACATGATTGGGTCTTTGAAACATTGAATTCGACGAGATTATTCTTACCCCAAGAGAAAACACTCTCGAAACCGTCCATTCTTTGCTTCAAAGCACTCCGAGCCGTTGGAATTTGTGCACCCTTTGGGTTTTTTTATTATTTTTTATTATTTTTTTATTGTGACAGCTGAAGACTGAAAGCTGAGCTGAAAATGGCTTTAAAAGCCGAAAAAGCTGTCACAATAATAAAAAAACTAAAATACTCGGAGAACAATAACATCAATAAATTTGAATCACATTTTTTAAAAATTAAATGGATTTCTAAGAATTAATCACAAAAACAATTAATAATATAAATTTAAAAGATGATTTCAATAATGGTGGTTTATATTATAAAAAGGAATGATTATCTACTGACTTGCAGTGAGGTTGAGCACCCTAGCAGCCTCCCTGGCGTGTGGTTGCGAGATCTCGTGCTCCACGATGAACTCTTCCACGTCCAGCTTCAGCCTGCTCTCTTTTGGCTGGGGGCCTGCTGCAGGAGTGGTCGCCGGAAGCTCTTTCAGAATCTTCCACTTCTCCCAAGCGCGTTGCTGCTTCTCCTGAGGAACAAAGCACTGTATTAGATTATATATTATTATTGATGGTCTGATATTGAAACTTAACACGTCTTATTGAAACTAACTAACTACCACGCCGCGCGCCGTTTCTTTGCAGGGTAGGCAGAGAGGATGGACCGACAAATAACTCTAATGGCTAGGCTCTAAATACTTAAACACTGCAGTAAACACTCTGTACAAATTAGAAGTGTATACGCCTCTGCGGGAAATAGAATCTCGTAAGACGCCGAGCCCAGTCTCCTGCCATGGTAGGCCCCTTTGGAAGTATCCTGCGAAGGCTTAGCAGGAGACTACTATTTCTGGACACAGCAATGAATACTTGGTACAAATCTGGAGTCCACTATGCCTGGACACAGCAATGAATACTCGGTACAAGTCTGGAAACCACTACGCATGGACACAAAAAATGATAACTTCGTACAAGTCTGGAGACCAGTATGCCTGAACACAGCAATGAATACTCGGTACAAGTCTGGAGACAGTATGCCTGAACACAGCAATGAATACTCGGTACAAGTCTGCAGACCAGTATGCCTGAACACAGCAATGAATACTCGGTACAAGTCTGGAGACCAGTATGCCTGAACACAGCAATGAATACTCGGTACAAGTCTGGAGACCAGTATGCCTGAACGCAGCAATGAATACTCGGTACAAGTCTGGAGACAGTATGCCTGAACACAGCAATGAATACTCGGTACAAGTCTGCAGACCAGTATGCCTGAACACAGCAATGAATACTCGGTACAAGTCTGGAGACCAGTATGCCTGAACGCAGCAATGAATACTCGGTACAAGTCTGGAGAGCACTATGCCTGGTCACAAAAAATTATAACTTCGTACAAGTCTGGAGACCAGTATGCCTGAACACAGCAATGAATACTCGGTACAAGTCTGGAGACAGTATGCCTGAACACAGCAATGAATACTCGGTACAAGTCTGCAGACCAGTATGCCTGAATGCCTGAACACAGCAATGAATACTCGGTACAAGTCTGGAGACCAGTATGCCTGAACACAGCAATGAATACTCGGTACAAGTCTGGAGACCAGTATGTCTGAACACAACAATGAATACTCGGTACAAGTCTGGAGAGCACTATGCCTGGACACATCAATTAATAATTATTAGTAGTCTGGAGACCACTATGCCTTGATACAACAATAAATTAACAAACCTGGAGTTTATCTCTTGGAGAGCACTATGCCCGAGCCCAGTCTCCTGCCATGGTAGGCCCCTTTGGAAGTATCCTGCGAAGGCTTAGCAGGAGACTACTATTTCTGGACACAGCAATGAATACTTGGTACAAATCTGGAGTCCACTATGCCTGGACACAGCAATGAATACTCGGTACAAGTCTGGAAACCACTACGCATGGACACAAAAAATGATAACTTCGTACAAGTCTGGAGACCAGTATGCCTGAACACAGCAATGAATACTCGGTACAAGTCTGGAGACCAGTATGCCTGAACACAGCAATGAATACTCGGTACAAGTCTGGAGACAGTATGCCTGAACACAGCAATGAATACTCGGTACAAGTCTGCAGACCAGTATGCCTGAACACAGCAATGAATACTCGGTACAAGTCTGGAGACCAGTATGCCTGAACACAGCAATGAATACTCGGTACAAGTCTGGAGACAGTATGCCTGAACACAGCAATGAATACTCGGTACAAGTCTGCAGACCAGTATGCCTGAACACAGCAATGAATACTCGGTACAAGTCTGGAGACCAGTATGCCTGAACACAGCAATGAATACTCGGTACAAGTCTGGAGACCAGTATGCCTGAACACAGCAATGAATACTCGGTACAAGTCTGGAGACCAGTATGCCTGAACACAGCAATGAATACTCGGTACAAGTCTGGAGACAGTATGCCTGAACACAGCAATGAATACTCGGTACAAGTCTGCAGACCAGTATGCCTGAACACAGCAATGAATACTCGGTACAAGTCTGGAGACCAGTATGCCTGAACACAGCAATGAATACTCGGTACAAGTCTGGAGACAGTATGCCTGAACACAGCAATGAATACTCGGTACAAGTCTGCAGACCAGTATGCCTGAACACAGCAATGAATACTCGGTACAAGTCTGGAGACCAGTATGCCTGAACACAGCAATGAATACTCGGTACAAGTCTGGAGACCAGTATGCCTGAACGCAGCAATGAATACTCGGTACAAGTCTGGAGAGCACTATGCCTGGACACATCAATTAATAATTATTAGTAGTCTGGAGACCACTATGCCTTGACACAACAATAAATTAACAAACCTGGAGTTTATCTTCTTCTGCGGGTGGTAGAGCCTCGTTAGACAGTGAGCCTAGCCTCCTACCCTGGTAGGCCCCTTCGGAAGTGTCCAGGGAAGGCTTCGCAGGCCAAGAGACCACTATGCCTGGACACAGCAGTAAAAGCACTAACTTGGCGATGCTTATTGGACCCAGCATTGTGGCAACATCGTCCAGCGATGTTTTGTTTGGTTCAAGATTAAAAAATAATTTAGTTTTAATTATCACTCCACATTTATCTTTTTATATTTTGAAGATATTCCATTTCCAAATGTTATTATTTGTGACTAGATATTTTTTGTTTTGCTTGAAAATAAATGGACGGAATATTACTTGTTCAGATCGATAAGCCGATTGGTTTTTGAGATTGCCGACTCTGAAACAAGGAAGAAATTATACATTAGTTACAATTTTTGAAGCAGTCTCAATTCGTTTTTCACCACAAGAATACAGACTCAATGGTATTAGTAGTCGTTAAAATACTATTATTGCTTTAATATTATCATCAAATTAAATTATGTTGTTATTGAAATTTATTTATTTATTCATGACCTCCATATAAACGGTTATGCACAAATATATTACGTAGAATATTAGCTATTCAATGATTGATACGAATTTTAGTTCTTTATGAAATCAATCCACTCGTCTAATTGCATTATTAACGGTTTACGTCACAATGAAGTACGACTCAATAATGGTGGCTATTATTAGCTATTTTAATTTTCCAGGAACCGATCAGATTAGCTACAGTTCACAATTAGACGGCATCGATCCAGTTCAGTTTCACAAATATTTGTATTTCATTAAAATGCGTTCGCGAATTTGCTAGAAGGTAAACATATCAATTGCTCGTCAAGCGTCAAGCAGACCTCATTTCTAAGATGATTGTGTTATGATTTCGCAACACGCCTTTGTCTAATATCTTTTTTATTGACTTGTGATCGATGGTTTAACGTTTTATGTTGCCAAATACATAATTATTATTATTTTTCAATTTTCTTATTGTAAGGTTATAAAATCCGATTTTCTTAGAAAATATGGAAAAATATTATCTCCCTTCAACAGATAAATAATTTTTTTCTTCAATCTCTGCAAAATTACTTTGTAGCATCATTTTAATTAAATGAAACTAATTACTTTGTGTAAACCACTGTAATCACGTGTTATATATATAACTTCTTTTTTTTACATTAGGCCCACACAGGAGGCCCCGAGGAAAATAATTTCCCTCAGGGCCTATGTCATCTTTGGGGATGCTGTATGGAGGGTATTTTAAGGAAAGAAATGAGAGGAAGTTCTGGGAAGGAAAAGGGTATGAGGGTTGGGTAGGAATCTGGAGTTCAGTGTGTCTAGATCATCCGCCGCCAAGATCAAGACAAACCTTACCCCATGAACCCGGGCACCCCTGCTAAGTCACCAAACGTAGCGAACCACTTGGGGTGACTTATGGCAGAGGTGTTGGTTATCCATTCCCATTCCCGCATCCCAAATTCTACATGTTTCAAAACCGATGGTTTCTTCGTAAGAATAAGAACATGAATAAAAATAACAAAAGAAAAATATTAAATTTTGTAAAATCTTACGATGGTATCAAGAAGCTTGGTTAAATCCTCGAGTTCATATTTCGTTTTAAGCCTGAAGGATCTTGGAGGAAGGATATTTTAAGTTTACAGACAGCCAATAAAATATGAGCTCTTCATAACTTGGTTACCTTAGTAATCTGGTCTTATTTTTGTTTTGTATAAGAGCAGCTTGATTATTTTGCTCAACATGCTTCTAGTTTAAGAATCGCTTTTGGGTATGAAAGGCAATTTTTATGTAAACTGTATCTATTATCTGCGGCTAGAAGGCAATTTTTACCACTACATTTAATATTTCGTAGTTATTCAAAATTAACATGATTCCTTCCGTAAGATTGAAGACCTGTAACTTTCCTTCTATATGCACCAATCACCGGTAAAAGGCAAGCATAAAAAATAACCTAATCACTTATGTTATCGAAACGATTATCCATTATGTTTTCTAGTATTCAGTACGGCTCTATGGATAATGGCTAGATACCTAATTTGTCTAAACTTATGTCATTGTCAATCAAAACAGGTATCATTCATGTCGGCCTCTAATTATTACGTGATCACAGATGCGTGCTATCATGGTCATAAATCATAGCAGTTGAATCGAAGAGGGAAGAATGACTTTGCAATATACAATACGAACAGGTAGTAGTTCTTCCGATTTAGATGAGTTTTTATAACGATTTCATGAAGGATTCTTCGAATCAGTGTATTAATTTCCGTAACAAAGCAATCAAACTACCTGCAGCCAATGGGACACCCAGTAATTGTCAATTTTTTTGGTGTTGAATGATGATAGTGATGACAACAAAAATAAATATAATATATATTTGGCTTTTCTGAGAAACAGTCGTGTTACCTTTACACGACTGTGAAAGGTGATGTCACATAATATTGATTATCGTGCTATATTATTATCAAGATACCCATCATAACTTCACAGACACAGGCAGAAGTGATTCACAGTATTTTGTGGACGTGCTTAGTACCAATAATAATTAATTAAACCAACTTTATTCAGTAAAGAAACCGGATAACTGAGCAAAGAATAACCGAGATTGTTATTAATTAAAAAGGCGACAAATTTTATGATTACAAATATCCTTAGGAATATGTGAATAAAGGTTGAAATTGAAGGTTAAATGTGACAAATTTTTTTAGGGCAAACATACTCTTTTTATTATATTATAACGATCAATACGGCAATGTAACGACAGCCGGGTCTCCTGTGACACAATATGCACAAACATTAAACCAAGTTTTTCCCAAAAATGGAAAATTGATGCTTTGCTATGTTTGTATGCAGAGGCAACGTTTGTGCAAACAGTGTCGGAGATACGCCTAAAAATGAAAAGTTTGAAGTTTATGTTTTGTGTTGATAAATGACAATAAAAAAAGATCATAGAACCAGATGTTTGACAGATTGTCATATTTAACATCATCATCATCGATTATTAGCGGTACTTTGATCTCTTTGACATTTAAAAGAAATCCCGTCAACCGTCGATTATCGGCCAGACAGTGGTGGTATGTCAAATTATTGATTATCCTGTCGATCATTATTGTCATCAAACAAGAAAACGCCTGCGTTATCTACAAAAAGCTATACAAAAAAATAACAGATGTAAATCATTGCCATATAATATCATTGCCATATCTACAAAAAACATACAAATTAACATAGGTCTTAGAGTCAAATAGCGATATATACAAAAAAAATATGCTGGTAATCCAAGGGCTTTTAGTGAATCAAAGTTGGTGTCTATAAAGAAAACATTCCATCTTTTCATCTTTTGTGTAACGCTTTTTGACCGTAAGGCATAGAACTATTAGTTTTTTGAAGTTGTTTGATTTTAAACTTTCAATATATAAATATTTTTTATTTTTTTATTTTTATTATTCAACGCCCAGAGGGCTTTTACATGTTAGTATAATACATTTGTAACATTTTGTTAGTGGTAAAAAAAAATGATACATTTTGTTGCTATTAAAAACTACACACGAGTCACAAAAATACAAGAACAATAACTGAGAAATACGATTAGATAGATTTACAATAATACAGGAATAGTGTTTGTACAGTTTAGGAGTGTGAATACAGTTTAAGAATAGTGTTGGAATAAATATTTTACACGATCCACAAATCTCGTCAAGTTGATATTAAATAAATGTCAACATCACCGAAGTACTGGTTTCCCACAGTGTGAAATCGTTGCAACGCGTTGTATCGGAGATGGGCATAGTAGTTACGCTTATGAATGCTTCAGTAGAATAGTGTATTTTGTCGTGTTGTTACTGTTGGTATTCGTAAGTCTATGAGTTGCAGGAGTGCGCAACAGTCGAATTTAGAGTTAAGTATTTTTAATAATAAGGTTAAGTCGTTTATTGTACGTCTGTCTTCTAATGTATGTATTTTCAGAATTGTTATTAATAAAGTATAATTTAAGTCTTTTAATGGGATATTAAGTTTAAAATTTGTAAAACGTAGATTTTTTTTGTATTAGTGTGAATTTTGTTATTAATGTGAATTTTGTAAGATGGAGACCAAACTACTGAGTTGTATTCAATTAGGCTTCTAACTAGAGATACATATAATAGTTTAATGGCTTGTAAGGAATTGAAGTTCTTAATTGTTCTTAATAAGAAAGAAGCCTAGTGTTTTCTTACCTTTGTTTACAAAGTGGTGGATATGATTGGCGAAACTTAGTTTTTCGTCCAAAATAATCTCTCACATCAGTGGCTGTTTCTAAAGCTGTGTTGTTGATGGAATATTCGAATAAAACAGGATTTTTATTTCTGAAGAAAGTCAAGGTTTTGCACTTTTCTACGTTTCAAAATAGATTTTTTGTACGTACCAATCTGTAAACTTATTAATATTTGACTGTAGTATATGGCAATGATTTACATCTGTTATTTTTTTGTATAGCTTGATGTCATCAGCAAAGAGCAATATAACATCGTTGAAACAAATGGTTTTATCATTGATGAAAATGTTAAAGAAAACCGGACCAAGGTGGCTATCTTGCGGTAGGCCACTAGTAACCCAGAAAGCTTTCGACATCCAAGATTTTATTTTAAAGAACAGTTTACGATTTAATAAATAGCTAGTAAACCATTTTAGCACGTTATCCCTTATTCCTAGGGCAACTAGTTTTTGGATAAGTAAGTTATGGGATACTTTGTCGAATGCCTTCGAAAAGTATGTATATATGCAGTCGACTTGCTTATTTTCTGCAAAAGATTGTATTATAAAATTTTGAAATATTGTTAGGTTAGTTGCGGTAGATCTAATTTTGATAAAACCGTATTATTTTTGGTCAATTAATGTGGGATAGATTTCATCAGTGATTCAAAAAGCTTAGGTAGTCCTGAATGTATACAAATGGGGCGATAATTGGCTATATCAGTGTCGTCTCCTTTTTTGTAGAAAGGTGTAATGAAGCTCGATTTCCATCGGTCTGGAAAATATCCAAGGGACAAGAGACGTGTATGATAGAATAATTATTAAATTAGATAGTTTGCTTAATTTTGGTGACCGTTGTGCTCGGATTGTTGAATTAACGACTGCACTGAGGATGATCAAACAACCTAACATATAATTTGACATACCTCTCTCGGGCCGATAATCACCAGTTGTCTATGATCCTTCAAATATTCGATTTGTGACGTTGTCAAATGTGACGGTTTGACAAACAACCGGCCCTTAGGTAGTTAAATTTATAGCTATTAGCAGCAACAACTATTTTCTAATAAATAAAAACATTTAGTTCCCTTCCTAGGAAATATCTTTGCCTTTATGTCAAGTAATTGTCATGTTATATGGTGTTTTCCGCGCTCTATATGCATAATTGCTTCCAGCTTCATGCGTTGCAGTATATTTTCGTTTGTGAGGTAAATATATATTAAGAACTAAAATTATTGAAATATCTATGAACACCTGTCCTGTTGCGTTATTGGAGGTCTTCCTCGAGAGTCCAATAAAAAATACAAAGTCTGAAGTGTCCTTACAAAAAAGAGACACCGTGACAAAAGGGAGAATGCATTGAATCTGACTTTATTGAGAGAGAAGCAATCAAATTGGTTTTGTTACCACGTGCCTGCGTTATCACCTTGTGTAAGCGAGTTATTTGATATTAGGGTTATTAATCAGTGATTCCGTTGGCGTTCCTAAAGGATGCGAATTGGAATCTATCCAACCAGGTGTTCAAACATTGTTGTGGTCCTGCCACTTAGAATTCATTTGTGACGACTATATTCCTGTTATGAGTAAGATGGAGAAATTACGATGAAACTATCATCGGCATGAACAAATTTTTATTAACAGTATTATAATATGATATACAAGATATATGAATTTACTTGATCTAGTTCGAGAGACAATATTATGCGTTATCAAGAACAGTGATCATTTGGGGTCCTACCACTGAGTGTTCCCCTTGTAACTTCTCTTTGTGATACACACGTCGAATGGAAAGAAGGAAAAAAAAAACAACGGAGGTGTCGGCAATATTCCAATGAATGCTGGAAATCTTTCAGGTGGCTCGCGATCCATAAAAGTCAACCAATTAATTTTTTTTTACTCAAGACACTATTTTTATTTTCTGCAATACGAATACGCCAGGAATTAATTAATCTAAATGAAACAAATTACTTTGTGTAAAGCACTAAATCAATGTTATAATATCTACATGTTTCAAAACCGATAGTTTCTTCGTCAGGATAATAACATGAATAAAAATAACAAAAGAAACAAAGTATATACAAAAAAAACAATAGACAAAAATATTACACAGAGAGGTGATTAATTACTTTAAAATATCATAAAAACAATTATATAAAATGAAATATAAAAATTATTTTAGAATATGTTAACATTTCATTATACAGGATGTAACAGGACGTACCCGAGAGATTTTACTCAGCGATTCCTAAGCTTATTTAGAGTAAAACATCTGTAGGTATATCATTTTGCTGTACTGTGGAATTTTTTTGGATTTAAAAACATTTTTTTAATGTTGATACACGTATTTTAAAAATCCTAGTGTTATATCAACTTCTGTAATGAATACTGGTAGTATTTTACAACTTAAACCACCAAGAACATGCAATATGCATTTGTTAATCGTCAAAATAAATATACAGAATAAAGTGAAGTACTTGATTTACTTTAATCAGAGATTCCTGATATTATTTGGAGTAAAAAAATTCAATTAAATTTTGGTCGGTGACATTTTTAATGTTTTTTTTCTACAAACATTAAAAACAGTAGGTATTGGACAGTTGGGATCGGGTGAGGGTTTGTTTATTTACTCGGCTGAGTGACCAGTGATGAGATGTGGAAGATTTTTTTGTTAGGTTAGGTTATGTTAGGTTGAAAAAAAAAATCACTTTTTACTCCAAATAATGACAGAAATCACTGATTAGGAAATCAAGTACGTCTCTTAACATCCTGTATACACTGCTCAGTATGCGGCATACTTACAGCCACAGCTGCAATTTCTTCTGAAAATATTAGGTGGTAATAGCTTTAATAAGATCGTGCCTAGAAGCATTTAGGAAAAGAACTACAAAGCAAACAGCCACTAATGCAATTTTTAATATAATTTACGCTACTATTACTTTAAACTTTTAAACCGTAATATGTATTAACACAATATTCAATTGACAAGGCACGATCTGGTGACTAATGTGCTAAGTAAGCCTAATAAAAAAATAATTCGCACAGGCATAGCGAAGAATAGATCATTGATGATGCTATATGAAGTGTTTTGTAAATATATATGTAGTGTTAATATTTCTCAACTGACGTCGTTAGAGTATGTAGTTACAATATATATATTTTTTTTTAATGTTTCTTTATTCTTTGAATAGTAAATATAACATTTGTGGAATTTATGGCCGCCATACTAGGCACATGTCCGTGTTATGGTGGCCGATTTTTTAAACAGTGGATATAAAATATAAAAGAACATAAAATAATGTAAAGGAAAGTAAGAAGAACTATATTATAATACAAAATGAAACATAATCAAAGCATATGAAGGAATGTAAATGAAAAAAAAAATAATAAAAGAGTGTTTGGAAGAATACAGCAGAGATGAAAGAGTATAAAAAGTATAGTAGATGTAAAAATATAAAGAGGTTGAAATATTAATTATATATAAAAGCAAAATTAGCACTGTAGAGTGGGCAAATAGCAACGGATTATTACAATGACTATATTTTATATGTGCACGTAAAGTTATAATGGTAAGTACAAATTTATGTACAAATGACTTCTTATTGAAACTCCGGCTAATAATAATGCCGAGATTGTTATTGCTACATTTTGTAGTGATGCACCGAAGGATTCGAACATATCAGAGGTGTCAAACATTTTAAACTAACAATATAAAATAATATTTAAACTTTCGGCTAGTAAAAAGTTAATTACAAATGAAAATTTTAATCGGTGGTACAGATAGCTATGTTATTTAAAGAAATTCTTCAGAGAAATTCCCCAAACAAATTCTCTAAAGAAATTCTTCAAAGAAGTTCCCTAATATCTCTCAACAGATGTCGGTAGTTTAATTTTAAGGTGTCTTAATAGGTGTCATTGGTAGTAATGCATGAGAGACAACTGCCGGATTTTTGGTTCTAATACCCGAACGGTTACGACGATAGGCGATCATATCCGACCTACAGACAGGCAGATTAATACAGAGCACTTTTTAGAACGGTCGTTAAGTCTAGTTAAATATTCATTATAAATACAACACGATAATAAACAGTAATAATAAAATAGGCTATTAATCTCCGACGAACCGAAGTATTAATGAAAACTCCCGATCATGGCAATAGTATTGTTAATAAGAGAAATTAATAGTACACCGCACTACCAATAATAATATTATTCTTTCAAGTAGATCATTTCAATCGTTGAGTTCCAATATCCTCCATAATGAATTTTGGATGAAAACGAGGTGTGAATGTCATATTTTGTGTTTTCTAACCAGCAATGTGATGCTGTAGTTATTATTTCTAAATTCCTCCTAGTTTATTTATAAATCGTGTTTAAACATCGACCTGAGTTCCAAAATAATTTTGCGTGAGGCTCTATGTTCCAGATGACTATCTTAGACAACGTCATCATACATTATTCTACCTTCCTGCCTGTAGAACTAACCTGCCAATGGTTCTCCCGATAGGGAGGAGTATATTGCTCCTGAACCAAATCGCCTCCGAGATTATATTTGGCGTCGGTAAGGAGAGATTCAAAAGAGAAATTCTTTCGATTATTGAAAGAGTCTCTCCACATTGACGAAATCATCAATCACCACTGCCTGCGATATATTTTTTTTAATTGCTACATTCTTTGAAATTTCTTCTACATATAAATTATATTTTGTAATATATTTGTACCTATCACATTATTTCTTACATGTAATAAATTAAAATTTGTAATTGTGTAAGAAATCAATAAAAAAATATTATTATTATTAAAATACTCCGTAATTGACTCGAATTACGGAGTAATTTGATGATTTACTAATTTATTTACGGATTTTTTCTTGATTTACTCAAAAGTATGAAAATCCATTTGGGAGGGTTTTGGAACTCAACGATTCATTTATATAGCTGCAAGCCTTTAGTATAAGACGATGAACAATTATAAACATGCTTTATAGTTTTTAAAGTATTATGGTAAGCAACAATGTGACAGCTGTGTACGGGCGTTTTTCAAAAAAAGTGTACATAGATAAAAGTCAGTGTCCCATCACTTTCAGGATCAGTAACTTTTGTTGTGTCGGTTTTAATGACCAACCATATATTTTACCAATATAATAACAAATAAATACCTTTATGGACTAAAAATAATGAATAAATCTATTAAATTTCGATATTATTTTAAAATAAGTAAGACTACAGGTCACTGTTTCTGGTGTGTCCTACACCTACCACTACCAGTAAGAGTTCAAAAATTAATGTTATTTAATGTTATCCCAGTATTTATTTCTAATTCTACTAATAGTATATGATAATATTTTCGATTTGCAACCATAATATAGATTAATTATCGTGCAAAATAATTTAAATACCAGATATTGAGTTGTCCTACGAAATAGCGTATGGTGGAATTTCCGCCTACGCCACCACATTATTGACGTCTTCCAATAAAAATATTACCAAATTGATGAATATTTTCGAAAATAGCAACCCTATTTAGTCTATGAAGGGCGGCCATGCTTGGTTTTTTACAGCCAGTTTGCCAAGAAATCGTAACAAAAGTGGTCGTTCTCGGCTGTACTAAAAAAGTGTTCCACCAACGCTTCCGTATTTCTCCAGGTAATTTACCAGAATGTATTAGACTCTACTTTGTATTAAATTGATTCATTTATTGTTTTATGAAATGTTTAGTTAGAACAAACAGAAGTTTCATAATTTATTGATAAATACATTTCGAAAAAATATTGACGCGATTACGCCACTTCTCTTACGCAACGGTGTCGTGAATGGAACTTAAAAGTGACGTAATGGAATTCTAAAGGTCGGTTCACTCTGTCCGTCTTTTAGGGTATTTGGGTGTGTTACAATTTTCTAATTAAATTTATATTTTGCATGTATCTTCAAAATGTAACTATTACATGTAGATATGTGGGTTGAGTGATATATGTAGCATTGAAAAAAAAGAACAGCATAGCTAAAAAGAAAAAATTATTTGATTTTTATGTGTATAATTTTTTTTTTTTTTTTTATTAATTAAGATTATTAAAGATTAATTCTGAAAGAGTCGAAATGGTGTCGAAGTACTAATATAGACAGCAATATGAGCAACTATTACTGTAGAGGCAACTCTGAAATTCAGTATAAAATCAGCTGGTTCATACAATTTTGATTAAGTAAGTATAAAATGTAGCATGATTTATGTTCCTGTGTGTTTTAGTTAATCCTGTACCTAATTAAAGTTGTGTACATTAACAAGTACTTTAATACCCTTTCAGCTTAGTTACCTATTTCAGGCTATACACGGTATGCACGTGTAGCCCATTATTACCTATCTAATTATTTGTGCATTTTTATAAATAATTTATTTTAATTTTATGTTCAAATATGCCGTTGAAAGCTGCAGAAAAATCAAAAAGGTACAGAGACAAAATTAAAAACGACCCTGAAAAATATGAAGCCTTTATGAAAAAAGAGTTACAAAGACAAAAATAACATCAAAATATAATCAGAGAGCTAACCAAAGAAGAATAGAAAAAAGAAGACGTTGGAGAGAACAGAAACGAAAAAAAAAAGAAAAGAAAAAAGAACAAGTGGAAGAAAAAGTACTTGCGCGGGGGGCCTTCCACGGTGGCGGTAGTACGTAAAATCGTCCTTTTTTATAGAGAATACCTCACATGAGTCTTAACTGCTCCCATCTTTTTTTTTTTTTTTTTACATTAGGTCCACACAGGAGGCCCTGAGGAAAATAATTTCCCTCAGGGCCTATGTCACCTTTGGGGATGCTGTGTGGAGGGTATTTTTAAGGAAAGGAAGGAGAGGAAGTTCTGGGAAGGAAAAAGGTATGAGGGTTGGGTAGGAATCTGGGGTTCAATGTGTCTAGATCATCCGCCGCCAAGACCTAGACAATGAACCCCATGAACCCGGGCACCCCTGCTAAGTCACCAAACGTAGCGAACCACTTGGGGTGACCTATGGCAGAGGTGTTGGTTATCCAATAAATGGTTCCCGGGGCGGCGGTACCCATTCCCGCCTCCCAAATTGCTGTCTGGAGCAAATCTGGAGCAAATCTGGAGCCAGTGAGACTATGGCATCCCCAATTGGGGTACGTTTGAGGCTGAAGGTAAGTGGGGACAGGAAGGAGATGGGGAAGAGGAAGGTGGGGAAGAGGAAGGTGGGGAAGTACCTGGCTATTCAGATCTAGTCACTAAACAGGTTAAAGTCATTATTAAGCAACGTTTCAATTCTGAATGGTGGTCTTACACCAGGGTGATACTGAGAGTATCTTCCACTCTTCCCATACCAGTCGCTTGTCGCGCTTTCAGCAGTGTAGCCACAACGTGCGTGCACATACGACTGATATTTCGCGCCCGCTGTCGCTACCGGGCAAGCCTCTCAGTCTGGCCGAGGCCTTAGAATTCCTAAACGTTACCAAATTTTTCCCCTTACGCCACTGTCCTGTTATTGCTGTGATTTATTTTCTAAGATTAATTATTATATCTCAAAGAAATTTGTTCTTTTTTTTATTGATATAGTTCATGATTAATTTTAAATTTGTTATAATTAAACATTCGTAAAACAAAAACTTATATTCGTCTTTCTAGAACGCAAAATATACAGTACAAAGTATCCAAAAGTAGCGTAAAAGAATATTTTTATTGAAAAACTTAATATTTAATTCAATAAGCTTGATTATTCATATTTTTTAGGAGACTGATTGTGTTTTCAATTCGTAAATAAAAATCTGAAATAATGAATTTCTTTTAATTTTCTTTATAAACTTTATGATAAAAGTGACGTAAAAGAATTTCTTACCAATAGTATTAAACTTAAATTGCAATTATTTTCGAAGTTTATTGACATTTTCTATTTAAATACTTTTTGTCATGAAGTTCATTCTTTCTTTAATAAATTTACGTATATTTTTTATCGAAATGCAGCATCTCACTTAAGTGGAATTCCTATTACGTCACCGACATCTTTTTTGGAAAACGCCCGTACGTATTTTTTAAAATTTTATTCACACACAGATAAATGGCTATAATTTAAGAATTAGAATTTTTGTATTATTCCCCTACAAGGTAGAAAATAATATTTGTACATTTGAAGTAAGTACCATCAGACAAGGTGATTTCATGATGAATGTCACGTCAATAGCTATACTTTGGCGGCCTTCGCAGGCACATCATCATCGAATCAGTCCTCATCGGAAATCGTAATGTGAGTGAATTCATGCGAATGAATTGGCGGGGGTAATAATTTAAAGTGATAGATGTATTGTGCGGAAAATAAGTAAGGTGCATTTAAGCAGAAAATTTATGTGCAATTTGCATATGAGACAGAAACGGATTGGTAATTCGTATACCTAGAAGTCAGTACCTAACGACATACGTGGCTTGGTGGTGGGTACAGTATTTGATTACCGCAAATTTCCGCAAATCCATTACAATACCTTCTATAAACTTTTGCGTGCCAGCATTCTGTTTTTAAAGTATTTGGTGTTAACCATTGAAGTGACAGAGCAATTTAAAACTTTTCCGCCCACATTAAAAAAATCATACCTCCGAAAATGAACATGGAGGCATACAAACTGATTGTAGTTCTAAATAGTCAATGAGTTCACCTTTTTTTTGTGTATTATAATTTATTATTTTTATAAAATCGTTAAATTTAAAACATTTTAAAGAATCTAGAGAATATTTGCCGCATTGTGGCAACAAAGCAATCCGAGGCTTTAAGAAATGGTGCCATAACGTGGCAAAAAGCGTTCGAATGGTTAATGACCTGATTCTTAAATGTTCATTTGTTTATTTAAAACCTCATAAATAATGACTACTCGACTGTTAATCCCTGCGATCAAGGCGATCCGCTCGCTGAAGCAACTGAAACCAAACTAAAACTTGCTGGTTGCTATGGTTGCAACCAAACTTCCTACTCAACGATGTCAATAATTATCTCAGCTTGTTTAACCATAGACGAAGAACTTGAGTTGCGAGTCACTGCTTGCGTTACCATTGACAACGGGTTTGTGTAGTGTGCGTGCCATCACATTGACGTACACAGAATAGCACTTACACCGTTTTGAAATAAAAACTGATTACACCAGTGTACATAGAACTTTTACTCTTATACTATCTACACACCATGCTGCGAACAGCAGCTTTTGGCAGCTGGCTAAAAATCGAAGGTTGGAGAATGTCTCCCGTCTCTTTTTTTCCCATGCGAACCCGTAACACTCTGTTTCACGTTGACTGCAAATTGGAATAAACCGTCTGCCGTTAGTACCAACCGAGGAAATGAGATGGTGATATTGAATTCGTTGTGTTAATAAAAGAGACAGAAGACCACGTGAAACAGAATGTTACGGATTCGCACGAGGAAAGGGAGACAGGAGAAAATAACCAGCTGCTAACAGCCGGCTGTTCGCAGCACCGTGTGTAGAGCCCATTAGGGTACTCACAGGCCAGATATGCATCATAAAATATCCCTAAAAAAGCAGGATGCCGGGAATATTAACAAATGTTCATTTTATAATCTAGGTATTTTTATGTGAATACCGCACATCAGTCTGGAGCCAGTAAGATGGCATCCCCAAAAGGGTATTTCCACAAATAAAAAGTTATTGCTTAAAAAAATTAAGCAAAAAATACGATTATTATGACATTTTAATTTTATTTTTATGTTGACGAATAAATTTTCTACTGCGATTTTAAGTTGGCCACTTTTGTAATCCCGCCAAAACGGCATTTTCGACGTGTGACGTCATAATGGTCACTCGTTCTTGAAAAATTTCCGACAGTTTGTTTGATGACGTGCGTACAAAGCGACTAATCAATATTAAATAATCAATATATTTTCAACAGAATCCCTCGTTTGTGAAAATACCCTATTGGGGTATGTTGTGAGGCTGAAAGAAGAGGGGTGGGGAGGGAGATGGGGAAGAGGAATGTAGTGAAGTACCTGGCCATTCAGATTTTTTATTTAAAAATGAAAGTACATAATATTATGTATATGATTTACGTTGTTTTTTTACGATTACTTATTTTAATACTACTCTTCCATAGAAGCATTAGCTTGTGGCTGGAGATCTGGTAACAAAACACAGCTAAAGCCATTTTAAGCAACGTTTCAATCAATGATGGTCTTAAACCATGGCGAAAATGAGATTAATTTATATTCTGGAACGTTCCGCAAATATACTGCATATTATTAATTTTTTTTTCTTCTTTATTCCAGATCTCGGGGAGTGTAGTGCAATCCCAAATTAGTCCATCAAATAAATTTTCCTTGCGCACCCCGGGATACGAACCCGCGAACTTCGGATTGCTAGTCTAGAGCCTTACCCCTCGACCACGGAGGCCATCAAACGGTACCTACCCACAATATAAAATTTATCATTTACTTTCAGATCCTTGGGTGTTCGAAAATTGCTTTAAAAAATCTGCATCATTCTTATTCCATGCCTTCTAAGAATTAGAAATTTTAGAATTCAATACTGCCAATGTTTTTTTTAATAATGTATTTCATAAGGTCTTCTATCTTTCCAAATTATTTAGCTTTTAGCGTGCGAGTTCACCTCTGCCAGAAAACCAATAACTTCAGGAATGAATCACGGCTAACCGCTTCGTTATACATTCACGACAAAATGTCACACAAAACATTCCAAGTTATGTCAGAATTATCAGTTATCAGTGATCAGCTAACGACCCTTCATGGCCTTATGTCACGGTAATCGCTTTTCAATGAGAAGTATTGTGTGTTGTTTAATCCTGGCTCCAACAAACCCATAAGCATTCCTCTGATAACTCCGATATAACCTACCTCTCCATCTTTCTTGTAAACGATGTATGTCACAGAAAGAAAGATAACATGTTACCATAAATGAATTGCTGCGGCTTTTGTGTAAGAGAATTATAGTACATATTTAAATAAAATCAATATTTATAATAACAACCAGGGGCACAGAATACAGATAGATATACTGTAGAGATCATAGAGGTCAGGAAGGAATAATACAAAATTATTGATTCATTTTTGGGTTTTTTTGTTTTTTTAATTTTATTTTTTTAATTTTTTATTGAAAGAATAATTTAATACATAGTACCAACAAACAAGTCCTACTAAACCAATTCAATTGGTTTGTCAACAGGTGCTTAGGTACATTTTACATTCATATACCTATATTTAAAAATAATAATTTACATCTTATGTCTACAGATTCAACATTTTTTCATTCATTTTTTCATACATTTTTTCATACTTATTAATACAAATATTTTTTTTCCGATAGCCAATTTTTCACCATATATTTAACCTTATTCATAGAATTACATTGCTTTATAGTGTCAGGTAATAAATTAAATATCTTCGGTATGTTGTATTCAAACGTTCTCTGTCCGTACTTATTATTAAATTTCGGAAGTATTAACCCGTCGTTGCGCGTGAATCTAGAATAGAAATAAAAAAAAACTGTGCGATTAGTACAACTGAGAACAACTGCACAAAAGAGATAACTGTGTAAAAATAACACATGACCGTCGATATGGTATTTTTTATCAACTAGTAGTCATAATAACACAGGGTGTCTTAAGGTAAAGTGCATTAACTTCGGGTGGTGATTCTACATGATGGTAGGAGTAAAAAAGATTAACAACTTTTTTCGAAATTCCTACTTTTTCCCATACAAAAAGACGTACCTATTGAAAATCCTTAGTGTAAGGTACAAACTTACCCGAGAAATGTGCTGTGAGTCAGCCGAGCACGTTGTGGCAACGTCGATTTTAATTGGCGCGTATCGTAACAGCGGAATATACCTAATAGTGCAGGCCGCACACGCCGTACTAATTTTATCTTTTTACCAAAAAAGTACACCTAAAAATTGGAATTTCGAAAAAAGGTATTTATCTTTTTACTTGCACTATCATGTAGAATCACCTCCCGAAGTTAATGCACTTTACCCCCGGACACCCTGTATATATAACCTAAGATAATGGGGCCAACAGACCTATCTATAAAAGCTCAAGCGTTATTTGGTTTGGCGTATTTCGGCATATCGGTTGCCGTACAATCCCAATGGGAATGTATGACGAGCGATATGCTGAAGTAGGCCAAGCCAAAAAACGCTTGAGCTTTTATAGCTAGGTCTGTTGGCCCCATAAGAGTCACTGAATACAATAGTTAAACATTTTACGGAACAAGTCGAAAAATTTAATATTGTACCCTGCACAAACAAAATAAAATAAAAAATAAGTTTCTTTACCTTCGTCTATGGAATCGCGCCAAGAATCCATTCAAAGTTGTTATAATACGCAATACCGTCGTACCCTTATCTTATCTTGTTACATTATGTCAGTTGACAAAAAGTCTTATAACTCCACAACAACATTTAAAATGTCTACAGACTACCGAAATCTTAAAACTAAAACCGAAATAGGTTGAAATCTTCAAATCTCAGAACAATAGAATACTAGCGCCACATTACGACGAAACTTTCCAAGTTAATTGTTCTTTTTTCTACCTACTACCCTTCTTAGATGTAACGAGATACATTGTGAGATTTATGGGTGTCGATTACTTGGAGCCTGAATGGGTAAGTACCGTTGTAAATGATTGCAAGAAACAAAACAAATATTTAAGAAAATTGCAAGGTGTTCTAGGCATGTTTTTACGGTGTTAATTTTGGACTCATGTTTAATAGACTATTGCCATGTGTTAGACACCTAACTTTGTAGATGGTTTGGTCATATCATAATCGAACATCGGCTTCAGTATCACTGTGATCAGAACTAACTAACTAACTAACCATCACGCCGTTTCCCCGCAGGGGTAGGCAGAGAGGACGGACCGCCAAACAAGTCGGTCTTGGCATACACTCCTCGCCTCATTCACATTCATACATCTTATCATACATGCTCTTCTATTACTCTTGACATGGCCCGACTCAAGTATCTGATTCACTTGATCGTGCCATGTTTTCCTCGGGCGTCCTCGACTTCTTCTACCATTCACATTCGCATCATATATTCTCTTGATACTCCTTTCTTTATTCATTCGCTCTTCATGTCCAAACCATCTAAGCGTCCTTTTTTTAATCTTACTTATGACGCTCACATCGGCCTTGCATTCTTTTCGGATCTCCACATTCCTCACACGATCATACATGGTTTTACCACACATACGCCTCAGGGATCTGATTTCTTCAGCATTCAGTCTACTTTCATCCTTTCTCTGCCGATAAGAATGTTACGATTTAATCAGTTAGATAGGTTATTATGTAAAATTGATTTGTTTTATTGTGAATACTGCCTAAGAGACCCAGCTGCCTGGAATCAGTGGGTCAATGGTATCACCAATTGGGATTGGTATGCCGTGAGGTACAAATGAGTGAGGAGTGGAAGGAGATGGGAAAGAGGAAGGTGGAGAAGCAGCACATGACTTTCAGATCAAATCACCAAACACTGAATGATGGCCTTTCACTAGGGCGATATTGAAAATATCCATCACTCATTTTCCTCTAAAACAACAGTGGTGGTAATTTTTCTTTAATTTTAACAATGTAGAAGCAATAAAGGCTCATAGCGAAAGGGACATAGCGAATTTAGCAGAGCTTTTCTGTCTAAAGTCCATAATCATTTTTTTTTTATCTAGAGCTATCGAGCTTTTAAAATAGATATTTTGCACTTTCGTGACGCTGTACATAAAAAACGAAACGCAAATTTGATTATCGTACATTTTCAATTTTTCATCGAGATCAACAGATTTAAGAAGGTTGTTGATATGAAGAAAGGTAATAAAACTGCTTCAGCACACAGATTTTCTACTGTGTAGGTATTATTTATTAACTTGATAAAAATATTCTTTATGATATGACGTTTATGCATAATCAATATTTATACACAATGCCCATTCAATCAAATAATACAATAGGAAGCTGAAACATCACAATCAAACGTAATTAACCAGCGACCTTATAAGTGTCACAGCAATGAATGAACGACAGAATAATAATTATTTAAATAATGCATATAAATTCTTTTTATAAAGCGATAGCTTGCTTGTAATCCCTAGATGTAGATTATAGGCAAGGACTTAACATTTATTTCTTTTAAATTTGAAAATCAAAAATAACACATCAAGCAGTGAAATACACAACAAACGAACAAAAATACACAACTACCAGTGAAATACAAATCAAACGAAAGAAATTACACAACTAACAGTAAAATTCACTTTAAGCGAATATACACAACAGTCGAACGAAAATCCACAACAAACAATGAAATGCACAACTAATGAATGAAAATACATAACAAACAGTAAAATACACAACAAACGAAAGAAAATATAGAACCCACAGTAAAATCACAACAAACTAACAAAAATACAAAACAAACAGTGAAATACACAACAAACAGTGAAATACACAACAAACGAACGAAAATACACAACACACAGTGAAATACACAACAAACGAACAAAAATATACAAAACAGTGAAATACACAACAAACAAAAGAAAACACTCAACAAACGAACGAAAATACACAACAACAGTGAAAAACATACCAAACAAACGAAAATACTCAACAAACCGACGAAAAAACACAACAAATAGTGAAATATGACAAGCCGCTTGGGAGAACACTAAGATCCTTCACTGATAATTATTGATTTAAATTAATATGTAATTTGATAAGGTTTAAGCATTAATTTAACCAGATCGAAATAGTCACTTTTATCTTAAATGCACCCATGGAAATCAGGACTATGAAATATAGCGCTTGTTGGTTTCCGTGGGGTTACAGAAACTATAGTACCTACTAGTTATTCGTTTAGTTTGAGTCTGTAATAAATGCTTTTAAGTGCTTCTTGTAAAAGTGCTGTTTAGGTGATGTTTCACTAAAACGACTTTGTGCAGATTAGTCAAATAGTAAAACTGTTTAACAATATGAACTATTATCTACTACATTCATCCTTAACTCCAAATTGATAGAACTTTATTTTCTTCGTGAAAATAAAGGTATTATGGTTATTGAAAAATGTGTCAAATCTCGGCACTGGAAGCAATGGAAGAAAGCATCCGAAACGAGATAAATTAATGGATTCGTAGACGGATATAACCACAAACGAACCGGATGACTATTCTACGTGGATAGAAAATTATTGAGGAAGCTAGTAGGGCTAGAATCTAAAATTTCTGCAAAAAAATGTAAAGATGGTTAAGTAACACCGGCGGTCATCTGTGGTGTCAATGTCCGGTCCTTACGTGAATGACACTCAGATACCTGGAGAGCCATGTTGTGGTACTAGGAGACACCACCGAAACCCCAATGAAACTCATTAGCGACTGCGCTACTGTCTAAGGCTTAATTGTTAAAAAAAAAATGGGTGATAAACTAATGGGTCTAAGGCCAGACTATATAATACAGAGCTAACTATCCGGAATACAGAGCCAGTGAGACTATGGCATTCCCAATTGAAGTATGAGTCAGAAGGGAGTAGGGAGGGGAAGGATATGTTGAAAAGGAAGGTTTTGAAGTGGATACATGGCAATTATTCAAATCTGTTTATGTTGATTAAGAGGATACCCGGCGGTGATTTTTCCATACAAACACGTATTCCCTATTTATCTCTCTGGATTTTAACCCTAGAGAAAATATTGTTTTTACATAAAATAGATATCAACTACTAGCGTGTCGGTTTTTTTTATAAGTTACTTTTTATAGAAGTTTTGACCTTCCACAAATCAATACAATTGACTGGTTTAAACGCCGTCAAAAGACGTTCAGTATACAAACTAGACAATGTATTTTTTTTTAAGTAAAAACAGACATAAAATAGTTATTTTTAATGTAGTTGGTAAAAAAAATTGAAAATCGGTCAACTTTTGGAGGAGAAAAGTGGGGAATACGAAACCCCGATTTTAGTTAGGTATTAGTAGCCCGATGTGCATTGTCTCTTTCGCTCAATATCCAGTGGAGTAAGAGCAACAGTGACAGCAACAATTTAGTAAAATCTATTTTCCAAATTTCTCAACCACCCGGGTATCATCTTAACAAGCTTAATCCATTTCAATCAACGATTTAAAACTGAATAGTGGTCTCCATATAGTAAGTATCAACACCCTTTTTAAAATTTGTTGATCTCAATGAAAATTTGAAAATGTACGGTAATCAACTTTGCGTTTCTTTTTTATGGATGTAATGAAAGTGCAAAATATTTATTTTAATAGCTCGATATAGCTCTAGATAAAAAAAAATGATTATGGACTTTGGGACAGAAAAGCTCTGCTAAATTCGTATGTAGCCTGTATATAAGAAAATACATGAGTTTCAACAGCCTTCAACAGATGTCGTTGATGTAGATAGTTTATTTATTTTTTTATTTACAGATATACGGCACAACATGTGCCATTAACATAATTGACATAACATATAAATAGTACAACACAGTTATATGTAGTTATGAAGTATCTCAACAGATGTCAGTAAAATAGTACCTTAGAAGAGTCTCGACTATCGTCGTTCGTGTCTGATGCAAGAACTGTTACGGAAATAGCCGATGATACACGATAGACAGCGGGGTTCCGGCAGTGTTGGGTTCCCTAGCTTTAGAATAACTTAGAGCTTCCAATAGGACGGATGTCTGGTCTAGTTAAATGTTCATTGCAAACCTTACGAAAACATAAATAAAGCTACTTATAATCTCGGTGAATAATGTAATCTCGAAGGAGTTTTCCTGAACATATTTCAAGTAATCCTAATCAAAGGGAACGAAGTATTAAAAACGTATCCGAAGTACATCATAATTAAAGTATCCTAAAACTAACCTACTTAAACTAAAGTAACTCTATGTATTGAAAAAGCTCTAAATAATTATTGTTGATGTTGGTCAATTCACAAAGGATGCAGAAAACAGTTCGCTGTACAGTGTACATACAATACGAGAGGAATAACTTATATAATTTTGCACAAGTCCAAAATCTACAACGTCACAAGTGTTTAGTCATGTCTGCCGCATTGAACACATAGCTCCACGTTTTTTTTTATCTTCACAGCGAGTAAAATACAATTGAATTAAATTAAATTGACCTCAAAATGGACTTCTCCTCTGTCTTAGCCAAGAGTTGTTTGCGTTTCTTAATTGGTTTTATAGTGTGCGCTCATTCTGGAGTGACGAACGGATTAAAACGAAAATATAAGAGTATTTTCGGCCGGCGTTGGAAACATTATTATAGTATATATCGGCTGTGTTTTGGTAAAACCCTTAAAGCCACATTTTTTGGAAACGTCGCTTTTTACTCATTTCAGTGTTTTTATATAGAATTTACATACAAATTAAAAAAAAAACAAATATCCACGTTTTTATTGATCAAGTCAAGTTTTCATTTTGTTTGAAGAGTTAGAGTAATATGTTTGTTATTTATTTATTTATTTATTTATATAATACATGTTACATAATTGTGACATTTACATAAAGTTGATATATTAAATCACCATACTAGGTTTAATAAATGTTAGGTTTTAATGTTTCAATTAGGTACCTACCTAATATGTAATCTGATTTTATTTCTTCGTTTCTTTTAGAATTATAATTTACTCTGTGTAAATAGCTATATAATATGCTGGAATAAAAACTTAAATAAAATAACATATTATATTTTTTCTAAGTAAAAGAATGTGTTACTGTTTGTCATACCTCGAGTATGAACTATCGATTACTGAAGGGAGGAAAGGTAGAAAATAATGGGGAAAGTACCTGGCTTTTTAGATCTGGTAACTAGTAATGAAACATAGCTATAGCCATTTCAAATAATATTTTTATGACACGGTGACATTGAGAGTGGGAACATTCTGATAAAAATAAAATTGGAAACTGTATAAAACAATGTTCTTACTTCAATTATTTGAAGACATATTTTAAAGTTTATTCGTGTTCTAAATGCTTACTTTAATATTGAAGTTATTTTAAAAGTTTTTTGTTCTTATAAATTATATGACAGATTATTTATACAGTTACAGAACAATATTTCTTATTTTGATATTCTTAATTCTTGATATTATTTGGGAAGATATTTTTTTTAGAAGATTATTTGAACAAGACATATTTTAAAGTTTATTCGTGTTCTAAATGCTTACTTTAATATTGAAATTATTTTTAAAGTTTTTTGTTCTTATTATAAATTATACGACAGATTATTTATACAGTTACAGAGCAATATTTCTTATTTTGATATTCTTAATTCTTGATATTATTTGGGAAGATAGTTTTACAAAAATGTTTAAAGGTTATATAAGGAGTAATTAAACGTATCCACTGGTTTAGAAATTTCTCTTTCCTCTTGTCTTGCTAGGCTGTGCTAGAACATCTTTTCTGCCGTGTGGTATCTGGCAGTCTCCGAAATTATCGCTTTCTAAGCGCTTAAGGGGATACCCGGCGGTAATTTTTCCATACAAACGTATTCCCTATTTATCTCTCTGGATTTTAACCCTAGAGAAAATATTGCCAAAGACCTTCCAAAAATCAATAAAATTGACTGGTTTAAACGCCGTCAAAAGCCGTTCAGTATACAAACTAGACAATGTTTTTTTAAAAAAAGCAAAACATACAGACATAAAATAGTTTCTTCTTATGTAGTTGGTAAAAAAAAAATTGAAAATTAGTCCACTTTTGGAGGAGAAAAGTGGGGAATACATAACCTCGATTTTAGTTAGGTATTAGTAGCCCGCGGTGCATTGTCCCTATCGCTCAATATCCGGTGGAGTAAGAGCAACAGTGACTATTTAGTAAAATCTATTTTTCAAATTTCTCCACCACCCGGGTATCATCTTAAGCAAAACAACAACATTTTCATATAATTTTATTGAAGGGGATCTTGCAAGATAGCTACGTCACCTAATCGCGATTTGGAGATGAATGGATGAAATGAAACGAGGACACGGAAAGGGGCGCAGGAGAAATTTTTCCATGAAATTCCCAATTGGGGTAGGTTTTTGGTGTGTGTGGAATATG
This sequence comes from Limnephilus auricula, assembly GCA_951813805.1. Taxonomy (NCBI): domain Eukaryota; kingdom Metazoa; phylum Arthropoda; class Insecta; order Trichoptera; family Limnephilidae; genus Limnephilus; species Limnephilus auricula. The sequence goes on from OX638404.1 coordinate 18,896,719, forward strand.
CGCGCACAATGCGTTTTGCCAAGCACGGATATGCAGCAATTTTTTTTTTTGAAAAAGGTAGATTTTACTTTTATAGGTAGGTACGTTAAATAGTTGGTAAGTGAATTTAGTGAATTTCCACTTTATTAGCTGTAGGAAAATTAAAAATAATTTGAACATACCATAAATAAAACCGATGACAAAAAATATCACAATTAATTAATAATCATTTTTGTTTATCCATGGATGGATTATGGCAAAGGCGCCATGAAGAAGCTGCATTGCGTAACTGCATATTCATAATTCTAAAATGGAATAAATTATGTTGTTTTTTTCTCGATTAGTCGCGGCCGAGTGGCGCATGGCGGCTTATCGTATGAAGTTAGATATATAATTATTTATAATCTTATATGTGCAGTAATGAAAGCGAAACTTTTTAATATGCAATACGCAATGTATACCGTTGGGGTATCTCCATAAAGCAGGACTATGATCCCTCGTAGTAGACGACACTAAAATGGACAACTACGCAACAATGCACGGACGCTAGAAAAATAATTCTTCTAGAGTCCAAGACATCGACCAAGCATAATTACGATGAGATCGACCAAGTATTTGTTTAATGTTCCGAGAGACTAGGTCTTTGTCAACCAGTCTGTCCCAATCCGGCCTGCCACGCTTGATGTTGGGAGAGCCCCACGTTGATGGGCACACGCATTCGCTGCCAAGAAATAGACACACTTCACCCCATCACCGGAACCCCTTATAAGTCACCAAACGTAGCGAACCACTTGTTGTGACCTATGACGGAGGTGTTGGTTATCCAATGAATGGTTCCCGGTGGTGCACGGAGAAAAATGTTATTCTAAAATACGATCATTTTATTCGTAAAAACGGTTAAAAACAGGACTGAAGTTCTTACGAACAAATTAACAGGGTTTCAATGTTTGTTGGCGGGAACATGTAAGAATAATTTGTTGGTATACTAATTTCGTACGTATACCAACAAATTCTTCTTACCTTTTCCGGCCAAAAAACATTGAAACACTGTTAATTTGTTCGTAAGAACTTCAGTCCCGTTTTTAACCGTTTTTACGAATAAAATTATCGTATTTTATAATAACATTTTTCTCCGTATGTTACCCATACCAGCCTCCCAAGCCGGTGCTTTTCATGGACACTAGAAAGATAATTTTTGTAGAGGTCCAATGCATCTTAGCCATATGTTTAGTATTTGATTTTAGTCAGCGGATTGCGGGTCAATTCCATCTCCAATGGCGGCTTAAAAGTCATTTGTTTCAGATTTTCGCTAATCCATATATTCTGCTCATTTTCTGGAGTTATTACCTCTATGCTGAGGATAGTGAACTAATTGTCCTGATGAACCTGGTTCCTTGACTTCTAGGAGTGCAGCGCTGCATTGAGAGCCGCGAAACGCAAGGATGATCTTGCTCTGTTTCTCCTGTCTTCTACTTGACCAAAACCCATGTGATTTTCAAGGTTCTAGTTTTCAGTTTTAGCCAATCAACCGCGTTGTATCCAAAGTATCTTAAGATTTGTTGTAGGCAGACAATTACAGCCTATATTAAATGCTAAACTCTACTATAATTAATAGATTAGTGATTTTTCGATGGATTGAGGATTTTTTTCAGTCCATTACTAAAACGGTGCCTGAGCAACATGTTGATCTGAGCGCTTTGTGCAAATAAGAAGGAACCACCCATTCCATAAACTAAACAAATGGCACTGATGTTTCTTTGAAATGATATAAAATGATTTATTTATTTTTACGTACAGTTGGAAATCGATTAAGCGACAAGGCATCTCATAACATAACGTAATATATACGTAATAACAAAACTTTGTTCGATTCTAAAAAAATAATTAAGGAAAGCTTGGAGCATTAAAGTCCAATAAATAAACACATAAATCATTAAAATTACTGTGAGTCGACTTGTGATAATATTATTTCTCCAATCTTGGATGGCCAGTTGACCACCCAAGTTGTTCTGAGCGTCTCTCCAAAAATATGTGGTATTAACATAAAATCGATTTTGAATTTGATCACGTAATAAGAATGCCCGAAGATCGAATTCCAATAAATATGAATTCTTATGTGTGCGATTCCAGAAAACGTCATGTGGGCCGCTCCAGGCAATGTTGGGGAGAAGCAACTCCAGAAGCTGTGCGAGGAGAGGTTAGGACTAATATGGATGGAGACCGCCGAAATAGCATGGCACAAGACATGGAGGCGCCATGTCGAAGCGATGGGTCCCCGACCCGAATAGGATAAAGGGAAGAAAATGAGATTCAAGTATGCAGTTTTGTGGTATTAGTTCTGGTAGTTACTACAGACTTCATCTGATCTGATCTTCATTGCTGTGGATTTTTGGATGTATGATAATGTTATAATTTGATGATGACCACAACTAGTGGCAGTTTTGTCTAAAGTTCGTTTCTGCAGTGGACTCCCATAAAAAACATAAGAAAATAAAACCATCTGTATTAAAATTTCACCACACTTTTATATTCAATGTCCATTCTAAAAAATCCATCCGTCCGCGTTCCCTAGAGCGAGTCCTAAATGAATCACAAATGTGCGTTTAAATGAGTTTGGTTAACACCAAATTTGTACGGAATGATATTTTTTAAGAATCAATACATTTTTCCGGGATTATTGTGTTTTCAGTTGTTATTAAAATAAGTTAATTACAGAAGTTGTTACTTTATGAACTTTAAAATTTATAACAGTTATTTAAAATACCACACTGTAAATCCAAATGCCCGCAAAACTCTTTAATAGGTAGGAAGTTTCTGTAAAGCTCACAATGCCTTACGAGATGTAGACATTTTCAACTCGAACTTGAAATCATATAACCACTGGAGCGACAGAGCAATTAACATATTTTTTATCGGATTGCTAAAGGAAATTTTTCCGCCCACATTAAAAAAATTATATCTCTGAATTTGAATACGGAGACATAAAAACTAATTGTGGCTCTATGTAGCCAATGAATTTCCCTATCTTTTGTCTATTATTACATATTTTTAGGATTTAGAGAATCTAGAGAATATTTATTTTGTTATATTTTGAATGTACGATATATTATATAGTCGTTTTAATAAAAATAAAAATTTTGAAAATTTGCCACATTTTGGCAACAAAGCAATCCGAGGTTTTGGAAATAGTGCCATAATGTGGCAAAAAGCGCTCGAGTGGAAACTGCAGCTGTATGTAGTAATTTTTTAACTCAAAATTCATAAATAACAAACTAAATTATGGAAAAGACCAATGTGGGATTTATAGAGGAGCGAATTTTTTCTCCCTTTTTTATCACCGATTGAACTTTAGAGATACCAAAGACGAACCGTCACTGACCACAAAACACTTCCTTGAATTAGTCACGTTTAATGACGTGGGTGGTAAGAATACATAAGTGTGTACGGATGTGTTTGTTTATGAATGAGTAAAGTAGGTAATAATAATTCGCGATGGAAAATGGATATGATGTAGAACGGTGCATCGCGGTGTGTCTTTCTTTAAATTATCATCATGTTATGTAATTATCATGATCTTGGTTAACAAGCAATTAGTATAGTGGGTTCAAGTCAATGAGACTCCATTCATTAGGAATGTGAGGAAGAAACCAGTTGGATTCGAAAGCCGAAAGTGAAATAATAATAAATATTCATATGATTATTATAATACATATAATATTGACTTTTTTTAAAAAAAGAGTTTTTCTTATAAAAATACGAATATTCATTTAGACTTTTATAAAAAGTCAACAGGTGTTCCATAAAAATAAAAATCGGATATATTTATCCGAGACACTATCTAGGTAACAAATACATTATTTGAATACTTGTTTCCAATAATAAAGGTAGCTGCCAATAAAATGAAAAAAAAACACATTAGTCGAAGGTAATATTGTTAATTCTGAAATTTGAAATATGAAGTTGACAATTACGACAGTCTCATATAAGATCGCAGTAGCCCAATTGGTAGAGGTGTATGTCCCGGTAAGATGTAAGGTTCTGGGTTCGAGTCCCAGTTGCGACCGTTATCTTTTATTATTTTTCTGTGTCTTGTTCATTTTCATATTTAAAATTTTTTTTGATTATTATTGTTATCTTCTTCTTCAATAATAATAAATATTTTATTTTCTTCCTTTTTTACTCACAAATTGATATACATAATGATATCCTTAATGAGATCTCCCGTACTGAAGATACAATTTGTATAATATGAAGTGCAGAATGAAATATGTGTATTAGGTAAGGTAAGTAGTATTAGAAACAAAGTAAGAAGTTTGAAAAAGGTTTAATGGGATATTTTGAAAATAAAAGTAACTTTAACAAAATATAAGAATTTACTTTCCCAAGCTTCAAATGCAATGCTGCTGTGTTTTCTGAAATTAAATAATCAGGTTTGAAAGTATATTTCGATGGCTTGTAGTTAAATTATTATAATATTTTAATTAATGAAGATAATATTAGCGAAAGTCAATCAAAAAACCGAAACAGAAAAATCAGAAAAAGATACGGATACATCTATAGATGTCAATAAAGTCAATAGATGACGCATATTAATAAAAAGTGATAAAATTTATCCTGACACTATCTAGAGGGCATTTAGTTCGAGTTGAATCTTGCAATCATACATAAAGATAGCAGCCAATAAAAATATGGGTTAAGAAAAAATGAAAAATAATGTTGGTGGTTCTCAGTCGAAGTATGATACAGTTAAAAATGACCGAATCGGATAGGGATACGTTGGCGCAGTGGATAGCGCATTGGCCCGGATTGCCAGAGGTCCTGGGTTTGAGTCCCAGATGTATCTGTATCTTTTTCTGATTTTTCTGTTTCGGATTTTTTATTGACTTTCGCTAATATTATCTTCATTAATTAAAATATTATAATTTGAGGTTTAACTCTATAAGTTAATAAGTTAAAAATAAAAATAAAATATTATATTGCAAATTTTCGTCGAAAATGAGTCAAGAACTAATGTATCAAATACAGTCTATATTTTTGGCTTCAAATATTTAATCTTCTAAACCTAACGACCCAGGTTTTAAAAAAAAAAAACATAAATCCCCCAGGCAATGTTTTTATTAGCACATAATTAAATCTCGCAATATTATTCATCTTCACGCTAAACGAAAGTCAGATACAAATAGGTTCTAAACGGAACGGTAATGTATCAAGGTTTACAAACTTTCAATTTCAGCTTTATCTATGTAATGATTTATGAAGAAATCTGCTGTATTTTAACTCTAAGCCATCTATTTGGACGCTCATTGAACAAAAGAAACGATCAATATATATATTTTAATTTTAACTTAATGAGTTAAACCTCAAATTATAATATTTTAATTAATGAAGATAATATTAGCGAAACTCAATCGAAAATCTGAAACAGAAAAATCATAAAAAGATACGGATACATCTGGGACTCGAACCCAGGACCTTCGGCTTTCCCGGAAGCCTGCAAGGTCCTGGGTTTTTGGGTCCTAGATATATCCGTATCTTTTTCTGTCTTTTCAGTTTCCGACTTTCGAAGATAAATATTTTCTTCGTAAATAAATAATTACCTACAAAATAGTAATAGTAATAACGATTTATAAATTATATAAGTAATGCTACAATATTACGTAGGTATCTACTTTTCATATAAAAACAGGTTTACAAAAGCAAAATTTAGAATAAAGCCATCTAGAAGCGCGTGGCAGGAGCCGGTATGCCCACCTGCTCCCTTTCACCCTATAGCAGCTGGAAGGAACTTGTTCCACCACATTAGTCTGTTGGAAGTTATGCAAATTGGGAACCAACCAACTTGTTCTGCCGAACTGAAGGAGTCGTCAGACTGATGAAAGGGAAGGATCGTGAAATGAATGCTTTGTATTATTTATATTATACACAAGACTCCAACTGATCACAACTGTTTGGAGCTATCGGGACTATGGCAACCCCGATTGGGGTATGTTGTGAGAGTGAAAGGAATGCGAAGGGAAAAACAAACAGTGCTCACCAGTCCAGTGGCGGCTCGTGACTTTTAAGTGTGCTAGAATGCTAATATTAAATAACGGCATTACTGATGTTGTTCTGACCGATTTTTTTCAAAAATCGGTTATTTATTTGAAGTTTGGCCGTGTTTCCTGAAATGTTCACACAAAAACCGAAATTTCAAGCAGAAAAACGATTCTTTAGAACCACTCAAACCAAAGATTCATAGAACATAATCGGTAGAGCCCAGGGGTGATTCCTTTCTTTCGTTAAGAAATCAGCTAAAAAACTATAATGGTAGGTTCAGACTGGACGACGTACGTACGCATCGCTACTCAAACAATGCTTAGCAACCCATACATTTTCTATGAAAATGGCCACAGACATCGCACGTCGCGATGCGTGCGGCCAATGTGATTCTAAAACATAAATTTTCATTGAAAATCTATGGTTGCTAAGCAGTCCAGATATTGTTAGGCGTAGCGATGGGCACGTACGTCGACCCAGTCTGAATCTACCATAAATCTCTTTTTTTTCCATGTTCGTAATAAGCATTAACTGTGTGGCTCGCCATAATTTACAATAAAATATATAAATTTGTTTTAGACCACTTTTAGGATCTTATATATTTCCAATTTTTCTTCACTTAGTACAAAAAAATTGCCTCCTTGTTTTAAACCCGCGTTCTATACTTACAACAACTTAGGTAAATGATTAAAAAACACTAAAGATAGAGATCATAAATTAAGCCACTCAGGCATTTACCAACTATGTTGCAATGATTGTCCATCATTCTACATAGGTAAGACAACCAGAAATGTAAATATTAGAATCACGGAACATTTAAGATGTTTAAATAATAATAATTTTTCGGAGTTTGCCATTCATCTTATTTCCACCAATCATACTTTTAACAAGGACACAGGGGTTAAAATTCTTCACCGTAATAATAAAAGCAAAAAATTAGATAACTTGGAAGCAATTGAAATTAAAAAATCCCTAAATAATAACGCTAATATATTAAATAACCAAATTAATTTATCGTTTAGTCCCAGTAAATGTATATGTTACCCCCCCTCCCCCTTTGACTTCCCACTCCAGCAACTAAATGTTTGGTATATATCTATCAATATTGTGTATCATAGGTTAGTTTTAATATTCTCCTGACGAAGGAAGGGTTCTTCCGAAACCGGTAGTGTAATTAAAATTAAAGTGGTCTAAAACTATTTTTTTTTGTTTATTTATTGTTATCAAGTTTAATTTGTAGAACTCCATTTAATTTTTTTTTATAAACATACTAGCTGACCCGCCCACGCGTTGCTGTGGCTAAAGAAACACAATGCCATCTACTAGATGGTTAGCTAATCTAGATAACCAAGTGGTGTGTCAATAAATTAACTCAATTGTCTAATAAAAAACAATTAATTCTCAATAATAAATACTGAGGTCAATAATCGAGATAAAAACTATCCTATCTTTTAAGTTGGACCAAATGACACACAGTAAACCAAATTTCATCAAAATCGGTTAAGTATTTTCGGAGTTTACCTCGGACGAACATTGTGACACGAGATTTTTATATATAAAGATTTAATAATATTAATATTCAATTTATGAAAACACTGTTTTTATACGTAAATTGAATAATAATATTATTAAATATATAATTAAAAAACTATAAAAATGAATGTGGATAAGGTTGAAGGTGAGGCCGTTTGCAAATCTGGAACTCTAATGAGGTGTCTATTCTACCAAAGCCTTGTATCAAGTTAAATAAAATTATTTATTTTTTGCCTATATTATTATTCAATTTAGTCATAGATCAATGTACTCCACTGCTAAATACAGAAATTATGTAGATAGCTTGACAATTTCGGAGCCTTAGCAATGCGTTGTTTTATTACTATTTCAAACAATGCGGCTACATTTAAAAAATCTTCTTTTGATCTTTCTAAAAGATAAATTATATAACGACGTTTGTTTGATTGGCCGTCAAATTTCCTCCATCATCTTCAAATGTAACGTTCGTTAATACCGAAACGACTTGCTTCATTATATGTGTATATATTCCTTTGATGTTCGTGTAAAATCGTGCATTTTTGCGTAGGTACTTTATAAAAGGATATTTTTAAATCTGGAATTTTTAGTCTGTTTTGTTGATTAGGAAACACAATTATAGTTAAAAATGGTAGATATAGTTTAATCGCCAAATAATGCATCAACTAGTAGTGTTTTCACAGAATAATAAAATGTTTTACATATAATGAAGACGTTGGCGCAGTGGATAGCGCGTTGGCCCGGATTGCCAGAGGTCCTGGGTTTGAGTCCCAGATGTATCCATATATTTTTCTGATTTTTCTGTTTCGGATTTTCGATTGACTTTCGCTAATATTATCTTCATTTTTTAAAATATAATAATTTGATGTTTAACTCATTAAGTTAAAAAGTTAAAAATAAAAATATTTCATCGTAGACTTGCATATAAAGTCAATAGATGTCGCATATTAATAAAAAGTGATACAATTTATCCTGACACTATCTAGAGGGCATTTAGTTCGAGTTGAATCTTGCAATCATACATAAAGATAGCAGCCAATAAAAATATGCGTTAAGAAAAATGAAAATAATGTTGGTGGTTCTCAGTCGAAGTATGATACAGTTAAAAATGACCGAATCGGATAGGGATACGTTGGCGCAGTGGATAGCGCGTTGGCCCGGATTGCCAGAGGTCCTGGGTTCGAGTCCCAGATGTATCCATATCTTTTTCTGATTTTTCTGTTTCGGATTTTCGATTGACTTTCGCTAATATTATCTTCATTAATTAAAATATTATAATTAATAGTTTATATTCTTATTTTTAATCTAATTAACCTCACACTGAAGACAATATTAGCGACTATCAAAAACTTACTACGAAAATCTGAAACAGAAATATGATAAAAAGATACGGTCACATATAGGAAATGTACCCAGGATCTAAGATCTTTTCCTGATTTTTCTGTTTCGAATTTTCGATTGAGAGTCGCTAATATTTTCTTCAGTGATTATATAGAGATGATTTTTCAATGATTACGATGAGACTAATACGATACAGTTCCCACAAGCACTTAACAGATAATCCTTAAAAGTATTATTTATACTAAATTGAAAGAAGTCAGATGTCGCTAATTTATTCAAGACCTTTCGACTCCTAGAGGCCAACGATTTAATTGTTTATCCGTTTAAAAATAAGTCAATACATACTTACATGAAAATGTTTGATCAATTTCAACCGAAGAAATTAAGGAAAAAATGTGCTCACTTTGGACGGACGAACAAGCCCACAAGACACAGCTATCAGTATAGCTCTTCACTGTCCGGAATTCGGAAAGCCTAAGCTAACCTAAACATTTCGGAAAATACGGACCACAAAAGCCCAATGGACTAGACACCGACACAAAACAGGATGCCCATTTCTCCACAGGTGAAGACAAGAGAACCGTAAAAATAGATATTTTGGTTTGGATATATTATCGTGCTCATTCATCGGTTCCTCGATTTCGCTACTTCGGATGTGGCCACAGGCCACAATGTTGTTAAAATAATATAGTTGTTATAAAAACCATTTGGTTAATTTTATTACGTGACCCATATGGCTGAGATGTGAATTATTATTGCTCGCTTTGATCCGGAGGTTACGACTTTGATTCCCAGCGATTGCAACAACATGAATGTGTTTACATTACGATATATCTTTTTGGACTTGGGTTGAATGAATTTAAAATTTTGTGGAAATGCACGGAAAAGCATTCAGCAGGCTACTCTATACAAAATACTTGGACAAGCATTTGCGATTGCTTAAAAATGGTATTATTTCCAAACAGCAAAGCTGTTGAGGTGTTCAATATACTATTATAATCACATCAAAAGGCCTCCGAAGGAGATTAGATAACGGAATATTGGTTGTTGACTGCTTTGCTTATAAATATTTTTGTACCTGTGTTGAATACATTTAAAAATTCTTTAAAATGCTCGGAAAAATTTCCTGATTCGAAACTTTAGAAGAGGCATGAAATTTGTAAACATTGTGTTATTTTTCAACGGTTACAAATAATCACTCTTAAAAGCTGGACTAAGAAGATAAGATAACGGACTATTGGTTGTTGGTGGCTCTGCCTATAATGGTCTATACAAAATCACTGGTCATGGTTTTTACAAAATATGTACATTATACAATGCATCTATATCAATACGCACATTAAAGATCTGACAATTCAATGGAATAACTAATACACGGAGAAAAATGTTATTCGAAAAAACAATCATTTTAATAGTAAAAACGGGACTGAAGTTCTTTCAAACAAATTAACAGTGTTTCAATGTTTATTGGCGGGAAAATGTAAGAATAAATATTGAAAACCTGTTAATTTGTTCGTAAGAACTTCAGTCCCGTTTTTAACCGTTTTTACTATTAAAATGATCGTTTATTTGAATAACATTTTTCTCCGTGTAGTTCTGTGAACATAAAATCTCGCCGCCAAAAAGTATGTTTCTATTATTTAATAAATCAAAACTAAAAATCCTCGCAGATATTTAAGTACTTACCTACTCAATTACAAACGTCACCATCTCATTGATTTTTTTCCACTTTAAATTTTTTTTGTTTAATGAACTATTAAAATGGCCACCATCGTGAAACGGAAACGGAACACACAAACAAATTTACAAAGAGGCGAAATGAAAAACGGTCGAAGTAAAACAGGATTTCGCTACGCTCAGACAATTTAAGTACACGCAAGAGATAGAGTACTTTTATTATTACCGTGGCGACACGTGGAAACGGCACGGCAACTCAATTCTTTAATACGAGTGAGGGAGAGGCAATACATTGTTTCTTCACAAAACCGGCGCTATAATAATAATAGTGATTATTATTATTACTATCCCTTAGAAACCTATTCTCTCCTTTGCTCTTAAATCAGTTCCTCTTGTCCCTGTCCGAAAAAAAACATTTATTACTTTAGTCTATAATATATACTGATAATAAAAATATTATTAAGCTTTCGTGGTCAGTTACGAAAGTAATTATGAATTAATAATAAATTTGATCGCAAAATATGTGGTGTGCGGTATGATTCAATAAAAAGTTATTTGCCAAAGCCCAAAGGTCTATTTATTTATCCTGGATGAGTATTGGGATTTCTGTTTGCTTTGGATAAGCAGATATAGAGCAGGGTTGTAGCCAGACATGTAGCAGGCTATTTGTTTTAATCTGAATCTTTATGACATCCGCTCTAAATAGTTAGAATCGAATTTTCAGAATATAAACAATAAACAAACCTGTCATAATGTGCGCGTTCAAAGAAGTGATCCCATTGCAAAATTATAGGTAGGTACGAAAACCGTAGCTCAATCAGTTCTATTATTTCTGCCCTTCCTACATTCCAACATTGGCTTATTCGGTTGCCATGTATACCGGTCAATTAAACTCCAACCTCCTTCTTCCCATCCTCAGAGCACTAAGTCCTAACAGTGCCTCTTGGTGTACCAGTATCATCGGGGCAGGAGTGCTCCTGGCTGGGGGTGGTACAAACGTATCGTGTCATATCTCAGTATCTAAACCAAGATGTATTCTATTCTAGAAACAGTTGTAAACTGGTACGTTTTTAGATTTTCACGGCCAAAAGCAATTTCGTTGTTTGTTTTTGACATTGACGTTTCGGACAGCGTTGCAGTGTCCATCATCAGGGCAGATCCGGCAGGTCTGCAACGCTGTCCGAAAATTCGGCTAAAGAGGGAGGCAGCGCAACACGGCATAACACCCCAAAAACAAACAACGAAAAAGATGTCCGAAACGTCGGCTAAAGAAGGAGGTAGCGCAACACGGCATAACACCCCAAAAACAAACAACGAAAAAGATGTATAATGGCCCAAAATCCTGCTCAGGGGTCGTCTTTCGTCACATCGAGGCCAGAGTTAAGTTGGCCTCTCAGAAACTGGGCGTACTGTACAGGGCCCGCAGATACTATAATATTGCTAACCCTGTACAAATCGCAAGTATACCCCACGGTTGAATTTGGCAGCCATCTTTGGTCAGGGGCCTCAATGTACCTGAAAAAAAAAAACCCTCGACTCTGTGCAGAAACGGGCGGTCCACTTGATAGATTCTCCCGTCCTAACAAACGAATTGCAATCTTTAGAGCCCAGGCGTCGGGTGGCAATGCTATCATTGTTCTACCGGTATTTCAATGGAAGATGCTCCGAGGAACTAGCGTCATTGATTCCCTCGGCACCGGTGCATAGTCGGGAAACACGCCAAACGCGCGCCCAACATATGTACCCGGTTGACATTTGTCACATGAGAACGGTACGCTTCTACGACTCGTTATAGTGTTCAACAACTCGGATGTGGAACGATTTTCCGGCCTCTGTGTTTCCTCCTTCCTAAGACCCACGTTCACTCCTTCCCCTCTTCAAAAAGACCTCCCTCACAGCATCTTCAAAGATGACATAGGCAATGAGGGAAATTATTTTCCTCATGGCCTCCTGTGTGGGGTTAATGTTAAAAAAAAAGCCATTGATAATATATAAAAGAAAATAATAATCTTTTAAAGACATCTTATATTTCTACATTTAACTTTTTTTATTATTATTATTTTATTCTCACTTTTAACTTTTTTATCTTTGCTTAAAAATTTAAAGCTACTTTATACTTATACTTTGTACCATATTTTTCACTTTACATTTATATTTTACCCTTTTCCTACTACTTATTACCTTACTACTTACTTTTAACATTTTTTTACTTATATTTAACTTACATTTATACTGTTAGTTATTCTTCATGTTGTTGTACTATATATATGTTATGTCAATTATGTTAATGGCACATGTTGTGCCGTATATGTGTAAATAAATAAATAAATAAATAAATAAATAAATAAATAAAGAAATCAATCCCTGTCTTTCATTACCTAATTCAAGCTATTAATTCCCATCAACTGATCCGGATAATAATGATTACCATAATAAATAACAAGCCACATCGCCGAGAGACAATTTGATATCCATTACGAAAGTCACAAAAAACTTCGATCGTATTAATAACACAAAATCTAATTTGATCGTCGGGCTTGAGTAGTTTTGTATTGAATAACATCCTGAGAGAAAAATAGTGTTGATTTGATGAAACGCAAAAATTGAGACGGTTTTGATATCGAATTTCAGTATAAAAAGATTTATGTTGGTCAAAAAACGTAATGAAAACAGAACCTATAAAAACATGTTTACTGCGATTTTGATTCGATTTAAAAAAACAAACAAATTATAAATCATTTTTTTACCACCTATTAAAAAACTAGAACGAATCCTGTGAAGTGTCCTAAAATTTGTGTGTGTTCAAATGCGATGAACGTAGATCGGACTAATTTCGAAGAACTTAAATATATTTGATTTGAATGTACAACGCGAATGAAGGACATAAAAGGCGTGTTGTTTTATATTAATGTAAAAGAATAAGGGTACCTACCTAGAAATGTCTAGGATTCCTTTATATTTATTTACCTACCTACCTACCTAGTATTTAAGTACCTACCTAGAAATATCTAGGATTCATTCATATTTGAATTATGAATTTTATTTTATTCTATTGTTTTTTTTTGTTTCAAATGTCATTACTTTGGTTACACTATGTATGTGACTGATATTTTTAAAACATTATAAAAACAACCTCTACGACAAATAAACTTTAACTGTCGTTTCTTTATACTCCAGAGCAACACATTGTTTTATTTGTCATTAAAAACCTAAAGACAACAAACAGTCTTATATGAATACCGCACAAGAGTCCCAACTGCTCCCGTCTGTAGTCAGCGAGACTACGGCAGCCCCAATTGGGATATTTTGTGAGGCTGAAGGTAGTGGGGAGAGGAAGGAGATGGTGAGGAGGAAGGTAGGGAGTAAGTTTGTGTGGGAAGTGTTCGTGTGTCAGAAGCCGTCTCTCCCTACAGACCACCACCAGAGTAGCTTAAATATTATACTGATAATCTCGGAGTCTGTATTTTATAGGGTGACAGAATGACTTCAACTCAACACCTCCTTTGAAGGTCACTAAATGTGAAGAAAAAAATATATAAAAAATTGGTTAAATAAGTTATGTTAGGTTAGGGTTTGGGATATTTTTTTTTCATAGCTTTTAATGACTTTTCAAAGAGGTGTTGAGTTGACTTGATTCTGAGTTATCATGGAGCCGTTTTATTGTATACCTATACCAAAAAAACCACACATAACATTCTCGTGACAGCATCTTGTAATAGAGCAGCTTCACAAGATTAAATAATATAGAGTATCTTAACCTAACTCCCATTTTGTTCAAATAAATTGTGTTAAATTTTAAAATGGTATTCATTTATTTTTAAGGTATGGGTCACCAACCACCTGAAAACGTCACCACCAAGAAAAAACTTCATTCGAAAAATAAGGTGGCAGTGGTGAAACACAAAACATAAAAATAATGAATAGGTTAAAAATACTTCAATTTTCCCAAATTCACTTTGTGGCGTAATTTTTAATTAAATGAAAACAAATTACTTCATTTTTTTTTAAAGAAAAACTATCTTTTTAACTTTTGAAGGTTATTCCCATCGATGTAATATATCATTGAAGAAGAAGACAACAATAAAAATAAAGTTAAAAAGAGATTTTTTCTTATAAAAAAAAATGAATATTCATTTAGACTTTTATAAAAAGTCAATAGGTGTTCCATAAAAATAAAATCGGATATATTTATCCGAGACACTATCTAGGTGAAAAATACATTCTTTGAATACTTGTTTCCAATAATAAAGGTAGCTGCCAATAATATGGAAAAAAACACTAGTTGAAGATAATATTGTTAATTCTGAAATTTGAAATACGAAGTTGACAATTACGACATTCTCATAATAGATCACAGTGGCCTAATTGGTAGAGATGTCCCGGTAAGACGTAAGGTTCTGGGTTGGAGTCCCAGTTGCGACCATTATCTTTTATTATTTTTCTGTGTCTTGTTCATTTTCATATTAAAAAAAAAATAAAATTATTATTGTTATCTTCTTCTTCAATAATAATAAATATTTTATTTTCTTCCTTTTTTACTCACAAATTGATATACATAATGATATCCTTAATGAGATCTCCCGTACTGAAGATACAATTTGTATAATATGAAGTGCAGAATGAAATATGTGTATTAGGTAATGTAAGTAGTATTAGAAACAAAGTAAGAAGTTTGAGAAAGGTTTAATGGGATATTTTGAAAATGGCCACAGTGGCCCAATTGGTAGAGGTGTATGTCCCGGTAAGACGTAAGGTTCTGGGTTCGAGTCCCAGTTGCGACCATTGTCTTTTATTATTTTTCTGTGTCTTTTTCATTTTCATATTTAAAAAAAATAGATTATTATTGTTATCTTCTTCTTCAATGACAACTTACTTCGTTTACACCACAAATATAATCACAGTTATCTACATGTTTCGAAACCAAAGTCTTCGTCAGAATAATATGAACATGTTCACATTATTCTAACATGAATAATAACATGAGCATGTTCATATTATTCTGACGAAGAAACCTTTGGTTTCGAACCATGTAGATATTTGTGATTATATAATATATGTGGTGTATAACTAAGTAATTTGTTTTTATTTCAGTTAAAAAATAAACCGAATGATTCAGGATACCAGATTCTTTCAATGATTCATTTAACTCATCGCCACCCTCAATCAAGTCATAGGCAATGTTCATAACGTAAACACCCCGGTAAATATAAATAACAGACTGACTGGCTTCTTGAGATTTCAGTTATCACTTTCTGGATATTAATTTACTCCTAGCTTAAATATTTGCACTACGAAGCCGCTGTAATGAACTTACCTATTTGCGGTGTGTCTGGCCGATTAAACGGTAATATTGGCAGATTTGGGGGCCACGTGCGACTCTTCTTCCTCTGGAGTCTGGCAAACATATTCCACGAGCTATTTCAGGATGTTCTTATCGAATTCATAACGCACAGCTCTCTGCACGAAGAAGAGGAGTTAAACATTGTTTGGTAATTTGAGTCATGAATTCCAGGCAATAATGCAACACCACTTCTCATTGTCAAAAATACTGCAATTCAAGAAAGCTAAGTAAAATAATTAAAAAACGCGTGTACTCTTTTGCGCATTGTTTTTAAAATATTTTTTTATAGAAAAAATACAATGGCGAGAGACCGAAAGACAACTTTTATCGGTTTCCTGCTAAAACTTTGGATCAGAATAAAGCCTTTTAGGTCAAAGATATAGGTATAAAAGTTAACTCAATATTTAAAAATATAAATAACTCTATTAACTGGTACGTCAGTCTCGGTTTGGACTAAGTTGAAGCAATTATCACATTTTTATTATAGGAAATCAAAATTGTAATTTGCAGAACATGAATTGGTTGATTCTTTTAAAACAAGCAAGTTAAGCAATATAATATCGGATTATGATTTAGGCTGTTTTTTTTTTTTTTTAATCACATAAACTGCAATCTTTGAGTCACTCATTTTAAACACATCTCGACTCAATAACTAAATCGTATTATTCTTGGACAGTATAAAGTTTTATACTAAACAAAAGGTTCAGCTTCCATTTCTAGAACGGCACTTGAGGAACATCTGCAAACTTTTCAAGTACGCTTGATCGCAGGATTTTATTGTCGATTTATATTATTTTTTAGAATACTGTTTGCCAGACGAGTCAAGGAAGATACATTCTTGAATTCGCCAACCCACGTAGGTACATAAGATTTCCCTGAATGATTGCAAATGTAAATAAAAGTGCAATAATACCAATTTGTGTATCAATTAAATTGTTTTACTTGCGTTGGCCCGACTATATGACTGTTGGGAAGGCGTTCTTGGATGATAAAAGAAACAACAGAATGTCATAAAAAAAAACTTCTTCGGGGGGTTGACAGCCGTCAAGAGAAGGCAGAATTGAAACATTTTGAAGAAGACATATTTATGTCAAAAACTGGACGCCAGAAGGCTCATGATGAAAAAGAGGGAGATATAATAATATGTGTTTAAGATTTAGATTTCGTGACATTTGGATTTTAAAATAATTATTCTAACCTAAGCTCTCAGGTCAAGATTGTACTCGTAAATGCGGGTAAAAAAACTGAAGGTAAATATCACAAGAAATGTTGGGAAAGTCAAAAAACGAATATATAAGAAAAAATGTATCGTCGACGGCATTCCATCACCGCGTATGTAACATCACCGCGTAAGTCATTCTGAAATGCCATTCGACGGCGGTCCTAAACCTACATCGGTGGGATTATTATAGGATTTTTTTAATGTAAGGAAATAGTCTTACAACGAAAATAGTATCACCGCGCATCTCATTTGCCTTCCGTTTCGGTAAAATCATCGCCTATCTCAGTCGATGACCATGTCGATGACCAACCGTCATTGCCGCAACACGTTATTTCACTGATTACAACGTTTTTTTATAAATTTATGTGTTTTTTTTTTCCAACGGAAGTCTTACAAAAGGTATTTTTTATGACACTTAGAAATTATATATTGAAAACATTGTTTTGTGCACACGGTACACGTTATTATTAATCATTATGGACTTACGCGTTGATACACCTCGCAATGATTCGTTCCATTGTATCGGAAAACGTGAGATACGCGCTGATTTATTCTTTTTTGATTTCTGCTTTTTTTAAATCAAATTGAAATACTTTACTAATAATTATATATTATACTTTACTATTACTTAAGTAATAGTATATAGCGAAACAAAGATATTAAATATTATTTTTTAATTTTATTTCAGTAACAAAATGTTCGATTCTAGCGATGATGAGTTATTTGTTGATGCCATGTGCAAAGAACTCCGAATAAATACAATATCTAACAAACAGGGCAATGGAAAAAAAGTAGGTGAATGTTCTACAAATGAAAACATAGAAAACAATGATATAAATAATATGAAATTTTCAATCGTTGATAATTCCCAAAATCAGCCACCAACAACAGAAGACAGTGCAGAGTTGATCTCAGTGGTATCACCTGAATACGTATTATGCCAAGATATTCACAGCATTAATAATAATTCAACATCGTTTGTTATAAATAATGACAAAATTATAGTTGATTCAACTTCAATTGAAATGCAGGTAGTGAATTACAGTAATCCTACACCAGGTTCCATGTTATCTCCTTCGGAAATAATAACATCGCCATCAAATCGGCCGAGTGATGGCGACAAACACGCAGATTCATCCAGATTAATAAACAAGAAATTGAGGATGCAAGGAAAAGATTATTTAGGCTACAGAAGAAGTTTACTGCAAAATGGGAAATTCAACATGGTACACGATGTGCCTAAAGAAACTCGTCAAATGGGTCCAGTTGCAAATCCAAAATGTGCATTCGATCAAAACTACGAAACTGTCCCAAACTTAACCAAGGTTCTAGAGAATCTATTTTATTTAAATGTTTTGGTCAAAACTAAATTGGGATCAGAGAAAACAATTTGTTGCATCTAATGTAATAAAAACAGAACCCAAACAAAGAAGATCGGAAACCAGTTCTTTTCGTAGACAAGGCACGTTGGTGTATTTTTTGCCCATTGAAAATATTAGAGAAAACATTAAAACATTATAAAATATTATAAACGCAAGTGCAATTTATTACAAAATGAAATTATGTGTGCATAATTTTACCGTCTTTAATTTGGCAAGTAAGACTGCAGTGACATATAAGTTTGACGAAACCCACGTCGGACTGGAGGCATCTGTATTAACCTCCGGCATTATTGATTACATTGTAGGAAAATTAAACAAAGCCCCTGCTCGTCCAGTTATAATTTATAGCGATGGATGCGGCTATCAAAATAGGAATGTGATCCTCAGTAATGCTTTGCTTCGTCTCTCCGTGAAATTCAAACATCATGATTACACAAAAATTCTTAGAGAGGGGACACACCTACATGGAATGTGACTCAGTACATAGTAGAATCGAAAATAAATTTGCCCAATTGCCACGACGACCAAAATTGTCGAATAATATAAATTAAAATGATATTATTCCAAAACTTTACAAAGATAGAATTAAAATAAAAGAATCCAAGTGGAAACATTTACAGGAACTAAAATCTGTAATACCGCAAGATTTTCATAGCTATTATGAATCATTACTGTATCAATTACTTTAATTTTTTGTATTTTTAACATTACACGAGGTACCTACAATGTAAGTTTATTTTTTTTTTTTATAAAAAATTGATGTGCTTTATTTTTACGTTAATGATTGTCGCTGTCATAGGGTAACTAATAATTTTGTGTATTTTTATGATTAGGTACCTATCTACTATTTTATTTGTCTAAATAATGTCATGTAACATAATGTTACTTCGTTATATTTATTATTTTTTTTATTTTGTTTCCTCATTCCCGTGTTTTAAAACTATAATAATATTATATACCTACCTCCCAACAAGAATACATTTCCGCTTAAGTCAAAACTTTTGCCGTATTTTACTGAACATCACCGCTTAAGTCATTTATTATTTTATTTTCGGTTAAAAACATATATTTGTTTAAATACATAGTTGAAAAGACAATTGAACATGAAAAATAAAATGGTTTGCCGCGATTTCGATGAATATATATTAAGAAAAGTGGTTTTATGTCTCTCCTGAAAAGTGGCCAAATATGATTTACGCGGTGATGGATTGCCGTCGACGGTATGTCAAGCACATGAAGGCAAACAAAGGTAGTTGTTGAATTTTTAAGGTTTCGGTTCAAGGGCATGGTCTACTCTTCCTTAAAAAGGACCTCGCACAGATTCTCCACAGGTTACAAAGGTTCTGTTCTGATGGGGTTCTGACAAAACGTCTTGTATGGGGTAAATTAAAAATATGGATTATGAATTGTGGGCTTTCACCAAAGCGATACTGAGAGTGTGAGAGTAACAACCAGTCTGTTAATTTAAATACTAATTACTGTCATAAAAACGTGGCAATTACATACCAATAACTTAACGACATCAGATCCAGGAAATATTATTTATTAATTATGTATTTGTCGCCAAACTGTTCAGTGACATTCATAAACAGCTGATGATGTGATGAAACCCAAACAAGGAGCCGGATGGTGTGTTTACACGAACTGAACGCGGGGAATATATTAGTATTTAGTACCTACCTGGTCTTTTCATCGAACATGTCATTCATCGAGTATAATGGGACATCGTCAAATTGGAGCGAGGAGTGGTCGGCATACATTCAGTGACAGTACCTACTTACTTACTAACTTCTTGGGAGTTGCTAACCGCCAGATAGGTACCTACACATAGTTCAGTTAGGTAATTAAATGTAGAAAAATTTCATTTCAAAAGTTCATTACTGCGGCAATTCCAAGTTACGTCGATTTTGAAACAATTAGGCGATCCGCTCACTGAAGAAACTGAAACCAAACTAAAACTTGCTGGTTGCTATGGTTTCCAACCAAACTTCAACTTCCTACTCAATTTTACGATTTCAATAATTATCTCAGCTTGTTTAACCATAGACGAAGAACAGTCATTTTACCTTATATTTCACACAATCAAGGACCGGGTGACGTCACGAACTCTCCCGCACGGTATTATAATTTAAGCCGGCGTTTTCGCGGGCTTGATAAAATTCAAACTTGTAGAATTAATTTAATTATGTAGAAGTAGAAATACTATAAAGAAACAGAAGATTCTAGTGGAGAGGGGAGAGAATATTGAGAATAATAGTAGGTACCAATTTTATTCCCCTAATACTGCTGGGGTCAAAGTACTTGCCGAACTGGTGCCGCGGTGGCAGTGATAAAACAGGTAGGTACCTACTTGCCTGTTTCATATTATTTTTATTATGTAAATCTTGTTGGATAAAATATGAAGGGGTGAAAATTGACAATAAAACCGTTTTCAAGTTTACTCAAACTCATTCACATTATAATATTCAAATAATATCATAATAACTGTAAGTAACTAATTCAGAAATCTATTATTATTGAGCAATATGGAACGAACAATGTGGCGTGATGGAAAATAACGATCTTCAAGTTGGTTAGTCAGACATCTCCAAATACTATGTTTCAAGATAATGATTTTATTTTTGAAATATAAAATATATGGGTTAAATTTTTTTTTGTAGATACATGTAATATCCTTTTTATCTAGAGTAAGAATGGCAAATTATTTTAAGTTTAAGTTTATTAAAATTAAAATCCAAAGATTACAAATAATACGTCTTTTAAGCTCTTTACACTCGTTGACAAATAACTGCGAAAAAAAAACAAACAAAAAACTGCACTCAGGTCAGACGTTCTAATTTTAAAAACTATTTAATTAAGATTTAGAACTAGCATTAACATAGGTAGGTACCCTTTTTCTCGATACTACCTATATTTTACAAAACATTGGTCTCTCGTGCCTGAACAGAGACACGGTTCTTACTTAGGTTACGTGTAAGACCACCATTCAGAATTGAAACGTTGCTTGAAATGGCGTTAGTGACTAGATCTGAATAGCCAGGTACTTCCCCACCTTCCTCTGCCCCATCTTCTCCCCTTCACCACTTACCTTAAGCCTCACAACATACCCCAATTGGGGATGCCATGGTCTCACTGGCTCCAGACGGGAGCAGTTGGGACTCTTGTTAGGTATTGACTATAAAAATAAAAATAAAATATTTTAATATATTTTGTACAAATTAATTTATTTGCTAATGTAAGTTTTTAATTAGAAAAGCAATATTCGAATGCTCAAAAAAGACGAGTGTGCTTTAGACCACACGACTTAAGTAAAATTTCATTAGCTCCATCTCTATGTATGTATATAAGTTTATATGTAGATATAAAATATATACATGTATATTTGTATAAAATATATACATGTATATACATGTATTAATTTTCTACAAATATTTCATTTAAATTTATTATCGTTTGCCTCGCCCGATCACACTTTTCGTAACGCTCTCGTGACGCATTCGCCAGCTTACTTCCCAAGTCAAGCGTGCGTAAAGAAGTTTTACTTCAATAAATCAAATAGTATTTACAGATGGCTGTGTTTTACATATTAAATATGCTATAACGTAACACCGGGAGACATAACGATTCGGTACATAGGATGACATTTTGAAATATTCTAAGTGAACCAGAAAACATCAATATTTTGGTTAATTCACTACAAGTTTTTCTGCAATTTAATTGATTATATGGTGTTTATGTGTAATCTGAGTATTGCACCACACTTTTATATAACTGTAGGCTCAACTAAAAATATTTTTTTCGAAGATGTCTGATCAACTGAACGATAGATATGTCCGACAGTTTCATTGTGTTCCCGAGTTTCTAGAATAAATGTGTTATTATTTCGTGAAGTTGCTCTCTGATAGAAGCCCTCACAAGATAAATCGTGGTCTGCTAAACCGGCCTCTAGTCAACATTGGTGAATAAATGACAATACTGTGCTCAACGGCAACTTGCAACACCACACCTTTATCCTCGCTCAGGCGAGACGACTCGCATGGATTGATTTGATATTGTTATAAATAAGTTGTACAAAGAACACTGTTTCATTGACTTAATAAAAAATCACGAGTTGTCAATATCGTCAACGAAAGCAATCGTAATCAAAATTAAAGGAAAAATAAATGAATAGATGAAACATCACGTCTTGTTGGGTGACTATAATTTAATTTTAATAATAGTTATTAAATATTTATGCATTGTTCATAACAAATCAAATCGAATATATGGGCACATCGTTAGACAATACTTTGTTACCACTCCCTCTTTATCATAAAATAAACAAAGCATGTAAGAAATAGAGGTTACAACGGAGCTCTCAGTGACGGAAGAAAAAAATAATCAAAAGACGGCCAGAATAATATGTTGTCCGGGGGTAAAGTGCAGTAACTTCGGGAGGTGATTTTACATGATAATTAAGTAAAAAAGATAAATGATATTTTTTTTAAATTCCAACTTTAAGGGGTACTTTTTAGGTAAAACGATAAAATCAGTCCGTCGTATGCAGCCAGCACTATGCACTATTTTACGCTGTTACGATACAAGTGACTCACAACAATCCAACGTCGCGGGCGGGCGCGCAGCAAATTTATCGGTAAGTTCGTACCTTACACTAAGGATGTTTAATACTATCTACACACCATGCTGCGAACAGCAGCTTATGGCAGCTGGCTAAAAATCGAAGGTTTGAGGATGTCTCCCGTCTCTTTTTTTCCCATTCGAACCCGTAACACTCTGTTTCACGTTGACTGCAAATTGGAAGAAACCGTCTGCCGTTAGTACCAACCGAGGAAATGAGATGGTGATATTGAATTTGTTGTGTTAATAAAAGAGACAGAAGACAACGTGAAACAGAATGTTACGGGTTCGCACGAGGAAAAGGGAGACAGGAGACAATAGCCAGCTGCTAACAGCCGGCTGTTCGCAGCACCGTGTGTAGAGCCCAGGTACGTCTTTTTGTATGGGAAAAAAAAGTTGGAATTTCGAAAAAAGTAATTTATTGTTTTTCATTATATTATCATGTAGAATACACTCCCGAAGTTACTGCACTTTACCCCCTAACTAAATTATCAAAATAAATATATGTCCATGATTTGGGATTTTCACGGCCAAAAGGATTATCGTGATTTATTTTTGGGGTATTATGCCGCGCTGCGCTACCTCCTTCAATGTTGGCTGAAGAAGAATGTATATACAGGATGTATCGGCACGTACCCGACAAACTTCAACCAGCGATTCCTAAACATACTAAGAATAAAAAATGTTACTGCGACTTTGCTCTCCGGTAACGTTTATTTTCAATAAAAAAATTCCACACTCCGTCACTGTCCACATCTTCGCTCTAACCCCACCTCGCCACCCACCGCAATGATCTATCGCGTTATTGGTGCGGGTAGCGGGGTGGGGGTAGCGTGGAGTGGTGGACGGAGTGTATTTAAAAAAAAAAATTATTGAAAATAAACGTTACCCGAGAGCAAAGTCGCGATAACATTTTTTACTCTAAATATGATCAGGAATCGCTGGTTAAAGTTTGTCGGGTAAGTGCCGATACAACCTGTATAAAACCTCGAAAATAAATCACCATAAATATGTACTTAATTCACTATAATCACCATAAATAAGAATAATAATAAATCACCATAAATAAGAATAATAATAAATCACCATAAATAAGATATTAATTTACTTTTTCCCGACCCTTTTTATTTTATTTCATCTCAGTTTTATATTTTTTTTCAATTCATTAATTCATATTTTCTTTTTTTTTAATTTTATTCAATTGTAAAAGGGGGGCTCAGCACGCCCAAAGTACCCAGTGAAGGCCACATCACCATATTTTATTTGAAAATACATTATACAATTGCATCGATAAAAAAAAATTATAAACGTATCCAATGGTTTCTCGTGACGTCATAGGAGATACAGTTCAATACATATATGTAACACCCATGCCATTTAACCAGCCGCAAATATTATCATTCTGACTATTTCGGTAACATTCGGTATTTTCCAAAAATTCAAAAAGTTCTGCCCTCAGCAATCTCAGCATACTCTAATTAATATGAAACATTTGTAAAAAAATCATGAAATCTCGTTGTAGGTGGCAAACTCATTAACACTATTAAATAAACATAGAGGTACTTGCTAACCTTCTTAGTCATCGGTATCGGGTACATTGGCAATAATTTAGTTCGTGACAAATTGGCCAAGTTGTCACCAGCACACCAGCAGTGAGATAATTATGGTCACACTCCATTGGTTCGTTATGAAACTGAACTGACTGGATGCTGTGATCTGTGTGGAGCAGGTTCCAGCAGGTCTAACAACTCTACTCTACCATCGCTGGAAATATGAGAAGTTCAAGAGCGGATTACTCATAATAATATTATGACTGCTACTCGGTGAGAAATATTGAAGGGCGTAATGGTGCAGGCAGTGCTCCAGCGGGATTCCAGAAATCTCTCTATTCAACTCTATTGAAATACAAATTTCCGGATATCGGTTTTTTGTTTCTTTCAATTATTACTAATTTAAGGAATTTTTTTTTGGAAATCAGTTGTCTTTAGTTTCAATTAAAAATTTCCGGAAATCCGATTATAATCAACAACCATATCGTCATCTTATTTGGACAATGACCTAACTTATACTTTTTTTTCAAAAATTACCTTTGAATGACAAACCATTTCTTTTGCTCATTTCTATAACCCAAATATTTTTCAGAGTACCTAATCTGTGTTTTATTTCCGTAGATACCTTGTAAGACGAAGTTCTAAACTTATTTTACAAGGTTTTAACATCACGTTGAATCTTTAGCAATTGCAATTTTGTTTGTATCTGACATTTTATCGTTTGTAGTTGCTGACGTAGTTCGTCACTTTAGCGATTGCTAATGGGGTCCACGGGAGACTCGATGGGAGTCTACGTTGGCGTGATAAATGGTCTACGTTGGCGTAAATACGGTAGAAATGTAGCAGCAGGGGGTCCACCAAAACCAGTAAAATTTTGGAAGTGGTCTACGAGAAAAAACTTGGGAACCTCTGCTTTAGTCGGATAAGGTTCTAACTTCGCCTTACCGTGTTCTGAGGTGTCAAAGTTTGCAAAGACAATTTCTCATAGGTAATATATTTACCGATTTCTGATTTTGAGGTTCAATTTGGTTAAATTATTTAAGTTTTTAACATATTTTAAAGGAAAATATTTAATTAGAACGTGGCCCTATCTTGGAATGGCATTGGGGAAATATAGATGGAACCTGGTGCAATGAATTATCATGGCCTAGCTGATTGCTTATAGTTCTATCTGCACGTTTAGGAACGTTTTAAATGGTAAGTTTACGTCCTATTTAAATATTTTTTTCTGTAAAATATGTTAAACTAAAATACTTTAGACAAGATTCAACCTGAAAATCAGAAAATGGTAAATGGATTATGGGAAACCGTCTTTACTAACTTTGACATATCATATCTCAGAACAAGGTGATGTCAAGTTAGGACCCTGTCCAACCAAAGTGACAATGTATGTTATTATATACTATGTAAACATATTACAATAAATTACGTCACCTATATAGTATAATTATTAATTGTTATTCTGTGAATATAGCTTTAAATATACTGAATTTCGTCATTGCATGTTACTTCAAATCAATACCAGCACGTTGTTACGTTCTATAAATAATAGCAAAGCTCTAGTGAAAGCCGAGTGCTGTTGTACTTAATACTAAACATTTTACTTTACCCGCCCTTCGGGTTTGTTGCGCATAGCTTTCATGCTGTAAGTAAATGGAAAATTCTCACGCGATTTCTGACCTGGAAGCTTTTTGCCAAATAGGTCAAAGGTTTGTAAAAAAATAAATGACTAAACATTAGTTATATACAAAAAGCTAATAATACTCTTATAATTTATAGATATATTTATATCTAATTATGTCCCTACACTGAAATGTTTTTCTCCATACCTAAATCTTAAAAAAGATGTAATAAATTTAAGTAGATTCTGAAGCAAAATAATAATTGTTATTATCGTTTATTCCAGAATTTATGCAGGAGTAGAGTAGCAAATTAACAAAATAATACTATATACAAACGTAAAATAGAATAGAAAAAGAAAATAAGTTTAACCCTTCAGGTTAATTTGTTCTTTTTGGGAACAGCTCATTGTTGTGTTTCCCTTATAGAAATCGTTCTGTCTCCCTTACTACCATGGTGAGATATATGATAAAAGCGGTGTTAGAAAAAGAAAAGACCACGATTTATATTCAAAACTAAAAGTTTACCACAGAATAATTAAAACCAACCGCATTTAAAAAAAAACCTAACCACAATTCGAGAATTTTTTTTTTTAATCTTTATGATTTAAAAAAAATATATTTTTACATAAAACGACCGAAAATTAATGTGACAGTAAGGTATGATACGATTGTCTAATAAAATATATGTGGTTTTCGTTTCGGTATCAGTAATTTTAAATTTAAGCAGATATTGTTAGCATTCAAATTTATAATATTTAAAAAATTATATGTATATTTCTAATAATAAAAATTGAAAGATTTCTTCGTTTACAAACAGATTTTAATTTTCGGATACATTCAGAAGTATTCCATTTATTTGGATTTTATTGCAAAGATCTTTCGAATTGCAAAGGGCTTTCAGTTAGAATATCTATACTCGCGGCCTGAAGGGTTAAAATATAAGAATAAATACAAAAAATGCAAATATCGGTTTTCAAAAAATGTATAGATTATAAAGTTTATAAGGGATATTTGATAGTCTCCCGTTTCCAGAGGACCATCGGAGGAGATTCCATACAGGTAACCGTGGCAATGATGATGGTATTCTTCGACTGGCCTAGTCTGCGCCCTAAACGTCCCATGCGGTGGCAGAGGAAAAATAGTACAATCGACTTGCTGCATTATCTCGGTAAACGGAATAGTTGGCGATAAGAATTATTGTAATCTACCCACAGTTCTGAAGTATGCAGCGATGTGCAGAATGCGTTGAATAGAGTTCTTTTCTAAAAAAACTGTACTGCAAAAGTGAAAACGCCTTGAAAGCATAGGTACCTGCTCTAAGACACGGCGATAATATAAGTTTTGGCATTGTAAATTATGCCTAACTAATTATTCACTATTTCCAGCACACTATTGGGTTTTGGAATTTGAAATATTAACTTTCTGTGAATGCTTGTTAAAAACTCACACCTTCCGAAAGAGGTTTATTGGTTATTTTTAATAGGTAGGTATACTGATAAGGATGAAAGGATATCATTGACATTAATACTAAATGAAAAATAAACATTCTATTTTTTATCTTTGTTTATTTACATAGATACCTAAATTATATGTAGGTATTTCAATATTTCCATCGTATTCCGCACGAAAGCGAAGATTTATTCATATTTAGTTAAATTTACACTATCGTGCTACACCTACACACTCGAAGCTTTTAAAACATCTGTTATGTTTGCCCCCAAAATCAATAAGATTAGGACCTTACCTTATCAATAATATTTTTAAAATCCTAGAAAACCTTGATCCTACAATTTTGGTTCACGGCGAGTTCATCGAAAACGTGTTCAACCTAACACAACCTAACCTAACCTAACCTCTCGTTGTCGATAAATTTTGCTATCAATGAATTGATTTTCGATGAACTCATCGGTTATCTACAATTTTATCAGAGTATTTTTATAACACATTTTGATAATGCCATGAAATTTAAAAATGAAAGCTGTCAGTTAAATTTGAAACCTACAATTTTGTCGCAAGAGATGTTTGATTTCTCCAAATAAGACGCTTATGTCCTTGACGCTTATGTCCTTATGTACAAAGGTATTTTTGAATAGTAAAAAGGCCAAAATAAACAAATCTGAAAGACTTCCTTACAAAATTCATTATTTCCCAACATTGACTGAATATAGGATAAATAAAGGCTGAAATTTGTTGCATTCTTGTAGACTGCGAGGATTCTTACAAACGAGCTACTTTATTTGAAAATAATGTGTATTTGTAAATGTAATCAAAATAATGTGTGTTTGTAAATTTAATCCAAATAATGTGTGTTTGTAAATTTAAATAAGTTTGATAGTCGTATATAATTAATTGTAAGTCATAATATGGGAAAGGCAGTATTGTATAATATAATACCCAGTCGGTTAAAATAATAAGTAGATATAGTTTTATGTCGCTTGTTATATGAGTCTTAGTTGTATGTAAGTCAGTAGTCATCAATTTTAGTCATAAGATTTTTGTAATAAATATAGGTTAAATGCATAAATAAATTTGTAAAGTGCCATAGAAATCATCCAAACATTATTATTATTTTAGTTGCGGTGACAGTCGGCAACTATTTCAAAATCCATACAAATTTAAAAAGTCTCCCTCATATATTATGTTCTAAGAGTTAGCACGCAGTTTCTGGTTTCCGGAAAGCCGATTTACCAAATTTGAAAAATCTGGAAACCTCTGGATAAACGTCTTTTTTATGGGAAATTTCGCCTGCCAGCAATGGAACAGATTTTGTTAGAAACCCATTTTTACAGAAAATGGATGACACCATTGCCAAAATCCAAACCTTTGGACAAACCCACGGAACAGTTTCTGTGAAAAAGCTCTATGGCAATGATATTGCATCACATTAAAAGACTCTACTTCTGAACGACGCCTAAGTAGAATAGTACCTTCTCAAAGCAGTGACATATTGATTCCGAGTTCGGCCAGTTCTACTCCTTATCGTTCATGAATGCAGGATTGGTTATTTACGCTGCATTTTGCACAGGGGCGGATTCAACCATTCGGGGTTCAGAAAAAATCAAGCCGTGAAACTGAGACTTTTACTACATAATCATTTCAAAAGATAATTCAAACCGATTTTCATAATGATTGAAGGTAAGTAGTTACTAATACTCACTGAAGACAAAATGGCTGACAAATCTGCTCTTGTAAACCATATTGAATCACTATCTATATTATTATTACGCTAACGTCTGTCGTACATACTCGCTCCACGTACGAGATACAAACGGAAGTGCTGCCACCTAAGATATTTAAATGGAACTATTGAAGTTTTCATGTTATTGTTTTCCCGCAGAGGCGGGTGTTTGTTTACCTGCAGCTAGTTATTATATGATTATTCTATCCACATGCATTAATCGCTGCATTGTTGCAGATACGATTAGTGTAATAAAAAATATGGATACCTGTTATAAATTGGTCAATAAATTACTTCAACAATCCTGGTAGTAGCTTAGTGAACAAATACATCCAGTTCCCACCAAGGCATCGTGGGGTCAAACCTCTGCTGCACAAGCAATAATAATGGAAGTTGGAGGAATTAAAAGGATGTAAGAATTTTCGTAACCCGCGGGAACGATTATCTATATTTAAAAAAATATCAATTAAATCTTCAAATTTGATAGACAGTATTAAGTTTTTCATCATGGTTGAATAATAGATTCGTCCAAATAAAATAATAATAATACAGATATTAATTCTACATAAAACCCCCTAGTGGTAATTTTTCTATGATCCAATGATCCAATCATTTGGTTTTCATCGTCATATCGTCGTTGCATATAGATTACGAAGCACGTGAGATTGAATACATTCTGAAAAAATCTATAAAAACTGTTAAAAAAAATAACGAAACAGAAAACAACAATTCCATTTACGGACAAAGTAGGAAAAATATATTTCGTTTATTATAAGAATATATTTATAGCAAACATTAACTATTTTATAAAAAATAACTGTTTATTTACCGCATTTTCGTCAAAATCACATTGTTCATATTATTTATTATTAGTTATTTTTCTTTTTTTTTCTCCATCTTCTACAATATGAGCCATGTAAAAATATCAAATATTTAAGGCGATAGAAAAAAAACCATGTGAGGACAATCAAAATAGTACATAGTAAAAAAATAAAAAAAGTCATATCCTCTGTAAACCACCACACAATTCAATTGCTTGGTATGTACATAATATTAACACCATTGTGTGATTACGGTATTTAAAATTATGACGAAACTTCTTTATAGAATACAAGCTTCTGCACGCGATTCGTCATATTATTGTAAAGTTTCATTAAAATCCATTCATTAAATTTCGATTTAAAGAGGAACAAACATACATACATCCATACAAACTTTCACGTTTATAATATTAGTAAGATGAACCATGTGAGAAAAACTGTGCACAGAATATGAAGCAAGTGAGAAAAACGCGATAAAATTCAATTTTCTGGCATAAAATAATTAATGTTTGCCATAAATATATTCTTATAATGAACCAAATATATTTTTCCTACTTTGTCCATAAATAGAATTGTTATTTTTATTTTCTTTATTTTTTAAACAGTTTTTATTGATTTTCTGTAATGTATTCAGTATCACATGCTTCATATTCTATATACAACGACGATAATATTTGTTGTACTAAAACTACCAAATGAACCGTTTATTGATATATATATATATATATATATATATATATATATATTAAATATTGATTTACGATCATAATCGCATACTACAATGTGTACCTAATACGCAAATAGGTGATACCAAGGCATTGTTCGATAAATATTTACATTTCGCAGTTAACTCAACCTAGTTATGCCGAACTGCAGAAGTTAATAGTGGGAAATTATTATATTACTTGCAGATGTTAGGTGTTATGGCAGGGAGTTTATTAATAATACAGTATTGTATACATCAGTGGTACCCAACCTAAGGCCTGCGGGCTGAAAAGTGATCCGGTAAGGAATTTCTTTAATGGAATTTAAGGAATTTTATACCTATACAGTATGCAGGTACATTAAGAAGTAAGAAACAGCGTGAAGCAAAAAAGAAACTAAGAAGCAGGAAATCGTAAGCAAGAAGCAGAAAGCAAGAATCGAAAGCACAAAGCAACGGAAAACGGGAAGGAAGAAGCAGAGGGAAGCTGGCAGCATGTAGCAGAATGCATAAAATAAATAAATGAGCGGCAAGAAGCATCGGGAGGAAACAACAACAAAAAAAGCGGGAAGATGGAAGGATGAAGCGAGAAGAAATGAGAAGCAAAAATAAGCGAACTCGAGAAACGAAAACCAAAGCTCAACCACTTCCTTTATTCCTGCCCATCCTACATTCCAATATTGGCTTATTGGGTTGCCATGTATACCAGTCGATTAAACTCCAACCTCCTTCCCATCCTTAGAGCACGTGTTCCAGTAATAACAAATCAGTGGCCCCTGCTGTACCGGTCTCACCGGGACAGGATTGCTCCTGGCTGGGGTGGTACAATCGTATCGTATACAGTATGCAGGTACATTTTACGTACCTACTTCTAACGAAATTACCGAAATGAAATATTATATATTATTCAGCCCTAACTAACTTAGAGAACTGTGTCAGCCGCCAATTACCACTAATTTAAAACGTTTTCGCAAAGTATGACCTAGCAGAGTGCCCGGGTTCATGGGGGTGAGGTATAACCGGGTCTTGGCGGCGTATGGATCGGCCCGCCAACTGCGTGGCAGGCCGGATCGGGAGAGACTGTTTGAGGGAAACCTCGTGATCTCTCCAGCTGGACTCTCTCCGAACATCGCCTTGCACCGCAGTGGGAGGGATGGATTCATATGTTTGTTACTCCTGGAGACACCGACTCCCAGATTTCTACCTACCCCTCATACCTTTTTCCTTCCCAGAACTTCCTCTCCTTCCTTTCCTCAAATCCTAAGATGACATAAACCGTGAGGGTGATTATTTTTCCAGGGCCTCCTGTATAGATCTAATGTAAAAAAAAAATTACAAAACAAAAACGAATTTTAGATTTATTGCTAAATAATTACAATTCATGGATTGTGTTTTTTTTCAAACTACTTACCTAAACATAATTTTTCATTAAACTTTTATTAACAGTCAATTACAATGCGTGAGACATATATAATTCTTGACTTCAAAATTTCTCTTTATCACTACACACACTTTCTTCCTTTTTATTATACTATTACTCATATATTCAATAGTTAAGTTTTAAGAACCTTTCTCATTTCGGGCGAAATTACCTATTGATATTCCATAGACTTACGTAATACGTACCATATCCATGTAATAATGTCATTTATATCATAATGTACTGTGTATGTCTTACAAACAAATAAATAAACAGCTTTTAATGACAGTAGTATGAGATTTTCAAATATATGTTGTCAGGTTATTCGTATATTATTATATTCGGGAATATTTGTTTTTCTTTAAAAAAAGTTTACTGAGCTCTAATAATAATAGTTTAGAAATAATTTATATAGCGCCATTTTTGTGAATATATGTTCTATACCCTATACTTTCTATGCTCTCGAACAAAAAGCCCCTTAAAGCTTGATGTAGGTACCTATACCGATTTGAAAGAACATTGATGTCACCAACTTACTTCAGACAATTCGACTCATAGGTCCCAGACAGACCAAATAAATTAATATTCTATTCAATAAAGAACTTCGATATTTGTAAAGGAATGATCAATTTCATCAAGTAACGAAAAAATTTGCTTTCTTCGTGCATACATATATATCCACAACTTGCTTCTATACACGGAGAATTTTTTTATTCTAAAATACGATCATTTTATTCGTAAAAACGGTTAAAAACGGGACTAAAGTTCTTACGAACAAATTAACAGGTTTTCAATGTTTATTGGCGGGAACATGTAAGAATAATTTGTTGGTATACGTAATTTCGTATTGTCATTTTGTAACAAAAAATTAATCTTACATTTTCCCGCCAATAAACATGAAACACTGTTAATTTGTTGGTAAGAACCTTAGTCCCGTTTTTAACCGTTTTTACGAATAAAATGATCGTATTTTAGAATAACATTTTTCTCCGTGTAGCAATGCATTTTTGGAATGCCACTTTGATTCGAAAAGCATTTGGGAACAATCGTTTACAACAATAGTATTGATATAAGTAATATATTTTTTATGTGGTAAGAAATTTTTAAATATTAGGTAAATAATTTAGCCCTTTCTATTTCTAACGTGACTGTCACATAACTCCTTTAATGTATTCACTGCCGATCATTTTGAATATCGGAATTATTCTGTTCACGTTCAATAGGTTCCTGCATTTATTCCAGGAAAATATTTATATACCAAAATTGATTATATCAAAAAAAATGTTCAGCACCCCTTCTTTACAGTATACAAGGAAGTCGGAGAAATGGGCTGCAGTAATAAAATCAACGATTAAATGGAATAGGAACATTTTTATTAATGCATCGGTAAAATCTTTCAGTCGCAATCGTTTATAAATTTATTTTACGCATGAAGCAATGAATTATTTGATTTATAAATCATGGTTTGTAGAATAGGTATAGTATTGAGAAATTGGAACAATTTCAACATCTATACTTTACGAAATTTAACATAAGCTTTTATAGCAAGTTCATATTCACTTCCTGGCTTAGTAGACGTCCCAGCTGAGGGATGACAAAACTACGACACTATAATAATAAATAAAATGTTCGGTCACTATTATTCAATAAAAAAATTATACATCTCTTTTGTAACGTGTGTTTTATAGGCACTTATTTTCTTCGATTATGCAGGTACACATGTTTATCCGAACGTGAAAAATCGCCTAAAAAGATTTAATCGGTAAAAATTAAAAATAATTTTGTAGGTAGGTATGATAAATGGTAATAAGCAAATTGGCAATCAGAAAAACAGTGTATATATTTTAAAAGCATTATTATAATCGTATAATTTTAAAAGCATTATCTAACTAATTTATCGGTGAGATCCCAATGGCTGCTTTTATAATTCCTACGGCAACGGAAAGGCGACGGTAACGGCTCGTAAAAATGATTATTTTTTTCCTTTGGAGGAACCAGACATACGAACCCTGTTGTCTTTTCGTTTGTCTCACTATTATTTAGTGGGTAAGAAAGAGCGGCAGCATTAACGTATGTTTATTGCATTTTTTGTACCATCGCCGTGCCGAGACCGCTTATAAAAGCACTTAGTGTGCGCTTTTGGTATTCAAAAAAGTAAAAAAAATATATAGTTACGCTCCTTATCAGAACAATGCAGCTTCTTTTTCTTACACACTAAATAATAGCGAGACAAACGATGTACTAATGTCTTACATCTCCCTAACTCGTATTAAAGAAATGATTGCCCTTGCCCTTACCGTGCCATTAACGTGGGAATTTTAAATAATCAGCCATTACAACATCAAAATTCAAAATTTTAGTTTTATGAAAATGCAAAACGTTTATTGTTCCAAAACTTGTACCTTTAATTTAAGCAATATAAGTCCCACACCAAGAACAAATCTCTTTTGGTTTGAAACAGCGACAAACTGAAAAAGGTTTTATATATTTCATCCATTTCTCCTTTCAAAAAAAAAATAAAGAAAAAATCTTTTTCCAATTTTTTTTCTGATAATTTCAATCTTTCAGATCAAGATATAAGTACGGCCACAGTAAGGACTAATCTAACCTAAACTAGCCCAACCTTACCTAACCTAACCTAGCCTAACATAAAACATAATCCTACCAAACTTAACCTTACCTGAACTCATGTTCAAAGGGCATAGATTTTAATCAGTTATTTACATTTAGTAGATTAACAGAAAGAATGTGACGATTCTCAATATTTCCAGGATTATTTGCGAAAGCGGAAACATTTGTGTGACTGGTAGGTACCTATAGCATTCTATGGGGGGGTTAGACCCTAAGGGGTGGTCGATTATGAGGGGGGGGGGAAATTAATTAGAATGTTTTTTTGGGACCTGTACTGTAGCGTCTATCTATTATATCAATAATGATAATACTTGCATTTTACAAGAACAAACATTTTTTTTTAAATATTTGTACACAAAATTTAATAATTTTTAGGTTACGAATACAAAAAAAAATCAGTGAGAAGTGTAATGTGGTACAGCTTACAATTTAATAAAAACTGATATTCTTAAACAACTTAATAAAAATTGAAATACTTGTACAACTTACAACTTAATAAAAATTCAGATAATTGTACAAATTACAACTTCTCTGGCTTGCCATTGAAGTAAAATCACGAACTTAATAAAAACTGAAATAATTGTACAACTTAATAAAAACATTATAAAAATTGATTAAGTACTTTAAATTTAAAGTGGGTACAGTTTTTCAAATAGGATGAGGTATACGAATTAAACACAATAAAAATAAATAAATTAAAAAGTATCAACCACTCAGAGGAAGGTATCATTTTAATAAGTGTAAAGTGTACTATTATCATTTAAGATATCTTTGGATAATTTGTACAGCGCCACAGTGTTTATAATTTTAATTATAAAATTATGACGATTCTAAATGGCATATTTGGATTTTGAACAGACTGCAAATACACAGGTTTAATTTAATTAGACTATAGAATTTGTGCATGTGAGTCATTGGCGACTTTGACTATGCCTTGAAGAAATTAGTATGCAGGACATATAATGCAGCTCGTTACTATGTACATTGTGGATGCAACCAGCAAATCAATAGGTACACAGTACATAGTTGGTGGCAGCTTCACATCAACTATACACTATACAGGGTGTTAAGGTACTTACTTGAGTTACTTTAACCAGTGATTCCTGACATTATTTGGAGTAAAAAATTTAAATGAAATTTTGGTCTCCGGTGACATTTTTGATGTTTTTTTTTCCTACAAAAACATAAAAAAATAGTAGGTGTTGGGTAGTCGGAGGCCGGGCAAGTGGTGGGGCGGTAACTCGGCTGAGTGACCAATAAGGTCATGTGAAAGAATTTTTTTTTGTTTGATTTTGAAGAAAAATAATTTTGAAAAAAAAAAAAATTACAAAAAAAGTCACCAGAGACCAAAATTTCAAATAATGTCAGGAATCACTGGTTAAAGTAACTCAAGTACGTACCTTAACACCCTGTATAGCGTCTATCTATTTCTTACTATTGACAATATTTTTCAAAATAATGTAGTCGCAGATTAAAGAATCAAATTTTTTATATAAAAGAAAAAAATTGTTCAATTCTTGAAACCACGTTATACACAATTCTGGATCAGGCAATAACACTCCTTATGTAGACGGGAATAAGGTTTAAACTCGTTTAACACCAGCCGCCTGTTTTGATGTATTCAAGAAAAAATCATAGCCAAAAGGCATGTTTTATTTTCTTTTGCGTGGTTCAGGCACAAATTTTTAAATTTCATTTTCGAAAGAATTTAATTTTACACTTTATATAATAAAACCATAACCGTAAAGAGGTTCCTAAGAAGCAGTCATCAACTTTAAAGCAGTTATAGATCACAGAATTCTACATCGTTATTTAATTGAAAGAAAAAAAAGTGTGCAATTCGCGAAAATAACTACGATTAACGCGATGCACATGTCGTATAAAATTCTGGATCAGGCCGCTGGCAATAACACTCCTTATGTAGACGGCGATAAGGTTTAAATTCGTTTAATATCCAGCCTGTTCTGATTTATTCAAGAAAAAAATCATAGCCAAAAAGTATGTTTTATTTAAAATTGCGAAGCTCAGGCACAAATTTTTAAATGTTTTACGATCATTTTCGAAAGAATTTAATTTTTCACATTAAAAAATAAAACCATAACCAAAAAGAGGTTCATAAGTAGGAGATGTTGAGCTCTAAAGCTTTTTATAGGCCTAATACTTTTTTTTATAGACTTATAAAAAGGCCAATCAAAAAATACTGGTTTATTTTAAAGATAAATATGTTTTCTGTGTATGTATTGTATGTATTACTCGCAAAGCGTCTAAAATATTTCCAAACCAAAATCACATGTTTTAGCATTACTTAGTAGTGTATCACCTTAATTTGTTTATATATAATAACTTAAATACTAATCTTTTATATATATATAAAAATCTC
Organism: Limnephilus auricula; assembly: GCA_951813805.1. NCBI lineage: Eukaryota > Metazoa > Arthropoda > Insecta > Trichoptera > Limnephilidae > Limnephilus > Limnephilus auricula. The sequence goes on from OX638404.1 coordinate 18,934,149, forward strand.
GCCTCACAAAGTTCGTCCAAGATAAACTCCGAAGCTACTTAACCGATTTTGATGAAATTTGGCTTACTGTGTGTAATTCGGACGAACTTAAATGATGGGAGAGTTTTTATCTCGATCAGTACTTATTAATACGAATTAAATGTTTGTTATAGGAAAATGTTTTGTACATTTTTTTTATATTAACTCCACACAGGAGGCCCTGAGAAAAAATAATTTCCCTCGGGGCCTATGTCATCTTTGAAGATGCTGCATAGAGGGTCTTTTTGAGGAGAGGAAGGAGTAAACATGGGTCTTGAAGAGACTTATGTTGTAGGAAGGAGGAACACAGATGCCGGTGGAGGCTAGACTTTGAACGACACGCGGAACACCCGCGACTGTCATTTTGTCCCGCTCACAATAAGCTCACGCACACTTACAATACATGCGAATGCGAAATGTGTGAATGAGACAACGCTCAAATTTACCTATAGAAATCGCTCGAAAAGGGGAAAAATGGAGAATACACTTTTCTACACCGAAACTGAAATTTTAAAAAATATATATTTTTTAGAAAGAAGAAGCTACGTCGGTAGCTTTTTATAATTCTTTATGAGAGTTGAGTTAGCAGCACTTTTCCTTAAATAATATTTTTTGATAAATCGTACATGTTTGACAGTGAATGTTTACGTTAATACGAAACGCATCGAAAATTCAAAAACATAACGACATAGTTTTCATCCTCTAGAAGGCAGTATAAAAAATATATATTCATTTTGTGCAATTTTCGATGTAGAAAAGTGTTTTTTCCCGGCCGTCCTTTTTGTATGGGACGAAAAGTGAAGTCTATCGTCTTAACCAGTAATTGTAAGTTTCATAAGTTTCTAAAAGATGGCGGTGTGAGTTAATTTATTGACACAACACTTGGTTATCTAGGTTAGCTAACCATCCAGTAGATAGCGTTGTGTTTCGTTAGCCACAGAAACGCGTGGCCGGGTCAGCTAGTAACTTATATATGTATTTCCTTCAATTCCATTAGGTATAAGAAAAAGCATATCTGCGCGGTACTAGGTAAATTTGAATTTAATAGTAATTGACCCTGAGGAAAATAATATCCATCAGGACCTATGTGGATGCTGTATGGCGGGTCCTTTTAAGGATTCTGCAATGTAAAAATGTATGAAGGGTGGGAATCTAGGGCCAGTTTGTCCAAGAGTGAGACGGACGTATTAATCCATCGCTCCAACTGCAGTGCAAGGCTATCGGTCGAGAGATTCCGGCTGGAAAAGTCAAAAGGCCCCCCTCAACCGGTCTCTGTCGCTCCGTCCGCTATGCAGTTGGTGGGCAGACGCGTCCACCGCCAAGACCAGGACAAAATTCACCCCAGGAAAGCGGGCACAACTGCTAGGTCACCAAAAGTAGCGAACCACTTTTGGCAGAGTTATAAAATAAATATCCGCATTAGGACCATTTTCATTTTAAAAAATACGGCAAAGGACACAGATTTCATATTGGCAAGGGATCCCAAATCCAGAAAAAATTAAACTATAGTAAAATAAGTTAAATTCACAAAAAATACTCTGCCGTGGGAACCGATCGACGGAAGTACCAAGTTTTTCTAATTATTAAATTAAACGAGACGTCATAAAATGAATGTATCATGTTCCTTACTAAAAAAAAAAAGAGACACGGAGGATCCAAAACATTACATTTGAATTATAGGCAGGTATGATCTTTTGAAAAATTTTGAGTTTTATCCTAAAATTTCATAAAAATATTTTAATGAAATATTAATAAGATCTAAAAGCTGTTCTTGTTTTTATTACGTTTGTTTATCGCGAATCTTTACGACATAAAAATATGTTTTTTGTCCATCAAATTTAAGAATAATACTTAACATTTATTAATATAATATATTGAATACCCCTTGTATATTAACTGACAACATGTTTACATTACAGGAATCGAACCCGTAACCTCCCGACTAAAATACTAATATTTCATCCATAGTCCACAATACATTTTAATCTTATCACTTATCACTAAAAGAAAAGCTCACAAATAATATTGCACAAAGATAAATTAGACAAGTTTGTCCATACGCACCAAAATAATAACAACGAGCAGGTTTAAAATTGCACATTTCATCGATTTCGCCTAAAAACAACACTGGAAAAGCGCGGCTAATACGGAAAACAGATGCAACCGCTCTGATTTCCTGGCAAATCAAAGAAAAAACCGATTTAAAAACAAACCATATTACATTTAAATATTGACTCACCACATTTGGAAACCGTTCAGAACTTTACACTTGATTAAAACAGCTTTTTACACTCTAATAAAGTGTCATGCGTCTAATTCACATTTTCTCTGGTAATCTGTCAAATGTATTATTTTTGAATATGGAACGCGGTTCACAAGACGCACGACACACAACCGTTTCTCGCGGCGCCACAAGCGCTACTGAAGTAACTGAAGTACTGAAAACTGAAATTGCTGAGCGTTGTTGTGGCAACCACAAACCCACGGGTGTAGGGTAGGTTAGGTAATAAAATGCCTTGAGTTGCGCTGTTGAGTATGACGTTATCTACCCCTCTAACTTCGTCTGAGCTTTTTCGTAGGGATGGGCATAATCGAGATAGGTCGATTATTCGAATGCGTTGATAATCGAAATGATGATTGAAAGGTTTTCAAGGAATATTTATAAATGCGTTGAAATTTATTTATTTATTTAAAACTCTTGAACGGCGAGCTCTGGAGATAGGAAACTTGCACATTTTTTTGTGAATACTGTTACTATTTTTTGAAGGCTAAAGTCATTTCAAGCAGCGTTTCACTTCTGAATGGTGGTCTTACACCAGGATGATAGTGAGAGTATTTTCCACTTTCTAACTTGGTTTTTTGCACTTTGTTCAAACCATTATATCCATCGTGAGCTATGTAGTCTTATAATATTCATGCTACTGCCAAGAAAAACTCTATTTTATTTATTCCGTATTTTTCATATTTCATAGTCCGTAAATTTCTTTCTCCAGTCCGTATTTTTCGAAGCGGAATTAAGGAGGGGGGTTCGTGTGAGAGGTGATGAGGGAGAGGGGAATGCCGAAAAAGTGAAAGGGGAATACATGAGGGGGTTTGCGAAGGGGGACAGTGGAAAAGGGGAAGGTGAAAGGGGAACGCGGGAGGGGAAGGAGACGCGGGAGGGGAAGAGGAGTTGGAAGGAAAACGGGGACGAATGGGAAAGGACACGCACGGAGAAACAATTTCCTCTTTAAGGTTGCATTACAACGCATGCTGGGTATCTGCTAGTTGGTGTATAAAATGAAAACAGTTGTCCGAGATAAGAACCTTGTTAGATAACCGAGGAAATTTCATTGAAATCTGATTCTTAAATCTGAGTCTTTTATTGGAGGCACTGCTGAAAACCAGCTGCATTCTAGGAGAAATCCTGAATTGCAGCTGAGCAGTGACCTCTTCGTCAAAAGAACCAATGTTTAATCAAAAATGTATGAATATTGTAAAAAAAAAAATATATTGATGAATAAACGATTTTATTATTATTATTATTATTCGAAGCCCTATCGTCGCCTGCTTGCCTTATTGTCCAAACGACCATTTGCAAGTTTTACAGAAGGTTTGCTTTCATTATTTCGATTAAACATTATGATAGGTGTTTAAAATGAAGCTATTCCGGGAAAGGTAAAGGTCTTGTTAGTTTAAATAAGTATTGGTTAAGCCGTTAAGTGATTAATTATCGATTTTGATACTTTATTTTTAATTTTAAAATAAAGATTGAACAAAAACTAAAATGGAGATTGGACAATTAAGCCCTCAGGCAACGCTATGTTGCTGCGCTTTTGATCTGTTAAATATATAAGATTTAACCAACGAAATAAAATACCACCTTTGCAGTTTTCTTATCAAAAATTTTTGATTAATTTTATCAAATGCTTTGGCAAAGTCTGTATACATGTATGATGTCTTGCATTCTGATTTTGACCATCATTTCTGATTTATCATATTATAGCTAGTTATAATTGGAAACATAGTTGTTTACTTCCGTAGCACATTTGTTTTAATTACCAACAACAGATTTAATTCATATTTGCGATCAATTTGAATTTTGTGATTTATTTGATTTTATTTTTATCATTGTGTAAATTGCACTGACGTGCGTTTCTATGTGTTAAGGGATGGGCTGCAGTTTATAGGCTTTAATAACAGTGCTCACGTACGCAGCTGAGACATGGGTACTTACTAAGAGGAATGAGCGAGCACTGGACATTTTTGAAAGAAAAATTTTAAAGCGTATCTTTGGACCGATTCTAGAAAATGGATTTTGGCATAGACGTTACAACGATGAGCTCTACACTCTGTTTAAGGAACCAAAAGTGGCACAATTTATAAAGTTGGGAAGACTTCGGTGGCTGGGTCTTGTGGAAAGAATGACAGAGCATCAAGCACCAAAGTCCCTGCTAAAATCTAGACTTGTGGGGCGAAGGAGCCTGGGAAGACCAAAATTAAGATGGATCGACAACGTCCTCAAAGACCTACGTACCTTGGAGATTCCAAACTGGAGAGAACTAGTACAAAACAGAGATGAGTGGAGGAAGACTCTCGGATGATTAATATGTTCACGAGGCCTATGTAGAACATATTATTAAAGGAAGTTTTAAATTTAAGAAAAGCGACTCTCCAGCTTAACATTGGCCCCCGAAAATTTAACAATCTTTTCTCGAAATCAAAAGGTTCGTATAGAATTGGGAAGATTTTGTTTACGTAAACGTGTACAATTCTAGTGTATGGATGACAACAGTTTCTGTGTTAGAAGTTAGAACACTTGTACAGTTAAAATTTTCAAAATTGTCAAAAGATTTTTTAAATCGTACATTTTCCTACGTTCAGACTTTGAGCTCTGGCGCCTTGAAATATGCCCATCGGTATCAGTCAATTAGTCTGTCTAGAATATCTAGGACATCTAATTCAACGATATTTCTCTTCAGTTGACAACATAATTAATTACCAGTATTAGCTCTTAAATAATACCCAACTTATTATGAAAAAAAATAAATTATTACAACGCATTCATTTTCAGTCAACATCGTAATTTCCAGCATGAGCTATGGATCTTTGGCATTGGCATATGTTTCGCTTGTTCAAAAATAGCATACTTCTTTTATATTGTGGTGAAGCCCTAAAACTCAAAGCTCTGAAGACATCTTTTGATTTCGTTGACTTTATTTAATTTAGATAATAATATTTCTTTATAGCCTATTTTATTAAATCAGCTATCATACCTACCTCCAAACAACTTTTGTAACTAACCATGATCATGACAACAATATTATCATAAATAAAAAATACGATACGAACCATATAATAAAAACAAATCAAATAAAAAATCCGTCTGTAAATCCTGTCCTTGCTTCCGTTGTTCAATGATGCGGAAACGTAAATAGTGAAGTTCGAGTTTGTAAAAAATTGGCATTGTTTACTCGTCCTCAACATCGATGCACACAGTTGGACAAGGATAACTTTGCAGTCTGTACCACTATTATAGATGTATGGGATGTCAGTGCGATTTGTTTTACTTCCCGGCTTCGGCCGTTTGAATTGGAAACTATATATATATAAACTATATATTATATATATATACAAATACACCTTATTCTAATTAGTATTATGTTATTTTGAAACAGAAAAATATTTAAATTGATATTTCAAAACTTATTGAAATGCCAATAAAAGCTAAACATAGTTGCTTTGACCAATAAATTCCTAACATTAAATTCTGTGCAAATTCCATGAAGATATAATAGAACTCCTCGTTCGGCCTTAGAGATTTCGGTCACCTTTACTGTTTAGAATGAAAAGATTTTCTTTAAAAATACATTTATTTACAAAATCAGTCTTCTATATAACGACACATTACATATTTATTCTAAATTCTTTTTTTTAATTATTGTTGTTTCGTGACGTTTTTTCTTCTATGAGAACTTCGCAGTCACTGCTTGGAGCTGTCATTATCGACAACTTGTCACATTAGAGTTAGATTAGGTCGTTCTGATTTGTCGTGGAACCGTAAAGCGTAATGTTTTAAGTCTATACGGAGAAAAATGTTATTCTAAAATACGATCATTTTTTTGGTAAAAACGGTTAAAAACGGGTCTGAAGTTCTTACGAACAAATTAACAGGGTTCCAATGTTTATTGGCGGGAACATGTAAGAATAATTTGTTGGTATACCTAATTTCCTAAGTATACCAACAAATTATTCTCACTGTTTCCCGGCAATAAACATTGATACACTGTTAATTTGTTCGTAAGAACTTCAGTCCCGTTTTTAACCTTTTTTACGAATAAAATGATCGTGTTTTAGAATAACATTTTTCTCCGTGTAGGCTGCGGCAGTTTTGCAGCAGAAGATATTTTTTCAAGTAAGCGTGAAGGCAGTAAATCGGAGAAAATCCACTGGCAACAGATCCTCATCCCTTAGCAGCAGCAGACCAGCATGTACTCGTAGTCATGGCACAAACCAGCACCATTGAGGGGACAGCTTAACCCTGTGGGACACAGCACTGGCAGCTTGTCTGGAAACACACATCTCGTTTGATGCACCCTCAAAAGTAGTTGACAATACAAAAGTGTCGTAAGTCAAAAAAATAATTTTACAAAAGAGCGATAACAAATGAATTAATGATGAACAAGCGGTCCCGTCGAAAAGAGATACTAGCAACATCTTGCGGAGATGGAGCGATCTAACAAATAGCAATCACATAGAAAAGTGTCGTAAGTCAAAATTGTCTATTCTACATCATATCTCTGAAAATAAGACGATTGTGATGATCACTTAGATTAAGATTGAGATTGTGTGAGATTACTCCATCTCCACGATATGTCGCTAGTGTTTCTTTTCGACGGGAGCGCTTGTTCATCATCATTCTTTTGTTTTAGTTCTCCAGTAAAATTACCTTTTTTGAATTACGATTCTTTTATACGGGATGTGCGACAAAATATGTTTCATTGAATTTTAAAAGACACTTGTAAATAATAAAGATGTATCACAGTAAATACACTTTAATGACAAATTAAAACACTTTGTTTTTACCACGATAATCTTTATTTTAACAAATCGACAGGTTTCGAGAACGATGTTCTCTTCCTCTGAACATAAAATGTAATAAAACTAAATAATCAAGTATACAAAGCTATGCGTGGGTAGTTACTACTTACACTACTTCAAGTTCTACCCACGCATAGCTTTGTATACTTGATTATTTAGTTTTAGTACATTTTATGTCCTGAGGAAGAGAACATCGTTAAATAAAGATGATCGTGGTAAAAACAAAGTGTTTTAATTTGTCATTAATAAAATGCTGCCACAAAGTGAATTTGCAAAATTTGAAGAAGTAAATCTTTGTTTTTTAGGTTAATTTTTTTAAAAAACATAAATATGTATAAAAATAATATAATTTAGTAGTAATTGTTAAAAGGCAGGTAATTATTGATTTTTAAAAAATGTAAGACTCGAGTTGTCCCTAGCGCAGGTATTAGTTGTTCTTTGATTTTACCTAGGAACCTGGAGCAGCCACAACAGTATCCATACACAACGGCTGGATCATCTTCACAGGAACGGTTGGGACATCCATTGCACCTGGTGCCGATACCGAGGAAAGGTAGATGGACTGAAATCATCACAAACAAAGGCTATTTTAAAAAAAATGATTATTTTGGAATAGCTGGAAAAGCGGGAAAGAAGGATTATCAATCGATTAAAAACAGTAAAATTGTTCCACTTGTTGAAACAGATTCCACAGTATGTGATAATCATTGATAGGTAATACCTACATAGTACCTAGACCGATCCTAGCCAAACTACCTTAACCCGTACAGGTTAGAATGTGATGATAGTGTCAACGGAAAATGTAAGAGGCTATAACCAGACAAATCCAAAAATTTGTCCTTTTTAAATCAAATTCTAGACGTATTGACTCTTTTTTACAAAAAAACATAAATTGATTTTGAAAGGTTGTTATTTTATCTGGTAAACGCACTTTTGAAATTTTGAAAAACTATGTTTATTTTTAATATACTAAGCCTTAGTAACTAAAGTTCGTTGGCAGATTTATTAAATTTTCAAACAAAATATTGTATTATACAACACAAATTTGAAATCATATCATCATAGAGCAAAATAAATCAATAATCTAGTGAACACACTTTTCAGAATTTTAATTTTAGTTCTAAAACTAAAATATTTCAGTTTTTTTTTACACACTTATTTTGTTTAGACATTATTGAAAAATCACAAATACTTATCATCAAAAATTACTTACAAGAAGTACAAGATATTTAATAATTTATCATCACGCGGTTTGAGCATTTTTATTGCTTTCCTAAATTTAGGTAGGTATATATTAAAGCAAGTTTTGAATGAAATAAATCGACATTAATGTTTTTGTTTAAAAAATTTGATATGGCGAATAATCGATCTTTCTCATCGGAACTTCCCTGTACAGTTGCAAGCATTTTGGAGCTTTAATAATTCTCAGCCGCTGGTCAATGGGTCTTAAATGTATCAAAAGAAAATTATTAAAGTGAATAGAATTTATGGAAATCCCAGGAAATCTTCAACAACTAGGAAGGTAGATAATACATTTTTCCATCGTTGATCAAAGTTACGCACGACTACCACTAGAAAAAGGGTAAGTAGAGTTTTTTTTTTTATATGGAATAGGCAATTCACCCTAAGAAGAGTGCTTTGTGATAAGTAGAGTTACTACCCATTGTCCTTCATGGCGTATTGAATCCACTTTACGTGATCCGTGCAATTTTTTTATTGATGGCGGACGTGATTTCTGAGAGAGTGGGAGACATTCCTGCTATAGTCCAAAGGCCAAGATTCCCTGATGTTCTCGAAGGTTGAGGACAATAAATATGTTGCCTATTAGTTGCAGCGTAATAGTCAACTTCTTAGCATTTGGTTCTCAGTCAGAAGGTTGCAGTTTCATTTCCCGACGCAATGCACATTTTGAAGTTGTTCGCAGCCAGTCCAGTAGTGTTGATTATAAAGTTTGATATATTTCGTACAAATCATTAGTTAGGTTACATAAATCATATCGACTTGAACAATATGTCTGGAACAATAATGAACACCTTTTTGAATCTAAACATCATCCACGGCCATATTTTAATTTTATATTCGCTTATCATCTCATGGCCAATACAATTATTTAATTGTTCGTACATAATCTGGACACCAAAGAAACTCAATTTAAAAAAAAAAAAAATTATAATAATTATTATAATATACGGGAGGCCCAGAGGAAAATAATTTCCTTCGGGGCCTATGTCATCTTTAAAAATGCTGCGTGGAGAGTCTTTTTGAGGAGAGGAAGGAGTGAACATGGGTCTCGAAGAGACCCATTTTGTAGTAAGGAGGAAACACAGAGGCCGGCAAATCGTTCCACAGCCGAGCTGTTGAACTCAAGAACGAGTCGTAAAAACGACCCGTTCTCATGTGACAAATGTCAACCGTGTACATATGATTACCACAACACGGGCATTAGCCTAGTATGGTAGTTTAAAAAAAATGTCAAAAACTGTAACTTGTAAAAATTTATTAAATAATAAAAAAAATAAAAAATAAAAATGTTGGGGGGGCGTATGTCGTTTTTCTCGACTATGCACCGGTGCCGAGGGGATCAATGACGCTAGTTCCTGGGAGCATCTTCCATTGAAATACCGGTAGAACAAGGATAGCATTCCCACCCGACGTCTGTGCTCTAAAGATTGCAATCCGTTTGTTAAGTCAAAATATTAGGAAGGACAATTTTGACAAACCTTCTTCCCCTCCCCACTTCCTTTGATCTCATAATATTTCCCAAATTGGATATTCCACAGGCACATGCTACATTGATTCTGGAACTCTTATGAAAAATCACAAATCAAAAGTATTGTCACTAAACTTATAGTGAAATGTTACTTCCACTGATATTACGTAGTGTTACGTAGTTACTAGTTACATCGCAAACCCGTGAAAAATCACTCTGGTGGCGGGAAATGTAACTATTCATGAAAATAGTTAGCAGAAAAGCGGATTGATACCGAATTATCACGATTTGTTACACAGATGTCGCTTTACCAAATAATCGTAATTTATTATGACTGCTTTAATTTTTGCTTCTAACCCGTTATCTTATGAATACTTCTGTAAATTAAAATTCCCATAATTTTTAAAGGTTTATGATTTATGATCTTAACCTACTACAAATAAAAAGATATCACCCAACAATTGAATGAATTTTCATACATTTTACCCCTAAATAAGAAGGTAACTAGCCCATTAAATTTTAACAAAACTTATTTAAACTTTTTTTAACAAAATTAAAAAAAAAACTTGAATTTATTAAATAAAAACAAAGCACTTTGTTACACTCCACATAATTTACCAAAAATTTTAAAGATGTTTTTCATTTTTTCCTGAAGAAGAAATCTGTGGTTTCGAATCACATTGATAATTCTGATGAAATGAGTGCTTCATACAAAGTGACTTGTTTTCAAAAACTTATATTTTTTTAGGCTTTCTGTGATATACAGAGATGATTTACAAATAATTTCAACATATTTATATAATATACAAATGTTAATAATTAGGTAAACATTCTTATATTATACAGAAATAAATAAATACAAATAAAGAACTGAATTAACTTCAAAATGCTCAGTGGGACTCTGGGGGTTTCTCACCATCCTTCTTATAGCTTATCCACACTATAAAGTTTATTTATTTATTAAGTGGGTTTTTCACCATCCTCTCAATAGCTTATATACGCTAATAACGAATATTATTAAATATAAAAATAAAATACTTGCAGTGGTTAGAAAACTCGGCCAACTTATCCAATATATAGCCACTATTCATAGGTTCGAGTACCGAATTATAAACTCCAACTTAATAAATAAATAAACCATAAATCGTAAATCTAAAATATTCTCTATTAGTGTAGATAAGATATTGGGAGGATGGTGAGAAACCCCCTTAGGCTAGCTTTACACTTGTAAGTTTTTTCGTAAGTTTACGACTTCTGGCCAATGGGCACATTGGATATTCAAAATGCAATATGCCCATTGGCCAGAAGTCGTAAATTTACGAAAAAACTTACAAGTGTAAAACTAGCCTTATAAAAAAATAAGAAGATTTAATTTTTCACAAAAATGGAAACTGAAAAAACAATATTATTTTTGTGTGTTTGGGTACACACTTTAGTTAACTAATTATTTAAATATACATAATAAGAGAAAACAAAAAGAAATTCGAGCTATCAATGCTAGCTTTAAGTTCAAGAATCTTTCACAGCTTTTTACACTGGAAGAAGCAACTACTTTCAATTCGTAACTTCATTTCCATCTAGGCATTCGAATGAAGTCGAATAATAAATTAAATTAAAACAAATAACTTTGTTTAAACCAAAGTTATTTGTTTTAATTTAATTCAAAATGATGCCACAAAGTGATTTTGCGAAGTTTGAAGAAGGAATAATAAATTACTTGTTATACGTGCTTTCCAATACTTTTTATCTAGTATGTTTGTGGCACGTGCCGTCAGAGGTACAGAATACTCTCAGAATCGCCCCGGTGAAAGACCAACATTAAGAATCGAAAGGTTGTTGCTTGAAATGTATTTTATAAATCATAGCCAGGTACATCCGTATCTTATCTTGTCTCACAAAATATCCCAATAATTGCCGTTGCTATATTCTCACAGTACACCCGCCATAACTCACGAAAATCACGGGTACAGTAATACAAAAAAAATATCAAACGTTTTTTTTTTGCTTGACATAAATTTAAAAAAGGTATTCGCATAAAAAAACTAACATACTCATTTAAGAAAATATAGATCAACTTACGTCTCGGTGCTTTTCTCACAGTAAGGTCAGATCTCTGCGCGTATCCGTCAACCCTCACAAGGCATAGACACCCCAAAAACAAACCCAACACGAGCAGTCGATTTGATCGTGCCATTCCACCCGCGAGTCAGATCGGAAACTGCCTCAAGCTCGGCTTCGGTTCACTTATAATATTCGTTCCGTTCTGTCAAAATTACCTGACAATTATTGTCGACCAAGTTGTTGAACTGTGATGAAATTGATAGAGATTATGTATTATAATGTAGCAGAACCAAATGTAAATAAGACTAATATTTTTTTTAAATAAGGTTTCTAAAAATCTCAATTGATAGCTTATAATTAATAGTTATTAGTTTTCATTTTGTTACGAGTTGTTTATCATCGGACAACTTTTAAGGTAGAAATATTATATTGCTTGCTATGTTTTTGTTTTTTTTAATTACGCCTTTAACATTAATTCTTCATTAAATTTTACAAATGCAATAATAACAACCAAGACCGTTATTTTGCTCTATGTTTTAAGGCATTTATTCAGTTACTCTTTTTATACCTAAAATTATACTTAATTCTTAAATCTCCTGTTAACCATAAAATTATAATAAATTCAATATTATACCCACGCTCAGGTATTTGCCTTTGTGGGATTTTTTTGTTCCTACAATATTATATTTAAGTATGTTATATACCTTTTGTTATTTTATGTACCACTGTATCAAAAAAATTTCCATTAAAAAAAAATTAAAAAAAGTATCATCTATTATTTTTGTTAATTTAAATCATAATAGTATTTTTACACTGAATAATTGTTAAGTAATCCTTTCTTTTGTAAAAAATGTTTCATTTTATATTTAATGTTTCTTGTACCGTCAATAAATAAATAAATATTAAACATATATATTATACAGTTGGACGGGTAAAGGTCGATACTTACAGCGGGTAAACATAGTGTACTCAAACTGGAGAATGTTTTGAGGCTGGAAGACATTGGAATTACCTAGATCACATGTTTTTTATTGTCCTCTCCAAACAAATATCCTCTCTTTTATCTAGTCTAATCAAAAACTGCCTCCCCTCTATTTAATATCTCATCTCTTCTATGCCTGAACTCGACTCCAATCTTCATTATAATTTTGAAATTTGCCCATTTAAATAAAATTAATATTCAAATTCACCATTTATTTCTCCATCATTTTAAATGATGGCCTAGCCCTTGAAGGGTGAAAGCCACAAATAATTGAAAAAAAAAGAAATTGGAAGAGGAACGGAATAGGGAAGACGTAGGTTAGGACGTTCTTATAGATTTATTCCATATTTTACAATAGAGCCCTTTCCCGGAACAACGTTGCAGCAATCAAAATTTACATAGTTTCCATGTTGAGTTATTATTGACTAATTTAATTGCCTTTCTTCGCCATTTTTCATAAAAAAAACTCTTAGGACCAGTTGTTTCAAAAAATGAAAAAATTCTATTTTTCATTTCAAATTTGACATGTCATCACGTCTTCCATCATTTCAAATACGAAATGGGTTGTTTCAACTCGGAAATAACGTTCGTTAAATTTGAAAATTTCACTCAGTGTTCCCCGCCGAATTACAATTTTGACGTCTGCGCATGCGCCTCCCATTACATCAACGCTAACCAGTCGAACTCGGCTGATTAAGGACCAGTTGTTTCGGAAAATTTCACGTTTGAATTTCCTTCAAATCGACATTCACCGAAAAATTGGGTTGTTTCAACCTCCGTCAGAAAAAATTTAATCGAAAATTCCATACGACCAGTTGTTTCGGAATTCCCTTCAAATTTGAATTTCCTTCAAATTTGAATTTCCTTCAAATCGTCATTCACCGAAAAATTGGGTTGTTTCAACTTCCGTCAGCAGTAAATAGCATCAAATAACGTTCGATAAATTTGAAAAATTTATTCAAGTGTTCCCTGCCGAATCACAATTTTGACGTCTGCGCATGCGCCTCCCATTATTTCGCTAACCGTCCGGACTCGGCTGATCACATTCACATCACATTTTTATAGTATTTTCACTGCTGACGGAAGTTGAAACAACCCAATTTTTCGGTGAATGACGATTTGAAGGAAATTCAAATTTGAAGGAAATTCAAATTTGAAGGGAATTCCGAAACAACTGGTCCTATGGAATTTTCGATGAAATTTCTTCTGACGGAGGTTGAAACAACCCAATTTTTCGGTGAATGTCGATTTGAGGGAAATTCAAACGTGAAATTTTCCGAAACAACTGGTCCTAAATTTCATATCACATTTCCTTCAAATTTTCGTTGAAATTTCTTCTGACGGAGGTTGAAAAAACTCAATTTTTCGGTAAATGACGATTTGAAGGAAATTTTCCGACACAACTGGCCCTTAAGAATTGTATTTTAAAGACAACAAAATAATGAAATGTAAGTTATGTGGTTTTTTCCACCATTCTCAAAACATTAATATTTTTGGATATAACGTTATTCCGTGTTAGGGCTCAATAAAAAAAAAATACATGAGACTCGGGCGAAGCCGGAAAGTATAGGTAGAAACTCAATAAAATTGAAAGGTAAAATGAATATTTGCTGGTATAGAAACTTCGTATGGGTACAACTAGATTTTTTTTCATCGTATATCTGCATCCACTACAGTTCTTTAATACAATAATTTTGAACAATTAGTAAATGCTGATAGCAGGTGCATATTAGAAATGATCTAATATTATAGTTTTTCCAGAAAAATTTTATTCACTAGTATTAACTTAAATAATTTGTTTTAAGGTTTTGATATCTCCCAAATGTATTTTATTGCGTAGTGCAATTATCATTATTCATAAGTTAGCATTTTTTTAAAGTGTTTCTAATCAAATGAATAATAATAACGCTGTTTTTAGGGAAACAAGAGATTGGATAAATGAAACGAAAGGTTATGCTTTTTTATAATTGTGAGTTAGAAAGTAGGAAAGTCTTCTCATTATAACATTGTAATAAGATTGGTTATGTAAGATACAGGAAAATACTGCCAAACTAAATCAGAAATAAATCAAAATAACTTGTTCGACCCACTTCTATTGAAGAAAAAGTGTTTTTGCAATGTCGGTAATTCGGTCATAATAAAATCTCATCGACATAAAAAACTTTTTCGATATTTAGCTATTTCCACTGAACAAATAGTCCCTAGAAGTGTGTTTGTTACTTTTCTGAAAGAAAATTGATGTTGCCAGTTTGCTAGGTACAAAAAATGCCTTCAACTTCTATGCCAAGAGAGGCCAAAAAATTATTATGTGCTCAGGAAAGATATACCCGCGAAACGTTTCTATCTGTTCAGTGAAAGTGATTTAATAATTTTATAAGGTCACGATTTGCAAGTGCTTGGACTGATCCATCTGATCCACGATACACTCTCTGTATCACCATTTATTATTATTATTATCCGTAACCGCTAGCGGCGCGATATCAGAAAAATTATGCGCCCTCCCCCCCCTCCGCCGTAAACAGGAGAGGGGGTCATTTTTTACTACACGGAGCAGCCGCTGTCAGCCATCAAGTTGACATATCCAGTAAAAAGAAATGATGTTCCCTCGGCCGCTTCCGAATTCAACTGACCCCCTCTCCTGCCGTAGGAAGAAATGTTTTATAATGTAGTGTGTCGGTAGAAAAGCTACTTTATAACACAGTATCTTTTGATGTGAGCTTCGCGTTTGTCGCCCGCTTGAAGTCCTGTTCAGGATATGTCAACTTGACGGCTGACAGCGGTTTATTTATGGCTCAGTGTATTCAAAATGACCCCTCTCCTGTTTACGGCGGAGGGAGGGTTATAACGTCGCATAACTTTTCTGATATCGTGCCGCTAGCGGTTACGGAGAATAACGCCGAACAGCGAAAACTCGAACCGCGCTTATGACACATCATATTTTACGTCTGGCGGGTCTGTATGGGATTGTATGGCGAGCACTATTGTGTTATAAAGTATCTTTTGATATCACCTTCGCGTTTGTCGCCCCTTTTATCGCCACGAATATACCTAATAGGCATAAAAATCGTTTGGCAAACGGAGTCTAGAGGTCACGATTTCAAGCGCAAAAATGGTTTTTATTTCTTCTGTGATTAATTTAATAAGAAAGAAAAAAGTTGATCAGTGGAAACTGTCACAGATAATTTTAACCTTAAAATTTTATTTTTAAAGACTGTTTGTTATGTGCGTTTATACCCACATTTCTAATTAAAAAAATACATTTTTAGTAGTTCACGCTTATATTTTTTATAAATTTATTGATAATTTTATTTTAGTTCTTCTGAATGGGAACGGAAGGAAAAGCTTCAATTCATCAAAAGCATATTTTTGGTATACATAATGTGAAGATTAATCGAAAATAGTGATTTAGCATTGAGCTTCTTCGCCAAGCAATTAGTTAGGAACCTACGTATTGAGAAAAACCCTGATTTGTTTTACGGTCAAACACCTATCTGCCCTTTGATAATTAGTTAATTCGTTTGTTACTACGTGCTTTAAACAGATAATATTTCCATGTGAGTCACTGTCGTCACTTCGGACCAAAAACTAAGCAAAACAACATTTAATTATTTGGGATAGTATCTAAAGGTGGTTCCATGTCTAATCGGACTATGAGATCTCAGCGTCTGAATTCCCATAGTAAATTTATTCAGACACGATACTTCCTCACATGATAATTCATCACATCATAACTCACATTAACCTAACCTAACCTAAGGTTAAAAACCCCAATTATCAGTTTTTGACGCTTCGAGACATGATGAATTATCATGTGAGGAATTAACATCCGATGAAAAGTTTGTACTCAATATAAAGTTTCCACTGGTAATCTTTCATAAGGTTTTTTTTTCAAGATTAAAAAAATATATATATGTTTATTTTTCTTAAAAATGGTACATATTAATTTATACTGGTCTTCCATTAAATGCATTTGCTTATGGGTGGAAGAAGAGTTTATATTTCACATATATACAGTTAATACAGTCACGTGTTTCACATATGTACAGTTAATACAGTACATAGCAATCAAAACCCTTCACCTAAAATATATAAAGATCTATGTATTCAGTAAGAAGAAAAACAAGTATAATTATTATTAGTGTGGCTTTCATGTGGGAATAGAGAAAGCAGTCTTCCTGTTGATGATTTCTTTAACATGTTTTTTGATAGAGTTCAACAATTGCACTTTATTATTAATGCTTCTGATTTCTATTGGTAGTTTATTAAAGAAGTATTTTCCTTGGTGTGTATAATGGTGTTGGGCAAACTAAGTATTTAGTTCGAAATCTATGTATTTATGCACCTTCTATGTCTGTCTCGACACAGGTATTTCGTAGTGAAACAGGTATCGAAAAAAATGTGTATAACATTTTTTTTAAATATATTTACTTAGATAAAAATAATAATAAAAGAGACGCGAATAATACAAAAAGCTATCTCGACTGAAATGGTTTGCAACCATCTTCAGAGACGTTACCGTTTCGGTCACGGTGACGTCAGCATAGTAGTAATAGAGTAGCTTTTGTTTGTGTCTTTATTTTTTTCATCTACAAAGCCCTTTGCAGAGAGGATAGAACTAAGAGTATGGATATTATCTTAGGGATAGACAGTCAAACAACTCGGTCACCCTGCTTGCCTCAATCACATTATATCATGACTTGTACATACAAGTATGTACAATAATACTATTCCTCATATGTCTAATCATGGCAATGAATTCATCTCAGTGTGACCGAGATGTTTGGCGGTCTATCCTCACTGATCACCTCTGCGGAGAAGTGGCCCGATGGTATTAGAATTCGTTGCTATGACTGAAATAGAATGGTAATGACAAATTAAAACACTTTGTTTTTACCACGATAATCCTTATTTTAACACATCGACATGTTTCGAGAACGATGTTCTCTTCCTCAGGACATAAGATGTACTACATTGAGTTGTCCTGAGGAAGAGAACATCGTTCTCGAAACATGTCCATGTGTTAAAATAAAGATTATCGTGGAAAAAACAAAGTGTTTTAATTTGTCATTAATAAAATGGTGCCACAAAGTGAATTTGCAAAATTTGAAGAAGAAATAGAATGTATTTAAAATCTTGTAAAATGAAAGCGGAACAAATTTGGAATTCACCTATAGCTTTCGTTTTCAACTACTACTAGATTTCAGCCTCCAATTCTTAATGCTCATATCCTCATAATTGCAGTCATTATGATTATGTTAATTGATGTTGACGACATGTTTACCCCTTTTGCCTCTTTAACTTCCATTGGTGATAAGTGGACAACCTTAACTACTAAAATTGTGGTAATTTCCAGAGATATTTTGAATACTCCTGAAATTATAAAATCTCATTTGATCTCAATATCAACAACTTTGGAAAAGTGTCGAGATGTTTTCGATAGTCCAGTTTTTTTATTCACTCTTGATATTGGTTGATTTTTTTTCTATTCTCCAGATGAACCATTAATAGCCTGGTGGTACAATAGTAGATCAGCTCAACAATGCTTATCAGAGATAATCCAATAAAGAATGAGCATATCCCGCCGATATTACCTGAAAAAACAAAGTTACTATTATTATTTACAAATAATAAATCGATTTATATTTTCTTGCTTTTTCTAAAGAGAACCAATGACTTTACTGATGTCATCAGATGATCAGCACGGACTAAAATCATTTCATTGCCGGCAACCCGGGCGTTTATTAAATCATCAAAGGTTTCTCAAAAATCTTTTTTTTTTAATTTCCAAAATCTCGGCAATTCAGCAATACATCTCGAAGGAGATTTCATGAGAATAAAAAAGGAAGATTGAAAGCATTAATTTCTACATATCATTTGTCATTGTTCTTGTTCTTATGTTATTATTCTTAGTTCTTACCAACAACCTCCAGCCACGTGAATTTAACATCCATCTTGTAGAGTTCAGAATTCATATTGCCGTAGAATATGCGAACTTCAGTGTAGTTTGTTGAATTGACTCTGCAAAATGAATGGTGCAAGCAATCACTTACAAACTTCACAAATATATTGCAAGTAGGTACGTCTAACACAGCGGTTCTTAAACTGGGTTCAATGAGTCAGTCTCGAGGATTCGGCGGTGGTCAAGATACACCCCCGACTCATATGATTCGTGATGACCGCGAATTTAGATGGGTTCGGTGAATGCGCATATGAAACTGGTGGCGTTCAGTATCTCGAACAAGCTTAAGAACCACTGGCGTAACATAATGTTACCTATGAGCAGCCATAACTCTAGGTTGCAGTACTTTAACAAAACTTGAAAATCCTTACAATTTCAAAGTCTATATTTAAGGTCTATTTTATCTCTGTATAATGAGCAATAAATAAATAGGAATGACATATCCCTAGGAATTCGCCTCAAGTTCTTAGACCTTCATAATGTTTCCGATCTTCTACCATTCAGTCAGTCCACCTTTTTCTCAGTCTTCCACTCGGTCACGTACTTAGTAAAAATTTCCTGTGATCTGGCATTTTTTCACACCTTATTACGCTGTTATCTCTGTATGTACCTACCTACCCATATTAGCCACTTACCTGTCGTTAAAACCTTCTTGAAGTGGCATGCTAGACGCGTGGACATCAAATTCAGTGCCTTCGCAATCAGGAACACAATCGGGACAGTGGAACGAATTCCACAGTTCTTCCTCCAGCCCTTCAGTGTCCTCGCCAGGAGATGGCAAAAGGAAACGAAACTTCACTGTGAAGCAAAGGATCAGGAATTACAATTTTAATTTATTTTTAGTATCCCCATAAGCACAGCATCCTCAAGAGATGACGTGGCCACTGATGATAGGTATATTTTTCGGAGTAAAACAATGCAATATATTTAAGTAGATACTAACGTCGGTATGTATAAAGGCACGGCACGTCGAACAGCGAACAACAAGGAATGTCTCCATCTTCCCAGGGCATGAAGTATGGAACGCAGTGACAGACTTCGATGATGGTTTTAACTTTACAGTGCACGAGGCACTTGTTGTAACTGTAGAGGCCTTTCAGCCCATTTGTCAGTTCATCTTCAAAACGACAGCCTCTCTGAAAAGACCTTGAGATTTTACTTGATCGAATATAGGAAAAAACTTAAAACGGTTGCAACATCAATTTGGTTTATTTTTTTATTTAGTTTATTTCATAGTACAGTAGTTTATTCACAGTTCTCCTCACTAGGGATTAGTATTTTAAGGCGGGGTAGTTGTGTTGTTGTTACATCATGATTGCCTCATCTTCATGTTTTTGTGGATCTTGTACATCTTGATGTTTTTTTTATTTCCTCCTCTTCATGTTTGTTGACTGTAGGTTGTCCTGGTGTTAGTTGATATTTATTTATGATTTCATCCTTTTCGTTGTTTACTTGCCCATATTTCGATGTTATTTTTTTGTTGTTTGTTATCTCCACGCAATTTTTAATTTTATTTCTAAGGGCTTTAAATTTTTTTGTAGCAGAATTTGGTTAAATGGTTGTTTGGTCAAGAGGCGTATTTAATTTATTGGATGTTAAGTACATTTAAGGTTTTGTCCTTAAAGTGTAGGTGTGTCGGTCAGTAAGGTATTCATTATTTATTATTTACTCATCATTCACACGCCCAGCAGGTTAATTTAATAAACATTATCCTCCTCAAAAACTTAAACCAATTTCGGCCTATAGGCAAACGAGAAGAGCACTGGGGTATGGAGGCATAGCCCACTCCCTCAGGGGTTGGAAATAAAAAAAAAAATAAGAATAATTTATGAATGATTTTTATAGCGCCGTTTTGATAAAGAGTCAATATTGAGGGCCGGAATTCCGATTTTCTACCGATTTATAAAATATATATCCCTTGAACACCTTAAGTTTCTAAGTTTAAAAAAAAAATTATGTTATTTTTTAAGATAATATCTGAAGATTTGTAGAGCCGAAACGTTAATTACATAAAATTCCCTCGATAGAAAAAAATCGCAAAGTATGCTCCAAAAAATATTATTCACACGTTTATCGTTTGTCTCTGTTATTTTACAAGTTATATATATGAAAAAATCACAGTGTTTTCCTTAAATGCTACTTAAGGTGTTGAAGAGAGATTTTTGCTCTTTTGTAAACGAGTTGTGTTTTATTAAACGTTTTCCCTATTTTCACTCGAATTTTTATGTTTTTAATATTGGCAACATTCGAATTGTCTCTCCTTATTCTTTTTGGGTCCGGCCCAGTAAAGGCGGAATCAGACAGTTCACTAATCGTTCATTTCTGTATTTCATTCCACCTATTTTACTCGGAATGACACGTCTGAACATGAAATGAAACAAAAGTGAATCGAAGATGAGAACATTCGCTCGAGTAACCATAGAGTAAACCTTCACTCGAGTGAACCGTCTGATTCCAGCCTAAGTAAGCATGATACATAGAGCTCCCCGTTCCGTATGCCCGTACACAGATTGACGGAGAGTGACGGAAAGTACGCGGGAGCGGTGTCGCAAACTTCCATTGCCTGCAATCTTGCAATGTTGATTTCATACCGACCCGTGGGGGAGCGGGCTAAAATCGAAGAGGGCAGCAATACTGCCATGGGCTTGGCAATAAATGATGAAATGCAGGAAAAACTCCATCCACTCAGATTATCATTTGTCTCAGAGGTCGAATTATAGAGGCAATAATTATATTAATAATAAATAATTATCTCGCGTGAAAAAAAGCTATAGATATAAGATGTGGTCTCACCTGTTCGACTGTAAATTGCCTAACTGCTGGAACACTGTAAGTTGTTTTTGCACTCATTTCAAGAACCACGGACATCCCAACAGAAGCAAAACTTTGCAGGACGACCCCTGTGGCATGATCAGGAAATGAGTCAGCCGGATATATCAGAACCTGAAATAATACCTGTTAATCTTTAATACCTTAAGCGACCAATTTTATTAATTTTTCTACGAAATCTAATATTCAATCAAACATCTAAGATCTAAGACGAAATCGCAGAAAACCGACACTTCAGCTCTAATAAATCCTTTTATCTGTAGATTTCCAATTAAAATTTATTTTCAAAAAGAATTTCCAAGATTTTCCACAACAGATGTATTATAGTTGAAAAAACCTTAGTTTTTTACGGATTGATTTTTAATTTTCTTATTTCTTACATTATTATTTACGTTTTATGTTTTTTTGTACCTCTTTATACTTTTATTTAGTTATTTATAATATTTGGTTGTTAAGCATCTCTACACAGTGAAATATGAATATTAAACTATGCATTCCGTGAACATTTTCAATTGTATTATTAACACTTACGCCCAATGATAACTGTAAAGTCTTCACTTGGTTAAATAAATATACCATTGACTTACAAAACACTTGTCTTTTATTCACAACTATTTTATGTTAATACTTTGTAAATGATTCAAAACAAATAAATAAAAATAACTGTTACATTGAAACCTTCTGATGGGCGGGTGGTGTAAAAGTACTCATCAAGATGTGGATCCAGTACAACTGTTATTCCAGTGTCCTCTCCTATGGGAAGAACTAAATTTTCATCATGATCAGCGTCCTCTCCATTGTCCCTTTAGAAAATAATTAATATATATCTATTTACGCTTTCCCGTGTGAATGTGGAGTGAGTTCTAATTCGTGAGCTTTATTTCACGTCAATGCGGTGCATTATTTTAATTGATTGCAGGTTTTTCATTGGCGTGTAGCGCCTATTTCGAGCAAACAACACATCACATTTGCTTATACATGCTCGATATTCGTGATTTAAGGCGCAAATGCAATAATGAAGTTGAGTCCTTTTTTTTATTTTTTTTTTATTAATTTTCACATACAAACTTAAATACTAGTATTATTTTTTAAGTTCGTTTTCATAATTAAATTAATTCTACAAGTTTGAATTATTTTGTTAAGTTCGCGAAAATGCCCTGTAAGAAGCGGGAGAGTGTGTGACGTCATCCGTTACCTTGTTTGTGTGAAAATAAGAGAAAATATTTACAAAACCGGGACACGCTTAGTATGTACGAAAAAATATTTTTTAAAAGTGTCTGTACTTACATATTAACTAGTACTAATCAATTCAGTTACCGGAATTCAGAAAAAAGTGCATTTTAATGGTTATTTTTTCAATTTAAAAACACGAAATGTCATTTTTCACTGACCGCTATGTTAGGAACTGTTGCAAGTTTTTTTTAAATTGAAAAAATAACCATTAAAATGCACTTTTTTCGAAATTCCGGTAACTGAATTGATTAGTACTAGTTAATATGTAACTACAGACACTTTTTGAAAAGGTATTTGGGGCTTTAGGAATGTGCAAACATTGTAAGTTTGCAAGGAATTAGTTTCCTGTAAGTTTGGAATAACTCACTCATCAGTTTCTTCTTCTACGTCTTCCTCGGTCATATCTTTAAAAGCGCAGCAGCGTCCTTCCGGCGTATCGAAAGACACAAATAATTTCTGACAATCGGCCTCCTTTGTTTTCCACTTGCAGCTCACCATCATGTCCTCGCACGATGGCGATAACTAAAAAATCTACATTTAATTGTGTGATTCATAAAGCGGGCTGTGTCTTTTCGCCCCAGCAACAAAATTCTTCCAAAAATATTCGGAAACCTGTGATAAATCGAGAAGCTAAGCTGTAAATGAAAAAAATGCAATTCTGCTACCATGATGTAAATATGTTTCAATAATTACGTAATTTACATTTGTTAAATACCTTATATTGGACATATAAGCACGGTAAAGCACCGAGTGATTGTTTTTTAAGAAGTTTTGTATTAAAAAATAATAATAGTTTTCAAATTATTCACATCAGAATTTATGCTGTAATAATTGACAAAAGATTGTTTCCCCATCATAGGCGAAAAACGCTTTCTATTACGCGTCAATGTAAATATATGATATCATATTGATACATCATTATTATACCTGCATATTAGTAAGTTTGGTTGGATTTTTTATAGGATTCGCAAGCACAATTTGAACGGCTTCCTTTGTTCTGCTTGTCAAGAGGTTCGTCAGTTTTTACACTTTTTACTGATTTGTTCAGAGGTTCGCCATTTGAACTGCTGTCACGCGAGCGCTTACTTGGCCTATTTTAGCATTGAGTAAATATATGGCGGGCGTGGACGAACGATATGCTGAAACATGAGAGTATAGCGCTGTTGTGACAGCGACCTAAAGCAGGTAAACTCTCACCATTTCCATCCTTCCGCGAGTATTGTATACTCCAGATTCGTCCATATCTAAGGAAAACAGATCTTCCATGAAGTTAAGAAACTCGCTTTGTTCCTCTATAATGTGGTCAATATTCCTCCCAAGATAGCTGAGCTGGTTGAGAAGATCGTCGGTTGTGGAATTGCCTTCATTCCTGCAATATCTTAATATTATAATTAATTTTCCTCCATAGAAGTGAAGCTACCAGTCCACACTAAAGTGCTGATACCTATCCTGATGTATGGCAGTGAAGCATGGAAGAGGCATCAGAGGAATGATGAAAGCAGTCTGGTAAAAACCATGTATGATCGTGTGAGAAATGTGGAGATCCGCAAAGAATGCAAGGCTGATAAGTAAGCATAATGAGTAATATTAAGAAAGAGACCCTCAGTTGATTTGGGCATGTAGAGCGAATGAACGAAGAAAGGAGTGTAAGGAGATTACATGACGCAAATGTGAACGGTAGAAGAAGTGGTGGACGCCCGAGGAAGACTTACCATCAAGTGAATCAGATACTTGAGTGCCTAGAGACATAATGTCAAGAGTCAGAATAATAGAAGGGTGTTTATGAGACGATGTATGAATGTGAATGAGGCAAAGAGTGCGTACCAAGACCGAGTTGTTTGGCGGTTCGTCCTCTCTGCCTACCCCTGTGGGGAAAAGGCATGATGGTAAGTTAGTTAATTAATTTTCCTGCACATTACTAGGAAGATGATTCCACCTTTTTTTTTTTTTTATTTTTTTATAGAGAATACCTCACAAGAGTCCCAACTGCTCCCGTCTGGAGCCAGTGAGACTATGGCATCCCCAATTGGGGTATGTTGTGAGGCTGAAGGAAAGTGGGGAAGGGAAGGAGATGGGGAAGAGGAAGGTAGGAAAGTACCTGGCTATTCAGATCTAGTCACTAAACACGGCTAAAGCCATTATTAAGCAACGTCTCAATTCTGAATGGTGGTCTTACACCAGGGCGATACTGACAGTATCTTCCACTCTGGAACTATACGCACTACCTGTGCAGTAAGAACCCACAAACTACTTGCGCTTATTGCAACGATATTGTGCATTCCTGGTGCAACGATATTGTGCATTCCTGGTGCAAGCTTGCTGTGCAGTACCTTCCTAACCAAAAGAGATCATGGTAGCTCCACACAGGTAGCCCTGAGGAAAACAATTTTCCTCGTGGCCTATGTCATCTTTGGGGTTGCTGTGCGAAAAGTATTTTTTAAAGTTTTGGGGAAAGGTAGAATAGTAAGTTCTGGGAAGGAAAAAGGTATGACGGTGTAGGAATCTGGGGGTCAGTGTTTCAAGGAGTGATGGAATTCCTTCCACTGTAGTACAAGGCGATGGGTCCAGAGGGACCGACTGGAGAGATCATAAGGTCTCTATCAACCAGCCTCTCTACCATGCAGTAGGGGGGCAAACGCATTCACCGTCAACACCTAGACAAACATCATCCCCACGAACCCGGGCTCCCCTAGTAAATCACCAAACGTAGCGAACAATCAATAAATGGTTCCTGTTCCATTCTTTTGTGACAAACCCCACCCCGAACCACTCGGGGTCACCGGTAGCAGGGGTGTTTGTTGTCCAATAAATAGTTCCCGAGATGGCGGTAGCCATACCCGCCTCCCAAATTGTGACAAACCTCACCCCATGAACACGGGCACCTCTGCTAAGTTGTGCCTTAAACATACATACAGGGTTAAGGGACGTACTCGACTTACTTTTTAACCAATAATTCCTGACATTATTAGGAATAAAAATGTAAATGAAATTTTGGTCTCCTGTGACTTTTTAGATGTTTTTTTTTTTTTAAATTTTCTTCAAAAACAAACCAAAAAATTCTTCCATGTGTCGTCACTGGTCACTCAACCGAGTATCAAACCAACATCTCACCCTGCCTACTGTTTTTTTTGTGTATTAAGTTGAAAGAGAACAAAAAAAAAAAATCGCCGGAGACCAAAATTTCATTTGATTTTTTACTCCAAATAATATTAGGAATCACTGGTTAAAAGTAAGTCAAGTAGGTCCCATTATTATAATACCTGTCTGCGCAGTAGGTGAATAGAAAAAAACTTTTTTGGATATTCAAAATTGAATAAAGTTGACTCTGTAGTCCCACATATTCTACAAAACAAGGCCCATTTGAAAAACGTCTGCCTCCCGCAAGAGACCTAAAATTCATAATTTTCTCCAAATAAATTTATTTTAAGGATAAGACAATAGTAATAAATATGAAAAAGAAAAAGAAATAGATAAATAAAAATGTAACGGTCGCAACTGGGACTCGAACCCAGGATCTCTTGTCTTACCGGGACAAACGCCTTAACCTATTCAGCCATTGGGACCTCTTATTTTTAAGTCATTTTTGTCGTTCTCATAATATTTCAGAATAAACAATATTACATTCGACTAATTTCTCCCATATTTTTTTGTTTGCTGCTACCTTTTTAAATAATGATAATAAAGTTATAAAAAATGTTTTGGAGCCGAATTAGTGTCTCGGATAAATTATAGAAGCTTATAAGCTTCAAAAAGTTATTTTTACAAAAATTATGACAATAAAATTTTTAATATATTTTTCCTCATTTTTTGTGGTAAGAATAAGTATAAGTTATTTATTATTATACATTTGGTTTCAAATTGTGTTTCAAACTGTTTTTTTCAAATTAAAATTTACATTTTCTAAAAAAATGTTTTTTTCGATACTCCCTAGACTCCCTACCCGACCAAAGATCATGCGCAACACCCTCCTATGCAGTACCTACCTATCTATAAAGTTCCTGTGCAATGTGCAGTTGACTGCAGTACCTATACACGACACATTTCATGGGGAAGTGTTTATAGAGCTACACAATATACCAGATAGTAAATTATGCAGGTATAGTATTATACATTTTTTATGATTTATGGCGTAGAGAGGCATTGTGGCAGTAGGTACTTAACTCAACCAGTAAAAGTATGAAAGAAGACCATCATCTTTTGATTCAAAGAGAACCTAGTTTTAATAAACTCTCTGTATGGGTAGTAGGTACTCACAGAATATCAGCATACTCCATTGCCTTCCTTCTGCTTATTTTGTTGTTATCGCATATTGCAACTCCTGGGAAAGGAGTCTTGATTATCGGGTACTGGGAAGACTCCATAAAGACTATCGTTGGATGGGTGACAAACATAACGCAAGTCTGGTAAGCTGCATAGAACATACCCGCCAGCGATAGTGTAAGGACACTAAACCAAATAATTCTGGGAAAAATAAATGGTAACACTTATTAGACTGTTAATACACGGACAGCTTCAAGCAGTTGGTATTGGCAGCTTCAAGCAGTTGCTGCATAGCTGACACTTACCTAGTTACCTAGTTCTCATAGAAAACAAGATTACAAAACAACAAAGCATTTCGCGTATTTATAAAATCAACTACTTGTAGCAGTCAGTGTATTTCCAGCCACAAATAATACAAACTGACGCATTGATTTGAAATTAATTAAAAACGTATATCCGAGTATACCTTTCAATTACGTCCCTTTCTGGTTCCACAAGATATTTTATTCCGGGAAGTGTAGAATTCGCCGCGCATTCCACCACCGTAGATTTGATTGTCTCTCCAAAACTCTTCAAACCCTTTCTCTTATTATCCATTTTAATTTGTTTTCCTTCCAAAACTACGTAAACTCCATCACTTATATCACTGTGATTTTATTTTTAATGTTTTAGAAACATATCAAAATAATGTTCTTTCCATTTTATTTTTTATTTGTTTGACATTTGTTGTGAATTTTGAAAAACGGTAAAAGAAAGAGAAGCAAGCATTTACTCACATGAGTAAATCGAATTGACTAACCCAATAAAAATTAAATCGTTTTGCAAGTTGGAAAAATTATTGATGATAATAATTGTAAATTAATTAAATATTCAACTAATTACATGGAATTCTTTATTATCACGGCATACAAAATGAAACTACTTTCCACATGCGTGGGTAATTTTAAAAACGAAGTTCTAACTATACATTATGCAATGGTGCACGCTAATATACCTACACCGTGCCCGGAAACTCGTAGTGCAAATAATGGGAAACTGGTGAATCTAAATAAAAAAGAACCGATTTAAGGGTATATTTTTTTGATTTGAGCTTTTGTTTTCGAGTAAATCATGTACCAAGTTGGATTTTGTATAAAGTGAAATTTAAAAAAAAAATCATTTGGTAGGGGGTTAATGCGTTGGCGGCCCTGAGCCAAACACAGTTTTCTAGGCCATTTTAGCCAGCATTGAACGTTTCCTAAAAACTTAACTTAGATATCTGAATAAATGAGTAAATAAATAATTAGATATCTGAATAAATGAGTAAGTAAATAATTTAGGAAACTGATCAATCAAACTGATTGATCAGTTTCGTAAGATTTGTAAAATAAAATATTGTAAAATTAAAACTGAATAAACATATTTAAAAAAAAAGGATAGGTTCATTGATTTATTTATTATATTATCTAAATATATATTATTATTACAAGGCATAGTAATAATAATCGTGAGTCCATATTTACATATTTACTCCCCGCTTCACTAAGACTTGTTATTTTGTTTTTATCGACAGATTAAAAATGGTTCAGAGACTAGAAAAATAAAATGCACAACTTCAAGCAGCGCATTATTTGAAATCACGTACATTACGAATTATTCAAACAAATTGTTTTTGGATGAAAAACGAACATTGATTTAATTTAACACAACAAGCCCCGTATTTTTGCGAAGTTCTTGCCTGTTGTTATATTATTGACGATGTTACTGGCCGCATAGAAATGAATTTCTAAACTTGAAGCAACAAAATTAATGTCATTTTTGTAAGGCGCTTTGTAAAAGGATTTATTTAACATTTCCCAACGAAAAACTCTACTATGAAATACCGAGTATTTTTTACTCGGTGGGGCCGGCAATTTGAGGAACAACTCGTACGGCGTAGATAGACATCCGTGACAGCAGCAAAAGTGCCTGCCAAGTGGCACTACTGGCTGCTGGCTGCTGTTACGTCAATCTTCTCTGAGTGATCGGGAGGCGGCGGCCATATTTCTAACTATAATATTAGTAATTCTTGTGGTATTTTTACAAGGCAAATCACTACAACCTACCTCTTTTCAAGTATTGTTTTAAGTTTCATCAGTTCATTAGGAAATTGAAAATGAATCCAGAATAGTAAGTACACATTTCGCTACGTTCTTTCGAACAAAAACAGGCTTGTCTTGTCATTTTTTTATTCTAGTCTGGTCGACTAATAACATATTACGCATTGTACTGTCATGATTACTAATATCTACGTTTACAATTATTCTATCAGTGCTAACTACGAATGTGTTATTTATTGACGTTTAATTGGCTTTATTACACGTTTTGTCAATCGCATTCTTTTGTGAGTCACGGTCCCCCATTCCATTTTATCAACACTAACGTGTCGTGTTGCTAAAGGATGCTTCACATACACTTACTTTTTACGATAAACTAGGTGAAACTACTTCATTGCCGAAAAGTAACGACAAGCCGCGATAGAAGACACAAATTTCGACGAGTCTTTGACATTTATTTATTTTGTGAAGTGCTGATAATTCTTTGTGCCTAATTGCGTATCTAATTATTCTAAAAATATGTATCGTGTAGCATGCAAAACCGCCCCATTTAAAAATATATTATCTTTTTACATCCGACTAGTCGAATAATTGTTAATTTGTACATATTTTCACAAATAAAGGGATGTTTCTAGGATTTGTTTTTTCTTAGAATTTGCGACACCTGAGTCACCAACTCCCAGCAGTAGTTTTTTTTCTCTATTTTGAATAGTGTGATGATTCTTGCTAAAAATATTTCGTCATGGATGCACTTTGTTCCCTCTAGGTAAAAACATTCCTTTGTTTTCAATATTATAAGGATTTGTCATAATAATGAGATCGCGCTTTGTTTACACTCTAAAGCCAAATTAAGGACCTCTGTCATATCCATTTTATTATTTGGTTCATATTTTTTTCTTTCTGTGAATGAACTCTGTCACCATAAAACGAAAGATCCTCTTGTGTGGCTATTTTGATGTGGTTGTACTTTTATCATGATTTACATTAACCGCTTGGACACATAATCTTGTTTTCACGATAATTTAACGTAGGTAGACATAGGAATGACGTATGGCCCGTACCTGAGTTATTAAGTTTTAAAAAAATTACTGGTCGAACTGTCAAAACTTTCTTAATTGGCCATAATTTTTGTACTAAATAAATAAAAGCTATTTTCCCCAGTATAGTATAATTTCCCTAAATTTTAATAAAAAATCTATTGTTGTGAAATTTTCCCGCTTTTCTGAATGGAATCCTTAAGTCAACGCATCTATTTTCAGCGCACATGATTATTTCAGTCGCTAGCTATGAATTTTTTAAATGTAAAAAAAAAAAAAACAAGTTCAAATTGTTTATTTCGTGTTATCAATTGTTCAATAAAGAAAAGGTTAAATTTCCGCACTCCGCTTACTTCTTAATATGCACAAATTATTTAAATAACACTGCATTTTAACTTAATTACTGCAACAAACAACTATACAGTCCGGGGGTAAAGTGCATTAACTTAGGGTGGTGATTCTACATGATGGTAGGAGTAAAAATGATTAACAACCTTTTTCGAAATTCAACTTTTTTTCCCATACAAAAAGACATACCTATTAAAAATCCTTAGTGTAAGGTACAAACTTACCCGATAAATTTGTTGCGAGTCGGCCGGGCGCGTTGTGGCGACGTTGGGTTTGATTGGCGCGTATCGTAACAGCGGAAAATACACAATAGTGCGGACCTCACACGCTCGACTAATTTTATCTTTTTACCAAAAAAGTACTCCTATAAATTGGAATTACGAAAAAAAGTTATTTATTTTTTTTACTTATACTTATTATCATGTTGAATCACCTCCCAAAGTTAATACACTTTACGCCCTTCTTCTTTCGTATGGTGGGGGGTCAGGGGGACATCTAGGTTTGCTAGCCAGTCTAGGGCCTCAGGCGTCGTCCTGTGGACTCCATTAATCTCGCCGGGGAATGAATTAAGCGGGCATTCGTTGACCACATGTTCGGTAATCTGCATCGCACAGCATTCACACATCGCCGACTCTTTAAGGTCCCATCTATGCATCCTATGGGCACAACGGCTATGGGACTTTACCCCTGGACACCCTGTATATGTCAAGGGAGATGGTAAAAGATGCATTAAAGTTCCAATTTTCCCATGTTTAATTTTGTTAATCATAATAATATTTAAATGATTTGTATAGCGCCATTTATGTGAAAAATTACCTCAAGGGTGCTGTCTTGTGTGCTTTTAGTATGAAGTAAGGTTCAACTCTAATCCAAATGTGCACAAATGATTTCTAACTCTAACTAACAATCTAATAACCAATTTTGTGCCTGTTTTTCTCGCTCCCCCGACATAGTAATTAGGCCTTTTTAGCAGTAAGCAGGGTGTGGAAATTTTACCAAAGAAAAAAATTAGAAACTCAGGCAAAGCCGTGTAGTTACTGTGTACCTACTTAATCGTTATTGCTAAATAAGATATTATTACGCTAATAAAAACATTTGTCTTTTAACTTTTATAGCATGCAACTGGTGCAGATAAATATTTTCTCAGTTATAAGCAAGTCATTAAAAAATGTTTTTCTAGAAACTTTTTTCTTTTATTTACAACTTGGTGTTGTAGTGTGTTAAAAAGTTTTATGTTATGCTGTTCAGTATAATTACATTTAATATAACCTTTCCTGTTTGTATTCATTAATGATACGAACGCCTGCCAGACATTTGGCATTTGTTGCTATTTTCCTTTAATGGTAACCACAATGTCTTCTCTATCTTTATTTATTTAATTTTTTCTATACATACATTATACATTATTTACAAAATGTTTTATCTGCCCAACTAGGAAGAATCCCGTTTTAGGGCAGTCAAATTAGGATGATATATGGAACATATGGAAAGTGTCTTGTACAAACAAAAATAAATGGAAGAAATGAAGAGAAGAGAAAAAAAAAAAAAATAAGAATTTAAAAAAAAAAATAGTAATGAAAGAAAATAAATAAAAGTTTTAAATACAATAACTGCTGTTTGTTTAGCACAGATTTTGAAATAATATAAAAATAATAATAATGGGGATATAATAATACTCTGGTTAATATAATAATTTCTTAACCTGCAATTTTCTTTTACATCTGCCATATCAGCACAAAAAAAAAATCATAAACGGTAGATCGGAGAGTAGCCTTTTGGACAAATGTGTTATGGTTTCCAAACCCAGACGTTGCAGGTTCAATCCTCCGTTATGTATATTCTCCATCATTGCACAAGCCAATTTTTCCACCGATGGTAGGAAGAATTCAAATAATATTTTCAAATCCCGGCGTGTACAAGTAAATTTTATCTGATTGAATTGTGTTATTTCACAATGTTATCAATTAAGGTATGTTTGCAGCACGTTCCAGAGTGGAAGATACTCTCAGTATCACCCTGGTATAAGACCACCATTCAAAATTGAAACATTGCTTGAAATGGCTTTCGACGTGTTTGGTGACCAGATATGAATAGCCAGGAACGACCCCATTTCCTCTGCCCCGTCTCTTTCCCTTCCCACTCCCTTCATCCTCACAACATACCCTAATAGGGTATTTTCACAACGAGGGATTCTGTTGAAAATGTATGGAATATTTAAAGATCATTTTTCTGATTTTAACCGCTTGGACACATAAGCTTGTTTTCACGATAATTTAACGTAGGTAGACATAGGAATGACGTATGGCCCGTACCTGAGTTATTAATCATCCTACTAAAAATGTGTGTTTTTTATGTTTTCATTCAAATTTATTGATTTTAAAAATGATAAAAAACCAAAACGGCCCGTGACTGGCACGGGCACCAAATAACACATGTCAACAAACAACAAAGTACTACTGTTAGAATCCGGCCGACGCTCATGACGTCACACGATAGGCCCGCCCCAAAATATCATTTTGGCGGTATTTCAAAAATGGGAAACTTAGACTCGCTGTAATTTATTTGTCAACATAAAAATGCCGTAATCATTGTAATTTTTTTGCTTAATTTTTTTGAGCAATAAAAAATAAAACATATAAATACCTTATTGGGGATGCCGTAATCTCACTGACTCCAGACGGTTGGGAGCAGTTGGGACTATTGTGCGGTTTAACAATGTTATTGTCAGGTTATTTGTAGAATGTTTGTTTCACATACTCTTGTGTGATGCATAAACCTTTCTGCCTACCCATCAGAAAAGGTTTGACAGTATGTAAGAAAAATTATTACCTTATCATCTGACCTATGTAGTTTTACTGTTTTTTTTTTTGTATGTGACTCTTATATTCTGTAGCTTTGTGTAGTATGTATGTGCACTTCGGAACATTTAAGTAAATAACAAATAGCCGCATAAATGAAAAACCTGTCCAAATGTTGAATCTCCACCACAAGTACAAACTGTTAAACCTATCCCACTGTATTATCTATTAAATGAATTCTGTATGAAGAACAATTAGTAGCCGTGTGGTCCAAAGCGTTGATCATTTTCTGGGCGTCCTCCATCATTGCACAAGCAACGTTTTCTGCTTATAATTATGGTAGTAAGAGAAAATCATAAGTTGTCAGGTTATTCAAAACTTGGTAATGTTTATATTTCTTTATTATAATAAGAGACTTAAAAAAGGTTTTTCTAATAATACTAATGATAATAAATAATGTAAACTAATCATGTTTAGGAAAATTTTAAAAATTGCTGCATGTTGTGTATATAAAAATATTTCCCTAATTAGTGCATTGCTTATGACTAGGAGGCGGCTAAGCGGTGGCAAAATGAAGAATTCCATATTGAAAATTCGCAAAAACATCATTCGGAGATATTGAAATTTGAATTTTTGAAATGATATGTTTTTGTAATAACGAATCAATTCTAAACTTCAAACCTCAATATCTCCGAATGATGTTTTCGCGAATTTTCAACATGGAATTCTTCGTTTTGCCACCGCCTAGCCGCCTACTACTTATGACTTATGACCATTTTTAAAATGCAGATTACTCTATAGACTGCAATCAACAATGTGAAGGTCTTAATTATTTTTCTGTTTATGATTTCTCCTTACCACAGCTACAAAACCTTTTTTTTTGTAAAATCAATCAAACATAACAATCAGTGCGAAAATGTTGTATTTTTACGTTGCGCAGGAATTGAACCTCCAGCTTCCTAACTCAAAAGTCAAATGCGTAGACCACTATGCTAAGGAGGTTGTCAAAGGGGCTGTTGGCAAAGAATAACTTGCAATCTAATTTGACTTCATGATTTCATTCCATATGAACAAATCATTAAATTTCTCTTTATTTCATTTGATAACCTACTATATATACAGTTTCAACAAACTTCTTTAACTCTGCAATAAATATAAATTATTGTTTGATAGTTTGTAAAGAAGGTACATGTCGCTAAGAAGCTAACAACCCATAAACAATAAAAATTCCTTGTATAGTAAACCATAATTATTTGACATCAATTAGTTGGTGGGCGTCGCTTTGAGTCACTGAATAGTTGGTAGCCCGGTGCGTCCATTAATGTCTTAAAACTGTCCAGATCATAATTCTGATTCACAAATATAGTGTTGTATGTGTTTATTTAATTATTATTCTTTACAATGGTTGTAGAGATCCATTTAACTTCAACAAGTGACCTTAGACACCCAAACCTTACTTAGGGGACATACATTAATTACGAGCAGTTTTAAAAAAATTATACCCCTCCCCCCTTGGTGAGATTAAGGGGGTTTTTCACCATCCTCCTTATCTATACTATAACAAATATTACTAGAAATAAAAACAAAATACTTGCAATAGTTAGAAAACTCGGCCAACTTATCCAATATATAGCCACTATTCATAAGATTAAGTACCAAATAGTAAACTCCGACTTAATAAATAAATAAATCGTAAATTGAAAATATACATTATCCTATGGATAAGCTATGAAGAGGATGGTGAAAAAGCCCCTAAGTGAGATTTAGTGGGACCCCCCCCCCTCACGTGAGATTTTTTCCTTACTCTCGAAATAAATGTTTTTCATAATAGCCATTTTTCACCGGGCAAAATGAAAAGAGGAAAGAATCAATATATTTTTTTATTATCTCTATAATAATACATATATACTCTTTTAAAGTTGACGTGAGATTTTTATTGACCCCCCCCCCCCTCAGTATAATAAGATTAGGTGAGATTTTACTGGACCCCCCTCTATTTTTTGCTCACGTAATTATTGTATGCCCCCTTATCTTCGTTCGGTATGCAATACCGCAAATATAGCAAGAAACCAATTCTTCAGAAGCGGTATTGTCTCTTGGAAGTGGTAATACATATCGATTAATTAATTAATTAGTTGTATAGATAATTCAGATCTGGTCACCAAACACAGCTAAAGCCATTTCCAGCAATGTTTCAATTCTGAATGGTGGTCTTACACCAAGGCGATACTGAGAGTATCTTCCACTCAATTATGAAATAACATAAATTAATCAAATAAAATTTATTTGCGCAATTTATTTCAAACCCGCGACCTTCGGATTGGGAGTCCAGAGCCTTACTCCTGGACCACGCCGGCCGTCAAATATTTGACACTGAAAAAATGATTATGATCAGAATGACAAAAATAAATTACATAAAAATGTCACTATTGGAAAATTGACACATTCACGGTATTAATTTTTGTATTTTTGATAATGACGATTATTTATGGTGGAATAAATAATAAATTAATTTTATTTGATTATAAAGATATACTTCAACAATTATTTTTAACATTTTTCCACTCTTTTCTGACCGAAACCGGTTTCAGCCTATCATGGCCATCATCAGACTGTTATAATTTTTCCTTAAACTATACGCATACATATACATAACATTTGGGGAGGGTTGTAAAACATGACATAGCAACTAAGATTGGAAAACCCATTTAATTTGAATAAAGTTATTGTTTACCACCCTGAAGCTGGTTAACTAAAAATTGTGCCAGTCTCAAAATGGCCATGACAGGCTGAAACCGATAACAGTCAGAAATAAAAAAGCTACAAATTGTTTAGATATAATTTTGTGCTGCTCGGTAATTGAACCTGCAACCTTCTCGCATCAAAGTCAAATGAGTAGATAACTAACTGCCTTGCGGATATAATATGCACAAAAAAAAAAAATTGAATAACAATGTTTTACATAAAGGTTCCATATTTTATTACAAATGGGATAGTGAACAGATTGCGCTTTAAGGTTAAAAAAATAATCGGTACTAAGAAATCTTTTATGTTTTCATCTACATTTATCATGTGCATCATTAACTTGTTGAAAGCCAGCATACAAAAAACATATTTTTTCAATACGACGTAAAATATAAAATTAAAATATCCTTTAAAATTTAAGTGTAAACCTTAGAAATGTGTATATATTTTATGTATCACTTTGTAAATTGAAGATGCGCTTAATCAGAATTGTTTGTATTAGGTATATTGTTGCATATTTTTTTTTAATTATGGTCCTATATTTAAATGTCGTTATTTTATTGGTCAATGACATAAACATATTATTCACTGTCATATATAAATGTATAGACTGTTTATAACGCAAATAAATAAAATAAAATTAAAATAAAAATAAATAAAATAAAATATTTCACAGTTCTCACCTTTCTTACGAATTCAATTTTTATAACATTTCTTTTGTGATATAATACAAAAATTACATCAAAATAATGTAGATAAAACGAACTTCCTAATAAACACTCAAATCTATGCTTTCCACAGTGGATTTATATCAAAAACAATGAATAAATATAGACTTCAAATATGACAGCGTTCATATTATCAAGCGGCAGCCATTTTGTCCGCCATCTTTGGTGCCCTGCGCGTCATTGGCAATTAATATGAATTATTCGGAGTGGCTAAATTCTATCCAGTAATTCGTTATGTCAAGATCGAGAATGGCCCAAGCGATTCTGACCTTGTTCTTCATACAATTTCTTTATGCATAAGGGGCAAAATCGCTTAAAAAATCGGACCCGCCGGGGGGACTGCGGCCTACAAGAGGTTAAAAATACCTGATAGATTTGCTAAATTCATTCCTACCTTTTATACGATTCTATTTATATAGCTACTAGAGATTTAATTTTATTAAAGTTACTTTTGAAGGTTATTTCGATCAATGTAATATATCATTAAAGAAGTAAATAAATATGTCGTAATGGCCGAGTTGGTTAAGGCGCATGACCCGATAAGACAAGAGATCCTGGATTCGATTCCCAATTGTGACCATTACTAGATGGTTTATTATTTTCATCAATTAAATAAAGAAGTTTCAGCCATGGGAGAGCAATAAAAATTTAAATAATTGCTGGTAAAATAGTTCAAATTAATTCTTACCTTTTTATTCTATTTAGTCTTGTTCTGATTTCTGCTTCATGTTTTGTTTAGATTTATTACTATAGATTTAACTTACGTTAAATGATTGGTGTTCATTTTGCTCTTCCTAAGTACATACAGTACATACACTGGATAAATTGGCAATTGTTCAAGCCGATGTCATCAATGAGTTCAGAAAGAGATCATGATGTTTTTCAAACAATTACTACAACAATTGTTGTTATTGAATGGAAATATTTTATTCATATTAATTCAGTTGCGCCAAACATTACTTTCTCTTATAAATATAAATAATAGCTTCAAATGCTTGTACACTAGGAAATGATAAAATTAAAGGAGTGGAGGTTTTAAATGTATTTCACTTTCCATCAAAACTCATGTATGTTTACATGAGTTAGCACTTTTTTTTGTTAGTTCCCGGACAACATAGTCAAACCCATATTTTGTAAAGGATCAATAATATTGTAGATTGGGTTTCCATTCCAGAAATTACATTTCACCTAAATACCTAGCTGATCATAAAAAATTATAAAAATATTTTCAATAAATTTGTATGTTTCTGTCACTGAAAGGATATCCCTTGTAACATCTGTTTCTCATAGTGATTGCAATGGTTGGTCAACACAGGCTTGTCCTTGTGAGGTTAAGAATTGTATTATAAAATGTAATACCTAACATGTGAAGAAACAATAAATAAATGAATCTCTCAGTAGCGGTGTGATTTTAATTATGTTTACAGAAATTTATTGTGTATTTCAAATATCATATATACTGTTATTTAAAAGATTCCATAATATTTTGATGTAGCATATTCTTATAATGTAGGAGCTGTTGCACATATTTTTGTATTATTTCTATTTATCTATATTGTAAAAACTTGTTACTCTCTTTTGTTTTTCTGTATTGTAAACTTTTTCTTGTATTACTCATCTGTAAATTTCTAATATTAACTTACAATATATATTATGATTTTTATGCCATCTTCAATTTAAAAACTGGTTTCAGTTTAATTTATTTTTACTTTTTCTCTTTTATTATAATATAATATTTTTTACTTACTTTTATACCTACCATTTTTATAATGTTGATTTCTATAAGTTTATATTTCTTATTTAAACATTGTATTACATATATATCACTGTATTATATACTTATTATGTAAAAGCCCATCAGGGCGTTGAAAATTAATAATATTTTTTTTTTTTTTTAAATCACATAAATTAAATGAAAACAAATCACTTTGTAAACAAATCACTTATTTAATCAGTATTATCAACCCGTTTCAAAACCAAAAGCTTCTTTGTCAGGATAAAATGAAAATTAACAGAAATAATAGTAGACAAACAAGTATAGATAAATAAATCACCACTCTTTGTAACGTTTTTTGTCCATAGGTACTTATTTGTCTATTGTTAATTTTTACTTTATCCTGACGAAGAAGCCATTGTTGAACCACGTTGATAATTCTGATTAAATAAGTGGTGTATACAAAGTGATTTGTTTTCATTTTAGCGGGCGACAAACGCGAAGTTCACATCAAAAAGATACTTATAACACAGTAGCGCTTGCCATACGATCCCATACAGACCCGCCAGACATAAAAATATGATGTGCTGTGATCACGGTGTGAATCCTCGCTAATTGGCGTTATTTTTCGTGACCGCTACGATCGCGATATCAGAAAAGTTATGCGACACCCCCCCTCGGCCTAAAAAGGAGAGGGGGTCATTTTTAATACACGGAGCATGCACGGAGCTGTCAAGTTGACATATCCAGTACAAAGAAATGATATTCTCTCGACCGCTTCCGATTTCAACTGACCCCTTCTCCTGCCGTAGGAAGGAATATTTTATAACGTAGTGTGTCGGTAGAAAAGATACTTATAACGCAGTATCTTTTTGATGTGAGCTGCAAGTCTGTTGCTACCTTTAATATAAATGGCATTACAAAGTGAATTTGCGATTATTGGAGAAGCAAATATTATTTAATCAAATCTTAATTGTAGGAATTATGAAAATCTATAATAGAATCTCTCAATAGGACCAATCTCTTGTGTTTAAGTAATATTTTGTTTTATATTCTATTGTTCTGCTTTCTTTGGTCTCTTTTGTTATCTTTTTTGTAGTATAGAGACTGGGAGAAAAGAAACATAAATACCGAGCCCTTGAGGTGATTTTTCACTAAAAGGGCGCTATATAAATTATTCAGCTATTATTATTCATTTTTTTCTTCTCTGGCTTCTTTTGCAGTTAAAAAATATTTAGTAAACTAAAGAAGAATCAATTCCATCCGCATTGCACGTACCGCTTGCTTTGGGAAGAGGAAAAATTATTAAGGCATAATAATAAATTTATTTGATAAGAGTGCCAATTCTGTAATCATAAATTCATAAGATTACTACTTTTGGTTAGTACTATTGTTCACATTCCCAGATAAAACATTGGGTTGAGATTATTAGTGATAAATGCTCGGAAGTTTGAACTAGCAAGTAATGTTTAAACATTGCATTCATCAACAAAGAGTTAATAACTGTATATTATACTGGACCATTCAATATTTAAATCAAGAAATTAAGGGGATACCCGGCGGTGATTTTTCTATACAAACGTATTCCCTTTTTTATCTCTCTGGATTTTAACCCTAGAGAAAATATTGTTTTTACATAAAATAGATATCAACTACTAGCGTGTCGGTACTTTTTGTTTTTTTTTTTGATAAGTTACTTTTTATAGAAGTTATGACCTTCCAAAAATCAATAAAATTGACTGGTTTAAACGCCGCCAAAAGATGTTCAGTATACAAACCAGACAATGTTTTTTTAAAAAAAGCAAAACATACAGACATAGAATAGTTTTTTCTTATGTAGTTGGTAAAAAAAAAATTGAAAATCAGTCCACTTTTGAAGGAGAAATGTGGGGAATACAAAACCTCGAGTTTATGTATTAGTAGCCCGAGGTGCATTGTCCCTTTCGCTCAATATCCGGTGGAGTAAGAGCAACAATGACAGCAACAATTTAGTAAAATCTATTTTTCAAATTTCTCCACCATCCGGGTATCATCTTAAGGCACTTTAGTTGGCTACAATTTCACTGCATTTCTGGGCATCATCAGCCATTTTATATTGTATATAGCGACTGCTGCTTGAAGGCCTCCCCAACCATTGTTCTAGTCCTTTTTGCATTTTTCAGTTTAATTTTTGTTAAAGATATACAAACATTTCCGGGCTATGAATAACCTGACAATAATTGAATTTTTTTTACTCCCAAAATTATGACCGGAAATTCTTGTTTGTGCCATGATGCAGGTGTAAGTTAGCAGAAAATTGTACCTGCAATGCTCTCGCGGAAATCTGATATTTAGGACCACTCAGTTACTAACAAGTAGTGATGTAAGGAATTTAATTTTTTGAGCATTCGCGAATGCGAATATCTGCTACCGACATTCGCGAATGCGAATATTGAGTTTTTTTTAAATTTGGTGCCAATTGTATAATATGGCTTAGCGGCTCACGTTCGCCCGAGGCGTGTTCCATTTACATCTTGTTCCGAGATTTTCCGAGTTGATCCGAAAAAAGCCGATCGGTTGTTTTATTTCATTTGTGGTCTGCTCGTAAACAAAAACAAGTGAATTTCAAGGTTAGAGTGTGAATAGTGATTAACATGAGTAAATCAAATTCTGGTAAAATTTGGACTTTACACTGATGTTCATATTCGCAAAAAATTTGCTCGAACTTTGCGAATATGAATATTAAAAAATATGCCAATATTCGCGAATATTCATTACATCACTACTAACAAGTTATTTTTCTTCTTAATAAGTTTTCTTCAAACATTTCCAGTTTTGCCGATTTTTTACTGTTCTCCAAAGAATATTAAGTATCAACAAAACCCTAATGAATTGTTTTTATTATTTTCCAGCGACTACCTTTTTAAATTGCTGCTGATTGGAGACTCGGGCGTGGGAAAATCATGTCTTCTGCTCCGGTTTGCGGATGACACTTACACAGAGAGCTACATCAGCACCATCGGTGTGGACTTCAAAATTAGGACCATCGACCTGGACGGCAAGACCATCAAGCTCCAGATATGGGACACGGCCGGCCAAGAGAGGTTTAGGACCATCACCTCCTCCTACTACCGGGGGGCGCACGGGATCATCGTCGTATATGACTGCACGGATCAGGTAACTATCATTCAATCTCTTATATGAGGTGAAACAGTGTCTTCCATAATAATAATTTCAAAGCAGAACTTGTTTATAAATAAACTTTTTTTAAAAAACTAAATAATAGTGTTATTAAATGTAAAAAAAACTTTATATTTGAAAAAAAAAGGTTGATCTTGTAAATTAACCTTACTTTGGGTACAATAGATACACCTGCATTTCTATCGTATTATCTCGTCAGTGCCATTGCCATAGAGTTTTATATGTTTTATAAATTTGTGATATCACACAAGACTAAGATGGAACGACAACGTCCTCAAATACCTATCTACCTTTGATCTTCCAAACTTGAGAGAGCTGGTACAAAACCGAGTTGAGTGTAGGACGACTCTTGAGGAGGCCAAGACCCACCAAGGGTTGTAGAGCCAAATGTGATGATGATGATATCACACAAGAGTCGCCTGCCCAAAGTTGGTGAGACTAAGGCATCCTTTGATTGCAGAATGTTGTGATGCTGAAGGAAGTACGATTGAGAAAGAGGAAGGTTGGAAAGAACCTTTTAGATCTAGTCACTAAACATAGCTATGGCCAGTTCATGCAACATTTCGATTTTGAATTTTTGATCTCTTTCCGGGGCGAAACTTACCAGCACATCTTTTAAATCTGCAAATGAATAACCTAAATAAGTTAGATTAATATTTTTATTGCTAAATAACTTCTTTAAAACAAAATCAGGTAGAAATGTTAAGAATTTTTTTCCATAGAAAAGCTAATAGCTCAGAGCTGCATAAAATAATTTGCAAGGCAGACAGAAATATTTCACGTTTAAATTTATACGACGAGAATGCCAACATTTTTATAAATACCAATCAGGAATTATTAGATTCCTGGTCAAATAAAATTATTCACGCAAAACACTTCAATTATCTCAACCAAACGTATGTTGACAAACTTTCGTCAAACAAATGGTTGAGT
Organism: Limnephilus auricula; assembly: GCA_951813805.1. NCBI lineage: Eukaryota > Metazoa > Arthropoda > Insecta > Trichoptera > Limnephilidae > Limnephilus > Limnephilus auricula. Next base: position 18,976,839 of record OX638404.1, read on the forward strand.
ATTGGAGAGTTGAGCGCAGAAATAGAAGGATTTATGCTTGCTATTCAAGATAGAGTAATTAAGAGGCTAGACTTTAAACGACACGCGGAACACCCGCGTCTGTCATTCTGTCCCGCTCACAATAAGCTCACGCACACTTACAATACATGCGAATGCGAAATGTGCGAATGAGACAACGCTCAAATTTACCTACAGAAATCGCTCGAAAAGGGGTTTATGGAGAATACACTTTTCTACACCGAAACCTTCACAAACTTCAAATTTTAAAAAATATATATTTTTTAGAAAGAAGAAGCTATGTCGGTAGCTTTTTATAATTTTATAATTCTTTATGAGAGTTGAGTTAACAGCACCTTTTCCTTAAATAATATTTTTTGATAAATCTTACATTTTTGACAGTGAATGTTTACGTTAAGGGTATCTTACCGCAAGCGCAGCATAATTTGCGGTTTTTGATGCAGTTTTTAGAAAATTTCTATATTGTTTATCAGAAAACAATATTATGTTTTGAACAAATAAATTATTCTTCTAAAAGATGATATAACAAAACGTGTTAAAATGTTTAAAACTATTGTATAAAAAAATATTTACAGAACCTCTAAAAATAGCTTAAAGTTCGATTATATCATTTAATTCTAAATACAAAAGAATTATTAAAATATACTTTATCACCACAACAATATTGTCTAAACGGCTGGACAATAAAATTATTTTAAAAATCTTATACACATTGCTTAAATAAATAAAATACAGTTTTTCAATGTGATTACTTCACGCCATTATATAAACCAAGGCGCAAGCTCTTTTCCGTCAGTATGCGAGATAGTTTCGAAGTGAGAGGTTGTCAAATTTTATAAACAAATAATACGTAATAATACGTAAATGTGTTGGCACATTAGAAAAGAGGTCACACTAAACGTTAGTTGTTATGTTATCATGTATTATTTCACAACGAAGATGACTTTTCTACTCGCATTCACATTACTATTGCCGGCCGGTTGTACCAGCGGCAAATAATATTCTAGGTGGTCCCTTCTAGGCCAGTGCAATTAGCGATCCGCGATCGGAATTACTCCGGTAGTCCCAATTTTTTTTATATGTTTTATATAGTCATCTGAGTTTTCGACCTTGGGGCACTTGAGCTTTCGCCGCCATTTTGAAAAAACAACCGGTTTCACCCCAAAATCTAGTTTTTCGCAAATATCTCATTCCCAATACAAATATCGGCTAAAGTAGCTTAATAAGTTTAGTAGACCATAAAATTTTCTACAACTTTTATTTAAAAAAAAAATTCTATCTCTAATACATATCGATATATGCAGTTGTAAAAATGTGTAAAAGTTTATAAAAACAGGTAAATTGCACGACTTGGTTTGGTTGTTTGTACATATCTTTTTTCCAGTACAATTTTGTGAAAAAATTACTGATATCAATTTTGTAGAGAATAAAATTTCATAATAGATACATAATAGGTACACGTTAAATGTTTTTATCTCAATTAGGTATCCAGTTTCTAATACAAAAATTAACCAAAAATTAGGTCAAAAACACCACTACTGCGTTGGATCCATAATGATTTTTTACATACCTGACATATTGCTAAACAATTATTGAAAAAGATTGAGCACGACCCCATAAAACTTTGTGTAGTAAATATCCTCCATCAACTACGAGTATTTTACTGCTTCCCAGTTCTGTGTTATTTAGTAGAGGGTTGAACGATGTGTAAAATGTGGACTTGGTTCCTTTGCGCGTGCCTTCCTCTGAGAAAAGAGACAGTGGGGCAGGAGATAGTTCATATTGGAAATATTCTTTAAGATCAATTTCAGACTTTTTGGCAATCCACATACGTTAATGGATGTATTGTCACAGTCACCCCCTTATTTTTAATGCTGCTGGTCACCGCCGCAAGGCTAATGGTGACAACTGCAGGGAACCAATTAGGGAGGGGGGGGAAGAGTGGGTTAGAGGGAGGGAGGGAGCCAGTGAGACTATGGCATCCATAATTGGGGTATGCTGTGAGGCTGAAGGTAAGTGGGGAAGTGAAGGAGATGGGGAAGAGGAAGGTGGGGAAGTACCTGACTATTCAGATCTAGTCACTTAACACGGCTAAAACCATTATTAAGCAATGTTTCAATTCTGAATGGTGGTCTTACACCAGGGCGATACTGAGAGTATCTTCCACTCTGAAACGTGCCGCAAATATAGTATATATATTTTTTTATTAATTAATTGTGAAATAACAGAAATTAATCAAATAAAATTTATTTGCGCACGCCGGGTTCGAACCCGTGACTTTCCGATTGGGAGTCAAGAGTCTTACCATTCGACCACGGACGGCCGCCTTGCTTCTAGATTTATCGATACTTTACCACCTCTACAATTATTACAGCAGGTAATTTATACACCGGTATATACCCGTCTATCAGTGGCGGTCCGTGAGGTTTCAGTGAGCTAGAGTGCTAGGTTTGAAAAAAACGACGTTATTGATGTTGTTGTAGCTGAAAACGATTTTTTTTGTCAAAATATCAACTTTTTGTATGAAGATCTTCAGTTGATAAAAAGTTGCATTTTATGCTTTTTACATTATACATAATTATTGTTTTATGAAACTTTTTGTCAACAATGGTAATAAATATTCAAAATAACCGATATTTATTTATCTTGCCAATATATTCAGATATAATTATGATCACGTATTATGAAAATGCGTAATTGAATACCGTATTGTTTTGACATCTTCTGCCAATGAAGAACTTGTTGATTATGAGTCATGTTTCGAGCCTACCGTCTAGCAGTGTAGTTGATTGTATAGAATAATTTTTCAAACAAGTTTGATCGAAATCTGATAAGAACCATAAAATCATGAGGTCCTTTTGCAATAAATAATGTTGCTATCGAAATTTACCAAAAACATGCACATTCAACTAAACAAACATAATAAGGAAGTTGAGTTTTTTTTAAAAAAAAATTTTATCAATGTTCACAGGCAAACTTAAATACCACTTTTTTTTTTTTAAACTTCGTTTTCATAATTAAATTAATTCTACAAAATTGAATTTTATTAAGCCCGCGAAAACGGCGGCAAGGGCATAATACCGTGCGCGCAGAGTTCGTGACGTAATCCGGCCCTTGCGTGTGTGAAATATAAGGGAAAATATTTACAAAACCGGGACACGCTTAATATGGACGAAAAAAATAAATTAAAAAGTTGTAGTGGTTAGATATTTACTAGTACTAATCAATTCAGTTATTGGAATTTCGAAAAAAGTGCATTTTAATGGTTATTTTTTAAATTTAAAAACACGAAATGTTATTTTTCACCGACCGCTATGTTAGGAACTGTTGCAAGTTTCGTTGAAAAATAACATTTCGTGTTTTTAAATTTAAAAAATTACCATTAAAATGCACTTTTTTGAAATTCCGGTAACTGAATTGATTAGTACTAGTAAATATCTAACTACTACAACTTTTTAAATTTATTGTTTTCGTCCGTATTAAGCGTGTCCCGGTTTTGTAAATATTTCCCTTATATTTCACACAAGCGAGGACCGGATTACGTCACGGACTCTGCTGTGCTCTTGCCGCCGTTTTGGCGGGCTTTAATAAAATTCAAACTTGTAGAATTAATTTAACTATGAAAACGAACTTTAAAAAAAAATTAATAAATACTGGTATTTAAGTTTGAATGTCATCTACATGAACATATTTTTTATAAGTCAAAATATTTTTCACTCAACTTCCCTATTTTAAATATGCCCATTATTAAGCGTTTCATGTTCAACCCATACTCAAGGGTACCATCTAGTGCTCTGCTGCCGCTGCTCTCGAGTCGCCGCGTAGCAGTGGCATATTCCCCGCTCCGGTTTACTTCATACCTCTCCCCCCCGAAATATGATTTCGGTCATCGCAAATTCCCCCTTAATACGAAACGCATCAAAAATTCAAAAACATACCGACATAGTTTTGACCCTCTAGAAGGCAGTATAAAAAAAACATATTCATTTAGTGCAATTTTCGATGTAGAAAAGTGTTTTTTCCCGGGCGTCCTTTTTGTATGGGCCGAAAAGCGAAGTCTATCGTCTTAATACCAAAAATTATAGGAAGCATATAATCAAAGATCCAAATCAAATTGATGATTTATGTAGAAAATGTATGGCTTTTCCGGAAACTATAGAACACATTATATGACCCCCGGGTCTGGAGCCAAGGAGTTTAACGCTTTGCCACACACCTCATCAGTGTGGTGTAACTTGTATATTAACCCCTTGGGCACATAAGCTTGTTTTCACAACAATTTAACGTAGGTAGACATAGGAATGACATATGCCCCGGACCTGAGTTATTAATGTATACAATTTCTGTTTTTTGTGAAAAACTGTTATTTATTCATGTCTATGATAAGCAGTCAATTATTTATGGCTTATTAATATTGCGCCTTAAATGGTGTTCTTCAATTTCAGCGCGTGAAAATAAGAAGGGGATGAGTCAGAAAAAACTTTCAACGAAATGAGTGCGCTCAACCTCAGTTGTTTGCAGTGTTTTTTTTATTATTTATTGAATTGTATCATATTATATACTTCAATTAAATTACATATTTCCTTTTAGCACGCAGATTTAATCTTGACAACCTCCGTGGTCGAGGGGTAAGGCTCTCGACTTGCAATCTGAAGGTCGCGGGTTCAAATCCCGGTATGCAAAAGAATTGTGTTATTTCACAATTTTAATTTTAAAAATAATATAAGATATATTTGCGTCGCATTCCAGAGAGTGTTAAGACCACCATCCAGAATAGAAATGTTGCTTGAAATGGCTTTAGCCGTGTTTAGTGACCAGATCTAAATAGTCAGGTGCTTCTCCACCTTCATCTTGCCCACCTCTTTCCCTTCCCCATTACCTTCAGACTCACAACATACCCTTGTTGGGAATGCCATAGTCTCACTGACTTCAGGCGGTTGGGAGCAGCTGGAACTCTTGTGCGGTATTCCTGTAATCCTGTTAAAATTCATGGGATTACATGACTTAAATAAATTTCTTTGGTAAAAGAAGCTAATGATATCTATTTCTTATTACACTTGTTTATGTAATATCGTCACTGCATATTTAATATGAACTATGTGATGATTTTGACGAAAATGAGTTAAATATACAGTTATTTTGCTTTTTTTTCTCCATCTTCTACAATATGAGCTATGTAAAAATATAAAATATTTCAGGCGATAGAAAATAAACAATGTGAGGACAATCAAAATAGTACATAATATAAAAGTCATATTCTCTGCATACCACTACACAATTCAATTGCCTTGTTATGTACATAATATTAATATCATTTTGTGATGCCTAGCTGTCAAATTTGAATTTAAATTAAATATTTTGACATTATGGTATTTAAAATTACGACGAAAACTGTGTGTAGAATATGAACCATGTGAGAAAAACTGTGCATAGAATATGAAGCATGTGAGAAAAAAACGTTAAAATTCAATTTCCTGGCATAAAATAATCAATGTTTGCCATAAGTATATTCTTATAATGAACAAAATATATTTTTCCTACTTTGTCCATAAACAGAATTCTTATTCTCCGTTTCGTTATTTTTTTAAACAGTTTTAATCGATTTTCTCAGAATGTACTTAGTCTCACAAGATTCGTATTCTATATGCAATGACGATATATTATATATGTTTGAAGAACAATTATTATAATGATTATCAATTTGATTCTCAGATTCATTATTCTAAAATATATTATGTATAACGAATCGTACAGATTCAAAAGAATCAATTGCCGAATGTGCTCAATAATAATAATCGGTAAATGCATACAATATTATTTCCTTCTTTTCATAGATAAATTATCTTAATTGGCTTAGTTCTACTTGCATCGTAATATATAATTGCAAACAACACATAATTAGTGTTGCAGTGCATCAACAATCAGTCAGCATTTTCTTTAATAGGAGCCAATAAGTTTCACCCGATCTCTATATAATTACTTATATTAATTTGTCTCTGAAGAAAAGTGACTCACCTCTTTGTTGTTGATATGGGCTAAGGAAGGCTTACGCCGTTCTTCCACGTAGCTACTCACAAGCGACGCTGGTAAGAACGTAGCTCCATGGAAGAACAGTGTTAGAGAGGCTTCTGCTTTGGATGGGTAGGAGGTGCCAAAAAATTGGCACAACTGGAGACTATTGACTGAGGATTACTTCCAAATTTGTACCCCAAGACTTTTGAAGAAGAAGGTTATATCGTTTCCATTTTGTTTAGTTTGACTCTGTACTCTAGGAAACTTAGTCCCTCGGAAATATCACCTCTCCTGCCTGAACCGCATTGTAAACGTTTATATTTATGTAACAGTTACTTTGATGATTTGAAAGCATTCCACCTATCTACTTAAAATTATAACCAATTCCTTGAAAATGTTGCATCAATGATATACTTAATTTTTGTTTTCTTTCTCTTTCAGGAATCCTTTGGAAATGTGAAACAATGGTTAGAAGAAATCGACCGTTATGCGTGTGACGGAGTCAATAAACTTCTCGTAGGAAACAAAAATGATCTCACCACGAGAAAAGTTGTCGACTACACCACAGCTAAGGTAAACATTTATTTTTGCTGAAGATATAATCAATTAAATACCCAATATTACAGATTTAAAAAAAAACATTGTGTTAACAACTATACTATGTACACATATGATTTTTGTAACGTGAACGCAGTGAACCTCCATTTATTTGTAACCAAATTTTGTAATTAATTCCTCAATTTTAATATCATTACTTTAATCAATCAATGTTTGGAGCGATCATTAATTATTATCAGTAAACGTACTTCATTACCTTAAATAATATAATCTGCATACTTCACCCGCCATAACACAGGGACATCCCTAGCATGGCGGGCGAAATAACACAATATCTACACTATGTATAAAATTCTTTTAATAAATAAATAAATCTTATATCAATATTTTCAATTGAATATTATTATATATGGATATTTTTTTAGTAACACGTTATTAGAAGGAAAGACCATTGTTGTCCTTGAATTATGACTTATTCTCTAATAATTATGCTCTTCCCACACACTGTCACCGATCAGGGGTGTTACAGATATTCGCATCCGCAAATGCAGATTAATTCGGACGTCTGCAACCGCATCCGCATCAATTAATGCGGGGCTTTTACGGATGCGGATTCATATCTGCATCAAGTAACGATATCATGTAAAGAAAGTGGGCGGGGCCAGAGTAACGCCATGTTTGCTAGTAGCTATCTTCGTTGAACGAAGATAGCTACTAACACGAAGTTTGTTTGCTAACTGACCAATAGGAATGCACAATGAATGAACGAAGATAGTAACTAACACGAAGTTTGTTTGCTAACTGACCAATAGGAATGCACAATGAATGAACGAAGATAGTAACTAACACGACGTTTGTTTGCTAACTGACCAATAGGAATGCACAATGAATGAACGAAGATAGTAACTAACACGAAGTTTGTTTGCTAACTGACCAATAGGAATGCACAATGAATGAACGAAGATAGTAACTAACACGAAGTTTGTTTGCTAACTGACCAATAGGAATGCACAATGAATGAACGAAGATAGTAACTAACACGAAGTTTGTTTGCTAACTGACCAATAGGAATGCACAATGAATGAACGAAGATAGTAACTAACACGACGTTTGTTTGCTAACTGACCAATAGGAATGCACAATGAATGAACGAAGATAGTAACTAACACGAAGTTTGTTTGCTAACTGACCAATAGGAATGCACAATGAATGAACGAAGATAGTAACTAACACGAAGTTTGTTTGCTAACTGACCAATAGGAATGCACAATGAATGAACGAAGATAGTAACTAACACGAAGTTTGTTTGCTAACTGACCAATAGGAATGCACAATGAATGAACGAAGATAGTAACTAACACGAAGTTTGTTTGCTAACTGACCAATAGGAATGCACAATGAATGAACGAAGATAGTAACTAACACGAAGTTTGTTTGCTAACTGACCAATAGGAATGCACAATGAATGAACGAAGATAGTAACTAACACGAAGTTTGTTTGCTAACTGACCAATAGGAATGCACAATGAATGAACGAAGATAGTAACTAACACGAAGTTTGTTTGCTAACTGACCAATAGGATTGCACACATTGGTGACAAGATCCTACAGGTTTTATTTGTAATGTTTTAGTTATCGATGTGATTCCCATTGTGAATCAATTACAGTGTTTGTTCACTGTGTTTATCCAAGTTTTTTTGCGTGGTTGATGAATATATCGAAGTAAATATTAAGTGAAAAAGTAAATAAAAAGCAGTATCTGGACTTATTTTGTATTACTATTTATGAAATATAATTAACCAATTTTTAAATAATTTTTTTTTATTATAAAGCTCTAGATTTAAAATGCTAATAAGTAAGAAAGACTAAAACGGATTTAGTTTTGTTCTCAAAATATGATATTAATATTTTGATCAAAATATTTAATCATATTAAAATTAAATATATTTTCATGTATTTATGTACTTAAAATCGAAATAATTTTAAAAACTCTGAAATCCGCATCCGCGGATGTGAACCTCTAATAATCCGCATCCGCTTCCCCGGATGTCAAGATTTTTGCATCCGCAACAACCCTATCACTGATGGAATCAGTTATAGCCATGCAAATCTTACTATCATTTGGGTCCACGGGAAAATGGGCAGTGTTAACTTGTTGAAAGCCAGCATACAAAAAATATATTTTTTCAATACGACGTAAAATATTTGACAGTTCTCACCTTTCTTACGAATTCAATTTTTATAACATTTCTTTTGTGATATATTACAAAAATTACATCAAAATAATGAAGTTAAAACGAACTTCCTAATAATCACTCAAATCTATGCTTTCCACAATGGATTTATATAAAAAACAATCAATAAATATAGATTTCGAATATGACAGCGTTCATATTATCAAGGGGCAGCCATTTTGTCCGCCATCTTTGGTGCCCGGCGCGTCATTGGCAATTAATTTGAATTATTCGGATTGGCTAAATGCTATCCAGTATTTTGTTCTAGAACGAGAATGGCCCAAGCGATTCTGACCTTGTTCTTCATACAATATCTTTATACGTAATCACTGCCGGGGGGACTGCGGCCTGCAAGAGGTTAATGAAAACGGACAACCGATTCATACTACATAATGTCTGATATAAGATTACCTTCCGGTAACTGTGTACCTTAATTAAGTCCTACACAATAAGCAAACACTTGGATCTTATTAACCATCTTCTTACACTATATGCATTATTTATTGTCAGGGTTCCATGAATTCGATTAAACTCTTATCTGGTGTGCCTTTGCTGACTCTTGCACCTAGTTGGACAAGAACTCCAGCCTTTCCTTGCTAAATAAATTTAATAACTATTAACTATCCATCAGACTGTTTCTCCGCACACTCCTTATTTCATTCACATTCATAAATCATCTCATACATACTCTTAAGTTATTCTGAATCTTGAGACGACCCGACTCAAGTATGTATTTGATTCGCTTGATCGTGTCATGTCTTCCTCAGGCGTTCCCGACTTCATGTACCACAAACTCCAACAACAATTTTTAACAACCTCCCATTGTATCTAAAAATTATCAAAAATATTCAGGATTTTCAGCTAAAATTTAAAAAAAATTACCTAAAATTACTATAAGAATCCATATCTATTATTATTATTTCTTTCAAATCTTGAAATCTGTTATTGATAACTCTTGCCCATAACTTATTGTTTTTGCAATATTTTATTATTTTCTTACTTAAATGATTTTCTGTAATTGAGCTAAAAATTCCCTCACCAAACACAAGAGCCTCGTCTCTTTATGGTGAGGAAAGGCTATTCTTATTTTCCTGTATACTGAATAATATCATGTAAAAATTGTACATTTCTTGTAAAAAAAATTTAAAAAAACCTCTGCATCATATATTCTCCTTACACTATTTTCTTTGTTCATACGCTCTATATGCCCAAAACACCTAAGTAAAATTACACTCTCTTAATCTTAACATTTCATTTACATTAGCCTTTAATTCTTTCATACAAAGTTTTACCACACATACTCTTCTGAGATCTCCTTTCTACAGCATTCAGTCTAGTTTCATCCTTCCTCTGCCAGTTACATCCGTGAACAAAATGACAATCAATTTGCAGGAGTACGCAGAGCAGCTGGGCATCCCGTTCCTGGAGACGTCGGCCAAGAACGCCACCAACGTGGAGCAGGCCTTCATGACCATGGCGGCCGAGATCATGCAGCGCGTGGGCCCGCCCTCGTCGCAGTCCCAGGACGCACAGGCTCGGGTCAAGATCGACCAGGGCCGGCCCGTGGACACGGGGAACAAGGGCTGCTGCTGAGCAATGCTCGCCTAAACTCTCAAATGTAAGCCAGAATGTATGTTATGGAACATGAAATAGAATAGGTTATCATTTAAGAAGAAGATAACACTAATAATCTAAACAAAAAAGAACAAGAGACAGAAAAAAATAAGTGGTGGCAGTCAGTGGCCTAATTGGTATGGCGTTTGTCCCGGTAAGACGAGAGATTCTGGGTTCGAGTCCCAGTTGCGACCGTTATCTTTTATTTTTGGTTGAAGCGATTTTGCCCCTTATGTATAAAGAAATTGCAGGTCAGAATCCCTTGGGCCATTCTCGTTCTTGACATTACGAATTACTGGAATGCATTTAGCCACTCCGAATAATTCATATTAATTGCTAAAGATGGCGGACAAAATGGCTGCCGCTTGTTAATATGAACGCTGTCATATTCGAAGTCTATATTTATTCATTGTTTTTGATATAAATCCATTGTGGAAAGCATAGATTTGAGTTATTATTAGTAAGTTCGTTTTATCTACATTATTTTGATGTAATTTTTGTATTATATCACAAAAGAAATGTTATAAAAATTGAATTCGTAAGAAAGGTGAGAACTGTCAAATATTTTACGTCGTATTGAAAAAAAAATTTTTTTGTATGCTGGCCTTCAACAAGTTAAGCATTTAACCTCTCATCTGTCGCTGGACCGCCGAAGGGCGGGGTTAGAAAAAGTCAATTTGACATCATTCTCACATAGTTCCTTGGTGGTAAGGAATGCCCTATGATTAATATTTATTTCATTGTATGGGTGAACCGAAAATATTCTTTTGGATTGTTTTTGTAATAATTTAGATATATAAGAACAAATTGTTTTAATTACTCGAGTCACTTGACATTGTATTAACTCCACGGCTGCACGTGAAAACTGATTTAAGTTCAGTATAATTGGGCGCAATGTATGGAAACCACCTGTAAAGAGTAGCATATCACTGTTGTGTACTTGTGGTTGCATCACAGTCATGGAGCTTGTAAATATCTCTGTACGAAGGGCCTAACTGTGCAGGTCCTGCACGTGTGACGGTAGTAATTCGCTACAAACTTGGAGGTATGGACTGTCAATTAAATAATGTGTTATTTAAAATGAAATGTTGTTTGTTGCAGCGATATGGACACAATGGAAACCTTAGCATTACACGGAGGGTTTCCTCGGGCATGTTGGATCATCCGCGGTCTTAGGAAATACAACATGGCTTGTTTATTTAATTACAATCTGGTGTAGAATGTTAATTTGATTTGTGTACAGTAGGTTTAATGACTATTATTCATACATAATAGATAATTGAATAACATATATACTTTTTGTAATCATTCCGTTTTCTGGTTCATGTGTTCTTTTTAATCTATTTTTTTATAATTCAATCCAAGCTATAATAAAATTATGCGGCATTGAAATCTGTTTGATAATGTAAAATGGACGAGCTTTGTGTAAATCAATGGATTATAATGATGTGTACTCCTTGGAGAGTATTTTATAAGCAAAGAATCCATAGAGTTATTATTATGTCTTCAATGCTCTTGTATTTGGTTTTATGTGTCACTTGAAAGTGTCCGCTTAGTGAAAATTCATCAATTGATCTTTTAAACATCCTGATCAATACTTAAAAAATTGTAAGCTCTTTTCATTTGCATCTGATGCTATCAGAAGAGCGCCGCTTTGCATAAGTATTTTCTTCACCATTTCTTTGAAAGATCAATTGATAGGGAATTTAGAAAACAAACAAGAAAACATGTATATTTGTATTTGATAAAAAAAGTTAAGGGACATCCGAAACAGAGTTTTAATTGGTTAAGATTGATTACCTGCTAATAATATAATTTGATGTATGCCAGATTCTATCTGATGGTGATTTTATTTAATACTTATCGGTGTACCGCAATATAAATGGCTTCTGTGTCCAATACTTTTCTTTTTATCAAATTTCTAACGTTGGTTGTATGTGTTGCTATGTCTTGTAAAAAGCCGCAATTCTAATTGATTAATATTACCAAATAAATCAGCCTAAAGTTATGAATAAAGTAATATAGTCCGTGCCTCTAGGTATATTTATTTTATATTGATATTGTGGACGTTTTGCAGTTAGTTTATGTCCGATATCTTAATATGTAATTGCGAAAGGTTTTTCTCTTCTATAAGCTGGCTGACGTCAGCTCCTAAGCATAAGCAAGCTTCCCACGCTGGGTTTTTCTGGACATCTTGTAAGTGCTGAAATAAGATGGAAAAAACCATATCTTTTGTAATGCACTCTATTGTTGATTTTTTAATAAAATAATAATAATTGGAAAGTCTGGCTTTTATTCCGAGAATAATGAGAAAAGTTTGGGCACTTGAGCAGTTTTAGGAAACAACATAACTTCCATTAGATCTGACAAAATGGCAACTATTGGTTTATAATGTTTTGTCGGATCCGCTACGAGTTTTGTTGTTTTCCATGACGAATCTGCAACTAAGTCGGATACCACCGCAAACTGTAATGTGGTAATTTGTATATCTGTGAATGAAGGTATTCCGTACCTTCACTCGCAATATTACCAAATAATTAGGTAATGAGCGTCTGCACTGTAATGTAGATTAAGTATGTCTAATTATGTTTTGTAAAATAAACACTGGATGCTTGTAGTATACCTTCTTTCATGATTCACCGGTTCTCCTTTGTTCGTTGGGACTGCTCTATCCGCCTGCGATGGCCACCAAAGGTTGCTAACAATTAATTGTGCTGGGAAGATACCGTCCCAAATTCTACAAATCAATTCACTAGAAGTAAATAATATAAGTTTCACTTCATATCCATTCATTGTTTAATAATTAAGGTGGTTTGGGCTCCTAGTCATCTCATATCTCGGAGGTTATTGTTATCTTTACTTCATGTAACGAATACTCGTTGAAACACTTTTTATGTTATTTTCCAATAGAAAGCACAACTTTATCACAGGCCTTAATTTCTGCTGCTGTACAATTTTATTTGGAGACTTATATTTTATGCATGCCATGATAATGTTATCTTTGTTTTTTTAGTGTTGCCAGGGTGATTCAGAATGATTATGTGCGTTTATATTTTTAAAAGTAGGCGACTAATGGAATCATTGCGAAATAATGGTCTCCAAATATCAAAACTACATGTTAGAAGGGAATCGAGTTATTACTTCAAAGAGCGTCTGTGCGAGTCCTTAAGTAATTTTATCCAAGCAGTGTTAGCTTGAGCTAAACATAATAGTTTTCTTATTACCACACCTTGAAAATAAATTAAAAAATAATGTATACTTTTACAGGTATACTACAAATATGAAGTAGTATACGACACATTTATTCTAATATCTTTTATTATGGAACTGAACTAATGACTTGTCAAATAAAGAGTCTTGGATGTGTTTCATATCTCGCTTGTTTTATTCACAGCATTATGCCCGTTCCTTAAAAATATCCTTCCCTTTAAAACCAATATTACATAGTTATCGAACTAGACTCAACTGAAGCCAATGGGAATTTGAGAGCCAGTATGATTATGGCATCCCCAATTGGAGTATGTTGTGAGGCTGTTGAAAGTGGGGGAAAAAAAGATGGGGCAGAGGATGGTTGGCCTGGCTATTCAGATTGGGTCACTAAACACAGATAAAGCCATTTCAATTCTAAATAGTGGTATTTTACCAGGGTGCCGTGCTTTGAGAATCCTCACTCCAGAACATTGCAGTGCAAGTATACTATCCTTTTTTACATTAGCTCCACACAGGACTCCCTGAGGAAAATAATTTCCCTCAGGACCCATGTCTTTTTAGAGACAGGAAGTTCTGGGAAGGAAAAGGTACTAGGGGTGGCTAGGAATCTGGGGTCGATGTGTCCAGGAATGAAGGACGTGTGAAGCCACTGCGGTGCAAGGCAATGTTCTGAGAGATTTGTGCTGGAGAGGTCAAAAGATCTCCTGGTCCGGCCTGCCACGGGTAATGCTAATAAATCTTAGCTTGTATTTAAGAATGCTTATAATTAACAAACTTCCATTGATAAGGAGCCTAATTCACGGAAATTACGGCAATTGGTAATTTTATACGTAATTGTTTTTCGGAGAATAATTATTATTCTGACTAGAAATATTTATTTTACAAAGCATGTTTAATGTTTTTCTAGAATGATTTACACACAATTCCGAAGAATTGTGCTTCTGTTTCCTTTGTCACTCCGGTTACGATACGTTGAGTCTGTGATACTCCATAATACAACAAAATACTCGTTTTATTCAGTTACATCTTACCCTTACTTCTTTCTTTTCACTCAGAAAAAGAGTACGTAGATTTACTAACTTTTCATATGCAACTTTTACTAATTCTATGTAATTTTCTAGTCTGGCCTACGTCTTTTTCAAAATCCAAGTTGGCAACACTGATTATACAGCACAAATTTCAAATCATATAATCAAAATAAATTAATACATAATCTAGTAAACACACTTTTCAGAATTTTAATTTTAGTTCAATTAAAATCTTTAAAAATAAATCCCAGAACGCGTTTTGCGATGAAAATACCTCAGTTTTTCTATTTAAGCAAACTAAAATATTTGAGACTTTTTTACACACTTAGACATTGAAAAATCATAAATACTTACGATCAAAAAATACT
Source organism: Limnephilus auricula (assembly GCA_951813805.1). Taxonomy (NCBI): domain Eukaryota; kingdom Metazoa; phylum Arthropoda; class Insecta; order Trichoptera; family Limnephilidae; genus Limnephilus; species Limnephilus auricula. The sequence goes on from OX638404.1 coordinate 18,991,881, forward strand.
TACAAGATATGTGTTTTGAGCATTTTTATTGCTTACTTGAATGTAGGCATATATTAAAGCAAGTTTTGAATGAAATAAATCAATATTAAATTTTTAGTTTAAAAAATTTGATACGGGGAATAATCGATCTTTCTCATTGGAACCTCCCTGTACAGTTGCAAGCATTTTAAAACTTTTATTTTCAGCCGCTGGTCAATCACTCTTAATAATTATTCTATTTAACACACATTCATTGCGACGTATTTTCTAATAAATTGATTGCACGATACAGATTACATTTAATGTCACAGTGTGAACGCGGCTAAATGCAGCGAGAAAAACGACCGTTACAGACGAAGTCAAAAGAATACTGAGCTCACTTATAACACTGAGGCGGTAATATATCTTTAACCAGCGATGCTCGTGAAGTTTTCTTATCATTTACCATGTATATAATTCGTACGCACTAGCGACCAAACGAAATTTCGTATACGCGCTAGGCGCGTATTCAGCAGTCAATATGTTAATTTATATCCATAATAAATAAAAATATTGCTTGAACAAGGTCTTTACTACAAATCTATAATATAATACGTAGCTAATAAGTTAGTAATTTAATATGTAGCTTTTTAAATTATAAAAATTGAAGTTTATTCTTGCTCTAACACTGTTTTTTTTTTTAATTGAAGTTTCACTTTCTCTAACACTGTTTCACTGAATTGAAGTTTAATCTTTCTCTAACACTGTTTTTTTGAATTGAAGTTTCACTTTCTCTAACACTGTTTCACTGAATTGAAGTTTAATCTTTCTCTAACACTGTTTTTTTGAATTGAAGTTTCACTTTCTCTAACACTGTTTTTTTGAATTGAAGTTTCACTTTCTCTAACACTGTTTCACTGAATTGAAGTTTAATCTTTCTCTAACACTGCTTTTTTGAATTGAAGTTTCACTTTCTCTAACACTATTTTTTTGAATTGAAGTTTCACTTTCTCTAACACTATTTTTTTGAATTGAAGTTTCACTTTCTCTAACACTATTTTTTTGAATTGAAGTTTCACTTTCTCTAACACTATTTTTTTGAATTGAAGTTTCACTTTCTCTAACACTGTTTCACTGAATTGAAGTTTAATCTTTCTCTAACACTGTTTTTTTTAATTGAAGTTTCACTTTCTCTAACACTGTTTCACTGAATTGAAGTTTAACCGCTTGGACACATAAGCGTGTTTTCACGATAATTTAACGTAGGTAGACATAGGAATGACGTATGTCCCGTACCTGAGTTATTAATCTTTCTCTAACACTGTTTTTTTCAGACTAAAAAATATTATATATATCATTCTTCTATCCATGTGAGCCTCAGTTTTGCAATAGGAATTCTAGATCCTTAATGATGATGAGAATGTATGGAGTTCTCAACTGGGTATCCAAAAACTTATTGTCACCAATAAGTGGAGATATAATATTTATGTTTTGAGCCATTGTAATGAAGGCCTTTATCGGATAATCAGTCACACTTCACATTATCTGTCTCCTTTTATTACCAGTTCTAGAGCTCTGTTGGTTATAAGATAAGAAAAACAAACAATAATCATATAAAATCGTTTATTATCAATACAAAAAAAATGTCTTAGACCATTTCGACAGATGTGTTTAAAATACTCAAAACTGCAAAACTAATTTTACAGGAATTAAATTAAAGTGATTGCAATTGTAGTTTTATGTACATTTAGTTTACTCGTGAAAATTCACAGATGTAAATATGAAAACTGAGAAATTTAGTTTCTACAGAATCAAAAAAAATTTTACACATCGACCCTTGGAATAACAAGGTTCCATCTGCCATGGTAACGTCGCGCGATAATGAGATCTATAGTAAGCTACTTTAGAGTTCATTATCGCATGACGTTACCACAACAGATGGAACCTTGTTATTTCAAGGGGTCGACATTTCAAATAATGAATAAAAATAATTGTCCAGTAAAATATTGTGGCTATGTAATCACTTGTCTGGATTTGAAAAGATTCTATTAATAATTTGAATAATTCTCTCACAATATTTTGAAATTTTCACGCACAAGAAAATTATACTAACAAAATGTTACATAAAACTTTATTAGTTCTTAAATTTTTGAAATGTTGTGGAAAGATTAAGCATTATAAGATAAGGGTAAAAAAAGAGTATTTTTGTACGCCACTCAAAATAAACAGTTTTGCAGGAGTACCATAATAAAGGCCTTTTATGTTAGTGTATCGTAGAAAATTACTAAAATTAGATTTCAGACTATCGTAATTATAGGTGGTTATTATATTTTACAACTACATAGTATAAAAATATGGATTATTACATGTGACATATTAATAAAGGGGCATACAGACAATCAAAAGATCTCATAGAAATAATTTCAGTGAGTTTATCAGACCGGCTCAAATATAGGGGCTCTATAGAAACCTGAGTAAATCTAGTCTCCGATAATGGGCATCATGTATAATGCACGGAAGATACTTTATAACACAACAGCGCTCGCCATACAGACCCGGCAGACGTAAAAAGATCATGTGTTATAAGCATGGTTCGAGTCTTCGCTATTTATTAATATTCTTCGTAAACGCTAGAGGTGCAATATCAGAAAAGTTATGCGACCTCCCTCTGCCGTAAACAGAAAGGGGGTCATTTTGAACACACGGAGCATGCACGGTGCCGTCAAGTTGACATATCCAGTACAAAGGTATGATATTCCCTCGACCGCTTCTGAATTCAACTGATCCCCTCTCCTGCTGTAGGAAGAAATCTCTTATAACGTAGTGTGTAGAAAATATACTTTATAAATTAGTATCTTTTGATGTGAGCTTCGTGACTGTCCCTACCTTAAAGCTAACAGATTTTTAAATAGTGACCAGTTGCTAACCCTGTACAAATCTCAAGTATGTCCGACAATTGAATATGGTGGCCACTTCTGGGCTGTAGCCCCACAATAACTGATAAACCTACTTGATTCCGTGCAAAGGAGGGATTCCGTCCTATTGACAATCCATTGTTAACAGTCCGATTGCAGTCTCTAATGTACAGACGCGATGTGGGCATGCTGAATCTGTTCTACAGGTATTTTAATGAAGCCCTGTATTCATCCCCATTATGCGTGAAACTCGACAGACACGAGTGGAACACCTGTTCACAGTTGATGTTGGCTTTATGAGAATGGGTCATTTCTTATGTATATACTTCATTATTTCATTCATATATATATACAATGGAACTATTTTAATACCCTGACAACATGCCAATTTACAATACGTAATCATTATAATAGGAAAGAATAATCTTCTTCATAGGCGTCCTATCACATCAAAGGTTGGCTTTCATCGGGGCAATCTTAACCCTGCAGAACTGCTCTCTTTACCAGTGAAGTAAATTACAAAGTCATGAAGTGCACAAGAATATTATGGGTCTCCAGTGGCGGCTCGAGCACTTCTTTGATAGTGGGGACTGACATTTTTTACATACACCTACTATGTACATACTGTATTGTAATCTCACTACCCGGAGAAAATAATATAAAATTTCTCAAACAAAAATTTTAATGGTCAAATCATGCTAATCAGATATCTACACAAGAAATAAATTAAAATGTCTATAGATATACAATTTATAATACAGCATAATAAAAATAACGCTTTATTTGCTAGATTATCATCAAAGTTAATTTGAACGCGAGCCATTCCCGGCCGAAACTATACAACTTTTGTTACGTGGGGATTCATCGGATTGTCCTCACGGTATTTGAAAATCACATACTAGTGCGCATGCGCACAATATAGATTATCCCCCAAGTGCGCTGTAGGTTCTGCGCACTGAGAAATGCACTCTTATGGTTCGTGCGCTGATCGGCTGTCCGCTGGTCAGCGTGAGTGGTCGCCGGTTCGCTTTAGTTTGTTGTATTGTATTTCTGCAAAACGTTAAATGCTATTATGAGATTTCATTGAATTCGGTGAAGACTGTTATTTCTTTTAGTAGGTTTCGAGTATAACTGGTGGGGACTGTCCCCACTATCCCCTGTGAAGAACCGCCACTGTGGGTTTTAATTTATTGAGGAATTCACAGAATTTTATTTTAAAGCCCCTAATATATTATTCACGTTTTGCAAGACACAAAAATAATAAACATCAATGATAATTGAGGAGCTGGATGCGATAACAACTTATGATGAAAATTGTAATGTTGAGTAAAACGAATTAAAAGTTTTTTGAAATGCGTAATATTCACTTGTAACTGGTAGCTAGTGTTGAAACTTTTTCGTGTAACGCCGTCTGTGTAAAACCAACGGAAGTAGTAGTAGATACCAAAAAACCGATGGTAGCAAACAGTTGTTATTACATCCAGCTCCTCAATTGTCTATTATATAATCAGAAAAAAGGTACCTACCTCAGTAGTGTTTTATTTTCACTTTTAAAACTAGTATTGCATGTTTTTAAATTTTGTATTGCAAGTTTATGATAATTTATGTAAGTAAACAAGACTACAATTTTTAATGGCTCCTTTAAAATAAAATAAAAAAACTGATTCAGTATTTTAATTTGCTCAAATGACTAGGGAATATAAATAATTAGGTATATTATTCTGCAACTAACAAACCAGAAAAAAATTATATCACAAACTGGACTATACCTACTCAAAATATTTGTCAATCGTTTTTAGAGTTTGGTTTCTAAAAGATAATTTATTACATACATTATTATAACTTTCAAAATAAAATGTATAAAAAATTAATACCATAATGTTAAAACTAATAGCACTTAGTGGATAACAATTATTAAACATTGCATCTTACAAATTTAACAAAAATTAAAAAAATATATATTAAAATAAATGCTTCATCTACTTAATACTTTTAGTATTTTGACATCATTATTACAGTGGATCCTTGCTTAACGAGCACCTCTCGTAATGTATTACGAGCAAAATAAATAGTAAAAAAAATGGATCCTTTAACTAGCGACATTTCACATAACGAGTGACGTGGAAAGGGGAAGTCCGCTCTTCTCTCTTTTGGCCGGGAATTTCTGCACCAGTGCTACATCAGTCTGTGTTCAGCACTCGTTCCGTTATCATATAAGTTTCGTTTGTGATTGCACATTTTTTTCAGCATGGAACGCATTATCGTATTTTACAATAATTTATGGAAAAAATTGTTTTGCTTAAAAAATGTTTCGCATGACGAGTAAGGATCTGGAACGAGTTATGCTTGTTATGCGAGGTTCCACTGAACATTATGCATACCGCTCACAATATCTCCATTTTAACCACTCCCTCTTTCTTTCATAAACAACGCATGCATTAGAAAAAGAGGTTATAGCGGAGCTCTGTGGCATATCACAGAGAATCAGTTAATTTTTTAAAAATGTGTACCTATATATACAAATATAATAATTTCATAAATAAAGGAAATACACATTCTAAAATGTGACTTACTAAATAATATAGGTAAGTAACGCCATTCTTTCATGTAGCTACTTTCAAGCGACGCGATCGCCGCTCGTCTGTACCTTCCATACTATTATTAGTGTTTGTAAAGGCCGCTAGGCGTTTCACTAGCAAAATATTATGACGGGTAGCGGCGATTTAGTCGCTTGTAAGTAGCTGCGTGAACAAAGGGCGTAATACAAAAAAAAAAATACTAGCATTGTGACATGGCTTTGCTTAGTCATTAGTGTCATTAAAGTCATTAGTGTCATTAAGTCATTAAAACTGACATGTCATTAATTCAAATAAAAAAGAGAATGGGAAGTTATGGGTCCACCCCTCAAAAGAATTACTAATATTGATTCCTAACCTTATTTGGAAGTAAATTTTTTGTTCTTTTTTTAAAAATATTTTTTGAATATTTGTTTTTCTTATTTTTCAAATTCAACCAAAAAATCTTTTACATGTCGTGGTCATCCGGCCAAGTAACCACCAAACCCCCATTCCGACCCTAACTGTCAAATACCTACCGATTGTTTATGTTTTTAGGTGAACAAAAAAAAAGTCACCAGATATCAAAATGTCTTCTACATTTTTACTTCAAATAAGCTCAGGAATCACTGGTTAAAGTTGATATAACCTGTATATAAATTAATATACACAAAAAAGGGTGGATGCCGTACATCAAATGTCTGTCCGTCACCTTATACATTAAAGTGATTTATGTATTATAATTTCTATTGATCACTTTCAAGACAGGATAATTCTGAACTGAACGTGCCGACATTAGACATAATTTAGCTTTAATGGTAACTAATGTTTTACTCTAACAAAAAAAAGTAACCAGTCGTGTACATAATAATATACTATTACTATTGATTCAATAATATTGAGGGGTGGGACCAGGTCTTATAAATTTTCGCCAATTCTTTTTTAACATTAATTATTACAAGAAAACAGCACATCATTTCAAAGGCGTGAACTTATTTTGATTTGAAGTCATTCTGAATCAGACATGGCATGCACTGGACGTGGTGTACCTTTCAGGGCGGGAACCTTTTTGTATACTTTGGTATCTGAAACAAACTTTTACAATTAGGAAATGTTTTTCAAAATAAAAAAAGAGGTGAAATAAAAATATGTAAATGAATAATGTGAAAATGAAAATGAGTTTGGCAAGACATGTTTATGGAGACATAGTAAGGTTTAGACAGGGAATACATGGATTGCCACAAGCAGTCGACACACCAGTGGTCACCAACATACAGATTTTCATCCGGCCTTTCATTTTTCTCAATTCCCGATTTCTGCGTATAAATATATAGGATATATTAATTTCATAGAATTTTATTTATTAGTTATTATCAATCGGAATTTGATTAGATAGTAGGTAGAGGATCGATATCGACTGCTTGTAGCAGTGCATGTATTACCAGTCTATAATAAAAAATTAAAAAATTAATCAAAAATTTAAAAAAATATATATTTTGCACCCAGTAGAAAACTAAAGTTTTATGTCAAAAGTCATTAAAATGAATTTTTTTTCTTCCTCTTTCTTTAAATTATTAATTTTTATTTGTAACTTTATTAGTATAAATTAATAAAAGTAATTTTTCTTTCTTAAGTTTTCAAAACGAATTTTATTATTTTCAAAGATAAAGCAGTTTAAAACAAAATCTATTTTCTCTAACGCCGTTCTTCCACGTAGCTATTCACAAGCGACGCTACCGCTACCTGTCAAACAAATTTGCTAGTGTAGCACCTAGCGGCGTTTTCAAACACTAATAATAGTATGGAAAACACAGACGAGCGGCGATCGCGTCGCTTGAAGGTAGCTCCATGGAAGAACGGCGTATAGGTTTTCATTTGGAAATATTTGAAGTGAAACAAAAAATATTCTGTCAATTAGAGGAATAATTTTTGTCTTACAACTTATTGTAAAAATAATAGAATCTTAATTACCTAGTAACAAATTATACCACAAAACATGAATCCCAATGATATTACACTGTAAAATTTTGCAGTGAAATGTACCTGATGCCGAGACTGCAACATATTACCTTCGATACCTCATTCACACTCAAGCAACTTTGGAAGAGGGATTTTAGTTGTTTTTTATGCAATCATCATGTATTGTTTCATCGTGCTTTCACACAAACGAAGCATTGAATTCCGTAAGTCTAAACTTAAACTTTAGCGACAGTTTAGACCCGGCTGTGCAAGCGAGTTTCCTACAGAGCATCGGACCATCGGACCAACCATCAGAGCATGTTTGGGAGGAAACTGGACGCGGTTCATTACAAGTTTTTTTTTTAAATCTGGCAGTCCTACATCATGAAATATATTAATTTTCACCCATAAAATGAGGCCATTAAGATTCATTCGCACACATCAATCACATGTCAGTACCGTGCCGGGTTTGTGCTTTCGAATCATTGAAATACATGTTGTTCTGAGTATTAGAATGTGAATTCTTTGTGAATTTGTGCAAATGGACCAATCTCCTCAGACCAAGAGACGTGCTTCAACGTGTCAACTTTACCTAATTTGTTTTTTTTAGATTTTCTGTGAACGTAGTATTTTTTATTGTGTATTCTTCTATATATTTATATGTATTTTATTGTGTGTTTGAATAATTAATCAAATTACGAAGTTAATTTTTAAGTTTTGTTAAAATTTAATTCAAGTTCTGTTATTATTTAAGATTTGTGAAGCATCTGGCCCGTAATCATATAAAAACAAAACTTCACAAATCTTGAAAATTATCTTGTTGTTCAAATTCTGTGAAGCAACCAGTCCTTAGATTACTTAATTTCACACTTATGGGATAAAAACTTTACCTTATCCAAAATAATAATAAGTAATAAAAAATAATAAGTTTTGGCATAACCAATAGCTGACAGAAGTAAAATGTGAATGGAGGAACTTAATATTATAACTGTTATAATTGTTATTATTAACTGTTATAGGCTGCGCGGCCGCTTTCATACAAAACGTAGTTTTGGATTAGAGGCCACAATACCCAACCAAACTGAAAAATTATTTTTGTAATAAAAAGGTAGGTTCAATGTCGATCTCGGATAGGAGTTACTTTTTTTTTGCCTTTAAATGATGACGTATAGGTAATTAAAGAAATCAGTTTTTGTTCATTTTGGAAGTAACTTTGGAATTTTTTGTGAGTTATTATAATTATTTTAAAAAAATTCCTTATCCTCGGTTCTAAAATAATGAAAAATAAAAAAATGTTCAAATGCGTTTCTTTGGGTAGTAATATTAAAATATAAACGACAAGTTTTTGTTCCGATGTAATTAGGTAATTTGTAATTTAAATTTACACCCATCAAAATAGTTTTTTAAAAAAGAAACAATATTTTAAATTTTATATTTCATCATATTTAAAAAAATATATAGCAAAAAATTTTTTTTTTAAATGTTTACATTTACTCTAAATAATTGCCCAAGTTGCCTCTAAAATCATAAAATATCAAAATCTTTGATAGCCTATATTTTAAAAATTAAAGCAAAAATAAAGCTAGCTTTTGATAGAAAAAAAATATTTTTCAGTTTGGTTGGGTATTTTGGCAATCCAAAACTACATTTTGTATGAAACTTGCCGTGCACCTAATGGCCTTAAGTAAAAATACAATGGACAGAACACTCCTTTTAAAGCAAAAATATGATGGCCACTTAATTCCTAGAATTAGTCCAAATAACTTATAGATATGATTATTTTTACAGCAAATAAATTATATTGCTCAACATTAATCTAAATGCACTTAAGGTGAGACTCTTATCTTTCAGTGAATAATATAATATATTTTCGTCTTCAATAATTGCAAATCAACTTTGTGGAATCATTTTAATTAGATGAAAACAAATGGGTTTGTTTTCATTTAATAAATATAATATATTAATCTCCGAATATATGTTTAAGGTACATATATAAATACATCAAAGTTATAGACAACCAAATTAATAGACTTGCCCTAACATGAAATCTGGGTTTCATTTCGAAGAGCTGGAGGCAAACCCATTCAACTATATTTTGGGCACCAGGAGGGTTCGAGAATGCTTTGAATAAACTGTGACACCAGTCTATAGATTGACCACCAAAGAGCGAAATTGAAATAACCAGACCCTGAGCAGAAAAGTAAAGTTCGCTAAAGTAAAAGAAACGTTTGCTACGCAGTCCATTGTGGGACTTTTCTGCACAGGATCTGGATGTTCCTTTTAAACTTAAACGAACCCCCTGACGCCCCATTAAATGCTAAAATTGAGTGAGGCAAAATATAACATATTTGTGTCTGTTAAGTGTCTAACTAAATGGTGTAACAAAATATTAAATTTTTGGAAACAAGCCCGAACTTTTGTTTACCCTATTTGAAATTTGCATTTAAGTTTTTTAGCCAGTAATTTGCGCGCTATTTTAAAAAGGACTAGTAACTCAGAAATTTTTTAAAGCAGATTTTTTTTTGAGGACTGTCACAATGCGAGTTGCCTGTATACTGTCAGATTTATACAGACGAATCACAGAATGGGGGATGGTTATGTCGCCTCCCACGCCCCGCGCATCTTGGTTTGTTTCCTTTCCCTGGTTGTATGGTTTCTTAATTTGAATGTCTATTTTTATTATTATTTTTACCTTTTTAACTTAATGAGTTAAACATCAAATTATAATATTTTAATTAATGAAGATAATATTGGCTAAAGTCAATCGAAAATACAAAACAGAAAAATCAGAAAAAGATACGGATACATCTGGGACTCGAACCCAGGACCACTGGCAATCCGGGCCAACGCGCTAATCCACTGCGCCAACGTATCCCTATCCGATTCGATCATTTTTAACTCTATCATACTTCGACTGAGAACCACCAACATTATTTTCATTTTTCTTTTTAATGCATATTTTTATTGGCTGCTATCTTTATGTATGATTGCAAGATTCAACTCGAACTAAATGCCATCTAGATAGTGTCAGGATAAGTTTTATCACTTTTTATTAATATGCGACATCTATTGACTTTTTCTGCAAGTCTAGGATGAAATATTTTTATTATTATTTTTAACTTTTTAACTTAATGAGTTAAACATCAAATTATAGTATTTTAATTAATGAAGATAATATTATCTTCATTAATTAAAATATTATAAATGTCTATTGTTTAAGTACAGATAATACGAAAGAAAATGGTTTTTTGTTTTGACAAAAGAAGTTGTTGGAGAAGCCAGAGAAACACATGGCACCAACAAATGAGTCAAATACTTGAGTCGATATTAGAGAAGACCTCTTGTTTGATGATGTATGAATGGGAATGAAGCACGGAATTTGTATAAAGACAGAGTTGTATGGCGTTCAATCTCTTCTCCCATTTCAGAGAAATAGCATGATGGTTAGTTAGCTAGTTGTCAAGAGTACTCTTTTGAAAATACACCAAAGAAGGGGAAACAGAACTACAATAATTGCGATGTTTTGGTTTGCGAATGCAAAACTATTAAACACTGATGCAAAGCGAATAGAAACAATGTTTTAATAAGAGTAAAAAATAAGGTTTTCTTACCTCCTGTGACACTAGTGATAAACTCCTCCATTTTGGCACAATGAGCTTTTTTATTATTCAATAAACTCATGAACTTGATGTATAAGTCTTCCTCCATCACCTGTTTCAACTTGGAGAACTCTTCGCATTTGCCTATCACACTTCGCAAATCTCTTTCTAACTCTTCCGATTCACTTTCTCGATGTTTTAACTTTTTATCTGAGTGCTCCTTCATTTGCAGCAAAGTATCGATTAATAAGGAATTCCCTCCTTCTTTGAAATGTTCATTAAAATCAACGTTTCCATGTTGAAGGGTAATACTGCATTCAACTTCAGTTTTTTTCATTATTAATTGGCGTTCATTAAATTGAAATGTGTATTCGTTATCTTTAGAATTTGTTGTCAGAGCTCGTTTAGTGTTTATAAGATACTGCTCTTTAGATATGTTTAATGCTTCGTAATAAAGACTGAATGTTTCTGGGGAAAGCTTTCCTCTCCAGAATTCATCTTTATGAACCAAAGTAAGTTTCACGTCATCTCCCCAGAAGCCGATGATGTAATGGGGATCGTTATCATTACCATTCACATAAACTTTAGCAATGGTACAGCACTCCATTAAAGAGCTATCATTGGACTCCATTTCGAAGAACCTGAAAGTAATATTCATTTCATAAATATATTTTATCTTTTGAAATTAGCTATCACTTTGTGGTTATCCATTTTATAATTAAAAAATAATGAGTCGATTATCAATAAACAAAAAAAAAATATTAACCTATAGCCCAATATTAAATCTCTTCCCATTCGATGTCCATTCTGTCCCCTCTTACTCTTCATTAATTCCAAGCTACGCCCCCACCCCTACCACAACACCTACTGATAAATTGTACCCACCCACTATTTTGTAATTGTCATCATTATATGTTTGCCCTGAAGAAGGAACGGTTGTTCCGAAACCGGTCGGCGTTTAACTAAATAAATCAGTGGTTATATTATATTTTATCTTATTTATACAGACAGTGAATCAATAAAGTTAAATAAACCAGGTGTAATATTAAATTATTTAATGGAATATATGTATAAAATGACAGTTAGAACTGGTTTTGGTCCTCTGTTCTGGTTAGTCGTGATATGCAACCAGAATTTACATAAAATATGTGAGGATAAAGGTATTGAGGACAACAAGCAAGGAAAGGGATGAAATTACCCCTTGCGGGATCCGAGCCAGGTGGGTCAAATCCCAGCAATCCTCAAATGAAAGGTGTGGTAGGAGTGGAAGGAGTGGAAGGAGTGGAAGAGGGCAATCATAAGCGGACCAGACCCTAAATCAACCAGGCAACTACGCAACATGGACAGAAACTTACTGAGGAAACTCATAGGACTACTAACAGACTGTTATCTCAGAAAACACCATTAGATGCAGGAAATGTGAAGAGGATGTAGACTACAATTCACTTATGGTGCCAATGTCCCACCCTAATGGGAACTATTCTCAGATACCTGGGAAGGCACATTGTGGAACCAGAAGACATATCCAATGACAACCCTGGTGAACTTTATCGAAGGACCGATTTACTGTTAGGGATGAGGTAAAATAAGAGATAGAATAGTAGCACAAAGGACCTATGACGTTCACGGGAACTGTATGTAAAAATTATCCGCTTTGTAATAATAATAATACAAAAAATGTACTGGTTTGGAATCAAACGTACAAAGATCGAATAGCTGTCGATAGTCTCAAATTGCACCACTCTTCAGAAAGCGGGACACTAGCGACATTAAATTGAGGAGCTATAACCTATAGTTCCTAAAATTTACCATGGAGCAGAATCGGTTATCAGTTAGCACCTCGAAGATATCACAAAATATCTGGGAAGGCCCCTTTTCCTTTAAAAGAAGCAATTCGTTAAAATAACATATTTAAATAGTAAGAAAGTTACCTTTACCTCACTGCTGTCACGAAGGAAGATAGTTTTCACTGTAGAAGACAAGTTTTGACAATTTACTACTTATGTACAGGTATGACTTCTTGTTTCAACTTGTAACTTGTACGTACACAACTCGCGCAACTACACCAATATGACACCAATGAAGTTGGACCAGTTTTGACAGCTGACATCTGACAGATGTGAAGATCTATGGTTACGATGTAGTAGTGGGCATAATCGAAATTTCTATATTTCGGAATATCCAATTTCGAATCATCTACACGTCCATTGATGTTTCGAATTAATATTTCGGTTTCGGATCAGTTGATTCTTAGGACTAATGACGTATGTCTACACGATGTACTTGAACCAATCAACCATCAATCAACCAACGTGTTTTTGAAGTTAGGTATCACCACAGAATATAGAAACAACAAAAATATGCCTTTAGGTAAGGGGAACAAACTACATAATAAGAACGGAGCGGAAGGGCGGTCGGGGGCAGTGATTTGCGAATGCATCCGATAGTCTGCAGGCAACTTGTATTGCGGTTATAATTTAAATCTTCGATAATGACATCTGCTGACGGTTGGTGAATTGCTCGCCGCCCGTAGACGCAATCATCGAATCTCTCAAAATTGTAGACTTTTCGAACCTAAAGTTTTTCTAAAACGTTTTTCATGTTTGATATTTAAACTTTAGGTAAATTTGTATAAGTCAGCTTCATTTGGACAATCACGGCGCCGAACACTTCACGTAAATGAATTAATCTTAACAAAATTAAAATATGAAACACTTTTTTTTCCGTCTCCCCCGATATAAATACTAACTTTTCGTAATAATAAAGTAAATGTATTTGTGTGAAAATGTATTTTGAAGCCATGAGTATTTGAAATACTAATTAAAAAATACTTCAGCATCAGAACAGATTTGAAATACCAAATACAAATAATATTTTTAGGCAGTAATTGAAATACAAATACCAAATACGTATTTTTATTTCAATTACAAGTAATTCAAATACTACCCAACCCTGTTTATTACAAAAACAAAAATCTGACAGATAATTTTCTAGTTTCTAAAATGATATTTGTTTTTGCGTCAACTTTAAAAATAAGAGCTATATAGGGCATTTTGAATATCTGAGAAGCATTCCGAAATTCCACCGTCGTTTGGGACGTAGGTAAACATATTATACTGCAGCGTTGTAATTGACATTATCAGACTACGATCAGACTTTTCAAGTGACTCTTTCAGAGTGGATATGCTCGACGTGTAGCCCAGAAGTCATTTGGATATATTTTTTTGTTTAGAATGGCAGGTAATCTGGAAAGCTCAAATCAGATGGCGCTGGTGTGGTTAGATATTATTTGCATGATCGACTATATGATACGGTGTAAAGATATTTTTTTAAAGGATTGAAAATTTTAAAGCCATTTAAAATAATGTGGATAAATATGGTGGTTGCAGTGTTAAGGAGTTACCAAAAATTAATTAATAAATATAAATGTAAAGTAATCGGGAAAAACGAAGACTTGGTTTGTTTATAGCCGCAACCCATTTCAAATTGTTTTCCTACACATACTTTCAACAGAATAAGATGAGAAATAGGTTTTGGCTGTTTTTTAAGTTCGCTGCTTACGACAGAAATATCAATTTTCAGACAATTTTTTAACCAAAATATTGAAAAGTGAGGTTAACTCAAGAATAAGATGAGAAATATTTATATTAAATATTTATATTTATATTCAGACGATTTTGCGAACTAAAATATTGAAAAATGAGGTGAACTGAAGTTGTGAAATATAGCTTATTTATAAATCTAGTTTTTTGTTCAAATTAGAGAGATATCACATCACCACACGGTCTGATAAAACAAAATGATTATTGCGAATAAGAGAATTTTAGATTCATGTATTTTTAAGGCACAAACAATTTTTTTCTTAAACCTCCATCGCTGAGAAATCTATGTCCAGACATTCTCGAGGAGCATAAAGACACAATCAATACAACATTCACGGGAATATTATGCATCCGGCCTTTCTTTTAATGTATATAAAAAAGTTTCATTTTGCTGTGATCAATAAACCAATTTTATTATGATGACCTTCGGCGGTTCCCGTTATGACTTTTTTTTTCGAATTTTTTAAAATGACGGTCATCTATCCGTCCCATTCCTAATGACAGCGTGGCGCGAAATTTTAAATTTTTGACTTTTGTGATGGCATTTTGGCGCAAAATGGGGGTTTAAAAGAGTTTAATTTTTACTGATGATTGATTTGTAAAATTATTTCTGAAGGTAGAAAGTGAAAATATTATTATATTTGATGTGTTGATTACATAGTAAATCATTATTTATAATAACACCCATTATTTACTTATGTCCAGTGGGTCAGACTAGGTGACTGAGATTCTCAAATAACTGTAATCAGATGATTAATATTTATAATGATTAATAATTTATAAACAACTTTCCCTCTTAAGGATATTTGTTTTAAACATAATATTAATTAAATGTAACAAATTACTTTTGTAAACCACTGTATAATCACATATTATAATATCAATATTAAATGAATATAATAACTATATAATCACATGTTATAATATTGATATTGTAACATGTGATTATATGTGGTTTACAAAAAGTAATTTGTTTCATTTAATTAAAATGATGCCACAAAGTAATTTTGCGAAGATTTATCAAATTATATGAATAATTTGAATTTATTTTAACAACTAGAATTATCTACCATGCCAATAAAAATCACCATAACCTTTGAAATACCAAACTCTGACGGCCTAACACCTTTCTAGTATACCGAGGGTAAAAGTCCCAAAAACAGAAAGTATTGTCTTCAGAATACCAACTGTATATGCTGGCGCTCAACGGATACAAAATTTTGGCACTTTCGGTGCTTGAGAAGATGTTTATTATCCTTAAGTTCATGTGATTCTTTTCTGTGATATTAAAAATAAAACATTGGTTCGAATGATGTTGAATTTATTTTTTAAAATACATTTATTATTCATATTTTCAAGTTATAGAAATAATATCATTACATCATCACAGTTAAAATTAAAAACTACCATGTTATAGGTATTATATACAACACAATGTCATGTCAATTATTAAATATCTCAAACTATTCAATGCTTAGCAATAAAATATCTTTAGCTAGGTATTAATAAAACATGTTTTTACAAATTATTATTATTTTGCATAAAAATTTACAAATTATTATAAACACTTCCATTTGTTACATAGTTAGCTAGATATAGTTGCATTAAAAATCATTATGTATTTACATTAGGCAATATATTTAATATAAATAAAAAATGTTTTGCGGAAAATGAAAGTATTTTTTAAGATTAAAAAATTATTGTGAATGGGTTGACAATCAAATTGAATATTTTCAACAGTAATTTATTTTTATAAATTCCTACCTGCTATTTAAAGTAACAAAAAAACTCACATTTTAGTGTAAACTTAGCACATTGGGTTATAGATTTAAAAAGTCACAACACTCAGTTAGTTTTAATAACTATGTATGTAGATCATAATCAAATATTTTATTTACAGAAATATACAAAACAGACTCATCTTAGTATTATTAATAAGATGATTTTATTTGTTATTATTTACAGTTTGGGTAGCATCTGAAACGAAAATACTGGCATGTATCATTATTAGTAGTTATTGACTTTCCCAGAATTTCAACTCTCTATAAAATAATAGAATGAATAATTAAAAAATATGAAATAAACAATATGGTGTCTTGTAAAATAAAATGACATTCATAAACTTAAGAATGATTTGTATTCTCAAATCTGTAAAATGTAGATAACTTCCAGACAGTATCTAGTCTTAGGGCGGGTTGTTTTACAGAATTTGAACAATTCGTCAAATTTCGATGTTAGTTTTCAAGATCTATTCAAGTTCTGATATTATTTCGGTTCTATGAAAAACTGGCCCATAATGACATAATAATAGAACTTTCTCAGAACATGAAAATTTCAAATTATGTGAAAAAACCCTTCCTAATAGTTTTTCTGTCTCTTTTGTGGACCTTATAATTTTTCAATTTATTACCTACAATTAAAATAATTTTGGTTTTACGTGGACATTAATTCTATTAGGATGTTCCAAACAACAAATTTCAAACTACAAAATATAATTTACAAGGTGATCTATTTTTTTGTGCATATTTTAGCCTGTTATATTTTTTACAAATATATGAAATCTATGTACGTACGTTAGAGTGCTTCTTATTTGATCATTTTTTATAAATGTTTCAATGGGTCACATATTGTGTTCCAGTATCGGTACGTAAATGTGATCAATAAAAATTGATGTTTATTTCATGTACCTATCTAATATTTATTTTTATAAAAATCAATCCGTAAAAACAATATATTTTTTTTACTATAATACATTTATTTTTAATTTTCATACCATCTCTCGGGACGTCTAGTAGCCAATTTCAGAGAAATTTTTGTTATCATTTTATATATTCTTCTTACACAAGTTGTACTGTTGCATCATAATTAAGAAGCAGCCTAACGTAAGTTCACCAGATTTAGTTTATTTTATTACATAACGAAAACTCTTGTAGTGTCTAAGGACGGGTTGTTTCACAGAATTTGATAAATTCAACAAATTTTAAAGTTAAAATTCAAGTTCTGTGAAAGTTTTATTATATAGAACTATTGTTATAGGACTTTCACAGAACTTGAATATTAACTTATGAATTTGATGAATTGTTCAAATTCTGAGAAACAACCCGTCCTGAGATTCAAATCTGATTCTGAACTTTAAATTTTAAATACCATCGATTCGAAAACAGAAAAAAATCAATTTTTAAATTATTAAAACACAGAACATTTATTTCTTTTTCATAAAAAAATGTTCCATTATTTAAAAAATTAGAGACTAGTTTAAAAAAATAATCAAGAATTACATAATTAAAAAAACATGCATTTTTTACAACTTAAGGCGATCGCTCACTGAGGCAACTGAAAACTGTCAACTGGCAATTGTCTTTGTATGACATTGTGATGGCCCGCACACTACACAATCACTCAAAACCCCATTGTCAATGGTAACGCAAGCGGTGACTCGCGACTCGCACTGCTGATTGCCGTGGCCGGCCGTTGCTAGTCGCCAGCAGTCAGCGAATTGTTCTTCGTCTATGGTTAAACAAGCTTTTTGACCAATCACGACATAGCAACCAGCCGGTTTTAGTTTGGTTTCAGTTGCCTCGTCAGCGGAGCGCCTTATGCGATACTCTTTAATATAAAAAAAAGGTTTGTAAAGAGTTCTTTAAACAAAGTCTAGTTAGGTACTTCTTAGAAAGGCTGACATTGCAAAGCTGATAACAAAAAAATTGCTTAAAATAATTTTATTGGAAATTATGTAAGTATAGCAAAAACGGCAAAAAGTAAACACTTTATAAAATATAATTTCAACACATTTATTACATATCAAATTCTTTAAAATAAATCTGTAAGTAAATAATATACATCTAAAATTTAGTACCAACTCAACTGATTGGTGGTAAATGATTAAAAATTATAAATATCATTAATATTTTACTATAAAAAATCATATTTTTATAATATCGATTCTTTGGATATAAACATAAAATAATTTGTACAAACGCTCAAACACATTATCTCAAATTGAAATACTTAAGTAATCCATTTTTATTTACCATATACAATAAATAATAATGATTAGATAATTTTTCTTTTAACAATAATAATTATTGATATCAAATTAGGTGATTTACAGTAAACGAAGACATAAAAATAACACACTACAGAACTGTGGGTGCATAATAATTTAGTGCAAAACTATTTCTATCCTTAGGACGGATTGATATTAAGTAATGATTGTATAAGGATAGCTATGCAAAGGATATATCCAACACCACAGAAAACAATAATGACACAGGATTACTTATATTATTTTGAAATGTTCCTACACAATTGACCAGGTTTCTCATTGTTTCGGCGGGTTAGGGATACAGTAGAGAAAATCCCTAGAAGTATTATCTACACCAGTGAAGCCCGTAAGCCATTTCGTACTTCCGGCTTTGCAAAATAAAACATCAAAAAATTTACAGTAAAGAATATTCAACGGTTTCTGTAGTTTTGAAAAGGGTTTAGCGGAAAAATTAAGTCTATTAAGTTTTGAAAAAGTCACTCAAAATAAAAAGATTTTTTTTACGTATTCTTATAAAGACAAAATTTCGTGGTGCAGAAAAAAAACCACCATTACAGCGCAGCCCTTTTTTTGTTGACATGTGCTTGATGCGTTTTAAAGGTTTCCGTTTCATAAAATACTGAACATTTTCTTGACTATATTTTGTTTAACTTTTCAAATGACAAAAATCAACCGTTGCTCAAAACTGTAAGTGCCTGGGTTTTTCTTAAAATTGAAATCTGTCTAATATTTCAGAGTGATAAAAATCAACGGCATTTATTGGTTTGGCCTTGGAGATATAAAAGTGTTTTATTGAAAAATTACCATTTTTCAAAGTGCAAATAGGTTTGTGACACCACCAATTGCAAATTTAACAATGCAAAGCTATAGGTACTCTATCCCCTGCGTCCCGCAGACAAATTGAAAATGGATGATTTGGTCCTCCGACTAAAAAGGTTGATCATCACTGATCTATACACATATGAACTTTCAATTCCAGACACCGACAAAATTAATTACCCGTTGCAGAAAGAATTTTGATAAGGAAAATGTTTGATGAAGTAAGTAAGAAAAAATTGATTTAAGGGCACACTGACACTTTCTACATACTTCTATAGGTTAATCTATTTAGTGGTTTAGAAATAATTAACACCAATCTAACTGAGCGGAAAGTGAGTTTAATTTTTACTCAAAGCAGGTAAACATTCCTACTCCTTTATGTGAATTGTATTCAATATCCATTGGTAAATATTCTCTTTTGTCATTGAGCAAACACATAGACAAATAAAGATTGATGAAATTACCTAAGTTTTTCGCTAAAGGTGAGTTCGCTCAGTTATGATTGGTGAATACTGACTTAACGAGAAAAAAGTATATCCTGATAAAAATCATTTCAAAACATCAACATAAATTTTGTTATAATGCGTTCAAGAAAAAGATAACTTTCATGAAATATATACGCCCACATAATATTATTAATAAAAAAAACAATATAATAATCTTGTAAAAATTATAATGAAAATTAGAAAATTATTTAAAAAAACACTGTAGGTAATCTTGAATACACAATTGCTTTAAAATTTAAGTCAACTGGTTTTAGACACAACCTTGCCTTCTTCTGAGGAGATAAAGACAAATTATTGTTGTATATTACCATAATCATTAAATATGAATTTGTTTAAATCTGTACTGAACAAGCCTTGAATGATATGTAGGTATAGGGTAAAACACATTATAATGTATACCTGTTTCTGCCTAGTATTTTGTTGAAAGCAGGGTTGTTGTTCAAACAAGTTGGTTTAAAAAAACCTAATTGGGCAGTGTGTGCAAGATTAAAACAATACTCTTCATTTGCTTTTACAATAATTTACAAATTATTTCACTTTAATTCATTCATAATCCTATATTGTTTGCCAAAACAACAATTTGTTAATAATTTACAGTAGGTATAAATAACAATATCACTGGCCACACGTATTACGTATCTAAAATGTTTTCTTTGAAAATCTATCCAAATTAGCAAAAAACAAAGGGAGACCAAGCGATAATTCCACAAAAACCTTCAATTCGTCTTGTTTATGGATAGAATTTGTGAAAATGAACAGAGAAATTCTATGATCGGAGGAACTAGGTAAGTTTCTCAGTGTTGCTTATTACTGCATTAAAGTCATTCTTGTAAGGTCCATCAAATTTAACACTTACTGGGTTTCTCACCAACCTCCCAATAGCTTATCTACCCTAATAACGAATATTATTAAAAATAAAAATAAAATACTCGCAGTGGTTAGAAAAGTCGGTTAACTTATCCAATATATAGACACTATTCATAGGTTCGAGTATCGAATTATAAACTCCAACTTAATAAATAAATAAACCATAAATCGTGAATCTTAAATATTCGTTATTAGGGTAGATAAGCTACTGGGAGGATGGTGAGAAACCCCCTTAACATCACAACACTCACAGCTTGCGGTATATGATAATCATTGATTATGTATATTTGCGCTCGCAGATATCAAAACTGTTACTTTATGACTTAGACACATAAATGAATGTCATATGTACTATTACCTACTATGCTACGAGGGTTGTGACTTATTAGTTTAAAGCTAGTCACACATGAGAGATAAAACCTCATAATATAATGGGCTTTGGACATACAATCCCATACAACCATCTGTGATGTCTGGAGTTGTATGGCGTGTTATGTGGTGATATAGGCCATGTCCACATATATTACGAGGTAACTTATTACATCTCTAACGTGTGATTAGCTCAAATCCAAAAATAAATCCTTTACTGAAAACCACAAAAATGATAAGTACATTGTACTGATGTTCATATCTACATACTTACTACTCAAATTTGGTCTCGTAACATGATTTTTCATTTTTGTGAAGATGAAGTATGTACACTTTATGAGCACAATATATGAGATATAATGAAAGACACACATATTCTGAAGAATGTAACGGTTATTAACTTTTGGAAAGCCGAGTTCCAGCGATCTAGTGTGCCGATGGTAAAAATTCCACGAACAGAATTTATTGATGTCATATAAATTAGTAATGTATTAATGTCAGACATGAGGATATGCCGGCGGCCGAAGGATAGAAATTTTTCGTATCCAATGGGTACTTTTGGTGTTTGAGAGGTTAATATCATTTAAAACAATTACTTTTACTTGTAAGTCCTCCAATCATAGTAATTTTACTTACTACCCTCCAAACTAAAGACAAAATTCTTGTAAACGTAAGTACTAAAAAATCTAAAAGCCAATAAAAGACCCATATTTCTCAACATTTATCCATTGATTATCTTATTTTATGTTTAATTTATAATCGGTGAATTCCTCATATGTATATTATAATGAACATTTCTCAATTACCCTAGAGTTGACTGAAGTAAGATCTTCATTATAAGATGTTATTTTAGAGGAAACGTGATATATGACGCAATGTACATATACATATTTTAGGAACTAGGAAGTAAAGTTTTGTATTCCAGTAGTATGTAGCCTGTCTATTTGTATTACAACGCATACACCTCTATACTTGATCACACCCAAAGATATATTTTTTTATTACTCATAAAAATCGACTTCACAAAACAGTGTCTTGTGACAAAATACATGTGATAGAATGTGTCGAATCACGAACCTCTATTTTTCGGCAAGTGTTCGTCAATGCGTTAAAATAAGGAAATTGTTAGAAAAATGTATTTATTTTAGCACAGTAAAATAATGTTCTCCTAAAAGTTTAGATCTTCGAATGAATCTTAGATTTCATTATACTTTTGCTGGAATTTAGTCATTAGTGTGGAGGTGACGTTTTAACTATCATTGTTTTTAGTCTATCAATAAATGGTTTCACTTATTATTCTATCAACTCAATTTTTAAGCGTCGTAGAGACTTTTCACTTATATTTATTCAACAATAGTTCATTTATTTTGTCTCCCATGCACCTTCTCAATGTCTTCACTTTGGATAATAATTGTATAAAAGTCTTTATCTATAATTGAACAACGAAGTATTATTTAGTTAATTAGCCGTATAGTCTGTTTAAATACAGCTCTCCTGTATCCTGTTAGAGGTAGTGACGATCTCAGGCCGCAGTCTGTGCATTGTGAGGGTTGAAGTCACATTCACTCCTCCGCTGAGCGGACTGCA
Organism: Limnephilus auricula; assembly: GCA_951813805.1. Classification (NCBI taxonomy): domain Eukaryota; kingdom Metazoa; phylum Arthropoda; class Insecta; order Trichoptera; family Limnephilidae; genus Limnephilus; species Limnephilus auricula. The sequence continues at coordinate 19,014,662 of OX638404.1, forward strand.
CGCATTCACCCCTTTGTGGGCCCGCCCCAAACTGTGGTAAGACTAAAATCAAAGAAAAGAATAGATTAGAGACAACCTAAAATTAGAGACAACTCAAGATTAGAGGTAACGTAATGAGCAGACAAATGAAACAAAACTTAATTTTGAATTTGAAGCCTTAATACTCAATCGAACTGTTTTTTTTAAATCAAAAGGTACAGCACATAGCACGATGTGAGCTATTTTATTTATTTGTGTTTAAAATTATAAAATATAGGCCATTAGAGAATTCGATTTTTCTTAAAAAATAACTGGCAGTTCATAATATAGTTGATTCCACTTGGGATACATCAGGTCCAAAAATTCTGTCCCAAATAAGCGTCTGTCCAATATAATCAAAGTTCAAGGAAGGTAGGTAAAAAAAAAATATCACGTTACATTTATTCAACTTCACTCGAATGTGTTATTCAAGTTATATAAATTTAGGAACAAAAAAAAAATATTACGTAAAAAAACTATATTACATGAAAATGAAAAAATAAAACAATCAAAGATAGGTACGAATAAAAAAAAATAATGATCCAACAGTTACAAGTTATAATAAGAGAGAAACAAAAAAAGACTTCTTACACGCATAACAGTATACGGCGCAGCATATACCTTTACGCAACGCTCTATAGTGTTGAAAATAATACATCCGGCCGTGTTAACGATTTTAAAATATTCACGACCGCAACATTTTTTTGAGGTATACATTCAAGTTGGGAACTACATATTGCTATACTATAATGTATACCCATTAATTGTCTCTCGACTTTTAATTAAGCTAACCAGTAGAGAGACAGAGGGATGTTGAGTTTTATAATATGTTAGGTTAGGTTAGGTTAGGGCACTCGTTTTTTTTAGACAAAAACTATTAATCACATAAATCAAACCGTACTGGTTACAAGACTGACACATGATGCAAGTAAACAGTTGTGACAGCTAGGGGGTGAAAAGGGAATTAACGCGAAGAGCAGCAAAGATTGCTTCGTTGCGCTCGGCTATATCTTAAGTATACCCGAAGCCAACTCGCACAGCGATGTCATAAATGTTATGTAAAGGTATATATTAATGAGTTCATTTCCGATTTTTAACGTCGTATGACCGCCCTTCAAAAATTCGTTTAATGACACACCTTACGCATCGATTTCAGATGGGAATTTGTCACAAATAAATGGAATGGTGTTCCAGATAACCAAAGTAAAATAGTGTTAGTTTCTTTATTTGGTTTCTATTCCTTGGGTTTTGACCCAATTAACCGGCTGTATTTATAATTTAAGGTAATTTGCATTCAACACTGTTAATGGGACAAAAGACAGATAAGAAATTGAGTTGACAAGTTAGGATGGTATCTCTTTGGTGCTGTAGCCTGTATTTATTGAGAGTGACCCTTCCTAAGTATTCTCAAGTATTCCTCGGTTAGGTATAATATAAGCAGGTGAAGTGATCCCGGGCCAGCTACAAACTAAATTCATTATGTACAATTTCTGTAATGGTTCAAAATAAATACATAATGTTTTATTGTAAGACTCACATTGGCAGGTGTGATTTTCAGATCTTTGGGCTTAAATTGGTAGACCCCTCCATCAGGGTCTGAGCGCTCCTCCTCCCCACACACCTTAGTGATGAGGCGCTGTGATGGAGTCCGCTGGAGGCTCATGTAGCCCTTGGATACGGGCCTTCGTTCTGGAATGATAATAAACCATCTTGATTAATAAAACAGCTTGTCATTGGCTTATTACTATGGACTCACTGTGACCTTACTCCAATTTGAGAGCTTAAAGTCAAACGACGTTATCGACAAAAAAACACGCCAATACCAAGTATTGGTATTAAGTATTGGATTCTCCGTCGTGGAGCCTTAAGGAAACTAAGGGGTGGAGAGGAGAGATGAGGCCCTCTTCCCTCGTGGGGCCGTCAAGGTATTTAATTTTTTTTTTTACAGTGAACCCCTCACAAGAGTCCCAACTGCTCCTGTCTGGAGCCATTTAGACTATGGCATTCCCGATTGGGGTATGTTGTGAGGCTGAAGGTAAGCTGGGAAGGGAAGGATTCAGACATAGTCACTAAATACGGCTAAAGGCATTTCATGCAACGTTTCAATTCTGAATGGTGGTCTTATACCAGGGCGATACTGAGACTATCTTCCACTCTGGAACGTGCCGCAAACACAGTATATATTATTTTTAATTAATTAATTGTGAAATAACACAAATTAATCAAATGAAATTTATTTGCGTACGCCGGGTTCGAATCCGCGACCTTCGGAATGGGAGTCCAAATCCTTGCCTCTGGACTACGCCGGCCATCAGCCGAATTTAAATGAATACTAACACCTTTTCTCTAATAGATAGAGAGATATAATCAAATTTCATTATAATCGTGCACTGTGTCTTTTTTTAACTGCATGACACTCCATACTGTAAACTGCCGTTGTATTTGAAAGTAAATAAATGCAAAGCACGGATTGCTAGTTCTACTGATTAATATTTAAAGTTTGGTTGAGTAGGTAGTAAGGCACGGAGTTGACGGACTATTTTAAATGTCTAACTCTTAAGTCGACGTTTGTTGTCCCATATTCCTATTTATGAATATACTAACGTGGACCTATAAACAATGATGGGATGTTATAATTGTGTGAAGCTGAAACCACTTACAATAAAATATTTTCCTCATTGCCTTTCAAAAACAATTGTTAATTTTAGAGATGATCAGAAATTTATCTTTCAAATAAACAATGTAAGTAAACTTATAAAATCACAACACCTGTCAAATATTTAAACAAAACAAATAGGTACACATTTAAAAAATTATAGAATAATGGAATCTAGTTTATCGCTTGTCTGGAATATTCCCACAGTCAGTCCCATTTTTGAAAATCAAAGCAAATCCCAGTTCTAGAAGTTATTGAAATGGAGTTACACACAGACACAGTAATATGCCATCAAAATAATTATTTAAAAAAATCATAAAAGTCAATGTTTTCACTGGTATTCCTTATCATGCAGGTACATTTCTGTTAAAAAAAGTAGCTTGTTAATCGTCCTCACCATATTGATTGGGTATAATGTCAGGGTCTGTGTCCTCGTTGTTGTCGGTGAGTGCGTTGGAGGGGTGCAGCAGGGGCAGGGCCCCCGCGGCCACGCAGGAGGGGTAGTCCAGCGGGGAGGGAGGCCGCGGGGAGGGGTGCATGGAGCCCCCCATGCCCTGGGCACCCAGGCTCTCGGTACAGAGGGACTCGCCAGAGCGGTGGAGACCGTCTAGCGACCTGGATGATAAACAACAAGAATGTTCTGTATTTGATGTGAAACAATAGATATTCAGATGTTGTGGTCTTGCCGCTGAGAGCTCTATTGTATGCGCTCATTTTTAACCATTTTTTTTTTTTACATACGAGAATGTGCGGTGAAAAAACAAAAAGATACCGGCAATGATTTGCACTAAAATATTTATGAAATAAAATCTTATACGTTACGAATTTATTTCTTGAGCTTTTTCATGTACAGTTTACGTTTTCTTTCTATTACATTACTTAACTGTGTCATTTATGAAAAGTTCTTTGGAAGGGTGAGCAGACGGTGAGCTCTGGCATCACGAAATTTGCACAGCGTTTTCTATCTGGATTTCAACATATTTTAAAATACGAGCTCTGCGTTGAAATCATAGAATAAAAATTACACTATAAATGTCATGTGGGCATTTTTCATGATCCAAAAATCTGACCATTTTTTGCCTAAATTTCGTATGCAAAACTGTGTTTCACCATCATTATGAAATTCAAATGCGATGGCGTTATACTGTGTCAGGCACGGGTATGAGAGACAGAGAGCATGCTAAATGGGCCAGAACCAAAAGGTACTAAGTCAGTGGAATCATTTTTGGTTTCCATTCAAATTTAACGTTATTTTTTATTCCATGGTTGAAATAGGTATTTAGTGATCGAATCACTTCTTTAAAAGTCATTAAAAGTGAAAAAAACAATCTGGTTAATTATGTAATGTTAGGTTAGGTTTTGGACTTTTAAAAAAAAATCATCACTTTTTATGACTTTTTGAAAGGGTATTGAAATGCCACTTTGTTGAGTTGTCAACCGTATTGAACCGTATTTACCTAAAAGTCGAGAAAGTACTGTAGAGCAAAATGCAAGCAGGCTCGAAGGAAAATAAATGTAAGTACGTTAAAAAAGCCCAACGTTGTTTTCACACACGGTGATTTTTTTACATTGTATTATAAGATAATATAATTTTTTTGTTTGTTTTAAAATTTTATGATAAACTTTTCTTATTATTTAACCCTTCACAAGGAAGATAAATAGGTACCCACATGGAAGACAATTTTTTTGAACATCTGAAATTTAGTACTTACTAATTTTCTATTCTCAGAATTCCTCTATGCATCGCACTCACCTCGTTTTTTTTTACATTAAGGCGCTCCACTGACGAGCCAACTAAAACCGGCTGTTTTCTCTGTCTTCATTGGTCAAAAAGCTTGTTTAACCATAGACGAAGAACAATCAGCTGACAGCTGGCAACTAGCAACGGCCAGCCAGGGCAATCAGCAGTGCAACCGCTTGCGTTACCATTGACAACGGGTGTTTGAGTGATTGTGTAGTGTACGGGCCATCACATTGTCATACAAAGACAGTTGGCAGTTGAGAGTTTTCAGTTGCCTCAGTGGGCGGAGGCGCTAACTCCACACAGGAGGCTCCACCAAGAAGCGACCCGTTCTCATGTGACAAATGTCAACCGTGTATATATGTTGGGCGCGCGCTTGGCGTATTTCCCGACTATGCACCGGTGCCCTCTTAGTTTTGTCGCGGAACCGATTCCACATCGATCCCCGGCAACTGGACCGCAGTGACAACTGATAACCCACTTCTACTCTACTAGAGATGAGTAAAATAACGTGAAACCGATTTTTAAATTATTAAATTGTTATCCGTTTAAAAAAAAGTGTAACTACGACCACAACCAACAAGCTCGCGCAAAGTGATTATTTGATTATTTATTGATATTTTTATACAGATTGAGTAACGGTTTATTGTGAGAAACCGAAACGGTTTCGGTTATTTTGAAAAATTAACTGAAACACTAACTACTAATGTCGACAACAAAATAAAGAAAAAACAAGTTGTTGCCATACTAATTAACATTTTTGAGGTTCCATTATTGTATTTTTTAATCTATAATATAAAAATTAATGTCTGTTTGTTTGTTTGTTTGTTCATACCTTATGCGCGGCCATACCGTTCATCCAATTGCGATGAAACTTTGGGAATATGATGTGCGCATTCCCGGGATGGTTATAGGATAGTGAGCTCTGGCGTTATGAAATTTTTTCCTAATTATTCATACGATTGTGATTAAAATTTCATCTGATTGCTATTCAATTTTTTTGAATTGGTGTGACCATGCCCGTGAATACGTCTATTTCTACACTGGTGAGCTCTGGCATTATGAAATTTGCATAAAAAAAATATATATCAAACGGGTTGTTGGAAAAATTGGTGTATTTTATGGAGTTACGCGGCAGGGAAAAAAGACTTGGGAATTAAGAAGGGGGGCTTCGCGGGAGAGGAGGAGAGGGAGAGGGGAAGGCGAAGAAGGTGGAAGCGAAATGCGTGAGGGGGGGGGGGGGGGGGGGGAAATGACACATAGGGAGAAACAATGTATTTATTTAATTAGCATTGCAACGCATACCGGGTATCAGCTAGTGTTATTATAAAATACTGTTCAAAATTCGACGAAGGCGGACAGTGAAGCTCGTATTAGGTAGGCACTTCTTCTACTAATTAACAAGAAATAATATTATTTTATGTTGTTCTTTTTTCAACGTGTTGAAAACAAAATTATTGTAAATTGTGACAACGTTGAAACTGTCATTAAAATTTAATTTTAAACATCACTTTGTAAATGCTTTATTGTGTCTAGCTGTAGTTTGAGTTTAACAATATGATAGTTTTCATAAAATACAGAGATAATACAATACCCAATGAAATCGAAGAAATGAGTGACTTGTTACCCGAAGAAAATAAAGAAATAAAAAATATGCAAGATGAAAAAAGAAATAAAACTCTCATCGTCAATCCAAATTGCAACATAGGCCAGTTTTCTGAGTACATCAAGAAGAAATGTAATATTGCAGATGACGTGGAGTTTTACCTTTGCGAAGACGATACTGGGGAGATGAAAGAAATGATGGATCTGCCCCTATGGACTCTGGCTACTGAATTATTGAAGCCGAGAAAATCATACACTCTTGTGACAACAAATAAAACGTAGATTTTGAACTAAAATGAAGTGCTTGAAATTTTTTTCTGGTAATATATTTAGAAAGTTCCATTGAAAGACAGAAACACATATTCGGAAATAATTAAGCTTCTTCCGTCGAGTACTTTGAAGATGCAGACAATGATATCTAATTTTAGAAATATTTTGGGATCTTCTTTGAAAAATAATGACTACCACAATGTTATTGATGAAAATGGAAAATAGAAGTGGCCCTAGGATTGACCCTTGAAGGACACCGGAAAAAAAAATCCGTGTGTTATAAAAAGCGACTTGTTTAGTATTTTTCGAAAACTTTCAATTGCAGGACCGTAAGGGGATCTCTGCACCGATAAGTGGTCCAAGGATAAGGAGACTTACCTGAGGGGAGCGTGTTTGGCCGGCAGGGGGGCAGCTGCAGAGCCGTGTCTCCTGTATAGGGCTGCCAATACCACGCACACTACGGCGGCCAGGAGGGCGGCTGTCACCATCAGGCCGGCCAGCACGGGGCTCAGGGGGATGCTTCCTCCGTTACCTGGATCGGAAAAACAAACTTGAACGACTTTAGACATCGAACACACTTAACAAGTTTTTTTAGTCTTAAAAGTATCAACGGATATTTAAAGTTGACTAGTTAAGGGGAATTTTCAAGTTCTATTTGTGTTCTGTTATTATTTCAGTTATGTGAAACAACTGGCCAATAATGATAATAACAGAACTTGAATATAACCTTAACAGAACTTGTAAACCAACTTTGAAATTTTATGAATTGTTCAAATTCTGTGAAACAAATGGCCCTAAATATTGCTCTAGTCTACTTTTCAAACATAGAAAACTGCCAACTTAAACATTAATAAGTAGAGATCTACAAAAAACGTACAACCTAGTCAAGGCATCGCTAGATATAAGGTTGCAGCTACAAAACAAGATTTAAAAAATCTATACATTTTTCATTAGTTCCCATTTTAGAATTCTGCACAGAAAAGTATCAGAAAAGTATCAGAAAAGTATCAGAAATGTATCACATTCCAATACGTCGCTACGGGATCACGAGATAAGCAAGCTATTTCGTGCGTTACCGTGGTGCTGGAATGAGACGGAGTGCTTATCATCTGACCCGCATGACTACTCAGTTGCGACGTTATGATTGATACATATTTTATTATTTTCAATTGAAAAAATATCTTCGGACAGCAAAATTACATCTAAATTTTTTAATCTAGTTAAAATCTTTCGGTTGCTGTTATTACACACTGTACATTTATGAATATGTTCGCCTATTTCATTATAAAGTCGTGAGTTTATAATGAAATGAGTACCGTGGCATGCAGTTTTGTCGCACACAGAAATACAAATAAAACATAGAAACTTGCAAGGACCCGGCAAATGAAGCCCGCAGACAAATCTGCGAAACGCCAAAGCTTTGCACACAATTCGAATAAAGCAATAACAGCCAGCGTACTCACCGACGAATTTGGCCTGCCCTTTGAACACGACGGTCTCAATGGCGGCCGGGTCGCTCCTGCCTTTGCCGTTGACGGCGTACATGTTCAGGCGGTAGCTCGCCCCGGGCTCCAGTCCCTCGATCTCAAAGGACGGGGGCGCTCGCTGGCTGCTCACGTTGTAGCGCAGCTGGAACACGGAAAACATACGTACTAAAGTTGGTAAAATTTGAAAATTATTACACATATATGTGGAAATTGTGACCGTATTCATAAACTGTAAAAAGCAATGGCAACACGTAGTTTGTAGGAGGAAATAGAAAAATATTATGAAATTTTCAAAGAAATTATTTGTAGTATTAACATAATATAATTAAGCTGTATTGATTGACTGATAAGACCTACTTACATACGTACATTGCACATAAAATAATTTGCAATAATTGCACTTAAATCCAAGCTGTATTGAGTGTTTAGCTCACAGGGAACAAAGTTGCGCATAAGCCAATAAAGTAGAAAAATATGGGAAATTGAGAACATTTTCAAAATGCTAGAAATTAAATCAATTAGGTAGGTTTTTATCTTGGAGCTCCATATTTTGCACCACACTACTCAACAGGTAATAGTGGGAGGGATAAATTAATATAATGTGCGAAAGCTATATCGATTTTTGAATACATATAATTGCGCGCATACATTGAACGGTTCTTCATTATTCTATAGCATCAGCCACACTACTCGCGAAGTTGATCGAATACGATAGTGTAGAAACGAACTTCACTTCGCTTCGTGCAACTTCGCATCGCTTCGTCCGACTTCCGATTGTTGTCGGGTTTTGCGCCGAGTCAAAGTATTCGAAGCGTTCCGAAGTTCGAACACGAAGCGACTACACTACTCGGCTCACTTCTTCATTAACTTCGCGAGTAGTGTATTTGAGGTTTATGATTGAATGAAACCTACACAAGCATAATACCATATAAACAAACATATCAATGAACCTTTTTACGCACCACTTTTAACTGAAAACCTGATATATGTTTTTATTACGAGACGTTTATACATTTTGAAGGTGCCATATCTCAAATTAATAAACGAACATAGTAGAAAATAGTTCAACATAAATTCAACATTCTTAGATAATAAACACGTCCGATACATAAGAGGTTGGCTAAAAGAGGAAAAAATGCATTGCGGATCAGTTAGCCCAAAAATCAAATAACATGGCTCAATAAATGCTAAAATTATTGGTGGATTTAACTTTTTTTTTACCTTGAGTCCAGGCAGTTCAAGGAGCTCCATTAGGAATGACTGGGGTAGGCCTCCGTCAAATCCCTCCAGACATTCTACACGCAGGCCATCCGCACTCTGGTTGGCAACCGTGCAGTTGGACAGGGGGAATGGACGTCCTGGAAAAATTATAATTGTTAATTAGCAGGGATACCATCACGATTGAGAGGAAAAAAACCATTATAAACGTAAAATGTTTTGAATATCAGAAGTCCAAAAAATGTTTACCAAGAAGGATATTTTTCCCAGGGGAATGATTGTAAAAAGCAATAACAAACCTGCAGCAACGAGTTGATAAAGACACGGTGATCTCTGATGGCCCACCGCGTTGACTCCCCAGCACGCCAGGGTCCCGTAGTCCATATCCCCGGCCGGCGTATAGTTCAACCTGGAGACGAGGTTCTCTCCGCTGTACAGCCGCGGCGCCACCTCAGTCTGCTCGCCAGAGTTGTTGAAGGTCCAGTGGAAGCTGACCAGGGGCGGGTTTGCGTCCACCTCGCAGCGCAGGGCCACCGTCTCATGCTTAAGTGCGCCGAACAACTGCTCACTGGAATCCTTGCACACTGGCACGTCTGGAAAATGGGATGCTTCGTTATTTTGGTGAAAAATTTAGGAAAATATTTTTATACAGAAAGGGTATTGCACGGGTGCCCCAAGGAAGTATATCCTATAATCAATAACGATCTGTGTCATCTTCAAATAAGAAGGGGGGATGTAAAAATTTACCGATGACACAGTGTTGTTCTAAGAAGTAGACTGGAAAGCATTATTTGTAAGAATTTTTCACAATGTCTCTAAATGAGAGATTTCGGCTGTTTCTGACACATCTGACTGCGTGCCTCGTCCGATACACATGGGGTTGTTGGGGTTAATATTAGGTATGTGTCCTTAATACTCGGAGGGATATCGCAGCATATCTTATAGAGTTTAAACTTTTGAATGGTGTCTGATATCCTGACTGAGATTTGATTCTACTTTATGGGAAACCACCATCAAAAGCTTTTGATACTTCCTAGTTTCAAAACCAACTAACCAATGTTGATACCCCTGTAAAGACTTTAGGTTAGTTAATAAATTGCCTAGGAGGATAATATGTGGATATTTCTAAATGACTTGTACAAATAAGTTTAAGTACAAACTCTCCAAGAGGTCCTTTGGATATATAAAATTTTCGTATTTGATTTAAATAATAATCTATATAATAATTACATGACAATTAAAGCAGCAAAAGCTTTCAATTACTGAAGAGTCGGCGTTGTGACATTTCCGCAGCTCATATTGAGTAATAAAATGTATTCGTATGTACATATATACATTTTATAAAAAAAAATATATGTTTGTACCACCTGTCTGCATTTGTACCGGTTTTATTTTTAAAATCAGATACAGTAATAAATATCAAAACGGAACGATTTTCGATGCGAATTATTCAACATGACAACAATAAATTTGCCACCTGACATGCTGATAAAAACTGTGACATCGCTGCATTAGTTATCCTTGATTTTCAAAAAACAACCTGTCTACGCTGCAAGTACTGGAACTGACAACATACATATTTAAAAATATTATTTTTCATTAGGTTTTAATTTTTCCGCAGAAATCTGGGTTGAAATCTTTACTTCTGAAAGGCACATTCATCGCTTATATGAAAACGGGAGATGTAAAAATACTATTGGCGTATGCCTTAAAAGCCCTATTTTGGTTAGTTAGTATACGTGCCACTTTGTCAATGAAATTTCAGAATAATTGTGCCTTATAAAGGGTTAGCGTTGGATGTTTTTATGGAGAGTTTTTTATGACACCATACATTTTTCGAGATACACGTAGACCAATAAATTCAGAATAATCAATATATTACTTCCTATGAAAAGGATCAGTATCGTGACAAACAAGCATTTGGATAGTGTAGTAGATAAATGTGGATATTGAATGACGATATACAGGTGCGGATTCTGGTGTCAGGACTGATCGTGCGCAGCGGTTTAGACCTCGCACTGATATTAAGTAAGAATAAAAACTAAATAATATATTATAACTGAGAATAAATAATTACAAAATTAAACCAAAGTTTTCTTCTGATTTAAAAAGTTTGAGTAATACCTACGGCTTATCAAGGACAAAGTTTGAGTAATACCTACGGTTTATCAAGGACAAAGTTTGAGTAATACGGCTTATCAAGGACAAAGTTTGAGTAATACGGCTTATCAAGGACAAAGTTTGAGTAATACCTACGGTTTATCAAGGAAAAAGTTTGAGTAATACGGCTTATCAAGGACAAAGTTTGAGTAATACGGCTTATCAAGGACAAAGTTTGAGTAATACGGCTTATCAAGGACAAAGCTCACTTCGTCGAGACTTCTACCCATACCACATGTTTATTAAAGAATATAATAGTAATTATGAATGTCCAAGATCGAAAGAATGTTTGCATTTTTTTAACGCTTTCTAATATCTGTCTATATTTATTTTTTATTCATGGACTTACGTCCAATTTACAAAATAAGCAACGTACGCAGTAATAGAATAATAATATAAATTATAATGTCTGTGTCAGACCACGCTATGCGCATCAAGTAGTGACACACGAAGCTATAATCTTCCTCCCCCCCTCTAGGGTATGCTAGATAAGGAGTGGGAGAGCTGGGAGTATCATTTCTTTGTATGGGATCCGTTCACCTTGACAGCTTCCTAATTGATCTGCCCCCTTCATAACTGTCTCCATTTATTTATTATTAGGTAGGTACCTACCTACAATCTGAAAGTTATTATAATTTATATAAATTACTTTTATGTCCTCGCCAGTTTGTAAGTGGCATTTTTTAATGTAGGTATGCATTTTTTTCTTTGGTGCACACCACTATTGGTAATGTGAGTAGGGCCCCAGAATGGATAAATTCACCCCTGACGATATTATAGTATGAACAGGAACCTCCATTATTTGTTAAACCTTCACATTTCGGTACATCATCACAAATGGCGTCATTCTATCGGAAATAAATATCTGTTATTTTATGACAGCAATTCCATTTTGATTGCCATTTTTATGATGTATTTCACGGATTGAACCGGGATTTGAAGGAAATGTGAGTTGTAATCCGTGGAAAACTATTACGCCTTCATTGTTTTTTGTCACACACTGCGGTAGTTATACGCACACATTAGATTCGCATAAACCACGCGGGAAATGTATTTATCGTTATATTTGCTTGCGACCGACAAATGTAATATCGAAGTAGGTGAAAGTATCTTTTGTCACGGTCGTGATAAAGTTCCTCCACACTAACACAAACTCCAAAATTTTAAAAATGAATACGGATTCCACCCGATATTCAATAGAAGACCGACACGGAGACAAATGTTATTCTAAAATACGATCATTTTATTCGTAAAAACGGTTAAAAACGGGACTGAAGTTCTTACGAACAAATTAACAGTGTTTCAATGTTTATTGGCGGGAAAATGTAAGAATAATTTGTTGGTATACGTACGAAATTACGTATACCAACAAATTATTCTACATGTTCCCGCCAATAAACATTGAAACCCTGTTAATTTGTTCGTAAGAACTTTAGTCCCGTTTTTAACCGTTTTTACTAATAAAATGACCGCATTTTAGAATAAAAATTGTCTCCGTGTAAGCTGTAAAACAATACAAGACATAACAATAATTACATTTTCAATGCATCAAATGATGTAGGTATGTATTATTGTAACAATTATTATAAGCAATAATTATCAGCCTGAACACTTATCCACATTAAAACAATCTTCCGAGAAAAGATACATGCCGCCGACGGGACTCGAACCCGCGCCCTTCTGATGTCCGGTCAGGTGATTAATCCACTGAGCTTCGGCGGGTTACCTCTTACCACGGTGTTTCTTTTCGTGAAATCTAACTAAGAAACCAAATCCATCTCATTCTCCAGATACAATGCCTTTTAAAAACAAGTCAACCCAAATTACTAGTACGTACACAAGTCGTCAAGAGCATGTAAGCACATTCCCACGACACACCTTTCAAAACCTCAAAAACGTAATCGAAATGTTTATACGCAGTGATTCGAATTCTATTTCCCGAGAAGGCTTCGAATTCAAATCCACCCGACCGGAAACCGAAATGGCGGTAAACGCGTTGTAGAAATGGCGCGAAAGTACACCAAGCCACAATAATATTATTCCGCGCGTAGGGCAGGAAGTGGGCCGGATGTCAAACCCTAGGTCCCCCCGTTACAAGGGCGGATCAGCGGCCTTAGTGAAATAAAGCCACCCCATCAAAAAGTCGAATCCATTCTCTATAACCGTTTTTCCACGCGCATTGGGTGGGAATTAATTTACTTTTCCGCGCGTTGCTGGGTTTGATACGCCCGGAGCTCAGGACGAATGCAGAGGTTTTGAGGTGAGGAGGGGTTATTCGGACCAAATCGGACGGAATGACAAATTCTGGATATAAATCAAAGCGCCGCACACTGACTCTTCATCCCAGTGGACATTGTAATCATATCCATTCACGATCGGACAGTAGAAATACGAGAAAAGTTATATTTAGAAATGGAAATGGGCACTTTCATTAATTTTGTTCATATGTGACCAGAGTCAAAAAGTTATGGGATTAAAATATTCGTTTTATTAGATTACAGAGAAGTTATACAAATTAGGCAAAAACTTCTATTAGCTATTTTGGAAATGTGGAAAAAATATTAACAATTTTCAAGGATTGGATGAATAAGGCGCAAATTCTGCTTATACCTTTATTCGTATGGTATGAATGGCGGATGCCAGTCTCAATTCAAAGAAAATGGATCCTAGAATTACAATTCGGGAAATTTCTCAATCTACGGTTAATATATTGTGCTGACATTCAATCCAAATGATCACCTTTATCCGGTTCGAGTCATAGCTCACGCTCTTTAAAAAACGAACAATTTGTTTTATTTATCTATGGAAGATGGGCCAGTCGACTCACCGTCTAGAGTTCCGGGAATAGGGGAATCTCTTTCAATAATATAGATATGTAACACATTTGTTGGTAAAATGTTATTTATTGAAGGTAAGTTCACAGATCACATATAGTAAAAATAGTCACAATGTATCAAATCACAATAATAATTAACTGAGCAAGGGATCGGAGGGAACCTTGCTGATTAGTCTTTGGGAACAACAAAACTGACTCGTGCCGTTATGGTAACGGGCGGCGGCGACTGTGTTCTGCTTAGAGGGTCGTACCATAGGACGAAGCGCAACTAAGGCAGCAGTCGGGGTCTGGTTGGTGCTTTGCTTATGGAAGTAGAATACTCCTTAGAGGGTCGTGCCAAAGGACGAGGCGCAACTAAGAGAGTGTATTAGCCAAGGGCGAGCTGCAGACGAACTGGTTGAATTAGGGCGCGCAGCTCTTTATATAGGCCATTCCTTGTGGCGGGGCGTGGTTTATGGGGCGACTCGAGGGTAGGAAATGCGCAGAAGGCGTCTGCGCAGCTTGGTTAGCCTAGGTTTGGGTGAGCAGGATGGCGCTGAACGGGGGAAAGAGATGGTGTAGTGGCAAGCGTAAAAACGGTGTGCTACAGATACTCTTTAAAATTGACTTGCCGGTATCATAAGTAGTAAAAAACCGAGCTTTTTTCATGCGTAGAATCTAAAACCTTCAGAGTATTGGGAGTCACCGATACAAAGCGTCCCCTTTACAAGGTAACGCAAGTTACTTTAAATTAAATAATCGGCAAATAATGAGATTTTCAAAATGATGGGCATATTAAATTAAATATTACAATGTGAGGTTTTTTCTCGTTAAGTTATTGAAATTGCATATTCATCCTAGACTTGTAGAAAAGTCAATAAATGTCCCACATTACAATAATATTACATTTTACATTATTATAACTACACATTACAATATTTTATTACACATTACAATATTTATAATTGTATTGAGATGGGAAGGCTGATAGGGATATTAAAAGAAGGGTGAATGCGGGTAACTCCATTAATTGAGGATTGAACGCCGTTGGAGCCAACAAAAAGTTGTCCACAGAAGCGAAGCTAGCAGTCCACAATGGAGTACTGGTACCTACCCTGATGTATGGCAATGAAGCATGGAACTGGCAGACTGAATGCTGTAGAAATGAGATCCCTGAGGCATATGTGTGGTAAAACCATGTATGATCGTGTGAGGAATGTGGAGATCCGAAAATAATGCAAGGCTGATGTGAGCGTAATAAGTAAGATTAAGAAAGGGACGCTTAGATGGTTTGGGCATGTTGAGCGAATGAATGAAGAAAGGTGTGTAAAGAGAATTTTTGACACGCATGTGAATGGTAAAAGAAGCCGAGGTCGTCCAAGTAAGACGTGGCACGATCAAGTAAATCAGATACTTGAGTCGGGCCATGTCAAGAGTCAGAATAATAGAAGAGTATGCATGAGGAGATATATGAATGTGAATGAGGCAAGGAGTGTGTGCCAAGACCGAGTTGTTTGGAGGTCCGTCCTCTCTGCCTAGCCCTGCGGGGAAACGGCGTGATGGTTAGTTAGTTACTTAGTTAGTTCGGGTAGAATCTTGCAACCATACACATATACACATAGGTTGCAGACAATAAACATTTGTTCATGTGAAGATAATGTTGGCAGTTCTTGGACAGTAAAATATGACCAAAGAGGATAAGGTCGAATAAGTTCAGTGGTAGGGCAAAGCCCCTGAAAGGCTGAGGTTCCATTCCTTGGTTCAATTCCCAGATGCGACTGAATCTTTTTCTGATTTTTCTAATTCAAATATTCATTTGAGAGTCGTCAATCGACTATTTTAACTTCGTACGCTTGATAGTAAGGCGCTCCGCTGACGAGGCAACTGAAAACCAACTAAAACCGGCTGGTTTCTCTGTCTTGATTGGTCAAATAGCTTGTTTAACCATATACGAAGAACAATCAGCTGACAGCTGGCAACTAGCAACGGCCGGCCACCTCAATCAGCAGTGCAAGTCGCGAGTCACCGCTTGCGTTACCATTGACCATGGGTGTTTGAGTGGTTGTGTAGTGTGCGGGCCATCACATTGTCATACAAAGACAGTTGTCAGTTGACAGTTTTCAGTTGCCTTAGTGGGCGGATCGCCTTAGCGCGTATGATATATTTAGAGTTATTTCCTATGCTATTCATCCGATTGCGATAAAAATTTGGTGAGTTGTTGTGGACATGCCCATGAAGGTTTTTATATAGCAATATTTCTATATTGGTGAACTTTGGAGTTATTAAATTTGCAAAAAAAATTGCAATAATAATTTGAAAAAGGAGTGTATTTTCTGGAGTTTAGCGGCAGGGAAAAGGCGGAAGGGGGAGGGGAATCCGGAAGGGGCGAAGGAGAACGAAGGGGGGGTGGTTGCGGGAGGGAGGATGATGGAGAGGGAAGGCGGAGAAGGTGGAAGCGGAATTCATCAGGGGGAGGTACGCGAGAAGGGAATGGGAACGTGGGGAAGGTGAAACGGGAACGCGGGAGAAGAAGGGGACGAGGCTGGGGAAGAGGTGGCGGAAGAGGAACGTGGACGAATGGGAAAGGACACGCAGGAAGAAACAATTTCTTTATTCAAGTGGTATTGCAACGCATGCCGGGTATCAGCTAGTATTATATAAAATTTGAGGTTTTACTTATTAAGTTATTCATAAAAAAATGAGTTTCATGTAAATGTATGCTGATCAAAAGTTGAGTTAATCCACTGTGGAAAGTCTGTCTACCCGCTCCATTTGCCTACTCCGTATTGGTGAAATGGGTTTTATGAACCCCGACGCACCAGGTGGTATGCCCAAGTGCCCTCTTGCACCCTCAGTGGCCCCAATGGCCCCAGTGGCCCCAGAAGTGGGGCTAGTTGTTCCAATTTTTTTCTGCTCAGTCTGTTGTGATTAATGCCCCCATCGAGTGTGAATAAAGAGAGTCCATATTTCGCGCAGTTGAATTTCTGCACATGTATTTTTGACAGATCATTTTTTACAGTGATATCAGACGTGCTGGACCGTGAACAGAAAACGGACGTTAAAAGTTGTGGGAAAGCAGAGGTTTAATAATGAATGGAAGCCACAAAGACATTACGCGTAAAATTGGATCATGAATGAGTGAAGTTAATGAAGTGGAATCATCTTTATTTGATTCATACCTCGTTTTAATAGAATAAAAATGAATTTTGAGCATTTCTTTAAAAACCCGTTGAGTTGTCTAACATCAATCAATTCCAATATTTGAGAATTCCAATATCAAACTGATTGATCAGTTTCGTAAGATTTGTAAAATAAAATATTGTAAAATTAAAACTGAATAAACATATTTAAAAAAAAAAATAAAAATGAAGGATTTCGAAACATCTAAAAATTGGATACGTTTTTTAGATTTTCACGGCCAAAAGCATTTTCGTTGTTAGTTTTTGGGGTGTTATGCCGTGTTGCGCTACCTCCTTCTTTAGCCGACGTTTCGGACAGCGTTGCGTTCAGATCCGGCAGATCCGACGATGTGTATCCGACAACACTAACAACTATACATCGTCGGATCTGCCGGATCTGCCCTGATGATGGACACTGCAACGCTGTCCGAAACGTCGGCTGAAGAAGGAGATAGCGCAATACGGCATAAAACCCCAAAAACAAACATCTAAGAATTCTTAATTTTTGAGGAGTAACTTTGGTCAAATATCAATGTAATATTAATCACGGAAGAAGAAGATATACTAATAAATTTAAACGAAACATGAAAGAGAACAAGACAGAAAATAAAAAAGGTAACGGTCGCAAATGGGACCTCTATCTTACCGGGACAACGCGTTAAACCACTTGTCCATTGGGACTTCTTTAATTTATGTCATTTTTATGGATCTCATCACATAACATTAAATGGAAAAAAATATAGTTGATGATAATACTATTCTTCTTCTTCTTTCGTATGGTGGGGGGGGGGTCAGAGGGGGACATCTAGGTCTGTGAGCCAGTCCAAAGGCCTCAGGCGTCGCCCTGTGGACCTCATCAATCCCGCCGGGGAATGAATGGAGCGGGCATTCGTTGACCACATGTACGTTGGTCTGCACCGCACCGCATTCGCACATCGCCGACTCTTTAAGGCCCCATCTATGCATCATATGGGCACAACGGCTATGGGAGCACCTTATCCTATTGATGGCGGACCAGAGTTTGCGAGGCAATGAGAACCCAGGCTGTCTCTCAGTGGGGTCTTGTAGGAGATGGGCATTTTCCACGTTGGCCGTTTTTTCCACTAAATAATAATATTAATTCTAAATTTGAAATATGAGATGGACAATAATGACATAAATTAAAAAGGACCCAATGTCTGAGTGGTTTAATGCGTTGTTCCGGTGAGACAGATATTTTTATTTTGGGGGGCGGGTATGGGTACTGCCACCCGGGAATAATTACAACAGGTCACCCCAAGTGGTTCGCTACATTTGGTGACTTAGCAGGGGTGCCCGGGTTCATGGGGTTAGGTTTGTCCGGGATTTGGTGGCGGATATGTGTGCCCGCCACCTGCGTGGCAGACCGGCTCGGGAGAGACTGGTTGAGGGAGAACTTTTGATCTCTACATATTGATCCCCAGATTCCTACCCACCCCCCAAACCTATTTCCTTCCCAGGACTTCCTCTCCTTCCTTTCTCTTATGATGACATAGGCTCAGAGGGATTTTTTTTCCTCAGGGCCTCCTGTGTGGAGCTAATGCAAAAAAAAGATATCCTGGGTAAGATTTCCATTTGCGACCGTTATTTATTTTCTGTGTCTTGTTCTCTTTCTTGATTTAAGTATTTTATTTTTTTGTGATCTAAGAATAACTCATCAATAATTATGGATATCTTCAGATCTGTGGGATCTGATGTAATGTTTGAACTTGGATTGAACTCATATTTCATCGCATTCATTGATGATATTATATACAGAATTTCGAAGTTGGAACAAGTTTGCAATTTACCATAGTGAAGTTTCAGAAACTTGTAATGAGTCAGTAATTAGTATCAGCTCTTGAAGGTTCGCAATTAATATTGTGTTTATATTAATATGTAAGGGAATACGTAATTGATTGAAACGTCGAAGTTAGGTACTGGCGATAATGAGAATAGGGGTGCTGAAAAATATATCGGCATATATTTTTATTTTTATTCAGCGCTATGATGGAAATTTATTAAGATATTAATGATTAAGAGGGTATTATCAGAGAATACCTGAAATTAGTCATTTTTAAATTAAATTCTATACGTATTGACTCTTTTTTACAAAAACAAACATAAATTGGTTTTCAAAGATTGTTATTTTATCTGGTACACGCAGTTTTAAAATTTTTAAAAACTAAGTTAATTTTTAATATACTAAGGTAATCATACATAATAATAAATAAAAAAATTTTAAACACATAAATTATAAAAAAAAATAAACTTCTCAAATTAGACCGAATCTATTAATTACCATAACTTCGACTCCCTTCATACACGACGTTTAATTTTTGACCAAATCTTATTATTTAAAATTCTTAATAATGGCCTGGACTCGCCAGAACTAACCAACTTAATAAATATTAATATTCCGAAAAGATCAACACGGCAATCCCATTTGTTTCATTTGCCTACACATAGAACTAACTTTAGAAAAAATTCACCAATTCCCCGTATATGTGCACAATATAACACAAAATTTCAAAATATTGACATATTTAACAATACACTTCACAAATATCGATTAGAAGTAACACGTACGATCGAAAATTAATACAAGAGTGCGGAATGTATTCGGAGCATCTCCTATCCTCATCTTATATTCCTCTTCCTCTCCTTCTCACCAAAAACTAATTATATGTAATAAAACTCCATCTCCATTCAACTTTAACATAGGAGACTTTTTTGGCTTGACTTCATTTAACAATGTATATATTTATCTTTATATTTTATGTATAAGCTGTCTGTCTCTTACCAATAAATAAATAAATAAAAAATCAATACATAATCTATACAAACGCAGTTTTGAATATTTTAATTTTAGTTAAATTAAAATCATTAAAAAATAAATCCGAAAACGTGTTTTGTGACAAAATACCTAAGTTTTTCTATTTATTTAAGGTCTTACAAACTAAAATATTTCAAACTTTTTTTACACAATTTGGTTTAGACATGTTATTGTAATCAAAAAATACTTACAAGAACGACACGATATTTAAAAATTTATCATCGTGCGTTTTGAGCATTTTTATTGCTGACTTGAATGTGAGTATATATTAATGTAAGTTTTGAATGAAATAAATCGATATTAATTTTTTTATTTAAAAAATTTGATACAGGGAATAATCAATCTTTCTCTCATTGGAACCTCCCTGTACAGTTGCAAGCATTTTAAACTTTTATTCTCAGCCGCTGTCTGTCAGAGATCTTTGAAATTACACATTTTCACCTAGGAACATCATCGATGCGTTGGACTGATCATCGTCGATCGATTGCTCAGTGACTCATTAAAGATAATATTAGTAGATATATGGATAGTGAACAAAATAAAGATGTAGATCATGAACAAGTTAACTAATGGCGATGATGATTGACTTACATCTGATGATGAGCGTGACGGGGTTACTGGTCCCCTTGCCCTCGGTGTTGGCAGCCAGGCAAGTGAAGTCCCCGGCGGTCTTGCGGTCCACGCTCTGCAGCACCAGACTGTGGTCGCTCAGGATCACGCCCGCGGAGACGTTGTGGTGGATCTCCTCACCCTGGAAGATATACCAAAATTGTAACTAAGTCAATGGAAGCATGGAAATACTTAAAACAACATCTCATTATTTCTGGGAGGAAGTCGGTAGGTAAAACAAGGCGAAGTTCGGAGAGAAATTAATTCTTGTCATGATTGAGAGGCATGCGCTGAGTTGTAAGTCTGATCGTCTGATCTAGTGATGGGAAAGATCGAAACATTTATACAATTGAAGTTTTTTTTTATCGAAACATAAAAAGAATCGAAGGATTCATCGATTAATCGCTCGGAGTTAGCAACATTATTAATTTCTATAATTTACCATAAAACCTATAATATATGGTCCAGTCGGACCTTAAATTGGTTGTTTCGCAATATAATAATTTTTTTATAACAAAACTTTACTATCTATAATCTACGGTCCGGTCTGACCTTGAAACTTTTTCTTAGGTCCGTTTTCTTATAGATGATGTTATTTAATAGATGTTGCGATTGCAATTCTGCGTCATCACATGCATAACCTCAAAATGACATTTAAAAATTAAAACGTATGTATTTAAACAGTAAAGAAACTGTTTTTTTGCAATTGGTGTTTATTGAATAATGATATCTTTCTACAGAAGTATCTAATTCTAGCGCTAATAAGACTTTTTTAGAATGAAAACAAAATATTTCGAGGTACTAGTTAGTACTCGATGAAATTTGAAACATCGATTGTTCATTTCGAATAAATCAAATATACACCAAACCAAATCGATAAATAACCTTAAAATAACCCATTTACCTACTTAATTAAGAAAAATAATCACATTGCCAATCTTATACACATACTGGAAACATAAAACCTAAAAGTATTATTTCGTCGTTTAGAATTTGGTTAAACATTTCGATTAATTCCGACCCAGACCAATGACAACGCTTATCTCACGTTGATTAATTCTGACGCATCACAGCGCTTGATTTTCATCGATTCCATTTCCGAGTGAATTTTGACGTTTGATTTCTACGATTGTCTCGGTTTAACATTTCGATTAATTCTGGCCAATGACAACGCTTATCTCACGTCGATGAATTCTGACGAATCACAGCGATGACTTTCATTCGAATAGATTCGACATCGAGAAGCGAGGATCGATTTATCTTAGGAAATGAATCGAAATATTAATATAAAAAGATCGAGTAAATCTTCGATAAAAGAAAAATCATCGATTGTGCCCGTCGCTAGTCTGATCTATAGAAACTTCAAATCTGGTTAGCATTTAAACCTATTTTCTGGATTATTAATTTACTTGCACCACCATAAATGTGGGTGACTCTCTGCTTCACATGTCACATACCCTTTGTGTTTCGTCGATTACTAGATCATACTGGTTCATTATTGCACGGGACAAGCAAGAGACAATGCCGTTTGTGATTGTGTAGATAATGGATATTAGATATTCAATACCCGAGGCATAATTTGGTGTACCTATTGCGTTCAACCGAACGTTGAATTAGAAGTACATGTCAGGAATAACTTTGTACAAGCGCAATAATACCGCATCGCATTGTTTTATGAACATGGCTTAGTTATTAATCGTTTATTTGCACTAATGTCGTAGGCAGTCATTGTTTGGCTTTTATGACAAACGTGATAGATAATACATCTTACTAATATTGTAAACGCAAAAGTTTGTATGGATGTATGTATGTTTGTTACTCTTTCACGCAAAATTTACTGAATGGATTTTAATGAAACTTTACAATAATATAGCTCATACATCAGAAGAACATATAGGCTATAATTTATAAAGCTAGCTATTTATTTTAAATGTATTGAAAATAATAATTATTATTGTTTAATAGAAAATGTCAAAATTTGAGAATGACATTTTGCAAAACAATGATTGTTGAATCAAAATTCTATTTTGGAAAATATTTAAATTAGTGAATTTATTTGAAGTACTCGCCTAATACTTTGAATCGAATCAAGAATTATAGATATTTTAAATAAATAGGTTAAGAATTTTGGTGTAAACGTAGATGGGACCTAGGAAAAGAAAATAGATTACGTACTAATCCTATACGCAGACGAAGTCGCGGGCAGAAGCTAGTTATTAATAAAAAAATCACCTATCCTAAATATTCAAGGAATTTTAGTTTTTTAAACCAAATAGTTTGAAGAATGTGTTTGATTGTATATATATATAGAATGTGTTTGATTGTATATCGTATATATATATATATACAATATACAATCAATTTTATATTCAATAATATTATTGTTTAATGTATAAAAACAGTTTATTATAAACACGTTCTGCTTCGTAATTATTATTATGCGTTACAGCTGTTTCGCCCTCTGAAGGCATTGTCAAACTGTGGTCAAAGCCACTTACAGACGATGAATTTATACTAAATCTAGATCGATATTTACGATGACTAATTTATAATTTCTTAGTAAAATGACTGAAGCTATTAATGGTTATTATTTCCCTAATTGTAAATTCCCAAATTGCATTGTTAAAATTCAACTGAAGGTCGCTGTGCACTCTAATTATGTTGTTAGTCATTTGAAAATGACGACACATGGTTTTTTTTATTATCCAGCATAATTAAGTATCCAACATAATTAGTTTGATTTTACAAGTATATAATATTATGATACGTTATCGGCCCTACAGACTTATAGACCACCTCAACGAGCGATTCGATTTGTTGGATCTCGATTAGTAGCTTCACAATATGTTAGTCTATTGGAAGAAAGCTTAGCTTTGAAGTACATCGCTGTTGAAACTGGAAACTGATGAATTGCATTGCAATATAATATTAATTTTCTTTAAATCACTAATTAAATTGATGCGCAACCGTTGTCCCTAATCAGCGAGTATCAAGTCATTGAGTGCAGTGTTGTGAAATGATTAGATTAATTTTCAACCTGAGAAACACTGCATCCCTCTTGAATTTTATTTAACTTCGAATTAATTATTTATCTCTAGCTGAATCTGTTACAAGGTATGGAATAACAGCTTGGGGATTTTCTTGTAGAACAAATATAGACCGTGTTCAATCAGTGCAAAATTCATTGGTTAAATTACTAGCTGAAAAAAAATATACAAAGAAAGGCATAATATACTTTGGGGGCAAGCTGCGATCTGCAGCATACTTTTCTCAGTCTCAAAATTCTTTCAGTGAGAGCAATTCTGTGGTACAAAATTATATTTCAGCACATAAATAAACCTTTATATATAAACAGGCTGGAACACAACCATAATACTCGTTTTAACTTTAATGAAGGACTAATTGTACCTAAGCATGCAAATAATTATGGACACAGAACGTTAAATTACATGATTCTCAGTTGTTTAAATATGTTACCTGCTGAAATTAAAAACTGTGCCCAAAACAAACAATTGGTGAATTTATTGAAGACTTGGCTTACGGAAAGAATTAATTTGTATTAGCTTACAATGACACATTATTCCAAAGACTTTAAAATTGTTATTTATGTTTTCATAATTATTCTTTTATGTATATTTATGTAAAAAGTTTTAATTTTATTTTATATCTATAATTGTAAAAATGTAACTATTAAATCACTATAATAAGATCTTTAATGTAAAGAACCCGTTAGAAAAACTGCTTATTAAAAAAAGTAGTTTATCTACTTTTTGTCTTATATTTGTAAAATGAATAAAAAAAAAAAATTATACGCATTAACGCATTGATATTACATTGGAGACATTTAGCAAACAGAAAAGTGTGGAACGCTGAAAAATCAAGAGCGGAGTATGTTTCAATATGAGTAAGTAGAAATAATAAATTTATAAGTAGTGGAAGATCGGCAAATCAGAATGGGTTTCTAAACCTCGTTGTTATTGTGGACATGAATATGTATTTGGTTGCCGATATTATGGTGATCAGTTATTAGTATTTTGTCGTACAGTACGGGCAGTGCGAAACGTGGAAGTTATCTATTAAATATTGTTTTGAACTCTTTAAAAACCTACCGGACCACTTATGCCACTCTCAATTGGAATATGGAATAATAGGATGGGGTTCAGCAGCATTAAAACACGTAAAACAACTGAAGGTAACTCAGAATTGCATCATAATAATCATACTAAAGATGTCAGCAACATGATTTTTTAAACAGTTTGATGTTCCAATCCAAAAGAAAATCTATGCCAAAACCATTCTGGTACATCACCTCAAAAATGACACTCACATACTCAAAAAACCAGAGCCAAACAAACAGAATACTAAATATATTAAAATGTAATTTTGGACAAAAAAGCTCTGAATTTTTAGAAGTAAAGGTACAAGGTAGTATGTGTATGTATGTAGTACTATAATGTGCAATGCAAACATCAATTAGTTTTTTTTGTTTTAATACTTTGTATTTAAGTATATAAACCTATTTTACGCACCAGACTTTTAGGTTTTTCCTATGGGGAAAACTAAACCCTTTTACACACTTTTCCATAAAAATGGTCATCTAGTAAATCCACGCTATGCAAGTGTATTATATAAGTATCATTAATAGAAAACAATACAAGACAACATGTTAACCTACCAGAATATTAAATGGGAAAATAATTCACCGACTCCAGATATTTTCATATCAGAGGGTTCGGCTAGGTGGAATTCCTAATTTGACCGATAAATCCTACTAATCCCTCAATATAAATATTTAAAAAATCTTTCGTAATCCCACAAGTATTTAAAATGACTGATTTTTGCATTTTTATATACAAATTCTTTGACAAATCTAATACGCCTAAATTTTTAATAAGAGAGCTAGGTATAATGCCAGTAGTCGAAATAATAAATGGTAATATTTTTATAGTCTGAGAATGCCAAATTATTTTAATTTCATTTGCTAAATCTGTATACTTTCTTATTTTTTATCATTATTATTTAAATAATTATTCTAAACAAACACCGGTTGTCCTTATGTTTTAATTGGTTATTTTTATATATTTTCCTAAAGGACTAACTGAACTATAATATGCAATGCGTACACCAGATTGTTTTTAATGTTTGTTTGTTATAATCCTCTGTTACAGATACCTATTATTATTATTTTTTTAATATTATTTTAATAATTGTGCCAAACCAACAAAAGTTATCATGTTTAAAACTTTAGCATTTTTTTTATCTCTCTTTTTTTTTATTCTTTTTATTTCCTCCATTTTTTTTTTGTACTAAACATGTTCTGTATATTTCAAATATTATCGTAATTTGACTGCCCTAAAACGGGATTCCTCCTAGTTGGGCAGTAAAAACACTTAAATAATGTGTAATAATATAATATGTATAATCTTTTACTAAATAAAATAAAAGCTTCCACTTATTATAAAACAAAAAAATACCTTCATTAAGGAATTCAATCTTGGAACTATCAGAAAAATAACTTACGAGTATATTTAAAATATCGGAAAACCTTACTCTAATCATGAAGTTGTACCATAGAAGTCGCTGAAAACTTAACCAAAACATAGCCCCCCTCAGTACAGGATCTCCTAGTGAGGAGGACTACGAATATATTAGACATTTCATATATATTTAACAATATGTATCTTACAAAAATGTAAAAAATACAATATAGTTACTAAATAAAAAAAAATTATTAAATTTAAAAAACTTGAAACGATGCAATGCAGAAAAACACAAGAAGATCGAGAAGAAGTCAACGACTGTTACATAAACACAAAAATGCCCCAGTCTCAGGGATTAATTCGATCGATCATGTTGGCTGGGCACTGTAACTCAACGATGTAAGAAGAATGAACACGGCTAAAGTCATTTCAACCAACGTTTTATGTCTGAAAGGTGATGTTTTTCCAGGGCGATTCCGGAATATACGAGTATTTGCACTTTGACAACGGCAATGAAACATCACACGAGAGTCAATAAGTCGTCTGTTAAAATATCCGACCCCTTTTCAATCCATTTTTCCTAAAGCCTCTTTTTCTTATTATTCGTAGATAACACTACAACTTGAACTAAGTCAGCAAACATTTAAGAAGCAGCCGGGAGAAGGGTTAACTTTTAAGGATTTATTTACTTGAGATTATCTCAGCAAGACCGTTCTTAGAGTTTAAGCCTTGGAAACGACGTAAAAAGATTCCACCCTCTTGGCAGCGGATAACAGGCCCGACTTCCCCCTTCCAAATTATTCATATGAATGAAAGTTTGCCTCTAATACGAAGATCTCATTTAGAAACTACGTCTGTAGGCACTGCTTAGTTATTCTTGACATCTTCCCATAAGTGGGGCGAACTACCGTAGACTTTTAAAGTAAAAGCTATGTAGCTAAAAATATTATTGTGGGGCGACTCTGGTTAATAAAGAGTTGTTCTTAACCTAAAAATTAACAAAATTTTTGCTATCGTCTGAGAGAACTTGAATCGCAGTAGAACAGGTGGTAGATATTCTCACTATAGCCCTTTATACCATTTTATATCGGGGTATTCAACAAAGTACAGTGTTTTTTTTATTGTATTATCCAAGGTTCTAAATCAAAATTAATGAATCACTATTTGAACGCATTGAGCGCTTTGTTATTACCGTGACGACCCGCGGAAACGGCGCGGGGCGACGGCAATGGCTCGCGTCGTCTCATTTCTTTAATACGAGTGAGGGAGAAGCGAGAAAATGATTACTTTTCTTGCCTCTTCCTTCACTAGAATTAAATAAATGAAATAGCGCGAGACATTACCGTCGCCGTGCCGTTCTGGGGGTAGTTACTGTAATAATAAAAGCGCTAATTCTCTTATAGTTGCGGTTGTGCAATAAATACATTGATAAAATACATTCGGTTTCATTTGGGAGGCGAGAATGGGTACCGCCGCCCTGGGAACCATTTATTGGATAACCAACACCTCTGCCATAGGTCATCCCAAGTGGTTGGCTACGTTTGGTGACTTAGCAGGGGTGCCCGAGTTTATGGGGTGAGGTTTGTCTAGGTCTTGGCGGCGGATAATCTGGACACACTGAACCCCAGATTCCTACCCAACCTTTATACACCTTTTCCTTCCCAGAACTTACTTTCCTTAAAAACACCAATCCACACAGCATCCCCAAAGATAACATAGGCCCTGAGGGAAATTATTTTACTCAGGGCCTCCTGTGTGGAGCTAATGTAAAAAAATAAATAAAAATACGGTGGTTAATGTTAAACTTTGTAGGTATTTTGAGGAGTTATTTAAAGCTTATTGTGGATGACAACCGAATATCTTTCTAAAAGGTATCTGAAATCAATTTAGGTCGCAAAACCTCTGATGACGATGTCCTACACGTCGAGAGTCGGGCAATTTGCCGTACGCCGACCGTACCGATGTGTGCATTCGAACACGGTCCGATAATTTGTTTAGTCTTTGCCCGCGGCCGGCACAAACTATTCCATCCAGCTATTGTTTGCCCGATTGTACGTAATCATCACGCATTGTCCCGCGGCGTTCTATCGGGAATCTAATAAACAGGCAACCGCGGTAGCTTAGCGGCGACCTCATTCCGCGTCCTCGCCCCTTGCGTCACTCTTCCGCCGCGATTCGCCGCCGCCGCCGCCGCCGCCCGCACTTGTCGCTCGCTTTCGCCCAATTTGCGGTACAAACTGCTTAGCGGTTTGGCTTGTAGGACCAGTTATCAAATTTAATACATTGCTGTCGGTGGATGTTCTACTCGGTTACAAGTTTGCACCATTACTTGTATGATTTGTGGACGCATCCAATAATAATAATAGTTTAATTTTCCGATCATTGGTAATGGTAATTATCAACTTGGGAGGCGGGAATGGGTACCGCCGCCCCGGGAACCATTTATTGGATAACCAACACCTCTGCCATAGGTCACCCCAAGTGGTTTGCTAAGTTTGGTGACTTAGCAGGGGTGCCCGGGTTCATGGGGTAAGGTTTATCTAGGTCTTGGCGGCGGATGACCTAAACACACTGAACCCCAGATTCCTACCCAATCCTCATACCCTTTTCCTTCCCAGAACTTCCTCTCCTTCCTTTCCTTAAAAATACCCTCCACACAGCATCCCCAAAGATGACATAGGCCCTGAGGGAAATTATTTTCCTCAGGGCCTCCTGTGTGGACCTAATGTAAAAAAAAAACGAGTCCATTCGATAAATAAGGGATCCCAAAAATTACTAAGGACAAAGGTGTGTAAAGCTATAATGATAGCAGGTAACCAACCCCATTTCGATTCGATAAAATTTAGGGATTATATATTTTTTTAAAGTGTTGTTTAATAATATTTCCCGAAAATTATTATCATATTTAGTCATCTGGTGTGCTATATATATCTGGTGAAACTTTCTCGAAATTATTATCAAATAATACTGAATAATGTTTATATTAATTTCATTTTTAATTTTTTTTATTTATTTGGAGATAACACATATACAGACAGTACTTATGAAAGTAACTATAGAATTCGCCTGCACCCTAACTATATCTCATGGATTTGGTAGGCCAGGTTTTTAAAAAAAAAAAATCAAACGTCACTTCTGATTTTTTTTGGTGTCGTATTTTATAAGTTTACAGTAACAATTCTTTCAGATTTTGGTAGTTTATACAACTGTTGTTACTAATAATATTATTTTGTAATAGAAACTCGTAAACAAATAATGATTTAAAAAAAAAAAAAAAAATATATATATATATATATTTCATTGGTGGCCACCGGTGGGCCAACGACCAACTAAAGGTTAATATAAAAATTAAACATTTACAAACATTTTCGTTTCAGGTAAATAATGAATAAAATAATAACAAAAAGACTAGAAAAAAATTACTTTATAAATAGAAAAAAGATAGAGATGCCCAATGCACAAACAAAGTTTTATAAATATTTTTTTATAAAAGTTTAGAAGCTTAAAGATAAGTTATCCAAAAATGTTACACAGTGATTTGTTAAATAGTATTCGTGATTTGTAATAAAGTAAGTATGTAGTTGAATGGAGTATGTCAATGTTGTTGTTTTTTTTATAGGAAGACAGCTTTCAATTTCATACCAAAAGTACTGTAACTATCAAAAAATATGTCGGAATCAGGTTTTGATTTTGATTAAGCAATTCGCACATTTTTCTGATCGGATCCTGACACCAGCATTTGTAATGTGGAATAAGTCGTTAAGCCTAGTTGTTCTGGGTGGTATTTTAAAGTTTATTAGTTTGAGTAAGTCAGGACAGTCAATAACGTTGTTGCAGATTTTATACAGGGTCATGAGGTCAAGGTATGTTCGCCGATTAGATAGAGTGAAGACGTTATATTTCAAGAGCATATTAGTGTATCCCCCGTTTAGGTGCGGTAGTAATGCTGTAATTGAGGCAGTGCAGAAATTTCTTTCGGAAACTTTCAATATTATCTTTATAGATACCGCAAAGTCGAGTCCATGTTACCAAAACAAAACAACTGGTTTCCGGAAAGCCGAGCATTACGTGCTTGATCATGGGAAAGATAAAAGAGAAAAATAACACAAATGACAAAATGTGAAATGACCAAACGCCTGAACTATAATTTCGTTAAACCAACGTTTGAATGACGGCATTCACATCTGTTTCACAATTGTTTTTGTTCGCGGAAGAAAGAAATGTATCGTTGGAAAATGCTCTCTTTGGAAAACCAGCTCTTGTGTAATAAATTCGTAATTATTTTTCTATTTTCATTTCATATTCACAATTTAACTTATACAAGGTGGCGCAAAATTTGTCACTTGATGTAATTTTTTATGAATAATAAATTTTGGTTCAGATTTTGGATTGTGTTTGAGGTCTTAATTTTTTTTCTATTAAGTTGAAAAATGATATCGCCAGAATTGTAACCATACGGGCCCGATTTATGGCATTTTCCATCACTCTTCCGGCGATAGGTTCTCGCATTCTTGACGGATATTCTCTTTGAGGGCTTCAACAGTCTGAGGCTTATTGATATAGACTCGTGACTTCAAGAAACTCCATAAAATAAGATTGCAACGGTTAAATCGGGCGATCTTGCCGGCTAGTGCAACTCACCGAACGAGAGTTTTGGTGATTTGCACTGGCCAGTTTAAATAAAATAAAAAAAATCGTATTCTTGAGGGGTATAGCGATTCATGTCTTTTTGACGTATATTTTGTATCTGTTAACTTTACAAATGTCAAAGCAAAACTGACATTTGCCGCCATTTGAAAAAAATGTGGCATTTTCTGATAGGGTGATGACTTTAGCGCCATCCTGTATATAGTCCATCGTACGTCGGATTTAAATTTCGTACTATTTTTTAAATTTTATGTTGACAACCCATTACGTTTGACATTAAGGTAATATAATGTGAGTGACTGCAATGTACAAAATAACAACGTATTTATTGCTATAGCTTTAGCAAAGTGTTTTAACACGATACAAATGTGGCGATTGCGGAAATTGTTCGAAAAGTTTGTGGAATTTTTGGTATCACGTAATAAGTCATCACATCTCAACATGTAAACTGTAACGTGTAAATCAATAAAAACTGATTAATATATAATAATTTAATGTCATTAATTTAAAAATTATTGGGACGTATTTTATAATATACACTATACACAACAAATATTTCACAAAAGTGTGCTGTAAATTATAAAGATCAGCCATTTTCACGTGTGCTAGCCTATTGTCCCTCTCTTAAAGAACGAATTTTTTACCAGCAACATGCAAAACGTTGGCGATGTTTCATAAACTTTGATGTTTTTTTCTTCAATCAGCCAAAGAACGTCATATTTTGTAAGAGGGTTACATAACGGTTTGACAACTAAAGCCTATATTTGAAATCTTTTATAGACCATATAATCTGCTATTTTTTTCAGACCCTTTTTCGTAGCGGGGCTGCATTTTAGTTTAATCGTTATTTAATGTTAAATGCTCCATTTTACGCGTTAAAAAAGAAAAAGAAGATTAATGAAGATGGTTTGAAAAAGATGTATCTATGTAAATACGAATGATAGAGGGAGCGCGATTATAAAAAAAAACTATTATAAGAAATAGGAACACGACTCATTTAAAGTACAGAAAATATCTCTAGACTTCTGACTTAAGTTGCACTTAATTGCTAATGGCGATAAAGTTTAAATTCCCGTTTAACACCTGCAGGCTGCTTGATTTATTCACGAAAAAACATTGCCAAAATAAAATACACAAATAATTAAACGTTGTATGATTATTTTCTAAACAATATAATTTTTCACTGTATACAATAAAACCATAACAAATGTAATATGGGTTAACATAAAAAATAGGTTCACAAGAAAGAGATTATGAACTTAAATTGAGTATTTATAGACCTCATACATTTTTTTTCTGGACTTAAAAATACTGATCAAACAAATACTCAATGAAGAAACAAATACTCAAAGGCTTTTTTGTTCTTCTCGCAGTATTTAATTAAGCGATCTAATTTTCAAACAAAAATAACATGGTTTGCCTTTGCTCAGTAGTGCATCACCTGTGATTTTTTTTCCAATCGTATAACATGTTACATATCCGAACCAAATGTGTTAATTCATAATTTTCTGAGCACACTCTGGGTTTTTATTTTCTGTCGAGGCAATTTCATATTATTTTTACCTTTTCATCTCGGCATTTGGATAGAGATTATTTATCTTAAAAATAAAACATTTTTTAAGACCTTAAATACTTGAAGTTTTCAAAGGAAGTATGTCATATGTCGGTAGAATTTCGGAATGCGAGGCCTTAAGATCTTAGATGTAATCTTACCTTTGGTAATATTTTAAAAGAATTTGATCGCCAGTGTGAAGAGGGTATTACCAGAAAATACCGGAAATTAGTCCTTTTTAAATCAAATTCTAGACGTATTGACTCTTTTTTACCAAAGAACATAAATTGATTTTGAAAGATTGTTATTTTATCTGGTATACGCAGTTTTAAATTTTTAAAAAACTAAGGACCAGTTGTTTCGTAAAATTTCACGTTTGAATTTCCTTCAAATCGTCATTCACCGAAAAATTGGGTTGTTTCAACCTCCGTCAGAAGAAATTTCAGGGAAAATTTTATGGAAATGTTTCAAAAATGAAAAGATTCTTTTTTTCATTTCAAATTTGACACGCAATCACGTCTTCCTATATTTCAAATACGAAATAAGTTGTTTCAACTCCAAATAACGTTCGATAAATTTGAAAATTTTATTCAAGTGTTCCCCGCCGAATCACAATTTTGACGTCTGCGCATGCGCCTCCCATTGTTTCGTTAACCGTCCGGACTCGGCTGATCACATTCACATCACATTTCTATAGTATTTTCACTGCTGACGGAAGTTGAAACAACCCAATTTTTGGTGAATGATGATTTGAAGGAAATTCAAATTTGAAGGAAATTCAAATTTGAAGGGAATTCCGAAACAAATGGTCCTATGGAATTTTCGATGAAATTTCTTCTGACGGAGGTTGAAACAACCCAATTTCTCGGTGAATGTCTATTTGAAGGAAATTCAAACGTGAAATTTTCCGAAACAACTGGTCCTTAGTTGATTTTTTATACACAAAGGTTATACCGTTGGTCGTTGGCAGATTTGTTCAATTTTCAAACGTAGATTCTATTAAACAACACAAATTTCAAAACATATAATCATACAACAAAATATATCAATACATAATCTGATAAATACAGTTTTCAGAATTTTAATTTTAGTTAAATTAAAATCATTAAAAAATATATCAGAGAACGTGTATTGTGACAAAAATTCCTTAGTTTTTCTATTTATTTAAGGTCTTACAAATTTTTTTAAACACTTATTTTGTTTAGACATTATCGAAAAATCATAAATACTAACGATCAAAAAGTACTTAGAAGAAGTACACGATATTTAATAATTTATCATCGTGCGTTTTGAGCATTTTTATTGCTTACTTATGTGGATATATATTATAGCCAGTTTTGAACGTAATAAATCGATATTAAATTATTAATAAAAAAAAATTGATAGGGGAAATAATCGATCTTTCTCATTGGAATTGTACAGTTACAAGCATTTTTAAACTTTTATTCTCAGCCGCTGGTCAATCGCTCTTAAGAGGCTAGACTTTGAACGACACGCGGAACACCCGCGTCTGTCATTCTGTCCCGCTCACAATGAGCTCACGCACACTTACAATACATGCGAATGCGAAATGTGCGAATGAGACAACGCTCAAATTTACCTACAGAAATCGCTCGAAAAGGGGTTTATGGAGAATACACTTTTCTACACCGAAACTTTCACGAAATTGAAATTTTAAAAAATATTTATTTTTTAGAAAGAAGAAGCTACGTCGGTAGCTTTTTATAATTTTATAATTCTTTATGAGAGTTGAGTTAGCAGCACTTTTTCCTTAAATAATATTTTTTGATAAATCGTACATGTTTGACAGTGAATGTTTACGTTAATACGAAACGCATCGAAAATTCGAAAACATACCAACATAGTTTTCACCCTCTAAAAGGCAGTATAAAAAAATATATTCATTTTGTGCAATTTTCGATGTAGAAAAGTGTTTTTTCCCGGGCGTCCTTTTTGTATGGGCCGAAAAGCGAAGTCTATCGTCTAAAGATCTTCGATGTAATCTTACCTTTGTAATATTTTACAAGAATTTGATCGCCATGTGAAGGGCGGTAAAGGTAAACATTTCTACATCAATGAAGATAACTGGCTCTTGTGTTTGGTAGGTAGTAAAGAGTATCTAAATTTTGAAGTTATTTTATAGCTCTGTTCCCGAGGAGACATGTCACAGTTTTATTATTACTGTCATTATCACACTTGGAACTGAAACCCGAAATAGAATCATTGAAATGCTTTGAAATGTTTATCGTTAACGCTTCGTGAACGGTTTCGAATTATTATCAGACAAATATGCATATTGCACGTGAACTGTTCAGCCGAAAATCATCACACGCAAATGCAATTATACTCATCGGCAGTTCATAAACATCTGTCGGGCATTAATCACAAGCTTTGCCATCACTAGTCACCACTCTACTCAAATAGACAGCTGTTGTTTTGATGGGTTAAATGCATTGGTTCACAGAAATCTAGATAGGGAGGTTCTACCGTTCGCGGATGTTATTATGACTAAAATATGTGCCAGTGAAGATAGCCGATGATATTCCAAATTCCAAAGGTACACACAGAAGATTCTTTAAAATGTACTCAAAATGGCCAACTAACTAACTAACCATCACGCCGTTTCCCCGCAGGGGTAGGCAGCGAGGACGGACCGCCAAACAACTCGGTCTTGGCATACACTTCTCGCCTCATTCACATTCATACATCTTATCATACATGCTCTTCTATTATTCTGACTCTTGACATGGCCCGACTCAAGTATCTGATTCACTTGATCGTGCCATGTCTTCCTCGGGCGTCCTCGACTTCTTCTACCATTCACATTTGCGTCATATATTCTCTTGACACTCCTTTCTTTATTAATTCTCTCTAAATGTCCAAACCATCTAAGAGTCCTTTTCTTTATCTTACTTAATAAGCTCACATCGGCCTTGCATTCTTTTCGGATCTGCACATTCCTCACACGATCATACATGGTTTTACCACCTATAGGATCTCATTTCTACAGCATTCAGTCTACTTTCATCCTTTCTCTGCCAGTTCCATGCTTCACTGCCATACATCAGGGTAGGTACCAGCACTCCATTGTGACTGCTAGCTTCGCTTCTTTGGACAGCTTTTTGTAGGCGCCAACGGCATTCAGTCCACCAACTAAATACATGTTGAGTAGATTTGCGGCCTCGAATGGTTGTGGATGATAGGTATTCATGATTTAATTGTAGTTTTGTTCGTATATAAATAATGAAACAAGAAAACGTAACACGTATGACACGTTTTATCTATGACAGTTAATCGTTTATAAACTTTGGAGCTAATTGATTTCATTACTAAATTTATTTCTTGGATTTTTTATTAACTAAAAGAACCCGAAAAACTGTCAAAACTCCGTTTAATAAAATTCGAATCATCTCCCTGTTTTCTTTTTTTAATTGCCTGATTAAAATTTAGTTTATTAATTTTATAATTTGTGATTACTTTATCTGGGGAGCGGACGATCTCCACAAACTAAGAAGCTTTTAAAAATGTAAAACATCATAAAAGATTGCGGGCATGCTAACGAAAGTTGACTAATCAATGATAAAATCGATGAAGACTTTTATCGCGACAATATTGACGCTTTTTTAAGATCCGGCTAGACCTCTTGTGGGTAAACATATCACGAGCCTAATCAAACTGACCAGACCATCGACAATAGGAGCAAGGGAGATGGGTCATGAACATTATTAGCCTGGAGTGAATTTTATTTTCAAAAATATACAAATCGGCATACTTGGAAAAGATGCAGATGAATATGTTAACAATTAAAACTATACAATATCTGTATAATTTTCATTCTGACATTTTATATTCTTGTAATCCCACAGAAGCTCTATTTGTTTTCATATTTACGATTTTATGCAAGTATGGTTCATGGAATATAATAATATCATAATTTTTTTTCTTTAATTTAATTTAATTTCAGATAATACATGAGAATAGAACAAATAAACTGAGAATATAACAAATAGTGAGAAATATACTTGTCAGTAATAATATCCACCGCATTGAAAAATGTAATATTCTCGAAAGTTGCTATGAACGATTCCATATTTTGTGTTGAAAAAGGGCATATTTTATTCACGATTCTAAACTTACTTGTATTAGGCCATAACATAAGGGTCTGTAAACATTTGCTGAGGCTTCTGTTACAATTTTTACACACCGTGGCTTGGGTGTGATCAGGAATATTGTTTATCATCGGTAGTATGACATCGTCAATTACAGTGTGATCTATAATGTCTTGTAATATTTTTAATTTTAAATTTGATGAGCCGTGGCTCGGTTAAATTTACCTATTTTATAACATCAATATTAAAAAAAAAACAGGACCTTTAAATGTACGAATTGCGTCTGTATACAATTTCCTATGCCGGGCTTTCAATATCATTTTTAATACATACAATTTTTGTTGTCGGCTAACAAGGTTAGCAACATGTTTTTAAGAGTCCTTTAAAAAACAATGACGTTGGATAAATTATATCCTTTAAATTGCTGGAAAAAATAGCGTGAAAGCCCTGTTGTTTTCATATATCTAACATGTTCTGGTGGTTTTTCGAAGAAGCCTCAATATCCGGTTCGCTGTAGTGAGCCACACCTGGCATGTACAATTTGAATTGTTTTTTCGTGAAATCAGTCTGATGCTTTTCAAACTAAAGTATTTTTCCATTTTTAATATTCGCGGGCTATCCTCCAAGTTTAAAATTCTATCCTTACGTCCATCGAAATACATACCAAAATGTTTGGAATCGATTATTAACTGCATACTTGTAAGTGAGGTTCTTTTATTTATTCGAGCTCGGCGAATTTATTCCTATCGACAACGCGAGAAACATATATCACCTGTGAAATTCAGTCAAAATTAAGGTAGTAGTTATAGCAGTAACGATAACAGTTCCTGCTTGATCCGAAATACAACATCTGTCTAAGTTCTGGCGTCAACAAGAAAGTTTTTCACCGCAGAATAATTTTTTTTTTACAGTAACTCCACATAGGAGATACTGGGGAAAATGATTTCCCTCAGGGACTATACAATCTTTGGGGATGATCTGAGAAGGGTATTTTTGAGGAGAGGAAGAAGTGAACATCTTTTCAAGAC
The DNA here is from genome assembly GCA_951813805.1 of Limnephilus auricula. NCBI lineage: Eukaryota > Metazoa > Arthropoda > Insecta > Trichoptera > Limnephilidae > Limnephilus > Limnephilus auricula. The sequence continues at coordinate 19,052,069 of OX638404.1, forward strand.
TCATATTATAAGAGGGAGTAAACACTGAAACCGCCAATTCCTTCCACAGCCAAGGTGTTGAACTCAAGAACAAGTCGTAGAAGGCACATTTTTAGTCATGCTTCACTTGGTATTGTTTCTTGAGTAATCTGTGAAGTACATTTTCCTGACGTTATTGAGTCTGAAGTTTAAAATGCACTAAATAAGGCGCTCCGCTGACGAGGCAACTGAAAACCAACTAAAACCGGCTGATTTCTCTGTCTTGATTGGTCAAAAAGCTTGTTTAACCATAGACGAAGAACAATCAGCTGACAGCTGGCAACTAGCAACGGCCGGCCACCCCAATCAGCAGTGCGAGTTGCGAGTCGCCGCTTGCGTTACAATTGACAACGGGTGTTTGAGTGATTGTGTAGTGTGCGGGCTATCACATTGTCATACAAAGACAGTTGGCAGTTGAGCGTTTTCAGTTGCCTCAGTGGGCGGAGGCGCTAATAGCTTAAAATAATTTGTTTATGCATTCAAACTCATTATTTCTATATTTTTATAAGAAAAACTCTCTTTTTAACTTTTGAAGATTATTCCCATCAATGTAATATATCATTGAAGAAGAAGATAACAATAATAATATTTTTTTTTAAAATATGAAAATGAACAAGACACAGAAAATAATAAAAGATAACGGTCGCAACTGGGACTCGAACCCAGAACCTTACGTCTTACCGGGACATACACCTCTACCAATTGGGCTACTACTTCGACCAAGTATAATCACTTGGTCAATGGGCTACTGCGATCTTATATGAGACTGTCGTTCAACTTCATATTTCAAATTTCAGAATTAACAATATAATCTTCGACTAATGTTTTTAATAATATTGTTAATTCTGAAATTTGAAATATGAAGTTGACAATTACGACAGTCTCATATAAGATCGCAGTAGCCCAATTGGTAGAGGTGGATGTCCCGGTAAGATGTAAGGCTCTGGGTTCGAGTCCCAGTTGCGACCGTTATCTTTTATTATTTTCTGTATCTTGTTCATTTTCGTATTTAAAAAAAATTGATTATTATTGTTATCTTCTTCTTCATTATTTCTGTTTTCAATATTTGTATCAAAATTCAAAGTGGTTGTGAGAGTACTAAATTTTATAATATATATATATATATTTTTTAATGACTACATCACAGAGCACCATTTTCGCATAGGCCGAATTCGATATTACGAAAAAAATCTCCATAACAGCTCACCCTAATGAATATGTTATTACCTTCACCAATGCAAAAATTTTATTAGCTGGTCCGTGGAGTTTGGTTATAAGCACACTTCCATGACACATCTCCCTTTTGGTCCGTTTACAGTGAACCAGACTCTACGTTATTACTGGCATCTCGTGTGTTATTGATCCATGGTTAATTGTTTAACCCTTTGCCACCACGTGACGAGCCGAGGTCTGATATGTTTATCGGTCTGCCAATCGCAATACTCCGCGGTCTGCAGGTGCGATTATTATTTAACTCGTGGGAGAAATACCTCGATACGGGCCTCATTGTACTGCATTCATAAAGCTTTCATATTATTAGCGTTCTGGCTAAAACAGCGCTGTCAAGCTGATAAAAGGGTAACAAACTTATCAGTGCACGCGGCCCAGAGATAACCGATCAATAGCCGAGTGGACAAAAACGCGGAGTCCTATTTAGGATATGTTAATCTGAGCTCAATTACGAAATAAAAGTACGTTTTCAATTACCCTTTGAAGAAAAAAATGTATGATTTGTCGTTATTTTTCATAATCATACTAATAAATAAATACATTTCTTCAATAATCGCAAATTACCTTTGCATCATCATTTTAATTAAATGAAAATAAAATACTTTGTTTAGTGTACGTTTATCTTGATTTATGTATTAGCCCGTCAACAGTAATAATACATCACATTAAAAATATGAATACATCACGTAATTATTACAGTAATTAATATTTTCAATATGGTTATAGCGGTGATTCCAATTATAGATGGGCACTTCATTCATCTCAGTACAATAATTTAAATTACAAGTACATAAAACAAAGAGGACCAAAATCAAATATTAGTAAATACGTACAAACACAAACGTATATATTTACATTCGTTTGTACATTGTATACGTATATATGCGTACATGTACAGATGTAGTCATACACATACATATATAAAGCCAATGCATAAGTAGGTGTATGATAATAATTGAAAAGTAGCTCTAAGTGAGGAGATTATCAGGCATATGCAAGTATAAATCCATTTTGAAGGTATTGATAGAATTCGAAAATATATCCAAGTCTTCATGACCTCACATTTTTAATTATATAATCTATTAATTCTTGAAGTTGGTTTGAAAAAAATAATTGTACTATGTATCGATCCAAAAGGCTTTGAAACATGTTAATACTTTTTTATTGAACAGTGGTGTTCAAACAAAGTTTGTTGCTATCATTTAAATAAATAAATGTTCATGAAACGGGAAGCAAATTAATAACAAGTGAATTTGAACTATGTACGAAAAAAATCAGAGCAAGGGAGTGATAACAAAATGTAGGAACAGATGTGAATTTGAAATCTCTTTGCTTACGTTCTAAAGAAAGAAAAAAAATACTTCTTATTTCTGTTTCCACTTCGAGAGAAGCCGTCTTACGAATTTCTGAAAAACGTAACAAAACTGTTTGCCGAGTTAACATAATATTAGCTTTTATGAAAATCTTTTTCAAAATTTGCCTGGTAAAAATGATAAATAGGTCAGCAGGTTCCATAATATAACATACAACCTCCTTGGTGCTTGGTATAAGTAATATAAAGTGTCGGGCGGATGGTAAAAAAAGCTCTTTCTAGGGTCCAAATTTCGCTCGCTCGCATGCACGGTAAATATTTATGTTTGTACTAAATAAATATGTTGATTTATGAACACGGTTTCTACATTTCACATAGTGTCTAAAAATCCCATTACAAATTGTGTCATAGACACGCTCGCGCCGTTACAAAAACACATGCATCAATACAAGGAGCAGAAAAAGCAATTGAATTTAAAACTTATCTGGAAGGCTTTTTTACCTTTTCAGAGGATAATTCCTCTCGAAAAGATAATTTGTACATAGAAATGAACCATTACATTTATGGAAATATTACAGAATCAAAAATAACCGCCAATTAACAATTGGGAACTAAGCCAACGCCAAATGTAAGAATAATTTGTCGGTATACGTACGAAATTCCGTATACCAACAAATTATTCTTACATGTTCCCGCCAATAAACATTGAAACCCTGTTAATTTGTTCGTAAGAACTTCAGTCCCGTTTTTAACCGTTTTACGAATAAAATGATGGTATTTTAGAATAACATTTTACTCCGTGCGGAGGTCCCAAAAACAACCATGGTTTGTGAAAAGATTGCAAGATGATAAGACATCGAAAATCATGACAAAGTGGAAGCGATCCAGAGGCAGACTGAGAAATATATAGACTGACGGCGTGGGAGAAGAATGTAGTCAGAATAGAAGGTCTGAATACTGGAGATGATGAATGACAAGGGGCCGAAGCCAGTGGAGAATATTTTAGACAAAACTCCCATCCTGGAATGTCCAACTTTGAAGATTTTTATCATAATAGGTACCTGTAGCAAAACACTTGTAAATATTGGGGTGGTAGTAAGATCGCTTGTTTCGGGATGTGGGAATAATGTTATAGTAAACAAATGGCATGGAAAAGGTGGGAAAAGCTTTTGGAACTTTTATAATGAGAAAATCCTATGAGTTGCATCATCTTATCCGTATGACTTTTTATTTTGTTTTTTAGAATAGCTCCACAAAGGAGGCCCGAGGACAATAATTACCTTCAGAGTCTATGTCTTCTTACGGGATGCTGTATGGTGGATCTTTTGAGGAAAGGAAGGAGAGGAAGTTCTGGGAAGGAAAAGTGGGAAAAAACGCATCAAGAGTGGGTAGGAATCTGAGTGTACTGTCCAGGAGTGACCGACGTATAAATCCATCCATCCCCCTGCAATGCAAGTTCCGAGAGAGACCTGGTGAAGAGGTCAAAGGTCTCTCTCAACCAGTCACTTGGTGGGCAGATGCATCCGCCATCAAGACCTGGTGGCGGATGGCAAACCGCACCTTATGATTCCGGGCACTTCGTCCTCAAACGTAGCAAACCATTTGGGGTGACCTGTGTCAGATGTGTTAGTTAACCAATAAATGGTTCCCGGGTCGGCGGTAACCCCACCCGCCTTCCAAATTGAATAAATTTAATTACAACATTTCAACGATCTGATGTCAACGACATTGTTACAATGAGGGAATGTCTTATTTTAAGGACAAGTCATTCCCGAGCAACGCCAGGGGGTTTGTTAGCATTATAATGATATGGCACGCTAGAAGATATGCGGTGTCGGGTGGATCGACCCATTGAAGTACACGTGTGACAGCAGGAAGAGATAGGAAGTAGGAAGAGCCAGCGAGGTGGCAGGAAAGCTGTACACTGTACACTACTGTACAGGTGTGCAGCGGCGGTGAAATTGTATCACGTAGTACATTAATTCTGGTGGCCTTGTGGGCGCAATGTGCTCTCGGATTCGAATACCAGAATGATTGCAATAAATCAAAGCGCGGCGGTTGAAATGGGCAAAACTGGTAAAGAAGAAACTTTTTAATTTGATGTTTAATTACTTAATTATGTGAAAACCTCCGTAGCAGATTCTCAATTTAAGGTTTAAAACTTAGAATAAAGAATACAACAATAGAAGTGTCATTTAGTAAGCAGTCAGTCTCTCTTACACTTGCCTGAAATTGTATTTAGCTATCCCATTTGCATTTCGTGATTATGATGAACAACATAAGATAAGAAAAGTCATATTTGTGCCTCGTTTTCAGTTATCTAATTTCTAGCTAAATTCGTCATTATTAATCGCAATATTTCTTGAAATTGCTTAAACTATGTTTGTTGACCAAATATGAATAGCTTGGGACTGTACATCTTTGAATCTTCCTCAGCCTCTGTATCAATCACCTCCCCACGTTTTCCTTGAACTGTATAAATAGTTTTTCACTTATCGAGAATGCCGTAACCCCACAGGTTCCAGCAGTCGGGAGTGCGGTCACAAAAAAATTCTTCACTGCGTTCAAACTTTTTGACCCTTACAAAATACTACTTTTTTGTTTTGTCCTTGACCGTAAATATGAGTTTTTTTTAATAATCGTATCATTTGCGAGTCACAGTAGTTGACAGGTAATAAAAACACCTTTAAAAGTAATACTCAAGAAGGTTTATATCCTAAAATTACGACACGAAATGCCTTAAAAAGCCTTCTGAGAGCTAAATAATATCTTGCTGAGGGAGTGATAAAGACAGGACTATAATGGACCCAGTTATATCATCAAAATCCATATAAAAAAACAAAAATATAAAAATGATACTAAAAGATTCCCGAAACACTTAAATTTTTTAAAAGAGGGGGAGGTACTTTTAACATCTGTTGTATTAACGATGTGTCAAAAAGTAACAGATTCAAATATATGAAATTTTTGTTATATGACAAAGGAACTGATTAAATACTTTTTATGTTTTACCTTTCACAAATGCGCATAATAATATCTAATAATATATATGTATATCTCCAAACAGGAGGCCCTGAGATGTATAGTGAATATGAATCAATATTTTATGTGTAGATAAATACTATAAGTTTAAATAATTCTAATAAGTAATATGTAATATATAATATGTACATTTTTTATTTTTTTTTTTTTTAAATTAATTTTTAAATATTTCAGTTTTTGTCAATTTTATTAACTGCCATACTAGGCTAATGCTTGCGTTGTGGTAGTTATACATAATAAATATATGAACTAAAAAATACTTTTTTATAGAAATAGATAATAACAACTATGGTAATAATAATAAGAAATAAGAAAGCAGAAGAGAAAAAACATATTTAAGGATAAATAAAACTAAATACAAACATAAAAATAATAGTGAACTGAAAAATAAAGGGAGAAGCTTGTGTACTATATTGTTTTGAACGCAGGTTAAATTATGGTAGATATAATCTACAATGTATGGTCACAATTAATTTCGGTGATATGAAACAAGTTGGAAAAAAGTTGTGACAGGATAAATTTTATAATTTTTTTTTTTCAGATTCACATTATTTCACATACCGTTAAACATGTGGCGTTTTCAAATCTCTTGAAGGAAATAACGGAGAAAGCCTTTAAAACATTGCTACATTTATATTTTTTTGCATTTATATTATAGAAAAAAAAAGTATAAGGTTACAAAGGAACACATTTTAATCTACATTTTAAATATTTCATAGTTAGTACCAATAACATGTTTCGGTGTATTTTCAACCAACAACATGTCTCATGGTATTTTTTTAATCTGTGGTAGGTACATAGGTACACTGAGTAATTACGCGTAATGTAAAGTGTTTGTTCACGAGTGAGTATTTAGTAGTATTTATTTGATTTGTACCTGAATGGCAAAAAAAAATACAGAGCTAAATCTTGGTTCTAGAGCTCACCATTCGAGAGTTTGAGCAGCTTCGTAAACGCAATTTTCAATTTTTTAAATGAGATTTTTATGTAGTCGTCACATCTTGTATTATTTTTTATATAATGTAAATACAAGCTGCTATAAATAAGTTATTAAATTTTAAAAATATATCTTCGTTGACATCAGAAAAAACATTCAGAATATACGGTAAAAGAAAATATGTAAGAAAATAATTCAAACAATAAAGTGAATTAAAGAATACTACAAATTATCAAAGAAAAGAAATAAAAAAGTGTTCCCTGAGATTATAATGATTCTCAAATTCGCAGAAAAATTTGAAGATATAATTATTCCGAAGACTGACTTTGTTTCAAGTTCAAAGATTTAATCTGTCCGTCGTAAAAAATGACAATTCTTCTCCTCTTCCCCTACATCCCCTTCCGTTAATTTGTCTTTCTTCCGGAAAATTTCCTCTTTGTCTCTTTTTACATCTTGATTATAATAATTACGGGGCTTGTGTCCGCTGGAGAAATACTTGAATTACGAAACAAATAAAGTCACAAGGAAAACGAACAAATTGCGAACGAATTCTTAGTTTGGGAAGAAGTGAACTCGTTAAGTAAAAATAAATCTCTGAAAGAAATATCGAAAATCAAGCCTTTAAAATGAGAATATCTCCTTGTCGTTTTAATCAAAATGTCTCAAACTGCGAAGAACAGCAAAACGAATTTGAACTTAATTTTAAATCAGGAATTTATAAGCAAACACAACTATCGAAACTTTATTTTGATCCAATGTGAATATCAGACATCAGTCATAACTGAGGTATTTTGTGATGCTGAATGAAGAGAATGGAAAAAAAAAATTGGAAAGTGGAAGGTTGGGAAGTATCTGTCTAATTAGTTATCGGTACCAAACGCGGCTAAAACCAAATAGATTACCGCCATCGCTTCGATTCTGAATAGTGGTTTTTCACCAGAGCGATTCTGAGAGTATCAGAATGAAACATTGACACGCCAATTTCAAAATGTCAAGAAATAAAACAAGATTGCTTGATAAATTTTCAATAAAAAAACGGTTCTTTGATTAAATAAACTGAGCAATGAATAATGTTTTGCTATGCATTATTAAATAAATTAATTGATGATAATATGTTGGTGTGATGTTATGTTATGTTTCTCATAATATTATTGTAATGTAATTTTATATTGTTATTCACTGCAGTGGATTTTTAATTAGGAGATATTATAGCTCTAACATAAATCCCCATAGATATATCCCCATAGCAATGTATGATCTTAGATAGAAATGTGAGTGAAATGTTAGATATGTAGCATCTTTATTCACACCTGCTAGCAAGGCTTAGATATTACATTTTAGAAGTTAAATATTAGGTGTTAGACATTATATTATTCAGTACCAAATATACAGCATTTGACATTCCAGAGAAAAGTCCACATTATGCTCGACCAATTAAGTTTTAATAGCATTACACCACAATTACATTTTTTGCAGATTGTAATAAATTAATTTCTGCCTTCTTGTTTCAAGGGATGGAAGAACAAGATTACATTAATTATGATAACTGACAACGGCATGACTTAAGGGGATATCCGCAGTGATTTTTCCGTACCAACGTATTCCCTATTTATCTCTCTGGATTTTAACCACAGAGAAAATATTGTTTTTACATAAAATAGATATCAACTACTAGCGTGTCGGTACTTTTTGTTTTTTTTTTGTTTCATCTTAAGGCGAGTACTACTGGCCAATGGTCACAAAGGTCAAATGGAGGACTTTATTTAACCTCTAAAGCTGTTCATGTACTATAACACTGTTGTTTCAGTAGTTACTATGTGAGTGGCGCATGCGTAGGGTCGCAGTTTGATGAATAAGCAAGTAGGTATTAATATGTTTTAGAAAGCAGATGAAAGATTATTTAAGATAAATATTGATAAATATTTAAATATTGACAAATATGACAGTCTCACAATAGGGTGCAATAGCAAAATTGGTTAATGCGTATGTCCCGGTTAGACGTGAGGTTCTGGGTTCGAATCCCAGTTGCAGCCATTATATTTTATTATTTTTCTGTGTCTTGTTCATTTTCATAATTAAAAAAAATGGATTATTATTGTTATCTTCTTCTTCAATGATTATTTAAGATTTTAATTTTACAAACTGCATTTAAATTATAAAATAGAAGAATTTGTTTCAAATAAAAATAATAAATAAAAATTTCACAAACTTTGACAAATCTTTCGCAAAACCAAGCAATAGCGGTAGATGACTATTTCGAATATTAATTTATTCGAAAAAGTATTAATAACTCAATTTTTTATTTATTGTGTTTAATTCCACACAGTTGCACCGATTTGCTATCAATCATTATGCAATGTAGTTCCAAACGCACTCTTAAAAATTTTGGACAAAAAATTATGAATTGTTAACTATTAGAAAATAAAAAAAGATAAATACTCCACGAAATTTACATCATTAAGATCGACTCCAAAAAACTGATAATCTAATAGAATAATCAGGTCTTATAAAAAACGCGGTGGACGAGAGAACATCAAGGTAAAGATTACTCTGATGATAGTACAACCTTCGATAGGAAGGGGACATTATGTATAGTAATAAAAGATAAAAAGAGATGGTAAAAGGTGATTAGTAAATACCTTGCTACAGTATCTTTATATATATTTTAAAGAGAGACAAAGAGTCTTGGGTTGCAATTAACGTGTGACGTAAAAGTGTATTACCACACGACCGTCCGTGGTCGTGTGATAAGACACTTGACTCCCATTCGGAAGGTCGCGTTATGATTAATTTGTGTTATTTCACAATTAATTAATAAAAATAATATATGTTATATTTGCGGCACGTTCCAGAGTGGAAGGTACTCTCAGTATCGCCCTGGTGTAAGACCACCATTCAGAATTGAAACGTTGCTTAATAATGGCTTTTGCCGTGTTTAGTGACTAGATCTGAATAGCCAGGTACTTTCCCACCTTCCTCTTCCCCATCTCCTTCCCTTCCACACTTACCTTCAGCCTCACAACATATTCCGATTGGGGATGCCATAGTCTCACTGGATCCAGAGGGGAGCAGTTGGGACTCTTGTGAAGTTTCTCTATAAAAAAAGCCAGATTTTCCTGACCCTAGAATCGGAAAAAATTGTTTGTGCAATATGGAAGGCAATAATTTTCCCATTATTTCTGTACGGCGTGGAAACATGGACCCCTAGAGCCAGAGAAAGAAAACGGATAGACGCCCTCGAGATGTTTTGCTGGAGGAAAATGCTCAGGATTTCATGGACATATAGACGCACAAATGTGTGAATTCTGGAAGAGCTAGGCATTCTCAATACGCTTTCAACTATCTGCCTACAAGGTATCTTAAGATACTTTGGACCCGTTGCTAGCCAAACTAAGGACTCCAACTTGGAGAAATTCACAGTCATTGGCAAGGTGGAAGACAGAAGTAGCAGAGAAATGCGGTCACTAATGCGCTGGATTGACCAAGTATTACTTGCGTTTGTTATTAAGGTATCCTTAGCTATCCACGCAGCGCAGGACCGCGAGGAGTGGAAGAGCCTTGACCACCACGGAAATCGGAATAGGGATAACGATCCTCATTAATGATATGGACATATTCTCGTGTAATTTAAGAAACTTTAAAAAATTTGTCATAGCTAACATTAAATAATTTAAAAAATTCCTTTTGCAAGTTATCATGTTGTTGCTGTGAATCCTTTCCAGTTACTTGTCATCAAATGTATACACATTTGTTCACTTTAGTTGTGGTACAATATATATATTATGTTCATTTATTATTATTTATTTATTGTTATTATTGCTATTGTGTAACGAAGATAAGTTTATAATACATTATGTTCTGAAATTTAGCTGGTTATTAGTAGATTAGTTATATTTAAATTGTTAGTTATTTGTGTTCTTACATCTTCTATTATTTTTTTATCTAATATTCACAATATTGTATTTTTTGTAAATATGTCAGCCCATGGGTAGAGGACCCTTTGTTTTTTTTTTTTACTTTTATTATTATTATTTCAATTTTAAGTTATGTGAAAATCGTAATGGATGTAAATAATCTGTTGATTTTCCTAAATAAATAAATAAACAATGAGTAACCAAACTTGAGATGAGTTGAGGACTTGGCTAGCAGAGGATTTTACGCGTGCTGCTTGGGTAATTCCCCAATGTATTTGTTCACTCGGCTGCTAAACAGTCTACATTGATAACATATTTGTGTATAGCAACAATTTTAACTCCGAATCACAGCAACAGAAGATCTGAAATAAAACTGTATTCCTATTTCCTTTAAAATTCGTTTAACGTTTTTTTTTGCTGCGATCTTGTATTTTATTTATTATAAAATTAACGGAAAGAAGATAACAAACAGTCGCAGTGGGGGAGACGTTTGTACGAAACAATTTGCCACATTGTTATAAATTTAAATAAAAGGACGACTTTTTTTATCGTTGGGCCTTAATTAGTGTTGGCCGATTAGTATAATTGCGTGGTGCGAGGAAAGTAGCGTAGCACCACAACTCCTGTGTGCTTTATTTCTTTTGTGAAAGCATTACTGCCATTAAGTTTTATGGTTGGTACAAAATAATTAATAATTATGTGGAGAATGAGCAATTTACACGATTTTAACGAAGTAATGATATTTAACAAATATTATACTTAATTGTTGGCGTTTTAAATCGTGATGAATGTGTTTGCTTTGAGTAATAGGAAAAGTAATTGCGAGGAAGTTGAGCAATTTAGCTTTTCAAAATTACTTCAAATATTGACTATGACAAAAAATATTTTATCGCCAGATATCAGTCCCTTCTTTTACGAACTCCAATAAAATGTTATCGTAGTCGTACAGCAGAAAATCTGATTACGTGTCGCACCAAAAACTTTCGAACGGTGAGCTCTGTCGTCAATAAACTAAACACAATTTATATGTCCCGACCTTTGTAATCGACCCAACTAATTTCTTTCAAGTATTGGATAATATCTAATTCGTTAATGTCTATTTTATTAGGTACTAAAACTAAAGTTCTTTTTATTACAAGTACTACATCTATTTTAAATCTTCGACCGAGTTGCGTCTTGGGCGGGCTAATAGCCGATTTCATTTAGATGTATTCAAAAATATAATTTTTTTTGGTTGTTTAGGGATTAACCCTTCCTTCCCACGGACTGACTAAAATGAGTGAATATCGGTAACACTTAAACCAAATCCTAATTGGATCGTACCGATATTTATTTCGTATTTTAAATGCTGTAATTTTTTAAATGTTTAAGGGTTGTTTGTATTTGTTACAATTTGTGTTTGTGCATGAGTACTACCACAACGATTCTATGTGCCGAGTTTCAATTTGATCGGATGTCGGGAAGTGGGATAATTTCCACTTTAAAATAAACGAAAAACAAATAGAAAAAAATAAAACCATCCAGTAATCTAAGACCCAAAGACTCTTTTTTCTGTACCCAGAATATTGTTTGTTCCATATTTTTGAATTGTTTAAATAAATTTTTAAAATAACGCGTCAGAATAATAATATATTTATTATCTTAAATAAAATCATATCGCACGTCCCATAGAAAAGTGTCAATGTTATTTCTTTAAAAAAAATCTATTTTACGTTTTATCTCTGAAAAGTATAGTGATTGTCATTATCTATGCCCCACAAAAACCGTATTTATGTTGATCACTCCATCTCCGCAAGATATCGCTAGCATCTCTTTTCGGCGGAACCGCTTCGCTCTTGTACTTCATTCATTCGTTTGTTTTCGCTCTCCTGTAAAATTGACTTTTTGACTTCCGACACTTTTCTACTGGATGTGCGATCTGATCAGAAAAAAGATGAAGAGAGTAGAGATACCTACGAATATCAATAGGCATTTTTCTGAAGACCAAGGCTGCCCAACCTTTTTAACAGAAGGGCCAAATTGACGATTTAAAAATCACGGGCCATTGATCACTGACGGTTCCTGTTTATATTACTTTTGATAACAACTTAAATTAATTATGGTATTGTGCAACCAAAATATATTTTTATTTATGAAAATAGTCAAATAATTAGCATCTTAAAATAATAAATTAAATCAAATTAAGGAATAAAACAAGAAAAATCTAAATCTGATAATTGTTACTATTAGGCGGTCTGCTGACGAGGCGACTGAAACCAAACTAAAACTTCTATGACGGCCTACTCAATTTTACAATTTCTGTAATTATATAATTGTTTAAGCATAGACGAAGAACAATCACTGTCATCGCAGTCATCTGGCGCTGTCAAATTGAAAAAACTGACAACAAAACTGGCGCAACCATGGCAACCGAGCAAACTGGCAACGGCCGGCCACGGCAACTATCAGGGCGAGTCGCGAGTCACTTCTTGCGTTGCCACTGACAACACTTTGATAAATTGTGTAGTGTGCGGGCTATCACATTGACATGACAGGATAGCGAGTTTAGTTGCAAACAGGTTTTATTCAGTTGCCTCGTCAATATTTATTCAGCCACTTAGGCGCTCCGCTGACGAGGCAACTGAAACCAAACTAAAACCTGCTGGTTTCTATGTCTTGATTGGTCAAAAAGCTTGTTTAACCATAGTCGAAGAACAATCATCTGACAGCTGGCAACTAGCAACGGCCGGCCACGGCAATCAGCAGTGCGAGTCGCGAGTCACCGCTTGGGTTACCATTGACAACGGGTTTTTGTGTGATTGTGAAGTGTGCGGGCCATCAAATTGTCATACAAAGACAGTTGCCAGTTGGCAGTTTTCAGTTGCCTCATTGACCGGATCGCCTTAATGTGATTTCTGAAATTGTTTCTGGCTTCATTATAATTTTTCTACTTTAGATCAGACGTTGACAGTAACAACATGTCATATGTAGGTTACTCAATTAGAAATGTGCGGAATTATATATTATACGAGCATAATTAAGACTTATAAAAACCCTTTCAAAAACATGTTGATCCGGAACTACTTATTTTTAAAAATTGATAGGACTGGTCAGTTATTGCAGGAAATTTTTCTTTTGGCCCAAATTTAAAAAGATCTACAAATTCTTCTGAAGAAGTTTGTGACTATGTAGATATTTTTCTGCATTTCTGCAAGGTTTTTTAGTGCAGAATGATTTTGCAGTTCAGTGAGTTCCAACTGAATATTGGAAGGATAACAGGTTATTTCAGTCAAACTGGTTGTAAAAGGATTTACTAAAATTTGCAACTTGGTGGGAATTTTTAAATTTGCTCATGCGGGCCTTTTTAAGACTGGCGTATTAAACATTGTTAATATTAATCGATCAGATTAAATTGTACTTTTTTTCATTCACATTACACATTACAAGTTATCTACAGTGCTAATACCCTCGAATGCAAAGTTAAGTATACCGATCTGTTAAAAAATTACGTTTGATAAAGGTCAAACACGTGCATAATTTAAAAAAAATGTTTTCTTGGAACTTTTTTATTATTTCATTTAACGAAAAAAAGAAAAAATTTCAAGAGATAAATATTTTTAAAAACCGTTTTAAGGCACAGAAACTGAAGGTCTGGAATATATTTTTATTAAACGTATAAACGGGAATATTAAAAATTGGGTGTTTAGAAGAAAAACAAAAAAGGTTAATTGCTTTCGGACCTTACCGAATTAAAGCCGAATTCAACCTTTTCTTCACAGTGAGACTTCTCTACAGCAGGGGTGAGAAAGTTTTTTGTGCGCCAATCCAAAATATATGTTTACGATACCATAAATTTGTATATACATATTAGGTTGCTTCAAATACGTACGAAAAAAATATTTTTATCAATTTTCTTTTATAAGTTTTCACCCTGAGCTTATTTTATTTGTTTACAAATGTCTACAAATTTAAACAGTTTAAAAAAATAAATTTAAAGGGGTTATGGGGTCGCTACCAGCTGCGAAAATGTAGGAGTTTGAATTGAAAGAATAAGGTGTTGTTATTTAAACTGATTATTTATTTTTAGGAAATTTTTACAAAATGCAGTTTATCACAAGATTAAAATCAATGAAATTCATATATGTGTTATGTCACGATGAAACGTTTATCTAACACCTATCTCTTTATGTGCTACCATTTATCGTCCGAGTATAGATGGACTTCTTCTGATTGAACTGTCCAGTGACAGGGCTCTTGACTAGATATCCGGAGGTCACGGGTTAAAATGCCGGCGTGCGTGGATAAATTTTATTTGAATGATTTGTGTTTTCACAAATTAATCATTTAAAAATAATATAAGGAACATTTGCGGTACCTTCCAGAGTGGAAGATACTTCACTAAATTAATCCAAATAAAATGTGTGGATTCGCGAATAATTTTTTTCGTTTAGTAGTTGATAGATAAGGTCATTTTCATAATGTATCATTAGTTTTTAACAAGTGGTTGAGATTTTTCAGCGATAGACAAACGGGAAGAGGATTAAGTTGCAATTAAGTTATGAAGGTTCCTAATAATATATAACAATAACAAAAACATACGTATCCATAGATTTTTCAAAATTTTCATTTTGTTTAGTTAACATTGATTCTATTGACAAATAGGTCACTGCTCGGTTCATTCAGGTTTTCTCGTGGAATGCCGCTAGATTTCAGCAGTGCCTCTATATGCAGTCATGCAGTGCTATAGGTTTGTGTTTTTGTTAGTAACACTGAGCCAGTGGGCTACCCTAAAGTTAGGTTCTTAGGTGAAAAAAAAATCAGTAGAACGAAGGAGAAAAATAAGGAAGGATCACTAGAACCTGTCAAATCCATTTCAAACAGCCAATCGATGCCAATAGTATCGCCCTGGTGTAAGACCACTATTCAAAATTGAAATGTTGCTTAAAAATTGCTTTAGCCGTATTTAGTGACTACATCTGAATTACTCGAATTGGGGATGCCATAGTCTCACTGGCTCCAGAATGTAGCAGTTGGGACCATTTTGAGGTATAAGCAATAAAAAAAATAAAAATATGTAGAATGTGAAAAAATAGGTTGTGCACTATGTTTTATTTTCACAGAAAAGGTAACCTTTCAAATTTCCGTAGCAAATCATGATGAGATGAAAAGGTGGTGGTTAGAAAATTTTGCTAGAAAACGTATGCAAATTTCATGACGTGACAGTTCACTAACCACCTTTCTTACTTTATATGATTGAGACTCATCAATGAGATTTATTTAAAAAATGAAATATTTTTAGTAATTTAACCCGGTTTCCGACCCCTGCTCTACAGCGAAACTTATTATCCTTGAAACAATTCCAAGGAAGAAGGAGGTAGCTGCGCATTTTACCTTGTAATGCGTAATTTTATGTACTTACCTTGTTCATAGTTTCTTTGTAAATTTACTTAACAAGGTAAAATAAAATAATACTAAATTCACATTTTTTAAATACTTTTTCACGAACCTTACGAGTTAGATGGAAATTTGTTCAAATAAAAAAACAAGATATTTTGTGTGCCTACATGGTAAATATTATTTTTAAGACCATAATAATTTCGCTTCTCAGCTTCCCTTGAGTTTTTACCCCCTTTTTCTAAACGAGCAAATATGTAATTTTTAAAATATATATTGCAGTTACTTGAATCATTATTTTTAAATATAAAAATGATATGGTTAAGATATTTAGCTCATGATGGAGATGAATTCCAAAACAAAAGTGATGAGCTATAAACTCCAGCAAGAAAAAATATTTTAAACTTTATGACGCAATTGCACACCATTCGATAGTTTTTAATGCCTCAAAAAATATCCTTCTTATGTTAGACAGTTCTTTTTTCTTCAAGTAGGTAATCGAAATATTATCTTGAAAATTAATTGTAGATAGATTAATATATAAATATTATATTAAGGATGATAAATATTATATGACGCAAATATGAATCGTAGAAGAAGTCGGAGACGCCCGAGGAAGACATAGCACGATCAAGTGAATTAGATACTTGAGTTGGGCCATGTTACAGAATAATAGATGAGTATTTGTGAGAGGATACATGAATGTGAATAAGAAGTATGTGCCAAGTCCGAGTTGTTTGGAGGTTTGCCCTCTCTGCTCAGTGAAGAGCCCATTAGTGAACCAGTTAGTTAGTTACACAGGGAGAAAAATGTTATTCGAAAAAAACGATAATTTTAATAGAAAAAACGGTTAAAAACGGGACTGAAGTTCTAACGAACAAAATTAACAGTGTTTCAATGTTTATTGGCAGGAAAATGTAAGAATAATTTGTTGGTATACGTACGAAATTACGTATACCAACAAAATTTTTCTTACATGTTCCCGCCAATAAACATTGAAACCCCGTTAATTTGTTCGTAAGAACTTCAGTCCCGTTTTTAACGGTTTTCGCTATTGAAATGATCGTTTTTTCGAATAACATTTTTCTCCGTGCATAATTACAACAAATGATAATATTAATTAATTCTTCAGTATATATTTTTTAAATGTGAATTCCGCACAGCAGTCCCAACTGTCCCAATCCCCATTTGGTGTATGTTGTGAGTTTGAAGGTAGTGGGGGAGAGTGGGAAAGAAGAAGGTGGGGAGGTAAATTATGTCATTTTTAATATTGTATAACAAACCAAAATATCCTAATAAACTTTTACGTCTCTGTTCGTATTAAAATAAAGTATTTTTTAGACACTTTTTAAATGAAGAATATCGTATTTTGTTGAATTTAATTGAGTTTTTTTTCGAGAAAGCGAATTATTTACAAGTCATCAAACATCGCTAAAAATAACAACACTTTTGAAATGAGTTTTCACAAATGTGATTTTAGTTATCGCGAAAAGAACAAATTAAAATGATCTTTGTTTAAAAAAAATCAATCAGATACATAATTAAGGTGGTATTATCACAGAATACCGGAAATTAGTCCCTTTTAAATCAAATTCTAGACGTATTGACTCTTTTTTACCCAAAAAAATAAATTGATTTTGAAAGATTGTTATTTTATCTGGTACACGCAGTTTTGAAAAACTAAGTTTATTTTTAATTACTAAGGTTATACCGTTGGTCGTTGACAGATTTATTTAATTTTCAAACGATACTATTAAACAACACAAACTTCAAATAATCTAATAATACAACAAAATAAATCAATAAGTAAACACAGTTTTCAGAATTTTAATTTTAGTTGAATTAAAATCATTAAAAAATAAATCCGTGAACGTGTTTTGTGACAAAAATACCTCAGTTTTTCTATTTATTTAAGGTCTTACAAAGTAAAATATTTCAAATTTTTTTTTCACATTTATTTTGTTTATACATTATTGAAACATCAAAAATACTTATGATCAAAAAATACTTACAAAGAAGTACACGATATTTAATAATTTATCATCGTGCGTTTTGAGCATTTTTATTGCTTACTTGAATGTAGGTATATATTTAAGCCAGTTTTTAATGAAATAAATCGATATTAATTTTTTAATCTAAAAAATTAATACGGGGAATAATTGATATTTCTCATCGGAACCTCCCTGTACAGTTGCAAGCACTTTAAAATTTTAAAGAATCAAAAACGCAATATTATATAAAAAAATTATAACGTAAGGAAATAAAACATATACGTAATACTGAATACAAATTTAAAACCCACATAATTCTATACAACCGTACCATATAATGTTTGGCGAATAAAAAAATTTCATTACCGGCTTTGAATTACGTAATTTATTTTACTTTATCTTCGATTTATTTTATATATAATCCCAACCGTCCTCTTCTCCAACTCCTTCACTTCCTTAATACCTTCAGCCTCACAAAATATCGTTATTTTAAATTTAATAGTCTCACTGGTTTTAGACGAATACGTAGTACGTATTCAAATAATAAAAAACCACCAGTATCACGAAGTTAACTCAGTGTTCCCTACGTACCTGTGGTACTATATTGTGTCATTGGCATTGTGTGTATTGTGTACGTATTTTCCAAGACTTTCGCGAAGTCTAGTTTGTGATTAATTACAGGTGTTAAGCAATTATTCATGGACGCAAAGCCACAAAGATAAAACATTATTCGCTCACGCAGTAAAATAAATCCCCCAATACGGACGCATTTAAAAAAAAAGCAAACAAATCGTGTTGGTTTAAAACAAACCGATCTCGCAGAATACATTGATTCAGTTGGGCGGCGCGCGCAGGGTTGCCAAAAGAACTAAATAACACTTCAATTAACAGTTTATGATTGAAATGTAAGTCAACGTTAGGTTAGATTATGAGCGATTTTTCAAATTTATTTTTAATAACCTTTAATGACTTCTCAAAGAGGTGTTGAAATGCATGATCCCGAGTGGCCATGAAACCGATTCTTATAGTGTTTACATACTTCGAATAATAATTCAAGATTAACTGCAAAAACGTATAAATTAATCATCACAAATCAAAATTATTTTATTGAAGAAGAAGATAACAATAATAATTTAAATTAAAATATGAAAATGAAAAAGATACAAAAAAAATAATAAAACATAATGGTCGCAACTGGGACTCGAACCCAGATCTCACGTCTTACCGGGACGGGCGCTCTAACCAATTCAGCGATTGCGATCTATTACGAGACTGTCGTATTTGTCAACTTCATATTTCAAATTTCAGAATTAACAATATTATCTTCGACTAAAGTTTTTATTTTTCCATATTATCGCCAGCTACCGTTTTCATTGGATACAAGTGTTCAAAGAACGTATTTGTTACCTCGATAGTGTCTCGGATAAATATATCCGATTTTTTTATTATTTTCCCAGTTGCGACCATTATGTTTTGTTATTTTTCTGTGTCTTGTTTATTTTCATATTTTAATTTAGATTATTATTGTTATCTTTTTCTTCAATTATATATTACATTGATGAAAATAACCTTCAAAAGTTAAAAAGAGAGTTTTTCTTATAAAAAAATCTAAATTATTTTCATAGCAACCTAATATGTACTTTATTTAAATATACATATTAGGTATATAAATTTTTAATTTAATTTAATTTTATTTAAATGCTTGAAAATAGGATGACCGGGTAACTCAACACCTCCTTCGAATAGTAATTAAAAGTGATAAAAATATTTTTAAAAATGGTTACGTTAGGTTAGGTTATGTTAGGTTAGGTTAGGTTATGGGCCAATTTCAATTTTTTTCATTGCTTTTAATGACTTTTCAAAGAGTTGTTGAGTTGTGTTCATTCTGAGTTATCATTAAATCGAAAAATAGGTATCCGTGGAAGAAAACCGTCTTGTAAAAATACTCTAAAGCGATATCATTCATCATTCAAAAGAATTTAGTATTTTCAAGACAAATTCAATTGTTATTACAATCTCCATTGTGTGTCGGGAATACAATGAGCGGTGCGTTTATTTCGGCACCCCTGGGCCACCGCCACCCGCCAAACGCTCAATAGATAACGAAATTCCAATTAAATGGCGCGGGCGGGGGCGGGGCGGGGAGACCGACCAAAGGAGGCCGCCCTGGGCTGGAGGTGGAAGGCTGTGTGGCAGTAGGTTGAGGGTTGTCATCTGCTTACCAAAGGCTAAAGGATCACGAATGTGCCTGAATTAATACGGGCTATTGATGAAAGGATGATTTTGATGACCATTGCGTTGACTCGGTAAAATTTTTAGCTATTTGATTTTTTGAAAAAAGCTTTTTTTAACCTTTAGGTTCAATTCGCTTTCAGAATATATTACATTTTTATTTAAATATTAAATTTTTTTTTAAATATATATTTTTTTAAATTATTTTAAGTAACTAACTAACCATTACGCCGGATACGTTTTTAGATTTTCCCGTCAAAAAGCATTTTCGTTGTTTGTTTTTGGGGTGTTATGCCGTGTTGTGCTACCTCCTTCTTTAGCCGACGTTTCACATCGACGGATCTGCCGGATCTGCCCTGATGATAGACACTGCAACGCTGTCCGAAACGTCGGCTAAAGAAGGAGGTAGCACAACACGGCATAACACCCCAAAAACAAACAACGAAAAAAACCATTACGCCGTTTCCCCGCAGGAGTAGGCAAAGAGGACGGACCGCCAAATAAATCGATCTTGGCACACACTCCTTGCCTTATTTACATTCATACATCTTCTCATACACGGTCGTCTATTATTCTGACTCTTGACATGGCCCGACTTAAGTATCTGATTCACTTGACAGTGCCACGTCTTCCTTAGGCGTCCTCGACTTCTTCTACCATTCACATTCGCGTCATAAATTATCTTTACACTCCTTTTTCATTCATTCGCTCGACATGCCCAAAGCATCTAAACTTCCCTTACGCTTAGGTCAACCTTGCATTCTTTTCGGGTATCCACATTCCTCACACGATCATACATGATTTTACAACTATTACTATTATAATATATATATATTTTTTTAGAGATTATTATAGATATATTTTTATACTAGATATGTATTGTATGTTTTTTCTTTTATTTATTTATTTACACATATACGGCACAACATGTGCCATTAACATAATTGACATAACATATAAATAGTACAACAACATGAAGAATAACTAACAGTATAAATGTAAGTTAAAAATAAGAAAAAAAATGTAAAAAGTAAGTAGTAAGGTTATAAGTAGTAGGAAAAGGGTAAAATATAAATGTAAAGTGAAAAATATGGTACAAAGTATAAGTATAAAGTACAAGCTTTAAATTATTAAGCAAAGATATAAAAGTTAAAAGTTAAAGGCAGTGGCGGCTCGTGACTTTTTGTGAGCTAGAGTGCTAATATTAACAAAAATGGCACCATTGATGTCGCTGCAGCCGAAAAACATCTTTCACCCCTTTTTCGAAATTTTCTTTTTTGTATGCAGATTTTCAGGAAATTTCAGTTTTGCCGTGCGCCGCACAGATTTCCTAAAAATCTTCATACAAAATACAAATTTTCGAAAAAAAAAAAAATATATATTTTTCGGCTACAACGACATCATTAATGCCATCCTTGTTAAATAATTGGAGATACTCTCAGCGTCATTGGATTACACAGGTGAGATTATTCTTAAAATGGCCTTTATTATGATTAGTTACTAGATTTTAATAGTTAACCCTTATCGACGGCAATAAAAATACGAATCAACTCATATTGTGTCTTCATCGAAATAAATCATTTTATTTAAAATTGCTCAGCTCTTTCGTTACTTCAGAATAATTTTAAAGGAAATAAAGATTTGTAAAACAAAGGACGATGAACATCGATGGAAACCAATTAGTAACTACAATAAAGAAACATTTTTGTTGTTGTTGTTGTTTAAACATAAAGCCATGAACTCTAAGATTTTTGTATTTCTTTGACATTAACCGTGTAACAATTTATAGACATTTTGTTATGAAGAGTTTTATTTCACAATGTAATATAACTCTTCAAAAATTAAGTACCTATGTAATAAATGTACAATTTGAAATAAATCTCTTAAAAAAAAGTTTTGTAGTATCTACCCCCTTCAAGCACAACTCGTGTTGAAAACATAGTTAGTTCGTTAGTTGGTTACAGGCTGTGAATACCTCGGCCTGTCCGGCTGCTAGTCATTGTTTTCTGTAATAATAGTTGTTTACGAAATAAATACATCTTTGCCAACGGCCGCCGTCCCGGGAACCATTTATTGGATAACCAACACCTGGCCATAGGTCACCCCGAGTGGTTCGCTACGTTTGGTGATTTAACATGGGTGCCCAGGTTCACCGGGTGAGGTTTTTCCGGGTCTTGGCGGTGAATGCGTCTGCCTACCTACTGCGAGGCAGGCTGGATCGGGAGAGACTGGTTGAGGGAGTCCTTACATACTCTCTCGACATCTCTTATCGATTCATATATTTGTCCCTCCTGGACACACTGTCCCCCAAATTCCTACAACCTCTCATACCCTTTTCCCTCGCAGGACTTCCTCTCCTTCCTTTGCATTAAAAGATCCTCCATACAACATCCCCTAAGATTACATGGGCTCTGAGGGAAAATAATTTCCTCAGAGTCTCCTGTGTGCAGTTAATGTAAAAAAATACTGTAAAACATCAGAGGACACTCCACGAAGTTCACAAAAAATGCGTTGGCGATTCAGGGGTAGCCCGTATCCTATGGGGTTGGGACTGCGGACATGTAGGTAGGCTCCGGCCACCGGGCTCAGGGGTAGGTACCGACACCACCCACAGGGAGGGGGAGGGAAAGGGGTTGCTGATTAATGTTTGTGAAATGAGAATCCAGCGGGAAAGTCTGACAGCGGACGGCGGGAGATTGATAGAAATCAGCTGTTCAGGCAACGCCATATTGATAGTTCTCCATACAAATTTCACGATTATATTAAAAAACACGAATATTTGTGATGTTAAGGTATTTCTTTTACAAAAGGTTACAAAGACAAAGATATTAAAAAGAAAATGTTAACTATTCCAATGGTATGCGTGGTCACGTATAGCGAAAACTAAATTTCCTTTAAATTTACCTACAAAGAAAATACTATGTGTTGGTACACGAAAATTTCTTATATGTGGCCAGAATTTTATAAAAATCATTTTATTGGTGGCTGGGCGATAGGTGGGCTTAGATATATCTTATCCCACGAACCCGGGCACTCCTACTAAATCACCAAACGAAGCGAACCACTTGGGGTGACCTACGGCAAGGCTGTTGGTTATCTAATACATGATTTCCGGGATGGCGGTATATATAATATATAAGCGCTTCTCAAATAAAAAAAAAAACTTAAAATAATATTGGCAATCGGCTGAAAAACTTACCCGTCTCTCATTGCGATTCAACTTTTAAAATCCTAAGGTATAATTTGGCTCCAAGATTCCGGCCTTCATTCTTGTAGTTATTTTGTAGCAGACGTAAATATCGAGTAGCTTGGAGGGTGGTGGGAGGGGTTAGGGCTGGTAGGAGATGGGGGGAAGCAGACACGAAACAGTAATGAGGGATAATTGCCCAGGGCCGGGTTGTTAGTGTAAGCTTTGCATAACGTTCGCGTTGTACTTTTGCTTATAGCTAGTTGAATCTTTATAGACGCGAGTTGCCCCAAGAATAAGTGGCGCAACCGTTTGCGGGTTAACCGGCATACTTCGGTTCATTATTATTTTTTGGGTTGTGTTTTATTTGTCTGAATTTTCTATTTGATATTTATAGAAAATTAGAATTTTTCGATGGTCGATTGTTATCCAGATGCAAAGAACAATAATTAAAAAAAGCTACTCGACAATTAGTGTCGACATGCTCAGAAGCATATTGCATATGCCCTTAATAACCTAAACCAACCTAACATAGTTCCTCTTGTTTTTTTTATTACCCTCAATAGGCCGATCCTAACATACGATATATCTGTTGGGTTAGGTTAGGCGTGCAATATATTTTTCTAACTTATTATTTTTATATATTCTACTTGATTCTTTACTTAACCGCCCTACCTTCGGGTTTTTTCTGCAAAATACTCATACCTGATAAGATTTTGCCAAAATATATGCATTTACAATAGGTTTATTAAAATAAAAGTTTTTAAAACTTAAAAAAAAATTATGATTTTTTTTTTTTAAATTAAAAAAAAAATGCATATGTGATACGGGATAGTGCAGAATGGTACAATCAACATTAACGTATCACGTACGTTCGTAGGCCTAGGGCGGTTAAAATTTACTATATGGGACGTGTGGGATTACACTATCGTCTCCACGTCCTGTAATAGAACATTATTATTGTTATTTTATCGTAAACATGTCGACACTGCCATAGGTCAGCCCAAGAGGTTTGCTATGTTTGGTGACTTAGCAGGGGTGCACGGGTTTATGACCGGATCTTGGCGGCAGATGTGTCTGCCTACCAACTGAATGGTAGGTCGGATCGAGAGAGATTGGTTTGGAACATCGTCTTGCACAGCAGTGGGAGGCTTAGATTCATACAAACCTCGCTCCTGGACACACTAACCCCCAGATTCCTAGCCACTCCTCATACCCCTTTCCTCTCCTGACATCATTCCTAAAGATGACATGAGTTTTCTTCGGTTCTGTGTTAAGTCATTTGCTGTTCTATTTAAAATCGATTAAAAAAAAGATCGATTTAGACAAATGAAAAGATTGCCAGACTTTCAAATAATTATCAATTTTAATAACTGATTTTTAATGGTCTCATTTCAAAGATGTATGTGATTATAAATCTCAATTTAAAAATGGTCTGTTATGTTCTAAAGAGATATGAGAAGTTAATGTCTAGATGAACTCTTAATTACTTGATTACTTTTACGAAAACGGTGTTACGTAAATTAAACACTAAACTATTTAATAGCCTTCCAGAAGCCATGAAGAGCCATATACTTTAGTTGGATATCTGAACGTTTGACAAAAATTGTGATCTGTGTAGATTTAGTTACCAAGATTATACTTATTTAGTTTTACATCAATTAAAATCATTTATTTGTATTTCTTATGTGTATTTTTGCTTTATTTGCTTCGTTTTATATATTTATTTATTTGATTTTACCGTTAACATAACCAATAATAAACATACATTATATTTTGTTAAGTAATAATAACATTTTTAAAATTTTAATTTGAAAATATCTATGTCAGGTAACACGTAACTTAGTAACAGAATCATTTTTCCGAGCGGCACTACCAGTGGTAAGTTAGTTTTGCATCTCGGAACAACAAAATTCTGTACCTGCGCGCTCTTGTGAAGTTGTCGGGAACATAAAACTCAAATTCAAAAGGACGCTAGATTTTTAATGTAAATAAAACAAGTTGTGTGTGAGATATCCACTCAATAGAAAATATATTATATGGCAAAACATGTGGAATATAACGTCGTTCAAATGTTCGTCGTGGCTTTGCTCGGTGGTACATATTCGGAAGGTCATGTCAATGTCTTTGTCACGTAAATTAGGCTGAATTGTTGGTACATATTCGGAAGGTCAAATTTTCAATGTCTTTGTCGCGTAAATTAGGCTGAATTGTTGGTACATATTCGGAAGGTCAAATTTTCAATGTCTTTGTCGCGTAAATTAGGCTGAATTGTTGGTACATATTCGGAAGGTCAAATTTTCAATGTCTTTGTCGCGTAAATTAGGCTGAATTTGTTGGATTGTTATATTTAATTTAAGGGCGTCAATTATTGCGGTTTATTTGCATAGATTTGCGATTTAAGATAGCCCCACCGGAAGAAGTCTAAGGCGTTAATTCGCACGATCTCGGTGATCGTCACCGTTCTCCTCTGTATATTATATAATTAATACTGTTTATATTCCCACAATATATAAATTAAATGTGTCTAGCATGTGTATCTTAGGCTAGAAGTAAGGTAAAATTGCTCTTAATCTGGGTGAAATTGATAAAAAAAATTCAAATACCAAAATTCTGTTTTGACCTGAAAAATAATATTTTTTAGCTGTCTTGGGCGTGTATATATGTATTTGCGATAAACTTTCCTTGCTTATAGAGAGGTTATTCTAATTTCTGAAACTGCTGAACGTTTATCGGTTGAGTATTATTTAAAACAGTGTGAATGATTAAGTAAGGTGTGTACCGCCAGTCCCGAGTCTGTTCGCATTCACCCTTCAAGTCAAACTAACTTGTACAGTGTGGTAAATGCTTACCTTCTCCCGCGGTGATGTGGATCTTCGGTTTACCCAAACTTCGATCCGTGTTCCCTAAGGATGGACTAGTTACCATACTAGACTGTTTGCATTGCACCACACTGTTCAATATCCTGACTACACCATAGATCTATAGAATACCTACTACGATGGTACTAGGATATGCAAGTATGTAGTTTAATTAATTCATTCGTAAATTATGTATTTTTCAGTATTTTCAGTGAGGTTAGTGCAGTCCCACGAAAAAAAAAATCAGTGAAACTTATGAGTACATAAAAATAAATAAAGAAAATAATAATAATTGTGAAAGAAAATAATAAGTCTAGCATTTAGGATGTTGTGACTACATTAAGAAAGTATCACCGGAGAATCCCGGAAATTAGTCATTTTTTAATCAAATTCTAGACGCATTGACACTTTTTTACAAAAAAAAAACACATCTATTTTATCTTGTAAACACAGTTTTAAAATTTTGAAAAACTAATTTTTAATATATATATATTTTTTTTTTATAGAGAAACCTTACAAGAGTCCCAACTGCTCCCTTCTGGAGCCAGTGAGACTATGGCATCCCCAATTGGAGTATGTTGTGAGGCTGAAGGTAAGTAGGGAAGTCAAGGAGATGGGGAAGAGAAAGGTGGGAAAGTACCTGGCTATTCAGATCTAGTCACTAAACACCGCTAAAGCCATTATTAAGCAACGTTTCAATTCTAAATGGTGGTCTTACACCAGGGCGATACTGAGAGTATCTTCCACTCTATAACGTGCCGCAAATATAACATATATATAATTTTTATTAAATCATTGTGAAATAACACAAATTAATCAAATAAAATTTATTTGCGCACGCCGGGTTCGAACCCGCGTCCTTCCGAATGGGAGTCAAGTGTCTTACCACTCGACCACGGACGGTCGTCAATATACTTAGGTTATACCGTTGGTCGTTGGCAGATTTGTTTAAATTTTTAAACGAAATATTGTATTATACAACACAAATTTCAAATCATATAATCATACAGAAAAATAAATCAATACATAATCTAGTAAAAAATTTTCAGAATTTTCATTTATGTTCATTTAAAATTATTAAAAAATAAATCCGAGAACATGTTTTGTGACGAAAATACCTCAGTTTTTCTATTTTATTTAAGGTCTAACAAACTAAACTATTTCAGATATTTTTTCACACACTTATTTTGTTTAGACATTATTGAGAAATCATAAATACTTATGATGAAAAAATACTCCAAGAAGTACACGATATTAAATAATTTATACAATAATGTAGGTATATATTAAAGCATGTTTTGAATGAAATAAATCGGTATTAAATTTTTAATTAAAAAAAATTGATAAGGGGAATAATCGATTTTTCTCATCGGAACCTCCCTATACAGCTGCACGCATTTAAAAACTTTTATTCTCAGCCGCTGGTCAATGGCACTTAAGAGCTAGTAGTTTTTTACTGGATTGAAGTACAATAAGTCTTTTTCCAAATAGACAAGCAGTTCAAAGTATCAGGATTCCTACCCAGGCATTGCGGGTTTAATCGTCTGTTAGCTAAACCCTTCATCTTGATATTATAAGAACCAACCAATCTAGCAATTTCGTTGAGCGAGAACATTTGTTTAAAATAAACTAAGCTATAACCCTCGTTTGAAATATTTTCACTGACTTGATATTTCTATAAAATTGCCCTATATAATATAATTTCTATAAAGTGCCCGGATTATGGAGGCGAATCAAGGCATCAACAGGCATAAATTAGAAAACATCCGGATATCACAGAAGAAGAAGAGGCTTTCCCTAGAGGCCTCCAAAATGATAACGACGATACTTAAGATAATTTCAGTCTCATTGCTGGCAATTCGGTGTTTGTTGACATTAAATTTGAATTCATCTACATGTTCGATGTACATAACCTGCCTCGCTAGACGATGTCCATTTTGAGACGTGTAAATTTCAATCTGATTTTTCAAATAATTAATTAATTTCTACTAAATAAATTAAACCATTGTTCCACAAACTCCGCAGTATTATAAAATGGAAATAAAACATCCGGATATCACAGAAGAAGAAGAGGCTTTCCCTAGAGGCCGCCAAAATGATAACGACGATACTTAAGATACTTTCAGTATCATTGCTGACAATTCGGTGTTTGTTGACATTAAATTTGAATTCATCTACATGTACGATATACATAACCTGCCTCGCTAGACGATGTCCATTCTGAGACATATAAATTTCAATCTGATCTTTCAAATAATTAATTCATTTCTACTAAATAAATTAAACCATTGTTCCACAAACTCCGCAGTATTATAAAATGGAAATAAAACATCAGGATATCACAGGAGAAGATGATGCTTTCCCCAGAGGCCGCCAAAATGATAACGACAAAGCTTAAGATAATTTCAGTTTCATTGCTGGCAATTCGGTGTTTTTTGACATTAAATTTGAATTCATCTACATGTACGATATACATAACCTGCCTCGCTAGACGATGTCCATTCTGAGACGTGTAAATTTCAATCTGATCTTTCAAATAATTAATTCATTTCTACTACATAAATGAAACCATTGTTCCACAAACTCCGCAGGATTATAAAATGGAAATAAAACATCAGGATATCACAGGAAAAGAAGAGGCTTTCCCTAGAGGCCGCCTAAATGATAATGACGAAGCTTAAGATAATTTCAGTCTCATTGCTGGCAATTCGGTGTTTGTTGACATTAAATTTGAATTCATCTACATGTACGATATACATAACCTGCCTCGCTAGACGGTGTCCATTTTGAGACGTGTAAATTTCAATCTGATCTTTCAAATAATTAATTCATTTCTACTACATAAATGAAACCATTGTTCCACAAACTCCGCAAAACAGTATTATAAAATGGAAATAAAACATCAGGATATCACAGGAAAAGAAGAGGCTTTCCCTAGAGGCCGCCTAAATGATAATGACGAAGCTTAAGATAATTTCAGTCTCATTGCTGGCAATTCGGTGTTTGTTGACATTAAATTTGAATTCATCTACATGTACGATATACATAACCTGCCTCGCCAGACGATGTCCATTGTGAGACGTGTAAATTTCAATCTGATCTTTCAAATAATTAATTCATTTCTAATACATAAATGCAACCATTGTTCCACAAACTCCGCAGGATTATAAAATGGAAATAAATCAAAATTTTTGAAATACCAAACCATTATTGAAATTTGGTTAAGTTTTGTTTAATCCGTTGATTTGTGACAATTGTTTCCTGTAAAACATTATTAATTTAACGCCGTGAACGCCACAGTCGTAATTGTCCGCCTATTGATCAAACATTTTGGGTGAGGAGGAAGGGGTTGTTTTATTAAACCGGGACATATCGCGCGGCCGATTAATTTAATTCTAAACGCGCAATAATTAAGGGTATAAATTATAGCTTTACAATTTTCCGGCGGCGTTGGGTAATATATTGTAGAATCAAACGTGTCGTTACGGCAAACACTCGACGATAGAATGACTTTGAGCGTTTATTTCCGCATTTTGTTGCCGCTACTTGCTACTGTCACGGGGTGATATATATCGCGGTTGGATTTACAATTGAACCAACACGCACACTGCAATAATGAGCTATTTGCATGATTTTATTTTTATTCGATCCTGGAAGGATTTTTAAAGAGAGTTGACCGACTGTCCTGATGTCAATCCTACAGACAAATCGAGGATTAGCACCGTTTTGATTTTTTTTTAAACAACCGAATATAAGATTTGTAAGAACACAACCTATGTCTGAAGGATCTCAAAATTTTCCCAGTCGAATAATAAATAACATTACATTTATTGCATTTCTTGGGAATTAACCATGTAACAATCTCTAGACATTTTGTTTTGAAGAGTTTTACTTTCCATGTACATTTATTACTTAATAATTTTATTAACTTAAAATTTATACAAGTAGGTATAGAAATGATTAGGTGTTATTGGGTGGGGGTTTTGGAGGAGGGGGAGAACAGTAAGAAGAGTCAACATAACATGGAAACATTGTCAAAAGGGGTGATTTACAGTATATATATATATATATATATATAAAATACTTTAATTTGTGCGCTTTAGAAACCTTAGAAATAAACAAAAAATAATTTAGTTAATAAAATAAGAGCACCCAGTAAATCACCCCTTTTGACAATGTTCTCATGTTATGTTGACTGCTCCCACTGTTCTCCCCCTCCCCCAAAATCACCTCTCCACCACCCCCCACTTAATGAAACCTAATCATTTCTGTACTTGTATAAATTTTAAGTTAGTTTGAAAACCGGTAGCAGAAAAGTTAAAATTTAAGTAACGAATGTACAAGGAAAGTCAAACTCTTCAAAACAACATTACGTTTATTATTCCTCTTCTGGTCGCCTGCAAAGTTATCCATGTCAAGCAGAACAATCGTTGGAACCGCGAAATCCAAGATGGCTGCTCGGCGTGAATATTAAATTTGGAATTGACTGCCGGTCTCCTGCTACGGCTGTCAAAGTTGGCTCTGGCGGGGCAACCCGCGCGCGGATACGGAAACTTTGTTCGGCGGAACATAGAAGTTGGGTTCGGTTCCCACCGAAACGCGAACTGCGAACCGTGACAACGCCGGCGAATTGGAAATTTCTTGGATATTATTTAACAAACTGCTATTAACCCGATGAATGTGTATATAGCTGTATTGAAACGCATACCAAACTTTAACGAGACTCGTTACGTTCTTTACGAAGAAAAATTAATCAATAAATCTAGTATGTACTTCAGATTAGTAGGTCTCCATTATTTGTAAGAAACATTAATATAACAATATTGTTCTTCCGATATAATATTTTGCGGTATTTTTGTAATATTATTAACCTCAACAAAGGCTTGTTCTAATGAGGTGAAAAATTGAAATGTATACAGCAATAGTAAAGAAACAATAAACAATCACTGTTTAAATCTAGTATGTATCTTCAGATTAGTAGGTCTCCATTATTTGTAAGAAACATTAATATAACAATATTGTTCTACCGATATAATATTTTGCGGTATTTTTGTAATATTATTAACCTCAACAAAGGCTTGTTCTAATGAGGTGAAAAATTAAAATGTATACAGCAATAGTAAAGAAACAATAAACAATCACTGTTTAAATCTAGTATGTATCTTCAGATAGTAGGTCTCGAATATTTGTAAGAAACATTAATATAATAATATTGTTCTTTCGATACAATATTTTGCGGTATTTCTATAATATTATTAACCTCAACAAAGGCTTGTTCCAATGAGGTGAAAAGTGAAATATATACAGCAATAGTAAAGAAACAATAAACAATCACTGTTTAAATCTAGTATGTATCTTCAGATTAGTAGGTCTCCATTATTTGTGAGAAACATTCATTTAACAATATTGTTCTTTCGATATAATATTTTGCGGTATTTTTATAATATTATTAACTTCAACAAAGGCTTGTTCTAATGAGGTGAAAAATTGAAATGTATACAGCAATAGTAAAGAAACAATAAACAATCACTGTTTAAATCTAGTATGTATCTTCAGATTAGTAGGTCTCCATTATTTGTAAGAAACATTAATATAACAATATTGTTCTTTCGATAAAATATTTTGCGGTATTTTTATAATATTATTAACCTCAACAAAGGCTTGTTCTAATGAGGTGAAAAGTGAAATATATACAGCAATAGTAAAGAAACAATAACCAATCACTGTTTAAGGTTATTTATTTATCTTTGAATGAGTTTAGGAATTTAAACAATATTTGTTCATTTGAAGCAGTTACTTTATGATGTGACATTATAATTTAAAATAAAATAATAACTTCGTTCTTTTTATATATACTTAATGCCGACCGGGTTTCGCTACAACCATACCTCCTCCAAGGCCCCTAGCACACTCGATCGATAATGATAACATTGATAACTTTCGGTAACTTCTTATCATTGCCCAGGACAACTGCAGATCGCTAACGTACAAGCAACAGTTGAAGTGTCACATTTTCGTTGGCGATCTGCAGTAATGTTAGGGAACGATGAGAAGTTACTAAAAGTTATCCTATCAATCCATATCGATCGAGTGTGCTAGGTAGCAAGGGAAGTATACTTTACTGTACTGGTAGTACGGTAGAGTATTACATTGCCCTGAAGAAGCTTCGGTTGTAGCGAAACCCGGTCGGCATTAAGTATATATAAAAATAAAAGTGGTGTTTCCTAAGTTATTGTTTTATTTTAAACAGAATTATTGAATAATATAGTTGTTGGTTATTTCCTGAGGATAAAGCGGATATGGAAGATTTCTTTTTTGACTTATCCTAATAATTTAAAAGGCAGTTCATTGCGAGAAATTTAACACTAACACTCACGTAGTATGCAAGATTAGAAAGCATAGTCTTACAATGAGATATTTAAAAATATTTTAACAATATATTTTTTTAAAGTAATAAATACGTAAATGCAGTACTGTGTAATAGAAGTTAAAAGTATAAAGGATTATTATTTTTAATTATTATTGGAATATTTAAAAAAATATTCTTTGAAGGTTATAATCGTTGAAGAAGATAATTTTAATTATTAATATTAAATTGATGGATATAACATTCGAAAGGTGTAAAAAGTTATTCCAATAAAATTGAATATTCACTCTTGTCTTGTAGAAAAAGTCAACAAATGTCCCAAATGAAAATAGGGTATGTTTATCCGTGACACTATCAAAGTAAAAAAGTAAATTCTTTAGTGTATAATTTTATATAAATAAATTATTTAGATTAAATAGTTGCGAGGACTCACACCTCTCCAAATAGATTTGGATGCTTTTTTTTTATGAGAACTAGAATAATTAGTTGGAAGAATTATCCATAGATGTCAGTAAGGGCAAATTTCCCTTAGAGCAAGGAATAACTTAATAAATAGCCTGTTTTTTAGGTTTAATTTCTCTCTCAACAATAGCTTCTTGACAAGTAAACAAATAAACTCCTTACTCTGCTTTGGGTAGTTTGGGCTTCCTGATATTCACAATGTAATTGGGAATAGAGCAAATAAAAACACAAGTCCTTTTAAGTTTCCTGAAGATGCGTTATTATTTTACAAGTTCCTTCCTCCAAACTTTTACATTTAGAATTAGAAAGACTGACACCTCTTGCCTTGGGTACTTAATAAGTTTCAACAATTTGGTCAATGGAGAATGATATTCATAATAATTTATAGATTAGTGATCGAGGAGAAGTAAATAAAAGTAATGAAAATTGAGTGTACATGAAGGGACTTTGAACTTGAAAAGTTGCCACGTAAAATGTGATTTAAAAACACAGTTCAATTTTTTTTTTCAAAAATGATACCAAAGTCTTTCCGACGGTTTTTTTAAAGAGAAAGGCTTAAAGTTCATACAAATTTATCATACTAGTAATCCCCTCACCCTAATCCCCACACACAGCATCTTCATAGACGACATAGGCGCTGAGAGAGATAATTTTTCTCTTGTGTGGAGTAAAAAAATGTAAAAAAAAAAACTAAAAAAAAGAGCTATTTCTAGTTCCAATCTCCAAACACTTACTCTAAAGGAGCGATGTTACACAGATTCTATAATATTATGCACTATCCAGATAGTACAAGCCTTTGCAACCGAAATTGAGCCATACGGTCGATTAAAATTAAGGGGCAGAGCGGTCGTTTTTCGCCTAAAGGTTCTGGCCGTACAAAAGTTGTGCGATGGAGGTTGTTATATATACGTTTAAAAAAAAATTGCTTGCCAACTGATTGAAGTTTAGTCCGTTAGAGGCCTGCAGGCCCCGGGCTCCACTGGCAATCATTCCCGTACAAACTCGTACCGCCCATGCTCGGAACAGTATTGTGTTATTTTTCAGCTTTTTCAGTTATCCGGTATCCGAAGTCAGAAAAAAGTTGTCCAAAGTCCCCAATGGCCGACAGCCGCCGATAATTGAACACGAGTCAGTCGACTCGTTCATTTCACTGGTTTTAATGGTTTTGTGCTTAAAAGAGCGACTATTGCGGGTTTCCAGGAATCATGTATTGAAAAAGTGCCCCATACTCTACGGAATTTTAAACAGTGATATTTAAAAAAAATACAATTTTATTTATTAGGTAGGCACTATTGTAAAATTCTTTTTTGATGATAAAACCAATAATTCCATTCTCTTTTGATGAGATTTTTTTTCTCAAGAAAGCAACTTTATTCCCAGTTCATTAGAAAATTATTAATATAATTCCTAAAATTTTGAGCTTTTGCACAATATTCAAAATAAAGCTCAGTATTTCCATATATGAAACACAGTTGTTTCAAAAAAATTGAACAATTCACCAATTTTCAATGTTCAAATCATTATTTCCATGCTACAAAATCATATAATTTCCTTCCAATTGAAATTAAAAAACACCACGTATAAACAAAAGTTTAAAAAGGACATCACATTATGGCTAACTAAACATGAAGATGAGGAACTAATTAAAATTATTAAGTAACCCCTACTCATATTCATCAACAATATAAAAAAAACAAAGGTGAAGTAAATTCATTTTCAAAAAAACATCATAGGGTTCTACAATTATATTAATATTACTACAGATAATAAACATTAACACTTTTTGCTTTAATACGTTTTTTAGATTTAAAAAAAAAAAAAAAACTTTTTGCTTTATTTATTTATATTTTATGGAAACCAACAAAAACTAACAAACCAACAACAATGATGAGGAAATCACGATCAACACCATACAAAAACCTACAGTCCGCCTCGGAACAGGAATGCCTAACGAGGAGGACTGAGGACAAAATACCTCACTTAATTTACTTAATTATTGTATTTTAATTTTAATTTATATTGTCGTTAAATAAAAAATTAAGTCTGCCAAGCAAACTGGCCCATAATGATAAAGTATTAGAACTTGAATAAAACTTTTACAAGACTTGAAATTCAATTGTGAAATTTGACGAATTGTTCAAATTCTACGAAACAACCCATCCTTATTTTAAGAGATATTTTAAACAACCTGTTGACATTTTTGTTTCGGCTTCCGTCAAAGATTTTGTAACTTTTTATTATAAATTGTTTGGATGAGCTTGAAATACAAACAGATTTTCAATACACAGCACTTTCAATTGGTTAGAAACACAATTTATTTTATATTTGCGGGGCGGATATAATCACACTTCCGAAAAGTGTCAGAGAGCCACAAATTTGATATGTTACTGATGGATTAACTTTATAATTATTTACATAACAGGAAATTTACTGTATGTGAATGGAATTAAACCAGTTTTTTTATATTGTGAACCTACAGAAATATATAAAAATTTATGTTTATTTGTTTGTTTGTGTGCGTATGTTATGCGCGGCCATACGGTTCATCCGATGCGATGAAACTATGGGAAAATGATGTGCGCATACCCGGGATAGTTATAGTATAGTGAGCTCTGGCGTTATGAAATTATTTCCCATACTATTCATACAATTGCGATTAAAATTTCAACCGATTGCTCTTATTTTTTTTTGAATTGTTGTTAACATGTCCGTAAATATTTATATATATACTGGTGAGCTCTGGCATTATGAAACTTCCATAAAAAAATTAAATAGGTCACGCTAGTTGCAGGAAAAAAATACTGGGGGAAGGGGTATGCGGCAGGGTTGGATGGGAATTAAGGAGGGGGGTTTCACGGGATGGGGGACGAGGGAGAGGGGAAGGCGGAGAATGTGGAAGCGGAATGCGTGAGGGGGGAGGGGTTGAGAGAAAGGGGTGAGAAGGAGAGGGTAGAGGGAATGCGGGAAAGGTGAAAAGGAACGCGGGAGAGGAAGAGGAAGAGGAGGCGGAAGGGGAACGGGGAACGAGGACGAATGGGAAATGACACGAAGATAGAAACAATTTATTTCAACGCATGCCGGGTATCAGCTAGTCTTTAATAAATTTTGTGCATTTCGTATTCACTGGCAAGGAAAGAAAAATACATTGTCAGGATTTATCTATGGTATCTTGTCAATAAAGTAGGTTATGTGTGTGTATATTAAACAATGAAATCTTTCCAATAAAGAGCTGAGTAAATAACATTTTACTTTCCAAAAACAACGCAACGCACTACGTCATTTGTTCTTGATATTTAAATTTAAGATTTCAAGAAAGAGTCTAAAACTCGAAGAAAAGCTGGATAAATCTGTATATAACTGTTAAAGTTGTAAGTAAGAAAACATTACCCTTGGAACTATAATGCTGAAGACGTTTTACGTCTTTACTGTGAGGGTAAGAAGGAAATGCATTTAAGATCAAAGTGAGAAAATTACAAATAGTCTTGAACACAGTTTTATGTGCAGTTCGACATCAATATTTTTAAGCTCTACTTACGCTTCTAACAATATTCTCACTGAAAAGTGCTAGCTCAGAGGACTGTTTTAGAGGATTGCCTTTTACACCAGTCTGAGTATGGCTGCCATTTTATGTCTAACACTTGGGTTTGCTACCCTCTACAGCAGCTGTAAAGTACGTTATCACTTCCACACCCCCGAGCCACCCACCTCTCCTCTCTTCTGGACTCCTGGTAGCCTGGAATAACCGGGTTGGCCACCACCTCCCACCCCCTAAAGAGTTATATTGCAGCATATGCAAGGGGTCTCATGTATGCAAACGGAGGTATAACATTCATAAAAACGAAGCTAAAGCGGAAGTGAAACCTATTGTCAAACTTTTTATCTTATTTTAAAACCTGATTAAATTTTTCGTTTCCGTTTTAAAAGCTTTTCCTTGCTCCATTGTGTGTAATTTTGGACACAGCTGAACTATATGATATAAATATATTCAGCTTTTCAAAGGGTTACAAGTAATATGGCCAAAATAAAGACCTTGAATTGATGTGTCATTGAAGAAGAAGATAACACTAATAATCTAAATTAAAATATGAAAATGAACGAGACACCGAAAATAAAAGATAGCTGTCGCAACTGGGACTCGAACCCAGAATCTCTCATCTTACCGGGACGGGCGCTTTTACCAATTATGCCATTGCCACCTATTATAAAACCGTCATATTGGTCAAACTCATATTTCTAATTTCAGAAATAACAATTTTATCTTCGACTAATCTTTTCCATATTATCAGCAGCTACCCTTTTCATTGGAAACAAGTGTTCAAATAACGTTTTGGTTACCTAGATAGTGTCATCTATTGCAGTTTTTATAAAAGTCGAAATGAATATAAATTTTTGTAAGAAAAACTCTCTTTTTCTAAAAAAATATTATTTTTATGAACTATTTTTTGCAAGGCGTGAACATTGGTTATATGAATGTAACCTAATTATTATTGTTTTTTTTTAATGAATGTAATGTTATCGAGGTGCAAATGTTTTAAATAATAATGTAAAAATTTCATTGCAGAATAAATTTTAAGTATGTTTATTGAAGTATGGACCCAATTTGAAGTGTTCAAATTCCAATCAGATATCGTCACAATAGTTGCCAATCTCCCCACATTGCTCGGCAACGACACAGCGAAAAGGGTAGAGCTACGTCAGGGCCTTTTTAAATCAGTTTTAATAAATGTTACTTAATAAAAAAACTAGTATAAGGTATAGGCTTTTGCCTAGATGCGACACTCGTTTTAAATTTTGAACAATTGAAAATTAAGGGAAAACTAATACGGCGCGCATCCAATCTATTTATTTTTAAGTTAAATGAATATTTTAAGGTTCATAGGTTATGATTCAAATGTTGTTTAAAAATAGTTTACTTGACTTACAAAATCCACGGCGAAAAAGCTATGCAATATTCTTGGTGCCAGATTTAGCAGAATGAGAGTTTTCGCT
The DNA here is from genome assembly GCA_951813805.1 of Limnephilus auricula. NCBI lineage: Eukaryota > Metazoa > Arthropoda > Insecta > Trichoptera > Limnephilidae > Limnephilus > Limnephilus auricula. The sequence continues at coordinate 19,089,984 of OX638404.1, forward strand.
GAATTTCGCTGCTTTATGGTATTATATTCTTAGCATTCATTTAAAAAAATGACGACTTTATCATATAGTGCTTTGTAAGACAAAAATTCAATCTTACCAAAGCCTCATAATCCGTAAAGAATCGCATAATGTCGTGAAAAACGAACCTACCAAAGCATGATCTACAAAGCAGTGTATAAAGTAAATTTGTTGATGACGACAAACTATGCGTATGTCGTGGGAGTTTGTTGTATGCAAAACTTATGCTTTAAACTCAAAACACCACACAAAGGAAAGCCTTGAGAGTAGCTTCCAGGGGCGCCTTATCCTTGTGAGCAATGTGTGCTGTGCACGCGGGCGGTCGAAACAATGGGCGGCGTTTTCAATTTTGTTAATTGCAAACACTGGCTACCTATATACGTTTGGGGCGTATTTATGCTAAAACCATGTACGATTGGATTATATGTGGAAGCATATAAAAATAGATTCACAAGTACATTTTAAGATACTACAAAAAATCTGTGGTCAGAAATTATATCAAATTCACAAAATAATCACAAAATATGTTGTCTTTAAGAAAATAATATAGACGATATATCCCTTGCATGTATGACCGAATCACATATTATTGAGGATGTAAAAAATGCAAGGCCAAAGAATAAAGATGAAAACTAGAAGTGCATCTGAATAAATTTGAATTAAAAAAGTGGTTCCTTTTAGCCCATTTAGTATGTGCTCTGTCTCACTTACACTCATCATCGTAGGTCTCTATCGCATTTCAATTTATTAAAAAATTACAAATATTACAATTATTCAAGTGCAAAGCGAATGAAAGCGGAGTAAACAAACTTGAGATAAACTCCATTGCAAATTAGATACCAGATGTCGCTGGTTGACCCTAGTAAAAGATTCCAAAATTTAATATCAAAACATAGCTTAAAACAGCATTAGACATCTTTAGTGACAAGATGTGGAAAGTTGTGCTATGTCCTCTTCAACATTACAATATTTTCGAAAATTGGTGATTCGCTATCAAATTTGCTCCGGTAAATTGAGACTCGTGAAGCCTGCACGAAGTAACACTACACTCCTGCAAGGTCTTGAATGCTTGTAACATCTGAGTCTAAGGGATTCATGTGATATTGTTCTGAATTCTTATTTTTATTAGTGGATTACGTTATTTTCTTGGCCGATTTACCTCTTGGCGGTCCTGCCCCGGTTATGGCCGACGAACACGGAGTAAGAATGTTTTATATAATAAAAGCAAGCGGCCGCCATGACAGAAGCGGTCTCGCATTCCCGCCGAAACAACATGCCCCTTTATGCGCGCCGTTATTTGTCAACGCGCCGAGACGTGGCGTGTGTGGACAGCGGCTGTTTAATAAATCGTCTCTTAAATGTATTAAACAAACATGGCGGAAGCTCATTCGGCGGGAAGTTTGCTTTTGATAACTTGAATTTGTGAATGAATTTTGGCGCGGCTGACGGGATTTGTGTCATGTCGTGTAAGAATTTTCGAGGTTAGGTTGTAGGATTTGTTTCGAATTTTCTCAACACTTATCTCCATATTTCTGTGGCGAATAGCCAATTTAAATAACGTGTTTATTTTAGCACAGTGTTTTTTGTTGTCGATGAACGAGACGTAAAGGAAGAAATTAATTAATTTACTTACAAAAAAAATGCAAAAAATTATGAATATGCAAATAAGTAACTACGATAAGGACAAATAAGGGAACGATTAGGTCCGTTACTCCTGGACATGTTGACCCCAGATTTCTATCCATCCCTCATACCCTTTTCCTTCCAAGAACATTCTCTACTTTCTTTTCATAAACAGACCCTCCACACAGCATCTCCAAAGATGACATAGGCTCTGTGGGATTTTTTTCCTCAGGGCCTCCTATGTGGAGCTAATTAAAAAAAAAAATAGACCAGTTTCATGGAATATTAGTTGGAATATCCTCAAATTTATGCCTTTTGAAAAAATTTTATACAGAATTTACTAAAAATGGATTGATCGTAATATTAGTTTTAATTCTTTGTCGCGAAATTATTAAGCTTCTCAATAAAAAATAAAAAATACCCTTGATCGTAATTTAATTATTAAACGACGCTGTACTAAATTAAGCAATGTCTTACACAATTAAATTTATAAATTTTTAATATTAATAAATGAGATTACTGAATATGTAAATAATAAAAATTAACCTTCCTTGATAAGTAACTTAATATTAGAGGACACGACATGTAAATAAGAAAGAATGATAGTATTATCAAAATATTTCTTGGAATTTGGTAAAAAATTTCCGATTTTCTAATTCAAAATTGAAGACGAATCGTGTCAAATGCTTTCTTGAAGAGAACTATGTAGGTGAAGGAGTGAAGTGGAAATTTCTTTGAAATTGCAATTAAAAATAACTTTTACGAATAACTTTATAGTTTTGTCAATGCTTTATAAACATTAGTAAAGACCCCAATAATAACAAAATAATATCAACAACTCTCAGAAGAAGATGTTAAAGAGGACACAGAAAAATAAAGGTAATGGTCACAACTGGGACTCGAAACCGGATTCTCTAGTCTTACCAGAACTGGGGTCTCCAATATCTTACCAATTCCCTTACGAATCTTTTTATGAATCGGATTCTTGCATTTTTGAATTACTAACATTATCGTCTATACTATATCATTAAAATTTTTCAATTTAATTAACATATATGGTATGATTTAAGATTTTCGCGGACATTGTGATTTATTTATGGGATATTTTGTCTTGTTGCATGTATCTCCTTCTTTAACCAACGTTTCGGACAGCAAGAAGGAGATAGGTTATATAATACATCAAAAATAAATCAATATAATATGTATTATATAGAAATTTATTAATTTCTTAAGAGGGTATTACCAGAGAATACCGGAAATGGGTCATTTTTAAATAAAATTCTAGACGTATTGACTCTTTTTTTACAAAAACAAACACATTGATTTTTAAAGATTGTTATTTTATCTGGTAAACGTATTTTTTAAATTTTGAAAAAGTTTATTTTTAATATACCAAGTCATATATATATGATTTAGTATATATAACATGGCAGATTTATTCAATTTTCAAACGACATATTATACAACACAAATTTCAAATAATATAATCATACAACAACAAAAAATCAATCAAAAAATCAAAAATAAAATCAAGTTAACACATTTTTCAAATTTTATTTTTAGATAAATAAAAATTATTAAAAAATAAATCCGAGAACGTGTTTTGTGACTAAAATACCTTATTATTTATTTAATGTCTTACAAACTAAAATAATTCAGATTTTTTTTACACACTTATTTTGTTTAGACATTATTGAAAAATCATAAATACTTGTGATAAAAAAACTTACAAAAACAACACGATTTTTAATAATTTATCATTGTGCGTTTTGAGCATTTTTATTGCTCACTCGAATGGCGGTATATATTAAAGCAAGTTTTGAATGAAATAAATCGATATTAAATTTTTTATTTAAAAAAAATTATACGGGGAATAATCGATCTTTCTCATCGGAACCTACCTGTACAGTTGCAAGCACTTTTAAACGTATATGGTAGGTTCAGACTGGACGACGTACGTACGCATCGCTACTCAAACAATGCTTAGCAACCCATACATTTTCTATGAAAATGGCCACAGACATCGCACGTCGCGATGCGTGTGGCCAATGTGATTCTAAAACATAAATTTTCATTGAAAATCTATGGTTGCTAAGCAGTCCAGATATTGTTAGGCGTAGCGATGGGCACGTATGTCGACCCAGTCTGAATCTACCATAATTCTAAAATGAAATAGAATAATGATATATTTTTTCTGGTCGAAATTTTTTTCATTTATCTAAATTTTTTTTACTCATGTACCACGAGTATGAGGTATGTAGAATATATAAATAAAAACTGTTTAATTGATCAAAAAAAATATATACTATATCTAAGGGGATAAAATTATCATATGAGTCATTGATACTACGAAAAAAAAGTTAAATCTATTACGCTCATTAGTATTGTAACATCGGTATCGGAAAAAAAAAATCGTGTTTAATTCTATTTCTTTGTTGACTTTTGAATTGATTCCCAGTTCAAGTTTTTACATTATAAACTTTGTGAATAAATAATCTCAACAATGAATGCTGATAGCAGTGGCTCCTAGATATAGGCAATACTTATAACATTTTTATAAAACGCGTATTCTGCGCTCTTTTCAGAAGCCACAATTAAAACATAATTTTGCCATAAGAGAAAGAGCTACTCACATATTCCAGTTTATTTGTGCTTCTATTTTAATATCTAAACTGATTCATCTAACTGACGACAGGACGATAAATTATTGGTTAAGTGACATAATGATTATTGCAAACATTTTAAATACACATTTAAAATACATTAAATTTATATTACGGCTAATTAAAGGCATCACTTAGAAAATTGAGGCCAACTACCTTATGAGTGCATTTGACGTCTTCTAGAATATGTAGATTTCGTAAATACGAGTAGAAAAGAAAAATAGATTTTAAACAAATCATTTATGATTAATATCTCAACCCTTCTTTCGTGTCATTGAAATACAGTACAGTCAAATTCCCTTTCTACTTATAATTTTTCTACCTTCTTAATTTTTTTTCTTCTTTTATTTGTACTTATTAACATTTTATATTTCCAATGCATTATTCTTTCACGTAATTACAATTCATAAACCTACTGAACAAACATTTTTTTGTTTGTTTATGTGTGTACCGCACAATAATCCCAACTACTACCAGCCGCCTGGAGCCAGTGAAACTATGGCATCTATCATAGGGGTATGCTAAAAGGCTGAATGTAAGTGGGAATGGCAAGGAGATTGGGAGGAGGAAGGTGGAGAAGTACCTGGGTATTCAGATTTAGTCACCAATCAGGGCTAGATTCATTTCAAGCAACTTTCAAATGAATGGTGGTTTTACACCAATACTATACTGAGAGTATCTTTCACACTGGAACGAGCCGCAAATATATCTTGTAATATTTTAAATGATTACATTTTGAAAACACAAATCAATCAAATAAATTGACTTGCGCATGCTGAGATTTGAACCCACGACCCCCGGAACGCTTGTTGAGAGCTTTGTCCCTCGACTACGGAGGCCATCAATTATCTATTGTTATAATGCAATGTTAAGGGTGTTACAGGCTAGATAAAGTCTCCTTCAGAAAATAATTTAGAAGCAAAGAAATACACGCTAAACCAACTATTGTATGCGCAATAAAAACACGATGTCTCAGTCGTGTAATTTCAGCGTCTCCACCGTACAAATATTTATATTCCGATCCGTCTTCCTGACAGAGAGGATTATTTGAACGGTCTAATAAAATCACTCTATTTGCCGAGATCAAACTAATCTTTAGTAAGGAATCCATTATGGCAGAAACATCTCCTTTGCTGCTCCTCGCTAAGGAGCCGGGACCAAGAGGCAGGAGCAAACAGGCAGGATGACAAATAGGTAAATAACACGGGACGGTCCGCATTACTTAATCCAACTAGAACCCAGAACCTATTCTACGTCTCTAACTTCTGGCTTAGAACATAACTTACTTGTTCTGTGTGGCTTTCTTGAAGCAAAAGGTTTTCGTAGAAGTTATATTAATTTATACTTATCATTGCTTTTTATAAAATATTCAGAGTAAATATGAAATATCTCATCAATAAAGTAGAGATCTATTTTCAAAATCGATCGTCCACTACAACACGGGCATGTGCCTAAGATGGTGGTCGAAAAATCCTCAAATCATGACGTAACTAACATTTTAATTGATATTAAGATTTTTTTTCTTTACTTTAGAACATAATCTGAGTGTTTGGTGCAGTTTTATTGAAACAAAGCCGCTTAAGTTTAGTAAAATTAAATCATATTTTTCAGTGTTGTATATTATGAAACACTTGTACACAAAACTTTGGTGGCAGCAATATACGAGAATGAACAAACAATAATATTTTTTTTTATAAGAAAAACTCTATTTTTCTTTTGAAGGTTATTCCCATCAATGCAATATGTAAAAAAGGTAGCTGCCAATAATATGTTTAAAAAAAAAACAGTAGTTGAAGAAAATATTGTTAATTCTGAAATTTGAAATATGAAGTTGACAAATTCGACAGTCTCGTAATAGATCGCATTGGCTGAATTGGTTAGAGCGCCCCGTGAGATCTGGGTTCGAGTCCCAGTTGCGACCATTTTTTTAATTATTTTTCTGTGTCTTGTTCATTTTCATATTTTAATTAAGATTATTATTGTTGTCTTCTTCTTCAATGATAAATAATTATTTTCTTAATCTGAAGATCGGTTTTCTAACACAGCAAAGTGTGTTGTGAAGACTACATAATTTTTTTGTCTGAAATTTGTCAGTCAACACGACTATTTTCTACTTAAAATGAAGTTAAAATATATTGAAATAATTTGCATTTTATTAGTTTCAAGAAATGAATAAAGGGGTTTAATGATTTTTTTTACGTTATTTCCTTTATACAATGAAAGTGCGTCCATATTTTCTGATGGCTTTCAGTATTTACTACTAATAACGCTAATATTGAAATATTTACGATTTTTTAAAAATTGTCTTTTGTAATAACATTTTCTTTTCGTTTTAAATCAATGGTTCAGGTAATTTAATTTGAGAACAACGAGGGTAATTTTTATCCCCAAGTTGCATGTTTAGTGTTTAGGTCTCAGTGAGTTGGGTTCACCCCGGAGACTATACGAGCTTCCTTGCTAAACCTTGTGTACCTGTTTGTGCCTTGTGTACCCGTTTGTGCCTTGTGTACCTTGTGTAGCCGGCTTGCCCTGTACCCTGTATCCCATATAGCTTGTACCCTGTACAAACTGCCCGTACACATAAATAAAGACTTGAGAGGGACGGCGGCGGTAGTTTAGTTGGAGAAATCTCCCGTCCCATGAGTTGGGCTTCTTCTATTTGCGGCTAGGGGGACATCTGAATTAATGTCAAATGTCTTGGGAGAGGGCCAATTAATTGTCTCGTTTGACCGCGATCTGTTGGGTTAGCGGACGCCGGGCGGTGGACGGTGGACGGTGAACGTTGGACCGCTGGACCAACAAATGTGGGACTTGGAGATAACACATTAAGTCGACAAGACATCAGCAAGAGGATTTAATTATTTAGAAAACTTCTTTAGAGTCACTGTACTTACTGACACATTCAATTACAGTTGAATTGAAACGAACGAAGGTCAAAGATTTATGGTGTTTACGTTTCGATAAATAAAAAGGGAATAAACCAGTCACTGCTGCGAGTAGATCTCAAATACAAACGATTCGATTGCCAGATAAGTGTCTTGTCTAACAAGTTATTGACCACAAAAGTATTTTCGATCATGAAGATAATAGAAAATCTGAAACAGAAAAATCAGAAAAATCAAAAAAAGAACGGGCACGTTCTGATTAAAATAATATAATTTGAGGTTCAAATCATTAGGTTAAAAATAAAATTAAGTATTTTCGATCGCTTGTAAAGAATTTTCTCAAACCGAAAGTTCTATTAAAAATTTAATATCATTTTACAAATTACAATTTAAGTAAATGAAATAAATTACTTTGTGTAAACCACTAATCAATTTGATTAGTGGTTTACACAAAGTAATTTGTTTCATTTAATTAAAATGATGCCACAAAGTAATTTTGCAAAGATTGAAGAAAAAATACCCTGTAAATCACCCCTTTTGACGATATTCTCATGTTATGTTGACTCCTACCACTGTTCTCCCCCTCCCCCAAAATCACCCCTCCTACTACCCCCACCTAATAAAATGTAATAATTTCTGTACTTGTATAAATTTGAAGTCATGAATTTTAAAACTTACGCCTGTATTTCGGATAAAATCAAATATTTTACATAATTTCATAAAGTTTCTTTGAAAAACACATAAAGATGAATTGACGAATGCTGTAGCGGAGTGGAAAAATCGTAGACACTGAACAGATATAAAAATAGAGTTGCGGAGTAATTTAATTGTATAAATGAGAAATGCATAGTAACATTAAGTGTGGAGGATATTATTAGTATCTTCCTGCTAAGAAACCACTTCCCACTAGAGAAAAATTGCGCATAAGGAGAAAAATGTTATTAAAAAAAACGATCATTTTAATAGTAAAAACGGTTAAAAACGGGACTGAAGTTCTTACGAATAAATTAACAGTGTTTCAATGTTTATTCTTACATGTTCCCGCCAATAAACATAGAAACCCTGTTAATTTGTTCGTAAGAAGTTCAGTCCCGTTTTTAACCGTTTTCTTACATGTTCCCGCCAATAAACATAGAAACCCTGTTAATTTGTTCGTAAGAACTTCAGTCCCGTTTTTAACCGTTTTTACTATTAAAATGATCCTTTTTTAGAATAACATTTTTCTCCGTGCTCAATTTTTCACTAGTGGGAAGTGGTTTCTTAGCAGGAAGATTCTAATAATATCCTCCACCCTTAATGTTACTATGCATACTATGCACAGTCCCGTTTTTACTATTAAAATGATCGTTTTTTCGAATGAAATTTTTCTCCGTGCATTACACGAAATATTTATAATACAATTAGCTTTTAAGAACCATCTGATAAAGAGAAAATAATGATAATTTTAGCTTCAATTTACAATATCTCTTGTTGGAGGTACTCGTCGTCTTTTAAATACTTCATCTTTTGAAGAAATGGTATTCCAGAATAGCAGAGGTCTCTTAGCAATAAGCTGTTAACGTGGCCACTTATAGCAGTGGCGATTAGTTTTGCAGTTGTGTTTGCAGGAGAGGACGTCCGGTGGGAATGCTAAGGAGGTTGTCAGGTCTCTGGCTTGTTGGCGGGGTTAAAGGAGTAAGGGGAGGCGCTACATTACGTCAGGCACTCACTACTACTGCTATACATGGTATATCCCATTGCTACTCCATGTTGCTGCACTTAGGTTGAGTCATCAATGCATAGAGATATTTACTTTTGACGTCTCATCAAGGGAAGAAAAAATATTTTCTGTTTCTTGTTCATATATGTGGGGCTTAAAAGCAAAAACGCCACTCTCCATAAATGACGAAATTGAGTTATAAATGCCAATCTATGCGCAATTTTCGTAGCTACAAGATGGTTTTTGAGATCCTAAGAAAAATCAACTGCAAATCATGGAAAAATCGAAATAAAAATAGGGTTTGGATGAAAATCACCACTCTCCACAGCGATTAACAATCAAAATAACCACTCTCCACAAAAGCTAAACACAAGTCCAATTTATTCAAAATAAATTCAACATGACCAATGAACACATTATTACAACATTTTTTATTATAATATTTCACTTTGAATTATACTTTTTAACATTTTACTAAAAAATCACACGAAAAATGCGAAGCATTCTTTGATTGGTTTTTTGTCATTTACAGAAAACAGTACTTTTGGATAGTGGCGTTTTTGCTTCTAAGGCCCTCATATATTACCTTCGATCTTTGCAAAATTACTTTGTGGCATCATTTTAATTAAATGAAAAAAAATACTTTGTGTAAACCACTATAATCACAAATTATTTTATTTTATTTTATTCGGGAGACCAACAGTATATATTATTAATAAAGCAAAATTAATTAAGTTACATTAATTGTACAATTTATTACCAAAATTAATTAGGTTACATTATTAGACCGGTCAGTAGTTGAGTGGGCATCGCGTTTGGGTCCCACCCAGGCGTTCCGTGTTCGATTCCTCTGCTAGCTAAGTCCTCCATCACAACACAAGCAACATCTTCCGCTTAGTGTGGTGGTAGTACGAGATTTTCAAATGTTGTTGGGTTATTCGTAATCCGGAAATATTTGTCTTTCTTTAAAAAAAAATTTTTTTACAGTTTTCCACATGGGTATTGTATCTAAGTGAAATGATTTTAAAGACATATAACATGTTAGAAATATGTAGATATTATAACATGTGATTATAGTGGTTTACACAAAGTAATTGGTTTCATTTAATGTGTATTACCGTTCAGACTACAATTTAGAGACTTGAACATAGGGGTATCTTTCGAATGTTGACACATCGGGGGTGCCAAAAGTTAGGTATTTGAAAAATATGTACCTACTACTTTTGGTCTAGGTCGAAGATTTCAAAACAATTTTTTTTTTTAGTTTGACTTATACCAAAGCCAAATTTATTATCAAAAGAAGATTTGTCCACCATAACAGGATCATCTCTACCATGACGGGCAAAAAAAAACAAACCCTAAAAACACATTTTATGATAGTCATAATGTAATATTTCCGACAACGTACCTTTGCTTTGGTAGATAGCTTAAGGACAAATTGTTTCACAGAAATTCAAATGCAAGGCTGCCATCAAATAACTTTTTCTTTTTTGTCAGTTGAGGGTTCCCGTTAAATGCCGATTTTAAGTCCATTTTGAACAAATTGTGATCAGCAGAAACTGCTGTAGCTAACAGCCATTAACATTAAGTATTTATAAATTTTCTACGCTGGTATCACCGATAACTGTAGCAAGGATCAAAACATGATTTTGCGAAATTCATTCTGGTTTCAAAGTTCTTGACAAGTGCCTATTTCCCCTCCGGTAATTATGCTTTTAAATAATTGTTAAAATTCGTATTCCTGTAATTATATATGACTTGTTTAACTCAAGTGTTTTTATTGATGAATAACCGACACATGCAGTTCAGTTTACAGGCCTGGTATTGTCTGTAAACCAAATCCTACAAAGAATTAATAATTGCAAATGCAAGCATACACATACACTACTACAAATACCAAACTACCAGCATGTACCAAGATAATATGATAAATATATACAAACATGTAATAAAAAGCTAAAACGCACCTACGGGGACCTTTTAAATGTAAAAAATAAATAAAAAAGAGTTCAATGGCCATTTTGATGACTTTGTCACACGTTAATTTCTGCAAAACAGCTGGGTCTAATGTATAAGTTTTTATGTTTTTAAGTAGGTTCATATAGACACTGAGTAGGTTAATTGGAACATAGTTTTACATGTGACTTCTGATGGCAACCGGCGTTTACAGATATTTTAGCAGACCCGTGGTAATTGTTATATGGAAAACCCGTTGTTTCCCGTTGAATAATAAAAGATTTAAATAAAGGTTCTGATTTCCTATCTTTTAGTTTCAATACGTACGCATTTAGAGACCGGAAGAACAAAGCTAAATGCTTTTCCGGAACAAGAAAGCTGCTTAAAACAACTTCTGATCTACTTAGTGTTGCATCGTGTTTGTTATTTAATTTGAAAAAATACAGTTTATTTTTTAAAACAATGTTTTTTGGTGTATATTTATTATTAATTAAACTATAAAATAAATTTAAATATCTATATAAAGCTTAGGTGTAATATGACATATTTCGGAAGGTATAATATAATATAATTACAACTAGATTGTAAAAACAAAACATTACTCGTTTATTAAGATAAATGTAGCTTTAAAACACTAAATTCATTTTAAATATCTATATATATAAATAAATAAATATAAAATGAATTTAAATATCTCTATAGAGCTTAGGTATAATATGACATATTTCGGATGGTATAATATAACACTAGATTGTAAAAATTAATCATTACTCGTTCATTAGGATCAATTTAGCTTTTAAACACAAAATTACCTAGAAATGTTATATTAAGAAATATTTATTTTGGTAGAACCTACAGACAAGTTGTCATGCGACAGCTTTGTCAGACTACCTGTTTTATTTATTTGTGAGTTTAAAAAAAATATATTCATAGTTACCTATGTCCTAATACTAATACAATACTTACATGTGCGTATATTATTTTTTTTCAAATCTTAGAGTGAATCATTCACATATTTTTGAATTTCAAGAATATAATGGTTATAATTTCTTCTAATTTTATTTCCTTTAGTAATTCGCCAAATATCTTAATTTCTCTTTTTTTAAGGGAAGAATCATGCATTAAGCTGACTGCAGATCTCAAAAATAAAATTCAATGTATTCGAAGTCTTCACGAGAAAGCACAAGATTCCCAGGAGTAAATAAGAATGAGAAGGTGTTACTTACATCGTGATACCAGGCGAGTCGGTACGCCTTGGGGTTGGCCCGAACATTACACTCGAAGTAGACATCATCCCCTTCCTTGATGTCATCCGGGTTGAGGGTGGAACCGAGCTTCAGGGTCACCACAGGCATATCTGGAAGAGTGTTTAAATATTACTTTAATTATAAAGGCAATCATATCTTAATATATAAAACAAAGTCGGGTTAGTTACACTATTTATAACTCAAGAACGACTGAATCGATTTTTATGATCTTTGATTTGTTGGATTTGTCTCCGTCCCGATCAACAGAATAACTATTAAAACATCGGAAAAAATCACGGAAAAAATAATTATGAAGAAAATAATTTTTTTCATATATTTTGTATGGAACGGCTTTTCAAATAATGTGCGTTGGTCGACATAATTTGAATCAATTCGAACAGCTAATAAATTAATCACAACATTTACTGATTTTGAGGCGGTACGAAGTTTGCCGGGTTAGCTAGTTATGTATAAATACGAATACTTACTTATAGAGTACGATATATTTTTAGAAAATTTGCAAATACTCTTTTTACAAGAATTTTTGTAGGACACTTAAGTGTCAGTGGTTTCTGAAAAAGAAGCACTATACATAATAATAAAACGGCTCATTTTATGTAAAACACACTAATAAAAACCTTTAAAAAATCATGGGGTATTATAATTCTAGGATTTGAGATGTCGACGGGACTAGAACCCGTGTCCTTCTGATAATAATTATTGATAATTGATAATGATAATTATTGCTTATAATTATTGTTACCCTTTGTGCTATGCATAAAAAACTTATCTGAAAAAATCCGAGAAAAAATATTTGAATTGCTCTGTCGCTTCAGTGGTTAAAAGCGTTATGTAATCCAACCTAAGACCACTATAAGTACCACGATCCGTAGTTAAATGTGCACCTTTGGTTGAAACTTAATTTTTTTTTAATTTGAAAACTCACAGTTATAATATTTAATAATGTATTGTAAAGTATGTGTAAATTATTCAATCAAACGGATGTATAAATATGATGATATGGTACAATACCTTTTCAGAACTGAATAGCTAGGCTCATTAACTTCTCCCTCTCCTTCATAAATCCTCAGCATAGCATCCCCCAAGATGACATTAAACTATGTGAATTATCCTAATAATAAACCTTAAACAATATCCTGCTGTGCTGATTGATTTTCCAGCAGAAATTAATTAAACGGAAAAACTTGGCCGAAAACTTACCAGCTTACAAAATTACGCAATAATTGGGGATGAGAAATTACAAAGGTACGGAAAATAAAATAAAATTAGCAAAATAACGTCCCGGGCAACTGAATTAAGGCGAAAATTTGGAATATTTTTACACGGCTCATAACCCGAGGTATGAAATGTAGAATACAGACATAATACGGAATACTATTATAGACAGGGCTGGCGGATATACCGCGACATCTGGCGATACTATTTCACAATCGAATAAAAAGTAATGTGCTCGCAAAGAGCGTGCTCAATATTTGACCCAAGAAAAAACAGTTTCTATTAAAGTTTATGTGCTGTGACAAAAAAACATACAAACGTTATAATTCGGGGTTGGATAAAGGATCTCCCGCGGTATTGGAAGGTTTGAGAAATGGCAAATTCGACCATTGTCCATGGAACGTGGAACTTGTATCGAGTTGCCGGATAAAAGGAAAGAAGCAAGATGGAAGGAGGAATTGCCGAATTGAAGCCAAATCTGTGGAAGAGAATTGTTACTTACGGATTGATCGACGGGGATTGAATAGAAAAAACCACACTGCGGCGTGTTTGTGTGGAAAAGAGATTCGGATAAAGTAGTTTTCTTCTACAGCATTTTCGGTTACATAAAACTGAATTGATGCTATGTAATATATTTGTAAATAAGGATATATAAGGTTAGATTGACGATATCTCTTTTTTTAATAAATAAGGCTTTAGATAAAAAACTAAATAAACAACGCCTTATTCACAGACATTTAAATAATTTGTTAAGCTCACACTGGCTAGATGATGCTTGAATACCTGTTAACTGGAATCGTTTTAAAAATTTAACCTAACAAATTAATTAAAAAATATTCGGAGGAATAGGTAGGTGCTTAGTATGGATTGTTTCACAGTATTTGTCCAAGGCATATTAATGATATAAGAACAAAATTTGAGTGAACCTATTATTGAGCTTGAATATTAACTTCGAAACTCGATAAGTTTTCAAATTCTGTGAAATATCCCAATCAAAATATTGACATAAAAGCTTGACAATTTGTTATCACTTATTTCTTACTTATTATAAAAATAAAAGATGAAGGGAATGAGATAAAAACACAGGTTGTGAAAGAAGTATATAAAATCCCTCATTAGTAAAGTATCTTGCGTGGAAAAATGGGATAAGTTAACATAATAAAAAAATATTTATGAAGATTCGGTTTAGCAAGGAGAAATAATCGAGAATAATCATTTTTGAGACATCTATTTCCTCATCCTGAACACAGAAAAAATATCTTTAATAATTTTCGATAAAACATATTATGAAAATAATGTAAAAAAAATTGAAAAAAAGGAAAACATCTTCCCAATAAAAAACTTGTCATTTGGAAAAATAGTTGCTCTATTGGGATCGATTACATTCGATTGCTCACAATTACGATCGATTGAGAATACTACACACGTAGCAAAAAAGAAACTCATATTCACATTGATACCGCAGCACAGTGGAAAAGGCTCGGGGAAGTGGGGAGAAAGAGGGTGGGCTGTAGGCTTTATCCCGGGTCGGAGCGGAAGGGGGTGAATTAAAATGCCCCTAATGAGGTTTGCTGATGTAATTACTGGAGAAAGCGGCGCTGTTCCACTACAACCCTCACCTCCCCCACCTCCCCCGCAACCCGGGTTGCTTGAATTAATGGAAATAGGTTGTTTAAATTGTACCAAGTTTTGTTTTATGTGCGAATCGAAAAAAAAGGCTTTTTATTGTGAAAAATTCTAGCGCTTGATTAAAGCCAGAGAGTTCAAATGACGATTCATTTCCTCGATTCATTTTTAATGAAAACGCGTTTTATTTTATTTTGTGTTGAAATAAAAATATTAAATCATTTGACCGTCAAGCTATGGACTGCTAAGATTTTGTGTAAAATTTATAGTTTTTTGATCTCCTAATTTGGTGAAAATCGAATCAAATTTAATTAATACTAAAAACATACACCTTTTTAAACAAAAACATCGGATTAAGCGATACTATCTTATTACATATTATGCATATGCTCTTATGTGTACGACATGACTTAATATTACAATTTTATTAAATAAAACTAAAATTTAATAAAATAAAATACTTTTTTGTTTAAAACCACGAGATTTATTAATTTATGAACCGACCGGTTTCGCTTTACTTAAGCATCTTCAGGGAACAAATTAATACTATTAATTTGTACAGTATTAATTTGTTCCCTGAAGATGCTTAAGTAAAGCGAAACCGGTCGGTTCATAAATTAATAAATCTCGTGGTTTTAAACAAAAAAATATTTTATTTTATTAAATATGTCAAACCACAAAGTGATTGCTTTCTACAATAAAACTAAAATTATTTCTTCAATCTTTGCAAATTCACTTTGTGGCATCATTTTATTAAAATGATACAAATTACTTTTGTGTAAACCAGTGTAATCAATGTTACAATATCTACATGTGTATTGATTACAGTGGTTTACACAAAAGTAATTTGTTTCATTTTAATAAAAATTAAATTACATAAAATTTTGCAATGACACGATGAACAATTTGTTATAAATTCATTTTATTCCGGTAGAATCAGCATTTATTAGTGGAGGTGTGTAAAAAAAGGTTAAAAGCTAAAAACGACCAAATAAAATGAATCCCATTAATTCAACAAAGTAGATGTTTAAGTTTATGAAATAAAACAACTTAAAATTTTTGATTCCAGTAAAGTAGATTCATTATAGTTAAAATGTTCTCAGATTGAACGTTATCAAAAAAAATGTTAAGTGAAGCCAAACCAAACATTGAATTATTTTTCGCGAATAAAGTGTTATCGAAAAGTTGTAGCCGAATTGTTTCGAGAACCAATTTGTTAAAATATGACATCGACGCTTTATCATTTCACAAAATTTACAACAATACGACGTGATTAATGAAGAGACTATTCCACTTTACGGATCGTTAAACATTTACACAGAGAACTAAAAGGACATCCATCGCATTCAGCCTAAAAACTAAGAAATCAATTAGTTGAGAATGAACCCGGCCATTTTTCCTATCCCGAAGATAAGAACTGGTAAATTACCGGGATTGATCGTTCATTAAGGGTGCTCTTATTGAGTCACATGCTGCCTTATATCTGAGATACATCTCTCGAGAGAAGTAAAACGTTTATCCTGAGAATAGTTTATCTGTAATTTATAGGCAATGGAGGCAGCCTTTATCCGGGCCAGTAATTCAGATGTCGCCAGGCACAAGAGCAAGGAGTGAAATAATTCAACACCAATCAGCCTAATCGAGGAGCTTTTGTTTGCTAAAACGGCGAAGATTGATGCTATTACCTTCCACCTAGCTTCGCCCTTGTTCTTGCCGAAGCCGTTCACTTCTCTGGCGGGAATAATCACAATCGATTGACAGCATCACAAATTATGATTAGTTTGCGTAGTGTTATAATGGGATGATGCCATTAACGGCGTGAAACTGCGATCTTAGATGATGATGTAAAAGAGAGTATTAGAAATTTAGGATAATTATTTGTTTCTACGTTCTTCCGTCCTTGAAAAAACGGTGCAGATCTTCATCAAAGGTACCGGGTTACTGTTAAAATAATGCGGTGAAATGGGAGATAGCATAATGGTCTCATGCGGCCTGAGTCCTCACAGCAACTAGTCGTAAACTGTCTCCACTTAATTTTAAAAAAATCGCTAATCGGTGACTTTTTTGTCTGAAACTATTAAAAATAATAATCGGATAATTTGTATAGCAACGTTTTTGTGAGAAATCACCTCCAAGGCGCTGTGCTTTAGTTCATTAAAAACAAGCTATGTATATATTAGTTATTATATACAAATTTTAAATAAAAAAATATAAAATGCCATATTATATTGTACTTAATTTGTACTTATTTTTTACTTACTCAATTAGTCAAAAAGAGACTTAATCGGCTATAATAAGAGAGTTAATGATTTCTTGAGAATCACAAGAAATGAAATGAATGTTTTTTTACCGTGCTTTCAGTATTTTTACATTTATACTGACGTAATTATTTTAAAACTTATACGTGTGCAATGCTTATATTAAAAATGTTGTATGTTTTTATAATTTATTTTAAATATCTAAAATCTTTAACACTTCCGATAAGATCTAATTATTTGAAATACCTTCAGCTTAAGGATTTACTTAACTGGAGTACCTAATATCTGTGGCGCGGATGTCACCAACTGCAAAGTTATCTATGTAAAGCTAGTTTATATTTTAAAGGATTTCACTAGTAATTAAACAAATTTAAAGCTCTGCTATGTTTAATTAATTAAAGGCTTCCATTTTCCCTTTTTAAGCACAGTGGAATAGCAATCTACCCGGCGGTGACATCTTGTGGCACAAGCACAAACCTTTTTATTTCACAGGTTCTAGAAAAGGGTCATTCCGCATGAACATTCCTAACCACAAAACTTGGCACCGTTTTGCTGTAATACGAGGATTTAATTGGGAAATAGTTTGCTCATTTTGAATACATGAAAAAGCTGCAAAAACAAATACCTTTATTTATTAATAATTATTAATGAATCGATGGTAAATGTAAAAAAAAAACAATCAGGACGGCGAGTAAAAATCTCTATAATAAAAAGAGAACCAAAAATAGTATTAGCTAAGTCACAATAGAAATCTAAAAAATAATAAAATAGAATCCTGATAGAAAAGGTAGTCCAGCAAAAAATATTAATCTAAAAATCAATTAACCAAAATCTGATGTTCGTCTTCAAAATTCAAAATCTCAATGTCGTTAATGAATATTTGTATGGGTCTCAAAATATCGATGGATCCACCCAGTTAATTTGATTAACCGATTAGGAATGAATAATTATGGATAATTTTAAGGAGGAAAATATTCTGATTATTATAATAATCGATCGTTTCCGGAAAGATATACAATGTGCGCTAACATCGGGAGGTGATTTTAGATTTTATTTGAATTAAATAAGTTATATAACTCTTTTCGACATTTCAACATTTTAAAGTAATTTTCATTTAAACTGTTAAATTATTTGTGTGGAATAAAGTTTACAAAAATGGAAAAAAAAATTTTTTAAAAAAAAAACAATGGAATTTCCAAAAAAAAATTTTTTTTTTATTACTTCTACTATCATATGGATCCCCTCCCGAAGTCAATGCACTTTACTCCTGGGTACCCTGTTAATACGGACATTAAATTAAAAAACATTCTGAGCCTAGTCTACGCTTCGACGCATTTCTGAAGATTTTAAAAATATGAAATTAACAGTGACCGATTTCTTTCAAATTCGACCTTCGGAGTAGATTTACTCGATAATGAAAGCATAAATAAAAAAAGGTTATACTACAATATTGTCTCCAAACGTTATGTAGATTCACCAGTTTATCGTTTGTACTACTCGTTTCCAAACACCGTGCATATCGCTTACACCAATATAATCACTAAAAATAATATTATCGTTTTTAATCCATCATGGTTGTGTGAGGTGTGAATTGTGCAATACGCAACCCGCCACATGCAAATGCAATAAATTTAAATACAGTAAAAACCTTTTTTTTGTAAAGAAATATTATTCTCTCTTTACTTTTCTTGCAAAGTCCACCACCACAAGCCAACCATCCTACCCCTCATTCATTTGCATAAACTTACCACTTTACATACAGTTTCCCCATCCCATCCGTATTATATGTACCAATATATACACTACACAATCTACATACCCACGTAGATGCAGTGCCGGATTAAGACTACTGGATGCCCTAAGCAATCCACGCCTGTTGGCCCCCCTATCCTAGTAAACTAGTAACGGTTTATAAAAAAATTACCTATTTAATACAACGAGATAGTTCATTACGTACCATAAAATATGTATGAAGGTATTACATTTATTTATTTATTTATTTATTGACGCCCTATTGGGCTTTTACATGTCGTTACATTTACAAATTTCATTTAAAACAACTGCATAACATAGATAAAAAAGATTACAAATTAAATAAATAAAGCAAACACAATATAATCAATAAGAATATATGTAATGCTAAATACAGTTGGATGACTTTAGAGAATTCGTAGGTACAATTCATATACCCAAGGGCAAAAAAAGATGAAAAAAACAAAACACATTAATTTTAACAAAAGAATAAAACAATAAAAAAAGAATAAAACATACATACAATAAAAACCAAAGCATTTTTTATTTATTCATTGAAATGCGACTTACTACTATTTCGGGCATTAAATTCGCGGAAAATACTTTATAAGTCCAATGCTTTTAGCATATATATATAATATTGATAAAGCGTCGAGCCTTTCCTGCATCGTCGTTCTTTTATCATTTTTTAAAAGTTTCAATTTCTAAAAAGATCATTCCGCTGTGCAGTTTGTTATCATCAGGCATAAAAATATACACAGGTCTGGTTCCACGTTAGGGAACGCTGATTCTATTTTATCATAGTGAACTATTTTGTACAATTCTGCGTCAGTTTGATTTTTTGTGCTGTTTTTGGTGCCCCCCAAGACGTGATGCCCTAAGCAATTGCTTAATTTGCTTAGGGGCTAATCCGGCACTGCGTAGATGGCTACTAGTGCTACTAACAAACCTTACTTCCATAGATATATATACCTAGTTACACTTCCCAATATACACATACACCTGTCTGCGGTCCAGACATAAATCACCAGAAAAACGCTCAGTTTCAGGTTTTATACCAAGTGTTTTTTTAAGGATGCTCCCTCTTCGCAGGAAGCAACTATTCTCCATTTTTCCAGAGAATTTTTACAATTCATTCCTTTGTGCGAACTCTACCACTTAATTCAATACTTCCCCCCTTATCATAAAGCTTAATACATTTTAAACAAAATCACGCTTGTTCGCTTCACTTGCAAAATGAAAACGAATGAACGGAGATATTTAAATAGCGTCTGTCTTCGAGGAATTCTTTGTGGTTTCTTTTGTGAAACCGAAGGCGTCAACTAATCAAAAAGAATTTTTGACTTAAAGGTGAAAACAACAGAGTTTTCTTAACCTCTATATAAAGTTAAAATTTTCTAAGTACGTGTACTTTGCCGAATTTTGAATACAACATATCAATTTAATGAAAAGGTGATCAATTTATATTGGATTGTCACAATCTATATTTCAAAATCCATAATAAAAAATTATTTGGAGAGGATATTAATGTGATAAATAAATATTGTCTGGTAAGGAATATCAATAATGTAAATAATTATTTATGTGAGTTCTTATTTTCGAAAAATTCTTGGTCGGTTAGGATGTATGGGTTATTATTGAACACGGTGAGAACAGGCTAGGCCATAACTTATTTTTTTACATACCACCTCATTACCATTAGGTATTTTCATACGCAATTAAGGTGTAATGAATTTGACTTATTCACCCTCGTAATTAGATAAAAGCGTCGTTGGAAAGAAAGACTGTCGCTGGATATTGGTACCGTGCTAATTATTAAACTAATTGCTTTTATGCGCATCTAAAACTTAAAATAAAAATACTTATTAAGAGGGTATTTATTACCAGAGAATACCGGAAATTAGTCATTTTTAACCGCCCTAGGCCTTCGAACGTACGTGATACGTTCATGTTGATTGTACCATTCTGCACTATCCCGCATCACAAACGCTTTTTTTTTTTTAAACTAATTTTTTAAAATAATATATATATTTTTTTTTTTTCAATATTTTCTTTTTATGTTTTAAAAACTTTTATTTTAATAAACTTATTGTAAATGGATAATTTTTGGCAAAATCTTATGAATGAGTATTTTGCAGAAAAACCCCGAAGTCAGGGCGGTTAAATCAAATTCTAGACGTATTGACTCTTTTTTACAAAAAAACATAAATTGATTTTGAAATATTGTTTTTTTATCTGGTACACGCAGTTTTAAAATTTTGAAAAACTAAGTGTATTTTTAATATAATAAGGTAATACCGTTGGTCGTTGGCAGATTTGTTCAATTTTCAAACGATAGATTCTATTAAACAACACAAATTTCAAATCATATAATCATACAATAAATAAATCAATACATAATCTAGTCATCACAGTTTTATAAAATTTAAATTTTAGTTAATTTAAAATCATTAAAAAAAAAACCGAGAACGTGTTTTGTGACAGAAATACCCAAGTTTTTCTATTTATTTGAGGTCTTATACAAACTAAAATATTTCATATTTTTTTACATACTTATTTTGTTTAGATATTATTGAAAAATCATAAATACAAAGAATACTTACAAAAAAGTACACGATATTTAATAATGTATCATCGAACGTTTTGAGCATTTTTATTGCTTACTTGAATGTAGGTATATATTAGAGCAAGTTTTGAATGAAATAAATCGATATTTAATTTTTAATTAAAAAAAAATTGATACGGGGAATAATCGATCCTTCTCATTGGAACCTCCCTGTACAGTTGCGAGCATTTTTAAACGTTTATTCTCAGCTGCTGGTCAATTGCTGTTAAATAATTGCAACATTACTGGCATCATTTTAAATAAAATCGGTAAAGTGTGACACAATTGGCCGAACGGAAAGCCAAGTTAAACCAGAAATAGAAAGCGATGGAAATGAGAAGGTAAAAAATGCATCGGCAATATTGTGACACTTCCTTCCATGACAACTTCCCTCTGCTCACATTTATATTTATTTTAGAGCAGGGCCGGATCACTCCATATCTTTCACACTTCGCTCATTGCATCTTCTTCTCCTTCTTCCCCTTGTCATATTCGGGTCGGGGACCCACTGCATCGACAAGGCTCCTCTACACGTCCCTGTCTTGCGCCAAATGTTCGGCCCCCGACCATGGCAGACCCATCCTCGCCTCGCACAGTTTCTGGAATTGGCTCGCCAAACTGTGTCTGGGGCGGCCCACTGGGCGTCTACCCTCTCAAATCGCACTCAGTATTTTGCCTGGTATTCGGTCATCAGGCATTCTTAGAACATGCCCAAGCCACCTCAGTTGCGATTTTTCTATGAAGAGTAGCAGTGGTTCAATGCTTAGATCATCTCGGATCGTAGAGTTTCTTATATGATCCCATTTAGAAACCCCTGCCACTTCTATCAAGTACCTCATTTGGACAGTTTAGACTCTAGAGCGTGTTTGTTTGTTTAGAATATATATCACCATATCTGGTGGCCGTAAGTGAGCGTCGGGTGGTATACCGTTTTAAACACTGCCACCTTTGTCTTGATGCTGAGCTCGGCTTTCTTATCACTGAGCTGTAGAAAGGACGCATCACACTGCTTGCCGAACTTATTCTTCTATCAATTTCTTCGTCTTGCCCACTGTTGCTGGAGAATTCGACCCCAAGGTATTTAAACCTGTCCACCTGTTTCAGCTGAGTCCCATTAGCGAGTATGTTGCACTGAGTTTGGTCCCTTCCTCTAACCATCACCTCTGTTTTTGAGGTACTCATCTTCATTCCCGCTGCCGTGCACTCTTTGTTGAATCGGTTGATCCACTCTTGTAATCCCTCCTGTGATGTCAATCTCGCGATGTCGTCAGCAAAAAGTAGGGAGCTGATTCTAGCATAGCCTACCAGTGTTGAATCCGGTGTTTGGCTGCTTCGGCTGATTCGGTCCATGAATATAGTGTAGCGAATTGGCGACATAGGGCACCCTTGTCTTAGGCCGATTCCCACTTCAAATTCTTTCGGAACTTTACCGTTTACACTTTGCATCTTCAGTAATTCAAATTTTTTTTCACTAATAAATGTTTCGCAGACTCCTTCGCCACTTATAGACGGGATTGTATTTGAAATCGTTTACCGTTTTTAAGCATGTAAAAACATTCCTTCTAAAAAACTTTGTTTTTTTTTGTCGATCACCATTTACAATTTGTTGATCAGTTTTAGGTCCCTACGAATTTCTTTCTCTAAGTAGGAGGAGAGTACGAGGAGGAGACAGCTTGTAATACTACCTACAGTACCTATTACCTACTACGCAATGAAGTTCTTCAAATCAACATTAGCTTATGCCCTCCCAGATTGGATGGATCTATTGTAACATGCACATTATGCAAACAGTCACTATATCCCGTGTCCGTCTACAATCACGCGACCAAATTACATATGTTAGTGTGGATGGATACATACGACACATGTGACCGTGTGGGCAGGGAGTTCCTGTGGAAATGACAGTGGTATGACATACCGACGGCAAACTAAACTCCACAATTAGTATTCACCATTCCCTTCATCTGTTACCTGCCATGGTCCAATTCACCGACTGTACGGGTACACACGGCCAATGCAAACCACTAGTAATACAAACAAGCACTGCCTGCATTTGTGCTGATATTTTTTAAATGCTTTAAACAAACAATATTTCGGTTTCTGGGTTTTTCCAGTGAGTATTTTGCTCGGTGGATAGACATAACGCATCGTAGGTTTTGAGGCTGCACGTTGAAAATTGTAATTCAGGAACAATTCCCTTGTGCAATGATACATCCAAATAATATCCATTCGCGTATTTAAAAAAATATCGAATGAAAAATAAAATAATTATTAGGTTTTGCTAGCTACCCCAATACCGTTTATGAACAATTTATTGGAGACCAATATGTATTAGTGAATTATGTTATTTACATAAAAATGAAACTCCTCTTGTTTTTTATTACTACCACCTGATATTGTATCCATGCTGTCTTACATTAACTCAATCAAAAATCTGAAAAAGGAAAAATCAGAAAAAGGTACGGTCACATCTGGGACTCGAATCCAGGACCTTCACCTTGCCGGGAAGCAGCTCTACAAGAGCTCGGGGGGAGCTTCGTCGGATTAAACGTATAACGAAATCTAATAAATATAAGAAAAGACAAGCAAGTATATACAAATAGGTAACTATAAACAAAAAACATTTCAATGCCTAGTGATTATTTAGTTTTTACTCACCACTTATTTTAGTTAACAAACAATTATATACAAGGTAATAGGTGATTATTGTATTTATGCATATATTTAAAACTTTTATAAATTAACACAAAATAATCTAAAAGTAACAAAGATATATAAACAATAAAAAAATATATAAATAGGTATACAAATAATGTGAGCATAAAACCATAAAAAAAACCACCAACGCTCGGTTTATAAATAGATTTATTTCTTTAATTTTTGCAAAATTACTTTGTGGCATCATTTCAATTCAATTAAACAAATTACTTTGTGGAAACCACTGTAACCCTATGCTATTAATAATTTTAGGTAATTAATCACCTCTCTTTAATATTTTTGCCTATTATTCTTTTTATCTGTACTTGTTTGTTTCTTTTGTTATTTTTATTCATGTTATTACCCTGACGAAGAAACCATCGGTTTTTAAACATGTAGATATTATAACATGTGATTATAGTGGTTTACACAAAGTAATTTGTTTCATTTAATGTAAATAGATTGTTTTTGTTATCGTATAGCGCTTCAGTGTCACAAAAAACTAATTTTATATTCATCTCCCTATGAAAAATCATAATTTCACAGCGTTGAAGTGACAACTCAGCCTTAAAAAGTCGGTTATGTCAATTTGCCGCTAAGTAAATTGGGTGTTTTGTCCCAAATTCTCGTTCAGAATATTATAATAAAAAGCTCTCTGGCACACTCTTATCCCAGCCGTTCCGACTATGGCCAACTTCGCTTAACCTCTTTACAAGGCTTTTATAGTTTTCTCATTAAACTTTCAGCGCCGCACTTGTTTGTCGCCCTAATAATAATAAATCCAGATTTCAGGACACAAAGGAAATTCCCTTATGCACGAGTATGGCACCTGCTGTGTTAGAATATTAAATGAACAATGGAAACAAGATTTCAAATTTAATTGTGACAAAAGCAGGCACCTATGTAACACTTCCACTGAATCTATGATATATTTACAAGTCAGAGTAAGCTGACAGAAAATTAGTCAGAAATTCTTCTGGACTATAGAATGCTTACCCCATATAGAATCCAAGATTTTTTGTATTTCTTGGGCATTAACTATGTAACAATTTCTAGACATTTTGTTTTGAAGAGTTTTAATTTTCAATGTACTATCGTTACTTAAATTTTAATTTTTATGCTACCGGTTTCGACACATCCGTGTCATTCACTAGCAAACTTAAAACTAAACTTAAAATTTAAAACATGTACAGAAATGAATTAGATGTTATTAGGTGGGGGTGGTGGGAGGGGTGATTTTGGGGGGAGGGGAGAACAGTGGGCGGGGTCAATATCACACGGGAATAAAGTCAGAAGGGGAGATTTGCAGGGTGCTATTATTTTGTTAACTAAATTAATTTTTGATTTAATTTTTTTGTTTATTTCTAAAGTTTCTAAAGCGCACAAGTTAAAGTATGAATTTATATTTATATGTTTAAATTTGGTTTTTTCTTTGTTGAAGCTATGGCCTGTCTCTATTAAATGATTGGCGAATTCAGAATAGTTATTATTTCGTAAACAGAGTTCATGTTCCCTGATTCTAGTTCTAAAATGTCTAGTAGTCATTCCTACGTACTGGGCGTCGCAATAATTACATTCCAAAGTGTATATCCCATTTTTTTCGAATTTATTAGAAACATCCTTGTTATTAATTAAATTTTTTATTTTAGAATTAGTATAGAAGGCTGGAGAAATGTGATCTGGTAATATGCGGGATATTTTTAAAGATAAGTCGCCTGTAAAAAGAAGTTTTTTATATATTAAGCTTTTACCAGGTTCGTTGTTATTATTGCCACTATAAATGTACTTTTTTGTTAAAAATTTTGTTTGTTTCTTATTAACTAAGCGATTAATTATTTCAGGTTTATAACCATTGTTTAGGCCTATTTGTTTTATAATGTTAATTTCATTATTATAATTATCATTGCTTAAAGGGACATTAATAGCACGATGAATCATTGAGTTGAAGGAAGCAAGTTTGTGAGATAAAGGATGAAGTGAAGTTGATGGTATAACACAGTCAGTGTGTGTAGGTTTTCTATAAATATTAAATACACACTTATTATTTTCTAAATTGATATTTAAGTCTAAGAAGTTCAAACTGTTGTTATCATTATGTTCCAGTGTAAATTTTATATTTTGGTGTCCCACCAAAATCACCCCTCCCACCACCCCCACCTAATAACATCTAATTCATTTCTGTACATGTTTTAAATTTTAAGTTTAGTTTTAAGTTTGCTAGTGAATGACACGGATGTGTCGAAACCGGTAGCATAAAAATTAAAATTTAAGTAACGATAGTACATTGAAAATTAAAACTCTTCAAAACAAAATGTCTAGAATCCAAGAACCTACTATTGCATCCAAAACTGTACATGAATTAAACAGCATTAAATGAACTTGAAAATATACCGTAAATATATTTTTTAAATCCGGCAACAACGCATATGGCCTTTGGCAACTTTTAAAATGCCTTCATTCTGTAAGATCTTCATAAATGATATACAAGTTATTTGTGATATGTTTCGTAAGTTTTTGTCAAGTAATTATACAATAATTGCGTGTTGTAAATTGAACTTTCATTTTAATTCAATGTGAGATTATGCGGTTATACCAATATTCAAATTGAATTTTACCGTATAAATTTTATAAGAATTTCATAAAAGTGGAATTTTCTTATGTAAAAGGTCTGTGTTCTTTAAATTTTGCATTATCTGAAATTTTCCACATTTTGTTTAAAAATGTTTGTGGTAAGCTTTTTTTCAACATTTTTAATGTGTGAAAGTAAAATATTGCAATTATATAAATATTAAAGTAAATACAAAAATTTAAAATTTAATTTTGTCTTGCTTCGAAAATGGTATTTTTACGACATCTTCCGAACGAAGAATATACAAGGTGGCGCAAAAGTTGTTACCTGATGTTCTTTTTCTGTAATTTTTTTTATGAATAATTTTTTTTTCCTGCTTTTGAATTCTGTTTATTTGATGTTTTAATTTTTTTTATATATTAAGTTGAAAAAATTATATCGGCCAAGTGGAATTTATGGAATTTTCCATCATTCTTCCAGCGATAGGTTTTCGCATTCTTGACAGATATTCTCTTTGAGGGCTTCAAAAGTCTGAAGCTTTTGATTCCCTCCTTATTGTAAAGCCTTTTATGGCGTTTAAATAAATGAATAAATAAATAAACATAAAACCATCATTCTACCGTATATTCAGAAATAATTTATTGAAGTTATAAAATGTTAGTATTTAGTAAATCTTACTATCTCTACATTATCTATACTACATTTTCATATCTCTATACTACACTTTCTATAGCTATGATTAAAGTTTTCACGGGTGTAAGATGTAGAATAATTTTCTCGGTTTACCCGCGTAACGTAGTCCTTGGAAGGACTTTTTAACTCATGACGTTTCGGACAGATCTCACTGTCCGTCTTCGGAGGCCTTATGTCTTGAGTTTTGTATTAAACTGACCGCTTGCGCATGCCTGTTCAGTCTTGACTATATATATATATCTTACTTAATATTATAAACGCTAAAGTTTGTATGGATGTATGTATGTTTGTTACTCTTTCACGCAAAATTTACTGAATGGATTTTAATGAAACTTTACAATAATATGGCTCATACATCAGAATAACACGTAGGGTATAATTTATTAAGCTAGCTATTTATTTTCAATACATTGAAAATAATAATTATTGTATAATAGAAAATGACATTTTTTCAGAAAATGAAATTTGAGAATGACATTTTGCAAAACAATGATTGTTAAATCAAAATTCTATTTAAGAAAATATACAAATTAGTGAATTATTTTAAGTACTCGCCTGATACTTTGAATCGAATCTAGAATTATATATATTTTAAATAAATACCTAGGTTAAGAATTTTGGTATAAACGTAGATGGGACCTAGGAAAAGAAATAGATTACTCGAAGTACTAATCCTATGCAGACGAAGTCGCGGACAGAATCTAGTATGTAATAAACTAAGTAATACATTTTCTATTTTGTCTTGATAAATTTCGAAATAATTTGTAACGTTTTCCTTTAAACGGTTGAATTATAATGAAGTATGAATTACAAAATCAGCTCATTAAAGTTCACGTTTTATTGAACCCTGCCAAAATATTTAAGGACATTAACAGAATAGTCATTTAATTATCTTTGAAGAAAAATATAATTATATGATCATAACGTCTTACCGGGACGGGAGGTTCTGGGTTCGAGTCCCAGTTGCAACCGTTATCTTTTATTTTTCTGTGCCTTGTACATTTTCATTTTTAGATTATTAGTGTTATCTTCTTATTCAATGATATATTACATTGATAGGAATAACCTTCGAAAGTTATAAAAAGAGAGTTGTTCTTACAAAAAATATATAATTATTTAATTATTACTATTTTAGTGGATTAAAACTACTTATGAAATGCATTTAGTTTGAGTTTACCATTTTAAGTGCTTTTTAATGGAATGTTCTAGAAAATATGGACCTGTTCTTTATATAACTGTGATGTTTCAATGATCAAAGGAAATATGATTAAAAATGAGCCGCTCCAATGGCTCTGTACACAAAAGGAAATTTCAAAAGAAATTATAGGATTTTAGGATAGGCTTTCATATTAATAAATGTTTAAAGTTTTCACCTTTGTGTGCTTTTCAATGGTGCCATATATTTGTTCCGTGAAACAAATATATTTATTATGAGAAAAACGCTTGAAAATGTTATAATTTTTTCTAAGAAGAAAAAAAATAATGTTACCAGGCAGATTAAAGAAAGGTTCTTTGGGATTTTTATTTGGTAGTCAAGAATGTAATTTTGCTAATTCCAGCTTTAATATTAGAATTTCCTTGAAAATATTTAAA
This sequence comes from Limnephilus auricula, assembly GCA_951813805.1. Taxonomy (NCBI): domain Eukaryota; kingdom Metazoa; phylum Arthropoda; class Insecta; order Trichoptera; family Limnephilidae; genus Limnephilus; species Limnephilus auricula. The sequence goes on from OX638404.1 coordinate 19,119,104, forward strand.
TTTTTTTTCCTATTTAGTTTAAATTAATAATGGCCATATATTAACAAAAGGTCTTAACAAAATAAAAGTGGTTCCACGAACAGAAGACCTCATTTCCAAAAAGTATGTTTTTTATTATTTTATCTTGGTTAGTAAATCTAAATTAAATTTCCTCTGATAATATTTGAATACCTATCCATTTAATTAAAAACCATATAAATTACGTACATGCATTATTTAAAATTTCAAATAAGAATTTATAAAAATTTTCCAATGAAACGTCACTATCTCAATGACAATTTTCTTTTCATTCTTTCTTCAGGCAGGTAAGTACTACAATATTACAAAAAATGTTAATAAGAATGTCCAAATAAACACGACAACCATTGTCAATTCACGACTCCTACGACAATCGATTGATAAGGGTTGAATCGATAACTTTCGGTAACTTCTCATTGTTCCATAGCGTGACTGTATATCGCCAAAGAATACATGACAGTTCACAACGACTAAGTCTTCTCAACAAATCCCATAGCATGCCTGCAGATCGCCAACGAATACATAACAGTTCACAACGACTAAGTCTTCTTAACATATTCGACGTCAACTATTTGTTCGTTAGAAAACTGCAGTTGTCCTAGGGAACGATGAGAAGTTACCGAAAGTTATCAATACAGTCCTTATAGATCGACAGTGCTAGGGGTTCTGATACAATATCAATGCAAGTATTGAAGTCGAAGCGCAAATTGTTCGAGTATCTTTTTTGGCAATGCGCCCCCCTACATGGTAAGGTAGCCCCTAACTACCCAGACCTAGTTTAATACCTACCCTCACTCATAATACCGCTTGCCAAACGAACCGGATGCGCGCCTGGGAGACCGCTGGGCCTAATGACATTCGGGGCAACCGATACATTCAACGTACAGTGTGGACAATTCATATACGGGAGATTAAATTAGAAAAAAAAATAACGTTGGAACAAGGATAGCAACTACTTGGCGCTAGTGTTCTAATTTTTTTCATTGATACAATAATATTATGTATTTTCAAACATTATACGAACATATGGTCATTTGCTGCTTTGTCTGTGCTGAAGCCATATTTAACAATTCAATAAATTCAATAAATTAAATAAATTCAATAAATTCAATAAATTAAATAAATTCAATGAATTCAATAAATTCAATAAATTCAATAAATTCAATAAATTCAATAAATTCAATAAATTCAATAAATTCAATAAATTCAATAAATTCAATAAATTCAATAAATTCAATAAATTCAATAAATTCAATAAATTCAATAAATTCAATAAATTCAATAAATTCAATAAATTCAATAAATTCAATAAATTCAATAAATTCAATAAATTCAATAAATTCAATAAATTCTATCAATTTAATAAATTCAATCAATTCAATCAATTGAATAAATTCAATAAATTTAAAAAAAATCAATAAATTTAATATATTCAATCAATTAAATAAATTAAATAAATTCAAAAAATTCAATAAATTCAATAAATTCAATAAATTAAATAAATTCAAAAAATTCAATAAATTCAATAAATTCAATAAATTCAATAAGTTCAATAAATTCAATAAATTCAATAAATTCGATAAATTCAATAAGTTCAATAAATTCAATAAATTCAATAAATTCAATAAATTCAATAAATTCAATAAATTCAATAAATTCAATAAATTCAATAAATTCAATAAATTCAATAAATTCAATAAATTCAATAAATTCAATAAATTCAATAAATTCAATAAATTCAATAAATTCAATAAATTCAATAAATTCAATAAATTCAATAAATTCAATAAATTCAATAAATTCAATAAATTCAATAAATTCAATAAATTCAATAAATTCAATAAATTCAATAAATTCAATAAATTCAATAAATTCAATAAATTCAATAAATTCAATAAATTCAATAAATTCAATAAATTCAATAAATTCAATAAATTCATTCAAACTGAAATAAAATACAATAATAAAGAAGAAAAAAATAGAAATATTATGAGGTATCTACGGTTGTTTTTAACGAAGTGCGTATTGTAATGGTGTATTGCAAACCGTCTGTGAATTAAGTGAAATTTATCAAATGGACCACTCGTCAATCTGTCAAGGATTTTTATTCTAAATCGAAATAAAATCTTTGACCGCACACCCTAACGTTCGCCGAACTGCTATTGCACTTTTTGGAGTAAGCGCGATCAGCGTCGGAGAAACTTTGCTCAAATGTGTTTAGTCGATTTGTTGTTTGGCAGGGCGATTGCTAGAATGAATTTTTCGATTCATAGGTTAAAGAGTTTTTGCTAGGACATAAGTTATGGTTCTACCACTAAGAGATACGCTGTTCCCTGTACATCGCTGTAATTTAATACCAAGATTATGAGAAATGAGGGAAACTAGGGAGAGGTTGCAATGTTGCTTCCAACGGTTTGACTTTATGGCTGGAATTTATTTATATATAACAATTTATATCAAGGGCATGATCAATTACCACTCCTTGGAGACACTGAGAGGTATTGATATGATAATTTAAAATTTTTTATTATTAAATGGACACAAATATAACAATGAGATTCTGACTCAAATAAATTTCTTTCGTCTCATTCTCGAAGACGAGGACATGAATTCACCTTTGGGGAGAGCCAACGTACTTCCTAAATGCTGTTGACCAAAAGACCGCTATGTTTGTCATATCGTAACAACGCTCTAATAAAGTTGACACTGCAAATATGTTGTTTAAACTTTAAACGGTACAATTAAAACTGTGTTGATATAATTTTATTAAACAAAAGTGATATTTTGTTCTGGCGCGTTCTCATGACGGAGGTTGGCAATAAACAGGGCAATCTATCGCGTATGATTGATGTGGTGATTTTCCCTTGCCTTCGACTTTTCAGACTCAAAGCCAAAAATAACCAAATTTTTATTTGTCTAATAACCTATTTCATAGCATCATTTTGGTGAATAACAAGTACAAGGAAACTTTGCGAAGCTGTAACACCTTAATCTTGCATCCTCATGAAGACAAAAATAATTGTCTTCCTAATGGTGCACGATTAAGGGAATACCCGGCGGCGATTTTTCCATACAAACATATTCCCTATTTATCTCTCTGGATTTTAACCTTAGAGAAAATATTGTATTTACATAAAATAGATATCAACTAATAGCGTGTCGGTACTTTTTCCAAAAATCAATAAAATTGACTGGTTTAAACGCCGCCAAAAGAAGTTCAGTATACAAACCAGACAATGTTTTTTTAAAAAAAGCAAAACGTCCAGACATAAAATAGTTTTTTCTTATGTAGTTGGTAAAAAAAAAAAATTGAAAATCATTCCACTTTTGGAGGAGAAATGTGGGGAATACAAAACCTCGATTTTAGTTGTATAAGTGGCCCGAGGTGCATTGTACCTTTCGCTCAATATCTGGTGGAGTAAGAGCAACAGTTACAGCAACAATTTAGTAAAATCTATTTTTCAAATTTCTCCACCAGCCGGGTATCATCTTAATTTAAAAATTTAAACCAATAGGAAAATGCCTGTGGTTTCTTGTCAGAAAACAATTGTGCGATCCGAAATATCTTGAAGAAAAATAAGTTTTTCATGAGGTTTAAAAAGGATAAGCTTAGTTGGAATTTCAGATGATATACGAGTACTTAAATCTACACATAAGTACCAGGCGTAGATAATTAAGTTTTCCGAATAATTTAGAGCAAATTTTATCCTTGGATGAACACAAACTTTGGGTGGAAGTTATCTAAGCATGAAAAAATCCGGAGCACGCTTGAAAGAATTTCTCGGAGAAGTTCTGAATATACATACCCTACGAGCAGTTCAGTTTCAGGTACATTTTAATCTGGTTCAGTCTTAACATTACGTAAGTTTTATTTTTCAAATGTGCACCGGAATAAGGCGATTGGTATTTATAGATTATCGATTATTATTTTATGAATCGAACGCAATAAAGGTAATCTTTTGGGAATCAATGTGGGTACATCATTATCATCTTATAATTTTCCACGTAATCTCCGAAACCGACTGAAATAGCCAACAAAAAGGTGTGGTTTCAAGAAGAAAAACAGCTGTTAAAATTATGTAAAAACATATAATCTACATAAACATAGTTAGTTGTACGCGTGATAGCAGTTGCCTTAATAAGGCAATTGTAAAGAATAGTGAAAAAAAAAATTGTGAAATAATTATTTAATGAGTAAAACCTCAAAATGTGATATTTAATTATAGAAGATGACATTAACAACTCTAAAATGAAAAATTTACAACAAAAAAAAAACAGAAAGAGATTTGGTTTTATCAAGAAATTAACGACCCAGCAGGTTCAGTTGTGTTATTTAACTATTTATTTTTATTTAACATAATAAATAGTATATTTACGGCAAGTTCCAGAGTGGAAAATGCTCTCAGTTTTCTCTTAATCTCTAATGATCACACATTTAAGAATCAGTATTCATGGCAGAACTTAACTCATTTTTGATTTTTATTCTTCTAATTTCGCAACCTAGCGTCGCGGTTTCAATCCTCAGCGAACTATACAAAAGTACACCATTAGGTACTTCGTTGCACAAACAATATTTTTCCTCTTTAAGGGAAAAATCAACTAATATTAAAATTATAACGTCGATTAACTCATTTTTTATTGTTATTCTTCTAATTTCGAAACCTAGCGTCGCGGTTTCAATCCTCAGCGAACTATACAAAAGTACACCATTAGGTACTTCGTTGCACAAACAACATTTTTCCTCTTTAAGGGAAAAATCTACTAATATTAAAATTATAACGTCGATTAACTCATTTTTTATTGTTATTCTTCTAATTTCGAAACCTAGCGTCGCGGTTTCAATCCTCAGCGAACTATACAAAAGTACACCATTAGGTACTTCGTTGCACAAACAACATTTTTCCTCTTTAAGGGAAAAATCTACTAATATTAAAATTATAACGTCGATTAACTCATTTTTTATTGTTATTCTTCTAATTTCGAAACCTAGCGTCGCGGTTTCAATCCTCAGCGAACTATACAAAAGTACACCATTAGGTACTTCGTTGCACAAACAACATTTTTCCTCTTTAAGGGAAAAATCTACTAATATTAAAATTATAACGTCGATTAACTCATTTTTTATTGTTATTCTTCTAATTTCGAAACCTAGCGTCGCGGTTTCAATCCTCAGCGAACTATACAAAAGTACACCATTAGGTACTTCGTTGCACAAACAACATTTTTCCTCTTTAAGGGAAAAATCAACTAATATTAAAATTATAACGTCGATTAGGTTAGGTTATTAGGGTAGGATGGTCCCAATCTAATAACCTAACCTGACTTGTATTCTATCGATATGTTCAACGGGCAGATAATTTTGTATTTGGACCAGTCGCCCATCTTCATTTCCCTCCTGTCTTAACATAATAAATATTATGCATAAGTATTACAACAATTCATTTTCAATAATGATTGTTAATCAGATCTATTTACTAGATCACTTTCTGAATAATATCGGTAAGTCGGAATTTTATTCATAATACCACACGTTTAAAATAAATAAAAAAATTGACCCCGATGATGAATGATTTAAAACCGACTCACGAAAAAAAAGTTGTTTCATAAAAAACTGATTGATGGCTGTTGATTAGAGTTAGAAGGTAGGACTCACAGTGTACGTTGAGTCTCCACTTGTCCTCGAGCGCCGAGTCCGGGATGGAAGGGTTCTCGGCCCGGCAGGTCAGGTACTTGCCGTCGTCATCGATTGTCGGCATGAACGTCAGCACGCTCAGGGTCTGATTGTTGGCCTCAGAAAACTGCCAAATCAAACGAAAACAATCAAATTGAATCAATGATGATGATCTTCAGGGTATGCAAATTGGATTGGTGATATCATAGTCCCATTGGCTGTAGCTGTCGGGACTCTGGTGTCAAAAGTGTGCTCTTGTGAAAAAAGATTGCCGTAGTACATGGTGTACTGCAGTTGTACGTATTATAGGTATTATTAACTTGAATTGTCTTTAGCATAAGTTTTCCAATACCTGTGGTATAAATATAATTTTTAAATACTTACTTTTTCTAAACCTGATCAAGGGTAACGGCTCCGCGGCCCTTTTCATACAACTTAATTTTGGATTTTAAGCCAAAGTACCCAACCAAACTGAAAAATTATTGTTTTGTATTAAAAGTTATAGCAAATATCTGGTACGGATGTGTGGTACTTTATTAATTTGAAATTACGAGCCAAAAATGCCTTTTTAACGACGTTTTATTATTTTATTTTATAATTGATTATACTTAAATGGTAGATTCCCGAAATGAGTTTTATTAAACTCAATGGGAATAATGTATTATAAATATTATGTATAATTTTGTAATATATTATCACAAATAAAAAAATAAAAAAAAGATTGGGCAATATTATTTTTTACAACAATTACCAATAACTCAAGGAAAATTGACATAGTTGCCTCTAAAATCATGAATTCTTTAATGACCTATAATTTATAATTTAAAATATTAATAAATAAAGTATTACATATCCGCACTTATTTGCTAAATCTCTTGATTAAAGCGAATGATTTAATTTGGTAAAGTATTTTTGGCCTCATATCCAAAACTAAGTTTTATATGAAAACGTGATACCAATAGTTTACTTAATATTTTGTTTGAATGTATCTCACATTTTTGGCGATCCTTTTGATCTGCCTGCTGCCCTTCCACCAAGAGACAACAGCCTCCGGCCTGGACCCGGTGGTTCTGCACTCCACCTCGTATCTCTTCTCCGCCGACACCTGCTTCTCCTTGGTCAAGATGGTAACAGCCACTGGTTTCACTGAAAATACAACACAAATCAGACATTATATAAAATAGTGTTTCTGTTGCAATTTAAAAAATTGTATCTCAAAACAATGTAATATATTTTATCGTCATGATAGAATATTAATATCTTTATCATCTTAATATCAATTTCCCGCACCCTTCAAACATTCAACACAATTCAAAAAGGCACAAATACCGATATATTTTTTGATTCCCTCCCTCTATTTAAGAAAAACTTTTCTACCATACTGAATTCGCACACATAACGCACACATAAAACATACATCCACACGCACGCACACACACACACACACCCACACACACACACACACGCACAGACACACACACATACACACACACACACACACACACACACACACACACACACACACACACACACAAAAAAAATCACGAAAAAAAAGTAAACGGACAACTCAGAATCAAGCAAGGTCAACACCGCCTTTGAAAAGTCATTAAAGTGATGGAAAAAATGGTTAGGCTAGATATTAATTTTTTTAATGACTAGAAAGGGGTGATGAAATTGCGTGATTTTGAGTTGTCATGGAACCGAAAACAAGATGTTGGAAATGATCTTGTCTACACGTAATTTCATGACTGCTAAAAGTACTTCTCACAGGTTCACTAAAGTAAGCTTTTATACTTTGACTAGATAAATAAATTGTAAAAGTATTATTTCATATTTTTATTATAATTTTATTTTTTTTCTATATTTTACCCTTCCAATACTATTTTTTTAAATATGAATACCGCATAGGAGTCCCAGCTGCTCCTAACCATCTGGAGCCAGTGAGACTATGGTATATCCGCAATTGGGGTATGTTGTGGGGCTGAAAGTAGTGGGGAGAGGAATGAGATGGGAGGTGGAAGGTGAGTAGTACTTGGTTATTCCGATCTGGTCACCATACACGTCTAAAGCCATTTCGAGCTTCGTTTCAATTCTGATTGGTGGTCTTACATCAAAGCTATACCGAGAGTATCTTCCACTCTGGAGCGTGCCGCAAATACACTATTTATTATTTTAAATAAATAAATTGTTAAATAACACAACTTGATCACATTGCTAGTCGAGAGCCTTACCCCTCGACCATGGAGGCAACTTTTATATAAAAGTTTGATAATACCTTCGGAATGCGAAAGAGCTGTCTCCCATTATAATAATTTGGGGCAGAATTTGTTTATAAATAAAATGTTTAATTTTTCTGTATTAAGATGACTTCACTTTTCGGCCCATACAAAAAGAACGCACGGGAAAAAACACTTTTCTAAATTTAAAATTGCACAAAATGAATATATTTTTTTAATATTGCCTTTTAGAAGGTAAAAGCTATGTCGGTATGTTTTTAAATTTTCGATGCATTTCGTACTAACGTAAACATTCACTAACAAACATGTATAATTTATCGTAAAATATTATTGTAGGAAAAAGTACTGCTTACTCAATTCTCATAACGAATTACAAAATTAAAACAACATATCGACATAGTTTCTTCTTTCGAAAACATATTTATGTTTTTAAATTACAATTTCGTGAAAGTTTGGGTGTAGAAAAATGTTTTTTCCCCGAAACCCTTTTTAGAGCGATTTCTGTAGGTAAATATGAGAGTTTACGGCAGTTGTCCTATTCGCACGTTTCGCATTCGCATGTATCGTAAGAGTGTTTGAGCTTAGTTTTGAGCGGTACAGAATAACATACAATGAAATACCTAAACGTTTCACGTCTGGTGCAAAGTCTAGCCTCTTAATTAATGTATTTTGTGCATTTATAATATGAAAATCGTTGGATTTTGCACCATCCTTCCAGAGATCAAGAATAAGACATTAAGAAAAAATTAGGAATTTTATGTGTTTTTATGTTTTTGTCCCATAATAAACTATTTTCTGGAACTAAAATTTTATATATTTTTTTAATTTTTGGAACTATTTTTTTATAATTTAATACTAATTTACTTCTTTTCTACTTTCTATCTCCTACTTTTTATTATAATTTTTTTTATACTTTGTCCAATTTTTAACATAATTTACTTATACTAATTCCATATTTATACTAGACTCCATAATTCTTACCTACAAAGTAACTACTTCATTGGTCACCATAAAAAAACAGGCAGCCGCCTAGTACGGTGTATTGTAATATAGTATATGTAAATGTTTATATAGGTATGTATATGTATGTGTAGTATATGTAAATGTCTTAATTATGTGACATGTATTATAAATAAATAAAATAATTTTATTACGGAAGATTTTTAAAAGTTTAAATAGAAAGTTTCAAATTTTCCCTTTTTTTGAACTGAACTAAATAATTAAGACGACATGCTATTCAAAATTTTGAACTTGGTAGCATAAATAAAACATAATTACCTACCTATCCTAAAAGTATTACTTTAATTAAGCTTAAAAACGGAGTCAGTACATACGTGCTCGTATAACGTACATACAAATGTCTAAATCATCAGGATTACAAAAAAATACATTAGAGTTCGTACCCGAACACACATACGAGAAAGAGGAATAAATAACGTCAGCTTAAAACAAGTTTAATTACTTAATGGGGGTCCAGTAAACATATCACGTGGGTGAAGGGACCCGGGAGAACTGCGAAACCCCATCTAAGATCATCCCTAATCTTGGATACTTAACTTCACCCTTTGTTTTCGCTCGGGGGTGCTGTTTCCAAAATGCTGTATTGTTGTGTAGTTCACCCTTTCCTCCCTCGGCTTGGCGGGGCAAGAGCACGCGCGCCGCTTGTCATTACGGCAGACTTGCCAACTTGTGTAATTTAAAAACCATATCCAACGGAAGACAAAGGCTGGATGGAGCGGACTATAAGGAACACTGTACTAACTACCCCAAACATCAAACAGGCTGAATTATAGGACATTGTTAAAGGTAAAGTCAACCTTCTTACAACCATTGTAAATATGGCTCATTTTATAAATAACTAGCTGACCCGGCAAACTTCGTACCGCCTCAGAATCAATAAATGTTGTGTTTAATTTATTAGCTGAAATAAATTAAGTTAAAATAAGTCCAAAAAAATGAAATTGAGCTGTTGACTAAGCCCGAAATGTTCGGCACACTACACACCATTGACAGTTCGAATTGATTCAAATTATGTCGACCAACGCACACTATTATTTGAAAAGCCGTTCCATACAAAATATATGAAAAAAATCATTTTCTTCATAATTATTTTTACCTTGATTTTTTCCGACGTTTTAATAGTTATTCTGTTAATCGGGACGGAGACAAATCCAACAAATCAAAGATCATAAAAATCGGTTCAGCCGTTCTTGAGTTATAAATGGTGTAACTAACCCGACTTTGTTTTATATATTAAGATATAATTTTTAAATATCAAAGCTTACGCCACGGAATTTTCAATAGTGACCTTGCGTCACATAATAACTTTACTTCAAGAAGGATATTTTATTGTGAAAATTTCCATAACAAAAACATAAGTTATCGGAAATGAACCAATTGTCATTTTAAAATGTAGATATTCATTACCTGTCTATTTTGTCAACGTAATAAATTGTAAAGTTCATTTCTGATACATATGTAATATATTAAATATGAAACATAAAAATTATCACGGAAGCACTGACGCCATCGAAGCTAGGAGTGAGATTTACCGGAGTAAAAAATATTAGAAACAAAGCAGTGCTGTGGAAGAGAGCCTACTAAGGTCAAAAATCGTAACCGTATCTGTGACTCTGAGTGACCGACTCCCAATTATTTATACGACATTAAAGCTAGCAATAATCTATTAAAAAATCTAAAAATTGCTTTAAAGATTTTATATAACTGATACGATTTCAGCATTGTAGCAATTTTACGGGACTAATTGGGCTTCTAGAAATTTTACAGGATCGATTGGGCAGCTCAATTTAAGCATGTGTACCAAATCTTAGCTGGAAGTTGCGATTCTGAGCGGGCTGAGAGTTGCTGCCGACTCATGGAGGGATAGGTGAAGCTCTTGACCTTTATTGCACGTAAGCGAGATACATAACTCACGGTTGATGTCTAGTATCAGAATCTTGGTGGACTGAGGAGCCATGCATGGAGGCCCAGCAGATGATATGGAACGAGATTTGGTACCGGACCACGGAGGTGAAGGAGAGGCTGTTTGAACTATAGCATGTAAGATAGATAACTTACGGTTGATGTCCAGTATCAGCACCTTGGCGATCGGAGGAGCCAGGCTGGTGTTGGAGTCCCGATGGATGAGGCGGACTGAGGGCTTCTGCCGGCCCACAGAGGGGAAAGAGAGCTGTTTGAACTATCGCATGTAAGACAGAAAACTACGGTTGATGTCCAGTATCAGCAATCAGCACCTTGGTGCTCAGAGGAGCCAGGCTGGTGTTGGAAGTCCGGCAGATGAGGCGGATCGATGGCTTCTGCCGGCCCGTGGAGGGGAAGGAGAGGATGTTTGAACTATTGCATGTAAGAACCATTGCATGTAGAAAATTTACGGATGATGGCCAGTATCAGCACCATGGAAGTGGGAAGAGCTAGGTTGATGTTGAATCCCTAGCAGATGAAGCGGACCTAGAGTTGCAGCTGGACCACGGAGGTGAAGGAGAGGCTGTTTGAACTATTGCATATAAGATAGATAACTTACGGTTGATATCCAGTATCAGCACATTGGTATTTGGAGGAGCCAGGCTGGTGTTGGAAGCCCGGCAGATGAGGCGGACCGAGAGCTTCTGCCGGCCTACAGAGCGGAAGGAGGACTGTTTGAACTATTGCATGTAAGACAGATAACTTACGGTTGATGTCCAGTATCAGCACCTTGGTGGTGGGAGGAGCCAGGTTGGTGTTGGATGCCTGGCAGATGAGGCGGGCTGAGAGGTGCTGCCGGCCCACGGAGGGAAAGGTCAGGCTGTTGACGGTGATGCCATCGGAGCGCTGCTCGAAGGAGTCGTCAATCACCGTGTTTTCCAAGTACCACGTTACTCGTGGGCGGGGTTTTCCTGAGAATAAAAACAAATAAAAGTTAGGACATTGTGTAAAAGAAAGTGAGAATTATACTTCCCATTAATTATTTATATTACTAAAGTTATTTAAGAATGTATTTTTGGTTTAACCACTTAGAAAAAATAATGTGATGAAGCAATCCTCTAACAGCCTCTTACAGCCTCTAACGCATTTGTTATTCACAATACAATAACTGATCACTATACAACCGCAATAAGCGTTCCAGACACATCTCTTAAAAAACAAGTAAAAACTAACCACTTTACACCATCCATCTGCTTTGAGGGGTTAATTAAGGATTTAAATGGTGAAACATGGCAAGATGTATGTAGAGAGACTGAAGTTAACAATGCACTCAACTTATTTATTAACAAAATCAACATGTATATATCCAAAAATTCAAAAGATAAACTCACTGCACATAAAAAAATACAACTTACTCCTTGGATTAGTAGTGGTATTGTAAAAGCTATACACAAAAGAAATCACTTACATAAAGTGGCAACAAAGGACCCACAAAACACTCTTAAACAACAGAATTACCGTAGATATCGTAACATCTGTAAAAATGTTATGCGTAATGCAAAAGAAAGGTACTATAAGCAACAGCTCGACCGAGATCCATCCAGTAAAAATATGTGGAACATCGTTAAACAAATTACCAATACTAAACATAAAATTGACTCTGATATTAACGAACTTCTGATTACAAACACAGCCACCAGTGATTTGGACATAATTGCTTGCCACGCTAACCAATATTTTACGACAGTTGGATCTAAGCTTGCGGAAAATATCCTAAGTTTCACCAAGGAAACTGAAGATTCATTGGCATCTGCAATAGAACCAAAACAAATTCATTTTTCGTTTAAATTCCCACCTACGTCAAATGAAGAGGTCATAAAAATTATTGACAATCTTAACACTACGCATTCAAAAGGTCCTGATAGTCTTAACACTCATATTCTAAAAATCATTAAACACAATATCGCATCGCCTTTGTCGAACATTTTCAATAAAAGTTTTTCTTCTGGGGTTTTTCCTGACCATCTTAAAAAATCTATAATAGTACCAATCTACAAAAGTGGACCCAAAAACCAAGTGGGCAATTATAGGCCAATATCCCTGCTGAGTGCAATCTCAAAAATTATAGAAAAAATCTTTAAAAATAGATTAAGTAATTATGTAGAGAGCCGAAAACTTTTAAGCAAAAATCAGTTTGGCTTTCGGCCGGGGAGAGGAACGGACGATGCTATAGCGCAACTTACAGAACAAATTTCTGGAAATATAGATCGCAGAAAGAAAAGCATTGCACTGTTCTTAGACTTAGCCAAGGCTTTCGATACAATTTCTCATAAAATACTCCTCAAAAGATTACAAAATATTGGTGTTGTAGGTATGCCTTACGAATGGTTAAAGAGTTACTTAACGGGTAGAAGCCAGCAACTCAAAATAGGCAATACAGTGAGTAACTCACTAGACACCAACTTTGGTGTACCACAGGGAAGCACACTGGGACCTCTTCTATTTATAATTTACATCAATGAGTTATGCAATCTACCAATAGGCGGAAAAATTATTACGTTCGCGGACGATACGGTAGCTATATTTGAAGGAGAGGATTGGGCTGAAACTCATAAACATGCTGAAAGTGGAATCAATGCGATAAAACAGTGGCTTGACAAAAATCTACTAACACTAAATATAGCAAAAACTAAATACATAAGATTCAGCTCAACCATAAAGGGACGACCTAGTACATCGTACACAATAAAAACTCATAAGACTAATTGTATTTCCTATAATATGGACTTTAACTGCAACTGTGAAGCTTTGGAATGTGTGAACAACATCAAATATCTAGGTGTTATCATAGACAATCATCTTAAGTGGAAATATCACATCGACAATCTTTCAAGTAGGGTAAGAAAATTGATATACATTTTCTTTGCATTGCGAAACATAATTAAACAAAAAGACCTAAGAAAAATATATTTCGGACTGTGCAACCCCATCTTAACGTATGGTTGTATTGGCTGGGGAGCGTCAGGAAGAACGATTTTAGATCCGATTGTAAAGGCCCAGAAATCCATAATTAGAGTCATTATGCGTAAACCCTACAGGTTCTCAAGCGACAAACTCTACAAAAAATTTAATGTTCTTGATGTTCGTCAAAACTTCATAAAAAAGATTATTATCCATGTACATAAAAATATATAAAATTTTAATAAAATTGATCACAAATACAATACAAGAAGTCACAACAGAAAGGATCTCTTCGTCCCAGGGAGCAATACGGCAAAGTATCAAAAGACGTATGCGTATCTGGGACCGAAATTATACAATAAAATCCCCCCAGACTTAAATATTAAAAATTGCAAAATGTCCTGCATTGGTTCAATAATAACTAAATGGTTGATTGGCTTGGGTAGGGAGGAGTCTGAAAAACTATTACATAATGTGACTTAAAACGATACATGGTTACCTATGAATGGCACATTTAGTAAAAACTTAGTACATAGGTATTAATTAAAAAAAATAATAATAATTTAAATTGCATTTGGCACTTTACACACTTTGGTTCCTTAGAACAGGCAATCTGCCTAGCTAGGAACTAATATCGACCTAAAACAACGTAATAACACTTGTATTCATTTTAAATATATTCTCTTATTATGTAATATTATTTGTTATTTTGGCTTTAAATGTATCAAATGTAAATAAATAAATAAAAAAATAGATAGATATTTGAACATAATTGATGCCGTTGCCTTATTGCTGAGCCACAATAAACCATTGACAGTACCGAAATGGGTGGTCCATTTGATAGATTCTATTATCCTAACAAACGGAATGCAATCTTTAGATACAGGCGTCATGTCAGATGCATCTTATTCTACCTTTTCTTCTTTCTTGTACTGTCCCAACTCATTGCCTAGGTAGGCTGTTGGGGTCGGCTCTCCTCGTTCTCAGGTTGTAGCTTCTTCGGTTCTGGGTATCGCTCTCTTCCAGGACGTTTCTACTTAGGACTTTGGAGCATTGAGTCATCCAGGAGTTCTTTGGTCTTCCTCTGGATGACTGTCGATGAAGCTCCATAGACATTGCCTGCTTCACTGTGTGGTCTGGTGGTCTCCGTTTTATGCATATTATTCTACCGGTATATATTAATAGTATGTGCTCCGAGTTTCATAGTAGGGAAACAAGACGAACGCGCAACCAACATTTGTGGATGGTTAAAATTAGTCACATGAGAACGGGTCGTTTTTACGACTCATTCTTGATATCAACAGGTCGGTTGTGGAATGATTTGTCAGATTCTGTATTTCCTCCCTGCTACAACATGGGTCTCTTCAAGATCTACGTTCACCTCTCCCTATCCCAAGAAGACCCTCCACAAGCATCCCTTTACTTAATACTTTTGCCTTCCACTTCGAAAGTGACCACAAGCATTTTCGTTGTTTGTTTTTGGGGTGATATGCAGTGTTGCGCTACCACCTTCTTTAGCCGACGTTTCAGACAGCGTTGCAGTGCCCATCATCAGGGCAGATCCGGCAGATCCGACGATGTGTAAGGAGGTAGCGCAACACGGCATAACACCCCAAAAACAAACGAAAATCTTAAAACGTATGTGACCACAAGCTCTCACTGGTTCTAGTTCTCAGCCTGTGAGCGATATGTCTATAGTATCTTGTGTGTGAAAGTCTATATTATTGAAAGCCAATTAAAAACTTAAGAAGTTTTTGAACGTAGATGTGATATTGAAAGACAGCTAACTTCAAAAATTTGAAATACGACAGCTCTCTGAAACCTCAATTCTAACTCTAAAAAGTTCAATTTTGGTCGGTCGTTCGGAGCTTTTAGCCAATGGTTCAACTTTTGATAGACAGTCGGTGGAAAGTTTCGATTAAACAACAGGAAAATGGCTTTGGCAATTTTACTCCATTACCATAGAATTTTAATGCATCGCGATGCATCGTCGACATGTAGCACTTTGTGCAGAGAATTAACTTTAGGTCTAATTTTTTTGGGTCATCTTTGAAGTAGTTTCGATGAAATTTGCAGCCCATAGGTGTTGTTCGAAGTCGTTGACACGAAGCTACATAGTTGACACGAACACAGCACCCATACAGATGTATTACATGCAAACATCATGTTTAAATAATAAATGGGTCAGTCTCAGTGAAAAAAGGTGTTCCTTTGAATTAATTCAAACATGTTGTGAAAAGTTTTATTTCACAATTGCACGCTTGTTACTTAATTTTATTTATTTGCTACCGATTTCGATACTTTCTGTCATTGAAATTATGTCATTGTCATTCACTAGCGTCCTTAAAAAATGAATCGACCGTATCATCTTTATTTGAGCATGCTGACTTTAAAATTGAATATTTTTATTGAATATATTATTATTAATTTAAAGTGAAATAGAAAATATCATGTATTTTTAAAAGTAGATATGATAATTACTTTGAATTTATGAGAACTTCGAAATTAAAAAAAATAAAAGTTAAAATTTTAACGGCAAAATACATTTAATAAAAAGGCACAAGGAAGATAAAAAGGTTGTTCCTCAGTGACGTTTCAATTATTACATACCTATTAATTTGAACATGCACATTTTTTTCGAAAGATTTGTGTAGACAGGGATATATATTGTAATAAATATATTATCCTAATAATTTTTGTTAATTAAAACAACGCTCGTTTCTTTTACTTACCTATGAATCTTAACCCCCTTGATTAAAAATGAAAAATTGTTAACCGTGGCGTACGCATAAAAGTAGTGAATTTTTTTTATTTGTTATCATAATTGATCCAATTCTGCCCACGATAATTGTTAAAAATTCTCGACTGGAAAATATTTGTACGTAGGTACCTACAAATAAAAGAAAATATTAGAGCTAGGTACGTTAGAATTCAGATTGGAAGAGTTTGCATAATACATTATGGAAGGTACCGAGTATAACATTTACAAACCATGTCAGATGTAAAACGGTTTGACAGTGGTGGCGTAACTGGGTCACAAGGGATAGGTACTTGGTAAAGGCAATTTGATGTTCCAGCTTCCAAGAAGAAACCCATCCCTTGGTATTTTTAATCCCTTATCAGTAGGGTGGCCCGTCGAGTTATGGATGATTTTTTGGAGATGGGGAATCGCTTGGGGGTATCTAATATTGCGTATGTTCTTTTACATTATAATCATATTTTTCCGAATAATATAATGTACGGTGGATCTACCGATGTTTCAATGTGGGACAGTTATTTTGTATATAGGATTTTTCCATAAAGACCTGAATACCCGGGTCTCTGGATCTTCTTGCTCTCTCCAGCACCTTCAGCCTCCAATGGGGTAACATAATCCAATGGGATATATTAACTAACTACGAATGCCGTTAAAATGTGTAAAAGGTGTTTTTTTTAAATTCTGATCATTGTACTAAAAGTACGTTTAAAATGATCTAAATCTGCACAATCCACAACGGTTCCAATGGCTACAATGCCATTATGACAAAGAAAATGTCACTGGCTGGTAAATCAGTAAGGCTGTCACTAAAGTTGCAAGGCGTGATGTCAAACCCGCGAAATTCACGAATAAAAATGAACATGTAATTTGGGGGCACGTCGAAAATGGCACATTTTAAATCGTTGTAGAAAATTTATTCGTCGACAAAAATATAAAATAAAAACTCCAACATTATTGTAAGTTTTTTCCTAATATTTTTTGGGAGTAACAAAAAAAACGGTTGGCACACACAAGAAAAAGAAAAAAAACTTTTTTTCGTTTTCTTTAATTTATTGATTGATTTATTTTCACATTTCAGCAGTTTGATAACTCGATTGTATTACACAAAAGGTTATCAACGTTTTGTCCAAAATACTTGAATCCGTCTAAATTTTCAAAAAAAGAAAACAATTAATTCTTTTAAGGGAACGGTGTGAGAAATGTCAAATATGCAAATTTTAACAACTGATTACATAAGACATATCGACTCCTAAGCCCTAGACAGACCAAAAAACGATTATGAATGTTCAAGAAGGAGTTTCAATGTTTGATAATTTTCACCCAAAGCACACAAAACATTCTTATCGGATTAGGGATTTAAGGAATGTGAAAAATGTTGTTTTTCTTCCAAATGGTATTTTGAAAAAATGGCGTAGGCCCTGAGAAAATTTATTTTAATTTATTGTAAAAAATATAATATATGTTTTTTTTTAAATACATTTTTGTGTGTAAATAATTATTATTGAACTTCGTGTTGCCAAGCAAATAAACGCTTTTTTAAAGAAAAAATAGAAGTCTTAATGATCAAAAATAGATTGAGATATTTTTCAGGTCGTCGGTATTTGAATGCGCATCTTATGATAACCGTAATTGGATTTTTTAAAGTAGTCCATCCTATTGTATGTGTGGTGTGCGAGAAGTTAAAATTATGATGTTAATGGGTGCAATTGAACATTACATGGAAATAAAACTTTTCTGAGAACTACTGTGTAAATTTACCAAGTATTTCTAAAGGGAACCTATTTTATTATAAGTGTGTACTCACAGGAATTATAAAATAATTTGCAAAATTACTGTTTCTACGTAGGTTAGCTTGGTGAGGCGGGTCATGAAAAACCTCGGCTAATAAACTTGCATTTCTATTATTAAAATATTACCTACTATCCACTAATCAACAATATACTAAATTTATTTTATAATGTATGTTTAGTTATAGTTAGGTACTAATTTATTTTTATTATTATTTAAAAAATAAGTGAGATTTCCACAGGTTATGGAAAGGACGATGTTAAATGGCCGAGGGAATTAATATGCCAAAATAGAAACTAAATGAATGACAATAATAATTTTTCAATTTGGGATGCGGGTATGGGTACCGTCGCTCCGGGAACCATTTATTAGGTAACCAACACCTCTGTCGTAGGTCACCTCAAGTCGTTCGCATCGCATGAGGTGTGTTCAGGTCTTGGTGGCGGATGCGCCCGCTCACCATTTGTGTGGAGGGCCGGGTCGGAGCGGTCGGTTAAGGGTGACCCTTTGACCACTCCAGCTGCTCTCTCTCTCGACCCGTCGCCTTCCGCCGCAGTTGGAGGGATGGATTTATACGTCCGTCGCTTTTGAACACACTGACCTTAGATAACTACCCACTCCTTATACCTTTTCCTTCCCCGAACTTCCTCTCCTTTCTTTACCTGAAAAGAACCTCAACAAAGCATCCCCCAGGCAACATAGACCCTAAGTATTTTCAAAGTACAGATGTTAATGTTCAATTACAATGTTTATAATTATGGATGTTAACCAATTACAATGTTTGTTCACTTACAATGTAAACATATTTACTTCATATTATTACTAATTATAATATAACAATACAGATTGTCACAATTAACACACACGTCTTTGTATAAATCATTTCTACTTAGTAGCCATGTTTTCAGCATTTGCAGAATTCCAGTTACATAATTTATTTTAATACAGGGAATAGAAAATATGTTTTACAATAAAAAATAAAAAAAACAATACAGCAATTATTCTTTGATGAAAACCAAAGGTCTTTCTATTTCTCATAATCCTTTTTATATGGTTTTTTTATATCGACTCAATTTGACAACGTTATGGATAACGCGGGTCAATTTATAAATTTATATATTTGCCTTCCAGACGATATTAAAAATCAAAAAGTCCAAGATCATGAAAAAAAATTATGCCACCTGAAAAAAAATGAATTAATTAAAGTGTATAACATTACTATAATATTTATGTGTATTTATTTAGGTTAAATTTTAGTTAAATCAAAGTCATAAAATTCACTCAAAATTCGCTCTTCTGCTTTGTGCCATGAAAACATTATTTAGAACATCTTTAGAAAAATATAACTCTTAACAAAAAGATGAGAACAAAGATATTTAAAAGTTAATCTTTTAGATATTTTTATGATCATTTTAACTACATTTCACGAGGATTTTTACCTACACATATTTTGTAGATTTTAGTTACATAAAATGTTAATTTTCGTTTTCTCTTTTGGTGAAAGTTTTTACGAAAACGTATTCTTTATTTTCAATTTTACGAGATAAAATAAATTCTACCTGTAGGTACTAGGTACCTACCTACTATTTCTTACGAAGGTTAAATACTTTTTTAATTTTAGATCCTGTCTCTCAAGTTTCCGAAGTCTTTACTTCTTCTCCAGATAATTTATGTGTCATTAAAAGGCTTCCTGAAACATAAAAATAATTTACCGTTCAGTGGCTGAGATGGAATTACGTCTGGCGTCGCGAGTTTAATTCATTGGCTGGATAAGTCCTTCATCATGACACAAGCAACATTTTCCGCTTACCGTGAAGGTATTAGGAGATTTTCAAGTATTGTCAGGTTATTCAGTATACTTAACCAATTCAAAAGTCGTGGTATCACCGTGAGAAATAGGCATTTATGGTCTCCGAGTTATTGAAAAAAAAATTTAAAAAATTTACCAAGAATTTTTCTTATCTCTTCTGGATGAATTTTTAGTGAGAATTTAAAAAAAGATTTCCTGTAACTGTTTGCAGAAAATTTATTAAAACTCAGCGTGCTACTATCGTTATCTTTCTAATTCATTGTAAACAACTCGTAAACATTTAATTGCCTGTATTAGATGAAACTCAACTGAAGTGCGTACTACATACTTGGATGTTTAGTGGATAATAATTGAAGTTTGGGGGGCGCGGATTATTGGATTACGTCACACAGAGTGAGTGGAAATGGTTTGGAACGGTTAAAGTGATTTGTCAGGAGTCACAAGACACGTAACTTGAGCAATAATAATATGTTGTTGTACAGGGTGTAAATAAATACTTGAAATACATTAAAAATACAACTAGGATAAAGCGTCGGGTTATCACCCATTTTTCGCAGGTTTCAATCCTCTGCTAGCTAAGCTTTTCATTATCCACTGGAGCGACAGAGCAATTTAAAACTTTTCTTTCGGATTGCTAAGGGAAATTTTTCCGCCCACATTTAAAAAAAATCATACCTCCGAATTTGAATATGTAGACAAAAAAGCTGATTATAGTTCTACATAGCCATTTACTTCATCTATCTTTTGTCTATTATTACATATTCGTAGGATTTATAAAAAAAATTAATAATTTATGAACATTTTAAAGAATCTAGAGAATATTTGCCATATTTTGGCAGCAAAGCAATCCGTGGTCTTGGTAATAGTGCCATAATGTGGCAAAAAGCTTCGAGTTCGAGTGGTTATAGAAGGATGAAAGTTTTCAGCTTGTAATAATAGTGGTAGGATGAAGTTTTGTTAATATATTGAAGATTATTTGTAATTTGGAAATGTTTGTAATTTAAAAAAATTTATAAATAATACCATAAATATGTAAGTATTATGGGTCCAACAGACACAGCTATAAAAGCGCTAGCGTTATTTGGCTTGGCTTATTCAACATACCGCTCGTCATACGTTCCCATTTGGAATGTACGTAATATGTATGTATCTATTAACTTTAAAAAATTAAGTAATCGACCATAAATATGTAAGTATTATGGGTCCAACAGACACAGCTATAAAAGCGTGTGGTGAACCTACCCCTGGCCTTACTAACTTCTATGCTCCTATGGGGACCAGTTGTAATGTACCTGTGGGGCTACCCGGCACCCGTTGTAATGATCCGTAGTCGTCTACCCTTGGTTTTTCTATTCTTTCCCTTTAACACTAGCTGTCGGGATCTACTAGCTACGCTACCCTTATCTTTTGGCCTTCGAGCAATATACCCTTGCATCTAGCTACACCTAACTTTTCCTTAAACCCCTGCGATTTTCTCACAGTAAATAAGATTTAAGATTTTATTGCACATTATTCCTATATACTACGTTGTGTAATTTGTTGTTTCAGTATTTACATTTGTATGTGTAAATTAATACACATACACATGTAGAGGAAATAATGTAGTGTGTGGTAACCTCAGATTCTTTAGAGGAAAGTGTGAAAGACTCCCGTTTGATAAACTAACCCCGTTTTTTAGATTGTTTTGTTTTATTTTCAAACCTATACTCGTATTACCCGCCTTCTCTCAACTTGGGCAAGTATGTCATTGACGCTAATTCTACAGTGAATTGTCAGTCGGTTTATAAAATTCAAAGTCGTAGTTTTCTTACCCGATTTCTTCCTGTCTATAGGTTTACATTGTATTATATTAACATGACATGGACAGTGTGAATTATGACATGCATGCCAGGATCCTTGCGAAGCTCTCAATGTCGTCGTACTGCACCTAAATGGTCAAGTTATTATTGTTATTAGTATACACTATATGTACTGGGGAAGAGGAAGGTGAGGAGGGGTGATAGGAGGATCTGGGGAATGTTGTTTCCTGAATAAGTCGGCTCCTCCACTAACCAAATAGATACTGGTGACCAACATTCCGGACAAAGACTCAATCATTACGTTTGCTAGGATGGTCCTTAAGTCCTGATTTTGTTCTCTTGCATGAACTTCATTGCTACGAAAGGGTCCCTTCACGCCAGATGAAAGCGCGCAGAGTCCTCATGTCACTTCCAGTATTATCCCGACTTCCTATCCTCCAGATTTGATTTTAACTCGACTGATTCTAGAAGGGGTATGTCCATTTCTTCCCTTATCATGACTCTACTCGCGTTGAGTGCGTACGGAGCCGTTTGAGATGATCCTTTCGTCTCCTACGAGGATAATCATTGGCTTGCGTTCCTCGCCTCCAAGAGCTGACATAACTTCTACCTTGTAAAAACTATGTTTGCTTTCAGGTCGACACTACTGGTAGTATGCAATAGTGCTACAGACTTATTCTCACGGAATACCACGCCGACGTCCCCTCCACATAACTTCGCAAAACTTGGGATACCTTCGGTCGAAACGCCTCCGTCAGCGAATCATACCCTACCATTCCAAGTGGCATTTTCTTTTTATTCTGTCTTTCATGCCTTTTCACTCTGCATGACCCCGCGAAAGGGATTAACTTCCAGTACCCCGCGTGAATGCTCAGCTTATGTTGACATCCCCTATCGCATGATAGCGCAAGAAAAAAAGCCCTCTTTGTCTCATATCTTGTGGGGATATAATTTCAGCGACGCGATTGCATTCCCCAGTCGTGAAGTCTATATTTCGCAGGTCAAATTTGGATTTTGGAAGGGTTTGATTGAGAAAACATTACCGAAATAATGTTGATTTCATTTTTTGTAAGGAAGCCTGAAAGAAATTTGACATGATAATATTGTTGTTAGTAAACAATTATAATGTTTAAATTCAATTCTCCAAATTTCATTTTTGAACTAATATCCAGTATGGTATGGATGTTCCCGTCATCCCCACTTTGGTTCGGCTACGATTTATGGCCGAGACCCTTTTTTTTGTACACATCCGTCTCGTCCTTTCTAGCACGCAAAAAAATATAAGTTCGTTGAACCCACATTGATAATAGATTTAATTTGGGACAAATCTCGTAATTACACATTGAGAATAATATTTAAAACACAATTATATCCTGGAACATAACTTCTTTTGTTCATTGGTTTTGTAGATTGGCAGATCCTCTCAGGTATCGGGACCATGTACGACCTGTAATTTAATTAAAATGTTTCTTTCACTCACCTGAACGAAGCCTGATTACGTACATGTGGGGGAAAATATTAAAAGTAAAAAACCTTCCTGTCACTATGATTCGGTAATTTAGTCCCCAGAAGTAGTAACACCCATGACTCTATGTCACACTTTTATTTGAGTTTAAGAAAATACGTAGGTTATTAATTATTATTTGTTAACAATATTATCGAAGATGACATTTATACGTAGGTATTTGTTGATATTATTTTGAATATTTGTATTATCTTGATTATATAATATATTGAAGAAACTACAAGCGCGTAGGTATTGTTTATTATCGTTGAACAATTTGGTCATCGGACCTTTGGCAGCGGTTCATTTACTCATTTTTGTCTTATAATGAATTGGTTAAATATATTATGTCGAAGAATAATTTATTGTCAGAACATCACTGACTTGCAATGATTGAAGAAAGTATTTAGGTATACGTTGATATTATTTTACTATCATGTTTGCGAGGAGTTGAAGAAAGTTGGGACATGTAGGTTTTATTTTATATTATTATTATCTTGCGGGAGGTTAAAGAAAATATAAACTTGTGAGTATTACTTTATAATATTATTTGGTTTCGGAAGATTGGATAAATTATAACCATATAGGTATTTTATATTTTTATATACATTATACTTAATATTATTATTTGTTTTTTTTTTGTTTTTGCGAAAGATTGAGCAAGGCATTATTACGTAGGTATTTGTAGGTAAATTTTGTATTATTATTATTTTTTTTTGTTCGGCGCACATTGAAGAAATTTTAAGTACGTAGGTGTATTTTTAATGTTGTTTAGATATTATTATTTGGTGTGTGGAAGATTTAAGATGACATTAGTACGTAATTATTGACTCCGCTAATTTTATATTTCAAAATTTGTTCACTGAAGCTAAGTATTTCATTCACTTTGAGTATTATTTTTGGTTTTTATAATTCAAATTAATTTTATTACTTAATTAATCCACTCGCGGCGCACTGTCGTTCACTGCAGCTAATTTT
The DNA here is from genome assembly GCA_951813805.1 of Limnephilus auricula. Classification (NCBI taxonomy): domain Eukaryota; kingdom Metazoa; phylum Arthropoda; class Insecta; order Trichoptera; family Limnephilidae; genus Limnephilus; species Limnephilus auricula. Next base: position 19,143,550 of record OX638404.1, read on the forward strand.
CAATAGAGTATTTTAACAAGCCAAATAATTAATTTATGTACACGGACTATTGTTCCTCACGAAGTCACAAACTTAATAACTCTTTAATATTACGTAATTGTTTTCTCCATACATTATGAAACACCCGCACTGTTTAGCACTATTTTGTTCATTCTCTCTTGGATTATTACTCACCGCACTCGTTTTTATAATATTGATTAATTAAATACGAACGATACCAATTATTTATACACAAAAAATATTCAGAAACTATCACGGTTATCACTCTTCCTAGGCCGTCCCTTCGATCCTCGACCCCGACTCGACTCCCACTGCCCCATGGTATTATTATTTTAGCCGGTACCCAGCCCTTCAAATATCTTCAAAAAAAAACGCCAGGTGTGGACTCAGGACGTACATCGAGCTCTTCCGTAGGGCGCTTTATAATTGAGAGTTCAGACAATTTCAACTTTCATTGATATGTTATTTTTCATGATTCTCTATCTCTCTCCAATCTTAATATGTCCGTTTAATTATTTCATTGTCTGGCGGCCGATAAGTGTAACTCACCCTTTTGATGCAGTCTTGCTTTAAACTTTTACTAGAATTCTGCAATCGGTCTTTCCTTAATAATCGGTAAATTTCCTCGGCTAATTGTGACTTTACATCTGAAATAATTATCACTCTCGCACTCTCCCATTTATTTTTGTTTAAAATTTGCGGCAGGTAAAATTGAATTCAGTAGTATTTCGGCTTAATTCTCATGGTAACATGAAATTGTTTCTGTCATTTACTTGATTCACCACATTCCTTGCAGATGTTTACAACTATTTTTTATCCTTCGTCCCTTTTCATGATCAGATATAATATTCGTAAAACTTTGTCTGGTAATAACTAATATCACCTTATTAATTCAGAATTCATTTTCTTAATGCGTTTCAAATAGCTCTAAAGTCTAGTACGTACCTGTTTGACTTCATTTTTTGTGTACTCAAAAGTAAAATCTTATTTACTTTTAATCTGAGTGTTTTGTTTACCTTTCGAAAAATCTCGATCTATAGCACTAATTCATAGATTGTATACGTCGTTAATTTTAATAGGTTTCCTCAATACTTCGTCTGTATTCTGTAGTGGTAATTTGGGCTTAATTACCCCATTTATTCCTCAAAACCATGTAAGTTTTTTTTGTTACTAAACAAACTCTCTTCGACAAGCTCTAGGATTTTAAATTTATGGTCGGTCTGAAGTGTCGGCTTACATTCAATATTGATAAATTTTAAACGTGGTATCGATTTGAAAACTTCGAGCTCTCCATTATGTCATCACCTTTATTTACCTCAGCCCTTCTCAGATTGTGATTTTTCTGTCCTTTTCAATAGCGGTCGCTAGTGTAGTCGATTTGAAATTTCGTTTAGGTGGGAAAAATTTTGTATGAGCTCTTCCGATAAAGAAGATGCTTTTTTTTTCCTTTCGAACGTGGTGTTGAAGCCATCACAAGCGCTAGGGTTATTTGGCTTGGTTTACTTCAGCATATCGCTCGTAATACATTCCCATTAGGAATGTACGGCAACCGATATGCCGAAATACGCCAAACCAAAGCTGTGTCTGTCAGCCCCATTATGATAAAATTATAAAAAGTTTGTCAGTTTGATCAGATTATGTGCGGTTTTTGCACTAATTTACCTGTCTTAAATACGATTTAACATATTAATAGAATAAAAAATGTTATCTACCTTCGTTATAAAATCACAAAAATAATTTTAGCAGGTAATTGCTAAATCAGTGGATTTGCAAAAAAAAAATGGATATAAGTTTTAATGGAAATACACAAATAATTAATAAAACATTTTTTATTAATAAAATACACAAATAAATAATAAACCATTCATAGTCAGACGTAACTATAAAGTATAAACTTTATTTGTGTAATTATTCTGAAACTGCAAAAGAACTCACGAAATTTAAGTAACAGCCAATTTGCACAGCGTTTAGTCGTCATTAAAGTTAAAACTATTTCTAGCGTGTAATATAATTTGAACTTAAAACTAAGTAATCTACTAAGACGTTATTTTGTTTTTACATTAACATGTAAGTTGTAAGTGTCGAGCAGAGGCTGGTAATAAAGCTAATTGATACAATTTATAAAAACAATAAACAGATCGAAATTCTAATGGATTTCCAAAATAAATACGAAAATAATAAAACAAGAAATTCGATATTTTGAATTTCGCTTTTCAGCACAGCCATTAGGTATTTTATCATTAAGCACAGGATGTTTTTAAAACTTATTCGATATTTTAAATTTTGCTTTTTAGCAGAGTATGTTTTTCAAACTTGTTACCTCCGCGGAGAAGTGCACAGGCCACGAAAGCTTTCGTTTTGAAAGTACCCTCAGTGTATTTATTTTATTACTAAAAGTTTTTTAAAAGCACTCGGCCCTCTGATGAAACCATCTGCTGATTATACCTACACTATTCAGCTGATATTCATGCAACTTATTTTAGGTGGATCCACTGTCAGTGGCGCTGGTGTAGATACAGACTAATTAAAACTTTTCCTGAAAGACCAATTTTCGAAATTGATGTTATATGAATAAGTCAGAAATGGAATAAATTTATTTTGACATTGCATGTGTGTATGGTGGACGCCGAAAAAAATTTGTTCAAAATAAATCCACGGTTTTCCTCGGCAAGGACCATAGTACTTTTAATTTAATGTATGTGTAGTATATTATTTTTATATTACAATTTATTTTAATGAAAAGATTAAATAACTTTGTTAATTACTAATTTATCATTATATGAGGGCAGATTAGGTGTTGCAACATTTCTAATTATATTACAATATCTTATGATAGGGTTACCCGTTTTCTAAAAAATAAATTATTTCGAAATAAAAAACAAAAATAAAAAAGTGTTTAAAAAACTCTGAAATATTTTTATTTTGTAAGACCTTAAATAAATAGAAAAACTGAGGTATTTTCGTTAAAAAACACGTTATCGGATTTATTTTTTTATGATTTTAATTGAACTAAAATTTTAATTCTGAAAATTGTCATTACTAGATTATGTATTAATTTATTTTGCTGTATTATATGATTTGAAATTTGTGTTGTATAATACAATATTTCGTTTGAAAATTTGACAAATCTGCCAACGACCACTGGTATTACCTTAGTATATTAAAAATAAACTTAGTTTTTCAAAAAATTAAAATTTGCGTTTACTAGATAAAATAACAATCTTTCAAAATCAATTTACGTTTTTTGTAAAAAAGAGCAAATACGTCTAGAATTTGATTTAAAAAGGACAAATTTCCGGCATTCTCTGGTTATACTATTTTAAGTTCAATATAGTGATTTGGCCAAATACTCGTAGCAATACTTTCGTAGGCAATGGTTATTTTCCTGTGGTTTCATAAATAACTAGCGTCGAACCGAGTTATCAAATTTTGTGCTCAAAATGGTCTTTTTAGGTAAGGAATTACAATATTACATTACAATTGTAAAGAAACCCCCTTGAAACTATACGACTCCAGTTTAATTATTTTTATATAACATTTTTTTATTCCCGCATAAAAAAATATAATATAAATAAATATATATACATATTTATACATAACGTGAAACATTACCTACTAACCAAATATTCAATTGTTTCCCTCGAAAGCAAAACTTCTAAATAGCAGAAAAAGTTGTGTATTTTATCTCCGTCTTTCGGTAGGTATGAGATGAAATTCTAAAATTTTAGAAAGAGAGTCTAATGGCACCAATGATAGATTTTGTTTTTATTTTCGGAGGTTAAAATATATGTAGCGCGTTAGCAGGCACCCTGTTTAGTCTGTTCACCTACATATATTACCTCATTTTACGCATGCAAATTGGGGGAATCGAGTGAGCGTTGGGGTTGAAGTTGAGGGGTGTCAAATCAATTTGGTATTTACGCATAATAATGTCTGGTGAAATAGAATTACGCGGTGCCATAGCTAGAGCATACGAGGCTCTGCCGTCTTGTAGAGATTGTTGGCAGGAATATTATTACGCATTACCTATCTAGAAATAGACGGAGGTGATGACCTGACACTTGATACCTAGACAGTTGGCCCCCCAACATTATAATTACGATGATCTTATGCTTTTTTGTTCATTATTTACCAACTAGCTTCTGCCCGCGACTTTGTCTGCGTATATGATTAGTACTTAGAGTAATCTATTTCCTTTTCCTAGGTCCCATCTACGTTTATACCAAAATTCTTAACCTATTTATTTAAAATATCTATAATTCTTGATTCGATTCAAAGTATTAGGCGAGTACTTCAAATAAATCTACTAATTTAAATATTTTCTAAATAGAATTTTGATTTAACAATCATTGTTTTGCAAAATGTCATTCTCAAATTTTGACATTTTCTATTAAACAATAATTATTATTTTCAATACATTGAAAATAAATAGCCAGCTTTATAAATTATAGCCTATATGTTCTTCTGATGTATGAGCTATATTATTGTAAAGTTTCATTAAAATCCATTCCGTAAATTCTGCTTGAAAGAGTAACAAACATACATACACCCACATAAACTTTCGGGTTTATAATATTAGTAAGATTTCAAAACTGAAATCGACTTCAAAAATACCTTTCATAGTAAGTATGTATGGATATCGAACGAATTTATTTAAAGTATCGATTTTTGTACTCGTGCGCTGGTATATACATTATGTAGATAAATAGTTTTATCCTTGATGTATTTTAATGAAAATATGTTCAATCTACAGTGAAATCGCATGACATTTGGAAAAATGTACATTATAAGAATAAAGGATGGTACCTAATTGAAAGCAAAGACTAAATACTTTTGTTATTCGGCGGTAAACTCTCTGCACACTCATTTGGGGATACTTTATTTTGTGAAAGAAGGTATACCGTATTTTCCCTAAACTGTCTGCATATTGTATATAAAGGACTATCTGTCGGAGGCTGCAGAAAAAAAAATCAGTAAAAACTAACGCAATATTGTTTTCCCATACAGAGGGAACGAACAACACAACTTTAGAAAAAGTAAAATATAGAAAATAAATAGAATAATATTTTTTATGAAAACACTAACAAAGGTACAGGTGGAACCGAAATCGGATGGTATACATATTAATTTATATAAACGATAAAGTGGTATCCAAACATAGTCACTGTATTCTAATCACAAATAAAATTCAATTACGAATGAGGTTATGAGAATAGAATAAATGGTGGAATTAAGCATAATGAAAGGATTGATAGGTTATTTTTTAAAACTTAGATCAGGTTGACGGAATAAAGTGTCAAGTTTATTTAAAAAAATATATTATTGTTTTTTAGGTAATTTTTTTTTCCTAATTATTGATATAAATGTGGTTTAACAACAGTTTGAAAATGGCCTTGTAAGCCAAAACAGCTGTCGCAATAATTAAAAAAAACTAAAATACTTACGTAATAATTCAAATTAAATTTTAAAATAATGAAATGAGCTCAAAGATTAAAACATAAAAACATATAATATGTCAAGTTTATATACGTTGGACAATTTAAACAAAACAACACATTTAAACACAAAAACAATTAATATGTCAAGTATATATACGTTGGACAATTTAAACAAAACAACACATTTAAACACAAAAACAATTAAAATGTCAAGTATATATACGTTGGACAATTTAAACAAAACAACACATTTAAACACAAAAACAATTAATATGTCAAGTTTATATACGTTGGACAATTTAAACAAAACAACACATTTAAACACAAAAACAATTAATATGTCAAGTTTATATACGACAGACAAGTGGAAAAGCGAACAGTGAAAAAGCCAGGTACGCCGGAGTAAGTTACTTGACACAAAATATTTATTGAGTTGGGTAATATCAAAGGTAGGAATAACAAAAAAGAGGAAATTTAATTAAGAAGGTTAGCGTTTAATATAACAAGCGTAACCTTCCGAAGAAATGGCTTATTTCATAAAACTATCGGATTTCTATTACCAAACATCGAAGACGAGGAATTTGCAGTTGACGAAAGTGAAGTGGATAAATGGCGACACATTTGCTTTTCTAAATTTTAGAAGTAAGAGATGTTTCATCATCACATTTCTAATCCCAACAACTACATATCTACGCGAGGTGACAGTGCATGGTCATACTAGCTCACCCAATGAGCTGAATCAGTTACAAAACTTTTAATACACTACTATTTTACGTAAATTTGGGTATAGGAGTTTCGTAAGTCAATTTGTTTGGCATGTGGTTAGCTCAGCGCCTAGGTATTACTCGCCACCTACACGAGTTCTCTAAGCTCGGTGTTTGTAGGAATGTTCCAAAGACGACCTTTGAGATTTCAATTTATCGCAAGTGCTCGGAGCGCCGCTGAACTCTGGGCGGCCTGGGAACGAAATAATAAGGTCTGGCTCATTGGGTATTTGCTATCAAGGTACACTAGACCAGGGGTGCTAGCATAGTCCATCGATAAGGATCGGTCGGATAATTTTCGGTAACTTCTCATCGTTCCCTAGGACAACTGCAGATCTCTAACGTACAAACAACAGTTGATATCGAATATATTAGGGACACTTAGTCATTGTGAACTGTCACCTATTCGTTTGCGATCTGCAGTTGTTCTAGGGAACGATGAGAAGTTACCGACAATAACCTACCGATCCTTATCGATGGACTATGCTAGCACCCCAGGCATTTATTTTACGTGCTCTTTATTCAAATAAATAATTTTATGACCAATAGGAATTATTTCAAGCCCAGCATGTCGGAAAAGCCCCAAATGCCTTTGACTTATTACCTATAGAAAAAACAGTATATTGTAAAAAAATAACTTGCCATGAAGTAAAAATATTGATCATTGAAGATACTCTCAGTATCGCCCTGGTAAATGACCATTTTTCAGAATCATATCGAATGTTCATCTTAAAATTGTTGGGTCGCGAACTGTCTATTAAGGGGCCGCTCTGCCAATTTCTGACACCTTTTCCTTAAACTTTTGAAGTTTTTAAGCTCTTAAAAAAATATATGTTATTCTTTAAGATAGTGCCTATACATTCTCTACGCTGAAACGGTAATTATTTTAAATTACCTCGATAGAAATAAATCGCAGAGTATGTTTTAAAAATAATTATTAACACGTTTCTTTCTGTTATTTTACAAGTTATATATATGAAAAAATTCATAATGTTTCTTTAATGCTATTTGACACATCCCCCCTGAGATTTTTGCTCTTTTTCAAACGAGTCGTCTTTTATTAAACATTTTTCACAATTTTCGCATGAATTTTATGGTTTTTAATGTTAGCGCGCTCGCTCCCACGTTCATATTGTTGTATCTCTTCATATTCTTCTTTTTGAGCGGGTTAGCACGGCCTTAACCGTGTTTAATGATTATATCTGTATTTTCCGGTACTTTCCAAGCTTCCCCCACCGTTCTTCATCTCCGTTCCCTCCCTATTTCCTTTTGGAAGGCAGTGTCGCACTGCCGTGGATACAATTGTCCCATCAGCACCGGCTTCGGGAAGTTCGGACTCTTGTATGGTAAGAGAAAAATATATTTTAAAAAGAAGTTGAGATAGAAACAAAGTACGATATATATTATTATTCTTTCCCAAATCAATGTTGTAAAATAGTGAGGGAAGGTACCGAAAATATATTTAAGAGGGTATTACCAGAGAATACCGGAAATTAGTCCTTTTTAAATCAAATTCCAGACGTATTAACCCTTTTTTTACAAAAAAACACAAATTAATTTTGAAAGATTGTTATTTTATCTGGTACATGCAGTTTTAAAATTTTGAAAAACCTAGTGTATTTTTAATATACTAAGGTAGATTTGTTCAATTTTCAAACGATGGATTCTATTAAACAACACAAATTTCAAATCATAATCATACAACAAAATAAATCAATACATAATATAAATTAAAATAAAAAATTAAATTTTTGTTAAATTCAAATCATTAAAAAATAAATCCGAGAACGTGTTTTGTGACAAAAATACCGCAGTTTTTCTATTTATTTAAGGTCTTACAAACTAAAATATTTCAAATTTATTTTACACACTTATTTTGTTTAGACATTATTGAAAAAATTATAAATACTTATGATCAAAAAATACTTACAAGAAGTACACTATATTTAATAATTTATCATCGTGCGTTTTGAGCATTTTTATTGCTTACTTGAATGTAGGTATATATCAAAGCAAGTTTTGAATGAAATAAATCCATATTAAATTTTTAATTTAATTAATTTGATACGGGGAATAATCGACCTTTCTCATTGGAACCTCCCTGTAAAGTTGCAAGCATTTTTGAACTTTTATTCTCAGCTGCTGCCCATTGTGCTGTCTCCCATGTTTACTTTATCTCCGATAGTAACCCAGTATCTTTAATAATATTTGCCGGGGTTGTCATTGCTATGTTCTACTATGTTCCTTGTTTCATCACTCGTCTTCTCAGGTATCTAAGCCTTCTTCACATCAAGGCGGGACATAGGCACCAGGAGAATTGAAGTTTATTTTTCTTATCCACAATCATTTCATAGAGCTATTGGGTGCTTTTCACCCCCAACAGAAGTTCTGTCTCATGAGGTAACAGGTAACATTGCTAGTAGTGAATTAAAATATTTAGTAAATAAGTGTAGTAGTAGTTTAGCACTACTTGCTTCAGTTTGAACTCTACGTTCGTTATCGCATAAAAAAAGATTCGACTGTCATACAGGGACAAAAATGTTATTCTAAAATACGATAATTTTATTCGTAAAAACGGGACTGAAGTTCTTACGAACAAATTAACAGTGTTTCAATGTTTATTGGTAAAATGTAAGAATAATTTGTTAGTATACCTACGAAATTACGTATACCAACAAATTATTCTTACATGTTCCCGCCAATAAACATTGAAACCCTGTTAATTTGTTCGTAAGAACTTCAGTCCCGTTTTTAACCGTTTTTACAAATAATATGATCGTATTTCTTCAAACTTCGCAAAATTACTTTGTGGCGTCATTTTGAATTAAATTAAAAGAAATAACTTTGTATTAAATCACTATTATATAATCACAATTACCTACATGTTTCAAAACCGAAGGTTTCTTCGTCAGGGTAGTAATAACATTACATTTTTATGTCATTACTACCCCGACGAAGAAACCATCGGTTTTGAAACATGTAGGTAATTGTGATTATATAATAGTGGTTTAATACAAAGTTATTTGTTTTAATTGATTCAAAATGATCGTATTTTAGAAAAACATTTTTCCCGTGCAATAATAGCTTCTCGCCAAGGTGATATTAAATTGGATATAAATGCATGGTAATAGGAAAATCAAAATATTTATGAGCGTTTCGCTTGTTTTAAACTCAAGCAAGAGGCTTTTCTACGGAGGTCTTCATAAAATAAAGGGTAAAATAAAATTATACCCGCTTTTCTTACTTATAAAATTAAAGTAAGAACTTTATTATAGACTTTTAATCGTAATCATCAAAGCGGAAGTGTTGCCAACTCGAAAACCGTATTAATTTGTTTTCTATTTTCAGTGACTGTTTTTGGTTGCCAAACCATAGCCAGCCTGCCAAATTCATACTTAAATTACGTAATTTTCACAATTAAATTCAATGCTTTAACAATGTTGGTAGATAAACATCAACATAATTATAATTACTACGTTCAATTTTTGGCTCGCTTCTTAAAGGGTCAATGTCAATATTTTGGTGAATATATTTTTAATAAAACGTTTTTCTTAAAATAAAAACTTGCTAAAAAAAGCAAATTCTAAAAAGTCCCCGGAAAATTTGGATAAAAACTGAAATTGGTCCTTTTAGAAAAAAGGCAAAGAAAAATTGGGAAGTAACAGACTTGTTTCGTCAACGGGTAGCGTTTTTTTTTTTTTTAAATTTCATTCGTCCAATTAAGTCTCACTCGTATAAATTGAAGAAAGCGATTGTTAGTCGAGGTTTTGGATTTAAATTACAATGCATTTATTTAACTGCAAGCTATGTGACCTACTCAAAACTGATTTGAATGAGGTTCGAAACATAAGGGTTGTAAGTTACGAGTGCATACTCACGTAGCCAATTATTTCATAGTAACCCACTTTATATTGTCGAAGTATTCTTTTTCCTTGAAATGGAGAAAAACGGCAAATACTTCAAACAGTACAAATCTAGTTATATTAAAGCACAGCATGTGTGCACGGGTAAAAGATTTGTTATGTCAACTGAATTTTATAAAAAGTAAATTGTACAAACTGTTTTAATATACATGTAGGAAATTTTGTACAACAAAAACAATAAATGAAGTTAACCAAAATCACTTTGGTGTGGTAGGTACATCGGTTCAGGGAAGAGTTGAGCGAAATCAGTCGGTCTTGATAAATAAAATAAATTTCGTTTTAACAAAGCAATTGTTTTATTTCATTATATAAAAAATCCAAAACACAGTTATCAATACTCCATCATCATCATCATCATCATCATCATCTTCTTCCTTTTGTCCAATTCGGGACGGGGGCCCACTGCATCGACAAGGCTCCTCTATACGTCCCCGTCTTGCGCTGATTGTTCGGCCAGCGTCCATAGCCATTTTTTTTTTTAACAATACTTATAATACTTATTTATTTAGTTATTTTATTTTAGGGAAATCAACAATGAATATACATCGTGTATATTTTGTATAAAGTATATATCGCACATCCCATAGAAAAGTGTCGTAAGTCAAAACTTTCTAATTTACGTTTTAACTCTGAAAAGTAAAGTGATTATGATTATCTAATTATTGCGAAATAACACAATATCTACACTATGTATAAAATTCTTTTAATAAATAAATCTATACCCCACGCAACCCGTATGTTAGATCACTCCATTTCTGCAAGATGTCGCTAGTATCATAGTAGTTTGTTCATTATTCAATCGTTTGTTTTCGCTCTCGTATAAAATTAACGTTTTTTGACTAACGACACTTTTGTTTTGTGCGATATATGTATAAATATGACGTAATGAGCTAAAAACATTTAAATTTATATTATCTTTTCGTAAAAGCCTTTCACAGCGGGTCTATCGACAGGAATAAAATAAATACACTAATAAATAAGTTCCTCTTGGAGGTACCTAAGCCTTGAAAGCCTTTCCATTGTACCCTTGTAGTAAAGAATTCAGCCTTTTCGCTCTGTTGTTTGGAGGTCCGACGGTTCGGCTCGGCGTTGAATTGACTCGGCAAAGTAAGATAAACAAATTTATTGACTTTGACTTTTGGACGGAGCCAACGTCAGCGTTGTTTGCGCAGACTTGCAACTACTTACACAGTTGTGGAAGGACCGCATTGGGGTTGTTTAATTTAAGGATAATTGTAAAAAGGAGTGGTCAGACAAGACTCATGATGTGAATCATGATAAAGAGGTCGTGGCTTCAGATCCCAACGTACGCAAGTAAATTTTATTTGATTGATTTATGTTATTTCACATTTTAGTTATTAAAAAAAAATGAGGTTATAATATTATTAAAATATGATTTGCTAAACGTTCAAGAGTGAAAGATAATCTTAGTATTGCCCTGGTGTAAAACAACCATTCAGCCTCACAACATACCCTAATTCGGGATGCCATAGTCTTACTGGCACCAGGTGGTTAGGAGAGCACTTGGAAGTCTTGTGCGGTGTTCAGATAAAAAAACAAGGAAAAACATACCAAATATATAACCTAAATATTCAGATAAAATACACTACGAAAAGTTTTCTATTATAATATAGGTATGCTTAGTGTTTCATCCGCTAAAAAAACTTATTATTTGTTTTGCTCTAAACCAAGGGTTCCACACCTTTTTTTACTCTAGAGTACATTCTAAAATATTGGTAGGGTGGCGGGCGGGCGGGTTAAATATTAATTTTAAATTATTTTTGAACGGCCGACAATAGTCCATTAGCTTTACACATCAAAAAATATAAAGGTTTAACTAACACAGTGGAAATAGGTATAATCCTTATGAACCACTCATACATACAATATCGCAAACGTAATTAATAAACCCAGGCACTAAAAAAAATTAAAACTCTAACAAATAAATAAAAATAAAAAAATAATTCACAGTTTTAATTAATGTTTATGAAAAAATTCTGTCTATGTCGAATAGTTACAACGTGTAATTTTCTAAGAACTGTATAACATTTTAATAAACTAGATCAGTGGTTGTCAACCTTTTTAAGTCTGCGTACCCCTTGACTCTTACTACAAATTTGTTTTACCCCCTCTATCTTTCTTGTGTACATGTTAATGAGAGACTTGATTCATTCGCAATTTTTTAATACTCTCATTATTACTTGAATTTAACAGTCACACAAATATAAACAATGCAATTTTATACAGAGTGCTACACGACTTCGGGCATTTTAAGCAGGCACTGAAATTAAACACTTTTTATTTCGATGAAAAAGTATTCAAGTTTTCGTACCCAACTCCACACTCACAAAGTGTATTGAGAGGATGATTTTTTTAACCTCAAAAAATTTTGTAGAAAAAAGTTTGTCATGTATCATGTACACTAATCATAATCATGTATCAGAAGTGAAAATAAAAACCCGATTCCGTTTACACCCTGTATAATCGTACAATGTACACTAATACAGAGCAAAGTTTTACAAAGGTTGGCTCAATTATATTTATATAATTGACGTACTGAGTCTTAAGTCTGGTTCAGCATTCAGGCGATTGTGATATTTATTTTTAATAAACGCATAGGAAGAAAATGCATTTTCACACCAATGAGAACTGTATTGTAAAATAATATTTTTAAAGCTGCTTAAACTGAGTTTTAAAACCTACATTCGTACCACGATATTGCGTACCTCCCCTTTTTGGTTCGCGTACCCCAAGGGGTACGCGTAGCACAGGTTGAAAACCACTGACCTAAATGGTAAAAACGATCTAACGATCATTTTCATATTTTTTCATCTTTGTCGTGCTAAATTAATAGCATAATATATTATATACATATATTTATTATTTATCTTAGTCCTTCAAAATTCAAATGAACTATGGTCACCCTACTTTGTTTACATTGTAATGTGCCAAGACTGCCAAGGGCCTTTAGCTTGTCCATTATCTGTGTAACAATATTGTTTTTTGAAGTATCATTTTTATTTTACCTATATTATTTGTGTTTCTTGAAGTATTATTGTGTTTTTTGAAGTATTATTTTTGTTTCCTTTTTCCTTTTGTGTTATTTTGTTACTTTGTAAATAATTGTTAACCTCAACACAGGCTTGTCCTAGTGAGGTTAAAAATTGTATTGTAAACTGAAAACTGAAGAAGAAACAATAAACAATAAACAATAAACAATAAACAATAAATGTTTTGAGGAAAAAAAGCCATAACTTAAGTTTCATAAAGTTAGAACACACTATTCATGAACTTGTATTGCTTCACTCTTGTTGCTTTGAAATGTTGTAACTAACTTACATCATTTTCTTGCCAACTAGTTTTAGATACAGCCGTGTGACCTTCTGGGTATTATAAAATTAACACAATTAATCACTGTCAGAAAAAATTTAAATATTTTTTTCCTTTTAATCTGGTTTTGTCTCTGTAAAATTTCACCCTAATGGATAGCGATAAACTTCGAGGCATAAAAACAATATTTACATAAACATAAATTTATGCTAAAATGTGTGAATTTAAAGATAGAAATATCAGGCTTAAGAGGCTTTGGAAATCTAAATACGTACAAAAATTACTCATTTGTAGAATAGTACAAAAGAGTCCCCTTTATTTATTTGGCCCGGCTTAGCGAATTAGTAATGGCCAAAAACAACTGTATATTTTCACAGCCGCTACGGCTTAACACCTCGTTCCAGCTGACGAGGAAAGTCGTAAAAAAACATATATAACTTCATGTTATGTTGCATTCGGAATGGGAGGAGAAAAACTTACCATAAAATACTCAAAATAATAAAAACAAACACCGTAGACACATATATACCGTAGACGCAATGTAGAAACCTCAATCCCTTCTATATTATACGTGCATAGTTCACACAAACATATTACTCACAAAAATGCATTGCTTGAATGCAGCGTGGTTAAAATTTGTTTTATGCATTAATAGAACAATCTACAAGACTGCGTAATCTTAATATATAAAACAAAGTCGGGTTAGTTCCACCATGTATAACTCAAGAACGGCTGGGCCGATTTTCATATTCTTTGATTTGTTGGATTTGTCTCCGTCTCGATTAACAATATAACTATTAAAACATCCGAAAAAATCACGGGGAAAATAATTATGAAGAAAATTTTTTTTTCATATATTTTGTATGGAACGGCTTTTCAAATAATGTGCGTTGGTCGACATAATTTGAATCAATTCGAACTGTCAATGGTGTAGTGTGTCGAACATTTCGTGCTTAGTCAACAGCTCAATTTCATTTTTTTGAACTTACCTACCTATTTATTTTAACTTAATAAAAACTTAATTTATTTCAGCTAATAAATTAAACACAACATTTATTGATTCTGAGACGGTACGAAGTTTGCCGGGTCAGCTAGTAAAAAATAAAATAAACAATAAAATTAAACAAAGTTAAAACAAACCTTAAAAGCGCCTGCATAAGATATCTGATATAAACAACAAATTCCAACCATTCTCCATAAACTATAAAATAAAGTAATAAATAATTAAATAAATTAATTGATTTATTTTTTTTGCTCATTTGATACGCGATCAACTTTAATTTAAAATCAAAGGTGTATTTTTTAAGATAATAATTGTGAGGTTTAAAAAAATAGGATAATACGTATGGAATAGGCAGATAGACGAATGATGTGATGAATATTGTGAAACGAAAATCGTTATTTTATTTGTTTATATGTAATTTGTCCGATAAAATGTATTCAATATACTTGGATTGAAAACGTAAATACTAAACAAATTGTTACGTACAACAGATATTATCATCTATTAAATTTGTCAAGTGAATTGGAATGTTTCATCTCTTCCCCGAAAGCCATAAAAAACGTCCTTATTGAATTTCACAGATAATAAAATGGTCGTGCGGCAAGAGCAGATATTGGCCATAAAATGTACAAATAAAAATATCGAAATTTCGCCGTTCGAATACATTATCAACCGCAAATGGAACGTTTCCTCCTATGAAACAAATCTCCCGCCAAATAATGCCAAAAGGCGGGAAGCGGGCGCGCGCTTTTTTGAATTCGGAATTGCCGACCGATAAATTTAAATTAGTATCGGGTTTGCCTGCGGCGACAACTTCCGCCGGTACCTAACCAGTTCCTACCCAGTTCCTACCCGCGTAACGTACCCGCGGGGATCCCCATGGCTATTGGGGTTTTAATTTTCTACGTTTTTGTATGGATTAATAGCAAGCAAATGGGCTATTTTCGAACGATTTTGAAAATGAAATTTGTAGTACAACTGCACAACCGATAAAACCAATTCCAGCAGACAGTGGAAAATTGCCTTGGATTTTTTTTTTTGATAAAATGATAAAAACAATGCGTTTTGTGACATATCATCTCATGCCATATAGGGTGTAACAGAACGTACCTCAATTCCTGAGGATACTTGGAGTAAAAAATGTAGATGTCATATTGCTATTCTATGTTAAAATCCTTCGGGTACGTATTGTTACACCCGGTATATACACCTTAAATTGGAGGCCTGAAAATACAAGTAGACCAGATCACAAAAATATTTCTGAGATATTTCACGTCAAAGTTTTGTCACTTTCATTAATTTATTTTGATCTCGATTTGCAAAAACTTTTATAATTTCTAATTTATTTGTAAAAAAATTTCTGTCTTTGCAAATAGAGATAAAAAATAAATTAATGATAGTGACAAAACTTTGACGTGAAATATCTCAGAAATATTTTTGTGATCTGGTCTACTTGTATTTTCAGGCCTCCAATTTAAGGTGTATATACCGGGTGTAACAATACGTACCCGAAGGATTTTAACATAGAATAGCAATATGACATCTACATTTTTTACTCCAAGTATCCTCAGTGGATTTTCTCCAAAATATTTTTTTTGTGACCTGAGGCCCTAGCACGCTCGCTTTATAACGATCGATAGGATAACTATCGGTAACTTCTCATCGTTCCCTAGCATGACTACAGATCGCCAACGAATAAGTGACAGTTCACAATGACTAAGTGTCCTTAAGATATTCGACATCAACTGTTGTTTGTACTTTAGCGATGTGCAGTTGTCCTAGGGAACGATGAGAAGTTACCGATAGTTATCCTATCGATCGTTATAGAGCGAGCGTGCTAGGGCCTCTGGTGTACTTGTTTTTTCAGACCTCCAATTTACGGAACCTATACGCGAACAATAAATAAAGTTAGAATAAAAGTTTGGATGAAAACCTTATGAGGTAATTGAAAAAAACTCTTTATTGTTTTTACCGAGTTTTTTGAATTATTTCAAGGTTTATACAAAACTTGCTGGCAAAGAAGACAACATTTTTTACAAAACAACACCCAGGTTTTCTTCAAATCATGTAGCCACTTGGAGTAGTACAGTCTCGAACTCGGTTTTGTCTAAACTCTCTTTCGTGAATAACGAATACGACGTAAAAACGCACATATGCCACGTGACTTATAGCCAGGTTTATTACTGCATACGTAATGCGGACGAGGATTCTGGTGAATTGGCACAGGGGCGGAGGATGAAGCTATTTGATTAATGTAGTAAGCAATGAATGTTTAGAAACCCTCAAAAACTAAGTACGAGTCTATCTGCCGAGTTTCAGTTCGATCGGATGTCGGGATGCGGGTTAGTTTACACTACCAACATTTGATTTCTTTCATTCATTCAAGAAAACATAATCGAAACTGTGTTTATAAAGAGATTGGGTTAAAGCATTATTTCGAATTTGGACACGTATATGATCTCAAAAGTTGTTCATTCGAATACTGATTGACAATAATGCCATAGGGTTTACGTAATGTTTCTAAAATGATCTGCCGTTTCTAAGATGATCCATACAAGAGGCCCCGAGTAAAAAAGTCCCTCAGGGTTTTTTTTTCATTTTTGGGGATGCTGTGTGGTGGTCTTTTTAGGGAAAGGAAAGAGACGAAGTTCTGGAAAATAAAAAGATATGAAGGGTGGGTAGGAATCTGGGTTGTGTTCAGGAGTGACGAACGTATGAATCCATCCCTCCCAACGCGGTGCAAGGCGATGTGTCGAGAGAGTCAGGCGGGAGAGGTTTTAAAGGTCTCCTTGAACCGCGCATTAGGTGGGCAAAAGCATCCGCCGCCAAGACTTACACAAACCTTAACCCATGAACCCGAGTGACGGAATGACAGTGACATAACAGAAGAGTGAAACCTTTCCCTTTTACTGCGGTGCGATGCAGGGAGAGGTAGAAAGTACTCTCAACCAGCCTTTCCCGAACCGGCCCGCCACGCAGTAGGTAGGCAGATGCTTCCGCCACCAAGACAAATCTCACTCCTTGTATTAGTGACGGCCGGTATAGTCCAGCGGTAGGGAGTTAGACTCCCATTCCGAAGGCCGCGGGTTCGAACCCGGCGTGCGCAAATAAGTTTTATTTATTTGATTTGTGTTATTTCACAATTAATTATTTAAAATAATATATAGTATATTTGCGGCACGTTCCAGAGTGAAAGATACTCTTAGTATCGCCCTGGTGTAAGACCACCATTCAGAATTGAAACGTTGCTTGAAATGGCTTTAGACGTGTTTAGTGACTAGATCTGAATAGGCAGGTACTTCCCCACCTTCCTCTTCCTCCTCTCCTTACCTTCCCCCATTTACCTTCAGCCTCATAACATACACCAATTGGGGATGCCATAGTCTCACTGGCTCCAGACGGGAGCAGTTGGGACTCTTGTGAGATATTCACTATAAAAAGAAAGTCCCGATCATCCACCGCAGTCCCCCTTTATCCTTTATATTTTAATTTTTTTTGTTTTATTCTTTAGCTTCCAAACACAAATAAAATAATTAATTGTTTAAAATTATTTTTATTCCATTTCAGTCTACCACCACACGAGCAATGGTACTCTTTAAAATTATTTACATGTACACAAAACACTTTTTTTAGCCATTTACTTAAAAATCACTTTCTACGTAGGTACCTGAACACCTGAACATGGCAATGTTTCAATTGTTGGTCACACCCGATATGATTTTGCCATTTTTCACTTTACCTTTTTAAAGGAATTTTCCTGTTATTCTCTAAACAGTTCAATTTCGAAGCGTGGCCCGCTAACGAATTTTTTCTTTATGTTTTATAATGTTTAAAATTTGGAATGGAACACATTTATTTACGAATTGCTACGGAATGGCTTTTCAAATGGCGTACTGTGTTGTTTTTTTTGTAAGCTAAAAAGGTAAATATCGATATGACGGTAAGGTACGTACCCTATCTCGATATGATGTTTTAAAAAAGATGGAGTTTTTGCCCCAAAAAAGGTTTAATGCCATTGTATGAAACGTATTGTGCTATTTTAAAGAGAAAATTATCAAACAAAAAAGACAACTAAACCATAATACAGGTACTTCTATAAATGTGTTTGAGTTAATTATTCAGAGAGAAAAATAAACGTCGATTCTGAATACGTAATTATATTTTGTTAAAGTATATATGTATATTGGGGTTATTAGTTTAGTACAATAGTTAATAAATCGGTTTTGAAAGATGATTCAATATATTAAAACGCCGCTGACGTCATTGTACCACGTTCGCATCGCCTTTGTAATGCAATGTGGATATATTGAATACTATAATGACGTCATCTGATTTAAAGGAATTCTTTTGCAAGGAGTTCTTACTGCTTCAAATCGGGCCCGTTCTCACAATACAAACAAATTAAATCTTAAAAATATATTCTTCGATACGAGCGTGCTTAAAAAACACTTACATTTAAGAAGGTATTACCAGAAAATACCGGATTTTAGTCCCTTTTAAATCAAATTCTATGCGTATTGACTCGTTTTTACAAAAAAACATAAATTGATTTTGAAAGATTGTTATTTTATCTGGTACACGCAGTTTTAAAATGTTGAAAAACTAAGTTTATTTCTAATATACTAAGGTTATACCGTTGGTCGTTGGCAGATTTGTTTAATTTTCAAACGATAGATTCTATTAATCAACACAAATTTCAAATCATAATAGTCATACAACAAAGTAAATCAATACATAATCTAGTCAACACAGTTTTAAAATTTTTAATTTTAATTAAATTAATATCATTTAAAAATAAATCCGAGAATGTATTTTGTGACAAAAATACCTTAGTTTTTCTATCTTACAAACTAAAATATTTCAAATTTTTTTTACACATTTATTTTGTTTATACATTATTGAAACATCAAAAATACTTATGATCAAAAAATACTTGATATTTAATAATTTATCAACGTGCGTTTTGAGCATTTTTATAGTTTACTTGAATGTAGTTAATATTAAAGCAAGTTTTGAATTAAATAAATCGATATTAAATTTTTAATTTAAAAAAATTTATACGGGGAATAATTGATTTTTCTCATTGGAACCTCCCTGTATAGTTGCAAGCATTTTAAAACTTTTATTCTCAGCTGCTGGTCAATCGCTCTTAAGTAAGGTACTATGATAATATTCCATAAATTTGATTTTTTTGCAAGCCGAAATTTTCTGAAATACTTACAGAATATGCCCAAAACCTAAAGGGTTAATGGTAACTTTCAAATGTCAAATTCAAATGAGATGAAGTCTGAAACACCCCAACCTAACTTTCACTTCAGTTCTTAAAGGAAAGATAATAAATTGAAAAACTCAATTTCAGTAGACATTTGAAATACTCGTATTCTTTTGGGAGAGGTTAAGCGGGGAAAAATTCAACAACTCGCTGGTAGAAGTTACCTGAACCAATGCATTTTTAGTAGATTGCAGCAACCGAACTGCTGGCGTGTTATGAAATGTAAATGTTACTTTAGTTAAGCCAACTGGCGCAGCCGTTTGCTGTTATGAGAAATATCTGGAAATATTGCGATTGAAAATATTAGGGAGTTATACTAAAACATTTCCATGCGATTGTGGACGGAAATGTTTTGCTGTTATCACTTTTAATGCTTAGGTGCAATGTGAATGTTGTGTTGCTTGTAATTTACTACTAAACTTGTAAGATTAAGTACTGTATTCTCTATTCGGGGGTTGGTTGTTGCAAATCGTACATGAGAATACATTCCAAATGAGAGACTTTTTAGTTGGGAGACTTTTTTAGTATTTGGAATTGTTTTCAAGCTGTCCACGGAACTAAAGTGTCTCGTCTGTGGGTATATGCGTCCTCAACCAAGACCCATTAATCGATTACGTTAAATAAGTGCAATAAATGTTATATTATCTGTAAACTTCATTTTCATAAATCATTATATTATATCTATGTAAACTTAATTATCATAAATTCATTGCTGCGTTAACTGTAAAGTTCATTATAATCAATTATTATATTATCCGCAAACCTCATTATAACTTCGTTATCATAAATTTATTGTTACATTATCTGTAAACTTCATTACTATCAATTATTATTTTATCTGTAAACATCATTGTCATAAATTAATTGTTATATTAGCTGTAAACTTCATTATCATCAATTATTATATTATCTGTAAACTTCGTTATCATAAATTCATTGTTACATTATCTGTAAACTTCATTACTATCAATTATTATTTTATCTGTGAACTTTATTACACATCAATTATTATATTATCTGTAAACTTCATTTTCATCAATTATTATATTATATGTAAACTTAATTATCATAAATACATAGCTATATTATCTGTAAACTTCATTATCATCAATTATCATATTATATGTTAACTTAATTATCATAAATTCATTGCTGCGTTAACTGTAAACTTCAATATCATCAATTATTACAATATCAGTATACTTCATCACCATAAATTATATTATATGTAAACTTCACCCGCCATAACACAGGGACATCCCTAGCATGGCGGATGAAATAACACAATATATATACAATGTACAAAATATATTTAATTAATAAATATTGGTATCCCTGTTAGATCCGTCTCAACTACTCGAATTAGTAGTATAATTTATAAATAGCACATCTTTGCGTGCCATCACCTACAAAAAGCACTGCAACGGGCCTGTCATAATCTTCGGAAGAGAAAAGCCTTTTCTTTTGTTGTGTTATTTCAATGGTACATACATAGTTCTTCTTAAAACCAATCGGTATTGATCCTTTTACGACTCAATGATGCGCTCAACAGATCTTCTGTGAAATTATTTTTTTCCTTCATGTTTTCTCCCTTCTACGGCATGGATCATTTTAACACTCATATTAATTTACTCCCCCTTTGCACCATGTAGCTTCAGTCCTGTGGAGAGTGGCTATATATAACAACGAGACATAAACTCACCTCCTTCCACCTCGCAGACCAGGACTACATCGGAGCCTTCGTTGTAGGGTTCAATCAGCTTAGTCCTGTCCCTCCTCTTGCCATCGTAGATCACGGGTCTTCCAGGAGGTACTGGGGAAGAAGAAAAGGCATCGGTTAAAACAATACATAAATTGAGGATATTGGTGAAAGAACGACTTCTAATCCTTTTTTAATCCTAATTTTATCTGACCATAATATTATAATTACATTATATTATAATTACATTTACATTATAATGCATATTTATTATGCCTAGAGCATTATTTTATTTAATATGTCTCCACGTGCAACAATATCCAATCAAGTGGCAGCTATAAAAAATCCCCACTCTAGCCGCCATTACTGCTATTCGTACCTAAATATATCATATGATAGTTTTTAATCTAATTTAAGAACTGAATACAAAATTAAAGTTTCATAGAAAACCAAATATTTAAAAAAACTTCAAACAAATTTTGAAAATAAAAAATTAAATGCTATTATTTCATAACACACCTTTACCTGTGCCCTCAAATGGCATAAAAGTAAAATTAAATTACCAATAATGATATAATATAATAAAATGTAAGGTTGGTGTCTCACTGCGTAAATATATTTTTTCAATAAACATCGTGGCATATGTATTGTTAGTTGCATAAGGGGTTTGGGAGGCCAATTGTCAGCAATTGGAATCATATAGGTTATGCCAGAAGAAGAAAAACATGTTTTATTTAGAAAGTTTATAATATTGCGAACCTCACGATAAAGCATTTCTTTCTTCTTTTTTGGGATAACCAATTCTTAAAAAAAAGTTTATGACAATCAGATACGTTTTTAGATTTTCACGGCCAAAAGCATTTTCGTTGTTTGTTTTTGGGGTGTTATGCCGTGTTGTGCTACCTCCTTCTTTAGCCGACGTTTCGGACAGCGTTGCAGTGTCCATCATCAGGGCAGATCCGGCAGATCCGACGATGTGAAATTGTTATGTTAAGTGTGTTCTTATTTACTTGGAAGCGATACCGTGTCGTCAGCTTCAATCCACTACGAGCTGTATTTCAGTGAAAGGGAACTACTTTGAAAGGGAAATTTTGTGAAAGCGCAGTATTTACGTTAGCCTGGACAATTTATTTTATGACAATCGTTCAAAATATTCTCAGCCAACCGTATGGGCAAATAAATTCACACCTTAAACACACGGCTACAGATGAATGTTCCAGAGCTCTCAACATCTGTTTTGTCATATGTCTTTTCTACTATTCGAAGGATATATTATCAAAAATACATTTGAATCAAAAAAGTTGAGATTGAATGAAGTTTTTTTTTTCATCTTTACTTTTTGTAAAAATTGCGCAAAAATGTATGACTCACATTTTGGTACTAGCTGTTAGTTTTTGAAAATAAGTCCTATTTTCTCCTTTCACAGTTGTTATAAAATCGAGAACAAAAATCTGATAAACCAAACCAGTAAATACTATATTTATCCCATACGAATATGACATTTGATGACGATATCATCATAAAAAGACTTCATTTATTGCACTCTAAGCAGAAATGGTGAGAATTTCGGTAAAAGACCACCCTTTAGTCTCAAGGGTTGTCCCCGGAGCTTACCGTGATAAACCTCTCTGTCAGGACGCCTACGCGATGGTGTTTTCACGATGTTGTATAAATTTAATCACGTCTAATTGTTATTACGAGCTGGCAGCGCTGTTGGGTCTTCAAAGGATAATATTTGTAATGAAAGCCGGCAACAGTGTTTTCATTAAATTTAATCATGGCTGATGGGGTAGGTAGTATTCTGCTCTGGCCGCATCGGATATTATTTTAAGATTATTGTAATATTCGTACGTTTCGATGGAGTGCTTTCGAGATCAGACGTTGGCAACCGGTTTTGAATGTACGGTTATTGTTTAGTGTTGAAATAACTTTAGGACATTAATCCATTTTACCCATGTTCCTTTCAAATATTCCTTCCTTCTGATTCCCCTTCTTTCATATCAAGAAGCAAAAGAAGATGAATAAAAAACTCTTGAAAAAATAACATATTTGCACCTCGTTGTTTTGAATAAAAACATTCAATATATTTGAAAATTCTGTCGGGCTTGTACAAGCATTTCGCAAATCTCGCAAATAACAATCATAAAAATATTATGATATTCGTGTTAGCGATAACCATCGGATCATTTAACAAATGGAAAGTGACCGTTAATGAAGATCTGGTAGCCGCCACCTCATCATCACGGTAAGGGCCATTCCTGTCTTCTCCTTCCCCTTGTCGATATAAAAACAATCTAATGGACAATGCTTAATTTGCTTCACGAAATCAGTTTTAAAGTCCACACGGTGTCATTGGACACTTAACAATTATGGTTTACTCATATCCTTCAAGTCTCCGAAAATGTTCTATAAGCTCGAAAAAAACGTGTTTTTGTCTCTCCTGAATAAATGTCGATTTTTTTCTTCAAACTTCGCAAAATCACTTCGTCGCGTCATTATTAATTAATTGAAACAACTTACTTTGTTTACACTACTATATAAGTAAATAAATATCGAGTTGTTTGTACGTATTTGTTTTTGTAACCCTTCGATTTGGAATTACTTAGTTTAACATTGATAATATATAGATGAAAGAATTCTCTTCCAGAACATTTATAAACAAATCATTGTTTTTGATATTGTCATAATGCTGAAAACAAGTGTGCATTATACAAATTTCAACAAATCTTTTATCATGTTGAAAAAAAGGTATAAAACGGCATCCGTGGTCGAAGGACCTTGACTAGCGATCCGGAGATCCCAGGTTCAAATCCCCACAAGATTAATTTTATTTGTATTGATTTGTGTTTTCACAAGATTTAAAATAATATAAGGTAGGTTTGCGGCACGTTCCAGAGTGGAAGATTATCTCAGAATCACCCTGGTGTAAGACCACCATTCAGAATTGAAACGTTGCTTGAAATGGCTTCAGCCGTGTTTGATGACTAGATCTGAATGCCCAGGTACTTTCATACCTTCCAATTTCCCATCTCCTTCCCTCCTCACACACTTGCAGCCTACCAACATACCCCAATTGGGTATGCCATAGTGTCACTGGCTCCAGACGGGAGCAGTTGGGACTCTTGTGAGGTATTCACGTAAAAAAATAAACTACAGTTATTTAAAGCAAGTGAAGATACTTTAAGTATCACCCTGGTAAGAGAACCAGTCACTTTAATGATTCCTTTTTTTTTGGTAGTGGATCTGTCTGCCGACTTCTGTGTTTCGTTTTCATACCTTCTGCAAAATGGACTAATATAATACTGGTTAAAAAGATATCTCACACAGCACCGTCAAATATGACACGATGTGATGTAATATAAAAAAAAACGATCGAGAAGATTATCCAAAGTACACAAAGATATAATAATTGTTTTTAAAATATCAAAAATGCATGGAAAATATGATTCGAATAAACTTTATAAACAAACCACAAAGGATAAGGGAAGGAGTTATATTCTTAAGAAATAAAATAAGAATTCGAGTTCTGCAGATCTGATTTCAGTTAACCAAACCTAACCTGTTCTGTTACCAGCAAACTAACTTTATAATACTTAGCTTAATTCAATAATTATTACATGGCTGGGTACACTAAATTCTAGTTAAAATCCCCATTTATTCGCATGCCTTTAAATTCCCATAATGTACATAAAACAATGTCATACTCCACCGCTAACAATGTTCTGTGTTAAATAAAGTTAATAAACTTATGCCAAAATAAGATTGTCGGTAACGGTGATGGCTACAAAGTTTTATTAAAAGGGATAAAATAGTTGATCAAATCTTCTACTATCATTGGGATTTAAAAATATATAGATTTGTTTGATGATAGACTTGACATTATTGATATCCTGTACCAAATTCATTGCCATTTACCATAGAATATTTACAAGAAAATTTATTAATTAGGTAATAATAAAAAAAATTACTGACAGATATTGCCATTCATAAATTTAATTAATTTAATTAAATGAAACAAATTACTTTGTGTACACCACTATATTATAATCATAATTACCGACATGTTTCGAAACCGATGGTTTCATCATTAGGATAATAATGTTATTATTTACCTGACGAAGGAACCATCGGTTTCGAAACATGTCGGTAATTATGATTATATTATAGCGGTGTAAATGTTATTTTTTTCATTTAATTAAAAATGACGCCACAAAGTGACTTTGCGAAGTTTGAAGAAATTAATTTATTTCTTCAAACTTCGCAAAATTTAAAAATAATTTAGTTTCAACTAAATCCGTTTTCATACAGGTACTGAGAATAATTTAAAAAATGTTTCATTCCTTTCATTAGCAGAACATTCTTGCAACAAATTTCTCCTTATTCAACTAAGCATATGTATTTAAAATAAATTTTTGTTAATATTATGATTGCGTGAAGTTTTAATTACCAAATCCAATCCAACAATTTTAACTAGCAGTGGTTTTTATTTTTATTTTTTATTTTAAGTAGTAACATTTTTTCGAAATATATTTTCTAATAAAAATTTTGGAGCAAAGCAGGGAATGCTCAAAGATGACAGTGACAAATAGGGATGTAAGACAAAAGTTATTGCAGTGAGCATATTAACTACGTTAAATAAGATACTTCTTCAATCTTCGCAAATTCACTACTTTGTAGCATCATTTTTAATTGAATGAACACAAATTACTTTATATATATCACATATATATATATGTAGTATAATTTTCTCGGTTTACCCGCGTAACGTAGTCCTTAGAAGGACTTTTAGAGGCAAATGCGGATCTCCTGTGATGAGGAGAAAATGAGTTCTGCCTCCATTTGAAATGGGAGATATCGGTGAGTCGTGATATCTCCGCGTGCTGCAGGTCGGAATAATAAACGCTGGAGGATGATGATGAAGACGATGTATTTACATTATGCACTATTTACAGATGTACGAGTATGTAGAGTATTTACAAGATTATTCCGACACGCGAACTACAGGAGCGACCGGCTGTTAGTTGTTGATTAAATGCTGCTGGCGAGACTTTAAGAACGACTGACTGCTTGGCTTGGTCGAGTCCTTATATAGGCCGACCCGAAGGCACACAGAAGGTAGGTCAAACATGCACACGCGAGAAGGTTAATTATAATTTGGCCACCTTTCCAGAAGGTGGTCAAAATTATAATGCGTAGCGAGGTAGTAGGTAGAGACGGCCGTGCAGTAATAATCAGTGCAATATAGGTACCGCTACGTAAGTAGGTAGCATAACAATCGCGGACTACGACAATTCTGAGAACTAACGTAACTTGGGTAAACAGAGAAAATTAATCTACATCTTACACCCGTGAAAACCTTAATTATAACATATATATGTATTATCACGTTATATATATAAATATATCATATTATCCTGACGAAGAAACCTTTGATAATTACATATATGTATAGAATGTTAGTAGTTTGTTTTCATTTATGTAAATAAATAAGATACGTTATAAATAGAAAATTCAATCGTATTTCGGCGTGAATTGAAAAACGAGCAAACTTAAAATCATGCCAAAGAAAAAAAGTGGCCAAAACCTTGCCAAAAATGAGCGAATGTTTTACTTGTCCTATCGAAGGTTTTCTGAAGCCAAAAAGTAATATATGTCTGACACGTAAAATAATTTCTCCCATTCGAATTTAACCTTTGAAGAACATGTGTTAGTTATTGCCGAGATCAAAGAAGTAACGTAAAAGAAATATTTAATATTTTTTACTGGAACATACGTGTTGCCAGGCGAATTTAACGGGAATCGTAGACGTTCGACGTGACACCGCCAAAAGCCCGGAGAGCCGACCAAAATAGATTTAAGCATTCGGAATATTATTCCGAATACGTAATGTCTTTGGAACCATAAGATTTTTATTTGGCAATCTAGAGCCTTGTCAAAACTCGGAAGAGGTATAAAGTGGATGGATAGTGGATAGTGCTTGGAAATAAAATGATATGTTTTTATTATTTCAGATGGGAAACGTGTGTACACTGACTATGAAGGATTAAAACATTTGAACAGATTAGTTTTACAGAACTACGTATGTCAAGCAGGTGTCGTTAAATGATAATAGATTTTATTTCTGCAATGTGACAAAACGAGATGTAATGCAATTTTTCTGCAATGTGACAATGAGACAAAAACGCATGGTATTACTGAACTAGTCCAATGGACATACTTTAGCGGGCCAATCGTACACGGAGAAAAATGTTATTCTAAAATACGATCATTTTATTCGTAAAAACGGTTAAAAATGGGACTGAAGTTCTTAAGAACAAATTAACAGTGTTTCAATGTTTAATGGCGGGAAAATGTAAGAATAATTTGTTGGAATACGTACGAAATTACATGTTCCCGCCAATAAACATTGAAACCCTGTTAATTTGTTCGTAAGAACTTCAGTCCCGTTTTTACGATTAAAATGATCGTATTTTAGAATAACATTTTTCTCCGTGTACAGTTATTTTATTCGTACACAGTAATAATTGAATAATTTAATTATTCTTTAAATAAGCGATGCTACATGTTTTGTTCATTAGTATGAATATCACGTGACTCGTATTTTCATAATGTCATTGGGTACTAGGTAATAATTTAATTTCGATCGGTTATTACAAAACAAGGTCCACGTCCAGAGGTCACCGGTTCTAACTTCAATATTAAGCATGAATGCCGGAGAATCTATTTTTTTTATTTTTTATATACGAAACCAGTCGTATAGTAATTAATAAATAGAATAATCTTAAACATTTTAACCAATACAGCGTTATAAAAAAATAAAAGAAACAATATAAGGATGCGAGATATTTGAGTTAAGATCGATAGAAAATGAATGGACACATTATGTGTGTGTGTGTGTAGATCCACAAAAAAGCTTGTACAATTCGTTTTATTTCTATCGGCTAAAGAATATATTCAGTGGAAAAAAGGAAAGTTTGAAAAGACATGCTAAGAAACTGCACGGGAAATAAGTTACCCTAAATACGTACTATGAACCAAAAAATAAACCAAATTGCGCGCGGACAATTTGGAGTAACTGAATTTTGTAGGAACCTCAAAGTGGAAAAATCAAGCAACAAGATTCCTCGCAGGAAGCCACTCTTTCTGCACTTGTTCTGTATTGCCTCCACTTGTTCTAGCTTCCTCTTGTTGCTCTCATCTGCTTCTGGGAGTATATTGCCTCGGCTTGTTCTCCGGTGCCTCTAGTTGCTCTCCACTGTCAAGGAAACGGAAAATATTAACTTTACGGCAGGTATTAAAGTTGAGCCTCGGCTTTATCAACCCTCCTGGCCGTTCCGTGGCACAGGAGCGCAGAAACTACTTGCGGTTACCGGCTTTTCCCTTAAATAAATTGTATGTGTAAAGGCTGAAGGTGTTTATTGGTGACTTAATGCATTTTAATACTAATACGGGTTTGTTTAGTACACCTGTAAAATTAAATAGTAATTTTTTAAGGCTTCAAATGGCATTGGAAACGATTTTTTTCTTGCTTTTCATAATGAGGCATCCAAAAATCTCATGTAACAAGCATTTAATATAATGGATTCAGAGCTGCTGACGATTTTGAAAATAAAATTTAAGATCTGTTTTTTACATAAAGGTACCATAATTTTGTGATGAAAGCCAAATATCGCATGCTAATAAATACAAAGCTCTCTATTATAATATCGTTGATTTTAAAATAATTGTCTTCAGCTTTCACTCAAAAACTTTGTAGGCGACTTTTTCATCTATTGCTAATCTTTAATAACCAAACTGTAGTAAAAACGTACACTTTGCTTAATTGACAATAAAATCTGTAATTACTAAAGATTTTCTTATTGGCCAAAAATGCCAAAAATGGTTTTACTTACGGTCAATTATCATTATAATTTACCAGCTTTTTTAGTATAAAATCGCACTAGAGTCCCAACTGCTCCCATCCGGAGCCAGTGAGTCATTAGCATCCCTAATTTGGGTGTGTTGTGAGGCTGAAGATAGTGGGAAGGGAAAGAGATGGAGAAGAGGGAGGTGGGGCTATTCAGATCTGGAAAGCACACACTTTGCAATTTTGAATGGTGATCCTACACCAGAACGCTACTGAGAGTATCTTCCACTCTAAGGCTTGCCACAAATACACTACATTATATTATTTTAATTCAGTAAATTGTGAGATAAAACATATAAATCAAATAAAATTTATTTGCGCACGTCAGGATTTGAAACCGCGACCTTCAGCTTGTTGATCGAGTGTTGGTACCGGAGCAACACTGCGAATTGCAACCAGATATTAATACAATTTAGATATTAATACAATCTTCTTAAATAATTTTAACGAAGGACCTCTACCCTGATACGACTGAATAAATTAATAAATCTTTGTAGTAAGCAATCCACCGGCATTACGATGCAGTACTGCTCTATTAAGTTTATGGTATGTTTATACCGTTGAAATTAAATAAATTAGTTATTTAATTTTGTGTACTGTCCATAGGGTCAATTGCTAAGATGGATGGGGGACACTAAATAAGGGTGGCTTTGACAGAATTTATTCGCTAGGAAATCTGAAAGACAACTACCAGGGCTGAAGGACGTCAGGGGGTGATTTGTGATCGAATCCAAGGGTATATTAGTTTATAGGGTGGGTTAACATTACATCGATTTACGTGTTAAACAAATAATGCTACTTAATTAGCTTATTAACAAATCACTTAAATCGCATGTATAAAACCTCATTTTCAATAAGAATTGAAAAAACAAACTACACGGTGACTTGCATTATTTTCTGAGAGTTATTGATGCTTCGCACACTGGAGATCCGTTGAAAATAAAATAAAAACAAACATCGCGGTGTTGATTTTTGTGCCCGTCTTTGGGATAGGCTTGGTACTAGATTGGTCAATGTAGGAACCAGGATAATGTTTATAAAAACGCGTAAATGTAAACAATTTTCAACGCTGTTTACGCAAAACCAAAATAAATCGAAACACGAAGTGGCCATGGACAAATTGGGGCTTAAACGGTGCCATAAACAAAATGTTGTATGAAGTCCCCTTTGGACCAGGTTTTCACTTACGTGGCGGAAGTTTAGCTCTTGGGATGCTTTATCACCCTCGCCCACTTCCGGCCGTATCGAGGGGCTGGTGTGGGGCGTGGGGAGGTAAGGTGATCCTCTGCAGCCAGCAACCCTTATACCCGGAATATCCCACCCCACGATGCGATATAAGTAAGGTATTGGCCTGATAAGATAAACACTTAGACCCCAATTTGAAATGCTATTATTTATTCACGAGAATTAACTGTTAATCTGATACCGGATTTTGATTTATTCACATTCTCGGCTTATATAATATTTTTAAATGCATTCGATGCAAATTATTGGATGCCTTTCATACCGTAAAGGAACTAAGAATGTTTTTGGTGAATTTTAAGCGTATGACAAGCATATTTGTAATATTTTATTTGCATGTAAGGAAATAACTGTTACGAAACATGAAGAATAACCACTGGAGCGACAGAGCAATTAAAATATTCCTTCTCGGATTGCTAAAGGAAATTTTTCTGCCCACATTAAAAAAATCATACTTCCGAATTTGAATATGGAGACATACACACTGATTATAGTCATATGTAGCCAATGGATTCCCATATCTTTTGTCTATTATCACATATTCGTAGGATTTATAAAAAATATATAATTAAATCTTTAACCTTAAAAGATTTTAAAGAATCTAGAGAATATTTATTTTGTTATATTTTGAATGAACACTATATTATATAGTCGTTTTAATAATGACATTTTTTTGAAAATTTAAGGCAAAGGCAAACAAAGCAATCTGAGGTTTTGGAAATAGTGCCATAATGTGGCAAAAAGCGCTCGAGTGGTTATGGAGCATTAATAAATGCATTCAAAACTAAATCAAAAATATGTTGATATGAAGAATTTTTTTTGTCAATTTATTTATTCAGGAAAATCAATAGATTATTTACATCTATTACAATTAACTTAATAATAGAAATAAAATCTTATAAAAATATTTTGCGTAACTTAAAATTATAATAAAAACCAAGGGTTTTTTTGGCTCGTGTCAAATATATCAATTACGTAAAATTATTTTTTCAGGAAAATCAACAGATTATTTACATCTATTACAATTAACTTAATAATAGAAATAAAATCTGATAAACATATTTCACCTAACTTAAAATTATTATAAAAAAAACAAAGGGTACCCGTGGGTTGACATATTTAGAAAAAATACAAACTTAGAAAAAATAAAGTAAGAGCTAAGAAAACAAAAATGACTATTTAAAGATAACTAATAATCTACTTAATAAATTTCAAAACATAATGTATGGAAAAATTTATCCTCATAATACAACAATAATAATAATATGTATTTACCTACAACTAAAATGAAAGCTTGTTTATTATTTTAATGGCAATTACCTGGAAAAAAGCCAGAAATAATTGTAAAAAAAAAAAAAAACTGGAAAGGATTCACAGCAACAGCACGATAACTTACAATAGGATATTTAAAATTATTTAATATTAGCTACGAAATATTTTTAAAGGTTCTTAAATTACGCAAGAACGGGTCCATATCAACGGGTCCATATCAAAATAAAATGTATTATAATACTTAGTTTAAATGATTTTTTATAGTTGGTAAACATAATTTCCTCAAATGCAATTTTTTATGGAAACTGTAATAAGAAATAATTGCAACAAAACTTTATTTTACAAATCTTGAAGAACACTGTTACTGAACACCAATCGATTTCCAAACAATGTTTACGCAATTGCAAAAGCTTGTTCCGTTTGTGATCAGTTATCATTCGGAGCTCCCTACAGGTGGGATAATATTCAATAAGGGCGTTCCCAGTGAAAAGCAACGTGAGAATTGCCTCCTTGGTAGATTCTTTTGAGCCAGACACGTGTTTGGAGACACGTGAATCGGAAATACCACTGCCTTGCACTGCACTGTTTGGCACGTTTCAATAAGCACCACGTGGATTTACTCAAATCTTAGGAATAACGATTATTGTTATTGGAAATGTTACGGAATAAGACTTGTAGAGTTGTATTTTTAACCTGTTTTATGGTGGAAAAGTATATAAATACAAAGTTAAAAAATCTAACGAGGACAATTAATATATTAGGGTAAGGATAGGCATTTAAAAAGGAATAAAATTTGGTTGTCTTAAAACAATGACCCCTAATAAGGGACAACCTAAATTCGGGAAAGAAATTTGGTTTTTGAAATATATAACTCATAGATAATCATTTCTCTTCCAAAGACGTGAAGAGGACAAAGGTTGTAACGCCATGTGATTAATGGTAGAAACATGAATTCATAGTACCTACCTAAGTTGTCAAATGCGTCGGTTTTTCATCCTGGAGTCGCGTAGCGTCAAATTACCCCAAGAGCACTATAATAAGTATGTATATAAATATTACCTATACATCTAAAAAATAGCAAAAATTGCCCGGGCTGATAATTGCACCCCGAACAACTGCTTGGAAGGGAACTACACGGAGAAAAGTGTTACTCTAAAATGCGATAATTTTATTCGTAAAAACGGATAAAAACGAGACTGCGGTTCTTACAAACAAATTAACGGGGTTTCAATGTTTATTTACATGTAAGAATAATTTGTTGATATATGTAATTTCTTACGTATATCAACAAATTATTCTTACATTATCCCGCTAATATACATTGAAACACTGTTAAAACCCTTAAAAAAATTGGCGTATTTTGTCAGAGGCTAAAAATATTCCCGCTTTGCAATAAAATACAAATAAATTGAACAAAACTAAAAACCGTTTTCGATAGGTGATAAAATAGGCTTTCAAATTTTTATATTAAAAATTACTATGTATTATTTAAAATAAAATTTGTTTTTTGCGAAAACTTTAAAAAGTGTTCAAAATGGCTCACTTTCCTTTTTTTCTAACTAAAATTACTGATAATGAAAAAAAAAATAAAACACATACTTATTTCATTAGATAAATGAATTATAAACCTTACTGTCACCTCACTTTTTTTCGTTTCATGTAAAAAAAAATCTTAAAAAATTCACAAAGTTCCATAATTTTTTTTCAAATTGCTATCGGAAACTTTGGTTTCAGAAAGGGGTAAATTTTAATTTTTTTGTGGTTTTCTTTTAGATTTGAATATATAGTTTGTTGTATTCTTTTTCCAATACCGTTTAGATCACATTTCTGACTATGATAGTAAGGGAGAAACAACGATTTCTGTGAGACCTATGTGAGCTGGGACAAATATGGTCTCCTATGATTAAACGGGTTAATTTGTTCGTAAGAACTTCAGTCCCGTTTTTAACCGGTTTTACGAATAAAATGACCGTATTTTAGAATAAAAATCTTCTCAATTTCGACACTTACATTATCAACTATTATTTTAAGAATGCCGATATAAAACCATTATATATATATGTACAGAAAATATGAGAAACATTTTTTTTTAAATTTTACAGTGTTACGTACATTACAACACAAAATTATATCATTAAATATAATTAATAATCTAAGCATGTGATGGCTTGTTGAAAATTGTAATATATTATTAATTTAATTTAATTAATTTAATTTACTTTCACACATGATATTATATAATTGAACTAAAATTCCCTCATCAAACACAAGAGCCTTGTCTCTTTATGGTGAGGAAAAGCAATTCTTATCCACTATTTTACCACTTTATAAAATGTAAAAATTGTGTATTTATTGTAAAAAAAACCTTTAAATATTAAATTTAAAAAAAAAATAAAAATTATTTTTAATGAATGATTAATAAATTTTGTTTATTAAAATGTGTTAAAAACGGCACAATTTGACGATATTTGTGTACCTATTTCACATTTATAGCTCATTTCAATTAAAATCATGTGCCATCAAAAACTGCTTTATAACCTATGTAATAATAAATACACATATGAAAAGCTAATCTCATGGTTAGTGGGTAGGTTTGTAGTCTGCAGCCTAAGACTGCTACTAGCTGATTAGAAACGCAAAGCGGTCTTTGAGTAAAATGCTTACGACGCGACGCCAAGTTAAACTTTACAGTCCAGTACTACTGCTACTGGAACATACATAGTGGTTAGGTGGCTCCTTCTGTAATGGTTCCTAGTTACGCCAGTCTTGTTTATAGGAAACGTTGCATTAAATGTGCGGCAGACTTGCGAACGTAACAATTATGTAAAACAACTCGTTTAAATAAATACACTACTTTTCTGTGGTAGCTTGAGATGCACGAATAATTCAGAAATATTATTCATTACATGAATAAGCAAAGTAATTTAAAAATGGACTTGCATTATTGTAGAACTAGCGCAGACCCGTGAAAAATTACGAGATAGTATATTTCCCCAGAATCACTGCCTTCCAAAAGAAGAAATTTATCTTTCGAGTATCAATAAATGTGAAAAATTACGACGTTATTATAAAAATACAAGACACGTTTTATTCATACTAATCAAGCAAATAATGTAGCACCGCTTATGAAAACGATAGCCCTTCAAAGGATATGTAAATGAACGGGCCGTTAAACTTACCAGTAACGCATCTTCTGTCAATTAGTCTAACCATCTGTCAAACATTTAAACAAACAAAAAATGTGCCTTTCAAAAAATTATTAATTATATCATTTTTGTATCTGTATGAAATGTATGAAATCTTGGAATCGTATACAACTCCTAGGAAATGTATACATTTCCGAAGCTATTTAGGAAATGTATAAAATATTGTTTTAAAAATTATTTAATACATACACATACTGGGAAATGTATACATTTATTAGGAATTGTACCTATATAATGCCAATATCGTATTAGGAAATGTATAAAAAGAATTTTTTCTGTAATAAAACACGTTGTTTTAGTTATAGCTCTGTTTTTCATGAGTTGCACAAACCTCAAACCCTCACTCCAATGTGATTTATTAATAATTAACCTAACCTAACCTTACCTACCCTAACCTACCTAACCTGACTGTTTACGCGGCACTAGCGCGATCGCCTGATCAGACGATGCAATTCCCTCCCCTTACCCCGCTATCATGCGTTCCAATTTAATAGGGCTTTTGTTTTTAGTGGAGGGTTTTTAAAAGAGATAAAATCAAACGAATAAGACGTCAGAGTTCTCCGTTCGATATTTTTTGATTGGTGGTCGTAGGGTAAGGCTTTAGACTAGCAAACTGGATGTCTCGGGCTCAAATTCAGGCATGCGCAAATAAATTTTATTTAATAATTTGTGTTGTTTCACAATTGACTCATTGAACATAATATACAGTGGGTTCGTGCAGTACGTTTCATAGTGAAAGATAATCTCAATTTGGCCCTAATGAATGACTACCATCATTCCGATCGAAACGTTGCTATTTAATGAATACCTCACAAGAGTAACAACTGGTCCCGTCTCGAGCCAATGATACTACACTATTACCAAATGGGGTATGTTGTGAGGCTAAAGGTAAGTGAAGAGGGGAAGGAGATGGAGAAGAGGAATATAAGGAAGTATATGGCTAAGATCTAGTCACCAAACGCAGCTACAGCCATTTCAAGCAACGTTTCAATTCCAAATGGTGGTCGTGCACCAGGTGATACTGAGAGTATCTTCCACCCTAGAACTAGCCAAAAAAACATTATATATTATTTTTAATTAATGAAATAGTGAAATAACACAAAATAATCAAATACAACTGGCGCACACCAGAATTTGAATCCGCGTTCTCCAGATTGCTGTCAATAGCTTTGAATATTCTTAAACTAAATCAAGGATTGCAAAGGTAGTCTTTTTCGCAAATATAACTTATATTATTTTAAATGATTCGTTTGCGAAAACAAAAATCAATCAAATAATATTTATCTGATGCGCGCATTGGGATTTGAATCCGCGATCTCTGGATCGTTTTTCGAGAGGCATGCCCTTGGATCACAGAAGCCATCTCAACTTATTCAAAGAACTTATTCACTCTCTTCTTTTCCATAGCTTTCCCCTCTTAAAAAAATCTCCCTTATATTTAAGCTATTGACAATGTTGGATGAATGATCGTTAACAGTATGTCAATTTTTTGAAAATTAAAGTTTGCTCCAACTACTTGCTTATTCCCTGGCAGACTGTTTCAAGTAACCGGGCACCGTACGGAGCTGCAAACAAACATAATTAACTGCAAGTACCCAAACTACGAGTGTAAATCCGACGGGACAAGTACCTATATAGGAGGTCGTACCGCTCATTTCTACTTTAGCAAGATTGCTAGGTAATGATCGCTCTGGACTGCACCGCGAGGGGACTCGGCTAACTTCCTCCAGTCGCTAACTTCTGCTTTCTGTAGATCCGGTCAAAGCTGACTGCTGCACAGTATACACCACGAATTGTGCATACATTCATTATGAATGCTATAATATTATTTCCTGGATGAATGTTTGAGTGTACCGATTACAGGCCACGCAAGAGAAAAATACATTTTGCAATGTTTTAGGAGGTTTATCTGAATTGGATGAGATAAAAAATAGAACTTTGTAAATTACTTGACATAATAAAGTTATCATTATTTTAATTATGCTAATAAATTATGTTTATTCATATCACACACAAAGTGCCTCAATTAATGTCATTGGTTAACAAAATCTTCTTTATCATAAATATTCTTGTACAATTAAACAATTTCATAAATAAATGAAACAAATTACTTTGTGTAAACCACTATATAATCACATGTTATAATATCTACATGTTTCAAAGCCGATGATTTCTTCGTCAGGATAATAACATGAATAAAAATAACAAAAGAAACAAACAAGTATAGAGAAAATGAACAATTGAAAAAAATTATTATGGAAAGTGGTAATTAATTACTTAAAAATATCATAAAAAACAATTATATAAAAGGAAACATAAAAATTATTTTAGAATATGTAAACATTACATTATATACTAAAAGAATAAAAAAAATTTAACAAAGGTAATCAGGTTGCTTAAACAACCAAAATAAATTATTATAAATATTAATAAGAAAATAAATTTAAGAGATGGCTTTTTTAAAACATATTTGGTTATTAGTAATATTTAATTTATTATTAACACTTTTTCTAATTTCTAAGTTGGCTAATTTTAAATCTGTTGTGTTTGTTTGAAAATTTTTAACCCTTTATTTATATCAAAAGAATGACTTGTTTCTAAAATGTGGTTGGCAAATTTGGAATAATCATTATTATTCAAACACCAATGTTCCTTAATTCTAGTATTAAAATGTCTAGAAGTCTTCCCTATATAAAAAAGTTACAATCATTACAAATTAATCTATAAACCCCAGATTTGTTCAAAAAATAAAACTTATCCACGCTATTTAAAACATAAATATTTAATTTGTTATTTGTGTAAAAAGCTGGGTGGATATTATCTGTCATGTTTTTAATTTAATTTGTTTTATTTTACAGTAGAAATTTATTGTAATTAAAAAAAAAAGATTTCCAATTTAAGTATTTAAAAAAATTTATATTTTATAATATTTTTATTTAATTTTTAAAAACAGTTTTATGATAAACAAGTTCTGCTCTGCAATTATTAAGCGTGATAGTTTTGTCTTCTGAAGACATTATCAAACTGTGGTTAGGCCACTTATTATTATCACTAAGTGAGTGATATTTATAAGATTTAACTAGGATCTATATATTTTTTATCTAGGATTTTCATAAGTTACCAGTTGAAGAGTTGATTGCTAGCAACTAGATTATTATAGCCACTCGTCTAAACCAGTGGAAAATCTAAAGTAAAGGATCTGCTACCAGATTATAAATAAAATTTTAAATTGATTTTCATATTTTATTTATATATAAATATTAGTTTTATTAATTTCAGTGTCTACGTAGATAAATCGGCGTTTATTGAAATCGTTTTTCGAAAGTATATCTTAAACAGTGACCTTCCTCTTATTTTGAAAGTTAAGTATAAAAGATTTTCAGAAATCTCGGAATAAAATTGGAGATTTGTATAATGATCAAACAAACGACGGTCAGTCGACGCATGTCCATCCGCCAGCGCACCTACTACCGCCGACATTCATTCGCATTCTTTATATAAATAGACACATTATTTTTACAGTATCATTGAATATAATTACCGGTTTCATAATAACCCAAAAAGTAGTATTTCGATACCCCTTCGAAAAGTCATTAAAAGTTATGAAAAAAAAATGAAAAATATCCCATAAACTAACCTATTTAACCAATTTTTTCGCCCATTGTCGAGTTGTCCGGTCACCATCAGTCAGCTTATAAATTCATTATTAGTTAGTTAACATAACATTTAATATGAAAGCAGAACATGGTAGAACATTTTATTGCATTGCTTTTCTTGTAGCATTTTTAACAATTTGAACTGTGGTATTTTTGTTTTCCGTATTACTGCTCCAACCTTTGACATATTTCGGTAGATTCCTATTGCAAATTACATTTATATAAACATATTGACGTTAAAAAACATTTTTTTATATGGAATATATATGAAAACTGTGAAAGAAAATGAATTCGATTTTCATAACGTCAATCACATTTACACAAACTCTCTTTTATAGGAAATATTATTACATGTTTGTACCAGGAAGCCTTCCGGAATCCTAAATTCGTAGTGGCAAATAGAGTTACTTAATAACCATTACATTCCCAACCAGTTCAGCAAACACATTAGGCAAATATGCTGTTCGGTATAAACTATCGTCATGGAGCAATGAATATTAATACGGACAGGACAGATCAAACACGGTGAAACCTGGCAAATGGGTAGACGGTAGAGATAGTAGCCAACCCTTCCATTCCTTATAAATACACATACATCCCTTTTAAAATTATCCCCCTAGCTCCCAGCAGACCTTTATTGCGTCAGAGATTCACAAACTTAAAGATAACTTTTGATTCTTCGAAAAGAAAAAGTTTTTAAAACGTGTTTGGAGCATGTTCGCGTTCGGGGGCAAATACAAAGTTTGAAAATAAAAGAGTGAGTGAGTTGGTATGCATAATACAGTGAATTGACTTTAAAAAGGTGTATTTTCAAGTATATTGCTATAAAACTTAACTTAATGATAAAAATGTTTATCCTATGTGCAAAAAAAATCACGAAAACCTAATCAAGAAAATTATATTTATAACGAGATCATGCCAATATACATGAATACCATAAAAAACGTATCTATGGAGGTTGGTTTTATTTATTATTTCTGTGTTTAATTCATAGAACTAACTCTATTTAATATAAACAAAATATATATAATCTTATTATTGAGTTCTGCAAGTTTTTTATTTTTTTATTATTGTGACAGCTGTTTCGGCTAACAAGGCCATTTCAAACTGTGGTTGTATCACACTGAGACGACTAATTTATATACGATTTTAAATGCCAATTTTGAAGGTGTAGAAATGTATTTATTAACGATTAAACCAATTTGCTGAGAAAATAATCGTAGCAATAGATTGAGAGGTTGTTTTTCTTCCTTTTTTATGCCATTTTATGTCAAAGGTTAATAAGTACTCCA
Source organism: Limnephilus auricula (assembly GCA_951813805.1). Classification (NCBI taxonomy): domain Eukaryota; kingdom Metazoa; phylum Arthropoda; class Insecta; order Trichoptera; family Limnephilidae; genus Limnephilus; species Limnephilus auricula. The sequence goes on from OX638404.1 coordinate 19,183,553, forward strand.
CCAGGGCCATTTTCATCCTACAGAGTCCTCTCAATTATCGATAATTGATTATCACGTATTTGTCAAATCTCTTTACATAATTGATTAACAAGGGATTATGTAATTTATTTGTATTATTTAGAGCATACGAAACGTAAAAAAGTTCAGGGAAGTTTTAAAAAAACAACTACCACGTGCTGAAATAAATTAGTTTAAAATGTAACGTTCACGCTGCACTTTGTAATTTTCTGCATTTAATTTCTTGTATCTAAGTGAATTGAAGAAAAAACATTTTCTCAAACTAACTAGAAGTGCAGCAAGCTTTGTGTTTCTTAGATACATAGCTGCAGGTATTGTAAACTACGAGAGCGAGCAAATTATTACAAAAAACACTACTCTAGTACAGCTCTTTGTAAGAAATAACTCATGCTCTTATTTCATACGAAAATAGCAATTATATACGCAATGTCGAAATTTAATATTGGTACTGGTTCACTATTTTTAAATGCAGTTACAAGAGAAGCCATTATTATCTTTCCAGTATTTATAATATTATAATACCACATTGAACGCAACTATCCCGCAAATGAGTGCTTACAGCGAAATCGATTTAATATGTTTTTACTGTTAGAAAGTGTCATACGTAGGAACATAGGTAGAAATAAAAAAAATATATATTTTTACTTCAGTGATGGTGTAGGTACCGCGGGACTAATGCTAAATAATTGCATAGTTTATATAGCGCTGTTTTTCACTTAAATCCCTTCAAGGGAAGAGCTGCACAAATATAATATATACAAAATATTTGCCCTAGTAAATCCTTTTTTATTTTCGTTTTATAAGAAAAACTCTCTTTTTAACTTAAGGTTATTCAATGTAATATATCATTGAAAAAGAAGACAACAATAATAATATAAATTAAAATATGAAAATGAACAAGATATGGAAAAATAATAAAATATTATGTTTTATTATTTTTGCAATTGGGACTCGAATCCAGATCTCACGTCTTACCGGTGTTAATAAAAAATAAATAGGTGTTCCATACAAATAAAATTCGGATATATTTATCCGAGACACTGTTTTTTTAATGATTTTAATTTACCTAAAATTGAAATTCTGAAATAAGCTTATTATATTAAAAATACCCTTAGTTTTTTTTTAAATTTTGAAACTGTGTGTACCAGATAAAATAACAATCTTTCAAAATCAATTTATATTTTTTTGTAAAAAATAGTCCATATGTCTAGAATTTGATTAAAAAAGGACTAATTTCCGGTATTCTCTGGTAATACCCTCTTAAGTTATTCAACTATGCAGAAAAATGATAATAATATTTTTTGAAACACTGCGCACTGTGTTGAATACGAGCTCTGCGTAATTTCTAAAGTCAATAGTTTGGGAAGCATTTAATCATGGAGATGAATATTAGCATGTCCAAATATTTGTGTCCATAGTTGAATCATCCTTACCCTTTACCTTTGTGTATTCAATGCTCTTGGGATTGGCCAGTGGCCAATGTTGTTACACCTATTCATAATAATAAACTTACCCCAAATAATGCTAAACACTTTATAATATTTATCTACGCCAATACAAAATAATCCAACAATAAATTTATTCGCCATAGATTTAAGGCGTACTTGAGAATTATTGGAAAATTGCTACACCTTCCAGGAACATTGGAATTATGTAATTATTGATATTATAATGTAGTAAGGTCATGAATAGCTGGCACTTATACATTAATATAATAATAATGTAATATACAATTGAGGATCGACGAAAGATAAGTAACATTATGCTTCTGTTTTCAACTTGTAAATTCGGGCTCGATTGTTGCGATCTTCGAGTCTAGTTAATATAAGAACACCCAATCGAAAGATTGGCATAGTTATATATATTTTTTTTATTTGAAAAAAATGTGTATTACAGCTTGACAAATCCTATTACAATACACATGATGTATACATAACTTTAAATAAATCAATGAACAATTTTACAATAATATATATTTTAAAGTTCTTGTTTGCAATAAATCTTGAAACCTTCAAGGCCAATATTGAAGATTTCCAGAGACCTAGGCATGTTTTAGCAGCATCAAACCTCTTCTCATGCTGTGCTGGGCCAGAACGTCCGTTCTGCCATGTGGAATAGAGAGCAAGTCGTGGTGACGACCCTAGCGGTAGTTGTTCGGTACGAATAATTCATAACACTCTAAGAGGTATGGGCTGTCAATGAAATAGTTTATAAATTTAAAAGTCCTTATTGTAAGGGTCCCATTCCTTCTAGGAAGGATACTAAACAATAATAAATACCTAAATGAATCTCTTATGACAAAATATTATTTCTGAAAATGTTTATGAATCACTTTAAACAAGATTTTAAATTTCTTTTTTTTTAAATAAAATAAAATTGAATCGAGACATATGTCAATAAAAAAATAAATCAATGGCATTATTTCGTTCAAAACCAATAAAACACCACAAGTTAATTTAGGTACTTATGTTAAAACATAATATACCTACGGTGACCAATAATATTTAAAATCGGTTTATAAAAACAAATTACATTAGAAGGTATTACACGTATTTTTAATGCGAAATTTTAACGAAAGGTTTTGGTGCTACCTCTTTTCGGCATGTAGAGGAAGTGACGTAATACTTTTATCTCGCGTTGCTTGTACCTCCCCTGTAAGTCCCCCCTTCGTAGTGAACGGAGCGTACTTAAAAGATTAGTTTGAATAATGAAAAATGTGACCCTTGCTTAACCTTAATATTTAAACACTATTAGCTAAAAAGATGAACAAAAAGATGAAAATTGTAGTAAAATGATGGTCTGTTCTTATTATAAAACTAAACTCAAAAAATGTTCTACTCAAACTTAACGTAAAAAATTAGACCTTACTAACCAAACATATACGAAAAGCTCAAATCTACTGCACATCCCAAAATAAAATATATCTTTTGGGCAGAAAAAAACATAATTTCGAACCTAAAAAATTATATAATGCCTTCCAAATGAAATTAAAAACACCATGGTGATAAAAAGCTTAAAAACGTCATCAAACTAATCATGAAAATGAGAAAATTATTACAATAATTCTGAAGTGACACCAATTCAACATTACATTCAACAAACATAAAGTTTTTTATTTTGTGGAAATCAACGTAAATGAAAATGACGAAATCATGATTTAAGTCCGCCTCCGACCTTGAAAAAACTACTTAAATGTGTATTTTTTAGTCATTATTAGATACATTTTTAAAAATATTGATATCTAGGCATCGGTAATGATAATTTCCGTTGGTTGAAATTGAAGTTTCTATTATATTTCAGCTTGTGTCGGTATAACGGAAGATCCCATCAGAGTTTTTCTTTTTATTTTAGGTTGTTAATAACAATAATATTATGTTTTTATAAGGACTCCTTTTCCCATATATATTGAAATCATTTCTACGTAAAAAACTACCCTCGAAAGGTTAAAGAGATAGCACATCACAAGGAATGCATATATTTTTGAAAACACAAACAACACTGTTAATAATTGAAATAATAATGTTGATAAATGTTGCGTGTGCAGTGTGCAATGAAGGAGGACTAGTAGGTAGTAGAGGATTGAACCCGCGACGAGCGACTTCTAAATGTGATCCCGACGCACTTATTCACTGGAACGATGGTCATTGAATAAACATTTTTTTTTAAAAGCTTTTCTTATTTTTTTATTTACATTTAAACCCGCTAAACCACTTTTTCTAGTTTTTCAGCGGGGACATAAAGACAACATTTTATGCAATAACAAGATACAATTTAAACGGTATGTGATGATACATTAAGATTTACATTCATTGGTTAAATTACATAATTGTATGAATATAAATATAAATAGCAGCATAAGCCTTATATAATAAGCCAGTACAAGTAAATTTTTGAACAAATTAGTATAATCAACAAGTTTCCTTAGAATTTGAATTCCATTTTGGAATACAAGGGCTTAAATATATATCATTTTTATCCAATAGCCATTTCCTCGGATTATATTAACTATATAAATTTAGCAGTATACATTGCTATTATTTTTAATTATCATTGGTAGTTGATTAAATATTTTAGGTACAATAAAGTTTAAGGTTTTTTCACCATATTTATTCGTACATTTCGGAACCATGAATCCTTCATTTTTAGTGAATCTTGTCGTGAAGCTTGTCTATAAAAATATTTCAGCGATAAAATATAAGTATAAGAACGCGTTTAACGCTTGAGCCCTGATCTAATTAAAAACTCCGCCTAAATAACGAGTTTGTCAATGTTAAACGAGTGGAGTTTAATTTTAGAAAAATGTATCCAATCTGTAAGGCTTTTGTGGAACCTTGCGGTGGATTTATCATAATTAATTGTGGAATAAACATAGATTAGCGTGGAAGTGGAACTAGGGTAGGTGGTGAGAGGGTGGAGGGGTGGAAGGGTAGAAATGTCGTTTAGTTACCTAAATCAGGGGAAGATATTTATTTTAGCAACCGCCAGCGGAAGCCTAATCACTTTAAAATATAAAGAGAATAAAAAGTACAGCTAAGATAAATTTTCAAAAAGAATTGAAATTTTCATATTTTTTTTTAATATTTCACACGCCAACGAATAAATTAAATCACTTTAAATACACAGGTAGTGCAGTCGCTTGAGGAAATGTTCACTTTTTGAAGCTAGGTTAAAATATTAAATATTGTCTGCTAAAAATGTCTGGTAGTGAAAGAATAAAACATTTTTCCGCTTGCACTTGTTCCCGTTAAATAAATAATTGTTCTACTTTCTACCCTTCTGTGACATGTTGTATATTGCGTATTTTGTAACCAAAAATAAAAACCTTTTGTAGAGGGATGATTAACTGAATTCATTTAATTTAAAGACGTAATATCGTAAACAGAGCGATTAAAAATATATAAATATATGTGAATACTGCATAAGAGTTCCAGCTGCTCCTAGCAATCTGTAGCCAGTGAGACTATGGTATCCCCAATTGGGGTATGTTGTGAGGCTGAAGGTAGTGGGGAGGGGAAGGAGGCGTAGGCCTGGCTATTCAGGTGTGGTCATCAAACACAGTTAATGCCATTTGAAGCAACATTTCAATTATGAATGGTGGTCTTTCACCAGTGCGATACTGAGAGTATCTTTTACTATGGGACGTGCCGAAAATATCCAATTTATTTTTTTGTAAATAAACACCAATGAATAAAATAAAATTTACTAGCTTACGCTGGAGTTTGAACCCAGATCCTCCAGATTTCAAGTTGAGTTCCTATCGACCACGGAGTTTCAGTATATGTAACAAGTTATAACTCATTTTTATATTATATATTAACAGAAAATAATTGCTTTATTAGGTGAATTTATGGGTATCCAATTTTTTTTAAATCGGAATTCCGCACAATAGTGCCGACTGCTAATAACGATCTGGAATGAGTAGGATACTATGGTGTACCCAATTTTGGTATGTTTTGAGGCTGAGGGTAGTTGGAAAGGGTAGGTGGCGGGTGGAGAAAATCTAGAACAAGTCAGAGAAAATATAATAAGAAAGGAAAACTAACGGTTTTTAAGTCCACGAAAGATTTTTGCTGCTTTCAAATTTGTTAAAAAAGTTATCGAATATGAAATATAAAATGTTTAAGGCCACTACTTTGTGAGCTTGCAAATCTAATTGTAAGTCTAAATTGAATTTGGTTAATTCCTGAGTGGGTGGTTAGTAAAGTAATTTATATTTTCATTCAACAATCCACTAAGCCTGTAAACATCCAACAATAAATATTTATAATTTTTTCTAAAAAACTTATTTGTATTTAAGGAAAAGATTATTAAAGCAAGCTCCCTTTTTTTGTCCACATGGGAGGCCCTAAGGCAAATAGTTTCCCTCAGGGCCTGTCTTCTCTGGGGATGCTGTGTGGAGTGGTGATATTGTCACCCTGTCCGTAACTCCTGTACAATGAACTCTATAAATTGGATTTGCTTTGATTTAAAACATTAGAAATGATTGTGGGAACAATTCAGACAAGCAAAATGTTTAGATAATTAATTAGTTATTCTATATTTTAAATGCGTATTTCTTTTCCTTAAGTTTTTGAACGATGTCGTAATTTTTTAAATTTATTAATTGTATTCAATTGTAAGTTTAATTTCTGATCGTCTCTAAAATTGACAATTATTGCGTATTTCTTTCGGTAAAGTTTTTGACCGATGTCGTAATTTTTCAAATTTATTAATTGTATTCACTTAATTTTTGATCTGTCTCTAAAATTGACAATGTTTATGTTTGTTTTTTAAAAACCCAAAATTATAATATCACTTATTTATCAGCAACATATTAAATTATAAATATTAGAAAAGCATAAAGAAATTTATAAAAGATAATTTTTTGTCAGAAATCTCAGAATGGACTTGAACTAGGGAATTTCTGCTATCGTTTCGTAAGCATCTGCTTTACCAAATAAGCTATCGTACACCTTCATGTCTACCTGTAGAAATATAAAACCTTATTTGAGTAGTGCGAATTAGACACATATTTAAACACACTATAATACTGATTCTCCTTTATAGAGTCTGGTTTTTAACTGATTTGTCAGAAAGCCAAAAGTGAGGTTAATATATTCTCTGTAAGTCATCGCCTTAATTTTTAAAATAATTAACATTTTTACACAATTTCAGCTGAAAATATTGACAACACCTGTAGTAAAATTTAATATAAAATTAGAAAAAGGAAAATACTATTCCGTCCTAAAAGTAATAGTTTGTCATTTGACCTTCGCCATGCATGGGAGATGGGAGGACATAAAACCGATGTCGAAGACAACAAAAGATGTCATCTTATTGGAACAACTACATTGAACACTTTATATGACACCGGCAACAAAGCCAAATTACCCCGAGGTGGACATTTCCCCTAAATTGGACACCGCCCCGCTCTCCCCGCAACGGGGAGTTAGGAGCAGCAGTTAGGGGAAGAGAGGGGAATAAGGGACAGTGTAATAATGATTGTTGTTTTCATTAGCTAGAGTGGTCAGAGATGTTTGTGGCGGTGACGCGTGTCACCTGCACCATTTGTTGTCTTAGGGCTGCAAAATACTCAACAAAACTATCATTTAAAAGAAGTAGATACTCTCAGTATCACCCCTGTTAGAGACCACCATTCAGAATAAAAACGTTGCTTGAAATAGTTTGAGCCATGTTAGGTTACTCTGCCTAACCTTCCAAACGTTCATCTACTGTTGGCAGATAATATTGGAACTCACTGTTCTGTTAACAAACCGCTCCAAATTATGAGATTACTTTTTTTTAACATTAGCCCCCCATACAAGGCCTATATCATATTTAAGGATGCTGTGTGGACGGTATTTATTAGGTAAAAGGAAGGAGAGGAATTTCTGGGAGGGAAAAATGTGTGAGGGGTGGGTAGTAAATCTGGGGGTCAATGTGTACAGGAGAGAAACCATCCCTCTTACTGCGGTGCTAGGCGTAGGTCGAGAGAGTCCAGGCGGAGAATTCAAAAGGTCTTCCTCAATCAGTCTCTCCCAATTCAGCCCGCCAAGTAGTAAGGGAGCAAACGCATCCGCCGCCAATACCTAAACCAACCCATGAACCTGGGCACCCCCGATAAGTCACCAAACGTAGCGAAGCTTTTGGGGGTGACCTAATACAAAGGTGTTGGCTATCCCCATACCAGCCTTCTAAATTTATCTCCAAGTTATAATAAAATTAGCAATATTATTTTGAATTATATAATGCGTTGTATCATTTTGATAAATCAGTGGACCTACATAAAATACAAGTTATGGTCGCCAAATTCTAGTTGTTATTATCATATCGATCCACAATATTATCCCACACGTCTCTTCAAAACTATTTATACATCAGTTCAATGTCGAGTTAAAACCATATGATTTCAATGTCACCTTCATATCTATAAATGTTGATACCCTTCACTTCAAACTAACCACTTCTGCTAAAGTCCGTGAAAATGAGATTTCGTTATGAAAGCCTTTGGGTAAAATATTAAGTGAAGCGATCGAAAAAAGAGTATTTACTAGTGGTTAATATATTTTTCTCGTAAATATGTTTTTTTCCAATAGATATAACTTAAAAACAGACTTCACAAAAACTAAACTAGCACCGTCTATATTAAAACTCCGTTTTCATAAAAGCACTACGAAACAAAAAAACATCTAAATAAGACACTTGTACGAGTAAATTAAGTATTAATTAAATGTCGGTGTCCCAAGGCCTCGGCCACATTATGTAATGTTAAAATATTTCACTATCACTATCAAAATCCCTAAATTTAGTACAAAGCACACACAAAATACTTATCTCTATCTAGGTATAATATATTATAACAAATTACCATTATATCTGAAAGTTATCGAAAATATTCAGGAATTTCAGCAAAAATTTAAAAAAATACCTAAAACTACTATAAGAGTCCATATCTATTATTAAAATTTCTTGTAAATCCTTTATTGATAAATCTTGCATTTTCATAATTATCCCTTGTTTTTGCCATATTGTATTATTTACTTTCACACATGATATTATATAATTGAACTAAAATTTCCTCACCAAACACAAGAGCCTCGTCTCTTTATGGTGAGGAAAAGCTATTCTTATCTACTATTTTAACACAAAATGCAAAAATTGTGTATTTATTGTAAAAAAAAACCTATAAATATTAAATAAATAAATAAAAAAAAATCCGCTTTGCAGTAAAATCCAAATAAATGGAATATTTCTGAACTTAACCGAAATCTAAAACTGTTTTTAAAGTTGATGAAACACGCATAAATGTACGATTAGAATTAATATGTAAGTTTTTAATGCAAACATAGATATTTTTTTAAAATAGCTCACCTTACTTTTCATCTAACTAAAATTACTCAAAACGAAAAAAAATAAAAACACACACGGATACTATTCGACAAACGCATTATTAACCTTACCATCGCCTAACTTTTTTGTCATTTCATGTACCTAGTTTCAAGTTTCATAAAAAAAATCTAATTACTATCGGAAGTTTTGGCTTCATAAAAGTGTACATTTAATTTCTCTTGTGGTTTTTAGATTTGAATATGATGCAGTGTTTTTTCTTCTTGTGTTACTTTAGAAATGGCGTTAGAAGGTGTCTAAATTTTAGAACATCGATGCAAGAATTTCTATGACCTTTATAAGTTGTTCCCAAAAGCGAATAAATTAGACCGAAGGATTAAAAAAATGTAATAATAGATTTAAATTAACTTTGAATTAATAAGCTATAGGTAGGTATTTAGACTTGATATAGGAGGACATTTTTATTGCGAACTACCCCGTCCAAACTGTTCCTAGTCTGGAGTCAGAGCGACTACAGCATTCTCAATTGGGGTATTGTGCTTTTTCAACAGGGCGATACTGACGGTATCTACTTCCTGAGTAGTAATTACCAAATATTTCACAATGTCTAACTATCAAATCTATACATGTTAAAATAACTTATAAAACAATTTATTTTATATCGGATAAAACGATTGCAAGCCCTGATTGTTTCCCTGGCTAAGCAGGTACTTCGAGCGATCAGTGTGTCTTAATCACTCTAGCTTGGTTTATGTTGATTCAAGGTTTACCTTGGGTCAAGTATGGCAGACTGGAATCCGAATACTTGTACCAGTAACTGTTGTAGATGTATTATTATATTTATTTTATGTTGATTATTTATAATTCGTAATATACTCGGATCACACGCGCAAAATTTAGATCACAGTAATTAAATTTAAATTAAGAGTACGGTCGTGTCCCATTATAATAACAGATTAGTGTAATTCGTCAAATCTCATCAAAAATATTCGTTGCGTGGAAAATATAAGATACAATGGAAAAAGCAAACAAACCTAATGATATTTATTTATAAAAGATATGAAATTCTTTTTCAACCGGTAGATATAAAGCTAAAGGAAATAAAACACATTATATTATATTTTATATCTACACATATCTTAATATATAAAACAAAGTCAAGTTAGTTACACCATTTATAACTCAAGAACGGCTGAACCGATTTTTATGATCTTTAATTTGTTGGATTTGTCTCCGTCCCGATTAACAGAATAACTATTAAAATATCGAAAAAATCACGGCAAAAATAATTATGAAGAAAATTAAAAACACTTGCAGTGGTTAGAAAACTCGGCCAACTTATCCAATTATAGCCACTATTCATAGGTTCGAGTACCGAATTATAAACTCCAATTTAATAAATAAATTAATCGCAAATCGAAAATATTCCTTATTAATGTAGATAAGCAATTGGGAGGATGGTGAGAAATCACATTAATACAATACACATTAATATACCCATAGACTCCTAAGATTTTGGGGCTATTTGAAACGGATCTAATTAAATGTCCTATTTTAATAAAAAAAAAAAAATTAAAATTACTCAACGTAAATCTCTCGAAGTAAAAAAAAAGTTAAACATGAATTTATTTTCGCAACTATAAAAACATTCATTTTACGAGGCGAGTATGGGTACCGTCGCCCCTGAAACCATTTATTAGATGACCAACACCTCTGCCCAAGTCACCCCAAGTGGTTTTCTATGTTTGGTGACTTGGCAGTGGTGCCCGGGATCACAAGTAGAAATGTGTCCGGGTCCTGGCAGCGGAAGCGTCTGCCAACATTCTGCGTGGCAGAATGGATCGGGAGAGACTGGTTGAGGTAGTTGATGTAAAATACCTATGTATAATTGTAACAACCCCCGAAATGGGCAAATTATAACGACTTGGATCACAAATTGGGATTCCAAAATAAGATACATAACTTGTCGGGAATGCTCTGTAACAATAAATATTTATTTAATTTTTAACGCACCAGACTTTTAAGTCCGGGTTTAGTTTTACCCATAGGAAAAACTAAATCCTTTCACACACTTTTCCATAAAAATGATCATCTAGTAAATCCACGCTATACAAATTTATTTTATAAGTATAATTACAGATACTTGAGTCGGGCCATGTCAAGAGTCAGAATAATAGAAGAGTATGTATGAGAAGATGTATGAATGTGAATGAGGCAAGGAGCGTGTGCCAAGACCGAGTTGTTTGGCGGTCCGTCCTCTCTGCCTACCCCTGCGGGGAAACGGCGTGATGGTTAGTTAGTTAGTTAGTTAGTTATAATTAATACAAAACAATACAAGAACAACATGTTAACCTACCAGACTATTAAATGGGAAAATAATTCACCGACTCCAGATATTTTCATATCAGAGGGTTCGGCTCAGTAGAATTTTTATTTTATTTTTATTATTATTGTCATTAACACTTTAAATATATTTAAATAATTCGTTAGAAGCATTTTTTTAACTTGCGCTTTTACCACTGGTAAAACTTGCAGGTAAAACATCTCTTTACACAAAGTGCATTCACTTGAGGCTCAATTTATTATGGAACTATCTTTCTGTGGAACTTTGAAAATCCACACTCAGGTGTCAGTCAACACCACGGGAACTTAAGCCCGCGCTTTGTTCTACAATCTCACCATTTGTTCCGCAACTTGTTATAATCCGTTCCCAACTTTCAGCAAAGAGAGGATAAGAGGGATTTCACAGTCGTATGTTTTAATATCCCCGTATCCAGGTGATTCATGTCGGGTGATGCAAAACTGAGAATAATTAAATTTATTGCATATTTTGCTCCTGAGTTGGTTTGTAACTCGCACTTGCATAGATTTTTTAAATTTATTATTTTTATTTTTTTATTTTTTTATTTTTTTATTTGTAACATATAATATCATTCACAATTATAATATCATTTCATTACATATCATTCATCATTTTTTTAGTTGTCCAGTTAATAGAGAAATATTCTCGGGTCTAACTGGGGAGCTAGTCTATGTACTTATGTTATACATTTAGAACTGCTTATAGATAATATGTATAGTTACAAAATGGAAATAAAAAACTTTCAAAAATACTGTAAGATATTACAAAATATTTTACAACGAGAAAAATACATATATTATAGCAATGGAATATCAACAAAATATTAGCAACAGAATACGGAATATATCTGAAAATCATCGATAAAAAATAAGTCAATCTGTTGCTTAAATTTAAAATAGTTTTTTTCACTTTTTATCGTATCGGGTAAATCGTTAAATAGCTAAAACGAATGACTTTGTTAAACGGACGGCGTAGTCCAGCGGTAGGGCGTGAGACTCCCATTCCGAAGGCCGCGGGTTCGAACCCGGCGTGCGCAAATAAATTTTATTAAATTGATTTGTGTTATTTCACAATTAATTATTTAAAATAATAAATAGTATATTAGCGGCACGTTACAGAGTGGAAGATACTCTTAGCATCGCTCTGGTGTAAGACCACCATTCAGAATTGAAACGTTGCTAAAAGTGTGTTTAGCCGTGTTTAGTGACTAGATCTGAATAGCCAGGTACTTCCCCACCTTCCTCTTCCACGTCTCCTTCCCTTCCCCACCTACCTCCAGCCTTATAACATACCCCAATTGGAGGTATTCACTATAAATAAACGAACTTAAAATCTTGTGATAAAGATTTTTTATATTTTTTAAAGTTCCGTTATATTTTGTCATTAAGAAAATATCTGAAGTCGTAGTAGGATAATTAAAACTTAATTATCTCAGTAAATGGTAAACATAAACCAGTGAAGTGAACTGAAGCACCGAAATCTTTCCAATAGCAAATTCTAGATTTATGAAAATATATGTATATTTTATTCAGCACACGGCATTTTTTCAACATGATCTATGCAGTTTTTAAATGACTGTGAGCTTTTTATGACTACCATAATACGGGTACCTAGAATGGTAGTTGAAAAAATCACAAAAAACTGTAACTTATAAAATTTATGTTGTTTGCTGTATATTTTCAAACTGCTCATAAAAAATCTTCTAACTCTACAAAGACACATAGAAGGAACAAGGTTATTACGTTTCCTCGCTTACAAAGAATTTCATCATCAGACCGAGCTTTTGACGTTTGCGTTTGCGCAGACTTTTATAGTTTTCATAAAGTTTCAAACCGTAATAAACTTTTGTATCACGTATCATAGTTTTAGGTGCTAAAGTCAAACTAAAGCATCAAAAGAACACAAACCGTTTACTATGAAGTTTAGAGGTTCCCCCAGTAGCACGTCGGAGAGTTTTAATAATTTAACAAATTACACGGAGTTTTAAAGACTTGCTCGAGTAATGTTTTAAATAATGATAGCGGGACACTAAAATCCCCGAGCTGCACTTGAACCGGGACATCTTAGGATAATACTTATCATGGATCAAAGTTAGTTGGGAGAGGGAAGCTTCCTAAGAAATCGTTAAGACCAAAAAATGTAAGCCGACGACCAACCTTAAGGCTCTTCACATCTCGGGAATAATTCAACTCAGCCTTCCACAAATCATTCAACCTTATTTATCGTATGATAAGGGTTGGATCCTGGAGGCTTTCGTAACAACTCCCCTCCCCCTTGCGGCGCACAATAGCCTGTTTTTCTGAACAATTCCTTCAGAATTTACTTTCCACGCTGTTTCCTGCACGCCATGCTTGCCTGGAAATATTCATCTACCTTTATTTAAAACTTGCTTTCTTGCCGTTTACATCTTAAAGGTGTTCCCAAAGCGGTACCTAGGTTTTATAGGTTATAGTGCGTGGGTCTATGTTTGGAACTTTTAGGCGGAATGCTGGGACTGCGAGAACAATAACTCATTACATATACATAGAAGAACTCAATTCTTTTGTTTGTCTCTATAGCAGGAGTTCATCCGTAGAAATTCACCATCAAACTTTAAATCAAAACCTTTCCAGGATTTTTTTTTTTATATATGTAGACTGAAAGTTATTCTGAAATGTATTTTATTCTTTACATTAAATAAGAAACGCGTGACGCTCTCACAACCCGTATAATGATTCCCAATTTCTTGTTCACGTAAACATGTGTACTGTTTTAGTACGAGCTCAAAGTGGATTTATTTTAGATAAACGAACACGCGTGCCGTCGAGTATTAGTCAGAAGGAAGAAAGTAATAGATAAATTATATGGAAACCACATTTTCCTCCAATAATCCAATAAACTTTCGAAATATTCGCTCGGAAAAAAAACACTTTGTAATGTACGCCAAAGATTTAATCCATTTACGGAGGGGTTTGTAAGAGAAATGGGCCAATTCACGAGAGTGTGATGTTCTTCTGAGGAAAAAATCATACAAGTCAAATTATTGTTCGCTTCGATTCGGATCCAATCATAAAAATATATGAAGTGGTCAGTATGTTACCGAGGGTCCGACTAAAGATTGGAAATGTATGGAGGTCTCTCTCCATGCTACCCCTAATAAAGAAATACGCCCAATGGTGGTGCTTGTATCACGTTTGATGTTATTTACATCGTGGCAATTATTCTGTCAATGTTCAATATTACGTGGGTTGTATGAAATAAATTCAAGTTTGGTATGTTTAACGACTGCTACTAATTCAATTAGATATATATTCGTTGTTCAATAATTGAACTATACTGTCAAAAAATCATCATCTCATTTTATTTACTATGTTTAAATAGTCCTGCGTTACTATTTACACGCTGTGCTTATTCTATCTATAGTTCATTGGAGGGAGCTTTGAAGAATCAGCGACGAATGGCTGTGAGGCACTGATTTACAGCGTTCCTGTTTAACTCAGGGTTTAAAAATGAGTTATCATTTTTGAGTTTCCACCGTCATAAAACGTGAAACTTATTAGTATCTTCAAAAAACACAATCTTCACACCTTTTTCTTGTTAAAAAGACCCCTTGAACGGTTCACAATATCTTCAAAAATAGCTTTGACCCCGAGAGATACTTTCTGTGTTTTTTTATATATTTTTATATGAATACCGCAGAGTACCCACTGCTTCCGTCCGACTATGACATCCCCAACGTATTTTGTGAGGCTGAAGGTAGCAGAGAGAAGGATAGGAAAAAGGAAAGTGGGGGTTCCTGGCTAATCAGATCTGGTCATCAAAGACGGCCAAAGCCATTTCAAGTAACGTTTCAATTCTGAATGGTGGTCAATATGTGGTGGACAATATAAAATAAATATGAACATTTATAACAATTTTGTTGAAAAGATCGCATAGTATATTTCATTAGTAAAAACCGAATCATTTAGCAAAAAATAATGCGAAAAAATCAATAATGGAAATACAATAATTACAAAAGTAATATTAAAAGTTATACCATTACAAGTCAAACGCATATAATTTTACGAGCATTTCTCTTTCCAATTGAAAGCTTTGCTCTTTGACTTACTCGTAGAGAGGATATTAGTCCTTTAACGTTTCCCATAATAAATATAGGTAAAGTTCCATATTACGTAGTGAGTGGAGACTGCTCGGGGCGGAGTAAGCACAATTTATATGAGTTCCCTCCGTTCCCGAAACTATATTTTAGATTAATAAAAATTGGCCGACCTGACCTGAAAGCAGTTTGTAATATTTTCCATTTCGACACTGTTATTGCTTCGGGGTAAAATTCACGTCAAAGGCGTACGAAAGCGAGGTTTAAAGTGAAATATAGCACATTAAATGGTTTGTTATAAAAACTCTAATCTTGTGTATTGAGAATTTGAAAGCCCGTATACAGGATGTAAAGGTACGTACTTGACGATTCCTGACATTATTTGGAGAAATTTTGGTCTCCGGTGACTTTTTTTATGACCATTTTATATTTTTTCAAAAAAATTTTTCTTCATAATCAAACGAAAAAAATTCTTTCTTATTGGTGACTCAGCCAAGTTACTACAACTACCCAACACCTACTATTTTTTTATGTTTTTGTAGAAAAAAAAAACATCAAAAATGTCACCGGAGACCCAAATTTCATTTACATTTTTACTTCAAATAATGTCAGGAATCACTGGTTAAAGTAAGTCAAGTACGTTTCTTAACACCCTGTATATATGAATATTATAGTAATGACTAATTATTTAAGAGATGATGTAATATTTATTTTTAATGGTTAGTTGTTAGTAACTAATTAATTTATCATTTTAATAATTCTCCTGATATTGATCAGAATTCGTTAACCGTTGCACTCCCTTTTTTGGAATAATAACTTGAATTTTATGCTAACGCAGAATTTAGTACTTATTTAAAATAACCGAACTATGAATAAGCATTTTGAAGAAAAAATATATTTCTTCAAACTTCGCAAAATCACTTTGTGGCGTCATTTTGAATTAAATTAAAACAAATAACTTTGTAATTCCACTACCCACTTTGTGTACCACTATTAATAGTGGTTTAATACAAGTTATTTGTTTTAATTTAATTAAAAAATTATATTGACCAGCACCGTTTTGTGGATCAGTTTAGATTCTGATATCAACCCGAAAACTAGTTTTTAACATAAATACAATATAAATATTTAACTGATTAATTATTCACTATAATAAACAACTTTTCGGACGAAATAGAAGTATTTTCCATTTTATTATGAAAAACATTTGGCTATATAATATATATTATCTACCACTGTTTTACGCGAGTAGATTGATTTTTTTTGTATAATAGATTTACAAGTTAACAATAAAAAAGATAACAGTCGACATAAAATCAACCACAGCCCGCAGTAAATTCGGCAATACTCGGTTTATAACACGAATTTCGTCGATTTCCATAAAGAGTTTGATTCGTTACATCCCCCGGAACGATATAAAAAGGCTTTCATGGCCAAAACCTCCAAAATTTCTATGTTGGAAGGGTTTCACAAGATGTGTGTTTGTACATGTCTCGGTATTTCATACGTCAGCTTAAATCATTCCACGAACGGCGGTATTTGGCGACGAAAAACATACTTACTTCGCGATACTCCAACAGGATGTATTCCAACATGCTTCAACTTTTGGAATGCTTTCCAGGAAGTAGGTACTTCTCTACCCACGTCATTCTATATTATATTATGAATTTTACTTTGTCATAATGACAACGATATTTCAATTAGGTATTTGTACCTCGAAACGTTTAAAACTTTAAGGCGGTATACGCTATACACGTAATACCTATTTTTAAGTGTTTGCGAGCAGTCGTTGAAAAACAGCATTCCCGTTTGGAGGATTTGATAGGTTTTAAAACACGTAAAAGGGTTGAAAAAGCAAAGAGGATGATTGGAAAAAACCCTACTGTCCAGATCTGCTCAGTGAATACATCTAAAATCAATTCAAATAACGAGGAGGATTTCAAATATGTTTGTTTTCCACCGTCCGCCTCCAAAACTTCCTTCTATCCAGCCTTTCTGCCGTCTCCATACATTAACTTATGCCTAAAGTAGTGGGATGTCCATCATTGTACTGACCCTTAATTGTAGGTTTTCCAATTTTTTTTTAATAGTGAATACCTCACAAGAGTCCCAACTGCTCCCGTCTGGAGCCAGTGAGACTATGGCACATAGAATTGGGGTATGTTGTGAGGCTGAAGGTGAGTGGGGAAGGGAAGGAGAATGGGAAGAGGAAGGAGGGAAGTACCTGGCTATTCAGATCTAGTCACTAAACACGGCTAAAGCCATTTGAAGCAACGTTTCAATTCTGAATGGTGGTCTTACAGCAGGACGATAATGAGAGTATCTTCCACTCCGCAAATATACCTTATATTATTTTTAATTAATTAATTGTGAAATTACACAAATTAATCAAATAAAATTTATTTGCGCAAGCCGGGTTCGAACTCACCTTTGGAATGGGAGTCTAAAGCGTTACCACTGGACTATGCCGGCCGTCCAATAGTCCTATGCCCCGCGATACTATTACAGGTAATCCTTTTTTGATAGCCGATTATTTTTTAACATTGTTTCTTCATCGTGCTATCCCTCAAACACGACAACAACCCACCATTTACGCATAATTTTCGAAGCTTTTCAATCAAATTAAACCTTTCAAATATATACTATGCTTTCATAAAATAAAATAAAGGGTTACTTCTTAACATTATACGCATATTAAAACCAGACGAATAAGTTAAAATAAATTTAGAATCGAAATGGTTCCCTCAATAATTTGATTGACTTAATAAAGTTTTCGCTTTAAAATAATGATTAAGTTACAAGTTGCGTGTTTTGGTAGTACAACTTTTCTCTCTCCCCTGTAAATCCGTGGCACGGACTTCAGCCAAGTGCCATACCAAATGATTGTGCATTTTTGAAAAACCTTACATTTTTTTACTGTACCGGTCCATGTCCGATTCAGGATAAGAAGTTATTTTGTTTTTGACGTTCGTGGACGACTGAGGAATTTTGATATTTTGTTTTGATATTAGGGCAAAAAAAAACCAAGCACCGAAGAAAGTTATTTGTTTCGGAAGATGTGTTATTATGTGTAGTGGCCTCCGTGGTCGAGGGGTATGGCCTCGATTCGCAATCCGAAGATTACGGAATCGAATCCACGAGCATGGGGAAATATATTTTATTTGCGTAATTTCACAATTAATTAATTAAAAAAAGTACGTAGTATATTTACGGCACGTTCCAGAGTGGAAGATACTCTCGGTTTTGCCCTGGTGTAAGAACTCCATTCAGAATTGTAACGTTGCTTGAAATGGCCTTAGCCGTGTTTGGTGAACAGATCTGAATAGTTAGGTACTTCCTACCTTTCTCTTTACCATCTCCTTCCCCTCCCTCTTAGCTTCAGCCTCACAACCAACCCAAATTGGGAATGCCATTCGCCCATCATTAGCGTAGCTACTTACAAGAGACGCTACCGCTACCTGTCATACTATTTTGCTAGTGCAGCGCCTAGCGGCGATTTCAAACACTAATAATAGTATTGAAAATATAGATGAGCGGCGATCGCGTCGCTTGAACGTAGCTCCATGGAAGAACGGCATTAGTCTCAGTGACTCCAGATGAGAGCAGTTGGGACTCTTGTGCGGTATTCAGATCAATAAAAAGTAAGAGCATCAGACACATCATCATCATCATCATCACATATTATCAGTAAGAACGGACGTTAAGTCCAGTTATACATTTATTGTAATTGTACAACGCATCTGACTGATTAACGCGAAGCCGCCTAAATATGTACATGTATTTTTTATTTTTGAAAAATCCATACCCATATCACATGGGCAGTTGATATTAAATTACTTTGACTACTAACATCATAATCATGATTATCATTATTCTTGTAGAAAATTAAAGTAATAATTTTTTCTTGTTCCTCCACAAGTATACATCTTTAAGCGATTGTTAATAATAATAATAAAAACCTTCCATTCACGAAATCCTACATGTATTTCCATTCTTTTTGTAATTAAGGCCACAAGGGTTTAATCGGCTTAACTTTATTCAACTCGTGGTAGCCGTAAGTAAAGTAGTTAGGTCCAGTAGCCAGTAGCCTGTGCCCTGAATCTATACTTACTGCCTACGGTATATCATATATAGCCTTAGTACAAGTACATACTCAACGTACATCAAAGTTTAGAAGGTTATCCCGCTCGTATAAAGCATGCAATCTACATATTTAGGGTTCCATCCTGATTAAGGTCTGGACTGTGGTAGAAAAATAACAAAATGAAATTTTAAATGGTTCCTCAAAGGAAGTTTCATCAGATATACCGGGATGTTTCTTTTTAGCAGTTTTCTGGTGGTGGAGACTTCCCGTGTCCCGAGACTTCCGTAAGTTAATAAAAACAAAATTAGAGTGGGCAGCAATGCTCGTCCTTTAATTTAGAGTTATAAAGTAATATATATTATGATTATAGCAGTTACACAACGTACATATCTTGGCTCTAAGATCCTACGTTGTTAACCTGTAGGTTTCGGATTTGAAACTTCACTTTTCTAACAAAAAAATGAAGATAAAAAAAATAATAAGATGAAAAACAATAGACCCACACTGTCTAAAAATAAAAAAGATATGTTTTTTATACAGTTTTTAAAATAAGCATTTCTGTATCATCTAGTTATTTATCATTACTTACTAAGGTTTATTTTTCAAATTCCTTCTGAAATGTGGCTTTAAAGCAGTCAATATTTGACTCTATTATTTTTTATTGAACAGAATCAATAAAGCTCCATCGCGAAAAAATTCCCGTCAAAGCGTCACGCATAATAAAAATATAAAATTTATGACCTCAATATGTCACCAAAAGCTCAGACTAATGTAAACCATGACTTTACGGAAAAAAAGTCACGAAAAACAGTAAATTTTGGAACATTGAAAGCTTTAATGGCTCTGAAATGTAGTCGCATTTTCAAAATCCATTGGGTTGAATAATAATAATAATATTTTTGCCTCAAGGGTAATGGATTTAAAAAAAAAATGAATTGTCGGTACTGCTGAGATACTCCAATAGTGTGAATAAAATACAGAATATTTATATTATTATTTGTAATCGTTGATAAAACGAAAATTGAAAAATTGATTGGTTTGCAAACCTTTATTATGTTTACCCTATATCAAAAACCCAGCTCTAAAATTTAAAAACAGAAGCTTTATTGGTATTTTTGCTATTAGGTTTACCTTGATCAGAGGTTTCCAATCATTTTGGATCCATTGCCCGCGTTTTTATAACATTTTTTTCCCTGTTTTCCGTAATAAAATAGCATTTTCAACTCGATAAACCTAATGTCACATATAAATAATATAAATGTTACCTAATGTTTTTCACAGATTATGTAGTACACCATTATTTATCAAATATATTTGGTGTACACAAAAAATGTATATGTATACCTACCATCTTTTGGAAAAACAAAGTTTCCATCTGTCGCATTAGCGCATGAAGTTACGTCATGCGATAATGAACTCTAAAATAGATTACTATAGATACCATTATCGCATGACATTACCGCGACAGATAGAACCTTTTTATTCTAAAGGGTTGATATATTGTAATATTATCTTGGTTAATAAATAATTAAAAAGTCTTGTTGATGTGTTTTCTATTCTGTAAAGTGATCTCATTTCTATTCTTAACTGGCTGATACCCGGCATGCGTTAAATGAAAATTAAATATATAAATTATTTCTCCCTTCATGTTATTTCCCATTCGTCCCCATTCCCCTTCCGATTCCTCTTACTCTTACCCTCCCGCGTTCACTACTCACCTTTCCACGTTTCCCCTACCCTCTCTCGCTCTTTCTTTTCTCGCGAGCCCCCCTCCCTCTCACGCATCCCGCTTCCACCTTCTTCACCTCCACCACTCCCTTGCCACCCCTCCCGCGAAGCCCCCTCCTTAATTCCCCAACCGACCCTCCTGCACACCCCTCGCCCCAGCCTTTTTTCTGCCGCCTAACTCCATAAAATACACCCAATTTTCCAACAACTCGCGTGACCTATTTAATTTTTTTACGCAAATATAGAAGTATTCACAGGCATGTTCACAACAATTCATAAACATGTAATGGCATTTGGATGAAATTTTTTCGTATGAATAGTGTATGAAATAATTTCATAACGCCAGAGCTCACTATCCTATAACCATCCCGGGTATGCGCACATCATATTCCCAAAGTTTCATCGCAATGGGATGAACGGTGTATACATTAAGTTTTTTTATTGATAGAGCTCCTAACCAGCAATCCGAGGGGTGCGGGTTCGAGTCCCGTCGGCGGTTACTATTAACTTTTTGATTATAGATTTTCAAAAACAACATTTCTTCGCGTCTTTAAAATAGAACCCGTTCAAAATATCTATCTAATCACGCGTAGAAAATGTGCCACTGGGAAAAATTTATCTTTTGGACTTCTGGGTCGCCTATATTATCTTCCTTTTCTTTTTCCATTCCAACGAAAATAGATTAAAAGTTTTAGTAAGACAGGCTCCATGGTTGAGAGGAAAGGATCTCGAATAACAATCCGAAGGTTTAAATCCCGGAATGCCCAAAATAAATTTTATCTGATTAATTTGTGTTATTTCAAAGATTATAGTTATATATAGTGTTATTTCCAGAGTAGGAGATACTCTCAGTATTGTCCTAGTGTAAGACCACCATTCAGAAATGTAACTTTGAAATGAATTCAGCCGTGTTGAGTGATCTGAATAGCCCATCTCCTCCCCTTCTCACTGCCTTCAGCATCACAACACATCCCGATTAGGGATGCCACTGTCTCACTGGATCCAGACAAGAGCATTGAGACTCCTGTGCGGTGTTCACAATAAAATAATTATTTTATTAAAAATAAAGTAAAAGTTATCAACTTAAGTAAAGTGCAGCAACGCGCACAACGACGCATAATGTAAACGCTGCGACGTCGGCGTCGCGCGTCGGCGTGAGTCGTCGCTTTGCCATTCACACTAGCGA
This sequence comes from Limnephilus auricula, assembly GCA_951813805.1. Classification (NCBI taxonomy): domain Eukaryota; kingdom Metazoa; phylum Arthropoda; class Insecta; order Trichoptera; family Limnephilidae; genus Limnephilus; species Limnephilus auricula. Next base: position 19,205,832 of record OX638404.1, read on the forward strand.
GCGTTTCTTTTTGCTACAAAAGCGCTGTCAGTAGTCACTCTGACATTAAGACTTTATAAAATATACAAGATGCTGACTTTACATTATGACTTTCGAGAATACGGAGAGTCCGGAAGTAAAGAAGCTTAATTTATTTTATTAAATATTTATTTTGGGAAAGGGATTGTGTTGTTTATGGGCTTATTTTGGATGCTGAGTTGTATTTCAATTTCACTGAGCCTATATTAAAAACATTGTTTTTCAGTGAATATGCCCTTTTTATCAAGGAATGTTGTTTAATTTGTTTATTTATTTTAAATTTAAAAAATTTAAATAGATTTCAATTTCAAATGATAATAAAACAACTTGGTGTTGATAAAAAATATTAAATAAAAGAAAATATTTCACGAAACTGAAAAACCTTTTTTAAGTACTTATTTTCAGCAAGTGAAGTCTTCGGCATATATTATAATTATATGCATTCCCCATGTCATCCCAGTTTAATCGGCATACAACGAATTAAAAAGTCTGGTTATCATAAATTATAAACTAAATTAAGAATAAATACTTTGTCCATGTTTGTTTGTATTTATCTACTCAGTCTTGATTGAACGTGAAACGGGTACTACAATAAATGCTAGTCCTTGTTCATGGTTGTGCTTTGAGAGGATCGATAAGGATCGATAGGATAACTTTCGGTAACTTCACTTCGTTCTCTAGCATGACTTAGCGTCCTTAATATATTCGACATCATCTGTTGTTTGTTAGCGATTTGCAGTTGTCCTAGGGAACGATGTGAACTGAAAGTTATCCTATCAAGCCTTCGTTCCTTAGCATGATTGCAGATCGCCAACGAATAAGTAACAGTTCACAATGACTAAGCGTCGTTAATATATTAGACATAATCTGTTGTTTATCCATTAGCGATATGCAGTTGTTCTAGGGAACGATGTGAAGTTACCGAAAGTTATCCTATCAAGCCTTACCGATTAAGTGTGCTAGGTGGCCAGGGCATTGTTGAGTCTCATGTCCTTTGTTAAAATATAGCTTTTAATTCAATCAACGGCCACATATCACATGGTGAGATACTGTCACAAAAATCGACAGAATTTGAATCGGTATATAACATTTAGGTAGGTGCCTCGTCGCCACAACTTATACTGTCCACCGAATTGGTTCAAACCTGCATCAAAATTCAATAAATACAACAAATTAGGTACTGTTTTACGACTTTTGTAATATTAAGTAAATGCAATCATTTACGCAATCACAAAACTAGTTTTAATAAGTTAGATAAATTTTGTGCATAAAAAGCATTTTGTGCATGTTTCGCGTAAAAATTGTACAAAAATAAACCCAAATAGAAATTCTCTGTGATTTATCAAGTACAAAACTATTTTATCAAACTAATTGCCCAGGAAATTCATAAATGACCATATCGCCGAATGGCGAATAATAAACTGTTAAGGTTTAATTGATATTTATTTTAACACGACAAGAATCTGACTTGCGTGCTTTCGGACCTTGGCCAAATAGTACTTTACAATAGAAACACATTGATTCTAATTATACTGACAAAACAGTATTTTTTGAAAGCGTAGAACACGAGAAAACGGTAGTAGACTAAAAAGAGAAATTATTTTTAAAATGTTTGAGAAATTATCAAAAATGATTTGACAATCAACTCATCATTTTATTAAAACAATGTTTGAATTTTAAATGAAGTGTCCGTCAAGAAAATTTGTAATTAATTATTGGAAATTATGACGATCCTTTGTCACTGTAAAGTTTCTTGGTAATGTCAATTTTAGACGTTGTATCAGTTTATGAAATAATAAACGTTTGACCTTTGACTTTTTGACTTGCTCCATCACTAACAGGCGGCAGAGATTTAGGCGAGTAGGTAGGTACCTATGTATATTTTTACATAATTACTTTTATCGATAAAGGTCACACTTTAGTGTTTAGCCACAATACCGACGCGGGGACGGGAGCGGCGCGGGCATGGACACGTAGCTTGCTTATCACATGTTTGAGTACACCGCACCGCGCCCGCGCCGCAAAACGCGCTGCAAAATAAATGTATACATAATCTAGTCAACACAGTTTTCAGAATTTTAATTTTAGTTAAATTAAAATCATTAAAAAATAAATCCGAGAACGTGTTTTGTGACAAAAATACCTCAGTTTTTCTATTTATTTAAGGTCTTACAAACTAAAATATTTTAACTTTTTTTTTTACACACTTATTTTGTTAAGACATTATTAAAAAAAATCGTAAAAATCTACTTATGATGAAAAAATACTTACAAGAAGTTCACGATATTTAATAATTTATCATCGTGCGTTTTGAGCATTTTTATTGCTTACTTGAATGTATTAAAGCAAGTTTTGAATGAACTAAATCGTTATTAAATTTTTAATTTTAAAAAATTGATGCGGGGACTAATCGATCTTTCTCATTGAAACCTCCCTGTACAGTTGCAAGAATTTTTAAACTTTTATTCTCAGCCGCTGGTCAATCGCTCTTAACTACAAAATGATATTTTACGGGAGAAATTGTGAATAATGCACATGATTCCTGGATATTATAATATTATCTTCGATTCCATATCAGTTGATATCGTTGGACCGGCATACTTATATAGAATATGCATTCGGTTTAGGTAAAACACGGTATACCTAATTACAAAAAAATATAACTAAGTGTCCCCTAATGTGAGTGTAAAGAGGATGTACCGCCGAATAACAAAATTATAAAATATACTTTCATTCAAATGCATCAATGTTAAATGTTCATGCCTAAACCAGCGTATAAAATCGACACTAAATAAATTCGCTTGATATCTTTTAACTATTTTTTATTTGAAGTATTTTTGAAGTCAATTTAAGGTTTGAAATTGGTAAATACTGCACGAAAAGTTATAGATTTAAAATCATTATATTTTTAGGGGGATCAATTATGGTAGGTTCAGACTGGACGACGTACGGACGCATCGCTACTCAAACAATGCTTAGCAACCCGTACATTTTCTATGAAAATGGCCACAGACATCGCACGTCGCGATGCGTGTGGCCAATGTGATTCTAAAACATAAATTTTCATTGAAAATCTATGGTGGCTAAGCAGTCCAGATATTGTTAGGCGTAGCGATGGGCACGTACGTCGACCCAGTCTGAATCTACCATTATTGTCGGGTCACAATAATCCTCAATTTGGGTAAGGTTGGTGTTGTGATGCTGAAAAAAATAGGGAGGGGAAAATATATGGAAGAGGAAAGCTGGGAAGCGGTGGTGAATATTTATTTTTATAAAATGATATAAATATTGCATTGTAAACTATTATCATGAAATTATAATTATAAAATTGTAATTAAAGTGCTAGCTTACTTCATCACCCATAGATTTTACGAAAAAAAACACACGGAGAAAAATGTTATTCTAAAATACGATCATTTTATTTGTAAAAAACGGTTAAAAACGGGACTGAAGTTCTTACGTTTCTTATGTTTATTGGTAGGAAAATGTACATGTTCCCGCCAATAAACATTGAAACCCTGTTAATTTGTTCGTAAGAACTTCAGTCCCGTTTTTAACCGCTTTTACGAATAAAATGTTCGTATTTAAGAATAACATTTTTCTCCGTACATTACTCAGTGTTTTTCCATTAAATTTACAGCACACTACAAAGGTTTCCATAAATAAAACATCCACCAGGATGAAATATTAAGTTTTAATCGATAACTAATTGTACTATAAGTATAAACATAATTTATTAAACACGGTCAGCGGGGGTAAAGCTAAAATAAATCATTCTTCGTTTTGTTTACGTTATTCTGTAAATGCCCCGAAAGCGCTTAATTTTTTTAGTTACGCACTTTTCGGCTTGGCGTTACGCGCCATTTCCACCGCGACCACTTTAATGCGCGTATCGCGTGGTAAAAAGGCAAAGTGTCCTTCAGGGAAATAAATATAAAAATGTCGTTCCGCCCCAATAAAGCCGACTTGCGAACGTTAAAACCTCCACGTATTCTCGTTCGGTGGCAAAATTAATTAATTTTTAGGAGAATACACACAAACGTCCTGTAAAAAGCACCAGCGAATTAATGAAATATAATTTACTAATCTCTTGTTTCTTCTGTAATTCGCAGAGCGTTAATCTAGATCATTAAAAGAGGCAAAAAAGAGAAAACTGGCGACGAAAACTTTGAGTTCAATATAAAGGACCTCCGTGACAAAGAAGTTCCCGTTTGAATTCGAAACGATGGATAGGTGAAATGGATTTCGATATGTTTAGTGATCATATGTGAATAATCAGATAATTAACATCAATTAATGGTATATTACATTGATGGGAATAGCGCTTAAAAGATTTTATAAAGAGAGTAATTTTAATAAAAATTAAATAATCTTTTTATCGAAAACATATAATAATAAAATAAATAAAATTAAAAGAAAATATGAATAAAGAACCAGATATAGAAAATAAAGGTAAATTAAGCAATTTTTGTCGATCTCATATTTGAAATTCGAAATTAATAATATTATCTTAGATTAATTTTTCCATGTTAAGTACTATTTTTTTTATTTTAATAAGAGTTATTCTCGGGAAAAAGATTGACAGCTGTTGAAATAAATTAAAGCTGTTAAATTTGTCACATCAAAATTATTTATTGAACCATTAAAAATATACACAATTTTTGCAATGTATATAAAAAACTTACAAGTGAACGTAAAATACATATAAAAGCCTTTTCATTACCTAAATGATTATATAACAAAATATATGTAATATACCTACCCAGACTTTGCATTCATTTCAACTAAACTCAACCCCGCATCTTAACTTTCAAAAACATACAATATTCACATATTTATAATAGCTTAACGGGGCTTGGTTGTTAATTAAACTAATCATATCCAATTTAAAGGTCGTAGTTTCTTAGAGTTAATGAGAGTTGTACAGTTTCAAAAGCCTCCACTGACCCAGTAAATTGGAGCCACTGTCGAGGAGAGGAAATCCGGGTTAGTCACGTGACCCGCCCGTTTGGGGGAGGGGAAGAAGACAAGGAAGGTAACCAAGGGTGAACTGAGGGATGACAAACTGCCGATATGCATACAGAAGATTATCTATGGCCCTATAAGCCGATTGTTCGTCTCTATGGCCGGCCATAGATCGGGGGATAATGCACGGTCGTTAGTTATTATTATACACAGGTGTTATGGATGTGGCGAATCATGATTATTGACAATGTAAGCATATTCGAAATCAAGAATCAAGGTGCTATTTATTGCTTAGCTAGCACAAATGTCAAGGGTCCATTCGCAGGTGTAATAAAACCACTCACACCTTCTTGGTGTATTTTTTCATTCCCTCAACACGTCGCTTTCTGGAATTAAACTCTCGTAGGTAAAAATAATATTAAAATATGGGGTCTACACTATAAATGTGTGAAAAACATGTGAATAAAATAAATGTTAACCTTCATATTTTTATAAGAAAAACTCTCTTTTTAACTTTTGAAGGTTATTCCCATCAATGTAATATATCATTGAAGAAGAAGATAACAATAATAATCAATTTTTTTTTAAATATGAAAATAAACAAGACACAGAAAAATAATAAAAGATAACCGGCGCAACTGGGAAAATCAACAATAATAAAGGTAGTTGCCAAAAATATGGAAAAAAAAAACATTAGTCGAAGATAATATTGTTAGTTCTGAAATTTGAAATATGAAGTTGACAATTACGACAGTCTCATAATAGATCGCAGTAGCCCAATTGGTAGAGGTGTATGTTCCGGTAAGACGTAAGGTTCTGGGTTCGTGTCCCAGTTGCGACCGTTATCTTTTATTATTTTTCTGTGTCTTGTTCATTTTCATATTTAAAAAAAAAAGATTATTATTGTTATCTTCTTCTTCAATGAAATGTTAACCTATTCACATAAATCAAGATTTTGAAGTGCGTGCAAAAATTAGAATAATTGAATTGTAGGGTTGTCTAATGGTTATAATATTTAGATCTATAAATAATAATACACTGTGATAGTTTAGCAAACGTCGTAAAAGTGCGCCTACAAGTTAATTAACTTATTTTTATTTTGTGATATTTTAAATAGTTATAAATATAGTTTCGTCATTTCTAAAATGATTTTAAATGTTTTGAACATAATATTCAGAAATGCTTTTATATTCAGAGCCTGTAATATATTAAATAAGAAATGTAATGATATAGACATATTCTTGTGTAATTTGAGAACATTTAAAAAATTGTCATAGCTAACATTAAATAATTTTAAAAAATTCCTTTTGCAAGTTATTATGTTGTTGCTGTGAATCCTTTCCAGTTACTTGTCATCCAATTTATACACATTTGTTAACTTTAGTTGTAGGTATAAAATGAATTTTGTACATTTATAATTATTTATGTATTGTTATTATTGCTATTGTGTAGTGAAGATAAAGTTTATGATACATTATGTTTTGAAATTTAGGTGGTTATTAGTATATTAGTTACATTTAATTTGTTATTTATTTGTGTTCTTACATCTTGTATTATGTTTTGTCTAATATTTACAATATTGTATTTTTTGTAAACATGTCAGCCCATGGGTACAGGACCCTTTAGTTTTTTTAAAACTTTATTATTATTACAATTTTTAGTTATGTGAAAATCTGTAATTGGATTTTATTTTTATTATTAAGTTCTTTGTAATGGATGTAAATAATCTGTTGATTTTCCTAAATAAATAAAAACATCAGTTCATTGGCACGTTTTTAACATAATATTCAGAAAAATTAGTTCATTTTCACGTTTTTTACCACACCCTTCTAAAATTAACCAAATTTTCGGATATTAATTTAAATTTTCAACTTTTCTGTCATCTCACAAGTTACAGTTTCTGCTTCAAGATGCAATATAATGTATATTCTTCTTTGAACCAAAAACTCCATATAAGTACTCACTTACCCATTATTACATTAAAATTAGGGAAAATATGTACTAACGCATAATACATATAACGTAGCAACTATAAATAACCCAAAAATACTCATACATTGTTTATATGAATTCATATCTTTAATAAGTCGGAAATCCTTGAACAGTTTATTTTGTGAAAAATAATTTTCTCAATATAAAAATGTTGTCGATTCTCGATGTCTGTAATGCTATCGTATATTTTTGAGGAAGACTTTCCATATAAACATGTCAACTTATTCCGTAACAGCGGAAATAATTTTATGTGCAAAAGTTTCAGTCGGAAGGAAGACATTTTAATATTATTCTGTTGTATTCGAAATAACATAAACGTTACTTTGTGTCAATAAACTTTCTCTGTCGTTGATTTATGTAAAATATTATATTTTATGAAAAGTTACGTAGGAATAATGGAGTTTCCTAGATTACATATATATCATATTTAATATAAACGATGGTATAGCAACATTTTTACATTGATGATAAATTTGTTAAAATTACTACATTTATAAAACACAGTAATTCCCACGAATTTTATGTTACTATTACAATTTTATAAATCTCAGTACTACATCTTAAAAATATTCGATTTTAAATTTTAAATTAAATTAATATACGCACTTGAAATTAAAAATGTTCCTTAATAATCTTTTGTTTTGAGTTTACACGGAAAATATACTATTTTTAGCTTGCTTAGGTTAGGTTTATTCACAGAAAATCCAATGTAACATTGTCATCAAATGCCGATTCCAAGTCCGTTTCAGCTTTTGCACAAATTGTGATCAGTAGAAGAGGACAACTATCATGGTTTTTTCGTTGTTTGTTTTTGGGGTGTTATGCCGTGTTGTGCTACCTCCTTCTTTAGCCGACGTTTCGGACAGCGTTGCAGTGTCCATCATCAGGGCAGATCCGGCAGATCCGTCGATCTGCCCTGATGATGGACCCTGCAACGCTGTCCGAAACGTCGGCTAAAGAAGGAGGTAGCACAACACGGCATAACACCCCAAAAACAAACAACGAAAATGCTTTTGGCCATGAAAATCTAAAAACGTATCTAACTATCATGTTGTTAAGCTTCAAGGCTAATTACAATTTGATAGAAAGCTGAAAAGCTCAAATAAATGGCTTTTGATGGGGATTTAATATTTTAAACGTCAAAAATAGAAAATGGCGCTGAATGGCTATTTGATGACAATGTCACGTTTAATTTTCTGCGGAATAACTGGCTTAAGACTTCAATCTCATTATTTATCATTAACGTAAAGTAGCGGTTAGTTTAGATATTACAAACGGCGTAAAAGTTCCATTAAGCTCTGTCTCTGAGAGGCTGGTTGCTGGTTGGCTGAAAGGGGAAAGCGGAAAGCTCGGGTGTGTGCGGTGTTGCCATTAAATATACAAAATCCCCAGTAACATTAAGTCAGCGAATAAAAACCGGGCAATAAATCCCTCCGACTCAATAAAGCCTACAGCTTTTACTCTTCCGATAAAATTCAAATACTTTTTACCAATATAAATGGATAAATACGAAATTGAATGCGGAATTAATTTTTGGTATTATATGGAGTAGGGATCATCAATAAAACATGAGTTCCCTTTGGAACTTTATCCTCGGAATAAATTAACCCACGCAACATTAATGTTTCCATTGATGAAATTCCTGTTGAAATAAATACTCTTTTCCAAAAAGCCACTTACCGAAACACCCACCGGCTGTAATTTTTTACCTAAAACGAGTATGATTAAAAGTAAGGTTTAAAGAAAACATATTTAGAGCTCTTATTATTAATTTTTTAATATATTATTTATTTTTATTATTTTAGATTATTCCGTAATGCCTACCGTTTGGATGCCCGTTCAGCAAAACCAGCTGCACGATATAATCGAGTGATACACTTGGTAATAACGAAGGGAATGCAAAGAATGTGGACGTAGTCTCTACTCCTGAAATACGTCTGGGTAAGTTAGTTCCATTAGATTCAGTAAATGGGGAAAGTGACTACCATAAACAAATCATAAACCTATTACGATTTTCACCTAGAAATCTCACCCAGGAGGACAGCATATCACCTTTAAGAGGATCAGAGTTGGAAGTAATAATAAATGTTTTGAGCCCAAAAACAGTACCGAAATTTGATAATTTGAATGGAATGGTACTGAATAATGTACGAATCCATATTAAGGAAGACCTATTCCAAGTCAAGGATACGTGTTTACCTTCCCTCTACGTTATACCATTGGGATCAAAAAGTCAAGGACTGACGTTGATGCCCACAGACCCATTACATAACATGAAGATGTAAAATTTTGGAGAAGATATTTCGCCAAAGGCTACGATATACATAACATCTCACGACCGTCAATTCTTTGTACCCGGAAAATCTACCGAGCACGCAAATAAATATGCGTGTAAATGGGTGACGGTTCGTAATACGAAGTACGTTATGGGAATCTTCTTAGATATTATATCCAGTGCCTTTTGATCTTGCGTAATGGCCGATGATAATCACTAAATTAAAATTTTAAAATTTCCCTCCAAAACTCTTTAAAACCTTTTCGAATTACAAAACGATAGATTTGTAATAGTGAGTTATGGAGATGCCTCCATTTTACGAAGAGTCGATATGGTATATCCATAGGGCTATATTATTTACCCAGACCTATGGAACATCCTTTAGGACGATTTTCTAGGCTATCCTTGCCTGAAGGATGTATCTCGTCTAATTACGTAGACGATAAAATATATTTGTTCTCTGGGAAAGGCACAAAAGAAGTTGAGAGCAAAGCCGAAGAAGTTTGGCGTGAAATCTTAGAATGATGTATCTCGGTTAATTACGTAGACGATAAAATATATTGAATATAATAAAGATAATATTAATAATATTGTCTATAATAAAGACCCTCCACTTCTAGACATAAATAATGCGGCTTCTTATAATACCAGAGCAGCTTCAAACGTCGATTTAGATATATTTACTGAATCTGACGTTATGAGTGCCATAAGTCTCATGAAGAACTCTCACTCCATCGGACCAGACTTTGTTCCCGTATTTTTTATTAAAGGGTGTGCCGAGTTCCTAAAAATACCATTATGTCTTATCTTTAATTTAGCTATTAACACTTCCACTTTTCCTGAAGTATGGAAAACCTCTAAAATATGTCCTATTTTTAAGAATGGTTCGAAAAAGTTAATTGAAAATTATAGACCAGTTGCCATATTATCGGCTCCTGCTAAACTATTTGAAAAATTAATTTATAAATTCCTTATGCCTCAGATAGACGCATACATTATCCCCGAACAGCATGGTTTCAGGAAAGGAAGATCCACTGAAACAAATCTAATGGTTTTCACGGACTATGTTGCTAGGTCCCTAGATAGTGGATACCAAGTTGGTTGTTCGTATAACGACTTCTCCAAAGCGTTTGATACTGTGAATCACGATATCCTACTCACTAAACTTTCCCAGATGGGTTTTTCCCTTCGGATGTTAAAGTTTTTTAAAAGTTACCTCAAGAACAGAAAACAATTTGTCACACATGGAATCTTCCAATCTGCTGAATTTCTTGTTTTTTCTGGGGTTCCCCAAGGATCAATCCCAGGGCCTCTTCTTTTTTCCATTTTCATTAATGACATTGCTGGAGTCATTCGTTTTTCACGCTTTTTGCTGTTTGCCGACGATCTAAAATTATTTCTTTTAATAAGAAATATTGAGGACTGCCTGCGCCTTCAAGCTGATGTTGATAACATTTCAGAATGGAGTCAACGAAACCAGCTTCATTTCAATGTCTTGAAATGCGTAGTTCTGACTTTTACCAGAGCATTTAGTCTCACCTACCACAGGTACACTATGCTCGGTCATAATCTCAAACGAGTTTCAAATATAAAGGATCTTGGGATTATGTATGAAAGTAAGTTAACATTTCGTCCACATATCGAAGGAATGTGCAAGTCGGCCCAAAAATGTTAGGGTTCGTTATCCGAACTGTCCGAGTTTTTCGAGATACCCATGCTCTTAAAGTTTTATACTTCTCCCTGGTCCGCAGTAGGCTGGAGAGTGGGTCGCTTATCTGGAATCCTCATGAGGTGGGATGCTCCCTCATGTTAGAGAGGGTTCAAAAAAAGTTTCTAAGATTTCTCTACATGAGGGAGTACGGCCACTATCCGTTGCTCTACCCGACAAACTTTCTTCTAGGCATGCTGGGACTTCACTCCCTGCAGCTCAGAAGAGAGGGGTATGCTGCTACCCACCTATTCAGACTACTGCGAGGCGATATTGTAAACTCAGCTATTTTGGAGCGCGTGGGTCTCTATGTTCCAGATGACTATCTTAGACAGCGTCATCATAGATTATTCTACCTTCCTGCCTGTAGAACTAATCTGCCAATGATTCTCCCGGCAGGGAGGAGTATATTGCTCCTGAACCTAATCTCCTCCGAGATTGATATATTTGGCGTCAGTAAGGAGAGATTCAAAAGAGAAATTCTTTTGATTCTTGAGAGAGTCTCTCCACATTGACGAAATCATCACCACTGCCTGGAATTTTTTTATTCTTTGAAATTGCTACATTCTTTGAAATTTCTTTTACATATAAACTATTTTTTGTAATAAATTTATATGACATTATTTCTTACATGTAATAAATTTAAATTTGTAATTGTGTAAGAAATCAATAAAAAATGATTTTTATTATTATTATTATAATTGGTTCTCTGGGAAAGGCACAAAAGAAGTTGAGAGCAAAGCCGAAGAAGTTTGGCGTGAAATCTTAGAATGGGTCAAGAGAAACAGATTGAAATTCGCCCCTTAAAATACCATGGGACTTCTAATAAGGGGTTCGATTATTAAAACGGTAGATTCCACATTAGATTTGTTGAAAATTCAAGATGTTTATGCGTTATCCTAGATAGAACTTCTTCTTTTTTAACCCAAGTTAAAAGTATTTGTAGTGGAGCCTAGGCCTTATTCTTTAATCTGAAGTTTTCAATGGCTGAGTGGATACTATGATTTCCAGCACTTCACTTCCTATGAAGTTATATTCGTATAAGTTGCGCAAGAATCATGTGCTGTCTCTGTGCGGGAGCACCGTCTAGAAAATATTTTGATCCACCAGGGCCTCAAACTAGGCCAACGGACTCCCCTGCTAGAGCTCTCTGGGGCATACAGGACTGTTGCTTCACATGCATTGCCAGTTCTAGCTGGCATTTTGCCCATTGACTTGGAAATTAGGGAAGTGATGACCAAAACAGGGCCACTGTCCATCTGGGAGTTGAACTTACGCCAGGCGGAGCGGTGTCCCTTCTTGTTTTTATTTTTTTATACTAACCCCTCTTAGGAGGTCTTCAGAAATATAATTTCCCTCAAGACCTATGTCATTTTTGGGGATGCTGTGTAAAGGATCTGTTTAAGGGAATCAAGAAGATGAAGTCAGGGGATGGAAAAAGGTATGAGGGTTGGATACGAATTTAGGGGTCAGTGTGTCCAGAAGTGACGGACGTATGAATCCATCCGTTTCACTGCTGTAAAAGGCGATGGGTCGAGAGTCCGGCTAGATAGATCTAGGTTAGGTCACCCTCAACCATTTTCACCTGATCCGGTCAAGACCTGGACAAACCCCAGCCAATGAATCTTGGCACCTCTGCAAAGTCACAAAACATAGCTTACCACTTCGATGGCGGGAGGTGTTGGTTATACAATAAATTGTTCCCGGGGCAGCGGTACCCATAATCAACTTTGGTTTATTTTATAATTTATTTTATTTTAATTAAAAATATATATATATTTTTATTTTTTATTATATTTTATTTTATTTTATTAAATTTAAAAAATATATATATTAAACATGTAAACAATATTGTGGCGGCAGACACCAAATGAAGGGCGATTCTGCTTGAAGCTGGTTTGTAAATAAGTGTAACCAATTGTTTCGCTTCGTGTCTCTTCTAAATATCATAAATACCTCAATGTTTACTTTATACAACTAGATTTTCAAGAATGTGCTTTTAATATACGATCACAACGGATCCTGTATTCATTAAGTTTCCTGTTCTTAATACGTATGACTTGCTAATCTTAGGTAAACTTTGTTTTTAAGCCAATTAGCTCTTAGGAAGAAGTTCAACATCATAAAATCTTTAGCGTAATAAACATATTTATATTCAGAAGTCTGTTTTTAAAAGCTAACTGGTATTGGCCGCATTGTCGAAAATATCTTTAAGTTTCAACCAATTAATGGTAAATCCCGTTCTTTTAGAATTATTAATAATTAAATGAAACAAATTAATTTGTGTAAACACTATAATTTTTTTTTTGCAAATATTGAAGAAATTAATAATAATTCTTCCCAGGAGAGTTGTTTTTTTGGCTCCACGTAAAGGGGCATAAGAGATCCTTCGTGATTACGTTCGTAAAAACCATACAACGTTCTCAGGGGCATCTTTTACACAATGAGAACCCTTTACGGTTCAGTAATACAGGTTTTCGCGGTATTTTGGGTAATTGTGGACCCACGAGAAAATAAGTTTTCGAACTCTTCTATTATTAAAGCGTGAAGTGTTCAGTTTAGTTTCTAGGTTTTATCTTACATGATGTCGGTATATTTGGGAACATTACCTACAATTAACTTTAATTTCAGAAAATTGACAAATTCAATATTTGGTAGTAGAAGAAGCAGCTTAGTTATATTTCGTAGGTTAGAAATTTCCGTGGCATACTTTTTTAAAAATTTGTTTTATTTAATATTTAAGGTTTTTATTACAATAAATACACAATTTTTACATTTTATACAGTGGTAAATTTTTACATTTTATACAGATTACTTATTTCCATGGCGTACTTATTTCCATGGCATACTTATTTCCATGGCATACTTATTTCCATGGCATACTTATTTCTATAGCCTACTTTTTCGACTACTTAACTTCTAGAAAGCTTAATATTTGTTCCTAGCTAAACGAAGTATTTGTGTGCCACTTTCGTATGAAATTGTGATCGCTAAGATTTCATTGGCATTACTATTGAAGAATGATTTATGTTTCATTGACAATTATGGAGGAATGTTTCTTTGTTGTTTCACACATTATATGATGAGGAACGGTACCTTGGTTCAGAAGAACCTGTTATTCTAGTAACAAGTACGAAACCACATCTACATACATGTGGTCAAGCTAAAGGTTGATTTTAAAGAGTTTCTTTTATGACTAATAGGGAGATATTTTGTTTTGTGGGGATGCTCATATATAGAATGAAATAAAACATAACACAAAAAGGACGTCGTTGAATTGAATCGCAAGTCAAAATTGAATATATATTTGTTTAGATAATTATTGTTTCAGTCTGTATTTGGTGCTAATATATCAATTTCTATTTCAGAATGCTGTGTTTCGTATTCAGCCTATTGTGTTTTTTGAATGAGAGTGAGATTTTGTTGTAGAGTTTGATTAGCTTTTTGAATTTAAATGTTGTATTTGTAGCCGCCTATTGGATATGTTTTAAAATTTAAATGTACCTATTTGTAGTCGCCTATTGGATATGTTTTTAAATTTAAATGTTGAATTCGTAGTCACCTATTAGATATGTTTTTAAATTTAAATGTTGTATTCGTAGTCGCCTATTGGATATGTTTTTAAATTTAAATGTTGTATTCATAGTCGCCTATTAGATATGTTTTTAAATTTATATGTTGTATTCATAGTTGCCTATTGGATATGTTTTTAAATTTAAATGTTGCATTCTTAGTCGCCTATTGGATATGTTTTTAAATTTAAATGTTGTATTCATAGTCGCCAATTAGATATGTTTTTTAATTTATATGTTGTATTCGTAGTTGCCTATTGGATATGTTTTTAAATTTAAATGTTGTATTCGTAGTCGCCTATTGGATATGTTTTTAAATTTAAATGTTGTATGCGTAGTCACCTTATAGATATGTTTTTAAATGTAAATGTTGTATTCGTAGTCACCTATTGGAATTTTTTTTTAAATTTAAATGTTGTATTCGTAGTCGCCTATTAGATATGTTTTTAAATTTAAATGTTGTATTTGTAGTCGCCTATTGGATATGTTTTAAATTTAAATGTTTAAAGTTGCCATAATAATAAACAAATAAGAATAACATAATAATAAATAATAAAAAAGGCAAAGTAAAACTAATAATAATATAACTACAAAAATAATAATTGTTCGACGTCTTCGTTCCATTATTGGGCAGCTATTAATTTATTGTTGACTTAATTAATTTGGGTGGTAGGAATATTTTATTTTAAAGTGTAAACATGTACCTACGCAACTCAGATTACAGTTTTACCAACATCTACATTTCCAATTGCCTTTAGGTACATAAAATAATAATGCAGCAAAAGTATAAACAAAATAACGTATTTTTTATTTGTATTTGTACAAGTGATGTAAATTGAAATAAAACAAATTTTAAAATGCTACAATTTCACAATCCAAGTTGTGCCCGTCGAAAGTTAGATTTAATTCGAAAAACGTAAATTTGTCCATTCTACGCGATGTACGACTGATAAAGCCGAATATGTAAATTCCCCCATCGAACACTAGTGCGGTGGTCTTCTTTGTGTCATTCGAAATTTAAAAATATATACTAGGGAGGAACCGGAAACCATTCAAAAACCTTCACAAAGGGCGCGTTGGAAAACTGGTTCGATGCAAATTGCCTTAGCGCAATCGACAGGTTTTACGTAATTGGAGTGTGGGGAAATTTCATCCGGGAAAAATGTAATTTTCAGTTTGCAGATTTCCAATGGATTGTAATTTGTTATTGAGCAAAGCAATTGAGCAGTTTCAAATCTGCATCGCTTCTGTACGCACACATATGTCGCAAGCTTAATATTACTCTTTCAGTTGGAAAACAGTAAGTTCTTGATATTTAATGAGCAAACTATTGAAATGACAAAAAATTTGCCACAAAATTGGAAAAATACACTATTTAAAAAAAAAGTTAATAAGCCCGTTTTTACGTCGGACGTCCATCAATCGCTTCCAGCCATGTAACCTAACAAAGTGACTGTCGTCTTTGTGTACTCCACCTACCCAGTAAATCAATTCATTTCAAAATTTTGGTAGATTTCAACTAAAATCTATCGAAATTTGATAAATATATATATTTTTAAATCTACTGAAGTTTTTGACAATCTACTGAAGTTTTTGACAATCTGCTGAAGTTTTTGACGATCTACTACAGTTTTTGACAATCTACTACAGTTTTGACAATCTACTGAAGTTTTTAAAAATCTACCAAAAACAGCTAAAATCTGCCAAACGATTTTTTTTAAATTCCGTAGTTGCTGGGTAATTTCTAGGGAAATTAAACCTTCTCAAATTCGCTAGCCAACAGAAAATCTGGGTGGCACCAGAAATGGATATAATTTTTTTTTTACTAAAATCTATCGAAATTTGTGAAAATATATATATTTTTTAAATCTACTTAAGTTTTTGACAATCTACTGAAGTTTATGACAACCTACTGAAGTTTTTGACAATCTACTGAAATTTTTGACAATCTACTGAAGTTTTTGACAATCTACTGAAGTTTTTGACAATCTACTACAGTTTTTGACAATCTACTGAAGTTTTTAAAAATCTACCAAAAACAGCTAAAATCTGCCGAACGAATTTTTTTAAATTTCGTAGTTGCTGGGGAATTTCTAGGGAAATTAAACCTTCTGAAATTTGCTAGCCAACAGAAAATGTAGGTGGCACCAGAAATGGATAATTTTTTTTTTATTTCACTGGATAACGTACCTCGAATTAATTTTATTATAATTTTTTACTTTGTTGCAATGTCAAGACGTTAGTACAAGTTTGTGTAAGAATATTTTTAAATCAAGTACCAACACTAAAAGCGCTAGAATGTTACATTAAGTATTATTTTACAGTAGTTCTCCTTTCAGAGATGTGATGGTCAAATAAAATATGTACTTAATGCGAATTTGATGTTTTTTACCTTATTTTGTTCATCATTAATTAAAATTTTAATTAAACAACATATTAATAAACATAGTTTCTCAAATATGTTGTTTCATACCATTTTTAACTACCTTAGCGGTAAATAGGAAATTGTTTACTAGAAAATCAATTATGACCTCTACATTCATTCTGATGTGTACATATATGTTTTTTAAATAAGAGATCAAAAAGAAGAAATCATTATTATTCCAGTTAATACTGAATATGGATTCAATAATATATATTTATAAGAAGCAAAGTGGTAATTGTCTTAGTAAAGGAAAGGAAAAAATCTAAGTAAATTGGTACTATTTAAACCACAATTTTTCAAAAGATTAGAAAATAAATATATATATATTTCAATAAACTTACAATGTTCTGTAAAAATCTATTGATAAAAATATGATAGTTATTAGAATTGTAAAATTCTCTCCTCTCTTATAAAATTGCGTTTTTGTCGATGTTTTGGTTTATGTAGGGAACGTCGATATATTATAAAAAGATTTTTTTCGTTAGATCCACGGTAATTTCATGACAGTTTTTTTTAAGATATAAATAATAATAATTGGATAATTTGCAGAGCGCCGTTTTTGTGAGAAATCACCTCAAGGACGCTAAACTGCCTAAACTAAACATATTGGGCCAATTATTATTTAAAGACGCCGTGTCGAGAGTATTTTAAAGTAACTATATATTGTATGTGCGTAATTCTCAACACTTTATTTTTCGTAAAATATTTATCATCTAAATGTTAAATCTATTTTCTCAACTCTGTATTAACCTCTTGTGGGTTCTCATTGCTAATTGCTAGCTCTATTTTGTAATTCAAAATGTCATTATGCATGTAAATAAATAAATATATGTATTTAATTTTTGTCATTATTAAAAGAAAAAACTAAAGGTATTGAAGAAAGGAACGAGCGTCTTGATGAGATGTATGTTTTAGAAAGAGGGAAAAAAACCGTTATTAAATTAATATTTATACAGGCACAGTATTGTTAAAATGACCAATTCTTATGCAAAATATTATTAGCTATCAACCGTGCAGGTACAAATGTTTTAACAAGCTTTTGTTATATCTGCTGTAGTGGAATGTACTGTACATTGTTTTAAGAAGAAAACACACTGATACTTACGAGCTTGGATCCGTAAAAAGCACATACGAGTATATTAAGCTCTTAACTTTGATGTTATGTGAGCAATGGCCATTGCTTAAGGGAGATCTCTGTCTGAGGGTGTAAATCTGAGTACCGTCAGTATTATATAGAGCCAAGTGCTACTCCACGGTATCAAGCAGTAGTAAGCACCAAATGGAAATGGCAGAAATGTAATTAAATAGTGCACTACCCTTAGGTCACCCACCGTATCTCGGACCCGCCCCCGCCCTACATCCCAGAGATCGGACTAGACTGAATGGATCTAATCATTTATGCATGGGTTATGTTCAGTCTTAAAAGGGTAATGGAGCAGATAAGATAAATCCGTTATAATTGATCTGGTTAGAAGCAATGAGTATTGGGGGGAAAAAGTACGGAAACGCTTTATTCAACGCATGTTAATAGATTATTTTAACATGTGTTATGCACTTATCTAAATTGATAACATGTACTAAACGCTTTCAAATATGTCTCACACCTCCACTGACCTAATGACCCTAATGAGGTAAATTTATTTACATATTGTGGTTAAGGGCGAATTTCTAAGATATTCCTATTTAAAAAAAAAATATTATATTCGTCTTATCATACCCGCAACATTTTTTATAACATTTCGAAACTTTAAACATAACTTCAGAAATGTTCGTTGATTGTTTTTGGGGTGTTATGCCGTGTTACGCTACCTCCTTCTTTAGCCGACGTTTCGGACAGCGTTGCAGTGTCCATCACACACATCGTCGGATCTGCCGGATCTGCCCTGATGATGGACACTGCAACGCTGCCCGAAACGTAGGCTAAAGAAGGAGGTAGCGTAACACGGTATAACGCCCAAAACAAATAACTAAAATGCTTTTGGCCGTGAAAATCTAAAAACGTATATAACTTCAGAAAGTTCACGATATATTGTTACTGTACTGTTCATAAGTTAGATATGTTTTTAGATTTTCACGGCCAAAAGCATTTTCGTTGTTTGTTTTTGGGGTATTATGCCGTGTTGCGCTACCTCCTTCTTTAGCCGACGTTTCGGACAGCGTTGCAGTGTCCATCATCAGGGCAGATCCGGCAGATCCGACGATGTGTGTAATGGACACTGCAACGCTGTCCGAAACGTCGGCTAAAGAAGGAGGTAGCGTAACACGGCATAACACCCCAAAAACAAACAACGAAAATGTACATAAGTTGTTACTGTAGTTCCACGCGCGGAGCACATATTATAATGATTAATGATTTATTACTTGTCACAGATGCCAACCATGTACAAGTGTTTCAAGGCGGACGTTTAGCGTGTTTCTCAACTACGCACCTATGACAAAGGGATAAATGACGGTAATTACTCGTAGCATCTTCCTTTAAAATATCGTTAGAACAAGGACAGCATTCCCAGTTTACGCCAGTGCTCTAAATATTGCAATCAGTTGTTAAGATAGTGGAATCTATCAAACATCTGCATAACACCGAAAATACTGGTACCTATAACGTGGAAAATGAAAGTGAAATGTTTGAAGCCTAATTGCAATTGCATAAAACAATCAATAAGAATCCGGAGATAAACTGAACTTCAAGCTGTGAAACTGATTTGTTTGATTTATCAGATATGTAAGTTATTTTTTCAAGTTTAGAGAAAGGCCAAAAATTTCGCTACATATCAGCGTGCGAAAAGTGTTTCGATTGTAAATTCTCTTTATGATGTATCCTATGTTCATTCAGTATACAGAAGTGACATTTTAACAAAATTCTTATGAATATTTAAATCGGCGGAGAGTGGTCGAGCTACATTGATAGAACTAATGGGAAAACGTCTGTCACGCAAAATAAAGATAAATAATAGAAATATAAACATTATGTACATTCTAACAATTTGTATTGTATGTTTACATTACGTACGTTTATGTACAATTTGTAATTTATATTGCGGAATACGAAACAGCAATTTTATAATAATGTCCCTGAGTGTTATGGGTGTATTATTCGTAAAATAAAGTGTCTCTGAAAGCGATAGCTAACGAAAGAAACATAATTCTTCTTGATATCAACATTAAGAAGACGTAAAGTAGGTGCTTAAATCTTTGTATACTTTTAATGTACTTTCCGCGCATCTCTAATCGTAAATACCAACTTCACGCTCGTCTGATTCGATTCACCAGTTTTATTATCAATTCTCTATTATTACCATCCCCGGCATTCAGTCAAATGTGTGTTATATAAATAACAGTGTAAATACATAAAATGGCGTCTGGCCAAACGACAAGTAATATTACGACTGATAGTATCTGGGATAAGAATATGGTGGGAGGGATGATGTAGGCAGGCAATAATGGCATAATAATAGTTATAATAAATCTGATGGGTGGCGGCACGGTACCGCCGGACTCTTGGTAATAGTGGCCGCACGGCCGGACAATATCTACTGAATTAAGGGAGTTTTCCGACACTACCGCGGCACAGGACTATAATTATTCTCTTTTCCGATAAAAATGTTCTTTTGTTTTAAAATTTTGTAAAAACTGCGTTCTTTTCTAAAAATACAAATTGATAAAAATGTGCTGCAATTCGTTGTGTCAAAAAAACTCAACATTTAATGTATTATTTAAGGTGAATGTCAAAAGAATTCATATTCCACGCTTTCGTAGATGGCGTGCGTATAGTATTTTTACTTATAAACGCTTTTTACAACTTATGCTTTGAAGTATTAAGAAAAAATTATTGTTCGCGAATGTAAACAAGCAATATGAATATTAATAAATAGTTTTGTCAATTAAAAAACTCAAATCGTTCAAGAAAGGCTAACAAATACAATATTGGATTGAATCACCGATGAAATATTGTATTTGCTAGCCTTTCTTGAAAGATTTGGGTTTTTTAATTGACAAAATTATTTATTAATATTCATATTGCTAGTGTACATTCGCGAACAACATTTTTTTCTTAATACTTCAAAGCATAACTTGTAAAAAGCGTTTATAAGTAAAAATACTATACGCGCGCCAACTATGAAAGAGTAGAATATGAATTCTTTTGACAATCACCTTAAGTCCACGGATTTGTCTTTATTAACCCCTTGTTCGGGGCTCGGACGCTATCGTTTGGGACAATTTTTAAAATTTCTTTAAATGCGATTTTAATCCTTATGTATAAAGAAACCGTATAAGGACAATGTCAGAATCGCTTGCGCCAATATCATTCAGTAATGTAGCTTCTCGGAATGATTTGTAATTAATTGCTAAAAGAGTTTAGCGGCAGGGAAAAAAGACAAGATCTTAAACAGCGTTCTCAGAAGTGATTATCTGGTCAAACAATTGAAAATATACGTAAAAGTGGTAACCTTGGCGGTATCGATTGGTGTGCGAACTCACCGCCAACCCTGCGCTCGGCTCGTTTCGAAAGTGGGCCGTGTTTCCGAATGAGTTGACCCGTTTTATTATGTTTACCAGGGGGCATCGCTGTAGGGGGCCCCAACCCTAGCCGCCTGGCCGCCTGGCCGCCTAACTCCACCGCTCTCCTGCTCTCCTGGTGTTCGCAGATAGGGATGGGATTGAAACATCGATATTTTAAAAGTGACAACGTTTACATTGTTATTGAAAATGGATTTAGTTTTAATAAGTTTTGTGAAATTATGAAAAAACCTTCAATATTCACAATTAGGGGTGGTTAAAGTTTATACCGTGCATTTACTTTTCAATGTGGAGCCATTGATTTTTTTTTAATCTGGCTTTTTTAATTATCAGCACATTACATAAACAAATCAAAATTCAATTATTCAGAATTGATGTAGGTGACGTTCCGCTGATGACAGCAATCCTCTGACAGAGGTCATGATGTAAATGATTTAAGTATTTTAATTTCAATTCAATTCCATTTTAATTCAATTTAATTTAATTTAATTTAATTCCATTTTATTACTACTGGTGCATTGGCTCCACAATAAATGTATTTGTATGTCCAAGTGTACGTACATGTAAGCATACATATATGCTTATATGCTTATGTGTATGTATGTGTGTGTATATATATGCATGTATATTATATTTGTAAGTATGTATGCATTTTTCTTCCTAATAACTTTTTTTTTTTTTTTTTTAATTTTAAAGAAATATACATATTTTGCTTTGTTAACTTAATACATTGATACAAATAATATTAATAATGATGGTTTACTACCTAACACATTTTTTTAAGTGAGAACATTTTGGTTTTGCTCATTAATTTTGAGAGCAAACAGTTTTTTTTTAAATATACTTATTTTATTTTCGGTTGTCAGGCTATCAGGAAGAAGATTATATATGTTTATACCCTCATAGCCTATGTTTCTTTTGCCACGATCTGTCTTTGTTGAATTTGTGTATAATTTATTACGTTGTCTTGTGTGGTGTTCATGTACTTGTGATGTTTTCATAAATATAGTATTTGTGTGTATAAAGCCATTTTGAATTTTGTAGATTAATAAGCATATGTTGTATTCGTACAGTTTTCTGATTTTCATTAAGTTAGTTTCTTTGTTAACTGATTTCGATCCTCCTTTGTTTTTATATACATATTTGTAATTAAATATATTACTATTATAACTAACCAATCATTATTACATAAAGAATATTGAGATGTATGTTGTGCTCACCTATAATTAGAAACATCACCATAACCATGTATAGATGTAAATTACTGTAAAAATTATGTGATGTATTCTGTTGGCGAGCCAATAAATAAAAGTACAGTTCTTATTTTAAATATCCCTAGAATATTTTTTTGGATTTATCATTTTTTTGTCTTTCTTGTCTTCATTTTTTCAAAAATTATTTGTAAACTCTTATAAAGTTATTGCCCGTTTCTCTCGGCTATTTGTAAAATAATAATCTCATGTATATTTTTTTCCCTATTTACAAGCAAAATATTTGTATATACGTGTGTATTTACTGTTTAAGTCAATCTGTGAGAAATAGTTTGGAAGCTGGCGAGTTCTCTAGTTGTTGTTTTGTATATTCCTATCAATTGATGTCTGTATCTGTGATTTCTCCTAAATAAATAAAAAAGAAGAGGACACGAGAACAAGAGTACCAGAAAGCCACATACCTATAGGTAGACAAATCACCTTCTTCTTTGATGCCCGCTCGTATTGGAGGTTAGATGTTATCTTCATCACAAAGATTACAGTCAATAAACTATATAGGAGTACTGCAATCGTCTCAGTCACGTACGTTTTCGAAGTCGAATGATGATGTGCGGCGTAATTTTCTATCTAGTACTCTTTGAATCTTCCCCTGGATTATCAAGTGGGTAATTTATATCAACAGACTTAAACCTCAATAGACATAAAATCCATCTTGGCACCATTTGGTCATTCGATAAAAAAAAAATCAACACTGCAATTTGCCAAAAATGGTTAGTTTATTTTAAGGACGCTTCCAAAGATCCACATTTTATTTTTTAAAGCTATTTTAATTGTAACGAAAATTCGATACTTATAAAAACTACAACCCTTAAAGCAGGGACTTCAGTAGACTGCAAAAGCCGCCAGCAAAATATCCATGTCACTTAATATCAATAGAAAATACCCATTCACAACATATTGAATACCCCAGGGGATGAGGGAACAGATGGCACTGCAGATATTGCAGATTATTTTTATAAGAGCGATGTTATCACGTTGTCGTATAAAGAGAATAACAAAAGAAAGGACAAAACAATAAAACGATTATTATCATTGTCAAAATGTAATATATTATTTGTAATTTGGCTAGTTTCAATAATCTGAAATTTTTATTTCTAATGTTACAAAAACAATATGGCGTCTTGTCTTATTTTGAACAGATAAAAAGGAATTTTGAGTTTTATGATGGAAACATTATTATGGACAAGAAATTCCAGACAGATAAAAGCAAAGTGAATCTCATAGTCCAGTGCTCGATAATTTTCCATGATGACCGAAATTTGCTTCGGTGATGTTTACGGTATAAAAACAAACACTTTTTTACGTTTTCAACTAGTAGAAAACATTTGTGTTACAAATTAACACCATTTCGTAAAGTTACGATAACATTACCGGTTGACTCACTCTATTTAGTTAAGTGCAATAACAATTTTTCAAAATTACAGAATTAACCGCGTTTTGTACGTATTTTGCAACTAAAACCATGTTTTTTCTTTTGCTATCCGTACGAAAAAAAATTAGAACAATAATAAAAAACTAAGCAGATTTCAAATTACATTTGTTAATCGTTTTCTTTTTGTTGGAGATATGAGGGGTCAGGGGTAATAATAACACGACTTGGTACCTAAGGTCCTTACATTGTTTGCGGTCCTTCATGCAAAATGCAATTTTCTCTGCTTACCAATAAGCTATCCGTAGAAATGCTGGTGCATTTGATATTAATTATTACAGGCACTATAATCCTTGGAGAATTCTGGCCTTCTCCAGGAACCTCAACACCTGTCAGATCCTGCTGTATCTATCCCTCCATCTTATACCCAAGGATGTGGTGTTGTCTTCAATAACGTCCAACTACTTAGGCGAAGCCTACACGTTCAATATTGTGATCCATCAATATTTATGGAACGTGTAGACTAGCGTATTGACCGACAACAATAGTTATCGCCGATGTCTAGATTCCTGAATTTTGTGTCGTGAACCCACATCAGGATCCGGAATCCCGAATTCAAATCAACCAATATTTGAATTTAGAAATATTGTGATCCGTCAGTACGCTAGCATACACGTTTAATAAATATAGCGATATTTGATAAATATTGACGGATCACAATAAATATTTAACGTGTAGGGCAGCACTCTGATCCATAGTGATGGAATACGATCTATCAACATGGACCGTGATATGGATCGTGATAAATATTGAAAGTGTAGCCAACGCCTCAAACAAACAATTTGGCAGGCGGGTATGGGTACCGCCGCCCCGGGAACCATTTATTGGATAACCAACACCTCTGCTATAGGTCACCCCAAGTGGTTCGCTACGTTTGATGTTTTAGCAGGGGTGCGCGGGTTCATTGGGTGAGGTTTCTTTAGATCTTGGCGGCGGATGATCTGGATACACTGAACCTTAGATTCCTACCCACTTTATACATTTTTCCTTCCCAGAACTTCATATCCTTCCTTTCCTTAGATATACCCTCCACACAGCACCCCCAAAGATGACTGGGCTCTGAGGGAAATTATTTTACTCAGGGCCTCCTGTGTGGAGCTTTTGTAAAAAAAAACGCCTTAAGGTTAGGTTTCCCTAAGTCCTGTAGGCTTATAATCAAGAACCCTATTTGGTAGTTACTTATTTTTTAACATTAACAACAATTTTCCTTTTCAGCGGAGTAGTCCCTTTATTACAATCAAATACCACTTTGAATTTTAAGATTTTAACGTTCTTGTATTTGTAATGTCACATAAAGTTTAATAAATACACTTTTATAGTAACAATTACTACCGATATTTCGGTTCATAATGTTGTCCTTATACTAGCCCCACATTTTACCAGTCAAGTGTTTAGGGGATGAAAAAAGTACGGTGGGTGGAAGGCTAACAGGGAGAAAGGGATGGTGACGCACCGTTACTTGCCGAGATGGAGGACTACTAACGACCAACGGCCGCTAGTTTAGCGTTATGGATTCGTCGTTGGGTTTTTAGAGCGAAACATTATTGTTTTATTTTGTGGATGTAAGCACCTCCAAGAATGAGGTTGATAGTTGCTGGCTTTGAATAAATGTATTAATCAAACCAATATTCAAATCATGATTTTGAGTAGTGTATGAAAGGAAATTGGTTTTGAATTGGTTGCTCACTCAACCACTGACCGATCAGTGGTTGAGTGGGTATCACGTTTGGGTCCCACCCAGGCGGGTTCGATTCCTCGGCTGGCTAAGTCCTCCATCACAACACAAACAATATCTTCCGCTTAGTGTGGTGGTAGTAGGAGATTTTCAAATGTTGTTGGGTTATTCGTGACCCGGGAATGTTTGTCTTTCTTTTAAAAAAAGAAGAAAAAAAATTACAGCTGTTAGCGCCTCCGCCCACGGAGGCAACTGAAAACTCTCAACTGCCAACTGTCTTTGTATGACAATGTGATGGCCCGCACACTTCACAATCACACAAAACCCCGTTGTCAATGGTAACGCAAGCGGTAACTCCATGGTAACTCGCAACTGGCACTGCTGATTGCGGTGGGCGGCCGTTGCTAGTTGCCAGCTGTCAGCTGATTGTTCTTCGTCTATGGTTAAACAAGCTTTTTGACCAATCAAGACATAGAAACTAGCCAGTTTTAGTTTGTTTTCAGTTGCCTCAGTGGGCGGAGGCGCTTAGTGATAATTTTAATTGCCAGAATTCGAAGCAGGAACTGGTATTCTAATTTTTTCTGTATAAAAGGGGATATTTTCACTTACTGAATACATTTTAGGTTCTGGTCAAAAAAACATTTTTATTTCTGTATTTTAATGAATTTGAATACAATATTCTCCTATGTAAATTCGAATCATTATTCTACATTAAACTTTTTCTAAATAGCCCAGTCATTAATTTACACGATATCCAGCTATCCGTTAAAATATGCATTATTCTCAGTTTATGTAGACGTTTTTGTTTATTTTGAGTACACGCTAAAGAATTTTATGATCTGTTGCTTTCTGTCTACACTGTTGGAGCGATCTCTAGAATAGAATTGTTCCCTTTCTTAAATTTCTATAAAGTTAAGTGACACGAACAGGATTCTGGGTCCAGAAAGCTTAATCTCCGAGACACTTACTTCTTGACTTACTCTTGGCTGGGAGATCGTAAAAACTTCCGGCTCTCATGTACTGACGACATGTTTCTGATTTGACGATTAAATAGTCTCTTATCACGAGCGTAAAGAATGTGTTACTACCGCAAACGAAAAGCTACTCTCAATATAAAATAACGACTTGTGATGAAGTTTGTTGAATCATGAAGACTTCCACACTTAACTTCCGAGTAAAGTACTGACTTAAAAAAATAAAAATACTCACTAGAGTAGAGTCCGCAAATGCACATTGTTTATCTTCAATCTTTACTGCTAACGACATACTTACATAATATATGTAGATTAAGGTAGTCCAAAATTTTTTTTTTATTATTTTTCATTTGGCCACCCCGTTTATTTGTTACATGTATTCATAGTAATAACGTAGTGAAATTTCAGCGAGATAGCTTAAGTAGAAAGGGGTGCTCAATAAAGTTTTGTTTGTTTTTGAATTTTTTGTGTAAAATGCTTAATTTTTACCTTTTGTTACACCTTAAATTAACTTTTTGTCAGAAACTTCTGATTCGATGAGCACCCCCTTATATATAAGATAGGGGGCTGAAATTTTTTACACATAATAGGAATTGTAGGTGTAACAAATCAAGCGGGTGGCTACACCTATATTGGAATTATTTTTTTTTCTATGTGGGCCTGGGCCACCCTAATATTTTTATATATGTATGTATATCTACAGCCACTGAACCGGAAATCGATAGAAGTAGTTATGTAATCTATACCAATTTAAGAGACAACTGATCTTTCGACGTTTATACCACAGACTAGGAAGTGAGCGTTTTTTATGCATCTGCTTACTTTTCGATGGTCTCTGTGGTATAAGAGTTAGACGCTCTACTACGAATCCAGAGGTCGCTATTTTAATTCCTGAATCCACAGGTCAATTTAATTATTTTTTGTTTGGCTTCACAATTAATTCATTTAACATTTTATTGTAAAAAATTGCAAGCATTGCTAGGGTTCATTTCTACATCTTTCTGTAACAATTCCACTGAGGGTATAAAGGTGCCTAAATGAGGAGATAATCTTTTCAACCCGATGCGGTTGCTGGTTGCCTAATGCTACAAGTTTTTCATATGTAAAATATTTATGATATATTACATTTATGGAAATAACCTTCAAAAGTTAAAAAGAGAGTTTTTCTTATAAAAAAAAAATTTAAATCAAAATACTTATAAATAATACAAAATAGCGAAATATTGCAGACTGTGTATTTAATAATCCTTTTTTAAACCCGCTAACTAAGTTTACGGACCCTTCATTCTATCTATTCCTCCCAAATACTATCTTGTACCCTGTAAGATAGAATTTGAGCGGGGACTGAGGGAATTAGTATTAATTTAAAATAATATATTATATTTGCAACACGTAAAAGTGAAAGTGTTTCTCAGTATCGCCGCCTGAAAGACCACTGAAATTAAATGACTTTAGCCGTTCTTTGTGTCCAGATCTGACTATTCCAGTATTTTCCCATCTCCTAACCATTTCCACTACCTTAGACTTAGAACATAGCCCAATTGGAGATGCCATAGTCTCACTGGCTGTAAACGGTTGGGACACTTTAAATAAAAAAGTTATATATTTTTCGAAAATGTTTTCTTAATTTCAGCAGAAGTAAGAAAAAGTTGAGCTAATTCCAGATAAACGGATACGCTCACAACAAACTTCGATAGGTTTTCTGTTTCAGTGTCTATAAAGAAAATATAATCTAACTAGAAGTACCTATCCTTATATTACGACTAGTTACTATCCTTAATTACTTCCTTTATATTACGACTAGTCTGTTTCGCCCACGCAATCTCTCGCAAACAGTAAAATAGAAATTAATCTCCAGAACCCAGATCTAAATGAATAATTCTGGCTGTAAATTGATTGAAAAACAATACAACCCAAATAACTCAGACTCACAGGACAAAAAAACTATTTTTCATACAAAATTCTGTGAAGGACACAAGTAAATAAGTGTATATTTTTAAACCCTGTTAAAGGTATGTTTTTAGAAACATGTACTTAAATTGTATATAAGTTAAGTGTATATCCCCAGAGGCATTTTTAGCTGGGTAAATAAATAATATTTATTTTTTAGAGATTTTTCCCCCAGGGTCGCAGAACAGATTCGGGGGTAAGACGGAACCATGTGAGTACAATTACCCTTTATCGGGGCCATTCGAGAGGGTAGGAAGGATTTAGCTTGAAAGGGTTGACATTTATTCGGAGGCACTATAAACTTATATACGGTACTTTTACCTGAAATATTGTAAGAGTGTTTTCAAATAAATAACTGAACAGAGTTATAATGGCTGCTCTGAATGCTTTTTTAAATCTCGTATAAAACACCCGCGCCCGTTAGCAGTAGCAA
This sequence comes from Limnephilus auricula, assembly GCA_951813805.1. NCBI lineage: Eukaryota > Metazoa > Arthropoda > Insecta > Trichoptera > Limnephilidae > Limnephilus > Limnephilus auricula. The sequence continues at coordinate 19,235,037 of OX638404.1, forward strand.
AATAATATTTATTTTCGTCGTTTTGATAAATGTGCAGATTCTGGTTTCGTAAATAAACGAGGAAGCACTGATGTTTTTCATCTTCATGGATCAAATCACCTCATGAAAGAAGAACTGTGAGTTCTGACGATATGAAATTCGCACTGTTTACTTTATTGAATTTAGTCAAAAGCATATATTTTTAGCTTTCCACATCATAATTTCCATTCTGAGTTACGAAGATTATAAAAAAACTTTTAACTGCAAAAAAAAGACAAGATGCCGATTTTCTGAAATAATAAGAAGATTTAAAATAAAATATCTGACGGCCACCGTGGTCAAGGGGTAAGGCTCTCGTCTAGCAATCCGAAGGTAGCGAGTTCAAAATTTGGCCTGCGCAAATACATTATATTTGATTAATTTGTGTTATTTCCCAATTAATTAATTTTAAAAAAATATAGGTATACTATATTTGCGGCACGTTCCAGAGTAAAAGATACTCTCAATTTCGCCTAGGTGTAAATCCACGATTCAGAACTGAAACGTTGCTTGAAATGACTTTAGTCGTAATTAGTAACCAAATGTGAATAGCCAGGCACTTCTCCACCTTTCTCTTCCCAATCTCCTTCGCCTCACCACCACCTTCAATCACACAGCATACCCTAACTGGGGATGCCATAGTCTCAAAGGCTCCAGATGGATTGGAGTAGTTAAGACTCTCAAGAGGTATTTACATTAAAAAAAACTAAGTCGATATATCTACAAAACATCTGCCCTGATGATGGATGCTGTAAGTCCGTCCGAATTGTGGCCTTAAGAAGAAGGGAGCATAATACCCCATCATCACGCGACCTTCCGATTGGGAGTCAAGTGTCATACCCCTTGACCGTCCGTGGTCGAGTGTTAAGACACTTGACTCCCATTCGGAAGGTCGCGGGTTCGAACCCGGCGTGCGCAAATAAATTTTATTTGATTAATTTGTGTTATTTCACAATTAATTAATAAAAATAATATATGTAATATTTGCGGCACGTTCCAGAGTGGAAGATACTTTCAGTATTGCCCTGGTGTAAGACCACCATTCAGAATTGAAACGTTGCTTAATAATGGCTTTAGCCGTGTTTAGTGACTAGATCTGAATAGCCTGGTACTTTCCCACCCTCTTCTTCCCCATCTCCTTCCCTTCCCCAATCACCTTCAGCCTCACAACATACTCCAATTGGGGATGCCATAGTGAGGTATCTCTATAAAAAAAAAATTGTGTTTTTGCGTTTCCATTTTTAGAATCTGGCGATGAAATCATATTTGATAATAAAAAAATAATATAAATTTAGACTGGAAATATGATTGTACAATTCCATCCTCTTATGATAAATTTCTTCTCACCTTTAATAATCATTATTTATATTTTCATTATATAACAAAAGGCACCTCATTAGTGGAGTGTAATCCGTGGTGTTACACCCCGCGAGGACCTTTTCTCTGGAACCCCCTTTAAATAACTAATGAGCAACCCTCTCCAACTACCCCTTACCCGCAGTGGCGTACAATGACTCAAAATATTTTCCGGTGCAAAGGAAGTGATACAATAACAAAAAAAAATATATTTATTCGTTTTTTTTAATTCTGTAGTTTTTTTATGGAAGAGGTAACAATTCAGGTCTGAGGAAAATGTGTAATGCTCTAATAGACAAACTCTAAAAAAGAAAAAAGAAATAGGAAAACATGATAATCATGGTAACTTCCGAGACGCGTGAAACCTTTTGGATATTAGCCATTTTGAATGTTAACAATCTACCCCTTATGCTAATTTGCTAATTTGTTCGTTTTTCGGAACAGCTCATGTAGGTCTCATAGAAATCGTTGTCTCTCTTAATATCATGGTTAGAAATATGATCTAAACGGTGTTAGAAAGAGAAAACACCAGGTTTTATATTCAAATCTAAAATAATTAAAATGCACACCTTTGAATGAATCCAAAGTTTCCGACCACAGTTTTAAAAAAATTATGAAACTTTGGTTTTTTTTAAATATATTATTACTTTTTATATGAAACCACAAAAAAGTGAGTTGACGATAACGTCTATAATACATTTGCCCAATTAAATGTGTATGTTTTTATTTTTATTCGTTATCATTAATTTAAATTAGTGAGCTATTTTTAAAATATTTTTATGCTTGCTTTAAAAAAACTTATATTTAGAAAATTATACATTTATTTTGAATTAAATAAATTGAAAGAATATTTTATCACCTTTAAAAAAAAAAGTTTCTGGATGCGTACCGTAATATTCCATATATTTGGTTTTTTACAAAGCGAAAATATTTTGAACTTCCGACAGATTAGGCCTATTATATTAATTATTAGTAGTTAACGTGTTAGATACCAGAAGTGTTTATCAAAAACAATTTTTTTTTGCAATGGCGGAATAGAAATTAAGATGGCGGCGAATATAGGTGACCAGTTATCCAAGAACAATAAAAAATCTAATATTTTTGTTCTGGTTCTTAAATTCATAAGCAAAGTACCAAAATATAATATTTTTATTTTTAAATTATTAACTTAAAGAGTTAAACCTCAAATTATAATATTTTAATGAATGAAGATAATATTAGCGAAAGTCCCAGATGTATCCGTATCTTTTTCTGATTTTCGCAAATATTTTCTTCATTCATTAAAATATTACAATAAAGACAAGTTTAACAAAAAGTGGACTCAAATTTACAAGTAGCTGGTTCCTACCTTTGTTTGCCCTTGAAAACATAATATAACTTTTTAGGTGTAGTTTACATGATGATAATTATTATACTTCGATGAAAAAATTCATAATGTAGAAATAATTTGAAGAAATCGCTTTTTACGGGTGTGAACTACATAGACAATTAAATTATTATTATTGCAGTGCCATGTTTAAATTATTGGTACAGTACGCCCTTCCCGGTCCCCCGCGTGTTCCCTTCTGTCCCCCCTCTATACCCTACCCAGGTGTGACGTCACCACGCTCTAGATTTGCGGTTAGAAATAATATTGTATCTTTCGGTATGCATCGGGTAATTCGTATAAATTTATTATTATTTTTCAAACAAAAGTAATTCTAAAAGCAGAATTTTACTTTGTTATAGCACAATTGATTAGTTAAAGTAAAAATACTTAGTTTATACTACTTTATTAGATACAATATTCGCAGTATTTGAGAACTGCGTTCACTTCATCAGAATGAGTCGCATACTAAAGTTATTTAAATATTAATATTATGAGATGGTTTAGTGGGCGGAGGGGAAGTGAAGGGCAAAACCAAATCGGTAGAAGAATTGAAGAAGGATTTAAAGGGGTAGGAGTGGAGGAAGGTAATTAGGGAATTTCATAATTTAAAAAAAAAATATTTATTTCATACACTTTACAAATATAAGACAAAAAGTCCCGAAAAACTACTTTTTAGCAGTTTGTCTAACGGGTTTTTGCATTATAGTGATTTAATAGTTACATTTTTACAATTATAGAAATAAATAAATTAAACTTTTTAAAGAAATACAGATAAAAGAAAAAATAAAGAAAACATAAATAACAATATTAAAGTCTTTGGAATAATATGACATTGTAAGCTAATACAAATTAATTCTTTCCGTAAGCCAAGTCTTCAGTAAATTCACCAATTGTTTGTTTGGGGCACAGTTTTTAATTTCAGCAGGTAACATATATTTAAACAACTGGGAATCATTAACGTACATTGTCATATAGGTTATAATATATCTATAAATATCATTAGGTTACAAGGTTCCGCAAATGAATAATTTAGAAAATTTTTTGGTTAGAAATAGTGTTAAAATTAAGTAAAATATTATTAATAACAGTATTTTCTCACTCAACCATTTTTCCCTTCTAACGACCATGTAATTTCCTCCTCCTACCTCTTCCACTTCTTCGTCAATTATTATGCCAATTTGGGTTTGCCTTCCCCCGCCCCCTACACCCACTCCCTACGTTAATCTTTATATAATTTTAGTATACCTACGACTTATTCTGACGTAGAGATCATTGTTCTCGAAACACGTAGACTTTGAGCGCCATGTTTATCGTTTTCGAATTATTTGTGTGATATTCGGTGAAATCATAGAATCAGTAATACTTATTCAAGAATGTATTAGCTAGTCGTGACTGTAGAAGAGAGGCATCAATGAAGTATTAAAACAGATTATTGACAAAAGTCTAGAATGCCGGGGGATTGTGCCTTTTATTGATCATGTAAATTCATCGGAAATTAGTGTAATAATAACTCAGTGACTAATGCTCTTTTGGAATCACGCCCTCCATACTTCAAACGGACGAACCGCACCGAACTAATCACTTCTGTCGCTACTAATTTACCTGATTAACGTTGCACATCTGCGCCTGTCAATCTTTAACTAGGCAATTTGCATAGCAGCAGGGCGCCTTCGGTTTGAATAGGGAAATTACACGACGAGGTAAGACCAAAGGCACGGAGACAGACGCTTGTTTTCTTAGAAACAATTTAACGGGATGAACGGCAATACATATTATGGGCCTTACTAATAAACTTGTTTTTAATAAACTACGACTAATAAATTACTTTCAATCTGGTGTGAAAAATTTAAAACACATTTATTAGACAGGGGGCTTGTATTTTATTCCCCATTCATATAAACACGCATAATAAGTATTTAACAAATTTAATTTTACAAGAAAATATGATTTTAACAAATAGGTTACAATTTTTTTGTACTTAAAAAAATAACGAATGCATCATGATTTAAGAAATACACTATGAAAATGATTATTTTTTGTGAGATGCTTGTTTGTCAATAGAACGATAAATAACCATGTAATAAATAAATAATACATTATATTATCCGTAAACTTTATTACTATCAATTATTATTTTATCTGTAAACTTCATTGACGTAAATTCATTGTTATATTATCTGTAGACTTTATTATCATCAATTACTATATTATATGTAAACTTAAGTATCATAAATTTATAGCTACATTATCTGAAAACTTCATTATCATCAATTACCATTTTATATGTTAACTTAATTATTATAAATTCATTGCTGCGTTAACTGTAAACTTCAATATCATCAATTATTATATTATCAATATATTTCATCACCATAAATTATATTATCTGTAAATTTCACCCGCCATAGCACAGGGACATCCCTAGAATGGCGGATGAAATAACACATTAGCTATATAATGTACAAAAAATCATTTAATAAATAAATAAATGTTGGCAAATTAAATGCTAATTGTCTTTTAACAATCAAAAATGTTACTGAAATTATTGTCAGAATAAATTAAATTACTACTTTATTTTTTAGCATACTCTGATTAGAATATAATGAGTTCATATGAGATGAATAATCTTCAAAATAATTTATAGAGGATGGATAAAAACTGATTTGTCGGAATTTTTCTAATATATTTTTACACTGCTTTATTATTAATAATTATAAATAAAGCAGTGTAAAAATATATTAACAAAAATTACGACAAATCAGTTTTTATCCATCCTCTATCTCACATTAACTCATTATATTCTAATCAGAGTGTGTTAATATTAAATAAAATAATTAACACGTTTTGTAGTGTAGCTATAAATTGTCCAAACAAACTTCATCATCCCACTACAACTAGTCCTCTTTCCGTTGCTAAAATGACCCTCAACATCAGACTATATAAAATAATTAAACATACTTAAGATAAATGGAATAATTCGCGTAAATTATTTCAGATTAGCTTAAAGTAATGTATATGTGAAGATAATGCCGCAACCCTGAAAGTCTTTTAAAAACAATTAAAGGGCAAATAATTATCATGTCTCTGTACAATAAATAACTAAGATTAACACACTATGATAAGAATATACATAAACATTGCTTATGTAATCACACTGTTGTTTGGACTGCAACCTGCAGGGTGGAAGTTGTCCTGATGATAGAAAACCTCTCGTACGAGGGAATACCACAAAAATATCCTACATGTATGATGAGATAGTATAAAATATTATCAAAATAAGTGTCATTTTGGCAAACACATTAAATTTTATTTTATATTAGGGACAGAACCAGCAGGTGGTATAACGTTACACCATTTATGTCCTTCATGCTAGTAATTGGCAGCATGTATTGCCTTCTTTAACACCCTCTCACATAGGTGTTTGTCGCTCACAAGTTGAAAGTTCATCTTCCGAAAGAACCCGAGCCGACGCTCAAGTTTTCACATACTCCAGATTCCATATTTCTATTTACTCCCACGATTACTCTTAACGTATTACGCCTTTCTAAGTATCAAGAATTTCTATTCCGTGAAGTAATCCCTACAAGACATATTATGATACCTAACAACTTGTTTATAGAATTCTTCAAAACTTAACGTCGCAGTTTTAAGAAATTTGGCGTTCTTTCGAAAGCAAAATCTTCCAACTGTTATAGGAATTTTATAAGTCACCTAATAATGTACTTTTAAACGGTAATCATTTATAAATTCTGATACTCTCTCTAGTCATAGGCTATCATAAGAATAATTTTCACCCTCGAGAAATTCTCAGCGAAACTACGAAACTACAAAAACAATATATACATCAAGTGGGTTTTAAGTTACATACTGTATTATTTTCCTTTGCCATATTTCTATCAATTTTCAGTTTGTAACAGACTCGAAACACGCGTTTAACTCTTTTAAACTTATATTTAACCTTTTGAAAGCCAGCATAGGAAAAATATATTTTGTCAATACAACGTAAAATATTTGACATTTCTGACCTTTCTTACGAACTCAATTTTTATAACATTTCATTATATTAAAAAATTACATCAAAATAATGTAGATAAAACGATCTTCGTAATAATCACTCAAATCTATGCTTTCCACAATGGATTTATATCATAAACAATGAAAAAAATATAGGCTTCGACTACGACTCCGTTCATATTATCACGCGGCGGCTATTTTGTCGGCCATCTTTGGTGCCCGGCGTGTCATCGTGAAATAATTTGAATTATTCCGAGATTATTATTAAAGACGCTACCCAGTATTTCGTTACGTTGAGAACGCGAATGGCCCAAGCGATTCTGACCTTGTTCTTCATACAATTTCTTTATACATAAGGGGCAAAATCGCTTCAAAAATCCGGACCCGCCGGGGGGACTGCGGCCTACAAGAGGTTAATATAGATTCTTCAAACAGGCCACTAGTTCTATCCAAATCTTGTTCTAAGCCGAGTAGCAGGTCAATTAATAACATGTCTATTGTCTACTGCGGTGGGTCAAAACAAAACACAAACAGCGGTGAAGGGGGCATATTGACCCGCCTGAAGATCGAATTTAAATGCTTTGGTGCAGTTTTCATCCAAATATTTAATTTTAAACATGATTTTGTGCAATTACTCATAATATATCCCTAATGTTTTCTGTTAGGAAGTTATTAATTGTTAAGCTTAAAAAAAATATTCCGATTGCGTTAGAGCAAACGAGGAGCTATTTCGACGGCTATTCCAATTCACCTGGCAATGCAGTGCGTTTTAATGCGTTTTTATTCATAATTAATCTAATAACTGACTTGAATACTGTCCCATAATTTTCCTTTTAACGTCAAATAGTGGTTTAATATTTGACAAAAGATTAGGCACAAAGAAATTAACCGAAACGAAATATCTATGACCTAATAATTAATGACGAAATATCTATGACCTAATAATTAATGACAAATTATTCAGTATAAGTATAAAACTTATTTAATTCAAAAGAAAGGCCTATTTTTCTTGCACGAAATGCAACAACCTTAAAGCTTGTTTGTAATGATTAATTACGTATTGCATTGTTTCTCACAAATAAGTGACAAGTAAAATACAGGTTGATTTAACGGCGAACATTTTTATAAGTAAGAAAGGGGCCTGAAAGTTGTAGGACTGTTTATCTTGAGCTAAGTGTGTTCATGATTTTCTAGCCCATTCATTATGGCTTTACAGTCTATTGGCAGTTCACGATATGGAAATGATTGATGAATAAAGTTACGCAGGTAAACCGAAGGTCTAATTATAAAATCCTTTTAGCTTTCTTGTAAATGTAGTTTGGAGAAAACACCCTTCGACCAAAACTTACTCGGAGAAAAGTTACGAAGTTACCAGCAAGCATAAGCCGTAAGATTTTGGCAAAAACTGGGATGATTTTAACCCTTCAATGCAAATAAAATAAGAAACAAAAATGTCACCATTTTTTTTACTATTGTGATTTTTTTTTAAACTAGTTTACTACCGAATTCATACAAGAAGTAATTATTTGTTTTGGTTGCTTTTAGGCCACAAACAATATGAACAGTAGGTTTTTAAATCTTATAGAAAGAAAGAACCGTTCCTACTTTACATTTTTGTCCAAATAATTAATTATTTATCAGTACCTTCTAAACCACTGCCATATTGCGATAATTATGAGATTCCAAAGTATTTTTACACTTTATATTAGATTCTCACGCAAAACATTATTTTTGAAATCCCACAAATCCATGTTTCACTTATGAAATTCGCATAATTTATTTATTTTAAACATTCGAGTATTTTTGCATCATTCGACAGTCAGTTGACGAACAAAATTCAAACCTATGATATTTCGAAGATCAAATTTATTTTTAATTGTAAAAAATAATTACGATAGCGCCTGGCAACGGTTACATGACATGAAAAGAAATTACAAATTTGTAATTTATTTATCACACACTCAATGTAATACTCTCAGTAATTTCCGCTATTTGTATTTCCGTCCTTGTGTAATACCATCAGCGTAATATTGGTATGTGAAATTTACGCCTGTTTATGTTTGTTTTGACTTCCCTGGTAGCACCTCATTCTCCAAGACCAGCCGAAGAGAATTTTACAAAACACAGTTAATTTTTAAAAGTTCTATTGGAACTAGAAAGTGAAGTGCTTTAAACCCATTTTCCTAATTTCCCTAGTAGGTCATGCGCAATTTTCACTCAGAACATTCGTTGGCCTGAGCGATTTCCGTCACGTGTATTATAAATGATACCTTAATACATGTTAACAATGTTAAGGGTTTAATTTCTAGCAACACGTTAGCCTACCCCATGAAATGTTCATATTTGTTTTACGTAGGTACGCGATGCAAGATATGTTAATTTACCGCCTCGATCGTAGGGGTTGTAAAATTACGGAATATATTCCAGCTATACATGGCTTCACTTAAGGGGAGGTGTTTTTTCGGTACTAGAAATTAATCATACAATAAAATTTACAATACTAACACCGCTTATTTAAAGAAGCAATTAAGTAATGCTTTAATAAAGATCTAAAAAGATTTACTCAAGTGCTTAAAGTGGTTTTTACAACCACACACAATCAGATCAAACATAAGAATTATAATACTTGTAGGTACCTACTCACATGTCGCATATTTTTATTGAAGGTAATGTTATCTAAACTGTGTTTTTTACAACCACACACAAATCAGACAAATATAAGAATTATAATACTCGTAGGCACCTACTCACATGTCGAATATTTTTACTGAAGGTAATGATCTCTAAACTGTGGTTTTTACAACCACACACAAATCAGATCAAACATAAGAATTATAACACTCGTAAGTACCTACTTACACGTCGCATATTTTTATTGAAGGTAATGATATCTAAACTGTGGTTTTTACAACCACACACAAATCAGACAAATATAAGAATTATAATACTCGTAGGTACCTACTCACATGTCGCATATTTTTACTGAAGGTAATGATATCTAAACTGTGGTTTTTACAACCACACACAAATCAGATCAAACATAAGAATTATAATACTCGTAGGTACCTACTCACATGTCGCATATTTTTATTGAAGGTAATGATCTCTAAACTGTGGTTTTTACAACCACACACAAATCAGATCAAACATAAGAATTATAACACTCGTAGGTACCTACTCACACGTCGCATATTTTTATTGAAGTTAATGATATCTAAACTGTGGTTTTTACAACCACACACAAATCAGACAAACATAAGAATTATAATACTCGTAGGTACCTACTCACATGTCGCATATTTTTATTGAAGGTAATAAGATCTAAAATAGCATCCACGTAGGTTAAACAACGTATTTTAAACTAGAAAACCATTGCTACTGCAATACTGCTCTGTAAATTTATGTACTAGTGAAAACTAGACGCTACTATCTGCATACCGTAGTGTATTGATTATTCATATAGTTTCAGCTTCTTTCAATAGATGCCGATAGCTTAATTTATAATACGAAGTTTTGCTATATCCCAACAGATGAAAGTTGAGTTGTACCATCGATCGCCGTTCGTGTCTTAAGTACGAACGGTTACGATGACGGCCGAAGACATCAGTGAGATTTGACGGGCTCCCAAAGTCCGCTCACCATAACGTCCATAACTAAATCAACTAATAATCAACACAAGCTTGTCCTGCTGAGGTTAAAAAAATGGATTGTAAACAGTAATACCTAGCATGTGATAAACAACAAATAAAAAAGTGATCCCTCAAACCTATAACTTATTTGGAAAATACAAACATACACATCTTAAGTTTTTTTATTACTGGAAATTAAAAGACATAACACACACCTTCGTTTATTATTTCAAAGGAGAAAAAAGGGTGTTTCAAAGCCTCAAATTTACAATGGAAACGAAATAAAAAACTTGAAGTGAGCTGACTTATTGCAATTATAACAGAATTATTGCCTTTGAAAATAGAGCGCCATTTTACTAGGACCTTAGAGGAACAACATTCCTGCAGGCTTACTACAAATAGCCGACAAATTTCTTATTTCTTAATATTTGATAGTTTGTAGTAGATCAAAACAAATATGATAGAGATTCATGTAGATACATGAAAAGATTTACTGTATAATTTTTTTTTGTTAGTTACAAACACACCATATTCGGTAAGTAAGTAAATACGCAAACAAGTAGGCTACGTATATAGTTTTACTTATTAGAATTATCACTTACAAAAAGTTTATTTAGTATTCCGAAATAGTTCTGCTTCCATGAATATTTTTTGCTTGCCTATAAATTAATATATTGTAATGTTTTTGGATTCACTCGTAGGATAGAAAGCATAATCTTTTAATAATACACTTTGCTTTTTAGCGAACAAATATTAAGTTTTTATTGACACCGAAATAATACAACCCAATAAATAAATTTTCACCCAGCGGACTTAAATGTGTTTCTTTCTAGGAAGCTTGATGCAGAAGAGAGTTAATAATTACAGATAATTTATTAATTTGACCCTTTGGAATAACAAGGTTCCATCTGGTGCTTTAACGTCATGCGATAATGAACTCTAAGGTAGATCACCATAGATCCCACAACCGCGTGACGTTTCCGCAACAGATCCTTGTTATTCCAAAGGGTCGAATTTCAGACCATTGAGCGAAAGGGAAACAGATCCGCCTGCCATCTATCTTAATAATCACAAACTATTTATTCTAAATCTTAAGCCAAGGTTTTAACCTAGATCCAAACCAAATTTCACTTTTATTTGGATCCTAACTAAATTAAATAATATGGAAATTCAATAAATAACAGTTACTTAATTTTTTAACAATATAATATCACCAACTTGCGAAGATTGATGGAATAATTTTACACTATTTTGAACAAGGCTTCACAGCAAAGAGATGTAATAGTATATCATCTTCGAAGCATCCTTTCCTGTAACCTTCCGTCGTCCGAACAGATCTCTACAATCTGCGAGAGATAATGGTAAGCAGGTCTCGTCTTGTGTTATTGTGGCTGTAATGGATGGAGCTATCAAATGGCGGTGGTCTATTGAGATGCAACAAACACCTTGCCAGGGGAGGCCCGAGGGACGGGACTGGGATCCTTACTGAGAAAATGCATTAATTTTGTATTTAAAATGGAAAAGGGATAAAAATTACGTTATCATGAAAGGGTTAATTGAAATTGATTTGGTAACGAATATAAAAATTCTTGGGATCACTGTAAAAATATAAACCTAAAAAAGAAAAATGAGGCCTGAAAACTAACTACGAGTATCATTGTAAAAATTCCAACATTTTTCATTAATAGGTTACCGTATACACAATCTTTTTTTTAATCACATTCATCGATCGCCTTCTTAAACATTTTTTTAAAACATCAAATTCGATTATAAGCTAAATGATGAAAAAATATTGTCATCATTGGAATCCATAAGGGACTTCAGGGTCACTTTTGATATACAATTAAAAATAACACGATTATTTTTAATTGATAAACTAATGTTTAGGACAAGATTTGTATGCATAGCACAAAGGGTAACAATTATTATAAGCAATAATTATCATTTTTTTATTTTTTATTCTATTTTATTTATAAGAAAAACTCTCTATTAAACTTTTGAAGGTTATCCCCATCACTGTAATATATCATTGAAGAAGAACATAATAATAATAATCTAATTTTTTTAAATATGAAAGTGAACAAGACACAGAAAAATAATAAAAGATAATGGTCGCCACTGTGACACGAACCCAGTACCTTACTTTCCTTATTCCGATTAATTTAATAATAATTTCATTAATTACATTTTTTTCTTAATTAGTTTATTATTGTTATCTTCTTCTTCAATAATTATCAGCCTGAAACACTCATTAACATTGAAAAATCTTCCGAGAAAAGATACAAGCCGTCGACAAGACTCGAACCCGTATCCTTCTGATGTCCAGTAAGGAAAAACTTAGCACTTACAATGCCTTTCTCATATAAAAATAAAGTTGGCTGTTTTCAGGTGACAAAATGTAATAAGAGGGTAGTTGTTGAATGAAACACTAGTATATATTGAATCATTTGGCGGGTAAGAGGTAACCCGCCGTAGCTCAGTGGATCAGAGCACCTGAACGGACATCAGAAGGACACGGGTTCAAATCCCGTCGGTGGCATGTATCTTTTCTCAGAAGATTTTTCAATGTGGATGAGTGTTTTAGGCTGATAATTATTGCTTATAATAAAAATAACACGGGTTAAAACTAAGTATTTTCATATTATTTTATTTTGATAAGTATTTCTAGGGAGTCTTTGTCTTTTTCTATCTCCTGATACTCTCTACTCGGACAATATGCTCCATAATGTTAACACTTTATAACTTATAAACTTCCGTTTCATATATTTTTAATTATGATGTTTTTTTGTTTGTAATAAGCTCACTTTGATGACAAAAATTATGTCAAAATTTAAAAAATCCATAATTGTTACTTTTGATAGGTACCAACCTTGTTAAAAGCTAGGGTGACGTAATATTTGCTACCCCTGCGCTGGCGCTGGTTCGACATGATTTACACACCACCTCGGATCACGTCCTCCGGCGTACGTTTCTGCACTATTATTCGCCACAGGCAGGTACAGATTTCTTGCCAGGAGCGCATATCACGCCAACCGGCACTGACGTTCAATTCGATCATCAATGGCGGTTTCGAAATAGAGTTAACAGGTAGTGAAGCAGTGAGAGAGGCAGCCCTAATTGTCAGAACTGATCCGTTTGGCTTATTGAACCTTAAATATAGGAAATAACAAATGTCTACCTAATAGTTCGTAATAATTTGTAAATAACATGGGACGGTCGGTCTACGAGCGAGGTCGACAGCCGTATACACCAGGCTAGGCTTGCATTCAATAAAAGGTCGAAAATAATAGAATCGAATAATATAGACCTAAAACTGAGAATACTCCTCATCAAGACCTATGTATGGAGTATCTTGATGTACTGCTGCGAAACATGGTGCCTATCCGAAAGAGATAAACAGAGATTGGAGGCTTTTGAAATGTGGTCCTATAGAAGACTATTAGGAATTTCTTGGAGAGACCACATTACAAATAAGGATGTTCTCCAAAGAATCGAAGGAGGAAGGCAGCTGCTCAGGACCTTGTCCGAAAGGCGTGCAAGATGGATCGGCCATATAATACGACAGGAAGGCCTCTTGTATGCCATAATGGAGGGCATAACCGAGGGGACAAACTCTAGGGGACGCCCACGCCGAGAGTACCTGGAGGACCTGCTGGTGGACATGCGTTGCTCATCATATGCAGACTTTAAAAGAGCCGCACAAGACAGGTAGAAAGGAAGAAAAAAATTGTTGCAAACCAATCCCAGGATTGAAACCAGAGAGAGAGACCTAATATAATCTATATCGACAAATTAGCCGTTGGAAAACAATTAATAAACTGTCAGGAGTTGGTATCGTGATTGGTTTCCACCCAGGCGTCACGAGTTCAATTCTTCTACTGGCTAAGTCATCCATCACGATACAACTAACTTTTTCCGCTCACTGCGATGGTAGTAGAAAATTTTGAAATATTGTCAGGTTATTCATAAACCGGGAATATGTTTGTTTTTCTTTAAAAAAAAACTTATAGTTGCTACTCGGTTTAGCTAAGTGTCAACACCATTTTCATCAAATCTTGTTTCTGGTTCAATCATTTAAAAAAATGAAGCTCAAAATACATGACGTTTTCTTAAAATTTTGGTAGTAATTATAGCAATGACGTTATTTTATCTGCGTGGTGTATAGTTTTTTTTTTAAATTTTGGTAATTTGTTACTATATTAGTACTATCACTATTTCTGATTCTTTATTTCTTTAATGTGAATACTACGCTCCCAAGTGCTCCCAACCACCAAAAGCCAGTGAGACACCGTACATTGTACACCAACCGGGGTATGTTTTGAGGCTAAGGGTAGTGACGAGAGGAAGGAGATGGGAAAGCGGAAGATGGGGAAGTTTCTAGCTATTTGGATCTGGGCACCTAACACGGCTAAACCCATTTCAAGCAACGTTTCAATTCGGAATGGTGGGTGCGATACTGAGAGATAATACAAATAAATACATATATACACGAAGGGTTGGTAGGAATCAATGCATCCAGGAGTGATGGTCGTATAAATCCACCCCTCCCACTGCAATACAAGGCGATGGGTCGAAAGAGTCCAGTTGGAGAGATCAAACTTCTCAAGTATCTCCGGATGATGTGCGGCTAAGGCCTACGTAAATCTCACCCCGTGAATTCGGACTCGGTCACCAAAAGTAGCAAACCATTGGGCTGACTTATGGCGGAGGTTTTAATAATCCAATAAACGGTTACCGGGGCGGCGGAACCAACACCCACCTCCCAATTTAAATATTTGAAAAATACTCCTATAAAACATTTAATCAAAATAAAATATACCCGTGGGAATTCAAAAACACCTGTAATTGATGTACCAAGGGGAGTATTTAATTGAAGGACGCTTTCTGGAAAATGTAGTATTTCAAATCCTCCTATTGAAAGCGATACAAAAAACGAATAATTAAGCCACGATTTTATAAGCATCGTGCCTCTAAGCCTCTCTTTTGATACAAGTTTAATCAAAGTTAAGCAGAATTTACCGATGATATGTAATTTTATCTATTCAATAGTTCTACTTATCGATATTCTGAGAGAATTTAAAATAAAGTATATCTTAATATATAAAACAAAGTCGGGTTAGTAACACCATTTATAACTCAAGAACGGCTGAACCGATTTTTATGATCTTTGATTTGTTGGATTTGATTAACAGAATAACTATTAAAACATCGGAAAAAATCACGGGAAAAATAATTATGAAGAAAATGAATTTTTTCATATATTTTGTATGGAACGGCTTTTCAAATAATGTGCGTTGGTCGACATAATTTGAATCAATTCGAACTGTCAATGGTGTAGTGTGCCGAACATTTCGTGCTTAGTCAACAGCGCTAGAGTAGGTACCTATTTATTTTTAATAAAGTGTTTAAGTTTTAAGGTCAGTGGTTCAGTGGGCATCGCGTTTGGGTCTCACCCAGGCGTTCCGTGTTCGATTCCTCGGCTGGCAAAGTCCTCCACCACATCACAAGCAACATCTTCCGCTTAGTGTAGTGGTAGTAAAAGATTTTCAAATGTTGTTGGGTTATTCGTAACCCGGGAATGTTTGTCTTTCTTTTTAAAAAAAAAAAAAAAATTTAACTTGATAAAAACTTAATTTTTTTCAGCTAATAAATTAAACACTACATTTATTGATTCTGAGGCGGTACGAAGTTTGCCGGGTCAGCTAGTATATATAGCAAAGAATGTTGTTAGAAATTATATTTCCCAAAGATCTGAGAGTGAAATAGATGAAACTCTGGTGGCGGATGAATTTTCGGAAGAAGGATATTACCTAAACTTTAAATAACCTCCAACTGAGTACTTATATATCTTAGTTTGTTGAACAGATCTGAATAGCCAGGTAATTTCCAGCCTTCCTTTTCCTCATCTCCTTTTCATTCCTACCCTTTCAATCTTACAACACATCCTGATTGGAAATGTCACAGTTCTACTAGCTCCGTACACTTAAAATCAGTGGGAACTCTTATAATACGGCATTTACACAAAAAAAACTACTTGGTAATACACCGAAAAAAATAATTTATGTATAACGTTTATCGATATGTGATCAGTACTACATTTTAGTTAGCTAATAAGTTACATAAACTTTCAGCATATTTAAAAGATAAACGAAAAATGTTGAATTAGTATTTATATTAGTATATTAGTAGTAAAGCTGTTATCTTTTCAGCAATCAATTAAAATTTCTACAAAATTAAAGTTTTTTTTTTAAATATTTGAGGTTGAATCCTGTGATTGATATTGGGGGAAAGCCATGCAGTTTTCGCGTATGTTTCAGTGCAAACAACCCCTGAAAAATTGGAGGCTCACTGCTTGTTCAATAGTACGAGGCGGAAGTATGTATAAATAAAAAAGTCATATCGAAATTAATATTTTAGCAAGAAGCTAAAATAATTGTACGGGATGTTGTGTTATTGTAAACTCGTCATTTTTACGCACAATTATTTATTGTACTAGTTGAACAAAATGAAAAATATATATTCACTTTCTTTCGATGTGGGAGCAATTTTATTTATGTTTTTAAATAAAAGTACTTTACTTTTTGGAATTAGTAATTTACGGAAAGTGAAATTTCCGTACATGAAAATACTTTATTTGTATAGATATTTAATTACAACCCATATAAAACGTGGTCTTGTTCAAATCAATGTGTAAGAAATTTGACTTCTAAGGCGATGCAACGGTTTAAAACATTCGAAATTGGAAAGAGTGTGGCGTTTTAGGAGGAATTATAAAATACTTGACAGCCACTAAAAAGAAAGCTCGTGGAAAACCCGTAACTACCCGGTTACGTAAAATTTGCCAAAAATATTATTAAATTAAATATTTATTTATGATTATCAAATTACATTACTTAAAAATTGAAAGCTTCTTAGGTTCCGCATTTCATAGCATCAGGATTAGAAATCCTCTCAAAAAAAGAAATTTATGAACAGTGTTAAATGCATGTTAAAAAATTTCGTTTTTCCTAGTATGCTACAAAGTTCACCCCGTGATAACGGTACAAAAACAATTGCGAACTTACTAACACGAGAGCGTCGTCGCGCGGAGGAATCCCGTCACCTTCGTACAAAGCTGAAATAAGGGATGCTCTGAGAAAGGAATGTTTAAACATAATACGCAGCAAAGAAAACTGACAGGAACCGATAATTAGTATGGTATAAATAAATTTAAAAAAGTTGTATTTTTGGCGAGAAAAGTCCAAAATTAAATTTAAATCTAATTATTAAATTTATGGTTTGTGAAAACAGAGAACGGCAGAATTTCACAGTTTGACGGAAGGTTATTACTATGATAAACTCAGTGAAAGGGGACTTAGCTCTTTGGCCCTCAACCCAGAAGCCGTGAGTTGAAATTCAGAAAAGGGCAAGATTTTTTTTAAGGTTTCGTTTTTCAAAACAAAAATTTCACAGCACATTTAGAATAGAAACTTTAGCTACACACTAAGCCCTTTCTGTTTCTTCTACTTCACTCGGCATCAGAAAATTTTATAAAACTGGGAAAGCCGTACTCTCAGTAGTTGGTTCTTTTGCGCATCAAATAAAAATACAAAGACACAGAAAATGTTTATTTAGTTTTAATTTCACAATGTTAAAACACATTTTAAACACACCCATTGCACAAAGATTTATTTATTTATTGTTGTTGTTATATGCCTAAAGGGGCTTTTAACATAGATTAAAAAATAATATTTAAGTTATCGAGGATTATACATACATAGAATTCATACCAAAAGTTATAAAAGTTTTAAGAATATTCAAATAGTTTTTGAAGAATACATATAGCGTAAAAAATATTTTAAACAATATAGTATTTGAAAATAACATAGAAAAAATATAACATAAAACATTAAAATAACACAACAAATCGTTAAATATATTATACCCACGTTACAATAATTTATAGAATACCACAAAGTGTTGGTTTAAATTGTAATTTAGATTACAAAGGGAATCAGCGAATATCGAAATAAGAACAAGTTAATATGACAAGGTATTAAAACGGTACTAGAGGTTCAGTGGAGCTTTATAAGAGCTTTTTAACGGATCAGTATTTAACGAGGCCGTCATAATATAGGTAAAGGTCAAAATATTAATTATGAACGCCGGTTGAGAGTTAAACTTTAATTAAGATTTGAGTGTTTTTAATAACCTCGTTAATCTGGCAACATTAAACTCTCGGTAGGAGATAAGAGTCTTTACCCCTTTTTAAACCTGATCCCCGCACAGTTCGAACCCTTATTTTTAACAAACAACTTTATTTTCAGTATAAAGAGGACTATGCAAAAGGTACTTCTTTAAAAATTCTCCTTGCACGTAAAATTCCAAATCACGTAGGCATTTGAAATTAGGTCAATCTCTAATAAAAAAAGGTTATTTTTCAGTAACTTATATAATTATATAACTCCATCACAAATGTAACTTATATAATTATATAACTCCATCACAAATGTAACTTTAACAAAGGAGACCTTTTTGGCTTGACTCAATTTAACTTTGTATATATGTATCTCTATTTTTGTTATATAAATAAATAAATAAATAATCATAGCTACGCAATAATTTCTTTAGGGTTCTTAGTTATCCTTTTATAGCAATCGACAAAGGCTTCCTCACGTTGTAAGTAACAATGTTTGGAATGAAGATTTTCAGGTGCATTAAGATCCAGATGTAAAATTATTATTCTTAAAATATGGTGGTGGAGTACTGTATAGTAAATAATTATAATGGTTATACTGAAAACAATGCTGATTTCTACATAATGGTAGTATAAATTTTCAAATAAACGTGCATCCGAGAACGGAGAATAATACTTTCATTATATTACACTACACTGGCACACATTTCCTATTATTACAACCAATACAAAAGTAGTGACAAGGATGAATGAACCTGCGAGTATTTTTATAAGAACCCAAAATGAGCTTTCACAAATTTTTTCTGATTCTTTTTAGACTAATCAAATATTGTAAAACATGTTGAAATTTTGTTAAAAAATGTCACATAATGTAAACTGTCATGAAAACTGGTAAAAATACGTAAATTTCAACAATGGTTTGAAAAACCCCTCAGTAAAATGGAAGGAAAATGTTTAAGTAGGTACCTACTTACCTAAATCAATGTCCTTATAAATAAAGGGTGTTGGGTATATTTATGTTAATACCTACTTGTAAAACAAAATAAATCCATTTAAAATCAGGCCCGCGTTACAGAACACAAAACCGATAAACGAATTATGTCACGGGGTGATGGATGCCACAGTCACCAGCGGCTTTAAATCGTCCTGTCAGTCTGGATTCATGACATACGATTTTTGTGTGTTTGAAGAAATAATGACCACCGCGCCGCGTTTGTTGTGACTGACTGATTGTAATGATGATTAAACGACTTTGATTTTAAATCAAACAGCGTTGTTCCATTGTAAAGGCTTAATTATGTTGAAAATATGATACACACGCATTAACTTCCGCGATGCTTCTCAAACTTTTCACAGTATTATACTTATAAGTTTTAGAGTGAAAGACCTCTGCTTTTGGATCACCGCATGCCGCAGTGAAATACCACGATTCAGCTTTGAAACATTTCTTAAAATAGCTTAAATGACAAGATCTGAAGAGCCAGGCACTTCCCAACCTTCATCGCCTCATCTCCTCCCCATCATTCACAACCGTTTCTTTGTCGTTTATATAATTGTTCAATATTTATATAAACAACATTGGATCATGCTTTCAAAACTCCGAATATAAGCTGTACGCTGACGACATGAAAATTTTCAAAGTTGCGCATTCTCTTTCTCACTGCGAAGCGTTACAAAGTGACTTATATAGGCTTTGCGAGTATTGTAAAGTTAACTGTTTAGATATAAATGTTTCGAAATTTCATACTATGACATTCACTAGGAATAAACATATAATCAAGTACTCTTATTCAATCCAACATAAACCTGTCATATCGTTTCTTGGCGTTTACCTTGATAGCAAACTTATATTTAATAAGCATGTCGACTCAATCGTTCATAGGTCATACAAAATGCTTGGCTTTGTTCTTCGTATAAGTAAAGTTTTTGGTAGCCCACGTACAATAGTAATGCTATACTTTGCATTAGTCAGAAGTACACTGGAATACGCGTCGCCAATATGGAATCCGCAGTATAAAGTATACATTGATAGCATCGAACACATTCAAAACAGATTTATAAAATATCTTACCTTCAAATTCAACAATAACTTTGAATTTAAATTTCAAACTTTGCAACAAAGGCAGGCACTAGCTGATTTAACATTTATACACAGAATTTTAAATAATAATATCGACTGTACCGAACTACTATCCTTAATTAATTTCAATACACCTTTAAGACGTACACGACATACTGCACTGTTTCACACGCTTAATTGCAAAACAAATGCAGCAACTAATTCGACAATCAACCGTGCCATATTTGCCTAAATTCTAACATTGACATTTTCTCCGATTCACTGCCCAAATTTAAAAAGAGCATCATGTCAATGCTATAAACTATTCAATGCGCATACACTTCTCACACCTACCAACATACTCACA
This sequence comes from Limnephilus auricula, assembly GCA_951813805.1. NCBI lineage: Eukaryota > Metazoa > Arthropoda > Insecta > Trichoptera > Limnephilidae > Limnephilus > Limnephilus auricula. The sequence goes on from OX638404.1 coordinate 19,256,025, forward strand.
CATACACTCACGCACGTATACACTACGCACATCTCCCGTAATTACAAATAAGACATTCAAAGAAACATAGGTACCCACCATGAAATATCATTTAATATATGTAAACTGTCTCATCACTGTAACCAATGTACTGTTTGTTTCTGTAATATAAAATAAATAAATAAAAAAAAATAACATAACCCGTATTGGATATGCTACAGTAACAACTTATTTGGGCAATTGGGACTGTGCAGTGTTCACTTTTCCGTATTCCGGGCGCTCGTGTTTTTTTTTATTCATAGAAAATACCTCACAAGAGTCTTAACTGCTCCCGTCTGGAGCCAGTGAGACTATGGCATACCCAATTGGGGTATGTTGTGAGGGTGAAGGTAAGTGGGGAAGGGAAGGAGATGGGAGAGTACCTGGCTATTCAGATCTAGTCACTAAACACGGCTAAAGTCGTTATTAAGCAACGCTTCAATTCTGAATGGTGGTCTTACACCAGGGCGATGCTGAGAGTATCTTCCAGTCTTGTGCGGTAGTCACGTGAAAAATATTTATATGCATCGCAAAATCTCATCTTTTGTGAAAATATTATTATTCTTTTTCAATGAACCTTCTTGAGTTGAGCTATAGACATTTTTTTTCCTCAAATTGTTTTCAGTTTAATTGCTAGAACTCTTGGCGCCCAATAAGTTGGTAGATAGAACACTTTCACACAATACAGGCGCCTATGGTAAAAAATAATTACAATATATTTTTATCTTTCGTAGTTGCAAGCTGACACAATGCTCTCACCGCTATTCAAGAGATGTTACTCTTCCATTTCAAATGAAAATAATCGTAGGTTTTATGATTGTAGCAATGTCAACACTTACGCCCATCGTTCAAGCAAGCTGACACAATGCTCTCACCGCTATTCAAGAGATGTTACTCTTCCATTTCAAATGAAAATAATCGTAGGTTTTATGATTGTAGCAATGTCAACACTTACGCCCATCGTTCACGTAGCTATTTAAAAGCGACCCTACCCTACCTGTCATACAATTTTGCTAGCGCAGCGCCTAGCGGCGATTTCAAACACTAATAATAGTATTGAAAATACAGACGAGCGGCGATCGCGTCGCTTGAACGTAGCTCCATGGAAGAACGGCGTTAGATTTTTTTATAGCAGTGTTGTGATCGTGTTTAAAAATAGCCTATATATTTATTTTAGGCAAAATACTGTTAATTATTAAATTTCATTTGCTCGGCTAATTTAAAGTTATTTTAAAGTCCTAGAGATTTTCCTTTATCGGTGTGCCGTGCGTTTCATTTATTATAATCCTAGCTATATTATTGTGTGCGTTTTTCTTATTCTTTTCTTTTAAAGAAAGACAAACCCATTAAAAAATGTTTAAAAATCTCCTATTACCACCACAGGGAGCGGAAAATCTTGTTTGTGGAGGACTTAGCCAGCCGAGGAACTGAACACGGGACGCCTGGGTCGTACCCAAACGCGATGCCCATTCAGCCACTGACCGGTCATTCTACTACGACCGGTCAATAATACTGTACCTTAAAGGATAAACCACCGAAGTCCACTTTTTTCGGTTTTGAGTTGAATATGCAGAAAAAAATTCTCTGTTTTGTTACATTATTGGATGAAACAATGAAATCCATAAACAGTATATTAACTGAATTAACTATATCCATAAATTGATATATTTGTCTTAATTATTGCCAAAAACGACCGAAATCATGAAATAAACTATAAAATATATATAATTAGATAAAAGACAAAAGATAGGTCAATTCATCGGCTGTATAGAACTATAATCAGATTGCATGTCTCCATATTCAAATATGGAGATATGATTTTTTTTATGTGGGCGGAAGAATTTCCTTGAGCAATCTAAGAAAAAAGTTTTAAATTGCTCTGTCGCTCCTGTGGAAAAGATATGTGATACATTAGTGTTTTTTTGCTACATTCCATTCTTGCGATAAAGATACATATTAATCACTTAAAATAAATTCATATTAAATTTACTTAAATAAATTCAAAAACGAAAAACTATCAAAAACCTAAAAATTCGCAGAGCTACTACCCCAAGTTTGAGAAACGTTCTCCCAATAATCGTCACAAAACTATCAAATTATCACGACATGAAAAGAGTTTTGAAAGAAAACTAAAACATTTAATTTTAATTCCATGCCCACAGTAATGCAACAATACGACACTACTAACGATAATGTTGTAATCGTGTTGTTGAGACGATCTACCTACAGGTCTCAGAACGAACATCAACAACAACAGCCTTTCCCGTAATTTCCGTTTGCTCATTAACATCCTTATATACTACCTTATGTGCTTGTAGTAAAGTAATAATAATTCCACAACTTTAATTAACAGCCTTCAGTATTTCTCATATAAAGCTCGCTACTATAATGGTCTCGATTCGGGTTATTACAATACTCCCACACCAGCATAACTGCGGTTGCTTCTCTTAAGATCTTCTAATATATCACACGACTACCTGAGAGATAAATTCCTCAGCATTACCGTCATATATTATATTTACATAATAACTCTGCGTATTATGTATCACACAGGTAACCTTTGATGGTATCTTAGCACAATAGATTATATTAAGTGGCGTTGTGTTTCGTAATTTGAAGTCATTATTGCTAATCCCTCACTCAAGAAACTAGAACGTCAAAAACACCTAGTCTAACGTAACCTAACCTAATGTTGTTTTTAATTTTTTTTTACATTAGCTCCATACCGGAGGCCCCGAGGGAATTTTTTTCTCCGGGCCAATTTGTCATCTTTGAAGATACTGTGTGGAGGGTTTTTTAAGGGAAAGGAAGGAGGAGAAGTCCTGGGAAGGAAAAAGGTTTGGGTAGGAATCTAGGGATAAAAATGTCCAGGAGTGATGGATGTGTGAAGCCATCCCTCCCACTGCGGTACAAGGCAATGGGTCGAGAGAGTCCGGCAGGAGAGATTAAAAGGTCTCCATCAACCAGTCTCCCCCGATCCGGCCTGCTACGCAGATGGTCGGCAGACGCATCCACCCTCAAGTCCCGGACAAACCTAACCCCATGAATCCGGGCACCCCTGCTAAGACACCAAACTTAGCGAACCACTTGGGGTGACCTGTGGCAGAGGTGTTGGTAGTCTAATAAATGGTTCCCGGGGTGGCGGTACGCACACCCGCCTCCCAAATACGTTATATTTTATTTTTTTACATTAATAATAATAATAATATGGATGACTTGTATAGCGCCGTTTTTGTGAAAAATCACCTCAAATCAAATCAAATCAACTCCACACAGGAGGCCCTGAGAAAAATAATAAATTCCCTCAGGACCTATGTCATCTTTGAAGATGCCGTGAGGAGGCTATTTTTGAGGAGAGGAAGGAGTGAACGTGGGTCTTGAAGAGAGAAAGTAGGAAGGAGGAAACACAGAGGCCGGCAAATCGTTCCACAGCCGAGCTGTTGAATACAAGAACGAGTCGTAGAAGCGACCCGTTCTCATGTGACAAATGTCAACCGTGTACATATGCTGGGCGGTTTGGCGTGTTTCCCGACTATGCAACAGTGCAGAGATGATCAATGACGCTAGTTCCTCGGAGCATTTTCATTAGAATACCGGTAGAACAAGGATAGCATTCCCACCCGACGCATGTACTCTATGCAATCTGTTTGTTAAGATGGAATGATCTATCTCTCGAATTTTAATCCATGAAGACAATATTTTAGACGTGTGTAATTCCATTATATGTAATTTATGTAGGTTGAAATCTCTCCATGTGTAATTTAATTCATTTATATCTTGGGAGGCGGGTATGGGTACCGCCGGGTTCGTCACTTTAGTTAAATAGGGTTCAATTTTTTTTATTTCCATGAAATGAGGTGTCAAGGTTTGCAAAGACGAAATCTCATAAATTATTACCGATTTCTATTATTTATTATTGTATTTTAGTTTAACATATTTTAAAGGAAAATATTTAATAAGAACATGACTCTCTCTTGAAATAATATTAGAGAAACGTAGTTAGATTCATGTGCAATTAATTATTACGCCCTAGCTGGTTGCGTATGGGTCTATCTGCATGTTAAAGTAAGTTCTAAAATGGTAAGTATACGTCTTATTTAAATATTTTACTTTAAATTATGTTAAACTAAATTATATAACACGAGATTCAACCTCAAAATCAAAAACAGGTAAATAGATTATGAGAAATCACCGTTGCAAACTTTAACAACTCATATCTCAGAACAAGGTAAAGTGAAGTTAGAACCTAAAAACCTGAACCAAAGTGACGATATATGATTGAATACTGTACAGCCAATGACCGAGTAGGTACTGCTTGTTCAAAATTAATTCGGTAAAAATCTGACAGCCTATTTTAAAATAAATCTAATATTTGGACTAAATGCGACAAAAACAGCAACAAAAAATCAGTGACCAGTCATTATCAATTGTACTAAATTATGGACACGATAGTTGGTTAAAAAAAGATCCAAGAAAACAATGAACTTACATATTATATCAATTCAAATGGCTTGGAATTTTTACTCACAAGTCGTATACAAAAAAAATTGTGTTTGACACACCTCCATAATTATATAACGATTTAATTCTCATTTTATCTAATTACAGCAAAATTACAAAGAAAGATAAGTGGATTGGAGACACATTATGCATTTATAGGCAAATTGATGAGAAATTTAGTTCCCCGTTGGCTTGTAGCATGACAGGTTGAAGCGTGACTGTTTTCAACGCTTGTCGTCACATTAATATGCAAGTCGACTGTAATAAGGTTTAAACGCCCTTTTATTAGCGATATTTCATCAATATTCACCTTGACGGGAGTCCCCGGGCTACAAATTAACCGTATTAAGACATCAGCGAACAGGCGAAAGTTAAGTCAAGAGGGTTGTGGAATAGGCATGAACAAAAGCTGCATTTAAAACCCCTTTCTTACAAAGCAGGCAAAATTTGTAAATTACATTAAACGCTTTTTACGTAAGTGGGAAGATACTGTCGTTATCGATCTGGTGAAGTACCAAAATTATTATATAAATAAGTTTATTTAATTTTAATGTTATATAGTACGACTGATTATTCATCCAATTATAGTAGGCTTTTCATTCTGACACTCTCGACATATATTATGGTGAGATAATTATATAAAAAAAGTCCTAAGGCTATTAATTTAAAGAGGTGACAAATGATCAACTATGCTGTGCTAGAACATCAATTATGCAGTGTGATGTATCAGAAGTAACTCCACCTTCGTATTATTCATTTCTTACCTCTCATTTATATCTTCAGCCCTACCTACATACCCTGCTAATGCCAAATACTAGCTCAAGACGGTTAGGCGAATTTAGGATTCTTGTTCGATATTCACATTAAAAAGCTTTTCAAAAGATCTGTAAATAGAAAAGGTTAAAATATTGAAAGAAAGAAGCACAAAAAGCCAGAGACGTGAATTGAATATATATATCATAAAATATTATAAAACCAGCTTATACTGACAAGGATGAATCAAAATTTAATATTCGGTTTTTAATATTAAACAACACAAATTATTTTCACCTTTACGACGACTTAATTAAATTTATGCAAAAAATTGTTGTTTTTCGTTGGCTGGAAATTCTTTTTAAATAATAATTACGATTTTGTATTTGTGGTGGGACTGGTGGCATATTACGTGTCAACCCAAAAACGGTTATTTAAAAGGGGTTTTAGATTTTCACACTTTCATGGACGTGAAGTCCCTTGACATATTTTAACGTCATAAAGGGAGAATTATGTATGTATGGCAGCCATTATAATAATTCTGTGTTATATTTCAGGAAGGCCATATTTTCGACATTTTTTTCCGTCCACCAATTCCCAATTGTTACATTCTCACGAAAACCAAAGTAACAAATCTTTCTCCTCCAATTGCGGTGTATTTCACATTCAGACACATTCTATTACTTTTTGGTTCAATTCTTTAAAGAATTCGGATTTGTCTGAGAATCTGAGCAGCCCCCGGGGAAAAAATTACAATATTAACTTGAGCTTTAAGACTTCCTTTATAAAACGACTTGTAATAAAGGTTTTATTTCAAATTGAAAAATGATTCTCGAGAACGAAAAAACTATTCGAGTTAATTTAATACAGCTAACGATTATCAAAACGTTTGATACCTTCATAATCTTACTAAATCTTAAGTTAAAAAGTTATTATATATCTGATATTATAATCACAAAAAGAATCGATTGAGACTACCAAAAATAATTTAATTTACTCAGCCCTCAGGCCTCTTCCTCCAATGAAAATATCAAAACAAGTTATGAAGAGATAAACTAACTTTTTTGTTTTGTTTTTTAAAATTTTATCCTGTCGAAGAAAGATCTAGTTTCGAAACTTGTTGATAATTTTGATACAATATGTGATAAATAATTTGATCCTGATTTTCTGTCGTAACCTTGGAATAGATATATTCCACGCTTTATGCTGATACTGCGAAACTCGTTAAGTATTCCTGATGATTATCTGTTAATAAAATTAGTGCAGGTATGGTTTTTTTTAATAGAAAATATCCCACTTTGTTAACACAACAATTTTGAGCAGTTTTACTTGGGTTAATGCCATATACATTTTTATCTAGATATCTTACCGGGAAGCGCTTAAAAGTATGAATAAATATTTTATTTTATTTAAATTTTTAAAAATGGCCTCGCCCATTTGCTTCACTTAAACTTGAGACAAAATTTATACGACTGATAATCTTGTGAAAGAATAGTGGAAAACATTGCCAGGGTAGTAGGTGCACCTTAATGGATTCTAAACTTGTGCAGTTCCGTAGAGTTTATGTTTATTAAGTAAATAAATAAAATTGCAAATCTGCATACAAGCAGTTATGCAATAGTGTCGCACGTCTCCTTTTTCTTTGTTATTTTTGAAGTAGTTATAATATCTATACCTAACTTGTATAATAGTAATTAAAATTATGAAAACTTTTGAAAACTTTGATGGATTTCATAATTCTGGGGCCGCATCTGCGCCTATCGTCCTCAAGTATTACGTGCCGATACTACGTACGTCTGAAAATTTGAAAAAAAAATAATACGTTTATGTAAAGAATATTCGCGACGAGAACCGATTATGGTCACATTTGCGCATATTGTGTCATAGTACGAAGTTTCGTGACGATAGGCGCAGATGCGGCCCTGGCATAAAAAAACTGATTGGAGTTTGCAGCGTATACGTAGAAATACCGTAATAAGTATCTTCTCAGGAAAGTAATATACGACACGACGCTAAAAATAATGACCTATTAGTAAGTATTACCATTGTAGCTTTCAAGAAGCAGAAATAGGTGTACTCACTGTATGGAAAACTATTTTGGAAACTGTCAAAACACCATGTTAAAGTCCTCGCGTGAAATTATCCGAAACCTTTTTCAGCAAGGATATCAAGAATCGATAGAACTCCGTCCTGAAGATTATGTAAATAAAGCAAACATGATCAGTTGTGTTAAATTCCAACATGGGATGTAGCACGGCGTTAAAGATAAATACATAAACACTCTAAATGATGAATGTTACTCACTCAGAACGGTAAAGTTGACTTTCAGGTTCCTAGTGGGTGAGTTGCGGAAGTCGACGCGGCACCGGTAGACGCCGGCATCCGTAGCGCGCACGTCGTCGATCAACAGCTGCGCAGGCGCCGCGGCGGCCCGGAAGTAGGCGCGGGGACCGAAGCCTGCTGGAGAGGACCACAGCTTGGCTGAGGAGAACTGCCGACCCCGCACGTCGAAACTGGAAAAAAGGAAGCATGAGTTTTCAATTTGAACATACGAGAATATAATATAATATAAAATATACGAGACCCACTCGGTCATTAAAATAAGTATAGTTTTAAGTAACTAGTTATAAGTATTAGTTTTAAGTCACAATTATCAATCTTAGTTATGATGTATATGTTGAATATATAAATTAAGTTATAAAACGCCCCTGAGGTGATTTTCTCACGAAAACGGTGCTATATAAGTTATCCGAACATAATTATTATTATTACCAGCAATACTCTTGGAGTTGTCCATCCGGAAGTACAGAAGCATTTAAGTTTATAATAAGTTTACATTAATCATATCTACAAGTGATTTAATTGTTTAATTATTATTAATGCTCCTTTTAGGGGCTCGTACAGCGTGTGTCGCTCTCCACAGAGAGAAAACAAATTGCCTTATTTTTTAAACGCCCGGGCTCTCGAAAATTGCGTACGATCTGCATCTGAAAACGTAAAAATAAATGAAATTGGTGTTCACTATAAGCTCGCTAAAATGCCCGGAAGTTTTGAAAAAAATTAGATTTCGTGATTCGGGATCAAACTAAAACAAAGGGTCCATATTTGATAGTTTGTAGCAAACTTAATTTTTATTCAATAACTGTAGCACGAAGAATACAAAATAACCCTTTTTAAACATATTATATGTTATGTGTTTGTTAAAAATATAAAAAAATGGAAAATAATACTTTTTCTGGATAAAATTAAGATACTAAACAATAAATACAATTTTATTTAACAAAATAAACTATTAAAAAATAATGAATGCTCAAAATTGAACAAGTAATTTTTGTGAAAATATATTAATTATCATAGTTTAAAAATACATGTTTTAGGTGTTTTTCTGAGCGAGCTAAGAACCATTTAAAAAAAAATGCAGTTCTCATTTTCTTTGTAAGACGCAACTTTTGAGACACCAGGCGTTTCAAAATTCAAAATTTGAAATAATTGACACACCCTTATGTACATAGAAATACTTAATAAATAATTGTACAGTGTTATACATAACTGAACTGCCTCATTAACAATATTTTGTATTTATTTAGTAATAAAATGATGATGTTCACTTAATGTACATATATTTGTGATGACAAACACGCCATTAGAACCGAATTTATAACTATATCTCGCACAAAGTAAGCAGTATGTTACCAAACATTCTTGAAGTCAGTTTCATGAATAAAATTTATTAAATTTCAATAAAAATATTTAATAACTTCAGCATACTAAGTGCATACTTCAAAATTTTAATTAGTTTTGGATTTATAGAACATGTGTTTTAAAACTACAATAAATTATTTCCTCTTTTAGTCAACATGAAGACAAAAGTAAAAACTCGCAAACAAAACGGTTGAATGTTCTGAATAATGCGATTCTACTCTAATAAGTCTATACAGCAAACCGTCTTTTCCTTTGACAGAAACATAGACAACATTTATGCAGAACAAATATCTTGATATTTAAAAAAAGCTCGAATTGCGTTTCCATTTATCTATGAATGGCATTGTGGTATTCTTTGTCGGGTTTGTGAAACTATCGGACCAAAGAAAATATTTAATGAAACTGCACTGTTATTAGAAAGTGAACAAAGACATTTTTTGTGAAATTTTCTTGAAATATGACCAAGAGGTATATAACGAATGGAAATAATTGCGGTTTTGTAAAAGGGAAAGAGTTTCAATGCTTTATGCTGCAACTCGCAAAGAAGAAATGTAAGAATGGATTCTGGGAAGGAGCATACATTTATTAAGACTATTGTTTTATTTAGTAACAAGAACGCCCGTTGAAGTTAGTGGGCTCTGTTTGTTTGGCTTTACACGCAAGGATGAATGCGCTTTTGAGATTCTCTGGAGAATGGAATCCACGATAAAATCACTTACTTTTTGTTCTTATAAGTACTCTCCAGGGCTTTCAAGGATGTTGTTCTTATTTTATTTTCACGCTGTGAGCTTTCCAAACCTTCATAGAGAAGATTTTTTGGATATATTTTATGGTGACTTTCACTCATAATTTAGATGTTCCGCGGTAGAGATTAACTCATATTTCTAACTGGTGTTACAGTTCCAATTGTTCAGCTAATGGAACCATAGTACTATAATTTTGGAAAATATTGTTAGGCGCATCGAAATGCAGTAGGGGAAAGAGAGGTGAAAAAGGTATGTTGGAAAGAAACTTGCAATTCTAAAATTGTCACCTATTATAAAATAAAATACTTAAAGCTATTTTAACCTTCAGATTAGACAAAATATTAGTTGTATCCTCGAAGTATATCCTTTTTAGATTTGTTAAATCCAATTTTCAATATCATAACTACGAGATTATTTGTCTAAAATGCGTTCTTTCTGAAATATGCTATTTTCCTTGTTTATTGATAAAGGAAAGCCTACGTGATTTCTATTTAAATTTTTTCACAAAAACATCATTTTCGAAGAAAATGATTTCGAACCTTCTAAGAAACTTTATTTGAAACTTGGTTTGAGCTTACATTAAGCTTCTTGTACTCACTTTTTATGTTGAGCTTTTACTCGCAAGAGAAAAAAACCATAAGTATTATTAGTTAATATAGAACAATCGACAAAACAATACTTCGTTTTTTCCGAAAAAGTTATGAGTAGGCGTTAATTATTTGTTGACTTGTAACGTGAGTTTAACGAAATAGATTGGTCTGGAGTTGCGGAACAAACGAATAATGTTTTTTTTTTATCAATAAGTCATATATCGCAATATTTAAAGAGATATTAATATTTTCCACTGTACCTCTGAAAAGTTTTTTTTTGCCAAGATCCTTGAAATCATTGATCCTTGAAAATCCACAGGTCTTCTCTTGTGTATTTCTAATTACTGAGAAAAGTCGGATTATTTAAGAAAGACTATTGCTTTCTATTGAAAAATACCTTTTCATGTGTTCATACGAAAGATGATACATAATATCATGTATAATAAGTAATCAAGCATAATCGTTACCAAAACACATTGACGGTGTGTTTGCTTCTTCAAAGAGAACGATAACAATCCAAGGAGAGGTTCCAGAGGTATATTATTTCAGAGCAGGAGGAATAAACTAGACAAGTAGGAGTACGTCGAAGTAGAAAACCCACCCGGGAAGGCCGGGTTCCCGGGTTCCCTTGTTCCCGGGTAGTCGGGCAGCCGAGGAAGGCGGCATACCACCGAGAGCTACTTTAGGTAAACGTAGGAACAAAGCTTGGGAAAGGGCAGACAAAGAAAATGGAGAGTAGTTCCCTGTATATTGAAAGGAATCCCAAATTACTGGCAAGAATTCGTCGAATTTTGAGGAGGAAATTCTTAGTTATTAATACTACAAGTTGTGCTGATAGTCGTGATTGTGAGATGATCATTAATAATCACACTTGGAAAGTCTCTGATTCGACGAATTTGAGGAAATATTTGTAATTTTTTCGTTACCCATTACTCATTAAAAATAAAATAAAATATTTAACTTTTCAAAAATTGAACGAGCCAATAGTCCAATGGTCGTAATAAGCCGGCCCAATATGAGGTAAATAGTAATAATATATTATTTTTAAAATTGATAAACTAATGTTTAAGACAAGATTTTTTATGCATAGCACAAAGGGTAACAATTATTATAAGCAAAAATTATTAGCCTGAAAAACTCATCCATATTGAAAAAACCACCCGAGAAAAGGTACATGCCGCCGATGGGACTCGAACCCGTGCCCTTCTGATTGCCGGTCAGGAACGGGTCTGATTCTCGGGAGGTTTTTTTCAAAATGGATGAGTGTTTCAGGCTAATAATTATTGCTTATAATAAGTAATAATATTTATTGATTTTTGGTAATATATCTGTTTTTGCCAAAAGCCACACAGGAGTCACCACCCGCTACTTCATGATAATTTTTTCAATTGGAATTGTTTAAATCTTTATCTATATAAATTTTCTTTGAAGAAAATGCATATGCCACTAAGCATGTAATAACACCATAACAACAGGAATACAGACTTTACGATGATGTAACGGGAAAATTTTTGTCAAAGACATCATGAGACAACGGAACAATGTCAAATAAGAAAAAAGGACATACAACTGATGCTGCGTCACATTCGTCTACACCTACAATAGCATTGCGATGACCTCAAGGTGCTTTCAATTATGTTGCTGACAAGGATATTGTATTTGCAAATATAGTCAGCTTTCGCGAGTTGACGCCATTTTAATTTATATACATACTTTATAACATATTGTTTACTCCATATAAAGAAATTCCTGGTCTTAATAAATTTTTCGTTCCTTTGATTGGCCATGTTCAGGGACATTTACACTCTCCAGGTTACAGCTAGGCGTAATTTAAAGCAACACACTGCATAAAATAATGTCTTTCTCATCTACCAGTTGCCTTTACCAATCTTCCAATTGATTCTTGGTAATCTAACTTTTGTCCCATTTTTGATGAAACCAAGTTATTGGAGTTTTCACCTTTCGAAATTCAGCGCAGATTTGCTATTTTACCTCTACATTAGTTAGCTTATCTATTCAAGATATTTTGAGGACGTATCCAGATTCTTGATCCGTATTAAAAAATGTTATTTCTTCAAAACAGAGAAATGGTGATAAACGTCGATAATCTCATCTCTATTTGAATAACAGTTTTCTTCTTCTCAAGTCAGTTCCTTGCTGTGGATCGAGACACCTACTCCAATCTCCATTGCGGACAAGGCTCCTCCACTCCTCGTGGTCCTGTGCTGCGTGGAGAGTCAAGGACACGCTAGTACTAGACGCCAATGATACTTGGTCACTCCAGCGCATTCATGACCATCCTCTGCTTCTTCTGTCTTCCCACTGTGCCAGTGACTACGAACTTATCCAAGTTGGAGTCCTTAGTTTGGCGAGCAACGTGTTCAAAGTATCTTAAACGTTGTAGGCAATATTTATGTTCTTTGTTATTTTTATGGTTTGCCTATATGGATTTCTTGTTAATTTTGTCCATTAAAATTTCAAACCGACAATACAAATTAATGCACGAATTTATTCTATATTAATCTGTTAGTTTATAGAATATCAGATGGATTTCACAATAGTCTGACCTCATAGCGATAGGTTCTCAGAACACTCAGAACCCCGGAGTTAGAATTATTGTAGTGTTTACTTCTTCCCAATGGAATGCCGCAAGGATCGCCTTTGTTTCCGATCCCTTTATGTCTATTGCTTGGGATTCATCTCCCGTGGCAGCCGCCGGGATTTTGCCTTTGTGAATGAAAAACATCTCTGGGTAACGATTTCATTCATAATATGAAAATCTTTAAGTTATTTTTCGCGAGAAAGAAAAAAAATGAGCGATAAAAGTGAAGTTAATAGCCTCTCTTTTCTTGGTCATAAAATATTATAACAATTTACGACATTATATTTTATATTCCGATTGCTAATTAAGTATTCGTCGTAACATCCGGGTATTTACAAGAAAATATATTATTTAATGCCATATTATTTATTACAACAATAGTATAAAAAATGACGTCCATAAGGCTTTTACAAAGAGCAGTAAGTTTATCTGCCGGTCCGGTCAGTGGCCGAGTTAGCATCGCGTTTGGGTCCCACCTATACAACATTTTCCGCTTACTGCGGTGATAGTAGGAGATGTTTAAATATTGTCAGCTTATTTGTAACCAGGAAATATTCGTCTTTCTTTTAAATCAAAGAATTTATAGAAATCATTTGTTTGTTTGTTTGTTCGTATTTTGTACGTTGCTATACCGTACATCCGATTGCGACGAAACTTTGAGGATTTGATGTGCACATGCCCGTGATGGTTATAGAATAGTGAGCTCTGGCGTTATGAAATTATTTTCAATCTATAATATCCATCCGATTGCTATTTTTTTATTTGTTGTGAACATGCCCGCGAAGGTCTATATATACTGGTGAGCGTTGGCGTTGCGTTCGGCCACCATAACACGGGCATGTGCCTAGTATGGCGGTCATAAATTCCACAAATGTTATATTTACTATTCAAAGAATAAAGAAACATAAAAAAAATATATATATATATAAAATTTTAAATAGGTCACATGCGAGTCGTTTTTAATTAAGAAAATGCAGAACCTAACCACAAATGACAAATGACTGAGTCGACTCCCAATCCGAAGGTTGCGGGTTCGAACCCGGCGTGTGCAAATAAATTTTATTTGATTAATTTGTGTTATTTCACAATTAATTAATAAAAAATAATATATACTATATTTGCGGCACGTTCCAGAGTGGAAGATACTCTCAGTATCGCCCTGGTGTAAGACCACCATTCAGAATTGAAACGTTGCTTAATAATGGCTTTAGCCGTGTTTAGTGACTAGATCTGAATAGCCAGGTACTTTCCCACCTTCCTCTTCCCCATCTCCTTCCCTTCCTTACATACCTTCAGCCTCACAACATACTCCAATTGGGGATGCCATAGTCTCACTGGCTCCAGAAGGGAGCAGTTGGGACTCTTGTTAGGTTTCTCTATAAAAAAAAAAAAAATATAGTATATTTGGGCACGTTCCGGAATGGAAGATTCTCACAGTATTGCCCTGGTGTAAGACCACCATTCAGAATTGAAACTTTGCTTGAAATGGCTTTAATGGATCTGAATTACCAGGTACTTTCCCACCTTCGTCATGCCCATCTCAACACGCCCAATTTGAAATGCCATTGTCTCACTGGCTCCAGACGGGAACAGTTGAGGCTCTTGTGAGGTATTCATATAATAACAAATCTACTGGAAGCAATAAATAAAAATGTATGATGAATCTGAATGATTTTGTAAAAGCTAATTTAAATTATTTGTCGTTTAACAATATAAACAAAAACATTGCCCTATACGAGTTTATAACATGTTGGAATCTTAAATGTTGGTACGGAAAACAGTGAAATTTGAGAACGCTCTGTAAAATTGTTTAATTGATTTTTTCGGCCAGATCACTTCGTCAGACTCCATTCACAATATTTTACGAAATATTAGAGGAATTTGAATATTAATGGTGGGAATTTGCACCAACCGAGTCAACGCTGTCCTTTACAGTGTGATTGCGCCGAATTTATTAGGCTGTCTAAACAAAGGAAAAAGTAATCAAGTTTCACGAAAATGAAACAACATTTGGCTAGCAAAATTAATTAATGAGAAGGCATTTGATTTTAAATTGGTTCCATAAAAACATTATTAGGTAGGTCCATAAAATTATGGTTAGGTTTGTTTAAATCAAAATTTATTATTTAATAAACATAGTTTTAATCAATCATCTGAATCTATACCCATTTCTATTAGAAGCATTTTTCTAATTTGGTAATCAAATTTTTAAATTCTTTACTTTATTTATAGTAAAAAATATTAATTAAAAACTACCACTTATATCATAACTCTAATTGCAAATCATAGAAAAACAAATCAAACCAAATCAACGTAAAAAACGTTGATATAATTACCGACTGCCTTCATTTACACAATATTTCTACTTCATGAGGCGCTTTACTTTCGGGTGGAATTTTTGAATGTCTGGTCGTTGGTCCTTTTTTTTTATTTGTCAAAATGCTACAAGCTCAACTGACTAAAAAATATGTAGTCTTACAAATAAAGTCAAGTTTATTAAATTTTTTTTTTCGAATTGAAAAAACTTGACTTTTAAGTCAACTTATTCGCAAGAACAGTTAATGGAAAAGAGATTGGCTTATTTCTGTGAAGCAGACTTGCAAAACGGATAACCAAAGCGACAACTGTTTAGTCCAGTTGTCGCTTAGCTGGCTGTTACGAAATTGTGAGTCGTTAGCACTCGGTTTGGGGAATCCTTGCGAAGGATTGGCGCCGATTAAGTTTGTCGCCAATTTGCATGGTAGTCCACTTACATTCAGAGGCGTCTTTGGATACGGCCCTCCGAGATTGAAATAGTTGATTGGTTACTTGATGAAGGAGAATATAACCTTGAATCCGTTAATAATAATAATAAAATTATTGTTTTATTCAATGATGGAGAGAGTGCAATCCCACACGTCCCATATAGATATACGTATTTAAAAAGCAAATTTAAAGTAAAGAAACAAGTAGAAACGAAAATAATAAGTAAACGAAAAAATCAATCATGTCCTTGAGCTCGGGCACAGCGCTCACTCAGGAGTGGCGCATGGTGCTGGAAGGTTGTGGTCCTGGCTCTAGTGACCCGGTGTCTCAACAGGCCAGCAAATCCATTCAGTCCTAGCTCGCTAAACATTGTCGATGAGCTGCTGTAATTTCTGTATTCAAGCATAATTCTGCAGGCGTTATTATATTATATTTGATCCAGAGAAGTTTCGTCGAGCTGATTCAGTAGTGGCACCATATTTTACACATATGTGAGCTAGTACAAAATGCATCGAACAGTGGTTTTTTTTTAAAACTTTATTGCTGCATTGGAAGAATCTTCGGGGATCATATTAGACAGATGACTGAGAAAAGTTAGTACCCATTGAGGGGTTACGAATAACCTGACAATATTTGAATTCCTCCTTCTTCCATGATAATGGTGGGAAAACGTTGCAATCACGGAGGACTTATTAGCTAAAATAAGTTACTCTACAAATAATTTTTCAGGGTATTTTGGCCTCAAATCCAAAACTACGTTTTGTATGAAACCGGCCGCGCAGCCGTTACTCTTAAACCAAAGTATCGGACCACATTGCAGTTTCCATAATCACATTACGCATCTGCCCTGATTATGGACACTGCAATGCTGTTTGTAACATTGGCTAAAGAAGAAGGTAGCGCAACATGGCTTAAGACCCCAAAAATAAATCACTATTACATATTGACAGTATTAAATAATTTTATTATTGTAACCACCCCTCGCTACTATACATAATTCTGGATATATTATATATCATGTTGCACATCCTTCGGTTAATAAGGGAAGTTTCCGTCTAGTCATTATAGTTGCGTTTTTAGTTTCCTCTTTATTCTTAGTTTCTTCATTAACCTCCTTTTAGCAACTAAATTCTTTACGGATAAAGCCTCTCGCAAAGAGCTCTATCATTCACGGAGAAAAATGTTATTCTAAAATACGATCTTTTTATTCGTAAAAACGGTTAAAAGCGGACTGAAGTTCTTACCAACAAAAAAAATTAACAGTGTTTCAATGTCTATTGGCGGAAAATGTAAGAATAATTTGATGGTATACGTACGAAATTACGTACTTGTACCAACAAATTATTCTTACATCTTCCCTCCAATAAACATTGAAACCCTGTTAATTTGTTCGTAAGAACTTCAGTCCCGTTTTTAACTGTTTTTACGAATAAAATGATCGTATTTTAGAATAAAAAAAATCTCCGTGTAATTGGATTAATTTGTGAGAACCAAAAACACTTTTCTAATGGAACAACAAAAGACACACCTGTATCCAGACAGTTTCGGAAATAATCACAACTGCACATGGTTCCAGACAGAGATGGCATAGCTTAGATTAGTTCAGAACTGGCGTAGAAACATCATCTGAACATATCAGAGAATTAAGATATCCAATAAACAAGGAGGATCAAGAGACCACAGTGATAATACTTCCTGTATCGACCAGATGCAAAAACTCCCCTCAGAATCGAAGCGCTGATTGAAATGGCATTAGCCTCGTTTGATGAGCAGATCTGAATAGCTAGGCACTTCTCGTTCCTTATTACCCTTTCCTCCCAACTACCTTCAACAAGCCTAACAACGTATCTCAGTTGGGGATGACCGAGTCTCAGTGGCTCTATACGGATGGTGGCAGTGGCTGGCCAAATACAAACACGGCATAGCGTATTACGAGTGTAAGCCTTTTTTTATAAAATGGACTTAAATGCATTTTTTTACAAACCTACTTTTTACTCACCATAAAAAAATAAATTGGGGAGTCCTTTTCGACCGAAAACCAACATTAGTGTGCAAACAAACACTGAATATCGATTGGTGGACAGAGTTTTAACCAAGTAAAAACACTGTAATACATTTACCAAGTCTATACACTGTACGCCCATGATAAACAGTGTTTTGATTTATATTTGGGATATTTGATTGACAGTGGTTAGTAGGGATTTTTTTTACGTTTACGATTATTCCTAAACATGTATGACACACTTCTTGCTCACACAACATGATCGATTAGGCGTAAGTTTATACAATCAAGATAAAATTTAAGAGTTGTAAAAAAGTTTATAAAAGTAGATGGGCTGTTGAATGACAACGTTTTGGCGTTTCCTGACCATTTTAACAAATATGTTTTAATATGGGAGAGCCGATTTGTGCTTCTCTTGTATATTCACTCAATTAAGGTGGCAAATGTAATAGTAATAATAATAAATAATAATATTTTATTTATTGATTTCTTACACAATTACACATTTAAATTTAATACATGTAAGAAATGTCACATAAATACATTACAAAAAATAGTTTATGAATATTTGTAAAAGAAATTTCTAGGAATTTAGCAAATTCAAAAAAAATGCAGGCAGGGGTGTTGATTTCGTCAATGTGGAGAGACTCTTTCAAGAATCGAAAGAATTTCCCTTTTGAATCTCTCCTCTCCGACACAAAATATATATCAATCTCGGAGGAGATTTGGTTCAGAAACAATATACTAATAATAATAAGGGTGCAAGACGAGTTCATCGAAAACGAGTTCAACCTAACCTTACCGAACCTAACCTAACCTAATATAACCTAACCTAACCTAACCTAACCTAATCTAACCTAACCTCTCGTTGTCGATGATTTTGCTTTCGATGAATTGATTTTCGATGAACTCGTCGGTTACTCTAATAAGTGGATAGGTATATATTACGGGTAATGAATCTTCTAATATCCGAAATAAGTTTTATAACTCACCACATTACAAATTATAAAACTAATCAAAAATATCCTGCGAGTATTCAGGTACAATACAAAATATGCATTGTATATATTTTCTAGATAAAGTTGTGATTTAATTGGGGATTGATCAAAGTTGGGATTAATCAAATGGGAGGCTCATGTTAATTCAATGTCATACCAAAATGAGAGTCAATGATAACTTACCTTATAACTTTCAAACCTGACCTAAACTTCTGAGGGTCTCGAATTCCGTACAACTTTAAGCTGTTGGTCCTTTCAACCACCTCACAATAAACGTTTTATTCGGGAATGTTTAAATTCTATCAAATAAAACGAACAATGCTCAAGATTTTGTGGTCACTTTAATCGAATCATTGAGATCAATATCTTTTAATGTTCACGGAAGCACAATGGACTCCATCTGGCATTTAATTAAGAGAATTCCCCATTACAGGCGGCTACTCAAACTCATTTTGTGCCGACAACCCTCCCTACCCCCTTCCACAGCCCCCGCCCCGTTGGTAAGATACCTGCTTTCATTCACTTGGCGTTTTATTTCTAAAAGAAACCTCATGAATACAAATAGACGGGCCATTCCGGTTCGACGATGAAGAATCTATGGAAGATGTGTGACATTGATCGCTGATCATAAATGTAATTCTGGAGTCCTGAATCTATAAAAAATACGAGTGTGCTTTAGACCACACGACTGAAGTAAATACTTCTATAGTAATCTAATCTAATTTTCTTCCTGGCATCGAATAAAACCATTCCAATCATCAGTGTATAAGAATCTATATTGAAAATTCGTTTGGAATGTTACCATCGGTGACATATCAGTCGTTTCGATTAACTGAATTCGCACACTCTAAACGAATATTTGATTAATTTTATTATGGGAATTACGCTTAGAATGGTATTGTGATTTAATTCTTGCAAAGTTTAAAATAAAACTTTTTTGATGCGGATTCTAGTTAGAGAGCGACGTTTATTCACATTTGCAGCGGGAAATACAAAAAACTCTAATCGAAAAAGTGCTAGTTATTAGTCAGATTTTAACGTTTAGAATGAGAAAAACAACAACACAACTATTGTCAGCATAAACGCCAGCACCCATTCCAAACGTCATTAGTGTTATTAGTAGTAGGCGGCTAGGCGGTGGCAAAACGTAGAATTCCAAGTTGAAAATTCGCAAAAACATCATTCGAAGATATTGAGGTTTGAAGTTTAGAATTGATTCGTTATTACAAAAACATATCATTTCAAAAATTCAAATTTCAATAATCTCCAAATGATGTTTTTGCGGATTCGTAACTTAGAATTCTTCGTTTTGCCACCGCTTAGCCGCCTCCTAGTTATTAGTATGGATTTGAGCACTGTTGTTACGATTAGATTGTGAGGAATGAACCTCAAAATTAATTTATTATCGTTCGCCTCCGTAACGTTCGTAACGCCCGATATTACGCCTCTCGTAACGCTCTCGCCAGTTTATCCCCAAGTCAAGCGAGCGTAAAGAATTATTTACTTCAATAATTATAAGTTCTTTAGATAGTACCACCAGAGCTGTGGTAGGAGAGTTGCAACAAACTTTTTTTACAAATATGTCAGTGCGATCAATGTTGAGCGTGCAGCACGCTCTCACTTTAGGGAATGGCGCGCATGTTTATGACAAAAATATCGTTCCAAAACAATGAACCTAGGGAACTGCTGACATTTCTTTTTGGAGAAAGTTATTACACTGAAGGAAGTAATTAGTGAAGAAGATGAGAAGGATGGGAGGCTGGAAGTAAACCTAGCGGTTAAATAAAATAACCACAGTTATGTTAAGATTTCTGAAAGTGCAAGATCCGAGAGTATTTAACAATCCTAAATAATGTTATCTAAGTACAATATATATATGGAAATGAAAAAAAAACTAACAGATTGTTTATTTTTTCATTGATTAAACAATATAACTTATACTGTTTTTCTACAGGTACTGCGAGAAAGTAAAAAATACTGATGGCTTATATATTTATTGCAAATTTTCTTTTATAATATATTCCTAACTACTGTTCCGAAAATTTCATCTTAACACATCATCCAATTCAGACGAAGAATCTAAGTTTCAGTAAAGCACCCCTTTATCCTGCAACCGTCTTCTTGAAACACCCCATTTGGAGGGTAGTGCAGCAACTTCTGACCCGGAACTCGTTCTCGGGTATTTTGCAAGTGATTTTAGGGTGCAAAAATGCACTTGAAAAGAATGTGTCTATTTGATTATCAATTTTAATTAAAAAGGGTGTGATTGTAATTCTTTTCTGCCTTGTTTTATTTAGATTACTTTGAGGGAGTAAAAAGGGATGTTATGCAAATAATTAATTGTTATATGAAAGATAATTTATTCAGGGGGAGTTTGAACACAGGCAAAATCTACAAATCAGTAAATATATAGTAAAATATTAGAAAAGATATCTCAAGATCGAACACACACTTTAAAAAGATAATTAAGTTATGAGTTAATTGTTGATGATTTGGAAGTTGACAAAAAGAAAGTTTTATAGAACCCGACAAGAGTTCGCTTTTCTGTACCGTGTACTCTGAACAAAAAGGGGATCATAATCTCCACGGTTTGATCGACGTTGGGTTTGATGACGTCTTTAGGACGATCATTCAATTGCAGTTATTCTGTTACGATAAGGAAATCGACTAGGCGTATTGTCCAATTTATAAAGTCGAGGAGATAGGGAAAAGGTACCTGCTTTTACGAACTCCACGTCAACGGTTGGAAAACTCAAGAGTACCTACCTATGTTTACACCCAAGAGCCCTTACTTTGATACTGAAAATTGTATCCTTGTACCAAACAGTATTTAAAAATATCAAATAAATTAAATAAATATTTTCTTTTCAAAATGTTGTGTTCGCAGACATCATCATTGCCTTATGTATATTATTATATTATCAAAAAAAGCCGCACCGATATACCGATACTCGTAGGTATATCGTCGTTGATACTGCAATAGATCGTTCTTCGATCGATTCTAAAATACGATCATTTTATTCGTAAAACGGTTAAAAACGGGACTGAAGTTCTTACGAATAAATTAACAGGTTTTAGTATTTATTGTCGGGAAAATGTAAGAATAAATAATTATCATTAATTATTAGAACACATTTCGTACGTTTATATTGTTGGTACAACGTAGTTTTTCGTTGTATTATCAGGGTAGCTAGATAAAACATTGCTAAACGAATATTTATAAATATAGCCTGATAAATTATCGTGAGGGTCAAAATAGATTTTTCTCAGATTAAATGGAAAATTTATTAGTTCTCAAGTTGGCCTCACCATGGACAATCCAATTCGTCACTTTTGTCAGGTGAAATCCAATGTAATGCAGTATAAACAACAATATATTTGTATTTCCCCATGTAAAATTGTAGGTTGAGTTTATGGCAATAAGTAGATAATGCATCAAATGTAATATTTTAATGCTTCGAACCGTCGACGTATAGCTAAAGTTGCCGATGCTTACAACTGAAAATACAAATCACTACATTGGAAACTTAAACAGTTGTATACCTTCCAAAACAAAGTCTGCATATTATAATATAACTCATTGATTTCTAAACTTGCTTTACTTCCATTGTTAATTGTTTAATTGGGGGAATAAATTACATGAAATCAGCACTTGGCAAACTTCCCCCAATAGTTTGGGAGCATCCCCTATTTAGTTTGCATGTAATCAGAACGTGCGCGGTCACAATCCCCCTCTGCGGCGCTCAAATCGAAAGAAACTGCCATTACTTGGAAAACTGGAAAACTTATTGCAAACTTTTCCTTGTCATTTCTGCCTATTGTGCTTTGTATTGTCTAGCTTAGTACAGATTCATTGTCGTGTTAAGCGCACGTTCTGAAACACTGGGAAACTTTGATTAAAAACTTGCCAGCAAAAGAACGGTCTAGAAAGCCAAAACGAATACTTATGTAAAGAGGTTTCATTATTTTGTAACACTAAAATCAAATTTTCATATATACAATATAGCTGGCGATTTGACGGTCCAAATCATCAAATAAACTCTCTCTTAAAACCGGAAGAGTAACCGTTCAAAGATAACGTACAAGAGAAGATACGAACTTTTCTAAAAAGGAGAATAAAAAAGTTTGAATGTTTAAAATAAATTAACTATTCCAAGAAAATCATTGAATCGAAGTGATTTTTCTTACTCCGGTAATTTACCTGAAGTAATTAAGTCTACTAGGGTCAAAGACGACTTAGTAACAAATGTAAGAAAACCCATATAATTGAATAAAATCCTTGTAGACCACCCATCTTTCCTCTCCCCCGTATGTTATGTATATAAACCGTAGATTAATAATAATTTGTACCAGATCAGATGGCATTAACAAGCTGAATCCGGTTACATTCAAATAAATTAAAGTGGAAATAACTTTTATATTTGTTTTATTATATTATTATAATAGAATTCCACCACGAATAATCAGTTTCAAAAATAGAAAGATTTAATATTTTTTTGTAATTTTATCCATTTGTATCTGCTCATGTCAGATTTTGCATCTGTAATCTCTGGGTCTAGATATAAGGCTCGTACCACTTACCACTTGGTACAAAAGTAAATATATTTCCAAATAGAACGAAAAGAAAAAGTAGGTATTTAATGAAAAATCAGTAGTTTTCTCATTAGACCATAATGTATTCACTTTGGAATTTCCTACGCCAAACATTTAACCGTCTACAAACAATCATGACATAGCCTTTGATCTCATTCTCCAATAAGTAAAGAGCAAAGAACTAATAAATAACATAAAAACGTTGAACTAATGTAGCAAAGAAATGTGTATCTACAAGGAGAATTTTAAAAAATTGATTTCCTTCCATTCTTTACTCCATCAAAGTCAATTCTTTGTAAAGCTACGGAACTATAATCATTTCCCATCAAATTGCCAGTCAGCCTACGTCCGTAGGGACCTAAGTATAACTAGATAGAAATAAATGTTTGAAAAGTACAAACTTTTATTCCTTCTTCACGATTTTCATCAAAAACTTTCAATAATATAAATTTGTTGGTCCGACAACCGGGAAATTATTCGTGTCAATTTTACTAATTTCGGCTTTGCGGAAACTTTTGAGAGTGAATATTATTATAGTAGGAAGATCGGGGGCGTTTCTAAGCGCCTCGGTACTTAATCGATTATAATGCTTAAAAATATTCCAGAGGGAATCGAAAAACGTTTTGGCCAATATCGAGATGAAAATAATCTCTTACTGGAGGCATTTGCTTAGCCGTATTTTACAAACCGTTTCATTTGGAAAGCTAGCATTTAAGTTACCACTTTTTGACCATAGTCAAGTAATTCCATGCCGGGGTATGTAGAGAGATTGGGTTAGGTTAAGTAAGATTGAAGTAGGTTAGGTTACGAATAAGTGACCATTGTGTTCAATGAGACTCGAATGACAAACGATTTTTTTTTTGGGATATACTTTTTGCACAATTTACACTCATACATAGTCCTCATGTATTTAGTTTTTATTAGTAGCAGTATAATGATGATGGATAGTTAAATATTACTACCGTTATATTACCAATGAATAGTAGGTTATATTTTCTAAAAATAAAACATTTCTAAACGAAATCGCTTTGCACACAAAAAGGTCACGGAAACACGTTACGGCAGCTAATTCCGCCGCTATCGCAACCCCTAAATAAACACAGACACAGTAGACACCTCAGTAATACTACCCTGAAGTCTTTTTATACACAATTGTCTTTTTTATTGTGAAACAAACTAAAAATAATACAAAACCTAGAAACTTGCAACACAAGAATTCGGCAAATAGTCTTTTTGGAGAGATTTTTCCCTTATTTCCATACAAAATACCTGGCGATAATATCTCCCCATCGTCTTTATTTTGCACAATGACATCGTTTGTATGTGAGTATGTTTACTGGCAGGGCTGCCACACTTTGTTTTTATTATAATAATAAAAATATTATTTGAATAACATTAGACCCTAAGTTTTATTCTTTAACCAATAATTTGGGAGTAGGTATCCAAATTCTTATTTAAATCCTTGTAAAGAGGAATTTCATAAAACTTATATGCAAGTACTTAAATTTTATAATGCATGGTATCGGTATAGATAATTAAGCAATTTGAGTGATTTTCCAAAAAAAATATTTATGAAAACATTTTTTTTACACAACATTTATGTTTCACAATGTCTGATGACTCCTGTGTGACAAATAACAGGTTTTCTGTCTACGGGTATATTTTCCGTGATTCTAATGAAAACATCATTGCTGGATACCTTAAAACGGGTAATAAAACAAATAGCTAATATATTGAGCTATGTACCCACGCTCCTTGATGTCCGATAATTTTACGCCGATTCAAACATGTCTTAACGTGTGTACTGAGTTGTTCGATGCATTTTTGTTCGATATCGAACCAACGGATCGATGCGAAAACGATTCAAGGACCATAATTCTTGCTTGATAATCAACAGAAATGAGCATCTTGATGGTATATCTACGGCGTCTCGTGTCGAGCTGTGGAAGCAACGGCGAGCATCATTCCAATTCAACACATTCGACCGAACCAAACAGTCGATCATGAATATGTGTATACTTTAGAAACGAGTTTACAAATTTTTAAACTACTTGACGTATTCAAATTCGAAAAAGACTTTCGACAGCCTGGCGCTAGCTTTATATAGAATGTTGCTGAAATTAACTGATTATTACGAGATACCTTATTACTGAATTATATTAAATTAGCATGTTATAATTTAACAATTCCGTTTGAAAGACATCCCTGTTTTTATCAGAGATGGAACACAGTGTGTTGTGCCTCTTCACATAGAATAATGAGGCACTTTTGTTGCACTTTTCGCGTACTTTTGTTCCATTTCGCCTTGCGCCGACTGCAGTCACTACTTCTGCCTTTGTGGCGTCAGACACCCTCACGTGATGCAACTCCGCTTGGCGCAACCAAGCAACTACGTATTACAATACTAGACTTGTTCTTGCTACTTGCTACTTGCCACGGCGGAGTGTATCTTACTCCAGCTAACTGTACTACGGAGATAGGAGCAACGGCAGACGGTATTCTTATCATTTCATCTGCGTGGCAGCGGTACTGCTTTAGCTTTTATTGAAAAGAAGAAAAACTTCAGCCTTTGTAGAGGTTATTATTTTTCGAAGATGAATGATAATAAAATCTAAAAGTTAAGAAGACAACGTTCCGTTTGCCGTTGTTCCGATTATCAATGCACCTTAAGAGAATTTGTAAAAATTTGAGAGCAGGTAAAAATAAAACTAAAATGAATAAGAGATTTATTTATTTATTTATTTTTTAGGAAAAGTTGACAGCAAATCTGAGATTATACAATGTTATGTTATTAAGATAGTTAATTATGCCAATTATGAACTTTCCACTGATAATAATAAATGATAAAGTGTGACATTGTAGGGTTGTTTTCTTAATTAAATTATTTTCTAGTTACAATATGTGAAAAGGAGAGGGGGGGAGGAGGAAACATGGGATTAGGATTAAGAGGCAAAGGACGGGAATATATAGGGAATGAATTTATAGTTAGAGTCATGTTGCTTAGTGGATTTTTCGTTTTATGTCGCGTAAAGTCGAGTTAAAAATGTCAATATGGTAATAATTTAAGTTAAATGAATGTGTGGATCTGTAGATAAATGCGTTTTGTTTGGAGTTGGTAAAAAGTAAGCGACTGTCTGCTGTTGCGATATGGAACATGAAATGATAGGCGTTGGAGAAGATCGAGGCTATCGATTAAGTTGTGTATAATTTTATTGATGATTTTTTTTTTTTTTTTTTTTTTAATTTTTCTTTATTTATTAAACTGCTAGTTACATGTTTTGAATTTTACGACCACCACGCTAGGCACATGCCCGTGTTGTGGTGGTCAGAAGATTATATATATATAAATTATTTGTCCAATTTGACAAGGGGATCCCTTGTACTATCACATCTTTCAGTGATAATGTCGGAAACTTGTCACTGATCCCCCTTTGGTACAGATCGCCATCGAACAAACAATAGTTCACATTGACTAAATTAAGCACATACAAGGAGAGATGTTCTTATAAAAAATTGAATAAGCATATTTAGCCGACGTGATGTACGTTTGTTGGCGTCACTGAATATTTCAAAAGCAAACATAGCAATCTAGTCGAAATGGAGATTGCTGCCTTTGCTTTTACTTTTAATTTGTATCAATTTGGACCCTAATATAACATAATAATATTATGTAGATTCGGTTATCCGATGAATTAATTGTCCCAGATTTGGACGACCTTTCTATACAAACTGGGATATTAATTTCGTAATTAAATGTTTAACGCCAGATCAAACGGGTCCACATTTAATTGAATAATGGTTAAACAATATCTGGTGCAAGGATTTTTTTTCGGAAAATTGTATTGAATAAAATGGTTCGATTAAGGAAATATAATCACTAATTAATAAAATGTTTGCCGCATCTTTGTTGTATAATTTAAATAAAACCCGCCATATTTTCACTAAAATTTATTTAGAGTTATTTTTAATTGATGAACTAATGTTTAAGACAAGATTTTATGCATAGGACAAAGGGTAACAATTATTAATAAGCCTGAAACATCATCCACATTGAAACAATCTTCCGAGTTTAATCTTCCATTAAAAATAATCAATATTTGATGAGTTAAAGTACTTCACCAAAAAATGTAGACATGATATGTCTTGATGCCACCTAATGGGACAGTTAGCACTTACAACGCCTTTCTCATATAAAAATAAAGTTGGTTGTTTGCAGGTGGAAGAAAAATGTAATAAACGGTAGTTGTTGAATGAAACACTAGTATACATATATTGAATCATTTGGCGGGTAAGTGGTAACCCGCCGTAGCTCAATGGATTAAAAGCACCTGACCGGACATCAGAAGGGCACGGGTTCGAGTCCCATCGGCGGCATCTATCTTTTCTTGGAAGATTGTTTTAATGTGGATGAGTGTTTCAGGCTGATAATTATTGCTTATAATAATTATTATTTAGAGATGTTTAACAAAACGAAAAGTCAATGCTCTGCTTGTAATATTACACGACTGCAGACCCTCAAACAAACTGAAAAACCACAAGTGCGCTCCCCTATTGAATTCGACAGTCACCTCTGGTCTGGAGCCTAAATATCTGGAAAAAACCCTTCACAATGCAAATTCAATATTTTAACAAACGGATTGTAATATTTAGAACTCAGGCGTCAGGTGCGTATGGTGTCCTTATTATAACGGCAGTACAGGGGAAGATGCTCCGAGAAACTAGCGTCATTGATTCCTTCGGCACCGGTACATAGTCGGGAAACATGCCGAACGCACGCCCAGCATATTTACTCATTGAAATCACACATGAGAATGAGTGATTTATAAGACTAGTTATTGAGTTTAAAGCTCTTCTGTGAAATCATTTACCGACCTCAGTGTTTCCTCATTCCTCTCCTCAAAAATACCTTCCACACAGCATCCCCGAACATAACATAGACCCTGAGGGACATTATTTTGCTGAGAGCCTCCTGTTTGGAGTTAATGTAAAAACAAAAAAAATGTCGGTTAGCCCAAATAATATGCTATCGCAATGTCGTTTCCATTTTTATCTACCGAGTTTTAAAAACCCTTTTTTAAAAAATTATTGTACCATATTTATTATAAAAATAAATGAATATTTTTTATTTTATTCATAATTAAACCCGCTAAACTACTTTATGAAGTTTGTCAACATATAAAAAACAACTCGCCGAATGTACGGTTATTTATTTTTCGAATGTTAAATAACTTTGAGTGCATAATTCTACGAATACTGAAAACCATTCCTGGGTAAAACCGGGTAGCAAATAGTATGTAATAAATGAAAACTTATTCTCTGAATAATGTCGTGATTTAAAAAAAAAAATAACCTAGCTGTTGATTAAAAAAAAAAATTAACTAAGTATTAAAAATTCTGCAAAATTTATTGAATTCCTCTCTTCGAAATTACTTTTTGTTTTTGAAATTTGAAAGTTTATGAAGTTAAAAAGTTTGATTTACAAAGCTATTACTTCAACTCAAAAATTATTTCAAGGTGTTCTTAAAGATGAGAAACTTTGGCATTGTTTTATACAAGTCAAGGAAAGGCCTCATGAACGCGATAAAAAAGAACGAACTTAAGTATTTATTTTTTTTAACTAGGGTAATTTTATGTTAAGTACCTACCTATTCCGCGAGGTCAAAATAAAATGACCAAATCTGAGATAGTTTTCTTTTGTTTTGGAGAAATTGTCTGGGAGTTTTTCTTTTTTTTTTATATAGAGTCAAAATTGAATTTTAACATCGGTCTGGAAATAATTTTTCTTTTCTTTTTTAAACTGTAATTAAAAAATATGGAACAATATCTCGTCATCTCGTCTCATTTTTTGGATGTTAAAACTAAATTTAAAAGCTCTATAGGACATGATGGTAACAAAAAAGCGTTAGATATTCTCAGTACCACCATGGCAAAAAACCACTACTATTCTGAAAATATTTTGTTTGGTGATCAGATCTGAATATCTAGATATTTCCCAAATGTCGGATTGTCAATCACCTTCCCATCACCAACCCCTTCAGCTTCATATAAAACCCCATTAGGGGATTCTAACATGTATGGAAGTATGGAAGAATCACCGAAATATATTAAAATATGGATTCACAAGACCAGTATCCTTAAACTCTTTGAAAGCCTAATACTGGACCAACTGTTTACACACAAAATACCTGTAATATCACCTTACGAGTTTGGATTTGTCCGGTAAACGTGCTATTTCTAATATAATTAGATATGAACATTTTATGACCTATGCTTTTAATTCCCACAGGGTTTCACACCTTCGTCCAATCTTATATCTTGTTTATAAGTTAAATTATAAAAAAAATCATGATGTTTTTATCTACGTTTGATTTATTTGTATTTTAAGGGCTCCGTGGTCAAGGGCAAACTTATCGACCGGCGATCCGGAAGTTGCGGGATCTAATCCCGGCGTGCGAAGATAATTTTTATTTGATTGATTTATGTCACAATTAATTGATAAACACAGACTGAGTAACATCGGGTTTTTTGAAATAGGAGTAACATCGATAACTTGAAAAATGGGATGTAATCGGGTAAACGAGAGTACCCTTCATATTCCATTCAATTAATTGTGTTCACAATTTAACTCTTTTAAATAATATAAGAAATATTTTGCGGAACGTTCTAGAGTAGAAGATACTATCAGTGTCGCCCAGTGCGGGAGCAGTTAGAACTCTTGTAAGGTAATCACATTTTTTTTTTTTTTTTTTTTTTTTTTACTTTACCAATGTAACGGTCTTCAAGATCAACAAATGTTATTTTGGTGCAATGAAAAATGTCTACTTCAATATCTCAAAATATCAAATTTTTCAGATTGTCTCGAATAAAAAATCCATGATCTTAAATTACAACATTGACCCACTGTAGGGCTTACAAAAAATGTTTGTATTTATAACTTCTTCCTCTCGTGGACTTTGTTTACTGCAGCACGGAACAACTCAACTGGCCAAACCACTGTCTCAAGTTTTTCAGCCACGATGTCCTCCCTCTTCTAGGGCCCCGTCTTCCGGCAATCTTTCCCTGCATTATGAGATGCAAGATATCTTACTTCTCCGGATGTCTCATCACGTGTCCCAGATATTGAAGTTTTCGGATTTTTATTGTTTTAATGACTTATTTTTCTTTATTCATCCGAACCATGACATCTTCATTCGTAACTCTGTCCATCCAGCTTATTTTGAGTATTCTTCTGTAGATCCACATCTCGAATGCCTCAAGTCGACTTAACAGTTCTTCAGTAAGTGTCCAGGCTTCCATTCCATAAAATAATACTGAAAACATCTGACCATTTTATCTTTTTAAGTTTACGATACGTATTTTAAGATCTTTTTAAGTTTACGATACGTATTTCTTTGGTCAAAGATCAATGCTTACCGCTGGTTGATAAGTTCTTAATTATTTACGCGTCGACCAAGAAATGCCTTACAGAATTAATTAATCGACCAGAAAGCTCCTCAACTTTTATGAAGCCAGAGTGAATCACTCCATAGATTTTGGGTAGAGTGACAATCGGCTTGTGCATTTGATGAACAACAGAATGCACCAATTGTAATACTACAAAAGTATGTAATTTATTTTGCAATTTATCTTAAAGATTTCCTGTTTTAGTTTTCAACAAGACAAAGTGCAGTCTTAAGTGTTGAGTCTCAACTACCAACTTTTTACTTCCACAAGTGGTGGAAAACTTGTCTATCGTCAGATTTGTTAAGGGGTGTACTTTGCGGGTGTTCTTGCAAGATGCAGTCCGCTTCCGTTCGAAACCGATGTTCGATTGCGGTTTTGTGAAATAGGAGTAACATCGATAACTTGAAAAATGTGAGGAAATCGAGTAAACGAGAGAACCCTTCATATTCCGTTGAGAAAAAATGCAACAATGGAATTTTGCACGTCGTTCTTTCTTTCTCAACTAGTTACTTTTATTGTAACAGTGAAATTAATCAATTAACAAATAATATAATTGGAGAAGAAGATAACACTAGTAATCTAAATTAAATATGAAAATGAACAACACACAGAAAAATAAAATATAACGGTCGCAACTGGGACTCGAACCCAGATCTTCTCCTCCAAATTCCCGTCCCGGTAAGACGAGAATTTAGACGAGAGGTTCTGGGTTCGAGTCGCAGTTGCGACCCTTATCTCTTATTTTTCTGTGTGTTGTTCATTTTCATATTTTAATTAAGATTATTAGTGTTATCTTCTTCTTCAATGATATATTACATAGATGGGAATAACCTTAAAAAGTTATAAAAAGAGATTTTTTCTTATAAAAAATTTAATAAGTAATGTTTTTGATAATTTATTGGAGGAGCCTTGTCGATGCAGTGGGTCTCCGACCCGAATAGGACAAGGGGAAGAAGATGATGATGATGATAATTTATTTTCGTCTCTAGAAAAGTTTTTAACAGACTTTCCTTTATCGTGGACCGTAAAGTTAACGTGTCTTGCTAATTGATAAAGGATGCGGAAGCTGTATTAGGATGTATTTAAAAAAGAGTTATAATATTCATATAGTTTAACTTTTATTAAATTTTAGTAAAATTTACAAACGCGATATTATCAGGAAACACGAAGGTTAGTTATGTATGAACTACCATTATATTATGAGCGACATTTGAAACAGAATAACGGTTGATTTCAAATTCATTCAGAAGCGCGGTCCAACGCGCATGCATTACATTGTGGCAGCTGAATGATAACTACCAGTATTTTAAAGTCTAATTACGAGTAGTTCCTACACCTTTATTTCGAATTCATGATATAGGTTGCGCATCCGTCTGGTCATCATCATCATCATCCGCTTTGTCTTGCTTACGCCTTAGTTATAAGCGGGAAAGTGTCAAGAGGTCCTATATTTAATTTTTTTTTGATTTAATATTGCAGTGTATTTTTATTTTATTTATTTAAGCCTTTGTTCAGTGAATTAAAATGTTTGAGACATGTTGTACGCAAGTAATGCATTTGCGTGAGTACTGTGTTTGACCAACTTTAATGGCAATACCCATGCGAATGCAGTTTTGAAGAGATGTTCCGATTTAGTGAAGAATAAGTATTTGTATTATAGTGATTATTTTTTTTCATAACCATACACAAAATAAAACATATAATTGATAATGAGGTCTAACTGGCGCGTTTTTCATGATAACAGTCCTAAATTATTTTTTTAAAATATGGAGCATGTCAATTTGGGATTGTTCATTGGATCTGTTATTTCAATAGATAAGCAGTTTTCTAGAAATCAGGTAGAAATATTAAGAATTGTTTTCTTTCTGCTGACTATTTCTCGGAACCTATTTAATTATTTAGATGGGCTATATAATTTTTCTAATGACCGAAAACTTTCCAACAGGAAAACCCTCGCAAAAAAGTTGTTTTCAGAAATTAAGAAATCGAATTATTTCGTCGTCCCTGGCGGGTGTTTTCTAATTTCGCAAAGAAAATTTATTTAAAATTAAAAAATACTCTCGCCTCGTGTTGGCAATATTGAAAATGAGTTCGTTTAAAGAAAATAATTTTGCGATAGCTTCGTTCTTGTAGAGCCAAAGAAAAATATTTTTTTCACTATTCGACGAATTTTTTTTTTATAATCGATGGATAAATTTTATGATAGGTATTGTAAATATTGATTAAAAAGATGTTTCCCTTTAGTTGTAAGTTTATTTTATCTTTAAAAAATCTTTCGTAAAACTAAATTACACGGAAACATATTCTTTTTATGACTCTCCTGTTTGTCCTTTCTTTAAAAAGTTTACATGTATAGGGCTTTTATAATGTGTTCTAAAAAACTGTTTTAAACCTTACACAATTACACAACTGATAAACAACCCCGGTTGTAAAACAAACTCAAGTAAAGTGGTGAACACCTGGATTGGACGTTCTTTAGAGTTATTGTATTTATTTATTTATTGATGCAATATTTTTACATTTTATAATAAAATTCAATAATGTTGGCCTCACTAGGTGGTTTACACGTGCTGAGGCCAGGGTAAACCAATAATATAATTTTTCTGCGCAATACCAATCGAGCAATTGCTACCTAAATTTGGGTGGGTGATTTAAAAAAATTAAAATGAATCTTTTATTTAAAGATTTCATTTTTTTTTAAATATAAAAGCTAAACACACGAAAAGAACAGTGAATTTTTGGTGGGTTTTTTGGCTTTAAGCCATGGTAAGCACTTTATATGTTTTTGGAGGTATGTTTTGAATGTTTATGGAGGAATGATATTTATTAAATCGAATGGCCATATTGAAAACTGAATACCCAGAAATCCTTATCTCTCGAGTGGTTTTGTTGCTTTAATCGATCAAACAGTCCATACATTAAAAAAAAATAATCGATCGCTTTTTTAACACAAAAGAATAGTTCGTTTTCAAATAATACAATTGAAAAATAAAATCTTCCTACGATTTTCCTACGTGTAATACAGACACAAAGGCAAAAAAATATATAATGTAATGATTACTTTTGGCGAATTCTCAATTCCAAAGCATGTAACAAATATTACGTTACTTACCCCCGGTATCAGCCACATAATAAACGTGTGAACTATTCCCGTTCTCGATACTTGTTCCGCTCCGAGGGACGCCGGGCGAATTTCAATTTCTGGGATAAAATGATCCCAAATTG
Organism: Limnephilus auricula; assembly: GCA_951813805.1. Classification (NCBI taxonomy): domain Eukaryota; kingdom Metazoa; phylum Arthropoda; class Insecta; order Trichoptera; family Limnephilidae; genus Limnephilus; species Limnephilus auricula. The sequence goes on from OX638404.1 coordinate 19,289,942, forward strand.
GGAATCCTTGTAGACACGAGGCAGATTTTGTTATCCTGAACAAATATCCTTGCGCACGCACATAGGCGGATCAACACCGAGTTTGTGGAACGCGAGAAATTACTTTACAGAATAAGAATTTTTATTGATGTTGTGGGGAGTTTTGCACATGACGTTTATCTTTCGAGATGAACACTTACAGAATTTAACATGCCTTTAACTTTATGATGTAAATTAATTTGGAAGCATAGTTATCCTGCCAGATCATATGAAATTATCGTCATTTGTCACTCCAAGGCTGTCTGAAACCTCACAGAAGTAAGAATGAGAAATATTATAGGTAACTTAACTACGATATATAATTTAAGTTATATTTGACACACCTACTACGATTAATTATTTATATTTTTGAAGTATAAAAATTCAGGAATTCACGTTTAAATAAATTTTTTTGGTGTATCTACGTTTTTTATTCGTTACACATATAAACGATACGCATAAACACGAACGTAAAATTAAAAGATATTTGAATTTATCTTGATACTTTTATATGTCAAATATGTTTCTTGATACTTTTATATGTCAAACAGCTCCTGAACAATTATTTATGCTGAGGCGACACGTTCGTGCTGCCATGTGAAATAAGTAGTAGATCATTGTATCGTCGTAAGTTGTAGTTGTAAGTAAGTTGTTTGGTACAAAACAGCTTATATCAATCCAAGAGGTATAAACTATTTACTATAATTTATTTATTTAATTATTTATTTATTTATTTAATTTCTACGGGAAAATATACAATAATCAATAGTTACATGACACAGTTAGAACCATAAGAAAATATTAGCAATCATTTTAAATGCAGAATAACAATAAAAATTAAACACTTTTTTTGTTTTAAAACCATGATATTTATTAATTTACTTTAACGACCGGTTTCGCTTTACTCAAGCATCTTCAGGGTACAAATTAATACTAAACCTGTACCTGTTGTAAATTAATAAATGTCGTGGTTTTATAACAAAAAAAGTGTTTTTATTTTTATTAAATATGTCAAACCACAAAGTGATTGCTTTCTACAACAAAATAAAGAATAACAAATAACCTGTGGCATTTGATTGTGAAATGACATCAGAGATATGAGCAAGAGATACAAATATATACAAATATAATAGTAATACTATTGCTAAAACCTTCACTTATTGTCGAACTTTACAGCAAATCTTGTCTATATGAAAAGTAATAGACAATAAAACAATGGCCTTTACCTTTTGGAAAATGTTGTGAGGTCGAAGTAGATAGGGAATGGGGATTTTTTTTACATTAGCTCTGCACAGGAGGCCCTGAGGCAAATAATTTCCTTCAGAACCTATGTGTTTTTTAAGAAAGGAAGGAGAAATCTGGGATGGTAAAATTATGAGGGATGGATAGGGATCTGGGGTTCAGTGTGTCCAGATCATCCGCCGCCAGGACCTAGCGAAACCTCACCCCATAAACCCAGCCACCACTGCTAAGATATAACGTAGCGAACCACCTGGGGTGACCTATGACAGAGGTGTTGGTTATCCAATGAATAGTTCCCTAGGCTGCGATACCCATTCCCGCCTCTCAAATTGTGATTTAGACATACACAGTACATTTTATCACAAGTGAAGAGGTAGATATATTACGCATATCCACACAATACCTTAGTAATTTCGTCTAGCATGAGAATAGTTCTGAATCTTAAATAAGGATGAAAAGAAGAAGATGATTGGACTTATTAATGTAGTAGTTTGAATATTAACTTATTTCACATTCGATCATCCTCTGTAAGCTTTATCTTTCATCTGGATGTAAAAGTAATCATTACATAAGATATCGGCGTGTTGTCAAGTCAGAAGTTGTTAAAAACTCCTAAAGACCTACTCCTCAAAAATTAATACCATTAACGTTTACAAAATTACAATCATCTACCGTTAAGGAAGCAACATTAAACATTTTTTATTTTTATTTTTAAGGTAATAAAAAAAAATTTATTCATTATTATAAAAAGTAATGCAGAAATAATGACTCTTAAAGCCTAAACAAAATTCAAGTTTGAATAGTCTCTTGAACGTCCCATCTTTAGATTATTAGCTTCGTAGGTAAAACATTAGGATGGAAATTCTTCGTATTTATTTTGAACGAGATAATAAAAGTGAAAGCGAAGTCCTGATCTTTAAACAGAAAAAGAACTTAAGTAAGAGTATATTTTAAACTTAAATATTGAGATTACAAATACTCCATTTAAGGAGATAGTTATTTTTTCCTGATAACATAAATTGACAAAAAAATAATTTCATCTCTCTTCTTTTGGTGCTTTTAACTATATAGGTCGGCAAGCAAAAAGGCAAATATGAAAATATTGAGTTTGTAAACATTCTAGAATCTGATACGTTTTTGATTTTCACGGCCAAAAGCATTTTCGTTGTTTGTTTTTGGGGTGTTATGCCGTGTTGCGCTACCTCCTTCTTTAGCCGACGTTTCGGACAGCTTGGAAGTGTCCATCATCAGGGCAGATCCGGCAGACCGACGATGTGTGCAGATCGTCGGATGCCGGATCTGCCCTGATGATGGACACTGCAACGCTGTCCGAAACGTCGGCTAAAGAAGGAGGTAGAGCAACACGGCATAACACCCCAAAAACAAACAACGAAAAGTTCTAGAATCTTTTTAAACATCACCATATTTTACTGCAGTGGTAGGCAGATATGATGAAAAATGCCACACAACTCTGCCTTTGTTCACATTCTAGTTTAAATTACGTTCGTAGATTGAGTATTCATATGGATAATATGATCTCTTCAAGTAATCGATACACTTGATAAATCTTGACTTATGGATTTTAGGCAAAAATATTTGCTTTTTTTTACCAAAACAATAAAATTTCCTTAAAATGATCATTTAATTGTGTGCCTTCTTAAAAAAAATAGTCCTTTCTTCGCAAGTCTTTCAAGAATAATTAACGCGTTAGATATATATCCTACCAATTAGTTATAAGTAATTGCCTCTTAGAACTTCCTATAAATGGGTTAAAAAATACTGTTAAGTTCGAAAAGTTTCTTGGGGCACTATAAATAATTGTTTATTCTGAGAAAAAAGAAAATCCCTTGAACAACTAAGAATGTTCCACATAACGCATAGTTAATGAAAGTTTGAAGATTGATTTGGTAGGTATTTATATTTTTAATCTGTTTATTTGTGTCGGAAATTAATCGACTTATAATCGTAACCCATTATTTTAACTAATTATGTACAAAAATATATTGGGTAACTTAAGACTGCTTTGGAAAAAGCTGCATGAAACCCATCATTCGTTTTATATGTGTGAGTATGAAGTTTCCTTATGAAAATGATAAATTAGCATTTAAAGTATGGTGTATTATGTATGAAGCTCTCAGCAGTAGATACCGCTAGAATATATTTTTTATTGTAAATACATAAAATCATAATATAATACAAGCGTTGCATACAGAGCAATGTTTTTTATACCCGAAACAAAGCAAGTATGTTAATAATCTTGTTAAAATTAAAACGTGTAACGGATACGCAAGAATAACAAAAAAATCTTTACTTCTCTCGTAAGACTCCATCCTTAAACTCTCGTCACGAATCAGGCATTGTTTTCGGAAAGGACCTTTGGTTTTATATTCGAGAATTTTCTAGATATATTCCATTAAAATGGTGGCAGGCTAAACTCAAGTCACGTAAAAAATTGAAAAAGCTTCACAGTAACAGAGTGTAATAATTGTATTAGTTATGATTTTGAATTCGGCTAAACAACGTGCCCCGCAGTGAGAAAATCGGAGGTTGTTATGGGGAAATGGGCCACTTGATGGCATAACATTGGAGGTCATTATGAAATAATAAATTTTAATCAATGTGAAATATTTGTAATGTCTGTAGTTGTTTTCTCAAATTTGGTTTAATATTGAGATGATTACCGAAATAAGGTTTTAGTTATTTTAATAAAATAACCTCGTGAAAGTTAGATCATAATTAAAGAGACCCTTTTCATTTCTCACAAAATAGTTTATAAATTGTTGGAAATATTTTCAAAGTAAGTTTTCTGTGAAGAGGTAACTTCTAGATAGTTGAACAATCATAAGGTTGTACGCGATCTTCTATGTACGTTTGTTCATCGAAAAGAAGAAAAATCATTATTAGTTGGTATAATTTAAAGGAAATTATGTAATAAGGACAACTGCCATTTTTTAAATAAATATGATAATTTGATAGTGGAATTTTTAACTGGAACAAGCATTTACAATCTGTCGTAGTTTACAATTGCACTTCACAGATAAAACACAATGCTTATAATAAAAAATGTGATATACGATCAGTAAACTTACTTTTCTTTACTTAGTAACAAAAGCATTTGCTTAGTATTAGCATTAGTAACACAATTTGCAACAAGCATTCAAAATCTGTCGTAGTTTACAATTGCACTTCACAGATAAAACACAATGCTTATAATAAAAAATGTAATATACGATCAGTAAACTTACTTTTATTTACTTAGTAACAAAAGCATTTGCTTAGTATTAGCATTAGTAACACAATTTGCAACAAGCATTCAAAATCTGTCGTAGTTTACAATTGCACTTCACAGATAAAACACAATGCTTATAATAAAAAATGTGATATACGATCAGTAAACTTACTTTTCTTTACTTAGTAACAAAAGCATTTGCTTAGTATTAGCATTAGTAACACAATTTGCAACAAGCATTCAAAATCTGTCGTAGTTTACAATTGCACTTCACAGATAAAACACAATGCTTATAATAAAAAATGTGATATACGATCAGTAAACTTACTTTTTTTTACTTAGTAACAAAAGCATTTGCTTAGTAGTAGCATTAGTAACACAATTTGCAACAAGCATTCAAAATCTGTCATAGTTTACAATTGCACTTCACAGATAACACACAATGCTTACAATATAAAATGTGATATACGATCAGTAAACTTACTTTTCTTTACTTAGTAAAATGTTTCATTAAATTTTTAATACATAATCTGGTTTGCAATTTCCTAACTTGAAATATTTTCACATCACGACTCAGAGTGTCTTTCTTCAAAAAGAGAGAAGTTGGTTAAATGTTAATCGTTTTATATTGCATAATGTGTTTGTTATATAATAAATTTAACACATACTCGTGTACCACAAACTTATCACCTCACCGCTGAACCAGCAGATTGGACAAAAAAAGTCTTCTCACGAGGTCGTGTTTTTTTCGGACTCTGAAATACAATTATAAAATTGTATACGTAGAAGTAATTGATATAGCGATAAACGTCGTTTAAAGAAATAATTATGAACTCAAATCATCATTGTCAACGTAGCAGTAAAAGTAGTAAAACAGGCGAGTTTTCCAACCTCTAAAACCAACCCACACCCCTGTGAAAAGTTCCAACTACCCCTTGTCCTCATGTGCCATAAAATACGTGATTTATACTCGTATAACGCGCGGCGGGTAGCGGCGGTATGTGAAATTTATAGAAAATAGCCAAGAAAGACAATTTTAAAACGTGAACACAATTTTTGAAAGGGTTTGTAATTTTATCGGGGGATAAAGTTTTGTAGGGATAATCAAACATCCCGGAATCAATACTTTTTAGAAAGTATTTTTTTTTAGAAATGAGATATTTTTATATTTTTCATCTACCCTCTACTCTCTATCCTAAAAATTCAAAGCTCTTTTTAAAGCACCGACCGTTTTATTGAACATTGGTGTACCCACAACATAATTAGTTTATCAAACGTTAAAGGAAAATATTTTAATACGTACTTGCACGAAAAAACTTCGTCGTGAATATTGTGGTGTGGATTTTCGTTATTTGTTTTTGGGGTGTTATGCCGTGTTGCGCTACCTCCTTATTTAGCCGATGTTTCGGACAGCGTTGCAGTGTCCATCATCAGGGCAGATCCGGCAGATCCACATCTGTCCTGATGATGGACACTGCAACGCTGTCCAAAACGTCGGCTAAAGAAGGAGGTACCGCAACACGGCATAACGCCCCAAAAACAAACAACAAAAATATATTATATGGTTGTTTTAATAAAATTTTTTTTTTTTTAAATTTGCCACATTTTGGCATCAAAGCAATCCGAGGTTTTGGAAATAGTGCCATGATGTGGCGAAAAGCGCTCGAGTGGTTAAACGTCTTTATATAAAACAAGATACAAAATTCTTTGTTCAGCATATTTCAACTCAATTCTTGCACGGAACAAATGCATGTGTCTGTTTACGCACTTTGAATCAGGGAATATTAAATCGTTAATCCGCATAATACGTAAGTAATGTGATTTCAATCTAATTTGATAACGATAAAAGGCTAATTTTATGAGCCAAGTTAGAATAATTACAGTTCCCGATTTATGTATGCTTGTCGCCAAAGATGAAATACTCTCGCATGCCCTGAAGAATTTACTAAAATATTTCTCGGCCTACTGCCAAACAAATATGGGCCTACGGAGGCACCTAATGGTTATAAAATATTGATTTATTTAAGGCCCGAATCAATGTGTGTTTTACGGTCGGGTAAGATATATAAACATGGAAATATCTATTTGTAAATTTGCAAGGAAAATTTATTTGGTACACCGATTCATATCTATAATTTATAAGGATTCTAAAGCAAAGCGGAAAACATGTATTCGTATTTTATTTTATTAATAAAACCACATGAATTTAGGTGGGTTTGGGATTTTCTATATCTAAAACCTTTTTTTGCGGGTTGGTTACTCAGTAATCAGAATAATGAATATTGTATGTAACATGATTGCTTCTCGTTTATTTAAAAAAAATCAAACAAAATACATACCTCGGACATCTTGAGAGTCGAAGAAAACGAGATGATGAATGCGAAGACTGTATTTAGAATGAAGACAATATTAACGAAAATCAATCTAAATCTAAAACAGAAAAATCAGAAAAATATCGGGTCACATCTGGGACTTGAATCCAGGACCTTCGGTTTTCTGGGCAGATGCTCTAACCACTGAGTTAATGTGTCCGGTCATATTTAACTGTATCTTACTTCGACTGAGAACTACCAACTTTTTTTAACGCATATTTTATTGGATGCTATCTTTATGTATGATGGCAAGATTCAACTCGAACTAAATGCAATCTAGATAGTGTCAGGATAAATTATCAATTTTATTTAATATGCGACATCTATTGACTTTTCTGCAAGTCTAGGATTAATATTTTATTTTATTTTTAACTTGATAGGTAAAATCTTAAATTATAATATTTTAATTAATTAAGGCAATATTTTTTCTGATTTTTCTGTGTTAGATTTAGATTGAGTTACGCTAATATTATCTACTATTATTATTTTAGGCAGATGCAAAATTGTATGTAAAACTAAAATACCAAAACAAAAATGTATATTAAGTCTTGTGCCTTGGGCAATGATCGCAGAATAAACTGTCAGAAGATTGAACCTGCGACGTCTGGCTGGGAACTCAACCCTTTGAATCGCTTGACCAACTAACACATTAACCACTGGAGCGACAAAGAAATTTAAAACTTTTTCTCGGATTGCTAAAGGAAAATTTTCCGCCCACATAAAAAAATCATACCTCCGAATTTACATACGGAGATATACAAACTGATTATAGTTCTAAATAATGATGAATGCCAATTAATTCACCTATCTTTTGTCTATTATCACATATTCGTAGGATTTATAAAAAAAATATTATAAAATCGTAACGAATCTAGAGAATATTTGCCACATTGTGGCAACAAAGCAATCCGAGGCTTTGGAAATAGTGCCATAATGTGGCAAAAAGCGTTCTAGTTGTTAATGAAAGGCATGACAGATCAGGAAGCTAAATCTTGTGGGTTTTAAACCTATGTGAGATGTGCGAGTGCAGTCCTAGTCACTTTACAAGTTAAAACGTCATCTGATGATAGCCGAACTCCGATAGAAAATTATCTACACAAAAAGAAAAAAAATATATTTAAAGCAGAAAAAAATAACGATTGCATTATCATTAAACGTTCAAACCCATAATATAATACTAACATTGCATCAACGTATTGAGATGGATACGATGTTATATAATAAAAAGAAAACGGTTTCTACGCCTATTCCACGATTTCCGCACAGGTGAGCGGAGAAAGACACTGAGGGTACCTAACCTAAAATAATACGTTATCCCGAAGGCCGAGTTTACAAGGTAATTTAAGCAGCACGTAACCTTTGCCATTTTTTTCGGACGTAAATTTCCCTGCGAGCTTTTTGTTAAGAGTATATTTTGGTATTTTGTTCCAGATGCGACTTCCATAGGAGATACTGCTGGTTGGACACGTGTTGGTACGTATAAGAATATATACTTAAGAGCCATTGATTAGCGGCTGATAATAAAAGTTTAAAAATGCTTGCAGCTGTACAGGGAGGTTCCAATGAGAAAGATCGATTATTCCCGGTATCAAATATTTTAAATTAAAAATTTAATATCGATTAATTTCACAAATTTAATATTGATTAATATACGTTCTCGGATTTATTTTTTAACGATTTCAATTTGACTAGATTATGTATTGACTTATTTTGTTGTATGATTATATGATTTGAAATTTGTGTTGTTTAATAGAATCTATCGTTTGAAAATTGAACAAATCTGCCAACGACCAAAGGTATAACCTTAGAGCTCGTACGCACTAGCGCTCGCCGCCTAGGCGGTTCGATTAGCGGGTTAATTTTGTTTGAATTTTTCGGCGGTTTAGTGCGTACGAAATGAGCGGTTGCATATTAAAATAAAAGTGCGGCCAGCCGCCGCGGCTAGCCGCCTAGGCGGTTAGCGGCTAGTGCGTACGGGCTCTTAGTTCATTAAAAATACACTTAATTATATAACATAACAACATAAGATAACAATTTTTGAAAATTAATTTATGTTTTTTTTTTATTATAAAAAAGAGTCAATACGTCTAGAATTTACTTTTACGTCTAGGTAATACCCTCTTAAGATCAGCTTATTTTTCTGACATGCTCTTTTTATTAAACGTTCATTTTCAGTGACGCATGAAGACAACAAAGAACATGCTATGGAAATTCATATCCTGTGTAGAGTATTGAGAAATTAATGTTCACATTTTACTGTGTTAATATGGAATTCATTACACAATGTTCCTTTAATTAGATTTAGATTCCTCCCCCTCTTCCAGTAACAGAATAATAACCTGTGCAGCCCTTGAAAATTTTTAGATTATCAATGCAGCCCGTGGTGCAATTTGGGTGGGCCAGACCTGATTTAATGGATGGTTCTATGGAAGAAAGTAAATAAAATACTGTAATATTTATTTGATACGGCACACTAAAAAAAAATATTTAAAAGAAAATGGTTCAAACAACAAGGTTGCCGTGTTTTATTTTAAGTTTAAAAATCTTTACCTGTAGAGAGGTTCACCATCTGATTCCTTAAACCATAGCACCATTGAGACCGCATCATCCCTGTCCAGAGGTTCTATGTCACACGGCAGCGAAGCCTTCTTGTTCAGCACTCCCTGGACGTCAGATATGGGAACTGTGGAGAGAAAAAATATAGGTTTGAAATGTACAGTGATTTATTGAATGAAGAGTGTACCAATACTTTTTACTAATAATTAGTCATTATTCTCGAAGAATCTCACAATTACGCATAAAGATAGCAGCCAAATTATAAACATTAAGAAACATGAAGTTCGTTGGAAGACTTTAGGCGAAGTATACAGTTAAATATGACCGAAGGGGATACGGTCGGATGCACAGTGGTAGAAAAAAGTCCCCGCTAGGCTGAGGTTCTGGGTTCTATTTCTAGATGTGAACGAAACTTTTTCTCATTTTTTGTTTGAGAGTTTTTAAGATCTTCTTCTTTGATTAAATAATATTACAATTTGAGGCAATACTCAATAAGTTATACCACAATAAAAAATGTTGAATCGAAATATATTAATATGGTAATGCCCGTACGCTTCAAATTAAGGAACCCGACTCCAAGTAAATCTCCAACGCCACACTGTATGGAAACCGTTCTGAGCCGTCCGTGAACATGCATTTTTCCACGGAGCTGCTGCCGTAATATACACACTTAGCACTCACTCACACGCTTTTTGCAAACGGAAGTGGCGCCATCAGGTAAAATACTTTTGAAGTTTTCATATTATTATTTTTCCCTTGGAATTAAATTTGATGTCATCATCGAAGTATATTATTACGGTAATGCTCGTACGGTTCAAATTAAAGAATCCTACTCCGAATAAACCTCGCTAGTAATAATTAATCTGTCTCCAGAAATTTAAAAAATAAATTTTCAAATCAATAAAAAAAAGTAGTTGAACAATTGTACAATAATCTTTAAAATATTAGTAAAATAAATGTTTTTTTCAGAACTTCATTCAGCCTTGCAACATTTCACTAAGTGGGGATGCCGTAATACCCCCTGGCTCCGGACAGTAGGAATGATTGTGTAGTAATGATTAACACATTAATCGGATAGTATTACCTACCATGGTAAATGGTGCCATAATCTTATTTTAATATTCTCAAAATGTTTTTTTCCGTGTTGTGCGTTTTTTTTTTTAATTTACCCTTCAAGGATTTTCTTGTCTGTATATAATATTTCAATAGACAGAAAGGGAAAAGGAAAGGCAATTTTGCACTTTTATATTATTCAATGGTGTATAGATACGGATATCAAAATAATTTGGAAAAAATGAATCGTTCCTGAGACTTGTAATTTGAATGGTTGGGAGGTAAGTCTAGATAAGCCATGAAAGAAAAAGGGATACTTGTTTAAACAGGAAAAACAACAAAAAAACGTGATTCCACTTCTGAAGATACTTTCTAAAATGTTTGACATGTGTTTAAAATGACAGATTTATGCCAGACTTTATATTTACAAATATCAGTTTTAGTAAATATGCTAAAAAAATAACAGTAAGTAGGTTTACTATGTATGGGGAAAAGTCAATTATAACATGAAAATACCAAATAAATGTTGAAATTTAGTCAATACGCGAATGCTCTTCATACGAATACAGTATAAGAAATAGTAACCTTTTTTACATTAGCTCCACACAGTAAGTCCTGAGGAAATTAATTTCCCTCAGGGCATATGTAATTTTTAGGGATGCTGTGTGGAGGATTTTTTAGAGGAAAGAAAGGGGAGGAAAATTTGGGAAGTAAAAAGATATAAGGGATGGGTAGGAATCTGGAGGTCAGTGGGTTCAAGAGCGACGGAAATATGAATCAATTTCTCCCAGTGTGCTATAAGGCAATGGGTGGAAAGAGACCTGCACCCCTAGCATGGTCGATCGATATGAAGTTACCGACCGATTGTCGGTAACCTCTCATCGTTCCCTAAGATAACTGCAGATCGCAAACGAATAGGCAGTTCACAATGACTAAGTGTCCGTTATATATTCGATATGAACTGTCGTTTGTACGTTATCGTTTATTCAGTTGTCCTAGGGAACGATGAGAAGTTACCGACAATCGGTCGGTAACTTCATATCGAGCGACCGTGCTAGCACACCTGAGGCCCTAGCACGCTTGCTCTATAACGATCGATAGGATAACTATCGGTAACTTCTCATCGTTCCCTATGACAATCGCAGATCGCAAACGAATAGGTGACAGTTCAAAATGACTAAGTGTCCTTAATATATTCGATATCAACTGTCGTTTGTACGTTTGAGATCTACAGTTGTCCTAGGGTACGACGAGAAGTTACCGACAATCGGTCGGTAACTTCATATCGCGCGACCGTGCTAGCACACCAGGAGAGATAAAAAGCCAGTCTTTCCAAATTTGGTCCACGGAACCCCCTGTTAAGTCACCAAACATTGCCAATCCTTGTGGTGATCTATGGCAGAGGAGCTGGTTATCCAATACCCACTTCCCAAATTAAAAACTCAAGAGAAGAGTGCTTAAAAAAAAGAAAAAAACAAAAAGTAAGTACACAGATTCGAGTCTATATTATAAAATGTTATGAGCGTGGCATCTTCCTTGATTAGAGAAAGTTTTTGAATTTTTCAAGCGTTTTGAATGTGTTGAACTTTTGTGGGTCCAATTTGTAATCTTCAGTTACCTCGCATCCCGAGACCTTGGGGAAATCATTCCGCTTCTGGCGGGGGAGGCGGGCGGAGAAAAGAAGCTTCTTCTTCAATATTTTGAAGAGTGCCCATCGTCAGTTTTATGCATCGAATGCATAATTTTTCATATTTACCGAATAATTGCTAGAATCTTATTGTTTACCATAAATAATTTTTAATATTCAAAATATTACAGAGTTTTGTTAAATTTTATATTATATTGGTATATTCCAAAGGATTCCAAAAATGGTGGAGTAACTGACTAAGAAATACGCCATTTCACGAAAGTAATACGCAAAGAGGGATGGGAACGCAACAAAACTCTATATTCATGTGTTAAATTGCACAGTAGTTTCTGTTAACATTGATACATCGTGACACACAATAATCAAGTGTTCCAAAGTGGCAGGCAGAGAGGATAAAATGCAATAGAACTCTATATTCACATTTACCTACATTTTACTCTGTTCGCATTCATACGTATTGTTAAACGTGATCTTTCATCATACTCTTTTGACATTTTATAACTCAAGTATTTTTTGTTATTCTTATGTGTACATTTAAGTTTAAAAAACTAACTAACTAGCTAAGCAACCATCGCGCCGTTTCCCCGCAGGGGTAGGCAGAGAGGACAAACCGTCGAACAAATCGGTCTTAGCACACACACACTCCTTGCTTCATTCACATTCATACATCTTCTCACATTTGCTCTTCTATTATTCCGACTCCAGACATGGCCCGACTCAAGTATCTGGTTCATTTGATCGTGCCATGTCTTCCTTGGGCGTCCATAATTTCTTCTTCCATTCTATTTTTGCGTAATATATACTCCTTACACTCCTTTTTTCGTTCATTCGCTCTATATGCCCAAACCATCTAAGGGTCCTTTTCTTAGTCTTACTCATTACGCTTACATCAATCTTGCAGTTTCCAAATTACTTATTATAACTAACATACTGTTATTACATTTAAACTTGCTTAAGGTGGATCTTACAATCTGTTTTGAATTTATTTATTGGTGAATGTTTTGTGGATTTCGGCAGCGCATTATAATATTTCACTCCTTTGTAGAATAAACTGTTTTGCGTACAAATTGGCTTTGTCGTTTTTTTGTTGTGTGATTTCACTGCTCGTCCTTATATTATATATGTGAATGTCTTTGATTTACGGACACACTTGACTTTTGCTTTACAATCAATTCAATTCAATTTCATTGCCGGCAACCCTCACGGTAAGTTTTCCGCCTCACTAGACGTTGTCTGTTCTAAGACGGGTATACAGGAAAATAGTTAGAAACATGAATGAATACACAAATACACAAGTTGTATTAATCAAGAATAATAAATCAATAAGAATTAAGAATAAATCTCTTTAATTGGAAATAAAACATGTGTAAATAAAGGATGAGAAATTATCGATTGAGAAGAGATTAGCATTAACTTGGTGATGCATTCGCTTTTTTGTGTAGTAGCCAAATGTTGCATTATTTATATAGCCATTTTAGATCTTTATGAGTGATGGAGTAAGTGGTTTCCTTTAAGAAGGTGTTGACTATTAGAGGTGAGAGGTAGAATCCGTGCCTTTGGCAAAAGTTGATTTAATTGTAGGCACTTGGAATTGATTGTGTGATTTTGCTCTTGTATAGTTATGTGGCATGGTGAGGATTTTATGCATTTATTATGAATTATCTTTTTAATGTATAGTTTCCTAATATCTAATATTTTATGTGTAATAAGGATTGTATTCATTGGCTTAATATATTTGTCGGCGGTTCCCCCCCATGCCGAAATACCGTAAGTTAAAAGGCTTTGACATAGGGCGAAGTAAACATTTTTTAATTGTTTTAATGTCATGATGTTTCTTATCGTTTTAAAAATGAAATTACATATTAACTCTCTTCTTTAAACTTTTCATCAGGCCTACATCACATTTTCTTATCTATCGTTATAAATCGAACATTGAATTACAACACAACGCCTCAGGAACGATATTTAGTTCATATGATTTTAGTCCAACTAAAAAGCTTTTATGTTTAAAATAACCATCCAAAGAAACTTTGAGAAAAAGTCCCCACAAAAGAGTGAGAATCACGTCTCGCAAATTATTTTCAATTTGTCATAGCAAAATAAGCGTCACCCGCAATACTGTCATCGTCACTTTTTTCTTCGCAAATGTTAAAATATAAATAAAACATTCTTTTACGCCATAAACAAAGTCTCGGCATCGTTTAAGGCAGCCTCACATTCAAAAGTGACTACAGTCAAAACGCAAAGTGACGTTTTGTTGACGCCTCCCGTCATATTATAAATCATCCTTAACTTTGACTGGCAGAACTTATCCGCGCAGAGAACTAACAAAACCTTCTCACACTTGGTTTGTTGGAATCTATTTTCTTTGTTACCTATTATAAATTATTATTATTTACCTATTATAAATTTTATTAGAAAAAAACTGTTTTATTTTTATTCTTAAAATTACTATTCTCCGGCGTTGTCAAAAAAAGTCTAATATTTTGTGAAAAATGCAGTGAATAAAAAACGAAACTAGTAGCAGGAAGGAAATTTTTCTTCGTAATATTATCTATCCCTGAAATTCTATCATGATGGGAGGCAGAAGAAAAGTGACTTTCATATTGTTTGGAAACCTTCATTAATGTTTATAAAAATTCTATTGTATAAAACTACCAGCCGAACATAATTCTTTCAAAAGATCTAAGTTTTATTTTATCCCTTGCCAACTTGCAACAATTCATGCCTCGATAAATATATTATATTTCATTTTCTCAAAATCACTATCCAAATTTAAAAAGAGCGTCAAGTCAATGATATAAACTATTCAATGCGCATACATATTCCTTCTCAGATCACCACTTTTCAGTACTTACACATATACACTACGCACATCACCCGGTAATTCCTAAATATACATAGGTACCACAAGTAAAACGTTAAAATAAAGAAACATATCACAGGTACAAGTCAATGCGCATACATATTCCTTCTCAGATCACCACTTTTCAGTACTTACTTTTAATACTCACAAATACACACGATGCACATCACCCGGTAATTTCTAAATATACATACCACAAGTAAGACATTACAATGAAACATATCACAGGTATCCACCATGAAATATTATTTAATATCATTAAAAATAGTCATTTTCATCAACATTTATTCATCAACCGATTAAACTATTTGCTTTGGATAAAACTGAAATCTAGGAAGGTTTGTAAATTGAGTCCCACGGATCCCAACATTCCTTTTAGCTAAGCCATGTAGGACGGCTTTGGGAGGGAGGAGAGGAGAGTGAAAACTTATGCACGTCTCCCAGGAGGGAAATTGTCTTCTGCGCGGAGTAATTGAAAAAATAACATTTCACACATTCAGCTGAGTGGGGGAGGAGCGAATTTTCACCTCAAGCTTATTGGAAAATTTCCCCGCACGTTTCCCCCGCGAATTTCTGAGAAACTTAAATATAGTTGACACAGATAGTGTTTTTATGGTTTCGATGCAAAAAAATTGGACAGTTTTGGGAAAATAATGGGAACCAGCTTAACATTTTTCAAAGTGAATTCTTCATACCGTCTTTGAGTGTGTATTCTTAATAGATATTTGAAAACACCTTATCATTAATTCATTATTTCTTATTCAAATCCCTATGACATAGTGACTGCTCATATAATATAAGTTGCTCTCTTTGCCATTCTACCGCAGGGTACCAAAATAAAGCAAATATGGCATTAAAGATAATATAATATAATGGCAACTGACAAAGTTCAAGAATGGTTCTCAATTTTTTTAAAGGGGATAGTGGGTATCATCATAAAATTTTACTTATTTATGTTAGTATACCAAAATATTACGAATTTATGCAAATAAACGAACTTATCGA
Source organism: Limnephilus auricula (assembly GCA_951813805.1). Taxonomy (NCBI): domain Eukaryota; kingdom Metazoa; phylum Arthropoda; class Insecta; order Trichoptera; family Limnephilidae; genus Limnephilus; species Limnephilus auricula. Next base: position 19,305,931 of record OX638404.1, read on the forward strand.
AATTAGTAAATTTTTGTTAAAACATAAAATTGGTGTAAAAATAGCCGAAAAAATACAGGGGACAAATCGAACATAAGTATGTCATTTACACATTCATCTTTCGACTCCCTTTGTATTATTCATGAAATAGTAATAATATTGGCACATTTTTTCCGACCGCCAATGAATAGGGAAGATATACCAGGGGAAGGTGGAACCTACTTCAAAGCGAACGTTCTAAGAAGCGTTTAGACAATTCAATTAATGTTGTCGACAAGACCGGAGTAACAATAAAAGTTTTTCGTTTAACAGATCCAATTTTGTTCAGCAATGCCATGCTAATTATCCGGGCGATAGGTCCACTCAGATGAGATTACGATTCCTACGCTGCTAACAATTTTATTTCTTCGTCTTATAAGAATGGAATTGAATTGGTTCAGAAATGGTACATGTTTCAAAACTAATTATTTAATTTATAAACTGTACATAAATACAATAAAAGCTAATGGTGCCATGTGTATTTGTTTAATGCAGAATATAATTAAACACAGACGTGTCATCCAACGCATTTAAACAGACGAAGATGAAAAAATAAAAGATGAAAGTAGAGAGGATTGCGATCGACTTTTAATTTTAAAATAGATTCCAAGTTTGTCAAAACGCATAAATATCATATGTTAAATTTTAATTTAACGAAGTGTGAGGCAGCTTCAGCAAGAGATCTAAATGTTACCGACTGGTTTGAAGAAACCTTTCAATTCTGAATGGCAGTCTTTAACCAGTAAAGTACTGAGATTATCTACCACTCAAGAATATGAAATTGTTTAGTAGAGGGCATTGCCATCGATATTCAATTTTATTACAAATACTAACATGAAAAATATGATTTTGAAAAATTTATTTCTGAAAAAATAAGAAAATGTACAGATTTAGATTGAAATGAGATTGAAAGAATTTGGCATCCTCAGACTATACAAATATTACCTATATATTATTATATATATAATAATTATATATATATATAGGTAATAATATATATAATAATATAATATATATATTATATTATTATATATATATATATATAATATATATATTATATATATTATATTATATATATTATATCAAATATTTCGGCTACTGGCATTATTATTATTACCTTACCTAGCTGTCTCATTCAAAATTTTGGCTATTAGATTTGTCAAAGAATTTATATATAATTATGCAAAAATCAATCATTGTAGATACATGTAGGATTACGAACGATTTTGTAAAAAATTATATTGAGGGATCAGTAGGATTTATCGATCCAGTTAGGAGTTCTACCGAGTCGAACCCTCTGATATGAAAATATCTGGGGTCGGTGAATTATATTCCCATTTGGTCTCTATTGGGTTGACATGTTATTCTTCTATTGTTTTGTATTTATCATACTTATATAGTAAATTTACGTAGCATGGATTGACTGGATGATCATTTATGGAAAAGTGTGTGGAAGGGTTTAGTTTTTCTTGTGGGGAAGATTTAACCCGGACATAAAGTTATAAATATTTTAAAAAAATCTAATGCTTGAGTATTAAATTTTGAGCGAGATAAAAGTGAGGAAACCTAAGCTGATTTTTTAAACATTGTCTACTGAACCGCAGCTTTTATGAAGTCAACATAACTTTTTTTATTTTTTTTATTCGACAATTTTATAAGTACGTTTTATGAACATAAAATAACGTTTTTTGTCTATCAAACAAATACAACTGACAACCTAAAAGTGCGAGTTTCCAGAAACGTTCCTTTAAAACATTTCTTTCGAGGAAATTTATCAAATTAAAAAAAAAAATTATCACAATATAAACAAAAATAATGCAAAATAAAGTATTTTATTTGAATCTTTGTCATTTCAATGGTTTTTAGCAGTATTAAATAGTTGCTAATAATAAGAAAAGGTATAATTTATTTAAACTAAGGGTTTAATTTCCTGTGACGCATTCGGGTAAAAACATGTAATTGGGCAATGGATTGTTAGCGAAGTTATACCTAAATGAGGGAGTGGGCGTTCCAAGAGGGGTGTAATTGAATTTTTATTCCAAGAAATTCTAAAATAAGATGTCGTTTTAAAAAACAAGATGTAATGTGTAGGTATTTACTTTTTAAAGAAGGATATTTGGAGTTGAGTGATTATGAAACTAACAAAGGTGAGCAACGCAAATGAATGAACATGAATATGAATATAGTGAAAATTGTTGACCTTTTTAATTATTAAAAATCTTTAAAAAAATTCAACACTATGCTGAGAGTACTAAGCGGTTACTTTTGATTACATCCATGAGGTTTCTTTAATTAATTAATACCCGTGCATATATTTTGTAAGTATCCACTTAACATATTTCACAGTGTGTTTCCTTTCTACGGTGCTATTCACTAATGCTATATTAAAAGCTATTTCAAAATATGCTGTTAAAATAAATGATGATATATATTATTCGAAAACGAAAGATTTTTAATAGAAAATGATGATCATTGGGCTTTTAGATATTATATTGAAGGACGTTTTTATATAATATTTAGTATTTGGAAAAAACCCGTACCGGGTAAAAATACTGAAAATTTTTAAATGTCCTTGAAGATGCATTTTGAAAACTCTGTAAATAATAAGGAAATTTTGAATAACTTGTAATTATACAAGCATTCACGCACCTACCAAGCATACATAGATTGAATGATCAAACTTAGTATGACGATTATCAATAACAATTAAAATTGTGAGGAAAATTTTGTTATCCTTTAATAAATTACATTCAATTTTGTAACCGGGGCATCAAAAGGTTAAAAATATAATTAGCTTTACATCCCACCACGATTATAGGTCGAAGGTATTTATTTATTTATTTGATAGATACAAAAGAAAGTACAGAATACATATTAGGAAGCTTTGCCTGTCCAACTAGGAAAGTTTCCCGTTCCAGGACAAGTTCAAGGACAGTTTTATCTTCTTCTTCAAAAATTTATTTTCCTTCAATGATCAAGAGTGTATTCCAATTGATAAAATTCTTTTCTCGTTTCTCATAGGGATAGCTAAAAACCGTAGCCTTCATATCAATCATTTAGGGACGATCTCAAAGAAAAAAGGTTCAGTTCAAACACATTTATTAAAAAAAGTTTTAAAACTTATATTTATTTACAACCATTACCTATGTTATATAATATTGGCTCAACGAATGGAAAAAAAAATAAATACCTCTAAAAAAGTTCAGTGCAAAAGGTTAAGTTCAAAGGTATTACGACCTGTCCGGAGAAATCCACAGTTTCAGGAAACAGATGGAACGAGCAAGTCCTTTACCAGCTTATTCTATATTCAAAAGTTGGATGGACTAAAGATTGTCAGTAGCCGAAAGAAACTGGAGTAAAGGAATTTTCGGAATTTGGTATGGTAGGTACAGCAGAAACTAGGTTTTCGGAATTTCTTAGGCCACGGTAGAACCTCTCGTACGCTTTTTGCCACATTATGGCACTCTTTCCAAGGCCTCGGATTGCTTTTCTGCCAACTTTGGCAAATATTATTTGAAAACTGAAATCTACTTCTGCTACTAATCATTGTGTGACTGTTCTTCGTTTTTTATTGGCATCTGTTATGTTTTCAAAAGAAGACATTATCAAAAATATTTTTAATAAGTCGCTGTCAGAATGTTTTCTACTAAAATGTCATTATTAATCGTGTTTTATCCGATTTTTCTAACGTATTTGTATATCAGTGTAATAATGATTGAATTATTAATGTATTTATTCAACGTATTTAAATGTCGGAAGACTAAAAAATAAAATGAATATGTTCAATAAACAGTTTTTGTTGGTCCCTACGAGGCAATAGTTTAGTCCAGATGACTTTGTTTGGGAATGAATTATTTTCAATAAATAAAGCATTAATAGAGTTAATTGTTATTGTAGATTTAATATAATGAACGTAATGTGTGACAGTATTTTTGGTGAGTGTGTTAAAAATTTCATTTTAGTGAATAAAATGTGTGCATTTCTCGAACAAAATTTCTGACCAATATGTTTTCATACGAAATATTTCAACACTTGAGAACTTATCAAAATTTTGTTTTATTATAAACATTTGTACATGTGATCATAAATTAGACCATTTAAAAGAAATTTCATAAAAAATATATTACTTAATGTAGACGCAAATCGAACTTCTCACAGCAGTTTATAGCTAGAAAACCCAGAGAATATTTATGTAACACCTAAAAGGTGTTTTCATAATAGATCGCAGTGGCCGAATTGGAAGATGCATATGTACCGGTTAGACGTGAGGTTCTGAGTTCAAGTCTCAGTTGCGACCATTATCTTTTATAATTTTTATGTGTCTTGGTCATTTTCATATTTAAAAAAATTAGATTATTGTTTTATCTTCTTCTTCAAAAATTTATTTTCCTTCAATGATCAAGAGTGTATTCCAATTGATAAAATTCTTTTCTCGTTTCTCATAGAGATAGCTAAAAACCGTAGCCTTCATATCAATCATTTAGGGACGATCTCAAAGAAAAAAGGTTCGGTTTAAACACATTTATTAAAAAAAAAATTAAAACTTATATTTATTAAAAACCATTACCTACGGTTAGTTTTAAACCTGATGTTCTGAAAAACTTGGTAAACGAAACTTTCTACATGGTCAAGATCCTTTTTTTATATAGCTGCACACAGGAGGCCCTGAAGAAAATAATTCCCCTCAGGGCCTATGTCATCTTGAGGGTATTTTTAGAAAGGGAAGGAAAATAAGTTAAAGATTGGATTTGTAGGAATCTGGGGGTCTGTATGTCCAGCAGTAACGGACGTATGAATCCAAAACTGCCATTGCGGTGAAGGCGAATGTTCCGAGGGAGTCCTACTGGAGAGATCAAAAGGCCTAAATCAACCATTCTCTTCCGATCTGGCCTACCTCAGAGTTAATTGGTGGGCGAACACATCCACCACCAAGACCCTGAAAAACCTCACACCATGAACCCGGGTTGGGTACTAAAGTTAGTCTAGTGACGGGAGATAAAATAAAACCATAAAATATGCAAATATAATATTACGTAATTGAAGATCGGATCACAACATCATAATTATGTATGCAAAAAAACTCGAATGCGCAGCAGCTACACAGCTACAGTGATTCCAATTTTTCACAATTTTCCGGAACTAAAGTTTAACGTGTTTTTGTTCTGAAAAATCGCAAGATCCATAATTTTATTTTTTTTAAATTTTATTGACGGTAACCCGGGCGTTTATTGAGGTAAAATAATATTTTATAAGCACGTAAGTTACCCGCCTCACTAGACGATGTCTGTTCTGAGACGGGTAATAATTCAAACATTATAAATATGTAAAAAGGCGTACATGAAAATTAACACAATAAACATGAAAATACAAGTATTAATCAAGGTATGATATAACTAATGTAAACCAATTATCTCCTTAGTATATAGATATGTATAAAAATACATATTCGTACATACATACACATTATTAACGATTCGGGAAGCGGGTTTGGGTACCCCCAGGAACATTTGTTGGATAACCAACACCTTTACCACAGATCGTCCCAAATGGTTTGCAACGTTTGGAGACTAAGCAGGAGTGCCCAGGTTCATCGGGTTTTCGCAGCAGATGCGCGACCAGCTAGATTGGGAAGACTTTTGACCTCTCCAGTTGGTCTCTCTCGACCCAATGTCTTACACCGCAACGGGAGGGATGGATTCATACTTCCGTCACTCCAGGACCCACTGACCCCTAGATTCCTTTTTCTCAAACCTTTTTCCTTCACAAAACTTCAACTCCTTTCTTTCAAGGGTTAAAAAGTTGCTCCACATAGCAACATCAAATACGACAAAGGCCCTGAGGAAAATATTTTTCTCCTGTGTGGGTTCATTTGATGTTTTTGATATTTACAGGACCTCTAATCAAAGAACTAAAGAGCATAAAAAAAATAATACGTCTCATTATGCACGGCGGCATAATGTTAAATATATTTTTGTTGAAGAATAATATTGTCCTTTCTTGGATGAGTTCAGGAGAATAAATGTAACCACATTTAGCGCCCATCACAAGCATATCTTTATTATCACTTTTATGTTTTTCCTGACCAAGTTTGGAAAGTTAAACCGTAAACGCTTTTTATGAAGTCGCGATCTTATCGACTGTGAGGGTGTTATCCTTAGAGGACATCCAACCAAGATTATTGCTTTAGATCAAGGAATGCAAAAGAAATAAAAGTGACAGGAAACAAGATTTTCTTTAGATCTTCGCATAAAACGGAATCACAAAAGTTCAGCAACACGAGAAAAACACTAAAAATCTAACCACAATGTTGTATCTATGAACATTTTCTTCTCCTTGACTCAAAAATTCTCTGGAACTCATAAATAAAACCAAACACAAATATAATCAATATTAATTTCGATCAATTTATTAACCGGTAACAAAAGTAAAAGCAATTTGATTTTCATTATAAGTACCTCCGTGATCGAGGTGTAAGGCTCCGTTAATTAAACGTTTATTTTTAATGCAAAACTTCCAAATCTTAAATTCATATCAAAGTAATGATGTAAGGGTACATGTTGATATTATATATTACTAGCTTCTTCCAGCGACTTCGTCTGCGTAGGATGAGTACTTGGAGTAATCTATTTTCTTTTCCTAGGTCCCATCTATGTTTATACCAAAATTCTTCACCTATTTATTTAAAATATGTATAATTCTTGATTCGATTCAAAGTAGTAGGCAAGTACTTCAAATAAATTCACTAATTTAAATATTTTCTGAAATAGAATATTGATTTAACAATCATTGTTTTGCAAAATGTCATTCTCAAATTTTGACATTTTCTATTAAACAATAACTATTATTTTCAATATATTGAAAATAAATAGCTCTCTTTATATATTAAAGTATGTATATTATTCTGTTGTATGCACTATATTATTGTAAAGTTTTATTAAAATCCATTTAGTAAATTTTAGAAAGAGTAACAAACACACATACATCCAGACAAACTTTCGCGTTTATAATATTAGTAAGATTAAAAACAGTTATCAAAATACAGTAATTCATTGTTATGTATTTAAGACTAGTAGCATGCTTATTTCATAATACGATCAATTTTATTTGCATCTTTGCATCTGCAGGAATTATTTCAACTGCGCATAATTGCCTTTCGACTGCGCCTCCTACGAATATGTTTTCGTTGTCGGATACGTTTTTATAATTAAAGCATTCTTCACCGGCCCCTAGTCTGCTGCTGTAGTAGGTAGCTACCTAGAATCGAGTTCTGATTAAACTTTGTTTTTTAATTAGGAATCCTGGACGCGACGGGAATTAAAACAAAATTGGAAGAAACGGAGCAAAAGTTAACTGCGAGTTTCAATCCTGCATTCTTATGAAGTTGTACAAAAGTTTCAGAATGGAGAAAACAATTCATTTGTCTTTGGCAAATAAAATAAGAAATACGTTACACGTCCAGGAGTATGGCGATTTTAGATTTGACTTAAGAGCGATTGACCAGCAGCTGAGAATAAAATATTAAAAATGCTTGCAACTGTGCAGGGAGGTTCCAATGAGAAAGATCGATTATTCACCGTATTAAATTTTTGAAATTAAAATTTTTATATCGATATATTTCATTCAAAACTTGCTTTAATATATACCTACATTCAAGTAAGCAATAAAAATGCTCGGACATCTTGTAAGTATTATTTGATCATAAGTATTTATGATTTTTCAATAATGTCTTAACAAAATAAGTAAGTAAAAAACATTTGAAATATTTTAGTTTGTAAGACCTTAAATAAATTAAAAAAACTTAGCTATTTATGTCACAAAACACGTTCTCGGATTTATTTTTGAATGATTTTAATTTAACTAAAATTTTAATTTTGAAAGCTGTGTTTACTAGATTATGTATTGATTTATTTTGTTGTATATGATTTAAAATTTGTGTTGTTTAATAGAATCTATCGTTTGAAAATTGAACAAATCTGCCAACGACCAACAGTATAACCTTAGTCTATTAAAAATACACTTAGTTTTTCTAAATTTTAAAACTGCGTGTACCAGATAAAATAACAATCTTTCAAAATTTATTTATTTTTTTTTGTAAAAAAGAGTCAGTACGTCTAGAATTTGATTTAAAAAGGACCAATTTCCGGTATTCTCTGGTAATACCCTCTTAATGCCAGATTGTCTAATTTTCTAAATATTTTGATTGAAATAATGAATTATTAAAATATTGAAGACTAAATACAAAGTTTTGTATTTTATTCACATTCTAACTCAATAGGAATATTGGTTTTGAGAATTGTGTTGGTGATACATCATGATTTCCTCATCTTCATGTGTTTGTTTCTAATGTTCGTTTATTTCCCCATCTTCATCTTAATTGGCTCTGATTGTTGATTTATACATCTTCATGTTTGTTGACTGTGTAGGTTGTGTTGGTGTTATCTCATATTTTTTTATGATTTCCTCATCTTCACGTTACTTATTAGCCACATTATGATGTTTTTTTTAAACTTGTTTATCTTCATAGTATTTTAAATTCGTCATGTATTGTTTTGAAAATATATGAGTAGATACTATTGTACAAATCCTTAAGTGAAATCAAGATCATCACAAATGTTTCTATTATGTTAGTTAGCTACCAATAAACTAACCAACAGTCACGTCACTTTATTTTAGTCTGTCTAATAATACCGTTCTTAGTGCAGTCATACTAATACATTTTCCCATGAAGACTTTTGTTATAATTCATTTGATTGTGCCATATTTTATTATTTGTTCATCTGCGAGTTCACATTTTTTTTTAATGTAAAAAAAGCGCAGAAGTATACCAACTTTTCCCAACCATTCGAAGCCAATGGTACTATTTCCTGTTGATTTGGTGTATGTTGTGAATAGTTGTGGGCAGGTGGAAAAGTGGAATAGAGGAAGATGGGAATATGGGAATCTGTCCATAAACACGGATAAAGCCATTTCAAGTTCCTTTGGATGCTGAATGGTGGTCTTTCACCAGGGCATATGGAAGCAACTAACACTAACGTATTAATTGCTCGTAATATATCATTTTTCGACTCTCGCGATTTCTGCTTGCATCTGCTTGGGCGTAATTTATAAACTTGACATTTCTTTCTTCAACAGTCCGGCATTGACTTAACATTTCTTCCTTCTAAGTCCAAACAATGTAAGCGTCCCTTTCTTAACCTCGTTAGTTTATTGTAGTTTCCTGTGTCCAAACACAAGTAATTTCTTCAGTTCCTCTGTGAATGTCTACGCTGATTGAAAATCTGCAAAAAAGGAGATATAAAATACTTGTTCCGTTATTCCCCTGTGTGACGCTCCCACAAAAAGCTGGTTATTTTCATTTTGTTTCTGAGAGTAAAATTAATGTTGGGAAGTGAGTTGGAAATTGGCGGGATCGGAACGAAAATCATTCTTTCCTCAGTTTTGTCCCAACGGAGCTATGTAGCGACAGTTTTTACATACATGAACAGGTACATATATTCGGTGTTGTAACTAAAAATTCCTTGCTCCTGGGCGAGCGATTTAATAGGGTATTACCAGAGAATACTGGAAATAAGTCCCATTTAAATCAAATTCTATACGTATTGACTCTTTTTTACAAAAAAAAATCATAAAGTGATTTTGAAAGATTGTTATTTTATCAGGTACACGCAGTTTTAAAATTTTGAAAAACGAAGTTAGTTTTAATAAGGTTTTTTCGGTGAATGACGATTTGAATGAAATTCAAATTTGAAGGAAATTCAAATTTGAAGGGAATTCCAAAACAACTGGTCCTATGGAATTTTCGATGAAATTTCTTCTGACGGAGGTTGAAACAACCCAATTTTTCGGTGAATGTCGATTTGAGGGAAATTCCAACGTGAAATTTTCCGAAACAATCTAGTCAACACAGTTCAAAATTTAAATTTTAGGACCAGTTGAATCGTCATTCACCGAAAAATTGGGTTGTTTCAACTTCCGTCAGCAGTAAATAGCAACAAATAACGTTCGATAAATTTGAAAATTTTATTCAAGTGTTCCCCGCCAACTCACAATTTTGACGTTTGCGCATGCGCCTCCCATTATTTCGCTAACCGTCTGGACTCGGCTGATCACATTCACATCACATTTCTATAGTATTTTCACTGCTGACGGAAGTTGAAACAACCCAATTTTTCGGTGAATGACGATTTGAATGAAATTCAAATTTGAAGGAAATTCAAATTTGAAGGGAATTCCGAAACAACTGGTCCTATGGAATTTTCGATAAAATTTCTTCTGACGGAGGTTGAAACAACCCAATTTTTCGGTGAATGTCGATTTGAGGGAAATTCAAACGTGAAATTTTCCGAAACAATCTAGTCAACACAGTTTTCAAAATTTAAATTTTAGGACCAGTTGTTTCGGAAAATTTCACGTTTGAATTTCCCTCAAATCGACATTCACCGAAAAATTGGGTTGTTTCAACCTCCATCAGAAGAAATTTCATCGAAAATTCCATAGGACCAGTTGTTTCGGAATTCCCTTCAAATTTGGATTTCCTTCAAATTTGAATTTCCTTCAAATCGTCATTCACCGAAAAATTGGGTTGTTTCAACTTCCGTCAGCAGTGATAATACTATAGAAATGTGATGTGAATGTGATCAGCCGAGTTCGGACGGTTAGCGAAATAATGGGAGGCGCATGCGCAGACGTCAATATTGTGATTCGGCGGGGAACACTTGAATAAAATTTTTAAATTTATCGAACGTTGTTTGTTGCTATTTACTGCTGACGGAAGTTGAAACAACCCAATTTTTCGGTGAATGACGATTTGAAGGAAATTCAAATTTGAAGGATATTCAAATTTGAAGGGAATTCCGAAACAATTTCTTCTACCATGCCATATAACTCACCCACAAAATACAAAAGCAAAATCACACAATCAATTCCAAGTTCCTACAACTAAATCAACTTTTGCCAAAAGCACGAATCCTACCTCTCACCTCTAATATTCAAGACCTTCTTAAAAGAAACCACTTACTCCATCACTGATAAAAATCTACAATGGCTATATAAACAATGCAACATTTGGCTACTACACAAAAAAAGAGATTGCATCACCAAGTTAATCTCTTCCTAATCAATAATTCCCCATCCTTCATTTACACATGTGTTATTTCCAATTACAGATATTTATTCTTTCTTCTTATTGATTTATTATTCTTGCAACTTGTATTTTCATGTTTATTTTCTGACTATTTTCCTGTTTTTATCTTTTTTAATGTTTTAATTATTACCTTTTTTCTGTTTATTTTCTGACTATTCTCCTGTACACCTTTTACCTTTTTTAATGTTTTAATTATTACCCGTCTCAGAACACACTACGTCTAGTGAGGCGGGTAACTTACTAGTTATAAAATAATGTATTATCTCAATAAACGCCGGGTTGCCGGCAATGAAATTGAATTGAATCCATACATGTGAATTAAGCCAGAAATGTTTGCCAAGACAGAGTAAAGTGGTGGTCCAACCTCTCCGCCTTCCCATGCGGAAAATAGCGTGAATATTTGTTAGTCAGTTCATATGGATTAAGGCCCCTACAAGGCTAAGGCTCACTTGCCCTAATTGCCCGGATAGTCGCAACACCACTGTCTATATTTTATTTGCGACGTACTGTGAACATATTTATTCGGTGTTTTTTCAGTACTCGCGTAAAGTCAATATATGTGTTGTACTGTTGTGTTTTCACAACATGCAATAAGTTACTATAAGGATAAACCCATAAAGTTCAGTTGACTGCGCCCCTGAACATAGATAGTGCAGGGCTGTCCAAACTACGCGGGATTTATGGCGTTTCTTAAATAAATATTTTCCTAGGGGATGAATAATAAAACATGATTTTTCCTTTGCGGCATTGCAGTAACTGGAGCGAAAAACTGGAATTATATTATGAATTATTTTGACAAAGTCTAATATTTTAGCAGGAGCGACAGTTTTGAAAATCGACAACAAACATTGAAAAGAAAATTAATATTATTGAATAAATCTTAACCTTTCTTAATTTTTTTTTGTCAGGTGGTTATTTATTTTGAGTGATGAATATTATTTGTAATGAAAGAGAACATTTAAAAAGGGGTCCATAATATTGACTTTCCCGACTGCCCCGACTTTCATCAAACACTAAACTCTTTTCAAACGTATTTTTCAAAGCTCCGTAGTTCATGGTGGAAATAGTACTCGTACCTATTGAAAAATAAGAAGTTACGAAATAGCAGTTCCAATATCATGATGCCCATAGCCCACCATTTGAGAGGATTCAGTTCAGTTTCAGTGCCGGCAACCCGGGTGTTTATTTAATATAAATTGATTGATCTACAGTTTTCTGTTATTTTACCTGCCTCACTAGACAGAGTGTGTTCTGAGGCGGGTAAATAACATAATAAGTATATTTATTTAAAAAAGATATGTATCAGAGGAGACATGCATTAAAAATATATATATTAATATAGATATGCATTAAAATGATATATATTAAAATAATATGATTATAAAGATAAATTACTCTTTTGGTCAATACAATATTATCTGAGAGTTATTAGAAACCTGAATATATTTTACGAAACAATACAATTTTGGATCATTATAGGTGCTCCACTCAGAGCACAGATTATCTGCAATTTACAGGGCATATTAAAGGCATTTATTTACCTTTAATTCCAGATAACCATTATTTAGGTTAGCAAACCTTTAATGATTCAAAATACGCCATATTGCTTAAAATATTTATATAATTAAGTCGTAGATTAGGTTTATTTAAATTTTCTCAATAAATTCTGCATTACAACGACGTTAAGGGAGCCAAAAACGTACACTCTATTGTCACACATATCTATTTTGTTTCTTACTCTTTACAAAATGGGTGAAAGAGTTCACTCAAGATTTCTCTTTCAAATATCCACCTCCTACTAAGGGATACACAAAAGCCATCTAAGGAGTAAATACAAAAAAAAAAATTACATGCAATTTTTTTTTTGCAAAAATTTAAAAATACACTCATTCCACCTTTAATAAAACTATTACCGCAATCGTTTGAACAAATAGATTATTGAAATATTATGTAATACGTACTTCAGAATGTCTTTTTCAACATTTTATATCTTATTCCTCTACATAAATTTGGTGCTTCGCCCTTCGAAAAATCTTTCATAAATTCGGTTCCCGTCATTCGGAAAATCTGTATTGCTTTCGTGACGAGAAGTTCCACCTTAACGACAAACGACAGATCGTATCTTCCGTCTTCTAGTTCCACAATTTCACATGCAACGTATTTGTGGAAATCTCGCATTATACAACTGTGGATGTACCGGGATGACGATGGTAAATTTTCGGTAATGCTGGTTTTTGATGGACTAAAAGAAAATTTTAAGAATATTTAAATAACACTTTACAAACCATAATTTTATAATGGAATAATATCAATAATAAAATATTGATGGAAGTCGGCTAATGGATAGGTGAATTAACGAATGTCACATATGCGTACATACATAAGTGTTATTAGTAGACATCGGATTATATGCACTGACAAAGTGCCAAAATATGCATGCAAATATGCACTAAAAAAGGCCGTAGTATGCACTAAAAACTCTTGATATGCCCAAAATATGCACAATGCAAAATCGAAAAACCATTTTTATTTTATGTATTTTAATTAAAGACTTTAATAAAACCGCGAAATATTCTTAAAATTATGCATAGTTTTTGTGACAGTATAAAATTAAGTATTTTTCCAAATTTTCGAGCCCCCAATTTGTGACGTTTGTCACCCAGTATTAATTTGTGCGCCAAAAACGAACTCTCTACGTCAAATGACGTCACAGGGCAAAATTTAAAATTTGGCGCCATTTCTGGAGATACCTGTTTAGGCAGGATATGTATGACCTATGCTGTTGAAGTAGGCATGTGCTTCGTGTCTTCAAGACTCGGGTTTTTAAGCAAAATAACGTCTCACGTTTTACGAATCTTTTCTGGTATTGAATTAGGAAGGGCGTTGGCCAGTTCAATCATTGTTTCCAGTATTTCTATTGATTGAAATAGAGGAAGGTTTTTTTTGTTTACTATGGCATCTGGTAACTTGTGGAAATGTATTGAGATGAGGGCTATGTTCTGTTTGATGGATGCGTCTTCAAATGCTAGCTTGCTTGACTGAATGGTCTTAGAACTTTCAAATTGACCAACGAAATATGCACGATTGGGAAAAAAGGCCAAAATATGCATTAACGCTGTAATTAGACATATATATGCATTTGCACATGCAAATGAATAAAATCCGATGTCTAGTTATTAGTAATATTGGCTGATTTTTTAGAGAGCGCAACACGGCATAATATCCCAAAAATAAACAACAAAATTTTTTTTGATTTTTTAAATAGACTATATATTTAAAGTGCTTCACTTTGTTTTCTCTTTTCAAACCTGTTGGTGCCATTAAAAGGCTTACCTTTTTTTTACATAATATGAAACATTAACATATGTGAAATCAATTAATTTTATATAAAACAAATGGTTTTCAATATTTCTGTTCAATTGACTTTAATGTGGAACATTCCAAAAAACCGGTCTTAATCAAAATGGTTCAATATCAACTGATAAAAATAGTGATAAATTGAGTATAAATTGTTAACTTGATGGAGCTTAAGCCAAGCGAAACAGGTTAATAAATATAAATAAATTATTGATTTAAAACATAGCATCTCTTTCATTTAAAAATTAAGAATATCTCAAAATCGTTTATTTTCAACAATTAAAAATTCATTCATTCATTCCGGTTTATTGTTAATGTAAAGTACTTACCCTGGACCATTATACACTAAAATAAATATTTATTTTGATGCCGTAGTTAAAACAGTCCATTGGTTAGAATCCATACCTAGAGATAAAAGTTACCACTATAACATAGTAACTTATTCTCTACGTAATTTCATCATGAGTGGAAAGTTATTTTATGTTCTGTGGAAGAATGGATACGTTTTTTACGGGGGTTTTTCATACAAACGTAATAAAAATTCCTTCCATATGGAAAACCTTTTTATACCTGAACCTGTTTGTGCCGGGTGGAATTTTTCACAAAATGCAACGTTCACGTAATTTTTGTATTTTTGTTAGTACGGCGAACGAATTAATTTTCTAGTTGGCTATTTTATCTACAGTGAAAGCATCCAATGCATTTGTTGCAAAAGTAATATTATTATACTGAAAATATAAAATATTTTTTTTACTCATTTAGGTAGATACCAAAAAATAGAATAGAGTTAAAACATCCATCAATATACATATTGTAGCAATTCTTGCGGATGCAGATATACAATTTTATGATAAAAGCTTGAATGTTCTTATTGTTTAGTGTTGTGTTGTCCTATTAAATATTTAACTTCATGTTTTCTTATTTATCATTTCAAAATTAATTTTATTTTTTCTAACTTCGATGTGTAGAAGAGTTACGTTAAATTCACGTCTGTGTGTCACCTTTCATTTAATATTTTCTGTTTAATCTTTGTTTATGTTATGTTTTGTTTATGGTGTTTTGTCGAGTCATTCGCTATCAGATACTGATATTTTATTTGAACAAATGTCGCATTTAATTCCAAATTTTTAAGCCCCAGAGCTCGGAACTAGAATCAAATCTATCACAATTTCAATTCATCTGAATTATAAAGCAAAATAAATCAAATCCAGTACAAACACAAGTATTTTTACTCCGAGGATAACCTCCAACCTATACATTTCTGTATGAAGTACGTACGATAACGAAGGAATTCAAGAGAAGCAGCAAGCCTTACAACCCACAGCAGAGTTCCCGGAGACCATCACGCTAGGGCCGTCCACTTATAAACAGATTTTTATTTTTATCGAATATATTATGATACAAGAAACAATACTGAATTAAGCCAAATGTAAATATACATAGCCCCATAATATAAACGTGTTTTAAAATTTACACAATTTTTAAACAACTATTTGCCCTTGATAAATGTTTGTTTATCGGTTGTTTTTCCTCCTTAATTATAAACGTTATATTATAATGTAGATATTGGTACGTGCATCGAAAATAAGCTGCAATACGAGTGTTAATACATGACTTAGTAAACATTAATTTCTATGTAGGCAAGTTTTTGTATATTTCAAAAATGTTGTTAGTTGGTATAAAATCATATTTTCATAAAGACAAGAAGAAGTGATAAATAATATTATCTGATGATATAGCAATTGTCACCATTTTAATATTTTAGCAATTTTTCTGCCTAGAACTATTTAGCAATTTACCGATTATTGGACCGAAGACCGACAATTCACATGGTCTCAGATGTGAAGAGATTTTATTTTATTACAAATATTTTAGGTAAGAGGCAACGAGAGTTTTTTTTTATACATTTGATGGAGAACGTTTTTGATAAACGTTGTTGCTCGTTACTGCTCGTTGGAACTGAAAGATCATTTCTGCCCTTACTTCGAGTTTCATGTTTATGTTCTACTGTATTAATTTTTTTAGACGTTCTATATTTTTGATATTATATGTTAATATTTTCAATACAGATTGGTATTTTAAAATCCACGGAGAGTGAAATTAAAACATAGTTAACATGGAAAGGCTGACACGCGATAAGATATTGTAAGTTTGTTGGTTGATCAAAAAAAGTGTGTTTAAACTTGAAAATCCAGGGGAAGATTGTTTATTTTGATTGGATCCAATTCTTTATTTAAATTGAGGGAAAGTACTTTCATACATCTAGTAGGAAAAACACATAAATTAGAAAATAAAAATATTAAATTAAATAAATACAGTTTGTGGAAGAGACAGCAGAGGAAAACGCCCCCCCCCCCCCCCCTTCCCCGTGGGTTAGTAACCTATGTGACTAGTACGGGTGCATTCACATGAGTTGTTATAGTGATGAGAAGAAGAAGAACGGAGGTAGCTTTGTAAGTTTCTTACATAAAACCCTTTGCATTCAAACATATTTATGTTTTTTGAAGCCTAGGGAAAAAAATACAATTAGTTTATATTCGTATGACTTTGAATGTTTTAAAATATTTTATAAAAGCAAATTATTTTAATTTATATTATTAATATTAAATAAATTACACAAATATATAATAAAAAACAACTATGTGGAAAGAAATAATAACCAAAAGAGAAAAGTAATTGATTAATAATTTTGAATTTGGAAGGTTTTTTGTAACTCAAGTAACTCTAGAAATCTTTTTAATTTAAGTATCATTTTAAAAATTGAAACTATTGTGTGAAGAATTCAGAGGAGAGTCAAAGTAGGAATTATAATAACGCGTGGTTTTTTAAATTTTGAAACAGTAAATTTAGAGTTCTATTTCAATGAATTTTTTATTATAAAAACCTTTTTTACTTTTTTTGCTTTTTAATTTTTGATCGAATCGGTTTCGAGATCCAGTCCGAAGATGCCCGTTTTAAGGTGAAAGCAGTCCGGTCAAAATAGAATAATTGAAAAAGAGATGAGAAGGTTTTTTTTAAATAAAGCCATAAAGAAAAGAAAGAATTTAATTATCACTGTAATAAATAAACTATAATTCAACGGCGTTCAACGAATAATTAATTGTAACATCGTTGTACAGAAGTTTGTTTTTTTCCACCAGAAAATCGGGCTTTTAAATGATTATTGCATGTTTTGTGTTGGTTTAACCTTTTTGTAGTGTTGCTGCCGTTAAATATGCCCTGAAAATTTAAGCTGTCGCGACACAAATGCGACGTTAGTTTACCAGTGACGTTAAATTGCATAAAATATAAACGGATATACTGCAGGGCTAGGAAAACACCAATTTAAAAAAAATGGTTATTAAAAAACCTTTGATATTACTAATACATACATTATTGTCACTTATACATCAAATTTTGAAGTTATTAACTTCGTGTTTAAAGACTGAGATATAAATTATGTAGGTATTAATACAAAAAAAAATCATATAGATCAACGAACGCCGATTGTAAATATAACTTTAAATTTAATTATATAATTATTTAAAAGTGAACCAAACCTGATATTTTCGCACAACTCATACAACTTACATTATTTCTCCTGTTTTTTTCGCAAAACCTTTATAAATTATACAACCTCATATTTTCGCAAAACTCTTACAACCTACATTATTATCTCCTGCTTTTTTGCAACACCTTTATAAATTATATAACCTGATATTTTCGCGAAGCTCATACAACTCACATAATTATTGTTATATCTCCTGTTTTTTTCACAAAACCTTTATAAATTATGTAACCTGATATTTTTGCAAAGCTCATACAACTTACATTATTATTGTTATTTTTCCTGTTTTTTCGCAAAACCTTTATAAATTATATAACCTGATATTTTCGCAAAACTCATACAACTTACATTATTATTGTTATTTCTCCTGTTTTTTCGCAAAACCTTTATAAATTATATAACCTGATATTTTCGCGAAGCTCATACAACTCACATAATTATTGTTATATCTCCTGTTTTTTCACAAAAACTTTATAAATTATATAACCTGATATTTTTGCAAAGCTCATACAACTTACATTATTATTGTTATTTTTCCTGTTTTTTCGCAAAACCTTAATACATTATATAACCTTATATTTTCGCAAAACTCATACAACTTACATTATTATTGATATTTCTCCTGTTTTGTCGCAAAACCTTTTTAAATTATATAAGCTGATATTTTCGCAAAACTCGTACAACTTAAATTATAACATAATATTTTTGCAAAACCCATACAACTTATATTTTCGCAAAATCTGTACAACTTATATAACCTGATATTTTCGCAAAACCTGTATAACTCATAATATAATCAAATATTTTCGCAAAATCTGTACAACTTTAATAACCTGATATTTTTGGAAAACATGTCCAACTTATATAGTAACCTGATAATTTCGCAAAACCTGTATAATTTATACAGCCTGATATTTTTGCATCCCTGTAGATACGGATTTCAGGCGACAATTTAAAGCTGAATTTACGATGTAAAGCTGAATTGCACATTATTTAGTTTAAATTAGATATGTCCTTCATTTACATCAACAAACGTTTTGTTGGAAATTGCTTGCAATGTTGTTTTGACGTTATATATTCATGCCGGTGAATTTGTTCACAAACTAAATGTATTATAATTATTGCTGTACTGAAATTTAATTGAAAGTCATTATTTGCATGAAGTTATTGGTCGATAGTTACGATCTTAGATTAATTCAAATGTAAGTGATTACGTTTAACCTAACAGAAAAGAGTGATTTACCTTGAAGTAGGTTAGAAAATAAAATAATAAAAATGTGTTTTTAGCTTTTTAGTACATATTAAAAGCATTAAAAACATATTTAAATCTGAAGCCTGCCAGTGCAATTATTTTATTTTTAAGAGAAGAAAATTCTTATTAACTTTTTTTTTAATCCCTGAAAAAATAGAAATAATGAACGTAGTTTCTGTTTTCACTGAAAAACCTCAAAGGATCATTTTACTAAGACCGAAATAATGGTGAAAATCAGTATAAGTATTAAAAAAAATTATAATTAAATGAAACAATATAACTTAGTTACAACCACTGATTTATTTTGATAAACGCCGACCGGTTTTGGAACAACCGTTCCTTCTTCAGGGCAAACATGTAATTTTTTTATTTAATTACATATGATACATTTAAAGCCAAAATAACAGAAATAATATTACATAATAAGAGAATATAATTAAAATGAATACAAGTGTTATTACGTTGTTTTAGGTCGATATTAGTTCCTAGCTAGGCAGATTGCCTGTTCTAAGGAACCAAAGTGTGTAAAGTATTGTGTAATTATATTGTTATATTGTTTCATTTAATTATAAAATGGATAACCACAAAGTGATAGCTAATTTCAAAAGTATAAAAAAAATTACGTTGGCATAGAAAATATTTAATATACACTATTTGTAATACTAAGGGGGTTTCTCACCATCTCTTATCTACACTTATACCGAATATTTTCGATTTAAGTTTTATTTATTTATTAACATGGAGTTTATAATTCGGTACTCGAACCTATAAATAGTGGCTTTATATTGGATAAGTTGGCCGAGTTTTCTAACCACTGCGAGTATTTTATTTTTATTTTTAATAATATTTGTTATTAGTGTAGATAAGCTATTGGGAGGATGGTGAGAAACCCCCTAAGCCATATATTATGTATAAAAAATTCCACCTCACAATATTACAGAACAATTATTCACTTTATTTCTTCAATCTTCGCAAAATTTAATTATGGCATCAATTCAAATAAATTAAACAAATTACTTTTTGTAAACGACTATATAATTACACGTTATCATTTCTATCTGTTTCAAAACCGATGGTTTCTTCGTAGATAATAACATGAATAAAAATAATAAAAGAAACAAACAAGTAAAGACAAAATGAACAATAGACAAAATTATTACAGAGAGCGGTGATTAAGTCATTAGAAATATCTTAAAAGCAATTCTATAAAATGAAATATAAAAATTATTTTGGAAGATTTATGTAAACATTACATTATAAATTAAAATAATTTTTTAAAAATTAACAAAAATAATCAGGTAGTTAAAACAATAAAAACAAATTATTATAAATATAAGTATTAAAATGAAAATAAATTTAAGAGATGGCTACTTAAAAAAATATTTGGTTATTAATAATATTTAATATACTATTAACACTTTTTCTAATTTGTTGTGTTTGTGTGTAAAAATTTTAACCCTTTGTTTACATCAAAATAATGATTTGTTTCTAAATCGTGGTGTCAAATTCAAAATATTAATTATTATAACACCTTAAATGTTCCTTCTCTAGTAGGTATTCAAATTTCTAGAAGTCTTCCCTATTAAAATGAAAGTTACAATCGTTAAATAACATGTAATTATATATTGGTTTACACAAAGTAATTTGTTTCATTAAAATTTTACTTCTTCAATAATCGCTAATTGTGTTAGTTAAAGAATTATTTAAACTTAATAAAATTAAATAAATTTTACACACCAATTTTTTTTATAATAATCAAAATACAAAATGATTTCATTTTATTAAATTAAAATAAATATTTATGTATTGACCTTAGAAACGATAATGGAGGCACGTCGATTTTAAATAAAAAAAATTTATGTTAATTTTGATGCACCATTTGTGAAAAAAAAAAACTCTTTTATGCTAATAATAAATGTTTGGTATGTTTTAAAACGCCGTTTTTCCCATAAAATCACCTCAAGGGCAATTATAAATCTGTAATTAAAAACAAAAAAAAACCTTTACAGAAGCTTGTTAAAAAACCTTGTTAAAATAAAGGAGGAATAGAAAACAGGTTGTAAATTTGGGAAATAATTATGTTTTATAACTTACTGAAAAAAAAAAAAAATAAAAGGAGTTTTTCCTCTTTTCCATAATTTATAAAAATTTCTCAGAATGACTGGATGTTTTTTTTTGTGGCCTACGTGAACGAGTTATATTAACGTGATGTATAGATAGATAAAAAAATATAGATTTTGAAAGCCAAACCAAATTTCCATAACCAACATTCACTAGTCAGAATGATATTTTTAAATTTACCAATGCAAAAATACAGCCTAGTTTGATTTTGTAAAGTGATGACACCGAGGTAAAAACATCCCCGCACCAATACTGAGTTTATACAGATATCTTTGAAACCCTTTTACTAAACGTTATCCTCATAGTAACCCGGATGTTGCGGGTGTCCCGATGGTGATTTTCCACTCGAGCGAATTCTCACCTATTCTGGGCAACGCCGGAGGTATTCGGAATCACAATCGAAAGGGTAAGGGGTGAATCGCTCCTACCCTCTCAAAACCTGCCTTGTACGCTGTAAGGCCTATCCTACCTTACCTTCCCTGCCATGGGATTGCCGGTTAGTTTTAGGTTGTGTTATGTAAAAGATTTTGCCGCACGAATCAATTGTGCTAAATTGTATAAAGTATATATGCATATTCTCAGCTGCGATGGTTCGATTCCGACTCGAATTTACATATGTTATCATTTCCATATGCCTTTAGGCTTTCTTTTCTTGCTTTTGCAAACGGAATAAATAATCGATTGAATAAATTATTATTGCTGGCCGGTAGCCTGGAAATATCCCACTTAAACCACTGCGATAAGGACAAGATATTTTATTTAAATCATCAGACCATTTTTAAACTATCATCCCTTTGTTCGAGCAGTTGAATATGTCAAAGAATGACTGGACTGATGACTAGATGAGAGAAATAAATGTGCATGGGCTCGAAACTATTAAAAACATCCACAGCAATAGAAAATCAGACTGTCAAGTAACATTTACAAATATTAGGATATGTAGGAACTTGAAAAAAAAAAAACGCTTAGGTGGTTTGGGCATGTTGAGCGAATGAATGAAGAAAGGAGTGTAAAGAGAATTTACGACGCGAATGTGAACGGTAGAAAAAGCCGAGGATGCCCAAGGAAGACGTGGCACGACCAAGTAAATCAGATACTTGAGTCGGGCCATGTCAAGAGTCAGAATAATAGAAGAGTATGTATTAGAAGATGTATGAATGTGAATGAGGCAAGGAGTGTGTGCCAAGACCGAGTTGTTTGGCGGTTCGTCCTCTCTGCCTATACCCTGCGGGGAAACGGCGTGATGGTTAGTTAGTTAGTTAGTTAGTTAGGAACTTGAAAATTATACTTCCATTATCACGTAGGCAGAATAAATTAAAATCTACCATAAGACCAAACATATAAAATATTCCAAGAAATTCCAAGTTATTCTCTTCTATTTACAATTAGGGGTAGTTTAACGTATATGATCGTATGTTTAATTTCCTCTGCTTTATTTGCATTTTCAATTCGGTTGCATCCTTTAACTGTAGGTATAGTGTGAGATTGATGAAAGTTGAAGAAAGGGGAAGTAGTCGGGGAAGAGACATGATTAAAAGTACCTACCTGGCTACTAACAGTAATTTCAAGTAATTAATAAATTCTAAAAATTACGGTCTCAATAATGAATCAATCTCATTTAAAGCAATAATTATTTATTTTTTTATAAGAAAAGCTCTCTATTTAACTTTTGAAGGTCATTACCATCAATGTAATATATCATTGAAGAGGAAGATAACGATAAAAAAATAATTTTTATATTTAAAAAATTAGATTAATTTATTTATCTACTATTTATTTTACAGTTAAATAAATGCATTTAATAAATAATTTCAATTAATAATATTATGGGACATACTTGATTTACTATAACCAGTGATTCCTCACATCATTTGCAGTAAAAAAATGTAAATTCAATTTTGGTCACCGGTGACTTTTTAGATGTTTTTCTCTTTATCGATCTTTTATTCATTTAAATTTAAACAAATTAAAAAATCGTCACTGGTCATACAGCCGAGTAACCGACCACCCCCTCGCCCCGTCCCTAACTGTCCAATACAAACTTAATTTTAATGCTTTAGTTGAAAAAACAAAAAAACCTCAGAAATGTCAGGAATCACTCGTTAAACTACGTTAAGTACACTGAACACCGTATGTTCAAAGAAAGTACATAATATCACGTAGTGTCCATAATACAACAATAATCAAATAGGTAAATTCCGCCCATAACCGAAACGCCATCAAATGTCGAAATAAATCATTTTTACGTAAATTTTAAAAATTATTTTAATTTTATGAAGGAATTCATTAATCTCAAAAGAAAATTAAAACATCATAAAAATAATTGAAAGACATAATTATCGAATTGATTTTGAATAAATACAGAAATGAGAAAAGATCAAGAAGCAATCTGAAATATGTAATGAATTCTGTAATATTTGGAGAAATGGGGCTCTTGGAGGCTTGAAAGTAAACTTGGAAGTAGGTACCAGGGGGTCAGCAGGGTGCCCGAGAGGTGGAGAGGGATAAGAGGGTGGGCCAGAGGGTGAATGATCGTTGAAGCGTGAAATTGCCGATGGAAGGAAAATATTTTTCCAACTTTGCCATCGCGAAACCATTCAATCTTTTAATGATATGCGAATATCGATATCTCGGTGTGGGTATCGCATTCGAATCCGATATCCAGATTTGAACGGTAGAGGGTAAACAGGGGATTAACGTCGGGATCGAGTCCCTTTGCGATGAAGGAATGGAAGGTGAATCATAGTGTAAGAATTTTTTGAAATTATAAAAATGTGGAATTTTTTAATTATTAAATAAACCTACGTCCTATAAAAAAACCTCTTATAGCAACCATACAACTGAAATGGTGAAATATGGCAGAAACATTTTTTATAAATCATTAAAAAATATTTTTTTTAAATTTATTTATTACAACGAAATATAACATTTTATTTTATATCAAATTTTTAGTTTTTTTTTTTTACATAATTCAACATTAAGTCCCGTTAAACTGATTGTCAATGGGTTCTTTTAACAATTACTTTAAAATTTAAACAGGTACATAAAATATACACATTATTACATTATATATACATACATCCACATATTTTTACATATATAAAATAAAGAGCAGAGGAAAAACGAAAGAAAGAAAAAGAAAAAAGATTGTAATGGAAAAAGCATTAAAAACGAAATTTAGAAAAACGGAGGTTAGTACAAAAATGAATTGCCTTTTTAAAAAAGAAACTACATGCACCGCAGTTGTAGGGACGGATTCATACATCACCGCTGAACACACTGAATCCGGATTCCTACCCAACCCTCATAACTTTTCCTTCCCAGAACTTCCTCTCCTTCCTTTTATTGAAAAGACTCTCCACACAGCATCCCCTGGGATGACATAGACCATGAGGGAAGTTATTTTCTTCAGGGCTGCTACTTATTTGGAGTTAATGTAAAAAAAGTAAATTTAACACAGTTCCCCAAAGTTTCTTTTCCCTAGGTAGGGCCTACAATACTGGGTAAAATATGGTTAAGCTTGTTACAACTGAATCTATGAAAGTACCTACCATAGACCAGGAGCAGTTTGCACCGAAGAACCCCTCAAAGGCTTCAACGGTAATGAAACTCCGAGGTAAAACAACCCCGATGTGTTCCAAGAGACTTAAGATATTAAGGCTAGTCCTGTTAAAATACAGCCTCTTGTTAATGCAAGTTGATTTAGGGGTAGTGTTTATATAACATTCTTAATACGCTCAAATAACAATCTTCTATATTTATATATTGTATACATAAAGTAATAGCGTTGCTTTATTTCTTATAAAAATGTGCAGTTTTATTACGGATTGAACGTTTGATGAAATTATTTACATATAACTTCGTAAATCTCAGCATTAAGTCTTGGAAACGTTGGGACTTCAGCTACTGCGAAAAAGAATTATTTTATTTTGTGTGGAATATATACTCAGATTATCCAAAATATTTTTAAATATCGTCCAAAACATATATAAATACAAGGTGTCCAGGTGTGAAGTTCAAGAAGTTATTCTACATGATAATGCAAGTAAAAATTTCCATAATTTTTATCGAAATCCATCGTTGATAGTTTTAAGGCAGAAAATTGAATTGTTTCTAAGAAAAAAAATTGACCACGGAAAAATGTTTTTGTACCGGATAAAATTGAATTTCGCTAAAAATTATTTGTCTTTTTTACTTGCATATCACGTACCATGGGGTAGAATCACTCCCCGTTAGTGCAATTATTCTCCATAATATATAATAGTCAAACCACAAGAGTAGTTTGACAACAACAGTTATACAAATATATGCCTTTGTTTGAATATAGGTACAAGATAATGTAGTTTCACAGAGCCGTCGATATTTGGAAATATAAAAGCAATTGCTTCATATTTATAAAGGTCAGAGAAAATTGGAAGAAGTCGACTAAAAGCAAAGAAAGTAGAAAATATATTATTTATTTTATGTTTGTAGAATAAAGCAAGTATGTTTAACATCAGGCGTCATTAAGAATTAAAGCACTTTCAAAATATAATCACGAATTTTGAAACTCACATATTTGTGGGAGTGGGATATGTATTAAGAGGGTATTACCAGAGTCAAATTAAAGATTGTAATTTTATTTATATTATTTTATTACACACGCAGTTTTAAAACTTTGAAAAACCAAGTGTATTTTTAATATACTGAGGTTATATATACCGTTGGTAGTTGGCAGATTTGTTCAATTTTCAAACGATAGATTCTATTAAACAACACAAATTTCAAATCATATAATCATACAACAAAATAAATCAATACATAATCTAGTTAAGGCAGTTTTCAGAATTTGAATTTTAGTTAAATTAAAATCATTAAAAAATAAATCCGGGAACGCGTTTTGTGACAAAAATATCTCAGTTTTTCTATTTATTTAAGGTCTTACAAACTAAAATATTTCAATTTTTTTTTTACTTACCTATTTTGTTTAGACATTACTGAAATCATAAATATATAAATACTTATGATCAAAAAATACTTACAAGAAGTCCAAGATATTTAATAATTTATCATCGTGCGTTTTGAGCATTTTTATTGCTTACTTGAATGTAGGTATATATTAAAGCAAGTTTTGAATGAAATAAATCCATATATAATTTTTAATTTTAAAATTTTGACACGGTGAATAACCATCGAGTCGCTGGTCAATCGCGCTGAACATCGATAATTCACGTTTTCCTACGAAAAAAGTTCTCAGTGACGCTTTAAAAAAACCACGACAATTTTAACTTTTTCGTTGTTTGTTTTTGGGGTGTTATGCCGTGTTGTGCTACCTCCTTCTTTAGCCGACGTTTCGGACAGCGTTGCAGTGTCCATCATCACGGCATAACACCTTAAAAACAAACAACGAAAATGCTTCTGGCCGTGAAAATCTAAAAAATTTTAACTTTGTTTAACGAGGAATCGTCAAATTCTTCGTATGGGAACATTAATCGGAAATAAAATTTATTAATGTTTTAACGTTATGTATTATGTTATGTAATAACCGCTTCGGAACAGAATGTGTCTAGTGAGGTGGGTAAAGGGAAAAAACTATGTAAATAAGTTAAAATTAATTAAACGCCCGGGTTGCTGGCACTGAAACTGTAATGAAAAACATTCCCCCAAAACATGTAATTTAACACAAAATAATCAAACTTTAAAGTGAAAATCATTCAAATAGGTTTCCTCTCCTTACAATTTATTTTTCGCTTTTTAAACTGGATTACAACTTCCTAAAAGGCTTATTTTATTTCGAGGCGCAGGATTAATTAATATCAACACAAATTTATTAAGGCTTCTCCGTATGAATGTCGCGTGACTATAGGCCATAAAGTGACACGAGAGACAATAATAGATGAGGATATTTAATTTAATGTGCCCAATGAATTTATGTAGTACGAGAATATCGCGATGTATCTGCTGAGCCCGTTGGCCGTGTAGTGAAGTAGCAGCTAGTCACTTGTCGAGAACTTTGAATTAATTTGCCTTGAAACTGTTAATCTATCCGCGATGTTTGCAATGTTGCGATGTTCATTTTGCGGGGAATTTCACCAGTATTTCGACTAAAAAAAACATGAATAACTAAGTGTATTTTTAATATACTAAGGTTATACCATTGGCCGTTGGCAGATTTGTTCAATTTTAAAACGATAGATTCTATTAAAAACACAAATTTCAAATCATATAATCAATCACAAAAGAAAATAAATCAATACATAATCTAGTCAACACAGTTTTTCATAATCTAGTCAACACAATCGATCTTAATCAGCACTCCACTAATTATGGAAATTATTCACAATTGTCCAGACTGTGCGGACCGGGCAACTCAAGTCAACACCTAGATTTATACATTATGTGTGTGAATTTGTAAATTGGACGTAATTTCTATAATATTTAAATAAATAATCAAAAATGTTCCCTTTATACTCTCAGATAAAATAACCATATATTTTTAAAAATTAAATATAATAAGATTAATGTGAATTTAGTTTTTCTACTGCCTACCATCTAGGTTTGCATATTGCATAAATAGATGTTTAAAGTAGTATATGCGACTGTGTAAACCGAGAACATACGAAAAATTAATTAAACATGTTGACAAATGAGTTCATTGTTTATATAAAATTATATTGTTTTGCTTTTTGGCGTTGGTGTTAAATTAATACCTAACTTATCAATTACAAGCCATCAGGTATTTAGTTTAAGTAGTGTGTTATTTAGGTTGTTATTAATAATTTAGAAATAGCTGTCCAAAGAAGCGAAGCTGGCAGTCCACAATGAAGGGCTGATACCTACCCTGATGTATGGTAGTGAATAGTGAAGCATGGAACTGGCAGAAGAAGGATGAAAGTAGACTGAATGCTGAAGAGATTAGATCCCTTAGGCTATGTGTGGTAAAACTAGAAATAAATACAATCTCTAACTACAATAACAAAAACAAAAAAATGATATCGTAGAATAGCATTAGAATGACGTTTATAATGTAATTAATATGGAGGGCACAAATATGTTAATGCTTTATACGAATATTAATATTAATAAACATAAAGGATGACAAATAAATTAACAAAACATCTTTTGAGTCTAATGAAAAATTAATGTCTGAAATTTTAATATATGCTTTTTTTATAAATAACACTAAATACATTATATTACTACAGAAGAAAATTTAATAACGATTAGTCAATCAGGGAATCGTCCAGCAGCAGATAAAAAGCCTGATGACGATGCTGATAATGATCCCCCAGTAAACAAATTCACTAATAGAAACGATGGTCCTTATACAATTTCTGCGGAAACCAATTTTATCTTTAACTTTTCACCCGCGACACGAATTCGTGTTGAACTGTCATTTTATTCGCAGTACTTTAAATTACCCTTTTGAATAATTGATCATCAGCTGAAGTGCTCATCAAATGGTTCCATTACGTGTTGAATAAACTAAATGGTGATTCCGGTTGTAATGGTTAATGTTCATTATTGGTTCAGTCTGCAAATCACGGAATAATGATTATTGACGCACGGACGTCTTATCGTATTGACGTCTATGATGTGAAAATTAATTGTAATTTTTGTTTTCTTTTTTTATTATTTTATGTGTACGAAGCCAGAGTCTATGACATCCTTATTTAACTAAGTTGTGAGGCTGAAGTAAGTAGGGAAAGAAGGAAAGATGTATGATGGGAATTATCTGGTCACTAAGATATTGTCATCAAATACGGCTAAAGCCATTTAAAGCAACATTTCGATTCTCGATGGTAACCAGGGCGGTAGCCATAATAGTACAAATTATTACCTTTCACTTTGTAAATCTTATAAAATTATCGAACCCATGTTTCCTTGTTTAAATAAAGCCGGTTTTTTTTTCCTGCGTTTGTTTGAATGTTTGAATATTTGTCTGCGGTGAAGACGCGTCTTACACACCATACACTTGACGTTTGAAATTTATGTAAATAATTACGTCAATGTCAAAAAATGTTAAGATGACTTCAAGAAGAAGAGATATATCAAGGATAAACCACAGATTTCAAGTTAGACCTACTACCTCAAAATTTTAAAAGATATTTATTTATCAGGAAAGATTTCTGGCCAATATCGATTGGCAAAGGATCTAAATGTACTATTTGAATTTCTTCTACGTAAATAATTATGTAGATGTAAAAAACTTTCAAGTTGGGGGGAAGATTATTAAGGTTTTGTTATTCAGGAAAAAAATACAGATTTCATGTTAGACCGTACGACCTACTCGAAATCTTAATATGTATTTATTTATCAGGAAAGATTTCTGGTTAATATCAATTCGTACATGACCTACCATACACGTTTATTGGTTTGGTACAATAAATTAGTATGCTTAAAGGACTTTATTCAAATTCCTTTAAGTATATTAAGATGAGTTCGTGATAGAAACAGTCATCAATCTCATCATTTATTAAACTCGTAGTTACGCTCATTGCACATCACAATCAAATACTCGTGCGATTTAGTCACCATGACTGCGCACCGCGCGGCTGTTATAAAAAAAAAATGAACATATCCCCTCCCTTGCCTTCTCCGCTTCACTCAGGAGGACAGTGTTTTCAACCGGCCACGGAAAGCACGAACATTGCATCTGTGTATAAGGCCACGCCCCCATTGACAAAGTTTACAGTAAAGTTTAAGCAAAGGTGTAAGCAATAGTTTATGGATTCGGTCGCAGGAGACGGCAAAGTTTAAGCAAGAGTCCCCGCTTTACAATACCTTGAGTTAATTACGCACTCGCATACAAATTCCAAATTTCTTTCCTCCATACATTTGTGTTGCCAATAGTTCTACTTGTTCCTGGCAGCTGGACTCTGGTATTATGTCATATAATGATAATATATGACGCAATACCAGAGTCCAATTGATTTGTTATCATTTAACATTGGATTAACGAATTTGGCAGCATGCCAAATACATAATAATAATAAAATTAATTTAGAGTTGAGTATAATTCAGGAGCCTACATTGATAAACAAAACAATGTGCTTGTAAAATATTTTAGTAGTTGATAACAAATTGGGCACATTTATTACGTAAATACATTTATTTACAAGCATAATCGTGAAAATATTCTATTCAAACGAAACAAACTAATGGATTCTATTATTTGAGTCAGTGCTTTGAAACGTGTTGCGATTGAGGATATTATAATGATAAAAAGTATTTGATTAAGCCCTATTTCTTATTTTATTAACACACAAAAAAATTTAAGACATTTAATATTCAAGAGAGATGGGTATGTACCAGAAAACTAACAAATATAAACTAATAATAATTATGTAGGTACCTAGAATAAAATATTAAAAAATTGTATAATTTAAAAATATACAAAATCAAGTAAGAAAGTAGGTACCTACTGCCAAGTAGGAATACATAATTATAGTAAACATAGAAAGAAAACATCGTAAATATTATTTAATATTATTTTTTTCAAAAAATATGTGCAAAAAAAAATAGTTTATTTTTTTGACTACGTACCTACTTTGTGTCTATATTTTAAATGAAGAAGAATCTATACGCCAAATCTCTATTTAGATCTTTACTAGGATTCGGTTTACATTATGAATATGAAAAAATAAGTTATGGATACGATACGATATTGAAGCTTTTCCTACCTTTTCAATTTGATGGAATTAAAATAGTTTTTATTTTTTTCTTTTTCACTTTTTAACTCAATGAGTTAAACCTCAAATTATAATATTTTAATTAATGAAGATAATATTAGCGAAAGTCAATCGAAAATCCGAAACAGAAAAAGATACGGATACATCTGACTCGAACCCAGGACCTCTGGAAATCCGGGCCAACGCGCTATCCACTGCGCCAACGCATCCCTATCCGATTCGGTCATTTTTAACTGTATCATACTTCGACTGAGAACCACCACTATGTTGTTATTAAGTTCTGCAAGTATTTTAGTTTTTTTTATTATTGTGACAGCTGTTTCGGATTATAAGGACATTTTCATATGTCCATGGCCTTGTAAGCAAAACAGCTGTTACAACAATAAAAAAAAAACTGAATACTTGCAGACCTTAATAACAACACGATTAAACTAAATTTTGAAATTTAAAAAAAACTATATGGAGTTCCACAAAGTAAAAAAAAAAACATTATTAATAGTGTACAATCGTATTTCTTGGACCGAGAACTAACGATCATAATTGTAGGTATATCTTAGAAACATTTTTTCAAAAAGGTATGATTATACCACCCCAGCCTCGAGCACTCTTATCCCGGTGTGACTGGTGAACCGGGAGGAACAGTTAGGATTTGCACATACTTTGTGAATAGAAAAGAAGTTCCACAAAATCAACAACCAACAATATAATCGTTAGATATGACTTTAGATTTTCACGGCCAAACGTATTTTTGTTATTTATTTTTGGGGTGATTTGCCGTGTTAAGCTATCTCGTTCTTTAGCCAACGTTTCGGACAACGTTACAGTGTCTACCATCAGGGCAGATGTGTTGATCAACACATGTCCGAAACGTCGTATTTCGTAAAACAAATTTTTTTTATGCTGAATGCCGTTTTATCAAAAAAGACATATTACGCCAATAGGTAATCACTATAATCAGTAATCAGTACAGTGGCAGCATTAAATATTTAGCTGCCCCAGCAAGCCGATGTAACTTGTCGCAACTTTACTTACTGTCACGGCAGAGTGCCCCCGCCCGAGTGACAGAGTGACGGGGAGTGACGTGACAGCCACAACAACCCGTAGTAATTTACAGTGTTAAACTTGAAGACTGGGTGGCCACACATACTAGTTGTTTATCGGCTTTAGTATCTCTATTTGTTTAATACCCACGTGTCAAGGTAATGTGGCGAAAGGATTTATCATTGCGAGCGTTGGATAAACTATATTGTAGTTAATACATTATAATGTATAATTTAATATCAATGTTCGCAATTATTTTTTGATAAGGGTATTATTCTGAGGTTTTAAAAGTTACGCAATTACTTGAAATATAGTTTCCTGTTAGCGATTCATTAATTTTAAATAAAAAAAAAAAACATTGACACAATCAAAATGTTAGGTGACTAGGCAACTGAAACCAAACTAAAACCGGCTGGTTTCTATGTCTTGATTGGTCAAAAAGCTTCTTTAACCACAGACGACGAACAATCAGCTGACAGCTGGCAACTAGCAACGGCCGGCCACTGCAATCAGCAGTGCGAGTCGCGAGTCACCGCTTGCGTTACCATTGACAACGGGTTTTTGAGTGATTGTGTAGTGTGCGGGCCATCACATTGTCATACAAAGACAGTTGCTAGTTGACAGTTTCCAGTTGCCTCAGTGAGCAACAAAAAGAGTTTTGACATTTGAAATATTTTATTTTTAAAATAAAATTTTATGCCAGTGAATTGAGTGAGCTCCGAAAGGAATTAATGTTGTTCATGGTCGCACCTTTTTTACGTTTCATTTATCCTCGTCTATGGTGTGTGACGTTAAACGTCCATATCGAAAGAAAAATCGTCAAATATTGGCATATCTATGGTTAAATATTATCGAAATCTTCTCAATACAAAAAGTGCAAAATTATCAATCTAGTGAGTGGTTTATTTATGATTACGCACAGTTATGTAATATTGCTGAATTTCGCCTGGTGCATTTATATAAATTATTATCCGGAGAGATTATATCCGATAGACCATTTGTTTATTTGCCGAACAAAAAACGATCGGTAAGATCACAGTCATTTCTACCGAGAACTAACTACACTCTTTAAAAAATAAGCCAAAACGCCATAATATTATTACAGTTCAATGGTTCAATCCTTTCCGGTCCCATATTTAATATTGTGTCTCTGGATACAGTATTCCTTCCGCCATCTACGTCAAGATATGTGTTATGGGTTATGTGTTGATCGACATTACACAAAGCGCTTTGTAAAGCAATTAAAAAATATATATATCTCTACATATACAGATTATCATCATCGTCATCTTCTTCCCCTTGTCCTATTCGAGTCGGGGACCCACTGCATCGACAAGGCTCCTCCATACGTCCCTGTCTTGCGCTGATTGTTCGGCCTCCGTCCATGGCAGACCCATCCTCTCCCCACACCAGTTTCTGAAGTTGCCTTGACCAACTGTATCTGGGGCGGCCCATTGGACGTCTACCCTCTGGAATCATACTCATTATCTTCCTCGGAATTCGGTTATCAGACATTCTCAGTACATATCCAAGCCACGTCAGTTGCGTTTTTTATATGAAGAGTAGCAGTGGTTCAATGTTTAGATCATCTCGGATCGTCGAGTTTCTTATATGATCCCATTTCGTAACCCCTGCCACTCCTCTCAAGTATCTCATTTTGACAGCTTGGACTCTAGAGCGTGTTCGTTCGTTTGGCATCCATATCTGGTGGCCGTAAGTGACCGTCGGGCGTTATACCGTTTTAAACACTGCCATCTTTCTCTTGATGCTGAGCTCGGCTTTTCTTATCACTGAGCTGTAGAGAGGACGCAACATACTACTTGCCGCATTTATTCTTCGATTAATTTCTCCGTCTTGCCGACCATCGCGGAAGAATTCGACCCCAAGGTATTGGAATTTATCCACCTGTTTCAGCTGAGCCCCATTAGCGAGTATGTCGCACTGAGTTTGGTCCTTATTTTTCTTCCGACTCTTTTGTAATACTACACATTGAGCTGAATTTGAAGAAGTTAATGATTGGTAAATAAACTATGAGGACTGCAAAGGGTTAATAAAAATAAATCTTTAAAAAAAGAGAGGCACATATTTAGGCGAAACCGTAAAGTAACTTCTAGTTAGTATGTAAGAAATAAAATTTGGTGTAAAGCACGTTTTCATAGACGTACTTTTTATAAAAGACTGCTGTTTGACTTTAAAAATGGGTAGGATTTCTGATTTTTGTGGCGCTACACGAAATTGCGTCAGATGACGTCAACATACTTGATTTTGCATCAGAAATCGGCACACCTGTTAATCTCTCATCATCATTGATCATCACATCCAGATCAGGATAGGATGACACTATTACCAAAAAATTACAACAAAAAGTAAACATAATAATCATAAAATTTGTAACACGTCATTTATTCAAACAATTTTGAACGGACAAAGCCCCCAAATACCTAGCACCCAACAGAAAGAGGCACCGAACCTGACACGCTTCGCTCAAAGCCCTGTACAGTCCCTACACGAAGCCAGTTTGATCGCGTGAAATTTCTTTCCGATTGGGAAATGTCATGTGTAGTTAGAATCATGATCCAATTACCTGTCATGAGGCAGAGGCATTCTCGATTAGGTGTGCATGTATTTTTAAATTTCGCTGGATGCTTTTATATTCAAGGGTTGTTTGAAATGTTTATTTTTACCTTGCCTTAGAATATTCCAATAATTTTGTTAGAAACCAATAATGTTGATCGTCACAGATCTATCCTAATTATTGGTCTATTTAGAAATGGTACGGAATTGCGTGGAAGAAGTTTGTCGATCTAAATTTAAATAGCGTGATGGTACATTATTCACCCCCATCTAAAAGTTTTATGCAAGTGACAGTTTATTTGCGGACATTTTCAGTTTTAACTGATTAATGTAAAATATACTCACAGGTTTTCATTCTTTAAGAGAGATGATTTAACTGTAGATCACCAAATTATACCGTAAGTATAACAAAATAATTATTTTATTATTTTTTTTTTTATAGTGAGTATACCTCACAAGAGTCCCTACTGCTCCCGTCTGGAGCCAGTGAGACTATGGCATTCCCAATTGGGGTGTGTTATGAGGCTGAAGGTAAGTGGGGAAGCGAAGGATACGAAGAAGAGGAAGGTGGGGAAGTACCTGGCTATTCAGATCTAGTCACTAAACACGGCTAAAGCCATTTCAAGCAACTTTTCAATTCTGAATGGTGGTCTTACACCAGGGCGATACTAAGAGTATCTTCCACTCTGGAACGTGCCGCAAATATACTATATATTATTTAAAAAAAATAATTGTGAAATAACACAAATCAATTAAATAAAATTTATTTGCGCACGCCGGGTTTGAACCCGCGGCCTTCGGAATGGGAGTCTAACGCTCTACCGCTGGACTACGCCGGCCGTCAATTATTATTAAGATACAATTTGACGGAAAACATCTTACCTCTTTCAAGGAGGAACTCATATCTTAATCTCTGCTTTAAAGGCCTTCCCATCTAATAAAGTTGCTGTCCCCTCTACAAACAAAAACTTGTATACACTGTACTATCAACCATGGCACATTGTATCATTGACATCGTATCACATTGCAAAAAAAAGTTGGTTGTATGACCGATCCCTGTAAGAAACCTGCGTTTATTGAGTACTAGCGGGTACCTGGCATGCGTTGAGGCCACATCAAGAAGGAAATTGTTTAGTCCTGCGAATCCTTTCCCATAAGTCCCTGTTCCCGCCCCCTTTTCCATCCCATATTCTTTTCTCCTCCCGCATTCCTCTACCACTTTCTCCGTCTACCAACCTCGCTTATGTTACTATTTGTATAATATATTTTGTAGGTTAGCGTTAACATATTAGACAATAATGTAAATAAGTTAAAAAACCAATAACATAATATTAGCTATATAGATTCTCATGTAACCAAATTGTGGAAAATTTTCGGATAAATCGATTTCATTTTAAATTATAAGCATTTTAGGTATAAAATGTTCGGGAATTTTTATTTCGAACACACGTATGTTGTAGTTCTGAAGGAAGTGATAGTGGGTATAGAAACATGATGTATGTAGGTATGCTTTTTGTTCTATGCAAGAAATGCATACTGGTCATTGTTCTTGGGTCCATGGAGAACACTGCAACGCATTCAATAGCACGGTAAAATCAAGCCTGCAAGGAATAACCACACATCGTTCTATACAGGATGTTAAGGATTGTACTTGACTATTTTTAATCAGTGATTCCTGACATTATTTGAAGTAAAAAACGTACATGAAATTTTGGTCCCCGGTGACCTTTTAGATGTCTTTTAATTTTTTTCAAAAACTTTTTCTTCAAAATCCTCCGCGTAACATTATTTTTTCCTGGTAGGACAGCCAAGTTTTTATAGCCATGTAAGGAAACACCGTGCATTGTAATTTGTGCTATCTTTAATCTCACATTAAAATTACCCGTAATGCCTGTTGGGATGGCGGGTTCCAAGCACGCTTAGACAAAGCTAAATAGGTGCTTAAACCTGGAGCTTACTTAGTGAAACCTTTGCGGGGTTTTTTGT
The DNA here is from genome assembly GCA_951813805.1 of Limnephilus auricula. Taxonomy (NCBI): domain Eukaryota; kingdom Metazoa; phylum Arthropoda; class Insecta; order Trichoptera; family Limnephilidae; genus Limnephilus; species Limnephilus auricula. The sequence continues at coordinate 19,342,641 of OX638404.1, forward strand.
TCTTCGGATGACCTTTAGTAGTGGTGATAGCTTCTCATCACGAACTGGCCAGCGATGGGAGCCTTGAGGCATTCCCTTTTCAATTTTGCACCCCGCAACCAGCGCACGTATCTCGATAACCGCCATATTTAGTCACGTTTCATCAGATAAAAGGAACAAAGGTAAGGTAAAATACGGGGAATTCGCAAAATACTTTATACCCTCCGTGGCCTTTTTCTACGCAATGTTATACAAGCGAAGATTCTTTTGGGGTGATTTCGATTTTTTATGTAAATGACACTATTTGTAAGATGCTCGACATTATTAGGCAGGGTGTGTTATTTAGGTACCAATTTTCAGAAAAATGTAATTTTGCAAGATTTTTCAGGTTTTTTCTCATTTTCGGAATAGTTAGTTCATGGAAAGAAACTCGTAACTTAAAATATTGTATAGTCAATTTTGAAATTGATGGAGTAATTTATAAGCAAGATTCTTGTTTAGCATACTTGATATTATATACAAATTTGCGTTTACAGCGAAGATTCCTTCAACGTTCTGATTGACTGATATAATTTTATTTAGTGTCACATGCTTAAAAACTTTTATTTTCAAAACTGTATTTTTAATCGACTGGACAGGATTTAGCTGCAGACTGGACTGCACAGCTAGTGGAAAAGGTTTCATTGAAATTTTTTAAAATAAAATGATGAAGTTTTTGAGTGCACTTAACTGGATTTCCACGATTAGTCAATAGTTTCCAAACTATATATTTTAAATAATTTTTAATAATAATAGATAATCGACATTTTTACGGAAGCAGCAAAAACTCTGAGGAAAACGTCATCAAATTAGAAGTCTTTGATATTTTTAGCTATTAACTATTATTAATTGGGAAAGCAAAGATATATCCAAAATCATCAAGGGAGCTTTAATAAATAAAAAAAAGCCATATCGTCGTTGCAAATAGAATAAGAACCTTGTGAGACTGAGTACATTCTGAGAGAATCGATAAAAATTGTTTATAAAAATAACGAAACGAAAAATAATATTTCTATTTATGGATAAAGTAGGAAAAATATATTTCGTTCATTGAAGAATATATTTATGGCAAACGTGAATTATTTTATGCCAGAAAATTGAATTTTAACGCGTTTTTCTAACATGCTTCATATTCTACGCACAGTTTTTCTCACATGGTTCATTTCTACACACAGTTTTCGTCATAATTTAAATACCATAATAATTTCAACAATTTTTATTTAAATTTATTCAAATTTGACAGCTGGGCATCACAAAATAATGTTAATATTGTGAACATACCAAGGCAATTGAATTGTGTAGTGGTATGCATAGGATGACTTATTAAACTTTTGGTTATATACTATTTTGATTGTCCTCACATAGTTTATTTTCTATCGCCATAAATATTTGATATTTTTATATGGCTCATATTGTAGAAAATGGAGAAAAAAAAAATAACTGTATATTTAACTCATTTTCGTCAAAATCGTCACATTGTTCATATAAAATATGCAATGACGATATGTTGCCAAAAGTGTGTAGATATTAGAGGGAAGCCAGGCTATATATATAGTTTTCTTTTAACTAATTATTTGTTTAATAAAAATCTATAAATTTCAATCATTGAAGAAAAACGAAAAAGGTAAGGGTCACAAATGCACGTTACGTTTTGATGTTTCTTTGTCTTCTAATCGATGTGTATAACCATCAAAATTATTCCAATAAAATTGACTCTTGAAATTTTCATCAAACGCAATTTCCATAATTCAAAAGGTAACATTTTTCTGCAAGGCTTTTACGATTATGTTTAGGTAAAAATGAAATTGGATACCAAGGGAGCAGAGTCGGCGAGAGCCGTCAGAGTATCGGGTACAGAGTACAGAGCACGGAACGAGTGCTCCCTGCTCACACGTGTAGGAGATTGTTATCAAAAGGGCGTCACACAAATTGCTCGCGTGCTGATTGGCTGGCGTGCTCTTCGGTCACCTTTATATAAGGAGTTGGAAACTTTTGTTTCAATAAAAATATTCCAAAAAGTTGTAAAGAATTCAAATTAATAATTTTAAAAAAAATTTAAATGTTACTCTGTGTAGGTATAATATTTGCATAACTTTTACCAAACAAATAAACATATAATATATTTTATATGTTTGTTTACTAAGTTTTGAAGGTTTGCTAAAACTTTTTTAAACGTTTTGTACAAAGAAACATTAATTATGACATGTTATAAAAAAAGCTAATTCTCACCATTTAGACTTTTACAATTAGTATAAAATGTAGAAAAAATTAATAAATTAAACTTTTCCTGTCGAAATAATTGTTTTTTTTTCAAATTCATTGAACATTTTACTTTCTTTATAATTTTTCGTAATTTGCTTTGCAATTCGTAAATATTGTAAAGATCCTTTTTTTTAAATATTCATTTCATGATTATTGTTAGTACTTTGAATAAAATTGGTTAATATTGTTCATCGCCTTTCTCTAAATAAATTATCATGACTTCTTAAATAATTAATAGGTGCTTTCTACGATGTGATTAATACAAAAAAGAAGGAAAACTTTTATGTTACACAAGATCTTGGAAGGTTTTTTTGTGCACCAAAATAAGTTGCTAACAAAAGAGCTTTCCGAATATTCTACTCAACTGAAAATAACGACCGTCAATATTAAATAATTGTTAGAATCACCCCATTTTTATTTTTACATGGATAAATATGATCAAAGCTGTAAAAATTATGCCTCAAAGAATTTTTTTTCAAAAAATAATAATCAAATGGTTGACGAAGCCACCCTCCGATCGATTAACCTCTTTGAGCGGTTGGTATGTTAATATATAAATATGTGGTATAGCGCGAGTACAAAATTCAACACCTGGGAAATTGTACAAAGGTGAAAAATATGTGATTAGCTAAATTGCTTCATTTTATTCGTGGGCAATTTTACGATATCACATCGCGTTTGTCGCGTTTATATTTATGCGGGACGGTGTACAAACATTAATACCTGCCTACATACAAATATCAATATTTATAGTTACGTCATTATGTACGTCAAACTAAATCGATTCATATAGAAAATATTTTTTGTTAACGGAATTAATGTTATCTTTTCAAGCGTATTAAAAAAAACTTGTAATATAAAATTATATTTCTTTTATAAAATAAGTCACTCGTGCAAAAATATTAACAAACAATTAAAGATTTAACCTTACTTACATGTTATCATCACTTATACTATTTCCTAACATAACGCAACATCTGTTAGTTTTTTAACCTAAATTATTTCGTAAAGTTATTCATATCTACAATATGTAAGAAGTATTTGAAAGGAAATTTTAACAAGAGTTTTCAGATACTTTCTAGTTTTGGCAGCCTCGTAAAAATGAGCAAAAGCCTGCATTATTGTTACGAGATTAATAGAAAACTCCTTCAATTTCAACAACCAACGGGTACTTGTGTTGAGTAACGCTGAAATAAATGTTTTTAATTTGAAATATTTCCTCCTTAAAAAAGTTACCATATAATGTTTTTACATCAAAGGACAGCAAAGAGCATAGTTACTTATCTAGCTCTTCCTTGAACCAGCACGCTACAGAGAAAACAGTCAAATGTGCACTTCGACGAAGCCATTACTTTATGCTTCCCATCTGCTGCGCCCCAAAGAAGGGATAAAACGTTAAACAAGATCCCTCGGGACCGCATTACACTTAGCTTCGTGAGACGTTGCAAGAGTGGCAGAAACTCCAACAATACGTCTCTGCATAATACTCGTATATTATATGCAACTGTGGACTTAACCAAACCCACTTCCCGCGTTAATAATGCCTCGCTAACTTCGTACAAGGCCAACATTGTTTTAAACTTCTAAACTGAAAGTTAAAAGTTATCTAGCACACTCTCAAACCGCTCGTGCATACATTGGTACTTTTCTACTCTAAAACTCTCGTTCAGAAAACCCGCCAAGTCTTCTTGCATTATGTGCGATATCAGCGATTTCACTCAATCTCTCCTTTTGCTCTTAAACCACTAACGATCAACCTATGTTTAAGAGAGTGGGTACTCCGTTTAATTATGAATTTCACTTAGTCTTATTTTTTAAATCTTAGAACAGAATCAATCAGTTCTGAGAAATTGAAACTGTAATGAGCCACTTAAAGTTTTATAAAATTCTACAGGAAATCTTTTGAATTCTGCAATCTTTTTAACTTATTTAAGTCGACAAAGTGTGTCGAGAAAATGTTCTACCAGAGTTGGTATTTCAGCTCCCTCTTTTCAGATCTTTTTCTACTTCCAACTTTTTCTGTTGCATTTCTTATCTCTGAGTGTCGGAAATAAAAGAATGTTACTTAGTTTTCAGGAGATCAACCAGATTTTTTACTTTCTGTTATAATGAAATAGCTGAGGAAAAATATAATCACGCGTTATAATATTTCCTAAAAAGGGAATATCTTTTATTCCAAAGCCTCAGTTATGAGGTCGAAAAAATAACAGTAAATATTTCGGGTAAAGAAACAACTCGACTAAAAAACTCAATAGTCAATAGCAAAATGTTAGAATCGCCGATATGTATGCCATGTAAAGCAGCTATCTGAAATTCTGAAAAGAGGTAGTTCTTTAAGGTTGCTAACTCGACACGAGTAGAACCATTTAATGTAGTTTCCGATGAAAGCCTTTAAATATCTTATGAACCCTGATTGTTTTCAGCTTTTGAAAAAAATAATTATTAATTAAGTTAAGCCGATTTGTTAGTAAAGATTAGATAGATACCTTGTCATAAATTAAACAATATTCTACATCAATACAAAATACAATAGGGATGTTAAACATGAAACTAATATAATAATCAATAACCGAATTGTGGTTTTTATATTTTTGGCTTTTTGTCGGTAGTTTACGGGGTTCAATTTTCAGCCAGCGTATAAAATAATATGAACATTTAACATGATATAAGGGCATGGTCAAGTCTGACTTATTGTAAGGTTTAATGGTCCTTGTGTTAAAAATACTAGGTTACTTCAGTAGTTATTCTGTCTGTAACTCCAGCTCGATGAACTCTAGAACTTTTGCTTTGAATTTAAGTATAATTACCAAAATTTGGAGAATTCAGACATGAACAAATTACCTACCCATTTATAATAATAATATTTTCAACACAATTGGTATAATTCCAATTTTCAAAATTAAAACTAACTGTCGAGAAATCAGAGTATCCCTGCTACTAAAATTCGTCGAACTTAACTTTTTTACATAAAATTTGTACAATTTGACCTGCAATTTGTTCGGCTATAAAGCCGAACGACCGGAAACTAGCGAATCCAGGCCCCGCGCACTGATTCTCGCGTAAGAACAGTGGAAAACGTTTGGACAAGATATGATAACTACTAAACAGCGCCTCAATGACTATACCGTGATTTTTCACGGGTTGCGCTTGAATATTACATTTTATATTGTGATTTGCAGGAACTATTAACTACTAACCTATGTTTTAATATTATTCACACATCGTATAGTAAAACTATACGGAGAAAAATGTTATTCTAAAATACAATACTTTTGATACGTTTTTAGATTTTCACGGCCAAAAGCATTTTTGTTGTTTGTTTTTGGGGTGTTATGCCGTGTTGCGCTAGCCCCTTCTTTAGCCGACGTTTCGGACAGCGTTGCAGTGTCCATCATCCACATCGTCGGATCTGCCGGAACTGCCCTGATGATGGCACTGCAACGCTGTCCGAAACGTCGGCCAAAGAAGGAGATAGCGCAACACGGCATAACGCCCCCAAAACAAACAACAAAAATACAATAATTTTATTCGAATAAACGGTTTAAAACGCGACTGAGGTTCTTAAGAAGAAATTAACAGAGTTTCAATGTTTATTGGCGGGAACATGTAAGAATCATTTGTTGGTATAAGTAATTTCGAACGTATTTTAACCGTTTTTACGAATAAAATTATCGTATTTTCTATCGTAATTACATTTTTCTCCGGACATGGAGAATTGTAAAACTCCGTGGTCATGAACATGGATATTGATAACAACGGTTTTTAGAGATTTTTTTCAGTAGGTAAGACGATGTTTATCACTAATCTTTTAGACATGCACCTTTCGGTAAACATTAAACAACAAAACATGGTAAGAAATCTTTGTAGGTTGTTGAAAAAAAAAACTTTGTATCTAATTTAAAAAACACCCTTTAGTTCTCGGAATTGGAAACTAGTTCACATATATTGCTAAACTTAAATTGAAGTTTTTTTTAACTCCCACGGGCACAGAAGTTTTCCAATGCTGTGTCAAATGTCATGCTATATGCTATATGGTGTTGGAAAGTACTCGGTTCTCGTATCAGTTTATCTTTTGGTGTCATGACAAATCCGTTCAACGTCGAATCGAGGCATTGATTTTTAAAACCGCGAGGTGAAAGTGGATTTTTTGATAAAAAAACTGTAAGTCTAAAGATTAAATAAGGTAAAGAACAATGAACTAATGCAGAATCGTCTTTTTGGTTTTAAAATGTGATCACATAGAAATATTGCGAGCAGAAAAAATATTAACCTTTGAAATAATCGAGGATTCATTTTTTCATAAGCCCAGAAAAAATGTATCAGGTCTGTGAAAACTGCTTTATAGATCAAAACCCCCTTACTTACGAACCCCGCTTTGCTTAGGGTTTTATTGTATAAATTGGAAAATTAAATTGTTTACAAAATAATCGTAAAACATTTAAATATTTGTGCCTGAACTTCGCTAAATAAAATAAAACACACTTTTTGGTGAATTTTTTTTTTCTTCTATAAATCACTAATAACTATGCTACAATATCTACATGTTTCAAAACCAATGGTTTCTTCGTCAGGATAACAACATGAATAAAAATAACAAAAGAAATATACTTGTTTGTTTCTTTTGTTATTTTTATTCATGTTAATTATCCTGACTAAGAAACCATTGGTTTTGAAACATGTAGATATTATAACTTGTGATTAGTGTTTTACACAAAGTAATTTGTTTCATTTAGTTAAGAAACCGTTCATCAATCTAATTTTATTTAAATAGTTTAATATCTATGGTGCCTAAAATAACTAAAAGAAATATATGTATAAATACTTTGACCTTTGTCTCTTATGAAACCGATTGATATTCTTACCCTGTGCATACAAATGGTTTTTACAAGAACTGAATATTTGCAATGTTTGTGAACAAAACACGTATTGAATGAGGCGTAGTTTTTTCGAGGAATATTTGGTTTGGGGACGTTTTACATTTATCTTTAATTTTGAAATAAATTAATTTGACATGTTTCACCAAAAAATCTACGACGTTATAAACATGGAGAATTTCAACAATTTCAACCGCTCTTTGACACTATCCATAATTTTCGAACGCTTTCCAACAACTATATATAAAAATAGATTATTCTTCGTTTTAAGCAGTTTGTCATCCGTGATTTAATTATTTAATATCTAAAATTGCAAACGTGTATGTACACTATGCACACATTTTTGCTTATGAAAAGCAACATTTGAATCTTTAATCTGCAAAATGTGCCTCCACATCATATTTGTATAGTGTTTTTCTCCAACATTGAATTCTACACCGTCATAGATATAACAGAGGAAAAAGAGATAGGAATCTTTTGCTCCTCAAACACTTCACGATATTTATCTCTTCGATTCTCGCTTAAAGATTTCGAATAAAGTATAAAAATTCAAGCATCGTATTTGAAATTTGGAGGAATCAAAAGAAATTTAGGAAATTGAGAATCGGAAATATGAAAATGAGATCCTTCCGAAAAGTTTAGAGATAAAGCTTCTCTTCTTTCTCGATAATATATTAGGTATTATTTCAGCTGACTTATATCTACTCGTTTTATTTTGAGAACAACATAATATTTTTATGTATTTTAAAAAGTAATATAAAATATGATTATAATAATATGATTACATTCTAGGGATGTTTATTGCTCATTGCTCAGCATACAACAGATTAAATAAAACTGTTTGAAGAAAGAAAAAAATAATAATATTACGACACTGCTATAAAATTCGGTTTATCAATGATATGCGGGCGGCAGAGTTCGATTTTTTTGAAATTTCATATGGTTGTTGTTGGTTTTGCCAAATATATTCAATCGTGTCGGTTGAAAAATATATTCAATCGTGTCCTCTTTAAAATTATTTGCGTGTAAAGGTATTGCAAAAATGTGTAGATAGGGGCGTTGCTTTATTGCGAAAACAAAGAATTTAGTACTTTTCGAAAGTTCATTAGTTCCTCTTTTGGCCACCAGCGCTGATCAATATGGCATATGAATACCTCTAGCAATACTATGAACAGGAGCTCGCTTTCAAAAAAGCATATTTTTGATTTTTCTCTTACGTAACAAATCAAAACCAAAACATCATTTGAAATCAAAAAAACTGTAAATAGTTAGATACCTAGGTACTGAAAAACCCACCCCCTTAATTATAAAGCACACAATAGTTTATGTAACTTTTAAAAATAAATTATATTTTAATTTTTATAAGAAAAACCCTCTTTTCATAACTTTTGAAGGTTATTCCTATCAATGTAATATATCATTAAAGAAGAAGATAACACTAATAACCTAAATTAAAATATGAAAATGAACAAGAAACTGAAAAAGAATAAAAGTTAACAGTCGCAAATGGGTCCCAGCTACCCAGTTGCGACCGTTGTTTTTTTAAGTGTCTTGTTTATTTCCAAATTTTAATTTAGATTATTAGTGTCATCTTCTTCTTCAAAAATGTATGTGTTATTTCAGGTAAGGGATTAAACAACTTGTCATAAGAAACGTCATTATCTCAATGACAATTATTTATTCAAACCTTTCTTAGGCAGATAGGTGCTTAGCATAATATTGAAAATCTCAGTTGAAGTTATCTATCTAGTCAAAGTAGGGCTTACTTGATTAATAAAGTGGATGCAGGAGATTTTAAAATCGGAAACGGAAAGTAAAAACAAATTTCCAGATAAGTATATGAATTGCCACAAACTTTCAAGTTAAAACAGGACTCGATGAATTTAAATTATCGAATTTTTTGTTTCAGTTTTCAGACCGAGGACGTTTGATTTTCAGCGATCAATGGTATTTATTTCGAGGAAGAAATACAATATTCAACCAGAATATTTCAAAATTGCCGGATAGAGCACTAGCATTCTGGATAGTAAAATATTTTACAAACTATGTGCATCTGCGTCCGTTCGGATCAGCCTTTAAAAAATTGAATATTTAAAAGTTTATGTCGATTTCAGAGAAGTTGCAGTTATTGGAATGCTGATGAAGTTGCTTTGCAGCGCTTGAATTGTTTAATAAAAAAATAATATGTCATGAAGAACTAATTAAATGCCCACTTATTTATTTATTTATTTATGTATTCACGCCCTTAAGACATTTACAACAATCATAATACAAAAATAATAGAAAAAAAACAATAATATAAATTTTTTGTTATATCATTGTTTCTCTTCATTTACATTAGTAAACAGGAAACAGAATTTTTGAAATTTCAGAAATACATTTTAGTAATGAATAAACGAAAATATCAACTGAACTAAATTTATTTCCAAGCCTATGTAGTCTTTGGATTGGGGAGTTAATGAAATAGTTAGTTTTCGAAGGATAAACAAAGAACAGCTCTGGAAGCCTCGTGTTACGGTTTGTAACTCGGAATGTTATTAGTTTTGTTAAGTCAGATGCATCAATTGTGCCATTAACTAATTTGAATAAAAGTACCAGATCGCTCTTGGTTCTTCTACAAGATAAGTCAGTTAAATTAAGTCCTTTCATTAATTTATCATAATTGATTTGTTCAATGGGGACAGTTTGAAATTAATGAACCTTAAAAATGTATGTTGAACTCTCTCAATTTTTATTTGATGTGCTTTATACTGTTGGGACCAAATGGTGGAATTGTATTCTAAATTACTTCTAACTATGGCAGTGAAGATAATTTTAAATCAATAAATTGACAGTTCTTGACTGTTATTTGACTATTCTTAAAATAAATCCCAAACATTTCATAGCCTATAATATACATATAACACTTATATCAAAATTGGATGTTAGTGCCGAACTTGTTTCAAAGTGGAAGATTCTCTACATAAGTATCGTCCGGGTGTGAGGTTGACGTATTTATATCTGGTACCTACTATCATTCTTTTCCCCTTCATTTTCCTCTTCCCCACTTTCTAACTTCCATCACCCTCAAAATATCTCTAAAAATTAAAATTCTATGGTATCATCTGGCTCTGGGCAGTTAAGAATCTTCAATGGTATAATATTTTGATACACTCAGATGGCCCTGAGAAAAAAAATTCCTCAGGACAAGTAATCTTTAGGGTTGCTGTGTAGCGAGTCTTTTTAAGAATAGGAAGGAGAAGAAATTCTAGGAAGGGGTAAGAGTGATGGGTAGGAATGTGTCCAGGAGTGACGGACGTATGAATCCAACCCTCCGACTGCGGTGCAAGGCAATGGGGCGAGAGAGTCCGGTTGGAGAGGTCTCAGTGAGGTCTCAACCTCATACATTCTCTATTGATTCGGATCGCCATGTAAGTGGAAAACGCATTCGCCGCCAATACCTAGACAAACCTCACCCAATGAACCCAGGCATTTCTGCTGAGTCTCCAAACGTAGCGAACCACTAGGGGCGACCTATAGTAGGGGTGTTGGTTACGAAATAAGTGGTTCATACCCGCCTTTCAAATTGAGATATAACAATTAAATACGAACTTTTCATTAGTTTTTTTTGTGAGTACTGCACAAGAGTTCCAAATGCTCCCAACCGTCTGGAGCTAGTGGGACAATGTGGTATGTTATGAGGCTATAAGTTTTGGGCAAGCACCTGGCTATCCAGATCTGGTCCCCACGCTAAAGCCATTTAAAGCAACGTTTGTATTCTGAATGGCGGTGTTTCACCAAGAAGAAAATCTTCCACTATGAAACGTTAATAAATTGTGAAAAAACCAAAACTTATTGAATAAAATTTACTTGCGCATGCCGAAATTTTAAACCGTGGCCTTCGGATTCACAGCCAAAGTCGTAATCAGTGAACCTCGGAGGCTGTGGAAAGAGAGATTAATTTTATTTAATCAAAATGAATAACTGACAATAAGTTCCCACGGTTAAAATTCAATTTAAAAATAACAATTTAAATTAGTAACTATAATACAAGACCCAAAACCGGGTATTAACGAGATCCGTCCCAAGATAACAAAATATTCCATACCAAATCCGACATTCTGTTTTTGTAAATCGATGCGACATCTCTCGGAATTTAATCAAAGTTGTAGGTTCGGCCGGATTAAGAATAATTTGACACTGGTCTATGGGTAATCCGTTTATGGTGGGATTACTCGTGCAGTGTGACCGGCCGGGGCGGAGTGACGTCACGCCAGAAGGGTTACTTGTGACGGGCATCAAATTAAAAGCTTTTGTGAATTGCTCCGGGCGTTCTGTCCTCCTGGCGCGGTGGGCATCGAAACATTTATTTTACACGGGGATTCGAAGGTAGCGGCTATTAGTAGGTTTTAATCGATATTGGGAGTTACGATGCAGTAGGCTGAATTGGAAGTTTAACCAACTGTGCGTCAGGTTTGGGTTTTTAAACATTTTTTTCTTCAATGGTTTAACCACTGGAGCGGCAGAGAAATTTAATTTTTTTTTTTCTCGCAATGCTAAAAGAAATTTTTTCGCCCACATTAAAAAAATCTTACCTCCGAATTTGAATATGGAGACATACAATCTGATTATAGTTCTATATAGCCAGTAAATTCACCTATCTTTTGTTTATTATCACACATTCGTAGGATTTATAAAAAATAAACATTTTAAAGAATCTAGAAAATATTTGATATATTTTGACAACAAAGCAATCCGTGGTTTTGGAAATAGTTCCATATTGTGGCAAAAAGCGCTCGATTGGTTAAGTGTTAATTTTAATTATTAAAAAAGAAGAATGAAGTAATATTAGGAGAGAGAGAATAAAGTAACATGGAAGAGTAATAAGACAGAAAAGAAAGAGAATACGTTAGAACGATTGGAAAAAAGGCAAAAGAAAGGCAAAGTAAGAACGGAAGATGGAAATAAGAAAAAAAGAACAGAATTCTCATTCAATTCTAAATCCACCCATTGATATCTAGGCAGTCGTATCTCATACATTCATTTATTGACTCCAGGCTATGTGTGATTCTTGTATGTATTGCCGGAGCAGGCATTCTAAGTTCCAAATTTCAGAACCTCCTGGTGTAGCGTCACACCAGGAAAGTAATACTCCTGGCCAAGCTATTATATCGCGTGATTACAGGTGTATGAACTATAAACAGTAAAATTAACAAATTAACATGGTAAAAAGATTTCATAATTATGTAAATTAGATACGTAAAACAGAATCGATTATTTATTGAAACTACCATTGACATACATACATACACATTAGATATAGATTAGTAGATAGATATAGTACGTACTGAGAGCGATATTTGATTAAATATTATAAAATATACGAGCAATATTATAAAAGAAGAGGAAATAGGAAAGGAAAATGTTTCTACTTTTTTCTTCTTCTCGTCCCCTGTCCGTTCAACGGACGTTGGCTATCATTTTGGCAATGCGGACTTTGTTTACAGCTGCGCGGAACAGCTCTACAGTAGACTGGCCAAACCACTGTCTCAGGTTTTTCAGCCACGATGTCTTCATTCTTCCAGGGCCCCGTCTTCTTTTTTATTATTATGAATATCACAAGAAACTATATAGAATATACTACATCGGCAGAAATTTGTATCCACGCGTCGTGAAACTTATAATACATAATAATCCATATATATATGAATATATATTGCATTGGTCCCAATTATTGTATTAACGTCTATAACTTTGTAACTTTTTTCTCCTATGTAATTAAGTACTGTTTGTTTCTGCAAATAACTAAATTTAAAACATAATAGAATAATATATAGTATTTAAGAATACTTGCTAGCTTTTAGGGCAAAACTTGATGAAATAACACCCAGAAGGTTTTAGTCCAGCGGTAGGGCGTTAGACTCCCATTCCAAAGGCCACGGGTTCGAACCCGGCGTGGGCAAATAAACATCATTTGAAATAAAAAAACTGTAAATAGTTAGATACCTAGGTACTGAAAAACCCACCCTCTTAATTATAAAGCACACAATAGTTTATGTAACTTTTAAAAATAAATTATATTTTAATTTTTATAAGAAAAACCCTCTTTTCATAACTTTTGAAGGTTATTCCTATCAATGTAATATATCATTGAAGAAGAAGATAACACTAATAACCTAAATTAAAATATGAAAATGAACAAGAAACTGAAAAAGAATAAAAGTTAACAGTCGCAAATGGGACCCAGTTACCCAGTTGCGACCGTTGTCTTTTTCAGTGTCTTGTTTATTTCCAAATTTTAATTTAGATTATTAGTGTCATCTTCTTCTTCAAAAATGTATGTATTATTTCAGGTAAGGGATTAAACAACTTGTCATGAGAAACGTCACTATCTCAATGACAATTATTTATTCAAACCTTTCTTAGGCAGAAAGGTGCCTAGCATAATATTGAAAATCTCAGTAGAAGTTATCTATCTAGTCGAAGTAGGGCTTACTTGAATAATAACGTGGATGCAGAAGATTTTAAAATCGGAAACGGAACGTAAAAACAAATTTACAGACATGTGAATTTCCCCAAACTTAGAAGTTAAAACAGGACTCAATGAATTTAAACTGTCGAATTTTTTGTTTCAGTTTTCAGACCGAGGACGTTTGATTTTCAGCGATCAATGGTATTTATTTCGAGGAAGAAATATGATATTCAACCAGAATATTTCAAATATTGCCGGATAGAGCACTAGCATTCTGGATAGTAAAATATTTTACGAAACTATGTGCATCTGCGTCCGTTCGGATCAGCCTTTAAAAAATTGAATATTTAAAAGTTTTATGTCGATTTCAGAGAAGTTGCAGTTATTGGAATGCTGATGAAGTTGCTATGCAGCGCTTGAATTGTTTAATAAAAAAATAATATGTCATGAAGAACTAATTGAATGCGCACTTATTTATTTATTTATTTATGTATTCACGCCCTTAAGACTTTTACAACAATCATAATACAAAAATAATAGAAAAAAAACAATAATATAAAATTTTTGTTATATCATTGTTTCTCTTCCTTTACATTAGTAAACGGGAAACAGAATTTTTGAAATTTCAGAAATAAATTTTAGTAATGAATAAACGAAAAAAGAAGAATGAAGTAATATTAGGAGAGAGAGAATAAAGTAACATGGAAGAGGAATAAGATAGAAAAGAAAGAGAATACGTTAGAACGATTGGAAAAAAGGCAAAAGAAAGGCAAAGTAAGAACGGAAGATGGAAATAAGAAAAAAAGAACAGAATTCTCATTCAATTCTAAATCCACCCATTTATATCTAGGCAGTCGTATCTCATACATTCATTATTGATTCCAGGCTATGTGTGATTCTTGTATGTATTGCCGGAGCAGGCATTCTAAGTTCCAAATTTCAGAACCTCCTGGTGTAGCGTCACACCAGGAAAGTAATACTCCTGGCCAAGCTATTATATCGCGTGATTACAGGTGTATGAACTATAAACAGTAAAATTAACAAATTATCATGGTAAAAAGATTTCATAATTATTTAAATTAGATACGTAAAACAGAATCGATTATTTACTGAAACTACCATTGACATACATACATACACATTAGATATAGATTAGTAGATAGATATAGTACGTACTGAGAGCGATATTTGATTAAATATTATAACATATACGAGCAATATTATAAAATAAGAGGAAATAGGAAAGGAAAATGTTTCTACTTTTTTCTTCTTCTCGTCCCCTGTCCGTTTAACGGACGTTGGCTATCATTTTGGCAAAGCGGACTTTGTTTACAGCTGCACGGAACAGCTCTACAGTAGACTGGCCAAACCACTGTCTCAGGTTTTTCAGCCACGATGTCTTCATTCTTCCAGGGCCCCGTCTTCTTTTTTATTATTATGAATATCACAAGAAACTATATAGAATATACTACATCGGCAGAAATTTGTATCCACGCGTCGTGAAACTTATAATACATAATAATCCATATATATATGAATACATATTGCATTGGTCCCAATTATTGTATTAACCTCTATAACTTTGTAACTTTTTTCTTCTATGTAATTAAGTACTGTTTGTTTCTGCAAATAACTAAATTTAAAACATAATAGAATAATATATAGTATTTAAGAATACTTGCTAGCTTTTAGGGCAAAACTTGATGAAATAACACCCAGAAGGTTTTAGTCCAGCGGTAGGGCGTTAGACTCCCATTCCAAAGGCCACGGGTTCGAACCCGGCGTGCGCAAATAAATTTTATTTAATTGATTTGTGTGATTTCACAATAAATTATTTAAAATAATATATAGTTTATTTGGGGCACGTTACAGAGTGCAAGATATTCTTAGTATCGCCGTGGTGTAATACCACCATTCAGAATTGAAACGTTGCTTGAAATAAAATAAAATGTGAAAAAATAAAAATTTATCAAATAAAATTTACCAGTTTCTTCAAACTTCGCAAAATCACTTTGTGGCGGCATTTTGAATTAATAGTGGTTGATAGAAAGTTATTTGTTTAATTTAATTTAAAATTTACCAGGTTTATAAGGTTTTACCCGTGTTTAGTGACTAGATCTGAATAGCCATGTACTTGCCCACCTTCCTCTTCCTCATCTCCTTCCCTTCCCCACTTACCTTCAGCCTCATAATATCCCCCAATTTGGGATGCCATAGTCTCACTGGCTCCAGACGGGAGCAGTTGGGACTCTTGTGAGGTATTAACTATAAAAATAAAACTAAATAAAAATAAAATATTTTTTCTTCAATCTTTGTAATTCACTTTATGGCATCATTTTATTTAAATGAAACAAATTTCTTTTGCGTATACCACTATAATCAATGTAATAATATCTAAATGTTTCAAAATCGATGGCTTCTTCGTTATTATTCATGTTATTATTCTAACGATGAAACCATCGGTTTTGAAACATGTAGATATTATAACATTGATTATAGTGGTTTACACAAAAAAAATTAAAGTTTCTTACATAACGTTTTATGTAATTCAAAAGAATCACATGTGAATCACAGTTAAAAATGCAGAAATATTCTTGAATTCACCAACTTTGTCGTGCAAAAAAACCCACAAATGTCAACTATTTATCTAATTTCACTGTTCAATCCAACATATGTATATCGCACTTGTTTGATTTTTGACAAATCTTGAAAATTCAAAGATTTCAAAATTCAAATATTTCAAAATTCAAAGCTTTCAAAAGTCAAAGATTTCAAAATTCATAGATTTCAAAATTCAAAGATTTCAAAATTCAAAGATTTCAAAATATAAAGATTTCAAAATTCAAAGATTTCAAAATTCAAAGATTTCAAAATTCAAAGATTTCAAAATTCAAAGATTTCAAAATTCAAAGATTTCAAAATTCAAATAATTTTCAGTTACAGTTTTCCTGAAAGATGAGAAATTCAGATAGCTTTATTTTGCATTATAAGAGCGATATTATACGAGTAAATCAAACAAAGGTTACGAGAAAAAAAATCTTCTAAAATATCTCGTGAAATACTTAACATGGTGTGAAGAAATTAAGAATCACGTGTATTTGATCGAGAATCGATAAAATTGTCTTCAGTGATTATTAACGCTCTGTTTCACTTCCAACTAGCTGTCAATTATTATAAGTCATGTCTTCATGCTGTATTGCATGTTTAAGTCGCAATTATATACCGAAACGCCCGTTTAACTATTACAGTAGCATGCTAATAATTGTATTAGTTTAGTCTGCCTGTATGCAATACATGGTCAATCAAACCCACTTGTAAAAGGTGGAGCAAAAGTCATCACTCTATTTTTTTAAATATGAATACCGCTTAAGAGTCCCAACTGCTCCCGCCTGGAGCCAGTGAGAGTATGGCATCCTCAATTGGGGTATGTTGTGAGGCTGAAGGTAGTGGGTAGGGGAAGGCGATGGGGAAGAAGAAGGTGGGGAAATGCCTTTTTAGATATGGTCACCAAACACGGCTAAAGCCATTTCAAGCAACGTTTCAATTCTGAAAGGTAATCTTACACCAGGGCGATACTAAAAGTATCTTTAACTCTGGGACGTGCCGCAAATATACTAAATATTTTTTTTAAAATCAATTAGAGTAAAAGATACTCTTAGTATCTCCCTGGTGTAAGACCACCATTCAGAATTGAAACTTTGTTGAAATGGCTTTTGCCGTGTTTAGTGACAATATTTGAATAGTCAGGTACTTCCCAACCTTCCTCTTCCCCATCTCCTTCCCTTCCTCACTTACCTTCAGCTTCACAGCATACCCCAATTGGGGATGCATAGTCTCACTGGCTCCAGACGGGAGCAGTTGGACTCTTGTGAGGTATTCGCACAACACAAACAACACAAATTAATCAAATAAAATTTATTTGCGCACGCCGGGTTCGAACAAGCGACCTTCAGATTGGGGAGAGAGAGCCTTGCCTCTCGACTACGCCGGCCATCATGTACCTGAGGCCCTAGCACGCTCGCTCTATAACGATCGATAGGATAACTATCGGTAACTTCTCATCGTTACCTAGGACAACTGCACATCGCTAAAGTACAAACAACAGTTGATGTCGAATATGCTAAGGACACTTAGTCATTGTGAACTGTCACTTATTCGTTGGCGATCTGTAGTCATGCTAGGGAACGATGAGAAGTTACCGATAGTTATCCTATCGATCGTTATAGAGCGAGCGTGCTAGGGCCTCTGAGATGTTCGCATTTTTGCAATGTCAATACGACTTTAACATTTGTGAACTAAACAAAAGCAAATTACACGATTGCCAAATCATGGATCGCTATTTATCCTCAAGAAAGCGGAATACATTTGTTTTTATAATAATTATTTTTAATTCCTAACAAATAACCCTTTGAAAATCGTGTGAGGACTTTTGTGCCAAATTGTACTATTTGGAAATGTGTTTATTCACTTACACTAGGGCACATATTTGGAATGTAAGTTTTACATAAAACATATAGGTACATTTCTGAACTGTCACTTGGTTACCCAAATTTACAAAAATTATTAGCATTTTTTTATTAAAAAAAAAAGACATTAAAATGGTATTTTTTTACTGTAGTTTTTTTTTTCACACACATAATTTAATTATTTAAAATAATATAAGGTATGTTTACGGCACGTTCCAGAGTGGAAGATTTTCTCAGTATTGCCCTGGTATAGACCACCATTTAAAATTTAAATGTTGCTTTCAATGGCTTTGGCCGTGTTTGGTTACTAGATCATAATAGCCAGGTATTTATCCACCTTTCTCTTCCCCTCCCCACTTACCTACCGTCTCACAAGATACCCCAATTGAGGATTCCATCATAATAATCTTAATGATCAACATTTCAGACAGAAATGCTTTGTAAATTTCATGACACGGGGATAACATTTTTTTGTAGTTTAGAAGATGAAACGAAATGATTTTTTTCTTTATAGTTAAGAAGATGTTGGGAAAGCTAGCTATAGAATAATGTAAATTAGCAGGTAGAAAGTATCTACATACGTAAAATAAGAATACAAAAAACACGTCACCGATATGTCTAAAGCCATTTTAAGCAATGCTTAAAATCTGAATGGTGGTATTTCACCAGGGCGGTCCTGATAGTATCTTCCACTCTAAAGCGTGCAGCAATTATAGTAATTATTATTTGCAATAAATTAATCATGAATTAACAACAAAATATCATTTTCATAAAAAAGAACCCGCGATGTCCGGATTCATAGTCAAGAGCCTTATCCCTGGATCACGGAGGATGAATATTTATTTATTATAAATATTATACAGTTATCATTTTACATTGCTTTTTTTTAATTAATAGACAAACATTCTCGAGTTACGAATGACCTAACGAAAAT
The DNA here is from genome assembly GCA_951813805.1 of Limnephilus auricula. Classification (NCBI taxonomy): domain Eukaryota; kingdom Metazoa; phylum Arthropoda; class Insecta; order Trichoptera; family Limnephilidae; genus Limnephilus; species Limnephilus auricula. Next base: position 19,361,646 of record OX638404.1, read on the forward strand.
AATCTCCAACTACCACTACAATAAGCGGAAAATGTTGATTTGTTTCCTGTTGGAGGACTTAGCCAGTCGAGGAATCGAGCTTACGAAGTCTGGGTGGGACCCAAATGCGTTGCCAACTCAGCCACAACCAATCAGTTACATTATAATATTTAAGAAAACGGTGAATTGCAGGTGTTTTGGGGATTATAAATGGAAAATTATGTTTCGTGAATACCTCACTGTACTAAATAATGAAATTCATTTCATAATTTTTATCAACATGTTTATAGATTATTACTAATGTATCTGCAAAATAGGTATGATGCATAATTAAGTTAATTACACAGGATTTTAGGTTAAGTTCGATGAAAAAACAGTTAACGAAAACAAAACAAAAAATTCAAAGTTACTCGGTTCCTCCGCGCAATGTTAATACTTTATGATCTTCCCTCGATAATTTTCGTTGTCTGTCTGCCAAGAGGTGTGAAAATACAAGGAGTGTGAAATTCCTTCAAAAAGTGGCTCATTACCTTAAATCACTAAACACTGTAAGATGATAAATTACTCCGTGTGCACGTTTAAGTAAAAAAGTTAAATTACTGGTTTCGGGCATAACGCTAACGGCATACCGCCGACAAATCTGTAGTAACCTCTCCCTCATTCTCATTAACGACGCATGTCGTAGAAAGAGCACAACAGATTAAAAAAAATTCTCCATTATTTTAAATCACAATTTGATAATATACTTGCAAATGTGAGCCAAACCTTTTAAGACTGGTTTCGGACACCACGCTAAAGGCGTACCGCTTCGGTGCAACCTCTTTATCTTCCTCAAAAAGGATGCATGCAACAAAAAGAGAGGGTGAAAAGGATCTCTCTATAATAAAAATAATTTTATTTTCTTCGTAGCGTTTGGGAGAGAGAATAAGTTGTTTTAACCGGTTTAGCCGCGCGCGCTAAATTGAGCGAATGCCCAATAAATTATTACCTATAACAACCCATCAGGGCGCCATAAACACGGGAGGTTTTTATGCTCCTGGTTATTCTTTACAAATTGTTAGGGGTTTATTGCAACACGCATGCGCAGGATCGGCCGGAAGCGTTTAGTACTGCCTGATTCATTATTACAGTGTTTCAGATTTAGGAAGATTTTTGTGCGGCCGTTGAAACTTGCGAATTAATAGTAGTTATTTTGAATCTACGGCTTTACGTTTCAAAAATACATATATCTGTGGCTTAATGCTTAAAGTGCCTATATCAAATTCCAGAACTGCACAGGAATGAAGATTGTTTATCGATTTCTTAGCGTAAAAAACGCTGAATCAAAATTTTAACTTCTACATTAGAAAGGCCACAATTTCATCAATCTAGAGCATCTGACAAAGGTTTTTATAGAAATCAGATAAGTGAGGCTTAAGAGTACCTTCTTTCTCCTACCAAAATCAAAATACCAAAACTGACATAGGCACTTCCAGCATCTAATCACCGAATAACGTTTGTTATACATATTTATAACTTTTTCCATATGATTATAAAATATCTTAGCCTGGATTTTGAAGCAATACGAAAACAATATCAAATGGTGCCTAGTTTGTTGATGATAACGCATTTAAAATAATCTATAATATAAAAATTAATCCAGTTCGTTTGGGTGTTCGTTATGCGCGGACAAACGGTTCATTCGATTGCGATGAAACTTTGGGAATATGTTTGGGATAGTGAGCTCTCGATTTATAATTTTTTTCCAATACTATTCAAACGATTGCAAATAAAATTTCATCCGATTATTATTATTTTTTTTTTATTGTTTTAACAAGCCCGTGAATATTTCTACGTATATGCTGGTGAGCTCTAGCATTATGAAATTTGCGATAAAAATTAAATAGGTCACGCGAATTGTTGGAAAAACGGATGTATTTTATGGAGTTAAGCGGCAGGAAAAAAAGGCTGAGGGGAGGGATATGCGGGAGAATTTAATAGGGAATTAAGGAGGGGGACTTTGCGGGAGGGGAGACGAGGGAGAGGGGAAGGCGGAAAAGATGGAAGTGGAATGCGTGAGGGGAAGGGAATGCGGGAGGAGAAGAGGAGGTATAAAAGGAATGGGGACGAATGGGAAATGACACGAAGGGAGAAACAATTTATTTTTTAAAGTAGCATTTCAACGCATGCCGGGTATCAACTAGTTTAATTTATTTTATCTAACTAATCTAAGTTCCCTGTTTTCGTTCTCAATTTATCAGTTCTGATCTTTAAAGTATTCGTATTAATAGAAAATCTAATGAACCGTTATGCAGAATAAGTACTAAAAAATGTTAAGATGATGCCAACATCACTGAAACAGTATGTTTAGAAATTTGCGACAGCAAAACATTTTATTGAATCTGAACGGAGACCGTAATTGAAAATTGCGTACAACACATCCTTAAGTGTCTGACGTTCTCAGGCAATACATTCTTTATATATAAAAATCTCGCGGCCAAGAATTTGAATAAAATTATATGAGTCGTGTGTGGCTTTCGACGTTTTTTTTGGTTTAACAGACAATTTGTCTGTAATGCTTCTACTTAGTGTGTGGTCATTTGTGACAGTGCGTGTTATCTAGAATACTAATTTGCCGTAACGTGTTAAATTAGTTTCCAACATTCCTTAGAGGATGAACTCATGTTTAGCTGATTTGAGTAAGACTGATGTTCTGGAATGAATAAACGAAACGATGCAGCAGGTTAAACAAAATAATGAGTAAATGTTAATCATTTAAATTTTTCTATCGTTTGATCATTGTAAAAGGCGTAGCTTTGTGCTTTGAAGTTAATCAGATAGTCTGAGATCATTTAATTTTAGTTTAATTTTTCCAATACAATATAAGACTCAAATAAGAATAGGTAATACTTATTCTTGTTTATTGTTTATTGAGGCATTTTAAGTAGGTACATAGTTATCTATATCCTAATACAATCCTTACATATATATACACATAATTAAAGTAATACATTTACAAAATATCAATCACATATTTACGTAATTTAATTTTACATGTTTTTATGTTTTCTTCTAATTTTATTTCTTCTGGTAATTCTCCAAATATCTTCAACGCTCCGTACATCAACGAGTTTTGACTATGTGTTGTTTTCCTGAAGGGGAGTCTCAATTCATTTCTTTTCCTCGTCTCATGTGTGTGTTTGTTCTGCAGTTTATTGATTTTTCTTAGGAATTCAATAGACGTATGGCCATTGATTATCTTGTAGATTAACAATATAGTATTAGAGTAAATAATTGGTTTCAATGACAAGATATTTAACTCCTTCAACATTTTCTTAATTTTTGTGTACCTATTTTTCTTCAATATAGTTCTCATAGCTCTATTTTGTAGAATTGTCATGTGTTTCATTAAACCGTCGTTGGCTAATAATAGAATGCTGCTACAATAATTTATGTGTGGTACAATGATTGCATTGTATACATTTTTACTGGACAGTGTGTTAAGGAATCATCTTATTCGTCCCAACAGCGAGTTTTTTTTGGAAATCTTTTTAATAATTAATTTTGTATTTTGAGCAAAAGTCAATTTGGAGTCAATTATTACTCCCAATTGATTATTACTGTGCCCTCCATCTAGATCATTTCGACTTCAAATAGGTTATATGTCTTAAAACACAAAAAACTTTTCTCATTGTGGGTACCCACAACAAGAAATGTTAATGTAACAATATATTTCTTTCAAGTTATTATGTACTACCTATATTATTTTGTGTTATTTTTGTTACTTTGAATAAATGAAACCTCAACACAGGCTTGTCCTAGTGAGGTTAAAATTTGTATTATTAACTGCAATACCTAACATGTGAAGAAACAATAAAAAAATAAAAACAAAATATACCACAAAATGAAAACTTTATAGGAAATGATAAATATTTTTTTTTGCGGTCGTAAACATATTTAAAAATATTTATGTTTACATAATTGCAATTAATTGTTCTTCAAAATTTTTATGCAAAATATTATTTAAAATTATGATAGATTTGTAATGGGAAGAGTAATTTCATTTACGGTTTTCGTGAAATAATGTATGCATAAATTGATATAATAAAAAATCCAAATGCATTAATTACCATATTGTACTTTGAAGACTATTTTCGATTTTTATAAAAGCACTGAATAGTAACATTCCTAAAAATTTGACATTAAGTATTTTACCTATTTATACTAGACCCAGCAAGAGCTTGCTTTACGTCATCAACAATCATCTTCTTCCCTCTCTTGCGTCTTGTGTGAAAACAAAAAAGACAAAATGCTAGAACGATGAAGTCACGTACAAGCTCTCGCTGTTACTAGTATACAGTCGATTTGGTTTGCTCTATCAACATCAAGATTAGTGCATGAAAATCATCCTAGGGGCTCGAATCCAACACGATTTTTTTTAAGTTAGTTTTTTTTTTACTTATAAAAAATTGTTCTTCGCAAGTAAATGAAGTACGTTTGAAAGCGTTTTTTTTTAGTTATTAATTGAATTGCTTATCTACCCACAAGTTCAGTAAAGTTTTTTTCATTAGCGAATTCACCTACCTATATTTAAAACCGTTTTATCCCGAGTCGCTTATTTCTAATGAGCTTTGTTCGCGACGTAATATTTTGTGATGGCCCTGAGGAAATTTTTCCATAAAGGAATTTGGCAATAAACGAAGAGTCCTCACTATTGAGCCGCGTCAAAAAAGCGACTCTAAAAATTCAATTAATTTGAAATTTAATTAAAAAATAAAATAACCTTCCATCGTGCGTATGAAAAAGTTTAATATAATTTAAAACGAAATTTCGAAATTATGTTGGACTAAATTTCTACTAAAAATTGGAACAATTTAAAAATTTATTTTCTTTTTTTATTATGACCGTACAGAAATTGGAAGTATTTTAAAAAAACAGAATTAATAAAGGTTTAATAATTTTTAAGTTATTCAGATGAAATCCCTTGTTTCGAGAAAAATACAAATTTTCGACCTAAATAAATATTATTTTTATTATTCTCCCAGAGAAAGATTTAAAAAAATGATAATGAAAAAGATCGTATGTTTATCCATGCTTTTAGGTTCGATAAATAGTTAATTTGACGAGTCTACAGTATATAAAGTAGGTAGATCGAAAATAAATGTTTTATTTGAATAAATAACACAATATTTGTATTGTTTATTGATTTGATTTCGATGTAGGCACACAGTACTTATCGGAAACTAATTATGTTAAAGAAAAATAGATGAAACACCTATAATTTATTAGAGATCAATATCAGAAATGAGAATTTAAAATTATATTATGGCACAACATGTATGTATTAATTTTACACGTTCTCCGTTAATCGGTTATACATCAATATAATATCGTGTAGATGATTACAAATGAAAAAATGCATGGGGCAGTTTTACTATATTTTGTCAAAAGATAGTTGCTGGACTGTCTGTTAGTGACATTGAAAATGTCGATGACTAACGCACAATCATTTAGCAGTTGAGTCGCTTTGTTAAGAGCCATTTACCAGCGGCTGAGAACAAAAGTTTAAAAATGCTTGCAACTGTACAGGAGGTTCCGATGAGAAAGATCGATTATTCTTCGTATGATTTTTTTTAAATTAAAAATTTGATAACGATTTATTTCATTCAAAACTTGCTTTAATATAAACCTACATTCAAGTAAGCAATAAAAATTCTCAAAACGCACGATGATAAGTTAAAAAAATATCGTGTACTTCTTGTAAGTATTTTTAGATCATAAGTATTTAAGATTCTTTAATAATATCTAAACTAAATAAGTAGAAAAACTGAGGTATTTTAAACACAAAACACATTCTCGGTTTTATTTTTATTGATTTTAATTTAACTAAAATTAAAATTCTGAAAAGTGTTTTTACCAGATTATGTATTGATTTAATTTGTTGTATGATTATATAATTTGAAATTTGTGTTGTTTAATACAATATGTCATTTGAAAATTTAACAAATCCGCCAACGACCAACGGTATACTTAGTATATATATTAAAAATAAACTTAGTTTTTCAAAATTTAAAAAATAGGTTTACTAGATAAAGTAACAATCTTTCAAAATCAATTTATGTTTTTTTATAAAAAAGAGTCAATACGTCCAGAATTTGATTTAAAAAGGACTAATTTCCGGTATTCTCTAATAATACCCTTTTAATTGGCACATTTCTGTTTGTCCGAATTTTGATCGCATAAAAAAAAGATTTTCATTTATATCACGAGCTTTCATATAAAAAAGTTGTGAAAAATAACACAATTCTTGTTATTTTTAACATTTTTTTCATAACTAAATGTTCATTGGGAAAAAATACGTACAAACTCAGGCGAAACCAAAAAATAATACTTATTATTTTGCTGCATCAAAATAAACACACCTACATTACAATCGGTAAATATAAGGATCATTGCAAAATCATTTAGACTTTTTGAAAAGGTCATAATAATAATAAAGTATAACAACTGCCCCGTGGCAATTTTATAACCCGATCTGACCTGCAATATAACAACACCATTCCGCATGTCCCCGCAGGGAAAGGCAGATATAATAACCGGTTTCGGTTTCACGTTTCATTCAATGATCGGTGTAATTTCAAAGATATGATAATTTTTAAATAATTAATGGCTACGCGATATTTTATAATTGACATGTTGTTGAAGAAGTCAAATGTTTATGGTAGTTCACATTAAATAATGTATACTTATGGTCGATTGAGGAAATCGGCACGTCATAAATTATTGAAGATACAATATATTTATATTCTCGTGTTGCCTTCGGGCTACGTATTGATAATGTGAAATTTAACGAGGGGATAATGTAGGCTACAAAATACTTGTTGGCTACAAGACACTAATAACGTATTACTTAATAAGTTTTGGATTTGGACTGTATGGTGTAAAAATGACCATTCGAATACATTAAGAACCCGAGGTAACATAGTAGTAAACAATTTTGGTATTTTGAGGTTAAGGATATATACAATTTTTTTTCATAGACCCTCTTCACTGCATACTAGTTATTCTAAGAGTAGTTATAATTTTTCTTATCTACTCAGGTAAGTAGGTATACCGATTAGTTGAGATTATTAAAAATATATATATTTTTTATTATTAAATCAATTAAATTTCGTTATATTGTGCTATATATTGTTATGTTATATCTTTATGTAAGTTGGTCAGCTCTAGACTTGACTATCCCATAAAAATATACAATTTGAGTTAGGACTGCATGGTGTAAAAATGACCATTCGAATACGTTAAGAACCCGAGGTAACATAGTAGTAAACAATTTTGGTAATTTGAGGTTAAGGATATTTACAATTTTTTTTTCATAGATCCTCTTCACTGCATAATAATTATTCTAAGAGTAGTTATACTTTTTCTTATCTACTCAGGTAAGTAGGTATACCCTTTAGTTGAGATTATTAAAAAAAAAAAATTTTTTTTATTTATTATTACATCAATTAAATTTCGTTATGTTGTGCTATATATTGTTCTTTTATATCTTTATGTAAGTTGGTCAGCTCTAGACTTGACTATCCCATAAAAATATACAATTTGAGTTAGGCATGTACGCCTCGTTTTTAAATGAATTTCTATCAGAGCTACGATTACGAGTTTACAGTTCACTACAAGTGCTACCATCTGCAGATTAATTTCGGAACTGAGAAGAAATAACAATCAAAATGTACACCTATCTTAAAACAAAATGGCAGATTAAGATGACTTAAACGGAAAATGCACGATGAAACTATGGACTATTTTTCATCGGATCACATAAATGTTCCGGGTAGTGATTTATCTGATTCACCCGGTATACAAAAAAAAATGTTTTAAGTTCATTAGAAAATATAAGGCTTCAAATTTTCTACTTGATGAGGGTAAGTCATCTTTGGTTCTTACATTTTATACAAAATCGTGCAAATATCATTACTATGCAATCAAAACTATATTTTTTATTAATTTACAAACGTAGTTTACGCCATACGACGCGACTCCCTTATAATTTAGCGTATTATGTTAGTGCCAAAAAAGTCTATGACAAATATCACAAAATATGACAAAATAACTATCAATTAAAAATAATCTATGACTGTATTAATAAATACTTTCATTGCTAATAATTATATTTTATTGTTCTTATCAATACTTAATTATGTATAAAAAACTGTAATTGTAAAAATTTGTAAAAAAATTAATATTTCTTTTTAGAATTCTAAAATTTATTTATATAATTACTGATCTGCATCTTTGTAGTCAATTGTCTCAAAACAAGATAAATTTGTGATAATCCTGTCTGCTCCTGACCTACTCAAATGTAAAACTCAAAGAGTTATCTTACAGATATGATTTTAGGTTTTCACGGCCAAAACTATTTTTAGGGTGTTATGCCGTGTTGCGCTACCTCCTTCTTTAGCCAACGTTTCGGACAGCGTTACGGTGTCCATCATCAGGGCAGATGTGTCTTCAGATGTTGACAACTGCCCGACAATAAATAACAAAAAAAGTTATCTTACAGTTTAAAGAGTAGGTACAAAATTAAAGTTGAAGAATATAAATGTTTTCTACGTTTTACTTTTCATAATTATGTGTCGTTTCTACTTTAATTTGGCACTATATTTAGTTATTGTTTGATTATGCTAGAAAAAAGGTGTTTTAATTTATAAATCGTGATCGTAAAATAACGTGAATTTCAATAACGTAATGATAGATAAATATATTAAGAAAGCTCAATTGAATTGTGCTTAAAACAACTTCAAAGTGTATTTAATATGCGTCTTCCATATCAATTCTTCGAATCTACTTGTCAATACTTCATAAAATACATAAGATCCGCAAAGTAAACCCCTTATTTTGGAGCTTTAATCTTTTCCTTGTCTCATATTATTATTATAGACGTAAACATATTTGTACATGTTTATGTGGGTGCGCCATAAGATGCCTACCGATAAATTTTGTAACAAGTATTATTCTGAAGATAAATTATCCCACTCCATTGGTCGACAATGTGGTAAAAATCAATTGGGCATTAATTATTCAAGGGATATGATGACGCGTTATAGGCAAGAATACATTGCCAGCCTTTCAAATAACCCAATTACGTCGGTATTATAATTCACTTTGCCGATTACGGGGAGATCGATATCTGGAAACCCACCTAATCGATTGTCAACCAATTATCTGCCACGTCAGGTAATGGACTGTGTAACTCAATCGACACAACCTTGTAATGGCCTTATTTATAACACCATTGCGCACTTAGAACGAGAAGATAATAATAAAATAACCTATTTAAATCTAGCTATTCAAGAAAGTTCTTGTATGAAGACTTTATAATATCCCACATATTGGAGATCAAAAAGAGGATAGAATTAAAGCAAACCATCTCATCCGTAAAATTAAGCTGGTGAGAAAAAAAAACAGTAAAGATAGTATTATATTGACTCCTGGAGTTGAGTTTACGGTTTTAACTCCACTTCAATGAGTTTTGACTAGCAAGAGATACTTAAGTTTCAGTGATGATCCATAACTTTTCAGTGAGCTAGTTCTAAGATTGAAAAATACGAAATTATTTTTTTTAAATCTTAGCTCTCTAGCCCACGAAAAGACTAGAACTCCCCTGCTAAGTTCGTATAGTCATGTTGAAAGATCAATCAGAATTGATAATTTGCTATGTCAATATTTGCTATGCCGTATATTATAATATACTTTATACTAAATTTGAATGCTCAGGTTGATAGTTTCAAACCTTCAGCCTCATATTACATTCCCAAAAGTGAATTAACATTTTTTTTAAATTACGTAGCTTGGTACACTCAAATTGCAGCTTATGAACGGCATCACGTAAAATGGTTTCATCAATTTATATTGCAATAAAGTAAAACCAATAATAAATTTAATAAACCAAATAATAAAATGAAAGATTTATAATTGAGTTTATTAAATTTATTTTCACAAGGGAACTCATGAATATAATAAACAGTGCTTTATCCTAATGTAAACATAATAAACAAACGTTTTACTGAAAATGTTGGGTTATAGTAATTACTATCGATTCCTATGAGTGATTCACATTTTATTACCTTCGTTGTATCAGCTAAAAATAATGATGTTTTAAAATAAACATTTCGCATGAAATACCTGCAATAACATAAATCATTAAAATATCTCCTTCATTCTGGGTCAAAATGAAAAACATAATTCATAGAACTTTTCATTTTACTAAACAGAATATTCCGCAGCGTTCCGCCTCGGCGCGCTCGAATATTCCCGGATCCATGCTGCGCAGCCAACAGGACGTGAAATTTTATCGGGACATGTCGATGTATCGCTAGACATCACTATTCCGTACATATTACCGGCATTAACCGATACAGCCAGTGCTGGACGCTCGACAAATCGATATAGTAATTTATATCATTGGCGAAATAGTGATTTGCATATTAGTATTCGTTGGAATGCTTCTTCCACGAGAACGAATAATTTCACAGTAGTAGCACTATTAATACGAGTAAACATTTTTCACGAAGTAATCTTATTATTCGGGACTAACCACTACTTTGTTACCCAATTGCGTGGTATTGTTTCTTTCTTTGCTATAAAAAATACCCACCTGTTTTTCATATATTCTTAATATAAGAATGGGTGTTTTAAAAAAAAATGACAATTAATAAAATATTTGAAGTTAATTTTAAGTTCTGTGAAAGTTATATTTAAGTTCTGTGGTTGTTTTGGTTTTATGAAACCACTGGTCTATAAAACTACAATAACAGAACTTAAATAGTGCTTGCACGGAACTTAGAACTACCTTAAAAGATTTGACGAATTGTTCAAATTTTTTTAAACAACTCGTCGTAAATTTATGATAAATAAGCAGACCTTAAATTAATGGAACTCATTATGGGATAGAGCTACAACTATCAGCCTTTAGACCCAGTTGTAGATTTCAGTTTTTTTCCAAAATAACACACAAAATATTATTTTTTTAGCGAAGCTGTTATAAAAATTTAAAACCGAACATTTTAGGTTAAAATGCAATAATCTACATATTTATTGACATCATCTGTAAATCAATGAAAGAAGGTAGACACAAAATAAAAATTACTTTAACAGTTATTTGGAGACGATCTGCATGACTTCCGTTGGTAAGCCAACAGGTCATCGTATTATGGTAATCGATTGATTGGTCAGTCAATTTTCATATTATCCCGGTCCCAGGAATATTGACTTGTGTTTGCTGATTTATGATGTTATCGCAAAAAGAATTTCAACGTTCTCTTTCCAATCAAGTCTAAATATTGTCAGCGTAGACTAATTGGTAACCATTCATTCTATCCAAATTGTATAGTTATAGGAATGAGTTGACATCTTCGTCGAAAATTATTTATATATAGGTACCTACATTATAAATTTCCACTATACCAAAAATAGTGTTTGTGTACGTTTTGACCATTGAATATGAAACATTTTATCAAAAAAAGAAACGTAGCGTTGTATTTCTCACTATTTACAAAAATATAATTTTCTATTTTCAGCGTTTTTCCACCTGAAAAAATTAACTAAGTGCTTATTCTTTATGCTGTCACAAATGGCGTAGATTGGAACACAGCGAACGTGTTTTCACAACCAAAATAATTTTATTATGACGAGTGTCGTTAGTGCGTCATTAAACCGTGCTTTTTATGGGTGGGAGGTCACGGGGAATCAAATTTTCAGTCCGTTTCAGCCAAACGGGTCGGCCATTCAAGATACAAGTGGACAAAGATGGCCGAGCTTTCACAACGTGATTCTAGGTCGTGTTTCATTATTTCGTGGAGCTTTTGTAGAGATATTTTTAAGACTGGAATTTTAAATTGTTAAAAATGCGCGAATTTCTTTTTTTATAGAGAATAATACCTCACAAGAGTCCTAACTGCTCCCGTCTGGAGGCAGTGAGACTATGGCATCCCCGATTGGGGTATGTTGTGAGGCCGAAGAAAAGTGGGGAAGGGAAGGAGATACGGTAGAGGAAGGTAGGAAAGTACCTGGCTATTCAGATCTAGTCACTAAACACGGGTAAAACCATTATTAATCAACGTTTCAATTCTGAATGGTGGTCTTACACCAGGGCGATACTCACAGTATCTTCCACTCTGGAACGTGCCGCAAATATAGTATATATTATTTTTATTAATTAATTGTGAAATAACACAAATTAATCAAATAAAATTTATTTGCGCACGCCGGGTTCGAACCCGCGACCTTCCGATTGGGAGTCAAGCGTCTTACCATTCGACCACGGACGGTCTTCAGACAAATAAATATGAATGAAAAAATATCTCACTAAAATAAAGTGTTGTGAACGTAAGCTCTGTGATGGTGATTTTAGGCATCACAAAATTTGTATAGCGTTCCTTAATTTGAAAATTAAAGCAACATTTTTTGTATTTAACATCTAAATTCAATTTGTAAGGAGCTTTGGGATTTCAAATATCCTAAATTATGACTAAACAAAAAATAATATCCAATCAAATGCTTACATCATATAAAATTTTAAAAAAATGTAGAGTTTATAAATCGCAACGGATCTTCACAAATAAAATGGGAAAAATATTGTACGTAAAATTGAATTTTGACCCGTTGGCTGAGTTAGCGTTTGGGTACCGCTCAGGTGTCCCGTGTTCAGTTCCTCGGCTGGCTAAGTCCTCAATCATGACATAAGCAACATTTTACGCTTATTATAGTGGTAGTAGGAGATTTTCAAGTATTGCCAGGTAATTCGTAAACGGGGAATATTAGTTTTTCTTTTTAAACATTAAAAATAAATAATGAAGGTAAATCGTAGACATCTACAGGAAATTTCGAGTTCTTTGACCTTTGGTCGATGGTTGAGTCCAATGGTATAGAAATTACGATTCTTTTACAACACAAGTTAAGTTTTAATTTTCCACTGTGAAGGGCCGTTGAAAAGCAGGATGGTAATTAAATTGCGCTGAAATGAAACAAAAATTGTAACTCATTTAACATTCTTAAGAAAACGCTGCAAATTTTCTTTAAAAAAACTTAACCACGCCTCAGCTTAGTCTTGTCAAAAATAGAGAAAATGTTGAAATTTATTTTTATTTCATTAAAAACAAAAACAGAATTTTATTAGGTAGTATAAGTAGTGGGTCAGGCCCTCGAAAGGGGGTTCCTTAGAAGTCCAGGGAAGCAGAAACGGTGAAGACACATTATTTATAAACCTTCCTGGAATGTTTCCCTATTCGGAAAATGGCGACCGGTCAGTCTCAGCAATATTTTATGAAGTAGGGAGGCTTGCCTTTGATGTTTTCTCGTACATCACTTGTAAATCGGTAATAAATTTTCCCATCTTATAAATGGAATGAAATCCAGGGTATTTGTTTTAATGGTTTGAATTATTGACAAAGTTGACATAAAAAACATCCCTTTGGGACTCGTTTAAAACTCCGACACAGCTCGACACACATAACTTCGCAGGCAGTCATAATTCGGCTGTCAATATATTTTTTACTGTGTTTCTTTAACCTCACATCTGTCGCTCGGACACCGGTGTCCGGAATTTTTTGTAATTTTTTTTAATGCGCTTTTAACTCTTATGTATAAATAAACTGGACAAGGACAAGATCAGAATCGCTTGCACCAATATCATTTCAGACGTTGCTTTTTATTACAGCAATGTAGCCTTTCGGAATACTCTGATATTAATTTTCTATGTTTTACGGCCATATAGTATTAATTCTACATTTTAATGCCCTTGTCAATATTATAATTATATTTAACCTATAAAAAAACGTTCGTACAATCAAGCCTAACTACTTATTGTTTTGAAAATAAAACATTGATCCAATATAAGCCAAAGTCCAGAGATATATTTTACACTTCTATTACCAATAATATCTGCAATGGCGATGCCACCGACTGCATCTGTTATCCGCTTCAAACTCTAGATTAGATATATATATAGATGCCGCCGACGGGACTCGAGCCCATGCCCTTCTGATTGCCGTTCAGGTGCTCTAATCCACTAAGCTACGGCGGCTTATCTCTTTAATTGTTACCCTTTGTGCTATGCATAAAAAATCTTGTCTTTACATTAGTTTATCAATTTAAAAAATAAAAATCAATTTTTGTTTATTTATTTATGCACCGCTGTGCATGATATCCCAATAAGTTATTTGGAAGCAAAATCCGTGTTCTCAAAAGGAACACAACAATCTTCATGCTTTTGAAATCAAAATTCTTAAGAAATATCGGGAGGCCAGCATACGAGAAAACGTGACATCGCCTTTTCCGGTGGTAAATATTTGTTTCCACGAACAGGGAGGAAACTATATTTAGTGTAATTTTGACCGGTCAGTGGTTGAGTGGGCATCGCGTTTGGGACCCACCCAGGCGCTCCGTGATCGATTCCTCGCCTAGCTAAGTCCTCCATCACAACACAAGCAACATCTTCCGCTTAGTGTGGTGGTAGTAGGATATTTTCAAATGTTGTTGGGTTATTCGTAAAAATAATAAAAAATAAAAAAAATTATGGAAGAGTTTCAGAAATATGAAGTAGGGGTTTGGATGATTTCAATGCATTATCGAATAAATCATCGAAAAGGTTGAAGAATATCACAGGTGACAATAAGAACTCGAAAAGCAGCCCAAACCTAACCTAGCATTGGTATGAAGATAATGTTCCCAGGCCAAGAGTATCATCATCCTTAGAAACAGTAACTGAATCTTGTGACTCTGAATATCATCAAAATAATAATATTTATAAAAGACAACCGATACTGACATTTTTTTGATGAATATAGTCTTTAAAATATAATTTTTTGAAATAATTCCAATGATAAAAAAAAACGTTGTCATTATCATACATATTACCATAGAAAACCAAACAAAGCAAAGGTTGCATGCAATGAACATCGATCTCCTTGTAAAATAATGCAAAAATCACAGGCATGTACCAAATTTATTATAGTAATATATATTAACCTTTTTTAATATGAACATTATATTAGAACGACTAGATTCCAATACATTTATGGTAATACTAACCATAAATAATTAACATTAAATTCCACTTAATTTTTTTTTGCAGATTTTCACAAAATGATTGCGTCCGTAATGTTCCACACAATCTCACGGCAATAAATCATAACACTCGGCCTATAATTAACGCCATATTTAGTGGAACACAACTATTCCATTAAGCCGCACAACAATTGGAAGGCACCGGTCAAGATTAGGGAGTAACACGTGTTACCCCAAGTTTTGTGGAATTCACGAGTATTTCTATCACGAACGATAACCGCGAGTTAATGAAATATTTCGCCCGAAATATCGCGATTGCAATTGAATTGAGTTTACACTGGGTTACTTACGTAACGCTTGTATGAAACTGTATATTTATGTAACGTGAATCTAGTGGTGCTCGTTTTGTTTCAAATATGGGGCTAGATTTGATGGGACGGAAAGGGGTAGATTTGTTGAAGAAATAACCAAATTCTCTCTTGTTAAAGTTCACAAAAGTGGTCATCATGAGTGTTCATCTCATTGTTAGGTATTAATGTATATAGTGTAAGCTAAAGGAAAACGGACTATGTACTAATAAATTCTATATTGATGTTGTAGTAGAAGCCGGGTTAAAAATATATTTTTTTATTAACGATTGTGTTAGTAGACGACATAAAAACTTCGAAGAATTGACTATTTTCTTGGCATCGCAGGAACTTATTTCTAATTTGCACAAAAGTTCAATGATTAGTCACTGGAGCGACAGAGCAATTTAGAAATTTTTTCTCGGATTGCTAAAGGACATTTTTCCGCCCACGTTAAAAAAAAATAATACCTCTGAATTTGAATATGGAGACAAACAAATTGATTATAGTTCTCGATATAGCCAATGAATTCACCTATCTTTTGTCTATTATCACACATTCGTAGGATTATAAAAAAAAATTATAAAATCGTTAACTTTAAAATTTTTTAAAGAATCTAGTGAATATTTTCGAAATTTTGGCAACAAAGCAATCCGTGGTTTTGGAAATAGTGCCATATTGTGGCAAAAAGCGTTCGAGTGGTTATATTATGTAAAATTATACAATGTTAGGCACATTCTTCGTAAATTTAAAACAAACATATTTATGAACAGTAAAACTTTACTATTTATGCATAAACCGAGTAGAAACTTAGTCAAGTTTTGAAAACTTGCTAAAATTCTTAGAAAAGTTTCGCAGAATTCGGTTACGTTCAAGTGAAAAATACGTTTTTCAGAGTGCACTAAGTGTTTAGAAAAATGCCTTCCAGCAATTGTAATAATATATTTATATTGGCGTATAATGTAACATTATCTTAAGTGCTAGACATAGAACTGATCTCATTACTCTCACCTAACGTTGACTGAAACATTGTCAAATTGTTTAATTCCTTTGCAAAAGTTTCGCGAAAACCCGACGCGGGACACGTGTATTAATTCGATTTCTCTGCCACCAGGTCGTGCGTCATGCCTTGCATTTACTTTTCCCCGTAAAAGCAGCAGTGATGTCTCACCGTTACGACTAACGTAACGTGTAACGTATTATTTGTCCCGGGTAATATACAACGGAACAGGTGTTCCAGGTTCGGTAGTAACTACAGTTTCTAGTCCTTATTACCCAGCGGTCTGGAAACTTTGAAATTGCTCCGACCGATGTGGAGCGTGTAGACCAAAAATTGTAACACAGTTTGTTGCCTCCAGGTTATTGCGTTATTACACTAGAACTTGGATAACTTCCACAAACCTTTAACGTTACCTGTCTCTTGGTTTACGTTTTACGTGGTTGTTGAACAATAAAAAAACGTGCTAAAGATACCAGCGTTATTGTTGTGAGCTTACCAAGGAATAGCAGATACCTTAATTAAAAAGGTTTATTATATATATAGTACAGTCAGTATCTAATTAATGGTGACCCGACAATTGATCCGGCAACAATTCACCAGTCGACAGTAGATCCCCCAGACAGTTGATCCGGCGAACACTTGACCCGTCGGACAGTTGATACCTATGCCAACTTTTCCCTCGGACAGCTGCCTCTCAAATATTATTTTAGGGGATTATTTATTCAAGTTAGTGAATATGCAAATAGGATAGTTTGTCGAAATATTTATATCTTTAGGCGTCTTGAGTGGAAAAATCGGCTATACACACACGTTTACTAGCGATAATTCAGTCCCGAAGTAGCATGCGGTGACGCTATACGAGTAATAAAGTACGACATAATATATGTGCAGTCTGTTGAGAGAAAAACGCTATATCTAATTATTATTTTTTAATTGATAAACTAATAAAAATTCATATTTGACGAGTTAAATTATTTCACCAAAAAATGTAGGCATAATATGTCTCGACGCCATCTAGTGGGAGAGTTAGCACTTACATGCCTTTCCCATATAAAGATAAAGATGGTTGTTTGCAGGTGAAAAAATGCAATAAGCAGTAAGTAATTGTTTAATGAAACACTAGGTATATATTAAATCATTTGGCAGGTAGGAGGTAACCCGCCGTAGCTTAATGGTAGAGCACTTGACCGGCAATCAAAAGGGTGCGGGTTCGAGTCCCGTCGGCGATATGTATCTTTTCTCGTAAGATTCTTTCAACATTGATGAGTGTTTCAGGCTAATAATTATGACTTATAATAATTGTTACGCTACATCTACTTACAATTTAGGAGGCCGATATGTCAACCGCCACCCCAAGAACCATTTATTGGATAACCAACCCTTTGTAGTAAAGGAATATTATAACATTTTACATTAAAAAGTGTTTATTTGGTTTGGATTGTAATTTTCAAGTTTAAATACCCGGGCAAATCTCGGTAGTAGTATTACACACGTTATAGGTACCAATAACGTGACAAATTTAAGTACAGCATGTAAGTTGGTTCTCTTGAGAAGTCTTACCTAAACAGATCGACATAGACTTGGCGTGATATAACTTTGGCAATGTTTGACTATCATTTAGATTCAGAACGGTTTCAGTTCTAGTTCGAGGATATTATTGATCAAATCTTTGCCAGAGACTCGTCATAAGCCAGTTAGTATATTTGCATATTATTGACGAATTTCGTCGGAGAAGTTCGAATGGCATTTCTATTTTTTGTGGACAATTTATTAGAGTTTTAACATATTTATCTTTGGACTTCAGTCTTCGTTCCGTCTTCAGGGCAATAACATATTTTGCGTTATTGCTCTGTTTTCACATCTGCGTTGTGGTACTTTTTAAAAATATAAGTTCTTAAATAATTGTATGTTTGTTAAGGGGGTATTATAGTCCTTTTTTACATATGTTTAATGTTTAGATGTCTAAAAATATGCCCTTAAGGATTTTTCGAAACTCGAATTATTTTCGGAGTTATAGGTATTTTTGTATGCGCCCCAACTAAATCGGTCTGGCCGGAATAAATTGAACAATAGAAGGTTGACGTTGCCCGACTACCTGCAGATGGAATACCTCATAAAAAAAATTATATTCTTAACCTCTATAATGTATATATAATTGAAACATAATATATTTTTAACTGATTATCCAAGTAACGTCACGTTAGAATACTGTTCCCTTATTTCATTAAAACAGGTGAAACTTTACTCAAAACTTTAAAGTTTTCTTTAAGCGTTTTTCTCGAAACTACTTTTTTCAAACTACTCTCGAAACTACCTTTTTCTACTAAACCGATTTATTTGAAATTTGGTATGAACCTTTTCTACTCATCCTTTTATGACACCAAGCAGAATCGGAGAATTTTTTAATTTTTACTATTTAAAAAAAAATTTGAACTCTTAAAAAAAACGTTAAAAACTGTTTTTTTTTTCAAACGGCCCCGTTTTTGTGAAAAAAAATTTTTTTTAAGTCTCCGAGGTCCCGCAAGCAATAGGTGATAGCAACATCTTAACCGATTAAGAATCCGTTCGATTTTTTTTCTGATGACCAGACGGGTTGCAATCATGCCAGGGCATCCCGTGTTTTTGGATCCCCCACTTTACTTTTAGAGTTTTGAATATTTTTTATGTATTTTTAAAATATAAATAAACAAATCATAAAAAGAAAGAAACTAAAAATATTCTCCGTTTATTTTTTACAGAGCTCGAAAAAGTTGTGCCTTTAAATTAGAATACCCCCTTAAGTAGTACGTACCTACTGAAGACCCCGCCCCTATATCACTTTGTAAAAATATGTATTATATTAATGGAAAAAGTAGTTGATTCCGCCCTTTATGACTTCGTAATTTACGTTACTGTTACCTAAGAGTGCCGTACCGCAGAATTGTTCTGGGCTGTCAGAGAGACATCAGAAAAGGAAGTAATTGGCTTTATACTTAACAAATGCAATGCTGCCTTTAAATATAGCTGTGCAGTATCTTACATAATTGGACATATTTCAAATATACTCAAAGTTCTCCATAAAATTCACTATACTTAAAAGACCAATCTCACTTTGTTAGAAGATTTGTAGGCCGAGTTTGGTAATAATTTATATTATTAAGTCATACATCTTACCTAAGCTACAGCTGACCGCATGAAAATGAAGTTAAAGTTGCATTCAAAAATAATTTACGACAACCCTCTCGAATTTTCGAGGTGTGTTAATAACTCGTCACCTTTGGCTGCCACTGTATCGCACGTCCGTCCAGTGGCGTGGCGTGAGGTTAATGGCTTCATTAGCCAAATACAAAGGCCTGGTCGCGTGAAGCCATTTCGGATTTATAACCCGAAATTATACATAATTATTTTCGATAGCGGCGCCTTATGCAGCAGACTTGAAACCTTCTCTCCAAAATGCATTGTAATGACGAAATTGATTTTGAATTTAGCATTTTGTGCTGTTTCTGTTGTGGTCTGAATTATGAATTTGTTGAAAGCAAAATGTACAATTTGTCGTGTTATGTAGAAATTTAATAAAATAAGTGCTTTCGCTCACGGTCAACTAGTAAACTAGCAAACCAGTTTGCAACTCAACTCGCCATTCTGTATTTTTCAATGTGATATCCGCGCATTACTCAGCTTCTCAAACACTCGTTGTCAATTGCATCACAACCAGTCACTTTCAACTCGCCGTGCTAGTTGCCGCGGTCTTGTTGCCAAGTTGCCTGTTTGCCATGGTTGAGCCAGTTTTGTAGTCAGTATTCGATTTTTTTTTTAGCTGAAGTGTTCTTCGTCTATGGTTAAACAAGCTTACAAATATATGGTTAAACAAGCAGCCTCTGTGTTTCCTCCCTCCTACAACATGTTTATTCCTTCCTCTCCTCAAAAAGACCCTCCACACAGCATCTTCACAGATGACATAGGCCCTGAAGGAAATTATTTTCCTCAGTATCTCCAGTGCGGAGTTCATGTAATTTTTTTTTAAAGCTGAGGTAATTACTGAAATCGTAAAATTGAGTTGCGCGGTGAGAGAAGTTTGGTTGGCAAAAATAGCAACTTGCAGTTGAAAATCAGTTTTAGTTTGGTTTCAGTTTCCCCATAAGCGAAAGGCTTAAAATAATTATTAAAAGCGAAATAAATTGTACCTACCCACTGCATTCTGAAGATTTTGACACTTGACTTCCGATTTTGAATGTTTGACACACGACAAGAAAAATGGCGTATATATATGCTAAATAAATATTTTTTTTAATTATTTTCTGTTTTGTTTAGTAAGAGTATCTTTCAGGTTGTATTTATTATGTGAAAAGCGAATTTCCTGCGAACAAGTAAAAGCATCAAATAAACTCCTTTCAATGCAATTTTCTTACCCACAAAGTGTTAAAATCAAGCTCTAATATTTTTTACCATAGAAAATTATGTAAAATCTTCCATTCCTGAAAGCACCACTAATTTCTGAACATCTAATGTAAAAATTATATATAACTTATATAACTATCTTGTTTTTTAAAGTGACTAAAATTATGGTAACGCCTTCTTTTTTCGCATTTATTGATAAGGATATTTTGAAGGACGTCATAAAGGAGACATTTTCAAGCATGATATTGTTTTATAATGTAAACATTGTGTTAATTCTTCAAAAAAAATGTAATTGCTAAAATCAGCTATAAAACAGAACTATTCACCCGTATCGCTGCGGATGGGGACTGCGGTGAGGTTGGAGTTTTCAAAAGGTATAAGCTTTAATAAATTTATGAATTTAAATAAGACAGCTAAAAGTTTATGGGAAATAAGACGGTTCAAATTCCTTTTTTATTCCTCGGTATTGATTAAATTTGTATCTCTCAAGAATCTGCATTGCAAGCAATTCGCCATATTAACATACAAGCAAAATAATCATTATAGTGAGATTGTAAGTCCTACCACTACATTTTGAACATGATTTATATATTCAGAGGCACATGTTACACGAAGCATAGTCGATATACGAGGTGGTATTTTATTGCTCCATCAGCACGCCATTGTAATACATTTTTTCCGGTATTTTATAGACTTTAAACTGGCGATCGATGATTAGTTTGGTATTTTCCTATATAACTCAATAGATAACTCTACACACTAATACTTAATATAAATCTGTTAGGGCAATTCACCACGTCGCATAAAATTCTGGATCAGGCCGCTAACAGTAACACTTCTTATGTTGATAGCGATAAGGTTTAAATTCCATTTTAACAGCAGTCGCCCGTTTTGATTTACTGAAGAACAAAAAATACGAGTGTGCCTTAGACCACATGACTGAAGTAAATACTTCTTTAACTCCATCTATATGTATGTCCATATATATGTTTATATGTATAAAATATATACATGTATACATATATATTAATTTTCTACAAATATTTATTAAAATTTATTATCATTCGCCTTGCCCGATCAAGCCGTGCGCATCGACGTCCACTCCCCGCCGCGTTTGGCGCGTCACTGGTATTTCAAAATACTGACTGAAACATGCATACACTGGCTATGAGAGGAAGAGTAAAAAAAATGTGCGCGCGCACTGCTCTCTCTTGCTTCTACAGTGAGCCCGTTTGCTTCGCAACGCATTTCAATTTCCGTTACACATTCGCCAGCCTACCCCCCAAGTCTACTAATGAAGTATTTAGAAGCCCCAGCACAAATATTGCAATGTTTTACGCTCATTTTCTAAAGGGTTTAATTTTCAATATTATACAATAAAACCATCGCCGAAAAAAGGTTCGTAAGTAAAAAAAAAATGAATTTTAAATCAGTTTTAATAGGCAAAATTTTTTTTAGGCTCATAAAAAGATTAATAAAAAATGCTTAATTATTTCAAAGGCAAATATATGTTCAACTCGCAGAATTGAAAAAAAGCATCTAAATTGTTTCTAAGCGATCTAATTTTCAAAACAAAAACACACGATTTTGCATTTCTTAGAAGTGCATTGCCTTAATGCTTGTAGTAACTAAGGTGAACATCGGTCGGTAATTTGTTAGAAAAGGGAGAAGAGAAAAAAGATCTATGTTTTTCAGTTCACGAATATTATTATGTTTATATTATAAGTCTACCTACATAATTTACGTCAAAAGCTTTTTTGGAATTCCACTACCCAGAAGGCTTTTGAAGAATATTTACGAGATGAAACATTGCCTGCAAAGAAACGAGGTCTCAAAATATACACAGAGATGCCACGATGCGCTTTTTAGAAGCATCGATAGTAGAAAAACGATATTAATTTTACCACTGAGGGTAAGCATTAATGAAAAATTAAATCCATTAAAAAATATCGATAGATACATAAGACATGAATCTTCCATATGGTTGGTAAATAATGTATTATTTTTTTATTATTATTCTAATGGTATCACATTATCATGGAATACGGTGAGTGTAACGAATACTTCAAGCGAAATTTATTTTTACAAATGACCCGAAAATAACACGCAAACGTCTACCTATGGCGTGTGAAAAATATTTCCCGGTACGAGAATTCTCATTCTTTTGTGACGTTTAAGGTCGGATTTCCTCTTTAATATTATGTTCGTCTAAATAATTCAAACGTTTCATTTGGTCAATGTTTTACCACATTTTGATTTATTATGTTGTGCCCGTTTCCTTTCGATATTTCTCAAATATGCTGGTGAAAAAATTGATATAATTATTCACCGCTTTATTTAAATGAGACTGAGAGACAAAATGAGTTATTTCAAAACTAATTTCAATCGAGTCCTTGATCTGCATATGGGATTTATAGAAATCATTATATTCTTCCTGGAGTACGGTATAATGAATGTACATTTTTCATTTATAAAACACTGAGACAGCTTTTCAGGGCATAAAAATGCATACTCAGTCTTAATGATCCTTCTTACAGGCGACAAGGTACTAAAAACCGTTGTAAGTAACACGCTATTCTTCAAAGTGGGTGCACGCTTTATTGCTGCTCCCGAGTTCGCGTGTTTGTTAGGTGTTTTGGTACATTGCTTGAGGACTAGTGATAAACTCTACACATACCTACGTCTCACAGAATTTGAACAACTCATCAAATTTCAAAGCAATTTTTCAAGTTCTGTGAAAGTTCTATTCGAGTTCTGTTATTATATTATTACGAGCCATTTTATTTTCAAAACTAAAATAATAACAGAACTTGGATACAACTTTCACAGGACTTGACAATTTACTTCGAAATTTTGATGAATTGTTCAAATTCTCTAAAACAACCCGTCATAAGTATCCCTCCTGTAAAATGACGAACATTCAGAATTGAAACTTTGCTTCAATTGGCTTTAACCGTGTTTGGTGTCCAGATTCGAATAGCCAGACGATTTCCAACGTTCCTCTTTCCCAATCTTTTCAGCCTCGCTACATACCCCAACTAATTGGAGATTTAATAGTACCATTGACATCGCACAGTTGAGAGTCGTTGGGATTGTGCGACATTCATATAAAAAAAAGGACGAAACGACGTTTTGGCGAGTTACAGGTAACGGTAGTTTTCTTTGATTCAATAATCAAATTTACAATAAGTTAAATAGCGAGTCAAAACATGGATTCTAAGTAATGAACATCAGTTGCTGAGGATAACCTCCAGATTTGTCCATTTCATATTCATAACCCAAGAAGTTCTGTTAATAACAATAAGCCAAGGGATGGTGTATGGTACACGGCTACGCAATAGTTGCCACATGCCCCAATCCCACCACTCCCGTCTCCTGACCTACGTGCTATGCTATGCCTTCCTCCTGCAACTATTTCCGCTAACCCTGCAGAATGCCTACAAAAAAATCCTCCCCTACAAAGCCGACACGGATGCCAAAACTGTTTCGTGTTTAATCTGTAATCCGGTGATGTTATTTGCCAAATATATGTTGAAGCAGTTTAGCTTGGCTGAATGGAATCTATTCTATTATTTCTCACAGTTAGAATTTCGGCCAGACTGATTTTGTAACGAGGGCACACACATCTTGATTATAATCGGTTGGAACATATCGTTTTTTGTTCACCGTCCAAAAAATTGACTTTTTGGTTTAGGGGAACGTGAGCAGGCGTTATCGTCTTGCGGCAAGACCACCATTCAAAACAGAAACCTACTTGTATTGATTATTACAAGCAATAATTATTAGCCTGAAACACTCATCAATATTGAAACCTCTCCCGAGAAAAGATATATGTCGCCGACGGGACTCGAACCCGCACCCCTCTGTTTGCCGGACAGGAGCTCTACCATTAAGCTACGGCGGGATACCTCCTACCCGCCAAATGATTCAATATATACCTAGTGTTTCATTCAACAATTATCGCTCATTATATTTTTTCACCTGCAAACAACCAACTTTATTTTATATGAGAAAGGCATGTTAGTGCTAACTCTCTCACTAGGTGGCGTCGAGACATTATATCTACATTTTTTGGTGAAAATACTTTTAACTCGTCAAATATTGATTATTTTTTTAAATTGATAAACTAATGTTTAAGACAAGATTTTTTATGCATAGCACAAAGGGTAACAATTATTATAAGCAATAATTATTAGCCTGAAACACTCATCAATATTGAAACCTCTCCCGAGAAAAGATATATGTCGCCGACGGGACTCGAACCCGCACCCCTCTGTTTGCCGGACAGGAGCTCTACCATTAAGCTACGGCGGGATACCTCCTACCCGCCAAATGATTCAATATATACCTAGTGTTTCATTCAACAATTATCGCTCATTATATTTTTTCACCTGCAAACAACCAACTTTATTTTATATGAGAAAGGCATGTTAGTGCTAACTCTCTCACTAGGTGGCGTCGAGACATTATATCTACATTTTTTGGTGAAAATACTTTTAACTCGTCAAATATTGATTATTTTTTTAAATTGATAAACTAATTTTTTCTTCTTCAAACTTCGCAAAATCACTTTGTGGCATCATTTTGAATTAAATTAAAACAAATAACTTTGTTTAAACCACTAATATAATCACAATTACCTACATGTTTCAAAACCGATGGTTTCTTCGTCAGGGTAGTAATGACATTAGTAACAAAATAAACAAACAAGTATAGACTAAAAAGAACTATGGACAAAAATATTTTAGAGAGAGGTGATTAATTAATAAAAAATATCGTAAAAAAAAAAAAAACAATTATTTAAAATTAAATATAAAAATTATTTAAAAAATATGAATAATTACATTATATAAATTATCAAAACATAATAAAGATGTTTAAACAACAAAAATAAATTATTTTAAATATAATTATTAATAAGAAAATAAATTTAAGAGATGGCTATTTTTAAAAAATATTTGGTTATTAATAATATTTAATTTGCTATTAACACTTTTTCTAATTTCTAAAATTTCTAAGTTTGCTAATTGTAAATCTGTTGAGTTTGTGTGTAAAATTTTTAACCCTTTATTTATATCAAAAGAATGATTTGTTTCTAAAATGTGATTGGCAAATTCAGAATAATTATTATTATTCAAACACCTTAGATGTTCTTTAACTCTAATATTAAAATTTCTAGAAGTCTTTCCAATATAAAAAAAAAGTTACAATCATTACACATTAATTTATAAACTCCAGATTTGTTCAAATAATCACCCTTATCCTTGTTATTTAAAATATAATTTTTTAATTTGTTATTTGTGTAAAAGGCTGGGTTAACATTATCTGGCATGTTTTTAATTAATAAATTTGAAGTATTATTATTTAAAAATAATATTTTTCTCCAATTATTATTATTGTCAATCACATGTGGATAAACATAAGAGTTAATAAACTTTTTCTTATATTTTTTGTTTAACATATTGTCTATTAATTTAGTATTATAACCGTTATTGATTGCAATTTGTTTTATAATATTTAATTCTGTGTTAAAATTATCAAAAGATAATGGAACATTAATTAATCTGCTAAGTAAGGTATGAAAAGCTGCTAATTTTTGTGAAATTGGATGGTTCGATGTATTATGTATAACGATATCCGTATATGTGTCTTTGCGATAAATATTAAAATCAAATTTATTATTGATAATAGAAATACTTAAATCTAAAAAATTTAAGCTATAATTTTTTCCAATTTCTAAGGTAAATTTTATTTTTTTGTGAAGTTTATTAATGAAATTTAAGAAAATATTTAATTGTCTAATAGTGCCAGTCCATATACAAAAAATGTCATCCACATATCGTTTCCAAAAATATACATATTTTAATAATAAGGCACGACTATTAAAAATTTTATCTTCTAAATTGTTTAAAAATATATCTGCTAATAAAGGACTAGTACTAGAACCCATTGCTAAGCCATCTTTTTGTTTATAAATAATGTTATCAAATTGAAAATAATTTTGTTTAAGAATAACATTAAAAAGTTTATATAAATCTTGAGACAAGTTTTTAGAAATGTTTGAAGAATCGAGCAAATTTTTTACAATGGATTTTGTTTCAATAATAGGAACACTTGGAAATAAGTTAATAACATCAAAAGATATTAATAAAGCATTTTTAGGGATATCCAAAGATTTTAATTCGTCAATTAACTCAAGGGAATTTTTAATTGTATATTTGGGGTTAAAAATGTTATTTCCAAGAGTTAATTTATTGATAATAGATGCTAACTTATAACTAGGAGCGTTACAATTAGATACAACTGGTCTTATAGGGTTATTTGGTTTATGAATTTTCACTAAACTGTATAATTTTGGAACTTGAGGGTTAGTAATTGTTAATTTCTTATTTTTAAATAAATTTAAAATGTTTTCACTTTTGCATGTTTTCAATGTATCAATAATTTCTTCTTGGCATTTATTTATTGGGTTCTTATTAACTATTTCAAAATTATCACTATCTAAAAAATCCAAAGTCTTTTTTATATAGTCCACTTTATCTAAAATAATGATTGAATTTCCTTTGTCAGCCTTTGTTATGACAAGATTTTTGTCACGTGTAAAATTTGAAATATTGATGGCTTGCTTTTTTTCTTCGTATTGTTTATTATTTTCATTATAATAATTTGATTTTAAGTTTTTAATAATATCGCCAAATTTGTATTGATAAGAATTATCTTCATTATAAATAGCACAATTCAAATCGACAGCCAATAATTCAATTTGTTGATAATTTTTAATTTGTAGATTATAATTTAAACCTTTTGATAATAAATTAAGTTCCTCTTCTTTAAAAATATGGTCAGTTAAGTTTATTACGCGATCGTGAAATTTTATTGCTTTATTATTATTATTAATTATTCCAGTCTGAGTTTTTTGGTTAATATTATTAAAAGTTAACACTTTGTTTGTTTTAAAATTGTTATTTCCACATATAGTTTTATAACCATTTTTATTTGGGTTTTTATCGTTAAAGTCCATTAAATTATTAAGTTTTTTTAACAATTCTTCTTTCTTTTTAAAAGATTTTATACTTGCTATGAATCTAACATGGTCATCAAAAGAATCCCATTCTAAGGGATGTAATGTATTCGCCAAATCCATATGTAAAACTTTAATTTGAAGTTTGATGTTATTACGTTTTTTAAAAACATTTTTAATATCATTTTTCAGCCAAGAAATTTTTGCTATTTGCGCAGAATTTGAAATAGATTTAAATTTAAAATTAATATAATTTGGAATAATTTCACGTTTCTGACATTCGCGTAAAAAGAACAAATTTAAACAAATGAGTCTATACTTGATTGATAATTTTTTTTATACATTTTTGCTTTAGTAGCCGTACTCGCTATAATTATTTCTTCTTCAAACTTCGCAAAATCACTTTGTGGCATCATTTTGAATTAAATTAAAACAAATAACTTTGTTTAAACCACTAATATAATCACAATTACCTACATGTTTCAAAACCGATGGTTTCTTCGTCAGGGTAGTAATGACATTAGTAACAAAATAAACAAACAAGTATAGACTAAAAAGAACTATGGACAAAAATATTTTAGAGAGAGGTGATTAATTAATAAAAAATATCGTAAAAAAAAAAAAAAAAACAATTATTTAAAATTAAATATACAAATTATTTAAAAAATATGAAAAATTACATTATATAAATTATCAAAACATAATAAAGATGTTTAAACAACAAAAATAAATTATTTTAAATATAATTATTAATAAGAAAATAAATTTAAGAGATGGCTATTTTTAAAAAATATTTGGTTATTAATAATATTTAATTTGCTATTAACACTTTTTCTAATTTCTAAAATTTCTAAGTTTGCTAATTGTAAATCTGTTGAGTTTGTGTGTAAAATTTTTAACCCTTTATTTATATCAAAAGAATGATTTGTTTCTAAAATGTGATTGGCAAATTCAGAATAATTATTATTATTCAAACACCTTAGATGTTCTTTAACTCTAATATTAAAATTTCTAGAAGTCTTTCCAATATAAAAAAAGTTACAATCATTACACATTAATTTATAAACTCCAGATTTGTTCAAATAATCACCCTTATCCTTGTTATTTAAAATATAATTTTTTAATTTGTTATTTGTGTAAAAGGCTGGGTTAACATTATCTGGCATGTTTTTAATTAATAAATTTGAAGTATTATTATTTAAAAATAATATTTTTCTCCAATTATTATTATTGTCAATCACATGTGGATAAACATAAGAGTTAATAAACTTTTTCTTATATTTTTTGTTTAACATATTGTCTATTAATTTAGTATTATAACCGTTATTGATTGCAATTTGTTTTATAATATTTAATTCTGT
The DNA here is from genome assembly GCA_951813805.1 of Limnephilus auricula. Classification (NCBI taxonomy): domain Eukaryota; kingdom Metazoa; phylum Arthropoda; class Insecta; order Trichoptera; family Limnephilidae; genus Limnephilus; species Limnephilus auricula. Next base: position 19,390,776 of record OX638404.1, read on the forward strand.
GTTAAAATTATCAAAAGATAATGGAACATTAATTAATCTGCTAAGTAAGGTATGAAAAGCTGCTAATTTTTGTGAAATTGGATGGTTCGATGTATTATGTATAACGATATCCGTATATGTGTCTTTGCGATAAATATTAAAATCAAATTTATTATTGATAATAGAAATACTTAAATCTAAAAAATTTAAGCTATAATTTTTTCCAATTTCTAAGGTAAATTTTATTTTTTTGTGAAGTTTATTAATGAAATTTAAGAAAATATTTAATTGTCTAATAGTGCCAGTCCATATACAAAAAATGTCATCCACATATCGTTTCCAAAAATATACATATTTTAATAATAAGGCACGACTATTAAAAATTTTATCTTCTAAATTGTTTAAAAATATATCTGCTAATAAAGGACTAGTACTAGAACCCATTGCTAAGCCATCTTTTTGTTTATAAATAATGTTATCAAATTGAAAATAATTTTGTTTAAGAATAACATTAAAAAGTTTATATAAATCTTGAGACAAGTTTTTAGAAATGTTTGAAGAATCGAGCAAATTTTTTACAATGGATTTTGTTTCAATAATAGGAACACTTGGAAATAAGTTAATAACATCAAAAGATATTAATAAAGCATTTTTAGGGATATCCAAAGATTTTAATTCGTCAATTAACTCAAGGGAATTTTTAATTGTATATTTGGGGTTAAAAATGTTATTTCCAAGAGTTAATTTATTGATAATAGATGCTTACTTATAACTAGGAGCGTTACAATTAGATACAACTGGTCTTATAGGGTTATTTGGTTTATGAATTTTCACTAAACTGTATAATTTTGGAACTTGAGGGTTAGTAATTGTTAATTTCTTATTTTTAAATAAATTTAAAATGTTTTCACTTTTGCATGTTTTCAATGTATCAATAATTTCTTCTTGGCATTTATTTATTGGGTTCTTATTAACTATTTCAAAATTATCACTATCTAAAAAATCCAAAGTCTTTTTTATATAGTCCACTTTATCTAAAATAATGATTGAATTTCCTTTGTCAGCCTTTGTTATGACAAGATTTTTGTCACGTGTAAAATTTGAAATATTGATGGCTTGCTTTTTTTCTTCGTATTGTTTATTATTTTCATTATAATAATTTGATTTTAAGTTTTTAATAATATCGCCAAATTTGTATTGATAAGAATTATCTTCATTATAAATAGCACAATTCAAATCGACAGCCAATAATTCAATTTGTTGATAATTTTTAATTTGTAGATTATAATTTAAACCTTTTGATAATAAATTAAGTTCCTCTTCTTTAAAAATATGGTCAGTTAAGTTTATTACGCGATCGTGAAATTTTATTGCTTTATTATTATTATTAATTATTCCAGTCTGAGTTTTTTGGTTAATATTATTAAAAGTTAACACTTTGTTTGTTTTAAAATTGTTATTTCCACATATAGTTTTATAACCATTTTTATTTGGGTTTTTATCGTTAAAGTCCATTAAATTATTAAGTTTTTTTAACAATTCTTCTTTCTTTTTAAAAGATTTTATACTTGCTATGAATCTAACATGGTCATCAAAAGAATCCCATTCTAAGGGATGTAATGTATTCGCCAAATCCATATGTAAAACTTTAATTTGAAGTTTGATGTTATTACGTTTTTTAAAAACATTTTTAATATCATTTTTCAGCCAAGAAATTTTTGCTATTTGCGCAGAATTTGAAATAGATTTAAATTTAAAATTAATATAATTTGGAATAATTTCACGTTTCTGACATTCGCGTAAAAAGAACAAATTTAAACAAATGAGTCTATACTTGATTGATAATTTTTTGTACATTTTTGCTTTAGTAGCCGTACTCGCTATAATTATTTCTTCTTCAAACTTCGCAAAATCACTTTGTGGCATCATTTTGAATTAAATTAAAACAAATAACTTTGTTTAAACCACTAATATAATCACAATTACCTACATGTTTCAAAACCGATGGTTTCTTCGTCAGGGTAGTAATGACATTAGTAACAAAATAAACAAACAAGTATAGACTAAAAAGAACTATGGACAAAAATATTTTAGAGAGAGGTGATTAATTAATAAAAAATATCGTAAAAAAAAAAAAAACAATTATTTAAAATTAAATATAAAAATTATTTAAAAAATATGAAAAATTACATTATATAAATTATCAAAACATAATAAAGATGTTTAAACAACAAAAATAAATTATTTTAAATATAATTATTAATAAGAAAATAAATTTAAGAGATGGCTATTTTTAAAAAATATTTGGTTATTAATAATATTTAATTTGCTATTAACACTTTTTCTAATTTCTAAAATTTCTAAGTTTGCTAATTGTAAATCTGTTGAGTTTGTGTGTAAAATTTTTAACCCTTTATTTATATCAAAAGAATGATTTGTTTCTAAAATGTGATTGGCAAATTCAGAATAATTATTATTATTCAAACACCTTAGATGTTCTTTAACTCTAATATTAAAATTTCTAGAAGTCTTTCCAATATAAAAAAAGTTACAATCATTACACATTAATTTATAAACTCCAGATTTGTTCAAATAATCACCCTTATCCTTGTTATTTAAAATATAATTTTTTAATTTGTTATTTGTGTAAAAGGCTGGGTTAACATTATCTGGCATGTTTTTAATTAATAAATTTGAAGTATTATTATTTAAAAATAATATTTTTCTCCAATTATTATTATTGTCAATCACATGTGGATAAACATAAGAGTTAATAAACTTTTTCTTATATTTTTTGTTTAACATATTGTCTATTAATTTAGTATTATAACCGTTATTGATTGCAATTTGTTTTATAATATTTAATTCTGTGTTAAAATTATCAAAAGATAATGGAACATTAATTAATCTGCTAAGTAAGGTATGAAAAGCTGCTAATTTTTGTGAAATTGGATGGTTCGATGTATTATGTATAACGATATCCGTATATGTGTCTTTGCGATAAATATTAAAATCAAATTTATTATTGATAATAGAAATACTTAAATCTAAAAAATTTAAGCTATAATTTTTTCCAATTTCTAAGGTAAATTTTATTTTTTTGTGAAGTTTATTAATGAAATTTAAGAAAATATTTAATTGTCTAATAGTGCCAGTCCATATACAAAAAATGTCATCCACATATCGTTTCCAAAAATATACATATTTTAATAATAAGGCACGACTATTAAAAATTTTATCTTCTAAATTGTTTAAAAATATATCTGCTAATAAAGGACTAGTACTAGAACCCATTGCTAAGCCATCTTTTTGTTTATAAATAATGTTATCAAATTGAAAATAATTTTGTTTAAGAATAACATTAAAAAGTTTATATAAATCTTGAGACAAGTTTTTAGAAATGTTTGAAGAATCGAGCAAATTTTTTACAATGGATTTTGTTTCAATAATAGGAACACTTGGAAATAAGTTAATAACATCAAAAGATATTAATAAAGCATTTTTAGGGATATCCAAAGATTTTAATTCGTCAATTAACTCAAGGGAATTTTCAATTGTATATTTGGGGTTAAAAATGTTATTTCCAAGAGTTAATTTATTGATAATAGATGCTAACTTATAACTAGGAGCGTTACAATTAGATACAACTGGTCTTATAGGGTTATTTGGTTTATGAATTTTCACTAAACTGTATAATTTTGGAACTTGAGGGTTAGTAATTGTTAATTTCTTATTTTTAAATAAATTTAAAATGTTTTCACTTTTGCATGTTTTCAATGTATCAATAATTTCTTCTTGGCATTTATTTATTGGGTTCTTATTAACTATTTCAAAATTATCACTATCTAAAAAATCCAAAGTCTTTTTTATATAGTCCACTTTATCTAAAATAATGATTGAATTTCCTTTGTCAGCCTTTGTTATGACAAGATTTTTGTCACGTGTAAAATTTGAAATATTGATGGCTTGCTTTTTTTCTTCGTATTGTTTATTATTTTCATTATAATAATTTGATTTTAAGTTTTTAATAATATCGCCAAATTTGTATTGATAAGAATTATCTTCATTATAAATAGCACAATTCAAATCGACAGCCAATAATTCAATTTGTTGATAATTTTTAATTTGTAGATTATAATTTAAACCTTTAAAATAAAAAAATATTTTTTGTTAAACAATATGTTAAACAAAAAATATAAGAAAAAGTTTATTAACTCTTATGTTTATCCACATGTGATTGACAATAATAATAATTGGAGAAAAATATTATTTTTAAATAATAATACTTCAAATTTATTAATTAAAAACATGCCAGATAATGTTAACCCAGCCTTTTACACAAATAACAAATTAAAAAATTATATTTTAAATAACAAGGATAAGGGTGATTATTTGAACAAATCTGGAGTTTATAAATTAATGTGTAATGATTGTAACTTTTTTTATATTGGAAAGACTTCTAGAAATTTTAATATTAGAGTTAAAGAACATCTAAGGTGTTTGAATAATAATAATTATTCTGAATTTGCCAATCACATTTTAGAAACAAATCATTCTTTTGATATAAATAAAGGGTTAAAAATTTTACACACAAACTCAACAGATTTACAATTAGCAAACTTAGAAATTTTAGAAATTAGAAAAAGTGTTAATAGCAAATTAAATATTATTAATAACCAAATATTTTTTAAAAATAGCCATCTCTTAAATTTATTTTCTTATTAATAATTATATTTAAAATAATTTATTTTTGTTGTTTAAACATCTTTATTATGTTTTGATAATTTATATAATGTAATTTTTCATATTTTTTAAATAATTTTTATATTTAATTTTAAATAATTGTTTTTTTTTTTTTTTTACGATATTTTTTATTAATTAATCACCTCTCTCTAAAATATTTTTGTCCATAGTTCTTTTTAGTCTATACTTGTTTGTTTATTTTGTTACTAATGTCATTACTACCCTGACGAAGAAACCATCGGTTTTGAAACATGTAGGTAATTGTGATTATATTAGTGGTTTAAACAAAGTTATTTGTTTTAATTTAATGATAAACTAATGTTTAAGACAAGATTTTTTATGCATAGCACAAAGGGTAACAATTATTATAAGCAATAATTATTAGCCTGAAACACTCATCAATATTGAAACCTCTCCCGAGAAAAGATATATGTCGCCGACGGGACTCGAACCCGCACCCCTCTGTTTGCCGGACAGGAGCTCTACCATTAAGCTACGGCGGGATACCTCCTACCCGCCAAATGATTCAATATATACCTAGTGTTTCATTCAACAATTATCGCTTATTATATTTTTTCACCTGCAAACAACCAACTTTATTTTATATGAGAAAGGCATGTTAGTGCTAACTCTCTCACTAGGTGGCGTCGAGACATTATATCTACATTTTTTGGTGAAAATACTTTTAACTCGTCAAATATTGATTATTTTTTTAAATTGATAAACTAATGTTTAAGACAAGATTTTTTATGCATAGCACAAAGGGTAACAATTATTATAAGCAATAATTATTAGCCTGAAACACTCATCAATATTGAAATCTCTCCCGAGAAAAGATATATGTCGCCGACGGGACTCGAACCCGCACCCCTCTGTTTGCCGGACAGGAGCTCTACCATTAAGCTACGGCGGGATACCTCCTACCCGCCAAATGATTCAATATATACCTAGTGTTTCATTCAACAATTATCGCTTATTATATTTTTTCACCTGCAAACAACCAACTTTATTTTATATGACTACTTGTATTGGCTTAAGCAATGTTAACTCACAAAACCTGAATAGCCATGCACTACCATTCACCCCGGGAATTTCCTGGAGAGACCACATTATAAATGAGGAGGTTCTCCAAAGAATCGAAGGAGGAAGACACCTTCTCAGAACCTTGTCCGAAAGGCGTGCAAGATGGATCGGCCATATAATACGACAAAAAGGCCTCTTGAATGCCATAATGGAGGGTATGACCGAGGGGACAAACTCTAGGGGACGCCCACGCCGAGAGTACCTGGAGGACCTGCTGGTGGACATGCGCTGCTCATCTTATGCAGACTTCAAAAGAGCCGCACAAGATAGGGAAGAATGGAAAAGAAAAATAGAGGAAATTGCTGCAAACCAATCCCAGGATTGAAACCAGAGAGAGACCATTCACCCTACATTCTTCTATAATTTTTCCCACTTCTTCCTATCAATCAAACAGAAAATATCAAGTATGCTATTAATTTATTCGGGAAGTTAAAAACTCTCAGCGAAATTAAATATTTACAAGAGTGCATTTTACATCTATTTTAAGGCTTTAAAATTTTATTATTACGGTTAATGTCACTTCTGTTGATTAATTGTTTGACATGTCTTCTATTTATTTAGTGAAGTAAGAAATCATGTTTAGAACGCTGCAAACGCTTTGATCGTGGTGGTTTTTGCAAGGAGTTTCAGACTTCCTCTTCTCCCGTGAGTTATTTTAAGGGGTTCCATGACAATTCAACAAAGTGCTACTTCGACACCGTTAAAAAGTCATTAAAAGTGATGGAAAAAATAGCCCATAACCTAACCTATTTTAAATAGCTTTTTTCATCACTTTCAATTCATTTTACTGAATTTTCAAAAATGTGTTGCAGTGCCACATTGTTAAGTTAACCTTTTACCGACAAGTTACAAAATGACTTTTTTGATATTATTTAAAAAACCGGTATACTCGTACCATTTTTGAGCAATTTTTTTTTAGTTAAAACAAACTAACCAATCAAGTGATAAATCGTAAAATATTTTTGTATGTTCTACCTAGGCACCATTTATGAACAATAATTTAAATAACTAACTAACTAATAAACTAACCATCACGCCGTGATGGTTAGTTTATTAGTTAGGGGTAGGCAGAGAGGACGGACCGCCAAACAACTCGGTCATGGCACACACTCTTTGCCTCATTCACACTCATACATCTTCTTATACGTATTCTTGTATTATTCTGACTCTTGACATGGCCCGACTCAAGAATCTGATTCAAGTATCTCTGATTCACTTGATCGTGCCACGTCTTCGTTGGACGTCCTCGGCTTTTTCTTCCATTCACATTCTCCACATTCCTCACGCGATCATACATGGTTTTACCTCACATACGCTTCAGGAATCTCATTTCTACAGCATTCAGTCTACTTTCATCCTTTCTCAGCCAGTTCCATGCTTCACTGCCATACATCAGGGTAGGTACCAGTACTCCATTGTGGACTGCTAGCTTCGTTTCTGCGGACAGATTTTGTTGGCTCCAACGGCTTTCAGTCCTCCATTAATGGAGTTACCCGCATTCACCCTTCTTTCAATATCCCTATCAGCCTTCCCATCTCTCGTAAACATTCTTCCGCAAAAATTCAAACTCATCCACCTGCTCCTAGTGTTCATCATTCACAACTACATTGCACACTGTTTTCGTACTCTCTCTTTCAAACACCATGTCTTTAGACTTACTTACATTCATCATTAATTTATTCTTTATACATACTTCGTTCATCCTAGATACGAGAGACTGCAGATCTTCTGTATTTTTAGCAATTAGCACCGAATCATCAGCATACAACAGGCAACATACTCGTACTATCAGATTATTCAATTTCATTATAAACGGTAATATTTACGCTAAAATAACAACACATAGAATTTCGATAACTTACGCAATATGCATATATATGCATTTACATGAAATATATAATTTTATGTCTTCAATCTTTGCAAAATTACTTCGTGGCATCATTTTAATTAAATGAAACAAAGGACTTTGTGTAAAACACCATAATCACATGTTATAATATCTACATGTTTCAAAACCGATGGTTTCTTCGTCAGGATAATAAAATGAATATTATTATCCTGTTATTCATATTATTATCTCGATGAGAAACCATCGGTTTTGTAACATAGATATTATAACATGTGATTATAGTATTTGGCACAAAGTAATTTGTTTCATTTTATATTTATTTTTCAAAAGCATTTATATGAATTATATGTAAAGAGTGTAAGCCATTGCGCTACGTTAACTGTTTTTCATTTCGTTACGCTCGAAACATGACCCACAGTTATAACAACGCACAGTTTGAAAAAGCGCAAAAGTTTGAAAAGGGCTCGAAAGCTGCTGGACACCCCTACGCTGCATACCAAAATTACCCCTCAGCGCCACCCGGCTCCAAAACTGCAACGAAATATATTTGACTCGGTTGCAATTTTTGGGTGCCATTCAGAAATAAAATGCATGTTTCGCATTTAATGCCCGCTTTGTGCCACGTAAAACGCCGTAAATATTTTCCGTAATGAAGTCCATTTTGATGCTGGGGCCATTCGCTGTGGAAGTGGGACAACGGCGCGCGTGTGGATGATTTGCGGATTTTCATTATGAAATCAACTTTTTTGTGGATAAAATTGTTAATCATTGTTTATTTATATGTGGTTTAGTTGTCTGTGTAAATCCCAATCGTTTTTATTGGTCGCAGATCATGTGGGCACATTTATAGCGCCGTTATTCAGCTGGTGAAATATTATGAAAATTGGCAAAGAATTTTTGTGTAGTTAATAATTTTAACAAAAAAATTGTTAAATCGGAATTAAATATGGAGTTTAAACAAATAAATAACTCAGGTACGGGACGTACGTCATTCCTATGTCTACCTACGTTAAATTATTGTGAAAACAAGCTTATGTGTCCAAGCGGTTAAAAAACTTTAATAAAGCAACAAAGTATGTTAAAACCTTACAATGTGTAAGGTTTCATCCTTATGAAGTCATAAAATTTGCATACCATCTTCTGTCTTGCTTTTCTAGCTTCGTCTAAATTTGTCAATCATTTGTTTTGTCCACATGACACCCACAATATGTAAATAATTTCTTGAATTTTGATGGAACTGCCCATACACTTTATTTTGCCTTTTTGCTGGTTAGGAGCAGTTCAGTGCATTGTTGGCTTAATGTGAACGGAACCATTGAATATAAAGATGGTTGAAATCTCAGGCGCAGTCGATAATGCGCTCGATGGTCAATGAGCAGAAATTTATTAGATAAGAGAAAAAAATACCTACTAAAATTCTATAAAAAAAAATACCAAATACTAACAATCTGGATTTAATTATGCCCGTTAAATTCCAATACGAACCGTTTTGATGAAAATTTACATTATGTGGGCCATTATTTATTTTCCCAGCTCAAGTTGTCATTTCAACCCTTCTACGATTCTACTGGGAACAACAAAATTTGATATTATCTTTTTAGTGGTTTTATCCAGAAATTTATCATTCGTTTTCGATATAAGAAATAGGGCAATACATTAAATATAATCGTTTTTAAGGATCTAGTATTAAAAATAAACATTTTCGTCTTTTTTTTTTACCATGAAAAACCTTGGATATACAATATTTTGTAAAACTACTTCGACAAATTCCATTATAGTCGAGATTACAACTTTATCTTAAACGAAACCATTCATTTCATCCCCGGCCAAAGAAACCAAGGAAGATAATAGATACAAAGTTATTGAATTCGTCACCTACGTAATTCAGATAAATACCTTTTATTCATCATCATGTGGATTGATAAAGCCTATTTGTGATAAGGGAAATCCCTTTTAAACCTGTCAGGATAACTGATGAAGGGGCCCATTTATCCTAATGGCTTAGGGATATTCGTGTTGTGTTTGCGTATGTTAGATAAGCCAGATTGAAAAATAATAAATGGCCCCTTTCTGTACGTGGGTCTAGGACCCAATCAATAAGGCTCATAATAATTGTGGCATTTTGGAGCTGTGAGAGAAATATACTCTATTCTGTAAGATTTTCTTTGGATGGGTGTGAAATGGGAGATGAATATAATTCTAGGATCGTATGGTCGAACATATACGCCTGATTGAAAAAGGTTACGTAAACGAAATGTTTGTAAGGCGTGTTCTGGAGGCAGATTTAGTTTTACCCGCGTTAGTAACATCGGATAAGATTAGTGTTGATTATTCAGTGTATCATTTTACTACATACTACCAGTATTCGGACGGGATAAAAATAGTATGCTTTTTTTAATTTAATAAATACAGAAAAATAACAAATTGTCCTGTTGGTATTTAAAAGATATTTCAAAGCTAAAATTTAAGAATCGCTTGGCATGCAATACGGTTATTTAAAAATATAACGCAATGAATCAACTTAATTACTATGAAAGACAACTATTTACGTGAAAGGAGATGGATTAATTCTGCATTAAAGTAAGTTTTTTTCAATCAAAGATTGAAAAATCACATGTTTTGACAGTTTAAACAACCAGGATTTTGATCTGATATTCATCGTAGGTTAAGATTGAAAGTTATGAAATACGCATATATTATTTAACCACTCTTTTTGCCACATTATGGCACTATTTCTAAAACCTCAGATTGCTTTGCTGCCAAAATGTGGCAAATTTTGAATTTTATTTTTATTTTATTAAAACGACTAATAAATAAATTAATCATTCAAAATATTACAAAATAACTATTCTCTAGGTTCTTTAAAATGTTTTAAGGTTAGAGATTTAATTATATTTTTTTTATAAATCCTACAAATATATGATAACAGACAAAATATAGGGGAATTCATTAGCTGCATAGAACTATAATCAGTTTTTATGTCTCCATATTCAAATGTTTGCGGAAAAATTTCCTTAGCAATCCGAGAAAAAATAATTTAATTGCTCTGTCGCTCCAGTTGTTATATAGCCCAAACTAAGAACCCTTAAACCTATTTTGTGTATATGTGTTCGTCTTCCCTGACATAAATAGTCATCTTTTATAGAAATGAAGCCGAAACTAAGGGTGGTTTAAAAAAATGTGTAGCTTATCAGCTATTCTGAAAAATAACCCAATGATTTTGCAACCTAAATGTGTATGTGTGAGAAGCAATTTTTAGTTGGCCTTTATTTGTAGGTTATCTGTTTGAGTATTCTGATTTGAAACCCGTAGGTATATAACGCGTAAATCCCATTTGAACCAATTAAAAGTTTCATTTCACGTGACTAATTGCAGAATGAAGCATTTACAATCTACCTAATGAAACTATTACTCTAATAGCATCTTCTGTTCCACCATGAAAAAACACCCATAAACAGTTTTATCCTTAATGATTACTTAGGTAGGGAATTGCTTCGATTGTAATTAACAAAAGTAGTTCTTAAATAAAATCACTTTAATTAATCAAATAAGATAATTTAAGGCCTTTATTTGCTGAAGGCAAGTTAAATAACTAAAATATGGGAATCCAAATGGAAAAACATATTTTGGTTTTTAGAAAGATTGGTAAAACCAATCAACCTGTTCAGAAAAATGTCTAGACTCTGATTGAAAGAAGTCATCTGAAATAATATGTAGCTTTCTCCTCAAACAATTTAGTGATGTACATTATCGTCTATTAGTTTGCCATGAAAAACCTCTGAAACAAAATCTGTTAATATTTTCTGAAACAACTTCGACTGAACGAAAAATTAAGATATCTGAAAATACTTAGGTATTTTAAAGTAATTTTGTGTAGATGTGGTACAAGTTTTAGCCTAGGAACAAAATACTCTTGGTGTGAAATATATAAACTTGTAAATGATGAACTCCGGAGTCATGAATTTCAGACACAGATTTGTCTAAAATTTCGGGTATTGTACATTATGAGCTGTAACTGTGAAATTTTTGTTTAACTATCAAACAATAGGGAAGTTGAGTGAAAAATATTTTGACTTATAAAAATTATGTTAATGTAGATGACATGCAAACTTCAATATCATTTTTTTTTTAAAGTTCGTTTTCATAATTAAATTAATTCTACAAGTTTGAATTTTATAAAGGCCGCGAAAACGGCGGCAAGAGCATAATACCGTGCGGCAGAGTTCGTGACGTAACCCGGTCCTTGATTGTGTGAAATATAAGGGATACTATTTACAAAACCGCGACACTCTTAATATGGACGAAAAAATAAATTTCCACAGTTGTAGTAGTTAGATATTTACTAGTACTAATCAATTCAGTTACCGGAATTTCGAAAAAAGTTTATTTAATGGTTATTTTTTAAATTTAAAAACACGAAATGTCATTTTTCACCGACCGCCATGTTAGGAACTGTTGCAAGTTTCGTTGAAATATGACATTTCGTGTAAATACGTTTCGTGGTATTTAAGTTTGCCTGTGAACATTGATAAAAAAAGGACTTAACTTCCTTATTGAAAAGTCTCAACTTTTTTAGATTTGGTAGATACTTTTGGTATTGGCCTGGTGTCAGACCACCTTTTAGAATTGAAACGTTGCTTGAAATGGCTTTGTCCGTGCTTGGTAGCCAGATTCCACCTTTCTCTTCCTCTCCTCTACCCCGTTACCTCCCCACTACGTTCAGCTATACAACAAACTCAAATTGGGGATGCCATTGTTTTACAAGCTCCATTCTAAAAATATTTTGGAGCCAAAGGAACTCCCACCAACTACTCATATTGACAGTAAGAAACAAAAAGACAAATAAACACGTAAAATACCATAGATAGCTATTATAATAGAGTTAACACCATAGATAAATAGCCATATACTATAGGTACATATCGTAGATACGTAGCTAGGTACCTACAATCAGAACCCCATAGAGATAATAGTATCTGTTATTTCGTTCCACTTTCTAGGGTAACCCATTTGCCGGTAATATATTGATTATCGATGAGGGAATTCGGTCGGAGAGTGTGCTAACAAGACGGTGGGAGGAACAAGGACCGCGGAGAGGATCCTTTGGAGGAACAGGCGAATCCTCTCTGCTTTATGTTTAGGGCGACGGAAGAAAAGTGGGGTTCGGTGTTGAAATGTTGCAAAAAATATACACACGTATCGGGTGACAAGAGAGTATCGCGAATATTGTCACATTGTGTGATCAAAATTCAACGTGAGAAAAATAATTATGAAATTCATACTAATACTGTAGATGTTTTTTTTTATGTTTTCTCCACGCAGGACGCCATGAGGAAAAAAAATCCCTCGGGGCTATGTCATCTTTGAGGATGGGGTGTGGTGTGTCTTTTTAGAAAAATGAAAGAGAGGAAGTTCTGGGAAGGAAAAATGTGTGAATAGTGGGTAGGAATGTGGTGATTAATGCGTTTAGTGAGGAGCGTAATAATCTATCCCTCCCACTGCGGTGCAAGGCGATGGGTCGAGCGAGTCCGGCTGTAGAGGTCAGAAGGTCTCCATTGAACAGTTTCCCCCGATCCACCACGCCACACAGTAGATGAGCATCCGCCGCCAATACCTGGACAAACCTCACCCCATGAACCTGGGCACCCCTGCGAAGTCAGTAGGAGGTGTAATCACGGCAGGGTCGTTGGTTATCCAATACATGGTTCCCAGGGTAGCGGTACCCATTCCCTGCCTTCCAAACTTATGAAGGTATTTATTATGAAGAGTGTAGTTAATGTGAATTCATAAAATGGGGTATGTTGTGTGGCCAAAGGCAGCGGGGAAAGAAAGGAGAAGAGGAAGGGAAGTACCTGAATATTTAGATCAGTTCACTAAACATGGGTGAAGCCTACTACTGCGACCTAAGTTCAATTGAACTTCTTAGGAGAACAGTTTGAGAATATAGTTTTTGCACGATTAAAAGCAATACATTTCACGGTGATATATGGTTTAATGTAAATTTTTTTTTCAAAAAAACTTTTTAGGTGATCCCATAGTACTTGAAAAGTTCGATATCGGAATCCCCGCCTCTTTTTGGGAGGGATTTAAAAATACTTGACAATACTCTTTTGGAAAGATTGGAGAAGGTATTTGAGAGTTGCTTTATACAAGTTGATTTAGTAAAGGCCCGTTGACTCCTTTATTTCGCATTGTTTATTATAATAACAAGGAAATTTAAAATGGATTTCACGGAACCAAGCGACGTGGAAGGTAGAGATGTCCGTCCGGCCCAGAAAACGGGCGGCAACTAATGTAAAATGACCATAATCGTTATGCGGACGGCATAAGGTTTAAATCTCAATTCCAAATTCGTTGAACGTGCCCCCCTTGAATAATACCGTAAAAAACAATGCGAAATTACAGTGTTTTGTTTTATTTTGTGAAATTCTGGCACAAATATTAAAATGCTTTCCGATCACTTTCTTAAGAAATTAATTTGCCACATTACACAATAAAACATTATCCAAAAGAGGTTCATTGGTAGGAGATTTTGTACTAGAAAACATTTTTTACGAGCCGGATATTTTATTTTTTTCCAGGCTTACAAAAAGACTTGTTAAAAAATACTCGACTACATTCAAGGCCAAGATGTGTTCTACTCGCAGTATTTAATATTTCACACAAATATAATATAATATAATAGAACACACAATTCATAATAAATAAAATTCTTAACACAGTGTTGAATTGACCGGTGATCAGAGTCATTTCTAATTAATACAAGTTATACACCAGCTTGATTTTGATTTTACCTAACCTCTCCAGCTCAGAATCTTTATAATATTTATAAGCTGCATAACTTATATCATCCAGTACCACCGGCCACCATATTCCCCTAGAACTGTTTTAGAGATTACGTTACGCTCCGTGGATGAGATGATTGGATTGGATACAGGGTATATTATTATATAATGATAACACATACCTACAAGAATATACACACAATCCTCCGCCAGTATTCTCAGATGCACGTATGCACAAGAAACTAGTACATTATTTACATACTCTGCTTTTTATGCTCTACATTTTTAGGTGTTTTATTTCATGGTGCTCGTTAAAAATTTATGAGAGGATACAAGGAATTCTTAAGCTTAAGAAAATTCTTTTCCGACAAACAGTTTGATTACTCTACTAGTTCATGTAGAAAAGTAAATACTCCTCCTTATCTTAGCGGCAACTAAAAACCCATTCTTCAGCGAGAGTTACGGGGTCTGGGGGAAATAAATCCTCGTATCAAAAGGAAGATATTGTTTTTCTCCTCTTCTCTTTAGGAATGCGCTCCTGGTACCTACGTTTATTTCACGGATAAGCTTTATCCTTAAAAACTTTATATATGACACATAAGAATAATAAAATAAAACTATGTAATGTATATTATTAAAACATGTTAAAGTAACACTACGAATAAGTATATTCACCCGAATACAATTAAAAATAATATCGCCTTTTGACCCAATTGTTTCTTCTATAATTATTATTATAAGTGTGCTGTAGTAGATAGACACTTTGGTGAATAATTTTTAAAGATTAAGAAAAACATCTTATTATTGCGTATTTATTAATAAGCAACGATTGTTGATGGAATTATCATAAATTATTATGTACCACTTGTGTCTCTCTTGGTATCTTAAATCTTTTTTGAGTGAGTTTCTGCATAATTTTATAATTGTATATACATATTTGTATAATAACTGAGTTTTGATAACTGAATTTGTGATAAATAAAATAAGAGAATTTTGTAAATCCAACGTACATAACTATAATTTTAATATCAATTATACATCATCTTTTAACATTTCTAAGATTGCACTTTTTATAGGATTAACACACAATTTCAATTAATATGTATTTCACCTTAATAATATTAATGTAGCTATTGTGTATAATTTATGTACCTCTATATCTGTGTCAACACAGGTATATCCTAGTGAGACAGGCTTTGAAATTTTCGCATTTAAAAAAACTTTACTTAGATAAATAAATAATAAAAAAAAGATTCTCACGTGAGTGAGAATATCTGTAAGTACCCATTATAAACAATACATTCCAATTAAAAACTCAACTTAAAGTTAAAATAAGTTGTAACATCATTTATCTCCAATAATATACATTAAAAAATAAAAGTTTACAAAAGCTTATTATTTTAGAACTAAGGTACATTAATTTTGGTGAAAATTTACCTGAAAAGTATTGCGTAAATTAAATGAAACTTTCAGAAACCTAATAGGTACATAAAACAAAATCCTGGGTGATTTTATATTTTATATCCACTAATGATCATTGAAAATAATTAAACACTTAATAACTTTAATATTATCAATGAATTATGATCAATCGTACTAATCTAACAAATTGCCAATAGAATTACACAAAACGACAACAGAAAATTTTGTATATGTACATTCAACGTTGATTAACGAGTTCGATATCGTATGCTGTATCGACAGCTTAATCTCCGACCAACTAAAATTTATGACAAATAAATGTTGAGGTACGAGTACAATATATTTGATTTCACAATTAACAACAGACAATGATAATATAGTGCTTTATTTTTAATCGTTAAAAGTTTGTATGGAATCACTACTTTAGTACAAATTTTATAATATCTACTCGCAATTATTCTATATGCCATTTAGGTAAAAGTTTATTCTTAAAAGTGAAATTATTACAATAAAACATCTGGTTTGCTGATGTAAAGCCCAGTTAAACGACTGAAACAAAATGTTTTTTACCCATTTTATTTGCATATAAACGAAATGAGGTGTTAAAAAGCAAGGCAGCAATCTCTATTTCGGCCAGATTGCTATGTGTACTTTTGAAATGACATGGAGATAGTTATCCTTGCTTTTTCATACAATATTACAAATATTGTATACACATATATTACCTACAATATTTGTAAGTAATATTGTACGTAAAAGTAATAGCCATTTCCATGTCATTTCAAAAGCAAACATAGCAATCTGGCCAAAATGGAGATTGCTGCCTTTGCTTTTACACATATATAATATAATTTAGAATAAAAATATATAAATTTCTTTAGACCATTTTAATTTTGATCAAACTCTACCGGTTTCGGAAGAACCCTTCCTTCGCAAGAAGGATATTAAAACTGTTTAACTGTGTAAAGTTTTAATATTCTCCTAACAAAGTGGCTTTTGAAACCGGTAGGGTTCGCTTAAAAGTGGTTTAAAACTAATTTGTATATTTTTATTGTAAAATATGTCAAGCCACAAAGTTAATGCTTTTTACAAATATGAAATATACTAAGTAATAAGATAATTTTGTTTGAATTTTTTTTTTAATAATTATAATAAAAGGTCCACAACGTTAATTATAATTTCAATGAAATTATATGTAATACCTACATCAGTTTCCCTTTTAAAGTTGGCAAAGAAAGTTAAGAAGTTGTGAAAATGTCTAAAGAAAACATTTATATCTCAAAAAAACATATGTCATACAACAATCAATAACTTCTTCAACTACGATAATAAAATATTCTAAAAACCATTTTGGTGTTTGTAAGTTGTAAAAGGATTAATAAATAAGGTTCACCTGTCGTTATGCATAAGTTTAGTACCATCAATTTAAGGATTATCTGTTTCTATTACTTAGTGCCATGGTTCATGGCACTTAAACTTCGATAATCATGCACTGTAGGTGGCACTTAGATAGTGCTAGCTCTTGCGTAGGCTCTAAGCCTGTCGGTTTGTCAGCAACGATAGTCAGTACCTACTTGCAATATGACACAACACAGTGGAGATAAAACAAATAAAAAGCACTGACTTGTACTAACCTGCTCTACTTTCATAGTTAAACAAAACTCAGTAATAACAATTCATTTCATGCGAAAGTCAGAAATATTTGAAAAAAAAGATATATTTTATAGATATGCACCTACGATGGCGACGCTTCCTTCTTAGAATAATATCCTTATGCTCTCAACTGAATTTCTTGTCTGTGAACTGATTCAGAATCGAAAAAAGCCCCCTGCTATCAATTTCTCTGACCATCCACTCTGCACATTCAAATAATCAGAACGATTTCCCTTATTTTAAATAGGTCTTAGGTACATGGTTTTACTACACAGATGACCGCGACGCAGGGATTTTATTTTAACTGCATTTAGCCTACTATCATCTTCCTCTGCCAGATCCACGCTTCACAGTTGTGTATCAGGATTGGCATCAGAATTACCAATAAATACAACTATAAGATGGCGTATCACAAGAATTAAACAATAAAAACTCCTCCACTACCATATAAAAATAACATGAGTATTTTCGTTGTTTGTTTTTGGGGTGTTATGCCGTGTTGTGCTACCTCCTTCTTTAGCCGACGTTTCGGACAGCGTTGCGGTGTCCATCATCAGGGCAGATCCGGCAGATCCGTCGACGGATCTGCCGGATCTGCCCTGATGATGGACACTGCAACGCTGTCCGAAACGTCGGCTAAAGAAGGAGGTAGCACAACACGGCATAACACCCCAAAAACAAACAACGAAAATGCTTTTGGCCGTGAAAATCTAAAAACGTATATAACATGAGTAGTTTATACCAGAATGTATGCAGGGGTAGCACAATGCAATACATTCCATATTTCGAAATAACAAAAAAGAAATTAAACAAAATAAAAACTCCTACACTACCAATTTATTACAATAATAACGTGCCTATATATTTAGAGAAAGTAACTTTTTTTATGACTTCTAAAAAAGTTATTCACCTAATATTTAAAAACATTTATAATTATTCTGAATTTGCCAACCACATTCTCGAAAAAAGGCATTTATTGGTATGAATATGAGGTTATAATTTTTACATATAAACACAATGGGTTTACAATAAGACAACTTAGAAATTTGGAGAAGTGTTAATAGCCAATTATATATTTATTTATAATATTTTAGGCTAAGAAGGCTAATATATTTTTTAAATAGCACCCCTAAGTTTATTTTCATAATAATACTAATGCTTGCAATAATATATTTTTGTTATTTAGACGACTCAGCTAGTATGTAATTATTTTGTGATAATTTATATTAGTTTTTAATATATAAAAATGCAATTTTTACCTATATTAATGAAATATTTATATTTTACTTTATATAATTGTTTTTTTATGTTATTTCTAATTTGATACTTTATGTTATTGTTCTGACGAAGGAAGCATTAATAATAGTTTATTCCAGAATGAATGCGGGGGTAACGCAATACTACAGTGCTTTCCTTATTTCGAAAAACAATAAAAATAAATTAGTCAAACAACATTTATGTATTTATATTTCTATAGTTTGCTTAGATGTGGAATAGAAAAAAATAAATAATTGTTTACATAGAACTTAACCATCTGAGCCTCAGACACATACAAAGAGACAAGGAAGAGTAATTAATAAAATTTCATCCTTTATTTCTTTTAGATTTCCATACTAAACTTGTAATACAGTTGTATATTGATTTTCAACACATTCAAAAGAGTAATAGAAATAAGGAATTATGCATCCAAATTTAAATGAGTTTTTCCTCTAGCATGTTATTTAATACGTGTATAAATTCTAGATCATTTTAGAATAAAACCAATTTAAGCACATGCATACCTTCATCACTTCACGCCCCTGCTTGAAACGCCATTAAACTCGGGAAGATTGAGACATCAGTCACCAGTGGTGGGAGGTGATGGAGGGGTGGTGGGGGACGGTTTGTTCGGGCCCTGAAGATGCCGAGTGTAATCGAAACCCGCAGAGAATTATTATTTTCATTGCGCCGCGGCGAACTTATTTATCGAGGGAGTGACGATTATGTGGAGATTTACGGGGTAATTTTTTTTAATCTCATAAAATATAACAATCCATTTGATTTCACGTAAAACGAATTTTAAAACAGAATTGCTGTGGAAAAAATGGCATTTGTCTGGTAACAGAAAATCATCTCGTAAAGAAGTAAAACGTAATCCAAAGGAAGAAGATTCTGCCAACTGATAAATGGGCAAAAATTTGAAAAAAACATTTGATGCCGTGATGACGATGATGAAAAATTATTAAAAGTTTTAAATGTATTATTTTCTATACAATACTTTCTTTAGTGTTTTGTTAGTTTAATGAATGAATTCAGGACTTTGTCTTTTTATATTATTCGCATTTAATGCAAATAATATAATGATTTTTTTTTACTTTCATCTAAAAGAACTATTACAATACTTTGCATTTAATTTTTATTTTGGGAGGCGGGTACGATGACCGCCGCCATATTATATTGGATAACCAACACCCGGGCCGTAGGTCACCCCAAGTATTCTAAGAAAACTACGTTTGGTGACTTAGCAGGGGTTCCCTGGTTCATGGGGTGAGGTTTGGTTAGGTCTTGGCGGCGAATGGCGTTTTCCCACCGAATTCATGGCGTGCAGGATCGGGAGAGACTGGTTGACCTAACCTAGACCTCTCGACTCCGGACTCTCTCGACTCATCGCCTAGTACTGCGGGGGAGGGATGGATTCATACGTCCGTCACTCTTGACGCTTTGGCTCCCAGGTTCCTACCCACCCCTGGTACCCTTTTCCTTTTCAGAACTTCTTCTCCTTAATTTACCAAAAAAGACCCTCCAAACAGCATCCTCAATGATGACATATAGTCGCTGAGGGATTTTCTTTCCCCAAGGCTTTCTCTTTGCAGCTAATGTACAAAAAAATTAAGTATTTGGGTATTACGTAACCTTTGCAGTTTGTATAAGTTAACTAATATTTTAAGAATTTTGGTAAAATGAAATATCAGGAAATTGAAATTCTATTTAGAACGCTAGTAATCAACAACAGTTAATTTTTACATACATATAGAATATAGTTCATATAGAATATGAACCATGTCAGACTGAGTACATCGATACAAACTGTTTAAAAATATTAATTATTTTATGTCAGAAAATTGAATTTTAACGCGATTTTCTCAGATGCTTCATGTTCTATGCACAGTTTTTCTCATATGGTCCATTTTCTATACACAATTTTCGTCATAATTTTAAATACCATATTATGTCAAAATATTTCATTTTAATTTATTCATAAAATGAAACAAATTACTTTGTGTAAACCACTAATCACATGTTATATATAATGTCTACATGTTTCAAAACCGATGGTTTCTTCGTCAGGAAAATAACATGAATAAAAATAACAAAAGAAACAAAGTAATTTGTTTCATTTAATTAAAATGATGCCACAAGGTGATTTTGCAAAGATTGAAGAAATAAATTTAATCAAATTTGACAGCTAGGCATCACAAAATAAAGTTAATATTATGTACATACTAAGGTAATTGAACTGTGTAGTGGTATGCAGAGGATATGACATTATATTTTAATTTTTTATTATGTACTATTTTGATTGTGCTGACAAGGTTCGTCTTTTATCTCCTTAAATATTTGATATTATTACATGGCTTATATTGTAAAAAACGGAAAAAAGTAAATCAACTGTATATTTAACTTATTTTCGTCAAAATCGTCACACTGTTCATTAAATATGCAATGAAGATACATTAAATATGTATGTTTTCACATAACTTGCATATTTTCAATGCATTATTTTGCTGTGTTCATTAGTTGGACAACCAAAACTTCTAGCGTTAATTATGGGAAAAGAAATAATAAAATTCTTTTTTTTACTAACAAATATGAGATTTTTCCAAGTAAGACTGACATTCTAAAAGCTCTATCTTTAATCGTCACTATTTTCATGAATGTGTACATATCTTATAAGTACAGTCATATCTCTGTAATGGTTACATGTTTTTTTAATCAAAATAATAGTGTCCCTTCATCTCCCAGATTACCTAGATTAATTCAACGGCGGAAATCGATATTTTTAATGACTTTGTTGGGAGTTGGAGCATATTTTATTACTTCAATTTGATTGCTGTTCGGACATTTTTGTATACGAAATCTGATACGGTTTAATAAAGTTCCATAAAAAAATGTGGGGAATTTTTACTGAATCACAATAAAAAACCGTTTTACTTAACCGAGTGCGTACATTTTTGAATGAGCATTTCACAATATTGGATAGAAGGTGTAGATTGCACTGTAGATTGTATATATTTATTGTAGATTGTATATATTTACATTGTAGATTGCACATATCAATCAGAAGATTCCAGGTGGAGGGGAAGTGTGTAGATTGCACTGAACAACCAAAAACATTTATAATTTAAAACACTGGATCAGTAACCTAGCGACAGCTGATATAACAAAAGACAACGATCGGAACGCCGTTCTGTTGTGCGCGTCACCTTGGTTGGTTGTGTTTTATTATCTACACATTTATCCTTCTGAATAGTTCCTGATAATTAACTTGATTATCAAATGTAAAAATATCATTTAAATAAAAAAGTGAATCCAATGATGTTGTATCATTAAAATGGTGACCACCCGACCTTCCACGCAATTAGACACAATTATACGAAAAATTTCTTTTTAAATTTTCGCACCACAACAAACCAGTCAGAACGACCGTCGCATAGGATCCTGAGGCCAGAGAAATCGAAAATGGCGATTTAATTAGGGATCATCATCGCACATGGAGACCATGGCTGCACAGGTGAACGAGTTTTGCTGACACCATATAGAGACTACCAAAGCAGCAGAGCTTCACATCACGGAGACTTCATGACGCAGTATCCAATCGCAGCAGAGCTTCACATCACGGAGACTTCATGACGCAGTACCCAATCGCAGCGGAGCTTCACAACAAGGAGACTTCATGACGCAGTACCCAATCGCAGCGAATCTATCTTCACGAGAGACGTTTGGCTGAGAAAAAAACATCATCACAGACAGAAGAACATTAGGAATTCGTTTCAAGTCACGTAAATGTTTAAACAAAAGACTATTATTTTTACGTAACTTAATTTCAAAATTTAAAATTTGAATTAAATGTCAATGATTATTATCTGTTTTGAGAAATTATTCTATTATTAAAAAATAATTTGAAATAATTTAACATTAATAAAAATGTTCTAAAATTAGTAGATTTTCAAAAGGTTTGCGCCTCAGATAATATAACACGTATCTGACTTATGGTTTATAGAAAAATGCATAGATGGTACCCCAAATCAGTTTGATAAATTATCGATAATTTTAAATATGTATATTTTAATATGATTTAATTTAATGTTTTTTCGAATTTTTTGCTGATGAATATTTTTTTAAAGTAACCGCCTTATATGCGTTGAATTGTCAATATCTGAAATAATGCCATGACAACTGAGGAAAATATTCTCATCTCGAAGCAAACAGCGGAATCCAGTTTACAAACATCAAGCAACAAGATAATTACAGATGGTAAATTGGCGATAAGCCGCCGCATGCCGCTATGCTCTTAGTAGGCATATATTTTATTTACCTTACAGATTCAATTACAATGGAATCATCAAGCGGAACTAGTAATGAATCAAACATCCACCATGTCTCAGTCAGATTACCACCATGTTGGAAAGAAAACATATCGCTATGGTTCGTTCAAGCCGAATCTCAATTTTCAAACTCACGTATTAAAGAAGACTTTACAAAATACAATATCATCATCGCAGCACTCGATTCACAAACCTTACAATGTGTTAGTGATATTGTCACGAAGCCACCTGAATCAGACAAATATTTAAAACTGAAAACTGCACTTATCGACAGACTTCAAGATTCTGCTGAAAAAAGACTTACACGACTTTTAACGGGCATTAAACTGGAAGATCGAAAGCCCTCCGGACTTCTTCGGTATATGATGGAGCTAGCTGGACCCACATTAGCAGAGAGTGCAATAGTACGTACACTCTGGCTACAGCGTCTACCCCAACATGTCCAGGCAATCCTGTCAGCTCTTCCTGATAACAACACAAACCAACTGGCATTGGCTGCCGACAAAATCACAGATGTTTATACATCAACAGAATGTGGTGCAATGGATCAAAGTAACAAACCCAGCACATCAAGATCCGAAAAAATAGAAAATTCAATATTACTTCAGCTACAAAAACAAATTTCTGAGCTAACACAAGAAGTGTCAAAATTGAAAATATCTCAAAATAACAGTTTTTCAACCTTCCGAGGACGGCGAAATCAGAGCCCTCGTCGAAATAATTCATATCAAAATTCATCTCGAGAGAATCCTGCTAGAAGACCGAGGTCTGGGTCTCGCGGTCGATCACCTAGAAGAGATCCTGATAAATATTGTTATTTCCACAGACGGTTTGGAGAACATGCATACAAATGCTACGAACCTTGTACTTTTAAAACGAAGAATTCGGAAAACGACAGCGGAACCTCTCAGTAGGGACATGTGAGATTCCGAGTAACACATGTCGTCTCTTCGTATACGATCTGCAAACTCGACAAAAATTCTTGGTGGACACTGGCGCAGACGTTTCAGTAATACCTAAAAAACCATCGTATAACAAAAATAATATCACTTCCGACAACTGCCCAACTACATTGTATGGAGCCAATGGAAACCCCATCAAGACTTATGGCACGAGAACAGTCGAACTCGACTTTGGACTACGCCGTGCGTTGAAATGGCGTTTCATTGTTGCTGACGTATCAAGACCAATTCTAGGTGCAGATTTTATCCACCATTTTAACCTAACGGTAAACTTACGAAAGGCAACAATCACAGATCAATCAACAAAATTAATGATCAAAGGAACAACGTATAAAGGACCTACATCTGGTATCTCTACAATTTCCTCGTCACAGAAATTTCGTGATATCTTGAGCAAATACCCTACATCAATGAGGCCTAATATGAAAATACCAGATACAAAAAAACACTCTGTGACTCACTGCATCGAAACAAAAGGACCACCTGTCACGGAACGTGCCCGAAGACTATCACCAGCCCTATTAGAGGCAGCGAAAAAAGAATTTAAGTATCTGATGGAACAAGGGATTTGCAGGCCATCAAAAAGCAATTGGGCCAGCCCTTTACACATGGTGAAGAAAAGCAACGGAGAGTGGCGTCCTGTTGGCGATTATCGACGATTGAACGCTAAAACAATCCCGGACAAATACTCATCAACTACAAGATTTTGCACACAAACTTTCAAATGCAAAAATCTTTAGTACCATAGATATGACCAGAGCATATCATCAAATTCCAGTTGAACCAGAAGACGTACAAAAAACAGCCATCATCACACCGTTTGGATTATTTGAGTTTACATCCATGCAATTCGGTTTATCTAACGCAGCACAAAGCTTCCAACGTTTCATGCACGCGGTAACTAGAGACTTGGATTTTTGCTTTGTATACATAGATGACATTCTGATTGCTTCTGAAAATGAAGAAGAACATAAAATACATTTAGATTCTTTACTTAAACGCCTGGCTGAATTTGACCTAGTAATAAACATAAACAAATGTCATTTTGGCGAACCTACAGTCAACTTCTTGGGTCACACAATTACCCAAAATGGAATGTCACCTATTAAAGAAAAAGTTGAAGCCGTCATAAATTTTCCATTACCTAAAACAGCAAAGGAATTGCGACGATTTTTAGGCATGTTGAATTATTACCGAAGATTCTTTCCCAATGCAATTAACACTCAAACAAAATTATACGACTGCATTGCTGGTTATAAGAAAAATGACAAGAGAATATTGGTTTGGAATCAAGAACTGACGGAAGCATTTGAGGAATGCAAACAAAACCTAGCGACCGTGGCTTTACTTGCACATCCAAATCCCAATGCAAAAATAGCTATAATGGTAGACGCCAGTGACGTAGCTATGGGAGCCTCACTACAACAGTCCAACAGAAACGCTTGGGAACCGCTAGGATTCTTTTCAAAAAAATTCACACCCGCGCAACGAAAGTATAGTACTTTTGACCGTGAACTTACTGGTGTTTATGAAGCGGTAAAATACTTTAGAAATCACATTGAAGGACGGAATTTCATAATTTACACGGATCATAAACCAATCACCTTCGCCTTTAACAAGAAACGTGCCTCTAGCTCTCCACGCCAGGAAAGACAGTTAGATTATATAGCACAATTTTCAACGGACGTTAGACATATTTCAGGACAACTCAACACAGTAGCTGACGCACTGTCTCGAATAGAGGAGATTAATTGTCCTACTTCTATTGACTATAGGCAGATGGGAAAAGCGCAGTGTCAAGATGACGGATTTATGAAGGCAAAAGATGACACCGCCCTCGCCTTACGTCAAATGGTGATGCCTGGTACTGAAACTTCAGTATGGTGCGACATATCAACAGGTCACGTCAGACCGTTTGTACCTGCTTGCATGCGAAATCAAGTAATTGAAAGTGTACATAATGTTTGCCACCCTGGCATCTCGGGAACAACAAAGACAATTAAACAAAGATTTGTTTGGTCTAACATGGCAAAGGACATAAAAAACTTTGTCAAACAATGCATTCATTGTCAAAAAGCTAAGGTTTCTCGACACACTGTTGCGCCATTAGCAACGTATATATTACCAGAGGATCGATTTCGTAATGTACATATCGATCTAGTTGGACCCCTTCAAAAGTGCAATGAGTACCAGTATATACTAACAATGATTGATAGATTTACTCGATGGCCCGAAGCAATTCCCCTGAAAGACATGACAGCGGAAACAGTCGCCACTGCACTCACAACCCATTGGATTGCTCGTCACGGAACCCCTGACAGCATAGTAACCGATCAAGGTCGTCAATTTGAGAGTCATCTCTTCAAAAAACTCACAGAAAAGTTTGGAATTAAACACTTGAGAACCACAGCATATCACCCACAAGCCAACGGCATGATTGAAAGATGGCATCGTACTTTGAAAGCATCTCTTATGGCATGTGGAGACCAGAATTGGGTTGAAAACCTTCGACTAGTTTTACTAGGCCTGAGAGCGACAGTGCGTGAAGATCTAAAATGCTCACCAGCTGAATTAACTTACGGTAGAACTCTAAAATTACCTTGCGATTTCTTCACAGCAACTTCTCGAGAAGAACCCGATACATACGTCGGACGTCTCCAAAGAAAGTTCGAAGATATCAAATCGACTCCGGCCAGTATCCATGGTACAGGAAAATTCTTTGTCCATAAGGATCTACTTACTGCTACACATGTGTTTCTCAGAACCGATGGTGGAAGAAAACCACTCCAAAATCCATATGAAGGTCCATACAAAGTTGAAGAACGTGATGAGAAAACATTCGTTATTACCGTAAAAGGAAAACCAAAACGCGTCACGATAGACCGTCTAAAGCCTGCTTTTGTTCCTGTAGAAAAAAATGTTCCAATTTCTACAATTGTACCTAAACCACTTCCCGAAATTACCAGAACCACAAGATCTGGTCGAAAAGTTCATTTTCCAGACAGATTGGGACAGTTCAAAATATAAAAAGGTATTATTATTTTTTACGATTATAATTATCTTCTCTAAATCATACTAAAAAAAAAAAAATTTAAAAAATCTCAGAGATATATTAATGTTACTAAACAAACTTTGTATCTAAACTAAAAAATAAGTTTTTAAATCATATACCTACTGTGAAAATATGTTTACTTTTAGTTATTTTAACCATGATCATTCAGATATATAATGGCACTCACATCTGATTGAACATGTCGTTGAAATTTCTTATTTATATTATGTAATAATTCTTTTCAAGTGTTTACGGAGACGTGTGAATGTTTAAATATAATAAAATGTATTATATTTATTTATTTAAATAACAGCGATAAGTTTTAATGAAAACAAATATGTCTACTCTGGATGATACACTACCCAGTCTAATTTACTGTTATTACAAAAAAACTCAATAAATATGTTGAGTTCATCAATAACGCACCCCAGTAAACAGTTAAAAAAAAAAAAATATATGTATATAATTATCAAACGCTTTGTAAAATTTATAGCGTCTCATAAACATGTACCTTATTTTTAAGAAATACTAATATATAAGTTTTATTGAATCCAGTTATTATTAGATATACAATATTGTGTCATAGTCACAGTTACTTTGAACACTTGTTCCAAACGAAATGTTTGTAGATGAAAACATTTGTTTTTAAAATATAGATACATAAATAAATCTAGTCGAAGCATTCTCCTAGACATAATTTTTTAAACTTAAGTTAAAAAATACTACTTTTGTTTACCATATAGATATTTGAAGATACCATACTTATAGTTCTGTATTCATGTTTTACAACTATTTGAGTTTTTAATTTAGAAATTTTTATTATTTTCATATATATGGTTGGGCCACAAAATATTAAGCGACATGTTTGTGTAATGTGCCCTACAAAGCATGGTCAATTTTGCCCTTATATCGTTTAACAACTGGAGGGGAAGTGTGTAGATTGCACTGAACAACCAAAAACATTTATAATTTAAAACACTGGATCAGTAACCTAGCGACAGCTGATATAACAAAAGACAACGATCGGAACGCCGTTCTGTTGTGCGCGTCACCTTGGTTGGTTGTGTTTTATTATCTACACATTATTTATCCTTCTGAATAGTTCCTGATAATTAACTTGATTATCAAATGTAAAAATATCATTTAAATAAAAAAGTGAATCCAATGATGTTGTATCATTAAAAAGGTATTCGGGTGTGGAGCTCCGATATCGATATCATGAAATAAAATTAAATCTTACATTTTGTAACATTTTTGGAAACCGCTATACGGTAGGTACTTTGTTTTTTTTTTATATAAATGCATTTTTAAGTTTTTTAGAATTTTTGATACCTAGGTGTCGGAGAAATAAATTGAGGTATGTTTACGATTATGAACAGTGGCTATAGTTTATTGCATTTTGTGAATTGTATCGATGCCCGATTTGCATTTTTTTATTATTCCACTGTACAATATATCGTAAAATTCGTTCATTTGGATTCCAAACAGCGATTTGTTAGTTTGGAGAATTTGTAAACCATCTGCGATTTTTTTTTTAAATTTTCATTTTATTCTGACAAAGAAACCATTCGTTTCGAAATTTGTTGATAATTTTAGTATAGTGTGTATAAGGCAATTCACCCTAAGTAGAATGCTATGTGTTAAATTGTACGAGTATACAAAGCGATCTGTTTGATTTATTTTATAAAGGTGTCAAATATTTAAAGTTATATCACTGAATATTGCATTATAATACTTTTTTTTTTTTTTAGAGATACCTCACAAGAGTCCCAACTGCTCCCTTCTGGAGAGCCGGTGAGACTATGGCATCCATATTGGAGTATGTTGTGAGGCTGAATGTAAGTGGGGAAGGGAAGGAGATGGGGAAGAGGAAGGTGGGAAAGTACCTGGCTATTCAGATCTAATCACTAAACACGGCTAAAGCCATTATTAAGCAACGTTTCAATTCTGAATGGTGGTCTTACACCAGGGCGATACTGAGAGTATCTTCCACTCTGGAACGTGCCGCAAATATAACATATATTATTTTTATTAATTAATTGTGAAATAACACAAATTAATCAAATAAAATTTATTTGCGCACGCCGGGTTCGAACCCGCGACCTTCCGAATGGGAGTCAAGTGTCTTACCACTCGACCACGGATGGTCGAAGCTGGTACCTGTATAATTCGGTTATTTAATTATTACTCTCACACCTCAAAAACATCAATGTTATGTCATTAGCAGAAATATGTCGTTTTATCCCAGAGAGGCGTACCGGCACAACAATATCAGAATCAAATTCTCGCAAGTCACAGACTAGGGGGAGGGGGGTGACGTCTCTGATCCCTTTCTTATAAATCTCCAGCTTTCTAGCAGAGAGGCTGAATCTGGACCATAAAGTGTCCCACACGTAGGTACTAGGTAGTAGGTACTACTTTAAGTTTTAGCAGAGGGACCGTCGGTCCTGGCCTGTCACAGCTAATTGACACGGCAACGTAACAAGATACGACGATACCGTGGAGATACAAACTGATATTGTTTTACAAGTGACTGCGCTGGGTTGTTTGCTTTATTACGCCACTTCCAGTTATATATTGAGACAGCCGAAGTAAATATTTATCAGGCTTTGAAGATGGTAAAAATAATGACAATATTGTGAAATTATTCATAACTGATTACTGGCATCCCGGGGGTTGATTATTATTTATTTTTTGAATTGCTATCCGTCATTGGAAAACATATTCCGCTGAGAAAAACAACGAGTATTTCAGGTAGAAGCTATCAATACTAATGCAGCAAAGAACTCTCGAATAATAAATGTTACTCGACAGATCATTTCCACTACCCACTAGAAAAATTTAATTAACTTTCCTTATTTGTTACTAACATTCAAAACAAATTTATATAATAAAAATAAAACACTTTTTTGTTTTAAAACCACGATATTTATTAATTTGCTTTACTGACTGGTTTCGCTTTATTCAAGCATCTTCGGGGTACAAATTACTACTGTGTTAAGTATTAGTTTGTACCCTGAAGATGCTTGAGTAAAGCGAAACCGGTCGGTAAAGTAAATTAATAAATATCGTAGTTTTAAAACAAAAAAGTGTTATATTTTTATTAAATATGTCAAACCACAAAGTGATTGCTTTCTACAATATTACAAATTTATATATTTAAATGACAAATTAAAATTTATAAAGCATTATTTTAGTTTAACTTTTATGCACGGTGAATTAGAAACTGAGCACACAGGTAATTAAATGAAAACAAATCACTTTGCAAACACAACTAATTAGAAAAAAAATTTCGAAACCAATGATTTCTTTGTCAGAATAAAAATAAAATAAACAAAAATATCAAAAGACAAACAAGTATAGATAAATAAGTATCTATAGACAAAACCTTACAAAGAGTGGCGATTAATTAGTGAAAGGTATCATAATAAAAATAAAAATTAAAAAATATTTACATGCTAGAATATGTAATAATTGCATTTATTAATAAAAAACCTTTCAAAATTAACTAGATAAATAAATAATCCACCTCACTTGACAAAATCTTTTCTAAGATCGGTATTAGAGATGTGTCGAGATTCGTATTGTAAATCAACGATTAAGAGGCTAGACTTTGAACGACACGCGGAACACCCGCGTCTGTCATTCTGTCCCGCTTACAGACAACGCTCAAATTTACCTAGAGAAATCGCTCGAAAAGGGGTTTATGGAGAATACACTTTTCTACACCGAAACTTTAACGAAATTGAATTTTTAAAAAATATATATTTTTTAGAAAGAAGAAGCTACGTCGGTAGCTTTTTATAATTTTATAATTATTTATGAGAGTTGAGTTAGCAGCACTTTTTCCTTAAATAATATTTTTTGATAAATCGTACATGTTTGACAGTGAATGTTTACGTTAATACGAAACACATCGAAAATTCGAAAACATACCGACATAGTTTTCACCCTTTAAAAGGCAGCATAAAAAAATATATTCATTTTGTGCAATTTTCGATGTAGAAAAGTGTTTTTTCCCGGGCGTCCTTTTTGTATGGGCCGAAAAGCGAAGTCTATCGTCTTAATAGCTCTCTAATATCAAGGTTTTCGTTTCTATGTAGTTGGGTGGGGTACGCAATACACAACCCTCCATAAAAGGAGTGAAATTTATTTACACTGTAGGAAAATATACTTTTTTACAAAAGCCAACTCTGCCCTACCCAAAAGATTACGTAAATCCATCACTGCCCGTAGCCTCGTGTGGATGGCCCATCGACAAACATCGTTAAAGTGCTGCAGTTGCCCAAATCGCATTCTGTGTACGTTATTGCAGTGCACCGTTTGGTTGTAATTTTAATGACCCCGAACAAGAATTTCGTTACCATGAGCAAGCGGAATTATATCACCTCCAATTTGTGATATATTGTCAAATGGAGGGAAAATGGTTATAATGGAGAAAATGAAGGTTGATGATGAATAGCTGGTTATTCATATCTGGATGCGTACTACGCGCGAAAATCCATAGGGATACTTAATTAAAACCAGGCCTCTACAAAAAAAAACACTAAATATACCTCACACGCGCAGAGAAACTTTTAAGTACTACGCAATCAAAATATATAACTGCATGCCTACCACACTGAAACAACTACTAACTACAAATATATCTACATTTATTCACAAAAAACTTATCACAGACTGGATCAATAAAACAAGGTATTCACTTTTCTCAAAACATTATAACAAATAATCAAACATAACCCTACCCAAACAAATAAAAAATAAACATTGCTTCTGGACAGAAAAAAAACCTTAATATTATTTATATCAGTAGCGTGTGATACGTTTTTAGATTTTCACGGCCAAAAGCATTTTCGTTGTTTGTTTTTGGGGTGTTATGCCGTGTTGTGCTACCTCCTTCTTTAGCCGACGTTTCGGACAGCGTTGCAGTGTCCATCATCAGGGCAGCTCTGGCAGATCACATCGACGGATCTGCTGGATCTGCCCTGATGATGGACACCGCAACGCTGTCCGAAACGTCGGCTAAAGAAGGAGGTAGCACAACACGGCATAACACCCCAAAAACAAACAGTAGCGTGTGGTCCAAAATCAAAAATATACCTACATGCTTTTGAAGACAATTATTTGTATTTTATAACTTTAAGTGCTACCAATTTAATTTCTACGATACTGCTGACATGGTTCGAACCACGCTGCCCTTCTTAACAATAACAAGGAGGATACTACATTTTTACTTATGTTGGCAGAATATCTCTTAATCCAAAACATGCGCACATTTGGGAGGCGGGAATGGGTACCGCCGCCCCGGGAACCATTTATTGGATAACCAACACCTCTGCCATAGGTCACCCCAAGTGGTTCGCTACGTTTGGTAACTTAGCAGGGGTGCCCGGGTTCATGGGGTTCATTTTCTAGGTCTTGGCGGCGGATGATCTAGACACACTGAACCCCAGATTCCTACCCAACCCCCATACCTTTTCCTTCCCAGAACTTCCTCTCCTTCCTTTCCTTAAAAATACCCTCCACACAGCATCCCCAAAGATGACATAGGCCCTGAGGGAAATTATTTTCCTCAGGGCCTCCTGTGTGGACCTAATGTAAAAAAAAAAAAAAAAATGCGAACACCTCAGCACAGGTTCTCCCAGTGAGGTGTTCACAAAATGCTACTGTTAACCTTCTTAGATACCTTTTTACAACCTGTTACTGAATATGAACTTTTTTATGTACTACTATGTAAACTATTGTAATTATTTGTGAAATGTAAGTACAAGTATAGAAATAAATAATTTTTTTTTTTTAATTATTAAAATGTTAAACTCTTAGACCCATTTTATTTATTTATTCTGTATTTTATGCCCTGCTGGGCATTTACATGTGTTTATTAAGAAAGTAAATCTAAATCAGCATTACAAACAATTCAAACAAAAGCCAAAAATAAAATTATAAAGCAGAATCTTAAACAAAATCTAAAACAAAATCATAAACAAAATCAAAGTCAAAATCAAAAACAAAATCAACAACGTAATCTAAAACAAAATCAAATACGAATTAGATAAAAGCAGGATACCCTACCATGCAAGATAGAGAAACAACAGAGTGGGATAAGTAAGCCAAGGAGAACTATGTGGTACATTCAATTAAATATTATTTTTTTCCGACATTCATCTAACTATGAGGTGTATATACTTAATAAATGATGTGTCAAACATATCCGCAACGTCCTTATATTCATTTCCCAAATTCTGAATTCGGGGAATTGGAGTACACAATTGTGATTCCGTGTTGGAGTTGTCACAATAAAACGGAAGATATTGCCTCGATGTTGGTTTGCGAGGTATATGGAAAGAAATCAAGTATATATTTTCGACATATATGCACCTTACTGATCTGAACTGTGCATTCTTGAATGGACGAATTCCTCGATAATCAGCTCTTAGATCGGCAATGTCACCAGCTATTAGAAGTTTGAAAGATCCTGAACGCAGTTCAAATACCAAGTTTAGCGATCGCGCATTCGGAGCTTGCGAAAGTTTGGAATAAACTTCCACCTAAAACTAAAACGCATTCCAAACTCAACAGTTTTCAGAGTTCTAGTCACGTTTAATCTATTCATAATAAATTATAAATAATAAAATAAAATCTTAATCTACTAAAGCCGTGCACATGTATAAAAAAAATTCTTGTACGATTTCACATAGGTAATATTTTTCACATTTAGTATAGTGTTTGACAAAGTGAAACCTGTATACGACTATACTTGGAATTCAAATGCTATTTTTTGCTTATTTGAAATTTATTGACCACTAGGCTTTGTTACCAAAAATGAATAATAAGGTGTGCTTCCCAATCAAAAATTACCAAAGGTAGGGATCTGGTTATTATTTTTCACAAATAACATATTATATTAAGTGTGAGTTACTGTTAGCATCGTCATCAGATAAAGGAGTAATACAACGAGATAAAAACCCGAACACCAGCGTTTATTAATAACCCTAGGGTTCCCACGGTAGAACTGGTCAAAATCGAAATACTTTCTGTCTTGTGATAGCGATCTACGATAAAGGGCGTATTGGTGCTCGGTAGGCAGATGCATACGACTGTGAGCTGTGCACTGTTGTGCAGTATGCAGGGGCTCTACTGCATCCAAGTCACGCGCCATAGATTGAGCACACCTGGAGAAGATAGAGCATCCACTGCACGGTGCATCTAATTTAACGCCCAAGATACAATGCAGGGGTCGAAAACATCAAATTATACGGAAGAGAGTGTGATGAAAAGTGCCTTTCTCCAATCGACTTTAATACTTTAATTTTAAAATCATCAAAAAAAGAAGATAATTTGCTGACTTAATGTGTTTATACAAAATTATTCATGATAACCTCCTAACCACTCATTGCATGAGCAATATTTTTATTAAAGTTCCCAAAAGTCGTAATTTAAGGAGTCTGTATATATCATCTCGAATTATTTAATAATGCATAGTTTATTGTACTATCACAATATAAATACAAATAAATTAAAATGTCGAAAGTAATCACTCAGTTGTTTGACATCATGATCGATACCATAGCATAACATAAATAAGAACACAAGAAATGCCATGGGAGCGTATCTTGTGATCTAATCGTCTGACTATTATTTAAAATTACAAATTTTATACGCAGAATTGCGTTTCACCATTTTTATAAAATTCAAATGGGGTACGATGTGGGGCATATATAAAAGATAAAGGGCGCGTGCTAAATCGGTTAGAACCAAAAATAATCAGTGGCGACATTAGTTGTCATTTCTATCTATATGAAAGGCATTTTTAGTGTTCTTAATCATTCTATTATTGATGAAACGAAGTCGGGTCTTTAGACATAGAAATTCATTTTATCCCAAAAGCCCTTTCTTAATTTTACTAGTGTGTAAGAAGTTGTCTTGTGGAAGAACTCTTCTAATAGGGAATTTTGTTAAGAGGGAAGGAAATTTTATTGGAAATTATAGGATTAAAGTGGTGGGTTAAAAATAACTCTTTAAATAGGTATTTTGATTTCGTTACTTAATAAACTTAAAGCGATTTCAAGTTATGTTATGCTTGCCTTTTAACAAAACATTGCTTAGAGAGTCTTACTCTATTTAAATATATATATATATATATATATTTTATATTTTTATTTATTTTCATTTGATACATTTAAAGCCAAAATAACAGAAATAATATTACATAATAAGAGAATATATTTAAAATGAATACAAGTGTTTTACGTTGTTTTAGGTCGATATTAGTTCCTAGCTAGGCAGATTGCCTGTTCTATATATATTATAATATAACATTATTTAATAAAATTTTGGGAAAAATCTAAAGCTTTTCCCACTTATTGCACTGAGTCAAAAAAAATTGCCTAGTAATTTCCAATGGTTGATGTCTCCTGAGATGAAGATGCATGTTTCCCGCGTTCCCCGCCAAACAGATTTATAGTGACACCTGGCGATAGAGAGATGCAGATTAGCTTCTGCAGGATTCCTTGTAATCTGCTCGCTAAGATTTATTCACCGAGAAGCCAATCGACATAAAAAACGGTCCCAGTCTGACGAATATTAAAATTGCTTATATATTTATTTGATTTGTTCGAGCTGCAGATGAAAAGATCACTTAAAATAAATATAACTTAAATGTAATAAAAGGCAAAAAAAAATTTGTTATAACTTAAATGTAATAAAAGGCAAAAAAAATGCTTCAACCAGTTTAAATTTGGTGAAGAACATGAGCAAACCGTGGCCCGAAAAATGTTTTTAAATGGTCCTGGGCTATAAAAATGGTGTTTCTCCATGTTCACGCAGTTATTTTACAGATATAGCTTAAATAGAGCATTGAGAAGCCAATCGACATAAAAAACGTTCCCCAGTCTGACGAATATTAAAATTGGTTATATATTTGTTTGATTTGTTCGAGCTGCAGATGAAAAGATCACTTCAAATACATATAGCTTAAATCAAGGAAAAAAATGGTGCTTCACCCAGTTTAACGTTGGTGAAGAACATGAGCAAACCGTGGCCCGAAGAATGTTTTTAAATGGTCCCGGGCTATAAAAATGGTGTTTCTCCATGTTCACGTAGTTATTTTACATACATAGCTTAAATAGACCAAATTGTATTTAAAAATAAATGTTAAAATGCAAACAGTTGTTTTAGATGGCCATACTATTATCAAAAGATTATTAAATACGATAAAACTATTTTCTTTTCCGCGAACCATTTCTATTTAGTGTATTGCTGATACAGCGAGTGTCATTTTTTTAGTGATAATATATTATATTACATTTTAAAACATTATTTGGTAATGTGGGCCTCACTGAGTTCTTTGCCTGTGCTGCTCCCCCCCCCCCATTTACAATTCAATAAAATGCATTTAAAAGTTAATATGAATTATTAAATTGATTTAAATAACATAAAAGGCAAATAAAGGCAGAAATGAATAAATATCAAGAGGTACGGTTATATATGTATATATATGTTTATATGTATAATATACAAATGTCTATAATCGTACATATATGTAAGTATATTAATTTTCTACAAATGTTTATTTAAATTCATTTGACATTGTCTCCCGCGCCAACAAAATGCTTGGATTTGTTCTTCGTAATGCGAGATCATTTACTAATGGAATTGCAATACGTCGAACATATGAAGCACTTGTTCGTAGCATCCTGGAATATAGTTCCATTATTTGGGCCCCTTCTGAACAAAACCATATCCTAGAAATAGAAAAAGTACAAAAAAGATTTTTGCGTTACCTGTATATGAGGGAATATACGTACTATCCATTCCTTTATCCATCCTTGTTCTTAACAGGGATGCTCGATTTCAACACCTTAGAAGCCCGCAGAAAAATATTTTTAGGTAAACACTTTTTTAAGCTAATCTCTGGTATCATACTCAATCCGCCTATATTAAAAGAGGTTAATTTTTACGTCCCTAACAAGTATACTCGTGGTAAATCCCATGCACTTTTTTATGCTCCGAAAGTGAGGACTTCTGCCTATCAGAACGCGCCAATAAACAGAGCGACTCAACTGCTTAACGATTCTGCATTGACCATCGACATTTTCAATGTCACTTACAGACAGTTCAGCAACTATCTTTTAGCACATGTCACTAAGTAGTAAAACTGCCCTTGTGTACTTTGTAATTTATAATCTTCTCCATGATATATTGGTGTATAAATGTTTTATAGAGAACATGAAAAAAAAAAAAAAAAAAATATAATGGTATATAAGTGTATAGTGTATATTATAATGGTATTGTGTATCACGTATATGTTTCCTTCTTTTAAGTTTTAAATTTTGTAATATTGCCCATTTTGTCTTTAATCCATCTTTTGATTTTTATCTGTAATGATTTTTGTTTTCTTTTTATTTTTGTATCGAGTGAAACAATAAAAAAAAGAGTATGCTTTGGACAACACGACTGAAGTAACACTTATTTAGCTTCATCTATACGTATGTATATATATGTTTATATGTATAATATACAAATGTCTATAATGGTACATATTTGTAAGTATATTAATTTTCTACAAATGTTTATTTAAATTCATTATCGATCGCCTCACCCGATTAAAATTTTCGTAACGCTCTCGGCACTCCTTCGCCAGCTTAAGCGTGCGTAAAGAAGTTTTACTTCAATTAAAAAAAACGAGTGTGCTTTAGACGACACGACTGAAATAAAACTTTTAAATTAAAATATTGGTTGTAATTGATTATTTCTCACAAAACGTACCTAAGTGAATCTTCTCGAAAACCATTCTTAATCCGTAAACCAATCATGTTTTTGGACATCTTAAAATAATGTATTATGTAACTATTTTGGTTTTAAAAATTTAAGATTTTTGTAATGTTTCGTTTTTTCGGAAATTTTATTGTCAAAAATGAATGGCAGGAACAAAAAATGTGTATGTGTTATATATGTGTTATACATATATATATATATAAGACACAAAGGTTGAATAAATTAACATCATGTGACCAGTGGGATTCATATTTTACATTTATTTTGTAATAAGTAATTTAAGGGGTAAATCTCCGACATTACCTACTTGTCATGATATTCCCAGCAGGGGTGCTGCCAGGGTGTTAGGCTAAATCGGAATTAATGGCTGCACCTGACAACACGGTGAGTGTTAATACTGCGATAATTTCAATCGCAGGATTAGATGACAAATTAATTGTCGTGATGCATGAAGGAGAATGCATATTCATTTAAATACACCTGGACAGGTTCAACTGCGGATCATGTTTAATATAAATCACGAAATGCAAAGATGTGAAGCTATGACTTATGTGTTTTAAACAACTATTTGGAAAGTCTTCAATTTGATTGTTTAGAAACGTTATGAGACTAAGCTGTTTCTGAAAGTAAGAAGGAATGACTGAATAGGATGTAGGATATTTAAATGGCTGAGAAGCATTAGTCACTGGACAGAGAGGTTGAACTCTTTGACTTTTTATGATGAAGTATAGCTGCCAATATACCTAGCAGCTTGTTTTACAAAAAGAAAGGACAATAGATGAATCTATTATAGTTCTGAAAATATTAGAGGGCCTAATACAGTTCCCCGTGGGATACCGTATCAAGATCAAAATTTCTCAAGCGTGATGCATTTTTTTGCATTATTGGCGAATTAGTCTTTGTTTTCATCCAGGTGAGAATAAGTATGTACTTTTGGTTAATTTAATTATAACATCATCAGTAATACAGTACACAGGATTGCAATTGATTCTAGTTAATAATTGATTTGATTTTTCAAAGAGCTTCAAGATTTCAAAGCTTAAACCGGAGGTGTCCAAAGAAAGTCCAATGCGGCCTCCTGGGGACGTTTGCTGCATCCAGAGTACGTGTGACTTTTTCCATATTTCGTCACAATCGTCTTCTTTACGCAGAAAAATATGTCACAACACATTACGATACGATACGATACGATTGTACCACCCCAGCCAGGAGCAATCCTGTCCCGGTAAGACCGGTACACCAGGGGGCACTGATTTGTTAGGACTAGGAACACATGCTCTGAGGATAGGAAGGAGGTTGGAGTATAATCGACCGGTATACATGGCAACCTAATAAGCCAATATTGGAATTTAGGATGGGCAGGAGTAAAGGAATGTATTGAGCGTTATATATTTTTCCCTTCTTTATGTCTTCCTTCTTCTTGCCTCTTCTCAGCTAATATGTCACAACACATTAGTTAATTTATTACTTTTTCACGGACATCAAATCTTAAATCTTTTAATGTTATTA
Organism: Limnephilus auricula; assembly: GCA_951813805.1. Lineage (NCBI taxonomy): Eukaryota > Metazoa > Arthropoda > Insecta > Trichoptera > Limnephilidae > Limnephilus > Limnephilus auricula. The sequence continues at coordinate 19,430,177 of OX638404.1, forward strand.
TTTAAATAATTTATGTGCCACTATCCAAAAAAAATTCCCATAAATTATTGACAATTACAAACAGATAGAAATCCAATACAGTATTTAAAAACTAGTCAAACTTTCAACGATGTTTCCGCCATATTTATTTATTCCATGTAAATACCTATATACATTTTAAAATTAAAATAATAATTTGAATTTGGCCAATCCTTGTTTTAATAATATTTGTAGATATTCGATACTAAATTATGATTTGCATACAACGCGCAAATAATTACAAAATAATACTTTATTATAATCAACCGTATGTTATCATCAAATATTTTGTTACTAGTATTTACACAAAATTTTGCATGTATTTACAATGCACCATTATAATAAACTTTAAAGCGATGAGAAATAATCAGTAATGGATATTATTTATGTAATGGTATTATTTACCGTATGAAAATAATACATTATTTTAAAATATGAAACACTACTGGTGTCCTCAAATAGAATAAACAATAAGATAAATTAGGAAATCTTTGTAGAATTGAAACATAAATCTTCATATAAAAGTAATCAAATTTCGTTCCTAGAACACAAAATGTCAGAAAATGCCAAAAATCTATCAAATTTTCGGGGTTGTTTGCTTGGAAGCAAGAAACGATAAACCTAAGCCAGAGGTTCTGAATATTTGGGCTTGCAGGGGTTGTCCAAATTAGATAACTTGTTTGAAACTAACGTAACTACCCGATTGACATTATCTTGTATTTGTATTAGTTTTGTTAGAAAAATTCGAAATAATTATTTTCGAACCTGAAACGACGGAGAGAACGCGATTTTGCTGCTGAGAACTACTTTGTTACCACTCTCTTTATAACCTGCGTCATTCACGAGAAAAAGGAAGGGGTTACAAATGCCATCGCCAAAAATCAGTATGCCTTACTTACTAGAAGTTTGGGAAACTCTGATCTAGCCTATTTCTTTCAAGGAACGAACGCTTAACCAAAAGCCGAAACGAAAAAAAGCCTAATGATATTTCGACGAAATTATTTTTCGCTTTCTCCCATTCGTGGGATATTAGAGTTTTGGTCTCGAGGAACGACCAGTGGCGGCGCTCGCTTATTTTGTTGCCTGTTTTATTTAATTTATGTATATTAATATAGTTTTTTTCTTAAAATGCAGGAAGACATTGCACCTTCTCCACCTTCAGCCTTCAGCCTCACAACATACTCAAATTGGGTATGCCAGAGTCTCACTGGCTTCAGACGGGAGCAGTTGGGACTCTTGTAAGGTATTCACATAAAAATGTACGTTCTTCAATATTCAAATTCTTAACTAATAAATAATTGCCCCATTGATAGCAATCTTTAGGTGAGAGAAGGCTTCAGAAGAAGAATCTTAGAAAAAAAAAACCACGTCATAAATTCAAACCTGTTATAAAACTTAATAAAAATAAGCAAAAAATCCAATTATTGATCCCAATATAAAGATGCTGGAATTTTATTTGTCCAGGACAGCTCGACAATATTAAAACCGCATCAGATGTAGTATTAGTTACTGTTTGTAAACGATAAAGAAACTAAAGGAAGGCATTGTATGAAAGTGAGCAGAAAAAAAAGTCGGAACATTTTTGAAGAGTGTTCACTACATCAGTTAACAAAGGTGACTCCAGGAGGAGCTCATCAACTCTCCTCTCAAACCTCACGTTACGAAGAAAAATACGAACAAGAACATTGTAATTTCCTGTAGCAACGCACTTTCTTAAAAAATAAAAGTCGGCACTGCACTGGTCTTCACCACCGAGTATGCTAATGTCATACTCTGGCGAACCTCCTAACTCAGTATTAAAATTGTTGTCAACACGGGGATTAAACTAAAACATTCAAAAATATTCCTCTCTGGGCGGAGAATAATATGAGAAAGGGCGGTCTAAATTTGAAGAAAAAAACATGAATTTCTAATATTATCGGAGCGGAGACGTCGGAGATAATAGGGAATATTATCAAAGCGCCGCGACGCCGCAGACGCCTGCTAGAATAAGTGCCCGGGTTCAGGGAATTTCCACGGCGTATTGGGATAACGCAGAGATAAAATTCAAACATTAATTTTATGACGCTGCGAAATTGATTCCATAACAGAGTGCTATCGATGTCTGATCATATTTATATGGTAAACCCTTGATATTCTAGGAGATTTTTATTTCGTTTGTGGACAGTGGAAGTTTTTCCGTATACATTATCGTATTCACGTATTGAAGGTTGTACTTAATAACTGAATTATGCAATAGAGCATTGTGATACACTAACCAGAAAGCAAAAAAGCTCTTGTAGGTTGACTTATGGTATCATGAGTGTTCAGATTTTAAGGTCTCTCTGTTTTATTTGACTAGGTTTATGCAGCAAAGTCATTAATTTCTATCAGGATATTATGAACCTTCCAAACAGTAAACTTGTTTTTACATATTTTTTTTAATTGATTAGAAAGAGAAAATACTTTGTAAAAATAGTGTTAAAATCCACGGTATCCGTGGTCTGAAGGAAAGGTTCTCGACTTACAATTGAGGTTGCGAATTCAAACTACGTCATGGGCAAGAATATTTTTATTTTTATTAATTAGTGTTATTTCACAATTCACTCACTTACAATATATGTATAATTGCAACACGCTTCAGATTGGAAGATAGGCACTCTTATTATCGCCCGGGTGTAGGACTACCATTCAGAATTGACACATTGCTGCAAATGGCTTTAGCCGTGTCCCCATCACATCCTCCTTCCAATCTCCTTCCCTCCCCACTACCTTCAGCCTCACAATATACCCCAATTGGGGATGCCATTGTCTCTAGTCTAGTTAGGTATTTATTAGCGGCGTCTCTTTGAGCGGAACCGGACTTTCCAATTGCTTCACAGAAGTGTAAAGTAGTTATATCCTAGCAAATTCAAGTAGGCGTTTTCATTTCAAACTATTGTATATAGTTCAAACAATGCCTACCACGTTGCAATTTCTTCGATTATTACGCAAATTTAATTCATTCGGTTCTGGGAATCTGCATTACACATTATGTAAATCAGTACATTATTATAATTAAAATCAACGGAATTCAGATTATTCAAAGTTGAAGTTTAGATTCACAAGCGCAAGACGTCACACGGCAGAGTTGCATTCACCTGCACAGAGTAGGTACAGAGTACGGTACAGGTAACCGCTCGTACTATATAAGTAGTTTATAATGTCTGGATGCTGCGCCGCGTACTCCCCGGGCTCCGCGGTGATCTGTTATCGTTAGAAGTAAGGAAGTACTTCCCATCTGATGGATGGAGATATGCTACGTCACAAAGATGAGATGTTGAAGTTAGCTCAGTCGAGCGAGATAGTTAGACCAGTTAAAGTTGATGAGGAGTTGAGGCGGGGAGGAGGCGGTTACAAACTAGAAAGGAATTTATAACTGTGGGTGTCTGTTGAAAGATCCTTATTGATTTTAAGACTATAATGTTCACCTTCTATTATAAAGAAATTAAACTTTTTGTGCAAAATCTATTGCGAATGGTTTGGTTGCGACAAGTGTAGAGAAATCGTGTTTCGACTCAATGGTTTTGCATGTCGTCTGTCTGAAAAATTTAGTTGTTAGTTCAATTTCAAAGTGGTGGCCGTGAAATAGTTTAATAAGGATTTTTTTAATGCGTTATCATTGCTATATGTGTTTATATATTTGGACTTTTTATTTCAATTTTCAATACTATTGTACCTACTCGAGGGAAAGAAAGTTTGAAAAAAGAATTGTCATTGAGATAGTGACGTTTCTTTGGATAAATTCCTTATTTGAAATTTAAAAATTCTTCCATAAAATATATGGTTTATAATTGTACCTTACTTTCAAATATTTTAAATTCAGAAGGAAATAGTTTTTTATTAATTAGAAAAAATTTGAAACACACTTTTTGGACGCGAGGTCAACTTTTTAAAAAAATATTTTTTTAACTGTTTCCTAACTACTAATATTAGGATATAATTATTTACTTACCCACTTATAATTCATTGAAAGCATATCAATTTTATGATGGTACGTACCTGAAACAAAAGAAAAATAGATTCAGTAAATATAGAATAACAACACACAGAGGCAAATTAAATGTATAATATTAAATTAAAAGTATGTGAAGTTCCTGACACATAATTTTTTTTTAAAATTATTGACGCCTTTTTTAGGTCCCTCTAGAGGTCATTTAATTCGAGTTGAATCTTGCAATCATACATAAAGATGGCATCCAATAAAAATATGCGTTAAGAAAAATGAAAATAATGTTGGTAGTTCTCAGTCGAAGTATGATACAGTTAAAAATGACCGAATCGGATAGGGATACGTTGGCGCAGTGGATAGCGCATTGGCCCGGATTGCCAGAGGTCCTGGGATCGAGTCCCAGATGCATCCGTATCTTTTTCTGATTTTTCTGTTTCGGATTTTCGATTAACTTTCGCTAATATTATCTTAATTAATTAAAATATTACAAATTTATATATTTGTATTGTATAATCTTTTGTAATTATATAGTGATAAATTGAATATGTCCACTGACTCGGCATAATTATTATACACATATACAAGAAAAGATTCAGTAAGTAAGTTCTAAGCCAATCTTAGTTTATAATATTGCCCAATAAATTATCAAAGATACCATCATACATAATAACACTATCGTAAATTATATAAAGCATCCTTAAATTTTTAATAGGCCCACTCCTTTATGGCTTCACTTGAATGTGAATCTTACCCTCTTTGCTAAGCCCTCATTGGTCATTAAGTCATTTTCTTCGTCGATCAGCTACTTAATATTCAAAGGATACCACCACATCGTCGGGTATCGATAAGTGAGCCAATATTTGCGCATGGTCAGCTTATTCGTTTATCCCTTATTAGGTCAGCCTCCCTCCATCTTGGGATCAACTTGATCCAGATGTCTACAATTTATATTACGGGTTAGAATCGTTAATAAAATAGGTTTCGATAGAAATGATACTTACCTAGGTAGGTATATATGTGATGTATCAATCATGAGCTGTAAGTAAAGCTATTTTTGAAAATTGAAAATATGGCCAAGACCCAAATATCCCATCTTTATAACAGTCAAAATGGGGACCAATTTTAAAATTATGACTAGGTATATGTATTTTGGGATTGGTAGGCATCTGCGCTATGTAGACAGTGCTATTTTGTAAAATATTTTTTTCACCCTACTTTACTTAAGAGCGATTGACCAGCAGCTGAGAATAAAAGTTTAAAAATACTTGCAACTGTACAGGGAGGTTCCAATGAGAAAGATCGATTATTCCCCGTACCAAATTTTTTAAATTATGAAATTAAGATTGATTTATTTCATTCAAAACTTGCTTTATATATACCTACATTTAAGTAAGCTATAAAAATGCTTAAATCGAACGATGATAAATTATTGAATATAGTGTACTTCTTGTAAGTATTTTTTGATTATAAGTACATATTTATGATTTTTTAATAATGTCTAAACAAAATAATTGTGTAAAAAAAATTTGAAATATTTTTTTTTGTAAGACCTTAAATAAACAGAAAAACTGTAGTATTTTTGTCACAAAACACGTTCTTGGATTTATTTTTCAATGATTTTAATTGAACTAAAATTTTAATTTTGAAAACTGTATTGACTATATTATGTATTGATTTATTTTATTGTATGATTATATGATTTGAAATTTGTGTTGTTTAATAGAATCTATCGTTTGAAAATTGAATAAATCTGCCAACGACCAACGGTATAACCTTAGTATATTAAAAATACACTTAGTTTTTCAAAATTTTAAAACTGCGTGTACCAAATAAAATAACGATATTTCAAAATCAATTTATGTTTTTTTTTGTAAAAAAGAGTAAGTACGTCTAGAATTTGATTTAAAAAGGACGAATTTCCGGTATTCTCCGGTAATACCCTCTTAAGAAGACTCACCTATTCTTTGGATTCCACACACATCCGAAAAACTAGTTCCATTTGAAATAGGCTTCCAGTTTATAACATTGATTGACTAAAAGAATAAAGATAGAATTTGTATTTGACGCCTATGTTCTAAAGTTTACAATCCATCCGTTATAATAGGGATATTCATATAAGAATTCAAGAAAACAATTGAGGCTAAACCTTTCTTAAAGTATTTATGTTGATATAGTAGGGATGGATTCAATAAATATAACAAAGATATTAGGGCGTTTTTAAAAGCCCAGAAAAAAGAAAGTATCAAGCCTGTAAAAAAACTGGTATAAAATTTAAAATCTTCTACTTATGTACCCCTTTTCATGTATTGTTTTATTGTTTAATGTGGTAAATTAATTTCTTCAGAAAATGATTCTTCGTAAAATATTTGAATATTTGTGCCCAAACTTCGCCAAATAAAATAAATCACACATTATGGCGATGTTTTGTTTCTTGCACAAATCAAAACGAGCGTAAGACGTAAGACGTATACCGAGATTAAGCGAGATTTAAAACCTTATCGCCATCTACGAAATGTCATCCATGCCCGATTCCAAACGTTACACGAAGTTTGCATCGCCAAAGTGCAAAATCTGTATTTTTTCTTCTGCAATTTCCATGAATGTTGCTCTCATTAACTACTAACATTCAGTACTGATTCATAGTCGGGTTAAAGCCAAACGTATATAAACTTTGATACTACAGCAATAGATTTGTAATAGTGTCATTCTCTCAAAATCCTTTTTAATAACCCCCGTGAGGCTTTCGAATGCACGTTAACTAATTATCACCAGCAGCAATTCAAAGACAATGAAACATCAGCCCCCTGTACCACGTCTATTGACACTCTTTGATGGATTACAGCTGGAATTAAGCTCCGCAGTTGCAACGTAGAGATAATACAACGCGTTGTATGACCGGGCGATATCCAATATTAACGCGGCTTGGGGCTCGCGGCTCGCAGAGTGTGCCGAGAGGCCCTGGCCCGGCATTGCCAATTGCTAATCTGTCCCACATGGCGGCAGGGGGGATGAGCCTTTAGACGCTGTAATATAATACATAAAACCTGTAAACCGAATACAGAATTATCAGAGATGAAGGCAAATAATATTTATCTATGGTAAACTAAATAAAAAATGAGCAAAATCAAAAAATGTCTGGAGCCAGTAAAACAATGGCATTCCCAATTGGGGTTAGTTTGAGTTATGATGCTTTATAGATACCATAAGTGAATGAGTATGAAAAGAAGATGCGAAGAAAAAGTTAAGAAAGTGTCTAGTTTTTCAGATCTGACCATTAAAGGCGGCAATAAACTAATTTACTACAGTATACGATTTCTAAAAACTCTGTTCATATTTCGGGCAATGCCGGGGACTTCAGCTACTAGAATAATTAAAAAAAATGTTGAAATAATATGCATTTATTACAACCTACACGAACTTCAATATACATCCTAGAAAACGAACAATAAAAAAACATCGTCGGATCTGCCCTGATGATGGACACTGCAACGCTGTCCGAAACGTCGGCTAAAGAAGGAGGTAGCGCAACACGGCATAATACCCCAAAAACAAACAACGAAAATGCTTTTGGCCGTGAAAATCTAAAAACGTATCTGAATAAAAAACCAGTCTAAATTTTAATCAGAAAATCAATCCGTAGATAGTATGGTCACCCATTTCATTAGAGATTGGTTGGTCCAGGTGTAGCGGGATGAGGCGGTGGCGAGGTTAGGGAGGGGGTGGGAGTGGGAATGAGAGGGAGTGTTGGCGGACAGTCCCGATGACAAATAGACATAATCGGCGGTGTAATCGCATGAATAATTGCGTCTATGCCTCCACCGAGGGATTGTTTGAGCGACCCCCATACACCAACCCACACACCCTACCACCTACACCCCATAACCCGGCTAGTAGAGCTACGCAAGGGTTTGACTGTAGCCAAAGGATTAATATGGATTATAACGAATTTATGTAGACTGGAGTCATTTTTATATTGATTTAAGGTATCCTTGTTTTAGTGGCTTTTCTGATACTCCATGTTTTGGGTTGATTACTGGACAGCTAAAATCTATGAGAATAATGTGTTACTTATCCAATATTTTACAAGAGATAATCTGAAAATTACAACAACCTTAATTTTAGAACAACAAAGAGAAAACAAATTTTTGATAACATTAATGTTTAAACAATAGTTTTATCAAAAATTATCTTATTTCTGTTTTTAAAATTCAATAATTTGTAATGTAAAAGTATATTTATAATTGTTTTTTGCAAATAGGTCATTCAGGTCGTTTATGTCGTTCCTAATCTGGAATGTGTATCTTCCATTTCATAAAAAAACACGAAGACAAATAACCCATCGACACATCTACCTATATTTGATGTACATAAGAAGATAAAGATTTTATAATAATTTGTACGCAAAGCATATACTCAAACAAAGAAAACATGTTGGATACATGTTACACGGAGAAAAATGTTATTCTAAAATACGATCATTTTATTCGTAAAAATGGTTAAAAACGGGACTGAAGTTCTTACGAATAAATTAACAGGGTTTCAATGTTTATTGGCGAGAACATGTTAGAACATTTTGTTGGTATACGTAATTTCGTACATATACCAACAAATTATTCTTACATTTTCCCGCCAATAAACATTAAAACACGGTTAATTTGTTCGTTTGAACTTCAGCCCCGTTTTTACGAATAAAAATATCGTATTTTTGAATAACATTTTCTCCGTGTAGAACTACATCGTAATAAAATAAAATAAAACCAATTTTTAAAATAATACCACTTTTATTTCTTTTCAACCGGACCTGTTTCAGACAATCTCGTCCATTTTCAGTAGGTATTTTTTTGTAGAAATATGGAATTAAAAAAAAACAGGTTTATTTTCTCTGTACATTTTTGTTTGCGTTGTTTTAATTCGCAAGTCTGATGCTTTTTGGCCTATTTGTGTTTTGTCAGCAGGTGGAGATTTTCTGAGCTACTCGCATGTAGCTAATATTCAGATCGTATTGATTTATTTTTGTATATAATACTTTATAATCCCTATAGAGTTTTATAGTAACACTAACATGGACTGCGTGTTTGGTGTATTAAACAAAGAAGACAGTGATTTTCTAAATTTATTCGTCAAAGTGAGCAATTCAAGATGCACCGTGTGTCGGAAATACAGTAATCTAATAATATCCCTATCCACTGGAGCGACATATTAATGAAAATATTTGAAAATATTTTTTCTCGGATTGCTAAAGGAAATTTTTCCGCCCACATAAAAAAATCATACCTCCGAATTTGAATATGGAGACATGCAAACTGATTATAGTTCTATGTAGCCAATGAATTCTCCTATCTTTTGTCTATTATCACATATTTGAAGAATTTATAAAAAAAATATAATTAAATATTTAATATTTTAAAGAATCTAGAGAATATTTATTTTGTTGTATTTTGAATGTACAATATATTATATAGTCGTTTTAATAAAAAAATTGACACATTTTGGCAACAAAGCAATCCGAGGTTTTGGAAATAGTGCCATAATGTGGCAAAAACCGCTCGAGTGGATATTAGAAATATGTATCTTGGTAATAATGCTATTGGTTTAAGTGTTTTTCGAAGTATTATCCATCGTCAGAATATGAATATCATTTTTTTACTAAGTCTTATTAAAATAAAATATCTCATAACACAGCTGAAACATACAAAAAAATTAAGTAGGTGCGAAATTTACTTTTTTATAAATAACCCCCCAAAGTTGAATGCAAATGATTAAAACGAGAAAGATTTACTTGTGTGCGTACCTCGGTATATACATATAAAAACAAACATCGGAAATAGGTTGGCTTCGAGTTTTTGTTACGTGAAAGAATCAACAAAAAAACTGTTTGCCCAGCTGTAAAATATGGATCGGATCAGAAATGGTTATGTGAACAAAACTAATAGGAATACTGAACCATTTTTAAAACGGATATTTTTTAATTTGGAATTTTTTGTTTATTGTAAGGCGTTTTTTCGTGAAATATCACGTCAACGGCGCATAAAAAGCTAGAAAATAACTGAAAACTGTAAAAAATAATTTAATTTACTCAAGCACAAAAATTAATTATGCATAATTTAACCAATGATTCCAGATCTTACTAGGAGTAAAAAAATAGATGACATTTTGGTCCCCGGTGACTTTCTTTTCACATAGAACATAACATATAGTGGGTATTGGACTGTAAAGGTTTGGGCTGCGGGGTCCAGGGGTTACTCGGCTTCGTGAATAATGACTGCATGAAAGTTTTTTTTGTATGATCAACATTTCAATTATGGACAATTAAAATGAAAAACAAAAAAACAGGAAGCCAAAATTTCAATAAGTTTTTCTGCCAAATATGGTAAAAAATCAAGTTTTGTGGGATATGCCCTTAACACCTTGTGTATATTTTGTTTTATATGAAATTTATTTTTTGCCTTTTTTTACAGAATTGTTTACGGTACGTAGTTTAATTTGGTACTGCCTAATAAAATGGATTTCACGGAATTGTTATATTGTTTCATTTGTGAAAGGTACACAACAGTCCTAAGAAAACATAATATAACAATATTGTACTTAATCACATGTTATAAAAATGTTTTCTTCTACCATTTTCAGAATCATAAAAAAATACAACATTTAATAAACTAAATTCAAAATAAGGTAAAAGGTAGACAAACTGCAGGTGCTTAAAAATGATCTTAGTTATTAAAGAGAAAGAGTTTTAAAAACTACCGCTTTTTCAACAAATGTCAATTGGGTACTTACAATTGTTGGCTCAGTGCTACAGACTTGCAATCCGGCCGTTAAAATATAAGAATATTTCAAACGCACCGCACAATATTTTTAACGCGGTGAATTTAAAAAATAATATTCACCTCAAAAACCCGTGAAAAATAAAAATTTCATTTCAAACAACCAAGCGTAAGAGATTGCGCAATAAACTTTCAACTGAATCACAATCATAAAAACATTTGTCAACCGAACAACATAAAAACATAAATCCGGGGAATAATGATGAATTCAGAAAATGAAAAAACGTCACCGGAGTTGATCCGAGACGAGTGTCCAATTTTCTGCCGTCAAGTTTTCCGCGCACTCGACTCGCCTCGTAAAAATCTGTGAGTGTCTTAGGGCCGCTGGGAGGCTTTCAGTATTTGGGATTTTTTCACTATTACGTCCGAGTCCCGGGGGTACTTGAAGGCTTACTGGGTCGGGGATCAGGGGGCCTGAGGAGGAAGTGAATTTATTTGGAGTCCAGGCTGTACGATTGTCAGTTTACGGCCGGGGATATTTTTGACGGCGGTCCGCGGTATAATGGTCGCTGCGGAGATCAAATAAAGCGCATTAAAACAGAAGGTTCTATCTCGGAACATAAAGAGGCGCGAGTTCACCTTTATTACTGTTTGTTGTTTACCTTTGACAATTTTGTGAAAACTGGCCATTTTGTGATGTTCCGCCTTCTCGTTTGTTCCCAAGTATCAATTAAAAATTATCCATTAAAATCATTTCAAAATATAATTAGTGATTCGTGTTTATTTCGGAGAACGAACTATTTCGTTGTATTACACTTCCAGCATCATTCACATCCACACATCATCCATAATATAAATATAATAGAGAGGATAAATATATTATATTTCCATTAAATGAAAACCATTTACTTTATGTACACCTCTTATATAATCACAATTAGCGACATGTTTGAAAAACCAAAGGTTTATTCGTCGGGATAATAAGATCATGTTAAATTTTGTTATAATATGTTCATATTATCCCGAGGAAGAAATCTTTGGTTTCGGAACATGTCAATAATTGTGATTACATAAGTTGTGTACATAATTTTTTTTTTCATTTAATTAAAAATGGCGCCATAAAGTGAATTTGCGAAGATTGAAGAAATAATATTTTCCATTATTCTGGCTTTTGGAATGACCATATTAAATTATTTGATTCACTATTAATCGTGCCATACCTAAAATTATTCGAAAAAAGGACTTTATTCGAAAAAAGGATAATATGAGAATTTATTGGCTTTAATTAATAAAAAACAAGAGCATTTCTTTGATATATATTAAAAAAAAAAACAGATGTAGTATTTTATTAATTTATTTTGGTACAATAACTTATATTTTAGAACATAATTTGTTAAAGTTGGCCACACTGGTTGGCTTACCCAAGTAAGCATCTACCTATGTGTTCGCTATTATGTCCTCTGCGCGCAAACTGTATCTAAATAAACATCTACTGTAATCTCCAGTGACCTTCCAGGAAAGTATGGTCCTGTATATTTTCATAATAAAAAAAATACATGTACCTACATGTACATTTTTAGGCAGCATCGCGTTAATTGGTCAGATGCATTGTACATATAGTTTTGTATCAGTGATTGAAGACCCGGTGGATGCAATGTTTTAGTCATAGGTTTGTCTAGTAAAGAAAAGTAAAAGTCTAGTAAAGAAGTAAAATTGTAGAAATGTATTGAAACGGCGCTTTATAAGTCATCCAAATATTATAATTATTATTACGTATTTATCGTTGATAACAAATGTGCATTAAAAACGTGACAATCCCTGTTCTTCGCTTGCAGCAGTATGTAGAAAGCGTTGCTTACAAAATTACGTAAACATACCATTGCCCGGCAATTAACTTAAAGGAAAATAAAAACAGAGCAAAAAATAAAAAAAATTCTATTCTGCAAAAATCACTTTTTTACGTAAGCGTCTCACCGGATTAAACAACCGTCAATCGGTTTTCAAAATAATTAAATCATTTTTGGTTCCTTACTTATCCGAAGACCTGGGTTGGGTTGGGTAAAATAATTCTACCAGAAAACAAGCAGGAAACTTTTAATCTCTTGATGGAACATGGAATTGTATTTTTTGCGCAACTATTAAACACCCTCTCCGTTAGGCCGTGGGGGGAGGGAGGGGTGGGGGGGAGGTGTAAAAACCAACGGTTGTTGGGCTAATCCAAAAAGTGGTCGGATTTTCGTACCTTCTTTTTTAAGGGAGTTTTCCATTTTCGCAGTGCTTTATCATTAACAATTTGAATTACCGGTGGGAAATGTTAAATCAAGTCTAAAATTTTGGACTGGATTAAAAATACCCGTTTTTTGTAAAGAAGTTGGCATTGATTTCCTAACCTTACTTTATTCCTTCTCCATACCAACACAATATTCATATTTATTATTATTAAAAAATAAATGAGGGTTAAATGATTGCAATTTTTTTTCTTATTGAAAAACAACATGAGATAAGGATAACTTTGTTTACATTGTTGGCACTATATCACCTTTACTGCGGCCTGGAGATTTTAAAGTATGATGCTTGACACTAGCGACCAAAATCTAGTATCTTCGTGAATCTGTTACTATTTTTTAGATTAGCAATCGTGTAGCTGTGGTACCCTAACGTAAACAATTTTAATTTATATCTAATAATTATTTGCTAAGTAGGAATCTTATATTGAATATGACGAATGAGTTGTTAAGTTCTTCTGCTCTGTATAGCTCGAAACCTGGCGTATGCAAGCTTTACTTTATTTTTATGTGTGAATTCAAATTATGCTATCTAATATTCTAATTCTAGTGCGATAATATATAATATAATTAATGCATTTATGCCAGGATTAAGGGATTGACAAGTAAAAACAATAATCTTAAGTAGGTACCATTATAAAATCTTAAGTATTTTATTGTGAATAAATATGTATGAAAAGTGAGAGATTTCACAATCAAAAAGATATGCGCTGTTTTGTAAGAATTATGTAATATCCATTATTGTAAAAAATATGAAAGCTTAATTTAAAAAAATAATTTAAAAATATTCTTAGGACGGGTTGTTTCAATTATTTTATGTTTCAATTGTGTAATGTTATGACGGTATCCGTTAGGGCGATGACACTTAGGATAATTTGTTTAAAAAAAATTTAACATTTCATCAAATTTGTTAAGTTAATTTTCACATTCTGTGTAAGTTCAATTCAAGTTCTTTTGTTAATTATTCTTAATGCAAGCTATTATATCACAATATACCGTTGGTTCATAATACTGAAATAAACACCGAACATGAACAGAGATTTATTTTTCACAGATCTTGAAAAATAACTTTTTGTTAAATTAAAATAATTTTTTTGAAACAATCCATCCTACAAAAGTGTTAACGCCCCGATGAATACCGTCATACCGAATCGACATTTTGCTTGAAATCTTGCCAGGTGTTTTGGAACCTTCTTATTTCCCACCTCCTTTCCCTTCACACATCTAACAACAACATTCTCAAAAGCAATTTTATAGTTCCACTGACTCCGGTCACTCTTGTATTTTGTGCAATAGTAATTATATAAAAAAATGCGTAAATAAAGTTTTAAAAAATCACCTGATTATACAAAATTAATACTCGCAAGGTGTTAAACTAGGCTGCGGAAGATAACAATATATTTTCCGAAGTTATTATGAATAAATAACTTTGTTCGCTAACGGGCCGGGCGAGTCCTCTGGCTTTTGTGCTAAATTAAGTGGACACGATTAACTCCAGAAGGGGAGCTCGATGCTCTGTTCGCCGACGGGAGTACACTCACGCGGTAAGAATATTCATGGGCTCGATCGACATTTTTTGCATAAATACTGAATTAAAAATACGTTGTTCTCTTAATTTTAGATTTTTTTGAGTATACACAAGGACATATTTTAATGTTTATTTTGACACATGAAACGAAAACATAAATCAACCGCCTGCAAAATATTTGTAAGGTCTGTACTGTTTCTAAACGTAACTGGTTTCGAAAAAAAATCCACTACGAAATATACGAAATTGAGCTGTTTCTGAGCCCGTTGCGTTCGCCGCACCTATTTTGAGAAAGTCATAAATCATTTTTTTAAGACCCTTTGACCAGCGGCTGAGAATTAAAGTTCCAAAATGCTTGCAAATGTACAGGGAGGTTCCGATGAGAAAGATCGATTATTCCCCGTATCAAATTTAAAAGAAAAATAATATCGATTTATTTCATTAAAAACTTGCTTCAATATATATCTACATTCAAATAAGCAATAAAAATGCTCAAAACGCATGATGATATATTATTAAATATCGTGTACTTCTTGTAAGTATTTTTTGATTTTTTAATAATGTCTTCAGAAAATAAGTGTGTTAAAAAAATCTGAAATATTTTAGTTAAATTAATAGAAAAACTGATGTATTTTCGTCACAAAACACGTACTCGGTTTTATTTTTGAATGGTTTTAATTGAACTAATATTAAAAATCTGAAAAGTGTCCTTACCAGATTACGTATTGATTTATTTTGCTGTATTTTTATATGATTTGAAATTTGTGTTGTATAATACAATATTTCATTTGAAAATTTATACAAATCTGCCAACGACCAACGGTATATATAATCTTAGTATATTAAAAATAAACTTAGTTTTTCAAAATTTAAAAAGTTCGTTTACCAGATAAAATAACAATCTTTCAAAATCATTTTAAGTTTTTTGTAAAAAAAAGTTAATCTAGAATGATTTGAAAAGGACAAATTTTCGGTATTGTCTGGTATCTTAATAAGCCAGAAAAAAAATTTAGCAACTTTTAAAATCTTTTTAAGCAACTCTTAAAATTACAATACCTCGTCAACCAGCGCAAACTTCAAAAGTATTTGCGGTCACCATGCTCCGACAGTATAAATTATTCAACTCTCTCAAAATATTAATAACTCTCTTACTCGCTTAGCTGCCTAAACTCGCAAGGTGTACTAACTGTACTGAACTGTTTTGCGGTCCGCTCTTAGCGGAGTATCAAAAATAAAGTTTGATGTTTGTTTTCATACTTATCTTCATTCAACACGCATTAAGTATTACGCATTATGGCCGGGTGAAGATGAAAACAGGGCAAGTATTATATTATTATTATTGTACCGCAACCATTCAGTCGGCCCCTGAAGACCGGGACCACCGAAACCGGAGCCGCTAACCAATCCGAAAAGTTTTCCAAAATCACCGCGACTTGGATAAGTTTGGGTAATTGATACTGCTCTCGTGGGAACATATTTCACACCTAACTACTGTTTCTGAAGTGTTCGAGACCACGCAATGTATAAATAAGCCATCTAAGTCCAAACAAAGAAAGCACCTTTATGAATTAAGAAATTTTTGTAAACACAGATTTGTTAACAAAAAAATGTACACTTTTAAATACGCCGCTAATTACACTGGTCAACACATTTTTTGTCCCTTTAACGAAATTAGCCAAATCTGACAGAAAATTTCACGCTGATTTCAGATGTGTGATTAGTTTTTTTCTATCACGTCAGGTTTTTATGGGTTTTAGGTTTTACTAAAATGTGTATTAAATCATATTTATTCGTAAAATATCATTGATTTTTTTAAATAATATAGCTCGAATGTCATTTTGACAGCTACTGCTGTCACTTTCGCAACCTCTCTTTATCTGAGCACATGTTTTCTTGTTTGTTATGCAGAAGTAGCAATCCGTTATGTGATTTTTTGGCTCTCTCCAAATCATCGGAATCGCAAACAACATAGCCTTACGTGAACCTTGTAGCCACCCCCTGAGAGTTCTTGTACATCGTACACAACTTATGTGTGGAGCTCATGGCTTGTCCTGGTCACCAAATTTTTCACTTAACGTAGAGTTCATATGCTCGTTTCTCCAAAACAGTCATGGTTTTCCTTTGAGGTATTGGTGTAAACTCGCCGTACGTGTAACATAAATTGTCAGCACTATTTTTGCACTTTCGAGGCATTTTTACTTTGTTTTCTACCACAATTTACATAATGAAAAACCATTATACCAAGAAGGACTGGCCTACTAGAAAGCACCTTAAACCTGGCACGAAGAATGTTCAACATGCTCCCTTAGTAAAATCTAAAGATATCTTACTTCCACCCCTACACATTAAATTGGGTTTGATGAAAATTTTTGTAAATGGCTTGTCTAAGGATGGAAATGGCTTGATTTACTTAAAGCAAAAGTTTCCTAAGATCAGCGACGCAAAAATTAAAGAAGGAATATTCGTGGGACCACAAATAAGGGAGGTCTTGACTGATCCGAATTTTATAACAGTGGTGAGACCAGTCGAGCTAGCCGCTTGGTCAGCCTTCAAGAATGTTGTCAAGAACTTTCTTGGAAGTCATAAAAGTGAAGACTATATCAGCATTGTGTCTGAAATGCTCATGGCCTATAAAAATATGGGATGTAAGAATACACTTCCTTCACTCTCATTTGAATTTTTTCCCCGAAAATATGAGAGATGTCAGTGACGAGCACAGCGAACGATTTCACCAGGACATTGCGGCTATGGAAAAGCGATACCAAGGAAAGTGGAGTCCATCTATGCTAGCAGACTATTGCTGGACCCTGCAGAGACTCTCAAGATACTCACAAGCGCAAATCAGGAGCAAAAAAATAAATTGAATTAGTTTTTAAATTTTGTAAAGTACCCGTGTAAGTACTATGGAAGAATTATGTAAAAAAAACTTTGTTAAATAATAAAAAAACGTGACCTATAAAAATTTTTTTTTGTTTTATTTCGTGTTTATGGATACTAAATACATATAAAAAAAATTAGCTATGCTTAAGGGACAGCACTTAAAAAAATAAATGTCGACCAGTGTTATTGTTAATGTTCTTAGGGCGAAGTTTAATGCTAAATCAGTATTTTAGATTAATATTTAATACGAATCTGTTTACATTATAAATACGAAAAAATATGCTTTTGATTTTGATAAATTGAAGCATTTCCTACCGTTTACATTGAGTAGAATTCAATTATTAAATACTTCATAAAAAATATAAGCGAATATATTTTTATAGTGAATACCTCACAAGAGTCTTAACTGCTCCCGTCTGGAGCCAGTGAGACTATGGCATCCCCAATTGGGGTATGTTATGAGGCTGAACGTAAGTGGGGAAGTGAAGGAGACGAGAAAGAGGAAGGTGGAGAAGTACCTGGCTATTCAGATCTAGCCACTAAACACGGCTAAAGCCATTTCAAGCAACGTTTCAATTCTGAATGGTGGTCTTACACCAGGGCGATACTAAGAGTATCTTCCACTCTGGAACATGCCGCAAATATAATATATATTATTTTAAATAATTACTTGTGAAATAACAGAAATCAATTAAATCAAATTTATTTGCGCACGCCGGGTTCGAACCCGCAACCTTCTAACTCTAACTCCCTACCGCTGGACTACGCCGGCCGTCAAAAAAAGAACGCATATATGTACGAAATATTAATATATTATTTTTTAATTAAATTAAATGTTAACAATTCACTTTGTTTATTATACAGGATGTTAAGGTACGTACTTGAGTTACTTTAACCAGTGATTCCTGACATTATTTGAGTAAAAAATGTAAATGAAATTTTGGTCTCCGGTGACATTTATGTTTTTTTTTTTTTTTTTTTTTTTTCTACAAAAACCTAAAAATTAGTAGGTGTTAGGTAGTTGGGGGCGAAGTAAGTGGTGGGGCGGTAACTCGGCTGAGTGACCAATAAGGTCATGTGAAATAATTTTTTTTGGTTTCATTTTAAAGAAAAAAATATTGAAAAAAAAAAAATTGTCTTAAAAAAAGTCACCGGAGACCAAAATTTTATTTACATTTTTTACTCCAAATAATATCAGGAATCACTGGTTAAAGTAACTCAAGTACGTACCTTAACACCCTGTATATAAGTATGAGTTGAATTAGCCAATATTGAAGAAATAAAATTTTATGTTTGAATTATCTACGACAGTTTCCTTTGATTACCTTTTTTATTTCTTATAAAATTATTCACAAAATAAATAAAAAAAAACCGCTTTTGCGCTAGAAATCATGACAACTTTTTTTTCATGAGTACCGCACAAGAGTCCCAGTGGGGAAGAAAAGGAGACGGGGAAGAGGAAGATGGGGGAGCACCTCACGATTGAGATCTTCAGATCTGGTCACAACTCCATTTGACAAGCGATTTTTATGCCTATTATCTAACCTATATTCGTGGCGATATAAGGCACACTAAGAATACAGACACTTTTGGTGTCTGGCTTCCTCCTAAGGAGTATCTACCATATAAAAGCCTTAGGGATTGAGGTACGTCGCGTCATGAGGTTAAGAAGAAGGAGATGGGAAAGAGGAAGGCTGGGAATTACCTGTCCCTTCATATATCTTTAATCGACACGACTAAAGTCAAGCCAGAGAGACTACAGCAACCCAATTGGGATATGTTACCAAATATTAAATAGAGGTTTTTTGCAACCTTATATTCCAAATTATTTGTTAATGATTATTTACTTTGGTATAATTAAATTAAAATGGTTAAGTGTGATTGATATGTGTAACTGAACTAAAATACCCAGAACAAGAGTGAACACTACAACAATCATAAATGAAACTCATAGGTTAGATCAATAGTTTATAGTTTATTTTATAAATTTTTCAAGCAAGAAGAAATTATTAGCTTGAGACTCCAAGAGAAGTACTAATATAATTCTCAGGGTGTGCATTTAGTTCGAAGAACTAAATGAAGATTCAATCTGTATAAGAATGTCATAAGTTTAATTTACAGTTACTGAATTTAAATAGTTATAATATTGTGCCGAGCGCCATCTTATTTATAATGAATAAGAAAACATTTTTACGTTAAAATAAAATGATAAACCATATTAATTATAAATAAGCTAAAACTACGTTACTCTTGAGGTTCCATGATTCCGGCAGCTCTGGGCAGCTCCATCCGCCTATCTGTTACTAAGTAGTTAGTACTTCAAATTCCAAGTCCAAACTGATTAGGCTGTTGGCTTGTGACGCTTGCCTCAGCCGGTCCTGGAGATCACGTGGTATGCTATATTGATGTGCATTTGCGTAGCGAATAGGGATGGAAATTCTAAATCGCTACATATGTTATAAGGTTAAAGGGAGTGAGTAGGTCAAGGCGACGTGGAAGAACCCTGGGTCGTAATTAGCTGTTTAGATATGATCACTGAATGCTGCTAAATCCGTTTCAAGAAATGTTTCAATTCTGAATGATGGTTTTACATCAGGGCGATACAATGGTCATCTTGAATCATCCCGTAAATATGTATATGACACATATTTTATTACGAGTCAAGTTTAGAATTCACAACATCTGGATCAGTAGCCGACCACAGATATCATATGTCAAATATATCGCGCACACCCTTAGAAACTGCCAACTGACAATGTGGTTTTGATACTCATTCATACCACCACGTGAAAGGATTACCTACTAATAATAATGCGATAGGAATTTTCATTACGCATCCAAATATAATTATTCAGTAACCTAACATCGAAATATAATCCGTTTAAAACAATAATAATGAATTTCATTTAACAGGTTCTCACCATGCGTATAATAACTGTCATATTGGATTACACTATTGTGAAATCTCGACAGCTTACGACAAATGCCTAACAGCAGGGATAATAGTACATACCACCGGATAAGATTTCTGTTTAAAATAATAATTATTTTTCTCCATTAACTAATAATATTGTCGAAAGGAGAAAAGAAAACAAGTGATGATTTTGCACATATTTTTATGTGACACTTCACAAGAGCGCCCCTGTCTGAATAGTGAAAAGACAATTGGAAAGAATAAGAAACTATGTCTTACCATGTTGGGTAGCGTTAATTGAGGAAAGGAATTATTAACACGGGTCTTAAAGAGGCTCGCGAGACGTGGTCGACGGCCGGCGTGGTCGAGCGGTATGACTCTCCAATTCCAATCCGAAGGTCGCGGGTTCGAACACGGCGTGCGCAAATAAATGTTATTTGATTAATTAGTGTTATTTCACAATTAATAATTTAAAAATAATAAATAGTATATTTGCGGCACGTTCCAGAGTGGAAGACACTTTCAGTACAGCCCTGGTGTGTTAGCACGGTCGCTCGATATGAAGTTACCGACCGATTGTCGGTAACTTCTCATCGTTCCCTAGGACAACTGCAGATCTAAAACGTACAAACGACAGTTGATATCGAATATATTAAGGACACTTAGTCATTGTGAACTGTCACCTATTCGTTTGCGATCTGCAGTTGTCGTAGGGAACGATGAGAAGTTACTGATAGTTATCCTATCGATTGTTATAGAGCAAGCGTGCTAGGGCCTCTGGTGTAAGACCATTATTGAGAATTGTAAGGTTGCGCTTGAAATGGCTTAAGCCGTGTTTGGTAACCAGATCTGTATAGCCAGGTACTTCCCCACCTTCCCCAATCTCCTTCCCTTGACCATTACCTTCAGTCTCACAAAATACCTCAATTGGGGATTACACAGTCTCGCTGGCTACAGACGGGAGCAGTTAGGACTCTTGTGCGGCATTCATATAAAAAAAGGCCTGGATTACATTAAGAAAAACAGATGCCGATAGTTCGTTCCACATACGAACTGACTGAAAAAAATTCAATCATTGAAGATAATATCAGCGTCTTTCAATCTAAATTTTAAAACAGAAAATTAGAAAAAAGGTACGGTACAAAGCAGAGACCCCCGGCAAGCGCTCTTACAGTCTTTTCCATACACTTCTCTTAGCTGAGAATACATGACTACCGGGATTTTTTTTTAAACATAAAAAACGAATAACAGAGCGTGATTCACACCTGGCGGGTGCATCGTGTGGAAGCTCCATCGCGAACGGCTACCACGCCGAGACTAAGCATCGCAGAGAGTGATGAGGGATTTGGCGTGGGCGAACCAGGCCACACGCCAGTGTTGCTAGATAGATCACGCGTAAAATCGTTCCTTGCGACCGCAACACCTTGGAGACATTATTTTACGGTCAGCCCTTGTACAATAAAAAAATCATTATACATTAAAGAGATTGTGAGTAATATAATACAATATAGGTACTGTAAAGTAAGAATGATGTAAAGGTGCCTGCAAATAATTTATATATTAAAATAAAGTATTTTATGACCTCCTACTACTACTAAAATGATGACAATGAATTGTAGACAATGATAATTTGCTAAGTGAAGATAATTGTGTTATGTTTGATTTAGTGATATTAAGTAATGCAAAGATGATGTACATTTTAATCCAGACCGAAAAATTGTGTTTATTTATATGATATTCTATTGTATTCTGTGTAGGTTGTTTCAATAATGTTGTGGGCATTTGATTTTAATGTAAAATTATACCGTAGATTTTAAAATGCGTTTGTCCGTGGATGGTACCTACACTTGAATCATACTATTAATAAACAATTAATTAAAAAAATTAATAATAAATTTAATAAACAGCAGTTGATTTTTATTATATCCTCTTATTGGCCGTTGGCCCGCCGGTGGCCACCAATTAAAAAAATATCATTATTTGTTTACGAGTTTATTTTACAAAATAATATTATTACTAACAACAGTTTTATAAACTACAAAAATCTGAAATAATTATTACTGAAAAACTTATAAAATGCGACATAAAAAAATTCTGAAGTGACGTTTGATTTTTTTTTTTTTAAACCTGGCCTATCAAAGGACATAAAAAACGAAGTCAGCATGGTCAATCCCACGCTCAACAAAAAACACATAAATTTTAACAAAAGTTATTTATAGGAAAATATATCATACTCGTAATATTGCGAAGCTGAAAATAATTGGTTACATTAATATTATCACTAGAACATAAAACCGTGAACACATGCGAACAGAACATATTACCGGCGAACAAACAACGTAATTACTCTCGTTACAATGCTAAAAATATTATTTCCACATATTAAACTTAGCTCAGACAAAAAGCTAAACGGTAATTTCACAGGGGTGCCGCTCGCAGAAGTTTCTCTGGAACGTTTTTTGCTTGGTAAACGAATTAGATTAATTTCCACCCCCCTAAGGTTACCATACCCTCCCCGTGTCATTAATTCCGTTCGTGATTTCAGCCCCCAGATCGACAAAAAGCCTCCCGACCCCGGACCGCAACTGACCCTATTTGAATGGGGGGAGGACGTGTTGGTCATAAAATACAGATTCGGACCATTCTCCGACTTAATTGTACGAAGAAGTATTTTGACTTGTTCGTTTTATAATTGTCAGAATTTAAACACCCCATATTTTGCGGGGAATAAGGATGTGACACCGGGGGAATGAAATAAACTAGAATTGATAAGGCCATCTGATGCCAAAGGTCTAGTCTACAGTCCCTTAATTAGTCCCGCACGGAGAAAAATGTTATTCTAAAATACGATCATTTTATTCGTAAAAATGGTTAAAAACGGGTCTGAACTTCTTACGAACAAATTAACAGGGTTTCAATATTTATTGGCGGGAACATGTAAGAATTATTTGTTGGTATTTGTTGGTATGGTCGTAATTTCGTACGTATACCAACACATTATTCTTACATTTTCCCGCCAATAAACATTAAACACTGTTAATTTGTTCGTAAGAACTTCAGTCCCGTTTTTACGGATAAAAGAATCGAATTTTAGAAGCGGGAAAAATCCTAGCATAAATATATAATGGGTTGACTCGTAAGTTCGTAACATGTCCAGTTTTCAAGTAAACGGCGAATCAGAAAGATTTTTAGGTTTCTTTTAAATTGCATTGTCAAATTTTAATTTAATTCGAGTACTAATTTATTGTTTTATTGAATACATCTAGATTTTCGTTCCAGTCTATTGAATGAGATTATATTACCTAACCGAGGAGTTATTCTATCAGGATTCCAATGGACCATTTTTAACATTAACAAAGACAAAACAACCTCAGCAAACATTATAAAATCGATTACATAAATTATTGATTCAGATGTTGGCAAAGTTTTTTATCTTTTCCGTTCTCTGAGAAATCTCCTTTATTGATGACGCAAGCTGTTCAATATTTGCTTAAGAGCGATTAGTTTCAAAATGCTAGCAACTGTACAGGGAGGTTCCAATATCAAATATTGATTATTCCCAGTATTAATTTTTTAAAATTAAAAATTTAATATAGATTTATTTCATTCAAAACATGCTTTAATATATACCTACATTCAAGTAAGTAATAAAAATGCTCAAAACGCATGATGATAAATTATTAAATATCGTGTACTTCTTATAAGTATTTTTTGATCATAAGTATTTATGATTTTTCAATAATGTCTGAAAAAAATAAGTGTATAAATTTTTTTTTAAATATTTTAGTTTGTAAGACCTTAAATAAATAGAAAAACTGAGGTATTTTCCTCACAATACACGTTCTCGGATTTATTTTTTAATGATTTTAATTTAACTAAAATTAAAATTCTGAAAACTGTGTTGACTAGATTATGTATTGGTTTATTTTGTATTGGTTTTATGATTACATGATTTGAAATTTGTGTTGTTTAATAGAATCTTGAAAATTGAACAAATCTGCCAATGACCAACGGTATAACCTTAGTAAATTAAAAATACACCTAGTTTTTCAAAATTTTAAAACTGCGTGTATCAGATAAAATAACAATATATCAAAATCAATATATGTTTTTTTTGTAAAAAAGAGTCAATTCGCCTAGAATTTGATTTAAAAAGGACTAATTTCGGGTATTCACTGGTAATAAATACCCTCTTAATAACGATCCTACCGCCATTTTTTTAGGCTTGGAATTGGAGGGAATAAAAAACCAACTTGTAGAAAAAATATTTTTAGATTACTGATTAATTTAATAATGTACCAGTTTTGATTAATAAACGCAACGAAATATATACACAAAGCTCTACAAATAAATAAAAAATATTTACAAGTTAAACTTTGATCAACGCTGCTGACAGGCCGAAGTCATAATATTATCATAAAATGTGATGGTTTTATCCAGTATGCAATAATGTACACTAAACCAAAAACTTTGCCTCAAACTACAAATCAGTGTTATTTTTAAAACAAATTTCGTGTAATCACATAATAATAACAAACTCCTCTAATTGACTATGTTATAAGCGCAAAATGTATGGACGCAGAACTGCAAAGACCACAAGG
The DNA here is from genome assembly GCA_951813805.1 of Limnephilus auricula. NCBI lineage: Eukaryota > Metazoa > Arthropoda > Insecta > Trichoptera > Limnephilidae > Limnephilus > Limnephilus auricula. The sequence continues at coordinate 19,455,137 of OX638404.1, forward strand.
AAGTAGCTAGTGCTCCACAACAGTAGAGTAATCAGCCAAAACACACCACTGCGCATATGTACATTGTACATGTAGGTACATTTTACAAGCACCAGCTTTTAATGAGCTCTGTCTCGCTGTCTGGCTTCTTAAAAAGTTTTATGACCCTTGTTAACAAGTTACAAGACCTCTGGAAGTTTAAAAGACTCATTAAAGGCCTGAAATATATTCAGCATCTTTCGCCTTTCCTAACTCCAAAACAAATGTTTCTGCTGTTAGTGGAATAACAGACTTTATAGCACTCGTAGGCACACACCAAATAATAGAAACGCGGCTCCCATCGCTTTGTACATAATTCATAATTACTTACATAATTATGATGTTTCACTTTTAGTCGAGTACGAGTCGGCACATAACTTTCCATTTAATTTCTTGGAGGTTTCTTAGTAGCGAAATGATTGTTAATACCTGAAGATATTTGATATATTATTTATCTGATCTCTCAACCCATTTATTTATTAATTAAATTCGTTAGCCATGTATCGATTCATATTGTTTTTCAATCGATAAACGAGTAGATAGGATACTAAGTTTAAAAAATTGTAAACCCTTTCTATGGGTTAAGGGACCCTCCCTATAATCAATAGTATACATAATAATTATTGTTTTATTTATTTTCATACAGATGCACCTACATTTTACATTAAAATTAATACCTAGTAAAAGTTAATTTTATCGAATCACTAAATAAAGTATTAATTCGTTGAATCGGTAAATTCGATTCATATCCACTGGAGCGACATAGCAATTTAAAACTCTTTCCTCTGATTGCTAAAGGAAATTTTTCTGCCCACATTAAAAATATCATAACTCCGAATTTTAATATGGAGACATTCAAACTGATTATAGTTCTATGTAGCGAATGAATTCACCTATCTTTTGTCTATTATAACATATTCGTAGGATTTATAAAAAAATATTATTAAATCGTCAAACTTAAAACGTTTTAAATAATCTAGAGAATATTTATTTTGTTATATTTTGAATGTACAATACATTATATGGTCGCATTAATAAAATTTAAAAATTGCCAAATTTTGGCAACAAAGCAATCCGTGGTTTTGGAAATAGTGCCGTATTGTGGCAAAAAGCGCTCGAGTGGATATGGAACGTTGAAATAATGTAAATTCAAGTTGATGAAGACTGTTTGAAACAAAAAATGAATGAGTCGTTTGCATTGACAAAATTCGATCTAGTTATTTTCACAAATAACAAAACCCGTGACCCTTTCGACAATTAACGTATTGTCTTAGAAGTTGTTAAGTTAGAGAAAATTGTTCCTTTTTTCATGATCTACCGATACTTCTTATAGTCACTTTTCCAAATCTACTTCAAACTCTCAATTTAGGAGGCGGATATGGGTACCGCCATTCGGGAACCATCTATTAAATAACCAACCTCTCTATCACCCTAAATTTACATTTGTTGACTTTGCATGGGAGCCCGGGTTCTTGTGGTGAGGTTTGTAGTGACCTAGTGCGTGGCGGGCTAGATCAAGAGAGATTGGTAGAGGGAAGCCTTATGACTTTCCAGTCGGACTCTCTCATCCCATCGCCACAGTTGAAAGGATGGTTTCAAACGTCAGTTCTTCACACATTGATACCCAGAATCCTACCCACCCCTCATAATGTTTCATTCCCAGAACATCCTCCCATTCCTCTCCTTAAAAAGATCTTCTACTCCCCTAGGATGACATAGGCCCCGGGGAAAATTATTTTTTCTCTGGGCCTCCTGTACGGAGCTAATGTAAAAAAAACTCTGAAGGTAAAAAATACGCATTATATATTTCAATAAATAATGTGATATCAAATACTTGATGTAAATAAATTAGTTTTTTGGAATCGGATATAAACAGTGCTTGTTTTTTAGGGTACATTTACAAAAGTTCATCAATCTCGGAATAAAAATGTGGATTTGGCAATGTTCTTTATAAAATGTGATGGTTTTCCAAGGTGGCACAAAAGTCTTCACTCTATTGGAAGATGCCACAATTTTTGCAAATGGCGGCAAATGTCAGTTTTGCTTTAAAATTATGAAGTAAGCATATACAAAATATACTTCAATTAGACATGAATTACTATAACCCTCAAAAACGCGGAAAAAATGATTTTTTTAATTGAAATCGGCCAGTGCAAATCACTAAAATTCTCATTTGGTGAGTTTCACTAGCCGGCAAGATTGCCCGATTGAACCGTTCCAGACTTCTTTTTGTGGGGTTTTTTAAAATCACGAGTCTATGTCAACAAGTTTCAGACACTTGAAGCCCTCAACGAGAATATCCATCAAGAATGCAAGAACCTACCACCGGAAGAGTGATGGAAAATGCCATAAATCGGGTCCGTATGTTCACAATTCTGGCGGCGGCCACATGGCTGATATCATTTTTTCGGCTTAACGAAAGAAAAATAAGACATAAAATAAACAAAATACAAAAGCAAAATTAATTTTTTTAATTAATGTAAAATATTACAGCCAAAGAACATCAGGTGACAACTTTTGCTCCACTCTGTATAAATAGATTATGCATATAATACTACGAACACAACAATCTCTCAATCCATTGTTATAATAAAATATTTTTTCACTTCAATAAGAGTTAAAAGGAGTGTTAAACAGTTGTAACGTAAAGTGATAACGGTACAAGTAGGTTGTTAGCGCCATACAAAACAAAACCTTAAATAAACCCAGTACAAAGATTGCGAAACCGTAATCTTAAAGGCCATAACAACGTATTTAACGTTTTGAAAACAATTTAATCCTATAATCGCAATACTAACAGAAAATATTTATAATATAAGTGTGTAGAATTATTCTTGGTCGGCATTTTCATGCAAATTCCAAAGAGGGGATTCAATTCAGGACAAAGAAATGGGATTATAAGCTTTTACGCTCCGTCCATTATGGCGGTAAAAACTAACGAAGTTTTAGAAATAAAGCAAAAATTTCAGTCACTTTCGGGATAAGTATTTTGGTTGGCAGCGCCTTAATGGTGTGAAAATAAAATCTTACGACTGTGAATGTTTGTTTTCAGATGCTTCTGCCTTCACGCCGAATTAGCACATTTCAGCATTTTCACTCCAAACTTTAATATAAATAATATTCCGCGTAATATTTCGCCACTTTAGAAACAAATTATTGATGACTCTTGATTAAATGTTTTAAGCTCACGAATTTTAGCGAGAGTGTTTTAGAGAGACATAAGATATAATTTATTATGTACCTTTGTATAGTATAGAAACTTCAAAAGTGAATATAAATAAGCTAACAATAATAATTAAAAAGGCAAAATTTACACATAAAAATATCTGCAAAACAGAATCAAAGTTGCAAGATGAGAAAGTTGGCCACATAATGGAAAATAGATTTATTTTATTTCAAACCGAATAAAAGTTTGACTGTCTAGAGCCTGTGGAACTACGGCATCCATTTTTTTAGTAATGATATAGGTTTTTAAAGTGTTGGAGGGGAAACTCGTAGTTGGTGAATCTATTGTTATTCAGATCCAATTCAAATGAATGGTGTTGTTGAAATAGTGAGGGCTGGATGGAATAGAAGAAAAAAGAAAAGGATTATTCAGATCTAGTTACTTACGATAATTTACAATATCCTCTAGTAGGCTGGGTTTAAATTAGTTTTCACCAAAGTAACACGGAAACTATTCTCTATATACGTGAATTTGAAAAAATTACAATGTTTAATTTTTGAGAAATAGTTAAATTGTTTTAAAACAAATTCGTAAATATTATTTACATAGAAATAAGATCTGGAAAGGCTAGATCTTAAAAAACATTAAAGCATTTTAATCAATGAAGACAATATATACAAGCCCTTGAGGTGATTTCTCACAAAAACGGCGCTATACAAATTATTATTATTATTATTAGTGAAACTCAATCGAAAATCTGAAACAGAAAAATCAGAAAAAGATACGGATATATCTGGGAATCGAACCCAGGATCTTCGGCTTTCCGGGCTAATGCGCTAACCACTGCGCCAGTGGCCCGGAAAGCCGAAAATACTGGGTTCGAGTCCCAGTTGTATCCGTATCTTTTTTTAAATTATTCTGTTTCAGATTTTCGAGTGAGTTTCTCTAATATTATCTTTATTAATAAAATATTATAATTTGAAGTTTAACTCATTAAGTTAAAAATAAAAATAAAATTATAGCACCCCATAACAAACAAAAATAAAAAGATATGTCAACGTAGATAATGTCAACTCTCAATGAAATATTTTTTTTTTTCAACATTTTTCTTTCATCTACGTCAATGATTAAATATTACAAATGAAATTGAAGCTTCAATAAGCCATCCCTAATAAAATTATTTTTCGAGATATCTTCTATTATGGAAAGCAATTTCATTTTCCAAAAAAATGTTTTTTTAGATTTTAACATTATCAAATGATCATAATATATTTGCTTAAGGCTTAGAATATTTTCAAATTATTCACATGAAAGTAATAAGCCTGGGAATAGGTTTGGGCCACCAAATATTCTGTGTTGATACGCTCGGCCTGGCTTACTCAAATAACATAATAATGATTCCACCTCTGACCACTGATTAATATAATTGTGTACACGTGCGATAAACTCGACAACCTTTGGCAGAACCACATGAATTATATCGCTATTGCTAAGTAAGGGTTGGTTGTATATTAATCAAGTTAAATATTATCCGCTGTCGTGATTATTTTATTTCGTTGTGCATTTAACAATATATTTGACTAAAAGATTTGATAAAGGTACCTTACCATACCTTACTAGAAATTTCGGGGTTTTATTTTGTTTTAATTCTATAATTACTTTCAATTTTCTTTCTGAGCAAATCATCTAGCTACTATCTTTTGCTCTTTGTGATGTATTTTTTTATCATTAAAATATGAATGAAGATATAATGTAAGATATATATAACAATAATGAAGTACTATTTAAACGTAGAGTTAAACATAAATTAAGAAATATAATAAATAAGCTTAATATTATATACCATTTCTAGACCATTTTTGATATTTTGCTTAAACACCGATTGAGAGGCTCAACTGTCCAAAGTAAACTACGACAAGTACATTTTTCATAAAATCATGAGATTAGGAAATTCTGAAAGTTTTATTAAAAACGGTTAAATTAATCAAAAATTTCATTTCTATGCCTTTCAGGAACAAATCATTAGTACCACATACCCGGAAATTTTAAATATAAATTATATTACCACATTATTTTGTATATTTCAGTAAGAATTATTTTTCTGCATCACTTTGATCTCACTAACTGATTTTTAAAATATTCCCTTTTTATACAGGGAAGAAATGCTGTACAGGGACGTGTATAGGGGAAACGTATGATGTCGCCACCCAGTTGGGCAAGGTTCTAAGGCGGGTTATGGTAGGGGCTGAAGTTAAGGATTTATTAATGCAGATCTGGCCGAGGCACACAAGGATGGCCAAAGAAAATTACGGCGCCAAAAATAGGAAAAAGCATTGTATTCAAACTTGTCATATATATTTTTTAAAATTTTCTCTAAAAAAATAAAGCGCAATATTTTTTTTCGGAACGTATGCGCTCAAAGTTGAGATAAGTATCGCACTCCCAATATTTCTCATTTGCGTCCGATTCGATGACGGGGTAGCAATGCTTGTCCTGTTTTCCCTATTTAAAAATCAGAAATTTTTTAACATGGATATTAAAGCTTCAGGTATGTTCTTTATTCTGCAATATTTTTTAACATAACATATGAAACATAATAAAGGTATAATAAATGTTTTATGAAATACTATTTTTGTTAAAAAATAAATTGAAATATTCATTTCAAATTGAGTTATGAAGCAAAGTTCCACCAAGTTCCACGACATTATTTTACTAGTTCAAAAATATAACTTATTAGGTATGTGAAAACTTAAAATGTATATCCACCAAAGAAAGGAAATGAGGAATAAGAGAAAAGAACTACATAATTCATAACATTAAAAAAATTAAAATTTCACAAGTTATCGTCAATGTACAGTTAAATCATATTTATATGCTTTATTTACCAGTTTCACTAATTCTAAATAAAGAATAATGCAATACAAAATAAATTATATTTTTTAATTTCAGTATTATGACCTCCTGACCCCAATTAACCCCAATAAGGTATTTTTTGAAAGATTTTCTTATGTAATCTTTTCATACGTATCTGATCAGAATTGTAAATTAAAGCATTATTAGCGTCTAAAATTGATAATTCGTCCTTGTGTGCGAGGCCCGGATTACATATATGAGGGTTACTTGCTGAAAAAACGACCCGTTATCACGAAGTCAACATCTCCTCTGCGAACGTTCCGCTCGTGTCCGTCGAGTTTCACACGCATGCTCCGGGATCATTGCTGCTAGCTCTTTAGAGTAGGCTCCATTAAAATACCTGTAGAACAGACTCAGCATGCCTATATTGCGTAGGTCCATTCGATATTTTTAACACTCCAAAACTACGATCACTATCATCACCATATTTCAGATAAGAGTGATATTTCCACATAATTTTGTTATCTTTCACCAATTGTCAACACTCCTAAATTAGTTATCTACTGTCATTTTTTATTTATGAATTCATTTTTTTGTTTTATTTTTTTTCCCGTTTTTATTTAATTTGTTTTTAACAGTTTACTTATAAACAAGTTCTGCTATTGAAATACAATGTTTTTATAAATTAAATAATAATATTATTTAAAAGGAATAAAAGTTATAAAGGAGTTCAACAAATTAAACTTAATTCCAATAAAACAATAATAATTACTGTCATCTCTATATATTAGATAATAATGACATTTCTACATCACTATAAACTCTTTCGTTCATTGTCAACCCCCCCAAATTGCAATTCAGATCATCTCGATAATTTTTTATAAGAATAATATTTCCTCATTATATCCATCTCTTTCTCTGACGTTGAACACCCAAAAATTACAATCACTGTCACCGCTATATGTTTTAGTAAGAATAGTTTCCACATTATTTCATCTCTTTGCTAATTTTTAACACTCGTAAATTACTTTCAATCATTATCAACTCTGTAGGATATATTTTAATAAAGATGACGCCCCATTTAATCCTTTCACGTTTTTGTTTTTCGCACGGAAACTCTTATTTATTTTCATTCTAAGCAATAATCAATCTGTCAATGGGACAACTTTGCCTTAGTTTATTTAATGAAACATAAAGGAAATCCTTCTAAGAAAATGTCTGCGTTCCTTATTTCGTTACACCGTATTTATTCCTTCCAAACGTTTACTTGTAATCTCTTGATTTGCTGGTGAAACAATATTATTAAACAGAAAACGTAAGGATTCAACATTCAACGCCGAACGAAACGTCGGAAAAGTTCACGAAAAACCGTGCCGGCACTTATTACGAAAGCAAAACAGGGAGGTCTGTGTGTTGGGAATGGTTAAATAAATACTTCCTCAAAATAGTCTGAGACGCCTTGTGTTCACTTTAATCCCACTGAACATTGTTACAGGGCCAGACTGGGCAGCCAGGCCCATTACAGATATTACTGAGGCAATTAAATAGGGTGCCCATACCTGGGATAAACGATGTGTTGAACTCGGTAGCTTAGTAAAGCGTGGAAGGTAGAGTTAAGTAGGGAAGGTGTTGTAAGTCGGACTTAATGTGAAGAGGGACCAGGGTGCTCCATTGTATTGTATTAAGTAAAGGTTAGCGAAAGAATTTGTGTAATGGTGGAAACAAAATGAAAAGCAAGGCTAAGCTTGGGTTATCCTGCATTTTCAGATGGTTATTTTCTTTACTTTTACCCCCTTGAAAATATTAATAAGCAAAGATGACTAAAATACGAAAGAGAGTGGGTTGTATAGGAGCGTTTACATTCCGCTTTTTCCAGTTAAGAGATGAATATTTGAAATGAACCAAAGCAATTACTTACGTACGTTTTTCAAAATGTTTATATTTCAAAGCTTAAAAGCATAAGTGCTCGTTTTTGAATGATGAATAAGATAAAATAATATATTCAGCATTAGTAGGAGCAGTTACAAAAATTCCAAGATATTATAATGATTAAGCATATACCATATATACGAATGAAATGCTTTGATTATTCAATTTATTTATATATACCTTATAATATAGTATATATATATATTATAAACAATACAATACAAAATTATCCTTTGTCTGTACAACTGGGAAGGATTCCCGTTTCAGGACATAATATTCTTACAATGGAATGGCGATTCTGTCGAGACAGCTTTTGAGAACATTAGTAATTGCAATCGTAGTGACGTCATGGTTTTTTTATCCTTGAAAGAATCAGATTCAGAATAGATGGCTGGTTTCTTTCGAGAGATCACAAGTCTGAGATTCTTTCCAGGGTATTTTGGAGAACATTTACAATTGCATAGTTAGAATTTCCACAATTATAAACCAGTATGAGACATATGAATCCTAAAGTACTATATTTTTTAGAATTTCCTAAATGATAGAAATTACACATGACTAAACCAGAATATATGCCATATGACATGAATTTCCAATTTATAAGTATAGAGAATTTCGTATCTTAAATTTTTGATATATAAATTAAAATAATCATAATAATAAAGCATTTCATTCCCAGGACTTCCTCTCTATCCCTTCCTTTCCCTTAAAAAACCCTCCACATATCATCTTTAAAGATGACATAGGCCCTGAGGTTATTATTCCCTCAGGGCCTCCTGTGTGGAGCAAATGTAAAAAAATAAATAAGTAATAGTTTTCCGTTGTCCTCGATCAACAATAGATTTTGATTTATTTTTTCGGAGGTTTTATAGAAGCTTTTTTAATTAAAAAAGCAACAAACACCATACTATTTCAGATACAAGAAAGAAAAGTTATTGAATCATTTTTGGATCATTCTATTTAACGTTTTATGATTGTTTACGCATTATATAAAGCTCAGGTTATTCCTGATACTTAGCGTCGTAAAAAACCCGATTGTGTTACAGTCGAGCTTAAATACCTGAAAACATGCTATAAAATGTTTATGGCTTTGAGAAGCGCTCAATGCTGAAGCTCAGATTATTTGAACAGGAGTTGATTTGATTAGGCAGGGCGAATGGACGTCGAACGCAGTCAACGATCATTAAAAAAGACATTTGTGAACTGTGGCAACACTAATGAAGTCGCAAATTAATCTAACGACTAATACTTTATGTCTAATCGAATTTCTGTCTGATTTGGTAGACTTTTAATGAGCGTAGGCAACACCTAGATTTTATAGCTCAATAATTAAGAACAGTGATGGATAATTGAGCCAAGGGAGTTTAGGGAAATTGACGAAAAAAAATAAACAGGGAAAATATGCAAAATTATAATGGGAAAATATACAGCCAACAAATTGTAATTTAAAAGTTTTATCCAACGTAAAAACACTCATTATTTATTGTACATTTTAAAGAAAGACATACTACTAACCATTTGAAAATCTCCTATGAACACCACAGTGAGCGAAAAAGTTTGCCTTTGTCGTAATGAAGGATTTAGTCAGCTGAGGAATTAAACATAAGAATTAAAATTGAATCGAACACGATTCCTGGGCGGGACCCAAATGCCAACTCAGCCACTGACCGGTCAGTGGCTGAGTTTTAGCTGAATTAGAAGTATTTTTGTTATTTATTTTTGGGATATTATGCCGTGTTACGCTAACTCCGTCTTTAGCCGACGTTTCGGACAACATTACAGTGTCCATTATGCATGTTACGCTAACTTCTTCTTTAGCCGACGTTTCGGATAACATTACAGTGTCCATCATCAGGGCAGATGTGTTGATACATCACACCACTGTAATGTTGTCCAAAACGTCGCATCGGCCAAAGAAAGAGCGCAACATGGCATAATATCCCAAAAATAAACAACAAAAATACTTTTGGCCGTGAAAAACTCAAATCGTATTTCAATTAGAAGTTGTTAATTTTCATTGAAATAAATTTTATTGGATGATTTATTGGACAATGATAAAGATGCTTTCCACGGATCCGTCTTGCATATTAAATGACCTGGATAGAAATTCATTATTATTCATCAACGAAATTAACTAAAACTAACAGTTCATAAACTATTTTATTAACTTACGTAATACGAGTATTTAACTTTATTTATTTTTCAAAATTTGGACACGGGCTGATTCATTGTCAAATCTCTTTCGTTCAACTTGCCTTAGTATCTAGTCCTAACGAGTTGAGTCCTTTGTGGCTTTGTAGGCCTCGCTCCGACTACCCTCACGTACGGTGAAATTTTACCTCTCTTCAATATACCGGTAATTGAAATCACCTTTGGGGGATGATTTGGGGCATGGCCGAATTAAGGGACGTAAAGAAAATTTACTGGGTCGAAATAAACGGGTTAAACTGGGAAACTCGGCTAAGAAATTCAGAATTTGAAAGAAATTGTTAAGACGCATTCAAAACCTAAGGTCGTTATGTAAATATTATGTAAAATAAGTCAGATATTTCATCAGACATTATAATAAAATTTCTTATAAAGAATTATTTACAGGTTTTTTTCATGTTAACATTCTAAAGGTTGCCTAGAACCAGTTGGAGTATGTAGAAAGTATGGAGCTGCCTAGAAAATTATGGGAGGTGGTAGAAAATTAAAGAGGATCGAGTAAAATGAGCATAGGGATGTGAATGTTGGGAAATGCATTTCCAGCATTTTATGGTATTGATTGAAAATGTTATTAATCTTAATTATAATTTTAATTAATATGGAATTTATAATAAAAAAAACAATTAATAAATTATTAGCGATTTTTACGTCCTTAGTAAAATGTAAATATAGACAGGTGCATAGTAAAAACAGGCATTACGGCGAGTCAATGCAAAACCAATAAATAATGTGATTAAATGACTCCATATTAATACTGTCACTGTCGCTGTTAACCCCCCCCCCCCCACCCTTTTTTAATTTACTTTCTATTATTATTTTATGTAGTTTTTCACCCGAGGTCCGTGGGCAAATTTTGACTATGAAAAGGGGTTCGTAGGTCAAAAGAGTTTGGGGACCACTGCCCTAGAGGTGTTCGGCAAGTTATCGGACGGAAAGAGTTCGATTCTTGCAGTGCTTACGAAATAAGGTGTCCCCAGTGATGTGAGGGTCCCTTTCTTAACCATAATGTGGGCCTGCTGTTTGTGATGTGAGCTATAAATATTTGTCATTAAATAACTAAAAACATACATTTTCAAAATAAAATATTATATTATAAAAAAACCTTTATTGTTCCTTCTCAGCAAATTCGTAATCTGTATTTTGCTCTTCGCTTCGAATATAAACATAAAATAAAAATTACATTAGCACAAAATGCCAAAAGTGACAGAGAACCACGCCTTTTATATTTTACGAAACATTTAATCATATCTGCTGAATTCTAAGCACACCGGCTCACCGCTAACCCCAGAGAATAGGGCCGAAAGTAAATTTAATAACTTCCCTAGAAATACAATTATTATTTTGCAGATGGTAAGAAACTCAAGAAATATTCATTCCAAAAGAGCACGAATGGTGAAAACACAACATGTGTAATGCCGGTGTAAGTATAAATACTGACTTCATTCTAGTGAACATACATTCACGGGTTTTATTATCATTAGGTGGGTGGTTTGAATTCCCGAATTCTCGGGAATCAGAAAGCCAGAAGGAATAAAGCACATGATATGATGAAAAAATGGGGTGGATTTAATTTAAATTATCCAACCACGCTTGTTTAACCTGTCGTATGCCGCAGTAGCTGATATTCATGATCAGAAAAATAATTTCTCTGCATGTAAGTGGCTATTCTGGGAAAAAATACTTATGGTTGATTATACACTACTAAAAAAAATTATCTGGTAAGACGGTACAATTTACAAAAACATAATTTTGCTGAAAACAAATAAGTTATTACGAAAATAAATTCAGCTGGCGAACAGCAAAAACTTAGCGTCAGTACAAATGGGTTAATTTGAAATGATGATACGAAGAGATTATTAGTCGCGTTAACCTAGAATTTCTCAAGAAAAAAGATTGCGGATGATAAAAATGGTATTTTGTTTGTTTTAAATAAATTGAAAAGCTAGTTTACCACATTTTTTTAGGTTTTTTTATATATCATATATATACATTTTGGTATTTCAAAAAACACAGTAAAAAAGTTAAATTAATAATTTGATCTTATGGTCTACCGTTCTTAAATAAAAATAGTAGACGTTGTTGTCTTCTTCGATAATGAATGGAACATGAAAAATTATTGCGGCTTCGAAAAAAAAATACTGCAGTCCAAGCAGACCCCATTCGCTACTCGCCTCACTGAACCGTACAACTGTAAAGTGCCAGCATAAATATTAAAGGCAAGGTCATTACTCTTCTAGCTGTTTCGTATTCATTGCAGCGACCGGGGGCGATTATCGGGCGAAACAATGTGAAATTAGATTTCAACTCAGCTGCGCCGTTACTGAGCGAAAAAAAAATGAGGTTATTTTCCAAATTTCACACGTCCTGGGATTTGAACCGCTCATAATTATTTCACGGGTCTCCTGCGAATTCCGCGCACTGGTACAATTTAAAATTCTATCAAATTATTTTCAACAAAAAGCGACTTAAGTAATTTACGCACGACGTGAAAGCAGAGACTCCAACGCCGACCCTTCCTCTTCTAACGTGCCCGAAGTGTTCACTACGGGGTGTAAAGATATAGGGTGCGTGGAATATTGTATTTCAGCGTTCCTTGTATCACCACCAATGAGGGCCACATATATTTGTCTATTTATTTATTTATTTATTTGTATTTCTCGCCCTGCTGGGCTTTTACATGTTATTTTTTTTTATTAACAAAGTACGTCTAAATCAACATTACACATAATTCAGACAAAAGCAAAAAAATAAAATTAAAAGGCAAAGTACATCTAAATAAGCATTACAAACAATTCAAACAAAAGCAAACAATAAAATTATAAAACTGGATCTAAAACAAAATCCAAAACAAAATCATAAACAAAATCAAAGTCAAAATCAAAAACAAAATCAACAACATAATCAAAAACAAAATCAAATACGAGTTAGATAAAAGCAGGATACCCTACCATGCAAGGTAGAGCAACAACAGAATGGGATAAGTACAATTCGTAGAGTGAGTCAAGGAGAACTATGTGGTATATTCAATTAAATATTATTGATCTTTTTCCCGACACAATATATGACACAAGTTTACAAAACAAATAAGAACACTTTTGGGTGACTTTTTCTAAACAATTATTATTTTTTCAATTGTACATAATATTTAAAAAGAAAAGAGGTACAACATAATTTTTTATTTTATTTAATTGTACGCCCGGCTGGGTTTTTTTCGCAGATTACTAATACGAACAGAAAATACCTTATGAACTATAAAGGGATTCAATAAGTTTTTAAAGTACGCAGTAATGTAAAACTGATAAATCAAATATGAAATAATATTGTTAAAACAGTAACATAAATTTAAACAATACTATGAAACAAATCACTAACTATTAGATTAAATACATCATATAATTTGTAGGATTCAGAAAAGTACTGGTATTTTTTTTTTATTAGTTGGATTTCAATAGGCTCTGAGTAAAATACTCCTCAGAAGGCCTGTGTCATCTTTGGGGATGTTGCGTTGAGGGTACATTTAGGAAAGGAAGGAGAATAAGTTCTAGGAAGGAAGAGTATGAGGGGTAGGTCGCAATCTGGGAGTCAGTGTGTCCAGGAGTGACAGGACATATGAATTCATCCCTTACACTACGGTTTATATGTTCCGAGAGAGTCCTGCCGGAGATGTCAAGAAGTCTCCCTCAACAAGTCTCTTCCGATGAAGGCAGACGCATCAGCCCCCAAGACTCGGTCAAACCTCAACCCTATGAACCCGGGTATCCCTGATGAGTCACCAAACGTAGCGAACCACTGGTGTGTCCTATGGTAGAGGTATTGGTTATCAAATGCATACTTAATTCTATAAATAGAGTCAGTGAGTATATCTATGGTACATTCCTGTCCCCAATTCTTTTTGCCCAGATCTTGATTAGTGAGTGTATCTGATAATTTTGTAAGTACAGTTAAAAAGGTTAAATTTTGTCTTGTGTTAAAGTCGGATTATGGAAATTATTAGTGGCAACGATGGCAAAGACTCTTTGAATTATAATTATTAAAAAATAATTGATTATATACAGGACAAAGTTATATTGATTTTAAAATAAGATGTGACTACTTGTCGACACAGACTGTATGTGATATCCATGTATTCCGACGCATACGAAATTACCTGTAGGTACTTTTTATATGCATAACGTCGTTATAGCCTGCAATTCGAATGTGGACCATCTTAGATCATATGACGTACGTCATGATTACTTCAAGATTAAGATCAAGAAACTAGAAGGCAATTGACTGATCTAATTTGTCATATCTTGATACTACACTATGTCTTAGAAATATTGAAATAAATGTCCCCAATTCCCATTTTTAAGACGCCATAACACTTTTCACCTGAATAGATTTAAAAATAATATCGCCTACTTTAGCCCTCTGACTGTGCTGAAGTATATATTTTCGTCGATATTTTGTACGGATTCAGAGAAAAAGCTCTGGCGCCTGTCATTGTAACATGTGTTACTTGAGTGAGCTTGTATAAATTTTGTCTTTATATTTTTTATTTGTGATATTTTTCTAAATTGCATGTATCTGTATTTAATTGTAGATTTTTTGAAATTGTATAAATTATACAATAACTGAGTTTTTATAACTGGATTATTCTCACGTAAGTACGAACATCTGTAAAAACCAAGTATAAATAAATAAATAAATAAATACAACGCCAAGTATCTTTGAATTTGGAATGTTTTTGATCTATTGTCTTTCCACGAATGAGTTTATTTCATTTCATTTTGATTATGTCACGAATAATTGTTAAAATATGTATGTTATCATGCAAATGAATTAGACACCTCGTTAATAATTCTGGATAAGCACAGATAAAACGTGTAAGTAATACAATTTCGAACATCTAAATAAACATCTAATATTTAGCAAAGATTGAAAAAATCTAAAAGTTTATTAATTTTTAAAACGATTTTACGATTAAGAACGGAAGTCATGGCTTTTTCGATCTAGCATCGAAGACTTAAGAGTTAGCGGAATGTATTTTTTCATGATAAAAACTTTGAAAAATCATGTAGGCACACTCTATATGGATTATTTGATGTAAATAAGCTTTACATATCAGAACAAAAAAAATATTAAGTAGTGGATTCATCTGCCCACCAAACATTGAAGAACATTCGCAATCATAAATATGAAATTTAATGTGGATATAAAATCCAAGAGATTACATAGTTTATTAAGCACCCTGTCGCCATGATGTACAGAAAACGGGAAAGGGATCGTGACTAGAATACGCAAAGGAGCCGTCTGGATGTAAAAGTGGAAAATGCCTAGATTCTTCTCTTTCTCAAGCGCTGGAAGCAATGGCTCCCTTTGGGAGAGAACGTCAACCATTGTTCCGAAGTACAATGCCAGTTTAAAGTGCACTACCTACGATCTAAGCAGGCATATGAAATGAAGCCAAGAGCCATGTAAAAGCACCAGATTTTTTTTTCTGTGGCCCAATTTCGGTATCCTGCAGAATAGAATGAGAGATCGCAGTATTGTGTGCATTCAGAATCCGTTTGATGAATTATGCAGGTGGGTTTATGGACATTAAAACTCGAGGGGAAAAAATATGAGGTGGCTGTTCGTTTTAAAAATATTTAATTCATATTAACACATTGTGGTCTTTAGTAGGAAAATATAGATACAAATATCAATAATAGATATTATATCGTAGCGATCGACGCATTTTCTGATTAGTTGCAACGATGCTTGTTAGATTTTCGTTCATATTTAGTATATATATTTGCAAGGTTTTTAAACACCAATCTGAGGGTTCAGCTTATTTTATTATATACCTATAGTGCTATTAATTTATTTCAGGTGACGTAGAAAAGTAAAAGAAAGTAATTAAAAATTAATTTTACAAAATAAACAAACAAAAAATTCCCCGTAAATAAGAACAAAATAAGAGAAAATGTACTTAGATATTATTTTATTTGCATATAAAAACCCTTTCAATGATGTCATAAGTCTCGGTGGTGTTATGTCGATTGATGATTTATGATTTTTTTCCATAATTAACCTAGTATCAACCGTTGCAAAAGAAGTTTGTCAAAAAAGTGTAAAAAAACTTGTATTTATCCAGTAATCGCTATTTTTGCGAAAGCTTTTACACCCCTGTAGCCGGGGGGGGTGTAAGGTGGTTAAGGGAGGAGAGAGAGTCTGTTGTTCTCTTATTACGGCGTTACTTGTAATGCCCAATGGGTCGTCGCGGCGTTATTTTTGACACGTCACCGCGCCGAGACGTTTTAAAAAAAGTGTTTCATGAATAAATTTAATACACATTTCTCAAGGTTCATTTTCTCAATGTTTTGTTTCTAAAGTGTCTCTTTGTGTATCAGACCGTGAAAAATAATCTCTTTGGTAAATTTTATATTTATTATTTCTTTCTTTTCACGGTTGATTGATACCTACTTACCTAAATATTTCCAGATGATAGCCGTGGTGAATAATTAAATGAAAGGTACCCAAATCTTTTCAGGATAGTAAATGGAAGATTTATAGAGATGCAAGCTTCTGCCCGCGACTTCATCTGCGTAGGATTAGTACTTCTACATATTAGCCTATTTTCTTTTCATAGGTCCCATCTATGTTTATATAAAAATTCATAACTTACTTATTTAAATTATTAGGCGAGTAATTCAAATAAAGTCACCAATTTTTTAAATAGAATTAAAATAGAATTGTGATTTAAATGAAATTTTATTGTTTTGCAAAAATGTCATTTTCAAAATTTGACATTTTCCATTATTATGAAAATAGCTAGCTTTATAAAGCCTACATGTTATTCCAACGTATGAGCTATATTATTGTAAAGTTTCATTAAAATCCATTCAGTAGTTTTTGCGTGAAAGAGTAACAAACACACATACATCCATACAAACTTTCGCGTTAATAATATTAGTAAGATTAAAATAAATGCAATGGTTCACTTATTAACGAGAAAACCACTGAAAATGAAATATTTGCATAATGCAACTATTTATTTATGAACGAATTGTAAAATAAGTGTGCTTGTATTTTTTGAATTTTTGTACGATGGTTATACAAAAAGTGGTGAGGATTGGTTAACAGGGTATTACCAGAGAATACCGGAAATTAAACCGGATCTTAAATTAAATTGAGTCATTACAATTAAATGAAATATATTTTAAATTGAACAACTATAATCTTTTATAATAATAACAATAATACTTTGTTTTAATTCCAATTTTTATTTTTTATCCAATCGGATTCGGTTCGACCTGAACCTTCCTCAGGGGTGAAAAATTAAGCAGTATTCCCACAAAGTGTTTGCCATATGTGAAAATATAATCTTTTATAAACGCCGACCGGTTTCGTCACAACAGTTCTTTTCTCAGAGAAAATTATGCTAACTTGACATTACAAAACAATGAGTAAACATAATATGTTACAAAGTTTTGAGGTGGGAGTGGGAGCGTAACTAGAGATTAGTGAAAAGTGGTGAGAGGAGAATTTTTTTTTTTTTTATAGAGAAAACTCACAAGAGACCCAACTGCTCCCTTCTGGAGCCAGTGAGACTATGGCATTCCCAATTGAAGTATGTTGTGAAGCTGAAGGTAAGTGAGGAAGGGAAGGAGATGGGGAAGAGGAAGGCGGGAAAGTACCTGGCTATTCAGATCTAGTCACTAAACACGGCTAGAGCCATTATTAAGCAACGTTTCAATTCTGAATGGTGGTCTTACACCAGGGCGATACTGAGAGTATCTTCCACTCTGGAACGTGCCGCAAATATATATATATTATTTTTATTAATTAATTGTGAAATAACACAAATTAATCAAATAAAATTTATTTGCAACCTTCCGATTGGGAGTCAAGTGTCTTACCACTCGACCACGGACGGTCGTCAATGAAAGGGAATCGTCATGGAGAATGAAAGGGAACATGTCTAAGATAGAGCTGTAAGATAATACTTTTTTTTAATTGAAAATGGAATCAGTATTATTAAAGGATTTTGTTATTTCTAAGGCTTTTAGGTTATCGAAGCGTTTTCCCTTATTATTAATATACTCGTATGAAGACTTTTTTCAAAGCTATGATTATTTGACAGGAAATATATTATTATTTTTAATACACCCTAAATGTTCTTTGATTATAATATCAAAATTACGAGTATTATTCGCGATTATGAAACATTTATGAAAAGAAAACATTGTTTTCTTCAAACGGTTTTGTGAACTGGTAAACCTCTGTGCCTGGAGTTTACTGCTCATCACCAGAAGTCAAACAATTCATTATTAATTAGAATATTACCTTTAAAAGGGTTTAAATAAATTTAACATAAAAGCATTAACTTTCAATTCATCTCGTACCATTTGTAATCATAGTATGTAAGTGCCCTACGCTTAAATTGGTAAAACAGCTTTGACCTTTTAAACGTTCACATGGGTACCCGACTACAGTTAAGAAAAAGCCTCTAAATTAAACTATCAGCGATAGGTTCACCCTCACAACCACCCCTGGATTGTTCCTAAGGCTTCGTAGGGCGGGACTCGTCGATGTGTGTTCGGTTAACATTTCAATGGCCCGGAGTTCGATATATATCAAGTTGAATAGCGCCCACACGAGCCGAACAGTTTAATCTGGGTGTAAGGTGTTTAGACGCGGAGCAAAAACAATTCTAAAGATAATAAATTTTATCCAACATTTTAAACAACGCCCTAAGAAGTGATATAAATGAATTATTCTTCAGTTTCAAAGAAACACGCAATCTTACCAACAATAGGTATATTAAATTTTCCACCATTTTATTTCACGTTTAACATTTTTTTGCATACGTAAATTAAATCATCTGATTGTATCTTATAACTTAATATAACAGTAGTAGTGACACTTAAATCTTGAAAGTTTGTCGCTTAAATAAATTCCAGATACGGAGTTTTGAATTTACGACTAAATACGAGCCCGGAGTTAAGCTCTGGATAACTATTTTGACCAATTCAAGCGATCAATCAATACTTGGTGATTTACCTTCTTAGTAAAGTCATTAACATTGACAGATTGCGTTCGCTAGATCAAGGAAATGCTTTCTCTTTATATACATAATATATTACATTGACTTATTGTCAAGTAGCGAAATCTACAATTGGATCTCCGTAGGTGGGGGCATAATAAGGGATAATGTGTATTTGTATCACGGAGAAAAATGTTATTCTAAAATACGATCATTTTATTCGTAAAAAAGGTTAAAAACGGGACTGAAGTTCTTACGAACAAATTAACAGGGTTTCTATGTTTATTGACGGGAACATGTAAGAATAATTTGTTGGTAGGTATACGTAATTTCGTACGTATACTAACAAATTATTCTTACATTTTCCCGCCAATAAACTTGAAACACTGTTCATTTGAATATACGAATACGAACAAATTAACAGGGTTTCCATGTTTATTGACGGGAACATGTAAGAATAATTTGTTGGTATACGTAATTTCGTTCGTACTAAATACGAGCCCGGAGTTAAGCTCTGGATAACTATTTTGACCAATTCAAGCGATCAATCAATACTTGGTGATTTACCTTCTTAGTAAAGTCATTAACATTGACAGATTGCGTTCGCTAGATCAAGGAAATGCTTTCTCTTTATATACATAATATATTACATTGACTTATTGTCAAGTAGCGAAATCTACAATTGGATCTCCGTAGGTGGGGGCATAATAAGGGATAATGTGTATTTGTATCACGGAGAAAAATGTTATTCTAAAATACGATCATTTTAACGTTAAAAACGGGACTGAAGTTCTTACGAACAAATTAACAGGGTTTCTATGTTTATTGACGGGAACATGTAAGAATAATTTGTTGGTAGGTATACGTAATTTCGTACGTATACTAACAAATTATTCTTACATTTTCCCGCCAATAAACTTGAAACACTGTTCATTTGAATATACGAATACGAACAAATTAACAGGGTTTCCATGTTTATTGACGGGAACATGTAAGAATAATTTGTTAGTATACGTAATTTCGTACGTATACCAACAAATTATTGTTACATTTTCCCGCCAATAAACATTGAAACACTGTTCATTTGTTCGTTCGTTAATTTTCTCTGTATAGATAGAATTTTGAATATCTATTTTAATAATGAAAATATTTTTATTATTAAATGAGGAATGAAAGGAAAAAAAATAAAGAAGAAGGATATAAAGGAAGCATTGTGTTATTGTGGTGAACGAAACATATTTTTTTAACACAGTCCAGAGACAAAACGAATTAACAAGACAATCTCGTGTATCAAAAGGGGAGCTCTTCCAACTATGACGCTTGTACTGTGAAATATTGTGTCAATGATTTTAAGTGACTGTTGAGAATTTAAAAGGTTTTATCATCACTTGAGTAAACAAAGTGACCAAATGCAGATACATAATGTAAAGAATGACATTGTGCGATACTATTATATGACTTTATTTGATTTTTTATTTTTTGTACATACAATGTTCTGCCTCTACAAATCAGATATCTACGTAATTCCCAAACTCTGAAATACGTATATACGAACGTATATATTACATCCTTCACCCACACTCTCATGTGTTACAACTAACCGTTTCTAAATGCCTTTCCCTTTTTCACGTAATTAACTTTGAAGGCTTTTGAATAAAATACGGTTTAGCGGGAGCGGGGGTAGGCAGCTAGTATTTGGGGTAGTTGGCAACTCGCGTGGCCACCAGTGGTAGCAAAGTTAGTTCAATATTTTTTAATAATATCTTAGTAAAAAAACCACATGTTTTATATATGAGATATAAGTTAAGGTTTCACAGCCAATAGTTTTTTGTTATCACATGTGCCCTGATGATGGATATTAGATAACACTGTAATGTTGTCCGAAACGTTGGCTAAAGAAAGAGGTAGCGCAACATGGCATAACCCCCCAAAAATAAACGACGAATATTTTTTATATGTATCTATAAATATAAAAATGAATCCCTGTTTCCCATGGTCAAGCCATAACTTCAGAACGACTTGAACGATTGCGATGAAACTATGGGAATTTGATGGTTATAGGATAGTGAGCTCTGGCCGTATGAAATTATTTCCTTTACCTACTATTCATCCGATTGCTATAAACATTTGGTCAGTTATTGTGAAATTGCACGTAAAGTTTTCTATATTTCAATATTTCTATATCGATAAGCTCTGGTGTTATTAAATTGGCAAAAAAAATTAATAGGTCACAAACGAGCTGTTGGAAAAATTGGTGTATTTTATGGAGTTTAGCAGCCGGGAAAAAGGCGGGAGGGGCAGAGGGTAATTAAGGTAGAGGGTTCGCGGGAGGGGCGACGAGGGAGGGGGAAGGCGGAGAAGGTGGAAGGAAAAGCGCGATGGGAGGTTCGCGAGAAGGAGAAGGACACAGCGGGAATGGGAAAGCGCGATGTTGTAAGGGGAAAGCGGGAAGGGAAAGGAAACGCGAGAGGCGAAGATGAGGCGGAAGGGGAACGGGGACGAATAGGAAGGATACACAGCGAGAATCAATATCTTAATTTAAGTAGCATTGCAACGCATGCCGGGTATCAGCTACTTTATATATAATTTTCACCAAAAAAGGTTATCTTGGACATATTATGTTAGATAACAGAGAAAAACAATTCAACCACGAATAAGGGCAAGTATTATGACACCACATAATCTTAATGATTTTAAACGCTGTTTTAGAAGAAGCGATAAATTGCTAGACTACAGGACATCGAAAATCATTGGCAGGATATTATGGATATAAATATTTTTTATACATATACGTATATTTTTTAAAGATTTTTAACCAGGTACCAGACTTGCCCGTATTAATGATTATTCCCCAGTTTAAATATTTGTTACTATGAGATTTAATTTATTTATTTTCAATAATGGCAAATTCACTTTATGACGTCTTTTTAATTAAATGAAAACAAATTAAATTTAATAAAAATTATCAACATGTTTTGAAACCAATGGTTTCTTCATCAGGATGAAATGAAATACGATATGATACGATTGTGCTCCCGGCGAGGAGCACTCCTTTCTTGGTGGGACCAGTGGTTCAGGAGAGATTTGATTGGTTAGGACTTGGAACACGTGCTCTGAGGATGGAAAGGAGTTTGGAGATTAATGGTCCGGTATAAATGGCAACCCTTTCAGCCAATATTCGAAATTAGGATGGACAGGAATAAAGGAATGGATTGAGCTATTAACAAAAATAGAATTATACTTGAGAGTAGATAATTCAATGTTTACACACTACGTACAATATTATGTGCGTTTATGCTGTGCTCTATGTGTGCGTTTAAATGATGAAGCGTTTGTGTTAGTTGGATTGGGATAATGTCTTCAATCTTATCCTCACTACTACACACTGAGTATATGTAAATAATATAATAGAGGTTCGTTATACGAGATCGTCGTTTATTGAAAACAAATGGTTACAAAGTAAACGTTCAGCCTAGCTGGCGGTAAGATTATTAATGGAAGCCCGGAGCAGCGCTCGCTAAGGCGCTGCCTTGAAATGAACCACTTCGGGTCGCAACTCCGTCAACGTTCGGGACAATGCTCGGCGGTAGAGCGTTGCAAATAGCGGCAGTGTTGCAAACACCACATTTAAGCAATGTTTATTAGACCAAATTTTATGGTAATCGGTATCATCTATTGGTACCTACCTCTATTAATTAATACTAATTAATAATTAGTTGACTTTTTTCCACGAATTTGTCAGGAAGAAAACGTTTGTCATTAATTAATAATTATGATATATCGAAAAAATATGGATATTTTTACTCGTGAAACTTGTGGTGGTGGAGGAAGTAAGCCGAAACATGTGTTTAGCAATTAACAAAAAAAACAACTTACTTCTCGTGTGTATAGTATATGGATCAATTAATTCGATGTTCTTCGAAATGCCTACCCAGAATTAAAACTCTGTGCACACCACTGGCCAGGGGTAACCAAAATATCCATGGTAGTTGGGTTAGGTAGGTACCCACGTCCCCTCACCGTAGACAATTCATTTTCCCACACAATGGCTGCCCGCCGATCTGAAGGTTCTGCGGGAACAAAAACAGAAATCGCAGAGAAACAAAGAACGTTTAAGTTTAAATAAAATCAAGAATGAGCTCAAGGCAAAACGGGGTTATTCCAGGATTTCAGGAATTGTGAGGCGAGGAGGGGATGATTAATTGTGTGACTATTAAACTGTGACTTAAAACTCGCGTAAAATTATACCCTTACGGCATGCAGCGTGATAAGTATATCATAAAAAAATATATTGCTCGCATATATGTAAATAGCATAAAGTTCTCAAAAAATGAGAATATTCGACAGATTTAAATTAAATAATTTAAAAAAATCCATTATAAATAAATTTGCATGGAATTGGTTGGAGGCGAAATATGTTGTGATGTTAGCCTGCATAGAGATTTAGACTTATAACGTTACGGATTTCAAACAAACCAATTATTTATTATTTATTTATTTCATTTTATTTATTTATTTCTATTCTCTTACATACAGATTATAAATATAATGACATTTTGTGTAAATAAAGAAAAAATCTCAATATCAACCATAGTAGGTAGTAGAGTGAAATATGATCGGCAACTGTATGTTTATTACCATTTGTCAATTTGTTGCCCAGGTTATAAAATATCGCCATAAACCCATTAATTCTATAAAAATTTATTCAAGTATCATGCAATGATATTTTTTTAAAAAAGCACATGGCCAAACCACAAAATAAGCAAACGATGAACATTTTATGCAAAATCGATGCATTTTTCCAATGCAGCGGCGGCACGGTGGCATAACGGTCTATTTTCCCCGGCAGCCGCCCCCGAACGTAAGCTTTTTCGTCTTGGTAGATTGATCTTACATCTGTCGCCTCAGCGAAGCTTTGTTGGGCTGCCAATCCAGCGGAACAAGCTCTCTTCCTGTTGACTGAGATTAATTTGTTCGCGGGCTTCGCGGGTGAAAGACGGGGAGCTTTTTGCCGTCAGTCAGTTCTGGCATTCACGAACCGGTGCAGTTGTGTTTTAAGGAAGTGTACGGATTCTGTGTTCGCCGCCCCTAGGAGGGGCTACACTGCACTCTCAGATTGTTAATGATGTATTCAGGGTGGAAATGTTTGCTCTTACAAACCCCTCTTAACGTTAGTGTAAACGTCTGGGAAATGTGTATTATAAAACACGAGTGAAGAAAAACATTTTCTGTTATGTATCACATTTACTAGTAACCTTTGATATTTTAACAAGGACAGATTCTTTATGAATTAGAGGGTAGTTTTTGGAATAGAAAAGATGAATTAGGATAAGCCAATCAAATCAATGCAAAATAAAAGCTTTTTGGCCGAAATTCGGATAAATAACTTTCTGCAGGATGAAAGCTTGTAAAAAACCCAATTTGAGATTTCATTCCCATTGTTAAAATGATTTTACATCAAGTTTTCATTTAACGTGTTAATTGTGACAATCTGTATACTTATGTTACAATTAGTAATGATATCATGTTTGTATGTTGTAATTGAACAATTATTGTAATTTAACATTAAGATCCATAATTGTGAACATTTAAATTAAACATTAACATCCTGTTGACAAACTGCATAATTGCGGTTTAACGGGATTGTAGCTTGAAAAACATTAATAAAAAAATAAAAACGATATTATCTCGCGTTAGTCATTTTTTTAATAAATAATTATTAAACGCCCAAGGAGCACGCCATCTTGATTTGTAGGTATTGAAGATAACATTAATTATACTATTTTTTTTCATGTTTGGCTCTTCTGAAAATTTTGTTACTCACTTTTGAAAGCCAGCATAGGAAAAATATTTTTTTCATTACAACGTAAGAAATTTGGCATTTCATACGAATCCAATATTTATAACATTTCTTTTGTGATATATTACAAAAATTACATGAACATAATGAAGATAAAACGATCTTTCTGATTAATACCTGAAATGTATTCTTTCCACAATGAAGTTATATCAAAAACAATGAAAGAATATAGAGTTTCTAAACCGACTCCATCCATATTTTGACGCGGCGGCCATTTTGTCGGCCATCTCTTGCCCGCCGCATCATTGACAATTTATTAAAACTATTCCGAGAGGCTAGACGCTATGCAGTATTTCGTAACGTGGAGAACGAGAATGGCCCAAGCTATTCTGACTTGGTTCTTGATACAATTTCTTTATAAATAAGGGACAAAATCGCTTGCAAAAATCGGTGATTACTGGTGATCAATCAGCCAACTAGAGGAGAGAAAATAAATAATATATTTTCATCTTTTCTGCAGCTCATCGGTGATCGAAACTGATATTTATGAATTTCTTAGAATCGACAACTACTGTGTCTATTTCTTTCCAGGATTTTCTTCATCAACAACGTTTGTTGTGTAAATCTGATCTGATGAATCTGATCTAAATGAAAGCAACAAAATAAATTTCGGTTTGAATTTTATTTGTCAGCACACTTTTGAGTAGTTTTTAGTAAGACATATATACATTAAATAATGTAAAAAAGAAAACTTTAACATGTTAATGCATTTATCTTCTTTTTGTACTACTCAGCAGATTGATAAGTTGAATAATTATCATAGTGGTGGTGCATAACAACAGTAGTGGTTTATTGTTCATAATAGCGTAGAGTGAACACTAACAAGGTTCTATGATTATAAAAACTAGAATCGCATCGTCTTTGCCTTTGACTCCGCTACCACGTCCATCGTTTATCCGCATTGAATGTAAAAGGGTCAGCTAATCTATAAATTCGGCAATCACTGCTCGTTCCATCTAATCCTTTTCAATGGAGCCCATAGCACGGTGACACGCCGGATTAGGGCTTGTCTAGTGGAGGAAAAGGGGGGGATTGCAAAAGGGGAGAATGGTCCAGAGGTTTTTTCGTGGAGCGGGAAATGAAGGCTAAATCTTTTACGACTGCTAAATGGATACATGCCATTTCAGTGTGATGAGAATCCAGAATAGCCGACGGCCAAGTCCCTATATCGGAACTTTGATGTACAGGACATGTATCGTACTATTGCACAAACTAATTTAAATTATAACATGATTCGTAACTAGTTCTGACTGTGCTTGTCCCGAAACTAGGTATGTAAAGGGTTTGCCAAAGAATAATTTTATTTCCAGGAGTTTTCAGGTAGTAGGTCTTTATAGAAAGATGTTTTTAACCTGCCCACAGCCTTATTCGTTAAGCACAGTAAAATACGTGGCAGAACATGGTGTCTGCCACCGCTACCTTGAACATTTTCAGAGATGCCCAGAAGCAAATGTTTCATTACAATATTCTCACTCGATAATTGTTATTTAATAAGAATTCCTAAATAGCAGAAAATCTGTTTATGGTACAAAAAACTCACGAATGTTGAACACCTGAAGAATCAAAAAAAATATAGGGACTTTTTTTTGATCAACTCAACTAATATAATTTCACAACATCAATTGTTACATAATCTACATATTTTCAAACAGTTATTTTTTGTTTGATGAGAAAAAGTATTGTTGATTTTCAGGCAAATCTAGATAGTAAGTACTAAAGAACATTTTTTAAATTTTTTTTTTTTCTAATATATTCTCACAAGATGAAAGCACGTTTCGGCCTCTATTCTTGGAAAATTATTAAGATAAGATTTTGGGTCTTTTAGATTATTATGTATCGAAATATTTCTTTGACCCTATTAAATATCCGCCCTTAAGAGGTTAGACAACCTGATCATATTTTCAGATGTATCAATATGCCGAGACCCGGTCGGGCCTACGTTAACCCTCCAGCTACTAAACGAATTGTGTATACTGTATCTGTACGTCCAAATAACACTTTTACGCCTAATCGGTATTGGGGTCACGTGGGCCGAGGTTTTCTCTACGTTTCAATTCGTGGGGTGACAGGGCACCCGGGCGCGAGGTGGGTGTCACCCCCACGGCACCCTGCGGGGGGATCCCTCTCGTGCACCTTGCCGGGAAGCGCCCCCTTCCCCTCGGGTGCTGTAAGGGGTAGTGGAACACCTTGGGGGCGCATTGTGATAGACAGCTCTTCTGAGGGTTGAACTGGCTAGGGGGGAGAGGGTGGAATGTTAACGATAACGTTGCGATACACAAATATGTTGGGAAGGTTAAAGATTAGGGTGTTAAATTTATAGAAAATATACTCGTACATTATATGGATAAAATATACATATAATTGGTTGAGTGATTGCTTGTAGAGAAAAGCAAACATTTACTGTTATAATCAAATACCTACTACTCACAAGAGTTGAGCAATAAGTGAGGTATTTTTAAATTTACCAGAAATTGGTACATTTCCACTTGGGAGGCGAGTATGGGGTACAGCCACTCCGGGAACCATTTATTGGATAACCACCACACTTCCATTGGTCACCCCCAAATAGTTCGCTATGTCTGATGATTTAAACTTTCTAAAAGTGAGTTTTTGTGTCTTTGCGTCGTATGGAGTTTCTTTGTCTTTCATCGTCATCTATTTAGATATTTTATTTTTAAAAATTTACAATATAACTGTTAAAAAATTGTCACCATGAATCCTCTACAAAATGGTCAGTTTTCAAACAGTCTCTGATTTCAACACATTTTATTTGGAAAACCAACAGCTCTAATAAATGTATGATAAATATGTGTAAATTATTTAACCAATAATAGGTTTAACTTAAGTATTTTATTTATTCAGTGAAAATAATGAAAAAGTGTGGGGATGAGATGGTGGGAGGGAGGGAAGGGGATGGATCTATTCTATAATATATTTTCTATTCAAGTAAATTAATATTGCATATCAAAAAAAAAAATGAGGTTTTACTCCGAAAAGGGCAGACCGTCGATCACCCCAACTAACTTCCTCTCTGGCTAATCACCCCCTGCTTAGCCTACACGGGGGAGGTATATCATCATACGATTTTCAGATTCTTGATCAGGTACTTGATCGTTTCGCCAGAATACGTCTCCAGGTTTTTAATGGCTACTCCAGACAGTGCCACGTTATGTTTCATCTTCCTATCTATTGTAGGTAAAAACCTGCCAACGGTTGTTACTTTCATCGGAAGGGATTTATTTTAAGCGTAATAGAAGCGCTTAACTATTATTACCAACCAAGGAGGAAAAATACTTCATAGCTTGATCACGTTAAACTTTTATAGTACCTATACCGAAGAGGTAATTGTCAAATAAAATATGGATGCACGGAGAAAAATGTTTTTCTAAAATACGATCATTTTATTCGTAAAAACGGTTAAAAACGGGACTGAAGTTCTTACGAACAAATTAACACGGCTTCAATGTTTATTGACGGGAACATGTAAGAATAATTTGTTGCTATACGTAATTTCGTACGAACAAATTAATAGTGTTTCAATGTTTATTGGCCGGAAAATGTAAGAATAATTTGTTGGTATACATAATTTCGTACGTATACCAACAAATTAATCTTACATTTTCCCGCCAATAAACATTGAAACGCTGTTAATTTGTTCGTAAGAAGTTCAGTCCCATTTTAAACTATTTTTACGAATAAAATGATCATATTTTAGAATAACATTTTTCTCCGTGTGTTATATCTTAATTTGACCAATTCTATTCCAGCTAAGAATTCTATCTCCTGCAAACAGAAGACGTCGACCCTAGTTCTTCCATTCCTGTTTCTCACCGGATGGCTCGAATCCAGACATCGAGCATTGTCTCAACACTTAAACAAGAAAGCATTAAGCTTCACGACCAAGTTATTAAAAATATCAGAAGCATTAAAATCTTTTACTCCCATCTCTCACATCTTTTCACAAAAATATCCAGTCAAACAGTTTTTGTTTGTCCACCGTCCATTGGGAACATTTGTGATTATTTTATTGTAATTAATCGTAAAACTTATATTAAATGTAATAAGTTTGATTTATTACTTTGATTTCACCTTCGAACCACATTCCCAGTTTTTTTTTTTTTTTACATTAGGTCCACACAGGAGGCTCTGAGGAAAATAATTTCCCTCAGGGCCTATGTCATCTTTGGGGATGCTGTGTGGAGGGTATTTTTAAGGAAAGGAAGGAGAGGAAGTTCTATGAAGGAAAAAGGTATGAGGGTTGGGTAGGAATCTGGGTTTCAGTGTATCTAGATCATCCGCCGCCAAGACGTAGACAAACCTTACCCCATGAACACGGGCACCCCTGCTAAGTCACCAAACGTAGCGAACCACTTGGGGTAACCTATGGAAGAGGTGTTGGCTATCCAAAAAATGGTTCCCGGGGCGGCGGTACCCATTCTCGCCTCTTAAACTCAGTTCACATTATATATTATCACTTTTTTCGCATTATTTATTGGACATGATAGATAATCTTTAACATATTGTGTTATATTTTTATAACAATGGCATTTGCTATGACTTCGACAGCTATAGATAAAACCTTTGTGAACCACCCCGTGATACAGGGTGAGCGGAATATATCCAAACAGTGTGATGATTCCGTCACACTGTAGGCCGTATTTGAAGCGCGTAGAGCGGGCCAGTTCCGGTCACTGGTATGCGGAGGTCGGGTATGATCGGAAGGTGGTATGGCCGGACGGGGATATGTCCGGTCGAAGGGTTTCGAGGACGGAGAACGTGTGGGATTAGCGCTCTATTTGTGTTTCGTGATTTAATTCCAGGATTAAAGATAAAAGGGACACGGATGAATGATCACACACAACATAATGACGAAAATTCGTTAAATTATAGGCTCTTGTTTGAATATTAGATTAGTTGACGGGAATTTTTTAATTGAAAGCGTTATTATTTTAGCTGTGCGGAAGGATGAGAAAATATTTTTGTAAAGGAATTTTCATTATTTAAAATAAATCAACACGTGTTGAACTTTGAAAATATAAATTTAATGTGAGCAGATAAAATAGTTAACCTTTTCAAAAAATTATAAATACAACACGGTTTTATTTAAATATTCAGTTCTTCCTAAACATTTGAGGTAAGAGCAGAAATTTTATAATGTCGTTGAACCCTAATTATTTTATGAAATGATAAATGTGGCACAATTTTTTTCGCGGTGGCGTAATTTGATTCTGAAACATCTCGACTACAAGTCAAATTGTTCATATCAATTCACTTGGCTATTTGAATGTCATTACCAAACTCGATGAAATGTAACCGTTTAAACATTTATTTTTATTAAATTATCGTTTCTTTATATTATTGTTTACATGTCATTTTTTAAACACACAAGGACAAGCCTGTTTTGAGCGTAACTATATTATAAAGTAATAAACATACCACAAAGTAATACAGGTATTTATTTTTTTATTTAAACGCCATAAAATGCTTTTACCATAAAGTGATACATGGGTTTTAAAGTTTACAGTTGTGAAGAGGAGGGAAACAGTATATTAAGCACAAAATACGTACTCTGAAGTAATATCGAAATATCATCAAAAATAACATCATGTATATCTATCGTTCATACATTCGTAGTTTTATTTGCATTTCGTTGGATTCTAGGAAAGAACAATATTGTTACAATAATGTTTCATTCGAACAATGTATTTTTAATAAGCTGATACGAAAAAAAATGTTAATTATGTAGGGTGACCTGACCATGTATTAAAATTTGCTTTGAAATAATATATTTTTTAACTCATTTTCAACCCGATATAAATAAACCACATCAAACACTACATAATATGTAATGTATATACATTATAAAAGGGATAAAATATGGTTTATGTACTGTACACACTCCGTCTTCAGAGACAATTGTGAGTTCATAATTTAATTTGCTAAAGATCATCAGGCAAATGTCAACGTTTCAAAAATGTTCTTGTGGACCAAAAATACCGATGTAATTTGTTTTTGCCCATTCCTTATACTTTGACCGTTTTATGATAGGATTTTTGTCTTATTTTCATACATAAGTTTTTATAAAAAAACAAGCAGCTACTTTCTCATTATCATCATCAACAACTTTAACTTTTTTATTTCGCATCAACTTTATTCTTTCCATACCTTCTCGGACTGACATTTTTCAGGTAAATAGATAATAACGAGTACAAATAATACAGCAAAAATGTTCCTAATATAAAACATGGTTGAAAAATGTTAAGTAATCAGTAGGTATCTGTGTGTGAACAGTTAAGTAGTAATGTTTGGTGAACACCTCACTAGGAAAACCTGTGCTGAGAAGTTTGCCTGTTTTAGATAGTGTTATTATACAATTTAATATATTAGATCGGTAGCAGTTAAAGTACATCATAATAGTATACAGACATAGTATACAGATATAGCATACAAACATAGTATATAGACATAGTATACAGACATAAGTGAACGAAATGAAGCAAATAACATGAAAAGAGAATAAAATTACATAAATATACTTATACCTTTGTACTACTCGCTGCCCTAGTGCTTGTATGTTCAATAGACCATTTGCAAATTTTACAGGGGACGTTTGTTTTTGTTTTTTACAGGCAAATTCTAAATAATTCTCGACTTTAGTCATTTCGTTTTATACATGTCTATTGAATACGGTATAAAACGAAATGACTAAAGTCGAGAATTATTTAGAATTTGCCTATAAAAAAAACAAAAACAAACGTCCCCTGTAAAATTTGCAAATGGTCTATTGAACATACAAGCACTAGGGCAGCGTACTGTCAACGTGATGAAATAAAAAAATAAAAAAAATCATTATAAAGGCCATTGACCAGCGGCTGAGAATTAAAGTTCCAAAATGCTTGCAACTGTACAGAATTTAATATCGATTTATTTCATTAAAAACTTTAATATATACCTACATTCAAGTAAGCAATAAAAATGCTCAAAACGCAATATGATAAATTATTAAATATCGTGTATTTTTTGTAAGTATTTTTTGATCATAAGTATTTATAATTTTTCAATAATGTCTAAACAAAACAAGTATGTAAAAAAATCTGAAATATTTTAGTTTGTAAGACCTTAAATAAACAGAAAAACTGAGGTATTTTCGTCACAAAACACGTTCTCGGATTCATCGTTTAATGATTTTAATTTAACTAAAATTAAAATTATGAAAACTGTCTTTACTAGATTATGTATTGATTTATTTTGCTGTATAATTATTATATGATTTGAAATTTGTGTTGTATGATACAATATTTCGTTTAAAAATTAAACAAATCTGCCAACGACCAACGGTACAACCTTAGTATATTAAAAATACACTCAGTTTTTCAAAATTTAAAAATTGCGTTTACCAGATAAAATAATCTTTCAAAATCAGTTTATGTTTTCTGTAAAAAAGAGTCAATACGTCTAGAATTTGATTTTAAAAGGACTAATTTCCGGAATTCTCTGGTAAAAACCCCCATAATTTGAACAATATTATTAAAACATAGACTATATTATTTTCCATGAAAATTAAAATGAAGCTATGAATAAACATAAATTCACCAAAATATGATTCAACGAACCCATTAATTAGCATTATACCGAACGTTCTCGAAGTTGACTAATTATAATAGCCGGGCTCACCCCAGATATCCCTCGCCTTTGTTTTACATTCCTTCAGAGGTCTTTCTAATCCGAAATAGGGTTGAGGCACCAGTCCCTACCCCACCCGCAACGGATTAGGCCGGCCCGACCATTCTAATTCCCTAATGTCGGTTTACCGGCACCAGGACCTACCCGTTATGTGGGCAAGGGAAGTTTTTCTGTTTCGCCTGATTACAGCCTAATTAGCTGCCTGCATTTAGGACAGGTACATGGATTAAGTAAAAACTCACGAGAGATTACTTTTGGCACAAATATAAGTCCGACGACCGTCCGTGGTCGAGTGGTAAGACTCTATATATATTATATTTGCGGCACTTTCCAGAGTGGAAGATACTCTCAGTATCGCCTTGGTGTAAGACCACCATTCATAATTGAAACGTTGCTTTATAATAGCTTTATCCGTGTTTAGTGACTAGATATGAATAGACAGGTACTTCCCACCTTCCTCTTCCCCCTCTCCTTCCCTTCCCCACTTACCTTCAGCCTCACAACATATCCCAATTGGGGATGCCATAGTTTCACTGGCTCCAGACGGGAGCAGTTGGGACTCTTGTGAGGTATTCTGTGTATAAAAAAAAAAGGAATCACTGGAAGAGTTGTTTAAACAAACTTAAGACACATTGACCAGCGGCTGAGGATTAAAGTTTCAAAATACTTGTAACTGTACAGAGAGGTTCAGATGAGAAAAATCAATTATTCCCCGTATCAAATTTTTTAAATTAAAAATTTTATATCGATTTATTTCATTCAAAACCTGCTTTAATATACCTATACCTACATTCAAGTAGGCAAAAAATGATAAATTATTAAATACCTGTGTTCTTCTTTTAAGTATTTTTTGATCATAAGTATTTATGATTTTTCAATAAATTCTAAACAAAATATGTGTGTTAAAAAAATCAGAAATATTTTAGTTTGTAAAACCTTCAATAAATAGAGAAAACTGAGGTATTTTCGGCACAAAATTACGTTCTCGAATTTATTTTTTAATGATTTTAATTTAACTCAACTTAAAATTCTAAAATCTGTCTTTACTCAATTCAATCAATTCATTGCCGGCAACCCGGGCGTTTATTGATTTACTAGATTATTTATTGATTTATTTTTCTCTATGATTATACGATTTGAAATTTGTGTTGTATAATACAATATTTCGTTTGAAAATTGAACAAACCTGACAACATAATATATTAAAAATAAAATCAGTTTTTCAAAATTTTAAAACTGCGTTTACCTGATAAAATAACGATCTTTCAAAATCAATTTATGTTTTTTTTTTTTTTAAAAGAGTCTATACGTCTAGAAATTGATTTTAAAGTGACTAATTTCCGGTATTCTCTGGTAATACCCTCTAAAATACAGATGACCTATATGTATGCCCTGCTGAAGACTAATTAAAGCTTACTAATTCTAAGGAAATGGAAAATAATTATAATTTTATAATAAATCATGTAATTACCTACATATATGATATCTTCTATTGAAGTGACTATTTATTTTTACTTATTTACTATACTTAATACTTTACTGATACTTAAACTACTATTTATATATATATATAGGTACTGTTCTGTCTACATATTTATATCTATCTGAAATATAGGTACTATTCTGTTAATTTAACCAATTGATCGAATTGTTAATTTTTCATCATCATTATACAAAAACATACATATGCATACAGGTACCGTTTGAAAATGTATCATGTTTTTGCATAAAATGTTATATTTGCTGACAAACTACATTTGTAGTTTGGTAGGTTGAAATGTTAATAAATAAATAAGAAGGAAAAAACAATCCAGTAAAGCAAATAAAAAAAAATATTTGGTGACATTGCGAAAAGCAATCAAGGAATGCCACATAAATATAAATTAATTACTCTTAATTAGTTATTTCAATTCGTTCTCAGAGTGTTTTTTTATATGCGCAATTTTTTATTACATAACGTAAAGTCAGTGGATAAATAGATTAGAAAGGTAAATTTACTTATAATATATTGTTGCTGGGGCCAAATACTGGCCGACAATGGAGTTTGGATGAACTAAGATCCTGGTAAACATGTTTATGTTTTTATGAAAGATAAACAAATCACCAGACCTAAGTTCAATTTCTCGGCTAGCTAAGTCCTCCATCACAACACATGTAACATTTTCCGCTCACTGTAATGGCTTTAGGAGATTTTCAAATATTGTCAGGTTATTCATAACTCGGGAATGTTTGTCTTTCTTTAAAAATATCGAAAGTTTGTGCAATGATGAAAAACTGGTGAAGCAAAAACCACTGTAAAATCACTATAATAATATATCGGTCGATATAATTTAACTATGTACCTACTATAATGCAAAGGTCTTCTTTCACCCACTTTTCTTGTTCCACTGGTTTCTTACGTAGGAAGCCGTGAGGAAAAAAATCCCTCGGAGCCTTCGTCATCTTTGAAGATGCTGTGTGGAGGGTATTTTTATGGAAAGGAAATAGAGGAAGTTCTAGAAATGAAAAAGTAGAAGTCTTTGGGTGAATGTAGGTAACGGTTGTGTGAATCCATCCCTCAAACTGCGGTGCGAGGCGATGGGTCAAGGGAGTCCGGCTGGAGAGCTCTAGGTTAAGTTTTCCTCAATCTTCCATATCCCGATCCGGCCTGCCACGAACCACTTAGGTGGGTAAACGAATTCGCTACCAAGACTTAGAAAATCCTCACCTCATGAACCCGGGCACGCCGGCTAAATCACCAAACGTAGCGAACCACTTGTAATTGAAATAAAATATAATATACATACCTAGTACGTTCATATTCACATTTTGAGAGTAGGAGATACCCTCAGTATCGCCATGGTGTAAGATCACCATTTAGAAACGTTGCTTAAATTGGTTTTAGCCAAGTTAAGTGACCAGATCTGAAGAGCCCGGTAGGTACTTCCCTACCTTTCTCTCCAGCATCTCCTTTCTAATACCTTCGGCCTCACAACATATCTCAATAGGGGATACCATAATCTCATAGGCTTCAGACGGTTGGAAGTAGTTGGGACTATTTTACGGTATTCACATTAAAAAAATACGAACTCAATTTTTTACGAATATCAATTATTACAGAATTTTCTAATCTAAATCAAGTAGTGTTTTTATTTTCGTCATCCGATTAACAATTCCACAGTACCAAATCACAAAAAATGTCATCTACAGCGAAACACCCTATATATTTAAATACAACATGAATTTTAAATCACGTACAAATATCTCATTATGCGATTTCGTAATGTTCTACCATATTCATCTTGAATATATTCAGGGATGATGCTCGACGCAGCGCGTCGCAGCGCCCTAGTGAGCAAATACGATAGTTTCCTTGGCGCGTTGAGACGTTGGAGTTACATAGGTGCTTAACTTCTTGGTGCTTTAGGTACTCACGTGAGCATTAATGTAAGCACCAACTCGTTGAGGTATTGTCGGGGGAGATTCGTGGTGTAAAAGCTCCATTTACGGGATTATGAAACAGTTGATTTAACTAATTTGTTAGATGGTATTTTTTTTTTGAGGAACATGTTACGTTGCATTTTTATAAATCTTTTCGCTTATTTTTTATAACAATATACTAGTATTTATTTTGTAAAAACCCCACACTATGGCATTCAGAAATAGAGGAATGTTAGGATGTTAAAATAAGGGTGGTAGCAAAGTTTGACAAGTTATACATATACACCTACATACTTCGAATATTTTATGTGACATTTAAAAAAAAAGCAAATAAGGAATTATACAGTTTGTCCAAAGAAACGTCACTATCTCAATTACAATTATTTTTTAAAACTTCCTTGAAGTGTGTAGGTAGGTACCACAATATTGATTATTACCATTTAACAATTCGTTGTAGTATCCATGCTAGGGGATAAGATAGTAGTATCCAAACAAATTTACAGACAGATGAAATGCCACACATTTCAATATACAACTTGACTTCGCAACGCAAATTAACAGAACCAAGGGTGGAATACAACATACATAACTTAAATATGTAACTTCGACACGAGAAGATTCATGCGCACTCTGGAAAATGAATACACTATGCAAATTTCTCCAAATCCTGAGGTGGCTAGCCGACAAGTTAACATCCATCTTTCGAGTCCGCTGGCTTAAAGTTGGATATCATCATCTCCCAGCTTCGTTCTGAATACTCTCTACCCGGCATCTCTCCTTGACAGAGTGACGGGATGCGCCGCCGTGAAAGGGAGCTGAATATTATTTTTCCAAGCCATCACAAAGGGGGTGGTAGCCACTGTGACTGCGACTTGCAGCTCGTTGCAATCTTTTGTGAGTGTGCTCCGTTGCAATTTGAAATGTAATTGCAACACAAGATTGATGACAGGGTCTCTTGAGACGTGCTGCAACACTTATTTTTTATTATAATTAGTTTTTAAGATCTTTATTAGATTGAAAAAAAGTAATCACTCAAGTGCACAGAAATAATTATCTTTGATAAGGAACATTCAGAAGTGATGCAATTATTTTGATTATAAATGGAGGAGTCTGACTAATGACCGAATCGGAAAGGGATACATTAGCTCTGTGGTGAGAGCATCTGCCCGGCAAGCCGAAAGTCCTGGGTTAGAGTCCCAGATGTATCCGTATCTTTTTCTGATTTTTCCATTCCAGATTTTCGATAGAGTTTTGCTAATATTATCTTCATTAATTAATGAGTCTAGTTTTTTAACTGTTAATTCATGGTGGAATTCCATTGTATTAGATATGAAATTAAACAATTTTTGCATGCAATGCATGCATTTATTAGAAAACTGACATACTTTTGATAAAGATAGAGATGTCAAAATCCTTCATGTTTGTAACAAAGGAGCAAAATTAGATAGATTAGAGTCACTAGAAATTAAACGCCTAACAAAGAAAATTGATCTTAAATATGTCATGAATAAACAGTTGGAACATAATGCTCAATCACCATTAATATATCCATTATAATTCAGTTAGAATAATTTTACTTCAGAGAGCAGTGGTGTAATTTAAGTATGTAATTAAAAAAATGTAATAACCCAAATGTATGGAGAACCCTAATAACAATAATTACCATAGTGCTATCAATATTTGTTAATTAAGCCCTAAGCAACAAGGAGGGAATATCCCAACATTACCAAAATAAAATATCAGTGATCACAAACCTTTTCAATTATATAAATTCATATAGATTCATGTCAATTACAAATAACCTTTTACTATGTATCATCATTCATAATTTTAATAATAAACTTTATAATTATCAATATGTATCGTAACTTAACAAAATAACTGATAATACCTTAAATTAACAAAATAGAAACATTCATCATATAGAGACAATGTTGTGCGCCCCTGCCTAAGTTTGTATAAATTCCGTAGCATAAGAATTTCAACTACCAGTCTGAAAATGTCCGTAGTAGGACGAAACCGGTCCTGGTGTAAATAAACAAGTGGAACAAAATGAAAAAAAAAATAAAAATGTTTAATTTCATATCTAATTCATTAATTAAAATATTATAATGGTATACCTAACTCATTAAGTTTATTTTTTTTAAACGTGTCAATTCTCTTCATCGAAATGGTAACAGTATGAATACCTGAATAGGGAGATTGTTTTTTGCTCTAGGCTTACTTTGTTATTTTTGCACTCTTTCTGTCCAATTAATACGAAAACAATAAATTAATAATGGTATCTACGAATGCTGATTATATTGCGAAATATTTGTGAATTACAAAGGCAACTAAAGTGATAAAATCAAGCAATTAAAAACGGAGGCATTCAAAGCTGACGTTATAATTTATTTCTCCATTCAATTCAAATCGTCGTTTTTAAAAAGCTCCAAGAGGCTTTAACATGATATTGCAGCGTTTATTTTGACGTACATCTTTATTTAGGTTGTATCTCTGTTAGGAATCTGCATTCATATTTTAAGACAAGATAATCTTGAGCCTTGAGTAGGGTCTTAAAAATAAACCGTGAGATATCGGGCGTGCTTCAAAATAATAATTATTTTTCTTCTCACAGGAGTCACAGGATCTTTTATTCGAGTTTTACTTGGCGTAAAGCATTTTAAAATATCGATAGTTATTATGCAGCGAAACTTTACATGCACGGAAAAAATGAAATTTTTATCATTAGATACGTACCTGCCTAAAAACCCACCTTAAAACAGGCAAAATTTATTTATAATTTATTATAACAATTTTGTTTATAATTTACCCTACTGTTAAGCTGCAAATTGTCAAGTTATTAATTGTTTACGTCCAAGTTGTCAAATTCCAAATTTTTTAGGTCCAAATTGTCAAGTTCCAAGTGGTCTAGTTCCAAATTGTTCTATTTAGAGTGATTTTCATGATTTAAAAAATATAATTAAAGGAAGTTGTGTCAGAAATATTTTTTGAATTTGGGGTAAGTATGTAAGGTGTCCGGGGGTAAAGTGCACAAACTTCTGGAGGTGGTTCTAAATGATTGAACAAGTAAAAAAGATAAATAAATTTTTTGAAATTCTAACGTTTTATGGTAGTTTTCGGATAACAAGTTAAATTGTTTG
This sequence comes from Limnephilus auricula, assembly GCA_951813805.1. NCBI lineage: Eukaryota > Metazoa > Arthropoda > Insecta > Trichoptera > Limnephilidae > Limnephilus > Limnephilus auricula. Next base: position 19,494,427 of record OX638404.1, read on the forward strand.
AAAAAAATAATAAAAATTTTTAAGTTTATTAGAAAAATTTAAATAAAATACTAAACATATGGGTTTTTTTAAATAATAAAAGTGGTTAAAATGAAATATTTAATTAATTTTGAAATAAAATAGTGACAAAAAATAGGTTTACTGTGATGGACCACTAAGTAATCTGTACCCAAAATGATATAATGTAGGTAATGTTAAGCTGCTCATCTGGACACAGCACTGCCTTGATGATTGGATTATGTTCTTTATTCTATGGGCTTTGCTTTTGTTATTTATTTTTGATTCTCAAAAATAAAATGTTTTTAGAATCTGAGAGAATGAAGAAAGACGCTGAATTATCTACTAATATCTTAACTCTGTCGAGATGGTAACTGCTTGGTAACAGATTCACCCCCGGCATCTTATAGATGACTGGGAGACTGTGCTCAAGATGAACTTAAGTTAGTTTAATGCTCTTGGCGACATGTTTCGCCCTGCGGCATCTTCAGACAGTGCACGTTATGAACTCATTACTCCACCGTCGCTCCTTTGGGTACAACACCAACAACGCCATCAATTTTGTGCATACTCAACAAATTATCATTTTTATCATACCTTACTCTCATTTAAACTAAAGTATTATGTTAACCTCTTGAAAGCCAGCATAGGAAAAATATTTTTTTTCATTACGACGTAAGAAATTTGACATTTCTTGTGAATCCAATATTTATAACATTTCTTTTGAGATATATTGCAAAAATTACATAAAAATAATGTAGATAAAACGATCTTTCTAATAATACCTGAAATTTATTCTCTCCACAATGAATTTAGATCAAAAACAATGAAATAGTATAGAGTTTCTAAGCCAATTTCGTTCATATTTTGACGCAGCGGCCATTTTGTCTGCCATATTTCATGCCCGCCGTATCATAGACAATTAATTAAAATTATTCCGAGAGGCCAGACAGTATTTCGTTACGTCAAGAACGAGAATGGCCAAAGCGATTCTGACCTTGTTCATTATACAATTTCTTTATACATAAGGGACAAAATCGCTTTCAAAATAGATGGTACACCGGAGCGCGTACGGCCAATGACATCATTTCAACGAACATCTCTGTCACAGAGCGAAAAGCTCATTTTTTAAAACATTTACTTGAATCTCGATTTTGTTTTCGTGAATGAATGAATGTAAATCTTGGAAGTGGAAATTAACCTTCTTCCCGATATTCGATCGAGCTGAAACTAAGCAGATATACTTATTGTCGATGATTATGCATTCTGTAATACTCACGCATACACACGCATTTCTCTGCAATTGGCTTCTAGCCGATTCTAGAGATATCGCAACTAGGTCGAAAATGTAAAATATTGTAGGAACTACGTTATTTATATTTTTTGAGTGAGTAAACATTAGTACACTGGCCACACCGACCGGCGCAGAACGAACTGCGCGAATAGCGTCAATTCATTCCAACTTCGACGATCTAAGGCGCTCCGCTGACGAGGCAACTGAAAACAAACTAAAACCAGCTGGTTTCTATGTCTTGATTGTCTTTGTAAAAAAGCTTGTTTAACCATAGACGAAGAACAATCAGCTGACAGCTGGCAACTAGAAACTGCCGGCCACGGCAATCAGCAGTGCGAGTCGCGAGTCACCGCTTGCGTTAACATTGACAACGGGTTTTTGTGTGATTGTGAAGTGTGCGGGCCATCACATTGTCATACAAAGACAGTTGCCAGTTGGCAGTTTTCAGCTGCCTCAGTGAGCGGATCGCCTTAGAGTAGGCTGCGCTAATTGATTCTCCTTCAGATTCTGTATATTTTGTCGCGGAAACTTGTGATCTTAAATAATCTGATTTTAAATAATCCTGTGTTATTCAAATAAACAACTAGTAAAAATAAAAGTGCGTTATAATTTACAATCCGTTACCCATTATTGGGGACACGGCTCAGGTAAGTACCGTAATCAATCTCTAGAATATATATGTATTATGGTAAAATACTTTATTTTTACGGGCTGATTTTTTTATGTGAATACCGCACAAGAGTCTCAACTGCTCCCAACCGTCTGAAGCCAGTGAGACTATGGCGTCCTCAATAATTAAGATATATTGTAAGGCCGAAGGTAGTACGGAGGTAAAGATATGAAGAAGAGGAATGTGGGAAGTACCTGTGTATTCAGACCTGGTTACTAAACGTTGGCCTTTTACCAGGACGTACTGAGAGTATCTACCACTCTAGAATGTGGAAAACGAAAATGCTGAGAATATTTTCGATGACCTAAGAATTTCATTAAAAAAAACAGTCGATTAATTTTAACCTTGTCAGTGCTCACCGTTTGGAAGTTTTGCTGGTTAAAACTATGGTAGCAAGATGAAACCAAAAATTTAACGCTGTATAGTAAAGACTAAATTGATACCTAACCTTAATAATAGATGCATTTCTTCAACCAGTTAATTGATTTCTTATCTAAATGAAATCGAAATTAAAATATTTCTTTATTCGCTTATTTGCTATCTTACACATTATTTGATTACTTAATGTTTTTTTTCCATTTTATCAAAGTGAATTAATAATAAATAACAGCTCCTCTGCGCGAAATAAGGAGACATATTTTTTAATGTAGTCACTACCATTAAATTAGATAGGTATATCATATTTCACAACAAATAAATTCATAAAGAAAACTTCGCACCTGGTCGCATAACCTCTGTATTGAAGTTCTTTTCGGCCATCTTATTTCCACTAAAAGGGCTCTCTTTTCATGAAACAAATTAACTGTCCGTCGTGCCTATTCCACTTGAGAAATAATCTTTCTTCGGCTGGGCATAGAGTAATACAAAGAAGAGTAGCTGAACATCCGTTGGATCCCCAGAGGTGATAAATATACCTTCTTTAATAATTTAACAGCCGGTTAAGGCGAAAGGTCCTTAAAGAGGTATGGAATGGTAGTGCCAGGCCGCTTTACCTTAATCACATTCTTCATGCAAAAAAATCTCAAAGTCGTTCGGTGGGAGAATATTAAAGTCTAACGGCGGGTGAGACTAGCTAAGTGGATTTGAGTTAGGGTTGCATCTTCGTAGAGATTATTCTTTGTGTGCCTCTATGTATTATGGGTCACTATTGCCATTGCCAACAAAAGAATCTATTATTTCAAAACTTTTAAGTCTGGTGTAAGCAATCAAAAAGCAGCAATGCAGAATATAAAAAAAGCAAATAGAAAAACAATCTTTTAATCAACTCCATAATTTTTCTAACCATGTAATTGGTAAAATATAAAAATTTTTGATGCAAAATTTAACAAGTTTTAAAACTTGCTCACCTAACGTTTTTTTTTAACTAAATTTACTGGTAAAAAAAAAATTAATTTAAAAATTGTTCATCTTAAGTTTTTTATAACTATTTTTTCTGATTACGAAAAAAAAACCCAAATTTTTTCTTGGATAAATATGGTATAAAAGTTATCATTAAGTCACTTTTTTTTGGCGATTCAAGTAAAAGTATTTTATAAAAAATCAAAATGTTTCATTTTTTTTTCAAATTGCGGTCGGAAACTTTGGTTTTATAAAAGTTTATATTTTGATTATTTTTTGGAAAACTTTTAGATTTCAATATATAGCGTTGTTTTTTTCTCTTTCCAATACCGATAAGATAATATTTCTCATTATAACGAGGGAGACATAACAATTTCTATAAGATCCATACGAGTTGTTCAGAAAAGCGAACAAATTGGCCTGACGGTTTAAAAGTAAATTGTTTTAATTTGAGATACTTACTTGGTTCCACCCCAATATGTCCTACTCTTTGAGGAATAATATGTATTACCTGTCTTTTCTTCAAGGTAAAAACCTCATCGATTGATAAAAAAAAATGTGTCTCCCTCTGTTCGAAAATCTATCAATTAATAATTATTGCTATCATTATTATTTAAATTAATAATATAAACTTGTCATAACCACTTTTTTTTTTGAAAAAATTTGCTGCGAATTGTGAAGCATGTACAAAAATTTAATTTATATATATTTTTATTTTTTGTTATTTCATAATATTTTTTTTATGTTACAGTGTTTTACATATTTTAACTACTATACAAGGCTGATGCCCGTGTTGTGGTAGTCACAAATAAAATAATTCATAAAAAAACAAAAAAAATCTATTTTATAAAAACAGATATTAAAACATAAAAAAATAAAAAGAGAAAAAATGTATTTAAGGTTACATAAAACTAAATACTAACCAAGCTATTTAATGCAGATTTCAGCAACTTGTAAAACTCCAGAGTACAATTTAAAATTTTACATCAAAATAAAGAAACAAAAGTTCAACAACTTATACCCTCACAGCACATTTACACGAAATCTATGCAGATTTGTTATTTTCTCTTTGAGTACGTCATCACCCCGAGGTTAAAGAGTATAATAAAGAATCCCAGAGAAAAATAAGCTGCATTTTAACTTTTTTATTCGTTCTCGTTGGGAGATGTTAATTTCTCGGGACGCCCCTGCGGTGTGTGTGTAATTTGTTAGCCAGCTTTAGCGCCCGGGTGATTTACACACCTGAATTATATACAGTGGCGGCGCGGGGGCACGGCACTAAATCTGGAGAAAAAAGTGTGCACGACAAATAAATCTTCGATGCGCTGCATATTAAAAAAATAGCATCGTGTAACCCTTCTTAGGGGGTATTGTTCAAATGGTTATATTAATGTATATATTTGTCGTGCACACTTTAATATAATCTAATCACCCTTAAGCTGAATACATTTATTAAATCTATGAATTAATTTTTCTAAACCATCGAAAAAATATTTTTTATCTTTTGCCTAAAAATGAGCCAAAATTGCCTCCTTTACCTCATTGTCGTCGGAAAATTTCCTTCCTCTTAAGTCTTTTTTTAAATTGGACAACAAATAAAAATCACTTGGGGCCAGATCCGGACTGTAGGGAGGGTGTACTAGTGTTTCGAAGCCATGCTTGTGCAGAGCAGCCATTGCAACTCTGCTCTTGTGAACCGGCGCGTTGTCTTGCAAGAGCAACACACCCTTGGTCAATTTTCTTCGACGTTTTTCTTTGATGGCCTCATTTAGTTTCTCTAGTATCGTTGCGTATTATTCTCCGGTTATGGTCCTTCTCTTTTCTTTGTAATCAATGAGTATTATCCCCTCACAATCCCCAAAAAACAGTAGCCATCAACTTTCCAGCCGACGGTGTACCCTTTTTATGCCATTGCATGGACTCTTGTTTGGACTCAGGCTCGAAGTGATGAACCCATATTTCATCTTCGGTAACAATCCGCTCCAAAATCTGGGCAGGTTCGTCTCCACACAACTCCAAAAATTGTTTTGACGAATCGACGCCCTGTTGTTTCTGAAGCGGCGTGAGCATTCTCGGTACCCAACTTGCACTGACTTTTGTCATACCCAGGTGGTCATGTAGGATTCGCAAAATGGTGGTATCTGATGCTCCAACTAATGTAGATAACTGTTTTTTTCTTCAAACGGGTGTCCTCCAGTACAATTTTTTCCACTTTTTCGACGATGTCTGATCTGGTGGGCTCAACTGGCCTTCCTGAGCGGGGGTCGTCTTCAATCGACTCCCGACCTTGTTTAAAAAGACCATGCCATTTGTAAATCATTGATTTACTAGGGCACTGTTCCCTATAAACGGTTTGCATTTCATTCAAAATGGTCTGAGCGTTATTTCCTTGCTTGGTAAGGAATTTTATCACAACTTTTACTTTATTATCAGAGCATGCAATAACATTATATACAATGAGCGTACAATAACATTATATACAATGAGAATACATTACGTATTTCTCGGTATATTCGTTTTTCATCCACAATAGAATCACAGCACGTTTAACCTACGGCAATATCGTTATGAACACCCCTAACTATAGTCATTACTTGCTTTTTACAGTATTCTTATTGAGATATTTCAAGAAAAAATCACACTGTTAAATATCGTAATGTTTTTATTGATATATTTGTTAATTGTTGAAAATTCATTTGCGGTGTTCAATTTTCTCCATAATTTCAGTTTTGATTGACTTGTTTATCAGGCGAATATTCGTAAACGAATGACGCAATAGGGCTGAAACTTAATTTATATACTAATGATGAGTCACCAATTAGTATGACACTAAACAAGCGCCCCTATCCCCACTCCATCCCCTCCATTCCATGAACTTTTGGACCTCCCCTTTATATACATCTCATTTCTCTTTCTATTTCCATAGCCCTTACTTGTTAATAAGTTAGCAAAAAGGTTTCATTTACATCAATCACCGGCGACAGAATAACATAAAAATGGGTTGACGTTTTCCGATTCATCTTTATTTAAAAACAAACGCCTCCCTTGACGGGAATGAGAGCTTTATAGCTCCTGGCTATTTATTAACGAGAAAACAAATAACCCGGTAGTTAGACACAATATAATAACTTATAACTTCCGACGGCGAACCTTGCGCCTTGTTGAGTAAGGGAGTGAATTAGAAGCCTAGCAGGGGTGTATTATTACTATAACCTACCCCCGCCCCGTGGAGTACATTTATCATACGAGGACGGTACCTTGTATTAAATTCGAAATGTACCCCTGGAATGGTATGCCGTTGCCATGCCTAGTGACAAAAATTAATCATTGTTAGCTTTATTATAACTATTTTGAATACTTATGCATTCCTCAGAATTTCGGCTCTTGTGTTATGACAACAAACAATTTTAATGAATACATTTTATAAAAATTAGTTTTTAATTAAAAATTAAGAAAAACCACTATTCATGACCGTAAATAAACATGTTTTTAAATATTATTAAAACAATTATTATACTAAATATGGTTATATAATACATGGTCAACCTTAAAGCACCGCACAGTGTAATATTTTGCGAATCTAGCGGAACTTTATACACCTATTAATAGTTGTTTTTAAAAATCGACTGAAACTTATATATAGCAATTTTTGTGAATTGGTATTACAATGTTAAAGATATTTAAGCATGTTTAAGCGTACTTTTAACCACTGAAGTGATAGAGCAATTTAAAACTTTTCTCGGATTGCTAAAGGAAATTATTTCGCCCCCATAAAAAAATCATACCTCCGAATTTGAATATGTAGTCATAAAAACTGATTATAATTCTATATAGCCAATGGATTCACAAATATTTTGTTTATTATCACATATTTGTAGGATTTATAAAAAAAAAAATATGAAATATTTTAATGAATCTAGAGAATATTTGCCATATTTTGGCAACAAAGCAATCCGTGGTTTTGGAAATAGTGTCGTATTGTGGCAAAAAGCGTTTTTGTTAAAAAAAATGTTTTTTCATTTTCGAAAAATTTGTATAAACGTGTACCTAATCAATTAATATTGTTAATGCTGTTTTTGGATTCCAACTAGATACTTCACAAATAATTCTGCAAGATCCCGACTTACAATTGTATTTTACTAAAAGCTAAATTCAAGTACTACGGAAATGTAAAAAAAAACTCGTTAATTTTTTTTTTATATGAATACCGCAAAAGAGTCCCAACTGATCCCGTCTTGAGCCTGTAAGACTATGGCATCCCCAATCGGGAAATTTTGAGAAGTAGAAGCGGTAGAGAAAGGTGGGGAATATCTAAATATTCAGATCTGGTCACCAAACACGGCTAAAAGCCATTTTAAGCAACTTTTCAATTCTGAATGGTGGTCTTACACCAGGTCGATACTAAGAGTATCTTCCACTCTGGAACGTGCCGCAAATATACTATATATTATTTTAAATAATTAATTGTGAAATAACACAAATCAATTAAATAAAATTTATTTGCGCACGCCGGGTTCGAACCCGCGACCTTCGGAATGGAAGTCCGAAGTCAGTAAATGGTGGTCTTACACCAGGGCGATACTGGGAATATCTTCCACTCTGGTACGTGCCGCAAATGTACTAAATATTATTGTTAAATATGAAAAAACACAAATTAATCAAACAACATTTATTTGCGCAAGCTGGGTTGGAACCTGCGACCACGGAGTAAATTTTTGGCACTTATACATTTTTTCTCATTTTCAGAATGGAGAAGCAAATTTCTCGCCTTCCTCTAAAAGTATGAAAAGTGAGGGGAAAAAGAGTGTAGGAATTCAAAAATAAATAAGGATTAAGCAAACTTTACATATATAATGTTACCTACATATAAGTATTACAATTTTTTTTAAATAACCATGGACTTATTTGTTAATATAGGTACAGTTTAATTTTAACTCGACAAAACTATAAAACGTTTTATTTTATGTTTTTACCATAATGCATCGTCAAATAAATGGTAACACTATATTGTTAACATTTTTTTAATGCGATCTAACCCAATGACACAAAATAAAAGTGGAGTACTTATAAGGGGCAATAATGAAGTTCCTCTAGATTCCCAAAATATACCACTGTGCGCCGTACAGAAGAAACCTCTTGCGTTTGTTAAAGATTGTAACCCTTTTAAAAAGACAATTTATTTCAAATTCTAAATATATTTTCCGACCTTAAACCAAATGAAAAGTCATTTCATGAGCATAGACTCAGTAAATTGAATGCTCTGTCCCCAAAGTTAGCAGCATTTAATTGTAGCACAGATGTAAGCTTTTTGGCTCTGTACCAACAGGTCGATCAAATAAATCTTGTTTTTTTTTTTAACAAATTGATTAAAATCAAATAGGTAAGAATATACGTACATACATCGTTACGAAATGAAAGAGGCCAATATGAAATAAGCGAAATTCCTTAAAATGGGTTAATTATATTTGATGACAAGATGTGAATTAGTCAGGTGCCTCTCAACCGGACCTTCCATACACTCCCCTCCCTATATTTATTCCCCTAAAACTGAAGTGCCATATTTCTATTAGGTTCGTTACGTTCTGTTGATCAAAACATTTTTCTATATTTCCTTTTCCATACTTTACATACTTTTCATGCTTGGTTTATTCAAATAAAATAACTTTTTGATTAAGTAATAACATTTTCCTACCTTTCAGCTGCTTATGGTTGATCCGTCAAAAAGTCATCGTTTTTATGCAAGGCCACTTACCTGTAACAATAAAAAAGCAATTAGATTAATATACTAGTATAATATAGGTATAACTATATAAGAACATAAGTTAAAAAATCATATCTTGCTGAATGGCAACCCCACTGATTAATTAGAAATAATATGTAATCCAATAACAAGTGCAAATATTCAATAATAACCAAAAATTTTATCCTATGCCGAATCGAGCCAAAATGTTACAAATAGCACCGAATTTTGTTCGTTGGATAAAGAGAGTGTCAAATGAAGCCAACATCTTATAAATAAACAACAAATTTCGTTCGCTGGACAAACCAGTATCTAAAGCCAAAATCTTACAAATAGCAACAAATTTGGTTCGCTAGACAAGACAGTGCCGAATCGAGCCAAAATCTTATAAATGGTAACAAACTTGGTTCGCTGGACAAGACAGTGCAGAATCGAGCCAAAATCTTACAAATAGCGACGAATTTTATTCGCTGGACATTGGAGAGGTCCCACCAATTTCCAACAGTAGAAGAAAATTGATTGTTTAACTCCTAAAGAATCTTTTTTTTTAATAAAATGACATTTTAATATTATGAACTACTGCCGGTATCCATGCGTAAAGCTTTTGTTAGTATACACGTTTACACTAATTAAAAAATGCAGTGAGTACATTATGTAAAAACAATTTGAAATTTGATAAATTTTCGTTGGACAGTACAAAAATATCACAGTCAACAGGAAGCCGACAAGTAGATGTTAAAATTGCCTTGACTCTATCGTTTATTGAACTAAAAAAATCTTTAAATTTTGGATGCCGACACCCTCATCTTAAAGTTTATTTCGAAACTTTTTATTAGATCATTACACCCATTACACCTCTTAATTAAATTAAATGGATGTAATTATATGTACACGGAGTACGTTGCTCCGGCATTAATGACATTGACAGGAATCATTCTAAGTACGTTGCTCCGGCATTAATGACATTGACAGGAATCATTCTAAGTACGTTGCTCCGGCATTAATGACATTGACAGGAATCATTCTAATCTTTTGAATAATATTACTTTACAAATTCCATACAATACTGGGGCTCCGTAGAAGCCTGAGTAAATTTGGCTTCCAAGATGTTGGACCGCTTGTGTAAGGCTAGCATATTCTTCAATAGTGATAAGCTGCTCATCCTGTAAATATTTAACTCATCTAAAAAATTGAATTTAATGGCCACCTCTTGATGGAGCCTCAAAATACTAGATTCTGTGCAAAGGAGGTAGGTGTCACACAAAGTAAAAATAATAAAAAAAACACATTTTTTTTGTTTTATATTTTGCTTAATTTGAAAATTTTTGGTTAAAGTTGCATTTGGAAAGGCTAATGGATATTCAAAAGGTCCATAGCTAGCGGTGAAAATTGTGTGCGACTAATGCGAGGTAAAAACCTACAAATATGTCAGAGTGATCAGGCTGATAATTTTGTACAGGAGAGAGCTTACGACAAAGCTTACAGATCGAAAGCTTTCACTCGGTTACATCAACATTTTTCATCTTTAATAACTAAATTCAAAACTAAAATCAAAACTAAAATCAAAACTAAAATCAAAACTAAAATCAAAACTAAAATCATAACTAAAATCAAAACTAAAATCAAAACTAAAATCAATTGAATGAATTGCTAATTTCTCAAGAACAAACACTGAATCAAACCCATTAAAATACATAGAACCGCTTTATGAATTTTATAAAATCATCACTGCATCCTGAAGTAGACAAATATTAGGATAATTTAAATTGCAACGGTTTTGGGACGTTCCTATTCCAACGGGGGGCAGATTGAATTCTGAATTATGGCTACATAATGGCGTTGCAGCGCCTCACAAATTTGTCTCCTCTCGAGGGAGCATCCTTGGGCGGAGCGCTGTAGCCTGCGCACCCTGTAGATGTAATTATTTTTTAATTCCAAAGACCGCGGGGCTTTCGCCGCTGAATCATTCAATTAAAAAGTTGGGTATAGTTTTACTATGCGGAATAAAGGACACGCTTTTGAATGCTTGTTAGAAAATCCGTTCATACAAAGAATTTAAAGCTCAAATAATTACTATGTTTATTACGAACTAAGATTTTTAAATATTTTATTCAATAACTTTATATATTTGAAAACATTGTTAAATAATGTGGGCCTAACTGGGTACTCGACACGTGATGAAGATACATTTTACCATTATAACCACTGGAGCGATTTCGGTCCAAATTTGGACCACTTTAATTTTTCTAGGATTGCTTTCGGTCCAAAAATGGACCAATTTTCGTACCATTCGTAAAAAAATTATTGTAATTATTTGAAACATTTTCATGGCTAGCAATTAATTCTATCAAATAGTTTATAAAATAGACTTTATATCAGGTTTATAGATTGTCTTTGAATTATTGTTGAATGTGTTTTGGCGGTTCGAAAGTATCGGTACTTTACTATATTTTAAAAATTCTGACTTTTGATTTGATATACACGTATCAAAAACAGGCTTTCTAGTATATATATGCATCTGTGGTTATCAAACAGGCCAAAAAGAACATAAAAACGTAGAAAATATAAATATAGATATTAAATGATTAGTCAATGATTTTTTACTAATTTTTCTATCCATTTAAAAAATAGAAAATAGTTATCAAAATATAGGTGAATTCATTAGCTATATAGCACTATAATTTTTATATATATTTATGTACAAGAATGTGGAGTAATGATTTTTTTTAGTGGTGAGCGCTCAAGGCGATTCTTTATATTTCTCTCTGTCGCTCAGCTCCAGTGGTTAAAAAGATGAAATGATAAATTGAAATAAAATAAAATAAAACTGAGATAAAATTAAATAAAATGCATTATTCAGTGTCTAAATAATGGTCATAAAATGATAAAAAAAGGATAAAAAATATATGTTTTTGCCAAAAGAAACTATTAATAGCGGCCTATTGTTTACTTCTTGTTATAGAAGCCTGTGAGCGGTTTATGACGAAAATCGTAATATTTAATTATGTCCCTGCGTCATACTTTCCCACGCACTTTAACATCTACCTACATAGAATATATTATTATAAAAGCTTGATAAAATTGTCAATATGTAATAATGAACAACTGAATGGTAGTTGTTAATAGTATCAGAATAAAACTAATAATATCCATAAAATTGTACACAGTTTACTCGTATTCTTGGTAAGAGGGGATAAAGTTACGCCCTTTCAAGCCGACACAACGTATTTACACATACTAAAGAGTCCTATTATCTTTTTGAATAAAAATAAATTAGAATTTTATTTTTCTTTATGTTTCAAATATTATAATTGTATTAAATCTATTTTCAAATAAAATTCGTGGAATTTCTTGAATTTTAGAAAATGATAAAAATAAAATTGATAGCCTACCAGGATACATCTAATATAAAATTTAATATGATATAATGTTAAATGCTTATCCTGGACACGTTGTGTTTTTTTATTTGAAGATGGCAGTTTTGGTACGTTAATAATTTGAAATTTGACCGATTTATTCAAATCAGTTTCAAATTCACAAAGTATTTTATTTCGATTTGATCCCGCGTCGTCTCTCATCAGTGAGATGTACACTACTGGGAGTGTATCTCACTCTGGAACGAGGTGAAAATATATTCAATTTTTATATTCAATTTTATATAAAAAAAACTCATTTTAGTGTTGTCCTCTAGTGGGGACTCTCTGGGCCCCGATATAGGGATCTTACCAATATTTTACTTAGGTAGGAGGATAAATTTAGTCTTATAATAAAAACTGGTAATAACTTGTAAAACATGAAAAAATTATATATTTACGTAATTTGTAACCATTTGTGATGTTGGCATTCTATAAACTTTCTCTTTAATCCTTAGCGTGTCAAGAAATCCATCGTGGATTTATTTGCTGGTAGCCAGAGGGTTGCGGTGCACTTTCCTCCATCTTACACTTGCTTGACAAAGAAATTGTTATCTTAATATTATTCTAGCTCATCGCTTCGGGTCTTGTAAATATAAATATATTTTTTTATCTGTGAAAAAGCTAGTCCGATGATTCCGATTTTCAAAAGTCTTTGTACTGTATTTATTTTCCAGGAAATTCTTATTTGATTATTTTTTTTTTATTGTGAAGAAAGCTTTTTAGTCTGCAAAACATCAGGTAAATTTTGATATATTATTTTTTCACGGCATTTCTCTGTATATAAATTTGCGATAGGCATACAAATTTTTTTATAAATATGTATATACCTTATCTGGGAAGTAAAATTCACAAAAAATATGACTTTACAAAAAACAAATTATTACGAAAATTGGCACTTCAAGGTTTAAGAGATTGATACATATTTACACAATCGAACATTTCATTAAAAATAAAGTAGATCCAAATGCCTGACTTCAAGTTGACATTAAGTAGTAATCAAAGATAAATAATATATTGTATGCTAGGTAGGAACTTCATTTAGAGAAACTTTTTAACAGAACTGGAGAACTGTGAACTTATAATTTAAGTTTGTATTTCTTCTTCTGTTTGCAAGAAACTCGAAGCTTGTGAGTTCACAGTACCATAAGCTGAATTCGTTTTAATTATAATCGACTCTGCCATAAAACATTCTTCTACAGATATCCAAGTTTACTTAATACAAAGTATAGATTTGTTCTCAAAATGGGATAGGGCCAAGCAAATGAAGGACTATGATCTTCTTTCGAATAATATAAAGTTTGAAAACTCATCAATCTATCGCTAAACTGGGGTTTATTCCATTATAATTTACCTTTAATAATGATGCCTGCTTTCCAAGCGCTCTCCATTATTGCCGGGAAGTTATTGGAAATGTTTCGATAAATTGAACTTCCGCTGCCTCGTTAAATAAAGGCATTTAATTAGTTTTATCATCATTCGTTTCTGTAGGAAAAACTGAATTAAACCAGGAAAACAGGTGTTTGATTCCGGAAAAATTGCATCTTTATTATAAGAGAGTTTCTTAGATTATATAACTTGCTTTATTACCTACCTATATAAAATTTCCCATAAATTTAATTATATCCTATTCCTTAATATGCTGTGTTGTTAAAGGTAAAGATAAAAAGAAGAAATCCATAATTGATTTTATTTTGGCTAAATTACTCATGTAGAAACCGAAAAATGGTAAACTGTCGATTTCCCGAAAATGAAAAAATTATAGAAGAGTTATGGTCACTTTCCCAAAGCATTCCTCTTTAAAGGTCGCGGATAATATAAGGAATAACACACTATAAAATTCTTTAAATTATTTATTTAAATATAACTAACTAACTAACTAACCATCACGCCGTTTCCCCGCAGGGGTAGGCAGAGAGGACGGACCGCCAAACACCTCGGTCTTGGCACACACTCTTTGCCTCATTCACATTCATACATCGTCTCATACATACTCTTCTATTTTTCTGACTCTTGACATGGCCCGACTCAGGTATTTGATTCACTTGATCGTGCCATGTCTTTCTCGGACGTCCCCTACTTCTTATACCATTCACACTTGCATCATATATTCTCCTTACGCTCCTTTCTTTGTTCATTTGCTCTACATGCCCAAACCATCTGAGGGTTCCTTTCTTAATTTTACTCATTACGCTTACATCAGCCTTGCATTCCTTTCGAATCTCCACATTTCTCACACGATCATACACGGTTTTACCACACATACGCCTCAGGGATCTCATTTCAACGGCATTCAGTCTACTTTCATCCTTCCTCTGCCAGTTCCATGCCTCACTGCCATACATCAGGGTAGGTACAAGCACTCCATTGTGGACTGCTAACTTCGCTTCTTTGGACAGCTTTTTGTTAGCGCCAACGGCATTCAGTCCTCCATTAATGGAGTTACCTAAATTTACCCTCCTTTCAATGTCTCTATCAGCCTTCCCATTTCTCGTAAACATACTACCCAAATACACAAACTCATCCACCTGCTCCAAGTATTCATCATTCATAACTATCTTGCACACCGTTTTCGGACTCTCTCTTTCAAACACCATGACTTTATACTTCCTTACATTCATCATTAACTCATTCTTCATACATACTTCGTTAAAAATCAGCACCGCAACATCAGCATACAACAGGCAACATATACAATATCACAATGTTAATTATTAGTACAAAGTTTCCGCGACAGACTTAACAGAAGGAAGATAAAATTTAGCTTGCACACGTGAGGATTACTGAAACCAGAATAATGGGTTTGTTTCCGCGCACTTAGGTCTGCGCAGGCAATGTTGCCAGTGCAGGAAATGTAAAAATAACTAATTAAATAAAGGTATTTAATTAGTTTTATCTTCCTTCGGTTCTGTAGAAAAAACTGAATCAAACCAGGAAAACAGGTGTTCGATTCCGGGAAATTTTTTATCAAATTTCATATAATTATTAATATTTGTACATTATAATATAATTTTGATCTTTTTATTATGTTATGTATAAGGTAGGTGTGAGAAGGTGAAACTATGGGTGGGTAATGTTGTATGTTTCGTAAACACCTCACTAGGAGAACCTGTGCTGAGGTGTCTACATGGTTATGTCTAAGTGTGACAACATTTATGTGTTGTAGTATAAAGTTAATCTTTATATTTTTATTTTATTAAGTGGTTATTATATAATGGATTATTTATTTAAATATAAATTAAGTGTGTGTATAGTAAATTTTTGAAAAATGTGTTTATTTATTTTACACTATTTTATAGTTTGGTTGTGTTTGGTTTGGAATTGTTATTTTTTGAATAAAGTAAAAAACTTGATTTTTGATCCAGGCTGTGAGATGTTCTGTTATGATTGTTTGTAAATGTATTTGCAGTTAGTAGATGCTTCAGAGTAGTGGGCATACAATTAAAAAAAATTGTTGCGTAATATTGAAAGTGTCGTTGTTCGTGTGTGGTTTGTGCTATCGGTATGCTCAGTATTTTATTTGTTGAGGACCTGGTATTTATTGTGGTTGTTGGTTGAATTGGAATATGGAGTAGGTTATGTTGGAGTAGGTGTAGTAGTGCAGATTTGGAATAGAGTTGTTATTGAGTCGTTATTGCTTGAATCTATGTTGAATGGTACTTTAAGGATACTTAAGGTACTTTAAGGCTTTATTTCATATTCTTTATTATCCTATCCTAATAAAGGTAAAGTAACAAGCAGGTAATCCATAATCGGTTTTACAAACTGAAAAAATGTTAACTGACAATTTCTCAAAAATGAATAAATAAACAATCAAATAATTTTAATTGCAAAATATGAAAGAAAACATATTTTTTATGAAGTTTTATTTTTTGACAGATAAATTATTATTTTATAACTTTAATAATGACTTAATGCAAATACATTATTGTTTTGGCTTAGAAATACAATACAAAAACGCTGTGCAAGTCTCATGATGCTTGAGCTCACAATAAGACACTACAAAAGAAGTCAGCTTTTTAGTTTATATAATTGTCTGTGTTAAATCAAGATTGAGAAAAAAGAAGAAAAAAATCTGTTTTGTTTTATCTAGTCCCAATCTAAGCATGTCTCTTAAAAACGTTCACCGATCTGTCATTGTTAACCATTAATGTACTTATACCAAGAAAAACTTTGGTACCAAGATGAACATGTCTTGAATTCCCCTTTCTCCTCGTGTGAGCAAACTGATCTCTAAATAATTAAACCTTCAAATAATAAATTGCTTTTGCCATTCATTTGGCTCAATTTGGTCCATCGGACGCTCCAAAAGATATTCTCTTCCCGGATATTTCTCATGGGAATATAACTGAAAGGTTAGCAACTACTTTTCGTATCTCCTTTAGTCATTTATGTTGTTCTAGTTATGCTTAGACAGAGAGGTGAAGCTTCAAGGGAGATTTTTAAGTTATTTCAAGTGAGATGAATAAGATGAAAGCATTTTGAAATGAGAAAAGGTAGACAGAGCAACATGAAAATCTTTTAAATTAAGATCTCTGGTGTAAAGGATCTAACACTGGAATGATACAGTACCTAAAAGATGATAGAATGAAAGTCACATTTGCTAAATTGAAATGAGAGGGGTTATTATGAACTATGTTTTTTTACAGACTTGGGGTATTTAAAGTTTTAAATAAATTAAAATATGGGCTATAATAAACATTTTTGGACCCGAATTAAAACTGGCAGTGGTAGAACATATTAGATGCTTGATGACAATTGGTATTGGAGTCATTTGAACATTTTAGGTGTTAGTCAGTAGTATAGAAGTTATTACTACTTTAATTTAAAAAAAACATTGGGTCTCAAAGGGCATGATTCACGTAAAATGAAGAATGTTTCTCTGTATACCAAAAATATAACATTTTATTAAATTTTAAAAATAATAAATTGAAAAATTCATCACAAAAAATTTGGTCGAGATTCAACACAAAAATCATCTTTCAAAATATAATAATTACGACCGACTGAACTAGTAGGTAAAATTCAATATAAAAGTTTCACCAGAAATTATTGGAAAATTAGACCGCCAATTTTTATTCGCTCTAGACAGTGAGAAAAATTTCTATAATCCACGTATTTATAAATATACACATAATCAAAAAGGTTTAGAAATAATACTTTATAAATGCTGATGTGATTTACTCTTTTGTTGAAACATTTATGTTGATGTAATTTCACTCATTAAGCGGATTAAATTATTATGAAGCCTCACTTACTTTTATAAATTAATTTTCTTCTCTATTTCAGAACAGATTTTGTTGAATGAGGCGAAAAGAAATTACGTAATGTTTTTTTTAAACAATGTACACCCGAGTTGCAAGAATGAAATCGTAAAATACAACAATGTTTTATGCAAAATGTTCAGCAAAGATTTCATCAAAAAGTTTCTAGAAATATTAAAATCTACGGATCATACATATTTGATGCAGGCTATAAGTGCTATCTACGAAACGTTTTTCTCTTCTGAGAAATGAATTTGATATGAAAGTTGGTAGGGGTGAAAATGCTGCGGGGGTGGGATCAGGGTAAGTCCGGAAGTCTGAAACAAAATATCCTGAAAGAGCACTTTAATCGGAAAATGCTCCAAAGTCTGACCTGAATCGACTAGTATGAAAATGATACCCTTTCGGAATTATTATATCATTATTTCATTTTAACGGAATTAAATTCACAGCTTTCTATATCAACCGAAATGTTGCGACCACTCGAGCGCTTTTTGCCACATTATGGCACTATTTCCAAAACCACGGATTACTTTGTTGCCAAAATGTGGCAAATTAAAATTTTTTTTTTTATTAAAACGACTATATAATATATTGTACATTCAAAATATAACAAAATAAATATTCTCTAGATTCTTAAAAATGTTTATAGAGCCGGTTTCTATTCTCACCACTTTTGTGATAGTAATTAATATCTAACCACTGGAGCGACAGAGCAATATGAATTTTTTTGCTCGGATTACAAAAGGAAATTTTTCACATTAAAAAAATCATACCTCCGAATTTGAATATGGAGACATAAAAACTGATTATAGTTCTATGTAGCAATTCCCCTATCTTTTGTCTATTATCACATATTGGTAGGATTTATATAAAATATATAATTAAATCTTCAACCTTAAAACATTTTAATGAATCTAGAGGATATTTATTTTGTTATATTTTGAATGTACAATATATTATATAGTCGTTTTAATTAAAAAAAATGCCACATTTTGGAAACAAAGCAATCCGAGGGTTTGGAAATAGTGCAATAATGTTACAAAAAGCGCTCGAGTGGCTATCCTACAATTATAATATCCGGTGATTTTTCATGGGTCTGTGATTGATAAAGAATAAACCTGTAATGGTAGGTTCACACTGGACGACGTACGTACGCATCGCTACTCAAACAATGCTTAGCAACACATACATTTTCTATGAAAATGGCCACAGACATCGCACGTCGCGATGCGTGTGGCCAATGTGATTCTAAAACATAAATTTTCATTGAAAATCTATGGTTGCTAAGCAGTCCAGATATTGTTAGGCGTAGCGATGCGCACGTACGTCGACCCAGTCTGAATCTACCATAATTATTATAGTTACATTACAAAATAAAATAATACATTAGCAGATTTGATATTTAAAAAAAAAAATATCAAACAATATCTCAGATTCATTATTTGGAAAGCTTTTTTTCTTATGTGATTTCCTTCACGGCAATTGAAGTGCCTAAGGAGCTTTAGAAAACAGATACACATCTCAAATTTGGTCTCTGAATTTCAGCAAACTAGAATCATGGCTAAACGCCCCCACCCCCAGTAAACACTGGAGTGTAGTTCCCCGCCCCGCCGCTTCCGTTCTCACTTCCGGCGTCGGGGAGGATAAACCGGAAGTAAGTACACAGGCAAACTCCTCTGTGCAAACACCTTCACGTGTGCCGGGGCCATTTTGTTTTTGCCGTTCTTTTGTTTGTTTTGTTTCGAGAGAGGAAAATATTCTCAGAAAATCTTATAGCATTGTTCAAATCATTTTTACGATTTTTGTTGAATGTATCACTGGGCTTGGATAAAAAGAAATTATTTTTTATGCGAAAATATACTTAATAAATTCAAAATGCAAAGCTGATAAAAAAAAATCGGTATTTTCTTTTTATGTCAATCTGTAGAAATAAAAAAAAAAATCAGAAAAAGGAGAAGAAGAAAGAAATGATAAATGATCATAGATCTTTAGGTTTAGATGGCCACATGTTTTCAAGTATAAATGATAACATATTCGTAATATATTATCTAAATTCATTTTTAACAACGAGGTTTAATACTGAAAGTATGTCTACTTGACCCATCTACTTTCATGCTGTAGCCTGACAAATTATATAATATATTGATATACTAATAAAAAATTTGTTGTGTGTATGTTGGTTCAGAAATTGTTTTGGTTTTTATGTGTTCCTATGAGTAATTTTTGTAATGCTATATCAAATATGAACGCTTATAAAACTACTTACTAGTTATTTACAACAATGTTTAATCCTCATAATTAAATTTGATATTTTAACGAGAAGGTGAATAGCGAACACGGTAGCACTTTGTGAGCTGTCCGATTGTTGGCAATCAGGAACGGAATGATCGGTTCCGGCTGATTAACACGTCCGCTATGGTCACTTCTGTGATCGCTTCCCACATTCCTAACCAATCATTAATATTAATCATAACAAACATGTTTATATGTAAGAAAACAGATAAACCTGTAATAATTTATTAATATTAAAAAAACATCTTACAAATTTTACCATGTTTTATTTTTTGATATGACTGTAAACACTTTTTTATCTTTTCATTTTTTGGCATTGAGTTTTAGTAAACGGTTTGATTGATGGCTGGTTTCGCAGAAATACAAATAATAATATTTACTTCTTTCAGAAACTAACCCTCGATACATCAATCGACTTCCCAGAGAAACTCAGTTTGCTTCTTTGCTGGTACGTGCTACTGGAAAATGGAGAACTGAAATAAAAACAATGCAAGGAAATGAACGTACTCTTTACAATTAAAAAACGTTTTCATAATGAAATTAATAGAAAGAGAGGAAATATTGTTTTAAATGCCTCGGGATGTTTAGAGAATACAGTTACAATAATAATAATTCGCTCCCATCCCTACCACAACACTTATAATAAATATAATTATAAGAAATACATTGTACCCTTCCACTCTTTTCTGATTTTCAAATCATTATGTGTTTGTCCTGAGGAAAGAACGGTTGTTCCGAAACCGGTCGGCATTAATTAAATAAATCAGTGGTTTTAACGAAGTTATAATGTTTCATTTAATTAAAATGAAATTATCCCTGTTTTAATTTGTAGTTTGAAGAAACTAAAAAAAAATATAATAAATTAAGTGTTAATCTAGATTTAATAAAACTGTCCGATAGAAGATTGGTATCTGATGTAATTTTTCTTTTTAAAATTTCATGTTCCTAATTCGAACTAAAAATATCTTTCACTCCGACAATGGTGTCAACACTAATGGTAGATTCAGACTGGGTCGACGTACGTATACATCGCTACGCCTAACAATATCTGGGCTACTTAGCAACAATAGATTTTCAATGAAAATTTATGTTTTAGAATCACATTGGCCACACGCATCGCGACGTGCGATGTCTGTGGCCATTTTCATAGAAAATATATGGTTGCTAAGCATTGTTTGGCGTAGCGATGTGTACGTACGTCGACCCAGTCTGAATCTACCTTAATTCGTTTATGAAGTCTTTAAATCACTCTTACACAGCTTAGGTAACCTATATGCAGAAGTAGTACATATTTTTAAATAGCACCAAAAGAACTTGCAAAAAAAGGATTTCACTTATTTTTTTAAATAGTTATTAGTATACATTTTGTTTCCAATAGCTTGAATGTAAATTTTAGTTAATTTAAATCAGTCATACCCAAAGTGGCCTGTATCGACCCCCAGGGATCATCCACACTGAAGTACGCTGGCTTTTGTTTAACAAGATTTTTTCACTTTTTGAGACGGTTTTAAAGTTTTTGGGTGCTAAAGATCCCATTTAAAAATAAAATTAATTGAATAGAAACCTTCCATTGCTTCTTTTAACAGATTTTTTTGCTAAATTTAGACTGTCACCTTTCAGTTGAAAGGTGACAGTCTTAATTTGATAAAAACATAGTATATCATTGCAGATTTTCTTTCCAGAGTGCAACTTATGAAGCAAAACATTGCACGGCGCAGATTTTAGAAGTTTCCCATTTTGGCGCAGACAAATTGCCAGGATGACAAAAATTTAGGCTACGTTTTAATGTCCTTTTACAGACTTTGAAACTGAATATGATGATGTATTATTTATGGAAATACTTCAGTGGATTGTCAATCCATACAGTGACATTGAAGAAACGGATGTCATGTTTGGTTTAGCACCAACGAAGAATTTAATGCAGTTTAGAAAGGGATAACAGCAATTCTGGCTTCAGAGAGAAAATACCTTTTACATATTCTGCATTATGAAATATCGCGAGAAAGTTTCTGATGGCTTCTATCTTCATACCTCTGGAAAGGGATTTCAGCGCAGTTGTCAAAGTCCTTTAAAAAAATTGGAAATCACTCGTGGGGACTTTTAAAGCATTACATATTCCACTTGAACATTAATTTTGGCATTTTGAAGTTTTTGAAATTGGCGACAGTTTTTGGACATCGGCGACGATTTTTTAATTTTTTGATAGCTAACGGTTTTTTGTGATTTATTTTTGGAACGCGTTAACTCCTTCTTTAGCCATAGTTTCAGACAACGTACATAGTTTAAGACGGGCAGATGTGTGGTGATAGACACTGTAACGTTATCCGAAACGTTGGATAGAGAAAGAGGTTCTCACATCTGCCCTGATACAACACCCCAAAATAAATAACAAAAATCTTAAATACATCTCAATAACGTGAAAATCTTTAATCCTTTACTAATGGTGTTCATTCGATAGGTGAGTTTTGGCGACGGTTTTTAAAGATAGGCGTGTTTTTGAAAATCGTCGACGGTTTTTAAAAATAGGCAAGTTTTTAAAAATCGGTGATGGTTTTTAAAAGTTTGCGACAGTTTAAGAAATTGGCAGCAGGATTTTGTCCATTTGTACATTAATTTTGACAAAGTTCCGGTGACGGTTTTTATAAATCGACGACAGTTTTTGGAAATTGGCGACGGTTTTTTGGAAAATAGAGGCAATATAAAGGGGGTCTACAAAAATAGAAAAAATCGACTAGTGGTTACGGGACAAAAAAGTGTGGAGTCTCCGATTTAAATTATATTGGTGTGTTTACACTGTACAATTGTTTCATTTAATTAAAAATGACGTCACAAGATGATTTTTCGAAGATTGAAGAAATTGTTTAAAAATTAATTTTTATATTTTAGTTATTTTTACCGTAAATAAATTTTAAAAATCATCTCAAAAGTGTTTGATATCTCATCTACACCCTAGGCTCGCGAAAGTGGTAAGATAACTGAGAATGAATTATTTTTGAGAATACAGAAACCAATTTCATGATAAAAACTATCGATATGTATACCTACTAATAAATATTTATTGCGTGCAATGATGATTTGGTAATTAAATTTATAATTAGCGATTTTTAAAAGCAAATGGGTAACTTTAATTAGATTGTTATTAATTTTATTGGATTATTAAGCTATCAACGTTTATTAAATTTCATTAAAATAAATCATTGAGATGATTGATAAGTGAACTTGAAAATAAATATTTTTGTCTAATAATATTGATCATGTTGTGTGACTAATAATGTTGTGAGGTATTTTTTTCCACAAAAACGTGTTAAATACTTCTCTTATAAGACAGTCAAAAAGTGATTTTTTTAAAAGATGTGTATGTAATTACCTTTACCTATAACATATATTATAAATATATTCGAGTAAATAACGTGTCTACTTAGAGAGTAAGTTTGTCTACTTAAGTTTTTTTGGCATAAATCAAAACACATCTGGCCCCCTAGCACACTCGACAAGGATTGTATTGATAACTTTCGGTAAATTCTCATCGTTCCATAGGACAACACTGTAGATTGCTAACGTACAAACAACAGTTGATATCGAATATGTTAAGGACACTCAGTCATTGTGAATTGTCAGTCAGTGATCTGCAGTCATGCTAGGAAACGATGAGAAGTTACGGAAAGTTATCTTGTCAATCCTTATCGATCGAGTGTACTAGGGGCCCCAGTAGCTAGAAACATTTATACAATCCTTGTGTAATATATAATATACAATCCTTAAAATCAACAGTAAAACTGTAGGTTGTGTGCTTACAACTGATTCATTAAAACATGTGTGGAATATTATACTAAAGTTTAAAAAGACAAGGTAGTATAGGATATTGTTTGATTTCGGTACATAATTTTATATTATACCCATACCTTTAAAATGTACAGAAAAATCGAATAAAGATAACGTCCCAATGTTTTCCTACAGAATAATGTATTCTCGTCGTATAACCTTTCGGAAAACGGAATTCCCGATATAAAGTCAACATTTTTACGAACCATATCTCCATACAGAATTGTTCCGCGCAGGAAGTTTTTATTGAATTCTAGTCAAAACGTTAGGAAGGTAACTTTGGAATTGTCAAACCTCGTGTATTTGTATTTTATTTGTTACAATTCCGCACAAAAATTCACTTGTGATATCCAGATTGTATGTGTTTGTCAGAATCCACATATTCGGAGGCTGAATTCGGAATAACGGCGAATTTAAGAATAAATTTATGACAGATTTGTTGATTCAAGTTGCGTATATCGACGTTTTAACTGCTTTGGTAAAGAGGTCTGGAGTTCAGAAAATGATATAAATTGTTTTTTTTAATGTGAATAACGCACAAGAGTCCCAACTGTTTCCAACCACCTGGATCCAGTGAGACTATGGCATTCACAATTTATCTTCCATACTGGAACGTGCCGCAAATACAGCGTATATTATTTTTGAAGGAATTAATTGTGAAATAACATAATAAATCAAATATAGTTTACTTGCGCGCACTGAAATTTGAACCGGCGACCTCCGGATCGCTAGTCAAATTGAATGATTAATATTATGTTTTAAATCAATAATAATATATAAGAGTCGAGTTACTTTAAGTTTGATTTGTTTAATTTTGTCTAATTTTATGGATAAAAATAATAATTTTATGTTTTTTGATTGACGTTTGACATATCGCATAATATATTTTTTTATTCCGTGAGTCCAGTTAAATTACAAAATAATTTTATTCCATTTATTGATATTAGTTGTTATTGAATCTGAATTCGTTTGTAGTGACCGTGTGAGTGTTGGGCATTGTTAAAATAATCATTTCAGTAGTATTTAGATACAACATACGGAATACCTCACCAGAAAGATCGGATGGAATCCAATAAAAATACAATCAAATCTTTTCATATCAGTACTTGGAAAATTGTGCAGTCAAATACGTTAGTCATAAATAAACGATTTTATATTGAAGGATTCCAGAAACCTGTACGTACATGGTTTCAAATCTGATTCAATCCATAATATACATTATTCTTTGATTACCAGATCCGAATCTTCGGACAGGTCACAACCCACATAATTTAAAGACAACGCCCACGCGTGTTCAACTGTTCGTGCCCCATATAATATTATAATTTTTGAAATATCATAATACCCGAAGCAAAGCTGGTTGGTTAATATTTTTAGCTAAACATAATTGTGAAATCTTGACCCAATACGGGAATGAATCCATAGAAAAATTATTGTGTTTAAAATTATATACCTATATATATATATATATTATGCTTAGGGCTGCCACCTTTGATAAACAGTAGACCCGGAGATTTTATAAATAAAGTTTTTTTTATTAAAATAAAACTTTTTTTAGTATGAATTATTTAATTAAGGCAAAATGTCGTGGTAAATTACCATTGGTAATATTTAAAAAAAAATATAAATGACCTGGCTAGTGCTAGGCTGACTTGGACCAGCTTGACACTTAAAACTATATTTTTCATTCTGAAGGGATTGGATTGTTTAAACATCTTTTTTTGCTCAGGTTTTTTTCAAAAGCTACAAAATTTTTTTGCAATTCTTATCGTCATTAATCTTCACAATTAACTCTGCCTTCACCATGTCTTCTGACAAGCAGTTTCGCTTGTCTGTCCACAAATTTCCCATTAATAATGGAAAATACGCGTTCAACAAAAACATTGCTTATATGAATTGAAAAAAAAATCCAATTATTATTGGCAGTTCGGTGAAGATTGAGGTGACTTTGAATAACTGAACCCATCACAAATCAAGAGGCAATGTGAATCACTAGATTGTACGAACTGAGGAAATACCTGGTTTAATTTTCGGGTCTCGTCATAAAGTTTATCTTCGTCGACATTTTGCCACCGCCCGGTCTGTTCCGGAGATATCGATGGTAAACCCATAGCCCGGACATCCACCATGCAAACCCGTAGACTCCGGGTCAAACCCGGAGATGTGGCAGCCCTAATTATGCTCTTAACGAATCCTTCAATGAATATGTCCAATACGCAGATTTGCATGACTTAGGCATATCCGTATGAAAGCTCGAAAATAAAGCAGACCACACTTTAAATAATGTTTTAAGATGTTTCAAAAAAATCTTGTTCCATATAGTTCAGGATTTTGAGGACATGGATGGTACAAAATAATGTTAGTCAAATTAATAATAATAATAATAATAATTGGATGACTTGTATAGCGCCGTTTTTGTGAAAAATCACCTCAAGGGCGCTGTATGTTCATTAGGTGTCACCTTTCACTTTGGTGCGATTCAGAGCATTTAGCGTCTCCAAATTTCAGCAAGTTTTCAATTAAACACAATTTAATGAACACATCATAAATTTCTTACTTCAATCAAACAGTAGTTACATTAAACTGAAGCTATTCAAATAACAGAAATGATCCGATAAGGTTTTCACCCATTTGAAGTCTGTCATTACAATGCATTTTACGACACTATAGTTTTTATGCCAAAAGTTGGTAGGAAAAAAACGAGAGATATTCTATTACAATCCTATATAGAACGACAAGGATCAAATAATTAACAGTCATCGTTATTTGAACTTATAGTATTTTTGGAATTGCACCGTTGAAAGTAAAACACCCTTTACCTAGAAAATCTGAAAGTAAAAATTTAGTAAAAACTTTTACGAGTACTTATCGCCCTGCACCAGCTCCGGGAATTTTTACGTGAATACCTCACAAGAGTCCTAACTGCTCCCGTCTGGAGTGAGACTATGGCATCCACAATTGGGGTATATTGTTAGGCTGGAGGTAAGTGGGGAGGGGAAGGAGATGGGGGAGAGGAAGATGGGAAGTACATAGCTATTCAGATCTAGTCACTAAAGATGGCTAAAGCCATTTTTAAGCAACGTTTCAATTCTGAATGGTGGTCTTACACCAGGGCGATATTGAGAGTATCTTCCACTCAATGTGAGTGGTGAGACCGTAGCTCTTAAGATAATATTAAAATACTTGTTTTTTATAATTTAAATTTGTAATTCATGTTAGAATTCCATTTTAATGATTTTTATTTTATTCCATTTTAATGAGTAAAAGTGTTTTTTTTAATAAGAAATACTCTCTTTTTTTCTTTTGATGGTTATTCCCATCAATAATTATTAATATTTTATATTATTTTATATTAATAATTATTTTATATTATACTAATAATTATATTATATTATTATATTTTATTTTATATTAATAATTTTATTTTATATTAATAATTATATTTAGAATAAATTATTTTTGTTTTTAAACAAACTGTTATGGGATGCATGAGCAATTTGATGCTTATTATACTGATTCTACGAAGATACATGCATTTTATTAAGCACGCATGGGTATAATATGTTTAGACATCAGTATGTAAGTATTCCACGATGGCTAAAATAATAATTAAAGGATGAAAACATAATTATATTTTAAACCCAACCATACGGAATGATTATCCCTTCCAATATCCAGAACATACCGTACAACGAAATTGAAAACGGATAAAGAGTTATCTGTAACGACACCGTTAATCCATTACGATCCGTTGCGTGAAGGGGGATAACGAATCGTTAAGAGATATTTCGTTATTTCGCCGCGTTACGACAGCCTTCGATTAACGTTATCGCTCTACTTTTATAATGTATATCGGGCCCGGGAGAGCGGGAGAGCGAATCCCACAGAGCTTTATCAATCTAATGCATTTATACGGCCCCGCAAGACAAATCTTACCATTTACCCATGGACTTTGGACAGTATTTTATTGAAATAAAACAAATTAATTTATGTAAACCACTAATCGCATGTTATAATATCTACATGTTTCAAAACCGATGGTTTCTTCATCAGGATAATAACATAAATAAAAATAACAAAAGAAACAAACAATTATAGACAAAAAGAACAATAGGCAGAATATTATTAAAGAGAGAGATGATTAATTACCTAAAAATATCGCAAAAAACAATTATACAAAATTAAATACAAAAATTATTTTAGAATAAGTTTACATTACATTATAAATTAAAAAGAAAACATTAATATTTCAAGCAGCAATATCCGATATTGGCGATCTTAGATTTCATCAATATTATGCGTAGGTCTTCCATGTTAAGTATTTGTTGAGTTAGTTTATTGAACGCATTAATCCAATGTAGGTAATAATTTCAAAAACACTAAAACGTTTTAAAATTTTTTTTAATGTTCAAGTGTGTAAGTTAATATTTTTTCTCTTTCAGTTATACTAGTCAATTAATACTAGTATTACGTAATATACTAGTATTAATTGACAATATGCCAAAGTAAATATAAACATCAGTAATTATTGTCAATTGAGAAAATAAACTATTTTTTGTTGGCCGGAATAAATTGCCAATTGTCATTAAGATCACGTTTTTAGTAAATATCAATTCAACATGATTTTATTCGAGTTTTTTTTAACCATATTATTTCAGACTACAATTTTTTTAAATTTTATTTGGTTAGTTGTGAGAAACTACACTGTGTCAATTTCCTTTAACAAATATATTTTTCAGACATTTTATGAAGGGTTTTCGACCTGCATTTATGATTTCAAAACCTTATCATTGCACATGTACACGTACATATAATATTATATCAAATTGAAGCACCTATTTCCTTAATCCCTTAAGTGGGTAGAATAAACTAAGAACGAAATAAAATTATGTCGTGCATAATAATATGTATCAAATGCTTATAAAAGTGATTATAAAAAAAAAAGATCATTAACATAATACATTATTTGAAAATTTTGGATTACCCGGAGAAAACCAGAACCAGGTACTCCCTTTTTCGGTTATAAGCTATATGGGCCAAACGCGCAGGTGTTTTTTTTAATAAAAGCCATTAAAATGATGAAATTGGATTCCCCACAGAACGAGAAGTAAGCGCTGCTGACGTTTTATAATATTTTGTTTATCGCCAGTAACAAAAGCTTCGACACGCTGGGAAATCCACTCGTGAAATTGATGATTTTCTGCATGACTACTAGGAGGGTATGAAATACTATATAATAATAATATTAGGTCGGTGGGAACCTACTGAAACTTCAATTCAAGTTTTAAAAAAATTTGTTCGTAGATTGGAGGATGCATGATTTGAAAATTAAGATTTATTTACTTGATTTTTATAATTTCGAATTGCATTTTTGCACTGAAAATCTATTGCGCAATTTACTTGCATTGTCTACATATATTTTACATTCTTAAAATTATAATATTATAGTATGAACTTAATCTTGGAAAAGCTAAACACATAATTTTGAAGAACTCCATTTTTTAAAAAGATTTTATTGCAGAAAATAAACTTTAAATACAAAAAATCCGTTTAATCCTAAGGACAAAATTGTTACACGTCATCAGGATGATAGTTTTGAAAAGATTGGTAATAAACATTGTTTAAATACTTAATATAAGTTTTTTATGTGTATCAGAAGTATATACATACAAGTTCTACGTATATACTTCTTAGAATGTTCTGATTGTTTACATGGAAAGTTATAATAATGTTTAACCCTTAACTGGTATCCTAAATTTGAATAACGTAACTGGTTTTGTGGGGGCTAACTGGGCCGCGCGGACCCCAATTAAAATTATCTTCTAGGATGTAAATGTCCGCAATTTTAGTAGTATTATTTAAAAACGATAAATAACAAGCTTATTATATAAAATCAATAAGTTTTTATTCGTTAGTTCTTTTTATATGTTTACTACAAGAGATCACAAAAATTGGACAACTTTTTGATGTTTTTTTAACATTATAAAAATCTAAAAAAAACTATTATTTCGAAAGTCTTTAGCTAACATAATATTTGTACGTTTTTTTATTCTTTATAAAATAAACTTTGAAAAAAAAAAGAAATATATGGCTGTAATTAACTTTTTAGATAAATTCAATATACAATTATATCTTACATAACTTTTATAATATATTTTGGCCCCCAAAACTTAATTACCTCCACCCTGGTAAAAGCTGAAGCGCCCAAAGGCCGACACCCGACGCGAGTCGCGACGTAATGAGATTACCCAAAATGGCGACCACGCACGATGCATTGTTTTTCATTAAGAAATTCAAAAAAATATCGTGCGTGGGGGCCGCGGGACCCCCACGATACCGGTTAAGGGTTAAAAACATATCAAACAGGGATCTGTTTGCATATTAATTTGTAGCCTGTGCTTAATACTGCCATCATCGGCTTCTGTGCCGTGTGATTAAATCTCCATTTCTTGTATATTTCAATAGTCGAAGCTAATTTATTTTATCCTCTTACTTTCCCTATTTAGATAGGTACTTGACGATCACAAAATTAGCCTTCTTAAGACATTATTATGTTGCCAAACAAAAGCTTATTTCTAAGTCTCAAATTCAGCGAAAAAACTCATTTTCTGCTCGAGACCGTAATAATACAGTAAGACCTCATCACATCCAAATTCAAATTACCATTTTTTGATATTTTGAGTAATTTTTCAAATTTACGCACTTTTAAGTTTATCGGGAGCTTTATTTTATGGACCATTTTGTACTCAATATAATTTTTCAATATAAATGGCTACTTATCAAATCTCCCTTGATGTGAAAAAATGGCTCTGTAAGCTGATTGTAAACGATCGTAATAAAAGTAAACCAATCTGTAAGTAAAAGGCTGAATTTCGAAGGGATTTACATGGATATACTCCGTTAAAAAGGACCGATTCTTTTAGAAAAAAACGATAAGTTTAACTATGGTAATAATAGAAAGATTTCTGGGTAAGAATGAAATTTTTTAAAATACGTTAAGCAAGATTTGTGTCATATTTTTATGCGCCATTATTTGTGGTATAAAAAAATATTTTTAGCAATAAGCGCCTCCGCCCACTGAGGCAACTGAAAACCAAATAAAACCGGCTGTTTTCTCTGTCTTGATTGGTCAAAAAGCTTGTTTAACCATAGACGAAGAACAATCAGCTGACAGCTGGCAACTAGCAACGGCCGCCCAGGACAATCAGCAGTGACAGTCGCAAGTCACCGCTTGCGTTACCATTGACAACGGGATTTTGTGTGATTTTGAAGTGCGCGGGCCATCACATTGTCATACAAAGACAGTTGGCAGTTGAGAGTTTTCAGTTGCCTCAGTGGGCGGAGGCACTAACACTACCTAATTTCTATGGAAAAGTCTTAATTGAGGTGGCTATGTCAACGGTCACGTTTTATTTATTTATTGCGGGAGGGGAGCGGGGGCGCATGGAAAGGGACACCCTGGAAAGGGGCGACGGAGGGGTGGATGACGAGGAAGAAGCTGATGGAAGAATTGCAAAGGAGGCATAGGTGGGTAGAAATCCAGAGGTCAGTGTGTCCTGTAGTGACAGACGTACGAATCCACCCCTCTGATTGCGGTGCCATGTTTCGAGAGAGTCCATCTGGAGAGGTTGAAAGGCCTTCGTCAACCAGTCTCTCTAGATTTGGCCCGCCATGGGCAGATGCATCCGCCACCAAGACCCTGACATAATTCACCCCATGAACTCGCGCACCCCTGTTATATCACTAAACGTAACGAACCACTTGGAGTGAACTATGGCAAAGGCGCTTCAATAAATGGTTCTTTTGGCGGTATCCATAACCCGCCTCCCAAATCGAATATAAGAAAAGAGAAAAAAAACAGAAACGCGTTTTTAAAATACAGTATGCTTAAAAATAATAATAAAATGTAGGTTTAATGCAAGAATAAGAAATTTTGATCTACTCTTACGTCAAAGCCATTAAACTGAGAAAATTATTTTGACAATTTAAAATTTATTTTCGTTATTAAACTTTCCTTGTTCAATAAAAGTGATCTCCAAGTTAATTAAACTGAAATATGGCCAATGTTATCCGTTTCAACTGAACTCCAGTTAAATAGTTACATAATAGGTCGGTTATGTAGTTAAATCTAAAAGTTCTACCGCCAAAGACCGGAGTTGGCGGAACACTGCATGCATTTAAAGATGATTATTATTTGAAGTGGTGTCCGCATCGACTCAAGGGGATATCAAGAGAGATAACAGTAGTTTTCAATGCAGGTAGTAAGCTTGAGAACTGTGGCTGATAGAATAGAGCTCATTGGCTTTTGGGGCAAAGGGCGCGGATTCAAAACTCTGCTTTGGCAAAATTATATTTACTTGTATTTAGGTATGAGATTTTTTTCACACAATTACGATAATTTTCTTCGCTTCGCACTTATGCTGGGGCCGCATCTGCGCCTATCGTCACGAAACTTAGCGTAAACGTATTCTTTTTTAATCTAATTTTTTTAAATATGAAAATAAACAAGACACAGAAAAATAATAAAAGATAACTGTCGCAACTGGGACTCGAACCCAGAACCTTACGTCTTACCGGGACATACACCTCTACCAATTGGGCTACTGCGATCTTATATGAGACTGTCGTAATTGTCAACTTCATATTTCAATTTTCAGAATTAACAATATTATCTTCGACTAATGTTTTTTTCCATATTATTTTTTATTATTTTTTGTATCTTGTTTATTTTCATATTTTAAAAAATTAGTTTATTATTGTTATCTTCTTCTTCAATGATTTATTACATTGATGGGAATAACCTTCAAAAATTAAAAAGAGAGTTTTTATAATAAAAATATGAGTATTCTTTTTTTTTCAAATTAAAAAAATACGTTTACGCGAAGCTTCGTGACGATAGGCGCAGATGCGGCCCCAGCATTAGAATTATCGTACTTAATAAATCTACCAATTCTAATATCCTTTGTCTTTTTCACCAACATCAGGCAAAATTAATAGTAAACGTTTTTGTTGCAAGTGTTCCACAGCATCACCTTGGTAAAGAACCACCATTTAGGATCAAAGCATGACATGTTATGAGTTTTGCCGTGTTTAGTGATTAGATCAGAATAGCCAGCCAGGTTTTATAAAGGTAGGGAATTTCCAACCTTCATATTTCCCTAATATTTTCCAATAGTGGGCCACTATTAGTGGCTGCGATAGAGCTCTTATACAGTAATGCGAGTAATTTGAACATCGACGTTTCTTTGAAAAATCACATTACAACTTTTACTAAATGAGATGTCCATTGTAACAGTGAATCCGCCCATTTGACAATTTAAAAAGTAATCACAAAAGAAACAACGCAAATAATATTGTCGAGATTAAATTAATTGATGAGGTGTCGCATGCTGCTGGTAAAAGGTAAGTAATATTAGGCTGACGTGCCCTTTCTACGCAACTCCCATGTGAAGACTACCACTAGTTTGCTTAGATCACGCACGCTAGTTTTAATCTGATACGGTCTAATGGGGGTGGAGTTTTTTTTTTAAATATAATTATTTTAAAACATTTTAAATTGATATATTCAGTTTATGATTTTCGATTTCACATGAAGAATATTTAATGATCAACCACTCATGTTTTTCATTTAAAATGGACATATATTTATAAGCTTCATATTTCGATGTTGAATCAAATTCAGCAAAACCCTACCAATTATTTTTATAAAAAATCCGTTTGATCGAAAAATCGTCAAAATACGTGCTTTCTATGAATCAAAATGTTCACACGAATTTAAATATTTTTGCATACTGTTCGAGTATCACTATTGGTTGTAATAAATCCGATTGCCATTGCGAATTCGAATAATCATCATTACGCATGAAAATAAAGCGTTGATTTTGTAAATTCTATTGTTTAACATTGTTTTTAAAGTAAATACTCATTCATTTCATAAAACAACTACATTGAATTCTGGTATCCAACTCTATTTTACATTAATTGAATCCGGCTTAAAACACAATGTACAGTGTTCACTGGCGTTTTTTTGCATTTATTCAATCAAAATTGTAGGTTATTTATCGGCATCCATTAACTATTTTTAATAATGCATTACGACTTTTTTCATAATATAACACAATTCAAGTAACTACATACCTACACACAAATGTAAGATTTATGTATAAATTTAATAAATATAAATAAAATAAAATAAACATTTTAATGCGTTAATTTCAAACTCATATTAATTTGAATCACAATTTGCTTTAATCATCAATATTGATCTTTTACGTTATCAGACAATCAATAATATATATTACCTTTTGTAATTTTTGTTAATTTCTACAAAATTGCATTAAAATAAATAGGAATTGGTCAAGTGATATATAGACAGTCTATAAAGACAAAACATACTTTTCTTCATTGATATATGCAACACCAATTCCAATCCAAATCATGCATACACCAATGCATCGAAGATTGCAGTTAGTATGTTTAATATGTACATATATTTCATTGAAAAGCCAATAAAACTATGTAGTTAGTTGTGATGACTGAAAAATTCAGGCCAAGAATTGCCAACGTCATGACGCCAAACCTCATCATTCGAGAAATCAGGCTGCTGTAGATATTTCAGATAAATTAAATGAACAGATTTCTGCTTCATAGTACAGATTTTGGGAGGCGATTATGGGTACAGTTGCTCCGGGAACCATTTATTGGATAACCAACACCTCTCCCATTGGTCACCCCAAGTGGTTCTCTACGTTTGGTACCCGAGTTCATGGAGTGAGGTTCATCCGGGTCTTGGAGGCGGATGCGACAGCCCGCCAACTGCCTAGCAGGCAAGATAGGGGGTGACTGATTGAGGGAGACCTTTTGATCTCTCTAGCCGGGCTCTCTCGGAACATCGCCTTGCAATACAGTGGGAGGGATGGATTCATTAGTCCGTCACTCCTAGAGACAATGACCCCCAGTTTCTTACCCCACAATTTGTAACTTTTTCCTTCCCAGAACTTCTTCTCCTTCCTTTCCCAAAAAGACCCTCTATACAGGCATCACCAAAGATTACATTGGACCCGAGGGGAAATATTTTCTCCTGTTTGGAGCTAATGTAAAAAAAGAAGATAAATCGTAAAGAAAAAAGAGCGAATCCATTGAACCAGCAGATTTACGAGTAGGTACTGTATTCTATGACTTCAATCGCCGTAGTAAGGCAGATCTTTAACGTAACAAATGATGTAGTGTATACAGAAACAGATCGCAGCGATTCATCAAGCTCGGTTTTATTGAATCAAATCATGGTGGATATAGAGGAATTGTTTGTACAGGCGAGCGTAAAAAATGCTTCATTTTGAAAAATTGTTGTTTGTAGAGCTACATATTGCTTTAGAAGTTTAACTCCAATAATTAGTTAAAATAATATTTTATTTTGATTTAACAAAATCCGCAATGATGAAAATGTAATGTTCCGTTATGACGAAATTATATTTTTGATATCTGTGTGAAATTACATTATATATATTATTATTATGCCCAAGGAGTAAAAAAGGATGGTAAAATAAAATTAAGATAGTTGTTCCTTATGGGAAAATTATTCTGTTGACTTTCGCTCCGGTTTTCAATTTCGCTCTCGCTCAGTTTTGGTTGATGAAAGCGAATGTTAGCTTGTTTACATTTTGACTTCAGGATAAGCTTGTGCGTATCTTAATTAGCTTATATGTGGTGCACATACTAATATCTGATTTTATGAAAAATTAGAACAGTTTTGTAAAGCGGTGTATAAAGCCAATAACAATGATGAAAATAATAAAAAAATGAGCCTAACCTAACTTAACCAAGTTAGCCTATTTTGTTTTGTCAGTTTTCTTGCCTACCTTAAAAAGGTGTTTGATTTGTAATTGTTTTGATTTGTCCGGTAACCTAATACCTAAACTGATATAAAATAAGTAGATTTCTATAAAACTACACATGCAAATAATAAAATGTGCAAAGTGACTCCCCTCACCAACGAATTTCACCTCCTTTTAAAATGAATAATGAGTTTCCTCCTAGGATTCATGAAGGTTGTCATGATAAAGCTGGAAATAATAAAATAACCGGTGCAGAACAGTTTGTTTACCTTTCAGTTAACTTCTGCCCACAATTAAGTCAGGTATTCAAAAATTTTTCCGAAAATCTAATTATTATTTGTCAGAACTTTACATAATATCCGATAATTCAATATTATTGTAAGATGGATACGTTTTTAGATTTTCACGGCCAAAAGCATTTTCGTTGTTTGTTTTTGGGGTGTTATGCCGTGTTGTGCTACCTCCTTCTTTAGCCGACGTTTCGGACAGCGTTGCAGTGTCCATCATCAGGGCAGATCCGGCAGATCCGTCCTGTAAAATATCTAATACCAACCATGTACCAAAAATTTCATAAATAGATACTTAGGTTGAACAAGGTTCTAACTTCACTTAACCATATTCTGAGATATGATGTGTCAAAGTTTGCTACGACGATTTCTCCTAATCTATTTCCCAAATTATTATTTTGCGGTTGAATCTTGCGTAAAGTATTTTATTTCAACATATGTTAAAGAAGAATAATTAAATAGGACGTATGCTTACCATTTTAGAACATGTGTTGATGTTGAACAAATTTACAGTTAGAACCATATGCAACCAGTTAGGTCATAATAGTTTATTGCATAAGGTAATATATCATTGCAGAAGAAGATAACAATATAATAATCTAATTTTTTAAAATATGAAAATGAACAAGACACAGAAAAATAATAAAAGATAACGGTCGCAACTGGGACTCGAACCCAGAACCTTACGTCTTACCTGGACATACACCTCTACCAATTGGGCTACTGCGATCTATTATGAGACTGTCGTAATTGTCAACTTCATATTTCAAATTTCAGAATAAACAATATTATCTTCGACCAATGTTTTTTTTCCCATATCATTGGAAGCTACCTTTATTATTGAAAAAAAAAACATTAGTCGAAGATAATATTGTTAATTCTGAAATTTGAAATATGAAGTTGACAATTACGACAGTCTCATAATAGATCGCAGTAGCCCAATTGGTAGAGGTGTATGTCCCGGTAAGACGTAAGGTTCTGGGTTCGAGTCCGTTGCGACCGTTATCTTTTAGTATTTTTCTGTGTCTTGTTCATTTTCATATTTAAAATTTTTTGATTATTATTGTTATCTTCTTCTTCAATGAAATATTACATTGATGGGAATAACCTTCAAAAGTTAAAAGGAGAGTTTTTCTTATAAAATATGAATATTGCATAAGGTTTTAATCTCATTTCAATAATGTCATTCCAAGATAGGGCAAGGATCTAATTAAATATTTTCCTTTCAAATATGTTAAACTAAAACGCTTTAAACAAGATAGAACCTCAAAATCTCTTAACAGAGATTATAGGATTCCATCAGTTATGTACATACATTTTGAAGTACCTAGTATTAATTGTCTACTAACATTACTAACTATAATTTGTACGAGAACCCTGTTATCAATTTATTTACATGTTGATACATTTTTATTTATAGCAATTCGAATCAAGCTATTTAAAAAATAATTAATTTCATTTTTGATATTGAAATTTGTAGTCACGTATTACAAGCATTACAAATTAGTATTAAACTCAACCAATCGGGGAATCGGGATGAGAGTGTTGGGTTTTTAATCAATGTTCATGTTTAACACATTGTTCACTTCACCAAATTATCAATTTAAATTAAAAATAAAGTGCATACACACCATAAAATTAATTGATTTCTCGTTGGTGCACCAATCAACCTAATATCAAGCAAAGTATGTAAGCATAACAGGTTTGTTCAAAGATCGTAGATAAAACTTGTCTAATCGGCCTTTAGAATTGGTATATTGGTAAAGTCTTCTAACGAGTTTAAATAATTTAATGGAGCGTCTTTGTTGTATGAGTTTTCATTCATGTTAGTGTCGAGAAAGTAATACATTATGTAATATGAAGACTAGATGTATTATCTCCCTCAACAACAAGTAGTAATAGTATTTTTTATGTAACCTGTAGAGTCTAATATGTATGGTGTACAGTAATTTTAATAAGATATGTAAATCAATGTGCCTTTGATTAAACAAACTAAGCGGCAGAAGAATATATTGTTTTTATTTCAAAAGAAGCAAACACACTGTGATTTGACATATTAAATAAATGAAAAGAAAATACTTTGTTTAAGTCACTTCATTTTTATTTAACGTCTACCGGTTTCGGTACCTCCGTACCATCATCAGGACTGTTACAAAAATAATGTCTACAAATACAGAAGAACACACATATATACATAATGTTATGAAAGAAAGGGACAGTATTCAAAGGAAAAAATCATTAATAACCAACTAAATTTAATCTTCAGTCCAATTTTAAGTGTGTTCCCCGTGTTTCACTTATCCCCCATTCCCCTCCTCCCTCTATCAATCCCTTTCTTTCATAACATTATGTCTATAAATATGTGTACTTCTGTGTTTGTAGACATTATTTTTGTAACAGTCCTGATGATGGTACGGAGGTACCGAAAGCGGTAGACGTAAAATAAAAATAAAGTGACTTAAAATAAAGTATTTTCTTTTCATTTATTAATATTATTATTATTCATTGTAAAGTATTATTATAATAAATGTTGTTCCCAAAACTGTTTGAACTCGAAAAATCAAGTAACAATTTGAAAATTTGAGTATTGTAGGCGCTGGTATGATTGTCATATATTTGAAATTTAAAGAATACTTTAGTAAAAATAGGAAAATAAATTAATGTGATTCGAATCCATGATCGTTTTCACCGATGAAAGTGGGCAACAGCGGACCAGTATATTATTCACAGAAATACGAAACATCACCAGCGCTTCTGAGTGTATTTTTTCCATCCAACCCTTGGTATCCAAGCATGGTTTAATATCGGTAAAAATTATTACTTAATGAAAAATGATATGGTACCTGATGTTACTTAGTACATTATCGATAATTATATAAATCACAAAATTTTTATTGTATAATCAACACCTGTGCCATTGGCCACCCTAAGTGGTCGCTTGGTGACTTAGCAGGGGTGCCCGGGTTCACAGGGGAAGGCTTGTCCGGATCTTGGCGGCGGAAGCACCTGCCCACCAACTGCGTGGAAGGCCGGATTGGGAGAGACTGGTTGAGAGAAACATTTTAATCTCTCCGGCAGGACTTTCTCAGAAAATCACCTCACCACAGTGGGAGGGATGGATTAATACGACTATCACTCCTGGACATAGTGACCCCTAGATTCCTACACACTCTTTATAATTTTTTCCTTCCCAGCACATCCTCTACTTCCTTTCCTAAAAACGCCCTCCACAGAGCACCCCCAAATATGACATAGGCCCTAAGGGGTTATTAGGAGCTAATGTAAAAAAAAACACTCCTCAATAACTCTAAAAGACTTTAAATCTAAATCTTTGGAATTGTTGCTTCTTCCATAATGATTTTACAAACATTCTTACGAACGGTATTTACTAACATCCTCCTTGCATCAAACATTTGCTCTTAATATTCTTGCCTTACGAGCCCTGTTGACAAATTAATCTTGCCTACCTTCAACTCATAATTAATATGACACTTACAGTATGGGCTGTGTGTAGAGGGGAAGGTATTGACAGTGCGCATAGGACGTTTGTAACTTCCCCGACTGTAGCAACCATCCCCATAGCCTCGTAGCTTGTAGCTCTTGGCTATACAGCCTCCTTGTTCTAGCTGTTCTATAGCCTGCCAGCCTTTCAGCCCGGAGCCTGTTTAATCAGCGAATATTATCTCGTTCTGAGAGCTATTCGATGTGAGATTATGTATGATTACGTCACTTAGATGTGTTGTGGGAAGAGTGGCTTAAAGATAGATAATATTGTATCGTTCTATTTCTATAACGCAAACAGCATGGCAACACAACATGATGCATTAGACAATTAAAATCTTTTCTACGCCAAGCATTACTCCCACTGTCATACACCAACCGCCTTCGATGTGATTTTTTTCATGAAAACTGTGCTGTCAAGAGTGCTGTAAATGTTTGTGATGACGAAAGAATTAACAGATTATTTTATTCGTAGTTCAAAAATTTGGTTTTTGTGGAGGAAAACCTGCGTTAAAAATCAAGATGAAGGTATGCATTTTTTAAGGTTCTCAACATTATTTCATTCATTCTCTTTCATTTCTCTAATTCCTTTCCAAATATCTCTCTTTTATTCTTTAGTGCTACCATCCCAGTGATTTTGCCTGAGCAATCAATCGTTCTCAATATTATTAACATTGGCATCTTTCTGAATCTCATTCTCATCCAAGGGCTAGGTATTTGGGCCTTTTATGTTGTCATATAAAAACACGTGTTTCGATAAAAATACTTAGTAATTCAAGTATGACAAAAACTTAGTTTTAAATTCTTTTGTTGACGTACTAACAATTTCAAATATTTTAATTGTGTGATTTTCACTGGGAATAATTACAAACGGCTCGTAATTTATAATACAGTTATACCTACAAATACAGATCACAATGAAGCTGCAGAGTAGTATAACATACAATATAATATTACCAGTCTGTTAAAGTTCTGTTCCGTTTGCTGGAAGCAGTTGCTGACAAGTAGGATTAATCAACGTCTGGCTATAATATTAATTATTATTCACGTCATCAAGAGGAATATCGTAACTAGCACTAAAAAGGGAAATATCATGCATTATTATTATTTTAAAACATGATTAATTGCAGATGTAATGTGCTGGAACTTTGTACGAAAGGAATTAAATTATTTTGTGAAATTGATTTCGTCTATGGTTGACAAAACATTAATCAGAATTTATGGCTTTTTGCACAAAAATAATTGTTGTTTTCTGCATACAATGCGATTCATTGAAATTGTTATCTCGTCTACTCACAAATTTACGAAATAGTCAAATTTGATGTGAATTTTTCGACTTGATTTAACTTGGAATTTTTCCCTCAACGAATACTACATTTAGAAATGCATATAGTATATTATTAAAAATAAGTTTCTGTTGAACCATGAGTTTCTGGAAAAATCGAACTCTTTCATGCAGAGGTATCATAAAATTTTCTTTGGAATTTTCTGGACAATTAGTAGACGGTCTCCTCTGGCTCCAAAAAAGATGAGATCCACTCTGGAGAATGCTAAGCATTAAGCTGATGTAAAAAAGCCTTATAACTATTATCCTAGTTTGTCAACTGCTTTGAATTGTGTTTGAAAAAACCAACATGTTTGTCGCTGATTTACAGATCTTTTCAATGTGAGCATGAACTTTTAAACGAAAATCACACACAAGTCTGACCGGTCAGTAACTGATTGCGTCTGGCTACAGCTGGTGCATCGCGCCTGGTTCAATTTCCCGGTTGGCTAAGCCCTTCATCAAGACACAAGCAACATTTTACATAGTCCTTACAAGTAGTAATAAGCTTCTGAGACTTATCTGTCATAATTTAAACAATAGGCTGGGTATTACTTGTTAGCCAAAAGTATTGCTTTTATTATGATAAAATCCACAGCCTTTGCGCATTTATCTGTGGAATGATTTAAAGGTGTAGTTTCATAATCGTAGCTTATTATAAAAATTCTCTAGCATCGAAGATTTGAATAATCAAGAAGAAAAGCCATTCGCCTATGCAATACGATACTTTGGTTACACACAGATTTATAAAGCTTTTAAAATCTCATTATTTTATACGTAGCTTTGGAGAAAGCCCGTCAAAGAATAGCAATCCATACAGCCGCCATCGCTGGGCGTAAAATTTAATTCACAAATAGAACTTTGAATTGTGTTAATGCCGATAAATACTGACTACAGAGTATAAACTATAAGTATGTCCATTCACCCCACCAGTTTCCAAGAGGCACATCTATGCTGATTCAAAAGACTCCCGATAACTTCGGATGACTGAAAAACTTTAGCATTTCATCAGAACTTCTACCAACTCTCCCACACCATACGATCAGGACGTAAGATACTGATTATTATAATTAAAATACTATAATTATGTGTGACGTATGTTTTTACTTTTTATTCTCTTGTGAAATCGAACTAGATATTGTAGGGAAAATTTTAATTTTATAACCCATTTTACATTATAAATAATAAATAAGAACATCGTTTTATTAGTCATTCAGTATTTCGGATTTCAATCGCAGCTAGCAGAGGGTACAGAGGGTACAGAACCTGGGAGAATATGGTGTGTGGAGGGAGGGAGCACATGGCGAAGCAGAAACGGAAGTGGATGGAAGGCTTCGCTGGATATATTGCCTAACGGCCAGCAGCGGTTTGCAATCAAAGCCTTATCTTGGCCGGGCATGACGTCATGGATACTTCCGCTAACAACATGCCAATTTTACTAATTATTTGTGTTTACGATTCGTACAAATGAAAAACGTGTTTTGTTTATCGATTTTTAAATCTTATAACTTTTGACAGAAATTATGTTCGGTTTCTCCCTACGCGTATTTGACAATTTACTCAGTACCTACACAGATATATTTTTAAACATTTTAGTTTGGGAAAAATAATTCATACCATATGTGTGGACTAGTTAGGTAGGTATCTAAAATATTGACAAAAATGAAACCTTTTGTATACAATGTTGATCTGTATGGGTTTTCTCAAATACTCTGAGAAGAAATAATAATAAAAATACGATTTCAATGGTTCGATTCAGAGGAAGATTGATGTAAGGTTAAATATAAATAGGTTTTTACTACTATAAGTAATCACTTTCAGCTTTTTTACGACCTTAATTAGTAATTTTTCTGTTGGTATCATTTTATGTATATAGAGATAATCTTCGTTAATCATTTAATTTTAGAATTCGAAGTATTTTATTGGGCTACCCTGCGTTTATTATTAATCGATATATTAATATTATGCTAAAACATTTAATTAAAAATAAGTTGATACAAAATAGATAAACAAACTGGATCCAGAATATGTAAAAAAATATCATTAATTCTTCTCCATTGTATGAAAAATAATAAACTAAATGAAGAAACGCATAACGCGGCATTATTTATAAATACCTTTAAATATAAAACATCGGCAAAAAATAAAAATAAATGTTAAAAACTGGTTGTATAAAGATCTCATATAATAAAATCCGCAACTTTCACATTATCAATGTTGATTATGCGTAGAATAATAGATTATAACGAGGAAATTTAAAAAATATATATAAGTACAACCAACATAACTTATGAACAATATTGTATATTTCTTTATGTATAATAAACTAGCTGGCCCACCCACGCGTTGCTGTGGCTAACGAAACACAACGCCATCTATTGGATGGTTACCTAACATTTTTACATTGCTAGATAACCAAGTGTTGTGTCAATAAATTAACTCACACCGCCATCTGTTAGAAACTTATGGAACTTACAAATAATTTCAAATAATTGTCCCATAAAAACATTTAATTCCAAATAATAAATATTAAAGTCTATCCTACTTTTTAAGTTGGACCAAATTACACACAGCCAGCTAAATTTCATGAAAATCGGTTAAGCAGGTAGTTTTAACATTGTGACGCGAGATTTTTATAAATAAAAATAAATAAAATTAAATGCAACAAACATGAAGGTGAGGAATTCATAAATATGATGCAGTAATACCAACACAATCTATAGTAAAAAAAACATAAAGGTGTGAAATCAACAAACATAGTCAACAAATATGAAGATGAGGAAAACGACAAACATTAAGATGATGAAATCAACAATCGTAATGATAAATACATCATGTTATAACACCAACACAACTAGGTAAATACAGTTCGCCTCGTAACAGAAATTCCTATTTGTGTTTAAATAGTCATTCATTAAAAATATGTATTTAATATTGTTACTTTTACGTAATTTGTCATTTCCGTAAACTAATTTATCCCGTAAACTTAACGACTTCATAAAATTACATAGTTAACATAATAGTATGTGGAATCCATAAACTGCAGCTGTTTTATGCCATAACATTAGGGTGTTGGTACACTTTATTACAGAACCACTCGTGGAGCATATAGCACTAACAGTATTTTTAATTTACATCCACAAGTTTGGTATTACCGGGCGCAGCACTAGTTTAAATGCTGCTTTAACAAATTCTTCTTTCTGTTAGCACAATTTCAATAGACCAAAAACTATAGCGACGTATCTAACATTTAAAAAATGGATATATAAAAGCTCCGTATATCACGATTGAAAATACGAATAGAAAAATGGATATATAATTTCTAACAAATAAATTTACAGACAGATGAAATGCAAAACGGTCAAGTTGAAATAGGACTGGCTACTCTCAGTCAATCATAGGTAATATTTGTAAGAAAATACCCACAAATATTACCTACCTCATCTTCGAACAAATTCAGAGGTGATAATTCTGAATTTGCCAACCACATTTTAAAAACAAATCATTCTTTTGATATAAAT
This sequence comes from Limnephilus auricula, assembly GCA_951813805.1. NCBI lineage: Eukaryota > Metazoa > Arthropoda > Insecta > Trichoptera > Limnephilidae > Limnephilus > Limnephilus auricula. The sequence continues at coordinate 19,538,727 of OX638404.1, forward strand.
AAAGGGTTAAAAATTTTAGACACAAACACAACAGATTTACAATTAGCAAATAATTTAGAAATTTTAGAAATTAGAAAAAGTGTTAATAGTAAATTAAATATTAATAACCAAATATTTTTTTTAAATTATTTTTAATTTATTTTCATATTAATATCTACTCATATTAATAATTTATTTTTGTTGTTTAAACAACCTGATTATCGATTCGTTTTTAGATTTTCACGGCCACAAGCATTTTCGTTGTTTGTTTTTGGGGTGTTATGCCGTGTTGTGCTACCTCCTTCTTTAGCCGACGTTTCGGACAGCGTTGCAGTGTCCAACATCAGATCATCGACGGATCTGCCGGATCTGCCCTGATGATGGACACTGCAACGCTGTCCGAAACGTCGGCTAAAGAAGGAGGTAGCACAACACGGCATAACACCCCGAAAAAAAAATATAACGAAAAAAACCAGATTATTTTTTGTTAATTTTTTAAAACTTCATTTAATATAATATAACGTAATGGTAACACATTCTACAATAATTTTTATATTTCATTTTATACAATTGTCGTTATGATATTTTTAAGTAATTAATTACCTCTCTCTAAAATTTTTTTGTCTATTGTTCTTTTCGTCTATACTTGTTTGTTTCATTTGTTATTTTATTCATGGTGTTATCCTGGCGAAGAAACCATCGGTTTTGAAATATGCAGATGTTATAACATTGATTAGAGTGGTTTACACAAAGTAATTTGATTTATTTAAATAAAATGATGCCACAAACTGATTTTGCAAAGATTGAAGAAAAACTTCAGATGATTTATTCGACCTTTTGCAGAACGCCATTAAAGTTACTTTTATTGGCTTTTATTACCTGCCATTGGCAATACCGTAAAATGTCATTAGGGAACTGTTGCAAGGTCCCAATTTCCAAAACACGAGAATCGTGAGCCTAGAATAATGTTCCCAAAACAGCTATTCACTTTGAGTAACGATGATCGTAAATTACTCGGAAATCCCCAAACTTTCGGAAAAATCGGCGCGAATAAAAGTCGTTCCCGGTTTCGCGGCAGATCCGGGACCGGATACGGACATTTAGACTAGAAACAGCTGAATCCCGGGTAATATATCCTGCCATAAAAGCCTACATTCCGCAAAGGCCGCAATGCGCTCACGGCCGAAATTATATGCAACTTTGAAGGATTGCTCTCATAGCCACACCACCTGCATTCTGTAGCCACTTCGGACAAATTTATGCTTTACAAGTCAACCCAATGTCCAACAAATAATATGAGTTTGATGGTGAATTATTACAAAACTGATTTTGAGCAAGTGCGATAGGTAAATTGAAAAAAATATTTAAAAAAAAATTAAACTTCATAAGTTAAACCTCAAGTTATATTGTATTTTATCGCTGAAGACAGTATTAGTGACTCTCAATCGTAAATTTGAAACAGAAATATCAGATAGCGATAAGGTCACATCTAGGAATTGAATCCGGGTCCTTTCTAAGGTCCTGAGTTCTTTCTTTGTAGATGTGGCCGAATCTCTTTCTGATTATTCTGTTTCAAATTTACGACTAAGAGTCGCTTATTGTATTCAGTGATTAAAAAAAAAATCGTTGTATGGATATAAGTAGATGTTAATCATTCGGTGGGTCCGCTAAGTTCTCCATCATTACATTATTAACATTTTCCGCCTATTATGATGGTGGTAGGAGGATTAAAATTATTTTCGGGTTATTAGTAGTGGAATAGTTGCCCTTCTTGCTTAACCAGAACTTGTGGTTTTTCCAATACCACAAAACTGATTCTTATGATTTGACCAAGTACGTCCATCCCGATCCGGCCTGCCATACGGTACATGGAATCAGCATCGGCCACCAAGACCTAGACAATGTTGTTTGAACTCTTACCCCATGAAAATAGGCAGCCCTTCTAAGCCTCCAAACGTAGCGATGGACTCGGTGGTGGTTAACCAATAAATAGTTCCTGGGCGGCGGTACTCATACCCGCCTTCCAGATTTTGGTTGATTGATTGATTGATCGATTGATTGATTGATTGATTCCAACAAAACACTTTAAAATAATGAAACCAATTTTAACACTGCCAACACGTACTATTAGCAAATTTAAAGCATAAAAAACATACAAAGGGTGCAGACAAAATTCGGATTCGGATTACAACTAATTCTCAACAGGATTCTTCAGGACCCATTGAAGAGAATTTCAACCTGTGAACTGAAAGTTGGAAAAATTATTTTGTAATAAAAAAAGCATTCTGGATGTGCTAACTTCCTTCATATTTTGTCCAAAATGGCTCCAAGAGATGTACCCTAATATAGCAGCAACTATGAGAGGAAAATTTTCCGCCAAAAAATGTCAAAAGGGAAAAAAAGGCCTCCAAACTGTGGCATCTTACCAAACTTATTCAAAATTTGCTTATGAAAGTTAGTTTTAAATCCAGTATTAAACCCAGGTATTCTATTTTTTACTTAACAGGTTATAAAAAAAATAATTCGGTCATTTAATTGCAAACCGATTTTTATTGCCGTTCTTTCAAAACTCCTGCTTTTACATATTTTATAAGTCGACAAGACTTATTATAAAAAATGGAGAATTTTTCGTAAATAATTATATAATATTGGGAGGTCAGCGAAAAAGTGTTTACCCCACCAACTAAACGCGAACTATACGAATCCAATTACAGTACATGCAATAAAAACCTATTTATTTTTATATTGCCTTTGCTCCTTCCAATTATTATTTCTGCGCTCCTAATAAGGATGGTGTTTTTGTTTTAGTTTATCTAAGATTACAGGACCGTGAGGATGCATTAAGGTTTTATTAGAGTGCAACTGCCACTAAGGTCCTGCACTTTTATGTCCAGCATTGGAGGGTTAAGGGTCCACAAAGAGTACACCTCCCTGAAAAAACAACAAAAATACACTCCTGAGTAAAAAAAAACAACCCAAGCAATGGTATATAGTGTACTTCGGTAAGCGTCTTTTGCTTAGTGCCATAGTGCTTAACGATTTATTCAACATACAAGGATAAGACTTAATGGATTTCTCAGAACCATTACAGGGAACATTAGCGAACAGAAAGGTACCTACAGCGTTTAAGATCCTTACTGATCCACGCCAAAAATACATCCAGTAACCGGCCACCTTGATAAAAGGCTTAAAGAATTGTTATCGCGCACGAAAAATGAATCGAGTGTAATGTAACTTTTTACTTGTGGGTAGATTTTTCTTATAAAATTTGGTTGATGTTTGTTTAGTGCCGTGGTCATAGCAGAATAAGAAAAAACCTCGCCCTCTACAGCGAAGAGATGCAATTTTAGATGCTATCAAATAGTGGGAAGGTCCAATCAAAGCATGATTTGCGAGAAACGCAAGGAGCATTTGTTCCCATTTGAGACTTCAGACGGAAGATATGATGGATGATAGGATGCAAATTATACAAATCTTGATATTATTCCGGAATGGAAATGTATTCACTTTATTCCAAACGAGGAATACCATCGTTGGCATGAGATTAATGAATTCAACTCTATTTGTTTTTAAAATGGTGTAATTTAGAATGAATTCAATGTAAAGTAGGTTTTTTGTTGTTCAAGTAATTTATTACTCGGTGGGGGTAACTTCAGGAGTGTTCCTACTAACTCACCCCCCTCCCCCGACAAGCATTTAAACTGGACCACAATGCTTCACAATGTAAGTGAACACACAACATAACAATATATACCAGTCATTAAATCTATACTTTCCTTTAAATCCAACAAACCCATTAAGATAATTTTTGAGTATGTAAGAGCTTCCTTCTTATTCTGGCGCTAAAAACTCTAAAAATTTGAATATAATATGTATAAAATAGTTCGAATAAAATATTCATGTATAACATCCTCAAATTGCTTCGACTCGCAGCGATGACTTACTTATATGTACGTATTTGTAGCTTTTTTTTTTTTATTTGTTTATAGACTCATTTGAGTGCTCCCCTCTTCGGAAATTTTTAGTAAAAGGGGAAAGACTTATTCGTTATTGAAGGGAAACCAGAGTTTTGTTGTTTAATTTTAAATGTTATCAGTTATTACTGATAACCCTGGCACAACCCAAATATAGTATTTTTAAATGTAAGTACCTATATTAGTTGTGTCACAGTTGTAAATATGTGTCATATAAGTCACTAGTTTTAAGTCAGTAGTTACAAGTCTTGGTCATAAGTCATTTGTTGTAAGTCTTAGATGAAAGTCACTAGTTATAATTAGTTAAAAATAGTTAAAAAATAAAATCTTAGTTGTAAGCCAGTTATATCAATTGTGTTTGAAATTTATTTGTACAGCACACCTGAGGTGATTTTTCACAAGTACGGCGCTATATAAAGTAGCCAAATATTTTTATTAAGTGATGTGTACGTACACATATTCAAGTATATTTCAAACTGGAAATTGATAATAATTTAGAAAATACATTACCAGATGGAACTGAAGGACCTTTACTGCTCCGACATAAAAATTACACAGATTCATGATTTGTCTACGAGAAAACTTCACCTTTGACTTATTTCGAAGATGTTAATATTTTTCAATCTAAACTAAACATCTTTATTATTATAATAGATTTTATAATATTGTAGTCCACGCTAATAATTCACTTGGCTGATTTGATTCAGTACAGAGGAAAACATAAAAATAATAATATTAAAATGAAATAACTGTGTAAGGAGAGGATAAGTCTGCCATGGACGGAGGCAGAACAATCAGCGCAAGACAGGGACGTATGGAGGAGCCTGGTCGAAGAGGGTCCCCGACCGCATAGGACAAGGGGACGAAGATGATGATGATGATGAAAATAAATAAATGATTAGGTGATTTGGTTGAATATAAAAAAATAATGTTTCGTTTCCCATTAGTGAAACTGCCTAACATTGTGTTCGAATTACACAAAAAATTTGTCTGAAAAGTTTTTTTGAAAGCACAAAAAAAGAAAATCTTAGGACCAGTTGTTTCACAGAATTTTAATAATTCATTAAAATTTGTCAATTTTCAAGTACTGTGATAAAATTCTGTTTAAGTTCTGTTGTTAATTGGCCATTCTGTCGTTGGTCCCACTTTGACGCAGGGATATTCATTGCATGTTAGGAAAACAGCATTTAAAAAAATATATATTACACACAAAAAAAATTGGCGAAAATTTTTCGGTTCGTTCGAAAGTTTACCAATGCAATCGAGCTCCGGATGTAAGTCTTTAAACCGCTGGCACTGGTGAGAATCGTCTCATTAATCAAATGATAATTTGATCAATTGGTAGATATTTTGCAGAAGGATAATACAAGCTTTTCGAAGCGAAGCAAAAGAAGAAATAATATTGAGCATAGCAAACGCACCTGCCTACGTTAACACTAAAACCGCTGCAGGGGTTCTATTGATCTAATGGTGCCATAATGAACTAACCATAAGTACACAATTAAAGTTAATACAAGTTAAAGCACAAATTTTCAATTAATAAATGTTTTAATACAAGCAATTATTGTTTGATGTATTTTTATATTAAACCTTAGAAGTGACATTTTTGTGTGTCTCTAGGCCTGAAGCAATCTAAATGTTTTTTTTTTCAATTTTTATTTTGCGACAGTTTTTTTATTTTTATTTAAGTTTAAAGGACAGTATTTTTATTAAAATAACTGCATGTTACATGGTTGCATGAACCAGCGAAGTTTTCAAATTAAATCCATTTTATATATAGAAAAACATCGATGATTGGATACGTATGTAAAGTGGAGATGGTAAAAAACAATAGTTTTTTTAGAAAATGTTTTTTTTTTTAGTTTCATTTATTGATATATTTTTTAGTTTAGTTTATTAAGGACAGTTATACATATTTTATTAAAATAATTACAATTTACGTGGTTGCATAAACCAGTGTAGTTTCCGAATTAAATTCATATTATTTAAAGAAAAACCTAGATGATTAAAGAAATATGAAGGGAAGTTGGTAAAAAAAAAAAAAATTGCGTAAAAGAAATAAAAAACACAGATTAAAGTATATAGGATAGATTATGTCGAAATTAAACTGTGTTCCTTATTAAAATAACACTTTTTAAAATCTTACTATAATATTATTAAAAAAAAAAAACAACAATATAATGAGAATGAGAAAATAATACACAGCAGGGTAGAGGGTTTATAATTATTAATACTTAATTGTTTTTTTTTATCATTTTGTTCAGATTTGTTTCAGGAAAAATGATTTCAAATTCATTGATATTTATTTTGGGTTGACATCGAGAAGTAATCTCTATAGTTTTAAAATAGTAAACTTTCTTGAAATCAGATATTGTAAAGTTTACTGTAAACTGAAGTTTGTTTTGCATTGTTTCAAGTATGTTGGTGCGGAAGAGGGAGGAGTGACAAGCCGACGCTTGCGCGGACGGGGAAATAAAACTGTTGGTTTGTTTTTTGCGATGAATACTTTACAATTTCTATGATGATAAAATCTTGGCGATTTTAGCGTAAAATGTGAATTATTGCTCATTTTCATCGCATTAAGTCAACGACCAAAAAGTTATTTAATTATGCCAAAAACCGCCTACAATAAGTATTTTTTGCTACCTTGAAGGTGTCAATTGCAAAATACGTATCCCTATTTAGCACAGTAAAGTAATTTATTTCACAAACCGAAGTAAAGAGTGACGCCTTCAAGCACCCGGTGAAAATAAATCATCGTTTAAAATAAATAAAAAGGGTTCTAGGGGTGCTATTATGCTCGGCTTTCTCATAAGCAGTAATAGTGGCACTAAATAAAATAAAACGACTGGCGCTGGGACTAGAGTTTTATACACCAGCATTTAAAATGCTCGTAGATTATAAATAACGATGTGGCGTTACTGCGGAATTAATTACTCCACACTTATTCTCTTTCGGATTAATTCCGTCGGCAAACAGTATGGAGTATGGACAAATGTATGGTGAAACCGACCCCGCGCTATGTACACATTGAAAAAATACTTTAATGTGCAATTCCGGAAAATTAATGACAAAACAGTCATTTAAATAGATTGATAGTGAACCGGTGAAAAGTCTAACTTATCCCAAATGAAAATGGTTTGAAAATTTCTCAATCTTATTGACTTCTATATTTATTTAAAGAAGAGGTCTAGAGTATCATCAGGCCTGGATTTGATTTTTATAAATCTCTATGATTTTTATAAAAATCTATGATTTTATTCCGAGATTGATGAAATTTTAAACATATGACTTTCAAAACAAGAGAAAGATATAGATATAAAACCTATTTAATAACACCCTCCCCGTAAACACAAGCCCTTCTTATTTATGGGGGAACATCAAATACATCTATTATGTAATTAATTACTGTAATTTATTTGTAATTTATGTATCCTTTCGTGACTAATAAAAAATAAAAAATACATATATCTGATTTAAAAAAACTCTATGTAAATCCTTACCTACCCAGGAAACTTCAGATAGATCTAAATAATTTAAAAAACTGCTTTGAAATCTAAATCTTAAACAAAAAATTTCTAAATATTTTTTTTCCTCAATATAGATGGAGGAATAATTTTATGATATATATTCTTAAAGGCCGTTTACGCTACTGACATTTTTGTGAACATATTATGGTTTCTCCGATTCAATTGAGGATCTTGAGTTGAAAACTTGAAAATTAACTTCGAAATTTGATGAACTGTTCAAATTCCGTGAAACAACCGTCCTAAGCGTTTGCGAACTTCCATGAAGAAATTTAACAAATACAGTTTCACTTAAGTACAAATAGAGCTTCACTAAATCTACTAAATCCTCTTCTAGACCGTGTATCCATCACACTAGATCGAATAAAAATGACATAAAAAACATTCTAAGTTATAAAACCGCATTTGGACATATAAACTACACTAATTTTGCAACGAAATCCACAATATCCTTCCCCAAGACATAAAACTAATAAAAAAGAGTGCGTCTAACCTTTACGCGCGGTTGTAGTAAAACTTATTTGATTAAAAACTAAATAAAAACTTAAATTTTTTTAGGTGGCGGAACATGATTAGGTTGTTGATTTTTTCGTTTATAATAATTTATAGACGAAAGAGTAAATACTTCCTGCGATTCAGCCATTTGACCACTAAACAACACTATTTTCATTGTCACCCTATTGCCACTTTTTACTTCAATAGCTAAATCAACAAGAATCAGAGAAAAAAAGGGTTAATATTCATCGTAAAAAATAATACAAATCAAAACGTTCAACTAAAATCTTTAGTTAAATCATATAATAATCAACCAAAAATAACAAAAACCTACCTTATACATTAGTAAATCAAAATAAACGGGTGACTGACGTTTGAGTTTGCTTTGACGTTTTGTAAGTCGTTGCTAGGCGTCACTCACTGTTGTCATACCTACGATTTTAATATGATGAAATAATTTTTTTTTTTTTTATAAAATACATATAAGACGTAAGTACATATAAGATGTAAGGTTCTGGGTTCGAGTCCCAGTTGCGACTATTATCATTTATTATTTTTCTGTCTCTTGTTCATTTTCATATTTTTAAAAATTAGATTATTATTGTTATCTTCTTCTTCAATGATATATTACATTGATAGGAATAACCTTCAAAAGTTAAAAAGAGAGTTTTTCTTATAAAAAAAATGATTATTCATTTAGACTTTTATAAAAAGTCAATAGGTGTTCCATAAAAATACAATCGGATATAAATACATTCTTTGAATACTTGTTTCCAATAATAAAGGTAGCTGCCAATAATATGAAAAAAAAACATTAGTCGAAGATAATATTGTTAATTCTGAAATTTGAAATATGAAGTTGACAATTACGACAGTCTCATAATAGATCGAAGTGGCCCAATTGGTAGAGGTGTATGTACCGGTAAGACGTAAGGTTCTGGGTTCGAGTCCGAGTTGCGACCATTATCTTTTATTATTTTTCTGTGTCTTGTTCATTTTCATATTTAAAAAAATTAGAATATTATTGTTATCTTCTTCTTCAATAAAATAAAAAAATAATTTATTATATATAAATACGTTATTTCCGTTTTAAAATGTTATTTCCTTCGAAAAAAGATTTGATTAACCCGTCGGAATGCCTCTAAAGAAGTCTTACTTCAAATATTAAAGAGTACAAAAATCAAGAATCACCACTTGGCTGAAGAAGTCAATGAAATAACCCTAAAAAAGACACTAATAGCGACATACAAGACAAATACTCAGGCCCAGGATTCCTTAGTGAGGATGGCAAAGAAATACCATATAATATGTAGATACTTAATTTCACCACTATACTTTTGTTATAATAATTTTTATAGTCGCAATATTTAAAAAAAAATAATATAAAAGAGTATGTTGTTTAAATGGCAGACGTAAAATTATTTTTCTAAAACCAGTGGAACAATGACGAATAGCGCACTCAATTATTAACAGTCGCTTAGGTCAAGGTGGGCTTGGAATTCTGCTGCCCGGAACCAGCTGCTCTCTATCTGCATAGGATTAGTTATTTGATGAGGTAAGGCCATTTCATATGAAGTTCAGTGGGAGAATGGTGCAAGTTTTGTTACTCTTATAAAATTAATAATTTGAAATGGCAAAATTCTGGTATTGGGCAAACCAAGATCTTAGCTGTAAAACTCAAAAAAGAAAATGCAGACCTGTTTCACTAATATAATTTTCTTTCTATATCGATTTCCTTTAAATAATATTTATTAACAAATATATATATATATGCATTTTTATATATTAGCTCCACACAGGAGGGCCAAAGAAAATTAATCATCCTCAGGGTCTATCTCATCTTTGGGGATGCTGTGTGAAGGGTATTTTTAGAAAAGGAAGGAGAGGAAATTATGGGAAGGAAAAAGGTTTGAAAAAGGTATGTGGGTAGGAATCTTGGGGTCAGTGTGTTCAGAAAACCCTCCCATTGGAGTGCAAGGCGACGATCCGAGAGAGTCCTGCAGGAGAGATCAAAGATCTCCCTCAACCAGTCTCCCCCGATCCAGCCTGCCACGCAGATGGTGGGCAGACATATCCACCGCCAAAACCCGGACAAACCTCACCTTGAACCCTTATAATAATAATTATTATTGGACAAATTTGTGAGAAATCACCTCAAGGGCGATATTTGCTTATTACCTTATGATGAACTTATTCATTAGCCGATTGAAATAGATAAAGGAAGGTTTGAGGTAGTTCTTTCAAATGAACGTAGTTTCAATTCCAAAGTACTACCGAGGGGTGTGGGAGATTTATCACAGGAGTCCCTGAGGAGAATAATTTCCCTGAGGCTCTATGTCATCAATGAAGATGCTGTGTGGATTGTCTTTTTGAGGAGAGGAAGGAGTGAATATGGGTCTTGAAGAGACCCATCTTGTAGGAGGGAGAAAACACAGAGGCTGGCAAATCGTTCCACAGCTGAGCTGTTGAACTCAAGAACGAGTCGTAGAAATGACCCGACAAATGTCAACCGTGTACATATGTTGGGCGCGTGGTTGGCATGTTTACGGACTATACACCGGTGCCGAGGGGATCAATGATGCTAGTTCCTCGGATCGTCTTCCATTGAAATACCGGTAGAACAAGGACAGCGTTACCACCCAACGCCTGTTCTTTAAAGATTGCAATCCGTTTGTTAAGACGGGAGAATCTATCAAACTACCACCCATTGCTGCACAGATTCGAGGTTTTTTTTTTCAAGTATTGTAGGGCTCCAGAACAGAAATGGCTGCAAAATTCAACCGTGGGGTGAACTTTCGATGTGTTTAGGGTTAGCAGTTGTATACTATTAAAGTATCTGCGGGCCCTGTACAGTTCATCACTGAAAAGCATTTCATTATTGCTGTTAGTTGAACAAAATAATACAAGACTTGATCTGCTATACACCTGCTCCATTCATATTTCTGGCAATCCCTATTCATTGTATTCGCCTAGAGTGCCCCAGAGCATTGTTAATGAAGAATAACAAAGCGAAATTTGGATCTGGCGAATTCCCTCCATTCAGGATATTTTAGATAAATCCACTTGATAGAACGATCAAAAATAATAACCAGAGGCATACATAGGCAGTCCACCTATGATATGAACAATATTTGTATATTATAACAATATGCATTCCCCAATACAACGATTTCATAGTCTTGGTAACCAATATTTAAACAATATGTATTTGACAATAATTCGAATTTAGCAAACTTTGAACGCCGTATGTGCGAACTATTTCTACTTAATTCATAAACTATTGTAAATACCAATTTTATACATTTTTATTAATACCTATTATTGTTGATTTGGAGGATATTGGCAGGCTATTTTTTTTTTTTTTACTTTATTTATATTCTGTATTATCTACATTTTGTCAACTCATATTTTATCTAACTTATATAATGTGTCTTAATATTTTCTGTTATTTACCTGTATTTTATTCACTTCTAGCTCTTCACTGTTATTAATCAAAACATGTATTGATTTATGTATGTAAAAGCCCTATGGGCGTTTAAATAAAAAAATAAATAAATACTTCATCGAATAAAATGTTATAATAATTTATTTGCTTTATTGCCTTGGAATTAACCCCAAGATGTATTTAAATGTTCAATTCGAATATTTAAAATTCAAAATATTTGCGTTAACCTCTTGGTCCTAAAATAATATCGTGACTTCAAATATTCCCGCTTAATATTCAATTTCATATAGTTTTTAACCCTTGGCAAAACTCGGTATTTCAGCCTTCACATATTCACTTGTGGTGGACTTAGGTCCCCCGTGAATTTACGCTTCATAAAAAGAGATATAAACACTTTTTTGGGATTTATTTATTTAAAATTAATCAATGACATATAATAAATCCAAGAAAACTGGTTTATTACATTTTTTAAACAAACGTGTGACATTTATAAGAATTTATAGAAAAAAATGTCTTTAGACTAAACAAATTTAGACTGTATTGTAAGAACTAAAAATAAAATGAAAAAAATAAACTCAAAAGCTAAATATGTTTTTCTCATCAGACATATAACCAAAAATAAAAAACATTTTTTTTAATAGCTTCAATAAAACATACAAAATCACAATAGTTTTGTTTACATTATTAGACCTGGTCATTTAGCAGGAATATTATGCAGTCTTATACGACAATCTTTTGTTTTTATCTATATATTAATATTTACATTTATCAAGAGTCATCCGGGCCCAACTGTGGCAATGTTGGTTTCGAGTGGCCATGTAACAATTTATTAATTTGGGTTTATTTATTTTTAAAGATATTTTATTTATTTCAAAGGCTTCAAGATTATTTCTTAGATGGGTTAAAGCAGGTGTGGTGAAGGTATTAAATGTCTTCATTTAAAACCTTCCCCACACCTGCTTCGACCCCCTCTCTCTCCTAAGTTGATGTTCTCGCTCATTCTTCTATTTAACCTTTAAATAAACCGTAACTCCTAAACTTATACAATATATTGTATACACCCCTGATTAAAATTCGGGTTTAACTGAAAAGATTATATAATAAACGTGTATTCAAACAATGTTATTCGGGCTTTTATATTGTTTCAAGCGATTAAAAACAATGTTGTGTTTACGGAAGCTTTCGTTAACAGATATTTCGGGTTAAATCTAATTTGGCCTTCATTCCTTTCCTCAAAATAATTACACAAAGCCTTAGGTATTGTTTTTTTAAATCAAAATAATATATATTTTAGTGCATTTTAATAAAATAGCAAAATTTTCAAATTTGCATAATGTAATCAAAATTGCAGAATCTCTACTAGAAAGCTGGCCATACACTAAAAAGGGTCTAATTATACAGGATGTCCGGGGGTAAAGTTCATTAACTTCGGGAGGTGATTCTACATGATAGTGTAAGTTTAAAAGATAAATTACTTTTTTAGAAATTCCAACTTTTAGGGGTACTTTTGTGGTAAAAAGATAAAATAAGTACGGCGTGTGCGGCCTGCACTATTAGGTATTATCCGTTATTACGATACGCGCCAATCAAAACCAACGACGATACAACTCGCCCGGCTAACTCACAGCAAATTTATCGGGTTAGTTTGTACCTTACAGTAAGGATTTTTAATAGGTACGTCTTCTTGTATGGGAAAAAAAAGTTGGAATTTCAAAAAGAGTTGTTAATCTTTTTTACTCCTATCATCACGTAGAATCACCACCAGAAGTTAATGCACTTTACCCCCGGACACCCTGTATAACCGAAACATCAATCTGTCCACATTAAAGTCACCATAACTGGAAGAAAAAAATGTAATACCTGACTCTTTAAAAATAAATTTGAAGATGGGTTTTGCGCTCTAGGATAACAAATGGACTAGAAAAATTAATTGATGTTTTTCTAACTTTTTCCATTACCTTCGGCCAATATAAAATATTTGAAATCCGTGATTTCTGATTTCAAAATGAAAAATAAATTTCGGAGAGCACCAACGCAATAATAGTACAGGAATTTCCCGGAGTTCGAGGGTAGATATTGTCAAAGGTTAAAACACAATTGGCTCCGAGCTCATACAGTTTCCCTAACAAAAGGCTCTGAATCCGTTTAGCTGCGCTTCCGTCAACCTGTACAGTGCAGGAAAATGAACATTTAAAAACATTTAAATGAAATCCTTCTTCTCGTGTAAGATATTGTGAGATATTAGTAAATATATTATAGTGAAATATCGACGAGGATAGTGCGGCATGAAGATCAGTCAAAATTGACGTTTTCTACTGCGACGCATTCTAATCATTAAAACACAAAGCATTAGGTTTTCAAAGGTTCTATCGCTATAAAAATGGACGTGTGAGATAATTTTGTAATTAATTTAACGTGTTGCACCAATCAAATATTAGTAACTAAAATAAATTAACCTTTCAATCAAACATCAAAAATCATTGAACCGCTTCAACAGACGTTAGTTCCAAACGCCAGTTAACTACACCCGAAAATTTGACGTAGGTAGGTAGTAGCGAGAAATAATACTATTAAAACCAAACCAATAAAATTCCATAGAAACCTGTTGATGGACAGCTGTAAGATTACGTGATTGAACTTGTCTGTTAAACCGATCAGACCGGTCAAATCGTTTGACCGAAAAGAGTTAAATATACAGATTGTTATTTAAACGTCAGCTACCACCAAAAGGTTAAAACAGAAGGAAGATTCTCAGAAAGACGAGAAGGAATCGTGTTCTCATGCATCCGACCAGAGACTTTCATAAGAATATGCCTCTACCCAGGGGCGTCGCTTTTATGTGTGCAATATGTGGGGCGCACACAGGCTGCCGAACCTAGGAGCGGTCACCATAGCTATACCATCACCAGGGCCACATCCTAAAATAGGCCATTTCCAAAATTGGCGATAAAACGAGTTAATTTATTAATATTAATTAGTAAATTAAACCTGTTCTATTCGCATAATTTTTTCTTACTTCTGGAATTATTTGTACCTATAACTACTTATATTGCGCGTGTGCACGGAGAAAAATGTTATTCTAAAATACGATCATTTTATTCGTAAAACGGTTAAAAACGGGACTGAAGTTCTTACGAACAAATGAACAGAGTTTCAATGTTTATTGGCGAGAAAGTGTAAGAATAATTTGTTTGTATACGAACCACATTTGTTCTAATAATTAATAATAATAATTTATTCATGAATTTTCCCGCCAATAAACATTGAAACCCTGTTAATTTGTTTGTAAGAACTTCAGTCCCGTTTTTAACCGTTTTACGAATAAAATTATCGTATTTTAGAATAACATTTTTCTCCGTGAGGGATTTCACCAATCTCCACGTATTCTGGAATAAAAAAACTTTTCAGTTACTTATTATTGGCAAGTACTATTGTGACAGCCGTTTCGGCGTTCGAGACTGTCAAATTAGCCTGTTAATCTATTAAATTAAATGGAGTAATAACAATAAACAAATTAAATAATACACTCCTACATTTAAAGGTTCTTTTTTTCATTTTCACAGCCAAAAATTATCGTGATTCATTTTTGGGATACCTGGTATGACGTGTTGCACTATCTACCATTTTTATTTTTACCGACACGACAACACTACAGTATTCATCATCGGGTCAAATGTATAATACTACAATATTATCCGAAACGTAAGCTAGAGAAGGCGGTAGAGCAACATGCCATAATACCCCAAAAATAAGTCACGATAAAATGAAATAATAATTTGAAGTTCAAGACATTTTGTTTTTTTTTTTAACACAGACGCAGCATCTTGCGGCGGCCCTGTCTCTACCTGGCGGTGTTTATTTTGTTTATCCGAACAGAAAAATGCAGTTTATTATTCAACGACAAAGACTCTGCCTCACGATTATTACAAAGAAAGGTGGATAAGCATCTCATTTCTTATTTTAATGGGCCAACAAATATTGATTTGTTTTACTTTTTAACGCTAATAGTGTTACTTGATAATACTTTTTAATTATTGTTTGTCTTTTGATGGATAATGGTACGTCTTCTTGTATGGGAAAAAAAAGTTGGAATTTCAAAAAGAGTTGTTAATCTTTTTTACTCCTATCATCACGTAGAATCACCACCAGAAGTTAATGCACTTTACCCCCGGACACCCTGTATAACCGAAACATCAATCTGTCCACATTAAAGTCACCATAACTGGAAGAAAAAAATGTAATACCTGACTCTTTAAAAATAAATTTGAAGATGGGTTTTGCGCTCTAGGATAACAAATGGACTAGAAAAATTAATTGATGTTTTTCTAACTTTTTCCATTACCTTCGGCCAATATAAAATATTTGAAATCCGTGATTTCTGATTTCAAAATGAAAAATTTTGTTTATCCGAACAGAAAAATGCAGTTTATTATTCAACGACAAAGACTCTGCCTCACGATTATTACAAAGAAAGGTGGATAAGCATCTCATTTCTTATTTTAATGGGCCAACAAATATTGATTTGTTTTACTTTTTAACGCTAATAGTGTTACTTGATAATACTTTTTAATTATTGTTTGTCTTTTGATGGATAAATCCATTACATTTCTACGAAGCTAGAAGAAGCTTTAATCAAGAATAAATTAATTTAGGAAAGAATTAGGTACGATCAGTGCTTAAACCATCTCACAATCCTTGTCGGTCGTTTATTCATACATTGGTTTTTCGTTGATTGTATTCTGACAGATTAAAACCCCACCTTTCTTTCTACCCATCCTAAAATTTACCAAATTTAGTCCGCTGAGATGATGAATATTCTTTACTTTTATAGTTTTTAGCTAATATAATTAAAAAATTTAACATAGAAATCGACAGGAACACATATTTACGCTAAGGTGGCAGAGTTGTAATAAAGAATTTTGTTTATTAATTATTAGAGATTAAATCTTCAATGGAACAAATGCTTCATAAAACTCTTAGATTTTGGATGCCAGTATGGATGGCTGTTAAAAAATTTCGTAAAAAAATTGTAAAAGCTCAAAAATTGCTGCTTGTAAAATTTACGCATTACTACATCATCCAAAAAATAAGCCTTGAAGAGATTTTATTTTTTCTTCAATATTTGCAAAATTAAAAAAAAAATTTAATAGATATTATTTTATTTTAAATTATAATGTGACATCACAAAGTATCAGATCTGGTTTTCATGAAAACATAGTTTTTTTATTGACTCAATGCATTAATCATAATATTTAATATGACAATTTTTATTCCATAAATCGATGAATAATTCAAACATTCTTCGACTGAGTTCTTTCTTTCAACACGTGAAGCAATTTCGATGCTTTTTGTTTGAATTGCATTACGGAGTCAAATGTTCATAGGGCATGAACCGATTTTCAATAGAGTTTAGATCTTAGATAAGAAAAACATACATATTTACAATTGAATTTACATAATTCGTAATTGTATTTACAGCGGGTATGGTTTGTAAGGGCACTATATTACTTTGGTACTTAAAAACGAGCGAGAAATAATTTAAAGTTTTTTATGTCTAATGCTATAAAACCCCCGCTGGGCTTGGGTCTCGAATGAAGTATTTTAATACAATAATTATTGGAGTTATGCGTCAGTGATTTTGAATTTCTTCCTGTGATTAAGGCCTTAATTGAATGCAATCGCAGGATATTTAATTAGACATGTGTTGTAACGGTTGCAGTAAATATACGGCGCTGTATATTTAAAGCTTGTTTACTTGTTTAGTTAATGTGTTTATTATTATTGTCGAGGCGAAACAAATTCAGGGACTCTTTTGTCACTGCATGTCGAGAAAGTGAAATTAAAATAGATGAAAATAAATAGATATTGTACTTGCAGGACACAGTGTTTTTTTTCTATTTCGAAATACCCATTAAATTGTTATTTTTTCTGGTTAAACTAATACAATTTACTTTACAAGTTTGTTAAGCTAAGTAGGTTTCTTATGACTTTCGATAGATTTTTTTTAAGCAGAAAAATAATAAATTTATTGAGAAGATGGTGAACATTTTTTTCTAGTCGATTTATTAATGCAATATGCTCATTTAAAAATATATATACATTAATCTTCTTTAATCAGTGGTATGACAATATTTGCTATGGAGGATTGAATCTGGTGGTCTCCTACAACGAAATTTCTTTAGATGAGTTATTTTTTGACATAGGTATCATAATATGTTTTTTAGAGCTTGATTTTATGGAAAATACTCAAAAGAAATTGTCTGGCGGCTGGTCGAAAAGCGTCTAATATTTAAATAAAATTTATGCATTGTACTGGATTGTGTTTTGTGTAACGTCTCGAGACATCAATGCAAAGGTTTTGCCCATGTTCACTTTGATAGCTAATAAATTCGTAATTTTTAGAGACATCGAAAAACTAATGTTATAATCGTTATTAATGTTATTTTCATCATTGGACTATTGTCCTCTCTTGTTCATCGCTTTGCCACCTGGGAGGGATGGATTTGTACATGTGTCACTCCTGGATACACTGACTCTCAGATTCCTACCCACCCCTCACACCTTTTACCTTCCCAGAACCTCTTGGCCTCCATTTCCTTATAAGAGACATCACACAATATCCTCATAAATAACTTTAATAAGGGAAATTATTTTATGAAAACAATTTCTCCCAGTGTCTCCTGTATAGGGCAAATGTGTAGGAAAATTCTGCAACACTGATTTTCGTCAATAAAAGTCAACATTAGTCAATGTTTCTTTACTTTAGAGAAATAGTAAAAATTCACGAAGCTTTTTCGTCAAAATAATATAATAAAATTCCACTTTTAAAGAACAAAAAAAATACTACAAGATTATAAAAAAAGGTCATGCGCCAGAAAGCGCGTTCATCGTTGCCACCCTATTGATATGAATCCATATGGACTTTTATGAATGTAAAAGAAAGTCGTTAAAAAAGTAGTTTATGATCAGAAGGAATATACATATACTCTGGTGATCAAGAGTCTAGACCAGTGGGTGCCTAGTACTTACCCGTACGTCAGAAGTAACGTAGAAAAGATATTACACAAACCCGAGGTACTTACACAGTAAAAGATGCCAGAACACGACACCATTGTTATCACTGACTTTGTTCAACACATTTAGACGATGCCTTTCGTAAGCTAACTCAGATAATACACAAGTGTTTTGAAAGGTGTTAAAACAGTGAATGTGTTATAATATATATATATATTGTTCTGTAATATTTTTACTTTAAAGGCCCTTCACACTAACAAAGAATTGTTGGTAACTTTGGCAATTATTTGGGAATCAATTGTAATTATTTAAAAAATAATTTGGCTCTATTTATTATTCTAATACCCATGATGAAATAATAAAAAAAATAAAAATGATTGAAAACGTATCTTGATGGGCGTCAATTTAAATTATAAACAACCAATTTATTTTGGAACACAAATTTGTCGTATATAAATTAAAATTTCTCCGGAAAAAAGGCATTTTTTACCATTTTTCTGTATTTATTTTATTTTTCAATACATTAGAAAGTTAAATTGGATAATATTTTATTTTAATAATTTCAATTAACGCGAAAAAAATGTAAAATCATTCTAAATTGATTTATATAACCACTGGAGCGACAATTAAAATATTTTTTCTCGGATTGCTAAAGGAAATCTTTCCTCCCACATTAAAAAAATCATACCTCCGAATTTGAACATGGAGACATACAAACTGATTTGATTACTTAAAATAATTAAAATTATTCAAGATAAAACAATAATTTAGTAAACACCTATTTATTTTTTTATATGCTTTATGAGAGCCGAGTTTCGCTACAATCGCAGCTTCTTCAAGGCATTATAATTCCCTTAAGTATATAAAAAATAAAAATGGTGTTTACTATGTTATGGTTTTATTTTAAATTATAATGTCACATCAAAAAGTACCCGCTTCTTATGAACAAATAATTATTAAGTTTGGTTAGGTATTTTGGCCTTATATAATATATATTTATAATATATATTTTATATAACTATATTTAAGTTTTCTAAGAAAACGACAGCGCAGCCATTCCTATTAAAGCGATTGACCAGCGGCTGAGTGTAAAAGTTTAAAAATGCTTGCAACTGTACAGGAGGTTCCTATGAGAAAGATCGATTATTCCCTGTATCAATTATTAATAAAGATAAATTATTAAATATCGTGTACTTCTTGTAAGTATTTTTTGATCATAAATATTTATGATTTTTCAATTATGTCTAAACAAAATGTGCGCAAAAATTTTTTTTAAATATCTTAGTTTGTATGATCTTAAATAAATAGAACGACTCGGGCATTTTTGTCACAAAACATGTTCTCGGATTTATTTTTTTAATGTTTTAATTCCTCTAAAATTAAAATTCTGAAAACTGTGTTGACTAGATTACGTATTGATTTATTTTGTTGTATGATTATATGATTTGAAATTTGTGTCGTTTAATAGAATCTATCGTTTGAAAATTGAACAAATCTGCCAACGATCAACGGTATAACCTTAGTATATTAAAAATACACTTAAATTTTCAAAGTTTTAAAACTGCGTGTACCAGATAAAATAACACTCATTCAAAATCAATTTATGAATTTTACAAAAGAGAGTAAATACGTCTAGATTTGATTTTAAAAGGCCAAATCCCCGGCATTCTCTGATGAAAATCCCTCTTAATGAAAAATCTCTTTAGCTCACTTTCACAAAACTTGTCAAAGTGATATCAAAAATGGATTACTTATTATTTATTTATTCTGCTGCCCGTATAATTATTCCGAAATATTAAATTTAAAATTCACCAAAGGCTTTCAGGCCTAAATACGTCAATCCTTTTCAAACGAATCGCTAAAATAATTGAACACGTAAAGTTCTAAGTCCGCAATAACACTCTGTCCGTTTTAATTATCTATTCTGTCTATGCGCACGATCAATTTGTTTTCCCATTTTCCAAAACAAACAGGATGAAATAAAATTTAAATTTATACACAGTATTCGAACCGTTCGAAAGGCTCCAGGTTTTGGCCGGTAATCTCTCAGCCAGAAACAATCAAATTAATTCGTTTAATTATTTCACATCAATTTGGTTTGCCCAGCTAATTTTGAATCCAGTTCATCAATAAAAAAGATTCTGCGACAATTGGATCAAATTTTATATTTTCGAAACTAAACTCGTAAAAATATTGTACATCGAAGTATATTAATACTGTAATGCCCGTACGGTTCAAACTAAGGAACCCGACTCCGAGTAAATCTCCAACGTCACAGTGTGTGGAAACCGTTCTGACCCGTCCGTGAACGTACCTTTTTCCACGGAGCTGCTGCCGTAATATGCACAATTATCACTCGCTCACATGCGATTTGCATACGGAAGTGGCGCCATCTATAATACTATATTTAAGAAAAAAAGTATGAAGAAGAAGAAACATTTTTCGCTTTCATCCAATAATAAGAAGATTTAAGTTGGGGTGAAGAGTGTTCCTCTCATCATTCACGGTCTTAATGTAAGAAAGTCTACTATTATATATCTACCTATTAAATATAAGTATTCGGTAGTTTAATGTTAATAGTAGTTAGTTTTGCAAAAGGGTGATTGAAGGGGCCTTATAAATAGTCCGAAGACTTAAACTGGGCGAAGCAGAACGAAAAGCCGCCCGCATGGCCTAGCAGCAAAAACCCGTCGACCGGGTTTTTCACTACTAGTATGAAATATTATTGTAAGCGATGAGCTCTCATGCAGTCTGACTAAAGTGTGTGTGAGATGGTATTTAGGGGGCACCTAACAAAAGGGCGCCGCCCCATTAATCCCCGGCATTTGTACAACAAAAAGCATGACATATAAAAGGGTCAAGTAACGAGATCTTTTGTTCTGTTGGTGTTTTATTTTTCACAAGCTGCCCACGCCGGCTAGCCTTAGGAACAGCGCAACGGCGTAGGGAAAATATTACTCTCAAAAAAATATTAAAAAATCTTCTTTCCTTAGAGCCTTCCGCATATAATATATGAGCAAAAAAATGATATAAAAAATTAAAAGGTTGGGAAAAAGTCACGGTATGCCACTGTTGTCACGTTATGTGATGATGTCATTCATTCATTCATTTTTTAATAATATATAAAATATGCACAGGGAGAACGCCTGTGTCATTGGTCACCCGAGGTGGTTCGCTGCGTTTGGTGATTTAACTGTGGTGCCCGGGTACATTGGGTAAGGTTTGTCCTGACGGCGGATGCGTCTGCCGAAAAAATGCGTGGCAGATCGGAAGAGACTGGTTAAGGCAGACCTTTTGACATTTCCAACAGGACTCTATCGGAACATCTACTATCACCGCAGTGGGAGGGAGTGGGAGGGAGTGGGAGGGAGTGGGAGGGGGTGGGAGGGAGTGGGAGGGAGTGGGAGGGATAGACTCATACATCCGTCACTCTAACCCCCAGTTTCAAACCTTTTTCCTTTCCAGATCCTAAAATTACCACTCCTCGCAGCATCATCATATATGAAATAGACCCTGAGGGTAATTACTTTACTCAGAGCCTCCTGCGAGGAGCTAATGTCAAAATACAAGTTAATATAAAAAGTATATTTTTATATATTTTTTTTAATTAACACGTTCATCTAAAGCTCATGCATTCTTTACCACTGCATATTTTAGAAATAATTTATTTATTTATTTTACGCCTTGAAGGCTTTTATATGAAAATTACAAGTTGTACATGAGCAGAGCATCATAACAAGTATATAATACATAAATAATAAATTGAGCATGAAAGACAAGCAGGCACAACACAAGTAGGTATAAGTAAAGTAGTAAGTAGGTTGTACACAGGAGTTCAATAAGCAGATTCATATTTGGGCTCAGGCCCATAGTATACGCTTCAGAAATTATTGTTACAGTACTACTCAAAACATAATTCCAGTGCAGCTCTAAGTACTAGAAGCATGCTTAATAAAAAATATTATATCTGACGTATATCCGATATATATTATATATCTAAACATTATAAAATAATAAAAAGCAAAATTGTTTAACCTTGGATTCACAGCGTCACGTCACAATTCCTACCAAATATTACTCCCTTGAGTTTACGTGGTTGTAAATGCTCATTCTTGTCAAAAAAAAAAATTTACGTTCTAATTAAAAACTAAACGATCATCATATTTTTATTTATTTTTTAGAGGAATTCTTAACATATTGACCGTTTGGAATAACAGATTGCGTCTGTTGCCATAAAGTCAGGCGATAATGAACTCTAAAGTATGAGGTCCACAGGGCGACGACTGAGGCCCTGGACTGGCTCGCAGACCTAGATGTCCCTCTCTGACCCCCCCCCCCCCACCATACGTAATAATCACAAATCAAAATTAAAATCACAGTATTTATTGTCTTCGTTTCGATATAGCTGGTAATACAACCTGACTGAAACTAGGTGAGTTTTAAGCTAAAAATATTATAACCTTATTTTACCTGTTTAACCCTCTACCAGTATATTGCAGTAACTCTTTACACATTACAATACTAATGAATATGTATCCTACGATTGAACCCATTTGCCTTAATCACAGGAAGAGATTCAAAGTTACTGACGCATATCTTTAATAAATCTTTTTTCCCAACCCACGCCCAGCATGGGGCTTTTACCGAAAAAATTAATGTTATTAAAATAATGTAGTAATTAATGATACATTGCATCTGAGTGTTAGTCTTAAATTTTCCTAATTCATTTGGCTGACGTTATTACTTATACCTAGATTTGCATTTTATATTCACGAATGTGCCAAACCAATTTACTTTATCAACCTGCTGGGTTATGATTTAAACGCAATTAAAGGCTTTTACATTCAAGTGATACATAAGTTTACAATGATACACAGGAGAGAAATAGATTAAGAACAAAATACGTACTCTGAAACAATATCGAAATATATCTCAAAAAATAACAGCAATATAATAAGTATATCTATTCATACATACATTGTTTTATTTATTATGTTAAACTCTAGAAATCGAAATGTTTACAGTAATTTTGTATTGGGATTTTTGAGTATCGTCACCCATAAAACTATACTTGTTTGAAATGGTACTGTAAGTACTTAGAGTTAGGCTGTGTTGAAACAGGGCTGCCAGTTAGAGGTTTATAATAATTTATAAATAATAAAAAATATATAAATATAATTCAAAAAAAAAATTAAAAATTAAAAAATAATTTTGTAAAAGATTACGCAAATACCAGCCAACACTCCTCCGTCTGACAGTTCTGAGGCCCTAGCACGCTCGCTCTATAACGATCGATAGGATAACTATCGGTAACTTCTCATCGTTCCCTAGGACAACTGCACATCGCTAACGTACAAACAAACTGTTGATGTCGAATATGTTAAGGACACTTAGTCATTGTGAAATGTCACTTATTCGTTGGCGATCTGTAGTCATGCTAGGGAACGATGAGAAGTTACCAATAGTTATCCTATCGATCGTTATAGAGCGAGCGTGCTAGGGCCTCAGAAATCAGAAGTAAGTAATTTAGAATCTGCAGAATAAGTCAGAAGATATGCAGAAGAATTTTATTTTGTGATTGCGGATTGTTATTATAGCCTTCTTATAACAATATTTTATTAGCCTTCTTATAACAATATCCTGAATATATTGTTCAAGACATCTACTGCTTCTGAGAAAGCATTGAGAAACTGCATGAAATCTAGGTATTTTTTTTTTTTTTTTATATTAACTCCACACAGGAGGCCCTGAGGAAAATAATTTCCCTCAGGGCCTATGTCATCTTTGAAGATGCTGTGAGGAGGGTCTTTTTGAGGAGAGGAAGGAGTGAACGTGGGTCTTGAAGAGACCCATGTTATAGGAAGGAGGAAACACAGAGGCCGGCAAATCGTTCCACAGCCGAGCTGTAGAACACAAAAACGAGTCGTAGAAGCGTCCCGTTCTCATGTGACAAATGTCAACTGTGTACATATGTTGGGCGCGCGTTTGGCGTGTTTCCCGACTATGCACAGGTGCCGAGGGGATCAATGACGCTAGCTCCTCGGAGCATCTTCCATTGAAATACCGGTAGAACAAGGATAGCATTCCCACCCGACGCCTGTGCTCTAAAGATTGCAATCCGTTTGTTAAGACAGGAGAATCTATCAAGCGGACCGCCCGTTTCTGCACAGAGTCGAGGGTGTTTTTCAGGTACATCGGGGCTCCAGACCAGAGATGGCTGCCAAATTCAACAGTGGGGCGCACTTGCGATTTGTACAGGGTTAGCAGTTGTGTACAATTAAAGTATCTGCGGGCCCTGTACAGTACGCCCAGTTTCTGAGAGGCCAACTTAACTCTGGCCTCGATGGAGCCCCCGTACCTGAGCTGGTCACTTAGAGTTACACCGAGCATATCAATGGAGGACCTGTTTGGAAGAATGCTACCGTTGAAGGAGACTAGATTGTCATTTCGATCCCTTTTAGACGTAATCAGACATGATTGGGTCTTTGAAACATTGAATTCGACGAGATTATTCTTACCCCAAGAGAAAACACTCTCGAGGTAACCGTCCATTCTTTGCTTCAAAGCCCTCCGAGCCGTTGGAATTTGTGCACCCTTTGGGGGCTTGTCAAACAAAAAGCTATCATGGACTGTACTGTCATCCGCGTAGCAATGAATTGGTGCACATGTCAAAAGGTCATTGATGTGCAACAAAAACAAAGTCGGAGACAGAACCGATCCCTGTGGGACGCCAGCATTTATCGAGTGCGAGGAAGAGGTGAAGCCATCAGCAACCGTCTGAATCGACCTCTCCCTCAAAAAGTCGGCAATCCACGTACACAAGGATGCGGGAAGTCCGTAAGAAGGCAGTTTGTTGACAAGTCCTCGGTGCCAGACCCGGTCAAAAGCCTTGGAAATATCCAGTGCGACCGTTTGGGTCTCACCGAAACGTTCCAGGCACCGCCCCCAAACATGCGTCACATACGCGAGAAGATCACCGCACGAGCGGTTCCGCCGGAATCCGTATTGACGGTCGTTAATAATTTTGTTCTTCTCGAGGTATGTGAGCAGTTTGTCGTTGATCACCCGTTCCATCACCTTGGATAGAACTGATGTGATCGCTATGGGGCGGTAGTTGGCCGGGTTGGAACGGTCACCCTTCTTTGGGATAGGATGGATAACCGCTTTTTTCCAACCAGAGGGTACAGAGCCAGAATTCAGGGACATTTTGAAAAGCTTCGTCAAAATCGGAGCTATTTCTGCAGCGCACCTCCGCAATACCAGGGCGGGGATTCCGTCAGGCCCACTAGCTTTATTAACATCAAGCCCTCGTAAAACCTGGAGCACATCCCGATGCCGGATCCTCAGCTTTTTCATATAGAAACCGCAGTGAGGAACCGACGTCGGGACTGCACCTCGATCATCGAGGGTTGAGTTATCCGCAAACATTTTACCTAATAGGTTTGCCTTTTCGGTGGCGGTGTTTGCTAGTGAGCCGTCAGGTCTGGTAAGAGGTGGCAGACTGGATTTGCAGAAATTGCGACCTATTGAGCCCGCAAGCGACCAGAAGGCTCTGCTGCCATGCGGGCATGCGGCCAGCTTTTTGCTGATCTGCAGGTCTCGAACTCGAACTTTGACCTATTTATGATCCTCTTGCATTCCTTTGCCAATTTGTTATATGCTGCTCTGTTTTCGGATGTTCTAGATGTGTTGTAGGCTCGGTAAGCCGCGTTTTTTCGCTGAACTGCTTCGGAGCATTGTCGACTGAACCACGGATAAGGGAGTATCTAAATGACTCAGTCCTGATATTATTTTTTAAATTAAAAGGAATTTTGGATCGAGTAGTTCTTGATGGTATATGGAACGTAATTAGGCTTAATAAATCAGGGCTGTCTATAATACCATTAAAACATTTATTCACGGACAAGAGAATAATCGTGTTTTGTTTTTAAGGTATTATGCCTTGTTGCTCTACCTTCTGCAGACCTTTTAGCTAAAGAAGATGATATGATCACAGGCCAAAGTAAATTACGATAAAGCATCCGAATTCATTTACAACATGTTTATATAGTTTTTACCGATTTTTTAAATGTTTAAAATCAACATCGGAAAATATCTATCCAATGCTGAACAATGTCACACTTCATAACATAACTTATCTTCTTGGAAATGTTCATTAAATCATTTCAGCCGATATACCTAATTAATGTCATATCAATAAATAGCTTGAACTTTAAACAAAAAAAAATTCTTATAATATTAAGGCACATTACATTCACAAGGGATTAAGGGCGCTTGCTACACGACCTTGGCACATCGTCCTTTTGTGAGTGGGGTGAGGAGGTGGGTGGATTAGGCTGGGGCCATAAGGGTTGCAAAACTTCCCCGAAACGGCTGCCGAACGTTCTAGCTGAAATTGATGACGGAAGCTGAAAACTTTCCTACGAGTGATGCGCATCTTAAGTCTCAACGTGTAGCATGTGGGGCTGCAGTGGAAAATTCGCAAACATATTACATATAATGTTATGAAAGTGCTTTGTATAAGAACATTTTGTAAGGTGAAGAGGATAACGGATGAGTGGTCTAGTACTCTGAATATAGCAAAAATATATAGTTGTGTCATTAATGGCTTTCCGGAATACCAACTTTAAAAATAACTTCTAGAGATTTTATAAATATTAAAATACCAATTTCTGGAAACCTGTGTTTAAATTTTGTCAATAATAATATTTTACCTACGCACATAATTTAATTAAATAACATAATTTTTTCATTACTTTTGGTGCCCATTACACAATTATTTCGTTTTAAATCTTCAGTGCATGCGATATACAAAAAAGAAGTAAAAGAAGCTGAGGACGCCAAGGAAGTCATGGCACGATAAAATGAATCAGATACTTGAGTCGGGCCATGTCAAGAGTCAGAATAATAGAAGAGTATGTGTGAGAAGATGTATGAATGTGAATGAGGCAAGGAGTGTGTGCCAAGACAGAGTTGTTTGGTGGTCCGTCCTCTGTGCCTACCCCTGCGGAGAAACGGCGTGATGGTTTGTTAGTTAGTTTAAATTGATAAAACGATTGCATGTTAAGTTTCTGTAAGAAATCCGTTTTACGAAATTTTGTTACACTTTTACACAGGCAGAACGACCTAGAATCTATACTACAACTGAAAATCACCAAGTTTCCTAGAAATTAATTGACAACTCTGTTAACAAAACAATGCAAAGCAAGTGAAAAGTAAATTTATTGCCCAGTGGGAAAGATCCGATCCTCCAAATCAGAGAACCGGAAGTTTGTCCCAACGCTCACAAGTTCGAAACAACCGTCATGTGTTGCAATAAAACACTTTATAGGGGAGCTAGAGGGACCATTGGGAATGTAATGGTCCTTCAAAAGGCTCCAGGCAGTTTGAATCTTGGACGTCACATACTTAAAATAAAAATCAACCAGAAGAGTGTCCTGTTCATGACATTCATTCAGAGTCGTGAATTTTTGCAGTAACGCCCTGGTGAAAGACCAACGTTGAGAATCAAAACGATGTTTGAAATCTAAAAAAGTTAGCATACAGCTAAAATCTCTGGTTATTGTTTTATATTTTCTTGTATTACTGTATGTATCAACATTTTCTCAAAAAACAAAAATTGTTCGGTATTTTCCAATCTTCATATTTCCCATCTCCTTCTCTACCAATTCCTCAGAACGATTGAAACTTTGGTACGCTATTCAAAATTTAAAAAAATTAACAAAGAATTCTCTAGTTATGGGGGAAAAAAAAAGAAAATTATGGGTTCAATTTTTAATTGGTAGGTGAATCAGTTACGACAGAATAAAGTAAGAATAATAATCACACGATGAAAAAATCCTTTGAAAAAATTTCAATTCTATTACAAATGTTTATATAACTTCACATCATATCATTTATTATTTAAATTGAACAATGTGACGATTTTGAGTTAAATATACAGTTGTTTTTCTCTTTTTTTTCCTCCATCTTCTACAATGTGAGCCCCATGTAAAATATCATATATTTAAGGCGATAGAAAATAAACCATGTGAGGACAATCAAAATAGTTCACAACAAAAAAAGTTATATACTCTGCATACCACTATATGATTCAATTGCCTTGGTATGTACATAATATTAACATCATTTTATGATGCCTAGCTGTCAAATTAGAATAAATTTAAATGAAATATTTTGACATTATTATGGTATTTAAAATTATGGCGAAAACTGTATATAGAATATGAAGCATGTGAGAAAAACGTGTTAAAATTCAATTTTCTGGCATAAAATAATTAATTTTTGCCATAAATATATTCTTATAATGAACGAAATATATTTTTCCTAATTAGTCCATAAATAGAATTGTTATTTTCCGTTTCGTTATTTTTTTAAACAGTTTTATTCGATTTTCTCAGAATGTACTCAGTCTCACAAGATTCATATTCAACATGCAACAACGATATATATATTATGAAAACTCTTCAAATACTTTTACTTTATATTCCTACAGCAATTCCAGTAAAATGTCATCAACCCATGAGAACCAAAATTTATTCATTAACCAGATTTAAAAAAAAAATTATGTATCGAGTACCTAGAAGTTTCCCTCAAACAATTATAAATTAAGTATCGTATTAAAAATGCATGTGCATAGACTGCATACCTTCGAATAAAGGAAATAATATTCTTGTCCGATTTTGTTCGCCATTTGAAGTTGCCACGTTGACAGCAAAATGCTTTTATCAAACGGCTTGTCCTTTAAGAGCATCCTCGTAGAATGCGGAATCACCGCGTACATCGTAGATCGTATATCTGCTGCCATGAGTGGTAGTACCGTAAATGGTAACGTTTTCTTTTCTGCTCGTGTAAGCCCCTACCCCGTCCCGCTACGGTCATCGTGCTCGTACAACGTAGATGGTACAACGTACATATGTGCAATATGTGTATCTATAGTATAACAAAGCTTTCCCAAGCACAATGGGTCCCCGGGGTATGAAATATCTATACACATTCGTTGATGTTTGCATGTTTGGAAAGCACACACGGAACAACACTGCTTAATTAAAAAAATATATCTGAGATAATTGAATTTTAAGTTTTACATCTTTACTGCCTTGAGGGGTTGGTTAACAAGAATCAAAATTATTTTTACATCTGTAAGTATTCAATTTTGAAAGCTTGTATAATAATGCTATATAGTTATAAGCTTCTTCTTCTTCTTCTTCTCGTGTCCTGTCCGTTCAACGAACGTTGGCTATCATGTTGGCTATGACTTTGTTTACTGCGGCCCGGAACAGCTCTACAGTAGACTGGTCAAACCACTGTCTCAAGTTTTTCAGCCACGATTTCCTCCTTCTTTCAGGGCCCAGTCTTCCGACAATCTTTCCCTACATTATGAGATGCAAGATCTCGTACATCTCCGGATATCTCATCACGTGTCCAAGATATTGAAGTTTTCGGATTTTTATTGTTTTAATAACTTCTCAATAAGTTATAAGCTCTAGACAGTAAAAGTTTAGCAGACTTCTGATAATTAAGAAATCCGTATATGAAGACTAAAGTATCCAAAGATTACTGTAGTAACTATAATAATAATAGTTTTAGCATTGGTTGAATGATTTTACCAGTCAGTGTTTGAGTGGGCATCGCGTTTGGGTCCCACCCAGGCGTTCCGTGTTCGATTCCTCGGCTGGCTAAGTCCTCCATCACAACAACAAGCAACATATTCCGCTTAGTGTGGTGGTAGTAGGAGATTTTCAAACGTTGTTGGGTTATTCGTAACCCGGGAATGTTTGTCTTTCTTTAAAAAAAAAAAATAATAAAAAAATTACTTAAATATTAAATGCTGGGTGTTATTTTCAAGGCATGCTCTTAAAATTCTTGGCTATATTGGTCTGATTTTCAAAACCCTTTTCGATCGGCTATGGATTTTCTTTATCAGGTAGATACAGCAAAATAATATTTGGTATGTATTTATCACTGAAGGGTGAAATGTAAATAAAAGTGAGTTTTAGCCTGATTTTAAATTTTTAATACAATTGTAAAACACCTCACCTGGAAAATGTAAATAATATTTTTACCTCATTTTAACGCAATGACGAAAAACTTCTTTTTTATTGTTTTCTCATAAATGAACAAAATTCAATCAATACGCAATTGCTGGCGACGCTAGTAAATAGAATTTTTTCATTGCAATGAAGTATTTTCGTCACAAAACATGTCCCCGGATTTATTTTTTAATGATTTTAATTGAACTAAAATTAAAATTCTAAAAAGTGTCTTTACTAGATTATATGTTGATTTATTTTACTGTATGATTATATGATTTGATATGTGTTGTATACAATACAATATTTCTTTTGAAAAATTAACAAATCTGCCAACGACCAACGGTAAAACCTTACATTAAAATAAACTTAGTTTTCAAAATTTAAAACATGAATTTAATAGATAAAATAACAATCTTTCAAAATCAATTCACGTTTTTTTGTAAAAAAAAGAGACAATACGTCTAGAATTTGATTTAAAAAGGACAATTTTCCGTCAATCTCCGGTTATATCCTGTAAAATTTTTTTTTTTTGGTAATACTCGACTTTGAGCATCAACTTTGAACATCACTGTAAAAAATTTTCCATGGAACAATGTCGTCAGAAAAATCCGTCGAAATTTTTCGAAGCACTGTCGCCATCGGAACCATTTCAAGAATATAAAGTAATGGATATTAGCGAAAATTAGCAGGAAGGATTGAATATGCTTTTGTCTAATATGAAACAATAGCAATTGGCATCATTGTGACTTTATCAGAACAGAGAAAAGTGGAAGAGATCAGTGTTAAAGTAAGTTGAAAACATTCCATATTCCAACGGGTTTTGAATTTTTTTAAATACATATAAATAATGAATGTATGTAAACAAAAACATGAAAAGAGGGAGTGAAAAAATGGTTTCATTTCTAATTCCTCGAAAAAGTAAGTTATAAATAAAACAAAGAAAATATTTTTAAATAAAATCATAAAGGGTTGCAATTTTAGAACAACTCATTCAACCCAAATTAAATGCAAACATAAATTGAATATTTAAACCATTTCCAAAATGTATTAATAATTTCAGTCTACCGAAAAAAAAAATTGTAATGTTATTTTCAAAGTTACATGAATAGACTACCTATAAGCAAATTATTGATTGATATCATTTTTGCTCGACGAGTATTTTTGAGCAGCTTTCCAGACCTATTCTTCTTCTTCTTTCGTATGGTGGGGGGGTCAGAGGGGGACATCTAGGTCTGCGAGCCAGTCCAGGGCCTCAGGCGTCGCCCTGTGGAACACATCAATCCCGCCGGGGAATGAATGGAGCGGGCATTCGTTGACCACATGTACGGTGGTCTGCACCGCACCGCATTCGCACATCGCCGACTCTTTAAGGCCCCATCTATGCATCATATGGGCACAGCGGCTATGGGAGCACCTTATCCTATTGATAGCGGACCAGAGTTTGCGAGGCAATGAGAACCCAGGCTGTCTCTCAGTAGGGTCTTGTACGAGATGGGCATTTTCCACGTTGGCCGATTGCTACTCATGTTTCCACCTGTCTTCAGGGTTGAGGGGTGATTGGAGGAGTCTCTCTCCTTCCTTCAAGAAGGGTTTTCGGGACATCAAGCGGCATGCCGGGTGGGAGACGACATCTTCGTGCAAAGGGATTGCGCTTTTTTGCAGCGCCTTCTTGTATTCCCTCAGTGTTGCAATCTTTCGCCTGATGCTTGGCGGGGTTATATTTGCAAGTACGGATATCCAAGGGAGAGGAGTAGATTTTAAGGTCCCGCTGATGGTTCGCATTGTGGCATTAAGCTGAACGTCGACCATGGAAGTGTGGGCGCTTCTGGCCCATACTGGAGCACAGTATTCAGCTGTTAAGAAAACCAAGGCAATGGATGCCGTTCTGAGCGTATTGGCGTCGCATCCCCAACTAGTTCCAGCTAGCTTACTGACTATGTTTAGTCTGGTTTTTTTGCCAACTGTTTCCATGTGTTGCCGGTAGTTCAGGCTCCTGTCCAAAGTAACTCCAAGGTAGCGGAGAAAGGGGTCATGGTAAATATTTTTTCCATCAAACTGAACACAGAGTTTGGCGTTTGCCTGTGAGTTGCTAAGAAGAAGAAAGCTGTCACAACTGTTTTCGACCCATTTGGCTTTAGTCGCCAATTGAGGAAATATTCTTCCATAGCCTTAAGGTCAGAATTAAGGATCTCTTCTGCTGCTTTAAGGGTTTTGGCTTGGGCTGCGACGGTGATGTCATCTGCGTAGGCAAATTTTCCAAACCTATTAAAAATAGGTTTTCAGAAAGACACTCTAAAAGGAAGTAACCTTCATTTAGTGAAGCATTTGCAATTCAAAATGCACGGTGTTTTATCAATGCTTCACCCCTTTTTATTATTTATTAAACAAACCACGAGGAAAAAAATATCAATCTAATAAAAACCAAGAGGAATGTTTCGCTACAAACACAATGAAAGAGATGGGACATATACAACGAGAAGCTTTGTGTGTTTAGAAGTGTAATATGGAAAGAAGACGAACGAGACGGAGCCTAAGCCCAACAATAAGTTATTTTGTGTTATATTTCCCTGTCACACATTTTTTTCAGAAGTATCTCATCTACTTTATCATCTTATCATCTATTTGAAGTATAACGTCGACTTTTTCAATGATGTTTTAGAAGGTGAGCTTCTCACACGAAACGAGTATTTTTCAAACAGTCAAAATTGTGTAATGATTGTTGCTCTACGATGTTATATTTAGCCAATGAAGGAAATTTGAACAAACTAGATATTACACAGAATAGAGCTAAGAGATATATACTGCGAAAGTGCAAATATGCAAGGATTAATCAAACGAGAGAGCAATAAAAATTTGATTCCAAAAAAAAGAGGCTATTATTTAATGTATTATTTTTTGTCCATAAAGTCATGAACAACCAAATGCCAAAATATTTTAAGGATGAAATTGTTTTTAATAGAGATGTACATAATTACAATACAAGAAGTGTCAATTGAATTAGATTGCCACATACGAAGAAATCCAAATGACAGAACTGCCTAATGTACAGAGGACTAAATATTTATTGGTAAGAGACATACAGCTTATACATAAAATATAAAGATAAATATATACATTGTTAAATGAAGTCAAGCCAAAAAAGTATAAGTATATAAATATGTATGATGTAATGCCTGAAGGTCTGAAGAATGAAGAAAGAATGAATGTATTTTAAAGGAAATGGTGTGTTTATTGTAAAAATATTTAATGTTACAAATGAAATAGTATCTTGTTTATATTAGTTTATATTCATGAAGTATAAACTAAATCAATAAATAATTTAAAAAATTCAAGATTGGCAAATAAAATAACTAAATAAAACAAATTACTTTGTGTAAACCACTAATCACGTGTAGATATTATAACATATGATTAGTGGTTTACACAAAGTAATTTGTTTTATTTAATCAAAAAGAGGCCACTAAGTAATATTGCAAATTTTGAAGAAATAATAAAATAACTATCGGAGAAATATTTTGACCAGCTTTCAATGGTTTTACTGCTGTCATCAAGTCCATTGTTGTCGTTCAAACAAAATGATTCCACCAACGTGTAAGGGGATACAGAAATGCTCAAGTTCTCTTCACATAGCAAGAGACATGAAAAAAATATTGATGAAAATTTATCTCATCTCCGTTTCCGCATCCCAATATATCGCAATATGGAGGATTAGCAATTCAATCGAAAATATGGCACTGACATATTCGCCGCAATCAATTCCACTTCCGTTAAATCGGGTAATTCCACAAAAACAAATTGTTTCCTTTTGTATGGGGGCAGAAGGCTGTATATAGCAGCGCTAAAGCCTTAAATGGATACTCTCATCTTACAAATGCGAGGTAGATTTGTGAAATTATGTTTCTAGGGTTCTGAAAGAAATGTTTCAGGCGCATGAGAGGCTCGGCTTTTCTAATAAATATTCTGCTCGAGTGCTCGCAACGTGATTTGTACGAAAAAATAAAATAATAATCTTCGGAAAGTTATTACTTCTGTACATAGTGCGATGGGCATTTACTTATGTAAATAGAATAAGGACAAACACACATTTGCCTCGTGCGTGTAAATTTACCTATGTATATTACCGAAAAAAACTATGTGATTTATGACTGCTTAGGTGTAATAAAATCATGTTGACTGAATGAATTGTCGTGAGTCAGTTGAAATAATGACCAATTACTGCAATAAATGCTATTTAGCAGGACAAACATGGTCATATTATTTATGTCAAGTGTTAAAAAAATACAAGTATCGAAGGCAGAAATGTTAAGAGGAACGGCTAGGCGGCCGGTTTCATAAAAACTTAGTTTTGGATTTGCAACCAAAATACCCAACCAAACTGAAAAATTATGTTTGTAATCAAAAGGTTTAGCAATATAATTTTGCTTTAAATTATAAAATATACGCTATTAAAGATTTAAAGATTATAATTTTATGATTTTCGAGGCAACTTGGAAAATTATTTGCGAGTTTAAAACCTTTAAAAATATACTTATACTATATATTTTTTTAAATATGATGAAATACATTTATTGTTATCAAGTTTAATTTGTAGAACTCCGTAATAATATTATTTTTTAATTTATAAAAACGGTATTTTTTTAAACAAGTTCAGCTATGTAATTATTATTATGTGTGACAGCTGTTTCGCCTTCTGAAGTCAGTTTGATAATGCCTTCAGAAGGCGAAACAGCTGTCACGCGTAATAATAATTACATAGCAGAACTAGTTTAAAAAAAACTGTTTTTATAAATTAAATTTTTAAATATTTATATTGAGGGATCTGTAGGATTTATCGGTCAAATTAGGAATTCCACCGAGCCGAACCCTCTGATATGAAAATATCTAGAGTCGGTGAATTATATTCCCATTTAATAGTTTGGTAGATTGACATGTTGTTCTTGTATTGTTTTGTATTAATTATACTTATATAATACACTTGTATAACGTGGATTTACTAGATGATCATTTATATGGAAAAGTGTATGAAAGGGTTTAGTTTTTCCTATGGGAAAAACTAAACCCGGACCTGGAAATCTGGTGCGTAAAAAAATATTATTAAAAAATAGAAATAAATAATGAAATATAAATTTAAAAATATATTTATTTTTAGAAACAAATTTTATGGGCGTAAATTTAAGTTACAAATTACCTATTTATATCGGAACAAAAACTTGTGGTTTATATATTAAAATTACTACCAAAAGAAACGCATTTTTAACATTTTTATTTTATTTTTCATTATATATTATTAAAACCAAGGATTGGGAAGAATTCGGGTAATTCGTTCTTTGTTTTCTTATATTTGAATCTTTGCTTCACACAATTGAAATTAATTACCTACATTATATTGTATTGCGGGTTACGTTAACTCGTTAATTTCTATAAAATTGGTAAAATTTTTAACAATCTTCATGAAATGATTTTCCATTGCCGTCAACTGCTAATAATAAGTTAAAGTGAATTGAAGGGTTAAAAAAGGCTTGGATTTTATAAAATCTTTATAAAGTTGTCGGAAAATAATTATTTTACAAGGACGATACGCGGAGGGTAAGAGAACCATATTTCCATAAAAAAATATTTTTCTTTATTCCAGTCTAGATGATGTATTGAACCAAATACAGGGAAACACACAGAGAAATGGAAAGCTTCGAAGTTTCCGTGTTTTCAATGATCAATGAGTATCACAACTTTCCGAAACTTATTCTTGGCCGAGTTTCAAAACACAATAATATTCAGAAGCTATTAATTCCGGCTGCGGTCCACTTGCTCCGCGGGGAACCCGTACTTCTGCCTTATTTGGCATGAGCCGTAGATATGGCTTATCAGCGGAATAGCCGAATAGCCGAATAACCCATATCATCAATGGAGATAATCATATAAAAGGAAGGCATTGAAACAAGGGATAGAATTTCTATGCAAAGCTTTGTGGAATATCCATATATTTCTTTTAAATTAGGTCATTTCATATTAGGGTCGTGAGTAGAAAAGGGTTTTACTAGGATTTACAATAAAGTAGAATGTTTATATATTTTTCTAAAAAATAAACTAGTTATATCTAATAGAGAAACCGCAGAAGTCTCAACTGCCTGGAACTCTTGTGTGTGTGGTATATGTGTAAACATATTTTTTTTTCACGTACTTACAGAAATAAATAAAAAAAGTTTTTAAAAATTAACATTTATATTCTAAGGACTGTTACCATGTTAAATATTTTCCTCCACTTTTCCTCCACTCTCCTTACATCTTATGATTTTTTACAGATTGGAAACTTTTTCCCATAGATCTACTGTCTGAAAGCAGTTAGGCCCCTCACCCGGTATTAAACAAATCAAAATAACATCGACTGTGAATGACATCGTTTTCAAAACTCTTTGGAAAAAATGGATTTTCTTCTTGCCTAATTGTTGTAATATCCAGCAAATATATTATGGACGTCCACTTAAGTTTTGTAGAAAGTACAGGTTTTTATCATAGAATGACAAATTACCTTTCCAGGATGCCGGGTTGCATCATCCCCCATCAGTACATCTTACAACCTCAAAGGCAAAGGGTCCCGTATCTAGGTAAAAGCATATTATATAAGGCGATTATGATTTCTATTGATGACCGCTCTAGAAAATTATAATAAGGTTTTACGCCTGTGCCATCCTTATATACGTTTATCTCAAAAGGAACATACTGAGAAAATAGGCTTTACTTTTTAACGAAAATAATATATAAAGAAAGGTCAGGAATAAGAAGTTTTTGGAAACCATTACCAGAACTTCAGATCAGGTGACTAAAAACGGCAACATATTATTTGTTTAGTGTAAGAGTAGTGATGAACGGAGTTATTGTAGCATTCAGGAACTGTATTGGGATAATGTCTTCAATCTTATCCTAAGTACTACACACTGAGTATATCTAAATAATGCAATAGAGGTTCGTTACACGAGATCGTCGTTTATGGAATACAAATGGTTACAAAGTAAACGTCCAGCCTAGCTGGCGGTAAGATTATTAGAGAATGCACGGAGCATCGCTCGCTTAAGCGCTCCCTTGAAATGACCCACTTCGGGTCGCAACTCCGTCAACGTTCGGGACGTTGCTCGGTGGTAGAGCCCGCCTATCTATCGTAGAGTAAGAAGCAGTGTTGCAAACACCACAGTATTATGAATATCAGAACTATGTGTATCCGTAGACTGGTAATTTTCAAACTTATCCTAGGGTAACTGTATGAAAAAATTAAAGGAGGTAAATATTTTGACACAATAAGAAAAGTGAAGTATGATGCAGTTACATTTGGTTCTAGTCCTAGATGTGACCGTATCTTCTTATGATTTTTCTGTTTCAGATTTTCTTTTGAGTTTCACTAATGTTGTCTTCATTAATTTAATAAACTTATTTAGTTCAGTTATTTATGGCCAATTTTTCGAATATCATATCTTTTATATTATAATATCGTCATAATTTTTTAGAATCATCTTTTACTAAAGTTAGCAGCACACCTGTTATAATATATAGTAGTTATTTATGTTCCACTCTATATCACAAATAAAACTGTCATCGCAAGTTTTCAAGTTCACCGGCAGTTTAACGTTCCGTCCGTTCACGGCAACGGATCACAGTACGTTGGTTCCTGTTTCCGGCTTCTGTAAGCCTTCCCGCCGAGAACCGGAACGAGGCGCGCCCGGGATTTACCGGTCCACTGTGGGCGCACTAAAATACCACCGGCTTTTCTAGAACAATAATAATAATTTTTATTTGAAAATATTATATTTTAACTTTGGAAGTCGTTAAGTCGTTTGCGTCGTTTTCTTTTAAAAATTCAATAAGATTAAGTTTAACATTAAAAAAGACATACTTCTTTTCAAAATTGGTAAAGCGGGATATCTTTAGGTTATAAGGTGTAAATAAAATAAGTTGATTGTTTAAGACTGAATTATTTTATTAATCACATATTTTCAAAACGCGAAGTTTATCAGAAAAGCTCGAAATACGAGGTTAGATTGAAATCTAGGAACTATGAACTTATTCGCAAGCAAAAATCAAAGTGCGCTGACGAGGAAACTGAAACCAAACTAAAACCGGCTGGTTGCTATGGCTTCCAACCAAAATTCTATCAAACTTCTATGACAGCCTACTCAATTTTACGATTTCTGTAATTATCTCAACTTTTTTAACCATACATAGACAAAAAACAATCAACTGTTATCGTAGTCATCCGTCGCTGTCAAATTGAAAAAAAAAAACAAGAAAAAACTAAAAAAACTGATAACAAAACTGGCGCAACCATTACAACCAAAAATAATTTTGAAATAAATGAAAACAGAAAGAGCAAAATGGCGGGAAAATGTAAGAATAGTTTGTTGGTATACGTACGAAATTGCGTAAACCAACAAATTATTCTTACATGTTCCCGCCAATAAACATTGAAACCCTGTTATTTTGTTCGTAAGAACTTCAGTCCGTTTTTAACTGTTTTTACGAATAAAATTATCGTATTTTAGAATAACATTTTTCTCCGTGTAGTGCACAAAAACAGAAAATTATGACTATGTTGGCAGTTGCTAAGTTGAAGTATAATACAATGAAAGTACATACTTTGATATGGTCCAATTTACTCAGTGGACAGAGCAACTCCACGGCAAGGCAGAGGTGCTGGGTTCGATTTTCAGATGTGACTGATTATTTTTATTGAGTTTAACGTCTTAAACGATTATATATTATCAAAAATTTGAGTTTTACTCAATAAGTAAGCAATAAAAAATATCAAACTCTTAATTTGTTGCCTAACAGGCCAAAAATCGATTTTAAAATTCTCAGCATTGTTAATTCTGAAAAAAAATTCCAAGGTCTTTCAACAAAGGGTGGAATCTAAGAATCGTGTTGGGAGCGGCAAAGATTCCGTAACTATCACGAAGGCTCTTTCTCAGAAGACGCGTGATCACATCACATGGTAATACAGGTAATGACGATTGATAGGTTGTATTTCACTCGTTACACAGCGTTATTAGCCGTAACCGGAAACTACTCGCGTGCCTGGGGCGATTTTATTTTACCTGTAAATTAATTTTCAGAATTTTGAAAAGCCCCTTTCGACTGAAAAATAAAATTGGCCCTAGCAACTAATGACGTATTTTGTTCCCTTTGAAAATTTAACGAGGTGTGAAGATTAATGTATGAACATGTGTTGGTGCCGAACTCTCCACCGAGTACTTGCGTCAAATATTTCGCAGAAGGTAACATTGTTATTATTTTTATGGTACTACGTAGCCTGTTAGTGAGAACTATAACGTGTACTAGGAAAAACTTGGGAATGAAGACTGGACGTGTTTACAACTCGTTCTCATGTAAAATGCGCCAATGTGGAATATAAATGGAAAAAAACCCGGCAACGTCTTTTAGTCTTTGATGAAAATGTTTTACATAATACAATCTCTCCATTTTAATGGCCAAAAGCTAGTGACTCCTTAATGTAATATTCATGTAAGCCTTTTTTTAATTTGTGTTTTTTTGTATCAGCTTTAAATTTTACTAAATTCGTTCTAAAAAGAATTTGTGATTTTATCGATATGTTGTTGTTCTATACCAGGGAGGAATAAAACGCTTTCTAGCTAGATTTCGATATACTAGGTCCCTATTTCCACTTTTAAAAGTTAAATGGGAAGCTAAACTAAAAAAGGCAGGTTTATGAATACAGAAAAAAAAAATGAAACTGGCAAACAACGGAGCTGGAAACAACGTCGGTATTGTACATATCAATTATTAAATCAATTTTCAAATCAAGGTTGCATAACACCGTGTCTGTT
This sequence comes from Limnephilus auricula, assembly GCA_951813805.1. NCBI lineage: Eukaryota > Metazoa > Arthropoda > Insecta > Trichoptera > Limnephilidae > Limnephilus > Limnephilus auricula. The sequence goes on from OX638404.1 coordinate 19,579,026, forward strand.
ACACTGCCTGACATCTTATCCGCCATTACATTTGATTTTGAATTTGAACTGAAAGATCGATATTCTGAATTTGAAGCATGCATATTTTTGGATCACAAAAAAGGCAAACCTACCTTGAAATGGAATTTTTCAAACATATTCTCTTAGTTAAAAAAAATTATATTCGTTCCTTTGAATTAGCAGCAGAAAGCGTACTATTTTATATGGGATAGTTATTGTTACCTCTAGCCATAAGCCAGGCACCCCCTTCCCTCTCTGTGCATGTGCGTCAGTCACGTGTGCACACACTCCTGTTTGTATTGCTAATAACATCTCTCTTCTGCTTGTTATCACCCAACTCCTCGCTCCGCGTGCGGCCTTGTGAATATTAATACTGTTTATGTTTCTTTAGTCCATGGTTGCAACTCGGGTCGCAGGAGGCGTTTTTGACGGGTAGAATCAGGAAATTAAACATTTTTTTAAATGTTGACAGGCAATTTGTACATTTTATTCCTGATAAAGATGTTTTATTGGTTGTGCATACTTACACTGAAAATACCCAAATTTTACCTCAAGGGCTCAAGATGCCCTCAGATGGCGCAGTTAAGTATCCGTGACATCGCAGTTCTCACTGTATTCCATCGGAAAAGTCTCCTTTTTTAAGTTGAATACATATTCATATTTTCATTTTTCAGAATCCTTGTTACGAGTTATATTGATAATCTGATAATTTTACAGATTTTATAATCTTGCAGAGATTCTGATAATCTTACAGCATTAATTAATTTATTAATTTATCATTACAAATCACTGATGCCATAGTTCCAAAAGTTCGGGTGTAAAAACGAAATCATACGAGTATATCCTCTGAAATCGTAAAATTTCTAAGTAGGTAAAATATCTTAAACCATGATGATTTCACATTTGATAAATAAAATCTTTACTGAGCCATTACCGTAATGTACCGGCACAAATTTTCACCGTGCCCCAGCTTATTATATTACCGTAAAATGATTTGTAAATTGAACGGTATTACCGGATAATGTGTTTTTATATATTTTTTAACAACTCTCTCTCTCTCTATCTCTGGTTTCAATCCAATTTTGGAGGCGGGAATGGGTACCGCCGCCCCGGAAACCATTTATTGGATAATTAACACCTCTGCCATAGGTCACCCCAAGTGGTTAGCTACGTTTGGTGACTTAGCAGGGGTGCCCGGGTTCATGGGGTAAGGTTTTTCTAGGTCTTAGCGGCGGATGATCTAGACACACTGAACCCCAGATTTCTACCCAATCCTCATACCGTTTTCCTTCCCAGAACTTCCTTTCCTTAAAAATACCCTCCATACAGCATCCCCAAAGATGACATAGGCCCTGAGGGAAATTATTTTCCTCAGGGCCTCCTGTGTGGACCTAATGTAAAAAAAAAAAAAATTGGTTTGCAGCTCTATGTTTCTCTTCCATTCATCCCTGTCTTGCGCGGCTCTTTGGAAGTCTGCATATGATGATCAGCGCATATCCACCAGCAGGTCCTCCAGGTACTCTTGGCGTGGGCGTCCCCTAGAGTTTGTCCCCTCGGTCATACCCTCCATTATGGCTTCAAGAGGCCTTTTTATCGTATTATATGGCCGATCCATCTTGCAATTTTTAATAACAATTGTGCATAATTTACCAAGTACTTTTCCCATAATAGCTACTTATATTCAGGGAAAATTTTTTTCGATCCTGCCTGTCGGCTATCCCAACATACCGCAGGATAAAATGGCCACCATCTTGAAACCGGAACAATTTGTTTACACAGGGTCTGGTGAATCCGCCCCTGGCCATTTGGCAACGTGGGAGAATGGAATTAGGGGGCGTTTAGATTAAATATTTTCACAATTAAACTTAATTCAATTTCCAACATTTTCGCTAAAAAGGGGAGATTAGCTTAGGGTTGATAATATACACTTTCTAGGTGTTTACAAAAATATTGAAATTAATACATACAAATCACATAACCTTCCAAAGCAAACCTTTATTAAGGTGGATATAAATTCAACTAGCATTGAGAGCAAGACCAATTATCGACTACATTATTTATATCACATTATTTATTGGAAAATATTATATTGTATTATACTCGGCTATCAAACAGTACCTAACATTATTTTTATGGAACCAAATTGTATTTAATTTTTTATTGAAATAAATCTCAAGTTATAATAACCTTTTGAAGGTTATCCATCAATGTAATATATCATTAAAGAAGAAGATAATACTAATAAATCTAAACATAAATATGAAAAAGAACTAGACACAGAAAAACAAAAAGGGAATGGTCGCAACTGGGACTTAAACCCGTCCTTTTATAGGAAAAAATTATTCGAAACAATATTGTTAATTCTGAATTTGAATAAGTTGACCGATAAAAATGACTTGTAAATATGAGGTTTTAATCGCCGAGTTGGTTAAAGCGTTTGTCCCGGTAAGACAAGAGATCCTTGGTTCGAGTCCCAGCTGCGTCAACTTTTTATTTTTCTGTGTCTTGTTCTTTTTCATATTTTCGTATAGATTAGTATTATCTTCTTCGATTAAGTTGATTTTGTAGTTAATATTTATTATGCCGTAGAAGACCAAGGGAATATTTATTTGTAGGTCGAGGTTATGACGAGTGAATTTATTTTTTATTTATCGTTTCACTACAATTATTATCAGAATTATTTGCAATGCGTCCGATTTAATGTTATTAACCCAGATAGCCCTGAAACTTTAAAAAACATTTTTTTTGTTGTTTTCATCATTAAAAAAGTACTATAAAATATTTTTTTAAATATTCATTTGATATTGTGGGCCTGGAGAGGTGTTCCAATTTTAGTACGGTGGGGTTATAGGCGTCTAAGAAGTTTCTTTAAATTATTTTTCAATTCAAGTCAGTGCTCCAAAAACTGAATTTTCCTGAAGAAAATGAAGACGAATGCGACCAAATAAGTAAGACTTGTATAGTATCACAGTATAGGCCAATTCTGACCTCACTTATCTAAATTCTGGTGATGAAAATGTCGTTCAAATTCCAAATTCCGGGGCCACAGATTCAAAATGAAGAAGAATGAAGGTAAACTGATGACGATATTCCATTGTCATGACCACTCGTCATCATCGAAATATTCCACAAAAATGCTACATTTTGAAAATTAGGTCCCGAAAATTTTTTAAATCGTATCTCACTTTTTCACCAAATTCACCAAGATCAGTGTGGTCAGAATTGGCCTGCGCTGGTGGTTATGTGCAAATTTTGCTTATTTGGTGGCATTCGTCATCATTTTCTTCCAGAAAAGACAGTTTTTATTGCACTGACAAGCAACTGGCCCATAGCCTTACCGTACCAAAATTGGAACACTGAATTTTCATACATAAAAGCATTGTTAAAATTGTATACATAAGATTTTTGTTACAATATAAAAAACACAATTTACATGTTGATATAAAACTTTTTTTTTCATAAACTTTTAAAGTATTGTAAGGCACGCAAACTTGCGTTCTGAAAAATATGTTTTTCGATTTTTGACGTAAAATCTTTGATAATTTTTTTTAATCAAATAACGACAACAAGTATGCTTTTTGATGTTTAAATCGTAAAGACTGTACAGTAACACAAGCCGTAGACAAATTTATTTTTTTAAATTTAATGCCTTCTTATAATTATTTTTAGTTTGGAACCAAAATTGATACGGTAGGGCGTAAAGTTATGATTTTTCTACGATAAATCGATAGTTACTCAATCGCAACTTAGTACATTGATATTTATTATTTAAAATGGTGCACTTAAAGCGATGATTAATTTGTAATAAAAAATATTCCGCAAGATAGATTTTGGGAAAACCTTCAATCTAAAAGCCAATTATGCGAATCTAATGATAGTCAGATAGTAATAATCATTACGATAATCATACTATTCTTTTGATTGGTTAACAGAATTACAGGAAATCCTGTAGCAAAGAGGTTTTGCAATTATTGCAAGCACCGTCATAACCCATATTGAGAAATGAAATATTATTTAATCTATCTTAACCGATAAAAGTTTAAAATAAAAAGCGTTTGTCGGTTTAATTTTCAAATAAGTATCATAACTAATAGCATTAGGGTTACAACAGAAATTATTTGTTTAAAATAAAACAATATACACCATTTAAAAGTGGGGTATACAAAGTTATTGTTTAATTTTAAATTATAATGTCACATCACAAAATAACTGCTTCATACGAACAGAAATTATTTGTCATTTAAAATTTCAATCCAACAACCCAATGTACTTTTTGAGTAATTTATTTTAAAAATCTATAATTTTACCATTTACAAAAATTATTCTTTTTTTTAATTCTTCATTTTAAGTACCCTCTAAACTGCCAAAGCATCTTGTCAGTAAGTCCATTCACCAATATTAATATGACACTAAAATACACAAATAACTAGAAATCACAATATGGGAAATAGACACAGAATAATAACATTTCAAATAACTACAATTCAAAGGCCTAAATATATAGACAAGAACTTATTTTAGTAACTTCATGTATAAAATGAAAGTCTTGTCAAATTTCCTCGTTATGGCGGTCAAATCATTTTTTTCCTAAAATACAAATAATCATACGTACCTTTTTTCGTTGTTTGTTTTTGGGGTGTTATGCCGTGTTGTGCTACCTCCTTCTTTAGCCGACGTTTCGGACAGCGTTGCAGTGTCCATCATCAGGGCAGATCCGGCAGATCCGTCGATGTGTCCGGATCTGCCCTGATGACGGACACTGCAACGCTGTCCGAAACGTCGGCTAAAGAAGGAGGTAGCGCAACACGGCATAACACCCCAAAAACAAACAACGAAAATGCTTTTGGCCGTGAAAATCTAAAAACGTATCATACGTACCTTTGTTCAATTTAACTAGATAGTCTATAAAACTAAAACAGCCCAAAAAACGCCAAAAATGTGTAAACGAATATCTAAATTAAAAATACTTCTACCTATGATTATAATTTAACATACATATTACCTTTTTAACGTAATAATTCTTGGGAGACACGTTTAAACAATTTTCACATCACTGTTATATTACTCCCTAACAAATTTCCTTACGGCGAATTTATCAATGAAACTCCATTGAATATTCGAAACGAAAATATTATTCAACCCTTTGCCACTCGATCAATGATAAATAAAACGCATACAAAAAGCCGTACTCTCCACTATCTATGGTTCAAAATGGCGTTCGCGTACAGCTTTGCGCGGGAAAGAACGGTTCGGGAGGGAAACTCGAATCCAAGATGGATGACCGCCATAAAAGAACGTTTTGAATTCATGAATTATTCCAAGACGGTCGTATATTTTTATCTGAATGCATTGTAAGCTTTCTTGGGTAGGAGAGAATTATTTATTTAACTTAGAAGTATGATATTTTCGCTTTGTTTACGGCGATTTGAGGTTAAATAAATGGTAGGCCAATTTATTGAATGCAAATAAGTATTTAAAACTTATTTGGTGTTGAAGTAGGTAAGACATTGGATTTAGTCAGAATTAAGTGAAAACTTGTGAAAAAAATATGTAAAAATGATTTTCATAAAACGGGAATAAAAATAGGCAGTTAGTTGTTAGGTTAAAGTAACACAGAATTTGTATTTAGAAAGCCTGTAGCATTAGATTTCCGCCTTTAGTTAGTGGTATAATGTTTTCTATAATGACGAAACCCATTTCACAAACTCTTAATTTGTAAAAAAACAATTACCAATGCATAAAAAACAATTACAAATTATGTGAGTTAATTTAAACTGAACCAAAAAAACAAGTAATTTTCAAGTTAACAACATGGGCATTAGCCTAGTATGGTAGTTGTAAAATTGACAAAAAACTGTAACTTATTAAAATTTACGAAATAATAAAAAAAAAACAAAAAAAAAGCTTTTCAGTACCACTCTCGAAAATAGTGTACATACTCATTATATTATTAAAATCATCATCATCATCCAAAAGACTAAATATAACTTTCGACAGTTTGCAAGTCTGGTTTAATGAAAATGAAATTGAACTGTTTGTTCAGACAACCGATAAAGTGGGCAGGTACCTACATAATTATAAGTTTTTTTATTTATTTTTATTAATAATTCTATTTTTGAAATGAGTATTTCTTTTGTTTAGATTTTTGACAGATTTTTAATAAGATTATTTGATTTTTTCTTGCTTAATAATAGTGATCATTCGAAAGGTTAATTCCTGGTAAAGAAAATTGACAGTAATCGAAATCTCAAATCAAAATTGACAGTATTTGTATTTTGAAAATCCTGAAGCAAGTATTTTAATAATAATTTATTACAAATCCTACAATTATAATATCCTGTAATATTTCACGGTTATCGCTATAACTAGTAAAATCCTGAAATAAAGAAAATCAACAATAATTTGGAAGGATTTGAGATTTCCATGGCCTAAAGTATTATAGTGATTTATTTTTGGGATACGTCAGTTTTGTTAGCAAACACACGTAAAATATGTTAGCAAAATTATCCTGAATTTTGCTGTGGGTAGACTTGCCTTGCTATAATATGTTTTACATTAACTGCGTACGGGACGCCCCAAGGGAAATGTCAATGTCATATCTGGGAATGCTGTGCGAGGGTAGGGATTTAGGAGAAGTAAATCTAAGTCTTGAAAGACAACTGCCCGGCTTACCAAGCTTCCATCTCGAGGGACATTGCCAATGCCACAATAGACTTGGTACTTCTAACTGAATAATATTTTATTGAATGTGATATAAATTGTCTCGTGAAATATTATAACCAGTTAAATGAGTTATTTTCACGAGATCGGCCGTATTAACATCTTTATTTTGTTATATTTCCATTTTTTTAAATCTAATCTTTGTATACTTTCTGGTCTCGCCATCGATTTTGATGTCACACAAATTAAAAAATTGAAATTTTCCTTTTTTTTTACCGTAAAAAGGGAAATATCAAATCGTCATTGTTTACAACGAGGTGAACAAGAATGTTTACTATCAATCCATTGTTTGAGAATTTTCGCAATTTACAATATTGAAATTTGATTCCAGCAGATAAAAAAAAACAGTGTTGTCCCAAGGAAACCAACAGTTTGTTACTTATATTATATATACCTTCACACTTATCAACCCATAATTCAAATATATACCGATCCATAGAAAAAAATAAATCAAATTGAAATAGTTAACATTCTTTTTGAAGACCTCCAGCTGTCTGCGGTCAAATTTACCATTAAAGTTACAATCTTACTTCTATGTGAACATTTCATTAAGCACCTAAGTTATGTATTTGCATAATATGAAATATCAGTGGACCCAGCGTACGTCCCGGTGGAACACCGCACTAATTAATTCAAAAAAAGATGCGTAACAATCACAGCAAATTTACTTTTCCCTTTAAAAAGTCAGTTTTCCAGTTGTACGAATATGAAATCGACTGTAAGACAACAGTTTACAAAACAAAATTAATGGGTTACCAGGTTCAATGAATATACGTTTTTCAATTAACAAATTTGGTTATGTCTAAATCAAAATCAGTAAAGCATATTATCTTAATCAATCAACATGCCTAATGGTTGGAAGAAATTCTCGTCCAACCATTTGAAGAGTAAACATTCCATTTTAAAAAACATTAACACAGAACTAATCAATAAAAGCATGATTAATGTTCACGCTACAAGGCCATTTGATTGTGAATAAAAAACTTACCAACTTGATGTGTTTGTAGATTCCAATGTTTGTTTCCGTTTTATAGGGAACCCGATTTTTGAGCACTTACCTAAAACAAGTAAAAAAATTCAAAGATTAGTATTACATAATAATATTATAGTAGAATTATTGAAAAGCATTTTAAAAGAGATTCTTGCTTTTGTAGTAGTGTAATGTATTGCAGAATTGGCGCAGGGTAAGATAAAACTACGAGGTGTTTCAATTGCATTAGAACTAATTTACACTTGTGAATGCATTATGCAAATTTTGCTAATGTATGAAAATGCTCTAGAAAAATTATTTATACTTTTGATTTAAAAAAAAACAATACCTAAGGTTTTGTGTAATTATTTCGAGGAAAGGAATGGAGGCCAATTTAGATTTAACCTGAAATATTTTTTAACGAAGCTTCTGGAAACACAAAATTGGTTTTAATCATTTGAAACAATATAAAAGCCTGAATAACATTGGTTGAATAATCCCTTATTATATATCTTTTCGGTTCAACCTGAACCTTAATCAGGAGTGTATGTTTTTGGATTTTTAAATAAAATAATTTCCCTCAGGGCCTATGTCATCTTTGGGGATGGGATTTTTAAGGAAAGGAAGGAGAGGAAATTCTGGGAAGGAAAAGGTATGAGGGGTGAGTAGGAATTTGTGGTTCAGTATGTCCAGATCATCTGCCGCCAATACCTAGACATACCTCACCCCATTAACCCAGGCACACCCAGTCACCAAACGTAGCGAACCACTTGGGGTGACCTATGGCTTAGGTGTTGGTTATTCAATAAATGGGTTCTGGGGCGGCGGTAGTCATTCCCGCCTTCCAAATTGTTTTAGGTACCCACACTTTTTAGGTATATATGTATATATAAAAAAAAGGTTTCTTTATGTATATTTAGGTATATATGTATAGAATTGGCTTTGAGATTAATTGAGATCATCCTGTTCTTAGTTTATCCGCAAAGTCATTAAGTAATGATTGGCCAATTGAAGCAAACCCTCAACTGCACAACGCGTTATTTTGTTTGAATTCAGAATAGTAGGTACTTTAACAACATTTTATTGATTTTTTAGAGCCAGTAGTGTGTTTAATTTTTACAGTAAAAAAACTGCCATGAATGATGACGATGTTATTTTTTTTATCAAGATTTATAAATATACTAGATCGTACCCATCTACTAAATTTGTTAGAAGCACAAGATAAAACATAGGATAATATTATTGATAATCCTTACTATCATTTCAAAATGTTTTGACACCATAGACAATGTTTTTGAATCAATTGGAGCATTAACAAAAACGCATGACGTCATATTCTTCGTTACTATAGAAAAAGGAATATTTATTTTGGGTGATGCCGGAAAGAAACTACCGGCAAAGAAAATGAAGGAAAATAAGTTTAAACAATATACATGGTCATAAATGAAATATTTCGAAAGTGCAATATCATATATCAAAATAGCAGTAAAACGGCCAAAACCGGTAGTTCTTGGAAACGGCAAGTTTAGAACTACCACCTCAACAAATCATATTTTTATCTCACTCAGTTATTTCTCATACACAAGCCAGCCAACCCCCTCCCTAATTACAGCAGTTATATAAATCAGTAACCGCGGTTACAAGACTCTTCACAGACCGCCAGTTAAAATACTCGCGGCTTTAAATTGCCGGAAACTTGAGAAAAAGAACAGAACTTTGGGTAATTATACGACTCCCATTTGCAAACGTAATGTAAAGGTGTGTAGAGTAATGATTTAATGAATAAAATTCGGTAAATATGTGATTCTTCACTACTTGTGATTCTTTGGTGATTCTTGTGGTTTTATTTTACCACTCATGTCCTACTCAAAAACGAGTAAGTATATGTTTTTGTAAGTATTAACCACTGGAGCTATTTAGGTCCAAACTTGAACCGTTTTTATTTTTCAGCAATTGATTTCGTGTCAAAATTGGACCACATTTGAAGAACCTACAAATATGGGGCAAACGGTCAAGTCTAGGTGGATTCATAAGCTTTAAACCACAGTAAACAGTTTATATGTCTCGATATTAATATTTTGAGGAATCATGTTCATTAAATCGAATGGTCAAATGAAAAACTGAACACCAATCGCTCGAAAGCATGTTTTTCTTATTAAATTTATAGAATACTGATATCAACAATTTTAATTTTAATTTTTTTAATTTTATCAACACGATTAGGAATACCAAATGGGATGGTGATAAACAATTTCAGGCAAATGTAAGAGAGACAGACCACGTGCTAAAAGGTCTAGAACCAAAAGGTATTAAGTGAGTGGCACATCGGTATACATTCAAATTTGTATGTAAAGCACTACTAGTGTTGAATTTTTTATTCTATGAAAAATAGTGTGAATTTTATGAAATGTTGTATAAATGTGTGAATAAAACAAAAAGTAAGTATGTGTCAAGACAGATCTCTGTGGGGTTCGAATCTCTCTTCCTAAATATAATATATGTTTTAACTGTGTACCTACGCATAAAATTTTTGCCCAAATTTAAACGTATTTATTTTGTCAAATTTTTTTTTTTAAATTTTGTTTACCGCTTTTGCAATGTATTTGATTTTGTAATGCTTTTTTTCTATGTTTAAAAATAACATATATTATTGTAAAGAACTATTTTCACAATTAATGTTATTTTATGGAAAAATTCTTCGGATGATTACAAAAGTTTGAATAGAATGATTATTGGCTCTTATTATTTCCGTACTGGAAATGAGAATCATTTCTCAATCTATAATTATGATCTTTGGCTTAAAATATATCTCCATCTCACACATAATAGTAAAATTAAGTATGCGAAACAAAGACTGGCGAACAAATACTCCATTCGGTGACCATAGCACATTATGAATATCCAAGTTCAGAACTGGTTTTTCAAGAAATTGCAAGAATGCTGGCCAGGCGGTTTACAAGTAAAAAGTAATAATCCAAGTGCACTCAGAAGTCACATGGACTGTGGGTAGGTAATTCCACCTGTGTGTATATATTGTAAAAGAATCCGCTTTGAGATGAATGATTCATCCTGTTCTTAGTTTATCCGCAAAGTCATTAAGTAATGATTGGCCAATTGAAGCAATCCCGCAACTGCACAACATGTTATTTTGTTTGAATTCAGTACTAACTAGTAACTAATTAGTACTTAAATACTAACTAATTAGTATTTAAATACTAACTAATTAGTACATAAATAACTTTTTTTTTTAAGTTTTCTTTATTCATTTAATTGTTTGTTACATTAATTGAGGATTTTTCGACCACCATACTAGGCATACGCCCGTGATTTGCTTTCGTAAAGCTAGTAATGTTAATTACAGTAAAAAAAAACTACCGTGAATGATGACGATGTAAAGAAAATGTTTAAATATTTTTATCAATAGTTATAAATATTGTACAAAGGCAGTAGGATAATGACATCCCCAATTAGGGTTGTTTGTGAGACTGAAAGGTTTGGGAAGGGGAAGGATTCAGGTAAGAGGAAGGTACAATCTATTCAGATTTGATCTCTAATAACGATTAAATAATTTTCACATTACGTTTCCACGACGACGATTATCAGGGTGAAACGATTTTAATAGTCCCTCTCAATGGCGTATGATCTTATATATATCCAATTTTTCTTCACTTAGTACAAAAAAAATGCCTCCCTGTATTAAACCCGCGTTCTATACTGACAACAACTTAGGTAAATTATTAAAAAAAACACTAAAGATAGAGATCATAAATTAAGCCACTCAAGCATTTTTTTTTCCAACTTGCAATGATTGTACATCGTTCTACATAGGTAAGACAACCAGACATGTAAATATTAGAATCACGGAACATTTAAGATGTTTAAATAATAATAATTTATCGGAGTTTGCCAATCATCTTATTTCCACCAATCATACTTTTTAATAAGGACACAGGGGTTAAAATTCTTCACCGTAATAATAAAAGCAAAAAATTAGATAACCTGGAAGCACTTGAAATTTAAAAATCCCTAAATAATAACGCTAATATATTGAATAACCAAATTAATTTATCGTTTAGTCCCATTCTAGATATGTTTCCAATAAACCGCTCTGTTATTGCTGGAATTTCCGCAATGACCCCCCTCCCCCTTTGACCTCCCACTCCAGCACCTAAATGTATGGTATTATCAATATTTTGTATCATAGGTTAGTTTTAATATTCTCCTGACGAAGGAAGGGTTCTTCCGAAACCGGTAGAGCGTAATTAAAATTTAAAGTGGTCTAAAACAAATTTATATATTTTATTGTAGATTTTAATAGTGTTCCTTTTCAATTATTTGAAATGTAAGACCGCTAAGTTGAAGGCAACGTATAAAGGTTAAATAATAAAGGTTTTGTAATGTATATCCTACACAACCACGCTGAGATAAAAAAAATTCTTCAAACTAATATTTTCGTAAAGATATAATGATTCCAAGAGCAATCCAGTCATATTATGCATTTTATAATCGAAATTGTTGACGAGGATTCTGGATTTCAAACTCAACTAAAGTCAAAAATAAACAAATTGTAGATAAAATGGAATCCGTTTGACGCTTAAATCATAATCCTTTTATCAAATTGATGTTTCCGTCAATAGGTAAATTATAATATATGAAGTTTTTGTTAATAATTTTAACGTAGTGGAAGAATTGAATTTTTTTGGTAACTACCCAAAATATTTTCATTGTATTCAAATAAGCTCCAACATTATGTTGACGCACAAATAAATAATATTTTAATTTTCCATCATTTGCAACACCCTTTTTAAACGATAAATAATTAAAGTCCAGTGAAGTTCCACAAAACGTCGATTACCGGAAAATGAAATCGCTTTATAATCGGCGGAAAAGTAAGCAAGCTACTTCATGTTTAAAATAGATAATAGCCATCTACCCTCGTCCCGCTGGGCTTTCCTTTATGCCGATTTCATTTAGTGCTCAAAAAATAATATAAATGTGACAGCCCAGAGCTGGCCTTCAGCCTATTTAAAAAAGATATATCTCTAGGAATTTTAGGATGCGAATTATTTACTAGTTTTAAATGAGGCTCATAAATAATCAAAATATTTCAAATTGCTTCCCAAAATCGAAAGATTTAAATAATATTTTGTTGATTTTGATCGTTGTTGTTGTTGTTGATTATTGTTGTTGATTGAAAACTACCCCGTCCCACATCAAACAGAATAATTACAATAATAAAAAAATATATAATAAAAATATATATATTTGTTTTAGACACACTTTAATGCGACCTACTGTCATGATATTACTGTCAACTCGTCTAGCATCCGCACAATTATAAATTGAATAGAAAAAACGTCTGCCTATCGTGCGAAGAAGCTTGCTCGTTACTAATTCGTAGAATAGAAATAGGCCTAATATTTTTTGCTCTGTGGCAGTGGTCACAAACATACGGCCAGCGGGCCGGATCCTGCCCACCGACGATTTTCATCCGGCACTCCGAAAATTCCCAATTTCTGCGTAAAAATAATTAATATAGGATAAATATTGATTTTATAGAATTTTATCATTTGGTTGTGCATTTATGGCAGCTATATTTCAATTCATCAATCGGAAATTTAGTAGGTAGTAGTGAGCCAAAGTAAATAAAAAGTTGGGTATTTGAGAAAACCAGAGTTTTTGGTGTTTTTGAAGAATTTGGTGAGGAGGCGACCAGATGTTCGTTACTCAAAAATTCCCCGGACACTTTCATTAATTTGTTGAAATCCTAAGAACGTAGTGCTGGCAAGATAAAAAGGGTAATTCAGGCAAAGAGGCCGAATCAAAAATACTTGGTTGCATTTGTGATAGCATGAAGTGGAATAATAATAGGAATTAGCGGTGATTTCCCTATTTTAAGGTTGTTTCTAAAATTTCGATTGAAATTTATAAAATTATAGTGCTCCAGTAGGCGCTGATGTGAAGAAGTTCCAATAAAGTTTTTCGACTTTACAATTTTTTCGATTGCACTGGATGAGAGTGAAGATCTAAGTCACTCAGCTCAATTCTTAATTTATATCCGAGGGTTAAACGAAAAGTTTGTAGTAACAGAAGAACTAGTCGAATTAAAAGTTTGAAAGAAGGAACTACAGTGGAAAACATATTTTCATATGTATCAGAAACTAAACATATTTTCATGTGTATCAGAAACTTTTAATGACCTAAAACTTAACTGAATCTCTTATCTACTATTATTTATCGGCCAACTTGGTGATTTTCTGGAAAAAAAAGTTAGAAACTTTTGAATTTTCATTGCATAATTCATTCTTATGGGATTTAAATCTGAATAAGAAATTATTTTTCATCCGGCCCTAAAGGTTTTCAAAAAAATCAATTCGGTCCTTTTCTCAAAAAAGTTGGTGACCACTGCTCTATGGTGATAGTACAAAGGCTGCCAGTCCACAGGTGTTAACTGGGCGATCGGAATATAAAATAATAATCATGGCAAAAGGTGACATTTTAAAATTTCTATATCATTCTTAAAACTGAATTTAGATTTCACCTAATATAAAATTTTCAACGGGAATTAATTTTTTTCCTTCTTTACGTAATATATCTATTTGTTTGGAAATCAGTGCACTTATTATCGCAAAAAATACATGTGCTTTTTCTAATTTCAAGAAAAAATGTCTCGTTTCAGAACAATCAAAAATACAACTACGATTATAGTAAAAACAAGTAAAAATAAATAATACCATAAGCTGAAGCTGGGAAATGTTTACAATTAAAACGTTTTTTTTTCTTTTTTATATTTCGCGTTGAATGAGTCTTCACAGTGGACTTTTAATAACGGCTCTTCCTTCCGGTTATATGGCCGGAAGCGGATACGAACAAGGGAGGAGGCTTCGTTGGTCGGTAATTAAAGCCTTACAGATAATAAACCGTCCTTTAATATCAGGAGTGCCAGGAGTTCAGAAGATTGTGGAGGTTGAAAGCTCTTTTATTAAATGATTTATGATAAGATAGCATTTAAGATTAAAAGAAAATGTGCCTTCGAAAAAAAAATATTGTAAAAATATCGTGGAATGAATTTAATTATTTCAAAGCGCTTAAATTTCTTGTTATGGAGATTTTCTATTGATTTAATCTATTTATTTGTTGTAATCAAGTTTAATTTGTAGAAGTCCATTAAAATGTATTTATTTCTTTTATATATATTATATATTCAATTTATAAAAACAGTCTATTTATAAACAAGTTCTGCTGCGTAGTGTTGCCTTGAAATTTAATTTCTTTTAACCCTGCAATATGTGTTGTACTGTTACTGCAAGAGACCATTCTGTATTGGAGACTCTGGAAACGCGTCACAAACAATCAATCCAAACGATGTTTGTATAAATCATGGGGTACTCCGAAAATTCCCAATTTCTGCGTAAAAATAATTAATATAGGATAAATATTGATTTTATAGAATTTTATCATTTGGTTGTGCATTTATGGCAGCTATATTTCAATTCATCAATCGGAAATTTAGTAGGTAGTAGTGAGCCAAAGTAAATAAAAAGTTGGGTATTTGAGAAAACCAGAGTTTTTGGTGTTTTTGAAGAATTTGGTGAGGAGGCGACCAGATGTTCGTTACTCAAAAATTCCCCGGACACTTTCATTAATTAGTTGAAATCATAAGAACGTAGTGCTGGCAAGATAAAAAGGGTAATTCAGGCAAAGGGGCCGAATCAAAAATATTTGGTTGCATTTGTGAAAGCGTGAAGTGGAATAATAATAGGAATTAGCGGTGATTTCCCTATTTTAAGGTTGTTTCTAAAATTTCGATTGAAATTTATAAAATTATAGTGCTCCAGTAGGCGCTGATGTGAAGAAGTTCCAAGAAAAGTTTTTCGACTTTACAATTTTTTCGATTGCACTGGATGAGAGTGAAGATGTAAGTCACTCAGCTCAATTCTTAATTTATATCCGTGGGTTAAACGAAAAGTTTGTAGTAACAGAAGAACTAGTCGAATTAAAAGTTTGAAAGAAGGAACTACAGTGGAAAACATATTTTCATATGTATCAGAAACTAAACATATTTTCATGTGTATCAGAAACTTTTAATGACCTAAAACTTAACTGAATCTCTTATCTACTATTATTTATCGGCCAACTTGGTGATTTTCTGGAAAAAAAAGTTAGAAACTTTTGAATTTTCATTGCGTAATTCATTCTTATGGGATTTAAATCAGCGTAAGCATTTATTTTTCATCCGGCCCTAATGGTTTTCAAAAAAATCAATTCGGCCCTTTTCTCAAAAATGTTGGCGACCACTGCTCTATGGTGATAGTACAAAGGCTGCCAGTACACAGGTGTTTGTTACATGGGCAATCCGAATATCAAATAATAATCATGACAAAAACTGATATTATATGTCTATATCATTTTAAAACCCTGAATTTAGATTTTGCCTAATATAATATTTCAACGGAAATTAATTTTTTTCCTTCTTACGTTATATATCATATTTATTTGGAACTCAACGCACTTATCAAAAGACATAAGCTTTTACTATTTTCAAGAAAAAATGTCTCATTTCAGGACAATAATAAATACAACTACGATTATAGTAAAAACAAGTAAAATAAATAATACCATAAGCTGAAGCTGGGAAATGTTTACAATTAAAACGTTTTTTTTCTTCTTTTTTATATTTCGCGTTGAATGAGTCTTCACAGTGGACTTTTAATAACGGCTCTTCCTTCCGGTTATATGGCCGGAAGCGGATACGAACAAGGGAGGAGGCTTCGTTGGTCGGTAATTAAAGCCTTACAGATAATAAACCGTCCTTTAATATCAGGAGTGCCAGGAGTTCAGAAGATTGTGGAGGTTGAAAGCTCTTTTATTAAATGAGTTATGATAAGATAGCATTTAAGATTAAAAGAAAATGTGCCTACGAAAAAAAAATATTGTTAAATTATCGTGGAAGGAATTCAAATACCTATTTCACAGCGCTTAAAGTTCTTGTTATTGAGATGTTCTATTTCTTTATCTTTCTATTTCTAGTTTAATTTGTAGAACTCCATTATAAATTATTTATTTCTTTTATATATTTTTTCAATAATATTTATTATTATTCAATTTATAAAAACAGTTTATTTATAAACAGATTCTGCTGCGCAGTTTTTAATATGCGTAACAGGTGTTTCGCCTTAAAATTGAATTTCTTTTAAGAGGCTAGACTTTGAACGACACGCGGAACACCCGCGTCTGTCATTCTGTCCCGCTCACAATTAGCTCATGCACACTTACAATACATGCTAATGCGAAATGTGCGAATGAGACAACGCTCAAATTTACCTACAGAAATCGCTCGAAAAGGGGTTTATGGAGAATACACTTTTCTACACCAAAACTTTCACGAAATTGAAATTTTAAAAAATATATTTTTTTTTAGAAAGAAGAAGCTACGTCGGTAGCTTTTTATAATTTTATAATTCTTTATGAGAGTTGAGTTAGCATCACTTTTTCCTTAAAAAAATATTTTTTGATAAATCGTACATGTTTGACAGTGAATGTTTACGTTAATACGAAACGCATCGAAAATTCGAAAACATACCGACATAGTTTTCACCCTCTAGAAGGCAGTATAAAAAAAAAATATTCATTTTGTGCAATTTTCGATGTAGAAAAGTGTTTTTTCCCGGGCGTCCTTTTTGTATTGGCCGAAAAGCGAAGTCTATCGTCTTAAACCCATTTTATTAATATCATTTTTTGCACTGTTACTGCAAGAGCCCATTCTGTATTGGAGACTCTGGAAACGCGTCAAAACGAATCAATCCAAAAGATGTTTGTATAAATCATGGGGTACCCGCCGTGCACTCTTTCTCTCATGTAATTTTCGCATTTGTTGGGTATGTCTTTATTTCTGCTAGTATGGGTGCATACATTAAAAAAACAATTAATTCAAATATATTACCAATTTATTTATTAATCAGGTTATTTTACAAACTAATATTAGTCGAAAACATAACAAAAGTACAACTTCTTCACAATACTTTTGGTGTTTATTTTAAATCTGTTCCTTTTTATAATTGAACCGTTTCATTAAGGAATTAAATGAAATTAACTTGAATATGCAAAATCGAATAAACAGATTATTTTTGCTGTATTTCGTTCTGAGCGGCAAAAAAAACAACTGGAAAATAATCAGAAACCGCAATGTAGAATTGATTAAAAATGATATTGTTTCATTAAAAGGGGATAACCAGAGAATACCGGAAATTAGTCATTTTTAAATCGAATTCTAGACGTATTGACTCTTTTTTCCGAAAAAACATAAATTGATTTTGAAAGATTGTTATTTTATCAGTTTTAATATTACAGTTTTATAGTTTAAAAATTTAAAAAAAATAAGTGTATGTTTAATATACTAAGGTTATACCGTTGGTCGTTGGCAGATTTGTTAAATTTTCAAACGATAGATTCTATCAAACAACACAAACTTCAAATCATATAATTATACAATAAATTTAATCAATATTTAATCTAGTCAATAAAATTTTCAAAATTTTAATTTTAGTTAAATTAAAATCATTAAAAAATAAATCCGAGAACGTGTTTTGTAACAAAAATACCTCCGTTTTTCTATTTATTTAAGGTCTGACAAACTAAAATATTTCAAAAATTTTTTACTTATTTTGTTTAGACATTATTAAAAATCATAAATACTTATGATCAAAAAATAGTTACAAGAAGTACACGATATTTAATAATTTATCATTGTGCGTTTTGAGCATTTTTATTGCTTACTTGAATGTAGGTATATATTAATGCAAGTCTTGGATGAAATAAATCAATATTAAATTTTTAATTTAAAAAAATTGATACGGTGAATAATCGATTTTTCTCATTGGAACCTCCCTGTACAGTTACAGGCATTTTTAAACTTGTATCGCTCAAAAAACGCAAGGCTTAAGCAACTTAGACGTTAAACTGTTTTGAATATGAATGTAACAAGGTAAAAGGAGAAAAGCCAAAAAAATATAATTAGGAATAAATCAAGAGTTTGAATATCTATCAAAACGCCATAGGACTATTTTTAACCATGAAGGAAAACAAATAAAAATAGGTTATTGATATTGCAGTATCTAATATGATAAAAAATTTAATGGAATAACCGAAAGTTAAGTATTAAATTTATCATAAAAAATTAATGAGCACAGTCTATTTTTTTAGAGAATGCGATGACGTATTATGAAAGAGTAAAAAACGTTTTCAATTTTCTGTTTTGTCAACATGACGGCCGGCGTAGTCCAGCGGTAGGGCGTTGGACTGCCATTCCGAAGGTCGCGGGTTCGAATCTGGCATGCGCAAATAAATTTTCTGGATTGGATAGGAATCTAGAGGCTAATGTGTCCAGAAGTGACGGACGTATGAATTCATCCCTCCCACTGCGGTGCATGCTGATGGATCGAGATAGTCTGACTGGAGATGTCTAGCTAAGGTCTACCTCAACCAGTCTCTCCCGATCCGACCACGCAGCAGGAGAGCAAATGCATTCGCCGCCGAGACCTAGACAAACCTCCGTGAACCCAGAAACCTCTAAATCACTAAACGTAGTGAAACACTTGAGGTGACCAATGGCAGGGGTGTTGGGTTATCCAATAAAGGGTGGCGGAATGATCCAATACAAAATATATTTTAATATATTATTATTTTTTTTACTAATTTATTTATTTATTATCTTTTTTTATTTTTTTATATTAAGTCCACACAGGAGGCCCTGAGGAAAATAATTTCCCTCAGGGCCTATGTCATCTTTGAGGATGCTGTGTGGAGGGTATTTTTAAGGAAAGGAAGTTCTGGGAAGGAAAAAGGTTTGAGGGTTGGGTAGGAATCTGGGGTTCAGTGTCTAGATCATCCACCGCCAAGACCTAGATAAACCTTACCCCATGAACCCGGGCACCCCTGCTAAGTCACCAAACGTAGCGAACCACTTGGGGTGAACTATGGCAGAGGTGTTGGTTATCCAATAAATGGTTCCCGGGGCGGCGGTATGGCGGTTGATTGACATTTAGGTTCAGTGGGTTTTGGATAGATGACAGTAGGCTTAAGGCTGATGCCAGTTACCGACATAAGTCGGGGAGTTATAGGAAGTGCATCCAGTCAATGTAGCCGATCAAAGAGAGCTCTGCTGGGCAGATTCATTTCTTAGAGAGTTGAAGCCGGTCGCAAGACCTAGTAGTATAATTATTGCAAACACGTATTATTATAAATAAACTGTATGGTTCAAAAGATATTATAATATTTATTGAAGAAGCCCAACACAAAGTTTGCCTATGGATTAGGCATACATTACATTATATGCATACAATTTTTTTTATATATTGACTTCCTTTTAGGGCTCTAATAATACTATTTGGTTCAATTAGTTTGTTTAATATTTCTGGCGAAACTATAAGCTGAATCAAAAATACTGTGGTGACTGCCTACGTACGCCAGGCGCCGAAGAAATAATAATTAATACATCACCACCTACTGGAAAGGTCTAGAGCTGCAATCAGCAATTCACAGCACCGCTCGAAACTTCGCCAAGGCTCTTCTGTGTGTTTTGCTTGCCTTTCCAGTAGTTACTGAACCAGTCAGCTATATAAATGGCTTCGACAGTCAGTCGGTAATGAGACATCATACTTTCAATACAACCTGGCGATGTACCTGCAGTCCTAGCCGTTGGAATATTTTACTACATTTCTAAAATCTTAACCGTAAATAAACGACTCAGTAATTATCATCGAGTGTTTATTATTCAAACGAGCACGTGTCGAGGTATCAACATATACGATAACCTACCTCTTATTTAGTGGAGACGACAATTCCTCCAAAATACTAATTATTTGAAAGTCTATGGTGACACGACTAAAGACTTTCCTGATTTAACAAAATTGTTTTAAACATATCCTGATATAGGCCGCCCAGGTACCACTCTCAATGTGACGTGACTAGATTGGTCCACAGCGCACATATCACATCATTGATCATAGCTACGGGGTTGTTTTGAGAACCTGTCCCACTTCAGCCAATTCTAGGAACGTAAGTTTCTGCGTTCCGGATGACTATTTTACTATCTCACTATCTGGCACAGCGTCAGCATATATAGTTTTATCTCTCCGTACGTAATACCAACCTGCCACTAGTCAGCCGGTGGAGAGGGATATGATATTATTGCTGAACGGAATCTCTCCAGATATCGTCATATTTCTTGCCTGTGAGGAGAAATTTCACCGAAAATACTGATTCTGCAAATCCACCCCTTGAAATAACAAGGTTCCATCTTTTGCGAAAACGTCAGGCGGTTATGGGATCTATGGTAAGCTACCTTAGAGTTCATTATCGCATGACATTAAAGCAACAGATGGAACCTTGTATTCCAAAGTGTCGAAATACAGATAACCTTTTCACATCGACATGACGTCACCGTTGCTTTGTTTATGTTGTTCTATTAATTATATATGTAAGTAAAAGCTCAACTTTGAAAGTAATGCTTTTTTGAAAACAAAATTCAAATACAATACATATTATTTGTTACCAATTAGGATGTCAGCGGCATTGTTGTTAAGGTCTTACGATATACGGGCTCGTGGGTTCGAAAAAAAGCTTGCTCAAATTAATGGTTTATGTGTGTTATTTCACTTAAAACTAAAAATAAAATAATATGTTCGTTAAGAGACACAGCTGTGCGGCCTCTTTCATAAAAACTTAAATTTGCATTTGAGGTCAATTTACTAAACGAAACTGAATAACTGTTAATTAAATCACAAACGGTGTAGCAAAATACCACCGAGAACGGTTTTGAACTATTTTATTTATTTGTATTTTTTGTTATAGGTAATTAGCATAGTCATGATTATAAAATTATAAGGCAACTTTAGTTTCTTCATCATTCAAAAGAATAATAATTATTTAATAGTAAAAATTTATAACATAAATAAACATTTATTTATTATTTTTTAAATTGATAAACTAATGTTTAAGACAAGATATTTTTTTTTAGGCATAGCACAAAGGGTAACAATTATTGCTTATAATAATTTTAAACATTTATTTAATTTCATGAAGGAGTAAATTATATTCACTATCACGCGTGACACGTTCAACCGAGATTTGAATGAATTTGAGTTCACATGACATAAATAAAACAACAACAAAAAGCACGGTTTTGTGCAATATAGTTTTACCAGTTTTTTTTTTTTTTTTTTTTAATTTGGGGTGTTAGTTTTTTATGAACGGTTTTACAATTCCCATCAAACATTTAAATTTTGAGCACATTTCACGGCTCATTTTTAAAATAAAATTAAATAAAAAAAAAACATAATTTACATATATTTAAAGGTACAACATTTTACGTGTCAAATAGATATAATCGATTTAATGAATAAGAAAAAATACGGATATCAAAATAAATAGTAAAACAAAGTAATTTTGCGATGATTGCAGATATTAAAGTTTTCAGTTTATCAGAATTGATTGATATGATTAAATTTAAAATATTTGAGTAGTATTCATCTAAAAGTGGCGGAAATTTTGTTTCTCAACTTTTTTCCATAAGAAATGTAAATAATTTTTTGCCAAAAACACGCCTCATTTGTTGAACACAAGCCAAATCCGGAAAATATTATCGGTGTTTTCAGATAAATAAGCAGGCATCGAACATAGATAAAACGCGTCAAGTCGTAGGATCAGCATCAGGAGACGTCTATAATCACGCCCGTGATGGCCCTGATGTGCAAGCATGGTCGATCGATATGAAGTTACCGACCGATTGTCGGTAACTTTTCACCGTTCCGTTGGACAACTGCAGATCGCAAACGAATAGGTGACATTTTCGTTGTTTGTTTTTGGGGTGTTATGCCGTGTTGCGCTACCTCCTTCTTTAGCCGACGTTTCGGACAGCGTTGCAGTGTCCATCGTCAGGGCAGATCCGGCACATCGTCGGTTCTGCCGGATCTGCCCTGATGATGGATATAACACCCCAAAAACAAACAACGAAAATGCTTTTGGCCGTGAAAATCTAAAAACGTATCAGAATAGGTGACAGTTCACAATGACTAAGTGTCCTTACGCCGTTCTTCCATGAAGCTACGTTCAAGCGACGCGATCGCCGCTCGTCTGTATTTTCAATATTATTATTAGTGTTTGAAACCGCCGCTAGGCACTGCACTAGCAAAATTGTATGACAGGTAGCGGTAGCGTCGCTTGTAAATAGCTACGTGAACGGTGGGCGTTAATATATTCGATATCAACTGTCTTTTGTACGTTTTAATCTCATTTATCTGGCAACGATGAGAAGTTACCGATAATCGGTTGGTAACTTCATATCGACCGACCATGCTACCACCCCTGATGGCGATGACGGCCTGTGCAGTACAGATCGACGTGAGAGCATTTTGATTAAATGCATTTTCATTAATTCTTCTATACAGCGTTTATATTAATGATCATGTTCTACATCTACATTTATAAACTGACCTACGTATCATTATATTTTCTTTGTTATTTCTCATTCTGTACCTACTTCACACGACTAATTAATGATTACACTTTAAAGTAAAGCTATATAAAAAATCATTATTTCTCTAGAGGTCAGTTTCAATGTGTTCTATTGATAACTTCATGAACCAGGGACACTCCATCACTGTGACTGACAAGTTAAGTAGATACACATGGATGGCAACAGGTTCTCATCTCTTGGGGCATATTTGGCAAGGTCGAGACGTGACGTTACTCGCATATATAAGTCTTTAAACACATTTACCTACATGTGTGGCTAACGTAATACCTCACACAGTCGAATCTACGATGTTAGAAATCTAATTCTTTAATTAATTCCATGTTTAAACATGCTCAGACACGTGGTAAATGAATGGCTTTTCGCCACGGAAAGGTCACGTGATGTTGTGAGTGAGAAATAAACTAGGATTGCTTTCATTATTTATTGATGAGATATTTTAAAAATTAATTGCTAATTAAGAATTAAAATGTTCGTTTCCGAAATTCTAATCTGATATAATGATCTGCAGAAATAAAGTAAAAATGTTAACCAGAGCTGTACCAACGCATACTTTTGTCGAATAGTCAGGTTGGAATTGGTATGTTTGAAGGGTAATCGACGAGTTCATCGAAAATCAATTCATCGAAAGCAAATTTACAAAATACACAAAAAAAAGTTAGGTTAGGTTAGGTTAGGTTAGGTTAGGTTGGGTTTGGTTAGATAAAGTTAGGTTAGGTTGAATTTTAGTTAGTTGAACTCGTTTTCGATGAATTTGCCCTGAACCGTTTGAATATCGGAGCGTTAAAATCTCTATAACAGTGAAAGTAACTTTTTAATGTTTAAAATCACATGCCATGCATTTAAAAAGTTAAGATAAGTTGTAAAATAGTTTTTCTCACTGTTTATATTTACAAATCAAGATTTCTAAGACGTAAGAACTTCACTTAGAATCTACAATTAACTAAGTTAAATAAAAATTGTGTAATCTAGAATCTAAAAGAAAAAAAAGTTATTTCCAACTAGTGAAGGGTTTACCTTGCGAAATATTACACAACGTTTTTTCAAAGAAAAAATCTTAACATCCTGCAAAGTTTAACAGTTTTAATTAATTAAAAACTTGAAGCTGTGTCTGCATCGGAAGAATGTTGCGTATCGATACAAAACACGTAATATATTTTTATTGCTCAATCGGAACGTCTCTGTTATTGATTACTCGTAAGTATGTTTGTACAAACCATTTATTAATATGACCATACTCCTATATATATATATATGTCTATTATGCAATTGAATTTACTTATATTAGAAAAGTGGCAGCCAGCGGGGCTTATATTTTTTTTTATACAAATGTACACTCTACAGATTAATTCTGAGATTGATGAAATTTAACACAATTTACCTTCAAAATAAGAGGAAGGAAAATGAACGTGAGATTTCTAAAAATTACCCTTACCTCTCCCCCCCCCTCCCCCTTAAAGCAGAATTTTGATACTTCTTGATGAAATTTTGACTTGACGATCAAAATGAGAGAAAATTTAGAACGGTTCAATTAGACCAAAGACATTAGCTATACGTAGATTGCAATAAATTCATATAGCAATGGTCATGTTCTATTTTATTTACGGTTAATGCTTCAAAATAGAATTGTTTTAGACTTCTATCCTTTTTATAAAAACACATTATTTTTGTACCCGTGCAAACAGTTCACATGTAAACAGATGATAAATGCAAGTAGTTAAATGTTTCTAACATAAAACATGGCAGAAGAGTGTAAAGTAATTAGTAATTGTATCTAAATGGTTAAGTAGTGATATTTAATAAACACCTCAAGAGGAGAATCTGTGTTGCATGCTTTAGAAAAATTTTATAATAGGTAAATAGCAGTTAAAGTATATCATAATCGTATACAGACATAGTAATAATAGTAGCAATATAGATAAAATAAAAGAAAATTATTCTGATACCCTAAGTAAAGCGAAGTAAGATGAAAAGCGAATAAAACGAAAAATGTGTTTGATAAATAATTGAGCACCCATTTAAAAATATCAAGAGTTTATTTATACAATTCCATCATTTAATAATGAACCTAATACCTACCTGCCTACAGACCAAAGAAAAGTTCGGAATAATCATTATCACTCGATTACCGTCAACAGTTTGCTAATGTCAATAAAGCTTGAAAAATACAGTTTTAATTGAGAAATGAATAAATGATTGATTTGAGTACGTAATTCACAACCAACACAAACCTTTTTCAAAGAGATGCCGAGTAATCATTTCAATGTATAAACACTCTTTAAAAACTAAAAGACCTTTGACTCTGAACCAGTCTTATTATGTTCGATTCCCAAGGAAGACCAAAATATATAGGTATTTTAAATTTTATACCTTTCAAGTCATACCAAATAATAGAATATTATTATAATTACTCACAGAAGTAAGAAAACAACAATATGTTAGCAGAACACGTTTTAAGTAGGTAAGGGACAAAAATACTTCATACTTAATTTGATGTGGGTTGCGAACCAAGAAGTTTTATAAAACTAGGATAGAAAATAGCCAACCACTAACTGTTTTTGCAAAACGAAGAAGTTTTGTAAGACATTTACTTGGTGAGTAGTTAAATATCAAAAAATTAGGAATAACAAGTGGAGGGTGACAGAAAAAAACAGAAGCATGGCAAGGGGTGGCTAGGACTTTTCAAAGGCTTCAGCACCATTGATATCGAAGTTGAATACTTTCAGTAAATAGACGGAATGGTAAAAAAAAAAAAATATTCTCATAAGCTTCTTCTTCTTCTTCTTCTTTCCCTTGTCCTATTCGGGTCGGGGACCCACTGCATCGACAAGGCTCCTCCATACGTCCCTGTCTTGCGCCGATTGTTCGGCCTCTGTCCATGGCAGACCCATCCTCTCCTCGCACAGTTTTTGGAGTTGCCTCACCCAACTGTGTTTGGGAGGGCTTACTGGACGTCTACCCTCTGGAATGGCACTCATTATTTTCTTCAGAATTCGGTCATCAGACATTCTTAGTACATGCCCAAGCCACCTCAGTTGCGATTTTTCTATGAAGAGTAGCAATGGTTCAATGCTTAGATCATCTCGGATCGTAGAATTTCTTATATGATCCCATTTCATAACTTCTGCAACTCCTGCCACTTTGTCTTGATGCTGAGCTCGGCTTTTCTTATCACTGAGCTGTAGAGAGGACGTAGCACAATGCTTTACGCATATTTTGCATGCAATTTTCATAAGAAAATTTAAAAAATTAATAAATAATGTTTTTTTTTATGTAAATATTTTGTTTGAAGACCAATTAATTTCTTCTCCATACTCGCTTTCATTTTTATTACGCTTACGCTTTTAGTTTTTTTTTTCTAAAAATAGTTTACCTTCGTTAATCTTTCACGTGTAAGGTCAGTTCTTTATTGCTCATTGAATTTATGACGACCAATATTTGACATAATGTGACGGTAATCTATCGCATGTATACACTGTTTATTGATTAAGGGTTAAAAATATATTACAAATTCACCTTTAACCTTTATTTGCTGACGTGGGGTCTAGCAGGCCGCTCGATATATTCATTGGTTCGTGAAATCCGCCCCTCCCCCGCGCCCGGAAATCAAGACTCTCAATAGCTCCTTGTTTAAATTGTGTATACGCCAAATTCGTTAAGAACAGTGGATTTAAAATTTCATTTCGGATGTGGTCTCTCAGACCAAGCCAGGAACAGGCTAGTACATCTATCTTGAATGAAACGGAGATCAATGGAGAAGATTGTATACCCTCGGCAAAGACTAGGAGGGTGAATAGGTCTCATGGACCAATTTTTTATATGATGTATTATGACGTTATAGCTTGAGAGCCTGCCTGATCAGTCCAGAAAAATCAACTGATTTTGAAGAAAAAAAGAAGAAAACGCGTCATTCCTGCAATGCTATTTGTTGGCACCAATAAAATGTTTTTTATTCGTGTATAAAATTACATATCTGCACTGCACTAACAAGATTGTGCCCGTTTGCGCTCAGATTGTGCCGCCCGTTTTTTGAATTACTGTCAGCTATGTAATTTTTTCCTATTGCCCTTACTTCTATTATGTTTATTTTTTATATTTGATTGGTTTTTTTTTTTGTTTTTTAATCTTTATTAAGACATACGCAATTTATTTTATACATCTATTAAGGAAAATATAATAATGTAAATACACTTTAAAAGATACAGTCACATTTAAAAAAATTACATTTAAGAAAACACATTTAAAATACAAAATTAAATTATTAAAAAAAAAAAAATTCTCATATAAAGCACATGTCCTACGAAAAGTGTTAAGGCTTATAAGGTGGATACGATACTAAAATAAAACTCTTAAAAATTAAAAAAAAAATAGCCAAAAAGTGATCTCACGTGTTTTATCCATAAAAGTAGTTATTTGGTAAAATAGTTAGAAATTAATAAAACATTATAGTAATAGTTTTAAAAGTTTTATCTCATTTTATAAATTTCAAATTGTTCTTTTGAAAAAAAATTATAGCCAATAAGCGTTAAAAAAAACACCACAGTAGTAGAAGGTTAAAATCGAAAGCTTGATCACCCCGTCAAAGTAATTTTCGTTTCCAGGCGACCATTATCATAAATTGCTTCTTGATGAAATTGAAAGATAATAATTGATTTTAATCAAACGGGCATTTATGTTGAGTCATAATTGCTAACTAGAAAACATAATAGAAATATTAGAAAAATAACCGAAAACTTTTGTAATAAGAAGTTCATAAAGTCATAAACAATTTTAAAAATGTTTATATTATCTATTAAAGGTAAGTTGGTAAGCGTGCTCTGAAACAAAGAGTTAAATTAACAAAATCGTCGATTAAACACATTTTAGGTTGTTGAACTACAGATAGGGTAATGAATAATGAAATATTTCTTTTTGTAACGATATTGTAAATAATTCTGTTTTTTTAACTTTGCCCATCCAAATAGCTAACAAGCAAGCTAACACATTGTCCCTTTACAAAAATGCAGATAGGATTTACATTTGCCACTACTCTAGTTTTTCGTTACTTGTTTTTTTAGGGTTAAAAGAAATGTTAGAAAGCATGATTTTGTCAATTATGATTTTGATATACAATATTTTAATATATGATTTTGCAAATCATATATCACCGAGTTAATTGTTTAAGTCGGTGGGTAATTCCCAAACCTAACGAGATCTTGCATCTCATAATGCAGGGAAAGATTGTCGGAAGACGGGGCTCTGGAAGAAAGAGGACATCGTGGCTGAAAACTTGAGACAGTGGTTTGGCCAGTCTACTTTAGAGCTGTTCCGGGCCGCAGTAAACAAAGTTCGCATAGCAAACATGACAGCCAACGTCCGTTGAACGGATAGGGCACGAGAAGAAGAAGAAAAACTAATATAAATATATTATATTTAATTTAATTTTATGTCAATGGTGTAAACATATCATAAACAATAAATGCATGTCACAGTTAAATACAGGCAAACGAGAATAACAAACATATTTTTTAAAGTATCAATATATATTTTAAAGATGTAAGGGTTAAAAATTTTGTTTTTTTTTTGTACTCTATGATATTTTTCTTTTGTAAAGCTTTGTAATGTTACGTTTATAATCAATTTAATACCCATTATACTCATTACAAACATAACATTACAAAAAGTTATATTAGGTGTGATTCGATTAAGTTAATGAAACATGAAACACTTTTGTTATATCTGTTACATTTTTCTATCTTGACAACCTGTTTAACTTATTCTTAATGAAGGCAAACATCCAATAAAGTTATAATCTTCTTCAATCTTTGCAAGATTATATCTACTTAGTATGTCAACAATTAAATACACTTTTAGGCCAGAAACAACATGAATTCCTTAGTACAAAATTATACATATTGCTCTTCCGAATAAAATTTAAAAAACCATGGAGAACATGCTAAGTAGATGTGAGGTTTTGGTTATATACTTGGTGAGTTGATCAGTAAGGTACTACGTTATCCTTTTATTGGACTAGAGAATTTTTATAAGGTTTTATAGTACTGAAAATATTAAAATATTAATATCCTAGTTATTAATAATATTATTGTTTTTTTTTCTTTTACCTGCTGCTTCGTGTGCATAGACAGATTCTCAGCCAATAATCGAATGTGATTGCCAAAAAGGATATTAGACTTTATACCGATAATTTGTGTTTAGTAAATTTCGAAATGCAACTGAAAGTATAATTTTGTATCCGTTGTATTTGTTGAACGATTGGTTACTGCTCAACCAAGATCAAGTAATAAAAAATTACAGTATTCACCATATTCACAATCGTATTTTCATAATCGCGAAAAATTAAACGATCCAAAAATGAAAATAGATAAAAGCTAAAAGGTTTCTAAGAAGAAAACCTTGACAATAAAAAAATATATTAAAAATATTATTTATTCTTTTTCAACTCACAATTTTATGTTATTATCTACCTAGGAATATTACTAACACATTAATTTGAAAAAAAGGTACATTAAGATTTAAAATAAACAATTTGATTTTATCAATATATTCTTTGAATATTTCCTCTCAATAATGTTTCACAATTGCCATCATTTAATGAGTTCGTCTCTAAATAACAAATTATATAATATATTTACCTTCTTGGCAAGGTAAATCACAAATTTGTATTAATTAACATTGTTTGGGGAGTTTTAAATAAGGTTTTATTAAAAAGAAATCATCAAAGAGCCCCAGTTAAGTGAAAATTAATTACCGTTTCCAGCTAGGAGTGTAATATTGTATCACTGGGATGTAAAATTAAATGTTTCTCCGAATGCTTCTTATCCATCCTAATAATAATTTGAAAAGATAATAGATACATTTATAAAATTGCCAAGGCGAAATAGGAGTTCTTCTTGTCTTCATTAATCCCTTTGTTCCTTCAATTAGAAGAAATTTATTTAATTTTTATATATATATATATATATATGTAGAATAATTTTCTCGGTTTACCCGCGTAACGTAGTCCTTAGAAGGACTTTTTAACTCCTGACGTTTCGGACAGATCTCACTGTCCATCTTCAGAGGCCTTATGTCTTGAGTTTTGTATTAAACTGACAGCTTGCGCATGTCTATTCAGTCCAGAAGTCAAGACTTAAGTGAATGCATTTCAAATCTTATGTCGAGAACGAATAACACGGGTAGAAGGTGATTTTACGATGGAGGGGGTAGGCGATTTGCGTGTAGAGACCTGATTGGGTGGCTTTGAACTAATTGGAGGTGCTTCTGAGGATTTTGGGAATGCCGTTTTGGGGGAATTTTGAAACCACTACAATTGCTAGCATTTATAATGAAACAAAAAGGATTTACCGCGAAGCTATAGAAATTCATAAACATAAAAATAATATGAACACCAGAAATGACTCAATCAGAATTCCCAACACCTGGAAAGTTATAATTGACCAAAATTCCCCCAAAACGGCATTCCCAAAATCCTCAGAAGCACCTCCAATTAGTTCAAAGCCACCCAATCAGGTCTCTACACGCAAATTGCCTACCCCCTCCATCGTAAAATCACCTTCTACCCGTGTTCTTCGTTCTCGACATAAGATTTGAAATGCATTCACTTAAGTCTTGACTTCTGGACTGAATAGACATGCGAAAGCTGTCAGTTTAATACAAAACTCAAGACATAAGGCCTCTGAAGATGGACAGTGAGATCTGTCCGAAACGTCAGGAGTTAAAAAGTCCTTCTAAGGACTACGTTACGCGGGTAAACCGAGAAAATTATTCTACATCTTACACCCGTGAAAACCTTAATCATAACATATATATATATATATGGTGTATTGGCACACAAACTTTAACCAGCGACTCCTGGTCATATTTAGAGTTAAAAATGTTATGGCGACTAAGCTCTCCGGTAACGTTTTTTTTTCAAGACTCCTCGCTACCTCCTCCTAGCTACACGCACCAATAACGCGATAGACCATCGCGGCGGGTAGTGGGGAGGGGGTAGCGCAGAGTTGTGGACAGTGACGGAGTGTGGATTTTTTTTTTGTTAGTCGCCATAACATTTTTTCTCTAAATATGATCAGGAATCGTTTATCGGGTACGTGCCGATACACCCTGAATATATACGTCGTGTGCAAGCTTTAGTTGCAACCAAAGGCGATTTCACAAAATATTAACTTTCTGTGCGATAATGTTTATTATATATATATATTTTTTTTTTTAAGAAATTTTTTTTTTTTAAAAGAAAGACAAACATTCCCGGGTTACGAATAATCTGACAATAATTGAAAATCTCCTATTATCACCACAGTAAGCGGAAGATGTTGCTTGTGTTGTGATGGAGTACTTAGCCAGCCGATGAATCGAACACGCGACGCCCGGCTGGGACCCAAACGCCACCCAGACCCACTCAGCCACTGACCGATCGGTATATATTATAATCGCCATTTTTTTCCTCACTGTAAGAGTCGTGATTTATTTGTATTATTATGCTGTTAGAGCGATCATCATTATTTTTATAAAATACTAGAAAATTTCATTGCCAACCTAATGGAAGGAAGAATTTCTTTATTAAATGAGGCATTTAAATTTAAGTTTAAAACGATATAAATAAGAAAGTATAATAAGATCTTCGTATTCGGTATTTTGCTTTAGTGTGCAACAGGCTTAGCGACATTTCAGTTCGGTCATGCAAGGCATCATCAGGGTTTCAAAGCTGTTCTCCTTGGACTAAATTGCATTTAGGGTTGGGGAACTATTTCAAGCTAAACCTAATTTAGTAAATGGATTAGAACCATTTTAGACTATAATTTGGATGGTATGTATGGAGAGAGATTTAAAACCATTTTATAGACTCCTCTTTAAGTTATAGTTATTTATTAGATGAGTAATTTTATATTGAAATGTTGTGATTATGAGATATCTAAGAATAATCTAATTATTTATTATGAGGAAAAATTTTAAATCAATAAAGGTTTTTTTTAATTTTTACGTGCCCCGAAACTGACCTTGCAGAAACGTTGATTTTCTTGGTTTGCTCCAGAATGCATCGCATTATTTAAGAGGGTATTACCGAAGAATACCTGAAATGAGTACCTTTGAATCAAATTCTACAAATATTGACTCTTTTTTACAAAAAAAAAATTGATTTTGAAAGATTGTTATTTTATCAGGGAAACGCATTTTTTTTATTTTGAAAAAAATAAGTTTTTTTGTAATATACTAAGGTTATACCGTTGGTCGTTGGCAGATTTGTTCAATTTTCAAACGACATATTGTATTATACAACACAAATTTCAAATCATATAATCATACAACAAGATAAATAAATACATAATCTAGTAAACACATTTTTCATAATTTTAATTTGAATTAATGTAAAATCATTGAAAATAAATCTGAGAACGTGTTTTGTGACGAAAATGCCTCAGTTTTTTCTATTTATTTAAGGTCTTACAAACTAAAAATATCAGATTTTTTTACACGCTTATTTTGTTTAGACTTTATTGAAAAATCGTGAATACTTATGATCAAAAAATACTTACATGAAGTACACGATATTTAATAATTTATCATCGTGCGTTTTGTGCATTTTTATTGCTTACTTGAATGTAGGTATATATAAAAGCAAGTTTTGAATGAAATAAATCAATATTAAATTTTTAATTGTAAAAATTTGATACTGGGAATAATCGATCTTTCTCATCGCAACCTCCCTGTATAGCTGCAAGCATTTTTAACCTTCTATTCTCAGCTGCTGGTCAATGGCTCTTAAGTATTTTTGAATTTAATACTTTATCTAAAATCTACTTTTTAATACACTATTCTAGAGATAAAAGGGGACAACTTAAAATATCTATTTATTTCGGAGAAATACTCATTTGCATAAAAAAGTCCATGTATTGAATGAAAAAACTGGGCTCAGATATTGAATTTATCAAGCCTTCCAAATATTACTCACTATTATGACTCATGAAAAAGATGAAGTGTTTTATGTATTCATAATAACAACCAAGTTTAAAAGGTCGATATTAATAGAATTATTACCATAAAACTAATGTACAATAATGCCCACGCCACAAGAATAATGACACAATGGGTAATTTTGTATTCTGTTCCGTCCAAACAAAGATTTGAATGGGATTCCCATAGAAACCAGCCAGTTGCGAGATATTATCAGGTAATCCCTCATCTGCTTCACATTATTTGTAAGCTTTCTAGGGACCACCCTGTGAGAAAGGAAGAGATTAAACATTTTCCCTTCATACGTACTCATGATTATTTAGTTCATAATTTTTAATTCAAGCACTCTGCTTTACCGTATTTCAACCTTTTGTAGTTCTATTTTCGTGGAGGAAAAAAAAAAAGATTCTTTATGACGCAGTATTGTGCGATTCACTATTTGGGAAACTAATTAATTTTACGAGTGCTCTTCGCTGGATTGGCAGCCTGCAAACTGTGGATTAAAGATTGCCTTGATGAATTCCAACTTCAAATAAAAGTAACACTTAACTAATTTATCAATCTTAAATTAGCTCACATCTTCGCATGTGCTAATAGTTTTATAAACATGTAAACATTTACATTGTTTGGCAAAAAAATCTTGTTTTAAATATTAGTATGCTAGCTGATACCCGGCATGCGTTGAATTGAAACATAAATAAAGAATTTGTTTCTCTCTGCGTGTCCTTTCCCATTCGTCCCTGTTCCCCTTCCACCACCTTTTCCCCCCGTCGTTCCCTTCCCCTCCAGCGTTATCCTTTTCACCTTCCCCGCGTTCTCCCTCCTTTCTGACGCTGACCCCCTTCTCGCGAAACTCTCCTCTCACGAATTCCACTTCCACCTTCTCTGCCTTCCCCCTCCGTCGTCCTTCCTCCCGCGAACCGCCCCTCCTTAGTTCCCCTCCACCCCTCCTGGATTCTCCTCCCCCTCCCACCTTTTTTCGCTGCCCCTAAACTCCAAAAAATAAATTCATTTTTCAAACAACTCGCGTGTACCCTATTTTAATTTGCAAATTTCATTACTCCAGAAATCACCAATACAGAAATATTGCTATTTAGAAACGTACGAAGTTGAAATAGTCGTTCAGTTTTCTGAAATTATCCAATTTTCTGCACAATTTCCTTAATTTTTCGTTCCGTAAGAACCTTCAACAAAGTATCAGAAAACTTTAAAAAAAGATGAATGAAATAGGTAAAGTCGTTCTGAAGTTATGGCGTGACCAAGGGAAACATGGATTCATTTATCTATATATAGATACAAGTCACAATTAAATAAAAACATTAATTAAATTAAAACAAATAACTTTGTTTAAACCACTAATATAATCACAATTACCTACATGTTTCAAAACCGATGGTTTCTTCGTCAGGGTAGTAATGACATTAATAACAAAACTAGCTTTTGCCCGTTGCAAGGCAACTAATTGGTTAAAGCACTAAGCGATTTGACGTTTGAATGTGGATGAAGCAAGAAGTGTGTGTGTCTACATTTTTTAAAAATTAAATATTTGAAAAAAAAAATCGATGTTTGAATGTGGATGAAGCAAGGATTGTGAGAACTACTCAAAGGGTCCTGTGAGTTAATCGCTCAATTTTGTACACCCGCTACTTAGCCACTTTGGTCGCCCTGGTTAAGGCGTTCAGTATGGGCCTTTTCTCGCAAAAAGGGGCCTAGAAGTTTACGGCTCAATTTTTTCACTAATAAATTGTTTCTAAATTATATGATATGCACTCACTTTTCTAATAACTCCCGTTACACCTATTTAAATTTTTTGTATGAATTTGATAACGCCAAATCTCTGCATTATATAAAGAAAACTTCGCGGGCTTGCGCACAATAACTCACCAAAGTTTCATCGCAATCGGATGAATATTATTGTAGATAATTTCATTACGCTAGAGCTCATTATTATATTTTAAAACCATTTCGAGCATGCACACATCATATCCCCAAAGTTTCATCGCAATCGGATGAATAGTATTGGAAATAATTTCATAATGCCAGAGCTTATTCTTATATATAGAAACCATCCCTAGCATGCCAACATCGAATTCCCAAAGTTTCATCTCAATCGGATGAAAAGTAAAGGAAATAATTTCATTACGCCAGAGCTTACTTTTATGCATAAAAACCATCCCAGGCATGCACACATCAAATCTCCAAAGTTTCATCTCAATCGGGTGAATAGTATATGAAATAATTTGATAACGCCAGAGCTTATTATTACGCATAGAAACCATCCCGGACATGCACACATCAAATCCCCAAAGTTTCATCGCAATCAGATGAATAGTATAGGAAATAATTTCATAGAGCCAGAGCTTACTATTATGCGTAGAAACCAACCCGGGCATGCACACATCAAATACCAAAAGTTTTGTCGCAATCAGATGAAAAGTATTGGAAAAAAAATCATAACGCCAGAGCTTACTCTTTTATGTTCAAACCATCCCGAGTATCCAACATCAAATTCCCAAAGTTTCATCTCAATCGGATGGAAAGTATAGGAAATAATTTCATAACGCCAGATCTTACCATTATGCGTAAATAATTTCATAATTCCAGAGCTTACTATTATGCGTAGAAACCAACCCGGGCATGCACACATCAAAGCTCAAAAGTTTTGTCGCAATCAAATGAATAGTATTGGAAAAAATTTCATAACGCCAGAGCTTACTCTTTTACATAGAAACCATCCCGAGCATGTCAACATCGAATTCCCAAAGTTTCATCTCAATCGGATGAAAATTAAAGGAAATATTTTCATAACGCCAGAGCTTACTTTTATGCATAAAAACCATCCCAGGCATGCACACATCAAATTTCCAAAGTTTCATCTCGATCGGGTGAATAGTATATAAAATAATTTCATAAAGCCAGAGCTTACTATTATGCGTAGAAACCAACCCGGGCATGCACACATCAAATCCCAAAAGTTTTCTCGCCATCAGATGAATAGTATTGGAAAAAAAACCTACCTAACCCTCAAACAAAAAATATTTGTTCAACAAAAAACCATCTTATCAAACTCAATTTTACTGCAGCAAAAAAATTACACAAAGAAATTCTTTAACAATATCCGGCTACCCGTGCACACGTATAATTATTTTTATTTTAAAATTGAATAATGTCCAAAGTAAACGAACGAATCCTGACCGATCTATTTTTCGATTTATATGCATATAAAAAATCTGTAGCACTGCATCGAACCCACCTAATTTATAAAAAGTACCTTCATACATACCTACCTACCCAGAGTACCTGTTCAGTACTTAGTTCCTACCTACCTGCATATCTACCTACCCCCGTGTACACCTACATTTTTTTGGAAATATCCATCTTTGGTTACTTTTTTTTATTTTATATCATATTTTTTTTGTGATTTAAAGGAAAGAAGTTCTTACTTAGAGTAAATATCGATATTTGAATTCAATGCAATCCGCATGCCTACTGAACTCCCTGATTGGACAGTCGAAATGAACCACAGGGTCCGGCAAAATTTCCTCACTCATTATTACAAAAACCAATCGATTAAAAAAATGTTTTTTTTTTTAAATCGACTCTTTAATATTTTTTTATGGAAATGACATCTTTCAAGTATCCACCTTTTGATGTCACGGACGCCATAACTCTTTTCGTAATCAATAATTATTAATAACGATAAATGTATAGAAAATTAGAAAAAAAACTTTGCATCTTATTTAGATAAATTTTAATGCGCCGCAAAAACGTTGGTCGCAAACGCAAGACAATATTTTCTAAACAAAAAAAATTAAGGAAAAAATCATGAGTTTTAATAAAAAAATTAATCAGTATATTTCGAGCGGAATTTTTTTTACCACCCTGTTTCTGAATTTGAATTAAAAGACCGACAAACTGCAATCGGCATTTTTCCAGAAGAAACGCATTTAGTACCTACCATCTTTGGTGATTTCTCATAATTTCAAACCATTTATTTGTAATTCGATGGAGCAAAGTAGGTACCTACCCAGTGATTATTATTATACCAATCCACCTGACCAGTAATATTTTTAAATCTTGTATAATTTGTTAGCGGATTTTTCATGGATTTTTTTGTAAAATGTCAAATTTTTAGCTCGATATTGTGGAATATTTTCAATGGAATGCCACTAAAAAAACGGTTGAATAAGTTTTCGAAACCTTTTGCCATTGAATATATCAAAAAACATTTACGCCAGAGGCCGTCATTTTGACGCAATTTCGTTTGCAAATGAAGGATTCTCAAATACGCCAAAGCTCAATTTTTTTAAAGGCTAAAGTCAAATTTTTTGTTCAGGCCCTAGCACGCTTGCTCTATAACGATCGGTAGGATAACTATCGGTAACTTCTCATCGTTCCCTAGGACAACTGCACATCGCTAACGAACAAACAACAGTTGATGTCGAATATGTTAAGGACACTTAGTCATTGTGAACTGTCACTTATTCGTTGGCGATCTGTAGTCATGCTAGGGAACGATGAGAAGTTACCGATAGTTATCCTATCGATCGTTATAGAGCGAGCGTGCTAGGGCCTCTGACCTACCGCAAAAGCCGTGAGGATCTTACGCTAAAAAAATTCGCTGGGTGGGTAGGCCAACGCCTCTGCAATAGGTCATTTCAAGTGGTTCGCTATGTTTGTTGATTTAGAAGTGGTGCCTGGGTTCATGAGGTTTGTTCTGGTCTTGGCGGTGGATTCGTCTGCCCACCAATTTCGTGGCAGACCAGATCGGAAGAGACTGGTTTAGGGAGACTTTTTGGGTTCTTCAGCAAAGCTCTCTCGGAACATCACCTTGCACCGCAGTGGGAGGGATAAAATCATTCGTCCGTCACTCCACACACTGATCCCCAGATTCCTACCCACCCCTCATAACTTTTTCCTTACCAGAACATCATCTCCTTACCTTCCTAAAAATAACCCTTCACACAGCATCCCCAAAGATGACATAGGCCCTGAGAGGAATTATTTTCGTCCGTCACTCCACACACTGATCCCCAGATTCCTACCCACCCCTCATAACTTTTTCCTTACCAGAACATCATCTCCTTACTTTCCTAAAAAGAACCCTTCACACAGCATCCCCAAAGATGACATAGGCCCTGAGAGGAATTCTTAAATCGACTCAAATTAACCGGTTATAAAGGGTTTGGTCATCCGATAAATGATTCACGGGGTGGCGGTACCAATGCACACCACCCACGCCGAATGATATTATAATAACACTATTGTACACTATTTAAAGAAGTACCTACGCCATTTGTACCTACGTTATTTAAACAGTTTTATTCATCATATTAAATTCTCAATATTTGAAAAATAACGTTCCCACCCAAGTAGGTACCTACCCACTGGTAAATTATTTTCTATGATCTCGGCAGCCTGAACCGTTCGAATTTTATTTGTCTTTACAAAAGTACCTACTCAGCAATTAAAATCAACGTTCTTTAGCTGGCCGGTAACATTTAAACTTTAGTTTTTTTTCATAAACGTCAGAATTTTTTCAACTTTTGAAGATGTATCCTGAAATAATTTACATGAAATGTGGTAAATGTAATGTATTATTGGAGTTCGGAAATCTATGGTTTTCAAAATTATAGAAAAACATCTTATCCACATATCCTATTTTTGACGTAATATTGATATACATGAGACTCGTCGAAATGTTAAATTTACATGCGAGACGCCATAGAATAATTTTCAAAACTGCTCCAACATTTCAGTACTTTGAAGGTCTGACGATAAATTTTTCCTTAATAAAGCATTTTATTTTACTGGCTGCGAACATTTTAACAGTTTTGAACTCGAAATTTTTTCGTAAACGTCAGAAATTACCGACGTTTGAAAACAAATCCTGACAAAATTTCCATGAAAAGTCATCAATATAATATATTTTTAATGTTCCGAAACCTGTCGTAGTCGAAATAATACAAAAACATCTAAGCCAGGTATCTTTTTTAAGTCGCAATTTTGATTTACCTCGAGGCTCGTCGAAATGTAAAATTTTGAGGTGAGACGCCATATATTTAAAAAATATACACTTTACGATTTCAGTACTGAGCCATGTACTGAGGCTCTTTCACAAATTTTTCGTGAAGGTCTGACGATAAATTTTTCCTTTTTTGATGGGCGAACCTGGCGGCTGGAAATACAACTTTGAATTTCTTCGTCGAATAATGAGCGCTTCTAGTTTTCGCCGCTAGGTTTTAATACATCAGTTTTTTTAGCAGTTTATTTTTTTGCATCATTTTTTTTATATGAAAATTTGCAATTGGTAAAATTCTGGCTGAATTTTTCCCATACAAATCAGGTCTGAAAAAATCGTATGTATTTTCATCCACGGTCGCTGTCTCGCGAAAATCAGCTTTGAGGTCGGTTAAAATTGAGGGGCAGAATGGTCGTTTTTCGCGAGACTGCAAAACACTTAATCGGTCATCCACGGTCGCTGTCTCGCGAAAATCAGCTCTGAGGTCGGTTAAACTCGAGGGGCAGAGTGGTCGTTTTTCGCGAGACTGCGATTGTCTTAAAATCTGGTGGTCAAGAGCATTAATATTAATACTAGCTTTTGCCCGTTGCAAGGCAACTAATTGGTTAAAGCACTAAGCGATTTGACGTTTGAATGTGGATGAAGCAAGAAGTGTGTGTGTCTACATTTTTTAAAAATTAAATATTTGAAAAAAAAAATAATCGATGTTTGAATGTGGATGAAGCAAGGATTGTGAGAACTACTCAAAGGGTCCTGTGAGTTAATCGCTCAATTTTGTACACCCGCTACTTAGCCACTTTGGTCGCCCTGGTTAAGGCGTTCAGTATGGGCCTTTTCTCGCAAAAAGGGGCCTAGAAGTTCACGGCTCAATTTTTTCACTAATAAATTGTTTCTAAATTATATGATATGCACTCACTTTTCTAATAACTCCCGTTACACCTATTTAAATTTTTTGTACAAATTTAATAACGCCAAAGCTCTGCATTATATAAAGAAAACTTCGCGGGCTTGCGCACAATAACTCACCAAAGTTTCATCGCAATCGGATGAATATTATTGTAGATAATTTCATTACGCTAGAGCTCATTATTATATTTTAAAACCATTTCGAGCATGCACACATCATATCCCCAAAGTTTCATCGCAATCGGATGAATAGTATTGGAAATAATTTCATAATGCCAGAGCTTATTCTTATATATAGAAACCATCCCTAGCATGCCAACATCGAATTCCCAAAGTTTCATCTCAATCGGATGAAAAGTAAAGGAAATAATTTCATTACGCCAGAGCTTACTTTTATGCATAAAAACCATCCCAGGCATGTACACATCAAATCTCCAAAGTTTCATCTCAATCGGGTGAATAGTATATGAAATAATTTGATAACGCCAGAGCTTACTATTACGCATTGAAACCATCCCGGACATGCACACATCAAATCCCCAAAGTTTCATCGCAATCGGATGAATAGTATAGGAAATAATTTCATAAAGCCAGAGCTTACTATTATGCGTAGAAACCAACCCGGGCATGCACACATCAAATCCCAAAAGTTTTGTCGCAATCAGATGAATAGTATTGGAAAAAAATTCATAACGCCAGAGCTTACTCTTTTACATAGAAACCATCCCGAGCATGCCAACATCGAATTCCCAAAGTTTCATCTCAATCGGATGGAAAGTATAGGACATAATTTCATAACGCCAGATCTTACCATTATGCGTAAATAATTTCATAATTCCAGAGCTTACTATTATGCGTAGAAACTAACCCGGGCATGCACACATCAAATCCCAAAAGTTTTGTCGCAATCAAATGAATAGTATTGGAAAAAATTTCATAACGCCAGAGCTTACTCTTTTACATAAAACTCATCCCGAGCATGCCAACATCGAATTCCCAAAGTTTCATCTCAATCGGATGAAAATTAAAGGAAATATTTTCATAACGCCAGAGCTTACTTTTATGCATAAAAACCATCCCAGGCATGCACACATCAAATCTCCAAAGTTTCATCTCGATCGGATGCTTAGAAACCAACCCGGGCACGCACACATCAAATCCCAAAAGTTTTGTCGCCATCAGATGAATAGTATTGGAAAAAAACCTACCTAACCCTCAAACTAAAAATATTTGTTCATTTACCTACGTAATTTCTAAAAAAAAAAAAAACATTGCAATTTTATTACTTATCAAAAAAACCATCTTATCAAACTCAATTTTACTGCAGCAAAAAAATTACACAAAGAAATTCTTTAACAATATCCGGGTACCCGTGCACACGTATAATTATTTTTATTTTAAAATTTAATAATGTCCAAAGTAAACGAACGAATCCTGACCGATCTATTTTTCGATTTATATGCATATAAAAAATCTGTAGCACTGCATCGAACCCACCTAATTTATAAAAAGTACCTTCATGCATACCTACCTACCCAGAGTACCTGTTCAGTACTTAGTTCCTACCTACCTGCATATCTACCTACCCCCGTGTACACCTACATTTTTTTGGAAATATCCATCTTTGGTTACTTTAAATTTTATATCATAATTTTTTTGTGATTTAAAGGAAAGAAGTTCTTACTTAGAGTAAATATCGATATTTGAATTCAATGCAATCCGCATGCCTAGTGAACTCCTGATTGGACAGTCGAAATGAACGACAGGGTCCGGCAAAATTTCCTCACTCATTATTACAAAAACCAATCGATTAAAAAATTGACTTTTTTTTTTTAATCGAATCTTTAATATTTTTTTATGGAAATGACATCTTTCAAGTGTCCACCTTTTGATTTCACGGACGCCATAACTCTTTTCGTAATAAATAATTATTAATAACGATAAATGTATAGAAAATTAGAAAAAAAACTTTGCATCTTATTTAGATAAATTTTAATGCGCCGCAAAAACGTTGGTCGCAAACGCCCGACAATATTTTCTAAACAAAAAAAAAATAAGGAAAAAATCATGAGTTTTAATAAAAAAATTAATCAGTATATTTCGAGCGGAATTTTTTTTACCACCCTGTTTCTGAATTTGTATTAAAAGACCGACAAACTGCAATCGGCATTTTTCAGAAGAAACGCATTTAGTACCTACCATCTTTGGTGATTTCTCTTAATTTCAAACCATTTATTTGTAATTCGATGGAGCAAAGTAGGTACCTACCCAGTGATAATATTATACGAATCCACTGGCAAGTAATCTTTTTAAATGTTGTAAAATTTGTTAGCGGATTTTTCATGGATTTTTTTGTAAAATGTCAAATTTTTAGCACGATATTGAGGAATATTTTCAAGCGAATGCCACTAAAATAACGGTTGAATAAGTTTTCGAAACCTTTTGCCATTGAATATATCAAAAAACATTAGCACGCTTGCTCTATAACGATCGGTAGGATAACTATCGGTAACTTCTCATCGTTCCCTAGGACAACTG
The DNA here is from genome assembly GCA_951813805.1 of Limnephilus auricula. Classification (NCBI taxonomy): domain Eukaryota; kingdom Metazoa; phylum Arthropoda; class Insecta; order Trichoptera; family Limnephilidae; genus Limnephilus; species Limnephilus auricula. The sequence goes on from OX638404.1 coordinate 19,621,665, forward strand.
CACATCGCTAACGAACAAACAACAGTTGATGTCGAATATGTTAAGGACACTTAGTCATTGTGAACTGTCACTTATTCGTTGGCGATCTGTAGTCATGCTAGGGAACGATGAGAAGTTACCGATAGTTATCCTATCGATCGTTATAGAGCGAGCGTGCTAGGGCCTCTGACCTACCGCAAAAGCCGTGAGGATCTTACGCTAAAAAAATTCGCTGGGTGGGTAGGCCAACGCCTCTGCAATAGGTCATTTCAAGTGGTTCGCTATGTTTGTTGATTTAGAAGTGGTGCCTGGGTTCATGAGGTTTGTTCTGGTCTTGGCGGTGGATTCGTCTGCCCACCAATTTCGTGGCAGACAGATCGGAAGAGACTGGTTTAGGGAGACTTTTTGGGTTCTTCAGCAAAGCTCTCTCGGAACATCACCTTGCACCGCAGTGGGAGGGATAAAATCATTCGTCCGTCACTCCACACACTGATCCCCAGATTCCTACCCACCCCTCATAACTTTTTCCTTACCAGAACATCATCTCCTTACCTTCCTAAAAAGAACCCTTCACACAGCATCCCCAAAGATGACATAGGCCCTGAGAGGAATTATTTTCGTCCGTCACTCCACACACTGATCCCCAGATTCCTACCCACCCCTCATAACTTTTTCCTTACCAGAACATCATCTCCTTACTTTCCCAAAAATAACCCTTCACACAGCATCCCCAAAGATGACATAGGCCCTGAGAGGAATTATTTTCTTCAAGGCCTCCTGTGTAGAGCTATTATAAAAATTAAATAAACTTCTCTTTTCCCGGTAGATTTTCCTAATTTTGTTTTAACCGCTTGGACACATAAGCTTGTTTTCACGATAATTTAACGTAGGTAGACATAGGAATGACGTATGGCCCGTACCTGAGTTATAAATTAGTCGAGTAAGATCCATAGTTTATGCATAAACATTTACACGAAAAAGCCCGCCCTTAGGATTGTGTGTATTGGTGCATATAACGATGCAAAACGTCACTGAGATACATCTTTTTGCCAACCTGAATATATTTAGATATTCTTAAATCGACTCAGATTAACCGGTTATAAAGGGTTTGGTCATCCAACAAATGATTCACGGGGTGGCAGTACCAATGCACACCACCCACGCCGAATGATATTAGAATAACACTATTGTGCACTATTTAAAAAAGTACCTACGCCATTTGGCAAAAAAAAAAAATGGATTATCCTGAGTTATTTAAACAGTTTTATTCATCATGTTAAATTCTCAATATTTGAAAAATAACGTTCCCACCCAATTAGGTACCTACCCACTGGTAAATTATTTTCTATGATCTCAGCAGCCTGAACCGTTCGAATTTTATTTGTCTGTACAAAAGTACCTACACAGCAATTAAAATAAACGTTATGTAGCTGGCCGGTAACGTTTAACCTGTTTTTATTTTGCATTTCTTCATAAACGTCAGAATTTTTTCAACTTTTGAAGATGTATCCTGAACTAATTTACATGAAATGTGGTAAATGTAATGTATTATTGGAGTTCGGAAATCTATGGTTTTCAAAATTATAGAAAAACATCTTATCCACATATGCTATTTTTGACGTAATATTAATACACATGAGACTCGTCGAAATGTCAAATTAACATGCGAGACGCCATAGAATAATTTTCAAAAATGCCCCAACATTTCAGTACTTTGAAGGTCTGACGATAATTTTTTCCTTAATAAAGCATTTTTTTACTGGCTACGAACATTTTAACAGTTTTTAACTCGGAATTTTTTTCGTAAACGTCAGAAATTACCGACGTTTGAAAACGAATCCTGACAAAATTTCCATGAAAAGTCATAAATATAATATATTATTTATGTTCCAAAACCTGTCGTAGTCGAAATAATACAAAAACATCTAAGCCAGGTATCTTTTTTAAGTCGCAATTTTGATTTACCTCGAGGCTCGTCGGAATGTAAAGTTTTGAGGTGAGACGCCTTATATTTAAAAAAATATACACTTTACGATTTTAGTACTGAGGCTCTTTCACAAATTTTTCGTGAAGGTCTGACGATAAATTTTTCCTTTTTTGATGGGCGAACCTGGCGGCTGGAAATACAACTTTGAATTTCTTCGTCGAATAATGAGCGCTTCTAGTTTTCGCCGCTAGGTTTTCATACATCAGTTTTATTAGCAGTTTATTTTTTTTGCATCAGTTTTTTTATATGAAAATTTGCAATTGGTAAAATTCTGGCTGAATTTTTCCCATACAAATCAGGTCTGAAAAAATCGTATGTATTTTTATCCACGGTCGATGTCTCGCGAAAATCAGCTTTGAGGTCGGTTAAACTTGAGGGGCAGAGTGGTCGTTTTTCGCAAGACTGCGATTGACTTAAAATCTGGTGGTTACGAGCATTAATATATAACTAGCTTTTGCCCGTTGCAAGGCAACTAATTGGTTAAAGCACTAAGCGATTTGACGTTTGAATGTGGATGAAGCAAGAAGTGTGTGTGTCTACATTTTTTAAAAATTTAATATTTGAAAAAAAAAATCGATGTTTGAATGTGGATGAAGCAAGGATTGTGAGAACTACTCAAAGGGTCCTGTGAGTTAATCGCTCAATTTTGTACACCCGCTACTTAGCCACTTTGGTCGCCCTGGTTAAGGCGTTCAGTATGGGCCTTTTCTCGCAAAAAGGGGCCTAGAAGTTTACGGCTCAATTTTTTCACTAATAAATTGTTTCTAAATTATATGATATGCACTCACTTTTCTAATAACTTCCGTTACACCTATTTAAATTTTTTGTACAAATTTGATAACGCCAAAGCTCTGCATTATATAAAGAAAACTTCGCGGGCTTGCGCACTATAACTCACCAAAGTTTCATCGCAATCGGATGAATATTATTGTACATAATTTCATTACGCTAGAGCTCATTATTATATTTTAAAACCATTTCGAGCATGCACACATCATATCCCCAAAGTTTCATCGCAATCGGATGAATAGTATTGGAAATAATTTCATAATGCCAGAGCTTATTCTTATATATAGAAACCATCCCTAGCATGCCAACATCGAATTCCCAAAGTTTCATCTCAATCGGATGAAAAGTAAAGGAAATAATTTCATTACGCCAGAGCTTACTTTTATGCATAAAAACCATCCCAGGCATGTACACATCAAATCTCCAAAGTTTCATCTCAATCGGGTGAATAGTATATGAAATAATTTGATAACGCCAGAGCTTACTATTACGCGTTGAAACCATCCCGGACATGCACACATCAAATCCCCAAAGTTTCATCGCAATCGGATGAATAGTATAGGAAATAATTTCATAAAGCCAGAGCTTACTATTATGCGTAGAAACCAACCCGGGCATGCACACATCAAATCCCAAAAGTTTTGTCGCAATCAGATGAATAGTATTGGAAAAAATTTCATAACGCCAGAGCTTACTCTTTTACATAGAAACCATCCCGAGAATGCCAACATCGAATTCCCAAAGTTTCATCTCAATCGGATGGAAAGTATAGGAAATAATTTCATAACGCCAGATCTTACCATTATGCGTAAATAATTTCATAATTCCAGAGCTTACTATTATGCGTAGAAACCAACCCGGGCATGCACACATCAAATCCCAAAAGTTTTGTCGCAATCAAATGAATAGTATTGGAAAAAATTTCATAACGCCAGAGCTTACTCTTTTATATAGAAACCATCCCGAGCATGCCAACATCGAATTCCCAAAGTTTCATCTCAATCGGATGAAAATTAAAGGAAATATTTTCATAACGCCAGAGCTTACTTTTATGCATAAAAACCATCCCAGGCATGCACACATCAAATCTCCAAAGTTTCATCTCGATCGGGTGAATAGTATATAAAATAATTTCATAAAGCCAGAGCTTACTATTATGCGTAGAAACCAACCCGGGCATGCACACATCAAATCCCAAAAGTTTTGTCGCCATCAGATGAATAGTATTGGAAAAAAATCTACCTAACCCTCAAACTAAAAATATTTGTTCATTTACCTACGTAATTTCTAAAAAAAAAAAACATTGCAATTTTATTACTTATCAAAAAAACCATCTTATCAAACTCAATTTTACTGCAGCAAAAAAATTACACAAAGAAATTCTTTAACAATATCCGGGTACCCGTGCACACGTATAATTATTTTTATTTTAAAATTTAATAATGTCCAAAGTAAACGAACGAATCCTGACCGATCTATTTTTCGATTTATATGCATATAAAAAATCTGTAGCACTGCATCGAACCCACCTAATTTATAAAAAGTACCTTCATGCATACCTACCTACCCAGAGTACCTGTTCAGTACTTAGTTCCTACCTACCTGCATATCTACCTACCCCCGTGTACACCTACATTTTTTTGGAAATATCCATCTTTGGTTACTTTTTTTTTTATTTTATATCATAATTTTTTTGTGATTTAAAGGAAAGAAGTTCTTACTTAGAGTAAATATCGATATTTGAATTCAATGCAATCCGCATGCCTAGTGAACTCCTGATTGGACAGTCGAAATGAACGACAGGGTCCGGCAAAATTTCCTCAATCATTATTACAAAAACCAATCGATTAAAAAATGGACTTTTTTTTTTTAATCGAATCTTTAATATTTTTTTATGGAAATGACATCTTTCAAGTGTCCACCTTTTGATTTCACGGACGCCATAACTCTTTTCGTAATAAATAATTATTAATAACGATAAATGTATAGAAAATTAGAAAAAAAACTTTGCATCTTATTTAGATAAATTTTAATGCGCCGCAAAAACGTTGGTCGCAAACGTCCGACAATATTTTCTAAACAAAAAAAAAATAAGGAAAAAATCATGAGTTTAATAAAAAAATTAATCAGTATATTTCGAGCGGAATTTTTTTTACCACCCTGTTTCTGAATTTGAATTAAAAGACCGACAAACTGCAATCGGCATTTTTCAGAAGAAACGCATTTAGTACCTACCATCTTTGGTGATTTCTCTTAATTTCAAACCATTTATTTGTAATTCGATGGAGCAAAGTAGGTACCTACCCAGTGATAATATTATACGAATCCACTGGCAAGTAATCTTTTTAAATGTTGTAAAATTTGTTAACGGATTTTTCATGGATTTTTTTGTAAAATGTCAAATTTTTAGCTCGATATTGAGGAATATTTTCAAGCGAATGCCACTAAAAAAACGGTTGAATAAGTTTTCGAAACCTTTTGCCATTGAATATATCAAAAAACATCTACGCCAGAGGCCGTCATTTTGACGCAATTTCGTTTGCAAATGAAGGATTCTCAAATTCGCCAAAGCTCAATTTTTTAAAGGATAAACTAAATTTTTTTTGTTCAGGCCCTAGCACGGTTGCTCTTTAATGATCGGTAGGATAACTATCGGTAACTTCTCATCGTTCCCTAGGACAACTGCACATCGCTAACGTACAAACAACAGTTGACGTCGAATATGTTACGAAGGATACTTAGTCATTGTGACCTGTCACTTATTCGTTGGCGATCTGTAGTCATGCTAGGGAACGATGAGAAGTCACCGATAGTTATCCTATCGATCGTTGTAGAGCGAGCGTGCTAGGGCCCTGACCTACCGCAAAAGCCATGAGGATTTACGCTAAAAAAAATCGCTGGGCGGGTAGGCCAACGCCTCTGCAATAGGTCATTTCAAGAGGTTCGCTATGTTTGGTGATTTAGAAGTGGTGCCTGGGTTCATGAGGTTTGTCCTGGTCTTGGCGGTGGATTCGTCTGCCCACCAATTTCGTGGTAGACCAGATCAGAAGAGACTGGTTTAGGGAGACTTTTTGGCTTCTTCAGCAGAGCTCTCTCGGAACATCACCTTGCACCGCAGTGGTAGGGATAAAATCATTCGTCCCTCACTCCACACACTGATCCCCAGATTCCTACCCACCCCTCATAACTTTTTACTTACCAGAACATCATCTCCTTACTTTCCTAAAAATAACCCTTCACACAGCATCCCCAAAGATGACATAGGCCCTGAGAGGAATTATTTTCGTCCGTCACTCCACACACTGATCCCCAGATTCCTACCCACCCCTCATAACTTTTTCCTTACCAGAACATCATCTCCTTACTTTCCTAAAAAGAACCCTTCACACAGCATCCCCAAAGATAACATAGGCCCTGAGAGGAATTATTTTCTTCAAGGCCTCCTGTGTAGAGCTATTATAAAAATTAAATAAACTTCTCTTTTCCCGGTAGATTTTCCTAATTTTGTTTTAAATTAGTCGAGTAAGATCCATAGTTTGTGTATAAAAAATGCATAAACATTCACACGAAAAAGCCCGCCCTTAGGATTGTGTGTATTGGTGCATATAACATGCAAAACGTCACTGAGATACATTTTTTTGCCAACCTGAATATATTTAGATATTCTTAAATCGACTCAGATTAACCGGTTATAAAGGGTTTGGTCATCCAATAAATGATTCACGGGGCGGCAGTACCAATGCACACCACCCACGCCGAATGATATTAGAATAACACTATTGTGCACTATTTAAAAAAGTACCTACGCCATTTGGCAAAAAAAAAATGGATTATCCTGAGTTATTTAAACAGTTTTATTCATCATGTTAAATTCTCAATATTTGAAAAAATAACGTTCCCACCCAATTAGGTACCTACCCACTGGTAAATTATTTTCTATGATCTCAGCAGCCTGAACCGTTCGAATTTTATTTGTCTGTACAAAAGTACCTACACAGCAATTAAAATGAACGTTATGTAGCTGGCCGGTAACATTTAACCTGTTTTCAATTTTCCTTTCCTTCATAAACGTCAGAATTTTTTCAACTTTTGAAGATGTATCCTGAAATAATTTACATGAAATGTGGTAAATGTAATGTATTATTGGAGTTCGGAAATCTATGGTTTTCAAAATTATAGAAAAACATCTTATCCACATATGCTATTTTTGACGTAATATTGATACACATGAGACTCGTCGAAATGTCAAATTAACATGCGAGACGCCATAGAATAATTTTCAAAAATGCCCCAACATTTCAGTACTTTGAAGGTCTGACGATATTTTTTTCCTTAATAAAGCATTTTTTTACTGGCTACGAACATTTTAACAGTTTTTAACTCGGAATTTTTTTCGTAAACGTCAGAAATTACCGACGTTTGAAAACGAATCCTGACAAAATTTCCATGAAAAGTCATAAATATAATATATTATTTATGTTCCAAAACCTGTCGTAGTCGAAATAATACAAAAACATCTAAGCCAGGTATCTTTTTTAAGTCGCAATTTTGATTTACCTCGAGGCTCGTCGGAATGTAAAGTTTTGAGGTGAGACGCCTTATATTTAAAAAAATATACACTTTACGATTTTAGTACTGAGGCTCTTTCACAAATTTTTCGTGAAGGTCTGACGATAAATTTTTCCTTTTTTGATGGGCGAACCTGGCGGCTGGAAATACAACTTTGAATTTCTTCGTCGAATAATGAGCGCTTCTAGTTTTCGCCGCTAGGTTTTCATACATCAGTTTTATTAGCAGTTTATTTTTTTTGCATCAGTTTTTTTATATGAAAATTTGCAATTGGTAAAATTCTGGCTGAATTTTTCCCATACAAATCAGGTCTGAAAAAATCGTATGTATTTTTATCCACGGTCGATGTCTCGCGAAAATCAGCTTTGAGGTCGGTTAAACTTGAGGGGCAGAGTGGTCGTTTTTCGCGAGACTGCGATTGACTTAAAATCTGGTGGTTACGAGCATTAATATATAACTAGCTTTTGCCCGTTGCAAGGCAACTAATTGGTTAAAGCACTAAGCGATTTGACGTTTGAATGTGGATGAAGCAAGAAGTGTGTGTGTCTAAATTTTTTAAAAATTAAATATTTGAAAAAAAAAATCGATGTTTGAATGTGGATGAAGCAAGGATTTTGAGAACTACTCAAAGGGTCTTGTGAGTTAATCGCTCAATTTTGTACACCCGCTACTTAGCCACTTTGGTCGCCCTGGTTAAGGCGTTCAGTATGGGCCTTTTCTCGCAAAAAGGGGCCTAGAAGTTTACGGTTCAATTTTTTCACTAATAAATTGTTTCTAAATTATATGATATGCACTCACTTATCTAATAACTCCCGTTCATATACTATTCACCCGATTTAAATTTTTTGTACAAATTTGATAACGCCAAAGCTCTGCATTATATAAAGAAAACTTCGCGGGCTTGCGCACAATAACTCACCAAAGTTTCATCGCAATCGGATGAATATTATTGTAGATAATTTCATTACGCTAGAGCTCATTATTATATTTTAAAACCATTTCGAGCATGCACACATCATATCCCCAAAGTTTCATCGCAATCGGATGAATAGTATTGGAAATAAGTTCATAATGCCAGAGCTTATTCTTATATATAGAAACCATCCATAGCATGCCAACATCGAATTCCCAAAGTTTCATCTCAATCGGATGAAAAGTAAAGTAAATAATTTCATTACGCCAGAGTTTACTTTTATGCATAAAAACCATCCCAGGCATGCACACATCAAATCTCCAAAGTTTCATCTCAATCGGGTGAATAGTATATGAAATAATTTGATAACGCCAGAGCTTACTATTACGCATAGAAACCATCCCGGACATGCACACATCAAATCCCCAAAGTTTCATCGCAATCGGATGAATAGTATAGGAAATAATTTCAAAAAGCCAGAGCTTACTATTATGCGTAGAAACCAACCCGGGCATGCACACATCAAATCCCAAAAGTTTTGTCGCAATCAAATGAATAGTATTGGAAAAAATTTCATAACGCCAGAGCTTACTCTTTTACATAGAAACCATCCCGAGCATGCCAACATCGAATTCCCAAAGTTTCATCTCAATCGGATGGAAAGTATAGGAAATAATTTCATAACGCCAGATCTTACCATTATGCGTAAATAATTTCATAATTCCAGAGCTTACTATTATGCGTAGAAACCAACCCGGGCATGCACACATCAAAGCTCAAAAGTTTTGTCGCAATCAAATGAATAGTATTGGAAAAAATTTCATAACGCCAGAGCTTACTCTTTTACATAGAAACCATCCCGAGCATGTCAACATCGAATTCCCAAAGTTTCATCTCAATCGGATGAAAATTAAAGGAAATATTTTCATAACGCCAGAGCTTACTTTTATGCATAAAAACCATCCCAGGCATGCACACATCAAATTTCCAAAGTTTCATCTCGATCGGGTGAATAGTATATAAAATAATTTCATAAAGCCAGAGCTTACTATTATGCGTAGAAACCAACCCGGGCATGAACACATCAAATCCCAAAAGTTTTGTCGCCATCAGATGAATAGTATTGGAAAAAAAACCTACCTAACCCTCAAACAAAAAATATTTGTTCAACAAAAAACCATCTTATCAAACTCAATTTTACTGCAGCAAAAAAATTACACAAAGAAATTCTTTAACAATATCCGGCTACCCGTGCACACGTATAATTATTTTTATTTTAAAATTGAATAATGTCCAAAGTAAACGAACGAATCCTGACCGATCTATTTTTCGATTTATATGCATATAAAAAATCTGTAGCACTGCATCGAACCCACCTAATTTATAAAAAGTACCTTCATACATACCTAACTACCCAGAGTACCTGTTCAGTACTTAGTTCCTACCTACCTGCATATCTACCTACCCCCGTGTACACCTACATTTTTTTGGAAATATCCATCTTTGGTTACTTTTTTTTATTTTATATCATATTTTTTTTGTGATTTAAAGGAAAGAAGTTCTTACTTAGAGTAAATATCGATATTTGAATTCAATGCAATCCGCATGCCTACTGAACTCCCTGATTGGACAGTCGAAATGAACGACAGGGTCCGGCAAAATTTCCTCACTCATTATTACAAAAACCAATCGATTAAAAAAATGATTTTTTTTTTAAATCGACTCTTTAATATTTTTTTATGGAAATGACATCTTTCAAGTATCCACCTTTTGATGTCACGGACGCCATAACTCTTTTCGTAATCAATAATTATTAATAACGATAAATGTATAGAAAATTAGAAAAAAAACTTTGCATCTTATTTAGATAAATTTTAATGCGCCGCAAAAACGTTGGTCGCAAACGCAAGACAATATTTTCAAAACAAAAAAAATTAAGGAAAAAATCATGAGTTTTAATAAAAAAATTAATCAGTATATTTCGAGCGGAATTTTTTTTTACCACCCTGTTTCTGAATTTGAATTAAAAGACCGACAAACTGCAATCGGCATTTTTCCAGAAGAAACGCATTTAGTACCTACCATCTTTGGTGATTTCTCTTAATTTCAAACCATTTATTTGTAATTCGATGGAGCAAAGTAGGTACCTACCCAGTGATTATTATTATACCAATCCACCTGACCAGTAATATTTTTAAATCTTGTATAATTTGTTAGCGGATTTTTCATGGATTTTTTTGTAAAATGTCAAATTTTTAGCTCGATATTGTGGAATATTTTCAATGGAATGCCACTAAAAAAACGGTTGAATAAGTTTTAGAAACCTTTTGCCATTGAATATATCAAAAAACATCTACGCCAGAGGCCGTCATTTTCAGGCAATTTCGTTAGCAAATGAAGGATTCTCAAATACGCCAAAGCTCAATTTTTTAAAGGCTAAAGTCAAATTTTTTGTTCAGGCCCTAGCACGCTTGCTCTATAACGATCGGTAGGATAACTATCGGTAACTTCTCATCGTTCCCTAGGACAACTGCACATCGCTAACGAACAAACAACAGTTGATGTCGAATATGTTAAGGACACTTAGTCATTGTGAACTGTCACTTATTCGTTGGCGATCTGTAGTCATGCTAGGGAACGATGAGAAGTTACCGATAGTTATCCTATCGATCGTTATAGAGCGAGCGTGCTAGGGCCTCTGACCTACCGCAAAAGCCGTGAGGATCTTACGCTAAAAAAATTCGCTGGGTGGGTAGGCCAACGCCTCTGCAATAGGTCATTTCAAGTGGTTCGCTATGTTTGGTGATTTAGAAGTGGTGCCTGGGTTCATGAGGTTTGTCCTGGTCTTGGCGGTGGATTAGTCTGCCCACCAATTTCGTGGCAGACCAGATCGGAAGAGACTGGTTTAGGGAGACTTTTTGGCTTCTTCAGCAGAGCTCTCTCGGAACATCACCTTGCACCGCAGTGGGAGGGATAAAATCATTCGTCCGTCACTCCACACACTGATCCCCAGATTCCTACCCACCCCTCATAACTTTTTCCTTACCAGAACATCATCTCCTTACCTTCCTAAAAAGAACCCTTCACACAGCATCCCCAAAGATGACATAGGCCCTGAGAGGAATTATTTTCGTCCGTCACTCCACACACTGATCCCCAGATTCCTACCCACCCCTCATAACTTTTTCCTTACCAGAACATCATCTCCTTACTTTCCTAAAAATAACCCTTCACACAGCATCCCCAAAGATGACATAGGCCCTGAGAGGAATTATTTTCTTCAAGGCCTCCTGTGTAGAGCTATTATAAAAATTAAATAAACTTCTCTTTTCCCGGTAGATTTTCCTAATTTTGTTTTAAATTAGTCGAGTAAGATCCATAGTTTATGCATAAACATTCACACGAAAAAGCCCGCCCTTAGGATTGTGTGTATTGGTGCATATAACGATGCAAAACGTCACTGAGATACATCTTTTTGCCAACCTGAATATATTTAGATATTCTTAAATCGACTCAGATTAACCGGTTATAAAGGGTTTGGTCATCCAACAAATGATTCACGGGGTGGCGGTACCAATGCACACCACCCACGCCGAATGATATTATAATAACACTATTGTGCACTATTTAAAGAAGTACCTACACCATTAGGCAAAAAAAATGGATTATCCTGAGTTATTTAAACAGTTTTATTCATCATGTTAAATTCTCAATATTTGAAAAATAACGTTCCCACCCAAGTAGGTACCTACCCACTGGTAAATTATTTTCTATGATCTCGGCAGCCTGAACCGTTCGAATTTTATTTGTCTTTACAAAAGTACCAACCCAGCAATTAAAATCAACGTTATGTAGCTGGCCGGTAACGTTTAACCTGTTTTTATTTTGCATTTCTTCATAAACGTCAGAATTTTTTCAACTTTTGAAGATGTATCCTGAAATAATTTACATGAAATGTGGTAAATGTAATGTATTATTGGAGTTCGGAAATCTATGGTTTTCAAAATTATAGAAAAACATCTTATCCACATATGCTATTTTTGACGTAATATTGATACACATGAGACTCGTCGAAATGTCAAATTAACATGCGAGACGCCATAGAATAATTTTCAAAAATGCCCCAACATTTCAGTACTTTGAAGGTCTGACGATAATTTTTTCCTTAATAAAGCATTTTTTTACTGGCTACGAACATTTTAACAGTTTTTAACTCGGAATTTTTTTCGTAAACGTCAGAAATTACCGACGTTTGAAAACGAATCCTGACAAAATTTCCATGAAAAGTCATAAATATAATATATTATTTATGTTCCAAAACCTGTCGTAGTCGAAATAATACAAAAACATCTAAGCCAGGTATCTTTTTTAAGTCGCAATTTTGATTTACCTCGAGGCTCGTCGGAATGTAAAGTTTTGAGGTGAGACGCCTTATATTTAAAAAAATATACACTTTACGATTTCAGTACTGAGGCTCTTTCACAAATTTTTCGTGAAGGTCTGACGATAAATTTTTCCTTTTTTGATGGGCGAACCTGGCGGCTGGAAATACAACTTTGAATTTCTTCGTCGAATAATGAGCGCTTCTAGTTTTCGCCGCTAGGTTTTCATACATCAGTTTTATTAGCAGTTTATTTTTTTTTGCATCAGTTTTTTTATATGAAAATTTGCAATTGGTAAAATTCTGGCTGAATTTTTCCCATACAAATCAGGTCTGAAAAAATCGTATGTATTTTTATCCACGGTCGATGTCTCGCGAAAATCAGCTTTGAGGTCGGTTAAACTCGAGGGGCAGAGTGGTCGTTTTTCGCAAGACTGCGATTGACTTAAAATCTGGTGGTTACGAGCATTAATATATATACTAGCTTTTGCCCGTTGCAAGGCAACTAATTGGTTAAAGCACTAAGCGATTTGACGTTTGAATGTGGATGAAGCAAGAAGAGTGTGTGTCTAAATTTTTTAAAAATTAAATATTTGAAAAAAAAAATCGATCTTTGAATGTGGATGAAGCAAGGATTTTGAGAACTACTCAAAGGGTCTTGTGAGTTAATCGCTCAATTTTGTACACCCGCTACTTAGCCACTTTGGTCGCCCTGGTTAAGGCGTTCAGTATGGGCCTTTTCTCGCAAAAAGGGGCCTAGAAGTTTACGGTTCAATTTTTTCACTAATAAATTGTTTCTAAATTATATGATATGCACTCACTTTTCTAATAACTCCCGTTACACCTATTTAAATTTTTTGTACAAATTTGATAACGTCAAAGCTCTGCATTATATAAAGAAAACTTCGCGGGCTTGCGCACAATAACTCACCAAAGTTTCATCGCAATCGGATGAATATTATTGTAGATAATTTCATTACGCTAGAGCTCATTATTATATTTTAAAACCATTTCGAGCATGCACACATCATATCCCCAAAGTTTCATCGCAATCGGATGAATAGTATTGGAAATAAGTTCATAATGCCAGAGCTTATTCTTATATATAGAAACCATCCATAGCATGCCAACATCGAATTCCCAAAGTTTCATCTCAATCGGATGAAAAGTAAAGTAAATAATTTCATTACGCCAGAGCTTACTTTTATGCATAAAAACCATCCCAGGCATGCACACATCAAATCTCCAAAGTTTCATCTCAATCGGGTGAATAGTGTATGAAATAATTTGATAACGCCAGAGCTTACTATTACGCATAGAAACCATCCCGGACATGCACACATCAAATCCCCAAAGTTTCATCGCAATCGGATGAATAGTATAGGAAATAATTTCAAAAAGCCAGAGCTTACTATTATGCGTAGAAACCAACCCGGGCATGCACACATCAAATCCCAAAAGTTTTGTCGCAATCAGATGAATAGTATTGGAAAAAATTTCATAACGCCAGAGCTTACTCTTTTACATAGAAACCATCCCGAGCATGCCAACATCGAATTCCCAAAGTTTCATCTCAATCGGATGGAAAGTATAGGAAATAATTTCATAACGCCAGATCTTACCATTATGCGTAAATAATTTCATAATTCCAGAGCTTACTATTATGCGTAGAAACCAACCCGGGCATGCACACATCAAAGCTCAAAAGTTTTGTCGCAATCAAATGAATAGTATTGGAAAAAATTTCATAACGCCAGAGCTTACTCTTTTACATAGAAACCATCCCGAGCATGCCAACATCGAATTCCCAAAGTTTCATCTCGATCGGGTGAATGAAAATATAAAATAATTTCATAAAGCCAGAGCTTACTATTATGCGTAGAAACCAACCCGGGCATGCACACATCAAATCCCAAAAGTTTTGTCGCCATCAGATGAATAGTATTGGAAAAAAACCTACCTAACCCTCAAACAAAAAATATTTGTTCATTTACCTACGTAATTTCTAAAAAAAAAAACATTGCAATTTTATTACTTATCAAAAAAACCATCTTATCAAACTCAATTTTACTGCAGCAAAAAAATTACACAAAGAAATTCTTTAACAATATACAATCCGGGTACCCGTGCACACGTATAATTATTTTTATTTTAAAATTTAATAATGTCCAAAGTAAACGAACGAATCCTGTCCGATCTATTTTTCGATTTATATGCATATAAAAAATCTGTAGCACTGCATCGAACCCACCTAATTTATAAAAAGTACCTTCATACATACCTACCTACCCAGAGTACCTGTTCAGTACTTAGTTCCTACCTACCTGCATATCTACCTACCCCCGTGTACACCTACATTTCTTTGGAAATATCCATCTTTGGTTACTTATTTTTATTTTATATCATAATTTTTTTGTGATTTAAAGGAAAGAAGTTCTTACTTACAGTAAATATCGATATTTGAATTCAATGGAATACCATGTCTAGTGTATTCCACCTCCACCTAATACCACCTCCCTGATTGGTCAGTCAAAATGAACGACAGGGTCCGGCAAAATTTCCTCACTCATTATTACAAAAACCAATCGATTAAAAAAATGACTTTTTTTTTAAAATCGACTCTTTAATATTTTTTTATGGAAATGACATCTTTCAAGTGTCCACCTTTTGATGTCACGGACGCCATAACTCTTTTCGTAATCAATAATTATTAATAACGATTAATGTATAGAAAATTAGAAAAAAAACTTTGCATCTTATTTAGATAAATTTTAATGCGCCGCAAAAACGTTGGTCGCAAACGCACGACAATATTTTCTAAACAAAAAAAAAATTAAGGAAAAAATCATGAGTTTTAATAAAAAAATTAATCAGTATATTTCGAGCGGATTTTTTTTTACCACCCTGTTTCTGAATTTGAATTAAAAGACCGACAAAATGCAATCGGCATTTTTCCAGAAGAAACGCATTTAGTACCTACCATCTTTGGTGATTTCTCTTAATTTCAAACCATTTATTTGTAATTCGATGGAGCAAAGTAGGTACCTACCCAGTGATTATTATTATACCAATCCACCTGACCAGTAATATTTTTAAATCTTGTAAAATTTGTTAGCGGATTTTTCATGGATTTTTTTGTAAAATATCAAATTTTTAGCTCGATATTGTGGAATATTTTCAATGGAATGCCACTAAAAAAACGGTTGAATAAGTTTTCGAAACCTTTTGCCATTGAATATATCAAAAAACATTTACGCCAGAGGCCGTCATTTTGACGCAATTTCGTTTGCAAATGAAGGATTCTCAAATACGCCAAAGCTCAATTTTTTTAAAGGCTAAAGTCTAATTTTTTTGTTCAGGCCCTAGCACGCTTGCTCTATAACGATCGGTAGGATAACTATCGGTAACTTCTCATCGTTCCCTAGGACAACTGCACATCGCTAACGAACAAACAACAGTTGATGTCGAATATGTTAAGGACACTTAGTCATTGTGAACTGTCACTTATTCGTTGGCGATCTGAAGTCATGCTAGGGAACGATGAGAAGTTACCGATAGTTATCCTATCGATCGTTATAGAGCGAGCGTGCTAGGGCCTCTGACCTACCGCAAAAGCCGTGAGGATCTTACGCTAAAAAAATTCGCTGGGTGGGTAGGCCAACGCCTCTGCAATAGGTCATTTCAAGTGGTTCGCTATGTTTGTTGATTTAGAAGTGGTGCCTGGGTTCATGAGGTTTGTCCTGGTCTTGGCGGTGGATTCGTCTGCCCACCAATTTCGTGGCAGACCAGATCGGAAGAGACTGGTTTAGGGAGACTTTTTGGCTTCTTCAGCAAAGCTCTCTCGGAACATCACCTTGCACCGCAGTGGGAGGGATAAAATCATTCGTCCGTCACTCCACACACTGATCCCCAGATTCCTACCCACCCCTCATAACTTTTTCCTTACCAGAACATCATCTCCTTACTTTCCTAAAAAGAACCCTTCACACAGCATCCCCAAAGATGACATAGGCCCTGAGAGGAATTATTTTCGTCCGTCACTCCACACACTGATCCCCAGATTCCTACCCACCCCTCATAACTTTTTCCTTACCAGAACATCATCTCCTTACTTTCCTAAAAAGAACCCTTCACACAGCATCCCCAAAGATAACATAGGCCCTGAGAGGAATTATTTTCTTCAAGGCCTCCTGTGTAGAGCTATTATAAAAATTAAATAAACTTCTCTTTTCCCGGTAGATTTTCCTAATTTTGTTTTAAATTAGTCGAGTAAGATCCATAGTTTGTGTATAAAAAATGCATAAACATTCACACGAAAAAGCCCGCCCTTAGGATTGTGTGTATTGGTGCATATAACGATGCAAAACGTCACTGAGATACATCTTTTTGCCAACCTGAATATATTTAGATATTCTTAAATCGACTCAGATTAACCGGTTATAAAGGGTTTGGTCATCCAATAAATGATTCACGGGGTGGCAGTACCAATGCACACCACCCACGCCGAATGATATTAGAATAACACTATTGTGCACTATTTAAAAAAGTACCTACGCCATTTGGCAAAAAAAAAATGGATTATCCTGAGTTATTTAAACAGTTTTATTCATCATGTTAAATTCTCAATATTTGAAAAATAACGTTCCCACCCAATTAGGTACCTACCCACTGGTAAATTATTTTCTATGATCTCAGCAGCCTGAACCGTTCGAATTTTATTTGTCTGTACAAAAGTACCTACACAGCAATTAAAATAAACGTTGTGTAGCTGGCCGGTAACATTTAACCTGTTTTCAATTTTCCTTTCCTTCATAAACGTCAGAATTTTTTCAACTTTTGAAGATGTATCCTGAAATAATTTACATGAAATGTGGTAAATGTAATGTATTATTGGAGTTCGGAAATCTATGGTTTTCAAAATTATAGAAAAACATCTTATCCACATATGCTATTTTTGACGTAATATTGATATACATGAGACTCGTCGAAATATCAAATTTACATGCGAGACGCCATAGAATAATTTTCAAAAATGCCCCAACATTTCAGTACTTTGAAGGTCTGACGATAAATTTTTCCTTAATAAAGCATTTTTTTTTACTGGCTACGAACATTTTAACAGTTTTTAACTCGGAATTTTTTTCGTAAACGTCAGAAATTACCGACGTTTGAAAACGAATCCTGACAAAATTTCCATGAAAAGTCACAAATATAATATATTATTAATGTTCCGAAACCTGTCGTAGTCGCAATAATATAAAAACATCTAAGCCGGGAATCTTTTTTAAGTCGCAATTTTGATTTACCTCGAGGCTCGTCGAAATGTTAAATTTTGAGGTGAGACGCCTTATATTTAAAAAAATATACACTTTACGATTTCAGTACTGAGGCTCTTTCAGAAATTTTTCGTGAAGGTCTGACGATAAATTATTCCTTTTTTGAGGGGCGAACCTGGCGGCTGGCAATATAACTTTGAATTTCTTCGTCGAATAATGAGCGCTTCTAGTTTTCGCCGCTAGGTTTTAATACATCAGTTTTTTTAGCAGTTTTTTTTTTTGCATCCGTTTTTTTATATGAAAATTTGCAATTGGTAAAACTTCTGGCTGAATTTTTCCCATACAAATCAGGTCTGAAAAAATCGTATGTGATTTCATCCACGGTCCCTGTCTCGCGATAATCAGCTTTCGGGTCGGTTAAACTTAAGGGGGAGAGTGGTCGTTTTTCGCCTGCAGGGCTTGTCTTAAAATATGGTCGTTTAGAGCATTAATATATATACTAGCTTTTGCCCGTTGCAAGGCAACTAATTGGTTAAAGCACTAAGCGATTTGACGTTTGAATGTGGATGAAGCAAGAAGTGTATGTGTCTAAATTTTTAAAAAATTAAATATTTGAAAAAAAAATCGATGTTTGAATGTGGATGAAGCAAGGATTTTGAGAACTACTCAAAGGGTCTTGTGAGTTAATCGCTCAATTTTGTACACCCGCTACTTAGCCACTTTGGTCGCCCTGGTTAAGGCGTTCAGTATGGGCCTTTTCTCGCAAAAAGGGGCCTAGAAGTTTACGGTTCAATTTTTTCACTAATAAATTGTTTCTAAATTATATGATATGCACTCACTTTTCTAATAACTCCCGTTACACCTATTTAAATTTTTTGTACAAATTTGATAACGCCAAAGCTCTGCATTATATAAAGAAAACTTCGCGGGCTTGCGCACAATAACTCAACAAAGTTTCATCGCAATCGGATGAATATTATTGTGGATAATTTCATTACGCTAGAGCTCATTATTATATTTTAAAACCATTTCGAGCATGCACACATCATATCTCCAAAGTTTCATCGCAATCGGATGAATAGTATTGGAAATAAGTTCATAATGCCAGAGCTTATTCTTATATATAGAAACCATCCATAGCATGCCAACATCGAATTCCCAAAGTTTCATCTCAATCGGATGAAAAGTAAAGTAAATAATTTCATTACGCCAGAGCTTACTTTTATGCATAAAAACCATCCCAGGCATGCACACATCAAATCTCCAAAGTTTCATCTCAATCGGGTGAATAGTATATGAAATAATTTGATAACGCCAGAGCTTACTATTACGCATAGAAACCATCCCGGACATGCACACATCAAATCCCCAAAGTTTCATCGCAATCGGATGAATAGTATAGGAAATAATTTCAAAAAGCCAGAGCTTACTATTATGCGTAGAAACCAACCCGGGCATGCACACATCAAATCCCAAAAGTTTTGTCGCAATCAGATGAATAGTATTGGAAAAAATTTCATAACGCCAGAGCTTACTCTTTTACATAGAAACCATCCCGAGCATGCCAACATCGAATTCCCAAAGTTTCATCTCAATCGGATGGAAAGTATAGGAAATAATTTCATAACGCCAGATCTTACCATTATGCGTAAATAATTTCATAATTCCAGAGCTTACTATTATGCGTAGAAACCAACCCGGGCATGCACACATCAAAGCTCAAAAGTTTTGTCGCAATCAAATGAATAGTATTGGAAAAAATTTCATAACGCCAGAGCTTACTCTTTTACATAGAAACCATCCCGAGCATGCCAACATCGAATTCCCAAAGTTTCATCTCGATCGGGTGAATGAAAATATAAAATAATTTCATAAAGCCAGAGCTTACTATTATGCGTAGAAACCAACCCGGGCATGCACACATCAAATCCCAAAAGTTTTGTCGCCATAAGATGAATAGTATTGGAAAAAAACCTACCTAACCCTCAAACAAAAAATATTTGTTCATTTACCTACGTAATTTCTAAAAAAAAAAAACATTGCAATTTTATTACTTATCAAAAAAACCATCTTATCAAACTCAATTTTACTGCAGCAAAAAAATTACACAAAAAAATTCTTTAACAATATCCGGGTACCCGTGCACACGTATAATTATTTTTATTTTAAAATTTAATAATGTCCAAAGTAAACGAACGAATCCTGTCCGATCTATTTTTCGATTTATATGCATATAAAAAATCTGTAGCACTGCATCGAACCCACCTAATTTATAAAAAGTACCTTCATACATACCTACCTACCCAGAGTACCTGTTCAGTACTTAGTTCCTACCTACCTACATATCTACCTACCCCCGTGTACACCTACATTTCTTTGGAAATATCCATCTTTGGTTACTTATTTTTATTTTATATCATAATTTTTTTGTGATTTAAAGGAAAGAAGTTCTTACTTACAATAAATATCGATATTTGAATTCAATGGAATACCATGTCTAGTGTATTCCACCTCCACCTAATACCACCTCCCTGATTGGTCAGTCAAAATGAACGACAGGGTCCGGCAAAATTTCCTCACTCATTATTACAAAAACCAATCGATTAAAAAAATGACTTTTTTTTAAAATCGACTCTTTAATATTTTTTTATGGAAATGACATCTTTCAAGTGTCCACCTTTTGATGTCACGGACGCCATAACTCTTTTCGTAATCAATAATTATTAATAACGATAAATGTATAGAAAATTAGAAAAAAAACTTTGCATCTTATTTAGATAAATTTTAATGCGCCGCAAAAACGTTGGTCGCAAACGCACGACAATATTTTCTAAACAAAAAAAAATTAAGGAAAAAATCATGAGTTTTAATAAAAAAATTAATCAGTATATTTCGAGCGGATTTTTTTTTACCACCCTGTTTCTGAATTTGAATTAAAAGACCGACAAACTGCAATCGGCATTTTTCCAGAAGAAACGCATTTAGTACCTACCATCTTTGGTGATTTCTCTTAATTTCAAACCATTTATTTGTAATTCGATGGAGCAAAGTAGGTACCTACCCAGTGATTATTATTATACCAATCCACCTGACCAGTAATATTTTTAAATCTTGTAAAATTTGTTAGCGGATTTTTCATGGATTTTTTTGTAAAATGTCAAATTTTTAGCACGATATTGTGGAATATTTTCAATGGAATGCCACTAAAAAAACGGTTGAATAAGTTTTAGAAACCTTTTGCCATTGAATATATCAAAAAACATCTACGCCAGAGGCCGTCATTTTCAGGCAATTTCGTTAGCAAATGAAGGATTCTCAAATACGCCAAAGCTCAATTTTTTAAAGGCTAAAGTCTAATTTTTTTGTTCAGGCCCTAGCACGCTTGCTTTATAACGATCGGTAGGATAACTATCGGTAACTTCTCATCGTTCCCTAGGACAACTGCACATCGCTAACGTACAAACAATAGTTGATGTCGAATATGTTACGAAGGACACTTAGTCATTGTGACCTGTCACTTATTCGTTGGCGATCTGTAGTCATGCTAGGGAACGATGAGAAGTTACTGATAGTTATCCTATCGATCGTTATAGAGCGAGCGTGCTACGGCCTCTGCTGACCTACCGCAAAGGCCGTGAGGATCTTACGCTAAAAACATTCGCTGGGCGGGTAGGCTAACGCCTCTGCAATAGGTCATTTCAAGTGGTTCGCTATGTTTGGTGATTTAGAAGTGGTGCCTGGGTTTTTGTGATGAGGTTTGTCCTGGTCTTGGCGGTGGATTAGTCTGCCCACCAATTTCGTGGCAGACCAGATCGGAAGAGACTGGTTTAGGGAGACTTTTTGGCTTCTTCAGCAGAGCTCTCTCGGAACATCACCTTGCACCGCAGTGGGAGGGATAAAATCATTCGTCCGTCACTCCACACACTGATCCCCAGATTTCTACCCACCCCTCATAACTTTTTCCTTACCAGAACATCATCTCCTTACTTTCCTAAAAAGAACCCTTCACACACCATCCCCAAAGATGACATAGGCCCTGAGAGGAATTATTTTCGTCCGTCACTCCACACACTGATCCCCAGATTCCTACCCACCCCTCATAACTTTTTCCTTACCAGATCATCATCTCCTTACTTTCCTAAAAATAACCCTTCACACAGCATCCCCAAAGATGACATAGGCCCTGAGAGGAATTATTTTCTTCAAGGCCTCTTGTGTAGAGCTATTATAAAAATTAAATAAACTTCTCTTTTCCCGGTAGATTTTCCTAATTTTGTTTTAAATTAGTCGAGTAAGATCCATAGTTTGTGTATAAAAAATGCATAAACATTCACACGAAAAAGCCCGCCCTTAGGATTGTGTGTATTGGTGCATATAACGATGCAAAACGTCATTGAGATACATCTTTTTGCCAACCTGAATATATTTAGATATTCTTAAATCGACTCAGATTAACCGGTTATAAAGGGTTTGGTCATCCAATAAATGATTCACGGGGTGGCAGTACCAATGCACACCACCCACGCCGAATGATATTAGAATAACACTATTGTGCACTATTTAAAAAAGTACCTACGCCATTTGGCAAAAAAAAATGGATTATCCTGAGTTATTTAAACAGTTTTATTCATCATATTAAATTCTCAATATTTGAAAAATAACGTTCCCACCCAAGTAGGTACCTACCCACTGGTAAATTATTTTCTATGATCTCGGCAGCCTGAACCGTTCGAATTTTATTTGACTTTAAAAAGTACCTACCCAGGAAGTAAAATCAACGTTATGTACCTGGCCAGCAACATTTAAACTTTTTTTTTTTTGCATTTCATAAACGTCAGAATTTTTTCAACTTTTGAAGATGTATCCTGAAATAATTTACATGAAATGTGGTAAATGTAATGTATTATTGGAGTTCGGAAATCTATGGTTTTCAAAATTATAGAAAAACATCTTATCCACATATGCTATTTTTGACGTAATATTGATATACATGAGACTCGTCGAAAAGTCAAATTTACATGCGAGACGCCATAGAATAATTTTCAAAAATGCCCCAACATTTCAGTACTTTGAAGGTCTGACGATAAATTTTTCCTTAATAAAGCATTTTTTTTACTGGCTACGAACATTTTAACAGTTTTTAACTCGGAATTTTTTTCGTAAACGTCAGAAATTACCGACGTTTGAAAACGAATCCTGACAAAATTTCCATGAAAAGTCACAAATATAATATATTATTAATGTTCCGAAACCTGTCGTAGTCGCAATAATATAAAAACATCTAAGCCGGGAATCTTTTTTAAGTCGCAATTTTGATTTACCTCGAGGCTCGTCGAAATGTTAAATTTTGAGGTGAGACGCCTTATATTTAAAAAAATATACACCTTACGATTTCAGTACGGAGGCTCTTTCACAAATTTGTCGTGAAGGTCTGACGATAAATTTTTCCTTTTTTGACTGGCGAACCTGGCGGCTGGCAATATAACTTTGAATTTCTTCGTCGAATAATGAGCGCTTCTAGTTTTCGCCGCTAGGTTTTCATACATCAGTTTTATTAGCAGTTTATTTTTTTTGCATCAGTTTTTTTATATGAAAATTTGCAATTGGTAAAATTCTGGCTGAATTTTTCCCATACAAATCAGGTCTGAAAAAATCGTATGTGATTTCATCCACGGTCCCTGTCTCGCGATAATCAGCTTTCGGGTCGGTTAAACTTAAGGGGGAGAGTGGTCGTTTTTCGCCTGCAGGGCTTGTCTTAAAATATGGTCGTTTAGAGCATTAATATATATATATATAAACAAAACAAGTATAGACTAAAAAGAACTATGGACAAAAATATTTTAGAGAAATAAATATTAAAATATTTTGAAGAAAAAAAAAAAAAAAAAAAAAAAAAAAAAAAAAAAAAAAAAAACATTAATATTTGATAGTCGGTGGTTCTGCCACCATACAGTCCACTTATAATTGAAGTATATAATATTTTAATAGTATATACTCCAAATTTATTATTTTTCTAAATCCAGGGTTGTTGAGTGCCTAGCAACTCAGATATCGTCACTAAATACGGCTAATATCGTGTAAATACGGCTAGCACAACTTCAAGCAATGTTTCGTTTCCGAATTCCTTTCACGAAGGATATTAATTGTATGTACACTGTACACCTACCATTCTCTCATTCACAAAATTAAAAACCTGTATATATAAGCTTTTTTAAATTACCAACATAGGTATATCTTTTTAATATAATAAGTTTGTTTTAAAATACAATTTTATTTTATGGTCTTCACTGAGTGCTGTTCCTATAAAAAGGTTAACATTTTTTTAAATGTGTTTGAACTATGAAGCCGGCCTACGGCATATTTTGATTCTTCTTGCGTAAAATCTGAAGATCTTCAACATTGAAAAAATCCATTTGTAATTGGTAATGAAGTAATTTCATTTTTGATCAAGATTAAAATCACGTAAATATGTAAATTCAAAAAGGCATCACCATTTTTATCTCGGCAATAAAGGTCAAATATTTATCTTCCTCGTTAAAAAAAACATCAATTTATGAATTGATACCATGATAATATAAATATAATAATCCTTGATAAAAAAACATTCTTTAGTATTGAATATCTAAATGATATTATTACAGCATTAAGCCCACGCGTCCGTTGTCTTAAACGATGTTATTTCATCAATTAAAAGCCCCTCTCGATATTTCACCTTTATTGAGAGCTAAGCAAAGCAAAACATTAGAAAAATATGATATTGCCCGAGGCATGAAATAATAATTCATAACGTAAACAAAAGTGTTTTGCAGGTATGGATTGCCTAAGCGACCGGTATCTCTATGGAATACTAAGGTTCCATCTGTAGCGGTAACGTCATGCGATAATGAACTCTAAAGTAGCTTACTATAGATCCCATTATCCTACCGCATTCGTGTTTGTAACCAAGGAGCTTAACCGCTCAGCCAAGATAGTTAGTAGTTTATCCACCGGAGCGACAGAATTTAAAACTTTTTCTCGGATTGCTAGAGGAAATTTTTCCGCCCACATTAAAAAAATCATACCTCCGAATTTGAATATGGACACATACAAACTGATTGTAGTTATAAATAGCCAATGAACTCACCTATCTTTTGTATATTATCACATATTCGTAGGATTTATAAAAAAAAAAAAAAATCTTTAACCTGAAAACATTTTAAAGAATCTAGAAAATATTTATTTTGTTATATTTTGAATATACAATATATTATATAGACGCTTTAATAAAAAAATAAAAATTTGACCACATTTTAGCAACAAAGCAATCCATGCTTTTGGAAATAGTGCCATAATGTGGCAAAAAGCGCGCGAGTAGATATCGGCATTTTGAAGATGAACCAAAGAATATTTCTAAATTACAACTGCATTGAATTTCATGAAATTTCTTCGTCTTTCTCTTTGTTGACATAGATATAATTTTTGTTTCTGAGAAGTGGATTAAATAAATATGTATTTTGCTCTTTATTGATTAATTTGACTAGAAGTGTTCGATGCCCAGATTTCTTCTATAACAGCTGTATAAAATATTTTAAAATCCTTGTGATTTTCACGAGGGCCCTAAAATTTTATATCTAAGAATTATAAATATATGTCGAATATCTTACGGGAGAAAATAATACTTAAATTTAATTAGCGCTTCCATAATGCAGATTCTAACATTAAGCCATGGATTAAGGAATACCTGGTGAGGAAACCAGGCCAACCACATAGGCAATGAAAGGGTTAATGCAGTGAAAGCCTTCGTTGAATATATTGAAATTCCAAACCGTGATATATTCAAGACAAATTTGTGGAAGTAGCTAAGTAATACTACCTAATTAAATCTTGAAGATTTGAAAGCGAAAATTGGTCACAATAACTTTATATAATTAATATTTAATTATTCGAATATATACAAATTGAAAATATGTATAAAAATAATAACAGAACTCAACAAAATAACTGAACAGAAAATACTAAAAAAATTGATTTTTATCGATTTAAACTAAAACCTTTGATGCTAATAAGATTTTTCGACTCCTAGGCCTAAGGACACGCTAATGAAAATATTATATGATCAAGAAATAAAGTCGGTACTTGAAAGTGTTTGCTTATTTTCATCAGAATTAAGATGATAGACTTCGCTTTTCGGCCCATACAAAAAGGACGCCCGGGAAAAAACACTTTTCTACATCGAAAATTGCACAAAATGAATATTTTTTATGCTGCCTTCTAGAGGGTGAAAACTATGTCGGTATGTTTTCGAATTTTCGATGCGTTTCGTATTAACGTAAACATTCACTGTCAAACATGTACGATTTATCAAAAAATCTTATTTAAGGAAAAAGTGCTGCTAACTCAACTCTCATTAAGAATTATACAATTATAAAAAGCTACCGACGTGGCTTCTTCTTTCTAAAAAATATATATTTTTTAAAATTTCAATTTTGTGAAAGTTTCGTGAAAGTGTATTCTCCATAAACCCCTTTTCGAGCGATTTCTCTAAGTAAATTTTAGCGTTGTCTCATTCCACATTTCGCATTCGCATGTATTGTAAGTGTGCGTGAGCTTATTGTGAGCGGGACAGAATGACAGACACGGGTGTTCCGCGTGTGGTTCAAAGTCTAGCCTCTTAAGATAAAATTAATCTTACTTTGGGCGCACGGACGCGTCCACAACACACTTCTACTGGTTTGTTTCTACATTTCCTACTTTTTCAAATTAAATCTACCAGTATACAAGCTAATTAAAGGTTTTTTTTTTTTAAATTTGCGTAACATAAAATAATTATTTGCATCAACAAAAAAATAAATAGCACGGTTTAAAGCTCCGGTCGCGCTGCCTATATTCCTCTTAAGATGTTCTATAAGGTCTATAAAATGTTTTATTTTTTAACGGGTTTACGCACATTATAAAAAAATCGTGCTTCTGCAAAAAAAAAAACACTTTTGGTTTACTACATTGAGAGCTTTATAGCATTATAAAAAGGCTTTTAACTAAAGTTATAAAAACCAAGCCATGAACAACCATCTAAAGAATTTCACATTTAAATAGTCAGGTGTATCTACACTCTAATCGACAACTTATTCAAATTCGGGTCCTCTTCTTGACAAACATTTTAATCCGTTCGTTATTTTTAATCTTAATCGATGTGTTTACATAACTTTCTGTGAGGAACACGTGAAGGCGCTTGCTGATTGCTAACTACCTCATTAATAATAAAATACAAAGTTAAATGTTACGTGCTCGAAAAGTCGCGTCGCTTCAACTGTTCAGCATTGTTAACCTTTTCCATAAGGTAAAGTAATCAATCCAATAAAACATACCTTCGTAAACGATGTTATAGGTAACAACATAATATTAGTTTGTACTTGTTCACCTTCCCGTATTTTTTTTTTTTAATATCTTCGTGATACTTTCAGAATTACCCAGATGAAAAACGAGCATTAACAAAATAAACGTTGCTTTAAAAGGCTTTAGTCATATTCTGTGACCAGATCCGATTATCCAGGCTCTTGTCAACCATAATTTTTTTGATCTACTTCCCCTCTCCATTCTCTTTTCCATTTCAACCTACTCCAATTGAAGTGTGTAGAATCAAATACATCAATCTTCACTTTTTTCAAAAGTGAACTAATAATGAAACTATATTAATGATTCACTCAATTACCTACTAAAGCACTTATTTGGCATTAAAACCAGCTCTTGACGGCCGTCCGTGGTTGAGTGGCAAGACTCTTGACTCCGAATCGGAAGGTCGCGGGTTCGAACCCGGCGTGCGCAAATATTTTTTTTTGATTAATTTGTGTTATTTCACAATTAATTAATAAAAATAATATATACTATATACTATATTTGCGGCACGTTCCAGAGTGGAAGATACTCTCAGTATCACCCTGGTGTAAGACCACCATTCAGAATTGAAACGTTGCTTAATAATGGCTTTAGCCGTGTTTAGTGACTAGATCTAAATAGCCATGTACTTCCCCACCTTCCTCTTTCCCATCTCCTTCCCTTCCCCACTTACCTTCAGCCTCACAACTTACCCCCACTGGGGATGCCATGGTCTCACTGGCTCCAGACGGGAGCAGTTAGGACTCTTGTGGGGTATTCTCTATAATTTTTTTTTTAAAAAAAGCTCTGTGTGCCCAGTTTCCATTGGTGAATAAAATGATTGCCTTATAAATGCAAGAGAATATGAAATGAGAGGTTTATTTTGTTTTTCTCAAAATAAATCAATTTGGAGATTGTCTAAATTTGATTCTACACACCTCAATTGGGGTTTTCGTAGTCCCACTGTTTACAGTTGCACGGTTTACCCGAAGATAAATAGTATAAATTTAATAACGTCATTTAAATTAGTATGTAAAATTAATTAAAAATAAAACAAAACTAAAATATATGCGTCAAAAATGATTGTTTTTTGTCCCTTTTTCAGTTTTAAATGCATACATATAATGTATACATTTCTCATAAATGTAATATCAATACTAATGGAAGGTAGCAAATAAATACGGAATGTTCAGTGTTTTAAATTTAATATTTTTTGCGTGTAAAGTCGTATCTTCTCCAAGCATAAACTTTACAATAAAAGTGTATTTATTGGAAGTGACCTGCTAGGTAAGTATTTTTTCTGTATCTGTTTGTAAATAACAAGATCAGGCAGAGCTTAAGAACTCGAGATAAATTAGACAGAGCCCTGGATAATATGATGTTTCTCAAAATGGCGATCTGCAAATTATCCAATTATTATTATTATTTTGCATCACATTACATAGTTTATTTACATTCTCGATAAATTTGTTAACTTCCAAAATGGTAAACAGTTTGATTTTAGACAGTCCATTCATTAATACATTTCAAACAGTACCTGAGATTCCGTGAGTATCTTGCTGTATTTCTAAATTGCCAAGAATAATTATCGCTAGTGCCAGCAAATGCACTTCAAAGTAAACGCAATAGAATAATCGCTGCCGTCTGACACATTGAGTAATAATAAATTATCGTCCACACTATACTCACATACGAAAGCCTCTTTACCTTTGAAAATGTCAATGTTGAATATTGATACGTTGCTGCACATTGCAAAACATTGAACTTTGTTGAGTGTACTGGTGAAATGCCCATTTGCGAGGTGTTGAGTAACAATTTATCTGTACTTTAATCGATTATCTATCGGATTGATGTAATTTGCTGAATAGCTCAATGCTGGTGTGAAATATTTAATACAACAATAATTATTGCCGTTCATTTTAGCTTCTCCAGTGTTTTGTTCACAGGTTTATGATTTTATCGATGAACATTGTAGTGATACATTTATTTAAATCATTTATTAGTTTTCAGATTACAAAAAGGAAAAAACAAAAATGTGTCCTTGCTGATATTGGTGCACCCTGGTCTAAGGCCACAGTGTATACATAATGAGCATTGTAATGATACATTTATTTAAATCATTTATTAGTTTACAGATTACAAAAAGGAAAATAAAATGTATCCTTATCTACTGATATTGGTGCACTCTAGTCTAAGGCCACAGTGTATATATAATGAGCATTGTAATGATACATTTATTTAAATCATTTATTAGTTTACAGATTACAAAAAGGAAAAAACAAAAATGTGTCCTTGCTGATATTGGGTGCACCTTGGTCTAATGCCACAGTGTATATATTATGGTGATGTTATAATGTAAACATCAATTTAGTTGGTACCTATATGGAATATTACATTTATTAAATTAGGTAATAACATTAATAAATTGTTAAGCAAGAATAATTCATAAGAATTAGAGAAACATTGAAATTAAAATCATTCCGAGGGAATGAAAGGTATATAGTTACTGAACAAAATGTACACAATATAAGTTTTTTCAATTTAGATTTGATTGAGAGACAATGTCTCCAAAAACCTTTCGACTATTAGATCGAGATAGCCAAACAGTTTTCAGTATTATTAACTATCTGACATTGAATTTCGCCATTACACTTGTTAAATGAAAGTTAGAATTAGCGAATACCACAATAGAGTTGACTTGAACTTGTTATCAAGACTTGAGACTTGTGGTTGACCAGAACTTGGTCCAAGTTGTAACCTGCACTCCAACCGTGAAATTTGTTTAAAACAATTGTCGTAAAAAAAGCTTTCGATTTTCTGTAATCAAATATTTCGGAAAGGATACGATGAAACGTCAAACACATCGCTTATTCATAAAAAAAAATACAATGAAATATTATGAAATTAATTACATCATTTTCTTGATAACTTTCAACAGAAATTTTATATAAGTGTTACAATCATTGAAAAGATAAACCGAGAGAAATACTCAATTTTTATAAGAAATACTCTCTTTTTAACTTTTGAAGGTTATTCCCATCAATGTAATATATGTATCATTGAAGAAGAAGATAAAAATAATAATAAAAAAAAATTTAAATATGTAAATGAACAAGACACATAAAAATAATAAAAGATCATGGTCGAAACTAGGACTCGAAAAAAAAATTGTTATTTTATTTTTTAAACATTGGTTGAAGATAATATTGTTAATTCTGAAATTTGATATATGGAGTTTGCCAAATACTACAGTCTCATAATAGGACGCAATGGCTTAATTGCTTAAAGCGTTTGTCCCAGTTGAACGTGAGGTTCTGGGTTCGAGTCCCAGTTGCGACCATTATCTTTTATTATTTTTCTGTGTTTGGTTCATTTTAAAATTTAAAAAAAAATTATTTTTATTGTTATCTTCTTCTTCAAAGTGAAAGAGAAATACGTTTCGAGCGGTTTTGTGTACAAGTACCTAAAGTACGTTCAATAGTTCCTGTCTTCTGATGTAGTAATAGCTAATGAAATATTTTAGATTTCAAAATATCAAACCTATCCTTTCGATTTTTTCCTTTTAATTTTGAATATATCAGTCACAGCTTTTAGTTCATTTTCCAGTCTATGTATCAGATCAGAATCGAACAGAAAGTAAAATACTGACCTATTTCATCTCATTCACTAAGTACTCGCAGTGGAAAGCATCAGTTCCGACCAACCATGGGCAAACCTTGTGTTCCTGATATAGGGTGTAACGAAAGTTCTTCGGAACTAGTGGGGTATTAAACGGCGATCACTTCCAAAGTTGCCATGTAAGACGAAGTGAAAACCACCCTGTGTCCAGAAATTTCACACTGTTGGTGGAAGTGGTTATATGTTTAACCGAAACAGACACTTTCCAATACACGAAATCTTGAAATATATCGATATTTAATTATATTATAGTAGTTTAACCACAGTTTCAAGTTATTCCAGGCCTGTGGGCTAACGATTATTCCATAATATTAATGATTCAACTGTTTTAATAGTACAAATGAGGTTTATGCATTATCTGTATATTAGACTATATAGGTACTATACGTACTACCCATTTCTGAATCCATTCATATTCTTAACAGGAATGCTCGATTTCGACAACTAAAACTCCCGTCGAAGAATATATATATTTTACGCACCAGATTTTCGTACACTTTTCCATATAAATGATCATCTAGTAAATCCACGTTATTCAAGTGTATTATATAAATATAATTAATACCAAACAATTCAAGAACAACATGTTAATCTACCAAACTATTAAATGGGAATATAATTCACCGACTCCAGATATTTTCATATCAGAGGGTTCGTCTCGGTGGAATTCCTAATTTGACCAATAAATCCTACAGATCCCTCAATATAAATATTTAAAAAATCTTTCGTAATTCTACGTGTATTTAAAATGGCTGATTTTTGCATTTTTATATACAAATTCTTTGACAAATCAAATATGCCTAAATTTTTAATGAGAGAGCTAGGTATAATGCCAGTAGCCGAAATAACAATTATTAATTATAGGTGAAAAAAAAACCTTAATATTTTTTTAAGCCCACGTCCCAGTTTTTATAATCCCGGATCTTGACCGTTTGACGACAGAGTTCATAAATATTGTTTTATTTCTTCCAAAATACTTAATGTTTCCGCACAGTTTTTAAAACAAAGTCCCTGTAATGTTCCTCCTGTGTGGATAAATGGAACGGTACTAGTAAGTAACACAGAGACAGGTCAAATACCTGGGCTTTAAATTCGGAGGCGTGCCAGATGGCGACGGTATTGAACGACGGAGGACTATGTCAAACATCCGTGCTAACATGTTTCCCGGCATCGCTTCGGCGTCGTTTATATCGACGGAGTGAGGAAATGAAAAACACCTTCGATCGAAATTTACGTGGGAAAATTGAACACATCTTGATAAAAGCGAGATACTTACAGCCAGTGTGAATACACTACGGTGAGTATTTTTTAGAATGCTAGCAGGGCTCCCGCGCTATTGCAGCGTCCCGTTTCTGCAAATTTATCTTCCTTCGTGAGGAATTGAGTATTGTATTATATTATATATATATATATATATATATATATATTGGGAGAAGGATCAACACATTAAGACGATAAACTTCGCTTTTCGGCCCATACAAAAAGGACACGAAAATTTTTTTCGGCCCATACATCGAAAATTACACGAAATGAACATATTTTTTTAAAATTGCTTTCTGAAAGGTAAAAGCTATGTTAGCATGTTTTTAAATTTTCAATGCATTTCGTAGTAACGTAAAAAATCACTGTCAAATATGTATAATTTATCGCGTTAAATATGATTTAAGATTTTCACGGTCAGAAGTATTTTTGGGATGTTATGCTGTGTTACGCTAACTATTTATTTAGCAAACGTCTCGGACAACGTTAAAATGTCCATCATCAGGGCAGTTGTTGTTGAAAAAATCTGCCCTGATGATGGACACTGTAACTTTGTCCGAAACGTTGGCTAAATAAGGAGTTAGCGTAACACGGCATAACATGCCAAAAATAAACAACAAAAAACGCCTTCACGTTGTTCCCGCTAGTATCAATTAAAAAACCACTCATCGTCGAGACAATCCACCTCTTCACCAGATTGTTGACCCCGCTGGAGACTTGGCATCTCCACCCTTCTACCTGAGAAGGTCCCGGTCCCGTTGAGACAGGTGTATTGGACCTCTAACAAGCGACGACAGGTGGGACGAACACGCGCCCGGCATGCTTAGGAAGCAGGACCTACCTGCTCAGGTACTATCGCAGTCCCGCGGTGTTTGGGCGGCTAATGACACAGTGTTTTGTCACTTTCTTACATGATGTGCTGCTGAATGCTGATACATAAAAGACGTGGATTTTTTGACAGAACTAAATTTTATATATTGTTGTTGGAAGCAGCTGCTAAAAACATTACGCAATTTTAGTTTATAACACATTATAAGTAGTTACAATAGGATGATAAAATTAAAAAAAAATTATTTTTGAAAAACTATTGTAAAATTTACTTTGTTGAATTATTTTAATTCGATAATAATAATAAGCTGTATTTAGACCACTATTTTAGTAAAAATTATCTACAAATTTCGGAACCAAAAGAAAATCTTCATCAGAATACAAAGTATACATACTACATATTAAGGCTTAGAATTCCGATTTTCTCCCGATTTATAATATTTAATATACGTTCCTTGAACCCTTTCAGCCTTACTAAAAAAAAACACTCCGCGTCCGTTAAACGGTGTTTTTGTAAATCTTTAGATTTGGCAACGCCGTATTTTAAATTAAGTTTAAATTAGAGTTTTCATAATAATCCGCTAGGTGGTGTGATTGATGCGCCTGCGCATTGCTTTCCCGCTGAAAAAAATAGCCACGAATGCGAACTCTACGAAAAAAATTCGGTCGCGAATGTGTGTGTGATTAAGATTATGTTTTCGTTGATGATTTCAATAATTATGACTAATTCGCACTTATATTCATGTACTCAATGTATTTACTATTAATTTGTGTTGTTTTTCATTAGTTTAAATCAAATTGTGACACAAAAATCGTGTGCTCTAAATTGAACTGTCATAAAATGGTTCTATAGGTTATATTCAGAAATAATTTGCATTTTAAGATCTTTATTTTATTATAAATTCTTGAAAGTGATGTTTTTTGGTGACTAAAATGTCTAATACATATTTTAGTAAACGTATCAAAGAAATGAATGTCTTAAGATGTGCAAGCAATGAATTCAAAAGTGAGTTTTTTTTATCGTAAATTTTTGGGAATGTAAAGCGAATTTCAAGATTTTTTTATTGTGTGAAGGAGTAAATAGTGAGGTGACAGTTTTATTTCAAAATCAATAAATAAAAGGACTGTATTTTTTGAATTTTGAATTTTTTCAAATATTTCAATGTTTTAATAGAAAGTGTTTGGGGTAAGTGAGTTTTTTTTTCAACTTGATGTTTGAAGCTTAAAATACTACAGTTTTTAAACAGTTAAGTATATTTTAGATATGAAAATCTTAAAGGTAATTAAATTTTGGTTCTAAAATGGTATTTATTTTTACGACATCTCAAAAAATAATAAATATATAAAAATTTAAAAAAAAAAATCGAAATTCGTTGAAAATTACAAATGGAACAAATATATACAACAGATAAACTACCCTCCTTGGCCATGTAAGCAATGTACATCTTTACATGAACAATTTTTTGTCAGTTCTTAATTAGTAAGGATTCTTCATACATGGTTGTTTGACCATTGTAAAAAATTTTCAGAAAGTTTATTAGTAAGGCTGGTAAAATACGACGTTGTCAGATCAAAACCATATATTTTGTTTAGTAAGAATTTGAAAAACGAAATGTACAGACTTTACACAACGTGCTACAGAAACACCGTTTAACGGCCGCGGAGTGTTTTTTTTTATAGTAAGGCTGTTTATGTTTCTAAATTCTTAAAAAAATACACATATGTTATTTTTTAAGATAATCTCTGGATACTGTCGAGCCGAAACGGTAATCACATAAAATTCCCTCAAAAGAAAAAAATCGCAAAGTATGCTCCGAAAATTAAAAAAAACACGTACGGTTTTAAAAAAATAACAGTTTGAAAAAAATCCGTGTTTCTTTACATGCGTATTGACAAAATCAAGTTGTGTTTTATTCAACATTTTCCCAATTTTCGCTTGTATATTATCGTTATTAATATTAGCGCTATCCTTCTGACCTTCGTATTATCGTATCTCTAATTCTTCTTCTTTTTAGCGGGTATAACCCAGCTTTAAGATATATAAGAATAGAAAAAATCCCAGATAAATAAGTACAGACATAACAACGAGCGATGGGAGAAGATAATTGATTAGTTATGTTTGTAAAAATAATCAAAATAAAAACCAAAAATATTATTAAACATTATGTGATTCTTAATTCGTATTTAGTTAGACCAAATAACAAATTTAAACAGAAGAATCAAGAAATTGTTTTGAATTGTCTAAATTTCAGTAAATTTTTGGTTCTGAAACATGTATATTTTTAAAATTTATAAAAATTGTGGACTGCAGTAAACAATTTTTTTTTTAATTATAAAAAGAAAGTTCCAATCAATTTAAAACCAACATTTATTAGTATATTTTTTTTAAATAAAATGCCAATAATTTATTAAAATTATTGCTACATATTTTTTCTGCATTTAGGAAGATTAAATAATACATTATTGATGCTTTTTGCATGCTATTATGCCCATTTAAAGTATAATATTTACTGTTGAGAGTTTTCAAATAAGTTTGATAAAAAATAATAATTTTACCTTACTCGTAAAAAACTATATAAATCACGAATACGGAGCATACATAAATGTTTGCAATTTCTCAGCACCTGCTCATTGGTGTTTTAAGTATCATATTCAATTCCATCAATCTTTTCAATAAACCCTCCCCTAAATAACCACCCTTATTATTAATTCATTACCCAGCACGGCACCCCTTTTAATCATTAAACAGTTTCCCCTCCACTCTCCACCCTCCAAGCGACAGTAACCTACTGTCCACTATTTATTACCTTAACTTACTGCTCCGGCAGGGCAAGATATACCAAGAGGGAGATTTATATTCCGGAGATAGCGATATACACGAATCTTTGTCTTGGAAAGTTACAGAGGTAAATTATTATTGAAGATATCGCAAGGTAATGGGAAAAGGTACGTAGCACATCTATCAAAATAAAGCTTTCTATGTCGGTATATTATTTGTAAGCTACCATTACTCAAATTCTATAGATTATTTATGTACACATATCTTTTTTTTCATAAGTAGCAATTACCCTTTAGTAAGGCATTATATTTATAAATAAAACAAAAGCTTATAGCCTTACTTAAATAAACATTCCGTCCGTTTTACGGTGTTTTTATTACATGTTGAATAAAGACTCTAGATTTTCTGTAAACTTCCACAAAAGTAACATAAATACCTTTTGCAAATGTAAAATAAATACAAATTCAAGAAATCAACGTTCAAATTGTGCAAAAATTATTCCAAAGTGCCACAGTTTTTCGGTTATTCTTGGGGAATAATTATTATAATTTTTAATTGTATGAACGTGTAAAAAGTGAAGTGACAGTTTTGTTTCAAATTCCTTAAATGTTTTGAGAAAAGACTATGTTTTTTTAGTTTCTATTATTTTGAATTTTTTCGACGTTTTGATTAAAAATGTTTGTGATAAGCATTTGTTCAACTTTTTTCGTGATTGAAGCTTAAATACGGCAATTTTTAAACGCTCAAGTAAATTTCAAATACAAAAATTTAAATGTTAATTTTATCTCATTTCTAAAATAGTATTTATTTTTACGACATCTTCAAAAAAAAAAAATATAGGACATTTGAAATATGGTCGTTTATCAATTGAATAAAATATTGAAGACGTTTTTAGTAAGGTATTTTTAACCATGAATCCAAGCTTCTTCAGGATATTATAGTAACTAGATACTAAGACAGAATTATAGGTCATAATAAATAGGTGGACACGCCGAGGGAGATAGTAGAGAGACAGAATAATTTGCATGTCCTTAATACATTTTTTGGTTGCTCTTTTCCAGTAAACTAAAGTGCAGATGATACCATTCAACAGTTCCATAATATCCCGAATATACATGAAATATTTAGACAAAATTTAATAATATTACAATTCTAAAAACATTTTTTAGTAGCTATCTTATTGATGTTGAGCCTTTTAAAAACCAGGCATGTTAATATTAAGTGGACAACTTCTGTTCTTTATTAGGGCGTTTTATTTTACATCATAAACTGGAGTGGGTAGAATGATCGGATGATCGGCTATAGGCCTCTTTGGACATTCCCACTATTTGACAAGGGATGAAGAGAGTCGTAGAAACCTTTTCAGAAGGAAAACGGCCTGCCGTGTGTTTTCGTTTCGTTATAGTTTTCGGGTTCACTAAGTAATGGCATTACGATTTGTTCTAATAACGATATAAGGATCTATTAAAAGATTTTATACCGTTGTATTCAGTAACGGTTTTTCCACTTGAGTTGGCTCTATTTCATTGAACTAAACACGTCACATAAAATGGATTACCTACTTTAAAATTTCTTATGAACCATAATATTTATATACTATATTATTTAAAAAAATATTTATCTTTACATATGTAGGTACATGCCATTTATTACGGTAAATGCCAACTAGTTTCTAGCGCAACAGTATTATTCAGGATTCCAAACTCAAGCACATCGATAAAGGTTTTATCGACAACATTAGTTATTTGTCGACAGTCTTCAGCACAATTGAAGATCGCTAACAAATCGACTATGTTTAACTCAACTAGTTTCTTGTGCAATAGTATTATTCAGGATCCCAAACACAAGCCCATCGATAAAGGTCGTATCGACAATGTCGGCGATTTGTCGACAGTCTCCGACACAACTGTAGATCGCCAACAAATAGATCTCGGGAGTGTTAATTAATATTCCCAATTGTCAAGGCCCAAAGTAGTACCGCCAAATATATTGACAAATTTACAAAAAAATCTTACTTTGTAGTTAGGACTAAATTGCGCACGATTAGTAATTAAATTACATTGCAATAATAACAAGTTCTATTTACATAAATAATAAGAAGAATTCTTTTAATGCTTTTAATAAATCATTCTAATGATCATAATATTAACATTTTTAGAATAAGTAAAATTTTAAATTCTTTCTAAAACCCTCATAAATTTTATTTTTCCGAATGAAGCCAAAAAGAGCATTTTTTATTGTTTATAAATCAAAACAATGTTTATTTTAATAGCGTGCCCAATCAATTAAAAAAACAGAATAAGGAATACTTACTTGGAGATTTATTAAGGTGAATTATGTAAGAATGTTCGTAAGTCGAAGTGAAGCATTTCTTGTTTCACGCTGCTTTATGGTTTCGGGTTCAACAATATATTTGTTTATTATTAAACATTACATACATTAAAAATCATAATTGATTATAGTTTTGTTTTGACAGCCGTAATAATCTTACGACTGAATTATATTGAACACATTCGATAAGCTTCAGTTAGTTTGGTTGTTAAATTATTACAAGATCACGTGTAATAATAATGAAGGTAATAAAACATATTAATATATAATAATATTTATCAGTGTAAAAGATAAATCACATAATTAAGGCCCATTAACTAGCGGCCGAGAATTTTAATTTCATCTTGCGATCGTACCCTCGCAACTAATGATCTTGACGTCGGTTCCTCAATGCGGTTTCTTTATGATAAAGCTGAAGATCCGGCATCGGAATGTACTCCAAGTTTTATAAGGGCTTGATGTTAATAAAGCTAGCAGGCCTGACGGAATCTCCGCCCTGTATAGCAGAGGTGCGCTGCAGAAATAGTTCCAATTTTGACGAAGCTTTTTAAAATGTCCCTGAAGTCTCTGTACCCTCTGTTGGAAAAAAGCGATTATCCATCCTATTCTAAAGAAGGGTGACCGCTAAAACCCGGCCAACTACCGCCCCATAGCGATCACATCAGTTCTATCCAAGGTGATGGAACGTGTGATCAACGAAAAACTATTCACATACTTCGAGAAGAACAAAATTATCAACGACCGTCAATACGGATTCCGGCGGACCGCTCGCGCGGTGATCTTCTTGCGTATGTGACGCATGTTTGGGGGCGGTGCCTGGAACGTTTCGGTGAGACCCAAACGGTCGCACTGGACATTTCCAAGGCTTTTGTCCGGGTCTGGCACCGAGGATTTGTCAAAAAACTGCCTTCTTACGGAGTTCATTCGTACGTGGATTGCCGCCTTTTTGAGGGAGACGTCGATTCAGACGGTTTCTGGTGGTTTCACCTCTTCCTCGCACTCGATAAATGCTGGCGTCCCACAGGGATCGATTCTGTCTCCGATTTTGTTTTTGCTGCATACCAATGACCTTTTGACATGTGCACCAATTCATTGTTACGCGAATGACAGCACAGTTAACGATAGTATTTTGTTTGACAAGTTCCCAAAGGGTGCACAAATTCGAACGGCTCTGAGGGTTTTAAAGCAAAGAATGGACGGTTACGTTTATATTGGTAATAATTGTTATACTGTTTTCTCTTGGGGTAAGAATAATCTCGTCGAATTCAAAGTTTCAAAAATGCAATAATGTCTGATTACGTCTAACAAGGATCGAAATGATAATCTAGTCTCCTTCAACGGTAGCATTCTTCCGAACAGGTCCTTCATCGATGTGCTCGGTGTAACTCTAAGTGACCAGCTCAGGTACGGGGGCTCCGTCGAGTCCAGAGTTAAGTTGGCCTCTCAGAAACTGGGCGTACTGTACAGGGCAGACAGACACTTAATAGTGCACAACTGCTAACCCTGTATAAATCGCAAGTGCGCCCACGGTTGAATTTGGCAGCCATGTCTACTCAGGAGCCCTAATGTTCCTGAAAAAACCCTCGACTCTGTGCAGAAAAGGGCGGTCCGCTTGAAAGATTTTCCCGTCTTAACAAAGGATTGCAATCTTTAGAGCACAGGAGTCGGGTGGGAATGCTATCCTTGTTCTACAGGTTCTTCAATGGAAGAAAAGCAGCTTTCCTAGATAATTTATTGATTTATTTTACTGTGTGATTTATATGATTCGAAATGTTTGTTGTATAATAAAATATTTTTTTTGAAAATTAAAAAAATCTGCCAAAGACCAACGGTATGACCTTACTATAATAAAAATAAACATGTTTTCCAAAGTTTTTAACATAACTTTACTAGATTAAATAACAATCTTAAGAAATCAATTTTTTTTTGTAGAAAAGTGTCGATACGACCACATATTTCCGGTTGTATCTGGTTATTCCCTTTATTAAACAAATAAAATGGATCAATCCAGATAACTTTTTTTTTTGTAAGATTAGTGCAAAACGGCATGTGTTAAAACACATTTTCGTACTATTATTTTCAGCAATGTTACAAACAAGCTTAATATCAATGATTCTCAAAATGAAAATGTGAAAAAAAGAAACGCAGAAATTAAAAAAAAAATATCAGAACCTTTACTCTTTCCGGGAGTATAGTCTTTGCTAATTGAGCTCCAGATATTTTAACAAGCGAACGTTTGCAATAAAACTCATCAAAAACAAAGGGTTTTTTTTTTCATTTTTACGGAACACCTTTTGACTTTTTATGGCATCTAGAAATTATCGCAATGAAACATAAGCTTTAATTAGTAAATTATGTTTTAATATCAATACTAAATACGTACCCATGAATTTTTGTTATTATAACTTACTTACCAACGTAAGGATTTAGCTTCCGTTATACCTAGGTGGATTATTCTTGGAGAGTGTAGCACTTACCTGAAACAAACAAAAAAAAACATTAATATTAATTTCTTTGTTACTTCTGCAAACAGCACATGTGATTTTATGTTGGGTTTCCAAAGAGATAAAAAAAATCTGCCATGACCAATATATATCATAAGAATTGTCGATGGTAATATTTTATATTCAGGTGAACTGTCTCAAAACATAGTGAGTGATTTCATCGGTTTGAACTTATTTAGATTCCTTCAGGTCATATATCATTGGAATTGCTGGTGGAGAGATTAAAGGAATGGAACCTTCATGGAGAATGGAAGGAGAGAAAGTTCTGGGATGGTAAAAGGTATGAGGGGTGGGTAGGAATTTGGGTAGGGTCCAAGAGTGACTGACGTATGAATCCATCCCTCCTACTGAAGAGAGCTCTGCTGGAGAATCCGGATGGTCTCCCTCAATAGTCTCTCCCGATCCAACCCGACACGCAGTAAGTGGGCAGACGCATCCGCCGTCAAGATCTAGACAAATCTCACACCATGAACCCGTACACCCCTAATAAGTCACCTATGGCAGAGGCGTGAACTTAGATAACAGAAGGACTGATATCATTTCACTTTATTTTGCCCTATTTGCTACTCTACTTTTTATGCATTCTCTTATTTGTTGCACCAAAGAATATAGTCTAAAAACCTGCTCTTTGAGTAGGGGTAGTATTTTTTAAGCCACATGAAACTTTAACGAAATATCTCTAAATGAAAAAAGTACAAAATTCAATTTCTTTTGAAAAATGCATCCAGTGAGCTTCCTGTCTATTTCATTACATCACACCCCCGACATTGACACCCCCCCTCCCTAAGTGGAGCTCCTGCAAAGCCTTACAAAGGAAGGATTTTAAGGCTTTTTAGCGTGAGGAACAAGATGCCATCTATACGATAAGTTCACCAAATTGACTACTAAATGTGAATTTATATTGAAATTGAGGCTTATATATGAAATTTGAGGGAGGCTTTGTCGTGGAATTTTCTCGCTGCGGAGTCTGTTATTATATTATTCGGCGAGGGTTGGAAGGTTCGCTATTAAAAGCCGTGGAATTAAAACGTTATACTTTCAGAAAAAGGGACTTTGAGGATATTATATTGTATCCACGTAGGTTGGTATTTTTTTTCGTTACAGTTGGTAAGCTTTAAAGTCTATCGCGAACAATGAATGCGGGAAAATAAGAAGTTTCTTGCTAAGTAAGTTTTTTGTTGAAAAACCTAGTAAAATGTAAAAATTAAATTGAATTATTCAAAACCAATTGTTTTTACTACACAAGTCATTCGACAGGAGAATCTCTGGAAGTGGAAAGAAGATAAAATAATAATAATAATAATTGGATAAATTGCCGAGCGCCTTTTTTGTAAAATTACGTCAAGGGCACTGCAATGCGAGGGATAAATACAAATATATACATATATATAAATGAAATAATAAAGCATGCAGATAGCAATGTAACGAAAAAAATTGAAAATGAAATATTAATATTATATCACTTTTATTTATAAAAGATAGCATACTGTGAAGCAAAGTTAAATTTTGCTAGAATATGCCTAATTAAAATATTGTGGTTTGATAGTAGTTGATTAACACTGCACGTGTTAAGCTAAATCTTTCTCGTATATTTTGTTGCAAAGTAAAGGAATTATAAAACGACATGTAATTAACATCAAAAGAGAAACAAACGAACTTAATTAAAGGCGAAGCTTTAAAGAAAGGAAAGAGCCTTTATTAAGTCTTAAGGCGGAGCTAAAGTCTCGGAAGGGAATAACACGAGGTGTAGGCGCTAAATTAGAATTATCGTATGGAGGAAAATTTATAAAAAAAGAACCAATTGGATTCAAGATACCAAAATATTTTCTTTTTCTTGTAATTCATTGTTGGTATTATTTTTTATTTTGTTGGGTAATTTAAAGTTTTTTTTTACGATTATAATAAGTAATTTTATTTTTTTTTGTGATTTTAGTAATCTAGTAGATACGATTAATTGCAAATTTAACTGCTTTTCAAAATGCTTCATCTTTTTAATACGCGATCCACTAAAAATAATAATAATAAATAGACTTGTATAGACTTGTCTTGCCGTTTTTGTGAAAAATCACCTCAGGAGCGCTGTACGAATTTCAATACATTTCTACAATCTTACTTCTAACTACAGACTAGACAAACATAAAAACTTATGGCTAAAACATTGCATCCATCGGTTCTTCGATCAGTGATACAAAACTATATGTTCAATGCATCTGACCAATTAACGCGATGCTGCCTAAAGTGTATATGTACATAATAATAGATAAAAAAATAATTGGTAACCTTAACAAGATTTGTCTCCTAGTCAACATCATTATAGTAACTAGACGTGTCTCAATTAATTCAACATAATTATTAACCATACAATTTATTTGAAGAACAGAGTCAGGGAATAGATTACAGCAGAGTTCAACAGTCCCACTTTCTGGTAATTGAAGCATTCAAAGAACTATTCAAATGTTACCAACAGCTTTAAAAATATATTCTGTCCTGGGCTCCAGGACTTTCATCGATTTGATTGCTATCAAGAATAAATTTTAATTATTTAGTTTCGGAGCTTATCTAAAATTCAAACCTTCAATTAATTCAAACCGAACGGAATGAATTCCTCTGAACCATTTTCTTCACAGTTTGACCGGTCATCACCAGACCAGACAATCAGAAATACAGAGTTTTAAGGGTAATTAATAAAGCTCTTTGTTTTTTTCATATTATGTATATCTATATAATATTATAATAATTTACTTTTTTTTCGAAAGACCTTGCACTTTCCTTGTTTTTTTTTATTAAAAGATTGGTATATTTTATATGGCAAACTTAGGAAACTCTATAAAATATAGTACTTTAGGATTCATATGTCTTTTACTGGTTTATAAATGTGGATATTCTAACTATGCAATTGTAAATGTTCTCCAAAATGCCCTGGAAAGAATCTCAGACTTGTAATCTCCCGAAAGAAAGCATTCTTGTGTCCTGAATGCAATTACTTTTGCTATCCATAATGACTGTGGTAAAAATTACATCTTTGGGATTCTTTCAAGGATAAAGAAACCATTCCGTCACTACGAATTTACTAATGTTCTCAAAAGCTGTCTTGACAGAATCGGCATTCCATTGTAAGAATATTATGTACTAAATACACAATTTGGCTGTCCTGAAACGGGAATCCTTCCCAGTTGGACAGACAAAGGATCATTCTGTTGTATTGTTTGTAATATGTATATATAAATAAATAAAATAAAATTTGTAATACAATTTCATAATATAGAGAAAATTCTTGTTTAAATTTTCATGGATGTCCCAGTTAAATTAATAATACAGTTTAACAGCTCTATGATTGATGACGAAAAGTCGTTGTGAACTAAAAAATATTGCGTTTATTGGATACAATAGCAGACGGAAAAATCCGTACATACCTCACTTCGCCACCGCAAGATTTTGCTGTTAGAGGCACAACGATTTTCTGTAATATTAGATAATTTTTAAAATACACAATTTTCCCCGTAAAAATGAGTTTTCACAGAATCTTTACAACTAAAGTACGATAAACTAAAAAAAATCTATGGTTTCCAAATAAATGAAAAGCGTTCAAAAACAACAAAGGAAATTTAAATTTTTCAGGAGCATACTTATCTAAATATTTTATTTTCAAATAATATTGCACTTTTGCTTTTGGAATGCTCCCTTTCATAACAACTTCTCAACACCGAGTCAGTAAAAGTAAAAAATATACAATACAAACAACTCTCACAAAATATCTGAACTTTGAGTTTTGGAGTTTTGAGTCCAAAGGTGGCGCGATAACAAATTACTGAAGTATGTATGTTTACGTGTGAAAACGGGAGCGTCACACTTCATACAACCATTCTTACACATCGCGCAGTAGTTACTTAGTAGGCTCACAACCTTTTAAAAAGTTTTCGGCAAAGCCCGGGAGAGCTTTTAATATTCGAAATTAGTTATTTTTAAATTTGGTTATTAGTCTGGAAACGCAGGTCATGATAATGGCATCAAAAAATGTTTAAGTTTATAGCATTATTCTCGTAAAATTGGTTCCCCAGAATAAATCTTTGCAAAATGCCGAAGTAACTCAGTACTATGGATAAATATACCTTTAAAAACATCAAAATCCTTCTAATGATTTTTTGTGACAAAGTACATGAAAATTATTTTGAGATATTTTTGTACTTATCAATATTGTGGACTGTGAAATAAAATTTAAAAAAAAACTAATTATATTCGTAAACTCTTGTAAACGTAAATATTTGTAAACGCAGATCTTGTAAGAAATAA
This sequence comes from Limnephilus auricula, assembly GCA_951813805.1. NCBI lineage: Eukaryota > Metazoa > Arthropoda > Insecta > Trichoptera > Limnephilidae > Limnephilus > Limnephilus auricula. The sequence continues at coordinate 19,666,580 of OX638404.1, forward strand.
TGTGAGATGCATTCCGTTTTAGTTTGAAAGTTGCCAATGCAATCCGGCGTACTCATTTATAACTAGCTGGTACCCGTAATGCGTTGCTATGCCATATAATGCCACCTTCCTCCTCCCCTTCCTCTCCCGCGTCCCCTTCCCCTCTCGCGTTCCCACTCCTCCTCCACCTTTCCTCTCCTCACTCTACACCCCCCCCCCCCCCCCCCCTTTCCCCCATCCCGCGAACCCCTCTTCCGAGTTTTCCTCCCCCCTCCCGTATTTGCCTCCCCCTCCCGCAGACCCCCCCTCCCGAGTTCCCCTCTCCCTCTCAAGTTTCTCTATGCCCTCTCAGGTTCCCCTCCCCCCTCCTGCATTCCATACATTCATTCCCGATACATTCAGTTTCAAAATCTTCTTCGCAATTTTTCCATATTTTCTTACCGTTTAAATCTTCCCTGGACTACGACAAATATTTCAAAACCAAAATCAGCTAAATCGATCCAGCTGTTATCGAGTTTTAGCGAGACAAACTAACAGCAATTATTTTTTATATATACAGATAGATGTAATACGGAACCTATTTCTTTGGATGTTCTACCATGGCTAAGCCAGTTAAACTTCATAACGTATTTATTATATACATATTTAAAAGTGTTTCCAAAATATTTTATTAGGTTCAGAAAGATTCAATAAAATATTTATACTCTGTTCAACTTTGCATTTCAGTGAAATTAATTCAACATTACTCGAATTAATAAAGAGCAGTCTGCTAACAGCTAGTCGGCAAATAATCTAGTAAATGCTATTGTTTTCTCCAGACTGAATGGCTGCAATATAATTTCGTATTTTGATCAGTGAAATAAGCCTCAACACTGTAGCTTGCATTTATCACACCAGATATCACCAATTCACTAATTATAATAATATTATTAGTTTATTCCGGAATATGTGCAACGATAATTTCTCATCCTTTATTCACACATGTTTAATTTCCATTTATAGAGATTTATTCTTTCTTCTTATTGATTTATTATTTATTCTTGATTAATACAACTTGTATTTTCATGTTTTTTTTTTTACTATTTTCCCGTACACCTTGTATCTTTTTTAATGTTCTAATTATTACCTGTCTCAGAACAGACAACGTCTAGTGAGACGGGTAACTTATTTGTATACTTACCTAATATTCAATAAAGTGATGAAAAGCTGCTCACATATGGTCAACCCTATTTCCTTTTTTAAATTGCTTTAGTGTTGTTAATGATTTTAACCGCCAATGTCTGCATAGAATAAAAAATATTTGCATTATTTTGTACACGACATATCAGAACGAGCTGAGACCAACATACTCGGTACATGCGTGAGTGAAAATGCTATTCTTCTGTACTATCTCTGTCTTCAGTGCAAACCTAAGATCGTTATTATAGTATTTGATAACAAAGTTGCTTTCAAATACCAGCAAAGTTTTCCGGGTACCAGTGAAAACTGTTTGAATGACAGCACAGCTATTACAGACAAGGGAGAAATAACAAGTGTAAGATGTATTGTTTAATCCATGACTTTTGTGGATTCATTAAACGACTCCACCGACTGCGAAATTAAGTGTATACCAAACTGCATGCCTATTTATCAGTGTCATAGTCATTCCGAAGAAAGTAGTGCAACATGGCTCAAACGTTAATTAAGAAACGTTTACATGACTACTTACTCTCTCACTCTTTATAAAACGAAAGCTACATCATTCCTGGAGCTTTTAAGAGGTGGATCGTGTGAACTTCATCAAGGCTATTCATTTGCAAATTTCAGAAGGCCGCTTTAAAGGCCTCCTTTTACGTATATTATTTCGTAAAGGAAAATGAACTCATATACCGAAGCGGGAGGATAATGAAGTGCAAAGTAAAGAATCTGAATGGAATTCAGACCCTTATCAAAAACACAACCGCTAACGACCCTTTTATTTGAACACAATATTTTTCATTGAGAAGCATTCAACTGGATAAATATTACACGCCGGACGGTGGGATGGAAACTTTTGTTTTATTTCATTCATTAATATTAATTAGAATCGCTATTGATATTCAAAATTAGCAGGATATATAATGAATGTGAAGAAAACTCGGAAACGCGATTAAATAATGATGGGCGTTTTTCACTGTTATTCAAATTTATGTTTTAATTTTTGTCACAATAAGTTAGATCAATGTCACTTTAACTTAATTAAACATTATAAGCTGATGTACCTATAATAGTAAATTATCCTCTCAGGCTTCATACCTGCGAATGAATGCATCGCGGAGGATAACAAATTGTCGGTTGTGAGTTTGAGATTGAGTACAACGAAAGGCTATAAAATAATTATATTTTATTTTATTTTAACTGTACTTACCTACACATTATATGCTCATCTCATTAGGCCTGTGTTAAGATGACGATTTACGATGGATGTTAGTTTAGCTAGGCTTATGATATAAAAAAATTCAACAGCACATACCCGAAAAAAAATGTAGACGTCATTTTGCGGTCCGGCGATATTTTTTTTCAATTAAAAACAAAATAAATATTTCCCATCACCTACGCAACTGAGTAGTCGGGTATATTCCAGCGGGTCACGTTATAAGTGCTCCGTCTCGTTTCAGCATCACGGTAAAAAATGAAACCCGAAATGATCCTATCGCGAAGGGTAAGTATGTGATCAGTGGCGACGTGTGTTGTGCAGTTTTTAATGGAAAAAAAATATCATCGGTCGGCAAATATGATGAGGAATCGCTGGTGTTGCAATATGGCAGAATACAATTTACATTTTTTTAAAACATCATCAACAGGCATCAATTTTTTGGGTGGACAATTTTTCGACTTTTTCAAAAATTAATTTAATTATCTCACTGTTTACTGGCAGTTTATCTCATAAGGCGGAACCTACCCACAGGCTGCAAAATACGCAAACATATAAACATGCAAACGCCAAAAATGTATCTTCTGCTCCGTAAGTCTTGGCTGTATTTCCCAAGGATAGCGTGACACTAAATATCCTAGACTTATTACTACAAACATTAAGACCCATTGACCAGTGGCTGAGAATTAAAGTTCCAAAATGCTTGCAACTGTACAGGGGGGTTCCGATGAGAAAGATCGATTATTCCCCGTATCAATTTTTTTAAACTAAAAATTTAACATCGATTTATGTCATTCTAAACTTGCTTTAATATATACCTGCATTCAAGTAAGCAATAAAAATGCTCAAAAAGCATGATGATAAATTATTTAATATCGTGTACTTCTTGTAATTATTTTTGGATCATAAGTATTTATAATTTTTCAATAATGTCTAAACAAAATAAGTTTGTAAAAAAAAATCTGAAATATTTTAGTTTGTAAGACCTTAAATAAATGGAAAAACTTAGGTATTTTCTTTAAATGATTTTAATTGAACTAAAATTAAAATTATGAAAAATGTGTTTACTAGATTATGTATTGATTTATTTTGTTGTATGATTATATGATTTTAAATTTGTGTTGTATAACACAATATTTCTTTGAAAATTTAACAAATCTGCCAATGACCAACTGTATAACCTTAGGATATTAAAAATAAACTTAGTTTTTCAAAATTTAAAACGTGCGTTCAGCAGATAAAATACCAATCTTTGTAAAAAAGAGTCAATATGTCTAGAATTTAATTTAAAAAGGAAACATTTCCGGTATTTTCTGATTATACCCTCTTAATCGAGTTTGAAGAAAGAGTAGTGCAGAACCAATATTTGTTTATCTTCTTAAGATAGGTATTTTTTTTTCTAAAATAACGGTAATGTATACTCAGCAAAATAATATTTTTTCCGAGATTCAAGTGTTATAACTGCAGCAGCTGATGGTAGTACTTTGGTAGTAATTCCACGGGTCCAATTTAGTTCTGGTATTTCGGTTATTTATTTTTTTTTTTTTTTAAAAAGAAAGACAAACATTCCCGGGTTACGAATAACCCAACAACATTTGAAAATCTCCTACTACCACCACACTAAGCGGAAGATGTTGCTTGTGTTGTGGTGGAGGACTTAGCCAGCCGAGGAATAGAACACGGAACGCCTGGGTGGGACCCAAACGCGATGCCCACTGAACCACTGACCGGTCATTTTTATTTGGAAAGGGTTTTGGACCCAGGCTCTTCCAATTAATTTAATTCTTCAAAGGTTCTGAGCCAATTCATGAATTCCCTCTAAATGTACATTATGGTCGATTGGAAACAAACAATTTCCAACATTTCAATGTTCAATTGCCAAAGAATTTCGATGAATGAAGGAGCAAAGAATTAAAGAGAACTTCTTTTTTATTAAGATTTCTGGAAGCTTTTCGCCTGTTTCTTTATGTGGGCGTCATAAAATTAGACACATAGATTTTCTCTCATTCAAAATATTATTATGTCATTATTTTATGCTCTTTGGGAACTATAATCATAAATATTGTTCGTTTAAGAATCAAATGTTTCCATGGGAATATCCACTAGACGATTTGAGAATTTTACTGATAGTAATTAAAATAATGAATTAGGTATTTATTTTATTCGTTTTCAGTACACGTTACAAGTGGTTTTGCATAAAATTATCCAAATCAGGAATTTTTTTGTGAAGGCAAGGCAAGTAAGGTTTTCAGAATCATCTGCCCAACCCTTGCGGAAATAGCCTCACTAACATCTGAAAAAATTTGCGTGCCTTTGACGTCATGCATATGAAAACGATATTAATAAAAAATAGTTTGTGTTACTTCATTGTGAGCATTATTTCATCGTAACGTTTTAAATATTGCTGGCAGAGAGGTTTTAATAATTGAAAGAAAACTGAAAAGCATTCCTTTATTTTAATAACATTGCTCATGGGAGTCTTGAAAAACAACAAAAAAATAAAGCCTAAAAAATTCAGTACGGCTATATTTTTGTTTTGTAAGTACTGAAAAAGATGAAAGAATTTTTTGTTATTACGTAAATAAATGGTTTTTGATGTTCATTCCCTTTGTTAAAAAAACACGTGTTCGTCGTGTGCTCATAAATGGAAAGCTTTTTTATTGAAGTAAACTTTTTTTTAAGAACAGCGTTTGGATTGTTTTCATTTCAATCGGGCATCGAAGAATTACAGACGTCTAAAGTGTGACATCTATTTTAAAATAAATACATACAAAAATTCTAAAAGTTCAACATAGTTCCGTAATTCAAAACTTTGATCGATACCTACCTACTTTTCTAAACCAATATAAAATATTAGGCACAAAATATATTTTCATGCACACAGAACCAAACGCTGACGTCAGGTTTCTCTAGCCCACTTTATATCAATAATTGGAAAATGACGGTCAAAAAATAAAACATAAAACAATTTATATTTGTATGTTTTTAGTGAATAATTCAAAGAATAACTACGAAAAGAAACGCTGAAAGAGCTGACCGCTGACCTCAGAGTTAATTAACTCATTTTGTAGTTGATGTAATTATTTTTTTTTAATTTCTTATTAATCTTCACATATTGACACACATTATCTTTGCATAATTTTTGGGTGGAGAATTTCAAGAGGTGTAATATTTTTTATGTTAATATGAAAATTTCATTGAGAATATGAATGCTTGAGGTAACGTTTTAATTGTGTTTTTTTACCCATTGGGCCTAAAGTACATTATTTCATGAAGACTAAGGGTACGTTTATTTGTTTAAAATATAAATGTAATTTGACAATCAAAATTTGATGAAATATTACTATGATAAAATTACGTTTTTCTCAAAATAAATGAAATTTATTGAAAAATAATGTTTTTATTATTTTCCCTAAATTTAATATTAAAGTAAAAAAAATAATTCTGAAACAATAAAGTCATGCTGTCGAGGATTAATACACGATATCATTAGAAAGCACATAAAAAAGTTACATAGCTAATAATCAAAAAAATCTTTTAGGATCGTGTGCTTTTTACAAACGAGGAAAGTCAGACGATGTACCTTACTACTACGTAGGTTCTAGGCACCTTTATCGAAAGCTTCTTTCCACATTTCATTTGACAGATGCCGGTTATTGAGTTTTTCTCATGCGCATACAGCTTTATTTTACGAAATGTATTCTAGAACGGAAGCTTAATTTCCTTAGAAGCATGATCCTTTCTCGACTTATTTTATAATAAACGAAATATGTAATGAATTCACTCACGTTTTTTGTTTACCCTCTTTCAAGGCTGAATCAAATTCTACGAACCAATTAGGTCACAATATGTTTTGAGTTTTACATAACAATTCAGAAAATAAAATTCAAACTTGTAGAATTAATTTGATTATGAAAACGAACTTTAAAAAAAAAAATTCTGGTATTTAAGTTTGCCTGTGAACATTGACAAAAAAAAATAAAAAAAAGGACTCAACTTCCTTATTATAAAGTTTTTAATGTTAAACGCACATATATTTAAAAATATGATTTATCTTGCAATGTTGTTATTACTCTCCTCGTATAGTGCATAGGTTTTTTGTAAATTTGATTTAGCTGGAAATTTTCACATTTCATAACCAGTGTATTTCTATTACAAAACTTTTATAAAAATATTCTATTACCTACGTACTAAAATTTGGACTTCACAATATTGCGACAATCCAAGAAAGGCAGCAAGACTTACTTCTAACATTTAAAAGGAGTTCATTGAATAATTTACAACCTTCTTAATAAATATTGTTTTGTGATTCAGATAAATTTGACTTAGGAAGTCTAAAATCGTTGCGGATTCTCGTACATAGGTTAGCCATTAAATTCCTAACCATCTAACATTTTTTTAAATATAATCTTTTAAAATTTTATTTTTTTAACTTACAAAAAAAATAGGGTTATTATAGACTAAACGTTGCCAAACACTTAGCATATTGAGTTAGCGTTGCATTGTCTTCATCCTAATAAATCTGGTACAGTACAATATAGACCAAATTATAGGTTATACGACAAAAGTTAGTAATCTTTAATAATATTGCGTAATTCATTAAGTTCATCAAATTTTAATTTTCAAAACTTGAACTACTTATTGGAAATTGATTTATTACTTGAACTACTTATGATATTAGACAGTCGAAATGTTAGGTACAAACATTATTTTGTGAATTAATAATTCTTTATTCGAAATGCTATTTATTTTGTTCAAATGCTTGTTGATAGATGCTTAGGTGAACTAATAATAGAGTGAAAATATGTTTACATTCTTGTTTCATTTACATTATTTTATATTACTTTTATTTTATATTACTTTATTTTGTATTCTTTAATATTCTTTAACATTGCGCGTGGTTTCACTTAATGAGATAAAGTAATAAGTAATGAAAATATGTTTTATACTTTTGTTCTTCGGCGTTACATCCTTCCTGAATACCTCTTCAAAGACACTTAGTTATATTTACTGTTAGTAAGTACACTGTATTTTACCTAAAAACGACTGCATATTGCATATATGTATGCCATGGGGCTAAGTGTCGAGAGATCAACTGTCATGGAATCGCTTATAAAATATATGATTTAAATGGCTATCCTATTTATAAACGGTGTTAAATTTTGTTCGATTATTATAAGTATAGCGAGATTTGTATTTTTATAATGCCATTGTATACTTGGAAAAGAAATTTTAATGTAAATATAATGTAGTAAACATGAACAACTAAAAAATATATCTAAATGATCACACAAAAAAATATTAAAATACTTTGTTCAATATAGAAAGAAGTAAGAAATGTGTAAAATGAATGAGAAAAAAATAATAAGTTTCTCATAGTTAAACGAAAGAAACAAACAGCACAAGAAGGTAACAAGTTAGTGCCTTAAATAACGGCCTTCTTTTTGATTAAAAAATGGTTATAAGATTGTGAAGGTCGCACATTTAAAAACCAATTCGAAGTTCATAAGCCAACAAAGGGCCTTCAAATAATAATGTTAAAAAACTTTAATAACACATTTACCTATATTAAATTTTTTATGAAGCTTCGTCGGCGTCGTATTAAACTACGATGCCTTCCAACACTTTGTATTTTATAGACGTTCTGCTCGAGTAGTCTTTGTGGACGCGTTAATTATAATTAATTCATTTTTAAAATAACCACGACGAACTATTTCCGACTAATTATATTGTGATAGATACATATAGGACAACAAATATTTTTGGTTGGAATTGGTGCCCAGTTGCATTTTAACACATCGGATGTGGGCATATTTTAGACATAATAAATACACTTATCTATGAAGTAAGTAAGCACTGTTGTTGCCTAGTGCTTAGACATATATAAAAGATTTGTTTATCTATAATTACTACCCGGCTTATCCCAGCTTCTACACATTTTTCTGGGTGATTCTGAGAGTACCTCACACTCTCCTCAATAGGTAGATGAAAATAATAAAGTAAAACAGTTTTTATTCGCTCTTAGAAGTTACCTGTCAATCTTTGCACATTTTGATGATTCTATTTTTTACTTACAAAATGCTAAAGTCTTTTTACTTTTTGTAAAATAATTATTAATAATTTAATAAATTCATGAATCCTGATTGGCTGTTTTTCAGGTTAACGTGATTTTGATACCCATGTAAAATAATATTGACCACTAAGATCAGTAAGTCAGCATGATAAATCTAACTGCAAATAAATTTATAGAAATTAACAATAAGTTGAAATCAAACTAAAAAAACAAATTCCAATATTAAAAATATTCGCTATCAAAAACTGTGTAATAATAATTAAAAAATATATATTAAACACTGGACTAATTGTTTTGTAAAAACATAAGTCAGAGAGATCTTTATAATCAATATTCATTAGAATTCAGGATTTTTTTTTTTATAATCCTTCAAAACCCGTTATAAATCTAATAAAAAATGTGGGTGTGTTTCGGAAACTATAAAGATAATGGTGTTTCAATTCAGGTGACGATCTCCAACACAAACCTCCAGTGTTAAGACTCAGCTGAATGGGCCATTCAGGCACTGTGGCGCATAGTATGGTGGTTTGTCACGGCGGGGGGCTTTAGTCCCATACAGCCTACATCTACAGCCTACCCGTGGAACAAACGGACAATGTGGATGGGACTCAAGGTGCTTTGATGGGCCATCTAGACCCAGGGGTGATTCTAAAAAATATATCTTATGTATTAATTTATTATTCTTTAGATGTAACTACGTGGGATGACAGTACATTATATTATTCTTCTTTATATTTGGAATAAGAGATTGGCTATCGTCAGAGCAAACTTCACCCTCAGAAAACAGATTAGACTAAAATGTATCAGCATTCCTACATAGTGGCGGCTTTTTGTAAAGAGAGTTTGTGCAATTATGCAGTGAACTCAAATACATAAAAAGAAAAGTAAAAATGGATAAGCCGTCTATAACAATTATTTTAAACACTAAAAATAACTTACTACTAAAATTAAAATATCCAATCGTCCAAATACTGTCCAAGACCGAGTCCGAAATCACTAAAATTAAAATATCCAATCGTCCAAATACTGTCCAAGACCGAGTCCGAAATCACTAAAATTAACTTACTACTAAAATTAAAATATCCAATCGTCCAAATATTGGCCAAGAGCGAGTCCGAAATAAACATCAGCACATATGGGACATTCTGTCATATTTCTTACGTTCATTAAAACATGCTTTAGCGGTAAACAAATTAATAGGTAAGCAAACCTCGGAAATCTACTACATAATTGCCATAGTAGATTTAGTACACAAAATGAAAGAATGAATAGTTTTTTTTGTTGTTATTATGGTGTTGGAAATCGATATTAAAACAAGTAAATAAATGTAGACGTTATTTTGTGTTAACTACCGCAATTATTCTACAATTTGCAAGAACCAAAAATGAACATTTCTTTTGTAAACCGAATATGTGATTATGAAAACAAATAACTATTTGTATATTATACCAATTATCGACATGTTTCGAAACCAAAGGTTTTTTATCAGGATAATAAGAACGTTTAAGCCTTTGGTTCCGAAACATGTTGAAACACGAAACATTATATATGTAGTGGTGTACACAAAAGTTATTTTTATTCATTTAATTAAAAGTGAATTTGCGAAGATTGAAAAAGCCGGACGTTAATGAATCGCTAAATTGCATCTCGCTATGGTCACAAATCGCTGGTGGAGTGATGAGATAAAATTCCTTTATCACATCGAGAAGACCAACGTAAGATTTTTCATTTTACACTCATTAGAGGATTTATTACGAGGTAACTCTAGGTAATTTTTTATCCAACCGCAACTGGGTAGGATTTTCACATTTTTATAAATCCGATTGAACTCCCATTCATGCCACCAATCGTCACTGCTGGTACCAAATACGTTAGTTTTGAAGCCGTAAGGTACGGAGGCTTTCTTTCCTTCATATTTACTAAATCTTTCCGTAGATTATCAGTTGAATATTTTTGTATTTATCGCCTATTATGGATGTGAACAATTTATTGTAGTTTTATATTTATTACATGTTAAAAAATTTTTTGTCTATCGATGTAGAACCTCAACAAATTTTTGATTTTCTATTTCTTCATTGTATTTTGAGGATGCACGCATAGATTCACATTTCATAGGTTTAAATTAGGATAAAATTTTCGACTATTCATTACACCTGCTACAAATAAAAAAATCATCTTTTACGCATATTTAGTATGTTTAAGTTACAAAATTAAAAAAAGTAACAGAATTTAACAAATAAATCAATTTGAATAACCATTATTGACTATATTCCCTTATTCTGTTGACTTCTCCCACCGTTTACCCCATCCCCCAACACACCCCTCCCACTACACCCACCAAATAAAATCTAATTATTTCTATATCTACTTGTAATTTTTTTAAGTTAATTTTAAGAATGCTGATGAATGAATGACACGGATATGTCGAAACTGGTAGCAGATAAATAAAAATTAAGTACAAAAAGTTAATGTAAAATAAAAGTCTTCGAAACAAAACTTTTGAAATTGTTACATAATTAATGCCTCAGAAACACAAAAAATATTTTATCATTAAAATAATAAGTTCTTTAATATGCACAATATTCCTCCGAGGCGTCATTTTTAATTAAATGAAACACAGAACTTTGTGAACAAACGTATATAATCAAAATTATCGACATGTTTCGAAACCGAAGGTTCCTTCATCAGGATAATCATTCATGTTCTTATTATTATATCAAAGTAACCTTCGGTTTCGAAACATATCGATAATTGGTGTACACAAAGTTATTTGTTTCTTTTAATTAATAGTATTAAATTTATCAGACACGCATCTAAGATACCTACTAATTTAAAGTAAATAAAATATTTGGATAAAAGTCCCATTGATATAATCTCTACACCAGACGATTAAATTTACGAATAAATTTAAATCTTTAAGTTGGTTTTCTTCTAGATTAGGTTAGAAACACTTTATCTATTGTCTTGCGATGATTCCCAAGGGATGCTCCCTCTCTTTATAATCTTATATTTGTATGTTAAGCGGGTATACTTTCCCGCCGGGTCCCTCGGGCCACTTCACAGATAAATATAATATTATTATGAATGAAAGATGATCTTTGTAAAGGACAGCCGGTCCATTTATCAAACGTCGCTAAACTGAGCCTGTTTGGCGACCATGCTTTTGTGACAAATTAATGAAAAGATGTTCGCTTGGAAGGTTATACAGAGATTCGTTAATAATCGTATTTTTATCTTGTCGCTGTCATTTTTAGATTATTTATAAAAAATTGTCCAGGACTAGGTAGGTACATAATAATATAAAGAAAAAAAAAAAACTTTGTTATGTTTTGATTATTATTCATTGAAAGATTGTTTGATTTTCTTCAAAAACGGTCGTAAGAATATTTACACGGGTATTTTGAAAATTAAATTGTCTCTTTGAATAAAAAAATGTAAATGTGGGGTTAAAACTTAGAAGATGTAAAAAATGCAAAAAAATACGATTCGATAAGAATCGATATTAAAATACAACCCATTTGTACATTCTCATTTCCTAACACTTACACCAATGTTGCATAATTTTAACAGCGTGAAAATTAATAAAAATGATCACATTTTAATGTAAAACCTCTAGGTGTGACATGGGTCTGTTTAAATGTTAAAATAATGATTGATTGCTATTTACTGCGACCGGGTTTTGAAACACCTTAGCCATACATAGTTATAAAGTAGTATCATTTGAGGAAATTTTATTGTAAAATTTAAATATTAAAAAAAGATTTAATATAAAATTATTTATAAGAAAAATTCTCTTTTTAACTTTTGAAGGTTATTCCCATCAACGAAAAAAGGTAGCTGCCAATATGATGAAAAAAAAACATTAGTCGAATATAATATTGTTAATTCTGAAATTTGAAATATGAAGTTGAAAAATACGATAGCCTCATAATAGATCGCAATGGCTGAATCGGATAAAGTGTATGTCTCGCTTAGAAGTGAGGTTCTGGGTTCGAGACCATTATATTTTATTATTTCTCTGTGTCTTGTTCATTTTCATATTTTAAAAATTAGATTATTTTTGTTATCTTCTTCTTCAATGATAGGTTTATGTTTTTTACGAATATATTGAAAACACCTATGAAATTTTAAACTTAAAATATTCCAGGAAAGTTTTGTTTATCTACATAGGTATACTGTATAATACCTACATATTATATACACAGTATAATATAAAAAAAATATGTTAAAATCGGATTTTTTTTAAGGGTAAGTAAGGGTTTTGAAGAGAGAACATCTGTTTAGGGGCAGGATAAGTTACATTTACATCCTAGTCTCATTGAATCTACGAACGAAATGGACTAAATTGGATCCGATACTGAAAGGGGCATTCGACAAGGGACTACCCTGCCTAAACGCATATTTTCCGATTCTGTGTTATGAAACCCCAATTGTGAATTTGACCCAAAAGAATGACTGGAAAAAATTGAGTATATAAAATCACACGTGACATGTAATACAACGTATCAACTTTGGAAGCAGATACTATTAGCTATGTGAGAGTCTCGTACCTACTGTTGTACTTTTATAAGCGGAAAACTAACCTATGAAAAAACTATTACTTGAAAAAGATTTTTTTCTGAAAGGGTCTGTTGGAGTATTGTAACTTCCCGAGACATTTGAGACTATTTTTTTTTAAAGGTTTGTCAACAGTGATTCACGCCAAAGCTCTCACAAATACAATTACAATAATCATGATTGATATTATAACTAATTAAAGACAAACACAGCATTGATAACATAATATTCTTTACCGGTCTCAAAAATAAATAGCCTGGATATTTATTTATAGGTAGGGACAAGGCATATTTTGATTTTTTTGTTGATCATAATAAAACTTTGGTTTGTAGGGATTCCAACAACACAAAAATCCAGATTTTTTTCTTCCGATTCGTATGATTTTAACCTTCCGTCGAGCGACGTCCAGGTAGCGGTAAGTGATGCAACAAGGTCTGTGCAGACCTTATTTATAATTAGTATAAAATATGAGTGGTGATTAGTGTTTATGAGGTATTTGGATAAATATATTTAGAATACTTGCCAGAATATCTTAGTATCAACTACCAAAACTACAGAACTACCAAACTGAACTCAATTACCTCAAAAATATATTGTAATAAGCATCCAATCATGAGAACATACACCATCTACCCGTAAAACTTGTACGGTCTGCGCAGATCTCATTGAAGTGGTTCTACACGAAACAGGCTACTAACAAAAAAAATCGGAAGGAGATATATACAAAATTGAATTGTTTATGTGTCTGTTCGACTTTAAGAAAGTCATGAAACTGTTTCGTTCTAACAAGCCAAAAAAAGTTACGCCACTTGAATAATCGAAAAGATCTGGCCAGACCTTTAAGCTCGTCGGAGGGTAAACTAAACGCAAACATGTTGCTATATTTTTATATAAAATCCTAGTTATCCGGAATATTCGTTATTAGATACTTTTCGTTGCGTACCGTACGTAAGTTGAAATTCTTGAACAATATTTTTTTTGTGATCCCATTGCAATAAATTGGCCTTCATAGGTTTTTAAAATGTAATACCTTTACATTTGTACTTCCACCGAACATCTCATTTCTCTTTTGTGTCTTAAAAATCTAAATAATCTACCCATTAAATAATGTTTAATTTTAATAATAGATTAATCAGACACAGCGTCTCCAAAATGAACACATCAATTTGATGGCTAAGAACACCGTTGAAAGGTAGAAGCCAAATACAAAACATAATAAAAAACCTTTCGATTTCATTTTAAGTGACCACGTAACTATAGTTACGAGCTACGAGTAGCTACCGAAGGCGATTAGCATATTTTTAATGATCCCATCACATCTCTCACGTCAAATGACCCGGCCGGAGGTTGTTAAACCGTGACGTACCATTTCATGGAATCGAACCATTACGTATTCACCTTATGAGGTAAGCAGGAACTAAGTTATTACCAAAACCTAATGTTTTGCCGACTAACCGGTAAAGTTTATAGAATCTTCTTTATATATAAAAATCTCACGTGACGATGTTTGTCCGAGATAAACTCCGAAACCACGTAACCGATTTGTATTAAATTTGGCTTAACGTGTGTAATTAAGTCCAACTTAAAAGGTAGGTTAGTTTTTATTTCGGTTATTGACCTCAATATTTACTATTGTGAATTAAATGTTCATTACATTTTTGTTATGGGACAATGATTTGTAATTATTTGCAAGTTCCAAGTTTGCAAGTTTCTGACAGATGTCGATGTGAGTTAATTTGCATTTTTTGGTTACAAAGGTACTGGCGTTGTGTTTCGATTTCAAGTCAGTCGATTCCTCGTCATAGCGTTGCGTTTCCTTAGCCACGGCAACGCGTAGCCGATACACGTAGGAATAATATACATTATAGTAATAATGTGTAAATTTCCATTCATTAAATACTAATTTATAAGAACATAGATTTTATTCAATTCGCGTCATTGTAGGTATGCTCCTACTAACAATACACTGTATCTTTTATTTCCTAACTTATACAGGGTGTAACAGGACGTACCCGAGAGTTTTTAACCAGCAATTTTTGAGCTTACTTGGTGTAAAAAATATAAATAAAATTTTGGTCTCCTCAGAAGCTCAGAAATTTTTAATTTATGTTCGATAAATTAGTCTTCCTTTTCATTTTCAAATTAAAGCCCATCCATATGCTTTTCTTAACAATTCATATTTTTATTTTTTACTTCATTATAAGTATTTATATACCTAAGAGTAAGGACACGTTTTTAAAAAAATATATAATTAACTAGAAAAAAAATTTCAATTTTAAAATAGAAACTTTCAATGGACTTTATATTAAAATCTAAATCGTAAATAGATAAAGTAGCATTTATCCATACTACATATATTTACTCGTGATTTATTTATTTTGATTAAAAAAACTAACATCAGTTTAGTCATGTATGTTAGCTCTAAATCTAAATTCAAGTTTGATACTTACAAAAAAGGCCACAAAGGCGTTCTTCTTAATGTTTTAACATATTAAAGTTTTAACTTTAATACTTGTAAAATATAACTACTAAGTATTTGGTTGACGCGATATTAAAGTTTTAGCACCATCAATAACATTGAATTTAACGGTTTGTACAACAAATGGCTAAGATTCCGCAATTTGTTTAACATCTTTCGAAAACGAGCAATGTGCAAAGGGCTCTAAACTCAATCATATTGCCTGCTGATAATAAATCGCTTTTATTGTTTCCAATTCAATTAGTTGGACTGCGAAATGTTAGGAATAACTCATTCAGTATGAAAAGCTACGTACGTTATACCTACATAAATGGCGCCCTAAATCAATTCATTCCAAAAAGGGCAACACTTACAGTTGTGGGTTCTATCGTTAGTATCCGTCCACGGCAATACTCGTACTGGGGAATCCGCTACAAATTGAGAAATAGAACTAACTGCGGTGCCGCCTCGTACCGTACCTACATATAAATAATTCATCTTTCCCTTCTTCAGGGGGCGGGAAGAAACAGTTCGATCGAGATAATAAAACTCTGCAGAAAGCGCGGCTCGATTCCCCCCGATAGTCTTTGTCGTTTCAACGCTGGGACGTTAGATGCTGGCTTTGTTTTTCCTCTTTTTAATATATTTTTCTTTGTTGGGTCACAGAAGGATGTTATTTTATTCATGCTGTTGAAGGTCCTTGATCGGACTAATGGTCGAAATGTGTTTTAGTTATTCAGCAATTTTCTTTTCTTTTCTTAAATGACCGTGAAGGAGGCTCAATAAATGCTGCGTTTATAAAAAGCCAACCTTCTTACATTGCCTCTAGAAGGTGATGCATTCGAATTTTGTTAGATGTCAGTAAACAGCCTTTTGCAATGTAGGTACATAATGTTTTATTCCAGATCTTTTGAATTCCAAAAAATGAAAAAAAATTTGCAAATATTTAAAATCGTGGAAGAAATAAATTCTATCGAATTTAATTTGTTATAATTTAACAATCAAAATTTTTTTATGCCGAAGCACGTAAAAATAAAAAAAGCGCTGTTTTGTGATTATAATTTAAGGAAAATGAAAAAAAAAATATACAGGTTAAAATTCATTAAAAAAAATTTTTAACATATTAAAATGTTGATATTTATTTGAAAAAGTACAATAATTCAATTTGTATATTACTTAAGTATGGCTTTGTGTATAAAAGTACATATTTTTTGCATGTTGGTTAAAGCTGCATTCAAAACAGGAATTCACTTCAGCAAGAACTTCAAGCTTAAAACTTCTCAAGAAAGTTATTTGCATTCATTGCGCGTTTCTTTAATTGCCGAAGTTTTTTAACTGACAAGCGTTTGATACAAAGCGTCGAAAAATTAAAATAAAAACTTGGAAAATAATGAGAGAGGTTACAAAGACAGAGGAACAAAATATTTTATGCAATAATAATGAAACTTTCTGTTGATCCAAGAGATATTGGTAAGATTTTCGTATTTTGTTTTTCCAATTACTAGTTCTACGGCTAAGTTTGGTTTTTCACGCAAAATATTTAAATCGCAATGTATTTTCTTTTTGGGTATACTCTTTTTGGCGTGATAATTGGCGTGGGGAAGTAATCCGGCCGAATGAGCGACAGTTTCTTTTGGAATCCGACATTTGTGGCGGGCGGACTGGACTGGCGCAATGCTAACCCACGTTTTTTGAATTCCGGGTTCGACAAGTGTCCTTGAGCGATAGTTTCTTTTGGAGTCCGACATTCGTGGTGGGTGGACTGGACTGGCGCAATGCTAATCCACGTTTTTTTGATTTCCGGATTCGACAAATGTCCATAGTGGCAGTTTCTTTTGGAGTCCGACATTCGTGGCAGGCTGACTGGATTGGCGCAATTCTAACCTATTTGAATTCCGGATTCGACAAGTGTCCATACAATGGATCATATCTCAGAGTCTAACAATCATTATGGTAGATTCAGACTGGGTCGATGTACGTATGCATCGCTACGCCTAACAATATCTGGGCTACTTAGCAACCATAGATTTTCAATGAAAATTTATGTTTTAGAATCACACTGGCCACACGCATCGCGACGTGCGATGTCTGTGGCCACTTTCCATATAAAATGTATGGGTTGCTAAGCATTGTTTGGCGTAGCGATGCGTACGTACGTCGTCCAGTCTGAATCTACCTTCACCCGATCGGAGTGAATCAAGTGTTGTTTTTTAAGAGGAGATTATAGTTTAACGTCTCACCTGTCATCCTGGGCTCCAAAGGTGTAACACAAAATCACAAAAAGAAACGAAGATGTGAATTTGAAAAATATTGAAAATTTCGGCGATATATGTAGGGAATAGAATAAAGAATCTTAAGGGGGTAATTATTCATTATTTTAATTGAAGCACAAAGGGTAACAATTATTATAAGCAACAATATATTGAATCATTTGGCGGGTAAGAGATAACCCGCCGTAGCTCAGTGGATTAAGAGCACCTGACCGGACATCAGAATCTTTTCCCCGGAAGATTGTTTCAATGTGGATGAGTGTTTCAGGCTGATAATTATTGCTTATAATAATTGTAATTATTCATAATAATTCAAGGAAGCAATCCCAATACGGTGTTTTCAAAAAATAAATATCTAATTACCAAAAAAAATATCGAAAAAATTGTTTTGTAAAATTGTAGCTTTACTTTTGCTGCCAATGTATGTATTCAGATAACACAATGGCTACCCTCATATTTAAAATCTTAAATAGAAAAGCTAACCGAGTTGGAAAAAATAGTAATTATAATGGTGTGTTTATAGGAACGCTCTGTAAACCATACAAAAATAAGACATTAATCATATTTTTTCTATACCAAATGTTGAAAACACAATAAATACGTAAGCAAGTTTCCCGTCTTTAGGAATTACGTAGTGATAATGACCAATCACAATAAAAATTTAACGTTTTGAAATAAAACTTATAAAGAATATTAAACTCATATTTTTATACGGATACAAAAAAATAAAATAAATTCAAATTAAAAAAAAAAAAAAAAAAAAGATCGAAAGGCTTGGCAATGTTCCGTCCGTTCCGTTTTTAATTATTTTCTATGAACTTAAAAGGAAAATGCTTAAAAAATCTCTGCGCATTCTATCATTTCAAAAATCAAAAGATTTTTTTATTTTTTATTATAATTTTGTAAGTTACAGTGTTTTACATTTTTAACTACCATACTAGACTGATGCCCGTGTTGTGGTAGTCACACATAAAATAATTCATAAAAAAACAAAAATATATTATTTTATAAAAACAGATAATTGAAACATATGAAAGACAACATAAATAATTCCAAATAAACAATAACACAGAAATTTCAAACAAATCGATAGCCACTAAGTTTAGTGTTAGCTATAATAATATTATAAAATGTCAAGAAAATTAAGCCGTAATAAAAATGATCACAGGAAAAAATTAAGTCGTGTTTTTGAAATTTGACGCGTTCAATAGCAAAATGACAATCTTTGTTCCATTGTCGACTCCTCGGGTACAAAAACACCGCACGTACTTGAAATGGTTCAGTAAATGAATGATTTTGAACAAGCTTTTGGCCTTCAACTTTCACGGTATCAAAAGCTCCCGCTTTATTCACGTAACGAAGTCATTAATTTGGCATCAGAAGAAGGCGCCAAGCGGAAAATCTGACGCTGCTTTTTCATTATAAGGCATCTTGCTGTTCCTGGGAATGAAGCCTTTGGAATTCTTACGGGGAAGTCGCAGGGAGGAGACAATTGATAATAATTAGTAAGGGAAATGGGGAATCGTACGTAAGCTCAGTGATTTACACATAAACATGTAAAGACATTTTGCTTTAAATGTATTCATAACGATATATTTTTTGACGACAATATACCTATAGTCTGCCCTTACCATAAAGCTTTAGGGAGTGATTTTTGATAAAAACCCAAGGATCAACGGGGTTTTTTGATTGAAGGTATGCTATATTAAAAAAACTACGGAGCCTACAGCCATGATTTTTTTATTTATTAGATTCGTTAGTTAAAACAGTTTTTTCATGTAGTTTTAAAAATGATACTTATTATTTATTTATTTATTTATTTATTTATTGTTTGAAACATTTACAGAGTGTTAACAAGTATTACATTAATATTATTGCGTTGGGATGAGCACAGATATTAACACTCCAATTAAAAATGTTCACAGCATGCGTAATCAAGGTTTAGTTGTTACTAGGCGGTGATGCTAGTAGTGAAAATGACAGATAATAATAATAATAATAAAAATATATATATATAACATGAGATACAAAATACAGAAAGTGTACAGAGAAAGAGAAGATATAAAAAGATAAAGGAAAGATATAATGATAAAACAATAGACGTATCATGGTAGAAGATTGTTAATTTGTTTTTTAAAATATGCGAGACTGTTTGCAAAGTATACAATGTTGTAGTCGATTTCTGAAGCTTCTGGCAGTATATAGGAATGGCGTTCACCTCCTCGATAATTCTGGTCTTCAGTTCTTGCATGGTATGGGGACGGTGTTTGAAAGCTTTTTACTTTAAGCTTTTTGTTTGAAAGCTTTTTACTCCACAGGAAAAAGTCACACATGCTCAAATCAGGTGAGCGTGCGGGCCACCCTACGTCACCTCTCAGAGAGAGCCATCCAGGGGTGTAATTTCCAGAGTGAGCATGATCTTATAGGGGTGGAACGATAAATCATTATGCAAAATCCTCCTTACACAATGATTATACATTCCCAATGCAACTGCATGCCTCCGGTGACCGTTCGACTGCTGCCCTCACAAACGCCACATTTTCGGGTGTTCTTACAGTTCTGGGTCTTCCAACTACACAAGACATTGATGTGGATCCAGTTTCTGCGGCGAACCCACGATGTTCTCCGGTCCAAACCATGATGCATACTGAAAACGGTAGAGCGTATCGGTCACAATAAGACCCCGCCAAAAGCCCTACCCCCTCCACCGGCCGCGCAATGGAGTTTTAAAACCCGAGCATACATTTGGCCCCAACCTGTACTTATAAATCTAAACGAAACGTGAAGCAGAAGCAAACACAGATAAGTAATAAGGTGGCGGTCGAAAAACGAATATTAAATGCTCTAACGTTATTATTCAAAAGGGAGTTAACAGAATATTTACTTTTCGTTATTTCTTCCACACTTCGGATAGCGTTACAGTGCCCGTCATCAGGGCAGGTTTGTGCTTGATAATGGACACTGCAACGTTATCTGAAACATTGGCTAAAGAAGGAGGAAGCGTAACATGACATAACACCCCAAAAATAAAACACGAAAATATTTTTGGCCATTATAATGTAAAATAATATATAATAATATAATGTTAAATGAAATCGCAAAAGCACTACCTGAAACCGTCTGATAATATTTTGTACAAAAGCTTAAAACAAAAAACGCAACCCCTTTGACTTCACCAAACAGATCACAGCAAAAAGTCAAAGACACAGAACAATAGATATTGTTGACAGGAAACCCAGATTTTTTTTGAAGTATAAAAGCAAAATTATTATTCGTGTTTGACGATATTTAATAACTAGACTCAAGAACCATTAACCGCCCTTTCATTATGTCACTTTAAAAACATTGTAATGTCGGTTACTCAAGCTGTCTCAGAAAATAATTGCTATTATTTTGGAGCCGTGAATACAAATTTGACAGCCAGGAAGACAACCCCTAGGAGAAAGAAAATATTATAGGGCTGCTTGTTCTGCTTAGAATTGCTAATCTCTCTCCATTCCCTTTCGGGAGATTTATCTGCAGAGTCAGGGGAAAACGTTCATTTCGAGGATGACAATAATATTATTACTATTGTACGTTCGAAGTAGAAATGTATGAAGTTTTTTAAAATAAATTTATAATATTTTTTCAATTTGGTAGGCGGGTATGAGTACCGCCACCCCGGAAACCATTTATTGGATAACCAACACCTCTGCCATAGGTCGCTACGTTTGATGACTTAGCATGAGTGCCCGGGGTCATGGGGTGAGATTTGTCTAGGTTTTGTGCGTGGCAGGCAGAATCAGGAGAGATTGGTTGAGGTAGATCTTTTGACCTTTCCAGCCGGACTCTCTCGACCCATCACCTTGCACCGCAGTGGGAGGGATGGATTTATACGTCCGTCATTCCTGGAGACACTGAACGCCAGATTCCTACGTCCCCTCTTACCTTATTCCTTTCCAAAACTTCTCCTCTCCTTTCTTTCCATTAAAAGACCCTCCACACAGCATCCCCAAAGATAAAATAGGCCCTGAGGGATTTTTTTTCCTCTGGGCCTCCTGTGTGGAGCTAATATAAAAAAAAACAAAAAAACTCTCAATGCAAAAAATATCATTTTATCAATCCGTTTTAGAATGTGAAAATCAGTTTTTAACTTAAAGGCAAAGCGACAGCTTAGCAAAAGCAAAAAGGACTCTGGACGCAGAGGTTGCAAGTTGTAACATTGAATTAAAAAGGAAAGCTTTTTTTATTAACCTTTTTTCCGCCAGGATGGAAGATTCTCTCCATTAATAATGAAACTTGCTAGAAATCAATTTTTAACATCTCAATACATTTTTATAGTGGGGACGGAGCCACAGTTATACAATGCATTAAAGTGAAAATACAATAGAGAAAGTAGTTACATTTTTATAAAAACATAAAATCTAATAAAGTAAAAAAAAAATTTTAGATTCGTGTGAACTTTAGAAATTTTTTAAAGATTTGTTAGTCGAAAATCAATCGATTTGATTGCTTTTGATTTTAGGGTAAATGGCGTCATTGAAATCGACTAATGACGCGACAAGTTTCAGGAACATATTTTGTTAGTTATTATTGATCGTCACATTTAATGTTTATTTTATACTCACACCCAATGAAATTTTCGTCATGACATTAAAACAACAATAATAAGTAGGGGAGACCCAGGCAAAGCGGATGTGTTAAGGGAGATATTAATTAAAACACACAATGTTTGCATAACATCAAAAATTTATAAAGTGTAATGTTAAAAAAACATTTGTCTACAAAAGTAAAATAAATGAAAAGGTAATATTAATTAGAATTATAAAAATTATGTAAATTAAAAAACATCTCCGTATTGCATATAATCATCAAAAAGTTCATTCACTCGGACAAAGCGAATGGTCCATCCGCTTTGCCCTATTCGCTTTGCCCAAGGCAGTAAGTATCAAATAACTTTTTGTTAAAAAATACAATGTGGTTGCTGCATTTCATAACTAAACTTAGTTTTTTAGATAGGAAATAAATAAACATTGGATGAAATAAACTAATCTTCACATGAAATATAACCAAATAACAATTATCACAAGTACCTTACCTTCGTTTATCGTATGAAAATTCTAAAAAAACGATTTTTTATCAAAAGGAGCGTGGGTTTCTGCCAAACGATAAATATTCACTGTCATGGCATTGGTAGTGATGCGGTACACCGATTGTGAGACTATTAGCACATTCTAGTGGTAATTTTCGGAAATATTCAATTTATTCGCTTTACCCGGTACATTCGCTTTGCCTGGGTCTCCCCTATTTCTAATAACATAAACTGGGAGTGTATCGAAGGTACGCTATCATTAATAACATCACAAGTTAGTTTTTAACTTATTGCCCTAGAGCAATTTTATTCGAGCAAGTAATAAATTGCGCACTAACTGGCTGTAATGAACAACCCACGTGTACAAAGGTCGGTGATACAACCTTAAATGTTAATCACTTCCAAAATGATTATTAAACCATAAATTATTGATGGCATAATCGTCGTTTTCTGATGAATGTATTTTGGTTTAGAAAATTGGAAAGGTTTTTTTGCTTTTGTCGATGATTGTCAGCATAGTAGAAAGAATATAAAACTAGATGTGCCCTCCGTACAAATTTGAATATAAACAAATGTGTCGCTTGTATCATATAGAAAATCTTGAACCCCGGTTCCATTACAAGATATCAACAAGATACCAGTATGACAGCAGGGTGACGGCTGCACAAGAAGATTTCTGTGATCAGTTCACGGTAAGCAGAGACACGGGGAGGTGGTAACTTATCGGGAACCAGACTAACAATGGGAATTGAAGTGCACATCTTAACGAATAATTAATTTATATAAAGTTTTTTTTTTCAATCTTGAATTTACCAATATGACTTTACCATTATATACTTTGTTATTATTATCTGAAATACATATGCGATCTATCACTTTAGTAATTATTTGATAATATTTCAAACTGATTTAACCCAGAATAATTGCGACATTTATATTAGAAATCAACTAACAAAATCGTGGTTGGGTTTTGTCCATACCTTGAGACACATTTAGATAAATTCTTAAGAGTTAATTATTGTTTTTTAGCTTAGAGAAGTAATCTTTAAATCTATTAGCATCATATTTGTTTTAGAAATATATTTAAAGTGTATTTATTACCTACACTATTTAAAAGGATGTTCCCGCTACATATTACTTTCGGCAGTTTTACAACACTCTAATTTTCTCCTCTCCACCTACACCTACTACTGAAAAATTCGGGATATCGGTAATGCTACAAACTAACTTAGTACCTTCTAGTTATAGGCCATTTAGCAAGAGATTTGTATCTCTTAAACTTGCCTGAAAAATCTTGACAGAAATATAGGCCGAAATTGGGCCTGAAATTGTATCACGAAACAGCCCTCAAGGCGCTTATAGTGTTTTTTCTTTATTCCATGATTGTCAGTATTAACATATTTGACAGCCGATGGGTAATATCTTCGACTACAAATCTGGAGGTTTTGAATCTGTGCATCCACGAATCTCTTTTATTTAATTAAAGTACGTAAAATAATTATAATTTTATTACAAAAATAATAATATAAATAAAATTTGGCATATTCCACAGGGGACGATACCTTCAGTTGATATCGCATTGTATTAGTGATAGACCAGCATTCTGAATCAAAATGATTAATTAAATGGCATTAGCCGCGTTTTTCTTCTTTTCCTCTTTTCGACTTCTCAACCTTACTCTTCCCTGTCTCCTTCTTCCTCCTATAATCTTCAGGGTTCATAACATGATGGGATGTCATATTATCACTGGCTTCGGTTAGCAGGAAGCTGTTTAAAATTTAAAGAGACCGAAGGAAGTCTCGTGCTTATTTCAAGAAAACTATTAGATTTATATTACCCTACATTCAGGTTTGTTAACAGCTTGGGCACATAAGCTTGTTTTCACGACAATTTAACGTAGGTAGACATAGGAATGTCGTATGCCCCGTACCTGAGTTATTTTAATGACGGTACTCTAAGCACCTGCTCATGAAATAAATGTAAAGCCTGCAAAAATAAGCCTTCGTTTTGGTTTGCATTTTCATTTTTCATTAGATTAGTTTCAAATGATGAATTAATTCAATTGATGAATTAATTCAATTGATAGCCACTAATCGTGAATTTCCAGGTATTATAGAGCAAGAGAAATTACGGAATACTTTGGCTAAATCCACAAATATTGTAAAGTAACAAGTGAAAATTACGATCGAAAACAAGATAACAATTAAAATGAAAGGAGAAAATATTGTATGAACTAATGATACTCGTGAATTTGAATATTTAAAAAAAAAAAATTGTTTACATCTATGGAGAACCTTCCGAAAGAATTACAAAACTTTAATTTGTAATAGTTCGTATCATGGCTATATACATTAAACATTTAAACCCTGTTAATTTGTTCGTAAGAACTTCAGTCCCGTTTTTAACCGTTTTTGTGAATAAAATGATCGTATTTTAGAATAAAAATTTTCTCCATGTGTATGTATATATAGGTGCCTAAGCTTTAAATTTATTGTTATCCGTAGTATAAATAATATAGCGTAATAACTCACTACCGGACGAAGACGAGTAAAATGTCTTATTTAAAGAACTAAAAGGGCTATCGACAAGTTTTAATTTCATATGAATTACTGTACTGCCACGGGCTATATACGCACCAGTGATTGATGACACACAATGATTCTTGTATTTTTTTTTCAATATTTCAGGTGGGTCCCATCTAGTTATCTTTAATGTTGAAATGTTTATGATGATTTATTTGAGAAAATTAACAACATCGAGAAGGCCACGATATTGCCATTATTTATATCTTAATTATGTAGTAATATTAATTGTGAACGTCTCATTATAATAATTGTTATTAATGTATGATAAAATAAAATCATGTTTAAATTAAGATGTTTAATTATATTCTCACGATTTTCAAAGTAGGTACAGGGTAATGGCATAATTTTAGCAAATTAAACATAAATTATGATTTGAGGAAAATTAATAACTTTGTAAAATTTTACGGTTTAAGACCCATTGACCAGCGGCTGAGATTTAAAGTTCCAAAATGCTTGCAACTGTACAGGGAAGTTCCGACGAGAAAGATCGATTATTCCCCATATCAAATTTTATATAGATATATACATAAAACATTTCATTTTCATTCAAAACTAGCTTTAATATATACTTACATTCAAATAAGCAATAAAAATGCTTAAAACGCTTGATGATAATTTATTAAATATCGTGTACTTCTTGTACGTATTTTTTGATCATAAGTATTTATAATTTTTCAATAATATCTGAACAAAATAAGTGTGTAAGACCTTAAATAAATAAAAAACTTAGGTATTTTCGTCACAAACCACGTTCTTGGATTTATTATTTAATGATTTTAATTTAACTAAAATTAGAATTCTGAAAAGTGTCTTTAAGAGATTATGTATTGATTTATTTTGTTGTATGATTATATGATTTGAATTTTCTGTTTTATAACTCAATATTTCGTTTGAAAATTTATCAAATCTGCTTACGACCAACGGTATAAACCTTAGTATATTAATTTTTTTTTTTCAAATTTAGATTTTCGTTTATGTGCGTTTACTAGATAAAATAACATTCTTTCGAAATCACCTTATGTTTTTTTGTAAAAAAGAGTCAATAGGTCTAGAATTTGATTTAAAAAGGGCAAATTTCCGGTATTGTCTGGTTATATCCTCTTAAAGTGAATTTGCGTTTATCGAAGAAGGAAATTATAATTTATCATAAACTTCTCCCTCAGCGGATAAAAGCCAACTATTTAGAATTCACACTTCAATAGTTTATAATGTACTTGCCTACTGTTATTGAGAAATCCACGGACACGGGACGAGATGTGCAAATAATATGTTGAAATCAACAACACTAAAATCACTATGCATCACTTTTGATTATTTAAGAATTTGTCAAAATAAATAACAAATATCAACTTTAAAATAAGTAAATTAAACAATAAACAGCTAAAAAATGGTCATACTATAACAATGCAATGTAATATAATAGTGACGTCCAAAAATTGCATTATTCTAATTCAGAAAGTACATGTGAAAGTGCATGGGCAGTTAATTGCAATCACATCCCATGGGAAACCAATTATTCAAATTACGAAACACAGTAGAGAAAATAAACTACATAAATATCTACTTGTACTAAACAATCGATCTCATTGTTTTTTGCAAATTATTGGCTTCGAGAAGGATGATATGACCTAATTACAAAAAAAAATATTTATCCAACAACCTTATAACGTCTATAGCATAACACCTTTCATATTTCTTGCTCCATAATTACATTATTTTTATGCATACGGTTGATTTTAATTCCTGGCGTAAGGGTAACATCAATATATCTAGTCGCATAATAATAATAACATGAGGGTAGCAATGAAATTTTCAGATAATTTTGAATTGAAATCAAAGCTCGTAAAGTATAATTAAACAAAACAGTATTAATCAAAGAAAAATTATGAGATATATTTCATGTTTGCTCGAGGCATTTTAGAAGTGCGTAGGTTAACGTTATGATTATAAAATAACATGAGTTTTAATATTGATTTATAATATGTGCGCTCCTAAAACAAGTGGTAATTTTTAAAACATATCATACTGACTTGCGAATACTGATGACTTTGAAATGTTTTAAAGAATTAAACAACACGTATGCATAATAAAGTTTTTACTGAATATTTATTATTTGTTTTTATTTTTATAATACATTTATTTGTGCCTCAAAAGAAGTCACTCACGTGCTTGAATTGAACTACGTCGTATTATATTATGGAATCATTTTACAAATCTCAACTAACAAAAATTCAAAATTATTTACGATAATGCAAAGTGTGAAATATTTTATTTTCGCGGGTTATGATTCGGCTCATTACAGTTTCGTTTTTTTGTTTCCTTTGACAAAACAAAATGAATCTAATGTTGGAACGAATCATATTTAACATTACATTAATTAATAAAAAAATCAGAAGTACTTTATAATATGAGGTATTTCCTTGTTCAGGATGTATGTAGTAGTGTCATGTTTGTCCCATTTTCTCGAAGCGATTGAAAATATAATGCATATGAAGCTCGACCTGAAATGGAAATAGACAATCGTGGAACTGTTTTGACGTGCAGTCGGTAACACGACACTCTGCATTATCGACACAGCAATCCTTTAAACTAGGCGAGGTAATACATTATGTATAAAAAGCTCGCTTGTATTCCGCTACTACGAAAGGGTAAAAGTCGATTTATTTCGCCGTTAATACTCTCCCGACTTTTATTGCCGATTCTGGGTGGTTTATTGTAAGTTTTGAAAGATTTGACTGATGCTATTACACGGACATGGGTGGATCGAAAAGGCCGACCAAAAAATACACTGCAGTCGGTCCATTTATTAGCAATGATAGCATAAAATAACAATACATTGAAAAATACTTCTGGAAATGAAAATGAAATGCGTTTGCAAACAATTTCTCACCACAAATTCTAATACCTAATAACTTTTTTTAATGTTCAGTCTTTCAAAGGATTATATTATATTGAAGGACTTGTGAAACGATCAAGTTAAAATATTTTCCACCACAAACATTTTGAATGCTAGTTTTGTTGTTTATTATTTAGGGATTTTTTTTTTACATTAACTCAACACAGGAGGTCCTGAGGGAAAAATTCCTTCAGCACTTATGTCATCTTTTAAGATGCCGTGTGGAGGGTTTTTTAAGGGAAAGGAAGGAGAGGAAGTCCTGGGAAGGAAAAACGTTTGACGGGTCCGGCTGGAGAGATCAAAAGGTCTCCCTCAACCAGTCTCTCCCGACCCGGTCTGCCACGCAGATGGTTGGCAGACGCATCCGCCCCCAAGTCTCGGATAAACCTAACCCCATGAACCCGGGCACCCCTCCTAAGTCACCAAACGCAGCGAACCACTTGGGGTGACCTGTGGCAGAGATGTTGGTCGTCCAATAAATGGTTCCTGGGGCGGCGGTACCTATAACCGCCCCCCAAATTGAATTTCTATTCGTATTTCGTAACAATGTTTTTTAATTTTAATTAATTAAAACAATCTCTCAATCTAAATCTGAAAGAGAAAAATCATAAAAAGTTCTGGTCACATCTGGGACTCGAAACCAGGACCTTCGGCTTTCCAGTCCCAGATGTGTCCCGATCTTTTTCTGATTTTTCTGTTTCAGATTTAGATTGAGTTTCGCTAGTATTGTCTCCATTAATTAAAATGGTATAATTTGAGGTTATACCTATTAAGTTAAAAATAAAAATAAATGTTTTTTTAAATTTGGCACATATTATTTACTTACTTCTTTTATTAACTAGACTACTTGAATTAATTCGTGTCTTGACATAATCTATCTCAAATTCTGATCTAGTTTCTCATTATCCTGATCCCAGCATCAAATACTCGTTAACCTTAGACAATTTTTTCACCCTAAGTGCGATGAGCGACAAAAGGCTTCAACAGTTCACTGAGATCCTCCCTCGTGCACGTAGCGAGTCGGTGGTATGTAGTAGCTAGTAGCTGTAACAGACAGCGTCGCGGCGCCCGCACGGAGAATGGACGAGCGACGTCAATATGGCCGCCCTTCCGGCGCTGATACGGACCGGAATTGGAAGTAGCCGTAGCCTCGTGAGCACCACCTCGCTAACGTGATGAATTTTGCTCAAAGCGCTGAGTGCGCAGTGCAGTGGATAAAAATGCATCGAGCCTTAACAGGTTGTAGGAATTATGGGGTAAATTAGTTCCGAAGATAGGAAAAAAGAGAATAGTGTTGGAGAAGATTTTCTGCTGATGTTGAAGAATTGTAAATTTTTAGGTTTTCCAATATTTATAGCTTTTTTAAATTACGTTTTACAATATTATTCTTTTTGTTTCATTCGTTTTCGTACCATATTATTTTCGAATTTGACTTGTCGGGAGGTGGCGAGTTTAACTTTTTTTATTTTTAATTTTGCATAATAAGTAGGTTCTGCATGGTTTAGGGCGTGAGCGTTAATAATATTAGCTGTAAAAATGTCTCCAGTTCAAATGTTCCCTACAAACATGTCCCCAATTAAAACGTACCCAGCCAAAATGTTCCTAGTAGTCGCACGGTGGAAAGAATTCAAATAGACAACACAATAAACTATTATTATGAATTGGCTATTCAGGTATGGTGTCACTAGTCACTAGACGTGTCTCTTCTATTTTTTTTAATTTACAACAATTTTGTGTGAATGTGGGGGCTTTATCATAAATACATTGAAATTCTTCGTTGTTTTCAAGGCTCAATCATTGTACTGCCAGCACTGCGAAGTAGATCCTGCTTGTCGAGTTGAATGTAAAGTTGGTTGGAGGTTTTCATGATTGGGTTTTTGTTTGCATCACCTTAATTAGCGCCCGAAGGGGGTTGGCCCGGCGGTGGAGGCTGTAGCGCAGAGACGAGGGGTGGTGGCATATTGAGAAGGGGGCGGGGGGAGAAAGCAGTGTATAATAGAAGTATGGAGAGCCTGGTGACGTGGCAGAGATACCCGGCTAATTGGCGAATAAGGCTATGGAGAGGCTCCGAGGAGTTGTAGTGTCGAGTGGCAATCGGCAGGCTTCGTGGGTTACTCTAAAGTTAATACTTTCTGCCATTTTAATGCGGTTCATATTATATCTTATATCGTAAGTATCAAAATCATTATTTATATTTTTCGTTTTGGTTTCCAGGTTTATCTTTAATTATCTTATATTTTTTTCATTTGTAAATTTTAAGCTGGCTGTAGCCAACTTTCATTAGTAAATAAATTCACTAATGAATTTCTCAAATCCGATTTGGTCGCAAAAGTGCATTTTTAAGTCAATCAATTGTCCACAAACTGTTTTATTTAGATATCAGTTCCCAACCTTATAGATTATACCCAACTAACTCACTTTAATAACTTGATGTAGTAATACAATTTAATGTTATTTTAGGTGTTTATTTTATTTTGTATCTAAATGTTAAATATGTGTGAATGAATTATTTCCACGCTATGGTAGCAACATTTTTCATGGTACGTAATTTTCTAGCAAAGCTATAGCTTGAGGCCACCTCTGCACTATCATTACCTTATCAATAAAATGTAAATATAAATACTGTATACTACGCAACACTTACCAACGTGACTAGCAGACAATATTTTATAAGTTGCACCCAACATACATGTTTTCTGATAATGTATTCCTAACCTATTCAAGCACACCTATAATTATTGTCATTAAATTCTACGTACGCACAGTAAAGATATACGTAGATTATTAACGCCCATCAAAGGTTCACTTATCGCTCCATTTAAATAAAGTTTATATTAAAATTCAAATATTAAATTGACACCTTGCGTTGGGGGGATAGATTGCATCATATAACATAAAACATATGGGTCAATATTATCAGCATTTTAAATATTATGAATTATGACGAAAGAAAATAAAAGAAATTTTAAATTATTTTCAGTATCACCGAAAATCATCACATCAAGGGTACTTACTCATAAAATCATTTACCGCTGGAAAAAGGACCAGGAAAGTTTTTGCGATAAATTTATACATATTGGCAGTCACATTTAATGTAAAGTAATTGTGTTCTCAACTAATAATTTTAACTAAGTAATTATTATTCTGCACTCCCAGTAAACCCAGTAGGTATGGTCCAGGGGTTAGGCTCTGGATTCCCAGTCCGAAGGTCACGGGTTCGAACCCGGAGTGCGCAAATAAATTTTATTTCATTAATTTGTGTTATTTCACATTTATTAATTAAAAATACTATATAGTATATTTGCGACACGTTCCAGAGTGGAAGGTACTTCAGTGTCGTCCTGGTTTAAGACAACCATTCAGAATTCAAACATTGATTGAAATGGCTTTAGCTGTGTTTGGTGACCAGATCTGAATGGCCAGATACTTCCCCACCTTCCTCTCCTCCTCCCCTATACCTTCAACCTCACAACATACCCCAATTGGGGATTCCATAGTCCCACTGGCTCCAGATGGGAGCAGTTGGGACAGCATATAAAAAAAACAAGTTCACAATATTAATAAACATTTTGGTTTAATTGGAGGGCATTCACCGGTTACCCGAAACCGTTTTAATGGACAGATACCCATTAGTATGGCTGAAAAATGTATATGATAACTAAAAAGAATCAAATTATTATATAAGAGAAATCTGTTTGTCGAAAGTAGCCTACTAAGTACGATCATTTTCAGATAGTAAGAAAATATTTCACTTTATTGACATTTAAATATTGAGTGTTGTTGTAACTAAATCAATGTTTATATCTTATTGTTATCGATGCCATGTATCTGGAATTGGGTAGGTACACCAGGAAGACAATTTTTTTTCCATTTTGTTATCCGTAGACTTAACTAATAAATAAGTTCCGTCGCGGAAAATATGAAATCTTAACTATACAAAAACTATAGAAAAATCCCATAAAAAAAAACTGTAGTGCGGTTTTGGTATAATCTCTAGATCAGCGGAACAATGATCATTTTGCAAGGTCAATTAGAAGTAAAAAACAAGACAAATCGGCATTTCGTTTGCTTCATATTATCAAAAAAAACTATAAAACGGTCATGAAAATGAACAATCTAGCTGGTTGCAGAATATAAAAATACGTTAATAATAATTATTGTGAAATATTAGTTCTATTTTAGTTCCGCGTCGCAGAGTAATTGAAATCTAATTTAATCATCTGACTCAATCGCAGAATAATAATAACCACATTTTTTTAATTTCCCATCACTAATGGAAAAATAATTCTCGAAGACTCTATTAGAATCACCCATTTACGTGTACATATTTACCAATTTGTCCGAGGTGACGCAAGAGACTAGCAAAAAAAGTGAGCCAACTATAATAGAACCTTAAAAATCGCGAGTCATTCGCCTGCGGGGATTAAGTAAGGAAGACGCTGTCCGGCCCGAAGGAGAATAGTCCAATTTGCAAAAAGACACGTCCGGGTTTAACCAGGACAATTTGGCGTTCTAGTCGCTGGGGGAGAAAGCATTCATTGTATGTAGCTTCATAATAATGTGGTAATGGACGTGTGATTGCTGCCAAAGGTCACGTTGTTAGTTTTTATTTGGGTGTATAAATGAGAACGACTTTATAATGATGACGATTTTTTATTAGACCAGTTGGTCCGACTGTGGATTTACAAGTTTAGTAAAGAGTGACAGGAAGCGGTAATTACATATCACGTAGACAATGTCGATAATAATAGCATTGGTGGTGGTGTAGAGTAATCGACTCACACAGTCTTATAAAGTTTTACCAAAAGTTGAAATTTACAATAATAAGAACATTATAAGGGATTTTTTTAGTATGTACCTAATAAAGTTCTTATACATGTGTAACCGATTTGAAAATCGTAATCTTCTGTTATCTAAACACGAGCTATTTTTTGCAACCACGGGTTTGTTCGATACTTTGTGGTATCGGAGTATATTAATACGGTAATGCCCGAACTGTTCAAATTAAGAAACCCGACTCCGAGTAAATCTCCATGCCACACTGTATGGACTATGGACACCTTTCTGAGCCGTCCGTGAACGTGCATTTTTCCACGGAGCTGCTGCCGTAATATACACACTTAGATCTCGCCCATACGCGTTTTGCAATAGGAAGTGGCGCCATCTATAATACTATATTAAAGGAAAAAAAATATGAAGAAGAAGAAACATTTTTCGCTTTCATTCAATATTAATAAGATTTATGTTCCTCTCATTATTAACGGTATTAATGTAAGAATGTCTACTATTATATATCTACCTATTAAATACAAGTATTCTGTAGTTTAATGTTAATAATAGTAGTTAGTTTTGCAAAAGGGTGATGCCTTATAAATAGTCACCAACACTTAAACTGGGCCTAGCAGCAAAAACCCGCGGAGCGGGTTTTTCACTGTTAAGTTTAGAATTAGTATGGTAACCATAATAGATTTTCCAATAATTTATGATCCAAAAGAGGATGTATCGAACGGAAAGTATACTGGTAGTGAAATCCATCCGATTTTGATTACCTATTTTTAACAAATTTTAAAGCCAACATTGTTTATAGGCTAAAAGAAAATCAACACTTTATATAATATTATTTAAAAAATTGTTGCTTTGGCGGGAGGCGTGGATTTGATGTTTATACAAATCTTCTGTTCTATTCCAATATTGGTGAAATTTTGTAAACTTAACCTTAAAGAGGATTGTTGGATTTAGAAAAACTTCGCTTAAAGTCTTAAAGCCTGAGCAACGTCCGGGATTTCTCCTGGTAGATTGATAATTATAGTTTCTGTACCAGATATACTTTGTCCAAACAATTTATTTTACATCAATTGACAAAATACTTTAGCTCTTGTTACTTTGTAGTTGCCTAATGAAAAGCTTAGATTGAATTGTTTTTTAGCTATGTAAGTACCTACTTTTCAAAATATTTCAATTTTTAAACGAAATGGCATTCATAACATTTTCATTTTCGGAGATAGCAGGTACCTTTATCCTCCAGATATAAGCATATAATCATAATTTCCAATCTCTCGAGTTGCTTTAAAACTCTTTTGTGAGATCTCATCGAAAGTCTTTGATCAAAATCTAAGAATCTTAGGTGGTATTCACTCGCAATTTTTCCATTCTACATGGCCACATCCCGCTGAGAAGAATTTCTACAGAAATCTGTTCAGTCGTGTTACTGAATGGGAATTAATGGTTCCGGGATCCGGAATGGGAATGAATAATTTAATGTAAAAATGACTAATCGATGAGTGACAAATTATTATAGTGATTTGAGTGGAGAGCGACGCCCATGAATAATAAATCATCGAGGTGGAATGGGTATATATGAAACCTGTTAATTTAAAGGTTATTTTTCAGCATGGGAGATAGGAGCGAAATATTCGTTAATAATTTTGTTGTTATGTAAAATCGTTTTTCATGCATTTTTTTACAAAAATTACGAGTACGTGGTGTAAGTTATCAATATTTGACTTACTTGGCCTCTTCAAGACCCGGATCTATCTACATTTTTTGTTTTAGCCAATACGATTTTGTTCATCGGTTGTAATAAAGTACGGTAATGTAATATAATGTATTCCACTATGTAATCTCGCAATAATATTGTGTTGGTTTGAATGATCACCATCTAATATATAAGTAGATTGTCGGTTTGTGGCCGGTGGGCGGGCGGCATGGATTTTATTTGCATACAAATCTAAAGTTTTGCTCCAAAATTATGTAGAACCCAAGTAGATTGAACGTTATTATAGCCTTCTTATAGCTATATTTCGTAAAGTTGAACTCGTCTTCTACTTTCGTGAAAATATTGCCAAATGCATGCAATCTAGATATAAGCGAATATCTAAATGACTCAGTTCTTATATTGTTGTGGCAGTTAAAAAAATATTTTAGATTAAGTAGTCTTTGTTGGTATACGAATAATATATAATATAATAAAATCAATGAATCAATACGTCACTAATCCGAAAAGATATAATCAATACGTCACTAATCCGAAAAGATTAACACTAGATCCTTGATTCATCTGCAAAAAATCATCGTCTCTATTATCTTGTTCCGACATTACTATTATTATTTTTACTATGCCACAAAATATAATACATACTGATGAAAAATATCGAAAAAATTTAAGGAAAAATATATTTAAAAATACATTTCCCACGCCTAACCCAAATATATTCCCACTCAAATTCATTCGATTTAAAATATCAGCGTTTTTATGATGAAGGCTCCGAAAAATTGGCGAAATAATATAGTCATAAAAACCACTTTGTCTTTACGCTAAAAAGAAGGCACAATACTGAAACCCTCAGATAGTTAGATAGTGATCTGTTTAACAGCCCTTAAATTTGGAAAAATGTAAAACCTTGTAGCCAAAGGGGTAGTTACCCGAGGTACACCGACTATCTTTGCATTAATAAATAAATTTCTTAGGTACTTGAGATAAAATTGCCTTTTACAGCTGCTTTTTTATTTCTTTTTACATTTTGTAGGCATTGAAACGTCATTTAAATAATTTTATACAGACTAGAATATATTTCCAACTTTACTTCTGTTTCATAACTCTATTTTTGTATTAAATAACGAAAATAGGGGTCGTTTTTAATTTAAATGTAATATATTATTTTAAATAAATTCTTTAAACGCTCCATTATTCATGTTTTTCGTCATCCTCTAAACTGGCATCCCCTGGGTCCATAGTCATTATTTTTTTATCGATACACTATTAGCTTCCTGCTGGCCAGAGCTAGTGGAAATATGACTTCTCCATTTGAAGAATGTTTTTAAAAAAAATAATAATTATAGAGAATATCTCACAAGAGTCCCAACTGCTCCCGTCTGGAGCCATAAGACTATGGCATCCCCAATTGGGGTATTTTGTGAGGCTGAAGGTAAGTGTGGAAGGGAAGGAGATGGGGAAGAGGAAGGTGGGGAAGTACCTGGCTATTCAGATTTAGTCACTAAACACGGCTAAACCCATTATTAAGCAACGTTTCAATTCTGAATAGTGGTCTTACACCAGGGCGATACTGAGAGTATCTTCCACTCTGGAACGTGCCGCAAATATAACATATATTATTTTATTAATTAATTGTGAAATAACACAAATTAATCAAATAAAATTTATTTGCGCGCGCCGGGTTCGAACCCGCGACCTTCCGATTGGTAGTCAAGAGATTTACCACTCGACCACGGATGGCCGTCATGTTGTTATGCTTAAGGAAGTAGTAAGGTGAATAACATGGGGAAATGGAAGTTCGCGAAGCACCCGGTTATTCAGATCTGCATAAAAAAACACTGTTAAACCATTTTAAAAAGCGTTTGTATTCTGAATGATGGTTTTTCACCGATGCGCTTCAATCTACCATTCTACCTCTGCCACAAAGGTAATTTATTTTCAATATCGCTTTTTCATATTAGATCATTACCTAACTGTGCAAAAAAAATAATCACGTATAGTTTCAATCGTGCATAGTATTGGTATTACTGAATATTCAGGTACTTCCCAAACTTCATCTTCCTCATCTTTTTCCTTCCCACACTTGCTGTAGATTGTAACCAAAAAAACAATATAATTAAATAAGTTTGAAATATATTATACAATGACATATCGCATTTTTGTGCTTTCTGCAACATTATTTGGAACGTTTTAATAGCACCTACTACGTCATTGTGAGCTGCTAAGGCAGGTTGTTCCAAAGAGCTTATTGTCCCTCTTTGTCTAGAAAGTTCCATTACAACGGAGAGAAGTTACTTCGTGATAATTAATAAACAACTTTGTAAAACAATGTAATTATTATCTGGAGGCTGCGCGGTTCTTAATAGGGTGGGCGGGACAGAATTCCAAATTCGAATAATTCAATTCATGACTTCCGTTTTATATGGACAGTACAGTACCTAAATACGTATCTAATACTTCTATCTTCGCTCTAAACCATCTTGCTCAACCGAATTTAACCGAATATTCATCAATTGCTTGATTGTTAACATTCTTTATGTGGGTTTAGACCAAGGTTCGTAGAAAACGTGGAAATAACATTTTCTATGAATCTTAGGTTTAGAGACAAGAAATTGAATAAAAATATAAAATAAATTATTTATTTCACTGTGTATATTTTTTTGTGTAGGTACTTAAAATTCGATATTTTCTCACTGTGCCCTTTTTATAAATTGTATATGTGTGGATGCATTGTTTTGTAGCAAATATATCTTACCAATTAATATTTAAATTGGTTTAAATTTTTTTATTGTTCGGACGGCAATTGAAAAAACAAGGGATGAGATGGAGAAAGTTAAGAAACATATAAGGTATTTTGGAAAATTTTGTTATTGGCAACAAATTGTTTCTTTAAATCTATTTTAATGATATTACCTTGCACAGTAGTGGGTCGGAAATCGTGGTTTTGTTTTCAGTTAGCGAAGAGATAGACCACAATCGTAACTTTAAGCACATGTATGTGCAGTGGCGGTTTTCTCTAAATTACGTCTGTAGAGTGAACTCCCATAAAAAAAACTTAAGGAAATAACACAAAATTGTATTGTATTTTTACCATAACTTTAAAGAGCGCACCATTCTGTGCCAAAAAATCCACCCGTCCCAATAAAACTCTACCTTCCCAAGTGCAAGTCGGAAATTAATCCCAAATCCCTTATGTGCATTATGAATATCAGCACCCATGGGATCCTCTCTCAGACTTCTTAGGTTCATTCAAAACACACTAGCGGTGCCAGAGCGGTAGACAAGCAAACCTTAGGAATCTACTAGCAGCCTGAGTGCGCAGCACCTTCGAGAATAATTTTTAAAAGAATAATATTTTACAATATTTTTTAACAGTTTTTGTGATAATCGTGTTTGAAGTTGTTAACAAGTTTTTTAACAAAAATTACTAAAGACAGAAAATATTTAAAAAAAAACAGTTTTTTACGTAAATCGTGATATTCGTTTTAAAAACAATTTTTTTTTGTATACAGGGTGATAAGGTACGTACTTAAGTTACTTTAACCAGTGATTCCTGACATTATTTGGAGTAAAAAATGTAAATAAAATTTTGGTATACGGTGACATTTTTGATGTTTTTTTTTTTTCTACAAAAACATAGAAAATAGTAGGTGTTGGGTAGTTGTGGGCAGGGTAAGTGGTGGGGCGGTAACTCGGTCGAGTGACCAATAAGATCATGTGAAAGAATTTTTTTTGTTTGATTTTAAAGAAAAAAAAAAAAAAAAAAAATTGTCATAAAAAAAGTCACCGGAGACCAAAATTTCATTCACATTTTTTACTCCAAATAATGTCAGGAATAACTGGTTAAAGTAACTCAAGTACGTACCTTAACATCCTGTATAATACTTTTCTTCACCCTGAATCGCCGAATTTCACATTGTTGCTAGGTTTCTAAACTCTGGTGCACTGATGTGAACAAATTTATTTAGATCTAGGGAAAAAATGTAATGTAGAAAAGACAAACATAAGATTTTTTCATTTCAGGTCTGAATAGCCAGGTACTTTCTCACCTTCCTCTTCCTTGTCTCCTTCCCTTTCCCACTTACCTTCAGCCTGATAAAATACCCCAATTGGGGATGCCATAGTCTCACTGGCTCCAGACGGGAGCAGTTTAGACTCTTGTGAGGTATTCACTATAAAAATAAAAAATTATTACCCGAAGGTTTTTTTTTTCTCTTCTTAACCTTCGATGAACTCCCAATGACATAGGCCACGAGCCGCCACCGCGTATGTGTAAAATATTTCAAAACATGAATACTTCTGGTATGCTTCTCAATTTTCCCGCATGTACCATCACGCCGTTAAAGTTATTTTTATCTTGCAGATTTTAGGGGAAATTATTGGAATAAATAATATTCTACTAAATAAAAATACCCCCAGAGATTAAATCGTAAGCCAAAGGGGTAGCCTTATCTCAAATTCAATCATCTCGCTACCATGTTGAGCTGTCACATTTAATGCGAAATTATACTCGGACCTGCCTAAACCCTGCGGCGCATTGCCGAGGGAAATATTCTTGGTCACGCTAAAAACATCATATCCATGTTTTTATTTTATTTTTTGGCCAGATAAAATTGAAAAGGAAATGTACCTATGTGTACTATACACAGTAATTGTAAAATCTCTACCCCTTTTATGATGGCCTTCCATATTTAAGATTTTATTATCATATTGGAATGACGGCATAATAGTCGATAAGTTAGACCGAAATTAATACAATATTTTATCCCGGATATTAGGAGACCGTAAAGAAAGACTTGATAACATTCCTTATACGTACATTTAATATTTTATTATTTTATTTCTATGGCAGGATAGACAGTCATTAATACAATGCTTTATTTTTAAATATTTATTTATCTTTGGGAAATCAACATTTGAATTTTATAGTTTAATACATTTTCTCGTCATACCAAAAATACTTAATAATTAATTATAGATTCGTACATGTGATAAGAAACAAACAGAATTTTAAAACAAAAACCAAAAACCTTAGGGGTTTTTCACCATCCTCCCAATAGCTTATCTACCCTAATAACGAATATTTTCGATTTACGGTTTATTTATTTATTAAGTTGGAGTTTATAATTCGGTACTCGAACCTATGAATAGTAGCTATATATTGGATAAGTTGGCTGAGTTTTCTAACCACTGCGAGTATTTTATTTTTATTTTTAATAATATTCGTTATTAGTATAGATAAGCTATCGGGAGGATGGTGAGCAACCCCATTAATATAATAAGAAAACAGGATGTAAAACAAATTATAATCATAACGTAATTATACAAACAGCAACAAAGTTATGTACTCATGACATGTCAGAAACACAATCATTTATTAACTTTTATATTTTACGCAGCTCGCAAATGAAGATGTTCAATATGATATCATATTATTGTCAATAGTCTGTGTATGCAAGAATTTTGTTGTTGTTGCTATTTAAAATACATTATCTGCTTTAAATATGATAGAAAAACTATAAAAATAATCTGGTCGTATATTTTCTTGGATAACAGGTGATAACGAAGAAAGGCTGGACAATCTTGTATTGCAACAGTTGTATTTGTTTATATTTACGGTGTTGCCCTTCTTTCACGCTGTAAAAAAGATATACTATTTTTCCTTTACGCTGATGTGGTATAAACTCACAGTTGCGCAGTAATTAATTACAAGAGTTGATTATTCACCAGAGAGAGTAATAAACTATTAATTAAACGAAGCGAACGATCTCGATTTTCAAAATATCTACCTACGCATTAACGTGGCTATAGTTGAGATGCTGCTAATTCGCTGTGGCATTATTTTGGCTGTGGGTTTACATTAAACTTAGCAAACATAACGCCATGTCTTGACGTCTAGCTTGATATACGTCTAACGCAAAATTTTGATTCAAGTCATCGTGACAACATTTTAAATAAAGTGGTTCACAATATATCAAGCATAAATTAAGTACTAGGTACATTTGATTGTACCTATAACTAAGCAGTAAATGTCCCCCAGCGAAAAATCAACATCTCAAGCTAACGAGTCACATAATCTTTTTAGACCCCACTTGAAGATGCCAAAGTTTCACCGGAAGAAGTAGGACCAATTTTGACTCACATAATCTATGTATATTTACTTTAAAGGAAGACTCACATTCCCGGTTTACGAAAAACCTAACAATATTTAAAAACCTCCTTCTACCACCACATTAATCGGAAAATGACTTAGCCAGCTGAGGAATTGAACTCACGACGCCTGGGTGGGACCAAAATACGACGCCATCTAGGCAATTAGCCGATCATATGTGAAGAAAATGAATATGCAAATGTTTTTTCGATAAACTTTATATTGTTTGAATTTTGGTCACAGTATCAACACTTATTCACAGTACTTAGAGTTCTACACACCTACCAGATAACAACACTATTATTCATACTTACAAATTGTTATAAATATAAAAAAATGTCAGATAATAACAGTAATAGATAGTAAAAGTCTGTGTATTTGGGACGTGGGTGTCGATACCGCCGCTCCAGCGGCATTTCGCAGGAATGCCCGGGTTTATGGGGGATAGGTTTGTCCGGATCTTGACGGTGGTTGCGTCCGCCGATCAAGTGCATGGTAGACCAGATCAGAGACTGATTGTGCGAGATATTTTAATCTTTCCAGCAGGTTTCTCTCGGAACATGACTTCCACCGTAGTAGGAGGGATAGATACTCTTAGACAGACTGACTCCCTGATTCCTACCCACCCTCACATCCTTTTCCTTCCCAGAACTTTCTCTCCTTCCTTTCCTAAACAGACCCTCCTCACAGACGAGACGAAAATTATACAGGCCATTAGGGAAGTTAATTTAATCAGGGCCTCCTGTGTATCTAATTAAAAAAAAAAAACTTCATTCTAGTGATACAAATACATGGTCAAGAAAAAAAGGTTCAAAGTACATTCAGTCTAATAAATTATTTTCGACTTACGGCAATGGCGGTGGTTGTAGGCGTACGTACTACGTGCTAAAGAACAAACTCTACTAAAATCACATACGGGCAACATGACAACAATATTCTTTAACATTCATACGATGGGTACTTTGACTGATTAATATTAAATAACCGGACATTATTTGCTCACTTTGCTGACCTCAGTGCTAGTAGACTTGTATTTTATGCCCACTCGTCCGATTGGCAAGACCAAAATGTAAAATAGCGTTATTATTATTAGTTTGGAAAGTCTCGGAGATCCGGGCGTGATTAAAACTAACAGGTCATTTACGTGTGTGGTCACGATAAAACGTGTGATTCGCGTGATCCGTACTAATCACAATTAATTTTGACGGATTAATATAATTGCAAATTTAAAAAAATTGACCAATTTCTGCTGTGTCGGCTGGAACAAAGGTAATTTCGTACCTCAAGAGATTACCGTTGAATTGTGTCAAGCTCAAACCTGATATTTCCATTAAAGACGTTAAAAAACATTAATTATTTAACATCACGCTGTTTAATTTTGGCAGGTCCTTTTTATGCGATGTCGCGACAGAATAGGGAAGTTGAGTGAAAAATATTTTGACTTATAAAAAATGTCTTCATGTAGATGACATTCAAACTTAAAAACCTGTTTTTTTTTTTTTTTTTAAAGTTCGTTTTCATAATTAATTTAATTCTACAAGTTTGAATTTTATTAAAGCTCGCGAAAACGGCGGCAAGAGCACAGCAGAGTCCGTGACGTAACCCGGTCCTTGCTTGTGTGAAATATAAGGGAAATATTTACAAAACCGGGACACGCTTAATACGGACGAAAAAAAATAATTTAAAAAGTTGTAGTAGTTAGATATTTACTAGTACTAATCAATTCAGTTACCGGAATTTCAAAAAAATGCATTTTAACGGTTATTTTTTAAATTTAAAAACACGAAATGTCATTTTTTACCGACGGCTTTGTTAGGAACTGTTGCAAGTTTCGTTGAAAAATGACATTTCGTGTTTTTAAATTTAAAAAATAACCATTAAAATGCACTTTTTTCGAAATTCCAATAACTGAATTGATTAGTAGGTACTAGTAAATATCTAACTAATACAACTTTTTAATTTATTTTTTCGTCCATATTAAGCGTGTCCCGGTTTTGTAAATATTTTCCCTTATATTTCACACACGCAAGGGCCGGGTTACGTCACGATCTCTGCCCCACGGTATTATGCTCTTACCGCCGGTTTCGCGGGCTTAATAAAATTCAAACTTGTAGAATTAATTTAATTATGAAAACGAAGTTTAAATAATAAAAAAATACTGTTATTTAAGTTTGCCTGTGAACATTGATAAAAAATAAATAAAAAAAGGACTCAAATTCCTTATTCTAGCATATGGGAAATGATAATGCGAAACGGAAAATAATTTTTTGCTTATTTGGATATGGTCACAAAATACAGGTAATATACAGAATGGACTGATTTAATGAGAAAAATTCTAAGGGGATTAATCACGATTGATTAAATTGGTCATCAACACGTTGGGGTGCAAAATACACCATAATATTTAAATTAGTTTCTATAAATCAAGACGTTTTTCGATCAGGTGACCTCCGGATTCAGAGACAAGGTGCTATGGTTTTACTACGAAGGTTGAACAGAATAACTTAAAGAAAGTCAATCAAGTGGATAATGAGAATCTGATTGGAGGCTTTAGAACATCCATTGATTTATTACTTGATTTACTTCTTCTCTTTAAATTCTACCTTCGTCCCTGATTTATTACCATTTATGCAATGATAAGATTTTATAATAAAATAAAGATAGTGTTATGTAAATAGATCGAAATTTGAATAGCTAAAATTAAATTTATAAGTAGCTTGAGTTAGAAAACACCTGAATCATCGCTTGAAATTTAATTAAACTCGTATCCTTATCAAAACAAGTTTTAATGAACCTCACATTACACAACACCGCGAAGAAACACGTGATTCGGTAAATAATCATTATATTGGCTAATAAATCATTTCAAAAGCTACAAACAAGGTTTCAACTTTGTCGCGAATATAATATATATGTATGTTTGTTTTCAAAGTTATCAATTTCTTTTGCTTTAGAAATTGAGTACAAAATCAGGTTTGCGAAACAATCGACCGCAATGATAATAATTTATGACAAGACAGAAGTGAACTTTTAATAAATCATAACCCTTTGTCTTACGAACCCAAAATACCTAGTCCTAGAAATATAATCAATATCAATTTGATTCAAAACTCATGTCGCTCGTTTAAAGTTTAATTTTTAAAAAATCATCTCCTAAGGTTATTAAAATTAGTTTTCTGGTCAAGAAAATACATCATTGTTTTAATATTTTGTATTAATTTCACCTCATTGAGCACACTTTGGGAATGCGGGCAGGCCTACAACTTAAACACTTCTGCAGGTCTATCTTTCCAATGCGTTTTGCTCCTCAAAATATCATTTGACTTGGATGCTATAATAAGGTTCATAGAAAAGAACTGGTTTTCTGAAAAAAATGATAATGAACACCAATATAAAATTGTTATGTGTACATGTGTGGGTTCACCTTACAGATAAATACACCAGTAAATTATTACTGCATGTTCATTTTATTATCAGTAATGTTGCGCATAATAATGCACAAAGGTGTAAGCTAAGTGCAGTTTTACATAAATTTAATAACTGTAATTTTACTCACATATAAACATCGATTTGTACGTGATTTCTGTTACTATAATCGAATGTTAGCATTGAAACAACTTGAAATATAAATATTTAACCTTTTAGCAATATTCAATCGATTTAACAAAATTAAATAAAGATTTCGGGAGTGGAAGGCGAACAACTATAATGCAAAAAAACAAGTTATTATAGAATATATCCATAGAAATATTTGTATTTCGATATATGTAGTGACCACTTGACTCCCATTCGGAAGGTCGCGGGTTCGAACCCGGCGTGCGCAAACAAATTTTATTTGATTAATTTGTGTTATTTCACAATTAATTAATTAAAATAATATACGTTATGTTTGCGGCACGTTCCAGAGTGGAAGATACTCTCAGTATCGCCCTGGTGTAAGACCACCATTCAGAATTAAAACGTTGCTTAATAATGGCTTTAGCCGTGTTTAGTGACTAGATCTGAAAAGCCAGGTACTTTCCCACCTTCCTCTCC
The DNA here is from genome assembly GCA_951813805.1 of Limnephilus auricula. Lineage (NCBI taxonomy): Eukaryota > Metazoa > Arthropoda > Insecta > Trichoptera > Limnephilidae > Limnephilus > Limnephilus auricula. Next base: position 19,711,540 of record OX638404.1, read on the forward strand.
CCGTCTCCTTCCCTTCCCCACTTACCTTCAGCCTCACAACATACTCCAATTGGGGATTTCGTAGTCTCACTGGCTTCAGAAGGAAGCAGTTGGGACTCTTGTTGGGTATTCATAAAAAATAAAAATAAAATAATAAAAAAAATTACAAAGAAGGTCGACAATAAATGAGTGAATGTTAAATTAATGCAAACATAATTTATCATTGTGAGTGGAAATGAGGAATAGGTACTTTCAAATTATTCGTACTAGATTCTCAAAAAAAACCTTATTGTTAACAAAATTTCGTTTATCTTGGAAGCGACTTTCGGTGAACAAAACAATAAATTTATTATTATCTTTTGAAGGTTATTCCAATTTTATTACATTATTAATCTTTCAAAATTTTCTTTAAAAAGGGGATAATATTTCTACATCGAAGAATGCTAAATAACTAAGAAAGTAAAAAAATCATTGTGAGGAGAACATTATTGGTTTGATTAATTTAAGAAAATTTGTTTAACAGTAATTTTTTTTCTCACTTCATCGTCAAAACTGTCATAGTCACCTCATTACGTTCACGAATGCAGAGAATTTGGCATGTTGGCGTGAGAACGGAGAAAATGGTATATCATCATTAACTTAATATCTTTCTGGAATGACGGTGGAGGTAGTCAAGCACATTTTAAAAAAAAAAAATTTATTCAATTTATAATATATCAAATTATTTGATAAATTTCATAATTCAATTTAAAATATATCAAATTATTTGAAAATGTAACACTAAAATATCATACTAACCCGAAAGAAAGTTTTATAAATCCAATCCTTTATCGAAAGAATCTTTGATAGAGTTTCGACTTATAATTTTCGCGAACGTGTAAAATATATCTATCATTTAGTTGATCAATCTAATTAAGTAATACATATCCACAGGTCAAGTGAACGGCAAAAACTATATAAAAAAACGTAAGAAGCAACTCAGGTTGTCGGTTGCTTACCTTTAACGTAAATGTAGAAAAGATTATGGCAATGCTCAGTTACTAAAAATTTTATATAATGGAGGTGATTTTTTCTTTATTTTTTAATAAGAAAGTCACAGCACAGCTCTTTCACAACGGAAATTTCCACAAAAACTTCGATAAACAAGAGAAAACATTTTTTTAAAGTTTAACTAATATTCTAAATTAATCCCGTTTTCAAATAATTTAAATCACATTTCATCCATTTATGCGTTAAAAAAGTTATAAAAATGATCAATTGTGTTTACAAAGGGCATCAAGGCTTCTTTATAAATCATTACTTTACCAGATAATCTGCCCACAGACAATTGAAATTCTTACGCAAGAAATCTCTTACATTAGACATTCAAAGGCCCGGAGCACCTGGTCGAACAAAACCAACAATTTTTTTTATTTCTTTTGTTAAATATGAATCAAAGAAACCGTGACCTATGTCGATGATTAATACAGGTTTTTATTCTAACTGCAAGATTATTATTAAAACGATGACAGTCGTAACGATAACAATGTAGCGGCACGAAACGAACTAAAATAATTTTAATGATTTTAAAGATATACAAGTAGAAGTTTGTAATGAAAAAGGTTAAAAAACTCAATCAAAATTGGCACACCATTTCGGTCAGGTGTTTTATAATACTTTTGTAGGTACATTAACACCTGACAATATCGCGATTTTAAAATGATATTATTGTCTGTAATGCGCGTTGTAATATCTGTAAGTGGTAGAAACATGTTTTTAAAACTGATGTTTTATTAATATACAATTATTTTTTTATAAAATGATAAGATTAAAAAATCATTAAAAAGGAGAAGACCAGTAAATTTTGTCAAGCCATAAATATTTCTTAGAAGAATTTGCAATGTTTTATTTATCTTTTTCAAACCAATGGCAATGGCGCTCCTTCTCATCACAAACGCATTACGCCTCATTAGCGAAGAGATGACCAAACATCAGCCATCGACATTCTTTCTTCCGTCACAACTTCGTCATTAAATAATGCACAGCATTACTGAGAAACCGACGTTTGCAGATGGCAGAGAAACCAGGTCATCAATCACCTTTTTTTCAATTTTTTCCACTAATTTTACTTTTTTGGGAGGGAGAAGTGGTCTCCCCTCACCTCTTTGCGTCCCTTTCTTTTATTTGGGTGGCTTTGACGCCGCTGCATTTATCACCTTTTCTCACAGCGACAAATTGATGGAGAGAGACGGAGAGATGACGGGAAACGTAATAAGAAGAAAAGCGTGACTGACGAATGGCGTTAATTTTACGGGTAATTTTTCTAAAATTTCTTACAATTATTCAACGGAAATGTTTTCCGGATCTTGTGCCGTTCTCTAGTAAATTTATTATATTTCAGAAGCATTCCCTTGGTGTTTGATTTCCGACTAACGAAAATAGGTTTTGAAATTTTTAACTTACGGCATTAATTCTTAGCGTATTTTAAATAATATTCACATTGTCTTTATCATGTACTTTATAAAATCTCGTACTAATTTACCTCACCAAAACCTTGTCCATTGCTTATTCAAAAAAAAAATACTAAGACTTCCCCTTCTTCCTCGTATACATACGAACCCTAAGTGATATGTATTTATAACAACTTTTCTATGGCATGGCATAAATAGATTAATATATTTTGAAAATGATTTTAAGCCTAATCGAAAATATCTACCACTTTGTTTGTTTTGTGTTTCAAGCAACCAGCACTTACGCCGAATTAATTACGACCTATATACTATCACTGTTCTTTTAACAGAAGCACAAGATTATACAGATCGGAAGCAAGATAAATAAGCGGATCATATTTATCTAATAAGGAACTACATACAATCCTCCACGAGGCTGTATTTCCAACAAATCTTAATTGATTTACGCAAGATAGATTGTTGGCAGAGATTGCTGTATAATATTACTTTAAAGCGAACAAACCCAGGCCTTGATAATATTATCTAAATGATATGATATATCTGTTCAAAATTAGGATTTTATAATTATGGGATAAGTGTCACTTTATAATCGGCTTGTAGGAGATTTATTTTGTGCCACATTCCATTTTAAGTGCTTAATTTATGGCTAGCAAAAAAATCCTCACGATTTGGTACATGAAAGCAGTCATGGTGGTCAGATTGAATGGAGACAAAAGAACTTTACTCCATTGTTAAGAAATCAATAATTTTTTAGCACATTACAATACTAAACTTCCAAAAACAGTAAAACGGGTAGGTGTAATGATAATCGTTAAATTTGCTATTAGTAAAGTAACGTTAATTTTGTCAAGTCATTCAACGGTCATGATCAAAAAAAGTAGGAATATACTACATAATAACACACGATGATACATACAATTTTTTAAAATCAGCATTTTCTTTTTCTTCAAAATTTAGAAAGAATTTAGTTAGAAAATATTTGTTTTCGAACTAAATTTCAAGACTTTCTATTAATTTTTGTAACAGAACGTAGGTGGACTAAATAGGTAAGTAGGTATTACATAATTATCATTTTTTTCATAATAAGCAAATTACCTTGTGGTTAGGCAATATATTTTTTAAATAAAACAATATTTCTTCTTCAAACTTCGCAAAATCACTTTGTGGCGTCATTTTGAATTAAATTAAAACAAATAACTTTGTTTAAACCACTAATAATTTATATTAGTGGTTTAAACAAAGTTATTTGTTTTAATTTAAAACAATATTTATTCTTGGTTAAGACCCATTAACCAGCGGCCAAGAACTAAAATTCAACTCGCGATCCTGCCCTTGCAACTGTACAGAGCGGTTCCTATGAGAAATATTGATTATTATTCTCCGTACCAAAATTTTAAACTAATAACTCAATATTTACTTTATTTAATTAAAAATGTGCTTTAATATATACCTGCATTCAAGTGAGCAATAAAAATGTACTTCTTGTAAGTATTTTTTGATGATATGTATTTATGATTTTTCAATATTGTCTAAGCAAAATAAGTTTGAAAAAAAATTCTGAAATATTTTAGTTTGTAAGACCGTAAACAAATAGATAAACTAAGGTATTTTCATCACAAAACATATACTCGGATTTTTTTTTAATGATTTTATTTGAACTGAAATTAAAATTCTGAAATTTGGCTTTACTAGATAATGTATTGATTTATTTTACTGTATGATTTATATGATTTGAAATTTGTGTTTTAAAATACAATATTTCGTTTGAAAATTTAACAAATCTGCCAACTACCAACGGTATAACCTTACTATATTAAAATTAACTCGGTTTTTTTAAATTTAAAAACTGAGTTTACCAGATAAAATAATAATCTTTCGAAAACAAATTGTTTTTTGGTAAAAAAGAGTCGAAAGGATTTTTTTTAAAAGGACTAATTTCCGGTATTCTCTGGTTATACCCTCTTAAATACGTTTATCTAATCTTTCACCTGCTTCCAAAAATAGTATATACCTACAATGGAATACGTTAAAAACCACGAATCAATTAGAAATTGAGTGTTGAACGGCAATATTTTGATGACTTGATATTATTTAAGTCCCGAGGGGTAACCAAAAGTTCAAATTTTAATGAAAATCGTAACATTTTCCGAATGTGTTTGTAAAAATAGTTATTACTTTCAGACAAGCTCAAATTTTTGGACTTGATGACCATTTAACAAAAAATATACCATCATCATTATTGTAAAATGTAGGTGGTTGGTGTTAAAAGTCACATTGTTTTAAGCCATGATTTATTATTATCATTCAAGTCTGTTTTTTTCCCGTAACAAAATTTGCATACAAATAATGGTACGATTTACCTTAGAGCTAGTAGAATACGTTGTCAATTTTTTTGCAATTTCTTAAAACAGTCATCAATCAAAAAATATGTAGCAAATTATAAATTGAAGGTTTTTTAAATTATGCACGAAACTTACCAAATCTATTAAATCGTGTTTTGTGTAGTTGATGATTTTGAATATCTTTTGATGATGAATGTAAAAGATTTCTTCAGTCTTGTTTCATAAGCCTTTATAACCTTTTATGTTAAAAATGAAATGAAAAAATAAAAATTGTATTGCATTAAATTGTTACGAAGAAACAAACTTTAGCAGCTTGCAGCCGTTTTTTTAATTGGAAATACTCGATTATTTTCAAAACAAGATTCTGATAAAATAACACATGTTTATTCTCTTAATGATTTGAACAAGGTTTTTTTTTTAAATAACATCTTTGTATTTTATCATTAAAGAGCTGCTTAATCTTTTTATATAAAATGGAGTGTCTGTGTGATTTGATTTGTTTGACAGTTTTATTTTTAGGTTATTGAAATTTTGTACACTTAAAACAAGAGACAGGTCATTATTTACATTAGATTTGGAAAATTCTATTTAATGGCAGAGCAACGCCGGGAACTTCAGCTCGCATTGAATAAATATATTCATTTGGATAGTGGACACAGGCAGTTCGTCTATTTTAAGTCGTAACTCTAGTACATACAGTCACTTGATACGAAAAAAGAGAGATTACCAGGAATGTTTTCCGGGAGTTTTAAAAATTGGTAATTTTATAGATTTCGATATGCTCTTTCCGAATTTCAACTTTGCCACTTGGTATCTTTACCTCGAGCCGCCATATTGGAAAAATGGCGCCTAATAGCGGATTTTGACAATATCTCCTTACCGACTCATTTTACGATAAAAAAAATTTATACATAAAATTAAACTTGAGAAAATTTCCTACAATTTACGTAATAACAATTTTTTTTTGAAAATTAACAGTTTTGACATACGAGCGCCATGAACTATTTATTATCCCTTGATCGTACCGGGACCCGTTTCTGAGTTTTAGCGGAACGCACATTGAGCACTTACTTTTTAAAATATATAATGATTAGAGAAGTTATATGTTCTAGAATAGTTATTCTCTCGGTAATAAATTTTAAGTACTGTGAGATAAAACAAAAAAAATAAAAAGCGTTTCCGTCAGTAGTAGATACCTATAATGATTACATACAATACGTCATACGTGTAAGTGTTTACATATAATTTAAAAATAAACCTATTAAGAAATGAAAACGTAATAAATAAATGCCCACGCTCACTGCTTTCATTACGTGTAAGTAGATACAACGTGAACACTGAATACCCTAAGATTACAAATATTGACTGATGGGTATCAATATAGCTTAGGAATATAATTAAAGCGTCAATGTTTGAATGATGGCCGCAAATTTAATGTTAATACAAAGCCACTCTTTGCTTATTAAAACTAGTCGTACATAAATTAAAACGCTGTCATAATACGTATTATAAAATATACTCTGTAATTGATTCTGAGTGCGGATTAAGATTCAGTATTGATTTATTGCGTAGAGACAGTAACACGCTTATAAAATAAATAAAAAAAATATATGATTTTATCTAAATGTTACTTTTATGCATTAAACTGCCTCATGAGAACACATAAATTAGCAAAAAGGAGGTAAGTATCTTCCTGTGCGGAAGAGGCGAAAACATGTTTTTTTTAATTAAAATAGTAAATCACTTTGAATTTAAGAATACTCCTTTAGAAACAACGTGAACAAATAATGATGTATGGTTATATGAGATGAATCTTAGATTAAATCTATAATTTTGTTAGGTAGGAAAATCTGTGCACCTTTCAAAATAATGATTTCATACAGATTTTTTTCTATCGCAGGGATGGAAGACACACGTAGAAAATCTCTTTTTTCTGATTCACGCTGTTAATATATTCACACGGCTTTGCATATTTTTGGTAATGCGTGACGTGTTTTGATTCGAGAATTGATGGATTTTACTCGGAAGCCTGATGTTTTCTGCGGATGGATGGGGTAATGTAGGTACCTTTCGACGTGCTATGTACCTAATGTAATTTGATGTACCTTCGAGTATTTATTGAACTTGAGAAAATACATTAGGAAGGTAGATAAAGCTTGGAAGTTTTAATGGATTTAATACAAAATTTGCTTAAGTTGTTGTTGAAATAGTGCAAAAGATGCGTATTTTAAAATCTAATTTAATTTATTTAAGTTTACAATAAATACAAGAATATTAATGATTAGAATGAGAAATGTGACAATCCTAATAAACAAGCTTTTTTGTTAATTGGTCATTTTTCCGAGTCCGGAAACCATAATATTTTAAAAATAAATACTCGTATGTCAGTATGGTTTTAGATACGACGTTGCAAAAAAAAATTCCAATGTTGAACTATAGTATTCCCATTTTAAGGAAATTCCTAAGGTTGGAATAATTGAGAGAGGAACAGAAAGAGAAAATAGGGTATGGAAAGGTTAAGAATTTTCAGGCTTTTCAGATCTAATATCAAAACAAAGTAGAGTATCAAATAAACCATTAGTTATTAGATAGTTTTATGACGATGCTTCGACATTATTAGCTTGTTAAAGAGTTTTGTAAGGTACAGAGATATTTTTTCAAAATCAATGCGTTTTAACAAAAATATGGGTGCTCTCTAACGTTGTTAAACGATTAATCACAAAAAAATGATAAAGGTGTTCTTCCAACTATTTTTCAAACAATTGTAATATAATTACTTACCAATCAATGTCATCCCCAAGTAGTTTTAGATAAATGGTGGTTCTTATGTTTTATTGTTGTGGCACTTACCTGAAACAAAAACGTAACATTTATTAATTTTGCGTATACAATAAATAATATTACAATAAAAATTGAAATGTGGAGAAATAAAAGCACCAAAATGAAAGTCAATGAGAATAATTTCAATAGGTTTGATATTATGGTGATAAGAGTTTTAATAAGATAACAAATTTTGTAAATAAAATTATAAAAAAACAGAGTTTTACTTTTATTCGCTGCAAAACTTGTGTTAAAGGTATAACAGGTTAACAGTTTTTTTTCAATGAATCGAAGGTCTACATATTTCTTCTTTCTTATTTGCAAAATAATTATTTTCAAAAGTCGGAAGCCTTTAAGCATACGTGAAAATGTTTCCAATTAAAATTCCGTGTGTGTTGCAGACAGAAGCAATTTAAAAAAGTTGATTATTAAATAAATTATAAGCGCCTTCTGCCTTGCAAAAGATTTTCCTCAGAACGTAAATTTTCAGCATGAGCATTTTTCAAAAATTCATGTTGTTGCGAGGTAAGTCTACGTATAAACGGATAATCCAATCAGAGACCATACAAGAGATTCTACATTACACATAATTTACTTTACTTTGCGAGAAAAACGTACAGAATTAACAGATTAATAGAATTAACAGCTAATCAAAAAATTAACATAAGAATTTAAAATTTTAAAAAAAGAAAGACTTACTAGTATATTTCCGGATTACGAATAACCTGTCAAATATTTTAAAATCTTCTACTACCACCACAGTAAGCGTAAAATTATGCTTGTTTCGTGATGGATGTCTTAGCTAGCGGATTTGAACTCACGACGCTTGGGTGGGACCCAAACGCGGTGCCAACTCAGCCACTGACCGATCTTACAATAATAAATCATAAATTTTAAACTTTCTTCCTCAGATAGAATAATCTAGCGCAGAATCATGAATATTCACGGGATATTCTGAATTCGTGATTCTCGATAAATCAGTCCTAATATTTGAAATAAAAAAATATTACAGGAATTATAGGTCGGCACTTTATCGCTGGTATGAATTCTTTACACAACTATTTCCAATTTTTCAAAATGACACTGAAATACAAATAACATTTGTGAACTAGATTTTATGCAGGACTAACTAAGGGGCGGGCTGTGGGGATCACAGGATTAAGATAAAGGGATGAAAGACGGGAGTAGGTGGGAACGGATTGAGGTAGATTGAGTGATCTAGTTTAAGTGCGGTTGCGTAATGGATTTTCAATCTATGTCCCATATAGTCGAATTAAAAATGTCAATGTTGTAATAATTTCAGTTAAATAAATTTGCGAATTTGTAGGGAGATGAAAAGTAAGCGACCGCCTTCCGTCGCAATTTGGAAAATAGAATGATAGGCGTTGAAGAAAATCAGAACTATCAACAAAGTTGTTGGCAATTTTATAATGTTACCGAATTATAACCTAGGTTGATGACAAACATCCAATCAAAATCGAAACTCGAAAAATGGTTTTGACCGTGTTCACTCAATAGATCTGAATATCCAGGTACATCCCAACCTTCCATATTATAGATACCGCGAAAGAAGAGAACGAAAAAAAAAACGAATCACAAGAGATATTAGTAACCTATGAATACGTAAAAAACGTCCATGTCATCTTACCCTTAATTTTTTATTTATTTTTTATTTAGCTTTTTTGAATGTCTAAAAATCATTTTAAAATTCTATCGATGTTTTCACATTAGCGTACTTAAATAAAGAAATATAAACGTTTTATGAAAATTTTATATAATATATTGTTTTAGTCGATGTGCACTTTTGCTTCTCGATTAGCCATTCAGCGAACATCGCCCACAGCGGAGCTGTATTGAAATTGATTACCGGTCGTATATAATGGCCAAAGCTTGTAAAATTCAAGACGGTCTTTTTTACGTGAGCTGTGGGTATATTTATTCACCTGTAATGGCCGCCAAATGCCACAAAGCTTCATATTTAGAAGCATATAAATATATAAAATGTAATATTTTTTAAGTAAATTACAGATACGTAGGTACTATCTATAATAAGACATGCCAGTCCATTCTAACATTGTTACTTAAATAATAACAGCATATTTATTCATTTTTTATTTTTATAATTGATTTGAATAGTTCAATTTTTCGATGCCCGCTATAACGCCCTTGACGTCAGAAGACACCTTCTGACGTCACCGGTAACTTACTTTCTTTTATATCTAAGCTGAAACGGAATCGGACGGTCGGATAATAATAATCGTCCTATTTCCTTTTGTTTTATGGTGAGATATATGTTTTAAGCAGTGTTAGAAAGATATATAACTATGCTTTGTATTTTCATCTAAAAACTTTCCATATATATACATTTACACTAACATATTAAATATTTTACATAATAATTAAAGATTTTTTTTAAATTTCAAAGTCGTGAATTTTTTAATTTATTTTTATTTTTTAATCAATTATTTTTATATGAAACAAAAACAAGCGAAGTTACAATAAACTTTCTGGTAATAAATAACTTTCTCTGTAATAACTACTAAAAAACTGTTTTTAGGGTGAATTGCTTATTTCCAAAAAAAAAGGTTGGGATGTACCTGACTATTCTGATCTCGTCACAAAACACAACTGAAGCCATTTAAAGCATATTTTGAAAATGAATTTTGGCTTTTTACCAGAATGATACTGACAGTATCTAGATTTCTATTGTGCTCTCTTACCTGGCTTTTCTTGTAGTATCATTTACTCAGTAAGGAAATGCACAAATATCTTCTGAATGAATGTGAAATGTAGATATAAGAGAATAAAACATATTTTAACCCCAAAAGCACTATTTTGAACACGTGTCTTATTCGTGCTCGTTTGCAAGTTTCAAATAAAATAAAAATATACCTACAATAACTACATAGTACGAGAAAATGCTCTGAAATTGTTTAAGGGAGGTAACAGTATTGTTTACAGCATAAATGTACAAGCAGGGATATAAAAGCTTATATGAAAGCTGCTTTGAAATATTTCTGCTTATGTACTTACGTTATATAGTAAAACTGATATATTTGCTACGTTTCCCAAGCAAACTTCTCAGTACCATGAAATAAAACTAATATTATTTCTCCATATAATATTTAACCCTAAATACCGAAAGATGCAAGCGATTAATATAAAAACAAACAAAAACGAAATGGAAGGCCACATTTGGTGGATTTATCTCGGAAATAAAATGGAAACTGGAAGGCAGTTTTTTTCTTTGATATTATTTCTATAGTTCTCTTTAGTCTTATTATATTAATTGATTGTTATAATCTTCCCTCCGGTTATCATTACAATATGCATTGTAAAATATGGTTGTATCGACATAGAAATATTTTCAGTACTAATAAAATACTTAGTTTTATAACTTAAAATACAACATGTTTTGTAAGCAGTGCGTACTTCTTACTTCTTTAAAACTAATTACAACAATAGACTTAAAGATGTCAATGGATGGGCAGGAGTGAGGGGGGGGGTATTTTATTAAGAGAATAAATAGGATCCGGGGGTAAAGTGCGTTAACTTCGGGTGATGATGGTAGGAGTAAAAAAGATTAACAACTTTTTTCGAAATTCCATTTTTTTCCCATACGGAAAGACGTACGCAGGTACCTATTAAAAATCCTTAGTTTAAGGTACAAACTTACCCGATAAATTTGCTGTAAGTCAGCCGTGCGCGATGTGGCGACGTTATTTTTGATTGGCGGGTATCGCAACAGCGGAGAATACCTAATAGTGCATGCCGCACATACAATAAAGTTGGAATTTCGAAAAAGGTTATTTATCTTTTTTACTTTACTTTAACTATCATGTAGAATCACCTCCCAAAGTTAATACACTTTACCCCCGGACACCTTGTTTAATAACGGGTCATAAAAAAAATATAGTTGTTCATAATATTTAAACTTTTAAGCAATCTTCCTAATTTCTAAGATTTCAAGTTTGTCTAAATGGATACTATTAACATCCACAGTGTAGCAACTCTATCCATTATTAAAGTCATAAGCATGAATCGTCTCTGAAAAATGATTAGCAAACTCGTAATTATTAAACCGTAATCGTTTCTTGGATTTAATTAAGTTTCAATAAAAAATATGTATCCTTTATTAAACAGTAGTAGTTTTCCGGAGAAGCACCATTTTAATTCAGAATTTAAATGTTGCCACAAAATAAGTTATCTATGTTTGAAGAAGCAAAATTATTTTACTTTGAAAGCTAGCTTGATCGCGGAAAAAAGTTTTTTTTTTATTCGCGATACAAACTTCGTACTACGGCACAGTGATTTTATTTCCGCATTATAATTAACCTACACCGAAACCTTTATGTAGCTCTTGAATTACGCAAGGGTAAGAAGACTACGCCATTACTGCGGGTGGATTTACAGAAGACGAAAGATTGCACCATCCCTTGACGCGCCGGGGGTGAGATACACTGCTGGCGGGGTTAGGGGAAGGTCAGGATGGTTGGGGATATTGGAGGGGGGTAGGGGGGATTGATGTCGGAGTAACCGAGCCGACGAGTGGTAGTGTTGGTGAGCAGGGAGTAGTGGCAGTAACCACGGAGCCGGGATTAGAATGATTGACGCTTCATGCGGGCCATTCAACCTTCAATAAACCTGAAGCGCTAGTAGTGTTGGACAGGGCTGAATGTATGACGGATTAAAGGTTTTTTTGATCGAGCCGTTTGCATTTTATACAATTTTGACACCTGACAATATATCTACTTTTATATTGTTATATAAAAAATGTTTTTATTTAGTAATAAATTTAATTTATAATGAAATCAATGTAGTAATTTCACAATTGTTTTTTCAGTAAATTGGTTTGACTAGTAATAAATCATTTTAAATTGAGATAAATCATTTTAAATTGAGCTGGGGTAAATTCAGTCATATAAGTCATCTCAACGGGGCCTAACCACAGTTTCAAAATAGCATTGAACGCGAAAACAGCTGCCACAACAAAAAAAAAAATACGAAAATAATCGCAGTATTACTAACAATATTAAATTTGATATTCACTAAATAAAAAAAAAATTAAACTAACTAACTAAATAACATCACTCCGTTTCTCCGCAGGGGTAGGAAGAGAGGACGGACCGCCAAACAATTCGGTCTTGGCATACACTCCTTGCCTCATTCACATTCATACATCTTCTGATACATGCTCTTCCATTAATCTGACTCTTGACATGTATCTGATTCACTTGATCGTGCCATGTCTTTTCCTCGGGCGTCCTCGACTTCTTCTACCATTCACATTTGTGTCATATATTCTCTTGATACTCCTTTCTTTATTCATTTTCTCTTCATTTCCAAACCATCTAAGCTTAATTTTTTAATTTTTTTTTTAAACTTTTCTTAATCTTAATTTATTATGCTCACATCAGCCTTGCATTATTTTCGGATCTCCACATTCCTCACACGAAATTAAACTACGAAGTACAAATATAATATTTGCTAGGGTTATGTGCACCTATCAACACAACCATCATTATTATTTTACTTTGAACGTCAAAGAAATCATTTCTAATGATTTAAAAAAAATATATTTTAAGTAACTTTTAGCTCCCAATCAACAAGCAAATCATACAAATACCAACAACCCCCACCTTCTCCACCCCTTAACAACCCACAATCTCTTCAGAACGTTATTTTAGAACTCCGCTGCATCTGGCCAGAAGACAACATCCGTATTTGGACGTTGCCCAGAACCATCATAATTAGAAATTCCAAGGAAACACTACATAACAGTACTTGCAGGTATTATTTGATATGATGATAATTTGTTGCAAGGAAACATAGCCTTTCTTTTAGTTCATTGTCTTCATTGTCATTGTTAAAAATATAATCATCTTTAAAAATATGCAGTTCGCATTTATACATCTGTATTGCAATATGGAATAGTTGGCTGGGGAGGTGCATTAAAAACTTCTCTCTTGTCTTAAGAAATCACACAAAGAGTTTTTTTTTAAAAGCACTTTTAATGAGCCATATGAATACCCTACAATTAGATTATTTCAAAAATTTTAAGCCCCTTCACTTCAAATTATGTATGAAAAAAATCCTTTTACAAATTCATAAAGATTGTTTCAACGATGCAGGACTTGTTCAAACTGCAATAGAAATAATGTTCTCAGCTTTATAACTGTTCCGCGCTGTAACACCACCACAGTTCAACAACTCTACAAATATTATATTGGAGTAAAATGGATCAAATAATTGCCTGCTAATAATATAAGATTGGAAACAAATTACAGTTAATTCAAAAATACAATACAGAATTATTTCAATATTATATCCCAATTATTAAACTTTGTAAAATAATATAATATTTCTCAAAAACAAATATTACATACTTATCTTCTACGTTCTGTCTTATTTCGTTTCATATCAATTATTTGTTTTTTTTTTTGTTCTCGAACTCTTTCTCAAAATTTTATATTAGAATAGTATTAACCTACGTTTCTCCACCCATGCAAAAGCATTGCTTTAAAATTAGGTGTCAACGCGATTTCTGTTATATATTTTTAAAAAAATGTTAATAATATTATGTTATAATATTTATGTTGTTTGTATTATTAAGATTAATAAAGAATTTAAAAAAAAAACTTAAAAGATTTTTTTTAACGATTATCAAAAAAATATGGTTTAACAAGCTTCTAGCCTTAATTTCAAAAAAGTTATATGAACAAATCAATGCTCCATAGAATGTTATGAATATGATAATGCTTAAATCAAAATGCATTGATTTCAAAATTGTGGACAGAAATAGCTCCACGGATTATAAAGAGTCATTCATCTGATGCCGATAAATTGATTGTTGTTTATATTCTGGTTAAATATATACTAAAAAAAAGTATATGAAAATGAATGTAGATAACGGAAAATATGCAAATCTATGTAGACATCGGAAAACGACACCTGTCGGATGGAAGCGTTGTTTTTATTTTATTTTGATGCTGATAAATTCATTGTTGCTTATATTCTGGTTAAATCTATACAAATTTTTTTTTTTTTTTTCATATAAATATAATTTATATTTTTCCAACTGAATAAAACCTGATGCATTATGCTGATAGCCAAAATAAAAGTCGCAGCTTGCCTTTACAGAAGGCCTAATGACTTCCGTTGCGCAGAGCGCTGTGCACTACATATACATATACATAGGTGTTCAAATATAGCATCACATATACCGCAGTAGTCGCTGTGAACCCAAAGTTCTCGTATCTGTATAAACAGTACCTTCTAAACCTTTGGTTGGAATACAGCCTCCAGTTGGAATACAGCCTCCAGTTGGAATACAGCCTCCAGTTGGAATACAGCCTCCAGTTGGATTTCAGCCGTCTCCGGCTGGCCCGGACCCGCCGTCTAACCGGAAGTCCGGGCCAGTACAGAGAATACTTCCACGCCACGTGACGAAGGTTCTAAAAGGTGTTTAAGGTTCTATGTCTTGTCGTCAGTTCGGCGGCGGGACCATTATCCGGCCGTGTAAAGATCGGTATGAGTAATATTAATGGATTACTTTATCAAAATTATCCTAATGACCCATTCAGCCGGATTAAATTGATTTATATTTTTGATTTCTCGTGAATAAAGGTAAGCCATGACTAACGCTTTTTATATTGAATAAATCTTTATTGAGGTGAGATTTATTAAACTGGTACCAGGACAAGAGTACTAAGGTATTTTTATGCAGTATTTTAATATACGATTAAGTTAATTAAAATTCTTATTCCTACAACAAACTAATTCCGAAACAACGATGTCAGAGTAAAGATAAAAAATGGTTTAATTTACATGTAAAAACAAGAATTCTCTTAGAGATGGCGGAGTAGTTAAATATTGGTTTATATATATTGGAATATTACCTTTACCAAATATTTTAAAATAATTTGGTAATATTAAAATATTTAATATAAAAAAATTATTCAAATATTTAATATAAAATATTTAAATCTATAATATAAAAAATTCTCGGGTTTGCGAGAGAGGGGAGAGGGGAGATGGAACGCAGGAGGAGAAGAGGAAAAGGAGTCGGAAAGGGAACGGGGACGAATGGGAAATGATACGAAGGGAGAAACAATTTATTTATTTAATAAGGTAAGGGTATCAGCTAGTATTTAATATAATTTGCGTAATATATTTTTGGTATGTCTGTGTATTATTATTATTCAAACCCTTGGTATCTATATACTCTAAACCATTCTTACAAAAACACAAACCGTTGAGACTGTTAATTTGAATCTCACGTCACACTTAGTAATTTACTCCACAAGCATGAACAAAATTCAGATAATCTAAAGGGATAATAATTTTTGCATTTTCAGTCTGAAAATGTCCGTAGTAGGATGAAACCGGTCCTGGTGAAAATAAATATGCGGAAATAAGTGCAAAAATTGTTTAATTTCAAATCTAAGGATAATAATTGGACTTAAAATAAAACAAGATTCAATCGAACCACATTGAGTTATAAAATTTTTCAATATTATATTTTCACCACAAAAATACCATTATTAACCACACTTAGTTTACAGGTTGACAGATCGTGAATTTGCTACTTCAAATTTAATATGTAACTTTGTAAATATTTTAATTAATTGCGCGCAAATTTTGGGAATATATTGCAAATAACTAATCAAGTTGCTTTATAATAATAGCCTATTAGGTTAACCAAAAACCGATAGTAAATTGATTTTACATGAAAAGGAAGCTGTTGATTTAGTGCTATAACCAACATAAATTCTAGAAATTTACTGTACGTATAAAGCTCTTTTGAACGCGTGTTACGGGACAAAACATAATTAGGTATATTTTTGTCCAATATTATGTAGTTCACTGTTCTTTGCCACGAGAAGAAAGAAATTAAAAATTACCGGTAATAATTCTGAAAAATTATTGAAAATTCACTCTCAACTTACAAGTCACCAAATTCTTGTAAAATTTTAAACTTTTTTTAAATTAACTTTTCACAGGGGCTCTGAGAAAATTTGTTATCGTCAGGGCCTTTGCCACCTTTGTGTATGCTGTGTGGAAGGTCTTTTCGAAGAGAGGAAGGAATGAACATGGGCATGAAGAGACCCGTGTTAAATGAGGGAGGAAACAGGAGGCAGCCGGCAAAACGTTCCATAGCCCGCTCTCATGTGAAAATGTAGGTCGCAATTATTGGGCGTGCGATTGGCGAGTTTTTCGACTATGCACCGGTGCCGAGGGGATCAGTGACGTCAACTCGAAACATCTTCCATTAAAATACAGGCAGAACAAGAATAGCATTCCAACCTGACACCTTTGCTCTAAAGATTGCAATCAATTTGTTAACATAGGGGAATTCAAGGCAATTTTGTATTATTTTGTAAGTATTTTGGGTCTCCAGACCAGAGGTGGTATTTGGCAGGGTCTACAACAAATATTTTAAAACAACGATGTTTGTTGTAGGTAGATACTTTGATATAGTTAATAAATATATTATGACTTTATCGTTTATTCTTACGCACAGTACCTACCCACCAACAGGAAATATTTGTGTTATGATAATTCACGCGTGCCTTATTATTCTATTTAAAAAATGACATCATCATAGATTGGTACCTACGCATTTAAATCAAAATCATCCAAATCTCAAGCTATAATATAATAATAAATCTCTAAATTTGACAATTTTTTTTTACATTAACTCCACATGACATAGGCCCTCATGAAAATAATTTCCCTCAGCTTTCCATCTATCAAGAAGCTGTGTGGAGGGTCTGTTTGAGGAGAGTAAGGAGTGAACATGGGTCTTGAAGAGACCCATGTTGTAGGAAGATAATATAAGATATAGAATATAATCGATATACAAAAAAATCAGTTGTCTCTCGATTTCCAGGTTTTGATTTTTAGTTCTAAATACCCAAAAATATGTAATTTTACTACGAATATCATTAGTTAAAAATATCTCGGAATGCCAACTTGTACTAAGACATTAATATTCAAGTAACTAAGCCTTAATTTGTTTTTTTACTACACAATGCTTCCATATACCTATTTAGTACCTAATTGTAATTCAGCTTATAGTTAATAATAGGAGTTGCTTTCAACTTATTGTATTACTTACATCAAGAGGCATATTTACTCAGTAAAGTGTTTGATTACTGTTCAACATAATAATATAGAGGGATTTAGGGAAGGAAACAATACGATGACACTATTATAATATTACGTAATGTGTAATGATCCTTACTTGTGTGTGTCGTATAATAGATATTTAGTATCAGCACCCTTCGGTATGGGAACATCTGTATCTCCACCCTTAGAAAACAAACCATTTGGATGCTGCATAAACAGTAAAACAGTCTGTCGAAATCTTCTCAGAAGATGGGATAGCATATACTTAGGCAAAAATAAACACTAGCAAGAACAGAATCGGGAGGGGAAATCCTATTTTTGTATCCGCTCTGAACGTTTATTCAGATTTAGGTAAAATCGTAATAAACAGCTAAATCAAAACCAAATAACTGAACAGATATGCACTTCGAAAAAAATATCATTCTAAAATGATTCTATGTTGTATCAATGACTTATATTACAATAATTTTTACATTTTCCTGAAAAGTTCTATAAAAATATAAGGTACCTAGGTTAGGTAGGTATTTATATATCAATGAAGTCTTTTCCATATCACGGAAAAAGAAGACAATTTTAAATACAATTATAACTAACAATAATTAGATAATTCGTTCTTTATTAAAACATGAAGAGTTACAACAAGTGTTAAATAATAGATAAATCTATTAAATAAAGGGATTTTTTTGTTATGTCAATCAAATTCATAAACCAATCCTTTCCTTTTATAATAATAAACAGAAGGATGCTTCGGTTACAAGTTGTTATTTGAAAATATTAGAGATAAAATTCAGTCTCGTAAAACAAAAGAAAAAGTGTTCAGATGATATAACAGGACTCTAAAGATATAGCTCTGGTATATGAAAGAAAATGGTTACTATGGTAATACAGGAATCTACAATATGGATCATTTGATAAATAAAGAAAATGGTTACTATGGTAAAACAGGAATCGACCAATTAAAATAACGGAACCACAGATGCATCTTTTGTCAGTATTAGTTTCTGATATTATAGAGCAAGAAATCTGGAGATTATAATTATTATTTTGTTCGGACCTCAAAATCAGATAAAATCATTACGATTATTCTAGGTTTAAATAAAAAAAAAAAAAATTTGGTTACTCAGCGTTTTATTTTTATTTTCGTGTGGGCAGTTCTGCCTGATCTTTAATCAAGGGGTTCAGCGCCCTTGAGTTGATTTCTCACAAAAACGGTGCTCTACAAATTATCAAATTATTATTATTATTAGGGCTTTTTTTTTAAATATATACCTTTTTGAATTTCACTTTTGTTTTCTTGTACGAATGAAATATATGATATGATTTTAGATTTTCACATTTTTTATTAGAAAAACTCTCTTTAACTTTTGAAGGTTATTCCCATCAATGTAATATATCGTTGAAGAAGAAGATAACAAAAATAATCTAATTTTTAAAAATATGAAAATTAACAAGACACAGTAAAATAATAAAAGACAACGGTCGCAACTGGGACTCAAACCCAGAACCTTACGTCTTACGGGGACATACACCTCTACCAATTGGGCTACTGCGATCTTATGTGAGACTGTCGTAATTGTCAACTTCATATTTCAAATTTCAAAATTAACAATATTATCTTCGACTAATGTTTTTTTCCATATTATTGGCAGCTACCTTTATTATTGGAAACCAGTTTTCAAAGAATGTATTTGTTACCTAGATAGTGTCAAACCAAAAAAATGTTTGAAAAGACATTTGCGCAGTTGATTCAAATCACTGGGAAAGAAGGTTCAAACGTCAGTCGAACCACAGAAAACGTGTGAACTAATGTCTACAAAATACAGATAGTGAGTTCCTACCTATTCGAACCATGATTACAATAATAAGTGAATTGTTAAATTTACCCTATTTAATAATTCTCGTAAATATAAAATTAATAATGTACTCGTACATGCAAATTTATTCACATAACTATTCGAATGCTAATTTGGGAATGTTTGATATGTTACAAAATTAATGTAACATCGAAACTGTGGAAATCGATAGTAATTTCCATAACACCGCATAATAATGTTGATGTTCGTGTTATGATGTATTTTGCCACAAAAAGTAGGTAAGAACGCAATGAATTATTCAGGATTGTGTTGTATACGAGTAATTTATTTTTTGTTGGTACACAACATGTTTTATTTCAAACAAGCTCACAAGCACAAATAATAGAATTTTGGATACATCCCTAAATATAAAATAATTAAAATAACAACTCCAAATGTTTAATAGTTGACTTTTTATTCTTATTCGCAGTTTTAAATAATTCAAATTCTATGGAATTTAATTACTTGAAAAACCTTATTTTTCTATTTTTTCCACATAGAACTCAAATATTACGGTAACACTCTTAATATCTTGGGA
Source organism: Limnephilus auricula (assembly GCA_951813805.1). Taxonomy (NCBI): domain Eukaryota; kingdom Metazoa; phylum Arthropoda; class Insecta; order Trichoptera; family Limnephilidae; genus Limnephilus; species Limnephilus auricula. Next base: position 19,731,653 of record OX638404.1, read on the forward strand.
AGGAGAGAAATTTTTCCAATTTGACAAGTTTCATATACAGTCATTTGGTTATTCACGCCTATTTCGATTTATTGACAGATGCGTTTGTACATACACGACTTAATTTAATTTAGTAGAGAAGTATTTATGTCTGCAGACGTATCATATTTTGCTGGACGTCACTATAAGCTGAATATTCTTAAGAATATTTTATGTAAACTTGTTTTTTTCTATAACTGCAAACAACAACTTCAAGTTTCTACAGTTGTAACACAAGACACTAATTAATGTTTGAGTGATTTTTTATAGCGCCATTTTCATGAGAAAATCATCTCACTTGAAAGCAGTTATTAGTGCAGAAAAGTATGTATGATAGTTTGCAGAAAAAAATGTTTGTGTGTAAACAGAGTATCACTAGACAAAATAGTCTGGTCGGCGACACTACGTTTATAACGTCTACCTTTAAAATTATTTTCTTGTCATGACAAATATAAAACAAAAACCAGAAAAGAGACCAGATCGCAAAAGTTTTGAGACATTGAACCACTTATTTTTTTTTAAATAAAAGTTGAACAACCACGAACAGAAATGTTAATATATATTATATATACGGTTTTTATTTCACACGCAGTTCAAAATAAACAAATATCTTGTGGTTACTAAGATAAGTCGTTATAATTTAATTTCAACATTAATTATGATTGAAATTAAGATTTCCATTTTACTCGTTAAACAAGTTGGAAGGGTATTTTTACGCATACTTAGAATTGGTATTAAAGTTCTAAAGTTTTGTAGCATCAGATACGGGAAATGTTCTATCAAAAGTTATTGAAACTCATAACATCCAACTTTTGTCATTTTCCAGAGCTTTTATTAAACTACCTGAGATTTAACATTTTCAGTGCGAAATCCTAATGATATTACTTGATTAAATAAATTCACACAGTTAGTGATTCTTACTTTATTGTTGCCTTTATTAGCGACTACCTGAATTGATTTAATAATTATACATTTAAAATAAGACTTACTGAAAATCAAAATTGTAAAATACGGAAAAGAGAATATTATATCGTTTCGTCTATTTTTAATCTGAATAAAGCACAAGATTCCCAACTGCTTTCTATGAACTTGTGTTATTATGGAAACCCCGGATATGATATGTTTCAAGGTTGAACGGAAAACGAAGATTTAAAAATAAGTAGCATTTCAGATCTGGTCTCCAAATACAATTGAATCCATTTTTATTATAGTTTCGATTCTGGATTGTGAAAGATTTCACCAAGGTGGATACTTCTGAGAGAATCTACCACCGATTTTTTTGAAATTCAAACCTACATAACTCACAATAAAATTAAGTCAGAATTTGCAAATATTTCGATGAACCAGAAACCAGAAAACATGGCCAAATCTTATGCTTATTCGCTTATATAAAACTAGTAAAAAAAAAAACTTATAATTTTATGATAGTTTATATAGCACGTGAGATTTAAAACGGCTGATAATGTGATTATTTTTATTTTGACTAATCAATAGGTTCCAAGTAATTTAACATTTTTAAAGTTATTTTGTAGTATCCAAAATGTAAGGCCCAAATCCCACCCTTTGCTTGGAAAAAAGCGCATGTGCAATTGTTTACTCCGTGTTTTGAGGATTAAATCCGAAGTATAAACAGAAATGGTCCTCTGCGGCGGATGTTTTAACAACCCGAGAACACGTTGTGTTGTTGTTTTGGCACACTTTAACTCTGCTACGAGTAACTAAAAGGCAGATTCACTCAACACCTCGAAGAACCTGTGTGTGTAGTGTAGTTCATAAATGATTTAATGTACCGAATGAAGAATTTACAATGTTTTGATGTTTTAATTCAACTTGCAATACGAAGCACAAAATTTAACATATTTCTATTTAAAAACGTGATTTTAGCAATAAATGGCTAAGATGCAGACTTTAACCAGTAGTTCGTTAAGATAGCCTAAGCCATGAAAAACATGTAAATAATATTTTCGTTGTTTGTTTTTGGGGTGTTCTGCCGTGTTGTGCTACCTCCTTCTTTAGCCGACGTTTCGGACAGCATTGCAGTGTCCATCATCAGGGCAGATCCGTCGATGTGAATTTGTTGTGTTAAGTGTGTGCTTATTTACTTGGAAGCGATACCGTGTCGTCAACTTCAATCCACTACGAGCTGGTAGGTATTTCAGAAGAAAGTGAAGTACTTTGAAAGGGAAATTTCGTGAAAGCGCAGTATTTACGTTAGCCTGGGGCCCGTCCACGGAGAAATGTAACGAAATGTCCAACGAAAGTAGCGTCATCTTGTGGCGAATTCTAGAATTAGAAAAACCAAGCTGAAGCGAATGTAGCCAATATCAAGGTATAAACAAAATGGTTTCATACTTTTGTATTTGTATTTGTATTTATTTGTATTGTATTAAAACCTAAAAACGAACCATGTAAATAATAGATCATTGAAGAAGAAGATAACAATAATAATCTAAATTAAAATATGAAAATGAACAACTTTTCTCGCAACTGGGACTCGAACCTAGATCTCACGTCTTACCGGGACGGCGCTCTACCAATTCAGCCATTTCGATCTATTTTAAAACCGCCGTAATTGTCAGTCATATTTCTAATTTCAGAAATAAAACAATATTATCTAAGACTAATGTTTTTATTTTTCCATATTATCTTACTTCCCGGTAAGACGTGAGATCTGGGTTCTAGTCCCAGTTGCGACCATTATGATTTATTATTTTTCTGTGTCTTGTTCATTTTCATATTTTAATTTAGATTATTATTGTTATCTTCTCATTCAATGATGTATAAATTTGATGGGAATAACCTGCAAAAGTTAAAAAGAGAGTTTTTCTTATAAAAAAGTTAATCTAAATAATAGCTTATTTAATGCATATTATAATTCAATTACTGGAGTATTTAGAAATATCAATTTTTTGACTGATACCAACATAAAATTATAATTATTTCGTTAGTAAAATGTTATTTATTAATCGACGTACCAACAGACGGCACTAATTGCTATATTTATGATTTGTTCCGAAAGGCACGGCTTTTTGACACTTACGGCCGCTGTTCCCAATCCTACTAATCAATTATTAAGCTAAAATTTTGCCTCAGTAATTGATTACACAACTACGCTTTTTCCAACACACAAGTATCGCTTAAGCATTTATCTTAACCTAAGGAAGCCGGACTAGTGGATTAAACTCGTTCCGGCCGCCTCAGTTTTGGACTAGTTCTTAAAAGTGTCAACATGTATGGTCGATGAAATATCACTTTGACAGAAGACAAAGTTTCGCGCTCATTTCACTTCTGTTGTATTACGTTTATCAATTATCATTTTAATTAATATGGATTGAGAAGTTCGGATGCGTGCGGAGCAGAGACGAAAAACGGTTAATTTATGCGAAAAACTATGTCGTTTTCGAATTTTTCGCCAAGCCAAGTGTCAAGTCCAGTACCTACGGTCAAGCTGACACTTCAAAAAATATAAAATGTCAGTTTATGGATAAAAATATTTTAAATAAATTACGTGTATTAATAATAAATCCAACAATTAACTCTGTAATATTAATTTAACTTCGAAAGTTCTTACTTTGATGTCATTTTATTGTCTATGAAAGTGGGCGAAGCCAGATAACATAAGATGTTTGGGGACAACATAAATCGAGGCCGTTACACTAAAGAATTGTCCCTTGATTAAGCGTCGCAAGCATCAGACGTGAATATGTTTTGTGTCGAATGAAGACAACACTTTTTATGTGACTTGTGGTGGTTTCCTAATATTTGTTTTTTTAAACGGTAGATTTTTCAATTTGGGAGGCGGGTATGGGTACCGCCGCACCTGGAACCATTTACTGGGTAAACGGATACCTCTGCCACAGATCACCCCAAGTGGTTCGCTACGTTTGAGGACTTACAAGGGGTGCCTGGGTTCATGAAGTGATGCATGGTAGCAAAGAGTCTAAAACTTAATTTTGAGTTAATGTGAAAATTAAAATATAACAATGAAATAATTAAAAAAATATTGATGTAGGAATAATAATTATGAACAAGCTTAAAATTAAAGAAACATTTATATTATGCGACAATTAATGATTCGGGTATAAATATTCTATTATAAAAATTCAGGTAAAAATGTAATATTATCTTTAACGTATAGGTTAACCTGGGATTCTATTAAATTAAAGCAAACATGAACGTAAATTTATCAATTTTAACATTACAAGTATTTTTTTTTTTCAACAGTATCGAGCATGCTACTTTGAGTCTAAAGGTTGCTAGTTCGATTTTCGTCTTACCTAAACATAAATTATTTTTTTCATTAAAAATAGGGGGGGGGGGCTGCCTGTGCTTGTGATTAAAAACAATTAAGTTATGCATGCTTTATGAAAATATAATACATAGCATTCATGTTTATTAAAATTACTCGATCATGATTAAAACTCGCAAACATCACAACATCGGTTTAAATTTTAAACTAAACATACACCATTGTTTCAGATTATTTCGGTTTCATTGGAATATTTAAAACGTCTAAATGATTATCCGGATTGTATCCCCTCTTCTCCAGTCTACCCTTTTTATAAAGGCACGTTCCCATCAAGGTTATCAAGATTTTTCTGGGCAAATAGAAACGTAGAAGCGTAAAAAGAACACGAGCCTATAAAAAGTTGAACTGGCGCGAATACCCATAAAAATAGTACGCTCGTTCAATCTTATAGAAAATGTCTAGATTTTCTTGCGCCGGTTTCGGAAAAAGAATTCCTACGAGGATAATAGAAATCGTTAATCGAAAAACGGAAACGAAAATGCTTAAGTATCTTCCGTATTTAAAATACTGAAACGTATTTGATTTGGTTTATGCGGTATTAGGCGGTGTTCGGCGGGATATTTGCCTTTGAACGCATGATCGCCTTTTCACGTAATTACTCCGAATGATGAGTTGCAAAGCAGTGCAATAATTGCTTTGGCTCTGTGCCCATGATTTGGGGTTCAAAACACTGTGCATAATAAACCCAACTAGGCAAATCTTCCCTGATGATGAACTAAACGCCGTCCGATAAACTGGCAAATAATAAGGAATCGCAACCCAATATTATTGGTTTTTATTCCTTTTCAGTTTATAAAAATAAATCGCTATTATGTACTCTTCCTTATGCCTTGCATCATTTCCCTATCGATAATAAATGAATCCATACAATAAAAATAGTTTTGAAACCTTTTTTTTAATATTTTAAAGACTGATTTCCAGCTAAACTGATTCTGAAAATAAAACTGATTCTCTTGAAAGAAAAAATAAATAACATTTACTCTTAAGATTCAATTCATTGCCGGCACCCCGGGCGTTTATTAAGGTAATATAGTATTTTATAACAAGTAAGTTACCCGCCTCGATAGACGTTGTCTGTTCTGAGACGGGTAATAATTAGAACATTAAAAAAGATAAAAGGTGTACAGAATAGTCAGAAAATAAACATGAAAATACAAGTTGCAAGAATAATAAATCAATAAGAAGAAATAATAAATCTCTATAATTGGAAATAAAACATGTGTAAACAAAGGATGAGAAATTATCGTTAGGAAGAGATTAGCATTAACTTTGTGATGCATTCTTTTTTTTGTGTAGTAGCCAAATGTTGCATTGTTAATATAGCCATTTTAGATTTTTATCAGTGATGGATGAAACAACACTGTAATATATGTTTCTATGTTCATAAAATCATCACAACGGCGTTTACCAATTTAATATTTGCAAGATTATTCTCATCATAAATGCGTTGTCGTACGCTTTACCAGAAATGAATCACGTGTTTAATATGCGTTCATTATTTCTCAATTAATTATCTTCTGTTATCTACCACAATCGAAATAAAGGACTTTGGGGTTATTTGTACTTGGCAGTAAATTGATTTTTTTTTACTACCTAATCACCAACGCATCGTCTATGCTGGGTTTCGTCACCCGTACCTGTAAACTATTCAAATATCTTAGCACTTTCAAAAAACAGTATTTCTCATATATTTGCAGTATTCTGGAAAATTCATCTCAGGTGTTGAAACCAGGCTAGGCAGTACTAACAAAAATCATAATTCCATTTTTTTAGACCTCATGTTAGCAATGAAGACTGCAAATTTCTTTGATCTACCGACATCAACTTACAGAGGAAATAAAATGGATTTTGTAATGCTATTTAAGATCGAACAGAATAGAATTATTTTATCTTCCTATAGATCCACAGATTAAGAGTGATTGACCAGCGTCTGAGAATAAAAGTTTAAAAATGCTTGCAACTGTACAGGGAGGTTCCAATGAGAAAGATCGATTATTTCCAGTATCAATTTTGAAAAATTAAAAATTTAATATCGATTTATTTCATTCAAAAGTTGCTTTAATATATTATATACCTACATTAAAGTAAGCAATAAACATGCTTAAAAACACGATGATAAATTATTAAATATCGTGTACTTCTTGTAAGTATAGTTCATAAGTATTTATAATTTTACAATAATGTCTAAACAAAATAAGTGTGTAAAAAAAAATCAAAATATTTTAATTTTTAAGACCTTAAATAAATTTAAGGTATTTTTGTCACGAAACACGTTCTCGAATTTATTTTTTGATGATTTTGATTTAACCAAATTTAAAATTCTCACAATTGTGTTGACTAGATTATGTATTAATTTATTTTGTTGTATGATTATATGATTTGAAATTTGTGTTGTTTAATAATATAATTCCATCGTTTGAAAAATGAACAAATTTGCCAACGACCAACTGTATAAACTTAGTATCTTAATAGAACACATTTTTTCAAAATTTTAAAACTGCGTGTACCAGATAAAATAAACAATCTTTCAAAATCAATTTATGTTTTTTTGTAAAAAAGAGTCGATACGTCTAGAATTTGATTTCAAAGGGACTAATTTTCGGTATTCTCTGATAATACCCTCTTAATTGATGAATATAACTTTAATATAACTACACAACCGCATTCAAACTAGATCACTAAATCTACCTCATTACCTTCTCATCTACTTCTGTCCATCATTCCTATATCCTATGTTCCCTGCACCCATCGTCAACATATTTTAAGTCTTATTTATTAGCAGTAGAACGTTTACAATAATTGGCAAAATTTATTATTTTAGTTTATATGTAGGGATATGTTAATTTTAAGTTTTGCTCTTAATTTACTTAAAAAAGGTTTTTTTTTATAATTTTTTCTTGCGTTCACCCTCCAAGGGTGTACTAAGTCATCATTTAAAATTATTGAGAAATAAAAGGTGAATTTAAATATTAATTTTATTTAAATGGGTATATTTCAAAATTAAACTAAAAATTGACAGTTGAAAAGGTTAAATAATCAGAAAAATAATTTTGAATTTTAAACCACATCAAAAAGTTTGGACCATTGCATTGGTCCGACGGAATTTGCTTTAACGGAATATTTTTCACGTTCATTTTTAAGCTTCCTTTTGTATAAATTACTACGTTTAGAAACATTATCAAAGAATTTCAATAGTAATTAACATAGCTTGTAACGATTAGTTAGAGAAATGCCGGAGAGTTAAAACACTCGGTTTTTATCAGTGGAAATTCCGTTCATTTAATTCGATTTCCAGTTAAATCAACTTATCTACCTGGAATCATTCCATTTGAGCTGAGCCGAAATTTGTTTACAATTCAAGGTAGCAAAGTAGGTACCCATTAAATTCAATTCCCAAGTTACCCACGCAGAACATCAGCGTAAGTAAGCATTTTCAATTCTGATTGGTTGGGATCATGTTCAAATAAAAAAAAATAATATTATTATGTTTTGAAACAAAAAGTACTACTATAATAGCTTAGATCTGGTTTCAAAACACGGACTAAGCCAATTTAAGCAACGTACTACAAAAAAAACCACAATAAATTTAATTTATTTATAGAGGTATCTGTAGTAGGTGTGTAAAAATCTTATCTCTTTGACTCTTACAATAATCTCAAAAAATCTCAGGGATTTGCATATTGTACAGTTTTTGAAGGTATCTTTCGCATCGCCTAGAATCGTTGACCGAAGTGACGTCAGATCCTTTGAGAAGTATAAATTTCTAAGAAGTCTTCTACGCCAAATAAAGTGTGACGTCACAACCCATCGCCGAGTGCTTAATTGTCCAAACGACCATCTTAGTTTTGGTTCTATCTCCATTTTAAAATTATAAATAAAGTATCAAAGTATATTAATACGGTAATGCCCGTACGGTTCAAATTAAGGAACCCGACTCCGAGTAAATCTCCAACGCCACACTGTATGGAGACCATTCTGAGCCATCCGTGAACGCGCATTTTTCCACGGAGCTGCTGCCGTAATATTATACACACTTAGGTCTCGCCCACATGCGATTTGCAAACGGAAGTGGCGCCATCTATAATACTATATTTAAGGAAAAATCATTTTTCGTTTTCATTCAATAATTAGAAGATTTATGTTAATCTCATTATTCACGGTCCTAATGTAAGAAAGTCTACTATTATATATCTACCTAGTAAATATAAGTATTCTGTAGTTTAATGTTAATAATAGTTAGTTTTGAAAAAGGGTGATGCCTTATAAATAGTCACCAACAAAACCAAGTAAAGCCGCCCGCAGGGTCATTTAATTAATACTTAACTAAGAATTATTTAAGCTAATGAGACCTTTACCTTTACGGAATTCGCTTCATCTTAAACACCTATCGTAATGTTTAATTGAAATAATGAAAGAAAACCCCCCTCCCGTAAAATTTGCTAATGGTCGTTTAGACAATTCAGCACTCAGGCGACGAACCGTATTTCGCAGAAATATACCAAATAATGTTTTGGTGGTAATTTTATTTGTGAATAATTTAAATTGTTCTTCAAGATGAACAATTAAAAAAATAACTTTATGTTATAATATTTTTCTAACTTTCAAACAACTGTAAAACTGAACATTAACCAATACTCGAAGTTTCGCTTCAAGAATAATATTTCGCAATTGAAAGTATAGAACTGCTGAAAAGTTCCTGAAATTATTTATGTAAGAAGAAATAAATACTCTAATAAAAATGGTAGAATTCAAAAATTGTAGAAATTCCATTCATTTTCCATGCTGGGATATGCTTTTTTTATGTAATTTATAACACGTGTTCTTTTGTTCCCAAACAAATCATCCAACATTTCTCCAACCTTCAAGTTGGTAAACCAGGATTGATCGATTTCAAAGTCTAACCGAATTTAAAGCAAGAACTCGGAAAAAAAACTTTGTCAAAATTTAACTAGTAGAACCTCAAGGGATTCTAAAACACATTTAAACGCTGTAAAGTAATTTGAAATATTGAATAAATTATGTGAAATAATGTACGTGTGATTTTTTACTGAAACTCGGTGTAATACAGAATTTTAATAAATATAAATATACTATGTATATGTTAACGAAAATGTATGTAATCCGTCATTATATTCCATTTCTAGGAATAGGTAGTTCCTAAAATCGCCAGGAAATGTGTGAAATAAATTTTATTCAACACATTTCCTAGGAAATCTATACATTTCCTAAATAAAAATCGGAAATGTAAAACATTTAAGACATCAATAAGTTTGCGGGGATAGCGGGGCGAGGGGAGGGTATTGCATCGTCTGATCAGGCGATCGCGCTAGTGCCGCGTAAACAGACAGGTAAATGTGCTTTATTGATTCTTTTTGAAGATGTCATTACGCTGCCCTAGTGCTTGTATGTTCAATAGACCATTTGCAAATTTTACAGGGAACGTTTGTTTTTGTTTTTTACAGGCAAATTCTAAATAATTCTCGACTTAAGTCATTTCGTTTTATACATATCTATTGAATACGGTATAAAACGAAATGACTAAAGTCGAGAGTTATTTAGAATTTGCCAGTAAAAAAACAAAAACAAACGTCCCCTGTAAAATTTGCAAATGGTCTATTGAACATACAAGCACTAGGGCAGCGATTACGATTACCATTTTAGAAAGTTGATGAAATTATAGAAACAAACTTTAAGCTTTATTAATTGGAATACTTTTATTTCAAACACGAAAAAAGTTTTGAGAATAAGAATTTCAGAACTACATTCCTTTTATTTAGGGCATTTGCAGATTTATATTTTAACTTTCACATGCATATATAATATTAAAATACATCAATTTCATGGAATTCTTATTAAATTTACGCGGTAACAGTTAATTAAAAAACAATTTTTCAGAGATAACTCCACTTTTTCAAGACAATAACTCGTACTCAAATAACGTCTGCCAAAATACGACGTTGCCTGCTATTTTGGTGCTCAGTTAAAGACAGTTTTTATTTACATAAGAATTCAAAGCAGGTTATGTACATTATTTATTAAATGTGTAACTAATACACCGATTGGGAAGTGTATTTTTATCAGAAAAGGTATTTAGATTTAAGAAAGGTGTTTTACATTGTTTTTACCTGGTAAAATCTGTCCGCCTGTAAAATGTATAATATTTACGGTATTTGGTTGCGCACAAAAAATATTGACTGACCTGCAAAGGGAGCCCCAATTAATTTTTAAAATGTGGCCAGGTATATTTTAGTTAATAGTTATTGTAATAATATTTGAATCATTTAAATCATACCTATATTTTATTGTATTTTCTTATAAAATTACTAATAGTTTTTGTAATAATATTCGAAATTTAAATAGATATAATAACATAAGATTGTGCTCTCCTAAGCAAAAGCATTTATTAGAAGAGTGATTTATTTATTTATTTATTTATTTGTTTATAAGATTTACACAGTACATTAAATATAAGTTGTAAGGTATTTTAAATAAATTACATGGTTTTGTACCTATTACGTAAATCTGTAAAATATCAATAGGTAATTTCGCCTGGGTTTTAAAACTATATTATGATGAAACTAATGAAAAGAATCAAACATTGGTTGACTAATAAAACATAAATGAAAGAGTATGGGTGGAGAAAATTTTACATTTTAAAATCAAAAATTATTTGCTCACTAAAGTTTAATAAAATGATAAGAAATTTAATAATTTTGTTTTGTATGTTCGCAATGAATCGTGAAAAATGTCTAATTGTAATATTTTTTCATAATGGGTATAGGTTGTGATTGCGCGAGTGATTGGTGAGTTATTTGCTGCATTGGTGTTGTGGGCTTCTATATGAAGAAGAGAAGTGTGCCTGGTACGCCTCATTGGAGCATTTAAACCAATGACGGATAGTAATTCGGGACTATCAATATTATTATTAAGCAGGTTATACAGAAACAATAGATCCGACAGTGTGCGTCTTTTTTGTATTGACATATTATATTATATTATATCGTAATAATTGGAACACTAAACATATTTCAAATAAATAAAATGATAAATAAAAATAAAAAATTCCAAAGTGGAATTAAAAGATCTTTTGGAAAAAAGTTCTTTCCCTTAGGGTCTATGTTGTCTTTGAGGATGTTGTGTGAAGGGTCTTTTAAACGATAGAACAGAGAAGAAGTTCTGGGACGGAAAAGGTTGTGAGGGATGGGTAGACGTTCAGAGGGAGGTCAGTGTGTCCAGCAACATATGAAACCGTCTCTCACACTGCGGTGCAAGGCGATGGATCGAGAGGGCCCGGCTTGACTTGTCATAAGGATTTACAAACATATTTTTTCTAAAATGGGATCTTCCAACCGCAATCGTAACTCAATAAAAGTAACGGTTATCGCCTTAATTTGAAATATGTGTGGGTGAAATCATATTAATAATAGAACCTATTTGAACGGAACGTAAGGAACGCTATATTATTTGTTAAGTGGCTTCATTTGCATCAAATAATAATATTTGCAAGTGTCTTTAGTTTATGTGCTAAGTTTCCTTCGTACTTAAATACACATTCCAAAGGGTAGCCATTTCCCTAACGTCTAAATTGTAACTGCTGATGCAAGATACACAGTGAATTAGTGGAAACTTGTTGGCACGACTGTCGTCATAAAAATGGTACCAACACAACAAGTCATTATCGTCAACGTTGCACCGCATATAATAATTTGGTATCCACTTAGAGAACAGGCAACTGCATTAGGATTATAAATAATTATCCACCAATATCTCAGAGTAAGAAGTTATCAATTTACCAAACCCTTCTCTGCCTGTACACTACACTCAATATAGATATATTGAGAGCATCTAGCATTCCCTATTTATTAGGAAGTTATCTTACTTTTCGTGTAAAGTGTGAAAATATTTAATTTGAATACCGCTCAAGAGTTCAAAGTGCTTTCTTTAAAAAAAAAATTTTAAATGTTTTAACAGTTTTTGACATTTTTTATCTACCATACTAGGCTAATGCCCGTGTTGTGGTAGTCATACATAATACATATAAGAACTAAAAAAATATTATTTTATAGAAACAGATAATAAAAACTATAGTAACTATATGCTACTGGCATTATACCTAACTCTCTCATTAAAAATTTAGGAGTATTAGATTTGTCAAAGAATTTGTATATAAAAATGTAAAAATCAATCATTTTAAATACATCTAGGATTACTAAAGATTTTTCAAATATTAATATTGAGGGATTAGTAGGATTTATCGGTCAAATTAGGAATATTGAGGGATTAGTAGGATTTATCGGTCGAATTAGGAATTCCACCGAGCCGACCCTCTGATAATATGAAAATATCTGGAGTCGATGAATTATTTTCCCATTTAATAGTCTGGTAGGTTAACATGTTTGTTCTTGTATTGTTTTGTATTAATTATACTTATATAATACACTTGCATAGGATTTACTAGATGATCATTTTTTCCAATGGGGAAAACGTAACCCGGACCTAAAAGTCTGGTGCGTAAATAAAAAATAAGAAAATAGGAAAGGATAAAAAACTAAAAAACAAATATAAAAATAAAAGAAAACTAAAAAATAAATAAAAAAATATATTTTCTAGATAGAAATAAAAATTAAAAACATTAATATTATAATACAAATAAAAATATATTTATGGTTTTAAACGCAGGTTAAATTATGCTAGGTATTATCTATTATGTTTATGGTCACATTTATTTTCGGTGATATGAAACAGGTTGTGACAGAATAATGTTAATAATTTTTTTTTAATAGTATTAAGAACTCATATATTATTTAAAGAAAGATCGTCCCTTTTCGAAAATCCAATGTTGTACATGGGCAGTAAAGGGGGATTTAGAATTATTTGACTTTATGTCGGTACTTAATGGATTGTATATTTTAGGAGCGATGAACCAGAATAATTCTGGTTAATTAATAATTAATTAATTTAACTGTCGTTGAGCGAATGAGGTTTTAGCTTTGGAAACCACACAACCCAGGTTTGATGAAAAGCGGGTTAATGAAATGCTTCCAGTTGCCTGTAGCTAGTGAAAGAATTACATCCCCAATGGCAGTATGTTTTAGGCTAAAGGGAGTAGGGAAGAAAAGCAGATGAGTAGAGGAAGATTGGGAAGTTACTGGTTCAGCTTTGGTCACCAAACACGGCTAAAACTATTTGAAGCAACGATTCGATGCTGAATGGTGGCCTTGCACCACATTAAGGGCGATATTGAAAGTAGTTACATATATTATATTGATTTACTCACTTACTAGCCATTTTGTTGTGTCATTAGGGGGGTAGGTATTGAGGTACCAACGGTGTTATAAATAATTCGCTAGAATCTATTTAACAGAAAATATATTTCAATTTGTGAGGCAGGAATGGGTACTGCCGCCCCAGGAACCATTTATTGAAAAATCAACACCTCTGCTATAAGTCACCCCAAGTGGTTCGCTACGTTTCTTGAATTAGTAGGGGTGCCCGGGTTCCAGGGGTGAGGTATGTCTAGGTTTGGCGACGGATGATCAGGACACACTGAACCCCAGATTTCTACTCACCCTTCATACCTTTTTTCTTCCCAGAACTTCCTCCTCTTCCTTTTCTTAAAAATACCACCAAAATAGCATCCTCAAAGATGACATAGGCCCTGAGAGAAATAATTTCCCTCTGAGCCGCCTGTGTGAAGCTAATGTAAAAAATTAAATAAAAAAGTTTGATGTTTCGAAATCAGAAAGTTATGAGAAAAATGTTACGTAAATTGGGAGGCGGGTATGAAAATAACCTATTTGTTTCTGCACTATCGTCTAGGAAAGAAATTTTTAATAATCGCTTAAAATTTGTAGGTAATAAGATTTGTGAATCATATCTCTATGATAAAATATATATATATGTTAAAAGTATAAATATACTCGTATATTGGTATTGTCTTTTAATAACATATTTTTTCCTAAATTGTATACCTATGTTAAATAATGTATTTATTTCATAAGTCTATTGCTTACATATTTAATGAGAACATTATTTTCTGCATATAAATACTCCTCCCATAAACGCGAGCTCCTAGAGCTCAACTAATGGAGTAGTAGAATAATTGTATAACTTTGCATAATTTAATCACTTGCAATGTTAAAATTTTTTTCTTATAAATAAATAAAAAAAAAAAAAAAATGCTTTTCATCATAAGGTATACGGTAAATTAATGATAAAAGCACTCTTAAAATTGTTTTCAAAATAATTGCACATTATGGCCCCGGAACCTACATACGATAAAAGCGCAAGTGGAAAAGATTGTCGTAAAAATATAAAATTAATGTTAATTATATTTTGGGCAACTAAAAATCCGGTTGCTCTATTTTTTAAGTCATCATGTGGCAAAAGTTATTACCGAAAACGAAAAAAAACTGTTCTTCATAAATGCGACTCAACTTAAAATAGCTTTTCGTAACTCCACATTAACCAACATTAGCCATGACGGATAGCATTAAGTCCGCTGAAACCTTAAACATAAAATATTCACCGAAAATAATTAGTGGCCGCAAGAACCTTAAACAAGCCGCAGAGTATTTTTCCCGGGGCAAAGAAAACTTTACTAATGTATCAGCTCGGAAGGTTAAATAAGGTTTTCCGCGAAACAAAAAAAAAGGAAACCACGTGTGGGTAAGCAGGCTGGCTTCCGGTCACTGGGAACCGGAAGAGGTAAAAACACTGTATCATTAGTGGTTCAGTGGTTTTACGGAGATGTGAGAGGTTTTGTCATATCTACTTTGTCCAAAATACTGCTGGTAAGTCGGCTAAGCTCGTTTTATTCGTTATCACGTTAAACTCCTGCGTATAATGATATAAGGTAGCTGTTACATTCACCTTTCAGCGAAATGTTTAAGTCGTCAATGTTGCTACATTACCCTTTTAGAATTACACCTTGTGAAAAATTCCAGGGAAAAACAAAAGTTCTTCTAAAAATTCTTCGCATGAAAGCTTAGTGATGATTATTTTACTTGGGAATAGAAAAACAAAATTTATAGACGGCAATTTATTTTAGGGAGGAAAACGTTATTTTTACTCGAAATGTGAGAAAAAAAATGTATCAAGCACATCAGACAATAAATATTCCTAAAATCTCTAATTCGAATTGGGGTTCGCTACGTCCACTTTTCGATAAACTATAACCAAAGTTTAAAAGTAACTTTAGGGTTAATATCGGGAGGGGAAGAATTTGAAGACGAAGAAATGGATAGGTTAGCGATTTGTTAGGACTGAAATACTCACCCCCAGTGGAATTAAATATTAAAAAGCCATTATTGCAATATTATACCTTATACACTAATACAGACTTTGGAAAATTCATCAAGTACATACCGAACTGCTAATTTTAAAGTTATAGTAGTCTAAAAAAAACGTACGTGATGCCAGTGACGTTCATACTATATTAACGATATGTTATTATTTCCTATCCTTCAAAATATTATTTCTTTTATTTTAATTTTCAACTTAACTCAAGTTTGAAGAACTTTTTGAATGGCTATTTGACTGAATAGTCACTATCATAACATTTCTCCGCAGAAGCTGGCAGAGAGGATGGACCCCCTAAACAACTCGGTCTTGGCACACACTCCTTGCTTCATTCACATTGAAATCTCTTCCCATACATACCATGTACTCTTTTATGATAAATGGTCCATTTTTTTATTGTTGTTTTAAATACCTACTATACCTACATACATATTAAACAGATTTAAATATATCATCATAATTTGCTCTACAATCCGTGGTGGGTCTTGGCCTCCTCAAGAGTCTTCCTCCACTCATCTCTGTTTTGTAGCAGCTCTCTCCAGCTTCGAAGCTCCAAGGTGCACAGGTCTTTGAGGATGTTGGCGCCTTATCTTAATTTTGGCCTTCCCAGGCTCCTTCGCCCTACAGGTCTAGATTTTAGCAGAGACTTTGGTGCTTGATACTCGGCCATTCTCTCCACATGACCCAGCCACCAAAGTCTTCCCAACTTAATAAATTTTGTTACGTTTGGTTCCACTGGGTGTGGAGCTCATAGTTGTAACCTCTACGCCAAAATCCATTTTCTAGGACCGGTCCGAAGATACGCCTAATTTTTTTCTCATATTTAAATATATAACAGTACTTATAGCTAATTTGCAAAAGTGTTTTAGTTTTTAATTTTTTGTTTTTAATGGTACCATGTTGTCTACCATTCACAATCGCGTCAAATATAACATTATCCTTACACTATTTCCTTTGTTCACTCGCTCTACATAGGTAATCAAACTATCTAAGCGTATATAGAAAGATATATAGGAAGGGACTACGATTTGCGACTATCATTTGTTCGATTGTGTTTATCCGATTCTCTGTTTTCAGGCTATCGGGAAAGATATTTTATAATAAACTATTAATATTATATGTATAAACCTACTCCGTTATGTAATATGCATGTTTTAATCCTGCCAGTCTTTATATGCTTAAGGAAAATATAGTAAAATTGAGATTATTTATTTATTTATTCACGTCTTGAAAGCTTTTACATTTATACATTATTATGGGTAAGTTATACAAATGAGCATAATAATCATAAGTTTAACTTTAGAAAACGGAGTATGAAGATATAAGTAGTTACAATGCAAGTGTGTAGTTTCAATATCATAGAAGGTTGTGCAAAGGAGTTCTATTAAAACAAAAGAAGTAAGGGTGGTGTTTGCAACACTGCCTCTTACTCAATGATATATGGGAGTGCTCTACCGCCGAGCAACGTCCCGAACGTTGACGGAGTTGCGACCCGAAGTGGGACATTTCAAGGCAGCGCGTTAGCGAGCGCTGCTCCAGGCTTCCATTAATAATCTTACCGCCAGCTAGGCTGGACGTTTACTTTGTAACCATTGGTATCCAATAAACGACGTTCTCGTATATCAAACCTCTAGTGTATTATTTACAGAAACAATCAGTGTGTAGTACTGAGGATAAGATTGAAGTAAGTATCTTAATCCAGCTCCTGAATGCTACAGTAAGTGAGCAGAACTATGAATGTAGTTGCAGGGCAATTAACTCAATCGGCTGAGATGCGGTGTAAATTTATGAGCACCGATATCTCGGCGAAAAAATACTTTTAGTTTAACCCGTTTTCGACGTCTCGTCTTATTTCTTGTAATCGACGTAAGTAACTAAAAAGAGCTTCAACGAAACTCTCCGAGGAAAGACCATATTAACTGTAAGCGGACGACAAGATAAAGGAAACATCAATCTAGGAAAATCAAGAATATTTATCTTAGCTATTGTAAAAGATGACTTGCGTCGTGTCTCTTCACTTGAAACACGCACGATACGATCAAATAGCGGAATCATCCCACACCATGTATCATTGGAGTATGCCATACAAGTGTCAATATTGACTTGTGACAAACTGCCGCCGGGAACGAAACCGCGGCGCGCGGGCCAAACATGATGACGGGATCCGCCGGGATGACGGAATCCGGTCCGTCTTTGCACAGGGAAGATTTCGTTTCGTGTTTGCACGCGTATGTTACCGCTGCGAATTTCATAGAAGAGTGAGACGGAGGGCGTGAGGGGAGAGTTGGAATTCATTTTTTGATCAAAGAGGTTTTTGATAAGTGTGAGGGGGTATGATTCAAGGCTGCAAAGTTGGTCAAATTTAACGTAGGTTGCCTCAAAGGAATATTTCGGCGGTAATATTGTCACCAAGGTTTTACATATTCAAAATGTGTATTATAAAGGTGAACATTATTATTTTTTTATAATTATTTTATTATTATTTAAATCGTTTATTTCTTTGGTAAAATGCCGTACAAAAATGTAGAACAGAAAGTGGGTTCGTTAGCTCAACAATTGGTAACCCATTCAAACAGGTCATTCCGATAAATTACCTTGTACGTCTTATTTGAGAATATACAATGAGAAATACAAATAAAAAAATGCCCAAGAGCTTTCGAAATTCAGGAAACAGAAAATATAAATTACATAAAACGGCAATTTAATTGCTCTAAATGGCCCGTATACACGCTCGTTCATGCTCGATGGTTTTACACTCATTCGAACTGTTATCCGGTCACCCATTAGAACACGTCTTAACGTGTGTACCGTCTTGGTAGATGCCTTTTTGATCGATATCGAGCAAATCTGCTCAATGCGAAAAAAAAGCAAGGTCCGTGTTAATCTCGGATGATTATTAGAATTATTATAATTATGGAACACGGTGTATTATAAATGCGGTTTATTGTAATGACGAGTATTTACAGTATATTCAGTCTAACTAATAGCTGGGAACAGAGGGCGCTACTAACTACTACAAAGGCTTATATAGTAACTCTGTCTCTTTCATCTTCCGTCTATTACCTACTGCGAAAGTCAAGGTAAAACCTATCTCACAGTCCGCAATTCTTTCTAGATGTTCGACAGAAATTTACCATTTGACTGAGATTTTTTTTGGTATATCTATGGCGTCTTGTATCGAACTGGTTGAGCTTGCGGTCGCAACGACGAGCATAGCTCCAAATCAACGTATTTGATAGATCTAAACCGTCGAGAAAGAATATCGCGTGTTCATTACATATGATTCTAAAGGGATATTAAGTTTAAAATTTAGGAGGCGTAAAAGTTTTCTTTTGATTCTTTTTATATAATATGAAATTTATAATAATTGATTTATGTAGTTGTAAAGATAAAAGATTGTGGGAGTACTTTTTCCCTTTCAACTTTCACCCTCGTAGTGTAAATAAGAACATTATGCATTTAATATAAAAAATACAGAGATTACTTTAGTGTCTCAATTCTGTGTTCAGATGTTCATGTGTCTAGGCCTTTCATCCCTCGGTAATAAAATAAATCGTCATTTTTCCGCCGTTTATTTTTTACGACCGCTAAGCCATCCTTAAAAGCCTCATTCTCAGCACTTTGGGGCCGATCACGTTATTCATGGATCTTGTCTAACCCATTACTACTTTCAGAGTACTAGGCGCTGGTTTAATATTTACGCTAGCACATGTAAACAACAATTTTGATTTAATATGCGTATAATATTACTTAAACTATTATCCCACTTCTAAATTATTATACGAGCAGATAAATTATTTGTGATGTTTTATGTGGGTTGGAAGAAATGTGATGTATTTCAGGCAGTCCAGGGCGGCCGGTCGATACTTTAAATTATACTAAATAAGCAAAGTGGAACGCCAATGCCTACATATAGCAATACAAACTGCTTCTACGTTAGGGGAGGTAAATATTTTTTGAGGAAGAGGGAATAAACAGGTCCCAGCGAGATCTTTTATGAACGTTATCATAAAATAAATTATGTCACGATGAAGTCACATACGATCTCTCGCTGGGACCATTATAGTTTTTTTCAAACTTTATTCATTTTCATTTCTTTATACATATAACATTTATTTATTTATTTAAATACATGATTTATTGAAAGTACATACAGTTTATTGTGATATTTCACCCTGCATGCTAGGGATGACCCTGTGTTATAGCGAGTGAATTTTACAGTTTAGGGATACACATTCATAAGTATTGGTTGATAATTTTCATTAATTAATACTGTGCACACAATTTTTCTACAATAAAAAAGTTATACGTAGTTAGATAGGATTACAAGAATAAGATGAAGAAGTTAAAAAATTATTGGAAAAGAGAAATTTAAGGAATTATTAGTATATAAATCACAGCAATCAAGGTAGAAAATATAATAACAATTGGTATATACAAGAAATGAAAACCCAGTAAGGCACTGCCTGAGTGTGGGTAATATAACAACAAATACTATCTTTCCAAGTACCTAAAGTATAAAATAGACTTATAAAATATATAAAAAAATTAAAAAAGTTAGTATTACATGAATACAATAATTGAAAAGGTTTTTTTTTGTTTTTTTTTGTTGTTTTTTTAAAAAGAAAATATAGAAAAAATATATATATATTTTTTTTTTTTTAGTTATAGTTAGATATAGGTAGGTAATCATTTTTTATTGGGAAGCGACAGAAATCTATTCATAGTGACAAAAACTCTTTTTTTTATTGAATCGGAGATTGGGTTTCATCTAAAATGCAAAAAATACCCGGGTTCGAAACCCAGTGGAATAATTTTAATTTTTTTGTGAAAGACCTGTCGGTATCGCAACATTTTAACTGTTTGAATAGTGGGTTCTTTGTAACCTTCACCTTTCCCTGTATCAAAGTACCTCAACTTGAAGACAACATTCTATCCTGCTATGCATTGTAAGGACTCTTGCAGGGTTATAACAAACAAAAACATACAAAAAAATTGCAAATGATATTAAAAAGTATATATATGTACCTTTGTATATTTAGTTAATAAAATGTTTAAATAGTTAGTCCATTACCTTTTCAATCTTGATCGTAAAAGAAAACCGAGGACTAAAAAGGTTTTACTCTCCCTCCTTAGAATAAACAAGTTTTTTACGACAATTTTACGATTATGGAAAAACGAAGGAAATTAACCGTAATGAGGCGATTAAATTGTTATGTTCGTATTACTTGTATCGTAAAACCGGTATAAAGAGTCAGTGTGTCTGGTAAAATATGCATAGAATTTTGAGGTGAGTTTTGATAATAATTTTAAGTTTCTAACTTTGCATGTTGGAATTTAATAATCCTGTCCGGTTTATTACAAATTTCGCTATAAAAGACACGAAAAAGTGAAATTTTGTGGAATGGATTACTTGCTCGTATTTACCTACACCAGAATTTTGAACACATTTCAGATTAAAGGTAATCTTAAAATGTAATATATCATTGAAGAAGAAGATTACAATAATAATCTAATTTTTTAAAATATGAAAATAAACAAGACACAGAAAAATAATAAAAGATAACGGTCGCAACTGGGACTCGAACCCAGAACCTTACGTCTTACCGGGACATACACCTATACATATCCCAGTTGCGACAGTTATCTTTTATTATTTTTCTGTGTCTTGTTTTTTTTCATATTTTAAAAAAATTGATTATTATTGTTATCTTCTTCTTCAATGATATATTACATTGATGGGAATAACCTTCAAAAGTTAAAAACAGAGTTTTTTTAATAAAAATATGAGTATCTCGAATAAATATACATTTTACTACCTGTATAACTCGATGATAAACGATGCTTTAATACATTTGGTAGTTTGATGCGAGTCCGTCACATTTATTTGACTGTAAGTTAACTTCGTAACGTTTATTTAGTAAAGCCTGTGAGAACTGATTTTAACTACTTATGTATATAATTTATTAATTTCAATAAGAAAACACGATGGAAATTTGTTTTTACTCAGGGGTAGAACCAAGTCGTTCGCGCAGTTCAATTTCCAAAAGTGGAAGAAAATCCAATTCTCACGTTCCGGCCAATTCGTTGAACGCATTATTTTTACATCTTTCCCCAAATGTAATTTTCGTAACATGAATAATATTATTATTTTTAACCACTCGACGCATTTCAGTACGAAGCGCCACAACGCGCCAGACACAAAGGGAAACATAATGTTTTCCGGCCCTGGGCTGCGTGGAACCCGGCACGAATGTTGTTAATACTGTTTTTTGAAAAACACGATGGCGGTGCTAAGAGGTCACAGAAAATTTGAATTTTTGATCTCGGGATAACTCAGAGGACGTGCTTGGATTTTTGCGCGTCTCCAATTCTGGATACAATAGCTTGTATTGTGTAGCAGTAAGGTTCTGCGGTTGTAAGGCTGTATAGTTATATGGTTATAAGTCTGTATGGTTGTATGCTTAAGGGTGTGTTGCGGTTGGGGGACGGAAAAGGAAAGCAAACACATTCCGGGCAACGAGATTGGAAAATAAGTCTAAATGGTTTTATTTGAGTTATATCCGGTGTACCGCAAGGATCAGCGCTGGGTATAGATTCCTTTTTATCTCAATGAAATTCTTTATAAACTTGAAACCCAGATTTGTGCTGAAGGGTGTTCAGGTTTATTTTGTGATTTTATATGCACGTCGTTCATAGTAAAGAATAAATGTTTTATATCATTGAAGAAGAAGATAATAATAATAATCTTAATTAAAATATGAAAATGAACAAGACACAGAAAAATAATAAAACATAATGGTCGGAACTAGGAGCCGACCCCTGATCTCCCGTCTTACCGGGACGGTGCCAAATACCAAGTAGCCACTGAGTCTATTTATTAAACCGCCGTAATTGTCATATTCATATTTCAAATTTCAGAATTAACAATATTATCTTCGACTAATGTTTTTATTTTTCCATAATATCGGCAGCTACCATTTTCATGAAACAAGTGTTCAAAGAAAGTATTTGTTACCTAGATAGTGTCGCGGATAAATATTTCCGATTTTATTTATATGGAACAAATATTGACTTGTTATAAAAGTCTAAATAAATATTCATTTTTTACCCAGATCGAGTTACGGCGGTTTGATAATTGGACACAATGGCTGAATTGGTAGAGCACTGCCCCGGTAAGACGTGAGATCTGGGTTCAAGTCCCAGTTGCGACCATTATGTTTTATTATTTTTCTGTGTCTTGTTCATTTTCATATTTTAATCTAGATTGTTATTGTTATCTTCTTCTTCAATAATATATTACATTGATGAGATTAACCTTCAAAAGTTAAAAAGAGAGTTTTTCTTATAAAAATATGAATAAATGTTTTATTTAACTTCAAACTTCAAAAGGGAAAAGGGTTCAACTTTATAAACCTCAAAAAATACTGATTAAGCTTGAAATAGTTATTGGTATTCAAAATAATTTGTGAATTATTTAATACATTTCGGAAAAAGAAACAAAATTTATAAATCGGTATTTTTACTTTTCGCTTCGACAAATCTAAATTAAAAAAACCGAATCATTTCATTTTTATTGACCAACATTCTGTGTGTGTTATTTATTTCATAAGGGCTTTTTACAATTAGAAAAGCTGTTCTTATTAATGCGTCCTTCCCCTCTTGACATTCGTGTGATAGATTTTCCCTTAATGTGTTATTAACCCATCAAGCCCACTGCCACCCCTCGCTAAAAGCTACTAAGGGCCACAAAGTAAAACGCTAAGTGACTTGACAAATAAAGAATTTCGGAACATAAAGGGGGAGACGGAAGTTGCGGCAGATAAGAGTGATAAATTACCATACTAACTTTATTTGAGAAATGATGTTGCCAAGCTTCAACCGGTGTTCCCATCAAAATGACAATGAAAACAAATATAGAAATCAGTTTTACATAGCCACATAGTTTGACTTAAATATCTGAATCGTTAAAAGGCTTTGCTATGAGTTCAGAGGCCCTAGCACACTTGCTCGATAACGATCGATAGGATAACTATCGGTAACTTCTCATCGTTCCCTAGCATGACTACAGATCGCCAACGAATAAGTGATAGTTCACAATGACTAAATGTCCTTAATATATTCGACATCAACTTGTTTGTACGTTAGCGATATGCATTTGTCCCTTTTTTTATTGTAAGATAAATATAAGTATAAGTAGGATAAGTCCTGCTAAACCAATTCAATCGGCTTGTCAGCAGGTGCTTATATTTTACTTACATATACATTAAAAAAAAAAATTAACATCTTATATCTACAGATTCAACATTTTTTCATTTTTTTTTCATACATATTATTATAAATATTTTTCCGATAGCCAATTTTTCACTATATATTTAACCTTATTCATAGACTTACATTGTTTTATAGTGTCAGGTAATAAATTAAATATTTTCGGTATGTTATACTCAATAGTTCTCTGTCCGTAGGTACTTATTATTAAATTTTGGAACTATTAACCCGTCGTTGCGCGTGAATCTAGTGCTTTATTTATGTTCTAATTTCTCTTTATTCTGCCGGGTAAATAAATGTTGAATTATAATTTTGTGCCATAGTATAGCCTTAACAGGTAAGATTTTGGCACTCTGAAACAACAACGGTGTATTAGGTCTCTGTTTGAATATTTTAGGGACTACTAATAATTTTACAATTGCTTTTTGTACAACTTGGATATATACAATAGGGAACGATGAGAAGTTGCCGATAGTTATCCTATCGATAGTTATCGAGCGAGTGTGCTAGGGCCTCAGAACTACCTTTGTAACTACTTATTGCTTCCGTAATAAGTAAAATTAAAAGTTTGTTCTTTCAAAGATTTCTGTGTCTATTGGAGCCGTCGCCGAACGTACCTGCCTAAAAAAAAAAAAATTTTACACCCGTTAAAGTTGTGACAAACTCGCTACTTTCAATTAATCAACTGACTAATAATGGAGCAATACTTAACGGAACGACTGTCAATTATTTATTATACAAACTGTATTAATGTTCATACAATAACGGAAACGCGATAAGATCAAATATTAAGGGTACTCTTCCTACATGGTAAGATTTATACGCGTGAGTTAAGTTATGTGTAATAAATATTATATGATGGTTTATCTTTATTCGTGGAACATCCAGGAGCAAACAATGTTCCCGGTAACTTCCGAGTCGATTCCTGATAGAATTCGGCTTCCTCCAGGTTTCCTTGAAAATGTGGCAAGAAATATTCGCATACGTTCAATTCATAAGAGCAAAACGTAGCCTTGTTAAACGCTGAATTATGTATGCGATGCTCGAGAGATGAATAACTTAGGAAGTTTAATAGAATTATAAGGCTGCACGCGAAACCGATTTTGGCCTCTTCAGTTTAAATCCGAAACGTGCATATGATTTCGATTTCTCGACTTGAGGTAAATTTCGTTTTGATATTATTACTATTAGTAGAAGTTCTGCACGTACAAGCATACATTCCTTATACGAAGGTACCTGTAATTGTGAACTAGACCGAATTAACAATACTGTGGTGTTTGCAACACTGCTTCTTACTCTATGATATATGGGCGGGCTCTACCGCCGAGCAACGTCCCGAACGTTGACGGAGTTGCGACCCGAAGTGGGTCATTTCAAGGCAGCGCTTTAGCGAGCGCTGCTCTGCGCTTCCATTAATAATCTTACCGCCAGCTAGGGTGGACGTATACTTTGTAACCATTTGTATTCAATAAACGACGATCTCGTATAACGAACCTCTAGTGTATTATTTACACAAACAATCAGTGTGTGGTACTGAGGATAAGAATGAAGTCAGTTTCCCAATCCAGTTCCCGAATGCCACAAATACAAATAAATAATTTATTGTATATAAAAGGTACATTTATCAGTTTCAATCCTACCAAATTAATTATAATTAATATATATTTGTGAATCAAACCTGCCACCTTTGAGTCCAAAATAATGATGATATTGTCATAGAAGTCATCGAAATTTATCAAAATGATATTGCAGAAAAGATTTTTTCAATTTCTTAAAGTTGGAGAATAAAAGTAAACGTAGATAAAATATATAATTCCTTAATGAAATAATTAATATAATAAATAATTAATAATGAATTAAATAATAATCAATTAATAAAATAATTAATAAATATATAAATCTATTCAAGTGTTGTCTATTTATTCTAAGACATCGTCGAAAATATTAAGATAACTTAACTGAACGGAATAAATCCAAAGAAATAATTTTTATAATCAGTTTGAAAAAACTTCAATGGATATCTGTGAAAATAGACTCTTTCCAGTACCGCTTGTACCATTGTGTGGTATTAGTGAGTGATCTTATCAGAAGGCAGCCGAAATGACATATTGTGAGGGTGCCACTTTGAATGGGACGTTGTATAAATCAAGAGTTCACAAGACACGAAAATGATTCAAGGGATAGCGACTTAAAAATAACATTTTAACTCTCGCTATTTAAGACAAGTGAAAACTGACGGAGGGATTTTAAAATCAAAACTCATGATTTATTTGATATTTTTGAACATCTATGTTTCATCCGATTCTCGATTTATTGATGAGTTTAATAATAATATACTTTATTAGGACTTATGTTAAAAATCAATAAATCGAAATGCATTCGCAATCCCGGAGCTGCAATACCTCGACGTTTTATTCCTGCTTGAGCTGGAATTTCCTGATGTGTTGATCAAATACAGTCTCCTATGCTCACATGAATCACGAGACATTATCTCTGGCTTGCCATTGAAGTAAAATCATGTATGGTTTCATAGTGCTTTCATGCAAACGAAGTATTGAATTCCGTAAGTCTAAACTGACACTTTAGATTAGAATAATTATGTTTGTTATACGAATATAAGAATTCAGCCTGCTCTTAAAAATAGAAATAGATTTTTACTGCATACCGGTATCTAAGGCGGACAAGAGTGGCACACTCGCTCATAGTAGATAGGTATCAACAGCAAGGGAAATGTTTTAAAACATTATATATGTATTAAATTAAAACAAATAACTTTGTATTAAACCACAAATATATAATCACAATTACCTACATGTTTCAAAACCGATGGTTTCTTCGTCAGGGTAGTAATGACGTTAAATAACAAAAGAAACAAACAAGTATAGACTAAAAAGAACATACTAAAAAGAAAAATGAAATTAATTATTTTTTTGAAACATGTAGGTAAATGTGATTATATAATAGTGTTTAATACAAAGTTATTTGTTTTAATTTAATTTAAAATGACGCCACAAAGTGATTTTGCGAAATTTAAAGAAATCATTATAATATATGTATTCAGATTTTCTAGCAACATTTAATTTTACTGTTGTCAAAACCCGTCCTATAAAATCCATGTGGTTTTTGTCATTCCAATTTGTAATTCGGTCGTGCGGTGTTCATGATTTATATTATGAGACACATTTTCAATATTTCGTATGATGTAATATCATCATAGTTGTGACAAGGCGTCCCCTGTAGAGTTTCTAATAAGCCACGCACCCTTATAATTGCCACGTAGTCCTTTCGCGCCAAAGAGCGCAATATTATTATTATTTGGTTTGACGTATGACGGAGGCTCTGTCTGACGTACTACACCTCTGGGAGCACCCATCCCCTTTTCCGAATACTGCCTACTGACAAGTTATTTCAATTTCTATGGGTTTGTTGCGGAAAAAAGCTTGGGTGAATGTACTTTGCCTTCAGAAATAGAAAGGAATTTTTGAATATATTTACTTAGATATTTAAAGCGTAGATTGGCACCAACTGTGCCAGTTTTAGACATTCCATTATTATAGGTAGATAGGTAAGTGGACCTATTCCTACACTTATAACACGTCCCACTACTTTTACTGGATTATCATTAGATTAATGCGTCTTGGGGTTACTTAATGGGGTTAATATTTTTGAACCAAGTTTTATACGCGCTAGTCAACAATAGGTTTCTTCTCTATTCACGTATGTCTTCCATAAATTTCTTAGATAATTTTCATAAAAAAAACAATATGTAAGCAATTTTTTTATGTGATTACCGCACGAGAGTCCCAACTGCTCCTGATGGGAATATGTTGTGAGACTGAAGATAGTGGGGAGGGAAAAGAGAAGGGATAGAGGAAGGTGGGGAACTAATTGGCTATACAGGTCTGATATCATTGTTGTTAGTTTAATAGAATAATAATAATTGGATAAAGAGACCGGATGATACACGGATTGTAAATCGATATGCTTTATACATTTTGTTTTTTAAATGTACACAGAATAGCTTTATTTTGCATTACCTAAAAACAAACACAAGCAAGAAAATAGAAAAAACTGAACGAAATTCTATTTTTTCACGCCAGTTCCACACAGGAGGCCCTGAGTTTGAAAAGTTTTCCTTAGGGCTTATGTCATCTTTGGGGATGCTGTGTGGAGATTCTTTTTAGGGAAAATATGGAAAAGAAGTTCTGGGAAGGAAAATGTATGAGGGGTAGGTAGGAATCTGGGGGGAAATGTGTCCAAGAGTGACGGACGTATGAGTCCATCTCTTACACTGCGGTAGAAGGCGACGGGTCGAGAGAGTCTCCCTCAATCAGTCTCTCCTGATTCGGCCCGCTACTCAGTAGGCGGGCAAAGGCATCCGCAGCTAAGACCTAGATAAACCTAATCCCTTGAACACGGGCATACCTGCTAAGTCACCAAACGGAGCGAATCACATGGAGTAAACCTACGGCAGGTTTGCTGGTTATCCAATAAATGTTTCTGGGCGACGGTACCCATACCCGCCTCCCAAATTGATATATCTATCTATATCTACAAGCAATTCCTTTAAAACGATTTTACAGTTGGGCTTCGAGTTTGGCCCCCGCGCACTTTGTACATACAAATGCACTCATTTTACAACCCCATCACTCGCCATGTCTCAAGCATCTACTGTGATCGCTTTGCGAGATAAAGGGCCTCCGCTTGTCTAGGTCGGCATATAAATACTACAGCAGACTCCTTAAATAAGCCGAGATATATATGAAGATACGTGAAAGGAAAGAGCTTTGTATTATATAGAAGAATAAAGTACAAAACAAATGGATACAAGTGTGAAAAATATTTGCATTCTTTGATTTTTATTTAAAAAAATGCACAAAACCAACGATCTTTAACGGGTAAAGAAGAGCGCCTAAAAAAATAGACGGTAAGCGCTCGCAAATGTAATTTATTAACTAATTTTACTCTAGTATATTGATAAAAACTGATGTTATAATGTATATAACTAAGTTAATAAGCAGCTTTCAACACACATAAAAATTCTAAACTAGACTTTGGCTTTCAATTGCCGAAAATTTATATAAAATCTGGATAGCGATGAGCAAATTGCCGCACGATAGCACACGATGGTGCTAGTACTTCATCGCGAAGTGATGTACGGCGTACTCACAACACTATGTGAGTACGGCGGCACTGAGCGCGAAATGAGTTGCAGCAGGGGACAGTAGATGAATACTTAGGAAAGTACCTAGACCCTTCAGACGTTATGGTGTTCCTTACATAGAAAATTATCACACCCATTTTTTGTATTAGCAAAATGCTCACAGTGCGCTTTTCGAGGGTTAATTTGATAATATTTTACAATAATCGGTCAAATCTCAAAACAGTATAACGCGCATGGTTATTGATTAATTTCCTTTATTTTTATTTTGAGTCTTTTCCAAAATAAGTCTTCACAAAACACTCCTTTTAGGGTGAAATGATTATTTAAAACAAAAATATCGTTTAGTATTACATTAATGACTTAATTACTATACTTACTTGTAGTTCATAAAAATTATTTTAGGAACGTAGTAATTTTTTTTTCGTTTCGTATTTGCTTAAAAAAGAATATAGTTTTTCACCAATACTATTGTTTATATTTTCATTATTTAGTTTTAAATAACGAAAATATCTTTGACAAGTCTTTACGATCTTAAAGCTCAAAATCACTACAATGGCCCCATACGTGTATTTATTTATCGTTAGAGCACATAATTGGAAAATGCTAAATAAATCATCCAATACGAAAGAAAAATGTATTAGAATCGACTCGCTGCTGGTCGGAAAGCAAATCCTTACGCCGTTCTTCCACGTAGCTATTCACAAGCGACGCTACCGCTACCTGTCAAACAAATTTGCTGGTGTAGCACCTAGCGGCGTTTTCAAACACTAATAATAGTATGGAAAACACAGACGAGCGGCGATCGCGTCGCTTGAAGGTAGCTCCATGGAAGAACGGCGTTAGACATCTGAGTATCTATCGCGTCACCGGTTGCTGCCGGCAGACAAACCAAATGCGTTGAGACGGAACATTTGAGAATGGTTGTCAATTTCCGCGTCGTTTCAATGACTCCTTCCTATGTTTAAAAGCTCAGTTAAGTCATGATTGTCGGCTTCTGTTTCTCTTTTCTTCAACGATATGGTAATCTTAAAGGTTTTCCCATGTTTACTCCTTTCTTTCCCTAAAAACGCCTTTCACAAAGCTTCAATTACTTTTGCACAGGAAATTAGTTTTCCAAGTACGAAATTTCCTGAGGCTAAGTTTAGGTATATGATGGAATAATAATAAATTCACGAAACGTTGCGTGGCCGCTTCATAGCTAAATGTTACATACTTGCTGAACAATTTGCTCTGCAGGTTGCGGAATTTTGTGTGTGACCGTTATACATAAATATTTTTTCTCTAACAGGCGCTTTTTACGATGCGGTGGGAATGCTTGTTTAGTTTTTGTGCTAAATTCTACCGAGGTTAGGCTTACATAATGAAAAAGTACTAAAAAAAATATTTTACTTTAATAATATTGTTAATGTATTTGTTGAAATTAGGCAGATTGGCTTAGTACCAAACTCTGATCGGAATAAAAAAAATAAAAAAATCCTGAAAATTTTTGATAATCCTCAAGCGATTTAGAAGGAGGTGTCTACGTGCTTCTCAGTAATCAACATATATAATATTAAGTAATGATTTTTTTTGCTATTATAGATAGAAACTTTTAAAACCACATTTGAAACCTAATTAAATCAAACAGGCATTTACAGATGATAATAAAACTTTTCACATTAAAAACTCCGTGAAATGTGGTCACCATAAATTATTTACCCTCAAATATGGCAAAAGTCTCTGCAAACACTGCGGTCGTTCACGCTAGACTAGGGTGACCACACTCTCCTAACAAAAGGTAGGGACATTCCGGCGGACTGGAAATTTTGTTTGCTAAGCTTTTTATATCTGGAAAAGGCGACAGAACGGTTCTTTTTCATTTTATTTTATTTTTCCCCAATACGAGGGGAGATTTGAAATTCCGATGCGATTTCTCTCAACTGGGCAAAACGTGCTGGCCAAATTCTGGTACAATATTTTCTTGGGTTGATTTTAAATTAAAGCACACAAGAATCAAAGGTCCCTCCGAAATATCGGTTTGTAAAAAATATTTTCTTATTTTTATATGCTTAAGATAAACGTTTGTGATGGGACGAAATAGTTTCAAAGAGATGCTTTGTTTTATTATAATAAAAAATGACATTTTATACCGCAGTGGTTGTGCGGAATGTACACTTTACACCCGGCCAAATAAACTATGACTGTTGTAAACAAATACGGTTGTAATAAGATGTATATTTAGAATGCAAGAACACTATTGTTCTTTTTTATAACTAAATATATTTTGAATGTTTTATACATTATAGACCACACGATTGAAGTAAATACTTCTTTAGTAGTCTAATCTAATTTTCTTTCTGGCATCGAATAAAACCATTCCAATCTTCAGTGTATAAGAATCTATATTGAAGATTCGTTTAGATTGTTACCAATCATCGTGACAAATCAGTCGTTTCAATGCACTGCGTTCGCACACTCTAAATGAAAATTTGATTAATTTTATTATGGGAATTACGCTTAGATTGGGATTGTTGATTTAATTCATACAATGTTTAAAATAAAACTTTTTTGATGCGAATTCTATTCACATTTGCGGCAGGAAATTTAAAAAATTCCAATCGAAAAATTGCTAGTTATTAGTTGGACTTTAACGTTTAGAATGTGAGAAACAACAACACAACTATTGTCAGCATAAATGCTAGCACCCATTCCAAACGTCATTACTATAGATTTTTGCACTGTTGTTGCGATTAAATTGTGAGGAATGAACCTCAAAATTAATTTAAATTTATTATCGTTCGCCTCCTTAACGTTCGTAACGCCGGATATTACGCCTCTCGTAACGCTGTAATTTCCGTAACGCATTCGCCAGTTTACCCCCCAAGTCAAGCGTGCGTAAAGAAATATTTACTTCAAAAATCAACAATAATGATGAATTTGAGTACGTAATATTCCAAAATTCAAAAATACATTCTATTACAATTAATAATTTGTTCTATTATTTTCAGTACATACAATTTTGTCTTTAATATGTACTAAACATATTTACTTTTAATAAACTAATTACTACTTTTGAAACAATCTCTTCTTCATAAAATCAGTTTCATTGTTCAAGACATTAAAAATGTTGTGATTGAAGGTTAATTTATCAAAAAATCACACATGATCAGCAATGAAAATGTTGTTTGCAAACTGTCGCCTTGCTTTTCTGATAGTATGAAAATATGACCCGTTTTCTTTTTCCCGCGTGCACTTCACAAGCATGACGGTTTTATTATGTGAAAAAAAAATTATGCCTATCACACCGCGAAACGATAAATTAGAAACCACTTTATGAATGTTCAATGTTCATGTCCAGAAATAAAATTAAATTTCGCACCGTGTTGCAAGTTGTAGATAAGGGTTAAGCGATAGCAATGTAGTTTATTCTTCTGAGGGTGGCTTTCAATATTTTACTTTTACTTTTGAAATGAGCCAATTATGTACTGTAAAAACTGTCCAGAGTTTTTTTTCAATAAAAATTTATGTTATTTGAGCATGCGAAAATATTCTTAACCCTTAAGACGATAGACTTCGCTTTTCGGCCCATACAAAAAGGACGCCCGGGAAAAAACACTTTTCCACATCGAAAATTGCACAAAATGAATATATATTTTTTTATACTGCCTTCTAAAGGGTGAACACTATGTCGATATGTTTTCGAATTTTCGATGCGTTTCGTATTAACGTAAACATTCACTGTCAAACATGTACGATTTATCAAAAAATATTATTTAAGAAAAAAGTGCTGCTAACTCAACTCTCATAAAGAATAATAAAATTATAAAAAGCCACCGACGTAGCTTCTTCTTTCTGAAAAATATATATTATTTAAAATTTCAATTTCGTGAAAGTTTCGGTGTAGAAAAGTGTATTCTCCATAAACCTCTTTTCGAGCGATTTCTGTAGGTAAATTTGAGCGTTGTCTCATTCGCACATTTCGCATTCACATGTATTGTAAGTGTGCGTGAGCTTATTGTGAGCGGGACAGAATGACAGACGCGGGTGTTCCGGGCGTCGTTCAAAGTCTAGCCTCTTAAGTACCG
The DNA here is from genome assembly GCA_951813805.1 of Limnephilus auricula. Lineage (NCBI taxonomy): Eukaryota > Metazoa > Arthropoda > Insecta > Trichoptera > Limnephilidae > Limnephilus > Limnephilus auricula. The sequence goes on from OX638404.1 coordinate 19,764,780, forward strand.
AGGTGCCGTTTTATGTTACGTAAGTACCGACGTGTGGCCTGCTAGACCAACATAGTTTTAATATAAAAAAAATCGTTTAATTTTTTGTATTTTTCTTAAAACATTGCTTCTAAATATTGTTCTATATATCTATTATTGTTTAAGTAAAATAAAATATAAAGCTTTATACACTTATTAATAAGTATAAGCATTAACATCACAGACGTCAATTTAAAAAAAAAACTGGACTTCTACCTTAGTCTTAATGTATTTTAATCAAACTGTTTTTTTTCTCAAAAACAAACTATTCGTTAAATAACTATGTAAAATATGGAAATAATGAAAACATTTTTTTTTTACAAAAGCTCCATACATTTCCTCCATGAGGAAAATAATTTCCCTCAGGGCATATGTCATCTTTGGAGATGCTGTGTGGAGGGTATTTCTAAGGAAAGGAAGGAGAGGAAATTCTGGGAAGGAAAAGGGTATCAAGGTCGGGTAGGAATATGGGGTTCAGTGTATCCAGATCATCCACCGCCAAGACCTACATAAACCTCACCCCATGAACCCGGGTACCCCTGCTAAGTCACCAAACGTAGCGAACCACTTGGGGTGACCCATAGCAGAGGTGTTGGTTATCCAATAAATTGTTCCCGGGTGGCGAACCGAGTTGTTGTCCTCTTTGCCTACCCCTGCGGGGAAACGGCGTGATGGTTAGTTAGTGAAGTGTATTTTTTATTTCCACAAACTGGCGGCACGCAAAGATTAAAGTCTAGTTTTCCATTCACTAATTTTCCATTCAAAATAAAATAATTTGCGGTAATAAGCACCCCCAAACTCGAAGAGATAAAATATCGTATAAAAGTACAATATTTTATTATTATTATAAATCTATGACTTTACAATAATACTTAATTGTTAGTATCGAATTATTAGGTTACGATAAAAAATAAGCCAGATATGGTTTCGAGTTTTAGTTCGAACTTGGCTTAATCTTCACGTGCAGGCGGGATCGCGTGTGTTTTGGACACGTGTGCAATCTTTGCGGTAAGGTACCAATTACAAGGTAATTTAAAGCCTCAGACGCCAGAAAAATTGGTTTCAATTAAACCACTGCCGCAATTCTGAGCTCCTGGTAACGTGTTATGTAGTAGACATTGAAAACGGCTGCAAAACTTTTCCAATGGCTGAATCAAAGTTAATTATAACTACTTGCCGCTACATAATACTTGTAAAATTGGTCGTACTTATCGAATATGAAGTCTGTGGTAGTGGCAATATTTGTCTGCGAATTAATTTGAGATTTTATCCGTAAAATGGACTGTAATAAATAGCTGGTGGACAGTGGAGTTTGGAAATGGCTGGAGAACAGTGGAGATTTGGAATAGCTGGTAAACAGTAGAGATTGGAAAAAAAGACTGACTTACCCCATTCCATTATTTAGAATCAATATTAGGCATTGAGGGATCAGGGAAGGTTGATCACTGAAAAAACTGTATTATTTTTAAATAGGTACCATTATTAACATCTATAGCTTTTGTGTCTTATTAATTTATCAAAGGTTCTGCCCTCACTAAGGATAGTCTGACCTGCAGAAAGCTCAGTCGATAATGTAGTCATCTTTTAACAAGATGTCAGTTATATTTTCTTGTGTTGTTTTAGCGTCAATGTGTTCGTAAATTGTTATAAAAACACTAATTTCCATTGAAAATCAAACAAGTAAACAAGGCCTTGAGCCTTTTATAATTTAGATCGGGGAATTGGGCTTAACTCTTGAGAATGTTTTGTGTTTTTCTGTAGACGTAAAAGAATAATTTTTTTTATGCATAATTAATTAATTACAGAAAGTACTTTGTAGAGTACCTCAAGTCACAACATAGACCAAAAAACTAAAATTTAAATAGTTTTAGGACACATTACATATCCTAAGAAGTTTTAAAGGTACTTTTAAAATAATATTAAAAAAAAATAAAAATAGGTATATTCTTACATAAAATTAGAATAATATTGACAAAATTAACGATAATCTTATAATTTAATAGTATGGTACATTTCAAAACGATTCTTAACACCTAAAAAAATATTACAGTAAAATTAGACCATCAGATACTTCATCATCGCTCAAATTAAGGATATTCTGAGGAACTGAAACAAAAAAACAAACATTAGACGTCACATACTGGCCTGAGGTGCACTACAGCGTACCTACTATTGTTTTGACAAATTGGATTACTTTACAAAAATCAATCAATCTTAATTTCATTAATTAAGTCCACATATCAAAAGTAATCTGATAGCTAACCCGGGTGAGAAAAAGAACCGGGCGCCATTTTCATACAGTACTCTTGACAAGACTTCACAATACGTTTTGAATAATAATTTTGTAAAAATGCCACAGCTGATCAATCCTGGCGATGGAAATGAGTATTATTTGTCTATGAAAAGTGTTACCAGCGTAAAAAAATAGTAATGTTGTCAGGAAAAAAATAATAACCCAGGTACTATACAATGGACTGCAGGACACAAGAGGTTAAATAAAAATGTCATGTCGTGAATCCATGTGAAATAAAAAGTTCAAGGAGCAAGTCCAGTGTTTTTGTTTAAATATCCCATACGAAGTTTAACACAAACTTCCTTAGCAAACTGACTTTGAACACATGTCCTTAATAAACTGACTTTGATCAGAAAGGTAGGTGTATATTCCAACACTGCCAAAATGCGACAGGTAACCGGGTAATGGGTCAGGTGGGGGAATAAGGGAACACATCTTAAAGGAAGATGAACATAGTTGTGTAAACATCGGGTCTCCGTCACAAAATCATTATCAATTTTATACATCTCATGGCATAAATATGTCTGTACTATTTAGCATGGCTCATTGTAACTAAATTGTTTGAGATGACGTTAAATCTATTCAACACGCTTTGTGATTTCAATAAATTTCTCCTTAAAATAATCACTTGACACTCAAAAAATAATCCATGAATTCGTTATGATTTTTACATACAAAAGTAATTTTGAAATGTTCAATAAGTCATTATATTTTAACCTATTGAGAGAGAAAAAACTTATTTTCTGTAAATAAAACCAGCCTTGTCGTTTTCAATAAACGTATATAATATTTTATAATTCCCATTAAAATCTTCGTAAATTACGGTCAAATACCTAAACGACATGATGAAAGCAGTTTTTTGTGACTCTCACTATTCCGTGTATCAAGTCATTTAAATAATAAATGACTAGCTACAGTGAAACCGAAATTAGATCGTTAAATCTTAATTTAACATAACTGTTGTACTTAATTACAGGGACCTCCTACGAAGTTCACTTAATTCATTTTAGCCGGTTTGACATTGAAAAATAACTTTCACACAAAAATAAAGTACACTAATTATATTTATTTTTATGTCACAGTTCACTTCAATGTTTCACATTCTTATATAGCAATAATTAAAATATGTGATAGTTCACCGCTATATAATGTCTTATATTATTATGTTGCAGTAATCAGAGATATTTAACCCCCCTAGAGCAAACCACACCCCATACAGTATAGCAGTAAAGCCCACCTCCCTAGGGCCGATCTACCCTTCATGTACACGCCAAAAGATAAGACAACTGATGGTGTTAATTTGACAAATTGAATTAAGGAGTGCGGTTTACCGCGGGGCGTAATTACGGGTGGCGTGAGGTCGTGACGAGACTTTTAAAATAATCACGTGACCGGAGAAATAGAACCTACGGTTTGCACCTTGTACCCCAACGTTTAAAAAAAAAACCTGCGAAGCATTTTACTCTTAACTCATAAAATGTTTGGGTTACACTGAGATACTCACTGTTGCAAGATATGCATAATCCTTCACAAGGTTATTCGAAATTTTAATAAATGCTATATATATATATATATATATATATATATATGAATCCCTGTTTCCCTTGGTCACACCAGAACTTCAGAACGAATTTACCAATTTCATTCATCTTTTTTTAAAAGTTTTCTATTACTTTTTAGAAGGTTCTTACGGAAAGAAAAATTAAGAAAATTGCGCAGAAAATTGGAAAATTTCAAAAAACTTAACGTCTATTTTAACTTCGTACATTTGACAGTTAGCTATATTTAGAAAATTTTTGATACATTTTGAAATATTTCCTATACTATTCATTCGATTGCGATAAATATAAATAATAAAAATAAATATAAATAATAATAGTCTGTTGTTGTGGACATGCCCGTAAAGGTTTCTATATAGCAATATTTCTATATTGGTGAGTTCTAGAGTTAAAAATCTAATTGTATTTTATGGGAAAAAAGCTGGGAGGGGGAGGGAAATCCAGGAAGGGCAGAAGGGAATGAAGGAGGGGTGGTTCGCGGAAAGTATGACAAGGAAGGGGGAAGGCGGAGAAGGTGGAAAGGCGGGAGGGGAACGGGATAAGGGTGGGGAAGAGGTGGCGGAAGGGGAAAGGGGAAGAACGGGAAAGGACACGCAGAGAGAAACAATTTCTTTATTTAAGTGGCATTTCAACGCATGCTGGGGATCAGCTAGTATAATAATAAACAAAAACGGAATTATAATTTCGTTCTTCCGCGTGATAAACCGTCGTAGGGTCTAACGTGTGTATCTGAAAATAGAGGCAGTCAAAATGCAGAAGAGAAAATATAATTTTTCCAGATTCTACACTAATTTACAAGTCTCAATTTTTGAGAAACTTGAGGCAGAAAAAATTGGTTCAAGAAAACGTGAAGGAAAAGCCATAGGGCTTATAAGTTTGCCGGCGCCTGTCTAATCAGATTTTGTCACTATGTATCGCTTATAAATAGTGGACTCTCACTAGGATGTTGCAAAGCATCTTTTACCCAGTACATGGAGCTGATTTCCTAAACCAGAAATATTAATATATATATGTTAATAAGTTACAAAATAAAATTCAAAACCACTTACTAAAATATTATTAGTATTTTTAAAAATTATGTTAGTCCTTTTTTTTTCGTAGAAGATATTTATTTAAAATGTTCGATGCAAAGAATCTGACTGCATCCAATAACTTGTCGCGAATAACTAAAATGTTCCCCACATTTTTCACTAATTTAACTTATTTTCAATTAAAAACGACAGTAAAAATCATTTTGATACATGTAGTCGATGTTATCAAATCTGTCTCAGAAAAGACAATTTAAAACTCGAAGAGATATTAAGTTTTATATATGTGTGTAATTATCTCCGTTTAGAAACGCATTATAAATTGAACTTTATCCACCATCCGTTTAAAATATCTATAATTCCCCTTACTTAACTACTTAAACTCGTGTTTGCCAGTTTTAACGCTGGAAATTTATAACTACGCTATGGTAATAGATAAGAGGTTTGTGGGAGGAATTCAGTTATCCCCAGTCCTCGGCATGTGAGGTACAATTTGTTGAACAAATGTTTTGAATGTAGAGGGAACCCCTTTATTTATGATCTCGCTAATATACTGCTCTCCAACACGCGATCTTTGTTTTTATGCGTCAACTTTTATAACATAACAAATGCGCCTTTCGTCAAATTCATTAGTTCTTTTAATTGAGAAGAATTGCAACGACTTTTTTCAATTTACTTTTGAAGGGGTAGCTTGTGTTTTAATTGTGTTAATTCCTGATAAAGGTGAGGTACACACTGTTATAAATGGGCAGTGAAAACGAAACTAGTTTTAAGAAATATATGAAAATTACTCAAAATTGATACATCGGAAAAAGTTGCGAGAGGCCATGTATGCAAACCGTTGTGCATTTGTATTTGTATAATTTGCAGATGACCATATTTTTTAGAATTATTCAGAATATTTATCATTATAATATTATTCAAGATAATAACAACAAATTGTTAATTCGCTGTAATGAAAAGAGACTTTACTTATAAAACTCAGATAGTTAAATTTTTTCGGATAACAAAAACCAGTGGTTTCTAATAACCGCTTTGAAAACACTGCTTGTTGAAGCTATGGCGAATTCAGAATAGTTATTATTTCGTAAACAGAGTTCATGTTCGCTGATTCTAGTTCTAAAATTTCTAGTAGTCATTTTTAAATTTTAAGTTTGCTAGTGAATGGCATGGATGTGTCGAAACCGGTAGCAGAAAAAATAAAATTTATGTTACGATAGTACATTGAAAATTAAAACTCTTCAAAACAAAATATCTAGAAATTGTTACATAGTTAATGCCCAAGAAATACAAAAAATTGTGTATTTAATCATACCATATAATAAGAAACGGATTAATAATTTAGCATTCGTAGGTCAATAAATACATCATTAGAATACAAAATTCAAAGGTATATAAACAAATGTAATAAAATATAATATAATAATGAATGGGTAAAATTCAATAGAGGTTTACCCTCGTAACAAACCATTTATATTAATAGAGCCTTCTAAATATTTCTATCCCGTCAGGGACAAATGAGGTTATTCCCTGACGATTCTGAAACTGTCTCCTCTAAACCCGATTAATTGAAATCTTTTCTTGGCCATGAGGATTAGCAATAAATATTATCAGAAACTTGTCAACCTTGATATCGGCTTATGGTCGAGATTAGGAGAATGTTTGTAATGCGAGGGAAAAATAGTGATATCTGGGTTTTGTTCTGCGAACTGAAGTTATGGCCCGAAACCTATTAATAATTAATAATTTATTTTATTCCACATTCTGAAGTGTGAAAAAATTTGTTTAACGTTTTAACATTAAACCAATTTTTTCACACTGCTAGCTTCAGCAGTTAACTAACTTTAGCAGTCCACAATGAAGTGCTTGTACCTACCCTGATGTATGGCAGTGAGGCATGGAACTGGCAGAGGAAGGATGAAAGTAGACTGAATGCTGTTGAAATGAGATCCCTGAGGCGTATGTGTGGTAAAACCATGTATGATCGTGTGAGAAATGTAGAGATTCGAAAAGAAAGCAAGGCTGATGGAACCGTAATGAGTGAAATTAAGAAAGGAACCCTCAGATGGTTTGGGCATGTAGAGCGAATGAACGAAGAAAGGAGCGTAAGGAGAATATATGATGCAAGTGTGAATGGTATAAGATGTAGGGGACGTCCGAGGAAGATATGGCACGATCAAGTGAATCAGATACTTGAGTCGGGCCATGTCAAGAGTCAGAAAAATAGAAGAATATGTATGAGACGATGTATGAGTATGAATGAGGCAAAGAGTGCGAGCCAAGACCGAGGTTTTTGGCGGTCCGTTCTCTTTGCCTACCCCTGCGGGGAAATGGCGCGATGGTTAGTTAGTTAGTTAGTTAATTTTAGAAGTTTTCCTGTAATATTTTTTTTTGTTTAGCCTTTTCCCGAGGCAACGAAGCATGAGTGCGGCTTACTCACTGTCGTATTGGGTGAGATAAATATAAATATGGTTACTCATTACAAGTACCCTCTTCCACGCCATCTCTCTATCCAATGCGATTAATTGCCTTGCGTTTGATTTTCGGGCACAAAAAATCCTCACTGGACGAGGCGAGTCGAAAGCTTCAACTACAATTTTCATAAAGCCTCTCTGTGTAAGTAAAAACGGGCAAAAGTATGCTTTTTTGTGTAGGTGGGAACTTATTAAATGTTTTTGCTTTTAAAACGTAGAACCACTTTTCATTTTCTTAAGATAAATCATATTGAATAATGTTATTTTTGAGTTCTACAACTATTTTGGTTTTTTAAAATCATTGTAACAGCTGTTTTGGCTTATAAAGCCATTTAAAAACTATCAGTAATGAACGGGAAACCAAATAATATATTTTAATAGGAATTTGTGTTTGAAATTAATCATTTGGATTGAATGACGAATTTTTGCATATAAAAATAAATTAATAGTACTTATCTACTTTTATTTTGAATACCACCCAAGAATCCAAAAGCCCGGGGCAAGTAGTACAGTGATTAATCAACTTTTATTTGCGTTTAGCCGAGCTTGGAACCCGCTACCTCTTGGCGTGAACCCAAGGATTTTACCGCCCTCCATGAATTTATAATGCACTTAATGTTATTTAAGATTCAGTTCAGAGATTTGATTTCTAGTTTCAATCATGCAAATCATAAATCAAAAACTGTAATTAAAAATATACTTGTTTATGCATTGAAAAAGTCTGAACAAGAAGGAGCAACGATGTTTAAAGTTTATTAATTGTTTCTATTTTATTTTTCAGACTGTACTATTTAGAATTGAAACGTTGTTCGAAATGGTTTTTAACCGTGTTTGGTGACCAGATTTGAATAGCCAGGTACTTTCCCACCTTCCTCTTTCCCATCTGCTTCCCCACCCTACAACCTTCAGACTCACAACATACCCCGATCGGGAATGCCATAGTCTCACTGGCTCCAGACGGGAGCAGTTGAGACTCTTATGTGGTGAACATAAAAAAAAAAACATAAAATCGGGATTGGTATAATGTAATCAACTAAAATCACACAAAAAAACTTTGTTTTTCATTAAATAAGTTTATCATATTAACAAAAAAATTGGTTAAATTATGTATGCTGTCTGATTTGGAATAATTGTACAAAGAATTGAATGCGGCCATGCAAAACATCATGAACAGAAAAGTAAAATGTTGTTTTCGGTTTTTTTGGAAACATTTTACAACACAACACAAATTTGGCGTGACTTTTGCATGTTGAAAAGAACCGGTATGCAAAATCGCAAGAACGTTCATGCAAACTGTAAGAATACTTTTTGAAGAATATGGCACGAAGGGATGGAGACATTTTATCATAATACATGAAATGAAATATGTCATTTTAGTTTTACAAAAAAAATATTTCTTTTCTTCCAAGTGATACTAAATATAACATCGTACGTAGAACATACGAGTTATCCACGATCTGTACCACAACTTATTTTTAGATTCTTTTAAATATACGTGTATGTACAATTTTGTAAAATAGTTTTGTTAATACAGATAATCACACTTCATTAAACTTATGCGTATAATAAATTAAATCACGTATCTTTAAAACACAATTGTTATTTACAAATAAATACCTTTATTATTATTCTATATAATTTATCATGTAATCTATACAAAGTATGAATTAAAAAAAGCTGGTATTCATACCACCAAGAAGTCGTAAACCTGAACAACATTCCTTTTGTGTGCAAAATAACTCTTAAAATAATGTTCTACGATGAACTTTTGAATCAATTTTAAATTTTTAAATAATTACTGGGAATTAAATTGTATTGTTTATTTTCTAATTGCGATCGTTATCTTTTATTATTTTTCTGTGTCTTGTTTATTTTCATATTTAAAAAAAATAGATTATTATTGTTATCTTCTTCTTCAATGAAAAAGAAACATTTTTTTTTATTTTTTATTATTTATTAACCAAAAAATACATGTTATGTACATTTTTTTAGGTGTATACCACCTCACTAGGCTGAGCCTGTTCCGAGGTGGCAGTAATTTAATATTTTTTATATCATTTTCAAAAGAAAGAATAAAATAAATTATTAATTAATAAATAGAATTTACATAAAATGTAAATTCTATTTATTTATTAATTTTCATAAAATGTAAATCTAATTTATTTCTCCTTTTCACATTTGGTACGATCAGAATGGTTTTATGTTTATTTATTTATTTATTCACGCCCTTAGGGCTTTTACAACAACAATAATACAAAAATAATAGAAAAAGAAACAATAATATACAAATTATGTTACATCATTGTTTAGTAAACGGTAAACAGAATTTTTGAAATTACAGAAATAAATTTTGGAAATAAATAAACAAAAATATCAACTGAACTAAATTTATTTCCAAGTCTTTGGATAGATAGTTAGTTTTCGAAGGATAAACAAAGGCTCTGGAAGCCTCATGGTTAACTGAAAAAAATAACTCTTATTAACCTACTGGTTCTACAAAGAGCATAACTAATTTAAAACATGTTGAAATGCAATTCGCATTCAAACCCAAACGAAACAAAGTTAGAATTACTATGAAACATTCGCGACTTTTTTATGAAATCAAATTACCAACTTTCTTACTCTGAGGACGTCAAAATTAATTTGCAAATATTTCTTTGTATTTCCATTATTTGAGAAAGGCCAAAAAAGTCCATTACGCTTGAGACAATTCGCTTTAACAAAATTACAGAAGTTTTAGGAACAGCGAATTCCGTCGAAGATCTGCTATTCTGAAACAAAGAAAATTAGTAAAAAGAAATGAAAGTTTCCACTCCAACTTCTGAACTTTGATATTGACTTATTCGGATAGTTTCATATAGATACATCAGTACTTAAATAAGGTTCACATTATGTTAGCCGTCAAACATTATTCTTAGTTTTATTACGTGGTCGCTCAGGAATTAAGCAATCCTCCGCCAAACCTTTTTTCTAATTGTTATTAGCCATTTTAAATATATATTGGAAAAATATTTGTTTAATTCTTAATAATCCTAATAATTTTTTTAAAAAATCCATGGCGAAATAGTTACGGTACCTAGGTGAAAACCTTACACGTAAAAAATATATTTTTATTTTTAACTTTTTAACTTAAGGAGTTAAACTTCAAATTATAATATTTTAATTAATGAAGATAATATTAGCGAAAGTCAACCGAAAATCCGAAACGGAAAAATCGGAAAAAGATACGAATACATCTGGGACTCGAACCCAGGACCTCTGGCAATCCGGGCCAATTGGCTGATTTTTCTGTTTCGGATTTACGATTGACTTTCGCTAATATTATGTTCATTAAATAAAAAATATATTTGTTTGTTTGTTCGTATTGTATGCGCTGCTGATTCGATTGCGATAAAACTAAGGGGATTTGATGTGCGCATGCCCGCTATGGCTGTAGGATAGTGAGCTCTGGCATTGTTAAATTATTTCCTACACTATTCATCCGATTGCGATGAAAACTTTGCGAGTTGTTGTTAACATGCCTCGAAGGTTTCTATATATTTCGATATTTCTATATTGGTGAGACTCTGGCGTTATGAAATTTAGGTCACACGCGAGTTCGAAAAATGGGTGTGCTTTATGGAGTTTAGCGGCAGGGAAAAAAGACAGAGGAGGAGGGAAATCCGGAAGGGAGGGGGGGAATTATGAAGGGAGAGTTCGTGGGAGGGCGGTCGAGAGAGTGGGAAGGCGGAGAAGGTGGAATGGAAATGCGTGAGTGGGGGGGGTTTCGCGGGAAGGTTGACAGTGGGAGAGGAAAGAGGGGCGCGGGGAAGGTATAAGGGGAATGCGGGAGGGGAAGGGCACGTGGGAGGGGAAAAGGAGGCGGAAAGGGATCGGTAACGAATGGGAAAGGTCGTGTGGAGAGAAACAGTGAGAAATATATGCGTACTTTAAACAGAAATTTAATGAATCCGCCACATACATACATAACAATACAAATGTTCAGAAACAAATATAATGTAGTCAAATTTTAGTATACGAGTACTTAAACATAACCAGATTTTAAGGGTATTAAAATTTGACTTTATAATATTTGTAGCCAAATTTTTTTTTTACTAGAAATCATCATGAAACTTTCAACTACTAACTGTTGTAATTATTTGATAAAAAAAACTCTTAACATTTTTTAACATTTTTTATTTATGTCTATTTTGATAGATATTCTATTTGACGGTGATTAAAAAGTCCATACTAAACTTTTTCTCCTTCTTTTGCAAAATGCCGTAGCCATGTTAAATGTTCCCAATTATAAGAGCCTGAATTTTGTAGGGAAGCACTGATAACTATCTGTGCATATCGTAAACGAGGTTATAAAAAGTTATTTTGGCTTTGGCTTAATCTCTTTAGAGCTCAATTAATGCTACCATAGCGAGTTGGTGCTCAGATACGCGGTGCTTCATTATTTTCGCTTTGAGCTCATGTTCCCATAAAAGCTCTCTTTTAAGCTTTATCTTACACAGTAAAGCACTTCACGCGAGCAAAGACACTTTTTAATTTTAATAATACAGTTTCCGCGTATTTTATGAAAATTTTGTTTCTTTTTCGAATGGGTATGATAAAAGTGTTAGAATTTCAATCCTGCTTCCCGACATGGTCGATTTTGGTCACGGAGGCTACAAATTCGATTCTAGGTTCTGTTAAATCGCAAAAAATATTTCTGGCCTGGTACAGTGTTTAAATTTATCAAAAAAGCGTATTGAAAATGAAAATATACATAAATACATGTAGACAAGATGTAGACAAAAATATATCATTCGTAAAAGCCTTATTATATTATTTAACTTATAATTTGTGGGTTGAGATGTATTTAACATAGTAGGAAATTTGTCGGTTGGGTTGAATAGTCATGCAATTTTTAGAGCAAAATTAAGTTAAGTGGTACCATTAATATACGTGTATTAATTGTACAAGAACTTTGGGCCTGCACTAAAACTGTAAATATTAGGCGCTGGCAATGTCTTGGTAGAGATGTTTTGTCGCTTTACCAGCTCTTGAAGTTCCAGGTCGTGCGCATATATGTTTGTTATTTGCATCAGAACAATAATTTATTTTAAGCAGTATTTATTAAGAAGGTCACTGATTGACCTAATTTCAGAGAGTCCTTATTTCCGTATCAGACAATAGACATACAATTTATGTCGTGGACATTTTTACAACTTGGACGTTTGCTCGCGACATCAATTGAGGGGTAGCATTAATCATCAGAGAATAGAGATGCGAGGCTCCTGGCAAAGGGGGCCCTTGGCTAGGGATCCCAGAGCAAGATGGCCAGGGTTTGAGGACGCAGCGACTTCAAAGGCTTGGCGAACGTTAGCAAATTCAGTGCTACCCAAGGCAAGGGCTCAGGCATAGCGTTTGTAAGAGATGTTGTTCCGACCAGTGTTTGCGATTAAAGAGAGCCCTTTCTTACTCTACCTTACTTACCTACCTACTTATTTACTTACTGATTATATAAATATTTGCAAGTTGAAGCAACAGGTGATTAATAAATTAATCAATTTAATTTTTTTAACAAAAGACAAACAAAACATTATAAATAATTCACGAAACAAAACATTGTAATACAAGAGGAAAACTTGGGTTGGTACAATTACGATTACAAATTGATGCCGTTAACACAAGAGAAAAGAGATATGACTTTATATACACGTTTGTCCACAGAAGATAATAGGCATGCAATGTTATAGGGGAACACTAATAGGTTAAAATAAAATCTCGTATGAAATTTCTTCATATTATTGAAGTTCATTAATGTTTTATCATATTGTTTTTTTTTCGAAAACCAAAAAAGCACCGGGTACGATGCTTGTAAGTTTCCAGAAAAAAATCATATTTTGTTTTTGTTTTTATTCAGTACTAAAAATACCTCACAGTGTTTGCCAAAAATTGCCAGGCATTGAATAACCATTCAATTCAAGAAAACTTTTAGCCAAAGTATTTATAAGTGTGCAATAAATTACGATTTCGTTTTTGAACTTTTGCTACTATCAAACACAAGTGCAGTTAATCATATAATATTTCCATAATGTGTAAACTATGTTCTGGCTCAGGGTTCAGATAACTTCTGCAGTAGTGGTTGGTTTTATTTGCAGGTGCAATGCAGATGTTTACCGTCCCTCTCTTTCCAAACGCATTAGTAGAAGAGATCGCTGACCCAACCGTACCAAAGTTGGAAAATTTTCGGACATGGCTTTCGTCTTTCAGAAAATGACTTTTGCAATTGAAATTTAGGAGGTAGAGGTATAGTCAAAATAACTTCTTTAAAACACAATAAGGTAGAAATTTTAAGAATGTTTTTTTCCTAGGAAAGCTAATAACTCAGAAATATACAAAATAATTTGCAAGGCAGATCGAAACATTACACCTTTAAATTTATACGACGAGAATGCCAACATTTTTATTAATACCAAACAGGAATTATTAGATTCCTGGTCAAATAAAATTATTAACGCAAAACACTTCAATTATCTCAACCAAACGTATGTTGACAAACTTTCGTCAAAACAATGGTTGAGTATTGGAGAGTTGAGCACAGAAATAGAAGGATTTATGCTTGCCATTCAAGATAGAGTCATTAAATAATTATAGGAAGATACAAATCAAATTGATGATTTATGTAGAAAATTTATGGTGTTTCCGGAAACTATAGAAAATATTATATTGGGATGTTTTATATTAGCGCCGTTCGAGTATACATTTAGGCACAATCAGGTTTTAAAAATAATTCACCAAAGTTTGGTAATTAAACATAACTTGATTGACTGTCATAATATAGTACCATATTAGGAGTACAAACCAAATTCATTTTTAGAAAACAATTTCTTTAAAATATACTACGATAAAACTATACTAACAGACATACCAATCAGTCATAATAGACCCGATATAGTTTTACATGACGAAATTAAAAAAATAACTTATATAATTGATGTAGTTATTCCAAATTCCTGTAATATTGAAAAATCTGTTTCTGAAAAAATAAGAAAGTATACAGATTGAGGAAATGAAATTAATAGAATTTGGCAATCTCAGACTATAAAAATATTACCGTTTGTTATTTGGGATACTGGCATTATACCTCGATCTCTCATTAAAAATTTAGGCATATTTGATTTGTCAAAGAATTTGTACATAAAAATGCAAAAAGCAGACATTTTAAATACATGTAGGATTACGAAAGATTTTTTTAATATTTATATTGAGGGATCAGTAGGATTTATCGGTCAAATTAGGAATTCCACCGAGCCGAACCCTCTGATATGAAAATATCTGGAGTCGGTGAATTATTTTCCCATTTAATAGTCTGGTAGGTTATCATGTTGTTTTTGTATTGTTTTGTATTAATTATACTTAGATAATTCACTTGCATAGTGTGGATTTACTAGATGATAATTTTTATGGAAAAGTGTGTGAAAGGGTTTAGTTTTTCCTATGGGAAGTCTGGTGCGTAAAAAAATTGGATGACTTGTATAGCGCCGTTTTTGTGAAAAATCACCTCAAAGGCGCTGTACAAATATCACTACAATATATTGATATTTTACATATTTCCCATAGTGTTTTTCATAAAATTTTGCACGAACTCGCCATTACGAGTAGACTTGTCATGGAAAATAAAATGGTAATTGTATTTTGTGGAACCAGGACAAAGATACCTATTTTTACATACCAAAAAAATATAAAATTTTGAAGGTCAACTATTTTTATTTTATACCATGGCGAGGTTATTTTTTCAAATTGAACACCAGTGAAAGCAATTTTCACAAATACGATTTTTATTCATTTTCACAAGCACAAAATATTTGAAGATTTTAAATGAACTGCTGATTTTATTGAAATATAATAAATATAAGGGCCCCTGTTCAATCTTAATAATATCCTAGGCTTTGAAAGTTTAACGAGGCCTTATGATGTATTTACGTCAATGTGATGAATGCTTTTGAATAATAAAGCTTCTTGTATTCAGTTCTCCATTTCAAAGGCCCTTTGCATTAAGGGATCGATACGTTTTATAAATAAATTATTAGTGTTGATTAAAGCAACATAAATATATTCTAACATCAATTCGGGGATCTCTCTCCATTCAAAGAAAATCAGAAGAAATTTTGAAGTTTAAAACAATGTTTCGACGGCTGTGTTTAGAAATGCCTTTATTGAAATGAGTTTGAAATTGTTGTGAATATTTTGAATACTTTAGAAGATTCCGAAGTTTGTATTATTATTTGTCCATAAATATGAATAGGAAAAGATTTGTTCAGTATTTATATAATATAAAGATTAACTTTATTTGTAGAAATTAGATAAGACGGTCAACGGAAATATCTTTGTCTAGGTACCTATATCTTTTGTAATTACATTTAACACATATGCCCCAAGAAAACGTATTTTTCATTCATGCATACAGGGAATTAAAACCAGGAATTACATATTATGACTTTACAAATTATTACATTGTAAAGAGTAGGTAGTCATATTCCCATGGCGAGGCAATCGTAAAGTTATTAGTTTCGCAGAAAAGCTGGCGTTTATAAAAATATATAACAAGTGTACATTATAAATTAAAACTCTTCATAATAATTGCCAAATTTTAAACAAACAGCTAGAATTAACCAACAGTCCAATTTTAAAGTTGTCCCCTCACTTCTTATGTAACCCCCACCCTTCCTTAACCCCGCCCCCCACCCCTCCACCAACCAGTCTATGATGTTTTCTCCCTCTCCCATTTATTGCTTTCTCTCTCTACTTTGTTTACCTTATATTGTTTCTCTGTATTATGATTTAGTTTATATTTTATTGTCCTGATGAAGATTGAGTGCAATCGAAACCGGTCGACAAATATAAATAAAATAAAGTATTTGTTTCATTTGGTAAAACTCTTCAAAATGAGAATGAAAATTTGAAAAAGAATGAAAACCACGATTGTGTGAACACGAGAAAACTGTTTGTGAAAAAGCTCTTGAACAAAATTCCGAAGCTACCCATTTGAAAGCTCGGCTATCAGGACTACCTTTAAAGTTTTAATTGAATCCGATCAGAAGGCTGTGCAGCAATGACGTAGTCCTGAGATAAAGCCTCTCCTCATCAGCTTAAGAGGCTAGACTTTAAACCACACGCGGAACACCCGCGACTGTCATTCTGTCCCGCTCACAATAAGTTCACGCACACTTACAATACATGCGAATGCGGATTGTGCGAATGAGACAACGCTCAAATTTACCTACAGAAATTGCTCGAAAAGGGGTTTATGGAGAATACACTTTTCTACACCGAAACTTTAACGAAATTGAAATTTAAAAAAATATATATTTTTTAGAAAGAAGAAGCTACGTCGGTAGCTTTTTATAATTTTATAATTCTTTATGAGAGTTGAGTTAGCAGCACTTTTTCCTTAAATAATATTTTTTGATAAATCGTACATGTTTGACAGTGAATGTTTACGTTAATACGAAACGCATCGAAAATTCGAAAACATACCGACATAGTTTTCACCTTCTAGAAGGCAGTATAAAAAAATATATTCATTTTGTGCAATTTTCGATGTAGAAAAGTGTTTTTTCCCGGGCGTCCTTTTTGTATGGGCCGAAAAGCGAAGTCTATCATCTTAAGCTGCACTCAAAATTCAAACATTCCGATTCATGGAAGAGATTTAATAATACTGCTCTGTTTCACGAACACGATTTTACGCTCGATTGTGTTCAGAGTGTCGAAGTTTGCAAGGGTTTGCAATTCATTGAAATTAATTAAATCATCATAGTTTTATATTACATATTTAAGCGAAAAAATAAGAAAAATACTCTAGCTACTGAATTATCGACGCGGCGAATTCGCCGTTTCGACTATATTATCTATTTCTTAGCATTGCAACGTATAATAGAGTCGTATTTTTTATTTATTTATTTATACGCCTATTGGGCTTTTACATACATAGTTATAAAAATATTCTTAAGATTGTAAGTTCACAGTAACAGTAGTAATACATAGTATAATCTATCCATTTGACATATTATAACAGCAAGTAACTAGTAATGCATAAGATGATTATTGGTAGGTATAAACCTGTTGAACAAAAATAAGAATTTGCCTACTCCTAAGGTTAACAAACGTAATTTAGCTATAAAGAAATGTAATTTTGCCTGACAGTGGTTCTATAATTCTATAGCATCCCTAATCGGGGTATGTTTTTAAGTTCAAAGCCTCCTATGTCGAGTTAAGGGTAAAAAAAGCCAAAAGGAGTGAAGAGGGGAAGAATATAGGGAAGAGGAAGGTTGGAAAGTGCTTGGATACCTGCCTACAGGAAGAAAAATGTAATTCTAAAATACGATAATTTTATTCGTAAAAAACGGTTAAAAACGGGACTGAAGTTTTTACGAACAAATTAACAGTGTTTCAATGTTTATTGGCGGGAAAATGTAAGAATACTTTATTGGTTGGAAATTACGTAAACCAACAAATTATTCTTGCATGTACCCGCCAATAAACATTGAAACCCTGTTAATTTGTTCGTAAGAACTTCAGTCCCGTTTTTAACCGTTTTTGCGAATAAAATGTTCGTATTTTAGAATAACATTTTTCTTCGTGTAAGAAGTGAGGTTGAAGGGTATGTTCTAAACTCTTAATACTAAAAATTGTATATACAGTTTGTTCCTTTAAAAGTGAATATTTAAAAGGTCAGAAAAGGGTTTGTAACCTTACATAAATATTCCCGGCTTAATTACAATACTTTGTTGGATGAATAAATCATTAAATCTGAAAAACAGGATAAAGTCGTCTCAATCTATTCACAACACGTTCAGAGGCTGTGGTGGATAAAAAGCAGTAGAGAGTAGAGCCTTTTCATCCCCGGCCGATTGAACCTGCACTGCGGTGGGGCGGATTTACTTACGGAGTAGTTAATGCAGGTACTTGTAGGGCAACAGAGGTAAAGGCACAGAATGTAGACTTGCCACTTTAGTAACAAGAGGTAACCGTGAATACAATGTGAAAATTATAAAGCTTCCGTACAATTGAAAATATGACATAAAAATGGTTGTTTTTATACATGTCTACACAAGCTCACATATTTATTAGATTTTTACACCATTACATTATTAAATAGGTATAACGTCGCCAACTATATTAAAACAACCATCTTTATGTCATATTTTGAATTGTACCAATTTAGATCTCAACAAAAAAAAAAATTGCCAGCATTACGTTGGTTTGCAATATGGGTAAACATCATTAAGGTGATTGCGCGCATAAAGTATTTTTATTACTTATAAACGCTTTTTACAAGTTATGCTTTGAAATAATAAGAAAATTTTATTGTTCGCAAAAGTACACAAGCAATTTAAATATTTAAAAATAATTTTGTCAATTAAAAAACTCAAATCTTTCAGGAAAGGCTAACAAATACAATATTTTATCTGTGATTTAATCCAATATTGTATTTGTTGGCCTTTCTTGGAAGATTAGAGTTTTTTAATTGACAAAACTATTTGTTAATATTTTTATTGCTTGTGTACTTCCGCGAACAATAATATTTTCTTAAAATTTCAAAGCATAACTTGTAAAAAGCTTTTATAAGTAAAAAAATACTATACAAGCGCCATCTACGAAAGCATAGAATATGAATTCTTTTGACATTCACCTTAAGTGTTCTGGGCTAGATCTCTATCTTCCAATAAATGATAAAATCTTGACTGTAAAAAGGCAAGATACTTTCGTAAATAATTAATTAAACACATTATTTTAGGGATAACCTCTCTATTTGTAGGTTTTCTGTGGTACCAAGAGATATATATATTTTTTTAAAGAATCACTGAAAATAAAAAAAACAACCATATATAAACATATATATATTTTTTTAAAGAATCACTGAAAATAAAAAAAAACAACCATATATAAACATACAGGTCAAATTAATAAGAGAAAATATGTATTAAGACTTTCTGGTAGATCGGAAGAGTCATGATGATGAAATTTATAAATGGTTTAATTACGGTAAAATTATGAGATATGTGGTTTATAATTCTAACTTTGGTTTAAATATTTTCATATATCATATATATTATATATATTGGGTACATCAAACATATATATTACATAATTTTTAGTGTATAAAATGTATTTGTAATTTATGTATCTTTTTTAAATGACTAATAAAAAAATAAAAAATCTCTACTACTTCAAAATTAACTTCTATAAAGGAGTTCCTCATTACTAAAAATGAAAATAAAAACTTTACCAGTTCACATTGTGATATTTAACAATAAATATTATTAAGATGCTGGTATCGTTTCACCACTAGTATTGAAGTAGGTTCATAATAATTTTGGTCATTTGAGATTGTTTATCTTTTTTCTCTCTCTTTATTTTTTCTTTTCTGTTCCACTGTTTTGGTAACCGAAAATAAAAATAATTAAACATATATCGTTTAAAAAAACATCTTCAAATTCTTTAAAACTATCGGGTACTTGCTTGATACTAAACAGAAAACTTTACACTCTTCGTCTCATTGTAAATAAATAATGCACTAGACTCAACATTGCACCACGTTCGTAAAATTTAATATTATTGACTGATAAGAAAATAATTTTTCGAAGAAAACTTCTTCGGAAAGGTTTTTACTTTGCGATGGCATTATTTATTTTAATAAAAAAGACAAATAACTTACAGTCCGATTTAAAAGTTGTTTCCTTTCTCCCTATAAAACCCCCACCCTTGTTTTACCCCTCCCCCTATTCCTCTTCCTACCCCTCCACCAAACCAGTCTATGACGTTCTCTCCCTCTTACATATGTTTTCTCTCTCTACTTTGTTTACCTGATATTGTATTATAATTTATTTTATAAATTATTGTCCTGATGAACGTTGAGTTCAACCGAAACCGGTCGATCAATATTAATCAAAATAAAATGGTTTAAAACAAAGTGTTTGTTTCATTTGGTATAATATCAAGCCACAAAGTGTTTGCTTTCTTCGATAACAAATAATTTTGTTTACATCACTTTCATTTATACACAATCAAAATGTTTCGTGAACGATGTTCACGTCATCAGGATTAAATGTACACACACCTTGATGATGTGAACATCGTTGATTCTTTAATTAAAATTGATGTAAACAAAGTGATAAGATATCTACGTCACGCAGAAGTATACAGAAAATAGATTAGTTTATTAATAAATTGATTATCGACCAAAGCCATGAATATTAATTTAACTACATATAGTTTCTAAAAGTCTATCAAATCAACTCTCAGACAGTCGAGTCAATCTGAAT
Organism: Limnephilus auricula; assembly: GCA_951813805.1. NCBI lineage: Eukaryota > Metazoa > Arthropoda > Insecta > Trichoptera > Limnephilidae > Limnephilus > Limnephilus auricula. The sequence continues at coordinate 19,785,450 of OX638404.1, forward strand.
CTAGAAGAAACACTGTAATTGAAAAGTTCACGTCGATGGAATAATTTAATTCCAGCACTTAGCCTCCGCTAGACAAGGTGTTGGTGATAGCGTATTGTCGGCGGTGGAAATGAATAAAAATTAATTGCCAATTACTTCTTTGGCAAAATCGCTTAAAAGGAATAAAGGAAAATAAATTGTTTTGTAGCACTCAAAAGGAAAATTTAATTTCTTATTTGCTTTGGGTCGTTTTAATTTGTTAGGGAAAATTTTCTGTAAGCAATTCATAAATAAGTAACTGAATGATTTTATTATTGTGGATTGAAATTCTGGGCACTTGGATTTTGGGTTTTTTGTAGATATAATTTATTCTGAAGGAAGTTGAGCGAGAATAACAATTTTTAACAAATTATTAATCTATATGACCACTTGATAATATAATATTATTTACAGTATTGAATTACTTAATTTAAATTATAACAGACAGTTTATGAAGACAGATTTAAGGTGCAGATTATGAAAACATATTTGTGATTTAGTGCATGATTGGGTACATATTTATAACTTAGAAAATTTGTATTATTCTGTATACAGCTCAGAAAAAACACGATGTAGTAATGTGGGCTGCACATTCAAGAACAAATATAATAAAATTGAACATAGACAATAAGAATAAATACAATGTCATTAGGTAGCATGTATATTTTGTGGTTAAATAAGACTACGTAAGTAGATATTAACACTTATTACTTGATATAAAATAAATTGAAAGGATTGGAAAAAAGAGACTTACACGTTTTGGAGATGTAGAGCGATGAACTGATAAAATAGTGCTAGGAGAATAAAATGCCCGAAAGTAAATGGTAGACTAGGTCGGGGTCACCTTATGAAGAAAAGACAGTACCAAGAAGATACTTGAGTTGCGTTAAGTCAAGAGTCAGAATAACAGAAGAGTATGTATGAAACGATGTATGAATGTGAAAGATGCAAGGAGGGGTAGGTGCAAAGATAGAATTGTGAGATGATCTATTATCTGTGCATTCCCTCTGGGAATACGTTGAAATGTTTAAGTAGTCAACATTTGCAGCTAAAAGTATTTATTTATTATGCATATCTCTAGGTACATAAACATCAACAAACACCAACATTATTTTATTTAATACTATCTTTAAAACGTATTAAAATTGTTTTTTGAAAATTTTTTTGAATTAAAAATCTCAACGTTGAACTAAAAATTTATTTTAACGTACCTCTAATGATATCATTTCAAAAACGGGTAAGTCACACGAAATCGTCAAATTTTATCGATTTTGAATCAGTGATGATCACGATTCATGATTGTAAGAGAGTATCTTTTTTACTATTTAATCAAAATCGTTATCATGTCGTAGTCAAAACACATAATCCGGCAGCACAATTTTATAACCGGTAGCCGTTATCGGAATTTATTTAGCCGTTAAATCAGTCGGCTCGGGTCAGGGCGGGGAACTGGAACTGCCGAAGTTTCATAGCCACTTGAGGAAATTTGCGAATGGATATAAAATTGTCATTCCTTCTGGCTGGAGTCACTTAGGATATTGGCAATAAAATCAATGCATTGAATATTTAACGATTCCGACTTTCATCCCGGTCGAGTAATGCGACGGTGGTAATTCCCGCTGCCGTCATCACAAATGTATTACTAGACTTAAAGATGAAAACTACACTCAAGATTATTAATTCAACTTACTTCCACTAGAGCGCTTTTTGCTACATTATGGCACTATTTCCAAAACCTCGGATTGCTTTTTTGCCAAAATGCGGCAAATATTAAAGAAAAAAAAAAAAAAAAACGATTATATAATATATTTTTCATTCAAAATATAACAAAATAAATATTCTCTAGATTCTTTAAAATGTTTTAAGGTTAAAGATTTAATTATATTTTTTTAATAGATCCTACAAATATGTGATAATAAAAAAAAGATAGGGGAATTCATTGGCTACATAGAACTATAATCAGTTTGTATGTCTCCATATTCAAATTCGGAGGTATGATTTTTTTAATGTGGTCGGAAAAATTTCTTTTAGTAATCCGAGAAAAATGTTTTAATTGCTCGTCGCTCCAGTGGTTATCGATACTTGTTCAAAGATATAAATTCTCTAGATTCTTTAACATGTTTTAAGGTTAAAGATTTAATTATAGTTTTTTTATAAATCCTAAAAATATGTGATAATAAACAAAAGATAGGGGAATTCATTGGCTACATATAACTACAATCAGTTTGTATGTCTCCATATTCAAATTCGGAGGTATGATTTTTTTAATGTGGTCGGAAAAATTTCTTTTAGCAATCCGAGAAAAATGTTTTAATTGCTCTGTCGCTCCAGTGGTTATCAATACTTGTTCAAAGATATAAACCAGTGGCAGTTGGACATTTTTTGTTGTACCAGGTTAATATTTGTTATGATAGTCAGGTACAGTTGAACCAATTTAATGATAAACTTTTTATGTATTTCTGCGTACACTGATAGTACCTATCACAAATCACAAGTACACGTTAAACTGGTTTGAACAAGTTTTGAACACCTGCCCTGTGTTCCAGCTTACCTCATATAGTGATTTATTTTCATTGCATTAAAAAGACGAAACAAAGTGTATTTGCTCTTACTGAAGTTTCTGGCCTATAAAGGTACTTTATTAATGACAACAATAATAATGTTTTTTATGAGGATATGGGAAAAATAGGGGAATCCAACACGTCCCACATATTATTTATACATATTTATATGGCAATATGAGAATACAGTAAATTATAAGAAAATTAACAAGTAGAACAGAAAAAAAGTAATATAATAGAATGAAAAAAATACATAAATAATCAATTATCTAGGCTGTGGTGTTGAGTGACTTTATCTATACTTAATAATAATAAAAATATTTATTAGTCGATCGATGTATACACATCTGTTATTTTATTTTGAAAACATTGATTCTATTGACAAATGGGCCACTGCTCAGCTGTACATTCAGGATTTGTCCCAATATGCAGCTGGTTTTCAAAAGTGCCCCTAATTTAATAATATATAAATATAATTAAAATGAAATTAATCACAATTTAAAATCATTTCTTCAATTTTTTTCAAAATTACTTGGTGCCATCATTTTAATTAAAATAAAACAAATTACTTTGTGTCGACCACTATAATCATCGATTATAGTGGTTTACACTAAGTAATTTGTTTCATTCAATTTAAAATTAATTAAAATAATCAAAATTTAAATAAAAGCATATAATATTTATTAGAAATCAAAATAAATGATATCATAACAAACATCAAAACAATTTGGTTTTCCTTTCATTGAAAATTCTCATCAGTTATGCAGTCGCCAACGATTCACAGCAGACTGCCACTGCAATTATTGTTATTGTTTGTTAATTTGTTTGTTTATTGTTATTTTTGTTAATTTTCATTAATCTTATCCTGTAAAAGCAACCATTGGTTTCGAAGCATGCTGATACCTTTGATTAAATAAATGGTGTAAAAAGTGATAATAGTATAATTTATTTTAATAAAAAAAACATAAATATATCATTAGTGTGTGGAGATGTACAAAATGACAACACGTTTGTGTCGCGAAACGTTGTTTTATCAACTGTTTTGGAAATTTCATTTTTATATAGAAAGCATTTAAATGAGCGCTACGTCATTAAACCGTTAATAATAGTAAAAGCTATTATTAGACGTAAATGCCAAATGATGTTTATGATAAAAGTGTCAGAAAAATAAATATAAACACAGGGTAGCAAGTATAAACGTATCGTCGCCAAACGAAGTTAGTAGTTAGCTTGTATAGTATAGTTATGCAAAGTTTTATAGTGTAGATAGGTGAGATGGGCTATATTGCTATAGGAATATCGTCGCTTCCCGGCGCACTTCAGTTTCCGAATGCCGCTCCGTTTTTCAGATCCAGCTTTCATGCAGTCTTTGCATTTTACAACTGGCCCTTTAGTCATCAGACTGATTATTTTAACCCTTTAAGACAAACGTACACGGAGAAAAATGTCATTTGAAAAAAACGATAATTTTAATAGTAAAAACGGTTAAAAACGGGACTGAAGTTCTTACGAACAAATTAACAGTGATTCAATATTTATTGGCGGTAAAATACGTACGAAATTACGTATACCAAAAAATTATTCTTACATGTTCCCGCCAATAAACACTAAAACCTTGTTAATTTCTTCGTAAAAACTTCAGTCCCGTTTTTTACCGTTTTTACTATTAAAATTATCGTTTTTTCTATTAAAATGATCGTTTTTTCTATTAAAATTATCGTTTTCTCAAATAACATTTTCTCCGTGTACTAAATACCCGATGTGTGTTCAGATATTTTTACATAATATCACATTTAAAAGTTTGAAAAAAGAATTTCTGAACTTTTTAAGGTTATTTCATAAAAACAATCCGTTCCTAAAATTTTACAATTAAAAATTAATATTTAAAAGAATAAAAATCAACTCTACTTTTGCCACATACATATTATTCTAATAAATGTAATATCGATAGTAATGTTGGGAAAAATAGTACAAGTCGTATCTTCTCCAAGCTTAAACTTTCTACTAAAAGTGTGTTGTCTAAAGTGACCTCCCAGATACAGATGTTTTCTGTATCATCTGTAATAAAAAATAAAATTTTCAGAGCCAAGAAACTCTTAATTTTACAGCGCCCTTAAGGTCATTTTTCACAAATAATGGCGCTATATAAAATGCTGCCCCGGGAACTCTGCCATAGGTCAAGTGCCCAAGAGGTTCAATACGCTTGGTTACTTAGCAAAGGTGCCCGTGCTCATTGGGTAAGGCTTGTCTAGGTGTTAGCGGCGTAGGCATTTTGACCTATTGAAACGGACTCTCTCGACCTTGCATCGCGGTTAGATGATTCTTACGTCCGTCACCCTTGGACACTCTGACCCCCCAGATTCCTATCCACCTCACATACCTTTTTCCTTCTCAGCACTTCCTTACTTTCTTTTCCTTAAAAACACCCTCCACACAATATCGCCTAAGATGACATGAGTGGAGCTAATGTAAAAAAAACAATTTTAATTAATAAAGACAATATTAGCGAAACTCAATCGAAAATATGAAACAGAAAAATCAGAAAAAGATAGGTCGTATCTGGGAATTAAACCCAGGACCTTCGGCTTTCCGTGACAAAACATAAATGTTTTATTATTATTAGTGGTTCGTAAAGCTAGAAATGTAAAGATGAGCGTGGAAAAAAAACATTGTTTTAGAAAATCAATCCTATTTGCAAATAGTCTCACCGCCAGGATAGTGCGCGCAGGTGTTCTCGATAGCTTCTCTCAGCTCGTTATGCTGGGTGCATAGCGCATAGGTCGTGAGTTCGTTCTCACTTGCAGGGACGAAGGCGCCAAGCTAAGTACTCGCTAGTCCGTAAGCTCTAGGTATTTGGTGTACTCGTGCCTTGTGCCTGCTGATACCTCCAATATCCATGGACAAATAACTGACAATATCAAAAGATTAAGCTCCTGCACAAAACATCGTAAAAATAAATGACAATAGTGAAAAAATTATATTATCTTTTTTTCCACATATTCCACTACTAATATGTTTGAAGTAATTGAAGATGTCGGTATTTATGTAGAATGTTGTATTATTCCTCTTGATTGTAATTGTAGTGTTTGTAAATATATATGCAGTTTAAATGTTTTTCAACAGATGTTTTTATAGTATCTAGTTTAGATGTCTCTCATCAAATGTCATTAGTATTTATGTACATTAGTACAGGGCAGAAAAAAACTGTGGGATGTTTGGATTTAAACCCCGTTATTACGAAGATAGACGATCATATCCGATTTACAGGTGGGCGCACCTTCAGTGAGCGGTTCCCTTAGAATATGAAAAAAGAGCGTCCTTGAGAGTTAGATATTCATTTTAAATACGACACGATAATAAACTAGACTAGTAATCTCTGACAAACCAAACTTTTATTGAAAACTTTCGATCATCAGAATTATATTATTAATCAGAAAAAAATAATTTTACTGTATTTTGTACTAGAAAAATAAACAATTTTTGTTTAAATAAAAGGTTGCGAAATCCGAGTATTTGCAATCAACACATCCCTACATAAGATTTTGTGAATTAGTACATATTATATCTACACGTCTGACAGCGATGTCCATATTGTCCATGGGAAAGTCACTGAGCAACGGCAATTTGTCTTGTTAACATCTACTTACTGATTAGCAAAAAAGAGATAAAAAGGGTACACGATCATCGAACTTGACTATTCGAATACTTTTCCAGTGTGTTATTTTTATTATTAAAAATGAATTCATTGTCATTTTCACAAAAACCTTGATTTTTGAAGCCCAATAACATGATTGAAACGAGTGGTATAAAGCAATGCATATTTGTGATTATTATGCGTACTGTATTCGTTCAACTCTGAGATACCTATAATGAAAACATCATTCGGGTCTTGAGAATCTGACTGGTACGATCTAGTTCTCCAGTCAAGAACAAAAACATGTCCCACTCATCATTTCTAGGAATGGCTCGTGGAATTATCTAAAATGGTTTTCATAATTATATGATAATATGTAACATCTGTGTCATTATTCTCTATAGTTGTACAAAATGCATAATATTACCTTTGTCTTGAATCAAGAGGTAAACAATAATAACGTAGTAAAAATATATCAGCTCATGTCAGTGACAAAACAAAATATGATAAAATGGTTGGTTAGGTGAGATTCGTTTTCTTCGTTTTTCATCACTTTTATAATCATTATAGCTTTATTGAGAAAATCAACAGTTACAATACTTTTTAAGGAATGGTAAAATATAAATAATAATTGAACCTATAATAGATTTTCACTGATGTTTCAATACAGGTATTAGTGAATATAAAAGAGAAAAGTTTTACAATAACGTAAGGTATTCAATGGTGGGGAGGAAGGGAAGAGGGTGAATCTAGTCTATGTAGAGTAATATTTTATTTATTTATTGTTTCTTTATAATTTTAGGTATAACAGTTTACAACACAATTTTTAACCTCACTAGGACAAGCCTGTGTTACAATTAAGCCGGTTTACAATTATTGACTTAGTAACAAAAATAACACAAAAGGAAAATCAAAAATAATACTTCAAAAAACCTTTGATTATGTCAAAGCAAAAACACAAAAGTAATATAGATAAAATAAAAATGATACTTCAATATAATATTGCATATTCCATGGCATGATTATGTCACCGTAGTGTGGCTCTGGTCGTAATATGAAAATTGCATAGTCGACTCAATTTCCTTAAATCTTTAATTAAACGCTAAATTTAAAAAACGCTTGTAAACAGATTCGATGATGTAAATATTCCATAAAATACAATAAAATAATGGAGGAATCGTGCGAAAGAAGAAAATTCGACACAAGAAGCAATTTTTGTAGATCTGATAATACAATTTTTCCCAAACTCATGAAAAGAGGCTTTCTCTTGTTTTAAGGCAAAATTCGTCCTACGCAAAGCATTTTAATCAATGATATTCTTATTCGTGTCTTTATGGGTGTCTTTCTGGACCATTTAGAATACTTGATATTGGATAGCCGTAAAAAAAATTATTAGGAATATTTTTTTGCTGCGGTCTCGTCACAAAACTGGGTAAACATAGTATTTATTTTAAAATGTGGCAGGTAGATAAGTACCGTCAGAAGTGCAGCAGAATACAATTACATTTAAGATTCGTAATGACCAGATAAAATTTAACGACGACGCCATAAACTTTAAAATGGTGCTTTTTAGTACGGTTTTGATCCAAATGTCATTAAATTTAACGCGGAACAAAACGAGATTGATGAAAAGTTTATTAACTCTAGTAAATTATATTGATGGCTCTGTTAACGTCTTTAGGAAGAGGGAGTTTTTAATAGTGACTTTAAATATTATTATTTCCTATTTTGCCTTTGTTTACTAACAAAATCATGTCGTTTTGTCTGTCACTTAGAAATAATTAGATGCTTAATTTAAATACTGCGATTAAAACTTATATTGGTCTTTGAAAAAAACAACCACTTTTGTGACGAGTATTTTAATAAGCCCAATATATAAAGTATTAGGCCAATATTATACAATATTAGCCAATATCGAAAACTGATGATCTTTATGCCATTAGTGTACAGGGCTGATACTTTGCTCAGGGAAGGAAATATTATAAAGAATGCCTTACGTCTTAAAACTGTTTTTCAAAACAATTCTCTCACATTTCTCGAGTAAAAAATTTTATCTCTAAATCAATTTTCAACCCAAACTTTATATTACGCTGGTGCTATTATTCTTCTTTTTATTTCCTTAATATTATTATTTGTTATTGTATTTTATTTTTATTTATACAAGATTCACCTACTTTAACTCCTTTCCCGTATGTGTATAAATATTTCCTAATTTTAGTATGAATATTTTACATATATTTTTAATTTCATCAACATATATTGATGATTAGATATACTTGATTTTTTATACTTAATATGACATCTTATGAATCTCGACTACCATAATACGGGAATTTGCATCAGCTTGGTAGTCGAAAAGCCACTTAAAACAAACCTGTAACAAACCAAATGAATAAAGAAAATTAAAATATATATATTAAGATGATAGACGTCGCTTTTCGGCCCATACAAAAAGGACGCCCGGGAAAAAACACTTTTCTACATCGAAAATTGCATAAAATTAATATATTTTTTTTATACTGCCTTCTAGAGGGTGAAAACTATGTCGGTATGTTTTTGAATTTTCGACACGTTTCGTATTAACGTAAACATTCACTGTCAAACATGTACGATTTATCAAAAAATATTATTTAAGGAAAAAGTGCTGCTAACTCAACTCTCATAAAGAATTATAAAATTATAAAAAGCTACCGACGTAGCTTCGTCTTTCTAAAAAATAAATATTTTTTTAAATTTCAATTTCGTGAAAGTTTTGGTGTATAAAAGTGTATTCTCCATAAACCCCTTTTCGAGCGATTTCTGTAGGTAAATTTGAGCGTTGTCTCATTCGCACATTTCGCATTCGCATGTATTATAAGTGGCGTAAACTTATTGTGAGCGGGACAGAATGACAGACGCGGGTGTTCCGCGTGTGGTTCAAAGTCTAGCCTCTTAATGTCAGGCATTAATGTTAAAAATCTCCCACTTACAACCCCCAACCTTCCATTTTGGCCCTATTGTGTAATGTGGCTAATGGCATAAAGTAATTTAGAAAATAACTGCAAATCTACTCTTGCACAGATGGTGCTAGTTTAATTATTTCAGGAAAAAACTGATTCCGATAAATTAATTGTTTGCGCCCAATACGCGATATGAAAGTAATAAATATTTTTGTCTGTGAACAAACTCAATTATTTTGCTAAATGCATACAAATACAATATTGGATTAAATCACCTATACAATATTGTATTCGCATGCCTTTCTTGAAATAATTGAGTATATTTATGAACAAAACTATTTAATCATATTCATATTGCGTACGTACGGGTATAAACAATTAATTATTAATTAATGAAAACATCAAGTCAAAACTTGCAAAAAGCGCTTTTTCCTAAAATACTTAAACTGGCACCGTTTGTGAAAAAGTAAAGTTCTTTTAATTATCAACTTCGGTTTATATATTAATTTTTACTGCATATTAATCAGGCATTTCTCTCTCGTTGCAATAATAAGAGAGAATTATATTTTTATAGTATATTGTATTTATTTATAAACACTGCTCTTAAAACGTCTCCCATCTTAATTCTAGCAAAATCCATTAGTTAACTTATAATTTAACTCAATGTTAAAGCACCTCTCACTTGCTAATGGTTGGGCATAATTAAGGAATTAAAAATGGTTTATTTAAATTCACCAGTTGTCCTGACGATTCCAACATGAAGACAGTGAAGCATTTTATTTTTCCATGAAATATTTATAATGTATTCAGGACTGAGCGTCTATCGTAAATAATTGAAATCTAATGATTGTTTTTCCATCGAGTTTTGCGGAAACCCGGTGGCGCAATATTATACAACAAAAAAAAACAGATAAAAAGAGTATCGGGTAATCTCATTAAATTCGCTGTACTTTGTTGAGAAAATGTAATCTACTGATTATTTAACAAGTTTTATTCACTTCTCTTAACTGTAAAAGGTTACTTATATCTACTAACATCGTGAGTGGATTATATACAAGAGCTTAAAGATAAAATTAATTAGAAATGAAATTTTTAATGAATTCCTAATATTTCATTTATCACAAAATAATCATTTTTTTACTATTTGGTTCTGGCAATACACATTTTTTTAAGAAATAATATGACAATTCGCATCTTTCGTGTAATATCAATCAGTGTAATTAATAATATTTTAAATGCAAAACACGTATTGTGATGGCCTCCGTGGTCGCCACTACTACCTTCAGACTCACAGTATACCCCGATTGGGGTTGCCGTAGTCTCTCAGGCTCCAGACGGTTGCGTGTTGTTGGGCATTTGCACGGTATTAATATTAAAAAAATCAAAACTGTGGCATTTATAATAATATCCAATCAAGTAATATTATCTAACAAACATACTTTTGATAATGCATGACCGTAGAAAACACAAAAAAGTAACCCACGTCGACAAAACTGTGTCGGAAATTTCTCATACGAACCTGGCTTGTCAATGAGTATTTTTATTAAATGAAAGCTCGTAGAAAAATGTATCTCCAAATAAGTATGATTTTTTCCGATGGTATTCTCTGCACGTTTGAAACCGATGTCAAATTTCCACCCCTTATTTCGGTCCCGTATTATCAGCAGGCTAGCAGCTTTCGGGGGGGAGGTCTGGAACGTTAAATTTTTGGCAAGCTTACAACCAACGGTGACCGAGTTCCCGGCTACCGAAACTAACAAAAAGAAGATATATAACAACAAGATATAAATACATATAAAGTTACACAAACCTGGTATTGTTTTTATAGGATATATGAGTTGTGCGAATTATCGATTCTCGCATCCACAATACATGAAAATTGGAGAACACTTATTCTAGAATATTCGATTCCTCAATTAGTTATGGTCTACAAATTGGTCTACTTTATAAATAATTTACTGTTAACCACTGGAGCGACAGAGCAATTCAAATATTTTTTCGATTGCTAAAGGAAACATTTCCGCCCACATTAAAAAAAATCATATCGCCGAATTTGAATATGGAGACATACAAACTGATTATAGTTCTATGTAGCAAATGAATTCCCCTATTTTTTGTTTATTATAACATATTTATAGGTTTAAAAAAATATATATAATTAAATCTTTAACCTTAAAACATTTTAAAGAATCTAGGGAATAAATTATATTGTTATATTTTGAATGTACAATATATTATATAGTCGTCTTAATAAAAAAATAAATATTGAAAATTTGCCACATTTTGACAAAAAAGCAATCCGAGGTTGTGGAAATAGTGCCATAATGTGGCAAAAAGTGCTCGAGTGGTTAACTCATTTTTATTACTAAGCAGAAACCTGATTGTTTGCACGTTTAAAGCAGTGGATGAAGTTTATCTAGTTTTTTCTGGTGTAGAATTTCTAATGTAAACATTCTTATTATTGTTCTGTGAAAAAAACAAGATGAAAATAAATTAATTCTCAACAAATTAATAATTTAAAAGCTGACCTGATTTTGCTTACTTCCAAGCATCTTTAGAACTGTAGTTATGGAAATCATTATTTATGCTATTGAAACTTATTATTGAGAAATACTTTCCATGAAAATAATAATTATTATGTGAGAGTAAAATTTCTCCACAAGTCACACCAGCCTCCTAATTGTACATCCCAAAGGGTAGGTAGTTATCAAAAAAGTTGCGTGGGTATATTTAAAATGATAACTTGACAGTGTTTGTTTTTAAGGTTTACCTCTTGGTAAACAAGATATGTACTTACCTATCTGTTAATGGCAGGTTCGTACATATGTAGTAAATGGCTTATGTGGGTACCTGACAATTATATCAATATCATCACCTGACAATTCATATCAATCAATTATCACCTGACAATTCAGTCAGGCACATTATAAGTATTATAGCTTCTATACCGAGTGCTAAAGAAACAGTTATATTATAAATATATGTAAAAGTGTTGAAATGTGGTAAATTCATCATTGTCGAGCATAAAGGGTGATCAAATATTCCATTCAAGCAGAACCTATCGTTAAAATCTGCCCTTTTAAAACGTAATCCACGCCGTCTCATTCACGTGACATAATTACGTGGTCCGTTTATGGTAGGCCATAGATAAATTACAGCGATCTTCCATTGTGCCCGGTTCAATACTTCCATAGAGCTATTGGAGTCGATGGCGGCTCCGCACCACTTCGAACCACTAACCTCTGGTTATTGCGGGGAATTGAGTGGGATGTTCTATGTAATTCCATACACTCCGGCGTAATGCTGTGTCCCACACCTAGTATTATCAAGCCATGAATACGTGGAATTCGTACCTACTTTGGAACAGCGATCAATTGATTTATATCATTTCGACACTTCGATTTGATTCTATACTTAATGTTTCATCGATTATGGCAGGGAGGCGTATAAAGCTTAGATTCACGTTGATTTGGTTATTTTGTTGACTAATACATACGATAGATTAGAGAAGTATTGTAGGAAAAAGGATTTGTAAATAAATTTTCAAAATAATCTAATTTTTTTAAATATGAAAATGAACAAGACACAGCAAATTAATAAAAGATAAAAGTAGATATATATATATATATATATATATATATATATATATATATATTTCAGTAGCCCAATTGGTAGAGGTGTATGTCCCGGTAAGACGTAAGGTTCTGGGTTCGAGTCCCAGTTGCGACCGTTATCTTTTATTATTTTTCTGTGTCTTTTTCATTTTCATATTTAAAAAAATTAGATTATTATTGTTATCTTCTTCTTCAATGATATATTACATTGATGGGAATAACCTTTAAAAGTTAAAAAGAGAGTTTTTCTCATAAAAATATGAATTTTTCAATAAGCTAACAATCGAAGTCAGATGACAGATGTGGCAAATATGCCTAGTAGAAACGTCAAAGACAGAAATTAGAAAATGATTTTAATAGTGTCAATTTCGTGAAAAAATTTTAATATGTTATTTTACATTAGCTCCACACAGGTGGTCGACCCAGCAGTTGATGAGCAGACGCATCCACCACCAAGACCTTCATGAACCTCACTCCACAAACCCGGGCACCCCTGCTAAGTCACCAAACATAGCAAACCACTTGGGGTGACCTAAGGCAGAGGAAAATGTAATCCAATAAATGGTTTCCGTGACGGCTGTTCCCATATCTGCCTCCCAAAAAGAATGGATATCTAAATTCACTGAATAAAAGTGCCTTCCATGTAGATTTGAATGTAAACTGATGAAGTCACTTACTTACTATATTTTAGTTGTAGCCCTGAGAGAGCCAATGAAATTCAGCTCTCTGTCTCTCTTACACTGCCTAACACATTCTATTCCATTCCATTTAATTTGAAATTTGTACCGAGCTCCCGAATTTCTGAATTAAAATTTAAGATAAAAATTGCCAGACATTTAGATCTCGAAACCCTACCACATCGTATTTATTGTATTCCTCTTTGTCTAAACATTGGATTAATAAGGAAGAAGAAGTGCAGCGCACTCAAATCCCTACAAATCCAACAACATAATTTTACAAGACGTACAAGAGAATGCAATGTATCCGTAATGGAAAATTGTATCCCAAGAAGTACTTTCCTTTGTCGACAAATACTAATATTAAACGCTACCCACTGCTGCGACCACGAGAAATAAATAAATGTGCCTCGATTGCTCGAGATTTCCAGACGATCATTTTTTTAATTTTTTAAAATTAAAAATGATGCCTTCGAATTTTAACATGGAGACAAAAACTCATCAAAGTGCTATAATAGCAAATAAATTAACCTGTTTTTTACGGTTTATCTCATATTTGTATAATTTATAAAAAAAAGAGAATTTATAACGCGAATGTGAATGATAGAAGAAGCCGAGAACGCCAAAGCGCCGATTAAGTAAATCAGATACTTGAGTTGGGCCATGTCAAGAGTCAGAATAATAGAAGAGTAGGTATGAGAAGATGTATGAATGTAAATAAGGAAAGGAGTGTGTGCCAAGACCGAGTTTGGAGGTCCGTCCTCTCTGCCTACTCCTACGGGGAAACGGCGTGATGGTTAGTTAGTTAATAATAATAAATAAAAAAATATATTTAAAAAAAATGGTTAAGTTTATAACCGCGCGGATCCTGCGTGTTAGTTACTTTGAAACTGCCGTGACAACTACTTATTCGAGTCAACATAGAATATTTTGGATTTTTGTATGTTGTCTGTAGTATATTTGATAATATAGGGGACATATATATGGAAAAAGGACTTAATTTTAACCGTAAACAGCTGATCATAAATCAGCGCGAAAAAAATAATATTTTTAACATCATTCTAAAATAGTCTATGAAATTCGGATTTGCAACATCTATAGTTTTAAT